>CM057337.1:998058700-1002858700 GCA_030015575.1 Agapanthus africanus
CATCATGACTATGTAAGGTGCACATTATCAAGTATGGTAGATCAATAAAACAATAATATGTAATAATGTGACATGGTATGCGAATAGATATAAAATTAATGGTATGGATGCACAAATATCGATTGGGTTACATTTACAGTTCCAAGACTAAGTGGGATGCACATTATTAAGCATGGGGTGTTACTACAATAATAATATGAATTAATGTGATCTGTAGATGTAGCTACATGTATATTAAATAATATGGATGTAAACGGGTGTCCGAAAATCGTAAACTTTAATATGGATGCACAATGCGTTCAACATGTGATATTTTTATTCATATGGATGCATAATAATATACCTAACATGTAGCAAGATGAAATAGCATGCGACTGGATATGTAAATAACGATATGGATGCACGTGGACGTCGTATAACGGTAAAATGGAAAAAATGGTAATGTGTGATGCATAACTAAACATTATGTGATGTTATCATTCAAATAGGTGCAGTATATTGTAGTATAGCATGTAGCAAAATTAACTTGCCTGAGCGGATCGCACGACGGGTGCGTACGGCACGTCCGACGTCGGTAAATCTTCGCAACGCACACACGGCACGCGAGACGGGTCCAGGCAAGGCAAGAGGGTGATCACGCAAGTAAGGTACGTTCACTGGATCGTCGGATCGACAGCGGCGACGCGACTCCGGCGATCGCTGGAAAATCAGGATTCAAGAAAAAGAAAAGGAAAAGAAAAGAAAGAAGAACAGGAAGAAGAAGGGGTTTGTGCTCACTGGGGTTGGTGCTGGGGTTTCTGTGCAGGGAACAGGAGAGAGGTGAGGGCGACGACGGGATCAACGGAGCTCCGGCGAGGGTGCTCGGGTGAGGGGTTGCGGGTGTTAAAGAGTGTGTAGGGTTTTAACAGAGAAGAGAAGAAACGAAGGAGGAGAAGAGGTGGTGAAGGTGATGATGAGATGAGGGTCGTCGGCGGTGGAGATCGGCGAGGTGAGGAGCTAGGGTTTGGGTGTGCAGGGTTCTTGGTGTGCAGGCTCGGGAAAGCAGGAAGAAGAAGAAGAAGACGATGATGAGGAAGAGGGGGAGAAGAGGATGGAGATGAGGGTTGAGTTTTGAGGAGGCAGAGGAGGCTGGGCTTAGGGTTAGGGTTAAGTTCGTATGGGTTCTCGTGGGGCGCTCGAGGGTTTTTAAAGAGAAGAAGAGAAGGGAGGTGAGCAGATCGCGGAGGGCGGTGACACGACTCGAGGAGAGAATAGTGTTCGCGAGAGGAGAGAGAGAGGCGTTCGAGAGGAGAGAGAAAGGGATAGAGAGAGAGAGTGGGGAGAGAGAAGGGGGAGAGAGAGAGAAGGAAATAGAAAGAGAGAGAGAGAGAAAGGTTGTTATTTAGTTAAGATTTTAAATTTAAAAAAAAAATATGTTTAGTTATATAAATTTAAACTGTGTTAATTTTTAATAAAAATATTATATTAATAAAATTTGATTTTCTGGTAAATACAAACTTAGTCCAAAACACGCCCGGGTCGGGTCTAAAATTTAGTTTCAAAATATAAAAATATACATGTCGGCCAAAATTAAAATTGGATATCCGGATAACGAAAATGCATACCCCTAAGAACGGATGCACGTATGTGCGTGTAACCATCCAAACAAGTCCGTTTCACTGAACGGGACGAGAACAAGATGCGCGGATACTACCACAGGGTCAGGGGTATCATGCAGGCCATGCAATGTATTTTTAAAATATTTTATGTTACTTTAAATGTTATATTTAAAATGCAGATGCCAGATAAATGCCAATATGCAGTATGTAAATATGGAAATGCACGAGTCCATGTAACAATTCAGGATAAATCATAAACATGAATTAAGATAGGTTTCAAGCATGTGGGTCGGGTCGGATGTAAATACAGATGTCAACATACTATTTGTACCCAAAACACGGTAAATCGGGAAAATACCATAGATAAAGAAATATATGAACTAGAACTGGTATATATGAACTAGGGTGTTACACGATTGAAGAAGAAAATGATTCCCAATAGGAGCTCTACTTCGATGGAGCGTCTTCCATGAAGCAGCGAAAACAGAACACCCCTATAATCAAAGCCGGGGTACGCCTTATCTTCATGACTCCGCAAGGAGGGATATTGCATTACGCCCTCTACTTAACAGAGCTAAGGACTAATAACGAGGTTGAATACGAAGCTTTGATAGCAGGTCTAGAGATCGCTATCGACATGGGAATCAAAGACCTCCTCATATATGGAGACTCCTAGCTGATCGTTAGCCAAGTAAATGGCGACTATCAGACATACAAGCTAGAGCTGATAAAGAATGGCGAAAGAGTGCAGCAACTGCTGACACAAATCCCTTGTTATACCCTGAAAAATATAACGCGAGCGGAAAACAGTAAGGCGGATGCATTGGCCAAATTGGATAAGGAATTGGCCGATGAAGACCTCGACGATGTAAAGATCATTGTGCAAAGTCGCAAGGTTCTCGCGCCAATAAATATGTCTTCGGAAGACCTAATAGAGCCATCTGAAGGAAAAGAAACGACCGAACAAGTAGCCCTTCAAATAAAAGAACGAAGAAAACGTCAAGGATTGGAGAGAAGTCTTCATAGACTACTTCAAATCCCAACGAACGCCCAAAAATGCGTCGTCTAGACATCGGCTCATGAAACGAGCTTTGTCTTTCACCTTCATCAATGATACTCTATATAAGAGATCGTTCGACTATCTGTGGCTAAGATGCCTGGGGCCGGAGGAAGCACAGAAAGTCGTTCAAGAAACTCACGACGGACTCTGCGGTTCTCATCAATCCGGGCCAAAGATGAAGTTGAAAATAAAACGAATGGGTTACTATTGGCCCGCAATGATTCAGGACTGCGTCAAATATGCGAAGCAGTGTCACTCGTGCCAAATTCAGGGGGACTTCATCCACTAACATCCAAATCCGCTACATCCAACTGTGGCTAGCTAGTCGTTCGAAATGTGGGAACCGATATAATTGGTCCCATTGAACCAGCATCGTCCAAAGGACATCGGTTCATACTGGCAACGAATACTTCTCTAAGTGGGCAGAAGCAGTACCACTAAAGGAGGTGAAGACAGAGAATATCCTCCATTTCTTCAGAACCCATGTCATCTATCGGTTCGACACTCTACAAAGAATTATCTCGGATAATGGGCCGGCTTATAGAAGTCATAAAATCAGTCGCTTCACATAGCAACATAAAATAGATTGGAGATACTCTTCAGTCTATAATCCTCGGGCCAACGATCTAGCTGAAGCTTTCAATAAAACCTTGATAAAGATTATAAAGAAAACGTTGTCCAGAAATAAAAAAGATTGGCATGAAAGGCTGGACGAAGCTCTCTGGGCATACAGAATAACGTTCAAAACGGCCATGAATACAACACTATACACATTGGTGTTCGGCACGGAAGTAGTGCTATTGGAAATATAACTCCCCTCTTTACGAGTAGTGGTTCGATACGAGCTGACAGATGAAGAAAATTCTCATCTCAGGCTCGAGGAGCTCGAATCCCTCGACGAAACTCGCCTTATAGCATAGAAAAACCTGGAGGCTTATAAGGCAAGGATGATACGGTCATACGAAAAACTGACCAGGCCGAGAACATTTTGCCAAGGCGAGCTCGTGCTAGTCGTCAAAATACCAATGATCCCCAATCGTGCAGAACGGGGGATGTTCGAACCGAACTATGAAGGCCCGTACATTATAGACAAAGTCTACCAAGGTGGAGCCTACCTGCTTATGGATATGCATGGCGAAAGACCCTTCCGGCCAATAAACGGTCGATTCCTCAAAAAATACTACGCTTAAAGAGTCATGACTTAGGTCAATGATAGATGATGACGCTTGTGTCCGCTCGTTGTCTTCCTTCATCAGAACTCCGAGAGTAGTATCCAAAAAGCTCCATCGCCTTAAAAACGGTGACAACGGACCGAGATGTCACTAAAATAACAATGGAACGAAATGTTCCTAAACTAATATTTGTCCCCAAAATGGGAATAATGGACCGAAAAGTCCTTAAGCTAAAACTTCGCCTCAAACATGGCGATAACGGACCAAGATGTCCCTAAACTAACAACGGACCGAGATATTCTTAAACTAGCAATGGACCGAGACATCTCTAAATTAATACCCGTCCCAAAAACGGGGATAATGGACCAAAAAGTCCTTAAACTAAAATTCCGCCTCAAATATGGCGATAATGGACCGAAAAGTACTTAAACTAAAACCTTGCCTCAAACATGGCGATAATGGACCGAAAAGTCCTTAAACTAAAACTCCGCCTCAAATATGGCGATAACGGACCGAGATGTCTCTAAACTAACAACGAACCGAGATGTCCCTAAACTAGCAACGGATCGAGACGTCCCTAAATTATTACTCGTCCCAAAAACAGGGATAATGGACCGAAAAGTCTTTAAACTAAAATTTTGCCTCAAACATGGCGATAATGGACCGAAATATTCCTAAACTAATATTCGTCCCCAAAATGGTAATGCTGGACCAAAAAGTCCTTAAACTAAAAATTTGGGTCAAACATGGTAATAATGGACCGGAACGTCCTTAAACTAGCGCATCGCCCCAAATACGGCGCTATGCTCTCTTGAGATCTATATTGCAATTGAAGTTCTACCAGTAAAGGTTGCAACTCAAGCCCCAATGGCTACATAGCTACTCCAGCAATGAAGCCACCCCCAAGTCCCACCTGCAAGCAGATGAGTCACCTGCGACGAAGCTACTTTTGATAGTTTCACCGTTAAAAAAATCGGTATGTCCACAAGCGAAACGGACAGGAACGAAAACCCGAAAGGGCGCCGTGAGTAAAAACAGCAGGACTGCTGGCGAGCTTTGCGAAAAACCGAAAGGGCGTGATCTCGTTAAAAAAAATGGTACGTCCACAAGCGAAACGGGCATGGACGAAAACCCAAAAGAGCGTTGTGAGTAAAAACAACAGGACTGCCGGCAAACTTTGCGAAAACCCGAAAGGTCGTGATCTCGTTAAAAAAACCCACGTAAGATCCTTACGACTCATAAAGGAGTAACACACGTAGGAGTCCCCACGATTCCTAAGGAGAAATTACATTTACGAGATCCTCACAACTCGTAAGGAGAATTTCCCCCTATGAAACCTTCACGGCTCATAGGATTCAAAAGCCTTAAATTATAGAGATCTAAATATGTTCTTAAGCCATCAAAACCCTTTTGCCCTACAGGAGGTCCCATATTGACCCTTGTATACAATCCACGGGCATAAATAAATATATCCCCCATCAAGTTCCATCTATAGTAAGAAATATCTTCATATGGTGAACAACACTTGTGAGTCCTTACGACTTACAAGGAGAAAATACTCATGGAAGATCCTTACGACTTGCAAGAGAAAATATCACTTAGGAATCCACACGATTTCTAAAGAGAAAATACACCTACGAGATCCTCACGACTTGTAGGGAGAAACATTTTTATAAGACACTTACGCCTCATAAAGTCAAAAAGCCTTAGTCGACAAGATCCTAACCCTGTTTGCTAAGCCACCTTTGTCCAAATTAACAAAGATAATTAATGATTCGCTCTTGGAAATATCCCAGTTGAAGCGATATTGATGTCTAAATAGGTATCAAATTTCAAGTCCTTTCATAGCAAATGATGATTCGCTTCAGGCAACATTCTAGTTGCAGCGATGCAGATGCCACAATGGGTATCAGGACCAACTCCCCAACCCGCGATAAAAAATCAGCGAGCAAAAAAAATATGCATAAAAAAAGCCGAAATGTTTGGGCAATTCGCAATAAAAAGCGGCGAGTAAATAAGAAAAAATATAGCTGAAATGATTGGGCACCGTGAAAAATAGCCGAAATGATTGGGCACCGCGAAAAATAGCCGAAATGATTGGGCAATCGCGACTTGCGCGTTATGAAAAGCTGAAAAGATAGAGTATCGCGGAAATTAAAAAAATATAAAATGAAATTTCCTCTGCCTTACAAGAATGTCCATATTGACTCTTGTATACAATCCATAGGCACAAATAAAAGAAAAGGACTATATATCCTACCATGCTTCGTCAAAAGAAGTGTCACGCTCCGCTTCCCAGTAGACGGAAACGGCACGTGACGAGGCCTGCGATGCATTTATTTCGAGAAGATCATTTCCCGGAATAAATACACTAAGCGTAAAAGAAGCAATATAAAAATGATAAGAAAATTAACATGAGATTTAAAATTGAACAACTTTATTTACATTCAACTTGATTCATTTACATTATATGAGTTCAACTGAAAGGAAATACAATACAAGAAGAGAAATGCCTAAACAGGTGGCATACATAAACTGAAAAAGATAACTAGTCTAAGCCTGGGTCGTGATCTGTTCGTGCTCTTCCTCGGTAGTGTCCACCTCCTCAGTCTCCACGATATCTGATGAACAATCCAAGAAAATAAAGAAGGGTGGAATGCCCGTCAGCGAACTTTCGCTCAGTAAGTCCTCAAGAATTGAAATGAAGTATAAAGTGTAATGATAAAGAAAAATATATATCATAAACAATTGATTATGAAGTATGGTGTGTCGGCATGTCGTTTAATGTAAACATGGCAAGTTTATTTAGCATGCAGTTTTTTATATCATGGTAACTAACATGAGCAAAGTATAACATGGCCGTGTACTGTAGGTATAGTGAATATGAAGTGAAGGTAAGTGTCTTGACGGTCTCTACCTGGATAATTTAATTTAACGTAAGTTCAAGGGTGAATGTCGACCAATCTCAAGAGTATTCTCGAACCCAACAGGCTGTAATCCAGGGATAAAGTACCACGGGCTTGAATCAAGTGTTAGTAACGGGACTTCAACCTAATGTTGAAGTATTCCAAACTCAACGGGCTGTAATCCAGGAGTAAGGAAATACGTGCCCTCGTGATAGCTTACTTGTGTTAGTAGATATGGATTCATGATCTAGGGGGACTCCTGAGATTTCGTTGGATTCACACATGAACTACCCCAATACCCCGTGTATGCTAAATTACAGTTAAAGTTACCAGCCTTGCTCGAATCCATGAATACACCAAGTTGCAAGATTGAGTTCATGTCAATATCACGTATTCGTGCCAAGTATTCTTGTATTCATGGTTCAAGTCAAGCCGGTTTAAATAGCAACCATTGTGTTTTGGTATTCATATTAGGTTCATGTCCAATTATAACCAGGGTTTGGTTAAGTCAAGTATACAAGTTTGATATTGATGGTTTGAATTCGAGTGTTCATGTTCATGTTCATGTTCAAGTATTCAAATTTGATTTTGGATTCAGATTTGAAATAGACTCGGGTTTGATTTAGATTCAGGTTTGAATTAGACTCAAATTTGAATTAGACTCAGACTTAGTCAGACACTTGTACCGATTTAACTCTGGAAATCTTAGGTTCGGGAATTATCTGTAACTGCTGCACATGGATGGCAGGATTTATATTTTTTCCAAGACAATTACCATTGATAACTCCGTTAAGTTGTCTACCTTAAATAGACAAGCACTTACTTTCTCCGTCTCCCTGGGGCTCAAGAGAATTGATCCCGCTTAAATCTATATTTACTAAAGTCTTTAAATATTTTTTTATATAACTCGAGGGGGTTTTATGCAAAATATTTTATTATAGTTTAAAAATAAAACCTCGATGGTGATTAGTATTATTTGGGGTTGTCATGAGCATGGATTTTAAGTATTTAGGGTATTTTAGTGATAAGTACTTAGCTTGGAAAGTTCATGGTTTTTTACTGTAAAACTTGCGTTTTTGGTATCTTGATGGTATTTTATTGATATTTGTTAATCTCTTCATTTTTGATAAGTTTATTATATTTTGAAAATATGTATTAGTAATTTTACATAATTTTAGTTTTATAAATAATTTTATTTTATTTAGAAAATTCGTATTTCGTAAAAAACCGTATTTAAATCCTTTCGAGACCGAATGCTCCGTGAGGAGGTCTGCATCTCATTCTACTAGTCCAAGAATGTGCGATAATCCGCACCATCCATTAGCGGGTCCTCTATATAGGGTTGTAGATGCGTAATCGCAAAGGAAATGAAATACTATTTAAAAAGAAATCCAGTTTTTAGAGTAGGTGGTATTTTATGTAAGATTTTCCTCGTAACACATATTCATACAAAAGAGTCATCGTGCTATGGAACAATAGTGTACGTGAAGGGTAGGTCGTTACCCCGTGAAGTTTTTTCTCCCTAAAGGTAATGTTTTAACGAAACTATAAGAAGCGATATCAAAGTTCATGGTATTTTAATGAAAAAGTTAATTTAAAATTATTTTACATGATATTCTAGGCTAAAATTTATTCTAAATATTGGTATTAAGTTTACAAGTATTGTGTAAGAATTAGGATGAACAATATATAAGAAAAAGTGGAGTTTCTAGAGTTTTAAAAAAAGATATCGGTATTAACTCCATTTTTACCGATTTTGATTAAAAAGTAATTCTAGAAATAGAAAGGGAGTTTGGGAGAGACTTACCGTTTGAATATGTTAAGAAGAGGTAGAAGAAAAGGAGGAAAGTTTTGGGGTGTCGCGGGAGTTCCGGATGTTGCTTCGATCTTTACCGGAAGTTGATCGCTTGCTAACTCCTCTTTACTCCACTTGCACCTAGGAACTTTTGAGAGAGTTTTGGCTAGAATTTTCAGAATGGTGAAGGGCTAGGGAATGGAGTAGTATTTATAGTGGAGAATTAAGGTTTTGGAATTGAAAATGTAGATTAAAATGCACTAAAATGTGGTTTAATTGTGAAATGAAGGGTCTTTATTTGATTGCAGAGAAATCAAACAGTGCAGGGGTGTTAGGGGTAGGTGAAGGGGGGGTGCAAAGCCCGGGGACATTTGGGCACTATCCAACCGTCGGCGCCGGCCGTGATGAGATTTCCGCCGGTCGATTGTTAGGGTTGGGTCTCAAGATTTTTGCCACGTGTATTTCTCAGTGTTTACTCCATTTTTCACATGTTTGATTTTTCTGACTTTTCATTTTTCTGTGTATTACACGAGCAATCCTTTAGGCTTCCAAAAAGTTAAAAAGAAAAATCAGAAAAAATAATTGTGGCTAATGGGAATCGAACACAGGGGCTACGTCACAGCAGTGCAAGGCTTTACCAGTGAGCTATAAGTTTTTTCTTCCTTTTATTTTGCAAAAGTAACTTATAACTCAAACTCAGGCTGTTATACTCTCTTATGTACATTAAAAAGAAAAAAATTTGTACAGTGATTTCAGAGTCGTTACATTCTACCCTCATCAAAAATTTCGTCCTCGAAATTTATACAAGGAAGTTGTAACAGATTCAAGAAAAAATTGATTACAGCGGTGGTGAAAAAACTACTGATATCGTACCAAAAGTGCATGAAAATGTTTGAAAGAACGAAGGGATGCGAGAATTTGAAATGGATGAAAAATATGGAAGGAGATTTACCCGTGTTATCTTGACCTATGGCTTCGGCCTCTACGGCCGCCAAAGTGAAAGCCTGACGTCTCTACACATTTCTCTGGGCATGCTGATACATCGATAGCTTACGAGTTAAAGGTGGTCCACGTGGAGGTGGTGCAGGAAGAGTGTAACGACTCAAATTTTACTGTACGAAAATTTTCAAATTAATGTACAAAATAGAGTTGTAAGGCTGAGCATAAGTTATAAATTTAATTTGTTTAAGAACAGCAAGAAAAAAACTTGTAGATCATTGGTAAAGCCTTGCACTGCTGTGACATAGCCCTTGTGTTCGAATCCCATCAGCCACATATATTTTTACTGATTTTTATTTTAAATTTTTTGGAAGCCCAAAAGTTTACATGTGCAATACACGTAAAAATAAAAATTCAGATAAAATAAACATGTGCACAATGTTATATGTACAGATTAGGACACTTGGCAAAGATCCAGAGCCCTACCTCACCCTTACGGCCGGCGAGATCGGCTCATAGCCCGGCGCCATCGGTCCCCCTGTACCCAATGACCTCCGTGTCTTGCACACTAAACATCTTGGCCTACCCTATTACCCCCATGCTGTTTGATTTCTCTGTAAATTAACAGAGAACTTAAAATCACCCATTAATCCAAATTTTAATGCATTTAAATTTTTTCTTCAATTCCCAAAACCCTAATTACATCCTATAAATACAAAACCATACCCTTGCCCTCTTCATTCTGAAATCCATTGCCAAAATTCTCAAAATTTTCTAAGTCAAAGAAGAGTACAAGTGGAGTTAGCCCAAGTTAACTTTCCGGCAAGGATTCGAAGCGATTCTGGCGACCCCGTGACTCCATGAAGACACCAATCTCTTCCTCAACCTCCCCTCTCTTCTTTCAACTTGTAAGTCCCCTCTCTTCTCCTCTCTTCCTAATTTAAAAGGTTCTCTTTTTAAAATTTGTCGGAAGTGGAATTATTCCGACATCCGATTCTAAACTTCTTAAAATCACAGTCTTTCTTAATGACCATTCATCCATATCTTTATATCTTGCTTAGTAATCACGAAACAAACATTGAGAACAAGTTTCATCGTAACATACCATGTTATGTAACTTCTATTTGCATTTTTCGTTTAAATACCACAAACTTTACATATGACATCTTTTAAGTATTTAGCTTAGCATACCTTTAGAAAACCTCACGAGATAATGACCTATCTCCCACATATACACATCTTGATATAGCACGATTCACTTGAAAACAATATCTTGTGGCAAATACGACTTTTCAAATAAATACCTTAAACTATTAAAAACCATATTTCTTTAAATTGTGTGATTACATTCCTTGTGATTATGCCTCTACAACCCATTTTGGAGAACTCGATTGGGATGGTGCAGGTTATCGCACATCCTCGGGACTAGTAGAGCGAAATGCATACCTCTTCATGAAGCATACGATCTCGATGGAATTTTTATACAATTTTTAAGAAAAACGAGGATTTATATTTAATAATAATGAGTTATTGTTTATAAATATATAAATATTATCAAAACACATATTTTTAAGATATTATTAAATTCCAAGTTTTCAAACAAAATAATAGATTTACAATTTTCATGAAAATACCATCAAGAATCCATACAAGTCAACTTTACATTAAAATACCATGAATTATTCAAGGTAGGTATTTATTCACTAGAATACCTCATTCTTTTAAAAATTACATCCATGAAAACCTTAAATACGATAAATAAATACTTGAGGTTTATTTTGAAAGTATACTAAAAATATTTTTTATAAACCCCCTCAAGTTATATTAAATTTAAATTAAGGACCCTAGTAAATATAGGTTTAAGCGGGACCAATTCTCTTGAGCCTCAGGGAGCCAGAGAAAGTGGGTACTTGCCTATTTAAGGTAGAAAACTAAAACAGGGTTATCAATAGTAATTGTCTTGGAAAAAGACATAAATCCTGCCGTCTATGTACAGCTGTTACCGATAACTCCTAAACCTAATTCAGGAATCCAAATCTGTTTAAGTGTCTGACTCAATCTGAGTCTCAGTTTAATCTGGATACAATCTAAACATGAACACAATCCAAACCAAACTCCAATCCAACATGAATCTAATATATACTTGAACCTAAACATGTATACCGAACAATACAAACATGCAACTTGTTTTGACTTGACCGAACCATGGATATATTTTGACTTGACTACATGACTATCCGTTTACATCCTGATTATTTTACATGAACAACTTATACCATAGTTTTGGAAAGTCTTATACCACAAAAAAATACAATATACATTACGGGGGTTTAAAGGGGTAGACTGGTACGGAATGTGTTAGAAGTGGAATGAGACGGTCATTATAATACACCTAACCTGAACATCCATGCCGTTGTCCCGTGGGTTTTGATGGGGCCTTATACTCCATATACCTTAGTCCACGGGATAGTTGGACTCCTCTCGTATACATTGGTATATTCTGTACTAAGCTATAAACAACCACGTTAACATAACAAACACTTAATTTATCCATTCTATGCTCTTTACCTGTCTATTTCTATTCTATCTCTTAGGACTTACCGAGCGCTGGTTCGCTGAAGGCATTCATGTCTCTTCTTCTTTGGAATGTTGTCATGAGGACCCGACTCTCAGGAGATCGAGCCCAGCCAGGACGATTCGAAGCAGTTCACTGAGGAGCTAGAGTTCTAATTCCTACTTGCACTTACTTTTCTTTCAGTTCATATTGCCATTGTTTAGGCATCGCTTTCCATCATTGTACTTTACTTTTCAGTTGTATGTAAAGAATGAATATCAATAAAACGTTGTTTTTTTATTACATCTCTTGTCATTCTTGTGTTATTTCATTTATATTGCTTATTTACGTTTAGCGTGTTTACTTCTGAGTAAATACGTCACGGCCCGCCACGTCTCCTTCTCCGTACATTGGGAAGCGGGGCGTGACAAAGAGTTAACCGAGTAGGTGGAGATTGAATAGCTGGTCTAGCTGCGGGAGCTGTGCCGGTTCGATTGTGTGGGCAAGTTCCTATAGTGTGTGAGGGTGATCTACATATCAGACAAAGACCATTCGCTCAACGGAAATCCTTGACTTGATGTCCAGTCCTCTTACAATAGATACAGAAGTTTGGTTCAGTCTAGGAAAATGATCCTCCTGCCCTCATAGCTGGCGCTGGAAGAGTTGGCCTAGAAGAGACTCCTCCAGTAAGCTGATTGGCGGGATATTTCATATCGACCGACTGTGGCCTTCCCTTCTTCTTAATGACAGCTTCATAGCGACGGGCTGACTTCAAAGCTGCTTCATGTGTCACGCCCCGCTTCCCAAAATACGGAATACGAGGGGTTGACAAGGCCAGCCATGCTCCTACGGTCAAGGAAACATCCTGCCGTAGTCACACTTCGGCTTCTAGCTTTACATGGTAATCAGTGAACAACGCACAGGTAATGAGTAATGCAATATCTGAAACGAAACAATGTAAAGAACTGACCTGATGGAGGTAAAAAGGGTATAACTCTGGATAGCTAATCAAAATGTCCGTGATGTACGTCTGGTCCTGGTCCAGGCTAGATCCACTCCTCACTCTGAGCATGCATACTCAGGTCGTCAGAGCGACACGATAGCAATATATATATAGGTGCACGTGGTAACTCGTAGAGTAATAATGGATGTATAACAGTAAACCAAGACAGTGAAGATATGAACATGGAGTAATCAATGCAATAATTAATAGATCAGGTGAACATTAAAGCAGTAATATAGTATGCCAGGTATGCCAAGACAGTAAGTAATGTATATCAATGCCATTATCCCTATCAGTCTCTAAGTCTCACTATACTGGTCACTAAGCCTATCGTCAGTCCAAGTGTGAGAGTCAACCTCTCGTGAGTGTCCTCCACCCAAGGGAAAGGGACCACGGGCCCAAAATGTAACTCACGGTAATAATCATGTACCCTGTATATCTCCATATATCTCCATATATATAAGCCGGCATGGGACTCCCGAGATTCTGTTGAACTCACACTCAAACTACCCCACACCCCGTGGTCTACATCAAACGCCAACCATAATCTCAAATACCGGTCGGTCCATGACAAGTCTGCGCGAGAACTGGAGACAGGATCTCCATCAAGCACGTCCCGACTAATAACCAAGATAAATGGGCAGTGTCTGGTGCCTTATCTGTGACCCCATGCAAGAGCTTCCATAAGTGTCTCATACCACTTATAGTCACACGTACACGCGTCCCACAGACGTCGACAATGCAATAGAATGATAAGGTTCACTGATTGTGTACAAGTACGTGTCACTTTCACTTATTCACTCATGCCCGAACACTAACGTACTTGCCACAATCATCACTAATACCTAACACTGGGTAATGCACATGATCACTAGATTATCAATGCAGTGACATATGTATGATATGATGAGTAAACGGTATGTAAAGCATGATTAGGATGTCATAAATCAGTATTCTACCACTTGCATAATTTATCATAAATCATACGTGTACAGTTTAGCGAAACGATGAACGGGGATTAAATATTATGTTTGAATATCTATCCAGCGAGTTTGGTTTCACGTCAATCGGGTTTCAGGATCACTAGTTATGGCCATTTCATTTTAAGCGCTCAAGGCTGGAAATCCGGTTTCAGAATCGGAAGTCTGTTTCGCAACGCATTTTAATCCCAGTTGGGATCGGAATTTAGCGACGCTACAGTTGAATGAAATCTAGGGTTTTTAGTAAGGTTTTCAACGCAATAGACGGATCTTCAATCGCGTCTGTACGTCAGGAGTTATACACTGTTCAATACTAGTATGTCGATTCTGATTCTGTTGGGACTGTTATACGTCCCCATCTTTTAAATTACAGATTAAATAGAAAACGACGATGAAACAGAATGAAACCACTTGTGTTATCTAGATAACAGATTCACCTTTAATAAACAGTAGAGTTCCGCAACCTACGAGTTAAGGAAACAAGGTGGTACCCATTATGGGACAGTAAACAATAATCAGAGTCGCTCTGGACTGCAGTCCAGAGTTGCACTCCGAACCAAATATCGTCACAATTTAAGTACAGAAACCATTAGAAACTTGCATAGGATTGTATTTCGTCGAGTTCGCTTCGATTTAAGCCCTCGAACACATCATTCCAGTATGTACATAATTTATGGTAATTTTAATAATTTTCAGATACGGGAAAGTTCCAGTTTTACAGGTATATTTGGGGGTAATTGTTTTAGTCGTCAACAGTCGTATTATCCAGTGAAATTTGTACATAGTATTCAAAATCACATGGGCCAGCAAATGCCCTCATGTTCCGTCAATTTAAATGAGGATTTCCATTGTAATTTTACATCGAACAGGTATGTTATATAATCTAACGGGTATTGTGAATATGGAATTTATACGATTTTAGTTCGTAACATGAATAAATTAGCATGTAAGCAAGTAATTGAACTTGCCTGACGATGAATTGATGGCACGGCAAAGAAGGCAGTAGTGACACGGCACGGGCACGGAGTAGCAAGCACACGACGAGTCTCGGCTAGGCTTGGGCTTGGCTCGAGTTTGGTGACGGCTCCGTGCTTAAGGGTTCGTTGGCAGCAGCCTGGTGCTCCGGCGGTGGCTCAGCAGTGACACGACGACGACGAGACGGTGGTCGGTCGATAGAAAGAGGGAGAGACAAATAAGATTTAGAGAGAGGGGGAGTTAGACAGAGAGGGAGAGTGTTAGACAGAGAGGGAGAGAGTGTTAGACAGAGAGAGAGGGAGTGTGAGAAAGATGTATAGAGAGAAAGGGAAACTGAGAGAGATGTATAGAGAGAAAGGGAAACAGAGAGAGGAACAGAGATTGAAAGAGAGAGGGAGAAGTGAGTTGCAGGGGAAGAGAGGGAGAGAGAAGTCGTTGCAGAGAGAGAGAGAGAGAGAGGACAGTAGGTAGTGGGATCGGTCGTGAATGATGGCGATGATGATGCTGAGGGTGAAGGGTGTCGATGAGGTGGTTCAAGTCGGTGGAGGCTCGCCGGCATTGAGTGCAGGTGGGGGTCGAGATGGGAGCGGTGGCTGCGGGAATGGTGGGCGAAAGTTGTGGTTGGATAGTGGTGGTGGTGGAAGATTTGGAGAGAGGAGGCAGTTGAGTGTTGGTGATGGAGGCGAAGGGGAGCCGATGATGTAGTGGGGTGTTGGTGAGGGTGGCGGTCGTCGGCGATGATGGGCGCTTGGGTTGGATTGATGAAGATGGGGCGATTAGCTATGGAGCTGGAGGGTGTGGTCGGAGCTTTGAGGTTGGAGACAAGGGGGCAGGAAATGGAGGTGTAGTAAGGAGAAGGCGAGACGGCGACGATGTTTGGAGGAGTGGCCGACGAAGAGGCGAGGGGGTCGGGCTCAGTGGTGGCAAGCTTGGTGGGGGAGAGGAGAGAGGGGATGTGAATGAGATAGGGGAGACGAGGGGTGCGCGTCGTGGGGTAACGGCGCTCGAGCGCGGGCGTGGGCGTGGGCTGCGGCGAAGGAAGCGGATCGCGAGCGGGAAAAGAAAGAGCCGATGGGGAGAAGATGAAGAGCAGGCCGGGTCGGGTTGGTAAGGGGTGTGGGCTGCTGGGCTGGGCTGGGGTTTGAAGGAAAGAAAATAAGTTTATAAAGAAATGGGCTGCTGGGGAAATTGGGACGGGATGGGAAAATTGAGAAGAAATAAAGGAGTGGGTTTTAAGAAAAAGAATTAAGGGGTTTTGGGTTTAATGGGATTTAAATAAATAAATAATTATAAATAAATTTTATAGGTGAAAAAAAAAAGAAATACAAATATTGGTATAAAAAGGGGTTGGGTATTACATCATGTGTTAGGTATTCCCCTGTTGCTAGGGCGGTTTGGATCTCAAGGTCTAATCCTTGCTGGAAGCGCCTGGCTCTGATTTCTGCAGAAGGAATTAGATGGGCGGTGAATCTGCCAAGCATGGTGAATTCGGCATCATACTCTTCCACCGACTTATCCCATATGGATCCTTGTTGCAGGTGAATGAACTTCTATTCCATCTCGAAGTGTGCGGTTTCCGGAAAATACTTGGCGTCAAAGAGGTCACGAAAAGTCTTCCACTCGATTGCTCAAGACGGCTCTTTTCAGCCTTCCACCAGACTCTGGTATTGTCAGTAAACTGGAGTTTTGCTATTTTGACCCAAGCCACTTCTGGAACTTGGGCTACGGCTAGGTCGTCTTCTATACTCTGAGCCCATTCCTCGGCCTCAAGCGGTTTCTCTTTTCCTGAGAAGTTTTTCGGGTGTAACGCTCGAAATTGTTTCACTCCCGGTGCTTCTGCTTCAGAGCGAATGAAACTCTGTTGAAGGAGAGCGATCTACTCCTGCAAAATCGTGCTTTGAGCCTGCTGACCTTCAAGTAGGCTTTTGATAGCCTTCAGAAGCATCGTCTGTTCTGTAAGTGGAGCGGCTATGGTAGGTAGAAGTGGTAGAACGGTAAGGATGGGTTGTAGTGGTGTACTTCCATTGTTGGTGCTAGGATTGTTGGGAGAATATATCACCTTAGATAAAGAAGAAAGATTAGGATAGATTCAACGGAATTTGAAATGCATGGAATGTAAAGTTGTTGAATTTCATATTTCTTATGATATATTTCTTAAGACTTCATGCAGAACGGACCTGCATAGACCGCCAACAAAACCTGTCACGCCCCGCTTCCCAGTAGACGGAAACGGCACGTGACGAGGCCTGCGGCGTATTTATTTCGAGAAGATAATTTCCTGGAATAAATACGCTAAGCGTAAAAGAAGTAATATAAGAATGACAAGAAAATAACATGAGATTTAAAATTCAACAATTTTATTTACATTCAACTTGATTCATTTACAATACATGAGTTCAACTGAAAGGAAATACAATACAAGAAGAGAAATGCCTAAACAGGTGGAATACATAAACTGAAAAAGATAACTAGTCTAGGCCTGGGTCGCGATCTGTTCGTTCTCTTCCTCGGTAGTGTCCGCCTCCTCAGTCTCCATGATATTTGACGAACATTCCAAGAAAACAAAGAAGGATGGAATGCCCGTCAGCGAACTTTCGCTCGGTAAGTCCCTAAGAAATGAAGTGAAGTATAAAGTATAATGATAAAGAAAAATGTATATCATAAACAATTGATTATGAAGTATGGTGTGTCAGCATGTCATTTAATGTAAACATGACAAGTTTATTTAGCATGCAGTTCTATATATCATGGTAAATAACATTAGCAGAGTATAATATGGCCGTGTAGTGTAAATATAGTGAGCATTAAGTGAATGTATGTATCTTGACGGTCTCTACCTGGATATACTAATTTAACGTAAGTTCAAGGGTGAATATCAACCAATCTCAAGAGTGTTCTAAAAACCAACAAGCTGTAATCCAGGGATAAGAAACCACGGGTCCAAATCAAGTGTTAGTAACCCGAATTCAACCTAGTGTTGAAGTATTCCAAACTCAACAGGCTGTAATCCAGGAGCAAGTAAACACGGGCCCTCATGATAGCTTGCTTGTGTTAGTAGATATGAAATCATGATCTAGGGCGACTCCTGAGATTTTGTTGAATTCACACATGAACTACCCTAACATCCCGTATATGCTCAATTACAATTAAATTTACCAGCCTTGCTCGAATCCAAGAATATACCAAGTTGCAAGATTGAGTTCATGTCAATATCATGTATTCGTGTCAAGTGTTCTTGTATTCATGTTAAGTTGTATTCATGATTCGAGTTAAGTCAGTTTAAATAGCAACCATTGTGTTCTGGTATTCATGTTGGGTTCATGTCCAATTATAACTAGGGTTTGGTTAAGTAAAGTATACATATTTGATATTGATGGTTTGATTTCGAGTGTTCATGTTCATGTTCAAGTATTCAAATTTGATTTTGGATTCAGGTTTAAATTAGATTCAGGTTTGAATTAGGCTCAGGTTTGAATTAGACTCAGACTGAGTCAGACACTTGTACTGATTTAACTCTGGAAATCTTAGGTTCGGGAATTATCGGTAACTGTTGCACATGGACGGCAGGATTTGTGTTTTTTTCCAAGACAATTACCATTGATAACTCCGTTAAGTTGTCTACCTTATATACGCAAGCACTCAATTTCTCCGGCTCCCTAGGGCTCAAGAGAATTGATCCCGCTTAAATCTATATTTACTAAAGTGCTTAAATATTATTTTTATATAACTCGATGGGGTTTTATGAAAAATATTTTATTATAGTTTAAAAATAAAACCTCGATGGTGATTAGTATTATTTGGGGTTGTCATGAGCATGGATTTTAAGTATTTGGGGTATTTTAGTTATAAGTACTTAGCTTGGAAAGTTCATGGTATTTTACTGTAAAGCTTGCCTTTTTGGTATCTTGATGGTATTTTATTGACATTTGTTAATCTATTCATTTTTGAAAAATATAAGTTTATTATATTTTGAAAATATGTATTAGTAATTTTACATAATTTTAGTTTTAAAAATAATTTTATTTTATATAGAAAATTCGTATTTCTTAAAAAACCATATTTAAATCCTTTCGAGACTGAATGCTCCGTGAGGAGGTCTGCATCTCGTTCTACTAGCCCAAAAATATGCGATAATTCACACCATCCATTAGGTCTCCTAAAGAGGGTTGTAGATGCGTAATCGCAAAAGAAATAAAATACCGTTTAAAAAGAAATCCAGTTTTTAGAGTAGGTGGTATTTTATTGTAAGATTTTCCTCGTAACACGTATTCATACAAAAGAGTCATCATGCTATGGAACAATAGTGTACGTGAAGGTTAGGTCGTTATCCCGTGAAGTTTTTTTCTCCCTAAAGGTAATGTTTTAACAAAACTAAAAGAAGCGATATCAAAGTTCATGGTATTATAATGAAAAAGTTAATTTAAAATTATTTTACATGATATTCTAGGCTAAAATTTATTCTAAATATTGGTATTAAGTTTACAAGTATTGTGTAAGAATTTGGATGAACAATATATTAGAAAAAGTGGAGTTTCTAGAGTTTTAAGAAAAAGATATCGGTATTAACTCCACTTTTACCGATTTTGATTAAAAAGTAATTCAAAGAATAGAAAGAGAGTTTGGGAGGGACTTACCGTTTGAATATATTAAGAAGAGGTAGAAAAAGAGGATGAATGCTTTGGGGTGTTGTGGGAGCTCCAGATGTTGCTTCGATCTTCGCCGGAAGTTGATCACTTGCTAACTCCTATTTGCTCCACTTGCACCTAGGAACTTTTGCGAGAGTTTTGGTTAGAATTTTCAGAATGGTGAAGAGCTAGGGCATGTGGTAGTATTTATAGTGGAGAATTAGGGGTTTGAAATTGAAAATGTGGATTAAAAACCATTAAAATGTGGTTTAATTGTGAAATGAAGGGTCTATTGCAGAGAAATCAAACAGTGCAGGGGTGTTAGGGGTAAATGAAGGGATGTGTGTGCAAAGCCCGGGGACATTTGGGCACCATCCAACCGTTGGCGCCGGCCATGATGAGCTTTCCGCCGGTCGATTGTTAGGGTTGGGTCTCGAGATTTGTGCCACGTGTATTTCTCAGTGTTTACTCCATTTTCCACATGTTTGATTTTTCCGACTTTTCATTTTTCTGTGTATTGCACGTACAATCTTTTGGGCTTCCAAAAAGTTAAAAAGAAAAATCGGAAAAAATAATTATGGCTTATGGGAAACGAACACAGGGGCTACGTCACAGCAGTGCAAGGGTTTTACCAGTGAGCTACAAGTTATTTCTTGCTTTTATTTAGCAAAAGTAATTTATAACTCAAACTCAGGCTGTTATACTATCTTCTATAGATTAAAAAGAAAAAAAAATTACAGTGATTTCAAAGTCGTTACAAGAAGAACCAAGTCTTGACGGTTCATATACAACCTAGTGACTATCCAGGCGTTCCTTCTCATTCCGGAAGAATGCAGACGCAACATCACCATCAAACAAGAAAGACCCAAGGGTCGAAACAAAAATGGAGTAATGGCAAAATCCTAACTCCAAGTCTTGACGGTTCATATACAACCTAGAGACTATCTCGACGCTCTCCTCATTACAGCAGGGTGTGGACACAACAATCGGATAAAAGTAGAGTTATGGAAAAATCCTAGCTCCGGCTCTACGTGCTTCTCATGTCAATAAGATGCAAATGCAACGTCAACAAAGACCCAAAGGTCAAATAGAAATGGAGTAACGACAAAATTCTAGCTCCAAGAATTGACGGTTCATATACAACCTAGAGACTATCTCGACGTTCCCCCTCATCTCAGCAGTATGCGGACGCGACTATCAAATGAAATTGGAGCAATGGCATATTCCTAGCCTCGGACTTCAATTGCAATACATACAGCATAAAAATCCTACAGATGTTTACCCTACTTCAGCAAAAAATCGGCGCGACATCGTCAAAGCAAAAAACGATGTGGCGGCATATTCCTAATTTCGGATCTTGACGGCAACTCATCTAAAGCCTAAAAACCGTTGGAGATCATCCCACCCCAAAAGGGTGCGGTTATGACTCATCGGGGATCTAAATTGAGCCTAATCTCAAGTAAAAAGCGTCATGGCAAATTTCTAATGCTTGCTCTTCCGACGGTAATATAACCTAAGGAGATTACTTGAAGACGTCTTTTCTAGCCCCCGAAGAGATCAGAGACACGACAGTCGCGGAGTTACTCGAATAACAGCTTAAAGACTGTATATCGAGAAATACATCAGCCGACGCGACGGTACCACGGACTAAAACCCTAGTAGCACAAACCTAACAAAGCTCTGTCGTAAAAAGAATGGGGATTATTTACATACAACGTTAGGACACGTTTACATGTAAACCCAAGGGAGGTAAACTAAAAATACTCCGAAATGAGTACATAAACTAGAGACTCTGAAATGAGTGAATAAACTACAAACTCCGAAATGAGTACGTAAACTAGAGACTCCGAAATGAGTACATAAATTACTTCACGCCAGATCAAAATATCAAGAAACAGAAATGTCAAATTTTTTTTTGAAAGTTATATACGATATGCCAACCCAAAACCAGCCATATGTTAGGGTAAACTTTCATGAGCAAGGTAATAGGGCGGCATTTGCTCACATCAGTCCAGTGTTCACCTACATCTAGAAGCGTATTTGAATGAGAAATAGTGTTGAAATTGTACTCATTTGTGTGTGTGCCACATATGCATGAGCCACATATGCGTGCATCATTGGCATTCGTACGCAGCAGAAACTCCTAAGGGTAAAGTGCGAAGTACATGAGAAAAGGAAAGATGCCTATGTAAACATGTGATGGGGGGCGAAACATTCAGCGGTCAACAATAAATAAACACATTTAAATACGCACTTTATTCGGCAGAAAATATATCACTGAATACGGGATCAAAAGTATAAGAGTTTACAAAACTATAAATAAAGTTTTCTAAAGCCCTCTCATCCTTCTCCACTATGTCGAAGCGGCGATCTTCACGAGAAGTCGCTCTCCATCGGTCAGTGTCATGCTCATCGGCGAAAGCAGACATGACGGCTCGCTAAGCCCTTATCTGGCTTAGCAACTAAATGGAACGGTCCCTCACAGGCTGGATAATCAAATGTTTTTCATGAAAGCACTCGATCTTGTTCTCCGCTGCATCAAGAATTGTCGGAGTCATCTCCACTGGATGAGGAGGAATGTCAGCAAGCACGGACAGGAAGATCATCCGAAGCCAAATGGATCCGATAGGAAGAGGAGATCCCTACGAGTCAGAACCTCGTACATCACCGTGTCACATTGGGCATCTGAGAGAACGGGATCCACCAACCGTGTAGCAAAATGAGGAACTATTCCGTCGATAGGCATCTCCCATGGTTGTCGGCGAGCATGTGGACGATTGTAAGCCATAACCCTTGATCTGTTAAAAAAATGGTTCTTTCCTTGTGAAGAAGAAGAAGATCATTACTTCAGAATATAAGGAGAAGCATTTAAGTTTAGGCACAGAAAATGTTGTGCATGGTAGAACTATTTCCAAACTCTGATTAAAAGGAGGCATTGGAAAAGAAAAGGTTGACTCATGAAAAGCAGAGCAAGAAAGGCGAAAGGATTCTTTCGTATCCGATAGTAGCGCATCACGTGCATGACATATGAGTCCCGGCGCTAGATGTTTTTTAGGGTCAAGTCCTATACCAGCGCCTCACGTGCATGAAACATGAGCGCCGACGTTAGTTTATATATATATATATATATATATATATATATATATATATATATATTTATGTATGTATGTATGTATGTATGACAACACCTCACGTGAGGCACATACGCGCATTGGCGTAAAGAAAATGGGGGCTTTGTCATTCATACTTCAAAGAAATTTATACATGGGAGATAAAACAATCATCAAAATGTTTATAGTGGTAGAACGCTAAACTCTGGACATGGATTCTCAAACTCAAAAATAAGTTTGAGCAATGCACGTTCAGCCTCATCAACCATCTTCTTATGCTTCTTCTCTCGGATGCAAGCATCAAGGTCACCACTGATATCCTCCACCCTCTAATATACTGAAACTATCACTTTTTGTTGAAAGACGCGGTGCAATATTGCAACGAGATTATCTCTCTGTTTCTTTGAGATCAACCCCATCAAGTACACTGAATATACCTTATCTTCAGCGCTATTGAGCACTTAGAGTGGCATAACTTCAAGGCGCCTGGGTATAGCTTCCCAGATCGACCCAACGACAATCTTTAAAAGAGCAGAACAACGGGAGAGCGATCGACCGTTGTAATCGTCGAAGCGACGCATCAACTCAGTGCATTGGGTGTCAGAAAACTCCTGGCCTTGACAGCGGCCTTAGATGCGAATCTCCTCATAAGATATAATCTCTTCAAGATCATACAGCTAAGAAGCCATGGTATTTAAAAAAACCAGTGGAGAGTTAGCGATTAGCATATTAAAATCACTACAGTGGGCCCCACAAAATTAAGATGATGGCTCATCAATGATGAGACATGCGCCCATTGTGAGAATCCGAAAGGATCCTCATTAAATAAATAGTGCCCATTAAATAGTGGAGTTAAAAACTCCCAATATTTCCTAAAAGGCGGGCTCTTTAAAACAAACAACAGATTAAAATCTGTAGAAAAAAGAAGAAGAAGAGATTAAAACCCCAAAAAAAAAAAACATACAAGAACGGTAAAGGGAATAAAATTCCCAACGTTCTTAAGATCCAAATGTCATGTCTCGCATCCTAGTATACGGGCAGAGGACGCGACGAGGCCGCTACATATTTACTTTGAAGTAAATACGCTAAGCGTATCTAAGCAATATAAAAATAAATGCACAAGAGACAAGATATAATAAAACAGCAACTTTATTTATTCGCATTCTTTTTTTTGTACAATGCATGGAAAGTAAATACATCTGATGAAAGCAATGCCTAAACAGTGGCATAACATAAAAGAAAAGTACTGAAATAAAAGTGTACAATGTAGCTAGAGCTCTGGATCGTATGCAAGCCGGTCCAAGTCCTCGCTAGTAGGCTCGATATCTGGAAGATCCGAAACACCTGACGACATTCAAAGAAGAAAGAAAGAGAATGTCGTCAGCGAACAAATCGCTCGGTAAGTCTCAAAGATAAGGGAGAAATAGAATAGAAAGAAAGAGAAGGTAGCTTTTAAAGTTGTATTATATGAGTATTTGGTGTTAACGCTGTTGTTTGTACCTTGGTACAGAAGGATACCAGTGTATACGAGAGGAGTCTCTATATGCTAGAGACGAGAGCAAACGGAAAGTACAAGGAACCGCTATGCCACGGTACAACAACAACTGAATATAGGTTAGGTGTCTTAATCTTTCAGTCTCATGCCACTTCTAACACCTTTCGTACCAATCTACCCCTTAAACCCCGCGATGTATTGTTTGTGTTTGTATTGTAAATTGTATTGTCTTATATATATGGATAACTTGCCGAAACCATGATATCAGTAAATTGATGTAACTGGAGAATCATATAAATGGAAGTATATCCATGGTTCGGTTCGGTCAATACTGATTAAATAGATAGAATATAAGTATTCAAAGATTCGTGTTGGATTGTAGATTGTAGATTATACTTGAATCATATTCAAGTCGGATTATTAATGAGACTCAGTCTGAGTCAGACAATTAGAAAAAAAAATTGAAGCCCTGATTGTTTTGATGTTATCGGTAACCGCTACACATGGGCGGCAGGATTTGTGTCTTTTTAAAAAACGATTACCGTGTTGATAACACCGTTATTAAGTTGTCTATCTTAAATAGGCAAGCACCCACTTCTCCGGCTCCCTGAGGCTCAAGAGATTGGTCCCGATTAAACCTATGTTTACTAGGGTCCTTATGGTAATTTATAGAACTTGAGGGGGTTTTATGTAAAAATACTTTTGTATAATTTTCAAAATACACCAAAGTATTTAATTATCGTCTTTAGAGTTGTCATAGATGTGGATTTTATATTTTTGATATTTCTAGTGAAAATAACCTATTTTTCATAATCCATGTTATTTAATTGTAATATTGAACTTGTATGGAATTTATGGTATTTTAATATAAAGTGATTCTT
Organism: Agapanthus africanus; assembly: GCA_030015575.1. NCBI lineage: Eukaryota > Viridiplantae > Streptophyta > Magnoliopsida > Asparagales > Amaryllidaceae > Agapanthus > Agapanthus africanus. The sequence continues at coordinate 998,083,794 of CM057337.1, forward strand.
GTGATTTTTAGAAAAATTGGAATATTTATATTATTACAAAATAGATATTTTAATGATACATATATATATTTATATAAAATAATTTTACTATATATTATATTTCTAGAAATCTCATTTTCTTAAGATTTTTGTATTTTAAATCTCTCGAGACCGTATGCTCCTTGCGGAGGTCTGCATCTCGCACTACTAAGCCCAGGGATGTGCGATAATCCGCACCATCCCAGTTGGGTTCCCCAAAATAGGTTGTAGCGGCACTTTGCAAAGATTTATAAAAAATACTTAATCCTTTAGAGAACGGTTTTATTAATTCATGGTATTTATTTGAAATGTTATGTTTTCCCGTATTCAATATTCTCGAAAGTTATTGTGCTATGTTGTATATGAGTGTTGTGAGGAGGTAGGTCATTACCTCGTGATCTACTTAAAGGTATAGCAAGATTGTGATGTTTTAAATGTCGAATTTAAACTACATGGTATTTTACTGAAAAAGAACGGTAAAAGTTACAAAATGAAATATATTGTCATGAAACTTGTTCAACATGTTTTTTAATCTTTAATAGTCAACATGTAATGGTTTAGTATGATTGTATTTTAGAAAATGTGAGATTTTTAGGAAGAACCGAATCGGACATCGGATTAACTCCGATTCCGTCGGGTTTTATTAAAACATGTTTTAAGACTAGAGAATAGAAGAGGAAGGTGGGACTTACAGGTTTAGAAGTTAGGGATGAGGAAGAGGAGACGGGAGGAGGCCCCGGTACGTCGTTTCGTCGCCGGGAACTTCTAGGGTTGTCGTCGGAAAATTGCTGAAGCTTTCTCCCTTCGCTACTCCAAAAGTACACTAAGCTTCTAGGAATTTTCTTGAAAGTTTTGTTCAGAATTTTGGAGTGAGGGGTGTATTTGTAGGGGTTGTATTTATAGGGTAAGGCTAGGATTAGGGTAGGTGAAAGGTTAAAATGAAAAAATGTGATAAAATATATTAAAAGTGAAGTAATTAGGGTTTTAAAGGAGTTCTGGTACTGGTCTACACATTTAAACTATACAGGAGTACATGAGAGATGAAAAGACATAACTCTCATGTTGGGGACTCGGTGGTCCGGCCGAGTCCGGCCGGCGGCGGCGGCCCGAGTCGGCCGGTCCGCCGACCGATTCGGCCGAGTCAAGTGGCCGGAGTGCACCTGGTTGGTTCACTATCCCTCTGGTACAGTTAGGTTTTCATGTGTAGTGGGGTTTTGTGAGTTATGCACGTGTAAACCTTTGGTATTCTAAAAAGTTCAAAATAAAACAATATTAAAAATAATGTGGGGTATGAGATTTGAACTCTAATGGCTTGGTTCAGCAATGCAAAGTCTTACCAATGAGCTACAAGCTCTTGCTTGTAATTAATTAGCAAAACAAATATTTATGGTACTCACAGAAAATGCAAATACCCCAAGTATACATTAATTTTTAAACAAATTTTTGTACACTAAAATTGGAGTTGTTACACCAAATAAGAACCAAGCTTTGTAAAAAAATGGAATTAAATTCCCCTAAATAGTGGGATCAAATCCCAGAACAATCCTCGTGCTAAAAGAATTCATGGGTTAATTGATAGAATCAAATTCCAAAAAAATTGTCAAGATTGACAGTAGGGTAAAACCCGAAAAAAGAGAATTAAAAATTCTCAAGTCTTGGATTAGGACATTAAGATCCATAAAAAGAAAGTTTTTTAGATCTCCAAGAGATCGATTCCAAAAAAAACTCTGTTGAAACTGATAATAGACTTAAAATCCAAAACTAAGAAAATATATATGCTCAAAAGGAGTTAAGAGCTAAGCTCTATTTATAGTTCTTACCAAGAAATCTGGCAGAGTTCTGAGAGACAAAGATCTAAGCTTTGGGAAAAGAGAATTAAATTCTCAAAAAAAAGAAGACTCAAGAAAGATGAAGAGACAGCAGTCATCTCAAGAACCAAGGGCCCTATTTATAGGATGTGAAGGGACGGTTCAACTCCCTAAAAAATCAAACGGTGGAAAAAGTGACACCGTTGCACTCACGTGTGAACCACGTGAGAACAACGGTGGGGAGCATTTGTTTACCCAATATTTAAACATAATAAAAGAGCTAAGCTCTGTTAAATTTAACGAGGCAGCACCTCACGTGCTCCCCACGAGAGCGCCAGTGCCAGCGCCAACCCCTTAGGATTAAATCCTGTGGTGGCGCCGCACGTGAAGCTCACGTGGACGCCAATGTGCAAAGCAAGGGAGCGTCTAGAATTAAATTCTTGAGTGGCGCCCACGTGCGTAACACGTGAGTGCCGGCGCCCAAGTAAAATCAAGTAGAATGAAATTCTACATGAGAATATTTCCCTAAAAACTGGGATACTCTCTGTTAAATAGAGACATTGGATCAAAAATCCAATGGTGATGATAAATTATCAAATAATAGAATAAAATTCTATGAAGGGAAAATATTCCCCTAATCTTTCTAAATGAACAAAAATTGTTGGATAAAAAATCTAATGAGATGGGAAAATGTTTTCCTGCATCTTTCTAAACAAAGAAAGATGTGTTCTATATAACAGAGAGCCATTTGATTAAAAATCCAATGGTAATTAAAAATCATCGTTCGAAAGAATACAATTATGTATATGGGGAAAATATTTCCCTAATCATATTAAAAACAAGAAGACATATTCTGTAAAACAGAAATTCTTGGATCAAAAGTTCCAACGGTGGGTAAAATTCCTCAAACAAATTTTGAGACCAATTAAATCAATTGGAATCTCTCAATGAGAGATTTTCTCAAAACTAATTAACCATTTTCCTCCACTATATAAACGATCCGAGACTTTGAGTCTCAAGAGGGACACACAGAGAGAGGGAGATGCACACTCAGATAGAAGGAACCCCACCATAAGCTTTTGAAAAATACATAAAGCTTTCAAAACAACAGAGAATTCAATTCTCAAGAAAAAAGAAGACTTCCCTCCTCAAGACCCTAGGTAATGAAAACACAGAGATCAAAATATTTCTTTTTACCTATCTAAGGGTTTAACCCTTCTCAAAAAATTTAGTTTTTTCTTTAGAACAGAGATCCACAAGACAAGTCTCCCACATGTTGAGAATTTAATTCTCATCGGGAAGATCTTGTTCTTAAGAAGCAAAAATTCAGAAAAGAACTAGATTAAAAAGAAAAAAAGAAAAAGAACATTTGTTCTGGGAATTTATTTCCTTAGAAAATAGGGTTTAACCCTAAAAGAAACTTAGTTCTTATAAAAGAAAAAGACATAAGAACTTAGTTCTTAAAGAAAAACTAATCTCAGATCTTCAAAACAAAGATCTTGGTGTCATTAATGGTCAAAATACCATTAAAGGAGATTAAATCTCTAAAAGGAAAAAAACATTAGCGCCGCATGTGCTTCCCACGTGGGTTCCTTCAACAGATTCCCAATACAAAAAGAAATCAGTGCCTCACGTGAAAAACACGTGGGCGCCCAAAACAGAAAGCCCAAAACGAAAGGAAATCGTTACACGTACTATAGGCACTTGCACATATCTTGAAACATGGGATAGTAGAGGATGCCTTGAAATAATCTTGTCTAAAAACCTTAGTATGAAAGAAAAAATATAAATTAACAAAATATAAATGAAACAAAAGATAAATGGTGAAAAAAAATGAACACTGGTTTTGTAATTACTTAAGGCAGCATAAAAAAATATAGTCAGCTTGTTTTATCACCTAGTGCCTTAGACCAACTGGTTTGGGAGTCACTGCTAAGTCTTAAGTGTTGCAAGACTCGGATATTGCTAATTACACCATAATAAGTAAGCACATTCGGTAATCGGTTGGTTAGTAACTCAAGAAGTATTAACAGTCGCATGAAGAGTGTGTGAGCAAATCCATCTAAAATATCACCGACTAAAAAGTACTAAAGAATATGGATAAAGGGTATGATAGCTTGAATTGAATTCTCCAAGTGTAGAGATGTCTTTTACACACACGTAGGGGTATATGATCGATGTTTGGAGGAGAGATATGGAGGAAGACTAAAGATGATGTTTTATTGAGGGATGATATGATTTCCGACATCTTTTCAAGACCATTGAGATAGGGCTCATGACAACTTAAAACTAGTGTAGTTTGAAACACTTATTTTCAAGTTTTTTCTTTTATATACTCATTATCTTTTCATGCAATTTTCATCTTCTTTCTTTTACTTTGGGATTTTTGTGGGTGAAATCCGCTGAAAACCCTCAAGAGACAACACACCTCTTACTAGGGACACCTAGAGGTTTAACGGCTTGTTGCACGAGCTAAGTGCAATCATGTTGCCTACAAAGTGTGCTAGATTTTTTTCTTTTGAATAAATAGTTTGTTTGGGACGATCTGATAAGTTTGGAGGTATTTGATCAGTCAAATTTATTGCATATTTTTATGGATATTTTTCTTATTATTATTAACTACTAAAAGGTGTTAATTGTAAATAAAGAACATATGCGGGTTTATTTGTAAAAAGATTATTATCATATATTTCTTAATTTATAATTAATATAATTGGGAAATATATGCATATCATATTTAAATAAAATATCCATGAGAATATTTATTAATTAAAATATGCATATAATATCAAATATTCTTAAGATATCATATCAATTAATTGGTTAGAATAATATCTCAGATAAAAAAAATGCTACTAACAAAATTATTTGAGATATTGTGCAGGTGTTATAATAAGATCAGCTCAGATCTGAAATATAAGTAGAAGATCCACATCAAATTGAAGTATCAAATTAAATCAGCTGCATATTAGGAGCAAATTAACAAATCTCGCAACGACAGAGACTAAGAGATATATTTTCTGAATTTTTTTATCAGAAGGATCTCCAAATATCAAGAAGAAAAGCCACGAAAAATTTGGAAGCCCAAATCCACCAAACGGCTGCGGATTTGCGGTCAAATAGGGGTTGGGGCGGCAGTTCAGTGATCTGATGGTGGCTGTAGGATTTGAAATTTCAGGGTCTTGATCGTAATTTCACATACTTCAATATGGCATCTAGGGTTTCTAATTCCAGAGATTATATAAAAGACCGAGAGTTGTCTATCAATAGATTCATACATTCATCTACTCATCGATCATTTAGGATCTAGCGAGCAAATCTAGGTTTTTTGTAATCTACCCTTTTCAGTAAGAAATTTTGTAATGTAATAGTTGATCAATAAAAGATAGTTCTTTATTTTAATTTTTTTGCGTTTACTTTCCGCATTACTTTTCCGCAATTATTTTCCGCATTACTTTCTGCAATTACATTCTACGTTTACTTTCTGCATTTATAATTTTAATTATGGGTTCTGTTTTCTTCCACCTTTCTTCTACTTCATTGATCTTAATGAGCGAGTAAATTCATGCTTGCTAGGGTTTATGGGATAGGGTAGAATAATGGATGAACGATATCTATTAAATTCTTTTTAAACTTTTAATTTTTATAAACTTTAGCAAAATGAATGTCAACCCTCTTATCGGGCGCGACATCAATTCATGATAGTCACGACCATGATTTGAGATTCATTAATAATCATTTTGCTAAGGGCTTGAGATAAATAGAAGCCAATGAAAGGATAAGGGTCGGTAGTGGGAAATCCTAATTCTCTCCAAGAACCCTAATCCACATTCATCGCTATTTCTCTAGTATTAAATAATTAAAAGATAAAAAGAATTATTTTTAAAACTCCATCCGTTAACTATTAAATCCTATAAACCCTATAAGAATTTCTCTTATAAATTTTCAAACCTTCCTAGTATAAAACGACAAAAATCTCACCTTTCTTCTATCAACTTGTCCAAAATAGGAAAAGAAGTTCACCGTTTTCCTGCGGACGACCCGTACTCATCGCGGTTAGCTATTGCGACACCGTTATTGATTGCGGTTATTTACAACACACTTTTTCACGACCAATCAGCGGGCAGCTTCCTGCCCAGCTGCGTTATGGATCCAAATCTCTCACTACGAAGCGGCCGAGTAGTTTTCTACTCGGCTCATCGGCGGCGGGCAGCTTCCTGCCCTGCTACGCTGTGGATCCAAGGCCCTCACCATGAGGTGGCCGAGGAGTTTCCTGATTGGCTTATCTACAGCGAGTAGCTTCCTGCCCGGCTACATTATGGATACAAAGCCCTCGCCACGAGGCGGCCTAGTAGTTTCCTGCTCGGCTTATCCACGGTGGGCAGCTTCCTGCCCATCTATGATGTGGATCCAAAGCCCTCGCCACGAGGCGAGCGGGTAGTTTCTTACTCGGTTCATCTGCGGCAGGCAGCTTCCTGCCTGGCTATGTTGTGGATCCAAGGCCCTCGCCATGAGGTGTCCGGGTAGTTTTCTGCTCGGCTCATCCACGGCGGGCAGCTTCCTGCCCAGCTACGTTGTGGATCCAAAACCCTCGCCATGAGGCGGCCGAGTAGTTTCCTGGTCGGTTCATCCATGGCGGGTAGCTTCCTGCCCGGCTACACCGTGGATCCAAAGCCTTCGCTACGAGGCGGCTGAGTAGTTTCCTGCTCGGTTCATCCATGGCGGGCAACTTCCTGCCCGGCTACGCTGTGGATCTAAGGCCCTCGCCACGAGGCGGACGAGTTGTTTTATGCTCGGATTATCTACGGCGGGCAACTTCCTGCCCGGCTACGCTGTGGATCCAAAGCCCTTGCCACGAACCGGCCGAGTAGCTTCCTGGTAGGCTCATACGCATCAAAGTCTGTAGACTGACGCCTATCCGGTGCGCGATCACAAAGTGAACAAACTCCTGTCAGGACCCAAGTGAATAAAGCTCGGATTCGCTCATTCCGAGGGACACGAGCCGCACCCGATCCAATGGACATCAATCTATTTACACTTAGTGTTCGACCGTTCTCACGTCACCTCGACTCCGGGGTAAGAAGGGACACCGGTCTATTTATACATGGCGTTCGCTTGTTCTCACGTCACCTCGACTCCGGGGTGAGAAGGGACACCGGTCTATTTACACTTGGTGTTCGCTCGTTCTTACGTCACCTCGACTCCGGGGTGCGGAAGGACTTCGGTCTATTTATACTCGGCGTTCATATTTTTCGTTCGCTCGTCATCTCGACTCCGGGGTATGGAGGGACACTAGTAAATCCACACTTGCGAAATATACAAGAGTAAAAACATTGCGACCATACATATCATAGATGGGCTAAAGATACTTTATTGATATTCCGAGTTATGTACAAGGTATATAGGCTTCCCAGCCTTACAAGATGCCCGGAGGCTTATAAAAAATATAATAACAAAAAAGGGGGGACAGAAAACAGGAAGGACGGCAGTCTCAAATTGCCTTCTTGGCCGCCACTTCCCCTTGTTCGGTGCCTCCGCCAGGAGCCTTGGTTGCGGCCTCCATCTCGGCGCTTCCACCCGCCGCCTTGCCTCCTCCCAACAGCTCGGCGCTTCCGCCCTGAGGCGCTACCTCGACGAGGGGATACCTCGCTTGAAACACCCGGGCATCAATTCTTTGACAATGTCGAGAGCGTTGTGCCACCCGACGGCCACGGAGTCGGCAAGGTCCATGTAAAATTGGTCAGAGGCCTTGTACTCCTCCACAGCCTTTTCTGCCCTGCCCTCAGCACGCCTCAACACCTCGTGGACTGCCCGGGCATCCCCCCTCTACGAGTCTCTCTGCCTCCTCACGGCGTCATAGAGTCCATTGATCTCGTCGATTTTGGCCTAAATAGACCCGTTGGATTCGGTTAGGAGCCGGTGGGACTCCTTAAGCTTCATGACCGTCAAGACCTCCGCCACCAACCTCAAGTCCAGAGAGGTCGTCTTGTGCTCTGCCTCCTCCAGCTTGGCCTGAAGCTCTTCCTCACGCAAAGAAGATTCCCTGGCCTATTTCATCGCCGGGGCCACCTTTTCGGCCTCCATAGCTGAAAGGAAGGCGCAATATTAAAGGACCTGCAAGAAAAACATGAGATATTTTCATCAGAAGCCAAACCGAGATAAAAACACTTGGAAATTCTTTAGAGGATTACTAACCCGGACGGCCTCCTGAGCTATTGCCGCGGCTTGGGCCTTCATGGTGCCCCGAGAAATCTTGGCCCCCGCCATCTTCTCCATGTACGCTAGCAAACCATCGACCACGGAAAGCCCTGACGGCACCTCGATGCAGAAGTCACTTTCCTGCACATGTATCCCAGACGGGGGAGGCCGAGAAAGCTCCCTCTTCTGCCTCTTATGCAGAGACTCGGCGGAAGGCGGCATTTCCACCTTGGCCCGGGGAGCCTGATCCCGGGTATGCTTCTGCCCACCGTCCCGATGTTCCTCTAGTGCGGGGGGAGCAACAGTGACCTTCGTGGAAGGATCTTGTCGGGGAACCACGCTCGGTGTGGGTCTGGACGAGCTAGCGCCACTGCCCTTACTCCCATGCGCCTTGGTGGCCATAGTAGCCATGATCTTCGAACGATCCGTTGGCTCAGTGAAATATATAGGAAAAAGGGGTCAGAAACTAAAACAGCGAAATTATTCTAAGTTTAAATTAATCGGCGAATCCCTAACTTACCCCCGAAGCACGCGGGACTGCGTCTCGCCTGGCTCAAAGCCTGCTCGGAAAGCAGGACATCGGCCTGCTGAATCGGCTCCTACTGCGACACCACCCTGGCCTCTGGGGCGTTTAACTGTTTGACCCTAGGGCAATCATCCCTATGCCACTTAGTGGGCACGGGCCAATCATCTCCCTCCGGAGGACCGATGAAAACAAACTTCTCCTTCCATTTGTGGATGGAAGAAGGGACGACCACTATCCTTGACCCGGTCATCCTACCCTTACGTTTTTGAAAGGAAAGATACACACAGCTCGGTTCTTCCTTACTGGTACCGGGGTGATTTTTGTAACAAAGAAAGGAAAGAAGAAAACTCAAGTCGAAAAGGATCTGATCAATCTTCAACAGGACCAGAAACCGGAGGAGGATTCTCCACGAGTTCGGTGCTAGCTGGCACGAGACAAGTAATACAGCACGGCACATGTCACGTCCCACTTCCCAGTATACGGAGTATTGGCTATAGTGCCCTCAAGGCAATTATCATAGTCGCAGGCAGGCGATCATGATGATTGAGGGAGGACCTATACCGATAAAACAGTCTTACTCGAGATGATAGTATGCTATCTGGTTTGTCTTTATCATCATGTATATGTTGATAAAGCCCATAGGATTCTTGATTGACTACCAGTATTATGATGGCGATCATATACGTGGGAGCTGGGGGTCTATAAGCACATCCTTAAATGTCCCTAGTCGTGGGAGTATCGAGACTAGGCATCGGTACTCCAGTGTAGACTGGTGTATACTTATCTAGACCCTGACGAGGGGCGGTGGCCGGTCTCACAAGCCATTAGTGTTAGTTGTTCACCTAAGATAGTATACATGTGCTCATTGGGTTATGAGTACACTGGACGGACTCGCCGGGAACATGCTAGTTGGTATTATACCTATTGTCAGATAGCAGTTCCCTGGTGACATTTGTACAGGTTAGTCTGTCGACCTGAGATCGTCATTTGTCTCGTGTGAGTTCCCACTGCACTTTGATTACTACCCTACCACGGCTCAAAGGAGTCGCAAACAGGTTTTAGTTGGGTACAGTCCCAAGCCACATGGAGGCAGTGAGCGGATCATCAGGGATTTGTCTCTCCCGGTATTGGGGGTTGATGCCGCGCAGTGCACGGGTGGCCATCACTAGAAATCCTCGGCCGAGGTATGTGAGAATTACCGATCCAGGATCGATATTTTCTCAGGTAGTGATGGGTTTCATACCGACACGAATTATCGCGTTATTAAGGGTCTGACTTTATCCACCCCCCCTAGACTCGATATGTGATACTCATAAACGAACAGACCGGACTGTACGGATATTGTCACTGACAGGCTCAGTAGGGGTTTGGATGAGTTTGCTCGTCGGCCTTCCTTTCGCTCAATACCTGGGTAGCCGTTACGTACAGCTAGTGCCGCTGACGTGCTTGTGGTTAACCCACTGATAGCGTATTGACGAGTCTTTAGAGTCCCACACAGAGGGTTTTCCTGGTTCTGGCGAAATAATGTAGTATCCGTATTGGATACGTGCAGGGTTCCGATCGATTGATGTACTTAGTACTCGGACTTTCGATCGGACAATTGATAACACTAACCGGCTCGGGTTTGATCCGGATTATTAAATCAGGTATTGATTTAATAATTTACATATATGTATTTCGATACGTATATTCTAGTATTATATTCTTTATGTTATTCTATCTCTTTGATATTCGTATTTCGGTACGGATACAGGTATGTATATACAGTAGAATGTAATCCGTATTTTTACCGGATAACATTCTAGAAGGTGCCACCTCATTTTGGATTTGACCATTTTTATTAAAATGGATAATGAGGTGGAAAATAACATGATGAGGTATGGTGAGAACCATGCTTGGAATAGTGCTCACAAATGAATTGTTAATTCATTTGTGTGCACTATTCAAGCATGGTTAGAATTTTAAAATGAAAAATTGGTTTTTACAAAACCAAGCATGTTTGATTTTCTCTTTCCTAAGATCTTCATTTTAGTGAGCATGCTAAGTTTTTCCTTTTGAGCTTGAGCTCCTCTCCTCACCATTTTTGTTCTTCACCTCCTCTAACTATCATGCTTGCATCCACCTTCTTCATGATATGAGATAGCAAACACTAAGAATACATACACACTACATCATAGGCTCTCTAGAGTAGCATCCTAAAGACCCTAATTGCTCCACTAGTATCTTGGTGTGGAGCTAGAGCCGGAATTACATCCCTCGAGTGGACCATCGGAGATGGAGGAAGACCGGCGACCAAAGTCGATCCGCAACATCACTAGGAGCTTGGAAATGGTTGAAGACCCGAAGGACTTGGTTCATTAGGTATAACCATTCTATCTCTTTTTCTTGCTTGCTAGTTTTAGGGTTAATGGTTTCGATCTTGTAAATCAGATAATGGTAGCGCCAGGTTTTAGAAAAAAAAATTCCGCATTTGGCCACGGTTCGATGGCCGGGGCACTCCCATAACCCAGCATGGTATCAGAGCCACCCATTAATCCATAATCTAGCTTGTTTAGACAATGTTAACATATCAAAATCGAGAAAACCCCGATGCACTGCCCTACACATTTCATTCTCTGTCGATTTATAAAGTGTCTTCAAAAATTATTTAAACAAGTATAGAAGACTACTGACATGACCACTAGGCTACACCCCAAACATGAGACCAAGACCTCGGATTTTGGCCAAGCACATTCACATAAAATCCGAGGAGACCGGCCTGTTTTGTGCTTCTGGGTTTGGTTTTTGGGGTGCAGTCTGGTCTCTGGAATCTCTGTGCAGTGGTATTGTTTATTTAGCCCAATTTGGATATGGTTTTATCAGTTTGTTTGGGGCTATTCGGGGGTTATTTCGAAGTCGTTATTTTCTAACATTGTTTAAAATTTGTAGTACATTACATTTCTATCTGTGACCGTGAAATTCATTTGATCGGTAAATCTTGTCTAATCGCTATAGTCCTTTTAGACGGATTTGCGAACGTGACATTCACGTTGATGTTCTGTGTTCTGCTGTGATGTTGCGGATTTTTCGTGGTGGATAGCTTGCGTGCAATGGTAGTGAAGTTTGGTTATATTTGTACATTTGATATTGTGGGGCGAGTGTCCGACATGTGGACTGCCGTCACTGCCTGTTTGTATATTATTCTTTTGGGGCATGACCGGGTTGAGGTCGATGTACCCGTTGTATATTATTTTCTTTTCTGTACTAGGATTACCCCACGGTGGAGTGCACGGATAGCCGGGTTCTGGAGGGCAACGAGCCCGCATCTCATGGCGTTGAGACGGAAGGGGCTTCACTCTAGAATTGGCAGGCTATTCGCCACACTCGTAGGGGGTATAGATTGACCCAAGGAGGGGTGCTCAAGTTACCAGATTCCGTGAAGTGCTGGGTGGTCCATTCACTTTACTGAAGGGGGTTACCTCGCTTCTGGTTTTGGCGGGTAACTTGCCGCACTCGTAGGGGTCTAGATTTTCATTGCACAGGCTATCCACACGACCAGGGAAACGTCGGGTTTCACTTGCGGCTCAAAGGAAACCCGGGGATCCCAGATTATCTGTATTGTTCTGTGATGCTTATTACTTTTCTGTAATGTTGCATTTATCATGCCTGGGACGATTGTTATATATATTTATATATACTAGTAGATATTGCATATGTTTTGCACCCATGCTAGCCCAGTCCCCGCTCTGTCGTTAGTTAAGTAATGCGGATGGCATATACGTACATTTTATTTTCGTTCTTTTCTGGTGTGATTAATTGATGGGACTGCGTTGATTCTTATCAATGCAGGGAAAACAAACCTATATATGATGTTGTTAGAACCAAGTTTTTTAAAACTGACATTATAGACGTTGGCTTTTGCTTTGCACAGTGGTATTCGGTTATGAATATCCAGCACCTCATTCGACGAGGCAAGGGCCGAGATCCCTTCATCGGGAGTGACCCCTTGGGCAGAAGTTTGCATCAACGTAATAACTTCACTATAGTCGATTAATTTTTGCTTTGCATCGTGGTATTCAGTTTGGAATATCTTGCACCTCATTCGACGGGAAAAGAGCCGAGATCCCTTCACCGGGAGTGACCTCTTCAACAAAAATTTTCGCCACTATACTTTTGTAAAACCACTCGGTTCCTTCAACGATATCAAGTTCATTACGTTAAAGGTTTTTTCGCCAAAAACTAGCCGTAGCCTTCCGTCATTTCTTTCAGGTAGTACCTAGTATTCGTGCTGCGTTTGTTGGCCTTTGTCAAGGCGTAGTATGCGGTAGCTGGGTATTACTTGTCTGTTGCATTGAATTGCGATTATCTAGGACAGTCGTATAACCTTGTTGGCCTTCATCAAGGGTTTGTGCGGGTGGGTCTAGAGTAATCCAGGATAATGACGGGTTGAACTTGACTTATGGTTTATGATTTGTTGGCCTTTGTCAAGGTCATAAACTGCTTGGAGTAAAAACCATATCGGGAGTTTTAAACATACAGGAAACTTGTCAGGCTTGCGCATACCTTCTGGAGTGTGGTGACTTGAGTGGCTTCCATCAAGTTATCATGTGATGATAGTTGGATCCCGATTCCCACTGATTAGTAGGATTAGTTCTCGGGTGATTCCGACTAATTCTCCTTTTAGGTTTGGAGGAGAATTCGAGGATACAGTGGGAGCCATCCAGATTAGATAAAATGATTAACCATTCTGATCTAGGTTAGAGTGCACGCAGAGTGTTTCTTTTCTCTCTCTCTCTCTTTGACAGTGACTATGGCCCGACCCTAGACTATAACTCGGTGACCAAGTTAACCGAACTTTCTTAAAACACTGGCTTTTGGATTGCCTGAGTTGCATACAACATTGCCACTCCTTCTTTTACCCTTTGCTTTTCTCCAGAACACCCCGTATCACTACGAACATCTACTTCCATTGGATAAAACCATCGTATGGTTATATACGAACTCGAAGGAACTTTTTCGAGGATGGTTTCTGGTTCTGGAGAAAATGAATAGGACTATTCAGTTTTCTTTTCCTTTTACCCTCTCTCAGGTTGTGAGAGCACCTAGGATTAGGAGAGGGTACACCTATTGCGCTTATTGGATAGTCTTCTTCCAAACCATAGGCAGGTGCCGAAAGGTAGGGAATGAAAAAAACCAATTAACCTAAGTGTGGTGTACAGAAGGTGATGAGTAAAAACAAAATAAAAGGATTAGAAAGAGGGCAAAGTAAATTGCGACTGCTATTCACGACCAAACCAAGTCTTTCATCGCCGCTCCTACTTCACCTTTGTATTTCTCCAGAACACCCCATATCACTACGAATGTCCAATCCTATTGGATAAATCCATCGTATAATTACATACGAACTCGAAGGAACTTTTTCGAGGATGGATTCTGGTTCAGGAGAAATAGAATAAGGTTTATTCAGTTGTCTTTTATCTTTACCTTCTCTCAGGTTCCGAGTACTCCTAGGATTAGGAGAGTACACCTATTACGCTTATTGGATAGTCTTCTTCCAAACCATAGGCTGGTGTCGAAGGGTAGGGAAGGAAGAAAACCATTAAGCCTAACGATGGTGTACAGAAGGTTACGACTAAAGACAAATAAAGGGATTTAGAGAGATGGCAAGGAAATATACGGTTGCAGTCATGAATCTGGATAATGGAAGATGCATTACTAGGAATACCCGGATACCCCTACGAAACATTTTAATGTTTCAGATTCACTATGCGTTGTTAATTGAAAACTGATTTCCCAATTAGGTCCTTACTCGAAGGTATGTATTTACCAGGTTTGATTCTCACATCTGTATGGTTTTACAGACGATGAGTGGGAGTAAATTATTGGGAATTAGGTGATCATCCTCATTATATCGGAATTCGTTGTAATTGGTGATATTTGAGGAAATCGTCTGGGTTGTTTGTCAGGCGGCAAGTATTTGGTTTTGAATATCCGTTGTTATGCACCAATTTCAAACTGATATATCTGTACGTTTATTTTTATAAAATGAGATATAACTTTTTGAAATTATATCCATGATATTTAACTATATCAGTTGATGGTTAGGTAAGGAGCATTCAACAGCGGTGTAATTCTTTATAACCATAGTACAGTTTTCAACCTATGACGCACAGGGTTTGAGTTATTAAACTCAGGGGACTTATACAATGTATTGTATGTTGTCCAGTGTCCATTAGGACAAAGGGGATGGTCCTCGTACTGTATTCTGTTTACTTGTGACTTATCAAGTTTTAGACAAGTGTTTCGTAGAAATACAATATCTAAGTTTTGAGAAGTTATAGGTAAAAAAATAAAGTAGAGAACCAGGTGTTGCAAGTATCGGGATTCTTCAAGGTGATCGAAGATATAGATACTTGTGTATGGTATTCAGTTGATAGTAATGGTTTTGAGAAACTTGTTTCTCTTTCTGGTTACTCATAATTGGATGCACTCCTAAGTTGAGTAATGCTAATCGTCCTTTCTCCATTTAGTTGACATGTACTGGAGATAGCTGCATGATTTGAATCTGATTCCAATTAAATCAGTGCCTCTATTTCTATATTATATATAGAATGGTTCATATCCTAACGTTGTTAAGGTACAGGGAGTTTTCCGGCCTATGCTTAAAACCAGACTCTGGATAACTCAAGGCACGTTTCTGTAATGGCAGTTTGTGGGTTAACCCGGGCTATGACGAGGGTTAATTTTCTATCGTCTGGAAGATCAATAGTGATATTGTTCTTGACTCTCCACAGCTTTAGTAAAATGGATTTTTTTTAGAAAACAGTAGTGGGAGTATGGTAGAACTGGAAGATATTCCAGAACCGCAAACGATTACGGAAAATTTAATAGGACCTAAACATTCAATCAGGATGGACATTCCATTAGCCACTCCGCAGATATGGTGGGTAACCTCAGGCACCCGAGAGGTACTTTGGTATTCTCAAGGACGGTGACATGGTGGTTCTTGCTTACCCAGACTTGACACTACTGCTGTTCCAGACTATGAGACCCGGCAGGAGGATAAGTATAGCGTCGTTCTAAACTAGCTTTAGAAGTGCACATTTATATGACTCTGCCAGAGGGTTGTTGTGGTCAGAAGGAGCAGCGGAAGCATGGTGGATAAGTAGCTTATGTCTATTTATAGACCAAAGCAGTAATAGCGGAGATAGATCATCTATTTTTGATGTGACAGTCATGGGTTTTGACTTCATCAGAATAGGGGATAGATCTGTTAAGAAGATAGTAGGGTGTGATGTCCTGGTACTTTGATGACATTTACATAGTAGGAAGTGAAATTCCTACACTACGATCGGTTATACTTTGGTTGTCACACAGTAGTTTCTACACATAGGTTATGGATATCATATCAAATATTCTGGTTACTAGATCTATGGTTTTAGATCTAGATTTGGGAAGTGTCCCAATCTGGGTACTTAGACAGTATTCTAAAGGTATTTTAGAATGGACGGCTCCTGGCATGGTGGTGAACCTGCAGGTGAAGGAGTCACCCTCTCTAAAGGTGTCTTACAGACTAAAGATAGAGGGATGTGCATGATTGATATATCACTTGCTTAGGCAATTGAGTCAATCGTGACATGTCAAGTACCACACCAGATGTTGTTTTTGCACTAGATGCAATAAGTTGATATATTAATCCAATCCTGGAGAAAAACTATTGGAAGCAGTTTATGAACATAAGTGGATGGTCTAGGGATTTGATAACGGCAGCCTCTTTTGGGAGACGGTTATCATTCCAAGCTTCCAAGGTGACCTGGATGACAGAGTGGCTGTCAGAGTTATAGTTTTTCCTCTGACGAGGGGCAGTAGTTTGGACAGGTGGTCTAAGCGGATACTGAGGAAGGTATGCCGCAGTATACTGATTAAGTTCAGTAGACGATACAGTCTAAGAAATTTGCTAAATTTGAAGTTCATTTGTGAACTGGGTCCCATCAGATATCCAGACATATTCTAAGACTGGTATTGCTCATTTCGGGAGATACCTTACTCCGCGAAGTTGAGATATAGAGAGATACAGAAAGAAACATTGGAGCGAATCCACTCACTGAGGCTATTTCTCGAACGCAATAGTTTTACAAACGAGCTTTGTGAAACTGATTAGTAGAGGAGTTGGGTGTTCGGTATCACACGGGCTGTGAGTATGCGACATCGCAATAATTAGCCTTAAGTGCAAGTGGGAGATTGTTGGCTATAGTGCCCTCAAGGCAATTATCATAGTCGCAGGCAGGCGATCATGATGATTGAGGGAGGACCTAAACCGATAAAACAGTCTTACTCGAGATGATAGTATGCTATCTGGTTTGTCTTTATCATCATGTATATGTTGATAAAGCCCATAGGATTTTTGCTTGACTACCAGCATTATGATGGCGATCATATACGTGGGAGCTGGGGGTCTATAAGCACATCCTTAAATGTCCCTAGTCATGGGAGTATCGAGACTGAGCATCGGTACTCCAGTGTAAACTGGTGTATACTTATCTAGACCCTGACGAGGGGCGGTGGCCGGTCTCACAAGCCATTGGTGTTAGTTGTTCACCTAAGATAGTATACAGGTGCTCATTGGGTTATGAGTACACTGGACGGACTCGCCGGGAACATGCTAGTTGGTATTATACCTATTGTCAGATAGCAGTTCCCTGGTGACATGTGTACAAGTTAGTCTGTCGACCTGAGATCGTCATTTGTCTCGTGTGAGTTCCCACTGCACTTTGATTACTACCCTACCACGGCTCAAAGGAGTCGTGCAAACAAGTTTTAGTTGGGTATAGTCCCGAGCCACATGGAGGTAGTGAGCGGATCGTCAGGGATTCGTCTCCCGGTATTGGGGGTTGATGTCGCGCAGTGTACGGGTGGCCATCACTAGAAATCCTCGGCCGGGGTATGTGAGAATTACTGATCCAGGATCGATATTTTCTCAGGTAGTGATGGGTTTCATACCGACACGAATTATTGCGGTATTAAGGGTCTGACTTTATCCGTCCCCCTAGACTCGATATGCGATACTCATAGACGAACAGACCGGACTGTACGGATATTGTCACTGACAGGCTCAGTAGGAGTTTGGATGAGTTTGCTCGTCGGCCTTCCTTTCGCTCAATACCTGGGTAGCCGTTACGTACAGCTAGTGCCGCTGACGTGCTTGTGGTTAACCCACTGCCAGCGTATTGACGAGTCTTTAGAGTCCCACACAGAGAGTTTCCCTGGTTCTGGCAAAATGATGTAGTAGCCGTATTGGATACGTGCAGAATTCCGATCGATTGATGTACTTAGTACTCAGACTTTCGATCGGATAGTTGATAACACTAGCCGACTCGGGTTTGAGCCGGATTATTAAATCAGGTATTGATTTAATAATTTGTGTATTTCGATACGTATATTCTAGTATTATATTCTTTGTGTTATTCTATCTCTTTGATATTCGTATTTCGGTACGGATACAGGTATGTATATACAGTAGAATGCAATCCGTATTTTTACCGGATAACATTCTAGAAGGTGCCACCTCATTTTGGATTTGACCATTTTTATTAAAACGAATAATGAGGTGGAAAATAGCATGAGGAGGTATGGTGAGAACCATGCTTGGAATAGTGCTCACAAATGAATTGTTAATTCATTTGTATGCACTATTCAAGCATGGTTAGAATTTTAAAATGAAAAATTAGTTTTTACAAAACCAAGCATGCTTGATTTTCTCTTTCCTAAGGTCTTCATTTTTGTGAGCATGCTAAGTTTTTCCTTTTGAGCTTGAGCTCCTTTCCTCACCATTTTTGTTCTTCACCTCCTCTAGCTATCATGCTTGCTTCCACCTTCTTCATGATATGAGATAGCAAACACTAAGAATACATACACACTACATCCTAGGCTCTCTAGAGTAGCATCCTAGAGACCCTAATTGCTCTACTAGTATCTTGGCGTGGAGCTAGAGCCGAAATTATATCCCTCGGGTGGATCATCGGAGATGGAGAAAGACCGGCGACCAAAGTCGATCCGCAACATCACTAGGAGCTTGGAAATGGTTGAAGATCCGAAGGACTTGGTTCATTATGTATAACCATTCTATCTCTTTTTCTTGCTTGCTAGTTTTAGGGTTAATGGTTTCGATCTTGGAAATCGGGTAATGGTAGCGCCGGGTTTTAGAAAATTTTTGTTCCGCATTTAGCCACGGTTCGATGGCCGGGGCGCTCCCATAACCCAGCAAGAAGATGGAGACATGGTAGGCATGCGACGTATTTACTCAAAAATAAATACGTTAAGCGTAAATAAGCAATATATAAAATGCACAAGAAATGACAAGAGATATAAAATGAACAACAACTTTTATTAACATTCATCTTTACAATACACTGCTTTGAAAAGGAAAGTATAATGATATAAAGCAATGTCTAAACAGTGGCATATGAAATGAAAAGTAAGTACAAGAAAAGCTAGAAATTCTGCTGCTTGGTGAACTGGTTCTCGTCCTCCTGGCTAGGCTCGATCTCGAGAGAGTCCGGTCCTCCTGACGAATATTCTAAAGAAAGAAAAGACAGAAATGTCGTCAGCGAACTAGCGCTCGGTAAGTCCCAAAAGAAAGAGATGAATATAGCAAGTATTGAGAATTGAACTGTTAAGATGTACAGGTATAAGATTGCTAGGTATTAGTGTATACGAGAGAAGTCCATCTTATCTCGTGGACTATGGTAACATGTAGTACAAGGCCCCGTCAAAACCCATGGGACAACGGCACGAGAGTTCATGTAGGTGTCTTTTAATGATCATCTCGTGTCACTTTTAATACATTCCATACGAATCTACCTCTTTAACCCCGTGTAAAGTATTGTCTTAGATTATATTACTTGCCGAGACCGTAGATACAAGTTGTTCAAGTAGTCAGGTTCAAGATATAAGCTTGTAGTCATGTCAAGTTATAGCCATGGTTCGGTCAAGTCAAGTCTTGTGTTCAGATTTGATATTCGGGTTCAACTTCAAGTATACATGTTAGAATTTGGATTCATATTTGAATTGGATTCTGGTTTGAGTTTGGATTCAAATTTGATTTAGACTCAGACTTGAGTCAGACACTTATAACTGATTTGGATCCTAAATTAGGTTCGGGATTTATCAGTAACTGTTGCACATGGACGGCAGGATTTGTGTCTTTTTCCAAAACAATTACCATTGATAACACCGTTAAGTTTTCTACCTTAAATAGGTAAGCACTCACTTTCTCCGGCTGTCACGCCCCGCTTCCCAGTGTACAAGGAAGTAGACGTGGGGGGCACGCGACGTATTTACTCAGAAGTAAACATACTAAGCGTAAATAAACAATATAAATAAATGTATAAGAATAACAAGAGATGTAATATGAACAGCAACTTTTTATTAACATCCATTCTTAACATTACAACTGATTTGAAAAGGAAATGTACAATGATGAAAGCAATACCTGAACAGTGGCATATGAAATGGAAATAAGTACAGGTAAGCTAGAAGTTTATTTGTGCCTCAATCTGCTCCAAGTCCTTCTGGCCGGGCTCGATCTCGAGAGAGTACAGTCCTTCTGACGAACATTCCAAAGAAAGAAAAAAACAGGAATGTCGTTAGCGAACTAGCGATCGGTAAGTCCCAAAAGAAAGAATAGAGTATGACAAGTAAAGAGAATAGAACTGGTAATTGTATAAATTTATGTTTATTATACTAACGTAGTTGTTTGTAGTATGGTACAGAATGTATCAGTGTATACGAGAGAAGTCCAACTATCCCGTAGACTATGGTAACAGGAAGTACAAGGCCTCGTCAAAACCCACGGGATAACGACAATGGATGTTCAGGTTAAGTGTCTTTAGTGACCGTCTCGTTCCACTTCTAATACATTCCGTACCAATCTACCCCGTTAAACCTCATAATGTTTTCTATTGAATTATAGATTATGGTTATCAGACTTGCCGAGGCCATGGATACAAGTTGTTCATGTAATCAGGTTTAAGATTTAAACAAGTAGTCATGTAATCAATTCAAGTTGTAACCATGGTTCGGTCAAGTCAAGTCATGTTTGCATGTTGATCTTGTTATGGTGTTCAAGTTCAGGTTCAAGTACACATATTGGTATATTGGATTCATGTTGAATTGGATTCTGATTTAGATTAGACTCAGATTGATTTGGATTCAGACTTGAGTCAGACACTTAAAACTAATTTGGATACTGAATCGGATTTAAGAGTTATCGGTAACTGCTGCATATGGACGGCAGGATTTGTGTCTGTTTCCAAGACAATTACCATTGATAACACCGTTAAGTTTTTCTACCTTAAATAGGCAAGCACTCACTTTCTCCGGCTCCCTCAGGCTCAAGATAATTGATCCCGCTTAAACCCATATTTACTAAAGTCCTTAATTGTAATTTTATATAACTCGAGCGGGTTTTATGAAAAATATTTTATATACTTTCAAAATAAACCTTGAGTATTTATTTATATTATTTAGGGTTTTTATGGATGTTACTTTTAAGATTTGAGATATTTTAGTGAATATTAATTTAGCTTGAATAGTTCATGGTGGTTTAGTGTAAACTCGTATTTTGGATAACTTGAGAGTATTTTGGTGAAATCTGTCATTCTTTTATTTGTTAGAAAATATAGAATTTTATTATATCTTGAAAATATGTGGTTTAATAATATTTATATAATTATTAAAAATTAATTTTATTATTAAATAGAAAATCTCGTTTTTCTTAAAAATCGTATTAAAAATCTTTCGAGACCGAATGCTCCGTGAGGTGGTCTGCATCTCGCTCTACTAATCCAAGGATGTGCGATAATCCGCACTGTCTAATAGCGGGTCCTCTAAAAAGGGTTGTAGAGGCATAATCGCAAAGAATTTTAATAATACAATTCAAAGAAAACCGGTTTTTTTTATAGTTCATGGTATTTTAATGAAATGTTGTAATCGCCATAAAAATATGTTTCAAAGAGTATCGTGCTATGTAAATATGTGTGTATGTGAGGGGTAGGTCATTACCCCGTAAAGTTTTTTAAAGGTAAGACTAAGCAAAGTAATTAAATATGGTAGATACAAAGTTCATGGTATTTAAATGTAAAACTCAATTTAAGCTTATTTAAGATGATGATTTAGGATGAAAGTTGTTGCTAATTATTAGTTTTATAGTTATAAACATATGTTAAGAATATAGATAAGTAATGATTAAGAAAAAGTGTGATTTCAAGGTTTTAGAATCAAAAGTCAGTGTTAACTCCACTTACCGACATGTTTTGAAAAAAAGAACTTTTTATGTAAAAAGAGAAGAATGGGGTAGGACTTACTGGCTAGAAAGGTAGGAAAGAGATAGAAGAAGATGTGGTAGCCTTTGTGGAGTCGCGGGGTCGCCAGAAATTGGTCTTGGGCTAACTCCAATTCTACTCCACTTGTACTTAGAAAAATTTGATAATTTTGGCTAAAGATTTCAGGATGAAGAAGGGCTAGGGTATGGGGTTGTATTTATAGTATGAAATTAGGGTTTTGGAATTGAAAGAATGATTTAAAATGCATTAAAAATGGATTAATTGGGGAAATTGAATTCTCTGTTTAAATTCAGAGAAATCAAATAGTGCAGGGGTAATGGGGATAGGCCAAGGGTCAAGTGTCCAGAGTATGGGGACTATTGGCTATGGGGGGCCCGTCCCCGCCGGCCCTAAGCTGCATATCGCTGGCCAAGTGGTGGAGGGGAGCCGTCAGATATTTGCCATGTGTCCATGTCGCTATTAATAACATTTTGCACATGTTTGCTTTTCCCGACTGTTCATTTTTTGTGTGCAGTGCACGTGTAATGTTTTGGGCTTCCAAAAAGTTTTTTTAAAAAATTTAGGAAAAATAATATGTGGCTGATGAGATTCGAACACAGGGGCTATATCATAGAAGTTCAAGGCTTTACCAATGAGCTACAAATGGTTTCTTGCTATTCTTAAACAAGAATAACTTTAAATTATGCTCAGGCTTACAAACTCTTTTCTGTACTTTAAGAAGAAAAATTTTGTATAGAAAATTCAAAGTCGTTACATTCTACCCTTCTTATAAAAATTTCATCCTCGAAATTTATAAAAGGAAGTTGTAACAGATTAAGGAAAAATGGCTAAAAAACAGTCGTATATCGTCGTCGCGCTCTATCAATTGGTATTCTCGTCGATAAGAAGGTATGCGATCGCAAGAAGACAAAGGGAAGAATGGGTAGTTCAAAGATCGGAATAGATACTGTTAGGATAATCAAGAGGAGTATTCAAGAACGTCGCGAGCCAGCACACGGGTAGAAGGAATGTTGATAAGGATTGGATTGTTAAGAATGGTACAAAGATAAAAATGATAATCGAATAAAAATCAGGGAAGGGATATAAGTTAACAAAGAAGATATGGTTCGATAATATACAGTAAAACATAACTAAATTAAGAGAAAAGTGAATCAAAGGCAGAATTCTAAGTCACTCAAGTAGAGTACCGCATTGTAACTATACTGCAGTTCATAATTACAATAACATAACTCCATTTAAGTTGCTCAAATACTACTATCAGAGTCAATATGATAAGATTTAAGAAACAATCAAGAAAGATCAAAGGAAGATCAAGAGTTTGTAGTTTCGTGTACGTCGAGACAAGATTATCAGGAAAAACAAGAAAAGATTCAAAGGGATGCAATCATGTTGCAGGCGCTACAGTTTACCCTCAAAAGAATTTCGTTCGCGAAATTCTCTCAAGTTGTGACACGAAGTATGGTGACGCTCCAGTGTCGAATAGTGCAAGTGTAGGAATAGTGGCTACTAGTATAGTGCTTAAGTTGTGTGGGTTTGGTTTTAGATACAGGGAAGAATATAGAGCCATACAAGGATTTGAAAAGATGAAAGGTTTGGAAATTACCAGTAATAACTTGGCCGGTGGTTTCGGCTTCTCTAACCGACATCGTGGATGTCTAGCCTCCTGGCACTTTTCTCTGTGCCTGCTGGTGCATTTCGGACTGACGAGGTAAAAATGGTTCTCGCGAAAGTGGTGCAGTAGTAGAAGTTTGTATAGTCGGTCTTGGCGTGGGATTTGTGTCTGCTCACTTTGAGCATGCCTTTAGAGTGTGTTTAGGCGATCCATAAATAAAACAAAGACCATTAGCTCGTTTGCAGTCCTTTACCATATGTCCGGGCTTCTTACAAAAATAGCAAGTCCTTACTGGCGGTGTCCTTTCCTTCTTGATATAACCATGAGCTGCTCTCAAAACTGTCTTAGTGCGAATTAGTCCTTGGTGAAGGAGAGCAGCATGTTCCTACTGTCCCTCAACTAGACTCCCGGTTGCTTCAAAGAATGTCATTGAATTTATCAGTAGGTTCTCAACTGTAATGGGTGGTGGTATTGTAGGTGGTGGAGTGTTGTTGTTCACGTTGGTGCTCGTGTTGTTGGAAGGATCCATAATCTTGATGGAAAAAGTAGGGTTAGGATAGATTCAAGAGATTAAAAATGTAAGGAATGTTTAGTTGCTGATTTTTTTAATTCTTGTGATATATATTACTTAGGATTTCATGCAGAACTGGCCTGCATGGTCCGCCAATAAAACCTGTCACGCCCCGCTTCCCAGTGTACGGGAAAGTAGACGTGACGGGCACACGATGTATTTACTTAGAAGTAAACACGCTAAGCGTAAATAACCAATATAAATAAATGCAAAAGAATAACAAGAGATGTAATATAAACAACAACTTTTTATTAACATCCATTCTTTACATTACAACAGATTTGAAAAGAAAATGTACAATGATGAAAGTAATGCCTAAACAGTGCCATATGAAATGGAAATAAGTACAAGTAAGCTAGAAGTCTAAAATGGAATGGTTCGAATAGCATCCACTAATATCACCGAAAACATTGTTAAAATACCATGCCTCAATCTGCTCTAAGTTCTTCTGGCTAGACTCGACCTCGAGAGAGTCCGGTCTTCCTGACGAACATTCCAAAGAAAGAAAATGACAGGAATGTTGTCAGCGAATTAGCGCTCGGTAATTCCCAAAAGAAAGAATAGAATAGGACAAGTAAAGATAATAGAATTGGTAATTATACAGATTTATGTTTATTATACTAACGTAGTTGTTTGTAACTTGGTACAGAATGTATCAGTATATACGAGAGAAGTCCAACTATCCCGTGGACTATAGTAACAGGAAAGTACATGGCCCCGTCAAAACCCACGGGACAACGGCAATGGATGTTCAGGTTAAGTGTCTTTTAGTGACTGTCTCGTTCCACTTCTAATACATTCCGTACCAATCTACCCCGTTAAACCCCGTAATGTTTTCTATTGAATTATAGATATGGTTATCAGACTTACCGAGGCTATGAATACAAGTTTTTCATGTAATCAGATTTAGGATGTAAACAAGTAGTCATGTAATCAAGTCAAGTTATAGCCATGGTTCGGTCAAGTCAAGTCATGTTTGGATGTTGATCTTGTTCTGGTGTTCAAGTTCAGGTTCAAGTATACATGTTGGTATATTGGATTCATGTTGAATTGGATTCTGATTTGGATTAGACACAAATTGATTTGGACTCAGACTTGAGTCAGACACTTAAAATTGATTTGGATCCTGAATTAGATTTAGGAGTTACCAGTAACTGCTGTACATGGACGGCAGAATTTATGTTTTATTCCAAAACAATTACCATTGATAACACCGTTAAGTCTTTCTACCTTAAATAGGTAAGCACTCGCTTTCTCCGGCTCCTGAGGCTCAAGAGAATTGATTCCGCTTAAACCCATATTAACTAAAGTCCTTACTTGTAATTTTATATAACTCGATGGGGTTTTATGAAAAATATTTTATATACTTTTAAAATAAATCTCGAGTATTTATTTATATTATTTAGGGTTTTCATGGATGTAACTTTTAAGATTTGAGGTATTTTAGTGAATATTAACTTGGCTTGAATAGTTCATGGTAGTTTAGTGTAAACTTGTCTTTTTGATAACTTGAGGGTATTTTGGTGAAAATTGTCATTCTTCTATTTGTTAGAAAATATGGAATTTTATTATATCTTGAAAATATGTGGTTTAATAATATTTATATAATTATTAAAAATTAATTTTATTATTAAATAGAAAATCTCGTTTTTCTTAAAAATCGTATTAAAAATCTTTCGAGACCGAATGCTCCGTGAGAAGGTCTGCATCTCGCTCTACTAGCCCAAGAATATGCGATAATCCACACCATCCAATAGTGGGTCCCCTAAAAAGGGTTGTAGAGGTATAATCACAAAGAATTTTGATAATACAATTCAAAGAAAACCGGGTTTTTTTTATAGTTCATGGTATTTTAATAAAATGTTGTAATCGCCACAAAAATATGTTTCAAAGAGTATCGTGCTATATAAACATGTGTGTATGTGAGGGGTAGGTCATTACCCCGTGAAGTTTTCTAAAGGTAAGACTAAGCAAAGTAATTAAATATGGTAGATACAAAGTTCATGGTATTTAAATGTAAAACTCAATTTAAGGTTATTTAACATGATGATTTTGGGTGAAAGTTGTTTCAATTATTAGTTTTATGGTTATAAACATATGTTAAGAATATGGATGAGAAATGATTAAGAAAAAGTGTGATTTTAAGGTTTTAGAATCAAAAGTCAGTGTTAAGTCCACTTACCGATATATTTTGAAAAAGATATTTTTTTATGTAAAAGGAGAAGAATGAGGTGGGACTTATTAGCTAGAAAGGTAGGAAAGAGGTAGAAGAAGATGTGGTAGCTTTCGTGGAGTCGTGCGGTCGCCGGAATTTGCTCGATTCCTTACCGGAAGTTGGTCTTGGGCTAACTCCATTTCTACTCCACTTGTACTTAGAAAAATTTGATAATTTTGGCTAGAGATCTCAGAATGAAGAAGGGTTAGGGTATGGGGTTGTATTTATAGTGTGAAGTTAGGGTTTTGGAAATGAAAGAATGAATTAAAATGCATTAAAATTGGATTAATTGGGAAAATTGAATTCTCTGTTTAAATTCAGAAAAATCAAACAGTGCAGAGGTAATGGGGGTAGGCCAAGGGTCAAGTGTGCAGAGTATCGGGACTATTGGCTACGGGGGGCTCGTCCCCGCCGACCCTAAGCTATATCTCGTCAGCCAAGTGGTGGAGGGGAGCCGTCGGATGCTTGCCACGTGTCCATGTTGCTGTTAATAACATTTTGCACATGTTTGTTTTTCCTGACTGTTCATTTTTTTGTGCAGTGCACGTGTAAACTTTTGGGCTTCCAAAATTTTTTTTTAAATTCAGGAAAAATAATATGTGGCTGATGGGATTCGAACACAAGGGTTATGTCACAGCAGTGCAAAGCTATACCAATGAGCTACAAGTGCTTTCTTGTTGTTCTTAAACAAGAATAAATTTTAAATTGTGCTCAGGCTTGCAAACTCCTTTCTGTATTTTAAGAAGAAAAATTTTGTACAGAAAATTCAGAGCCGTTACACCGGCTCCCTAAGCCTCGGGAGAATTGATCCCATTTAAACCTATATTTACTAAAGTCCTTAACAGTGTTTTATATAGCTCGATGTGGTTTTATGAAAAATATTTTTAATATAAAGTTTCAAAATAACCCCGAGAAGTTATTTATTTTATTTAGGGTTTTCATGGATATGAATTTTAAGGGCTTGAGATATTTTAGTGATAATTATCTTAACTTGAATAGTTCATGGTATTTTACTGTAAAGCTTGACTTTCGTAGGTATCTTGATGGTATTTTGATGACACTTGTAATTCTTTCCTTTAAAAAATATAAGATTATTATATTTTGAAATTATATGGATTTTATAATATTTATATAATTATTAAAAATTAATTTTATTATTAAGTAGAAAATTGCGATTTTCTTAAATATCATATTAAAAATATTTCGAGACCGAATACTCCGTGAAGATGTCCACATCTCGCTTTACTAGCCTAAGGATGCGCGATAATTCGCACCATTCAATAGCGGTTCCCCTAAAAAGGGTTGTAGAGGTTTATTTGCAAAGGAATTTTAAAATACAATTCCAAAGAAAACAGTTTTTATTGTAGATGGTATTTTAATAAAATATATTGTAATCGCCGCAAAGATACGTTTAAAGAGTATCGTGCTATGGAATCATGTGTGTTTGTGAGAGGTAGGTCATTACTCTATGAGATTTTCTAAAGGTATGTTTCAACAAAGGAAAATAAGATAACATATCTAAAGTTCATGGTATTTTAATGTAAAAGTTTATTTAAAGTTATGTTTCATGATATTTAGATTGAAAGTTTGTTCTAACCATTAGTTATATGATTACAAATATGGTATAAGAATAAGGATGAAAAATATATACGAAAAAGTGAACTTTTTAGGGTTTAGAATAAAATGTCGGAATTTACTCCACTTACCGACATGTTTTGAAAGAGAGAACTTTTCAAGAAGAAAGAGAAGGATAGGGAGGGTCTTACTAGCTAGAAAGATGAAGAGAAGGTAGGAATAGGAAGGGTTGTCGTCGGGACGTCGTGCGGTCGCCGGAACTTGCTTTGATTCTCGCCGGAACTTGCTTTCTTGCTAACGCCACATGTACTCTTCTTGTACTTAGAAAACTTTAAGAATTTTGGCTATAATTTTCAGAATGAGGAAGGGCTAGGGTATGGGATAGTATTTACAGTGTAGAATTAGGGTTTTGGAATTAAAAAGATGAATTAAAATGCATTAAAAAGATGATAAATGAGGAATTGAGGGGTCTTTGTTTGATTGCAGAGTAATCAAACAGTGCATGAGAGTTAAGAGTAGGCCAAGAGACTTGTGTGCAAAGCCCGGGGATTATTTCCCACGGTTCGACCGTCGATGCAGGCTCAAAGATGATTTCCGCCGGTCGATTTGTATAAGGGGGCAGGTGATTTTAGACACGTGTATAACTCTGTATCAATACCTTTTTGTACATGTTTATTTCTTCAGACTTTTCATTTTTATATGCATTGCACGTGTAAACTTTTGGGCTTCCAAAAAGTTTAAAAGAAAAATCAGAAAAAATATAATGTGTCTAATGTGGTTCGAACACAGGAGCTACGTCACAGCAATGCAAGGATTTACCAGTGAGCTACAAGTCATTTCTTGTTGTTCTTAAACAAAAATTAACTTTTAAATTGTACTCAGGCTTGTAAACTCCTTTCTGTACATTAAATTGAAAATTTTCGTACAGTAAATTCAGAGTCGTTACAACACGAATCTCGGATGAGAAGGGCAGACGCATCCCTGCTCGGAAAGCTTCCAAGTATACAGCAATTTCATTGCCCACTCCCCCTCCTTGGCCAGACGAAGCGAATAGCCATGGGGGATGTGGAAGCGAGCCCGGATATCGGAAAGCTCGTCCGGACGATTCAACATCAAGGACGCATCGTGAGTATTCCTGATGCGCATCTTGGGGCCCTCTTCGCCACCCAACGGCGAAGTACAAGGGTGTCGCCTCCCCTTGGGGGCGAGCCCGACGCAGAGGAAGAAGACGAAGAGAAAGAGGAAGAAGAACTTCCTTGACTATCGGAAGCCGAGGAGGAAGAAGAAGGCCCACTGGACTCGACTTCAAAAGCTGAAGCCTCATCGTCTGACTCAACCCCAACTACAACAATGGAAACTCCGAAAGAAGATATCTAACTTGATTCAAGGAAAGATTGGCCGAAAAAAGGTTTTGGCTGAGGGTCTGACCTAAGCAATGATGTGCCGGGCAATCTTCAGATAGCAGGAGACGGCTAGGGAAAAATTTCTGCCAAGGAATGACCTCCCTTGTTTATATACACGGCAAAAACCATCCAACGGCTCCAATTCGTTGCCGCCGAAATGAAGCATCGCGCCCTTTTGGCCCCGGTGATGCCATGTGGCAACTGGCCATTGGACACTTCCCCTCACTCGAATTTAACTGACGACCTCTCGCATTCCGCTACCCCACGGCGGACACGTGGCACGAAGGCCAACTGACTGAGCAAGCGAAGCGGCGTCTTTTTTAAGGCGCAATCAATTTTTCGATCCGCTGACGTCACCAAATAAACGCGCGGGAATCAAGGCGCTTTGTGAACCGCCACATGAACCCAGGAATTAGAGAGGCACAGCCGGCAAATATCACGTCATCCTCAGACAGCCTATTACGAAGAATTCTTGACGCCAAGCTAAATTATTGAAGACCGGGATGATGACCACTCTCGACCCGGCCAACAAATAGGTTGGAACAAGAGTGGGGGGTTAATGATGATACTCATAAGTGGAAATTCTCTAGATCAAGACACGTAGCGGATGACGTGTCATCCACGTAAGCCCGCTGGTTTCCTGGGGCTACGGAGTTGGAATAAGTATGATGCATTGGGGACATTCCACAGCACCTCGTCTCCGAGATTGCATCCGACCTTTTGGAGATCTTCCCGGAGTACCTTCTATATTCGTCTAGCAACCAGCCGACAGCTCACCTCCGAGCAATCCTACAGCCGAGGTTCCACAGCCTCCTTACTCGTCTCCGAGCTGTTACAGAGCTGAGCTTCCTCGGTTTCCCTGTTCAACCGAGAGTACGGAGCTCAAGAGTCGCCGTAACGGCTCCGTGTATCGCGCCAAAACGAGATCTCCACCGCTCCACGTCCCGCATCTTACGCTGGCGCGTCTCTCCATTAATAGGCATATCCCGCCATTAATGGACGTACCCCGCCATCAACGTGAACGTGAGGCGGGGGCGTAATAGACGGCGAGAATCTCACATCGGCTCGCTCTGTGCGACCGCTATATAAACCCTCTCTCCCAGACGACTCAGATATCTTGAACTAATTCCAATACGCCGGTACCCTGCCATTATTCCTCGGTACTTATTTGATCGTCGAAGGGTCTTATGGTGGTTTCCCACCCCGAGACTTCCCTTGCAGATAGCTCGGCGTCAATAACAACCAACAACCCATTTAAATCCACACGCTCAACCACACAAACAAATCCCAACCGTTCGACACCACTGGCCGTAAGATTGACGGAGGACAACATCTGAGAAAGGAACTGACCTCCATCAACAACTAACCAGTATCTCGCTTAAAAATTATAACTAACCTCATCTCTCCCATCTTCCACTTTCTCTACCCTCAACTATTATATCTTCTTTACAATCATTTCTTTCAAAAAAAAATTATGAGAAGAACAAGAAAGGAGAGGAAAACAAAATTGAATATAATATGGAGAAAGTGGAGATCAAGATCACAGAAAGAAAAGAGGAGAGCACGCTACTTGCTAATTATTGGCATTTCATTTTATCAAGTTTTGATGTCAAATCCATGTGAGTAGACGCCGGTAATATATTTTCCTTTAAAAAATTTATCCTTATTAATTTTTCTTAGTATCCTTATGAATTAATATTCTAGCGATATAGCCATTCAAAAATAATAATATATTGAATACTATGTTTAAATTTAGAATATGAAGACATGCTATCACATTTAGCTACACATTTAACCAATTAAGATTATATTTTATAACACATGTACATATTTAAATAATTATTGGTAATTCATTTTATAAAGTTTTGATGCCAAATTCATGTAAGCAGACTTCCCGTAGCATATTTTCCTTTAAAAAATTTATCCTTATCAATTTTTCTTAGCCTCCTTATGAATTAGTATTCTATGGATACAACCATTCATAAAAATAAAATTGAATATGATTATTAAATTTAGAACATGAAGATATGCTATTATATTTAACTAAACAATATTTAACCAATTAAAATTATGTTTTAATACACACGTGCATGGCACGTGCAGAATATTTGTTCTTGTAATACAAACATCTTTTGAATTGCGGTACCTCCCAAGATTAATTGAATTTGAATAAAGACAAACCATGTGGATGTCATTTTTAGATATAAATCATATGGAATGCAAGGACCGCTTTTAGTTCATTTTCCTCTTTTATCTCTACTTTTAATATGCCATCGTCATCAGTCCATTATTAGAAAGAAAAGAGAAAAAAATGCTAATTTGATTTCAAATTCAAAAATAGTTGAAATTAAATAAAAAACAACTTCAATTTAAATTTCATATCCAAACAAAAAAAAATTTGATGGTTTTCGAGATTTTTATATACATCTTTCTTTTTACGTGGCTTTCAAAATATCCAACTTAGGAAGACATTTACCTTATACATGGATTAACAATAAATATATTATTTCTGACAACATGTACATGTGTGTTGCATGTGCAAATTAACTATTTTTTAAATTAGAAAATTTGATTTGAATTTAAATAGAAAATACTGCAATATTTTTCGTTTCGCAACCGTTTTACCCAGCCTTTGATTTTCTACCACCAACTTTTTCAGCCAATTAGAAATTGCAATCAATTCCGAATCAATTTTGCTCCTTAGTTATTCCTATATATATAATATCCTTCTCACAATTGAACTGATTAAAAAAGAAAAAACACACACACACGGAGTACCACAGAGAATTGGCAAGTTCTTGATCCAGATTATATGAATGTACACGAGACTCGAAGATTCGAAATTATCCTATGGAAATAGCGTTCACATCTTATACATTGAGAAACATAATTATTTGGTCCAAATGTCAAGAGCTATTTAATCCAAAAGCTTTAGCGAGTTGTGGGATAACAAGATAACAACTTATATCGAACTAAAATAATGATACTTTAACACTTCCTTCCACACGGGCCTCTGAAATACGGCCCATGTAGAAAGGTCTTTAGAGGAAATTCTTCCTAGAAAAAACAGAATATTTTGGATAAATAAATATATTTTAAATTGAAAATGACGAGAATTGAACTCAAGACCTTTTGAAAATGGTGTAAGAACGACTTTACCCAAAAACTTAAGCTATTACGTTATGGGGAAAATAACATATATCAAGAGAACATTATAACACTTTAACGCTAAATTTTCTTTTTCTATTTGAAAACATTTTTATTATTGGAGCGGAATTAATTACGAGCGTCGGAGTATCTTTATCCTGAAAAAAATCTACACATCCAATTAATTCCGTTCGCTTTTACAAATTAGTTCTGAGAGATGATATCGGGTCAATCTACAAATAGCTAATGTTGATTAAACCGTTTTCCACCTCAACATCTTATATCTCTGCGATTAAAACTCAAGCTCAAGAGAAGCATGTGCCATCTTCTCTTTAATTCATGACCTCATCCATCCATCCCCTCCCCACTCCTCCCACCGCAATAATCTAAATTTGTTTTCTTTACATTTATTGTTATCTCTTTTCTTCATTCTTCATAAGCTAAATTTGTATTTTATCTAATTTTTAACCCTAAAATTATATATATACATGCATAGCAGGTGCAACAAGAGAGATACTTATCCATTTACATACATGTTGTGAAATAAGGGAAGCCAGTTGTGTGCACTCAAAGCAATTAATTGGTATGTCACCATCAACTCTAAATCAATGATTTGGAGTACAAGTTGATGACTTACTTTGTGCTTGATAGAGTAACTTTTTTGTTTGAAGCATCAATCTACCTGTAGGAACCTATTATTGATTAATATCGATGATAATGACATGATTATCCTTATACAAAGAGAAGTAATCAAGAAGCTATGGATCACTTAATGGAGTTTTATGCCGTTCAGAAAATTAAATAACAAGCAAAGCATCTATTGCAGGCTAGCAGTAAATATGAAGCAAGTGAAAGGGGGTGAAAAATGAAAAAAGGAAGAGGCAATCTGAACAGCACCATTTTTGGCAGCTCCCCCCATGTTGTTTGATACCTTTCTCTCTCTCTCTCTCTCTCTACAACTGCATGCATTATCTTCTTAGTTTTTTCCTTCCCCATACTTTCTTATGTCGAGTATAAAACAGTACTATGAATAATTTAAGTTGTAAAATGCAAGTAATTTTTAACAAATATTGTAGCATGTGTTGAAACAATATCCAATCTTATCTTATGGATTGTAAAATTAAAGGGATATAGATTTTGTGTCATAACTACTATAAGCTTTTAATTAAATGCATACAAAAAAAAGTTGCACGCCACAAATTGATTGATAGATTTTAACCTTTTTTTATCCACATTAATTAGCACTTTTTGGGGCAAAGCAAAAAATTTCTTGGGGGCAGTCCTAAATCATTTGATAAAATTTGAACGATAGTGTTAGTGTTAGTTCTTAGTCATTTGTGGGTTGTATTTCAAAATAAAGTGTTAATTGTAGTACCTAACTAAAATATAGAATTAAAAATTTAAAATTCCTCATACAAAATTAAAATCGAACCGTTACTAAATTTTGAATCTCAAATTCCCTTACGTCCCCCCCTTGAAATCTAAAATTCTACCTACCATCAACGGTGCCTACCCCCATCAAATACCAATAACAATTGTTTACAGTTGCAACCATTTTCTTGCACAACCGACAACCATCCGTTGATAACCGCAAGATCGTCTCTAGTAACCGCCAGCCAGCGATCATCGTCGACTACCACCAGCTGTCAATTGCCCGCTGCCAAACGACGCTCACCCGCCTGACGCCCACCACAAGCCTTTGCCAACGGCCAAAGCCTTTGCCGCCCGCCCGCCACAACTGCTGTAGCACTCCATCGATTATTGCCACAGCCACCAACGCCCTCCAACAACCGCTGCTGACTGCGACGGTTGCCGGCGACTGTCAACTGCCACCGACTTCTGTCGATCGCGGACCACCGTTGCCATTCGTAGGCTGTCAACTGCTTTCAACAACCACCGGTCTGCGACTTCCAACCGTCCGCCAACGCTGCTGCAGCCTTGCATTGACTGTTGTCAACCGTCAATAGGCATTGTTTGCCGACTACTGCCATCCTTCGCGACCGTCGACTAACGTCAACAACTGTCCCTGGACAATGACTTTCGTCGTGGCTGTAGATGACAACAGCTTGTCGACAATAACTATCTGCCGGCAAGCGCCCACCAATAATCGCTGCCAACCGATGGTCGTCCATCAGACTGGCAACCATCCGTCAACAAAGAGAGCCTACAGATGATCGTTTTCCGATGACCGTCGTCGGTAACCGCTCATCGACAATGACCTCAAACACTGTCCATCGATGACCACTATTTGTTGAGAATCATCGTGCTGGAAACCGCCAACCAAATGATCACCATCGAAAACCGTCCTTTAAGAGTCGCCGTTGTCGACACTGTCCGTCGATGACCTTCGTCGATAACCACAAGTTGATTGGTGCCAACAGTAAGCCTACTTTAGATGTCGATTGTCTTCATTCCGCTATCTAGTATAGATTAAAAATATC
Source organism: Agapanthus africanus (assembly GCA_030015575.1). NCBI lineage: Eukaryota > Viridiplantae > Streptophyta > Magnoliopsida > Asparagales > Amaryllidaceae > Agapanthus > Agapanthus africanus. The sequence continues at coordinate 998,118,630 of CM057337.1, forward strand.
AATTATTTAAAAAGTATATGGATTTCAAAATCAAATCACTGACATTTTGAAATAAAAATAAATTACATCAAAATAATTGTCATTTGATTTTGAAATTCAAGATTCTTATTGCTTTATTATTGTTTCCAAGGAAAGGGGAAATACATGGATGCAAAATAATAATAAGAAGAAGAAGAAGCAGCAGCAATACAATGATAATACAGCAAGCTAAGTGTCTATAATAAAAGTAATGGGAAGAACATAAAAAAATTACAGTCTTTTGACTAGTAACAAATAACATCAAACCAACTTATGATCATGAGTAACATTGTTTTTAAAAAAATTCAAACAAATGAAATTTACAAAACAAAATTAAAAAGAAAATTCTCTCCACCACCTCATCTACTCCCCCATATTCTTGATCCTTTTCCCTAATTGATTTAAGAAGGAAAAAATGTATATCTTAATTCCCTTCTATTTATATATACTTTTTCATTCTCCAATAATACAACATACATAAATTAAAATTTTACCAATAGTTGAGCTTATTCTTTTCTTTTAGCACTCTTCTGGATCTTATATATCCTTATTCCACAACAAATCAATGAAATAGTATATGTTACCAACACTGTGACACTACTTACTAATTTAGACAAAATACATCAAGAAGAAAAAGAAAATCTTTAATTACTAAAACACAAGAATTACGAATATATTCTCAAGGAAATTTCATCGAACCATCGCCAAGACCGACTCCGAGGCCTCTCCACCATTGCTAGGTACAGCTGATCCATTGCCACTGCCATCGCCGTTGTTGCTAAACTGAATCCGGTATTGTCCCTTGCCGTCTTCATCGTCCTCATCCTCATCAAATTCATCATCTTCGTCCATGTTATCGTTTTCGGGTTCACTATAGTCGTTGTTCGACCTCTCCACAAGTTCCTTCACAATGTCTTCTGGCTTCATATACGAAAACAAAACAACCTTCCTTAATTGTTGTTGCATACATAAGTTGGAAGAAGAAAATAGATTCTAGCATATAATTTTTCTCAGAATGGCATACGTCTGAAATTGGGATTTCTAATATTATTATGATTGAGATACTACATTTTCTTAGGCTAAAATTCACTAAAAATACTTTAAACAACCAGCGCTTCCAAGATAAATACCATAACTTCTGCAAATTGAGAATAAATTCATGAATTTTTATACCATATGTCATTTTTCAATTTAGCCTTCAAATTAGTACTACATTGAATAATTGCGCTTGGGAATGAAAAACTTTCAAAGTTGATGGTATTTATATGCAAATAACTATTTCATTATTTTATTTATCGTTAAATTATAAGTTTATATCATTTATCAAAATATTTCAATACATATACATGGTCTTTTGTAATGGTATTTTTGTGAAATTGGTCTTTTTTTAGGATTTAGATTCATAATTTTAATTTGCATTAGAAAAATCCTAATTAATTTCAGATGCATTATAGAATTCTAGTACAAACTGTACAAATTGTATTCAAATCTCAACCACTTACCTTCTTCATGATCATGCCACTGTTGTCTCCTCTGCCGCCGCGCTCTCCTCCTCCTATGAACAAACTCGAACCGGTTCGTCCATTTCCCGATCCCCCGGCACCAACCTCAACATTGCCACCATTATCACTCTCCATCTCCCCTTGTTGCGATGGAGCAATCATATTAATCGGACTCGGATTCAAATTCGGGTTCGAATTATGAACCTTGTTCCGATACAGCGCATCCAACTGATGAAAGTAAGGACAGGTCTTGGCATCGTCAGGCCTCTTCTTGTTGCCCTCCTTCACCTTCTTGAAATACTTGTTGATATTCTCCCACTTCTCTTTGCACCTCTTCGAGCTCCGGTTATACCCAAGCTTCCGCATTCTCGACGATATCTCCTCCCACAACGGCCCCTTGGGGCCATTTTCCTGGTACCTCGAGTCGAGCCCGCTCCGCAATTGGATCAGCGCATGCACCTCCGATTTAGGCCAACGCGATGACGTCGCATCCAGGCCTGGTGTGGCCACATCCGACTGTGCCACTAATTCAGTAGAAATTGTTATTGGCGGCGGCGGCGGCCGCGGCGGCTGCTGCTGCTGTGGATGCTGATTCTGCTTCTGCTGATATTGCTTCTGTGGTGGTGGGGTTTGGACAGGCGTCGAATCGCCTGTCAGATTCTTAAGGAACGAAATGATCATGGCGTCCCTCGACGCGGCGGCGGCCCGCTCTTGAGCGGCGAGCTCGGTCTCGTGGGCCAGCCTTGACTGCTCCTGCCGCCACCAGGCGTCCTCTCGCGCCGTCCGTTCCTGGTCCCTCTTCTCGATGGCCTCCAGGAACCTCTGCTGCATGGCTTCCTGCCTCTCCATCACCTGCCTCATCATCCCTTCGAAGAACTCCATCATCTTCCTCTTCCTCTTCCTCCCCTTCTCCGCCGTCTCATATTCGTCCGTCTCTGACCCGGACGAAGACGAACTCTTCGAGGAGAAGCTAAACCCGGCTGCGGCGGTAGGCGGGACGGTCGTTATCGGAATTGGAGCTGAGATCTGCATCGGCGGCTGCGGCTGCTGAGGATTATGAGATCCAGATGCATTTGACATGATTGATGGAGCCGCGGCAACGGCGGCAGAGGAAGGAGCGGTGATAGTGATGTTGTAAAGGGCTTCCAGCTGGTCGAAGAAGCGGTAGCTCTTGCCGTCCTGGCGGCCGGCGCGGCCTTCTTTTGTCCTCTTGTAATACTTGTGAACGTTTTCAAACTTCTCTTTGCATTTCTTGGCACTCCTCTTGTAGCCGAGCTCCCCTAGCTTCCTGAATAAAAAGATAAATAAATATTTTATAAATTAAAAGTTGGGAAATGAAAGGCGCTGATGATGGCATCCATTCTGTACCTCACATGCACACTCAAACTCAACTCAAGCATCTATCAAGCTTATCTACAAGGATAATATAATAATTAGTCGAAATTAATTAAATGGATCCGTTTCCCCTTTTTTTAATAGCTTTTTATAGGAAAATGGGTCTTTTTTGTGGGGATTGATGCCGCGGATCTGAAATGAAAACCTGCTGTCATTGATTTCAGAGCCTAAGAAGTGACCCAGAAATTAGTGGGAAAAAAGAAAGATGCTCCTCAGAGCTCAGCAGGCAGCTAGTAAATGATGAGAGAGAAAGAGAGCAAAACTACAAATTACCCATATTCTCTCCCCCCACCCCCGCTGAAACTTGGATCCAGAGCTCACCTACTACTAAATGATGATGGGGGAACTAGAAATATGAAACTAATGCTTCAAACAACAACAAGCCTTTGTTCTGAATTTTAGGAATCGGTTGTATGGATCTGGTTCTTTCTTTTCAGCTCAACTGTAGCGTCATAATTACCTTGAAACCTCCTCCCAAAGAGGGCCTTTGAGGGTAGAATCTTTGAAGGCACTGTCCATTTCGGATCGGATTTTGATGAGGGCAAGGGTTTCCGGTCTCGGCCAACGGTTGCCAGATAAGCCGCCTCCACCGTCATCTCCAGCGACGCCCAGCAGGTCGTCTGCAGCCGCCAATTCTTCGTAATTCGCAGAATTGGGGGCCGCGGCAGCCCCCGTCGGCAGAGGATGGGCGATGATCGGCGAAGCTGGCTCTGGCACCACGCGGAACGGAGTCAGCTCCGCCGGAGTATGCAATGGAGGAGGAGCCCCAAAAGGGGACCCTCCTTTCTGCATGACTTGATTTCAACAGCTGAGAATGATGGAAAGATGGGGAGGCTAAAGAGAAATGAGGGTGAGGGTTGGCAAGAGCAAGATTAAAATAAGAAATGCCATGGGAATTGATAAATTATGAGGGATCGAATAGTGAAGAGGAAGGTAGAGTTAGAGAGAGAGAGCGGGGGGCAAGAGAGAGTGATGGTGATGATCGATGATGAGAGAGAGAGAGAGAGAGAGAGAGAGAGAGGAGAAAACAAACGAGGTGCTGTGGTGTCAGCGTGGTTTGCTTTGCTGCCTAATAATAGTTAAAGCCGAAAGGACAGAGAGGAGAGAGAAAAGAAGGCAGAAGAAGAGAAGAAACAGGAGAGAGAAAATTAAAACGGTGTAGCTTGAGAAGGAGAGAGATAAGGGTCGCCCCTTGCCACGCAGGCTGCTTAGAACAATATATCAAACACGTTGTAAGCTACAGTCAAACCATCGATGTATAAAGAAAATATGACCCAGATGGTTATAAGTTATGCAAACGGAAAATGACACAAGGCTTGCGGCATGTGGCCGGTTTTCACCTGCTACCGCTCGCAATGGAGATGAGAGTGGTATAAAAGGGTTATAATCTTGATATCTAAGTAAACTATATGAAAATAACGGAGAAAGCCAATATATGAGAGGGAATTTTCTCCTATGACGTCGAAAAAATATACCCTCCATGATTTTTTCCGATGATCGGCAACCATCATCACAATCTTTATCATCTAAGAAGCGGATACACCAAATTTTATATGATTTTACCGTTTTTTCACCGTTGAATTTGCAATGTAAAAAGTTCTATTGTCGATAAACCGTTAATTTTGCACCTACTAAATCAACGGTGAAAAAGTGGTAGAATTACCTGAAATTTGGTGTATCAACATCTTAGATGATAAAGATGATGATGATGTATGCTGATCGTCAAAAGAAATTATGAAGAACGTATTTTTTCGAAGCGAGAAAATTCTCTTATATGGCACCTTTTCTCCATTAATCTCAAACCATATATACATTTTGACAAAAGTTTATTTCTCATCTTATAAGAGAATCTCAAATGAATTCTAAACCTCATGTAAAACTCAGTGGATAGAATGGTGTTAAATTATTTTTGTTGTTGTCTTAATATGTATATCATTATCTTATGACCCGAATATGTTGAGTTTTTAGATAAAGTGAATTTTGACATGGTATAGAAGCACCAAGTTCTAAGACTCCTTGGTTAGAACATTATCATTCTCAATTTAAAACATATTTATCTAACCCCATTTATCATATCTTTACCGTTTCTGTAATAGACATTTCACATGTTGTAAAGTTCACAAACCAATATAAGAAGAGTGCTAATATGGCCTTGCAATCTCAAAGCCTGACAACTTCAACTTTATGGTAATATGTTTCTTGTGTGTGGTGGGTTACCCAGTAATGTTCACATCTTACCATAAGTAACAAAGTAATTAGACGGGGAAGTGACAACTAGCTCAGTTGGTATCTGCACTTTGTTATGGGAGAATAACGGAGATAGATAATACACGGAATAATGCTAATGATCAATCACGCAACAACAACGCAATACCAACGAAAAATATAAAACAATAAACACACGAGAATATAAGAATCACAAATAGAGAGAGACACAAGGATTTGTTAACGAAATTCATCCACCGTATGGTTAGTCCCCAGCAGAGCGGAATTTGCAAACATCTACTATATTTTTGAATCAAATTACACCAACGAGCAACCCTGGGAGATTTCTCTCAAATCTCTTTAGATCTTTGTTGTCACCTTTTCTCTATACAATAGTCTCTGAAATTGACGGTAATTCTATCATATGAGAGATCCATATATCTAGGCAAACTCTAATCCTATTTAAAATAAGAGATAAATCCAAATTACAAATATTCGGTTCGCACAGATATCCCGATGACAGACGTTTGATGAAGAAACCTTCAGACGTCTGCCTCCTCTCTGTTAGATTTCATCTCCTTGGGCAGATGTCTGCCATACCTTAGTCAGACATCTGCCTGCGCCCTGGAATGGGGATTCATGCTTCTTCAGACGTCTGACATGACGTCTGGTTTCACTCTGTTGTTGGCTAAAGCACTTCTCCAGACGTCTGTATACATGCCTTCAGACATCTGGTGTTGCAATAGAATTCTTCTTGTGCATGTGTGCATACCCAGAAGTCTGAACCCCCTTCTTAAGACGTCTGACACTACTACAAATAAGGGTTGCCCCTACGGATTTATCCGTAGGGGCAACCCACGGCCCCTACGGATATATGCGTAGGGGCGAAAAAATAACCCGTAGGTGCAAAGGCCGCAGGTGCAAGTTGAAGCCCTGAACTTGCCCCTATGGGCAAATTCTTGCCCCTACGGATTTCTGTGTAGGTCCTATTGCCCCTACGGAATAGGCCGTAGGGTAAAAAAAGTTATATTATTTACGGGTTTTTTTAATATATTAAATGTACCTACGGATATAACCGTAGGGCCATGTACTACCCCCTACGGATATCTACGTAGGTACCTATCCGTAGGGGCAAAATATCAGGATTCCTGATAATTTGCCCCTACGGATAACACCGTAGGGGCGAGGCCGTGGCCCCTACGGATATGTCCGTAGGGGCAATCCCAACCCCCTGGTACTGAAATCAGGGGGGAATATCAGTTACTGCTGATATTGTGTCCCTACGGACATATCCGTAGGGGCAACATGTGTACCTACGGAGTAATCCGTAGGTACATATTATCTGTATTTTTTTTTTAAAATGGGCTGCTTGATTTTTTCCCGCCCTGTGCACAATAATATATACATCAATCAAATATAAAATTAATCATCACACAACATATATCGCAGTATTCATAATCACATCTCACGCATATATATAATATACAAAAGAAACCCAAAAACTGAATATGATATAAATATAAACCAATATCAATATCGTTTCAAAATGTAGTACAATGTGTATGATATAAATAAATACATGTTTCAAAAAATAAGAACCAAAAAGCTACCCTAGTTCGGTCTAGCTCCACCTCTGAATAACGATAGAATAACGCGCGCCTGCTCCTCGGTCAATAAACTCTGCAATTCGGCGCGAGCGGGAGTCTGAGCGGCCTGTGGAGCTGGCGATGTGGTCTGCGCAGCCGCCGTCGAGGTAGTCGCTTATGGAGCCGCGGCTGCGGGAGTCTGAGCGGGCGGTGGAGCTATAAGAGCTGTCTGCGGAACCGCAGCCGATGTAGTGGCTTGCGGAGCCGCAGCCGAAGGAGATGCATGTGGAGGCTCGGCCAATGTACCCTGTCGCGTCTGAACCTAATGCGCGTAATAAGCGTGTAAAAACTGTGTATTATTCGAATTCGTATCATTATTAACTTATTTCGAAACCCCGTTTGGATATCTAGTTTGTTGTTTATTTTAATTACATCTGTATGTATGATTAATCAAACTTAAGTCTAAAACCAAATAAGCTCAAGCTACGTACTAATTATGGATATGTTGATATCTATATAATATGACATGATATTTTACTATAAAGTAGTATACATACCAGCATCTCCTTCAACTCCTGAACGGTGGCCCTCAAGCTCTCCAGTTCTTGATGGACACGTCGGTCACCGGAGACAGAGGAAGTAACCGCCGGGATGGAGTCCAACCTCATATGGGCCCTGCTAGGGCCCAGTCCCCGGCCTCTCTCCCAACCTCCGTGGTGCCCTCCGTGTGCGGCGTCCAGAACTGGGGTCAGCAGCCTCGGATCGCTCTGTCCGGTAAAATCGATCCCTGAGGCCTGGGCCTGCTCAACCACCCGCTCCTACACCCACATTAAGCAGTAAAGTATAAGTATAAAATTTAAACTTGAACCTTCCAAAACTAAAATTTCAAATTTGGGTAGAAAAAATATTAACACTTACGCAGTACTCCTGGGTAGCGACGTCGGGATATCGAAGCTCGCCCGTGGCGGGATCTGTCGAGGTGCCGTGGACGGCAAGATATGCGGACAGCACGCTCGGTGTACCACCTGACGCAACGGTCCGAGATGTCTGCAATATTAGAAAGTAACTCTTAATATTAGAAATATTAGAAAATATCTCTTAATATTGCAGAATATCACAAAGGTCGGTCTATTGTAATTTACCGATAACTCCATGGCTCGAGTAATGTTCCTCGAGCCACCTGTGTAAGTGGGGCGACCCCTCTTCGCCGACTTCCTGTTCTCTGTATTCTGAGCGGCCTGTTTCTGCACAACGCATTAATATTTAGTTTTCTAATTAAGAAACACAAAGAAATATATTATATCATAAATAATGAATTACATTTAAAATACATACCTGTTTGCGTTGGGAGTCGAAATAAGCGCACAATAGAGGCCATGTCTCTACGTCGACTCTCGCAAACGCCGGAGTAGATAGGAGGGCCGCTCTCTCTGCCTCGGGGGTCGCCATCCACAGGGAGTAGCAGTCGGCCTTCAGCTCATTCCTGTTGTATCGGACCTTGGCCTGCATGTTCTTCATCAGGCCATTGTACAGAGCATGAAGGTCGAGCACCCTCCCCGGGTGATCAGGGTCGGCTACAGGCTGAAAATCGTAATCCAACTAAAAATACAAAAAAAAACATTGTTTTTAGATTGCAAGTGTTAATAATAAATATATTGGACAGATCAAATGAAAATATATATTAATACATACCCGAGCCTGATTAAAGAAGAGGGCGAATGAGCGCTGGTGCTGCTCGCCCCACTCAACGTGAAGTGGATAGTTCTTCACGAGCCGGCTATCGTCCCCCAAATACCGGCCGAACCTCTCGGCATGAGGACCGGTATAGCGATAGTCAAGGGTAAAAAAAAGGGGGAATGCTGCCTCCCCCCTAGCTCTGTCAGGCCTCAGCCTATGGGACTGATTCGGGCCTTGAGTCCCCCTCTGGGGATGGGGAGGCCCTGCGTCTGCACGAAATATCAAGACAATCAATAATAAGACAAAGTTGTATTAAGAAATCAAGGTTAAACGAAAATTCAAGTGTGATATATACCTCCGGTGACTATCACACGAGCCTGAGCCCGGGCAGCAGCACGAGCGGGACGATAGTTCCTCCGGTGAGGAACAACCGGGGTCCCGGATGCGGACGCATCCCCTCCAACTAGAAAATAAATATCGACGCTAAATTTCCATGAAGTTCATATTTATTCTATAGAGCATATGTAAAATGAATAAATATTTTAAATTTATTCATACTAACCTGCAGATGATGCAGAGGGTATGGAAGCGGCAGGAGTGGCCCCTGCGGAAGATGTGGACGCACCACCTATAATTAGACAACTAAAAATAGATTATATAAGTAATTGCAAAAAGAATGTGTAGATCAATAATATAATGTTCTAAATCAATATGCATGCACTATAGGATATATAAACATACCCGCAGGTGCGGTGGTGTCACCACCTACAGCTAGACAATAATAAAAATTGCTAAGTAAGAGCAAAAGGAATGTGTGTATTTATGATATAGCATTCTAAATCAATATACATACACTATATGATATATAAACATACCTGGAGGAGCGGGGGTGGCCTCTGTCCCAGATGTGGACGCATCACCAACAACTAGACAATCAAACATTGACAATATAAGTAATTTTGAAATAAAAAGGCATGAATATCTGTAATATTACATTCAAAATGGATATGCGTGCAGTATACCTGGAGGTGTGGCAAAATCCACACGGAAGGAGGCATCCGAAGGGGTCTCCGATCTGGGTGCAAGACCGGCCCTCTGAAGCTCCCTACGGAGCTCTCCGGGCGGCAGAACCGCTCTGCGTCTGCCTCTGCCTCGGCTGGAGCTCCTGCCGCCCCTCGCTGCTCCCGACATCGTCATCAAATCTAGATAAACGGTTCGTGGACGCATTAGACAATCATTAAAAGTATTGACTATATATGTATAGAGCGTAAAATGTGAAGTAATAATATAACATTACTGATAACCTTTTTCGTTTCATGGGCGTATCATACATATTTACTTGGATTTCATCGTCGATGTCATTTCTAACCCACGTAACTTCATGATCGGTCGAAGACAACCCGTCCTTCGAAACAGACGGTCGGAGCACTTTAAGCCTTCTCTCTTCTTCGTCCTCATCGCTGTCCTCGTATTCTGGGACATCGTAGACATCTCTGGGTTTCCATCGGCATACAACACTCCACCCCGGATGCTTCAAACACTGTGAGTAGTATACTTGGAACGCTTGGTTCGGAAAGATAAACGGATCGTCCTGACTGTAAAATCGAAGTGTGTTCACACTGGTCAATCCATATTCATCTTTCCAAGTCCCAAGACTGCTTCGCCACCTGTCCGTATCGGTTCGCGGATCGTACCAAGTACACTGGAATATATAAAAGGGTTCTGATCGTCCGGGATAGTGGATGCCGAGTATACAATTTAAGTACCCATAGTAAATCACACCGTCCGATCCTACCGTCGCAATCCCACTATTCTGAGTGGTTTTAGATATTTCTATGTCCTTAACTTCGAATTTGTATCCAAGGACACCAAATCCTTTGTAATATGCAACCTCCATACTAGGAAATTGAGCTAAACATCTTGAATCACTCTCAAATGATGCAGACAAGTTCGGATCGTGGATCTAACAAAACAAATTTTACGACAAATACATAACGATACAAGTTTAGATTAAAACTGATAGCAATAAAATGTTATTCGAATAACTTACATGATCTGTGACCCAATCACAAAAATTATCCTGATGGTATTTTTCCAAACGTTCTTCGTTCCAATCAGGATGCCCCTCACGTACCTCGTTAAAATGAATTCTGTTTTCGACAAATAATTGTGACATTAATATTATGTCATTTCATACACACACAAACATAGATATAACAATTAATCCAAAAGAACTTACTCTCTAATTTGTTCAAGACATGCGCAATTAAGCAAGATAAACCGGTATATCTTGTTGATAAACATAGTGTCTACCCTCTTATACTCGGCTTTACCATATGGCCCGTCTTGAATTCTTCGTGGTCGGTTAAGCCTTGTCTCAATGTTCTCGTCCAGATAGCGGGAACAAAATGTGGTTGCTTCATCAAGAAAATGACCTTGCATGATATGAAGCTCTTCCAATTCTACCTTCTGCCAGTACTTATTGCCACATCTATCGCACGGACAGAGAATCTTCTCTATTATGATCATATTATGTGCGCGTGCAAATTCAAGGAAAGCAGCAACTCCTGCGACAAACTTAGGTTGCATACGTTGTTTCCAATCCACATACATACAGTCCTTAACTCTGACGTACTCATGGGCCATGTTAGACTGTATAATATATAAATTGTAGGTTATGCTGACTATATTGAGAAATATAAGAACGGGATAGTTACTGACAAAGGAGAAAATCCGTGTATATGCTTTGTGTGTGCGTTTGTCGTTGAAAAGAATAAATTATCGCACGTATGTTAACCGATAGACGGGGACTAAGTGGCGCTTTTAGTTTCATATATGAGTATCGATGGGAATATGAAGGTTTCATATTATCATATATTGGTTTTAACCCGAACATCTCGAATCGCTCTCTAATTATGCGTTTGTTGTGTATTCTTGTTGTATGTGTGTGTTCCGGCTGTTGGGGGTAGGCTTCTATCCCATTAAGAATGTATAGAGCAAACGCCCATCACTTGTGCTTTCAACCGTTTCGAGTAAATTTCGGCAGCACCTCCCCGCTGTTCTCCGAGTACACTGTAATAGAATAGATAATCATTTCAAAGCTGTGAAACAACGTTGAAATGAACATCTAATCTATCTTTGTACACGGAGAACCAGCGGAAAGGTACCGACGAAATATCTCGAAACGGATGAAAACACAAGTGAATGAAGGCGTTTGCTTTATACATTCTTAACTTGTCCACACGGGACAAATCTATGGGTTACCATACGATTGAATTTTCTCGTCGCGTAGACTATACGACGGTTGTTAGTATCGAGCTATACTGTCCGATATTTAACAACCTTCGTATAGTTCTAGGTCACGACGAGCATCGCACGTATGTTAACCGATAGACGGGGACTAAGTGGCACTTTTAGTTTCATATATGAGTATCGATGGGAATATGAAGGTTTCATATTATCATATATTGGTTTTAACCCGAACATCTCGAATCGCTCTCTAATTATGCGTTTGTTGTGTATTCTTGTTGTATGTGTGTGTTCCGGCTGTCGGGGGTAGGCTTTTATCCCATTAAGAATGTATAGAGCGAACGCCCATCACTTGTGCTTTCAACCGTTTCGAGTAAATTTCGGCAGCACCTCCCCGCTGTTCTCCGAGTACACTGTAATAGAATAGATAATCATTTCAAAGCTGTGAAACAACGTTGAAATGAACATCTAATCTATCTTTGTACACGGAGAACCAGCGGAAAGGTACCGACGAAATATCTCGAAACGGATGAAAACACAAGTGAATGAAGGCGTTTGCTTTATACATTCTTAACTTGTCCACACGGGACAAATTTATGGGTTACCATACGATTGAATTTTCTCGTCGCGTAGACTATACGACGGTTGTTAGTATCGAGCTATACTGTCCGATATTTAACAACCTTCGTATAGTTCTAGGTCACGACGAGCATCGCACGTATGTTAACCGATAGACGGGGACTAAGTGGCGCTTTTAGTTTCATATATGCGTATCGATGGGAATATGAAGGTTTCATATTATCATCGAGTATCATATATTGGTTTTAACCTGAATATCTCGAATCGCTCTCTAATTATGCGTTTGTTGTGCATTCGTGTTGTATGTGTAACATGATTTTAAACCATTGAGATCAAGATTGATAGAACTGATCATCCTACATTGCAATAGCATTCATCAACCAAAAACTATTATTGCAATGGCATTCATCTATAACAATCAACAATTAAAACTACAAATGTAGGATACTGATATCATAAAGTATTATACGCAACATTGATAGAACTGATAAATAAAAAAACGAAACACAAACCGTATCAAGATTTAACAACTTTGATTATGTCATATACGCGGGTCGATATTTTCATATTAGCCAATAGGCAAAAATAGATTGCGGTCTGGATATGGCATATTGGCAGATGTTACCTATATGCATACATGCATGTTGTCTCCCCATTTTTTCATAAATTAAACCAACTTTTCTATACATGCTAGTAATTACTGGATACATTCAGGTTAAATGCATAGAGCTAGCCGTAATTTCCTCTACGGTAAACTTTCATCAATACAACATTTTGGTTCGCCTAACTAGATCGCCATTCACGAACACAATCTATTTATATGGCATGATTTTATACACTTAATTTTACCACATTTAATGAAAATGAATCATTCATGATATGATACATGTATATACATCGATACCCAACCCCAACCTAACCCTAGCCCCAGCCCCAGCCTAACCCTAGCCCCAGCCCCAGCCCTAGCCCCAGCCTAACCCTAGCCCCAGCCCCAACCTAACCCTAGCCCCAGCCCCAGCCCTAGCCCTAGCCCTAGCCCCAGCCTAACCCTAGCCCCATCCCCAACCCCAACCTAATCCTAGCCCCAGCCCCAGCCCAGCCCCGCCCCAACCTAACCCTAACCCCAGCGCGCCCCAGCTAAACCCCAACCCTAAGCCAAACCCTAACCCCAGCCCCAGCCGCAGCCGAACCCCAACCCTAACCCTAACCCCAACCCCGACCCTGACCGCGACCCCTGCCGAACCCCAACTCCAACCGCAACCCCAGACCCAGCCATGAACCCTAGCCCTAAATAATCAAAAATTTCTTTAATTTAGTTGAAGATTTACTAACCTGAACGGCGGTGGCGACGACCTGAACGGCGGTGGCGACGACGAGAACGGTGGTGGCGATGAGAACGGCGGTGGCGACGAGAACGGCGGTGACGATGACGAGAACGGCGGTGGCGATTTGGGGATTTTCTTTCGCACGCGATCGAGAGAGGAAGAAAGAGAGCGTAGGCGATCGATCTGTGCCTTTATTAAATCGATATTTAGTTGCCCCTACGGATTTGTCCGTAGGTCCTTGGTTTGCGGCTCCGTAGGGGCAAATACCAAATTAAGAATTAATATTTTTATTCTTGAACGTCTGGGTCCGTAGGGGCAACCTTTTAGCCCTACGGATTAATCCGTGGGTCCTACTTAAATCTGCCCCTATGAATTTCAATATCCGTAGGGGCAACCCCCTATTTTACTAGTGTGAGGAAGAATTCTCCACATTCCAACATTCTCCCACTTAGAGATTCTTCCGTCTTGACTCCCAAACTACTAGACTTCATATGATTCAGTTATCTACTTTCTCCTCATCAAATCTTCATGGAGAGATTCACCAATCTGTAACAGAGATCCAGCTTATCTCTGTTTACAACCTTGGCGAACATATCCGCATGATTTTTTTCTCCCATGATCTTTTACAGTGCCAACTCACCATTCTCCTATGCTATATGTATAAAATGGTACCACATCTTGATATGCTTCGTCCGAGAGTGATTTGCAACGTTCTTGGCGAAGTGTATCACATTTTGACCGTCGCTCCACAAGGTATTGAAATCTTGTTTCTTACCCACTTTCTCGAGTAACCCTTGTAACCATATCATCTCTTTGATGGCTTCTGTGATGGCCACATATTCGGCCTCCGTCGTTGACAATGCCACAACTTTTTACAACTGGAAGACCCAACTAACTGTTGTTCCACCAACCGTGAATATCTACCATGGTATGCTTTTCCCACTACCTCGATCACCTAAATAGTTTGAATCAACGTAACCTTTCACATTGAAAAAGTCACCCCCGATACAAAAATAATAACTGGATGTTCCTTTGAAATATCTCAATACCAACTTCACCACATTCCAATACTTTTTCCCGGGGTTTTGCATATACCTGATAACAACTCACACTGCATGTGCAATATCTGGTCTCGTACTCAAACTTCCCACCGCAGATACTTAAGGCACTCTTGCCATGATATCCTTCTGCTCTTGAGTTGTCGGACACAACTCTTTACTGAGTTTTAAGTGTTTCGCTAAAGGCGTACTCACCGGCTTTGATTTTTCCATATTGAACCGCTTCAAAATCTTTTCCACATAGTCCGTTTGTGATAACTACAGCTTTTGTTGATATCTATCTCTCATTATCTTCATGCCCAGAATTTACTTGGCTGCTTCCAAATCCTTCATGAAGAATTTTTCAGCCATTATCTTCTTCAGACTTTGAATTTTCTCGAAATTCGGACCCGTTACCAACATATCATCCACGTATAGTGACATAATGTAGTTGCCATCCTTAAAAGTTTGAAAGTAAACGCAGTATTCTGAATCACATCTCACAAATTCTGTCTCCAACATGAACAGATCGAATTTGAGATACCACTGTCTTCGAGCTTGCTTGATGCTATACAAACTCTTTCGCAATCTACAAACCATATTCTCTTTCCCCTTCACATCGTATCTCGGTGGCTACATCGTATAAATTTCCATGAAAGAACGCCGATTTCACATCTAGCTGCTTTAGTGCAAATCCTCCACCGCCACGATACCGAGTATCATCCGAATTGAAGTCATCTTCACCACTGAGGAAAATATCTCTTGAAAGTTTATCCCATACTGTTGCGCATATCTCTTGACTACCAAGCAAGCCTTGTACCGCTTCATACCATCAGCCTCATCTTTGATCCTGTACACCCACTTATTCAGCAACGATTTTCGACCACTCGGCAGCTTCACTAGATCTCAGGTACGGTTGTTCTTCAAAGAATCCTTCTCTTCATTCATAGCTTACTCTCACTACTTTCTAGCAATGTCTTGCGTCGCCTCTGCAGGAGATTCGGGCTCCTGTGAATCTGTGTACAAAATGAAGTCGGTAACCAATTATTCAGGTATCCTCATCTCTCATGTAGACCTTCTCAGAATTGGTATATCTACTTGCTGAACTTGATTTTCAACCTGTTCTTGAACCTGATCCTGCATTACGGTGCTCGTCTCCTCTAAATTCCGATCTCCACTTCTAGGCACATGACTGCTCTCCTGAGTTCCATCTAACTCAACGAACTTAGATACTGCACCATACTTTTCTTTCTTTGCTTCTTTATACAAGTGTTGCTCATCAAAGACGACATTCTGATTTCGTATTAACTTCTTACTTAAGTAATCTCACAGCCGACATCCGAACTCATCTCCACCATAACCGATGAAAGCATACTTCTTTGACTTGGAATCGAGCTTACACCTTTCCGCCTTATCTATAAGCGAATACACAATGCAACCAAACACTTTTAGGTGCAAATAATTAACCGGTTTATCTAACCAAATTTCTTCCAGAATTCCTCCATCGAGAACACTTGCCGGACTTCTATTGATCAGAAACACAGCAGTATCGACAACTGTTGCCCAAAAGAATTTTGGCACATCCGCATCCAAGATCATGCTCCTCACCCACTCTAGGATCGTCATGTTCATCCTTTCAGCAATATCGTTCTGTTGTGGTGTTCTCGGTACCGTCTTTAACAAACATATATACTTTTGTGAGCAAAACTTTTCGAATTCTTGTGTGCAATATTCCCCGCCATTATCGGACTTGAGGTATTTAACCTTTGTCCCCGTTTGGTTCTCCCTCTGTACAACCCAGTGTTTAAAGAGACCAAACACATCGGACTTCTTCTTCATTGCATACACTCAGGTCTTCCGGCTTGCATCATCAATGAATGTCATAAAATACCGATTCTCACCATAAGACTCCACCGAGGCCAGTCTCCATATATCTGTATGCACCATCTCGAGCATTTTGGTCTTCTTTACTATGCCTCTAATCTGAAATCTGAGTGCGCTTTGCTTTCCACAAACGCAACTCTCATAAAGTCCCAACTCTACCCTTTTCAGCCCGAAAAGAAGCCCCCTACCCTGAAAAATCTTCATACTCTTCTCGGTGAGGTGCCCTAATCTTTTATGCCACAACGAACTCTCATAATCTGTTTCTGAACCTGTCACCAGCGCAATCGAACTGCCACTGCTCCTACTGAAAGAATACAACGAACCGCTCAACTTTTCCCTTGCGATCACCAATGATTCTTTGGAAAATTTTCACTGAGAATTTCCAAATACCATAATATAATCTTTGTTGTCCAGCTGACTTGTTGAAATTAAGTTTTTCATCAGATCTGGTATGTCTTGCGTTCTTTAACTTTATTTTACCTCCTCCTAACAGCTATAGTATGATCGTCTCTTTTTTAATGATCTTGCACGGCTGACCATTTTCCATCGTCACATGTACAAGATCCCCTTTAACATACTCGCTAAACTGATGCCGGCTTAAAGTGCAATGAAAGGATGCCGCCGAATTTAGGAACCGGGTATCCACATTTGTGCACTCATTCGCCGATAGACAAAGCCCGTGTCCTTCTTGTTCATGTGTAGACACCATATTGACTTTCTTTTCATATGAGGCTTTCTTTAAAAGTCCACATTCACTTTTTCTGTGACCATTCTTTCCGCAGTTCCAACAGTCACCTTAGATCTTCACTTTTGATTTTCCTCGGCTCATTGACTTGCATTTCTTCTCCTTTTTCCCTTTCCATCGTCATGCCGCGATTCTCCACTGAGAGTGCAGAAGTTCCCAAACTCCTACTCACAGCCTTTCTCCTCATCTTGTCACGCCCCGCTTCCCAGTATACAGAGAAGTAGACGTAATAGGCCGCGACGTATTTACTCAGAAATAAATACGCTAAGTGTAAATAAACAATATATAAAAAAAACATGCATAAGAATGACAAGAGATTTAATATAAACTGCAACTTTTATTAATATCCATTCTTTACATTACAACTGGTTTGAAAAAGAAAAAAATACAATGCTGAAAGCAATGCCTAAACAGTAGCATATGAAATAGAAATAAGTACAATTAAGCTAGTAGTCGAGCTGCTTGGGTATCTGCTCCACTTACTCCTGGCTGGGCTTGGACTCCTGAAAGTCGGATCCTCCTGATGAACATTCCAAAGAAATAATAGACAGGAATGTCGTCAGCGAACTAACGCTGGGGAAGTCTCAAAGAAAGAATGAAATAGATAAGTAAAGAGAATATAACTGGTAATTGGTATAAGTATATATGTCTGTTATACCAACGTTGTTGTTTGTAACTTAGTACAGAATGTATCAGTGTTTACGAGAGGAGTCCAACTATCCCGTGGACTATGGGAAACGGAAAGTACAAGGCCCCGTCAATACCCACGGAACAACATCATGGATGTTCATGTAGGTTTCTTTTAGTGTCCTTCATCGTGCCACTTATAATACATTCCGTACCAATCTACCCCGTTAAAACCCCGTAATATATATATATATATATATATATATATATAGTTAACAGACTTGCTGTGACCATGGATACAAGTTCGTGTAAACAGTTTCAAGATGTATCAAGTAAGCATGTAATCAAGTCAAAATATAGCCATGGTTCGGTCAAGTCAAGTTATGTTTGCATGTTGATTTTGTTCCGGTATGCAGATTCAGTTCAAGTATATGTGTTTCATATATTGGATTCATGTTAGAATTGGATTTATGTGGATTGGATTCAGACTTGAGTCAGACACTTAGAACAGAATTTGGATCCTGAATTAGGTTTAGGAGTTATCGGTAACTGCTGCACATGGACGGTATGATTTGTGTATTTTTCCAAGATAATTACCATTGATAACCCCGTTTTAGTTTTATATCTTAAATAGGCAAGCACCCACTTTCTTCGGCTCCCTTAGGCTCAAGAGAATTGGTTCCGCTTAAACCTATATTTACTAGGGTCCTTATTGTAATTTTATATAACTTGGTGGGTTTTTATGAAAAATATTTTTAGTATACTTTGAAAATAAATCTCAAATATTTATTTATATTATTTAAGGTTTTCATCGATGTAATTTTTTAAGGAATGAAGTATATTAGTGAAACTTGAATGGTTCAATTTATTTTAGTGTAAAGTTTGACTTGTATTGATTTTTGATGGTATTTTAATGAAACCCGTCATTCTTTTATTTTCTAGAAAATATGGAATTTTATTATATACTAAAAATATATGGTTTGATAATATGTATATAATTATTAAAAATTAATTTTATTTATTAAGTAGAAAATCTCGTTTTTCTTAAAAATCGTATTAAAATTCTTTCGAGGTCGTATGCTCCGTGAAGAGGTCTGCATCTCGCTCTACTAATCCTGAGGATATGCGATAATCCGCACCATCCAATAGCGGGTTTCCCAAAATGGGTTGTAGAGGCATGATTGCAAAGAATCTGATAACACTATTTAAAAGAAAACGGGTTTTTTTTATAGTTCAAGGTATTTTAGTGAAAAGTCGTATTTTGCCACAAAATTTATGTTTCAAGAGAATTATGTTATCTCAAGATGTGTGTATGTGAGAGGTAGGTCATTACCTCGTGAGGTTTTCTAAAGGTAATATTAAGCAAAACAACAAAAGATGTCATATGCAAAGTTTGTGGTATTTAAACGAAAAACGCAATTTAAAGTTACATAACATGATATTTTAAGATGAAAATTGTTCTAATTATTTTTTTCATGATTAATAAACAAGGTATAGTGATATGGATGAGTGATTCTTAAGAAAAATTGTAATTTTAAAGATTATAGAATCGAATGTCGGTATAACTCCACTTACCGACAAGTTTTGAAAAGAAGAATTTTTATGGTAGAAAGAGAAGAGGGGAGACGGGACTTACTTGCTAAAAGAATAGAGGAGAGGTAGAGAAAGAGAAGGGTAGCCTTCGTGTAGTCACGGGATTGCCAGAATAGTCTCGAATCCTCGCCGGAAATTGACCTTGGGCTAACTTCACTTGTACTCTTCTTAAATTTAGAAATTTTTGAGAATTTTAACAATAGATTTCAAAATGAAGAGGGGATAAGGTATGGGGTTGTATTTATAGTGTGGAATTAGGGTTTTAGAATTGAAAGAACGAATTAAAATGCATTAAAAATTGGATTAATTGGGAAATTGAATTCTCTGTTAAATTGTAGAGAAAACAAACAGTGCAGGGGTAATGGAGGTAGGCCAAGTGTTTTGTGTGCAGAGCACAGGGATTTTTCACCAACGGGGGCCCGTCGGCGCCGGCCGTTCCATGCATCTCGCCGGTCCATTTTGTGCTAGGTGCCGATGGATCTCTGCCGAGTGTCCTATGCTGTGTACACAATACTTTTCACATGTTTGTTTTATCTGACTTTTCTTTTTTACGTGTATTGCACGTGTAAACTTTTGGGCTTCCAAAAAGTCTAAAAGAAAAATCAATAAAAATAATATGTGGCTGATGGGATTCGAACACAGAGGCTATGTTATAGCAGTGCAAGACTTTACCAATGAGCTACAAGTGTTTTCTTGCTGTTCTTAAACAAGAATAACTTATAAATTGTAGTCAGGCTTGCAAACTTCTTTCTGTATTTTAAAAATTCTGTACAGAAAATTTAAGGTCGTTATATTCTACCCTCCTAATAAAAATTTCGTTCTCGAAATTTATAGAAGGAAGTTGTAACAGATTCAAGAAAAATTTGTTTACAGTGGTGGTGAAAAGAACAACTGATATGGTACTGAAAGAACTGCATGAAAAATATATTTGAAAGAACGAAAAGATGCAAGAGTAGTTTTCAAGAAAGTTGTGAGCATGCAATCAAATAGAAGAAACGTAAATTAGAATTGGATTGTCAAGGATGATACAAAGATAAAAATTATAATCGAGTAAAAATCAGGGAAGGATATGAGTTATCAAAGGAGCCAGGATTCGATAATTATGGATATATGATAGAACGTAGCTGAATTAAGAGGAAAGAGAATCAAAGGCAGAACTCCAAATCATTCAAGTAGAGTACCGCATTGTAATTATACTGCAGTTCATAGTTACAATCACACAACTCCATTTAAATCACCTAAATCCTACCATCAGAGTCAAGGTGATAAGGTTTAAGAAACAATCAAGAAAAAACAAAGGAAGATCAAGAGTTTGTAGTTTCGTGTTACGTCGAGACAAAATTATCAGGGAATACAAGAAAAGAGTCAAAGGAATGCAATCATGTTGCAGGCGTTACAGTCTACCCTCCTTAAAATAATTTCTTCCGCGAAATTCTCTCAATTTGCTACATGAGGTATTGTGACGCTCCTGTGTCGAACAGTGCAAGTGCAGAAATAATGGCTACTAGTATATTGCTTAAGTTGTGTGGATTTGGTTTTAGATACAAGGAAAATATAGAGGTATACAAGGATTTAAAAGGATGAAAGAATTGGGAATTACTAGTGCTAACTTGGCCAGTGGTTTCGGCTTCTCCAACCGGCATTGTGGATGTCTGGCCTCCTGGCACTTTTCTCTGTACTTGCTGGTACATTTCGGACTGACGAGATAAAGGCGGTCCTCGCAAAGGTGGTGCAGGAGGCCTGCGAGAAGGTGTAACAAGTAGGGCAAGACGAGATGCAGGAGTCTGAATGGTTGGATGCTGCGGAAAAGTGATCGCTGGTCGGGGTGCGGGAGCTGGGGTGCGACGATGTGGGCAAGCTCCGATGGCGTGAGTGGATGCGCCACAAACTAAGTATAGGCCATTCGCACGCCTGCAGTCCTTTACTTCATGTCCGGGTTTCTTACAATAATAGTAAGTCATTGCTAGCGGTGTTCTTTCTTTCTTCTTGATATAATCCTGAGCTGCCCTCAAGGCTGCCTTTGTGTGAACCAGTTCTTGGTGAAGGAGAGCAGCTTGTTCCTGCTGTCCCTCAACTAGACTTCTGGTTGCTTCAAGAAACGCTATTGATCTTATCAGTAAGTCCTCAACGGTAGTGAGTGGTAGTGTAGATGGTGGAGTATTGATGTTCATGTTGGTGCTCATATTGTTGGAAGGATCCATAACCTTGATAGAAAAGGAAGGGTTAGGATAGATTCAAAAACTTAGAAATGTAAGAAATGTTTATTTGCTGCTTTTTATAATTCTTATGACATATTGCTTAGGTTTCCATACAGAACTGACCTGCATAGACCGCCAACAAAAGCTGTCACGCCCCGCTTCCGAGTATACGGAGAAGTAGACGTGACAGGCCGTGACGTATTTACTCAAAAGTAAACATGCTAAGCATAAATAAGTAATATGTAAAAAAAAATGCACAAGAATGACAAGAGATGTAATATAAACAACAAATTTTATTAATATCCATTCTTTACATTACAACTGGTTTGAAAAGGAAAAAAATACAATGCTGAAAGCAATACCTAAACAGTGACATATGAAATGGAAATAAGTATAAGTAAGCTAGTAGTCGAGCTGCTCGGGTATCTGCTCCAATCACTTCTGGCTGAGCTTGAACTCCTGAAAGTCGGGTCCTCCTGACGAACATTCCAAAGAAATAATAAACAGGAATGTCGTCAGCGAACTAACACTTGGTAAGTCACAAAGAAAGAATGAAATAAACAAGTAAAGATAATAGAACTGGTAATTGGTGTAAGTATATATTTCTGTTATACTAATATAGTTGTTTGTAGCTTAGTACAGAATGTTTCAGTGTTTATGAGAGGAGTCCAACTATCCCGTGGATTATGGGAAATGGAAAGCACAAGGCCCCGTCAATACCTACGGGACAACGGCACGGATATTCATGTAGGTATCTTTTAGTGTTCTTCATCGTGCCACTTATAATACATTCCGTACCAATCTACCCCATTAAAACCCCATAATATATATATATATATATATATATATATATATATATATATATTGTATAAATATAGTTAACAGACTTGCCGTGACCATGGATACAAATTGTTCATGTAAACGGTTTCAGGATGTATCAAGTAGGCATGTAATCAAGTCAAGATGTATTCATGGTTCGGTCAAGTCAAGTTATATTTGCATGCTGATCTTGTTCTGGTATTCAAGTTCAGTTCAAGTATACGTGTTTGGTATATTGGATTCAAGTTAGAATTGGATTCAGATTGATTTGGACTCAGACTTGAGTCAGAAACTTAGAACAGAATTTGGATCCTGAATTAGGTTTAGGAGTTATCGGTAACTGCTGTACATGGAAGGCAGGATTTGTGTCTTTTTCCAAGACAATTACCATTGATAACCCCATTTTAGTCTTCTACCTTAAATAGGCAAGCACCCACTTTCTCCAGCTCCCTGAGGCTCAAGAGAATTGGTCCCGTTTAAACCTATATTTACTAGGGTCCTTATTGTAATTTAATATAACTTGAGGGGTTTTTATGAAAAATATTTTTAGTATATTTTCAAAATAAAGCTCAAGTATTTATTTATGTTATTTAGGTTTTCATGGATGTAAATTTTTAAAGAATGAAGTATATTAGTGAAACTTGAATAGTTCAATGTATTTTAGTGTAAAGTTTGACTTGTATTGATTCTTAATGGTATTTTAATGAAACTTGTCATTCTTTTATTTTGTAGAAAATATGGAATTTTATTATATACTAAAAATATATGGTTTGATAATATTTATATAATTATTAAAAATTAATTTTATTTATTAAGTAGAAAATCTCGTTTTTCTTAAAAATCGTATTAAAATTCTTTTGAGATCGTATGCTCCGTAAGGAGGTCTGCATCTCGCTCTACTAGTCCCGAGAATGTGCGGTAATCCGCACTATCCAATAGTGGGTTCCCCAAAATGGGTTGTAGAGGCATAATTGCACAGAATTTGATAACACTATTTAAAAGAAAACGTTTTTTTATAGTTCAAGGTATTTTAGTGAAAAGTCGTATTTTACTACAAAAGTTATGTTTTAAGAGAATCGTGCTATATCAAGATGTGTGTATGTGAGAGGTAGGTCATTACCTCGTGAGGTTTTCTAAAGGTAATATTAAGCAAAATAACAAAAGATGTCATATGCAAAGTTTGTGGTATTTAAACGAAAAACGCAATTTAAAGTTACATAACATGATATTTTAAGATGAAAATTGTTCTAATTATTTTTTTAATGATTAATAAACAAGGTATAGTGATATGGATGGGTGATTCTTAAGAAAAATTGTAATTTTAAAGATTATAGAATCGAATGTCGGTATAACTCCACTTACCGACAAGTTTTGAAAAGAAGAATTTTTATGGTAGAAAGAGAAGAGGGAAGATGTGACTTACTTGTTAAAAGAATAGAGGGGAGGTAGAGGAAGAGAAGGGTAGCCTTCGTGTAGTCGCGGGGTCGCCGGAATCGTCTCGAATTATCGCTGGAAATTGACCTTGGGCTAACTCCACTTGTACTCTTCTTAGACTTAGAAATTTTTGAGAATTTTGATAATAGTTTTAGAATGAAGAGGGGTTAGGGTATGGGGTTGTATTTATAGTGTGGAATTATGGTTTTGGAATTGAAAAAATGAATTAAAATGTATTAAAAATTGGATTAATTGGGAAATTGAATTCTCTGTTAAATTGCAGAGAAAACAAACAGTGCAGGGGTAATGGGGGCAGGCCAAGGGTTTTGTGTGCAGAGTACAGGGATTTTTCACCAACGGGGGCCCGTCGGCGCCGGCCGTTCTATGCATCTCGCCGGTCCATTTTGTGCTAGGGACCGGTGGATCTTTGCCAAGTGTCCTATGTTGTGTACACAATATTTTTCATATGTTTGTTTTATCTGAATTTTCTTTTTTACGTGTATTACACGTGTACACTTTTGGGCTTCCAAAAAGTTTTTTAAAAAAATCAATAAAAATAATATGTTTTTTTGGGTCCAAAATTACATCCCGGTTGACCAATTCAAACTCAAAGTCAAACTCAACCCCAAGTCAGATGGGCCCAAGCCCAGCTCAAGTGGGCCCATGCCTAAGTCGATCGCCGCGGACAGCCTCACCCATGCCAAAATAAAAATCATGTAATAAATAATTTTGATGTAATCTTTATGGGCATAAAGCCAAATTTTTGTAAAGCTCATGGCCCATGTGCAAATAAAATGAGCACATGAGACATGAGATGGGCAAAATGCCATTTTGTAAAGCCCAAGAGGCTATATGTAAATGTGTAAGCCTATATAAGGCAACATGATGATGAAATAAAGCATAACAATTCATTCTCCCCAAAAAATTAGGGTTTGTGTCTTCTTCTCATTTCTCAAGATTCTAAAACCTTCCCCCCTTTTAAATTAAATCAAGAGTTTAACTCTTCCATTTTCCAAAAAGAAATAGTTTTTTCACTACAAAACCCTTGAAGGGGAGCTCGGATCTTCAATCAGATCTCGAAAAGGGGAGACTTTTAAACCTCACCCCCTTTTCTCCAAGATCGAGCCGATCAAAAAGAGGAAGAAGGAGACCCATCTCCAAAAATCCAACTTTGGACAGATCCAAGGCTCAAAAGAAGCTCCATGGCTAAAAAAAGAAGAAAGGGGTCCCCTTTGATCGCCTCTGAAGATTTTTGGGGAGTTCAATTCCAAGACCGAAATCCTCAAAGGAGTTTAACTCCTATTCCAGATTATTTAGGAGTTTAACTCCAAATCTAAACCTTTTAGAGTTTAACTCCACTCAAAACCCCTTGAGAGTTCAACTTCCAGCCTAGGGCTAAGCCCCTTTCCCGCTGGTGTTTCCAGCGGTCGCGTGCCATGCACGTGACCCATGGGCGCCCCGCGGTCGCGTGCCGCACACGTGACCCGCTGGAACCCAGTAGTCGCATGCCGCGCACGTGACCCATGGGAGCCCAGCGGTCGCGTGCCGCGTACATGACCCACTGGCGCCCAGCGGTCGCGTGCAGGGCACGTGACCTGCGGGCGCCCACGCGCCTGGCACGTGACCCGTGGGCGCCATGCGCCCACGCGCCAGGCACATGACCCGTGGGCGTCTGGCGCCCACGCGCCAGGCACATGACCCGTGGGCGTCTGGCGCCCACGTGTCATGAATGCGTATTTAAGACGATCCTCCCCCTCATTTTCTATCCACCCCACATCCAAAACACGTCCCCCGTTGAAATTTTTTTTCCTAACGGGGCGCTGTCCCGCACCCCGCAAGAGGGCTGCTAGCCCTCTTGACCCCCAGCCCGCTATTCGGGTAGCGGGACCCCCGTAAAACTCTGCGGGGCCCCCGATATATCCAAAACCCTTTCAAAACAAACGCACACTGCATATTGAGTTCGCATGACCAGTTTGACCCGTCAATCGGAGGTTCTCTCGCTCCAAAGGTGAGGGATAATTAACGGCAGCTTAGTCCGCGGCTGCCGGAGATTCGAATCCCCATAATCAATAAACCCCCGCCTACCCTAGGCAGGGGGAGTCTGTAGTACGCCTGACAAGCGACGCGTATTCCCATCTCAATGGGGTGACGAAAAACACCCTACAATGTGGCTGATGGGATTCGAACACAGGGACTATATCATAGCAATGCAAGGCTTTACCAATGAGCTACAAGTGCTTAAACAAGAATAACTTTTAAATTGTAGTCAGGCGTGCAAACTCCTTTCTGTATTTTAAATTTTTTTACAGAAAATTTAGGGTCGTTACACATCTCATTTAATATGAAACTCACCACATCATTAAACATGAGAGTCTCTGAAATCGAGTTGCTGACCACCATCACGAGGTTTTCCCAACTCTCCGGCAACGAACAAAGAATAAAAGGGCTCGAATGTAATCTTCAAACACGATTGAATCTGTTACAACCTTCTCGTACAAATTTCGAGAAAGGAATTTTTATAAGAAGCGTAGATGTAACGACTCTGAAATCTTAGTACGGAAATTCTTCCGTTAATATACAGAATAGAGTTTGACAGCCTGAGTTTGGGTTATAAGTCACTTTTGCTAAATAACAGTAAGAAACAACTTGTAGTTCACTGGTAAAGCCTTGCACTGCTATAACGTAGCCCCTGTGTTCGATTCTTATCAGACACAATTATTTTTCTAATTTTTCTTTTTAAGTTTTTGGAAGCCCAAAAGATTGCACGTGCAATACATAGAAAAATGAAAAGTCAGAAAAATCAAACATGCGAAAATTGGAGTAAATGCTGATTTAATCTCGTAGCACGAATCTCAATGCCAGATGGAAAAAATCGACTGGTGGAATCATCAATAAGGCTGGCGGGGATGGTTGATCTGAGCCTAAAGAGCCCCGGGCTTTGCACATACAACCCTTCACCTACCCCTAACTCCTCTGCACTGTTTAATTTTTCTGTAATCAAACAGAGACCCTTCATTTCACAATTTATCATAATTTTAATGCATTTTAATTCACCATTTTAATTCCAAAACCCTAATTCTCCACTATAAATACTACCCCATGCCCTCGTCCTTCACCATTCTGAAAATCTAGCCAACACTCTCTCAAAAGTTCCTAGATGTAAGTGGAGTAAAGTTGAGTTAGCGAACAAGTAACTTCCGGCGAAGATCGAAGTTGATTCCGAAGCTTCCGCGAAGCCCCGAAAACATCCCTCCCCTTCATTAATCCCTTCTTGATATATTCAACCGGCAAGTCCCTTCCAAACTCCTTTTCTCTTCTTTGAAATTCTTTTTAATCAAAATCGGTAAAAGTGGAGTTAATACCAATATCTATTTTCTAAACCCTAGAAACTCCCCCTTTTCTTATATATTGTTCATCCAAATTCTTACACAATACTTGTAATCATAATACCAATGTTAACCAAGAATATCATGTAAAATAACTTTAATTTCACTTTTTCATTAAAATACCATGAACTTTAATATCATCCCTTTTAGTTTTGTTAAAACTATACCTTTAGGAAAAACTTCACGGGGTAACGGCCTATCCCTCACGTACACTTTTATTTCATAGCACGATACCTTTTTGTATGAATTTTTGTACAAAGAAAATATTACATTAAAATACCACTTACTTTAAAAACCGGTTTTCTTTTAAAACGGTATTTCGATTTCTTTGCGATTATGCCTCTACAACTCTTTTTAGGTGATCCGCTAATGGATGGTGTGGATTATCGCACATCCTTGGACTAGTAGAGCGAGATACAGACCTCCTCACGGAGCATTCGGTCTCGAAAGGTTTTAAATACGGTTTTTAAGAAAAACGAATTTTCTAAATAAATAAATAAATTTAATTTTTTAATAATTATATAAAAATTACAAATCCTTATTTTCAAAATATAATAAACTTATTTTCTAAAAATGAAAGATTAACCAATTTCAATAAAATACCATCAAGTTACCAAAAGATAACTCTTTTCAATAAAATACTATGAACTTTCCAAGTTAAGTATTTATCACTAAAATACCCCAATATTTAAAAGCCATGCTCATGAAAACCCAAAATAATACTAATCGCCTTCAAGGGTTACTTTTAAAATTATATTAAAATATTTTTGATAAAACCTCCTCGAGTTATATAAAAAACAATATTTAAGGACTTTAGTAAATATATGTTTAAGCGGGATCAATTCTCTTGAGCCCCAGGGAGCCGGAGAAAGTGAGTGCTTGCCTATTTAAGGTAAAAAACTTAACGAGGTTATCAATTGTAATTGTCTTGGAAAAAGACACAAATCCTACCGTCCATGTGCATCAGTTACCGATGACTCCCGAACTTAATTCAAGAGCTAAATCAGTTTACAAGTGTCGGACTCAGTTTGAGTCTAACTCAAACCTGAATCTATTTCAAATCTGAATATAAAATCAAACATGAATACTTGAACATGAACATGAATACTTGAATTCAAACCATCAATATCAAACATGTATACTTGACTTAACCAAACCCTGGTTATAATTGGACATGAACCTAATATGAATACCAGAACATAATGGTTGTTATTTAAACTGACTTGACTCGAACCATGAATACAACTTGACATGAATACAAGAATACTTGACACGAATATATGATATTGACATGAACTCAATCCTGCAACTTGATGTATTCATGGATTCGAGCAAGGCTGGTAATCTTAACTGTAACGTAGAATACACGGGGTGTTGGGGTAGTTCTTATGTGAATCCAACGGAATCTCAGGAGTCCCCCTAGATCATGAATCCATTTCTACTAACACAATCAAGCTATCATGAGGGCCCGTGTTTCCTTGTTCCTGGATTATAGCATGTTGAGTTTAGAATACTTCAACACTAGGTTGAAGTTCCATTACTAACACTTGATTCGGGTTCGTGGTTTCTTACCTCTGGATTACAGCCTGTTGGGTTCGAGAACACTCTTGAGATTGGTTGGCATTCACCCTTGAACTCACGTTAGTTAGTTTTACCTTTTAGAGACCTTTTAAGACACTTACAATATCTTCATGTTCACTATACCCACACTCCACGGCCATGTTATACTTGTTTGCCATGCTAATATAGTTGACATACATATTACCATACACACTACTATACTTGTTTACATATTCATGATTTATATCCATGCTATACTATATATCACATTACACCTTGCATTTCGTTTATATACATTACACCCATTTCTTGGGGACTTACCGAGCGAAAGCTCACCGACGGGCATTCCATCTATCTTTGTTTCTTGGAATGTTCGTCAGATACTGTGGAGACTGAGGAGATGGACATTACAGAGGAGCGATCAGAGTGCAACTCAGGACTAGACAGTTATCTTTTTCATTTTATGTATACCACTTGTTTTGGCATCTCACTTCTTGTATTGTATTTACTTTCAGTTGAACTCATGTATTGTAAATGAATCAAGCTGAATGTAAATAAAGTTGTTGAAATTTAAATCTCATATTTATTTCTTGTCATTTTATATTGCTTATTTTATACTTAGCGTATTTATTTCGGGAAATGACCTTTTCGAAATAAATACGTTGTGGTCTCGTCACGTATCTGCTTCCGTCTACTGGGAAGCGGGACATGACAATCTTCATGTTGAAAAGCTTTCTCATCAAAAATATCTTGTTCGATATTGAAGAGTTCTCATATAATTTTGCCGATGTCGTCATTAGCCCCATGGTTGTTTTCTCCTTTGAGATATTAAAGTCCACTTGCGAAGTCAAAAATAATCTAATCGTTGCCATGGTTTTCTTATCCAGTGGATTCCATGCCTCATCGGACATCTTCTCGTGCTTTTCGCCCAACAAAGGAAGATACAAATCCTTCTGGTATAGATAATCCTCCATTTGCATGCGCCACCAACCATAATTATGACAATTGAATTTCTCAATTCTTATCTTATCATCTGCCATCTTTCATCTACCGTCGCAGCTGTTGGGGTTGAAAATTGCACCCCGGTTGACCGAGTCAAAGTCAAGGTCAACCCCAAGCCATGTGGGCCTGAGCCCAAGTCAGGTGGGCCCATGCCCAAGTCGGGCCCGCGGCCAACCTCCTCCATGCCAAAATATAGATCATGTAATAAATAATTTTTATGTAATTTTTTATACATGAATATATGCAAAATGGGCATAAAGCCAATTTTTTGTAAAACCCATGGTTTATGTGCAAAAAGAAATGGCACATGAGCTATGGGATGGATAAAATGCCATTTTGTAAAGCCCAAGGGGCTATATGTAAATATGTAAGCCTATATAAGGCAACATGATGAAAATATCTAATATACTTTTTCATTCCCCCAAAAATTAGAGCCTGTGCTTCTTTCTCCTTCCTCAAGATTCTAAAACCTTCTTCTTTCTTTTGAATTAAATCAAAGAGTTTTACTCTTTCTTTTCCAAAACTAAATAGTTTTTCACCACAAAACCCACAAAGGGGAACTTGGATCTTTCTTTAGATCTCAAAAATGGGAGATTTTTAAGTCTCATCCCCTTTTTCCAAGATCCGACCAAACGACAGGAAGAAGAAGGAGACCCATCTCCAGAAACTCCACTTTGGGAAAGATCCAGGGCTCAATGGGAGAAGCCTCTTCATCAGACTCAAAATATCCTAGGAGTTTAACTCCTCATATATATACATATATACAAAATAATAAGTGCTCCTTTCTGAGAGTACAACTCCCATTGCAGGGACCAAGTCCCTTTTGCCTCCCGAGCGCCCACGTGCCTGACACGTGGGGCGCTAGCGCTCTTGTGCTCAGAGCGCTAGCGTCCGAGCGCCCACATGCCTGACACGTGGGCACTAGCGCTCTTGCGCTCAGAGCGCTAGCACCCGAGCGTCCACGTGCCTGGTACGTGGGGCGCTAGCGCTCTGGCGCCCAAAGCGCTAGCGCCCGAACGTCCACATGCCTGGCACGTGGGGCGCTAGCGCCCTTGCGCTCAAAGTGCCGGCGTCCAAAGCGCTGGTGCTTTTCCCATGCATCCTTTGGATGCCCTTTCCCTTTATATATATATATATATGTATACACACACACACACATACTCCATACTAAAAATACCTCCCCCGTTAGAAAAAAATTCTAACGGGGCGATGCCCCGCACCCTGTAAGGGGGCTGCTAGCTCTCTTGACCCCCAGCCCGCTATCCGGGTAGCAGGACCCTCGTAAAAACTCTGTGGGACTCCCGATATATCCAAAACCCCTCCAAAACACAACAATGCACATTGAGTTCACATGACCAGTTTAACCCGTCAATCGAAGGTTCTCTCGCTCCAAATGCGAGTGGTAATTAACGGCAGCTTAGTCCGCGGCTTCCGGAGATTCGGATCCCCACAATCAATAAACCCCAGCCTACCCTAGGCAGAGGGAATCTGTAATGCGCCTGACAAGCACGCGCGTATTCCCATCTCAATGGGGTGACGAAAAACACCCTACAACAGCAAACTCAATTTCTTTTTCGGATCTGAACCAATCACCTTTAAAACTACAATATAAGAAAATAGAGAGCAGACACAAGCGTTGTCACTGACCGTAAACTTAAATCATACAATCAAATATCCTTTAGTTCTCTAACCACGCTATGATACTAGTTGTTGTGGGAGAATAACGGAGATAGATGATACATGGAACAATACTAATGATTAATTACGCAACAACAACGTAATACCAACGAAAGATATAAAACGATAAACATGCGAGAATATAAGAATCACAAATCAAAAAGAGACACAAGGATTTGTTAACGAGATTCACCTACCGTATGGCTAGTCCCCGGCAGAGAGAAATCTGCAAACGTCTATTATATTCTTGAATCAAATTACACCAATGAACAACTCTAGAAGATTTCTCTCAAATCTCTCTAGATCTTAGCCGTTACCCCCTCTCTATACAATAGTCTCTCAAATTGACAGTAATTCTATTATATGAGAGATTTCTATATATAGCCAAACCTATTCCTATTTAAAATAAGAGATAAACCCAAATTACAAATATTCAGTTCGCACAGATATCCCGACGATAGACGTCTGATGAAGAAAGCATTAGACGTCTGCCTCCTCTCTGTTAGATTTCATCTCCTTGGGCAGACGTCTACTACGCCTTGATCAAACGTCTGCCTGCGCTCTAGATTGGATTTCATGCTTCTTCAGACGTCTGACACAGACATCTGGTTTCATTCTGTTGTTGGCTAAGACTCTTCTCCAGACGTCTGCATCCTTACTTTCAGACGTCTAGCGTTACTCTGGATTTCTTCTTGTGCATGCATAGACGCTTGAACCCCCATGCTAAGACGTCTGAGGAAGAATTCTCCACATTTCAACACACTTCCTTTCTTGGGGAGAGTGCAGGGTTCGAAACTCAGGAACCCCAAGAGGGAAGTGGCTACAAATTAAATTAACGCTTTCGGTGCAAATTTGTGGGTCCCCTGTGTGTGTGTGTTAGTTATGTGCTTGTGTGCGGTGTGCGGGGACACTACTACAATATATGGTTGCCCCTACGGATACAGGAATCTGTAGGAGCAACTTTTTATTGCACTTACGGATTAATCCGTAGGTCCCAACGGTTGTCCCTACGGTGCCCTACGTTTTAATTTAAAAATATTAAATCGTAATTTGTTGTTTGGCCCTACGGAGCCGCAAACGATGGCCCTACGGTTAGGTCCGTAGGGGCATATAAATGGATTATTAATAAAAAAAAGCACAAAAAGTCCTCGATCATTCCCAAAAATTCTCTCCCCCACTCTCCCGCGCCTCGATCGTTCGTTCTTGCGCCTCGATCGCTCGTTCCCGCACCTCGTCGCCATCGCCTTCCGCGCCTCGTGGCCACCTTCCTCGATCTTTCCCAAAACTTCCTCGTCAACTTCCTCGTCGCCACCGACTGCGACTCGTCGCCGATTGCGCTGTCGACCACCAGTCTCCTCCGTCGTCTCCTCCACCGCCCGCTACAGATTAATAAATCTTAAATTATTTATAATTTTGATGATGTTAGATCTAGGGTTCAGGGTTCGGTTGGGGTTGGGGTTAGGATTAGGGTTCGGTTGCGGTTGGGGTTGGGGTTATGGTTAGGGTTAGGGTTCGGTTGGGGTTGGGGTTACGGTTAGGGTTAGGGTTCGGTTGGGGTTAGGATTAGGGTTAGGGTTCGGTTGGGGTTGGGGTTAGGGTTCGGTTAGGGTTGGGGTTAGGGTTAATTAGTTGGGCTTAGTGTTAGGATAATTAGGGTTAGGGTTAATTTGGGTTAATTAGAGGGCATGGTTAATTAGTGATAATTTGAAAGGATTAGGGTGTTGATTAGGGTTAATTAGATTAATTTGGGTAAATTGGGTTAAATTTGGGTTGATTAGGGTTAATTGGGTTAATTTGGGTAAATTGAGTTAAGTTTGGGTTAATTAGGGATAATTTGTGTTAGGGTAACGATTATGGTTAATTGTGGTTAATTAGGTTAATTTGGATTAATTAAGGTTAGGGTTTAGGATGCACTAGTTCATTGCAGTAGGATACTCGATGATAACGTAAACGTACAATTTTACCGTAAACGCAAGAAAAATTTACCCTAAACTTGAAATTTCGAACCCTTAATAACGAAACGTAAACGTAAAACCTATTCATGTTAAATGTTCAAGTTAAAACCAATATATGATACTCGATGATAATATGAAACTTTCATATTCTCATCGATACTCATATATGAAACTCAAAGCGCCACTTAGTCCCCGTCTATCGGTTAACATACGTTCGATATTCGTCGTGATATAGAACTATACGAAAGTTGTTAAATATCGGACGGTATAGCTCGGTACTAACAACCGTCGTGTAGTCTATGTGACGAGAAGATTCAATCATATGATGACTGATAGATTTGTCTCGTGTGGACAAGTTAGGAATGTATAAAGCAAACACCTGCATTCACTTGTGTTTTCATCCGTTTCGAGATATTTCGTCGGTACTTTTCCACTGGTTCTCCGTGTACAATGATAGATTAGAAGTTCATTTCAACGTTATTTCACAGCTTTGAAATGATTATCTATTCTATTACGGTGTACTCGGAGAACAGTGGGAAGGTGCTGCCGAAATTTACTCGAAACGGTTAAAGCACAAGAGAATGGGTGTCTGCTCTATACATTCTTAATGGGATAGAAATCTTACCCCCGACAGCCGAAACACACACATACAACACGAATACACAACAAACGCATCATTAGAGAGTGATTCAAGATGTTCAAGTTAAAACCAATATATGATACTCGATGATAATATGAAACTTTCATATTCTCATCGATACTCATATATGAAACTCAAAGCGCCACTTAGTCCCCGTCTATAGGTTAACATACGTTCGATATTCGTCATGATATAAAACTATACGAAGGTTGTTAAATATCGGACGGTATAACTCGGTACTAACAACCGTCGTGTAGTCTATGTGACGAGAAGATTCAATCGTATGATAACCGATAGATTTGTCCCGTGTGGACAAGTTAGGAATGTATAAAGCAAACACCTGCATTCACTTGTGTTTTCATCCATTTCGAGTTATTTCGTCGGTACTTTTCCGCTGGTTCTCCGTGTACAAGGATAGATTAGATGTTCATTTCAACGTTATTTCACAGTTTTGAAATGATTATCTATTCTATTACAGCGTACTCGAAAAACAGCGAGGAGGTGCTGCCGAAATTTTCTCGAAACGGTTGAAAGTACAAGTGAATGGGTGTCTGCTCTATACATTCTTAATGGGATAGAAGCCTTACCCCCGACAGCCGAAACATATATATACAACATGAATACACAACAAACGCACACACATCACATACACACTAACAACCCTACACTTAAGCAAAATCATAAATTGGAACACACACATATAGATATAACTCATACATGGGTATCCTCAAATCTAACTTTTATTATCGATAATTTATACTTTTCAACGACAAACGCACACACAAAGCATATACACCGATTTTCTCCTTTATTGGTAACCATCCCGTTCTTAGATTTCTCAATATAGTCATCATAACCTACAATTTATATGTTATATAGTCTAAGATGGCCTATGAGTACGTCAGAGTTAAGGACTGGATGTATGTGGATTGGCAACAACGTATGCAACTTAAGTTTGTCGCAGAAGTTGCTGCTTTTATTGAATTTGCACGCGGACATAATAAGATCATGATAGAGAAGATTCTCTGCCCGTGCGATAGATGCGGGAATAAGTACCGGCAGAAGGTAGAATTTGCAGAGCTTCATATTGTTAAACATGGTTTTACTAGACTTTATACAACTTGGCTATATCACGGGGAAAGAGAAGAACACAGTAATGCGATAGAAGAAGAAGGAGAAGACGATAATGCATCAAGAGAAGAAGAAGAAGACGGTAATGCGGCAGAAGAAGAAGACAGTAATTTCTTTCCATCAGAAGAAATGGAGGATATAGTAGAGGCTGCCCTAAGTGAATCTATTCGTACCGAAGATGACATTCCTTCCGGTCAAGGACCGCGTGCGGATAAGTATGAAAATTTCATGAATGATACCAGAAAACCAATTTATGAGAATGCAAAGTATTCCACCCTCTCATGGTTCGTCCAACTTTTCCATATTAAGTGTCTAAATGGATGGAGTAACAAGTCATTCACAATACTTCTTTCGTTCTTGAAATATTCTATGCCCTCGGGAAATAACGTGCCCGACAGCTGGTACGGAGCCCAGAAGATGATGCCTGATTTGGGTCTGAAGTGTGAGAAGATTCAAGGATGTCCTAAAAATTGTGTGTTGTACCGGAAAGAGAATTTAGATTTGAAATAGTGTCCAACATGCGGAGAGGCCAGGTATAAGCCAAAAGATTCTGATAAGAAACCCGATATACCTGTCAAGATAGCACGATACTTTCCCATAACACAGAGCTTGCAGAGGCTATTCAGGTGCAAGAAAACAGACGAGACAATGATTTGGCATCACCGTGCCCCTCTAAGTGAAGATGGAAAAATGAGTCATCCAAGAGATTCACCGGCATGAAAAGATTTTGATAGGAGGCACGCAATATTCAGTAGCAATCCTCACAATGTCAGGCTAGGACTGGTAAGTGATGGCTTATGTCCATTCAACTATATGGCTGGAAGCCACAGCACATGGCCTGTTGTAATGATAGTTTATAATTTGTCGTCTTGGTTGGCTATGGACCAATCATACTTTATGATGCCTCTTCTTATCGATGGACCAAACTCACCGGGAAACAATATCGACATTTATCTCCGACCTCCGATCGAGGAGTTAAAATATTTATTCATTGATGGTGTAGAGAATTACGATGCAAACACAAATAAAACCTTCATACTCCGTGCGGCTTTAATGTGGACAATTAATGACTTTCCTGCGTATGGAATGCTATCAGGTTGGTCCGTATATGGTCACAAAGTATGTCCTCATTTCCATCAACATACAACATCGAAATTCTTGAATGTTAGCACGAAAGTTTGTTATTGCGGCCATCGACGGTTCTTGCCTCTAGACCACCCCTACAGATTAGACGCTGTTCCATTCGAGACGTCCTGTCTGTAAGTCAAGAAGACTCGCCACTTTGATGGTCATCAGGAGTTTCTTGAACCTCCAGTCCCATTGTCCGTAGAGGACGTGATTGCTCAGTGGGATGGTTACAATAATGTGACCTTCCGGATGGATCCGACAAAACAGGTCAAACCACCATTCTGGAACAAATTAAGCATTTTTTTTGAGCTTCCGTACTGGTCAACAAATTTAGTGCGTCATTGTCTAGACGTCATGCA
This sequence comes from Agapanthus africanus, assembly GCA_030015575.1. NCBI lineage: Eukaryota > Viridiplantae > Streptophyta > Magnoliopsida > Asparagales > Amaryllidaceae > Agapanthus > Agapanthus africanus. The sequence continues at coordinate 998,155,341 of CM057337.1, forward strand.
CATAGAGAAGGGAGTATCCGAGCACGTACTCAACTTTCTTCTTTGTAAAGACGCGAAATCGAAAGACAACCTCAATGCTCGGATGGATCTACAGGACTGGGAAATTAGAAGTGAATTGCATTCTAAACCGGTAGCGGATAAACCAGGCAAGTTTGTACTTCCCAATGCCGCTTATCATATGTCACAACCGGAGAAGAAAAGATTCCTGCAGTTGTTGCATGATTTGAAAGTTCTCACAGGTTTCTCAGGATCATTCAGCTAGAAGATAAAAATTGCGAAAGGAAAGATCGACGAGATGAAAAGTCATGATCACCATTTTATTATGGAGCACCTTCTCCCATTAGCCCTCAGGACTTCCCTCCCCGAATCTGTTGGTCTACTAATCAATGACCTATGCTGTTTTTTCAGAGAATTATGCGCTAAAACACTGGATGTTGTGACGCTGGAGAAACTAGAAAATTCTATTGCGTTGATATTTTGCAAGTTTGAGCGTATTTTCCCATCGCCATTCTTCGATATCATAATACACCTGACGGTTCATCTTGCAACTGAGGCTAAGTTAGCCGGACCAGTACAATATCGATTGATGTATCCCGTCGAGAGATACGTGGAATTTTTCGTTTCGCGGAATTTGTAAAATTATTGTTGTCCTGTATGCCCGTATTTATTTATTTAACATATTTTTCTTTACATATCTCTACACTCTTAAAATATATATACGCAATAGAAATCGACCAGAGGGTTCTATCATGCAAGGTTATCTTTTAGGTGAAGCAACCATATTTTGTTCCCGCTATCTGAACGAGAACATTGAGACGAGACTTAACCGGCCTTAAAGAATTCAGGATGGACCATATAGTAAAGCCGATTATAAGAGGGTAGACACTATATTTATCAATAAGATACACCGGTTTATCCTCCTCAATAACGCATGTCTTGAAAAAATTAGAGAGTATGTTTTTTTGGATTAATTATTATATTTGTGTTTGTGTGTGTATGAAATGATATAATATTAATGTCATAATTTATTGTTGAGAACAGAATTCATTTTAACGAGGTACGTGAGAGGCATCCTGATTGGAACGATGAACGATTGGAAAATATCATCAGGATAATTTTTGCGATTGGGTTGCAGATCATGTAATTTATTCGAATAACATGTTATTGCTATCAGTTTTAATCTAAACTTATATCGTTATATATTTGTCGTAAAATTTATTTTGTTAGATCCACGATTCGAACTTGTCTGCATCATTAGAGAGTGATTCAAGATGTTTAACTCAGTTTCCTAGTATGGATGTTGCATATTATAAAGGATTCGGTGTCCTTGGATACAAATTAGAAGTTAAGGACATAGAAATATCTAGAACCACTCAGAATAGTGGGATTGCGACGGTAAAATCGGATGGTGTGATTTATTATGGATACTTAAATTGTATACTCGACATCCAATATCCCGGACGATCAGAGCCCTTTTATATATTTCAGTGTACTTGGTACGATACACGAACCGATACCCGATAAGTGGAGAAGCAATCTCGGGACTTAGAAAGATGAATATGGATTGATCAGTGTGAACACACTTTGATTTTACGGTCAGGAAAAATCCGTTTATCTTTCCGAACCTAGCGTTCTAAGTATACTACTCACAGTATTTGAAGCATCCGGGATGGAGTGTTGTATGCTGTTGGAAACCCATGGATGTTTACGGTGTCCCAGAATTCGAGGACAACGATGAGGATGAAGAAGAGAGAAGACTTAGAGTGTTCCGACCGTCTGTTTCGAAAGACGGGTTGTCTTCGGCTGATCATGAAGTTATGCGGGTTAGAAATGATATGGATGATGAAATCCAAGTAGATATGTCTAATGCGTCCACGAAACGAAAAAGGTTATCAGTAATGTTATATTATTACTTCACATTTTACGATCTATACATATATAGCATGCATATGTAATGATTTTCTAATGCGTCCATGAACCGTTTTATCTAGATTTGATGACGACGACGGGAGCAGCGAAGGGCGGCAGGAGCTCCAGCCGCGGCACCGGCAGAGGCAGAGGCAGAGACAGAGGCAGAGCGGTTCTGCCGCTCGGAGAGCTGCGTAGGGAGCTTCAGAGGGCCGGTCTTGCACCCCTATCGGAGACCCTTTCGGATGCCTCCTTCCGTGTGGACTTTGCCACACCTCCAGGTATATTGCACGCATATTCATTTTGAATGTAATATTATAGATATACATGCATATTCATATCAAAATTACTTACATAGTCAATGTTTGATTGTCTAGTTGTTGGTGGTGCGTCCACATCAGGGACAGAGGCCACTCCCGCACCTCCAGGTATGTTGCACGCATATTCATTTTGATTGTAATATTATAGATATGCATGCATATTCATGTCAAAATTACTTACATAGTCAATGTTTGATTGTCTACCTGTTGGTGCGTCCACATCAGGGACAGAGGCTATTTCCGCACCTCCAAGTATGTTTATATATCATATAGTGCATGTATATTGATTTAGAATGCTATATCATAAATATACATATATTCTTTTTGCTCTTACGTACTTACATCAGGGGCAGAGCCCACCACCGCACCTGCGAGTATATTTATATATCCTATAGTGTATACATGTTGATTTAGAATGTTATTTTATTGATATACGCATTCTTTTTGCAATTACTTATATAGTGAATGTTTGATTGTCTAATAATAGGTGGTGCGTCCACGTCTGGTGCAGGGGGCACTTCCGACACTTCCATACCCTCCGCTCAGCCTGCAGATTTGTATGAATAAATATAAAATATTTATTCATTTTACATATCCTTTAAGAATAAACATGAACTTCATGTAATTTTATCGATATTTATTTTCTAGTTGGAGGGGATGCGTCCACGTCCGGGTCACCGTCTGTTCCTCACCGGAGGAACTATCGTCCCACTCGTGCTGCTGCCCGGGCCCAGGCTCGTGCTTCTGTCGCCGGAGGTATATATCACGCTTTAATTTTCGTTAAACCTTGATTTCTTAATACCACTTTGTCTTAATATTGATTGTTTTGATATTTCTTGTAGACGCAGGGCATCCCCATCCTGAGAGGGGGACTCGAGGCCCGAATCAGTCCCACAGGCTGAGGCCCGACAGAGCTAGGGGGGAGGCAGCATTCCCCCTCTTCTTTACCCCTGATTATTGCTATGCCGGCGATTATGCCGAGAGGTTCAGCCGGTATATGGGGGATGAGAGCCGCCTCGTGAAGAAGTATCCACTTCACGTTGAGTGGGGTGATCAGCACCGACGCTCATTCGCCCTCTTCTGGGATCAGGCTCGGGTATTAATATATATTTTCATTTGATTTATCCAATATATTTATTATTAACACTTGAAATTTAATAATATTGTTTTTTTTATATTTGCAGTTGGATTACGATTTTCAGCCTGTACCCGACCCTGATCACCCTGGGAGGGTGCTCGATCTTCATGCTCTGTACCATAGCCTGATGAAGAACATGTAATCGAAGGTCCGATACAATAGGAATGAGCTGAAAATCAACTGCTATTCCCTGTGGATGGCGACCCCCGAGGCAGAGAGAGTGGCCCTCCTACATACTCCGGTCTTTGCGAGGGTTGACGTAGATACATGACCACTATTGTGCTAATAATTCGACTCTCAATGCAAACTGATATGTATTTTAAATGTAATTCATTGTTTAGTATATAATTTATTTTTATGTGTTGCTTAATCAGAAAACTAAATCTGAATGTGTTGTGCAGAAACATGCCGATCAAAATAAAGAGAATAGGAAGTCGACGAAGAGGGGTCGCCCCACTTATACAGGTGGCTCGAGAAATATTACTCGTGCCATGGAGTTATCGGTAAATTACAATAGGCCTACTGTGATATAATGTAATATTAAGAGTTATTAATTTCTAATATATGTAAATTTTTTGCGAATTGCAGAGAGCTCAGACCCTGGCGCAGGGTGGTACACCGAGCGTGCTGTCCGCGTATCTTGCTGTCCATGGCACCTTGACAGATCCTGCCACGGGCGAGTTTCGATACCCCGACACCGCTACCCCAGAATATTGCGTAAGTGTTAATATTTATTCAACCCCTATTTGAAATTTTTGTTTTGAAAAGTTCAAATTTAAATGATATACTTATATTTTACTGGTTAATGTAGATGTAGGAGCGGGTGGTTGAGCAGGCGGAGGCATCGGGGATCGATTTTACTGGACAGAATGATCCGATGCTGCTGACCCCAGTCCTAGACGCCGCATACGGAGGGCACCACGGAGGTTGGGAGAGAGGCCGGGGACTAGGTCCTAGCAGAGCCCATATTAGGTTGGACTTCACTCTGGCGGTTACTTCCTCTATCTCCCGTGAGCGACGTCTAGAGCAAGAACTTGACACCTTGAAGGCCACCGTCCAGGAGTTGAAGGAGATGATGGTATGTATACTACTTAATAGTATGTCATATTATAAATAGCAACATATCCAATATTAGTACATAGCCTGAGCTTATTTGGTTGTAGACTTAGTTTTGATTAATCATACATACACAGAACTGTCTAATTAAAATAAACTACGGTTTTTCAAACTAGATATCCAAACTAGCCCTAAGTCCCTAAGTATTCATAGATTGGGGTTTGGCAATAAACTGATAATGATACGAATTCGACTAATACACAGTTCTTACTCGTTTATTACACGCAAAACTGAACAGGCGCGACAGGATACTTCGGCCTGCAACATATGATGGTATGATATGAAGGAGATGATGGTATGTATACTACTTAATAGTAAAATATTAAGTCATATTATAGATAGCAACATATCCAATATTAGTACGTAGCCTGAGCTTATTTGGTTGTAGACTTGGCTTTGATTAATCATACATACATAGAACTATTTAATTAAAATAAACTACGGTTTTTCAAATTAGATATCCAAATGAGGCCTAAGTCCCTAAGTATTCATAGATTGAGGTTTGGCAATAAACTGATAATGATACGAATTCGACTAATACACAGTTCTTATTCGTTTATTATACGCAAAATTGAACAGACGCGACAGGGTAGTTCGGCTGAGGCTCCACATGCATCTCTTTCGGCTACGGCTCCGCAAGCCACTACCTCGGCTGCGGTTGCGCAGACCACTCCTACAACTCCACAACCCGCTCAGACTTCCGCAGCCGCCGCTCCGCAAGCCACTACCTCGGCTGCGGTTGCGTAGACCACTCCTACAGCTCCACAGCCCGCTCAAATTCCCGCACCATCCACATTGCTCGAGTTGTTGACTCAGGCTTTATCCGAGGAGCAGGTGCGCCAGATTACGGTGATTATCAGAGGTGGAGCTGGACCGAGCTAGGGTAGCTTTTTGATTTTTATATTTTAAACATGTATTTACTTATATGATACATATTGTATATATTTTGGACGATATTGGTGGTGTTTGCGTGTTCATATTGATTTAGATTGATATCGTATTCTTCTTGTTGATTTCTTTTATATATTATGCGTGAGGTATTGATTATGAATACTGCAGTATATATTCTGCTTGTTGATTACTTTCATATATGATGTATATATTATTGTGCACAGGGCGAGAACAAAACAGACGACCCTTATTAAAAAAAACCCTGATAATATGTCCCTGCGGATTAATCCGTAAGGACACATGTTGCAACAATCGTTTAATCCGTTGGGTCCAAGTTTGCCCCTACACATTTATCCGTAGGGATAAAATATCAGGATACCTGATATTTTGACCCTATGGACTCGGTAACAGGGGTTAGGCTTGTCTCTACGGAGTAATACGTAGGGGCCTTAGCTTTACCCCTACACATTTACCCGTAGGGACAAAATATCAGGATATCTGATATTTTGCCCCTACACATCTGGACCTACGCATTAAGCCGTATGGGCATGCATTTGTCCCTATGAAGTTATCCGGAGAGGCAACTGTTTTATTTTTTCAACCGATAAATTAAATAAATATTTTGTCACTACGGTTTAATCCGTAGGGACATATGGACCTATGTATTAAACCGTAGGGGCAATGATTACTCCGTAGGGGCATATTTGAGGCTAAGACTTGCACATGCGGCGTGTGCACCTACGGCGTATTTTTGTGCCCCTACGGATTTATCCGTAGGGGCAACCCCTATTTGTAGCAGTAGGATGTGGTGTGTGGCTTACAGACCCACGGGCAAAAAAATTGAAGTAACTAGACCATACCTCAATCAAATTTAAACTAAGTAGGTTTGATTTCTATTAACTAATGTTATTTGCACCACACAACTGTTTAACATCTCACCCTACTCTACCATTACTACACCCTATGGCTGTGAATTAATCAATACCATGTGCTTAGGGTTGAAGTTAAAATATACAATTTTTCTTTTTTGGATGATGTCTAATCACATCAAAAAATATATATACAATAAAATTTCCTAATTAAAATTTGTTACTGTATCCATTAATTCAAAAATCACTCACTGCTGATATGATTTTTTTATTAAAAAAAATCTTAAAAGAGCTATTGACAATGAAGGATGCCATGATCCTAAGATCGAAAGAAATGTTAGAAAAACTGACACCCTGCGACACATAATTACAATCAATGTTCATATACAGTCAAAAAACCAGAAGCCAAAAAAGCATTTTAATAGAAATTATGATAAACATTGGTATAACTAATGAAATTTCTACAAGATTACAGTGAAATTTCAACTTGCAAAACACATGGTGTCTCTGATCCATCATTGTCACGGTCAAGATATCATCTATCTACATAAGTATATGCCAAATTATCACCAAAGAGAAGGACCAAATTGTGATTGCAATTGATCCTTATGAATGATAGTGAAGTAATCCAATGTACACAATGCCTTGATTTATGGTAGATTTTTTTTCTTGCAATTAATGTGTATATAAAGATTCAAGCCCCTTGTTTTCATGGTTTATTTTATCTAGTAAAAAATAAATAAAATGTATCTATTATTTTACCTTGGTTTGGGCTAGTGTCCAAAAGTGACCACCAAATTAAGGTCACATATACAGCTGGAATTATAGTATAATACAAGCTTTGACAACCTGTATTGTAAGCAATATGGGGCTATTTTTCACATGCTCTCACCTCTCATATAGATCTCATCTCATGAATTATGGTTCACAAATATGGGGGATTTCATATTAATCAAATGAAATTATGGGTGATCACATGCTATTATTAGTAAAGAAAAAAGAAAAATTCCCATAGAGTTTACAAATCTTAACCAGAGGAGAGGAAGTGGTGCTTGAAACGGAATAAACATAGGATTCCTAATTTCATGCTATTGTCATGATCTTTAAATAATAATGAAACGTTTCTAGCAGAAGAAACTTGAATTGATTGCCAACAATATCAAATATCTAAGTCACTTTTTTCTCATAACTTGCAAGGTTAAAAATCCTTAAGAAGTGAGATTTTGATCGGTAACATTATATGATTACTAGAATTTGTGCACGTGGGATGCACGTGTCAAATATAACATTTCATATTTGTAAGAATGAGTATACGTGTAAATTTATAAATAATTAGGGTTTATGTGTAAATTTTCATTTGAGAATGAGTATAAATTTTCATTTGAAGACTTCTTTATTTTTGTCTTTTTCTTTGATGATATATATATATATATATATATATATATATATATATATATATTGGAGAGAGATGACATGAAGGGTTTTATATATATAAAAGAATTTATGCACGTGCGTTGCATGTGTTTAAAAAATTTGAGAAGGGAAGAGAGAAATGTGGAAGATTCTAAAATCTTATTTATATATTTATTTTTAAAATAGGGGAGCGACGAGATGGAGGGTTTTAGAGTTTTATTTATTTGTTTTTTTTAAAAATGATGATTGATAATGTGAAGAATTCTAGATAAACAATTAATTGTTTTATGGAAGGAGAGAGAGATGATGATGTGGAGGGCTTAAAAGGTGAGAGAGATGATGTGGAGGGCTTGAGAGGTGAGGATTTTTCTCGCTTTTTTCTTGAAAAAAACAAGAAGGGTGAAGCATTACCCAAGGGTATTTGTATTATATATAGAGATTATATATAGAGATAACTGAAAGACATAAGGGTCATGTGTCATTTCCAATTTCAATTCAAGAAAAATTAAAAAAAGAAAAATCCCTAATTATTAGTATGTCCACATCATTTCAATTTAAAATAACAAATTGACCAATGACTCCTTTGCAATATTTTCTACCGGTGGTTACAAATTTTTATTCAAATCAAAACAGCCATCATATAATCTTTGGCTACAATTTTTGAGTGCATACAAAGAGTCTATGTGGTTATAATAGCTTCTTGACATTTGTGTTGCACAAAATGTTGATATTTAAAATTATCAAGAATAAAGAGATTTATTAATTATGTTATTTAAAATTCCTATGCATTAATATTCAATTTTTTGTTTTAAAAGAGTTGATGCAATTCGGAAAGTTAGTTATGGTGTAAATATTTTTTCTCAAAATTATTTAAAATTTTCATGTTACGTGTTGGTCTGAGAATCAATTGGTTATTTCAATTTGAAGACCCTTCTATTCTCGTTATTAAATAGTAAACATTTAGTTTAAAAAAAAATTAAAAATTGGATTACAAGGGATCTAGATTCTCTCCTTGGATCCAAATCTAAGGTAGATGGTATAGTAAGAGGACAATAAACATCCATTTGTGAGCCCCTCTAGCAAAAGGCTAGTGCAACAAGTAACCTCAAGAAACAAGGGGAAAATAAGTAACCTCAAGAAATAAAGAAATGATAATGAATGGTGAAGGTGAGGGAAATAATAAAGATAAATAAAGGTGGGGTGTAGATTGGATGCATACAATGCACATCTTTAGTGCTGGTCCTACCAATAGAGTTATTCGATAAAAAGAAAAGAAAAAGAAAGTTTAAAATAAACTATACAAATCGTAAGTTGTGAGAGATGTTATAGCCTGATGGTAAAGTATCTTTGAAGTTGGGCAAAACATCTGGGGATCAAATCATGCTTGCATCAGATTACGGTCTATTATTGTCAAAACATATGTACGATTCTTTGCTAAACTATAAAAATTTCATCATTTACAATTTTATCTACTTGTTTAAATCTTGCATTTTTTTTGTTTATGAATATCTAATCTAATATGCTGTCACCACTACAAGAAATACCAATTTATTTCGTCAGGCGTCGATCGAACGGAATAAATAGATGCCCGAAGAAATAAACTTATTCTATCGGCTAATGCCCAATGTAAAAATTGCGGCGAAAAATTTGTTTTTTCGTCGGATGCTTGATTTATTTCGTCGGGCACTTTTTTACATCGGATATAGGCCGACGGAAAAGATTAAAAAACCCGGGGCATATTTTCCTATTTTAAACTTATTTCGTCGGGTAATAGTCGACTGAATAAGTTATTTTGTCGGCTATTACTCGACGAAATAAGCTACAGACAGAGAAAAATAGAGCAGATTCTTGGTCGTTTTCGAGCATTCGATACAAATTCAATTCAATTACTGGTATACAAACAACCAAAACACAATTCAATTCAATACTGATATACATACAACCACAAATTCATACTGATACAACCACAAACGCAATTCAATTCAATTACAAATTCATTCATAAAATCGTAATTTACAGCTTCTTAAGACGAGAAAATGTACGAAATGAAGTGATTCGTTAATGCACACATGTTTTGTGCTTTTCAACTTCATCTCAAAACACACCTCCAGTTTTAAGGCTCATAAGAAAAATATGCAATCTCCATATTCAGTAAACGTATTTATCGCTTTCTCTTTTTCAGCAATACTCATACTTCCTTGAGCTCTGTCACGTCCTGCTTTCCAATAGACGGAAACGATGACGTGGCAAGCCCGCGGCATATTTATTCAGAGAAGGTCATTCCTTGAATAAATATACTAAGCATATTGAAACAATAATACACAATACAAGAATAAATAGAGACTGTAAAATTTTCAACAAATATCTTTATTTACATTCAACTCCAAATAATTACAAGTACACGAGCTTCAACTGGAAAGCAAATACAATAAAAGAAAATGCTTAAACATGTGACATACATAAGCTAAATAAAAAAGTGAAGCTAAGCTAATCATGAGTAACAATCCGGTTGTAGTTTTCCTCTGTGGCCTTCATTTCTTCTGTCTCGACTATATCTAACGAACATTCCAAGATAATAAGGGTGGATGGAATGCCCGTCAGCGGACTAGCGCTCGGTAAGTCCCAAGGATAAAATAAGAGTACAAATAATGACAAGTGTAGAATATATATATAACAAGTAAAAGTATATGTTCATGGGTAAATATGTACTATAGGTCTCTATATAGTCATTATGTTAACATTAAGTTCCAAGTGTGAATGTCAACGCAGCTATAGCCCCTTTCTCTGCTGGTGTTTCCAGCGGTCGCGTGCCGCGCACGTGGCCCGTGGACGCCCAGCGCCCACTCGCCACCCATATGACTCGCGGGCGCTCAGCGTCCACGTGCCACTCACTCGTCCTTAGGACTCTCCTCACCCCTCTTTTTCCCTCACGCTCCACATTCAAAACACGTCCCCCGTAAACTCTGCGAAGCCCCCGATATGTCTAAGTCCCCTTCAAAACACAACACACGCACACTGCACATTAAGTTCGCATGACCAGTTTTACCTGTCAATCGGAGGTTCTCTCGATCCAAAAGCGAGAGGTAATTAACGGCAGTTTAGTCCGCGGCTGTCGGAGATTCGGATCCCTACAATCAATAAACTCCAGCCTATCCCAGTCAGGGGGAATCTATAATATACCTGACAAGTAACGCGTATTTCCTATCTCAATGGGGTGACGAAAAACACCCTACAGATTCTTGTACATCTTTGTGCCACCGGGGTGTACAGAATAAGGAGAATTGTAGGATTCTTTCATCAACTCTTCTCGAACAGGGCCGAATGGAACACATAAATAGCTTTCATATCGCAACGATCCATCTACGTGGATGATGAAATCGGTTCGAATTCCACTTTCTATTTGTTCTTGGATCTTTTGTAGCTTGGCATCATTTGCTTAAGCTGCCTTGATCTAATTTACAAGAGTGGATGTTTCCCCCAATCAGAACAAAGCTCTGTTTTAAAAATTCAAAATTCAAAAGAATTGAAGCAACGCTTCAGATCCAGGGCTCTGCGCTGCACGCCACGTGTCAAACACAGATGGGCTAGCACCAGATGCACTGCGCCCTAGGCAGCACACCCCCAATCAGAGCAAAGCTCTATTTTAAAAATTCAAAATTCAAAAGAATTGAAGCAACACTTCAGATCCAGTGCTCTGCGCTGCGCGCCACGTGTCAAACACGGATGCGCTAGCGCAGTTGTGCTGCGCTCTGCGCTGCATGCCACGTGTCAAACACGAGTGCGCTGCGCTCTGAGCAGCGCACCACGTGCAAAGCACGGGTGAGCCAGCGCTGGAATTAAAAATTCCCCACCGTTAGATCAAAAGATCTAATAATGATAAATCATTAATCAGAATTAAAATTCTGTTATGGAAAGATTTTCTCAATCTTGTTAAAAACAAGAAGATTGCCTTCTGTAAAACAGAAGCCCTAGGATCAAAGATCCAACGGTGGGGAAATATCCCCAAATCAATCAAAGAAAGATCTCTTCAACTGATTTAACAAATCAATTTGCCATATATAAAGGCCCCAAGACTTCAAGTCTGATATAGAGAAACCCTCCTACAAATTTTGAGAAAACTCAAAGAAAGAAAAGCAAGCTCTTAGCAAAGGAAGATTATTTCTTCAAGGTAAAGAATGATTCTTGAACAAAGAGATGAAATCATCTCATTAAAACAGAAGAATTGTCTTCTTAAAAGATCATAGATCTACAAAAGACCAAGGTCTTTCATAAAAAAGATCAAAACATCTCATCATAAAAATAAAAGAAGTATTTACTTCATTCACAGATCATTGATCTACAAAGGCAAAGCCCTTTCCAAGATAAGAACTGTTGTTCTTGAATCTTGAGGCAAAGACTCCTTTAAAAAGAACATAAACTTGTTCTCTGATCATAAATTTGATCAAATGCGCTTTGCGCTACTGAAAAAATGCCTTGCACTCATGAACTGCGCTTTTGCGCTCCTTGGACCGGCGCTCAGCGCCAAAACGTGCCACGTGTCAACCACAGATACAACTTGCGCTTTGCGCTTCTGAAATAGCGCACTGCGCTCATGGGCTGGCGCTCAGCGCCAAGCGCGCCACGTGTCACTCACTGGTGTGCCACTAAACTAGCACAACGCGCTCATAAATTGAAAGCGCAATGCCCTCTTTAATTGGCGCAAAGCGCCTAGCACGCCACGTGGCGCGCTGTCAAAATACACATTGTTCTGATGAATACTATGCATTCAATATAAGACAAAAATGTCAGGATCTAATGCTCAGCATTATTAAAAGGGCCAAGCCCAAGTAAAGGCTCAATAGCCAGAATAAACAAAATGTTTATTGGACTTAGCCCAATATTAGCCATAAGTCCTCAACTTATATTTAATTGAGCCCATCTGCTCATGAATATTTAACAGATCTTAGTCCCAAATTGGACTACAGATCTTCCAACAAACTCACACCGGTTCGAGGGTACATCTCTTTACTCCTCTGATATCTGCCGTTGTAATCCTTCAACGTCTTCAGAGAGGTGACGGGTCCCGACAACCACAAATATTTCTATGGACTGTAGGGTCCTTAAACTCATGGACTACGATGTACTTAACCTCGGACAGTGGGGTCCCTAAACCCATGGACTACGATGTCCTTAACCTCAGACTGTGGGGTCCCTTTAAACCCATGGACTATGATGTCCTTAACCTGGACTGTGGGGTCCTTAAGCCCATGGACTATGATGTCCTTAACCTCGGACTGTGGGATCCTTAAGCCCATGGACCGAGATGTCCTTAAACTAGCATTGGACCACCATGTCCTTAAACTCGTAATCGACCGCAATGTTCCTAAACTAAACAATAGAGTTCAAATGCTCTTTTGTTAGATTTAGATGATCCTGTTAAGTCGATCTTAGTCTAAAATTAGGCTAACGTGTCCTTAACAAACGTTAAGTCGATCTTAGTCTAAAATTAGACTAATGTATCCTTAACAAACATTTAAGTTGATCTTAGTCTTAAATGAGACTAACCAAAACCCAAATCTAAGAAAATACGGATTTGGACTAATCCACGCCCTACGGGTGACAACATAAATTAGTCTCCGTATACAATCAACGGGCTGCCACAAAAAAAACAAACACCCACGACACGAAGTGACCATCTGGAGAAGGAGAAAGTTGTTACCGTGATGCGGTAGCGTAATTAACTGCAGGGGCTTGCGCCTGCAGGGAAGAGCGTCCCCACAATCAAAAACCCCTCAAACGAGGGGGAATCTGATGAAGTCTGCTACATCGGCCGCATCCATTTAAACCTTCGATATATGGTGTCATAAATCAACTTGGCATCTTCAGAGAGGTGGACGGATAGCACCAATTAGCATCTGCCCCAAAATTCAGGCAGGACGTTCCGCCGCGTCTTCCGGCGAGGAACAGATTCTGGCACGCCCGGTGGGACCTTTTCCTCTTTCCACTCCACAGTTCGTGTACCGTGTTCGCGAACGAATCGCGGTTCGATATGGTTGCCCTTGGGTTCGAGGTACTAAGATTTGGTTTCTTGCTCGGCGCAGAAAGCGAAACATCAATGGCATCTACTTGCGTGAAGTGTTCCAACTGCAATTACAACCCGCGCTCCGCCTCATCTGGAGGCATAGCCTACGGGCCCCAAGCGGCCTCTTTGTTCACGATGCCGATGGACCAGGTGACTCAGGACACCACCGGATTGTTCTATGGGACTATGCTCCCACCGATGAGCTTCAGCACCCCTGTACCAACACCAGAAGCTCCCAAGAAGTTGGTCTTTGATCGTCTTGCTACTACTGCGGCCCCTCTCAACGGGTCGTCCAACTCCAGCGCCTCAGTCTTCGCCAGATTGGGCCAAAGTTCATGTGGGCCCATGATGAAGCCTGCAGTTCCAGAAAAGATTGTTCCGAAAAGGATAGCCATCCTTGCTCCCGAAGTCGTCAAGGCGGCTTCTCCTGCCAAAGGGTCGGTCTTTACAAGATTGACTGTTCCGGCTCCCACTCCGGCTCCCGTCCCTGCTCCAAAGTTTGTCTTTGACAGATTATATACTTCTACTCAACGGACATCAGTCTTCAAGAGGCTGGTACCAACGGCCCTTCTCCAAAATAGGGGGCATGACGAAGTCGCCCCTCAAGCTGAAACCATCCCAATAGCTCGACGCGCTCGACGTCGCCACTGGCGCCGAGTAAGGAAGGTTGGGGGCAACTCCCTCTCTGGGCTCAATGCTGCTGTTCCAATCGGGAACAGCTTTGAATTGCTGAACAAGGTGCGCAGGAACTCTCCTACCGCCATACTGAAAATATCTCCTCCATCCGTGGAGAATACACCCAAGGCAAAGCCGGAACAGCCTCCTCAGCGGCTATCCTCCAAAATCTACAAAGTCTGGCGATAGGTCCAGGAGTCGGTGATTGATCAAGACTATCCTCACCGACAGAAGAAGCTGAAGGTTCGACAGGAAGAGAACCGTCCTGTCAAGCCGCAAAGGACAACAACTACCTGGGTGCCCGCTGCAACGGCCCCCTCAACATCAACCACTCAAGAGAGAAGGAGGTCGGAGAAAGCCCCTGTGACTACGGCAGACCACAAAGACGCTGAGCCCAAACGCCCCAAGTCAGGGGGCATAACGGTGCATACTGTTTACATGGCTTTCGGAAAAGAGGAAAGCCGCACTTCGACGGGCCACCGATCGCTCACCCGATCAATAACAAGGGCTCAGGAACAACAGCAGCTGAAGCTTCAGGAGATGCTCACTGCAATGGACGCACTCACCGGGCCAAAAGAAAGCCCAGAGGCATCATCAGAACAGCGTCACGAACAAGAAACCGATGCTGACTTCCTACGCAGAATCATCGAAAAGAAGGACAGAGAAGCAGCAGAACAAGCTACCAACATAAAACAAATGGCACTTCTCTTCTAAGACATGGTAGGGATGATGTTACAGCTGGACCCTCCAGCTGAAGACCCTCCGATCATTATTGAAGACGACAGAGGGGAGACATCTAACCCTCCTCCGGCTCTTTCAGCAGCCAAGGAGGAAACTATTTCCAAGGCCGCACTGGATGACTATATAGCTCAGCAAATACGAGCTCACCAGGCGAATGAAGCAGCCGGCCAAGTCATTAAAACTGGGCGACCATATTCAGGCTGGTATGACCAAATAAGTTACCCGCCGGGATATACAATCCCCAAATTTCGTGTGTACAAGGGGACAGGCAATCCACATCAACATGTCGCTCAGTTCAGGGCTTTTTGCGGCAATACTGGAGGTGATGATAAACTTCTACTTCGACAGTTCGTCGGTAGTTTAGCAGACACAGCTTTTGAATAGTACTCGGAGCTTCCCGACGACTCCGTCAAAACGTTTACAGAAATGGATTTTCTATTCACTCAACGGTTCGCAAGCGCCAGTGAACGCACCCCGATCATGGCATTGATCAATGCCAGAGTAAAGCCGGGAGAGACATGGGTGCAGTATGCAATCCGGTGGCGGAACCTATGGTCGAAATGCGAACAACACATAGAAGAAGCTCCTGCCGTGGGCATGTTCATGTGGACCCTTGACCCTCGGTCGACTATCTCCCAATTCATGATGTTCTTCAAGCCGACCACCTTCCAGGCTTTGATCGACAAGCTGGCCCAAATGGACCAGATGGGTCATAGGCCTTTCCCTTCAAAAGTGGGTTTTCGGAATGAAAAAGGTAACGGGAAAGTGATCATTGTCTCCAACGCTCAGCGACAGCCGAGTAACCCAAGACCGTCTGTTCGTCAGAGCAGCAAGCCGCGATCCCTCGATGAGAAGTTGAAACGTCCTTACTCATTTCCCAGGAATAAAACAAGGAGACTATTCGAACTGGCAGTGCGCAAGGGACTCATCACTCTGCTAGATCCAAAACATCAATCGCAACCGAGTAACGTTAACAACCCTAACTATTGTCCCTACCACAGAGTAATGGGTCACCCACTCAAAGATTGCTACGTTTTCAAAGGCTAGATTGAGGATGAATACCAAAAGGGCAAATTCGCGTTGTCTGACAACTGGAAGGTGAACCTGCCACAACCACATGCTCAGAAAAGGATGGACACGCCGGGGGCATCATGCTCTTTTACAGGGGAAGCTCCATGAGAAATTGTTCTTTCGGCAAAAAGATGACCGAAACGTCGTTAAACTAACAGCAGACCGAAACGTCGTTAAACTAATAGTGGACCACTATGTTCTAAAACTGGTTGTTGACCGAAACATCGATAAACTACTGTGGGCTACAGCATCCCAAAGCTGATACAAAAAAAAGAAAGAATAATAAAAAAACGGTATGTCCATAAGCAAAATGGGCACGGATGAAAACCCGAAAGGGCTTCGTGAGTAAAAACAGCAGGGCTATCGGCGAGTTTTGTGAAAACCCGAAAGGGCGCAACCTCGTTAAAAAACACTTGCAAGGTCCTCTCGACTTTGTAAGGAGAAACCACCCGCGTAAGATCCTTAGGACTCACAAAGGAGCAACACACTTAGGAGTCCTCATGATTCCTAAGGAGAAATTACACTTGCGAGATCCTCACGACTCGTAAGGAGAACTCTCTTATGGGACCCTCACGGCTCATAAGATTCAAAAGTCTTAAGCTACAGAGATCTGAACCTGTTCTTAAGCAGCCACCACAACCTTTAATTTTGCCCTACAAGCGGCTCAATGCCGACCCTTGTATATAATCCACGGGCGCGAATAAATATTTCCCTAACAAAGTCTCATTCGTGGCTAGGGATATGTTTCCACGATGAACAGCCCTTGTGAGTCCTCTCGACTCATAAGAAGAAAACACTCTTGTAAGATCCTTACGACTTATAAAAGAACACACACTTAGGAATCCTCATGATTCTTAAGGAGAAAATACTCTTGTAAAATCCTTACGACTTATAAGAGAACACACACTTAGGAATCCTCATGATTCTTAAGGAGAAAACGCACCTACGAGATCCTCACGACTCGCAGGGAGAAATACCTTTATGAGACCCTTATGGCTCATGAAGTCAAAAGCCTTAGTCGACAGGATCCTAACCCTGTTCGCTAAGCCACCTTTGTTCGACATCGAACGAGGCAAATGATGATTCGCTCCTGGCAATATCCCAGTTGTAGTGGTGCAGATGCCGGAATCGGTGTCTAATTCCAACATTGCAGCAAGAAGCTAGCGAGCCATACATGCATCAAAATAGCCGAAATGATGAGGCAACTTGCAACAAAATCAGCAAGTAAAAATGTATGCATGCAAAATAGCCGAAATGATTGGGCAACTTGCAATAAAAGCAGCAGGTAAAAATAAAACAAATAGCCAAAATGATTGGGCACCGCGAAAAATAGCCAAAATGATTGGGCAATCGCGACCTTCGCAATATAAAGCTGAAATGATAGAGCATCGCGGAAAGAAATAAAGAAAAATGAAATTTATGCCCTACAGGTGAAATCACGTCGATCCCTGTATACAATCCAGGGGCACAAAAAAAAAAGAAGGGGAGCACCTTCCCACCAGGCTCCATCAGAAAGTGAAGCCAAATCTCGACGGTTCATAGACAACCAAGAGACAATCTCGACACTTGTTGCAATATTGCAGACACAATGTCAACAAACGAAGCAAAGGAAGATCCCTAGCTTCAGGGTCTCGACGTCAACATCGACAACTCAGAGATCACCAACGACGTTTCTCCTCATTCCAACAAGATGCAGACGTGACGTCAACAACCGACCCCAGAGTCACAACAAATCGGAGCCATGGCAAAGTCCCTAGTTCCAAACCTTAACGGCAACATCTACAGCCTAAAAATCAGCAACGGTGATTTTCCTCATTCCAACAGGATTCGGATCCAGCATCACCAAACGGAGCCATAGCAAAGTCCCAAGTTCCAAGACTCTACGGTCCATAGACAATCTATAGTCAACCAATGACTTTCCCGCCGGATTAACATTTTGTCTCGGAAACAAGTCAACCAACTCCTAGGGAAATCAGCATCCTTGGCAAAAAATCTCGATTCAGGGAAATCAGCGTCCTTGACGAGAGCACCTCGATTCACGTCGACCCGCAGAGAAATTAGCATCTTTGCAGGAATATCTCGATTCGTCTCAACCCCAGGGAAATCAGTGTCCTTGACAAAAACTTCGATTCTGGGAAATCGGCGTCCTTGACGAGAGCATCTCAATTCGCGTCGACCTACAAAGAAATCAGTGTCTCTGCAGGAATATACGACGTCCGCAAAACGGAACCATGGCAAAGTCTCTAGTTCCAAGTCCCGACGGTTCATCAACAACCTAGAGACCACCTCGACGTTCATCTCGATACAGCAGACGCGATGTCACCCCAGCGTTCTTCCCCCAACAAGATGCAGGCGCGACACAACAATGGAGCCATAGCAAAGTCCCTAGTTTCAAGCCTCGACGGTTCACCAACAACCTAGAGATAAACTGCGCCATTCATCTCGATATAGCAGACGCGATGCCAGCAAACGAAGCGAAGGCAATATTCCTAGCTTCAGGGTCTTGACGGCAACTCATATAAAACCTGAAAGACTATCGGAGATCATCCCACACCAGCGCGGAGTGGTTATGACTCATCGGGGCTCCCAAACTGAGCTTAACCTCAAGTAAAAAGCGACATGGAATATCCCTAACGCTTGCTCTTTCGACGGTAATATCACCTGGAAGATTACTTGAAGACGTCTTGTCTAGCCCCCGAAGGGATCAGAGACACGACAGTCGCGGGGCTACTCGAACAGCAAGATTATGCGTCGAGGAATACACCAGCCAACGCGACGGTGCGACGGGTAAAAAACCCTAGTACCACATGCCCAAACAAACTTCTATTAGCAAGAGTTAACTGTGACGTTAGGAAATTCCTGCGAGAACTGCTCGATTCATCTCGACTCGTGAGGAAATTAGTGTCCTTGCAAAAATTTCTCAATTCGTCTCGACTCGTAGGGAAAAGCCTTAGGCAATGGGGATGGGGACTTGTTTCCTAAGCACTGGGGTCCTGAAAGTCGGTCCAAAATGGAATCTTGCATACTATTCACGGACCACACTCTCCAAAGTCGAATCTCGATAAGGAGGGAAACAACCACTTACGGGTCCTCTCGAATTGTAAGAGGGAAAATTCTCTTGTGAGATCCTTACGACTCTCAAGAGAAAACGCGCTTAGGAATCTTCACGATTCCTAAGGAGAAAATACACCTACGGGATCCTCTCGACTCGTAGGGAGAAAAAGTCTTCATGAGACCCTCACGGCTCATGAAGTTGAAAAGTCTTAGGTAGCAGATCTGAACCTGCTTCCTAAGCCATCACTACTTCTCGGAGAGTTCAAGATGAAATGTTCTTTATTATCTACAGGCCATACTTGCCAGAGTAACATACCAACAACACAGCAAAGAAAAGAAAACGACAGTGGGAGATAAGAAAAATGTGTCTTTATTCATGAACTCATTTGAATACAGGATACACCATAAAAAATGGATATATGTTATTTAAAGATTACAAGTGTGTAATTGGTACAAGGCAGCTGCTGAGAAGGAGGCGTTTTCAATTAGTTAGCCAGTTGCTCGCGCACTCCTCTCAACTCCTTTTCGAGGTCAGTCGCTGTGGCCAGCTCTGCTTCAACTCGGGCCCATTGCTGCAGACATGATGAAAGTTTCTCATCAATTTCTTGCTAAACAGCCTCCTGACCCTGCGCGACCTGTTCAGTAAAGTCAAGCTTTTTCCTCAGCACCAGCCCGTCGGAAATATATCGTTGAAGGCTTTCAAAGATGGAGTTCAGCTGCGCAGCATTCGCTTCGACCTGGGCACGCAGTTGGACAGACTCAGCGGAAGTTGCCTCACGTTCCTTTCACTTGAGGGTAGCCTCTTGTTCAAAATGGAGAAGGAAAATGGCACTTCGCTCAACCCATGCAGCCCGCCGGGAGTTCGAAGCCAACACCTCTGGAGCAGGACGCCTAAGCTCAAGCTCACGCAGGCAGGCCTCAATCTTCCTGCAGTGATTAATCCAAGACTCAACGATGCCCTCACTATGAAAGTTTACGAGCATCGCCAGCATAGGGTTAACCTCTGTGGCAAAATCCGCAGCAAATGTGGGAGTCTCCACGTCAAGCTCCTCAATATAGTCGCTTAACATGCGCAGACTATTCACGGCGCCTTTCGAGGATGCACGTCGAGAGAAAGGGCCGGCTGGCATTATGATGCAAGACTCGAATGGAGCTAGAGTCGACGTAATTGCTACAAAACAAATCATAGTCAGATGTCGGCTCAATAAATAAGGAAAATACACGAACAATAGAGTCTACTATACCGGCTGCAACAGGGGCAGTGCTGGGAGTACTGGTGGCGCAACGATAGCCTCGTCCCCGCCTTCGATTTGTAGGGCTACGAGCAATACAAAGAGTGATTAGCAATAATGTGACTGCCCGTTAAAGAAAGGACATCGTCTAGAAAAGATACTCACCAGCGCCACTAGATGAAGCGATCTCGGATGGGAAAGAGAAGTGTGGATGCAGCACCTGATACAGGTGATTAAAAAGGACTCCTGCAAGGACGCAGTAATGCAATATCAGTACATAAATTATATAGCCTAGAAATAAGACTAATGGGTCATAAATCCGCACCTTCCAACATCTGAGACGGTGCGAGAGAGGGTAAACATGGAGTCACCATCAAAACGGTAGCTGATGGCGTTGTCTCGGGTAACGCGACCTCAGCGCTCGCCATACCAGCATTAGAAACAAGATAAATACTGTCAGGAAAGATTGAAAAGGATTGCAGAATAAAAAGAAAAGCAATGACTCAAAATCTACCTGATGAGTCTCTAGTCGGAACCGCGACGAGGGCGCCACTTGATACAGCGACGGCTTCTTTCTCTTCCATCAGGATGGTCTCACCTCCCGTCGCCTCATCCCCTGACTCTACAAGAGCCGTCGTAACGCTTGCGACGCCAGGAGATGGCAAAGAGCCGCGAGCGGAAAGAGCGACGATCGGGACAGTGCCCGACTCTTGCGAAAGAGTGGCTACCTCGGGCTCGGCGGCTGTACTCGTCTCACCCATCGCCACCTCGGGCTCGGAAATGGCAGCTATCTCAGGCACGACAATCGTGACTGTCTCACCAGCCGCTGCTTCGAGCTCGGCAATTGCAGCCACCTCGCCTACCGCCGCCTCGGGTTCGGCAATCATGGCTACCTCCTCTACCGCTGCCCCAGGCTCGGCGGTCGCCACCACTTCTTCGGCAAGACTCGGTCGTGCAAGATAGGATATATGAGAGCCTGAAAATTAAAACTTTGACAGAAGGACCCAATGTCACGTTACCTTAATTCGTTTTCTCGATTGCTTCCCGAGCGGCACGGGCTGCCTGTCTGTGGGCGGTAGACAAGGCAGTCGGAGCATCTTCTGAAAGAGTAGGGGCAGGGGTAGCGGTGCTCGAACCCGCACTCGCGGCTAAGGCGGCACTACGCTCCCTTGCCGCGCGCATTCGGCACTTCCTCTCTGCCCGGGCCGTCAAAGCGGACCTTCTAGACGCCTCCATCAACAAGACGTCATCATCCGCACCAAGGGTTACCTCTGGAGCCGTCATTGGTCGTTTGAGTAAGGCCTCTTTCGGCAGTGCCGAAGAGGCCGGGACTTCGATGGCTGGCCCGGGAAGAATCTCCGCATCGCTTTGCGGGATCGGCATTGTGATCCCTGCGATAAGATAAAGAAGGGGTCAGATTGTCCATGAGGGAGGAGAATGAAGATGCAATAAGTCGAGACATACCAATGCCCAACAAAGCGCGATTCCTCTCCTCCTCCTCGAAGGTCCTGAGGGAAGCCGCCAGAGCCTCTTCAGTGGTGAATCCTGTTACAGAAGGAAAAATGTCAGTCGAGGCATGATAATAAAAATAAAAAAAACATAGTGCAATAACAGAAGTTACGGATTATACTTACTCGATTGCGCGAGGGTGTCCATTTCCGCTTGGTGGCTTGCGGATCGCACAAAAGCTGCAATAGCGGCCTCGGGATCAGTATCTTCCGGCGCTATGAAGAGACCTTCGTTGGTCCCATATTCGCTCACGCCCTCGTTATAAGGAGCCTGAGGCTCCAGGCCGAGTACAGCGTCTAGAGAGAGGACCGACTTCTTCTTCCTCTTCTGCACGTGAGCTCCAGTCGCAGCAAGCACAAGCTTACGCTTGGTGGGCATTTTGGGGCGACGAGTCCCGATATCTGAGCCCACGCCAGATTCGGGGGAAGCTACATTCACCGTCTCCGTGGGAGCACGGGGCACCGGTGGTACATCCACCGTCTCCACGGGAGCACGGGGCACGGGTAGCCCAGGCCTGTCCTCGGGGACTTCAATCACAGCAGCTCCTCTTAGCGGAGGAATGACAATGGTACGTCGCTTCAAGAGAAGGTTTCGGTCACTAGCAGGGGGTGCACCCTTGCGGTCGAGTAGCAGCCGCTTCTCCTCCCTGATAACAGCACCCGTTGCATGTTGATACCAGGCCATGTGTACGTTAAAAGCCCTTGGGACGCAACTCGGTTCACTGATAAAGAAGTGAGAGCCCGTATTCAAGCGCATGAAGTGATGCAGCACGCCCCGCATTCCCTCTCTAGTGGCAACGGGTTCTACCAAGAAAGCCTTCAGCAGGACACCTTGATTATAACTCAGCTGCTGGGCAAAATGATGGGGGTTGTATCTAATGAATAGCGCCGCATCATTTTGCCTGAATACGAGAAAGCCCGGTCTGATGGAGTACAAATAGAGAATCTCCCGGGCTTTCAACACGGAGGCCCCGTCCTTAAAAATGTCTCACAGTGACAACACCGCCTTGGAAGTTTCCTGGCCGATGGTCAAGACTTTGTCCATAAAAGGCATACCGTCTCAGACCGTGCGCGGACGAAGGTGCAAGCCCCTAGCTTCCCGCTGTGACGGACTCACTATGGAGGCGTCAACCAGCCGCATAATTCATGGGAACTTGCATCTCTCGTAAAATGAAGGTCTCTTGTGAATGCCAAAGACCCCAAGCACGTGCATCTCCATCCACGAAGTGAAATAATGCATCGGGAAGTTGGCAGGATGCACCCCCGGTTCAGTGTTATCCGCCGCTATGCTAAGACCGTGGTATAAGTGGGCTAACCCGGAGATCCCGATGGCCACTTGTATTCCGGCAACCATGCGATTCACGGGGTAGAAAACGGAAAGCCTCATATAATGAGGATGCATAGGGAGCGTGAACCAGCTCAACCATAGCCCAAGAAACCCAAGAAAGAAAGCCTCCTCGTCAATGCCCGGAGTAGCGATTTCTGACAGAGGGATGAGCGCAACATCAGGAAGAAAAAAGCCCTTCTGGTCAGTTTCCAGTACTGGCTGACGGTCCAGGCCAAAGCCGAAGGGATCATCGAGCTTGGCAAACTTTTCGCCTCGTTGCGAAAAAATCTCCGGGCGAAGAAACCGGGCAATGAAGTCCGCAAAACTGACCCCCCCGACCTCCGGATTCTAGGATGAGGCTCTCGTACATGTTCAGCACCTTTATCAGACTAGGGAACTAGTGCTGAATGGCGTTCTCTGGCGTGAGGCCCATCACCACTGGCTTGGTGGCAAAAACGTATTCATCTGGAGGAAGTAGCTCCTCGTAATGCTCCCTCCTGACCGGTAAACCAGAAACCTCAGCGAATTCTTCCAAGGAAATGGAGACCTCTCTGTCCAGTAGAAGGAAGGTATGGGTAGGGATGTTCCACTGCTCCAAGAATGCCTTAATCCACCATGTGGAAGGTGCAGAATACTAGAACAGCGAAGCGTAGACCGCAGGGTATAAGCCAAGCTTTAACAGCTGCGATTTCTTCGCCGACAAGATGTACCGGGCCCACTGCAAGTACCCGGCCGGATGACGGAGAGTCAGCCCGATGTTGTAAGGCTGTCCCCAAGGGCGTGACTCGCCCTGGCATATGCGCCGTCCCAGGGTATCTAAAGCCGTCGGCTGCTGCATGGGTACGGCGGCGATCGAAGGTTGAAGAAGACCTTCCGAAGTCCAATTGACAATCTCCACGGCATAGTTCACCGGGGGTGCATACGCATACGGGATCGACGAGATAGGTTCCGACGGCATCGCGCAAGAGAAGCTTCGACGACCTCTGATAATCTGGTCGTACCATCTAGCCCACAAGTGAAGATTTTTGTGTTCCGGGTCATGGTCTATGATGAACGCGAGAATCTTCCGGTCCACAGGCGCCTCAGGAAACCCGCCTTCTGAACAAAAAAACGGGAAAGAGAGATCGAAAGACATGTCGCCTGCAAAAAGAGGGACAGAAGTCAACTGTCAGTGATATAATTTAATTCTAAATTTTGACACTCGGTACTTTAAAATTTGTAACACACTACAATGCAGTGAAAAGGGGACCAAAGGGGGACCCACAAAATCTAGATGACAATGCATCAATTAATAAAACAGCCTCATCATTGGATAAAACTGTTAATTAAATGAGGAAATCCTCAGGAAAATTCTCATTGAATGAGAGATCTCTCGGGAAAAGGAGAAAATCTCTCTGTGAGAGCAAAGCTCTATGACAGAGCGACACTTGTCAAACTCTGATCATGAAGGAATAAAATTCCTTCAAGAAAATTAAAATCAATTAATTTTTATGAATGAAAATTCTGGGATCTTCAAAATCCATGAAAAGACTCTTAAGAGGTCTTCATCAAAGATTAAGAAATCTAAAGAGCAAGGCTCTGTTTATAGGCTAAGAAACCCAAGAAAATATCTCTTTAGATCTATGGGTTCATGAGAGCAAAGCTCTGCTAAAGAAACCCTAGATGGGTTTTCTGTAGATCAAAGATCTATAAAGAGCAAGGCTTTGTTAATGGGTAAAATCCTAATTTATTAAAAAAAATTAAAACTTTACCTAAGTTTGGAAAGAGTTTTACTCTTGAGAAGTTATTAAACAAAAGAGCTATGCTCTTAACAAAAATTTTCAAAGGAGGAAGATGATAATCATCTAAGCGACCAAAGGTCCTATTTATAGGCATTGAACTGCCTCTTCAACTTCTGAGTTGATCCAATGGCTCAGATGCTGCCACCGCTGCACTCACGTGTGCGCCACATAAGCGCAACGGTGAGGGGGCATTTGTTTCCCCCAATCAGAGCAAATCTCTGTTTTAAAAATTCAAAATTCAAAAGAATTGAAGCAACGCTTCAGATCCAGCGCTCTGCGCTGCGCGCCACGTGTCAAACACAGACGGGCTAGCGCCAGGTGCACTGCGCCATAGACAGCACACCCCCAATCAGAGCAAAACTCTGTTTTAAAAATTCGAAATTCAAAAGAATTGAAGCAACGCTTCAGATCCAGCGCTCTGGGCTGCGCGCCACGTGTCAAACACGGGTGCGCTAGCGCAGTTGCGCTGCGCGCCACGTGTCAAACGTGGGTACGCTAGCGCAAAGTGCGCTGCGCTCTGAGCAGCGCACCACGTGCAAAGCACGGGTGCGCCAGCGCTAGAATTAAAAATTCCCCACCGTTAGATCAAAAGATCTAATAATGATAAATCATTAATCAGAATTAAAATTCTGTTATGGAAAGATTTTCTCAATCTTGTTAAAAACAAGAAAATTGCCTTCTGTAAAACAGAAACTCTAAGATCAAAGATCCAACGGTGGGGAAACATCTCCAAATCAATCAGAGAAAGATCTCTTCAACTGATTTAACAAATCAATTTGCCCTATATAAAGGCCTCAAGACTTCAAGTCTGATATAGAGAAACCCCCTTATAAACTTTAAGAAAACTCAAAGAAAGAAGAGCAAGCTCTTAGCAAAAGAAGATTATTTCTTCAAGATAAAGAATGATTCTTGAACAAAGAGATGAAATCATCTCATTAAAACAGAAGAATTATCTTCTTAAAAGATCATAGATCTACAAAAGACCAAGGACTTTCATAAAAAAGATCAAAACATCTCATCATAAAAACAAAAGAAGTATTTACTTCATTCACAGATCATTAATCTACAAAGGCAAAGCCCTTTCCAAGATAAGAACTGTTGTTCTTGAATCTTGAGGCAAAGCCTCCTTTAAAAAGAACATAAACTTGTTCTCTGATCATAAATTTGATAAAATACGCTTTGCGCTACTGAAAAAGTGCCTTGCACTCATGAACTGCGCTTTTGCGCTCCTTGGACCGGCGCTCAGCGCCAAAACGTGCCACGTGTCAACCACAGATACAACTTGCGCTTTGCACTTCTCAAACAGCGCACTGCGCTCATGGGCTGGCGCTCAGCGCCAAGCGCGCCACGTGTCACTCACTGGTGCGCCACTAAACTAGCGCAACGTGCTTATAAATTGAAAGCGCAATGCGCTCTTTAATTGGCGCAAAGCGCCTGGCACGCCACGTGGCGCGCTGTTAGAACACACATTGTTCTGATGAATACTATACATTCAATACAAGACAAAAATGTCAGGATCTAATGCTCAGCATTATTAAAAGGGCCAAGCCCAAGTAAATGCTCAATAGCCAGAATAAACCAAATGTTTATTGGACTTAGCCCAATATTAGCCATAAGTCCTCAACTTATATTTAATTGAGCCCATCTTCTCATGAATATTTAACAGATCTTAGTCCCAAATTGGACTACAGATCTTCCAACCAACTCACACCGGTTCGAGGGTACATCTCTTTACTCCTCTGATATCTGCCGTTGTAATCCTTCAACGTCTTCAGAGAGGTGACGGGTCCTGACAACCACAAATATTTCTACGGACTGTGGGGTCCTTAAACTCATGTACTGCGATGTCTTTAACCTCGGACTGTGGGGTCCCTAAACCCATGGACTACGATGTCCTTAACCTCGGACTGTGGGGCCCCTTTAAACCCATGGACTATGATGTCCTTAACCTGGATTGTGGGGTCCTTAAGCCCATGGACTACGATGTCCTTAACCTCGGACTGTGGGATCCTTAAGCCCATGGACCGAGATGTCCTTAAACTAACATTGGACCACCATGTCCTTAAACTCGTAATCGACCGCAATGTCCCTAAACTAAACAATAGAGTTCAAATGCTCTTTTGTTGGATCTAAATGATCCTGTTAAGTCGATCTTAGTCTAAAATTAGGCTAACGTGTCCTTAACAAACGTTAAGTCGATCTTAGTCTAAAATTAGACTAACGTATCCTTAACAAACGTTTAAGTTGATCTTAGTCTCAAATGAGACTAACCAAAACCCAAATCTAAGAAAATACGGATTTGGACTAATCCACGCCCTACGGGTGACAACATAAATTAGTCTCCGTATACAATCCACGGGCAACCACAAACAAAAAAAACACCCACGACACGAAGTGACCATCTGGAGAAGGAGAAAGTTGTTACCATGATGCGGTAGCGTAATTAACTGCAGGGGCTTGCGCCTGCAGGGAAGAGCGTCCCCACAATCAAAAACCCCTCAAACGAGGGGAAATCTGACGAAATCTGCTACATCGGCCGCATCCATTTAAACCTTCGAAACATGGTGTCATAAATCAACTTGGCATCTTCGGAGAGGTGGACAGATAGCACCAATTAGCATCTGCCCCGAAATTCAGGCAGGATGTTCCGCCGCGTCTTCCGGCGGGGAACAGTGGATACTTATTCTTAATTGTCACCTCGTTCAGAGCTCGATAATCCACGCTCATCCAGTAGGTACATTCCTTCTTCTTTACTAGCAACACCGGAGATCCCCAACTTGAAGTACTGGGACGGATCCAACCTTTCTTCAGGAGTTTGTCCAACTGAATGCGGATCTCCTTCAATCCCTCCGGACTTAATCGGTATAGAGCTTTTATTACTGGTTGTGCGCCGGGTTGCAAATCAATGCAGAATTCAAGAGCTCGATCGGGAGTAAAACCTGATATATCTTCCGGGAATACATCCTCGAACTCTCGAACTATCTCTGGTTTCGATCCTTCCGCTTGCAACGCTGCAATCTCTGCCTTCTTTGGTTTTGCTCTGTAGATGCTAGGCTCTAAGGTCCGGTCTCCTCTTTTGAAGTAGAACACTGGGTGATCTGGTATTTCAAACATTACCCTTTTTTGGTGACAGTCAATGGTAGCGAAAAAAGTTCCCAACCAGTCCATTCCCAAGACTACGTCGAAGTTCGGTATGTCCAGCACCTTGAAGTCCGCATAGAATTCTCGACTGCAGATGACCAATAGATACATATCGTATCCCAAAGTTTCTTCTAGAACGTCGTTCCCCGAACTAACGTTCCAGCTGGATAAGAGCGGCTTAACTGGGATTGCATGAGTTCTTACGAATTGTTGCGATATAAAGCAATGTGATGCCCCGGTGTCGAAGAGTGCGAGTGCAGGTAGGGTGGCTACTAAGATTGTACCTAAGTCGTGTGAGATATGTTTAGATATAACAAATATAAGATGACTATAAATTGAAAGGACTTGAAAGAGAATAGGGAAAAGATTTACCAGTGATAATCTGACCCGTAGCTTCGGCCTCTTCGACCGACATAGTGAATGCTTGGCATCGTGGCACTTTCCTCTGTGCCTGGTTAAACTCTCGGCATTGGGGTTGAGCGGTCTGGGTGTGGGGAACTGGAACAGGTAGAGCTAATCGGGTAGGAGGAGCTTGGATTGCCGGTCTAGCTGGAGGGTTGTTGGGTCCTCGGTTATGGGGGCATTCTCCGATGACGTGAGTAGAAGACCCACAGATCAAGCATAAGCTATTGGCCCAACGACAGTTCTTCACAAGGTGCCATGTTCTCTTGCAGTTGATGCAAAAGTCTGGCCTATTTTTGGCGAACAAACATACTGGCCTCCGAGATGGTCCCTGGAAAGCTGGCATGGAAGAGGCCCCTCTCGTGATCTGGTGCATATGGCGTTTCACACCGACAGTCTGTGTCCTGTCCTTCTTCTTGACAACCGCCTCATAGCGTCGGGCAGCCTTCAAAGCAAGCTCATGGGTTGGGAAATCCGCTGTAGCGAGTGCAACTTGGATTTCAGGGTCCAACCCTTGCTAAAATCGTCGTGTTCGGATCTCAGCAGTAGGAATAAGGTGTGCAGCGAACCCGTTACGACCTTATTTTAGCGGTGCTGTAAGTGGGATAAGAAAATTGAATTTGAGACTATATATTACATACCGAGCATAGTAAACTCAGCATCATATTCATCCACCGACTTGACCCACATCGAGCCTTGCTATAAATGGATGAATTGCTGCTCCATGTCAAAACGGGTAATCTCAGAAAAGTACTTGGCATCGAAGGTCCTGGAAAGTCCTCCACTCTATTGGTTGTGTGAGACGACTCTCTTCAGCCTTCCACCATACCCTGGCGTTATCGGTCAGTTGTAACTTAGCATCTCTCATCCAGGCTATTTCTGGCACTTGAGCTGTTGTCAGGTCATCCTCTATCACCCGAGCCTAGTCTTCTGCTTCAAGCGGGCTCCCCTTACTCGAGAAGTTTTTTGGGTGTAAGGCCCATATTTGTTTTACTCCAGGTGCCTCGGCATCGGGGCGATTCATAAGTATAGCAGTTTGCATCTGCTGACCCTCCAATAAGCTCTTAATAGCCTCAAGAAGTACCGTTTGCTCATTGATCGGAGCTGCAATGGTAGGTGATGGTGGTGTAGGCGGTGGAGTATTGCCGTTGACGTTTGTGATGGTATTGTTCGGAGAGTCCATCACCTTGATATAAAAGATATGTTAGGATAGATTTAAGGAATTTGAAATGCAAGAAATGTAAATGCTTGTTGGATTCATTAATTCTTGTAGTATATTGTTTACGACTTTATGCAGAACTGATCTGTATGGGCCGCCAATAAAAGCTGTCACGCCCCGCTTCCCAGTAGACGGAAACGATGACGTGGCAAGCCCGCGGCATATTTATTCAAAGAAGGTCATTCCCTAAATAAATATACTGAGCGTATTGAAACAATAATACACAATACAAGAATAAATAGAGACTGTAAAATTTTCAATAAATATCTTTATTTACATTCAACTTCAAATAATTATATGTACATAAGTTTCAAATGGAAAGTAAATACAATAAAAGAAAATACCTAAACATGTGGCATACATAAGCTGAATAAAAAAGTGAAGCTAAGCTAATCCTGAGTAGCAATCCAGTTGTAGTCTTCCTCTATGGCCTTCACTTCTTCTGCCTCGACCGTATCTGACGAACATTCCAAAAAAATAAGGATGGGTGGAATGCCCGTCAGCGAACTAGCGCTAGTTTGGATCGAAGGATAAAGTAAGAGTAAAAATAATGACAAGTGTAGAATATATATATAACGAGTACAAGTATATGTTCAAGGGTAAGTATGTACTATAGGTCTGTATATGGTCACCATGTTAACGTTAAGTTCCAAGTGTGAGTGTCAACACAGCTGTAGAAGTATTCATAAGCTCAAGAGTGAGGCCTCAGGAGTAAGGAAACACGGGCCCATTTCATGTGTTAGAATCGGGGTTCTAGGCTGTGGATGAGTCGACCCGACTGATTTTCGAGTAAAATAAAAAAGAGGTTAGTACGGGATTCCTGAAGCTCTGTTGGATTCACATAAGAAATTATCCCAAACACCACGAGTATAAATAGTTTATAATTATATAGTATACTTAATTAATTTGATTGATTGGTTATAACATGTCTTGATCGAAACCATAAATTGCAAAAGGTGTAGAATGAAGTCGAGCGAGTCGAGTAAAATGCAAGTCATGTCAATCGCAATCTTGGTTCGAGTCAAGTTAGTTTGAGTAGATTGGGTTCGAGTTCATGTTCAAGTTTAGATTCGAGTTTGGATTCGAGTTCAGGTCTTTTTCATATGAATTGATTTAACTGTTAAGATCTTATGTTCGGGAGAAAATCGGCAACTGTTGCACATGGACGATAGGATTTGTGTCTTTTTCCAAGGCAGTTGCTATAATGTTATCAATAGAAAAGTATTAGTACATAATATTCTCGATAACTATATGAAAATTTTATTGAAATAAAAGATTATTAAACTTACATCCGGTACTTTCCTTCCTTGAGAGATTAAGCTCCGGATCATCACTCTCCTTTGTGAACCCAAAACTGACACGGGTTCAGATGCAAAAGGATACGAGAAGATGCATGCTCCTTGATTTGAGATATTATATCAGGTTTTGGTTTTGGAGGAAATGAAAAAGATTTGGACAGGTTAAGCACGAGAAGAAAAAGAAGATTTCTCAATAGTTTTGCAATGAATGATTGAATGAAAGTGTGAGATCTCATGTGTTTATATAGGGATCGAATGGGAAGTTATTCTAACTGCCCATAACTGCCAAAAACTGTCATAAAACAGTTAATGAATGCCGGAGACGGTTTGAATTGAAAATAGTGTAAATATCTCTTCGATTCAAAATTCAAATTTGAATTAATTGCCAAAAACTGGCCGTGCAGACGTCTGTAGGAGACTTCTGCCATTAGACAAATTCCTTCACCGGTCATTTGTAGGAGACGTCCGGAGAACAAAAAAATTACTCAGCAGACGTCTGTAAAGTTGTCTCTGAAGTTTATCTGGTATTTGATATTTTGGGAATTTGTGTTGCAAACGTCTGTAGAGACGTCTGCTGTTCAAAAACATAAGAAACAGACGTTTGCCACAAACGTCTGTGTTCTGACATATATGAAAATCTGTTTTTGAAACTTGGCAGGTTTGAAATCTAACGGATAGTATAGACGTCACTAATAAAGAAGGAGACGTCTTGAGCATTAGAAATGGGTTGGAATGAGGTTTCTAAGCTTATAAGATCATCACTAAACAATAGTCTAACACTTATAACTTTAATCTTCGTTTTGGTTTTTCGATTAACTTCATTTTCTTGAATCGTTACGTTGAGACGTCATTGAATCTTGATTAGGCTTGCATCCCGTTATCTCTTGCTTCAAGTTGTCATGCCATATCACTATTTTGAGTGCTTATCATATTGTAGCCAATCTCGCTTAATATTTGATATATCGTGCATGATGTGCTCAAAACATAAACTTAGAAATGTGATCAGTAATTTATGAATTCGTTTAAATAAGGTTTTGAACTAAATAATTGAAACTGATGTTAGATGTAGGTGTCCTTAGAGGAAATTAGTTGTAATTATAATCCACATGTATAGAACCTTCTCGTTCATAATAATAGTATTGTTTGGCACGATTAATTATATTTTAATACCGCTCATTTCCTATTATTTTGTCAATAAACAGTGTTATTTAATCTGTCTGCTCATTAGTATGGGTTATAGGTACATAGGAAAAAACGCTGGAAACAATGCTCTGCATGCACGGATTACGACAGAATTGAGCCAAACTGCAAACGGGACAGAAAACTGATCAATTCTAAAGTGTTTGCAACAATGTTAAGTGTATGCAACAAAAATAATTGTTTTGGTGCAACATAATAAAACAATATGCAGGTGTGAACAAGTAGCCATGAGCAAGTGGGCATGAGCCATGACTCTTATGATCATTAGTTGTGCAAGTGGGAGCAAGTGGTTCATGTGTTCATGTGTCATAAGCAAGTGAGAACACAAATGGGACAGCCATGACTCATGTGAATCACGAGTTGTGCAAGTTGCATAAGTGGATCATAAGATAAAGTTGTGAGGTTAAGTGTGAATGGGAAAAAATTAAGCAACTTCTTAGACTGAAATTCGTGTGTGTAATCCAGTGTGATTTAGAGAAAATGAATCATTATTTCATGTCGGAAGAAAGCACAATAAAATTGATAGCATAACTCTAAAATTTAGTGGCGGATGCGCGGCCACATAAGAAGGTTTAGCGGCAGAAAGGCGACGGTTTTGACGCTAAATGACTCCGTCTTTCAGGGTCAGTTTTGTAACCTCCTAATGGTTCAGAAAACACCCTCATAGTTTTGCTTCAGAGCCTATAAATACACCAGATCAGAACAGAGAAAGAGTCCATTCTTTTATACAAGTTTTTTGTTTAGTATTAAGAGGAGAGTATGTGTGAATTAAAACCATGGTTATTTTCTTCTTCTTTCCTCTTGAATCTCTCATTTGAGAGCTCCATTAAGGATGTTGAAGTTGGCAACTTACCATATACCTCAAGCTTCTCTTCAAGCGTTAATAAAATCGCATTTTTTTGTATTACATTTCTTTACCTGTTCTTGTATTTTATTTTTCTTTCTCTTGTGTTTTCTATTCCCTCATATAAAGAGAGAGAAAAGGGGAGAGAATTCCCCACGGCTCAAGCCTCACATATTAAACACGTGAGCGCTTATATGCAGAGTATATAAGCACTACAACCAAAAAATTAAGGACTACATAGGCCTCATTGTTAAACACGTGAGTGCTTATGTGTAAATCATATAATCACAAAGGAAAACCCACACTGGGGTCACATGTTAAACGCGTGAGAACACCCTTTTGAAGCATTAGCTTCAGATAGAGTTAAACTTTATATATATAATTAAATTCTATTTTCGTATGCAAAGCATATAAGTATTAAAAGTAAATGGCCAAAGGCCAAATTGACCTCACGTGTTAAATATGTGCCCATATGCAAAGCATATAGGCGCCAAATGAAAGAAGCTAAATACGCCTCACGTGTTCCTCCCTATGTAGAATTAAAATCTACTCTTGGGAAATACCTTCCTGGATTTTTCTAAAAAGAGAAAGATCCTCTCTGTTAAACAGAGAACCGTTGGATCAAAAATCCAATGGTGATTAAACATAGAATTAAATTCTATCGGGGGAAAATATCTCCTTGATCTTTCTGAATGAGAATGATATTTTTTGTTAAACAGAAAGTTGGTGGATCAAAGATCCAATGAGATGGAAAATATTTCCTATATCTTGCTAAACAGAGAAAGATTGTGCTCTGTTAAACCGAGCAATCTTGGATTAAAAATCCAATGGTGATAAAAGATCACCGTTTAATAGAATAAAATTCTATATATAGTAAAATATTCCCCCAATCTTGTTAAAAACAAGAAAACATATTCCGTAAAAACAGAAACACTTGGATCAAAAATCCAACGGTGGGTAAATTCTCCAAATCAATTTTTAGACCAATTAAATCAATTGGAATCTCTCAATAAGAGGTTTTCTCAAAACTAATTAACAAACCTGCCTCTACTATATAAAGGACCCGAGACTTCAAGTCTCATATAGAGGGAACCTCTCATAAGCTTCTGAAAAATACAGAAAGCTTTCCAAACAACAAGAGAATTTAATTCTCAACAAAGAGGAAGTTTCCCCTTCTCCCAAACTCTAGGTAAAGAAAAAAAGAAACACAGAGATCAAAATATCTCTTTTTACTTATCTAAGGGTTTAACCCTTCTTGAAGAACTTAGTTTTTTCTCTGGATCAGAGATCCACAAGACAAGTATCGCACAAGTTGAGAATTTAAATCTTATCAGGAAGATCTTGTTCTTGAGAATCAAAGATTCAGAAAAGAACTAGGCTAAAAAAAGAAAGAAAAAGGAAAAGAACGTATGTTCTAGGAATTTAATTCCTCTGAAATTAGGGTTTAACCCTACATAAAGAACTTAGTTCTTCAATAAAAATGATCCAAGATCTTCAAAACAGAAATCTTAATGATCATCAATGACTAAAATGTCATTAACAGATATTAAAATCTCTAAAAAGAAAAAGAACTTGGCGTCTCACGTGAAACATACGTGAGCAAAATTAGTGCTTAGCATTATTATAGTGCCTCACGTGTTTCCCATGTGAGTGCCTAAAACAAAAAAAGGGCTAAAACGCCTCACGTGCTTTCTACGTGAGTGTCCAAAAAACAAAGAAAACTCATTTGTGTTGATTGGGCAGCCACCAAATAAAGCAGCCCGGCAACCCAAAAATAAAGCAATCATGTGAAATACACGTGAGACAAAAAAGGAGAGGCTGAATGCCTTGCGTGCTTCACATGTGAGCGACCAGAGGTCTAACCAAGTGCTTAACACTTCTGTATAGAGAAAAATGGGTGAATAAACAAAACACGAGATCAATGCTCAGTGCCTCAGGTGCTTCCCACGTGAGTGTCATATAAAGTACTTAGCACTCTATATCCAGTCAAAATGACTACGTGCTTAGAACTGATTGGGCAGCGCCTATATCTGAGCGCCTCATGTGTTTCACATATGAGCGCCAGAGCTCCAAACAAGTGCTTAGCACTTTTGAACAAAAAGAAAGACTAAGCAGACTAAGCCTAAATTGGTTTAGCCTCTCTGAAAATCTTTTCATCTGTCGTGTTTCTCTGTTCCCGACGAGCCTTGCGCTTCATTCGCTGAACGTGTTGTCGGTGGGCAACATATCCCTGCCACCAGTTTTTAAAGGCCATGCACTCTTCGGTAGGGTATGCAGTCCTCTAATGGTATAAGCAGAAGTTAGGATGTACGTCCTCTTCATCGAGGTGTATACCGCCAGGAGAATTTCCTTTGAAAGAGGGCAACTTCATTCCCATTGACATGGCTCTAGCGAATTGTTTCCTTGTCTTAAGTTTGCTTTTGTCTGCAGCGGACGTGCTTCGATCTGGTTGGAGTGCCTCAACCTTTTCATTCAGTCGCCGGCATTTGGTTTTTTCGAATATAGCCAGTTCGCGCTCTCGATTGGCTTGCTTTTCTGACGAGCTTCATTCAGGAATACGTCAATCATCTCATCTGACGGTCCCAGGAGTCCCGGTTCGGGATCTGCCCATATTTTCTCTACATTAGGAGCTTCTTCACCATCTATTGGAGAGTGAGAGATCACGTGGCAACTTACCACATAATCCGCAGGTTCATCTGACGAGTCTTCTCCCTCATCTTTGTCGCTATCTCCGTCTTCAAGGATGTGGTTGAGAAATTCTTGGAGTGTGACCGGGGTTCATGCCTTCTGGTTATATTCTTCCAACGCGTCAATATGTTTTTGCAGGTCCGTGCGCTTGTCACCATACTTCACGGGCTTTTTGGTCTTCTTCTTCTTCTTCGAAGACTTTGACGGCTGGGCCTGAGCGTTTTGATTATCGCTACCAATTCTTGGAGTCAGGCGCGGTTTCAGCATTCCCTCAATGATCTCGGGCTCCAATAGACTTTTCCACCTGATTGTCGGGCATGTTTGGAGATTCTTCAGCATTCTTTTCTTTTTGGCTGAAAGAGCGACCTTCCATGGAGCTTCTTCTATAAAAGAGCATGATTCTCCAGGTGTGTCTCCCCTTTTAAGAGCGTGCGGCTGAGGCGGGCTTACTTTCCAACTCTCAGACAGTGCGAATTTGCCCGATTGGTATTGGTCCACAATCCAGCCTTTGAAGACGAAGCAATCTTCGATTGGATGACCTACCACTTGGTGATAAGGGCAATAATTGGGATTATTGGTCTCACCGGGTTGCAATGGGTGTTTTGGATCCGGCAAGGTGATGAGCCTGTTGCGCACCGCCAGCTCGAACAGTCTCCTCGTTTTATCCTGGGGAAACGAATAAGGGCGCTTCAGTTTCTCTTTGAAGAATCGCCGTCTATCATCTTGGCGATCAGTTGGTTTTGGACCACTGGGCTGCTGCTGAGCATTGGCGACGAAGGTCGCTTTCCCTTTCCCTTTTTCGTTTCGAGATTCCAACTTCTAAGAAGATGGTCTATGACCCATCTGATCCATTTGGGCTAGCTTGTCAATCAAGGCCTGTAAAGTAGTTGGCTTGAAGAACATTATGGACTGGGATATGGTCGCCTGCGGATCAAGAGTACCCACGAACATGATTACCGCAGGCGCTTCTTCAATGCGCTGCTTGCACTTCGACCATAGATTCCGCCACTGTATCGCGTACTGCACCCATGTTTCGCCTGGCTTCACTCTGGTGTTAATTAATGCGGTGATCCGGGTAGATCGCTAGCGCTTGCGAATCTTTGTGTAAACAGTAACTCCATTTCTGAAAATGTCTTAACGGAGTCGTTCGGGAGCTCGGAGTACCATTCAAACGCTGTCTCCGATAAGCTGCCAACGAATTGGCGAATCAGTAGCTTATCGTCACCTCTGGTGTTGCCGCACAAAGCCCTGAATTGAGCGACGTGTTGGTGTGGATTTCCCATCCCCTTATATACGTGGAATTTATGGATCGTATATCCCGGCGGGTACTTTATTTGGTCGTACCAACCCGGATAAGGTCGTCCAGTCTTAACAATTTGCCCGGCCGCTTCACTCGCCTTATGAGCTCGTATCTGTTGAGCGATATAATCATCCAGGGCGGCTTTGGAGATGGTCTCCTCCTTGGCTGCTGAAAAAGCTGGAAGAGGATTTGACGTCTCCCCTCGGTCATCTTCAAGATTAATCGAGGGGTCTTCAGCCGGAGGATCCGGCTGTAACATCATCCCGACCATGTCTTGGAATAAAAGTGCCATTCTTTTTATGTTGGCAGCTTGTTCCACTGCCTCTTTGTCCTTCTTTTCGAGGATTCTGCAGAGGAACTCAGCATCGGTTTCTTGTTCATGACGATGTCTCTGGGCTTTCTTTTGGCCCAGTGAGTACGGCCATCTGTGTTAACATTTCCTGGACCTTATGTTGTTGCTCCTGGGCCTTTGTTACGGATCTGGTGAGTGGTTGATGACCCGTAGAGATACGGCTATCCTCTTTCCCGGCAGTGTGCACCACCATGCCCCCAGACTTGGGGCATTTAGATTCAGTGTTCTTAAGATTCGTCGCGGACACGGGGACTTTCTCCGGACTCCTTCTTTTGTGGGCGATCGAAGTTGAGGGAACCGTTGCAGCGGGCACCCAAATAGATGACATCTCCTGTGGTATAACAGGGTGGTCCTTCTCTTGCCAAACTTTCATCTTCTTCGGTTGGCAGGAGTAGTCTTGGTTGATCACTGAGTCTTGGACCTGTCGCCAAACTTTAAGAATTTTAGAGGACAGCCGCTGAGGGGGATGCTCTGGCTTCACCTTTGTAGCGTTCTCTATAGGTGGAGGAGATATTTTCAGCACGGCCGTCGGAGAGTTCTTGCGCACCCTCCTGAGTGGTTCAAAGTTGTTCATAGTTGGAACAGCAGCGTCGACTTTCACCATAGGAGCTGGCAGAGTTAATCCAGAAGGGGAACTGCCCCCAGCCTTCCTTACTCGGTGCCAGTGACGACGGCGAGCATGTCGTGCGGACGGTATTGGTTCAGTTATGGGAGTGGCTTCGTCATGCCCCCAATTCTGGCGAAGGGTTGTTGTCATGGCCAGCCTATCAAAGACTGACGTCCGCTGAGAGGGGATGGCCAACCTGTCGAAGGAAGACTTTTGGACAGGGGTAGCAGCCTTGGTGACTTCGCCAGGAATGGGAGTTGGAGCAGGCAGTCTTGCAAAGATTGATCTTTTAACAGGAGAAGCCGCCTTGACGACTTCTTTCACCGGAGCAGGGATGGCTATCCGTTTCGGGATAACCCCTTCAGGTATCGCGGGCTTCTTTACGAGCCCATTGGAGTTTTGGCTGAGCTTATCAAATACTGAGGTGCTGGACTTGGACGACCCGTTGAGAGGGGCCGTGGTAGTCGTAAGCCAATCAAAGAACGACTTCTTCGGAGCTTCTTGCGATGGCAATGGGACGTTGAAGCTCATTGGTGGGAGCATGGTCCCAAAGAATAGCCATGTGGTGGCTTACGTCACCTGGTCTACCGGCATCGTAAAAAGGGAGGCCACTTGAGGCCCGTAGGTCACTCCTCCGGCGAGGACGGAGTGGGAGTTGTTGCAATTAGTGCAGTTTGAAGCCATTGATCTTCTATTTTTCTGCACGGAGCAAGATACCAAATCTTTGTACTTCACATCCAAAGGCAACCATGTCAAACCGTGACTTGTTCGCGAAACACGACACACAAAGTATGGAGTGGAAAGAGGAAAAGGTCCCACCGGGCATGCCAGAATCTGTTCTCCGCCGAAAGACCGGGAAAGACTGACGTCTTGCCTGAATTTGGGGGCAGATGCTATTTGGATTTATCCTTCCACCTCTCCGAAGATGCCAAGTTGATTTATGGCACCGTGTATCAGAGGTTTAGACGGATGCAGCCGTTGTAGCAGACTTCGTCAGATTCTCCCTCATTTGAGGGGTTTTTTATTGTGGGGACGCTCTTCCCTGCAGGCACAAGCCCCTGCAGTTAATTACGCTACCGCATCGCGGTAACAACTTTCTCCTTCTCCATATGGTCACTACTTGTCGTATGTGTTTGTTTTATTTTTGGTTGCCCGTGGATTGTATACGGAGACTAATTTATGTTGCCGCCCGTAGGGCGTGGATTAGTCCAAATCCGTATTTTCTTAAATTTGGGTTTTGGGTTGGGTTTAAGGATCGTTAATCTCATTTGAGACTAAGATTAACTTAAACGTTTGTTAAGGATACGTTAGTCTAATTTTAGACTAAGATCAACTTAACAATTTGTTAAGGACACGTTAGTCTAATTTTAGACTAAGATTTGTTAGTTATATATATATGCCCTAGATGCCATTGTTGTACATATGATGTATATTATAGTGGATGCTTGGATATATATAGAGAGGAATTTCTTGCTCGACATGATAGTATGCTATTTGGTTTCACTTTGTCTTAACATGTTGACTTGTATTGGTTTACTGTCTTGCTCTCACATGTTGATAAAGCCCTTAGGATATGTACTCGACTACTAGGACTATGATGCAGATCATACTAGTGGGGCAAGGATAGTCCAAGAGTACATCCTATAACTGTTCCTAGTCGAGGGAGTATCGAGACAGGGCATCGATACTCCAGATTAGACTAGCGTATACGCTTCTCGACCCATATGATGAGCGATGTA
This sequence comes from Agapanthus africanus, assembly GCA_030015575.1. Classification (NCBI taxonomy): domain Eukaryota; kingdom Viridiplantae; phylum Streptophyta; class Magnoliopsida; order Asparagales; family Amaryllidaceae; genus Agapanthus; species Agapanthus africanus. Next base: position 998,195,236 of record CM057337.1, read on the forward strand.
TGATCCCATATCCATTGGTGTTTGACATCAGAGAAAGTATACGAGTGCTCATTGGAGACTGGGTACACTGAACGGACTCGCCGAGAACTCCTAGATGGTATTATACCTATCGTCAGATAGCAGTTCTCTGGTGACACTGGTACAGGTTAGTCTGTAGACCCGAGATCGTCATAGAGTCTTATGTGATTCCCATTGTGCTTTGATTTCCACCTTACCATGTTCATGAGAACGTGCAAAACGGTGTCTTTTGGGTACAGTCCCGAATCACATGGAGGCAATGAGCGATAGGAGGGGTTTCGTCTTTCCCGGTATTGGGGGTTGATGTTGTGCAGTATTCGATTGGCTATAACTGGAAGTCCCTGGCCAGGGCTGATATGGAGACATACTGATAAGTGTTATCAGCAGTCTCTCGACCCGTTATGAGCCTCACATCGACACGACTTATCGGTTACTGGGGTCTGACGTTTACCACCCCTAGACTGGATATTCTACATATCAGACGAAGAGACCGGACTGTACGGTAGTATTACTTATTGGATTCACAGAAGAATATACAGGCTTGCTTGTTGATCTCCTGATCGCTCAAAACCCGGGTGGCTGTTATGTTTAGCTGACCGCTTGCAGCTTGTGGGTGTTTAATATGATCATCACCTACTGCCGGCGTATTGACGATTCTTTAGAGTCCTATACAGAGATTTCCTGGCTCAGGCGAAACGGAGTAGGAGCACATATGTGATATGTGCGGGACCGAGAATAATACGATATGAGATATCGTATTCGATTCTCGCGATATGTGATATCGACCAGGTATATGTGACATAGCCGGGTCATCGGATCAAGTGTTGATTCAATGAACTGATACAGATTATATTAGTCGGTTATTTGCAAAATAACCGGATTATCGGATCAAGTGTTGATTCGATAATTTAATGTATAATTATATATTTGATATATTACATTACTTTAACTAATATAAGTTCACTTAAAGATTTTTTTTCTCACTTGATGATACATTGATGTATATGTGATATATGTTAATTGTATTATTTTCTTTTGTTACATTATATATTATATATGTGATATATAATATTGTAACATGTTAGGGTTACAATTGCAACTAGGGTTTTGAGATTAAACCATACTAGGGTTTGGATTAGAGTTAATGTTTTGCTTTGGGTAAATTCTAAATTGTGTAAATATTTATCCATGTTGACTTTGTCAACTCTCCTTGATATTTTGCTAGATATTTGTTAACCCAAACCCTAACCCTATCCATGGTTAAGTCTCTACAAGGGTTAAGCATGACATGCTTAACCCTTGGTTGCATTTTTAACCACAACAATAATTCATTTTCATCACCCTTTTTTCTTCATCTTCTCCTTGCTTCACAAAAAGGAGCTTGCTTGATTTTAATTTTGTGATGAAATAAAGTGAGAAATTGAAAACAAAAGAGAGCAAAATCCCTACTTCATCATCCTCATCTATTCTAGCCACTTAGATTAGGGTGTTCACTTCACTAATACCTAATTAGTGAAAAGAGAGCTTAGCTTTGTGATCCCTCAAGGTAGATCATCTTGGATTAGTGAAGACTTCAAGCAAGATACATCATTCACCTCATGGGGCCTCTCGAGAGTCTGAGAACTTGATGATCGCAGTGAAGAGACCTCAACACGGAGCTTATGAAGCGAAGGAACGGACTACAAATGTTGTAATCCCTAACTATTAGAAGTAAAGTTGTTTACTTTGATGTTTAGTTTGATTCTCTAGTTAAGATCCTAGGTTTAGGGTTATCTATAATGGAAAAATTTGAAATTAGAATGGGAGATGCTACCCAAAACCTTGTTGCCGTTGTAGGTATCCCAACAGTGGTATCAGATCCTAACTAGAGAATTAGACGGATAAGTGCAAGATTACGAAACCGAAACAACTCCGAAACACCCGACGAAAAACCCTAGTTTCTATAAATTTTTTAGAGTGTTAAAAAATGTTCCAAACAGTTGCAGAGTGATGTATGTGATACTATATGAACACCGTACAAATTTCATCCCAAACCCTCGGATTTTGGCCGAGATCATGACCCCCAAAACCGGCCAGATCGAATCCCCCAGTGCTGAAATTTGTACAGTGTTTTGGTCTCTGGGTTTTGGTACTTTTGGTGTTGTTTTCTTTTGCTAATTTTTCATGTGATGTTATCTTTTAGCAATGGCAATTCGGAGTGTTTCGTATTCGTAATTCTAGTTTTTGTTTCGGTAATTTTAGACGGTGTTAAAAAATTCGAACGGATATCAAATACCCATTTTTTCCCTTGCTGAAATTTTTTCAAGAGTTGGATCTTTTTCATAGTTAAAGAACATTCAAATATCATGCAAGTGATGCGGTGAACTCTCTAGAAGAACAAAACCTTAACTCGATTTTTTGACCGTCAAAACCACCTCTAAACCCTAGGGTTTGTGGTAGTTTAGCGGTGCCACAAGCGAGGAATTGGTTGACCCTTCAACGGCCGGTTCATTGCTACTGTGGCATGTGATTGATAATTTTAAACTACGCTCAAGTGTTGAGCTTTTGGGAAATTTTGGGTGTTTGTTGATTCGATCGGAATGTTTAACATCGTCTAGCTTTTTCTGTAATGTGATACAATATGTGGAATTCATATAGTTAGGCATGAAATCCGTAATATGTGATATTTCGGGTTTACGATGTCTAAGATGATTGTGGATTCCAAATGTTGTAGTTTTTCACTTTCTTTTCTGCGACCGTAAGTGTAATATGTGGTATATAGCCGTTTTCATTGCTATATGTCAACGACAATTATGATAGGCATATTTACTTACGTTGATGACATGTGATGTTATGTGTTGCTCTGATATGTTATATTGGATCGTCGTGTTTTGAATAGCCGGGGGTTTTATGTGAGATGGGGGTTTTTATTTTCATTCATGTAAAATTCATTGTATGTAATATTCTTTTATTGGGGCACTTCCGGGTTGAGGATGATGTCACCATTGTATATTATTTACTTTTCCGCATTAGGATAGACCCAAGGAGGGAAGCACAAGTAACCGGGTTCTACGGTCCAGTGGGAGGCCGTCTCGAGGAGTCGAGACCGGGTCTCCTAACCCTAGAATTGGCAGGGTTACTTGCCGCTCTCGTAGGGGTCTAGGGTTGTGGGTTTGGCTATTCATCGCGACCGTGGAATCCGTGTTTTATACAGGCTCAAAATAAAACACGGACCTCCTAATATATCCAATATTTCATATGTTATCTTCTGCTGCTGATATTAAGTGATGTGATCATATTATATGCGTGAGACGAATGCTTTATTATTGTATATATAAGATATATAATAAACGTTGCTTATGTTTTACACCCGCGCTAGTCCCACCCTGGTATGCCATTAGTTAAGTAACCTAACAGTGCATAACGGGACACAATGGCGAATGCGGATGGTATAAGCATACGTTGTATTTTCGTTTCTTCTGTGATGCTTAAATGATGGGATTCATTAATGAGATTAATGAAAGAAAAAAACCTAAAAGATGTTGTAGAATCAAATTTATAAAAAATGGTAGCTCTAGTTTTGCTTTGCATAGAGGTATTCCTTGTGGAATATCCAGCACCTTATTCGATAAGGAAAGAGTCGAGATCCCTTCACCGGAAGCGACCTCTTTAGCGAAACTAGCAGATACTACAAACTCACGGTTTAGTTTTTGATTGCTTCTATAGTTCTTGCTTTGCATAGCGGTATTTTTGAAATATCCTGCACCTTATTCGATAAGGAAAAAGACGAGATCCCTTCACCAGGAGTGACCTCTTTAGCAAAACTAGAAAAAAGCCTCAAAAACACTCCTTTTCAAAATCACTTGTTTCTACAACGATATCAAGTTCATTACGCGAAAGGTTTTCTGAAAAACCTGTCGTAGCCCTCCGTCATTTCAGATAAAGACTAGTTAGTATTCGTGCTGCATTTGTTGACCAATTAGTATTTATCTGCTAAAACATGAGATGTGATTGAGTTAGGGTAGTCGTACGACTTTGTTGACCTTAGCCAAGGGTCGTACGGGTGGGTTTAATTCAATTGGGAAATGACGGGTTGAACTTGGCTAGCGCTTATGATTTGTTGACCATAGCCAAGGTCATGAGTTGCTAGGGGCAAAAGTATTATCGAGAATTTCACGTGTTGAAATTTTCAATGAGATTGCATACCTTCTATGAGATAGTTGGATCCTGATACCCACTGCGAGTAAGAGTTACTCCTGGGAGAGTTTTACAAATGACAATTAGCCGATCAAGTAGGTGTCTAGAAAGGTGTTAACGGGGTTATGCCTCTGGGAAAACGAGGTTTATTTTAATTAGGTCCGTACGAAAGCACGGGGAACCTCTCTCAAAGTACGCCAGAGAAGGGTAGCCATACCATATGTTACCCTACCACCTCCACTTCAGGGAGAGTCGCCTTTTGCGCATGTAGTTGATCCGCGTCAGACTTATGTTCAGAGAGGTCGTGGTCGCGGAGGGTTTGTTCAGAGAGGACAGGGTGGCAGAGGAGGAATACAGCTAGTTGCAGGTAGAGGGCAGGCATGAGCATTTGCTTTGACACTTCAGGACACGCAGGCGTCCAATGCAGAGTTCTCAGGTACTTTTTCTGTATGTTCTTTTGATGCACACATTTTGTTTAATACGGGATCTATGCACTCGTATGTTTCTACACCCTTCATGTCGAAGCTGGGCCGAGAGTCGTGTTTGCTAGATCAACCGCTTGTCGCGACTACTCTTGTTGGCAAGTCACTTGTTGCGCGACACGTATTTCGGTCATGTGCCAATCGGATAGGAGATAGGGATTCGTCCGTCGATTTGATCCTTCTAGATATGTTGGACTTTGACGTTCTCCTGGGCACGAATTGGTTAGCTACATGCTATACGTCTGTGGACTGCCGCGAGGAGACATTCATGTTTCATTTTCCCGGCGAGTCAGTTCTTGTTGTGCAGAGGGACCGTGGTGCCACCTCTCACAGTTTGATTTCAGCCTTTTACGCTAGTCGGCATTTGAGGAGAGGATATCGGGGATTCTTAGCTTCCATTCGTGATATCGGAACCACAGTAGATTCGTTGGACCGGGTTTCTGTCGTGCGAGAGTTTCCTGACGTTGTTCCCGATAAGCCAGTGGAGCTTAGAGAGCTTAAGGATCAACTGCAAGAGTTGCTTGTTAGGGGACTTGTACGTCCAAGTGTTTCACCTTGGGGAGCTCCTGTTCTGTTCATCAAGCAGAAGGATGACAGTTGAGGTGGTGCATTGATTTTCGTCAGTTAAAACGAGTTACGGTGCGGAATAGGCACCCTTTACCTCGCATTGACGATTTGTTTGATCAGCTCCAGGGTGCGGGACATTTTTCTAAGTTTGAATTGAGATCAGGTCATAATCAGTTGTGGGATCGGAATGATGACATTCCGAAGACTGCTTTTCGTACGCGCTGCGGGCGTTATAAATTTTTGGTGGTGTCGTTGGACTCACCAATGCCCCAGCAGCATTCATGGATGTGATGAACCAGATCTTTCAGGCCATTCCTCGACCAGTTTATTGTTGTGTCATTGATGACATACTGGTTTATTTCTAAGAGTCGAGAGGAACATGAACAACACTTGAGGATTTCCTTGCAGACATTGAGAGAGCACCAGCTGTTTGCTAAATTCTCGAAGTGTTTCTTCTGGCTTGATAGTGTGGACTTCCTAGGTCATGTGGTTACGGGAGACGGTATTCGTACAGACCCGTGGAAGATCGAGGCCGTACAGCTTTGGCCCAGGCCTGTATCAGTGATAGAGGTCTGCAGTTTTTTGCGCCTAGCCGGTTTTTACCACCGTTTCGTGCAGGACTTCTCGAGTATCGCTGCACCACAGACCGTACTGACCGGGAAGGGGGTTACTTTTCTTTAGACTGAGGCATGCGAGCTGAGTTTTCAGCAATTGAAGACTCGGTTGACGGCTGTACCAGTTTTTATCTTTACCTTCTGGATCGGGCGGCTTTGTCGTTTACTGTGATGTTTCGCGAGTGGGGCTCGATTGTGTTTTGATGCAGCATGATAGAGATATCGCTTATGCTTTCCGACAGTTGAAGAAGCAAAAGCAGGATTATCCCACTCATGATCTTGAGATGGCCGCGGTGGTCTTGCGCTGAGGATTTGGGGACACTACTTGTACGAAGATTCGTGTTAGATTTTCACAGACCACCAGAGCTTAATGTACATCTTCCTGCAGCGGGATCTGATTTTGAGACGGCACCGTTGGATGGATCTTGTTAGGGATTATGATTGTGGGATCCTTTATCACCCGGGCAAGGCGAATGTAGTAGCTAATGTTTTGAGTCGTAGGCTCGGGAGTAACTTGTTCCAGTTGAGCGCAGTTCAGAGACGGTCTTCTGCAGATTTGCAGTTCTTGTGCGACAGCTGAGTACAGCTTAAGTTCACCTCCACTGAGGGAAAGCTTGCTCATGTCCGCGCCCGTCCACTTCTACTAAATCGTTTTCGTGAGGCACAGCCCGCCGACGCCCATTGTCTGAAATTATTGAGCATGTTCGGCAGGGCAAAGATTCGGAGTTCTGATTGATGACCAAGGTATGCTACGTTTAGGGACTCGTTTGTTTGTACCTGATCCTGATGGGTATAGACGCGAGATTCTAGAGCAGGCCCATCAGTCATCTTTTAGTGTTCACCCAAATTCCACCAAGTGGTAACGTGACTTGAGAGATAGTTACGGGTGGGCAGGGATGATGAGTGAAGTTTCGGATTCCGTTTTGAGGTGCTTGACTTTTCAGCAAGCTAGGGCTGAGCATTTGAGACCGACAGGAGAGTTGCAACTTTTAACCGTTCCGGAGTGGGAATGGGAGAAAATCTCTATGGATTTCGTTGTGGGTCTACCTAGGTCTAGTCAAGGGTATGACTCCATTTGGGTGATTGTTGGCCGGTTAACGAAAGCGACTCACTTCCTTCCAGCGATGACCACTTTCGGTTATGCTTGTATGCTCAGTTTTACAGTGGTGAGTTTGTGCGTTTGCACGGAGTTCCTTCATGCATTGTATCCAATAGAGGCACCCAGTTCACCAGCCGTCTTTGGCAGAAGCTTCAGGGATCCTTGGGTACCTGTTTGAGCTTTAGCACCGCTGTCCATCCGTAGACCGATGGTCAGTCAGAGCGGACTATACAGACTCTGAAGGATATGCTCCGTGCGTACGTACTAAATTTTGTTGGCAGTTGGGATCGTCACTTGCCATTGATAGAAGTTCACCTACAATAACAGTTATCAGGAGACGATTCAGATGGCACCTTTTTAGGCTTTGTATGGTAGATGGTGTCGATCGCCAGTCTGTTAGACCGAACTCAGCGAGAGCAGGATTTTTGGACCCCGGCTAGTTCAAGAGACTACGGAGAAGATCCAGTTGATTCAGGACAGGATGAGAGTAGCCCACTGCAGACAGAAGTCTTTTACCGACCGTCGTCGTCGCGGACTTGAGTTCGCAGTGGGAGATCATGTATTCGTACGGATTTTTCCGATGAAATGGCGTATTGAGTTTTGGGAAACTTAGTCCCAGAATTGTAGGTCCTTTTGAGATCCTTGAGCGAGTCGGTACCGTTGCCTATCGTTTGGCACTTCCGCCCAGATTTCCGGATATTCACCCCGTAATTCTTGTGTTGATACTTCGCAAATACCTTCATGGCCCTTCTCACATGATTCAGCACCAGACCATTCAACCAGGACGCGATCTTTCGTTCACCAAACAGCCGATAGTTATATTGGATCGGTAGGTGGAGAAACTTCGGTCAAAAGTCTTGCCATCTGTAATGGCTCTTTGGCATAGCCTGTCTAGTGAGGAGATCACTTGGGAGGCTGCGAGCAAGATGCAAAAGAATATTCCCTCATCTCTTCGAAGGTGTGCGTAGCTAGATTTTTTAATTCGGGGACCAAATTTCTTTAAGGGGGAAGATTGTAATGCCTTGAAAATTAGTTTAGGTTAATTTCGCGTTAATTAGCGATAATGCGTGTTTTTCATAAAACCTCGTTAATAGCTATTTCCACATAGTCTAGAATAAATCTAATTTTAATTGTGAAAATATGTAATTATATATATAATTGTGTTTTATTAATTAATATTAAATTTATTGTTCAAATATTTATCAAATTTCCTTAACTATTATTTTCTAAGAAAATTTTTAGTTTAGCATGCACAAACCGATATTTACCCTAGGTTAATGTTGTAACTTGTCTTCATTTTATTTTCCCTCATGGTTCTATTTATCCTTCAAAACAAAACAAAACAAATAAAGAAAATAAGGAAAAGAAATGAAAAAGAGGCATGGGGTATTTATTAGGCATGGAGAAGCTTGACTTTTGGACACTCTTTCTCTTTCCCCCTCACTCCCATTAGCAGCCAGCAGCAACCCCTCCCTCTTCATTTCTTCTTCTTCACTACATCTCCAAGCCTCCATCTCCACTAAAAATCCATCTTTTATCACACAAATCTTATATTTAACACTCCAAAATAACCCCTAGTTGGTTCTTGAAGCAAGTTTTGGCTTTAGGAGGCAAGGCCAGCAAGTTTGAACCCTCCTAAGACCAACTTGAGGTATTAAGCCTACCCCAATTACCCCTTTTTGCTAAACCTGTAGTTATTTAGCTTAAAGTAGTGTTTAAGTGAGGTTTTAGTGCTAATTTTGTGGTTTAAGTGGAGATTAGGCAAAGTTAGGGTTTTTATGGCTTGATTAGCTTAATTAAGTGTTGTTAGTGTCGCTTAATCCTAATCTTTGCACCAGTTTACACTAAAGCCCCATATTGTATTAAATTAGTGCTTAATTAGTGTTTAGTTAAGAATTAGGTTCATTTTGGGATCTGCTTTTAAACCAGAACCATCAGGCAAAAGTTGCAATTACTGGAACTTAGTTACTGGGCTATGACCACACACACGAAGCACAAGTCCCCAATTCCACTCCATGGCCGCAAATTTAAGGGTTCTGGCCTCAAATTGCGGCCAGAGGGTAGACCTGGGTGTCGGGGCTTCTACTGTAAGTGTCTGCTACATTTGGTAGGTCTTTGGTATATGTAACTTTTCATGTTTCCACTCGAATCAAAATATGGGACCAAATACCTTATTTTTAGTACTTTTAGACTTGCGCGACACGTACGTTAAGAGTTTAGGTTTAGTGTTTGCTGTGTATCACAGCATGTCAGGGTGGTTTCAGACGTTAGCACACACGTTTCGGTGTTTCGAGTGCACACGCGTTAGCTTGCGACACTAGTTTCTCGTATTGTTTTGATATCGCGTTTTTGCAGGATATTAGCCTTATGTGTGTTGCTTTGTGTAATCCTAGGACCGGTCACGGAGACATCGGACATGGCGCGGAAAGGAAAGACGGTGATTGGATCAGACTAGCGGAGGCGTTCCGGTGAGTAGATGTACACATCTACGGGGGAAATCGTTCGGATGGCGCAAGACGCCCAATAGTTAGAATTTCATTTAGTACTTACACTTATACGTAGTCCTTAGTTAATCATCTCGTTGCATAGCATCATCATTTATCACACACACACACACACACACACACACACATATACTATGATAGTACCTCATAGGACACTCGCGCTATTACCATTGGTTTATGCTGCACGAGCACTATTCATGGGGACACACACGCCTTGGTAATTGCTATGCCATGAACACTTTATAACTTGTTTAAATCTGCATCTTGTCACTTGTGCCAATTATTGATAAATAAACCTGCATTTGATATATTTAATTCATCAAAATAGATACGTAGGATTGCTAGTCATATGCACATATCTTATTACATCATTGTTCATGCATAGTTTTCTAGTTCCGCATCGCATTGTATATTGTTGATATTATAGACATTCATACATTCCTACATGTTCATGTATTATGATTCTTCTCGAGAATTTATGTATTTATGAGATTTATGGATTTGGAGAAACCGCAAGAATTTAAGAACGTATTATCATTTTAAAAATGTGAGTTGCGTTTTCTCATGATATGATGTATATATAGCGTCCACCATGAGATTTCTCGGTGCTTGAGCGGTATCATACACCCGATTCGAGGAGGAGGAGGAGGAACCGTTTGTGGGTGCATGGTGGACCCGGTGCGGTACCCCGGGACAAGATGGTCGCAGATAATGGCGTTAGGGAAGCACTACCGACCGGTTATTTATGACGCGGCAGATATCCGGAGTATACCGACGTAGTCTTGAGTTATGATGATATGGGCCAGTCCGGATTGCCGGAGCCCTAGATCAGATATTTTGTGCCAGTTCGGATTGCCGGAGCCCTGGAAAATTGAGATATTCATATTTAGTGTCGATGCTTGACATGGATTTATATTGATTTCATTGATAAAACTAAAGCTAAATTACAGAAGTTTAATAGATAAGAATACAGATTTCCTATGTTAATTATATTCAAATTTCGTATTGTTTATTGCATTCATGTTGCATACATATTATTATATCGCATCATATTAGTAATTATAGGTTGTGACATCCTTGTGTACATGCTTACGATGGCCTTATTAGATATTACTTATTACTCACGAGTTGGCAACTCACCCCCGTCATGCCACAGTGTTTTGCAGGTTCGACCCATCAGCACAGTAGCGTCGGGCGCACTTCCTCTTTTGCTCCTTTTGCTTAGACTCGCAGCTTTGCTCGTAGGTGGGTTGTGGGGTTATTTTGTTGCCACCTTGTATCATCATTGTATCTAGTGTACTCCATCTACCGTATTTACCACATGTATTAGTATATTGTGACTTAGAGACGAGACATTGAGATTTGTGTATTTATATGTTGTATCTCGAGGTCGAGCTCACTTGAGCCGACATGATATTTTATTGTTTTATGCCCTTATATACTTATTTTTGCACAGTGAAGATATTTATATTTCGTGGGATTTGAGTCCGCCTTGGGGCGAAGAGCTAGCTCCCGCTTGGGGATGCCTAATTTCATATTGTGCATATATTCCTGTTTTGTACCCGTTTGGGGCCAATATTTACAAAGGAAACTCTGCCGAAATTTTTGGAAAATGATGTTGCTTTTAAAAAAAAGCTTGATATAACATAGTGATTTAAATCGCTTTCAATAAATCTTGGTTTTCTTTCACTCTACTGCTCTTTTTTTGGTTTTGATTTCTGGGTTTTGGCTTACTTAGATTACGTACGCCTTGAGACATTCCGTAATTTAAGTGCCAGTCACGTTCCGTACTTTTCGGGTCGTGATATTACATCATGTTCTTTACTGAGTTAAAGAAGGATATAATTCTGTATTGGAGGATAATGTTGTGAATATTTTCCTGAATCAAGAGTTGATTCGATCAGGCACATTACATAATAGCATATACGTTCTAAATCAAAACACGGTTCAAAGTATCTAGAAACACACAAGAGGAGTAGTTCAGAAATGAACAAATTCTTCTTGTGGCATTGTAGACTAGGTCATATCTATGTGACACGACCAGCTAAGTTATATAAGGATAAATATAAGAATCTGTTCGAATTTTCATCTTATCTTACTTGCCAGTCTTGTCTCAAAAGTAAAATGACCAATACTCCGTTTACTCGAAACAGAGAAAGAGTTACTAAACTCTTGGGATAGATACATGATGATGTATACGGTCCTATGTCTACAAATGCCAGGGTTGATTCTTTGTACTTCATTACATTCATCGACGATCTCTGAAGATTCGGACATGTGTAAACACATGTCTGAAGCTTCTGAGAAATTCAAGGAATAAAAGCTTGAAGTTAAAAACCAAACGGGTAGAAGTATTAAAGTCCTTCGATGTGATCGAAGAGGAGAATACTTGGGCATGGAGTTCCTGGAGTTTCTAAAAGGAGAATGTGATTCTCTCTCATCTTACTCCTTCGTATACACCACAGCACAACAGTGTATTGGGGCGGAGGTATCGCACCCTATGAGATATGGCGCGCTCTATAATGAGTATTACTGAGTTACCTGTTTCCTTTTGGTGTTATGCACTGGAGAAGCTGCATACCTATTCATTGGGGTTCCAACCAAATCAGTGCCTACCACTACATATGAGATATGGAATGGAAAAAGACCGTGTCTTAAACGAGTTAAGATATGGGTTGTCTGGCCTATGTTGAAAGGCAAAATCCGGACAAGCTCGAGACAAGGTTAGTTCTGTAAGTTTGTTAGGATATCCCAAACATTTGTGAGGGAATATCTTCTACCACTCTGAGGAACAAAAGGTGTTTTGTTTCTCAGCATGCCACCCTTTTAGAAAAGAAATTTCTTATGAAGAAATTTGTGGTCATGAGGTAGAACTGGAAGGAGTTCCAGCTAGATAAACTAACAGCTGATGATTTGGTGAAAGTAAAGGATTCAATAGTTTCCAACGAACCTCAGCATCTCCGTGAATCTGGTAGGGTTCCTCATCCACTTGTGAGATACTACGGTCTTCTCGGTGACAGTGAGAGCAAGGATTGCATCATAGTTGATGATGGCCCAACTAGGTTCAGGCAGGCCATCACGAGTGGTGACTTTGTGAAAAGGCTGGATGCTATGCGATCAAAGATGGAATCCATGTACACCAACAAAGTATGACTTTGCATGTTGCACCTGAAAAGGTAAAACCCATTGGGAGCAAATGGATCTTGAGAAGATTCTTGGTGTAGATGGAAAAGTTGAGACTTTCAAAGCTATGCTTAAGTCCATCAGGATCAATGCAAGTATCGCGGAGTTGGAACATCTGTTTTGATGTGACAGTCAAAGAGTTTGACTTCATCAAAATGGTAGATGAACCTTGTATATATAAGAAGGTTGTAGAGAGTAAGGTTGTCTTCCACGTATTGTACGTAGATAACACACTGTTGATAGGAAATGGTTTCCTATGCTATACTCAGTCAAGCTCCTCTTATCACGAAGATTCTCCATGGAAGATCTGGATAATACCTACTACATCAAGTGGATTATGATCTATGGTGATAGATCTAAGTGGATGTTAGGAATGTCTCAAATCCAGGTACATTAACACCATACTAAAGGGGTTTAGCATGAAAGATTCTAAGCGTGGTGGTTCACCCACTTACTCAGGAATCACTCTATCTAAAAAGAAGTCTTCCAAGACTGATTTAGAGAGAGCTCGCGTGCAAGGGACACCCTATGCTTCGGCAGTAGGCTCTATCATGTGTGCGATGTTATATACCAGACCAGATGTAGCTAACTCACTAGGTGTAGTGATTAGGAATCAATCGGATCTTAGGAGAATCACAGGACAGCTGTGGAGGACATTCTTAAGTACTTGAGAAGCATTAAAAGAAAGTTCTTGGTTTGAGCTTCCAGAGTGATAAGGTCGACTGAAAGTCAGTCACAGGCATTATCTTTACCCTCAGTGGAGGGACGGTATGTTGGAAGAGTTCCAAGCTAGATACCGTGACATACTAGACGATAAAGGCTGAATACATTTCTACCAATGATGCTGCCAAAGTGGTTGTCTAGGCATTTCTTGTTCATGAGATGAACATGGTTCCTACCATTGAGCGTCCAATAACTGTTATTGTGATAACAATGGAGTTGTGGTTTTGGCCTAGGAACGAAGGTCCCATCGGCGTTCCAGACATATTCTGAGGCAAGCATCACCTGATCAGGGAGATGGTTAATCTCCAAGGGATCAAGGTTAGGATAGTAGATTTTGATGTTAACACGGCGGATCCACTTACCAAGGCTTGCTTCCCCAAATACTATTTGAGAGATTTTTGGGATGGTTGAGCATGGGATGCTACAACCACTGCTATATTGTTGGGTATTGGATACTACAACAGATGGTCTTAGTGCAAGTGGGATATATATGCCCTAGAGGCCATTACTGTACATGGGATTTATATTGTAGTGGATGCTTGGACATATATAGGGAGGACTTTCTTGTTCGATATGATAGTATGATATATAGTTACTCTTTGTCTTAACATGTTGACTAGTATACGTGATGTTGTCTTGCTCTCACATGTTGATAAAACCCTTATGACGTGTACTTGACTACCAGGACTATGATTGAGATCATACTAGTGGGGCCAATGGTAGTCCACAAGTACACCCTATAATTGTTCCTAGTAGTGGGGGTATCGAGATAGGGCATCGATACTCCAGAGTAGACTTGCGTATACGCTTCTCAACCCATATGATGGGCGATGGATGATCCCACATCCATTGGTGTTTGACATCAGAGAAGGTATACAGGTACTCAGTGGAGACAGGGTATACTGGACGGACTCACCGAGAACTCCTAGATGGTATTATACCTATCGTCGGATAGCAGTTCTTTGGTGACACTGGTACAGGTTAGTCTGTAGACCCGAGATCGTCATAGAGTCTTGTGTGATTCCCACTGTACTTTGATTTCCACCATACCACGGTCAAGAGATCGTGCAAAAAGGTGGTTTTTGGGTACAGTCCTGAGTCACATGGAGGCAATGAGCGATAGGAGGGGTTTTGTCTCTCCCAGTATTCGGAGTTGATGTTGCGCTATGCTCGATTGGCCATAACAGGAAATCTTTGGCCAGTTTTGCTGAGATCTACTGGTAAGTGTTATCAGTAGTTTCTCGAACCGTTATGGACCTTGCATCGGCATAACTTATCAGGATATTGGGATCTGACGTTATACCACCCCCAGGCTGTGGTATGAGACATATCAGACGAAGAGACTGGACTGTACAGTAGTGTTACTGATTGGATTCGCAGGAGTACGATCATGCTTGCTTATTGATCTTATGATCGCTCAATACCCGGGTGGCCGTTACGTTTAGCAGACCGCTTACAGCTTATGGGTGTTTGATATGACCATCACTTACTGCCGGCGTATTGAGGAGTCTTTAGAGTCCTACACAGAGGTTTCCTGGTTCATGCAAAACGGAGTAGGAGCACATATGTGATATGTGCGGAACTGAGATTAATGCGAGTATGTTATATCGCATTCTATTCTCGCGAAATATGACATTCGTCGGTTATATGTGATATAGCCAAGTTATCGGATCAAGTGTTGATTCGATAAGTTGTTACTGTTGATATTAGTCAGTTATATGAGACATAGCCGGATTATTAAATCAAGTGTTGATTTAATAATTTAATTTATAATTATATATATGATATATTACATTACATTAACTAATATTAGCTTACTTAAGTAATTATTTTTCTCACATTTGATACACTTTACATATATATGATATATGTATTGTTTTCTTTTTACACATAAATATATATGTGATATATATTCATGTGTCATGCTATGTTATGTAGGGTTCCTAGGCACACCCATGAGGTTCTACAACTGATCAATCATGTCCAATTCAAAATTTTCTATGTGCCAAAGAACCCTAAACTAGATCGTTACTAGAGGTAAAGGCGAAACTACAAGCAAGCTAACAACTTAACTACTAAGTGAATGGAAATACAACCTTTGTAGATCCGGTCCTCCACTTCCTTGGCTCTGTGATGACGTCCCTCCGCTGCGATCAACCGGATCCCGGGCTCTAGCGTTGATTTTGTCGAAGAAATGATCGGGCTACGTCGTTGACTTCGATGCCGAAGATGATCTACGTCGAGGCAACTCTAACTCAAGCTCCATCTTCACTTGGTCATGAAACTTGTGAAGATAACACACTCTACTACATGGCAAGTGGTAGAGGATGAAGAAATAGGAAGTGGGTTCACTTTGGAATTGGATTTCTCACTTGGATTCATCACTTGGAATTTTCTAGCAAGCTTTTCTTTTCTTCATAAAGAAGATGAAGAAGAAGAAAGAAAAAGAATTATTACAAAAAGAAAATTCAAGTGATATCTATCATATTGCAACCATGGGTGAGATAAACTCATGTAGAGAATAAACTAGGGTTTAGGTAAATGGTTAGGGTTAAGGAATAAAACAAAATGGTAAGACTTTTTCAAAGATGCTAGAAAACAACATGAAGCTTCTAGTAAAGAAAAGAAAGAAAGCCACCATTTTGTTTTAACTAAATAAATAAAATAAATAAATAAATAAATCAAACCCTAACCATTAACCTAATCATAGTTTAAAGTATACACACACCCAAGTTTGCATTTATCATCAAACATGATACAAACAAGTGCACAAAAATATAACATATATACAATGTGCACAATCTAGTGAGAAAATAATCTTAAGTGAACCAATACTAGTTAATGTAAAGTAATATATCAAATATATAATTATACATTAAATCATTAAATCAACACTTGATTTAATGATCCGGTCATACTGCATATAACCGACTAATATTAAGTGTATCAATGTATCGAATCAACACTTGATTCGGTAACCCGGCTAATGATACAAATCACGAGAATAGAATACAGTATCACATACTGGTATTATTCTCGGTCCCGCACATATCTCATATGCGCTCCTATTTCGTTTCGCTTGAGCCAGGAAACCTTTGTGTAGGACTCTAAAGACTCGTCAATACGCCGGCAGTAGGTGATGATCATATCAAACACCTACAAGCCGCAAGCGGTCTACTAAACGTAACGGCCACCCGGGTATTGAGCGATCAGAAGATCAATGAGCAAGCCCGCTCACACTCCTGTGAATCCAATCAGTAACACTTACCGTACAGTCCGGTCTGTTCGTCTGATATGTCGCATATCTTGCCTAGGGGTGGTAAACGTCAGACCCCAGTAGCTCGATAAGTCGTGTCGATATTTGGTCTATAACAGTTCGAGATACTACTGATAACACTTACCAGTAAATCTCAGCAACCCTGGCCAGGGATTTCTGGTTATAGCCAATCGAACACAGCACAACATCAACTCCCTATACCGCGAGAGACGAATCCCCTCCTATCGCTCATTGCCTCCATGTGATTCGGGACTGTACCCAAAAACCACCATTTTGCACACCCTCTTGGACGTGGTAAGGTGGAAATCAAAGCACAGTGGGAATCACACAAGACTCTATGACGATATCGGGTCTACAGACTAACCTGTACCGGTGTCACTAGAGAACTGCTATCTGACGTAAGGTATAATACCATCTGGGAGTTCTCGGCGAGTCCGTCCAGTGTACCCAGTCTCTACTGAGCACCCGTATATCATCTCTGATGTCAAACACCAATGGATATGGGATCATCCATCGCCCATCTGTATTGGTCGAGAAGGTATACGCTAGTCTACTCTGGTATATCGATGCCCTGTCTCGATACACCCACGACTAAGGACCTTGAAGGATGTACTTATGGACTACCATGTCCCCACTAGTATGATCCGCATCATAGTCCAGGTAGTCAAGTACACATCCTAAGGGCTTTACCAACATGTAACAGAGAGACAATCAGTGTACACGTTAAGGTAAAGAGCAACCAGATAGCATACTATCATGTCGAGCAAGAAAGTCCTCTCTATATATGTCCAAGCATCCACTACAATATACATCCTATGTACAGTAATGGCCTCTAGGGCATACATATAACTAACATGTTACATATGCAACAAGGGTGTATGAGACTTATACCATGCTAAAGTTTATGTTATGGTTAATATTTATCATTAAGTTATTACAAATTAGTGGATAATGTTTCAAGCTTGGATGAAGCTTGTAGAATATTGACCAAGTCCACTTGTTTGTCTTACTTAAGATATTTGTTAACCCAACCTTAACCACAAACCATAGTTAATTCTCTACATGAGTTAGGCATGACATTAACTCACCATGGTTGCATTTCTAACCTCATGAGGGTTTCATTCTCTTCATCCTTTCATCACTTGAGATTCATCTTCTTCATGAGCTCAAAAAGCTTCCTAGGGTTTTGAGAAGTGATGAAATATTGTGAGAAAAATAAAACTAAAGTGAGCTCACATCCTATTTCATCATCCTCTACTATTATCCATTTAGTTTAGGGTGTTTGCTTCACTAATTTCACCATTAGTGAAGAGATAGCATGAGCTTGAGTCTCCTCGACGTAGATCATCTTCGGCCTCGAAGACATTAAGTAAGCTTGTTCATTTCTTCATGTGAACCCTTACTAGAGTCCGGGTCTTCACAACTTGCAACGAAGGGACTACGACATGGAGCTTTAGAAGTGAAGGACCGGTCTACAAAAGTTGTATTCCCTCATTCACTTAGATGTAAAGTGTTTACATTTAGTATCGTCGGATTTTCTAGTAACGATTCTAGGTTTAGGGTTAGCTAATACGGCAATAATTTAAAAATGGTATGGACGATGCCTCTCGAAACCTTGCTGCCGTGCTAGACAACCCTACACATCCTAGGTATGAGATACCGGAACAGGATCCCACATATGTAAGATGATACGTGGGCTAAAGAAAGGTAGACAACTGAGAAAAGGTGATCATTCTCTAGAGTAGAGAATGGTGTAAGTGTTGCAACCAAATCAGTTGGTAAATATCACCTTATATTAATACATTGATTTTAAACAAATGTTATTACATACCGAACCTGATATACGACATTACATCAGTTTCTTTATTTAAAGAAGGATATAATTTTGTATTACAGGATAATGTTGTGAACATTTTCCTGAATCAAGAGTTGATTGGATCAGACACGTTATGAAATGGCATATACGTTCTAAATTAAACCACAGTTCAAAGTATATAGAACACACACAAGTGGAGTAATTCAGAAATGAACGAATCCTTCTTGTGGCATTGTAGACTAGGTCATATCAATGTGACACGACTAGCTAAGTTATATAAGGATGGATATTTGAATCCGTTCGAATTTTCATTTTATAATACTTGTCAGTCTTGTCTCAAAGGTAAAATGACCAATACTCCATTTACTGGAAACATAGATAGAGTTACTGAACTCTTGGGACTGATACATAATGATGTATGCGGCCCTAAGTCTACACATGCCAGGATTGGTTCCTCGTACTTTATTATTTTCACTGACCATCTCTCAAGATTCGGACATATGTTCTTGTTGAAACACATGTCTGAAATTTTTAAGAAATTCAAGGAATATAAGCTTGGAGTTGAGAACTAGATGGGTAGAAGTATTAAAGTCCTTTGATATGATCGAGGAGGAGAACACTTGAGCACGGAGTTCCTGAATTATTTAAAAGTGAATCACGTTATCTCAGCTTACTCCTCCATATATACCACATCACAATGGTGTATCGGGGCGGAGGTATCGCACCCTATTAGATATGGTGCGCTCTATAATTAGTACCGTTGAGTTGCATGTTTCCTTTTGGGAGTTATGCGCTTAAGAAGCCGCATACCTATTGAGTAGAGTTCCATCCAAATCAGTGCCTACCACTCCATATGAGATATAGAATGGGAAGAGACCATCTCTTAAATGAGTTAAGATATGTGGTTGTCTGGCCTATATTGAAAAGCAAAATCCGGACAAGCTCGAGGCAATGTCAGTTCTGTATAAGTTTGTTGGATATCCCGAACATTCGCGAGGGTATATTTTCTACCAAACCGAGAAACAAAAGGTGTTTTGTTTCTCAGCATGCCACCTTTTTAGAAAAGTAATTTCTTATGGAAGAAATTAGTGTTCATGAAGTAGAACTGGAAGGAGTTCCCGCTAGAAAAACTAACAGCTGATGATTTGGTGAAACCAAAGGATTTAATAGTCTCCAACGAATCTCAGCCTCTCCGCGAATCTGGTAGGGTTTCTCATCCACCTGAGAGATACTACGGTTTTCTCGGTGACAGTAGGAGCGAGGACTGCATCATGGTAGATGATGACTCATCCAGGTTCAGGCAGGCCATCACGAGTGGGGACTCTGTGAATTGGCTGGATGCTATGCAATCAGAGATGGAATCCATGTACACCAACAAAGTATGAATTTGAATGTTGCACCTGAAGTGGTAAAACCCATCGGGAGCAAGTGGATCTTAAGAAGATTCTTAGTGTGGATGGAAAAGTTGAAACTTTCAAAGTTATACTTATACTAAAAGGTTTTCGTCAATAACTAGGTGTGGATTATGATGAAACCTTTTCTCCAATGGCTATGCTTAAGTCCATCAGGATTAGAGCATGCATCGCGGAATTAGAACATCTGTTTTGATATGGCAGTCAAAGAGTTTGACTTCATCAAAAATGGAGATGAACCTTGTATATACAAGAAGGTTGTAGAGAGTAAGGCTGTCTTCCTCGTATTGTACGTAGATGACATACTCTTGATAGAAAATGGTTTCCTATGCTACACTCGGTCAAGATCCTCTTATCATGAGGATTCTCCATGGAAGATCTGCATGATGCCTACTACATCTTGTTGATCATGATCTATGATGATAGATCTAAGTGGATGTTGGGAGTATCCCAAATCCAGGTATATTAACACCATACTAAATGGGTTTAATATGGAGGATTCTAAGAGTGATGGTTCGCCCACTTACTCATGAATCACTCTCTCCAAAAAGATGTCTTCCAAGACTGATTTGGAGAAAGCTCGCATATAAGGGATACCCTATGCTTCAGCAAAAGGCTCTATCATGTATGCGATGTTATGTGATTGATATATATTTAAAGAAGTGTGTGTAGTAACCACAATCAATAACGGTGTCGTATGTAGCTAGACCGAGATGAGTACGGGTCGTCCTCAGGGATATGTGAAATCTTTTAATCTTTCTTTAGACGTGTTGATTAGGAGGAGGACGAAGAATAGATAATAGTGAAGAATAGTTATAGAATCTAGATCTAAATTAAACATGGATGTAGAATATAGATCTAATTTAAAGATGGATGTAGATTTTATATCAGAAGAGGGCTTGTAGGGTTCATTAGGATTTAGTAATTCTGAATGATTAATAAAGATGACTCATTTTATCTTTTGATAGATTTAAAACTAAATTGATAGTGATGAATGAGGATTAGGGTTCTTGGAAGAAACTAGGTTTCCACACCATTGACCCTTATCCTTTCATTGATCTCTATTCATGTCTAGCCCTTAACAAAACAATTGTTAATCTGATCTCAAATAATGGTCGAGACTAGAAATAAATTGGTAGCGCACCCGATAAGGATGTTAACGGTTCTTTTGCTAAAATTTATAAACTTCATAAGACGTAAAAGAAGTTAAAATATTTTCTCATCCATTGATCTATCCTAATCATACGAACCTTCTCAAGCGGAGAATTACTCATGCGTGATGGAGATAAAAGAACAGATAGAGATGAAATTCATAATGTAATCAAATAATTAAACTAATTAAACTAAAGATCTACCTTTATTAATCAACTTCACAAGTACAAACTTCAAGTTTAGATTACAAGAGTAAGAAGAAGTTACTCTCGATCTCTGCCTTATCGGATGTAGATGTTCCGTCGAATCTCACGTTACTTTATCACGTCGAATGTTTGACCTGTCTTGGATCATTTTTTCTTTGACGGTGATTAGCTTGTGTAAAATATTGATGATTTCTAAGTTTAGCTCTCGGTCCTTTATGTAGCCCCAAAACCAGAAACCAAAGATCTCCAGAATTAGGGTTTGTTGTTGCAAATCACAACTAAAAATCCCATATTCTGACTCGGTGAATCGGCCGCGGATCCGCCGCATATTGCATGGTTTAGCCGCAGATCCGCGGTTTGTTGGTGAGATCTTGTCTTCACAATTCTGGAGCTGCTTTGTTGTGACACATGGAGATTTATTTGATGTCTGAAATCTTCATATCTTTTCTGAGTCTCTACCAGTATTGATTCTTCGATTTTATTTAACTTTATCGGTGTTGGGGTAAAAATTTACACCCCGGTTGACCGAGTCAAAGTCAAATTCAACTCCCAAGCTAGGTAGGCCTAAGCCCAGGTCAAGCGGGCCCATGCCCAAGTCGAGCCCGCGGCCAGCCTCCTTCATGCCCAAATATAGGTCATGTAATAAATAATTTTTATATAATTTTTTATACATGAATGTATGCAAAATGGGCATAAAGCCAATATTTTGTAAGCTCATGGCTTATGTGCAAAAAAGAAATGGCACATGAGCCATGGGATGGGCAAAATGCCATTTTGCAAAGCCCAAGGGGCTATATGTAAATATGTAAGCCTATATAAGGCAAAATGATGATGAATAAAAAGAAGACTTTTTCATTCTCTAAAAAACCTAGGGTTTGTACATCTTTCCCTTTTCTGAAGGTTTCAAACCTTCTTCTTCCTTTTGAATTAAATCAAGAGTTTTACTCTTCCTTTTCCAAAACTAAATAGTTTTTCACCACAAAACCCACGAAGAGGAACTTGGATCTACCATCAGATCTCAAAAAGAAGAGATTTTTTTAACATCCCACATCTCTTGATCTTCAAGATCCTGTCAACAGAGGAGGAGGAAGAAAAACCCATTTTATCAACCCTAAAACATCACAGGAGTTTAACTCCACTCTAATTTCTCTTTCGAGAGTTTCTGGGGCTAAAAGCCCTCTTTTCCTCGCCGGCGCCCAAGCGCTCAAGCGCCGAGCGCCCATGTGCCGACACGTGGCGTGCTAGCGCTCGAGCGCAAAGCGCCCGCGAGCCGACACGTGGCGCGCTAGCGCTCGAGCGCAAAGCGCCCGCGTGCCGACACGTGGCGCGCTTGCGCTCCAGCGCCCTGCGCCCGATAAAAACTCTGCGTGGCTCCCGATATATCCAAAACCCCCCTTTCAAAACACAACACACATACACTGCACATTGAGTTCGCATGGCAAGTTTAACCTGTTAATCGGAGGTTCCCTCGCCCCAAAGGCGAGGGGTAATTAACGGCAGCTTAGTTCGCGGCGGCCGGAGAATCGGATCCCCACAATCAATAAACCCCGGCCTATCCTAGGCAGGGGGAATCTGTAGAACACCTGACATCCGCGCGCATATTCCCATCTCAATGGGGTGACGAAAAACACTCTACAGATTCTGGCACGCCCGATGGGACCAATCTCTCCTCCCATATTTCGGGTTAAACGTTCATGCGAACTCAATCAATATACGTGTATATATTTATACTAAAATAATGCTTTTTCATGAAGGTTTTCAAGCAATCACTTTTCAACAATGTCTCCAATGATGAACTCGGCTCTCGGCACGGCTCCCATCTCATACACGATGAAGATGGACTCCAGGACAGTCCTCCCGGCCAGTCTCGGGCGACAATGGGAAGAGCCGCCGCTACCATTCGGCTCTATTATGTTCGTGTCTACTAACGCCGTCCCAGCTCCTCAAGCTCCGGTAGAAGACAAACCGGTCTCAAAAGGGAAAATGCCGAATGTCATGGTTGCGAGGGTACCTCTGCCCAAGCACAAATCCGTTTCTAAACGACTCTCCATCGCTCCAGCTGGGGGCAAGGCCATCAATGCCAACAAAGTAACAATGCCTCTCGAGCAAGCTCCAGCGGTGCCCCTGACAACTGCTCGATCGGGTGTCTTCTCTAAGATCCCCGCTAATCAACTCACAGTGGCTTCCCGGATAACGGATGACCGCCAAGCCTTCAAAATCGAGAAGCTGAGGGAGAAAAGGCTCAGGTATGGAGCCAACAAAAGGGCTAGGGCTCTCGCCATGTTAAAATTTATGAATTTCCAAAGCCCGGACCGCTCCGCGAAACCAGCTGCCAGTGATGAAAGAATGGTTGAATGTGTTATCCACACTGTCTACATGGCCGGACATGAAGAAACGAACCCTCCTCTTCTTCACAGCCATGGTGATGATATGGTTGAAGCTACCCAGCATCGGCTCGATCTAAATGATGAAGAGCCTGCTCAGGCCGATAAGCCAGGGGAGCCCGTGGTTCCTGCGGAATTGAGCTCAGGCAATAAGGATGACCCGGTTGTCATAGCCGGAGCTACAGAACAAGCGTTATTTGTTCACACCATAATATTGTATTATTATATTCCCCATTCTTATTCTTTTTATAAATAAACAGGTGCTTCTGACGCATGTCTGCTACATATTACAGGTTACAGGTTCTTGGACAGAAAACAGTGAAAATGATGAAAAGACGATGCAAAAGTGGACTTTGACCAACAAACAGAAGACTCTTGATCAAGCCTACATCAAAAATAAAATTCATAAACTACAAGGAAATGCAAGGTCCAAGATTACAAAGCGAACGGTTAAAAGACCACCGCAATTATTCACTAGAGATCTGGAAGAAACATAGAAGCTATTTTAATAAAGAACCAAATAATAAGGAAGCCCAAAGATCCAAGGCCAAATACTTTCTTTTAAAGAGACATAAAATTTTACCAAAGCTTGAAGTCTACTTTGACTAGGTCTTCCTAAGGATGTTTTGGTAAATGTAGACATGCAAATCAATTGTAACCTAGGGTTTCTATCTCCTATAAATAGAAGCCCAAATCATTGTATTCTTTTCATGCCTCCTTTTAATAATAAATCGAGAATTCTTTATGGAGAGCATCGGTTTTTCTTTTCAATTCATGAATTCATATCTGACAACCCTGCGTTGATGATTGGAGAGATGCATCTGTAAATAGATTTAATTCCTTGCTCTAGTTTAGATTTCAATTCTTGCCCTAGGTAATTTTTATTCTCTGCCCTAAATAAATGTTCTTCAATTCCTTAATGAGCGAGTAGTTTCCTCGCTTGTTAGGGTTAGGAATGGGGAAGGATTTGAGAGACGAAGATCTCTCATCTCTTTTCTTTGCCAATCTTTTATGAAAATTAGAACTCCATGCATACCTTCTTATTCCGCTCCCTACGGCACTCTACCCTCGAGGTAACGGTGATTCCGTAGTCTAAAGGCCCGGATTTTAAGGTTTTCCATGGAGGTTAGGGTAAAGATTAAGAAAGGAAGGACAAGGATCTAGAGGAAGAATCGATCTTCCCAATCATCCTAATCCCCTTTTGTTAAGATTTACCATAACACTAATATGATATCTTTAATTAAAGGCAATGGAAAGAGATGTAGATCTTTATTTACCAAATTTTCCCTAAACCTAATCCTAGCAAGTTTCTAATCCTAGTATCATACAACTTCAATTTTTAGATTTAATAATTAATCCGAACACCCTTCGGAATTAACTCGTTAGCGCGACTAGGAGATTCACAACATCCCTGTGGACCGACCCGTACTCACCGGCTAGCTGCAAAGCGACGCCGTTCTTTATTGCGGTTACAAATATTTTTGATCTATCTTTTAGAAAGCGCGAGCACGCTAATTCATTCAATCAAATGGCGCCGTTGCCGGGGATGGCGTAGAACTTTCCTTTTCGCAATTTCGGGTTAATCATAAAATTTAAAAAATCATAAAAATCTGAAAAATCCAAAAAAATATAAAAATATATCATCTGTTATTTTTGGAAAGGGTATCTTTGTGTGAATTTTGTAGGATCTACGCACAAATTCGGATCTGGAAATCTACAGAAAGCGAAACAGCAAATAAACGATCCTATCAACAGACGATTGCAACAACAGAGGAACAGAAAAAAATTTAGAGGACCGAGTCAACAAGTCAACCGCGCGATCTGGTGCAGCAAAAAAAAAAAAGAGCGCCGGCTCTTTCCGGCCGCGAAACCGCCGCGTTACATCCCTTCTGGCCGCGGAACCGCCGCGGCCTGGCCGACATCTGGAGCAAAAAAAAAAAAAAGAAGCAGCATCAGACGCGCAAATAAAAAAAAAACTGTAAGTCTTCGAATCTCCTCCTCCGTAAATCTTTGATATATCTTCTGCAAAATCTCCTGCAGGATTTTTTTTGCGCTTAAAAAAAATCTTTCCCTTTCCAAATAACAAATTTTGTGCAGGATTCGTTGCGCTATGCTTAAAATAATAATTGATTGCAAGTGATCTTTTCTGATTTGCATATCCTTAATCTTTTTGCTAAAAATATCTTTCCAAATAAAGAGCAAACGGAAAAAGGAAAATTTTAATTAGAAAACTTGCAAACCTTGAAATTCACAAAAAAGATTTGATTGTAAGTGATTTACTGTTTTGCATATATTTAATCGGATTTTAAAGGGCTTTTGACCAACTCAGATTGGGTGGGGATTTCATCACCCTTCCCAGGACCCCAGAAAACATCTAAAGCATTTTGCATCGACCACAATTAATAAAAAAATACTAGACTCGGCCCTAAGGAAATCGAGCTCAATAGGAAAAGGACTAGTATAGGCATCGACCGTTTATCCTAACTGATTTTGCGGTGTCTAGGCTAGTGGTTTTTAATTAGGCCCACTGTCGTGGTGGTTCCTTCCCACTTACCTGGCCGCAATTGGCGGTGAAGAGGCGGTTTGAGGTCCTATTTCTAGCCCTTTGGAACAGTTAGGCGCTGTCTAGCTGACCTAGGTGACCCTAGATCTCGGACTGATTGTGCATTTCTGGTTATTTGCATTTGTGTCTTAGCCCTTTAACGAAAATTTTTGCAAAACAAATAAAAAAGAATAATAAGAGGAATTTTTTTTTAAAAAAAAAGACTTGCAACTTTTGTCGCTAAGAAATCCTTGCACCACCTACCTTGTTCATCTTCTCTTTCTTCTACCATGGGTACCCCACATAATAAATCACTTGCCGAACTTTGGTATCCCGAGCCAAATTTTGCGTCGTTCGGCAATTTGTTCGATCAATTTAAAGACGATCCTTCCATGCATAAAATATCTTTGAAAGATCAAATAGAGGCGTTTAGGAGAAACAATTCGACTTTTCAACCACTTTTTGTCAACCAAGTCAATCTTTACCACCTACATATGTTGATACCACTTTTTCAAGTCCTTCTGTCACTCCTAAGCCGATGTCCATTGCTGAGCATATTGCTCAATCTCGCAGCCGATCTTTCACCCCTCTCCACTCAGCTAGTTCTAGGGATCCACAAGAATATTCACCTTTTTATCCATATGTTGACCCTACCCCTGTCCAATCACCCACTTCCTACCAGTCCTACCCGACCTTCCCACCTTCACTAGACACTGCTTCTTCACAGCCTTTTGGGAGTTTCACATATCCAAACAATTTCGAATCTTTTGCCGAAACCCCCTCACCACCCAAGTCTAGTTTGGAAGAGGCGTTGGAGGCGTATATCGCAGCAACAAACAAAATGGTTAGGAATGTGGAAGCGTCCGTGGCCACCCTTATGCAACCTGCTGAACCGGTAGCTAGTTTTCCGCTAGCTCCAAATTTTTCAATGTATGAGGCGGCAGTTGGACAGAGTGAGAATGAGAGAGGATTTTCAAATCAAACCTACCCTTACCCAATTGAAGCCCACAACTCCTGTTTTCCATCGATTGCCCTAAATAGTTCACCCGTTGAAAATAAAAATGAGTTGTGTGATTTTGTAGTGTTTGATTTGCCAGATTGTGAGGAACCCATTTCGAGTGAAACCGCACCTAATCCTTTCGATCTTTACACCTCCACTCTAGAACCTAAATCGATAGATATCCATGCTTTTGATGAGGTGTCTAAAGAAATTGACTTTCACTTGATTGAGGATATAGACGCCGGGAATATTTCGGATGATGAACCTGTCGATTTGCTTGAAATTTTATGTTCAAATCATCATCCTGAGTTATTAAATGTTTCTCCCGAATCTCATATGCGTCTAGATTTTGATGATAATGGCATGGATGAGTTGAATATTCAGGATAGTATTGAGGAGAGTCTTGAGGATAATATTGAGGTTGAATCATTTTTATTTAATGTGTCTGATTTTCCAATTCATCCTCCTGAACCTTTGACTGTTATATCACCCTCCCTCCTTCCCATCGTTCCGACCCTGCTTGAAGACTGTGAGCTTGAAACCTTTTCCTTTGAATCTGACACAATTATCACAGACGATAACACCTACGAGTGTTTCACTTTTTCGGACGATGTTGATGACTCACCGCCCGAGTTTGAGTCCTTTACATTTTCAGATGAGCCATCAGACTCGGTTGCTTACAGTCGTTTCGAACCATTGATGGAATCTTTCCAGTTCGACACAGTTTACTACGGTGAGAAAGATACTATCCCTAATTCACTCCCTTTCATCTCTCCTATTGTCCCGACCGTACAAATGACCGTTACGCTTTCATCTCCTATACCAAGTTCAGTGTACCCATGTTTTCTTGCGAATCTTGAGGGATTTGATCCCATTTCTCGACAAGTAGATAGGTTAGCGCAATCTCTTATAACATATCGGTCATCACATATTGCGATAATTTATTCACTCAATTTACACCCTCAAGATCGTACTCCACTTCCTTCTTCTTTCCGCCCTTCTTTCCCCCCACCGAGACCGTATTCTACCATTCTTCTTTCCACACGGTCTCGCGTGCTTCTCATTTTCTTGCACCAACTATACCATTTCCACGATAAGATTTTTGAATGGTTGGTGCTAACTTTTGGCTTGTGCAAGGCCAAGCTTAAGTTTGGGGGAATCTTTGTATATATGTATATATTTTTTGTTTTCTTTTTCTATAATAAAATAAAAAAAATTCAAAACATTAAAAATATAAAAAAAAAATATTATAAATAAATAAACAGGGGAGTACCGGCATTTTGACCCTCTTGGTTTAGCATGACAGTGAGGACACTGTCAAGTTCAAGTTTGGGGGTATGCTCGGTACGTCTTCTTCCTTCGCATTCATTTGTACATACTTTTTTTTGCATTTGCATACTTATTTGAAAACCCATAAAAATTTAAAAAATTTCAAAAATTATAAAAATAAAAGTATTCAATTTTGGCTAATTGACTTGAGTTTGACAAATAGGTCAACTAGCTAGGAAAAACTAGATCTTAGACTTAGTAAGTTAAAAACCCTAAAGATAACCTTCCTTAAAGTTTAACGGTAGAAAGTATATGCCTTGTAGTTTATTTAGAAATAGGCAAATTTTGGGTTCATTTCTTGGGCTAAGTCGAAACAAGGGAAGAGTATTGATGTTCTTATTAGAGAATAAGTTTGAAAAATAGTTCCTACCTTAAGTCTAGATTCTGAAAACATGTACCCTACAAAATGCACAAACACGCACCTTGAAACTTGGATTAGTAGAAGAGACCTTGAAATACTCTTGTATAACGTCCTTAGCGCAATGAAAATAAAAGAAAAAAAGTGAATAAAGAAAAGAAAAAATGAACACTGGTTTTTGTGATTACTTAAGGCTGTAAAAATAGAAAAATATGTAGCGAGGGTGCTTCATCACCTAGTGCCTTAGACCAACTGGTTTGGGAGTCACTGCTAAAAGCCTTGGGTGTTGCAAGACTAGGAATTACGCTTTAAAGTGCAAACATATCTTGTAATCGGTTGTTGGTACCTCAAGAAGTATTAACAGTCGCATGAAGGATGTGTAAGCAAAATTCAATTAAAAATTCACCAATTAATAAGTGCTTTGGACAATGGACAAGAGTATGATTGCTTGATTTGAATTTCCAAGTGTAGGGGTGATATTTACACACACGTGGGGATATGTGATTGGAGTTTAGATGAGAGAAAGGAATGAAGAATAGAACTTGTATCTTTAGTAGAGTTGATAAAAATTCCTAAGTGGAGATGGAACCCTAGAAGGAAAACTTAAGAGATGCCGAAAGCTAAGTAGGTCTGCAGAACATATATAATCTTAAGTTAGATGATGAGGAAGTGTGAAGAATATGGGTGGATAATTTACGGGTCGAAGATAATAGAATTCCTTGTTAGAAGACCTAATTGGAGAATTAAAGTTAATGGGCGGAATTGATAGGATTTTGTGGGTAGTATCCGCTGAAAACCCTTAGGAGACAACACTCCT
The DNA here is from genome assembly GCA_030015575.1 of Agapanthus africanus. Classification (NCBI taxonomy): domain Eukaryota; kingdom Viridiplantae; phylum Streptophyta; class Magnoliopsida; order Asparagales; family Amaryllidaceae; genus Agapanthus; species Agapanthus africanus. The sequence continues at coordinate 998,224,895 of CM057337.1, forward strand.
CCTACTAGGGACACCTAGAGGTTTAACGGCTTGTTGCACGAGCTCAGTGCAATCGCGTTTCCCTGCGAAAGTGCGGCTAGGTTAGATTTTTATCGAGAATAAATAAAATAATAAGTTTGCTCGAGGGCGAGCAAAAGATAAGTTTGGGGTATTTGTTCACACCATAATATTGTATTATTATATTCCCCATTCTTATTCTTTTTATAAATAAACAGGTGCTTCTGACGCATGTCTGCTACATATTACAGGTTACAGGTTCTTGGACAGAAAACAGTGAAAATGATGAAAAGACGATGCAAAAGTGGACTTTGACCAACAAACAGAAGACTCTTGATCAAGCCTACATCAAAGATAAAATTCACAAAGTACAAGGCAATGCAAGGTCCAAGATTACAAAGCGAACGGTTAAAAGCCCACCGCAATTATTCACTAGAGATCTGGAAGAAACATAGAAGCTATTTTAATAAAGAACCAAATAATAAGGAAGCCCAAAGATTCAAGGCCCAATACTTTCTTTTAAAGAGACATAAAATTTTACCAAAGCTTGAAGTCTACTTTGATTAGGTCTTCCTAAGGATATTTTGGTAAATGTAGACATGCAAATCAATTGTAACCTAGGGTTTCTATCTCCTATAAATAGAAGCCCAAATCATTGTATTCTTTTCATGCCTCCTTTTAATAATAAATCGAGAATTCTTTATGGAGAGCATCGGTGTTTCTTTTCAATTCATGAATTCATATCTGACAACCCTGCGTTGATGATTGGAGAGATGCATCTGTAAGTAGATTTAATTCCTTGCTCTAGTTTAGATTTCAATTCTTGCCCTAGGTAATTTTTATTCTCTGCCCTAGATAAATGTTCTTCAATTCCTTAATGAGCGAGTAGTTTCCTCGCTTGTTAGGGTTAGGAATGGGGAAGGATTTGAGAGACGAAGATCTCTCATCTCTTTTCTTTGCCAATCTTTTATGAAAATTAGAACTCCATGCATACCTTCTTATTCCGCTCCCTACGGCACTCTACCCTCGAGGTAACGGTGATTCCGTAGTCTAAAGGCCCGGATTTTAAGGTTTTCCATGGAGGTTAGGGTAAAGATTAAGAAAGGAAGGACAAGGATCTAGAGGAAGAATCGATCTTCCCAATCATCCTAATCCCCTTTTGTTAAGATTTACCATAACACTAATATGATATCTTTAATTAAAGGCAATGGAAAGAGATGTAGATCTTTATTTACCAAATTTTCCCTAAACCTAATCCTAGCAAGTTTCTAATCCGAGTATCATACAACTTCAATTTTTAGATTTAATAATTAATCCGAACACCCTTCGGAATTAACTCGTTAGCGCGACTAGGAGATTCACAACATCCCTGTGGACCGACCCGTACTCACCGGCTAGCTGCAAAGCGACGCCGTTCTTGATTGCGGTTACAAATATTTTTGATCTATCTTTTATAAAGCGCGAGCACGCTAAATCATTCAATCAAATGATTTTTCAAACATGTACTCTAATAAAATATCAATACTTTTCCTTCGTTTCGACTTAGCCCAAGAAGTGAACCAAAAATTTGCCTATTTCTAAATAAACTATAAAGACATATACTTTCTACCGTTAAACTTTAAGGACGGTTATCTTTAGGGTTTTTAATTCACTAAGTCTAAGATCTAGTTGTTCCTAGCTAGTTAACCTATCTGTCAAACTCTAGTCAAATATGGCCAAAATTGAATACAATAATTTTTATAATCTTTGAAAATTTTCAAATTTTTATGGGTTTTCAAATAAGTATGCAAATGCAAAAATATGTACACATGAATGCGAAGGAAGAAGACATACCGAGCATATTCCGATGGCTTCAGAGGCAGCTTCAGATCAGGGATGAGAAGATGGCCGGGGTCCATTCCAAAGTCGACGAGCTGGAAAACGTCGTGGCAGATCTCGTGAACCAAGTCGCCCGATTGCAATTACAGCAGAGTCAAATGTTTGTTCACGAGCTAGGGGTTGATATCCGAAGTCAGCCAACTGATATCCCCTTCAACCTAATAGCGGAGCGCCTTCACGAAAAACGGCCGCGATCAGCCTCCAGTCCCTCTGATACATACATCGGAGGAGAATCTCCATTAAAAGAGAAGCTGGATAAGGTCTATTCCTTCAGAAGGGACAAAATCCGTAAAATATTCAAAGACGCCCTAAGAAACGGTCTGCAACAGCCAGAATCAAAGAGACCGCACGAAGCGAATATGACCGACGACCCAGAATATTGCCCCTATCACAGGGTGATAGGTCATGCCATTGAGGACTACTTCGTCTTCAAAGATTGGGTCGAAAGGCAATATAAGACGGGAGAGATAGAACTGTCTAAAGGCGTGTTGGAGAACAGTCAAGCTACGACCGCCGATTCCATACAAATGGAGACCGAAGCCTTTCGGGAACCTGATCCTCCCAGACATGTGCCATCATCTGAAAAGGGCGAACCAAAGACTGAGCGGCCTCGAGGACCAGCATCAGTAAAGGCACCTACTCCAATGGAGAGAAAGAAGAAGGTATCCTCCTTCAGGAGGGATGAAGTCCGCAAAATATTCGTAGAAGCCTTGAACAACGGTATACAACTGCCTGTTCCAAAGAGGCCACATGAAATGAACATGACTAGCAGTCCCTGTAAGTCGATTTACAACACCCCACGAGTTGCGGGGAGGCGGAATAATGAAAAACGATCTTGATTTATGCATAAACATCGACTAACCGAGAATCTTTGCTAAACTATAACTAACAAGAATCATAGAAATTAACAACTACTATGAAGAGTGATTATACCTGTAGAACCGTGTCCTTCGTCTTGTCGTTCTCCACATCCTCTCCGGCCTTCTCTATGTAGTAGATGATCCACCCGAGAGCTTTACTACAAGCTTCACCTCTAACTTGAGGTAACTAGGTTTCTTAAATCGCTAATCTAAGTAACCTAGGTAATATAAAGAATGGTTAAGGATTAAGTAGTCTATTCTAATCCTTGGTCTTAACACATGAGAGGGGAGGATTAGGGTTTGAAGAGAGAGAGCTTGAGGAGAGAGAAAGTGAGCAAGAGAATGAGATGAGATAATGATCTATCATAATATATATCAAGCATTATCATTTATCCAATAAAAGAAAATAAAGGATTAATAATCATGCTTCATAAATACAAGAAGGCGATTCATCTCCATGAGTCATTAAGCATTTATGATGCATTAATGACATGGATGAATCACTCAAATGACTCACTAATATCATTTAATGCATATTCCACCTTAACCCCCAAGTCACCATCGTCTAGAAGCTTCTCGCGTAATTACGAGAACGCCCCTCCTATCCGTGAAAACACGGAAAACTTTAGACTGTATAAATCCAATAACCGGATACTAGAAATTGGCTTAAACCAAAGCCGGCTAGTAAAAACTATCCGGATGTCGTACGTGCGTAAACACACGTATGCGTCTGAACCCTTGTCGTAAAACCATACGACCTCTATATCGTTCTCCTGGAGTAGGGAAACTCTCCGTGTGGGACTCTAGAGACTCGACTACTACCCTGGCAGTGGGTTTAACCACAGACCGCAAGCGGCACTAGCTGTACGTAACAGTCCTCAGGTAGATGTCGATAAGAAGGCCGATGAGGAAACCCATCCGAACTCCTACTGAGTCTGATGTGACAATCTCCGTACAGTCCGGTCTGTTCGTCTATACTATCGTACATCGGGCCTAAGGGGCGGCAAGCGTCAGTCCCCTAATAGCGGTATAAGTCGTGTCGGAGTGAAGCCCATTACACCCTGAGAAACTACTGGAACCTACCAGCAAATCTCGCTTGCCCTGGCCAGGGACTTTGCGTAATGGCTCTCTGACACGGCGCGATATCAACTCCCAATACCGGGAGAGGCGAATCCTGTCTAACTGCCACTGCCTCCAAGTGCTCGGGACTGCACCCAACTGCTACCTGTTTGCACGACTCCTTTGAGCCATGGTATGGTAGCAATCTAAGAACAGTGGGACACACTCGAGGCGAAGTAGCAGTGTCAAGTCTGCGGACTATGCTGTACTCATGTCACCTGGGAACTGTTAACTGACGACTGGTATAAAACCAACCAACAGTTCCCTGTGAGTCCTGTCCGGTGTACCCGTAACCTAATGAGCACCTGCATACTATCTCCAGTACGACGTACTGACGGCTGTGGGACAGACCATCTCCCCAACTGGGATGAGAAGCGTACACACTAGTCTACTCCGGAGTATCGATGCCCTGTCTCGATAATCCTACGACTAAGGACCTGAATAAGGATGTGCTTGTAGACTACCCAGCCCCCACTAGTGTGACTGCCATCACAACGCTAGTAGTCAAGCAAGATCCTAAGAGCTCTATTAATACATATACTCACATATTAAGATAGAAAAACCAAGTAGCATACTACCATGTTTAGCAAGACTGTTATATACATGTGAATATCCTAAGCTTCCATTAAGTAATATACAAACTAGTATGATACAATAATGGCCCCTAGGGCATATACACTAACAATCTCCCACTTGCACTAGGGCCATGTACTGGCATATCGAAGACCGATGATCTCGAGTAGCCTCTCGAACTGAATCTGAGGTATGGCCTTCGTGAATGGATCAGCAATGTTCTCTTCAGTAGCAACTCTCCGAACCTCGATCTCCCGACGATCAATGATCTTCCTGATCAGGTGATACCGCCTTAAGATGTGTCTGGACTTCTGATGGGACCTTGGTTCCTTCGCTAAAGCTATAGCTCCGTTGTTGTCGCAATACAGAGGTATTGGATCAACATTGGTAGGAACCACCTGATGTTCTATTAGGAACTTCTTCATCCAGACCGCTTCTTTTGCGGCATCGCAAACAGCAATATACTCCGCTTCCATCGTCGAGTCAGCAACGGTGTCCTGCTTGGAACTCTTCCAGCACACCGCCCCTCTATTGAGGGTAAAGACATAACCTGACATGGACTTGGAATCGTCCTTATCACTCTGGAAGCCGGAATCAGCATAGGCCTCCATCCTGAGGTCTTTTCCACTGTAAACCAAGAACATCTCCTTAGTCCTCCTCAGGTACTTGAGAATGTTCTTTACTGCTATCCAGTGCTTCTCCCCTGGGTCTGACTGATACCGGCTTACCACACTCAGTGCGTAAGCTATATCTTGTCTGGTGCACAACATCGCATACATTATAGAGCCTACCGCAGAAGCGTAGGGTATAATAGACATGCGTTCCCTTTCCAAATCAGTCTTGGGAGACATCTCTTTGGATGGGGTGATTCCGTGACAAGCCGGTAGAATACCGCGCTTAGAATCTTCCATACTGAATCTTTTCAGTACAGTGTCGATATACCTGGACTGCGAAAGTCCCAACATCCTCTTGGATCTATCACGATAGATCTGGATCCCCAGAATGTAAGAGGCATCACGCAGTTCTTTCATGGAGAACCTGTGTGACAAGAATCCTTTGACATATTATAGCATAGAAATGTCATTTCCTATCAATAGAATGTCATCCACGTACAAGACAAGGAATACGACAGTTCTTGCTACAACTTTACTATATATGCATGGTTCATCTGGATTTTTGATAAAGTCATATTCTTTGACTGTTTCATCAAAACAGATGTTCCAACTCCGCGATGCCTGCTTTAGTCCATAAATGGACTTAAGCAACTTGCATACTTTCCCGCTGTTCCCTCTCTGATTGAAACCCTCTGGCTGATCCATATAGACGCACTCTTCTAAATTACCATTCAGAAAAGTCGTCTTTACGTCCATCTGCCAGATTTCATAATCATGGAAGGCAGCAATAGCAAGAAGGACCCGAATGGATTTGAGCATAGCCACTGAAGAAAAGGTTTCGTCATGGTCCAAACCAGGTCTTTGACGAAAACCCTTTGCAACAAGTCTAGCCTTATAGGTTTCCACCTGTCCATCTACACCAATCTTTTTCTTGAAGATCCATTTGCATCCTATAGGTTTTACCCCATCCGGAGCAAGGTCCAAAGTCCATACTTTGTTGGTGTACATGGACTCCATTTCGGTCCGCATTGCATCTAGCCATCGTACCGAGTCGCCACTCTGGATGGCCTGCTGGAAGCTAGTAGGTTCATCATCATCTATGATGCAATCCTCTCTATCCCCATCTATGAGAAAACCGTAGTATCTCTCAGGCGGATGAGACGGCCTACTACTCCTGCGGAGGGGTGCGGGAATGTCCTGTTCTTCTTGAACTACTTGTTCTACCAAACTTTCAGTATTAGTTTGTGTTTCTGGAATTTCTTCCAGTTCTATTTCGCTCCCATTTATTTCCTTTTCTAAAAACTGATGTTCTAGAAAATGGACATTACGAGAAACAAATACCTTTTGTTCCTCTGCGTAATAGAATAGATATCCCCTGGAGTTCTTTGGATATCCCACAAACTTACACTTTACTGATCGTGCCACGAGCTTGTCCACATGCTGCTTTTTAACAAAAGCTGGACATCCCCAAATCTTTATATACTGAAGATGGGGTATCTTCCCACTCCACGTCTGATATGGGGTGGTAGGCACAGTCTTGGTAGGTACCATGTTCAAAAGATATGCCGTTGATTCTAGCGCATAACCCCAAAAAGATCACGGTAACTCAGCATTACTCATCATGAAACGTACCATATCCAATAGGGTTCGATTCCGTCTCTCCGATACACCGTTATGCTGTGGAGTGTATGGAGGAGTAAGCTGAGAGAGAATTCCTTTCCCTTTTAAGTAACCTAGGAACTCGGCACTCAAGTATTCACCGCCTCGATCAGATCTTAGTGTCTTGATACTTTTGCCGGTTTGGTTTTCTACTTCATTCTTGTACTCTTGGAATTTCTCAAAAGCCTCGGATTTATGTTTCATCAGATAAATGAATCTGTACCTTGAGTAATCATCCGTGAAAGTAATGAAATAGGAAAAACCACCTCTTGCATATGTAGATATTGGACCACATACATCGCTGTGTATGAGTCCTAAGAGCTCGCTCGCTCTTACTCCATGTCCAGTAATTGGAGTCATTGTCATCTTTCCTTTGAGACAAGATTGACAAGTGGCATAAGTTTGATATTCGAACGAGTTTAAATATCCTTCTCTATGTAACTTAGTCAACCTTCTCTCATTGATGTGACCCAGTTTACAATGCCAAAAGAAAGCTTTATTTAAATCTGGAGACTTTCTTTTTAGTGTGTTCTGGACATTGAAAATTTGGAGTTGGTTTAACACATATATACCGTTATCCAGTGTACCAGACCCAATCAAACTATGATTAAGGTGGATGTTAACAACATCACTTACAAACGTGAAATCATAACCTTTATTTGATAACAAGGAAACAGATATGATATTACACGTTAAGCTGGGCACACAAAAACAGTTATGTAAAACCAAAATGTGTCCACTCGTCAATCCCAGGTGATAATCCCCTACGGACACAGCTCCCACGCTAGCTCCGTTAGCAACCATTAGGGTCATATCACCATCCTTCAGCACTCTACGGTTTCTCAGTGCCTGTAATGAATTGCAAATATGAGATCCTGATCCGGTATCCAATACCCAGGAAGTAGAGTTGATTGACAGACAATTCTCAATTACAAACACACCTGAAGTTGAAGCCACAGCTTGCTTCGGTTCCTGGTTCTTGGCGTTCCACGCCTTGCAATCCTTTTTCCAGTGCCCTTTCCTGTGACAATGGAAGCACTCATCCTAGACCACTACCGGTACCGCAAAATTTTTCTTTCCCTTCCCTCCCACCTTACTTACACCTCTTCTAGGTTTGGTGGCGGCCTTCTTTTTCCTTCCTTTGGCCCTAGCCTTGGACCCGGAAGAAGAAGCATCGCTAACAAACATAGCGGGTGTTTCCCTTGCCTTCTGCAATGTGCCCTCTGCACTCCTCAACATGTTAAGGAGTTCCGGAAGTTCAACTTCTTTTCTTTGAATATTGAAGTTCAGAATAAACTGGGCGTAGGTGGAAGGAAGGGACTGGAGAATAAGGTCTATATAGAGCTCATTATCCAAAGTCGTCCTAAGGTCTGCGAGCTCTTCTATGTAGCCAATCATCTTTAGGACATGTTCTCCTACCGATGATCCGACAGCCAACCTCGCTCGAAATAAGTTCTTAGTGGTCTCGTATCTTGTTATACGAGATTGCTCTTCATAAAGTTCCTTTGTATGGAGAAATATGGCATCTAGTTCCATATCCTCGTGCCTCCTCTGATGTCCATTGTTCATCGAGGCAAGCACGATGCACTTGGCTTTCGCGCAATCGAAATCCCAGGTTTTGCGGATTTCCTTATCTGCATTACTGGATTTGGGACCAGGGACAGCAGGTGTCTTAGCGGTGAGGACGTACCCCAATTTGTCATAGGTCAAAGCCATTTTGACATTCCGCGGCCAATCTTTATAGTTTGGCCCTGTCAGTATATTTTTCTCTAAAAGTAACTTAAGTCCAGTCATTTTCAGGGTCGCTGCAATTAGGAGAGAGAATAAAACTCTTTAGCATGATACTTTTGCAAGTTTAGAGTGGTTTTTAATTTATCTAAACTGGATGGCTCCCACTGTTTCTCGAATCCTTCCTCAAACCATAAAAGAAGAATTAGCCAGGACTATTCTCACTGCAATACTTGCTTAACCATTCAGCCAGGCTGGTGTTGGTACTTCGAGGGAGGTTTTCCAACGCTTTCGCGAAGTTCCTTAATTAAATAACCTCTTTTCTCTGGGGGGGCGTAACCCCGCTGACACCTTTCTTGACACCTACTTGGTTTATAGCACTGATCGTTAAGTGACGAATATCCTGATGAGTAGCATATACTCACAGTAGGATCGGGATCCAAATATCATCATATGATAATGTTGAAGGAATCCTACCAACATTCATCAAAATCCAAATGGTATGCATCTCTTTGCAAATTTCAGTTTCTTTAGAAATTCCCGATATATATTTTTGCCCCATGCTCTTATGACCTTGGCGTTAGGTCAAAATGTCATAAGTCACATGTCAAGTTCTACCCATCATTATCTTGTTAATTTGAACCCATCCGTATATATCCTTGACGTTCGGCCAAAATGATAATACGGCTGTCCCAAACTAACTCATCTATCTTTGCAACAAATGAATACCCAGTAGCTACCAAACACTATGCTTTGGCGTTAGGTCAAAATACATAGTTGAATACAAATGAATACCCAGATGAAATGACGGAGGGCTACGAATGGTTTTGGCGAAACCGTAAACGTAGTGAACTTGATATAACCGAAGGAACCTGATAGCTTTTAAAAGGAGTGGTTAAAGCTCCGCATTTAAAAATATCTGTTTTAAAATTAACCGAGTGGTTTCTTTTAAATTATTCCAATGATTCAACTTTTGGTTTATTTTCTTTGCATTATAAATAATGCATCCCATCATTAACCTATCATTGCAGAAAACAACGAAAATACAACGTCCTCTTATGCCATCCGCATTCGCTACTGGGTCCCGTCATCACCCGTTAAGTTACTTAACTAACGGCGGAGCGGGGGCTGGGCTAGCGCGGGTGTAAAACATAAGTGACGTCTAAATAGCTATCATCTATAGATATTGTACATTCGTCAGACGCAATAATAGGCATTCCAAATCTCATATGAACTTTATTGGATTTGCAAGCAATCGGCGTTTGTTTAGAGCCTGCAACAAAAGACGGATTACACAGTTGTGATGAATAGCCATTACCCCACCCTAGACCCCTACGGGTACGGCAAACTACCCGTCAAATACCCGAAGTGAAGCAGTCTCCCTCAACAAAGTGAGTAGGCCACTAAACACTTCAAAATACCCGGTAGTTTGTGCACCCCGCCTTGGGTCTATACTAGGAGCAAAAACAGTAAAATGAAATAATACAACGGTGGCTACAACCGCAACCTGGATGTGCCCCGCAAAATAATATTACAACATATTACAATTACATCGAATGAATGAATATAAAAACCCATCTCAAACCCCGGCTAATCATCACAACAGACCAATACAGTTCACATCCATAAACAGTAAAAACCATTACAGAAATGTGCGACCCCCTACCAACCGACATACTAGCAGTTAGGGGAGGTTTACGAATACATTATACAAACACAGATATAATCAAATTAGCAAACATCGTATAATTTCGATCGAGCAAACATATCATATTCTGCTCCCAAAACTTCTCTGTGCACCTGAGACTTTGAGCAGAAAATAAACATTCCAGAAAACACAACAATATCACAAAAATATAATAGGAGCAAACTGGGTCGAATCGGCCCCAACTCGGCCGCGGTTCCGCGGCTGTATGGCCGATTCACTAACCCATTTTTCTCCAGTTTTCTTATCTTTCTATACTTGTTACTCTGCAGCAACCTGAAAAAAATTTAGAGCCTGTTTAAAATTCGACAGAAACTTGTGATATCGATGTCATTTTTTGGTTCGTTTTGCGTTCGAAATTCATACGACTTTGCTAATGAGTTAATTATTGTTTAGCGAGGCTCTAATACCACTGTAAGTCGATGTACAACACCCCACGAGTTGCGAGGAGGCGGAATAATGAAAAACGATCTTGTTTTATGCGTAAACATCGACTAACCGAGAATCTTTGCTAAACTATAACTAACAAGAATCATAGAAGTTAACAACTACTATGAACAGTGATTATACATGTAGAACCGTGTCCTTCGTCTTGTCGTTCTCCACGTCCTCTCCGGCCTTCTCTATGTAGTAGATGATCCACCCGAGAGCTTTACTACAAGCTTCACCTCTAACTTGAGGTAACTAGGTTTCTTAAATCGCTAATCTAAGTAACCTAGGTGATATAGAGAATGGTTAAGGATTAAGTAGTCTATTCTAATCCTTGGTCTCAACACATGAGAGGGGAGGATTAGGGTTTGAAGAGAGAGAGCTTGAGGAGAGAGAAAGTGAGCAAGAGAATGAGATGAGATAATGATCTATCATAATATATATCAAGCATTATCATTTATCCAATAAAAGAAAATAAAGGATTAATAATCATGCTTCATAAATACAAGAGGGCGATTCATCTCCATGAGTCATTAAGCATTTATGATGCATTAATGACATGGATGAATCACTCAAATGACTCACTAATCTCATTTAATGCATATGCCACCTTAACCCCCAAGTCACCATCTTCTAGAAGCTTCTCGCGTAATTACGAGAACGCCCCTCCTATCCGTGAAAACACGGAAAAACTTTAGACTGTATAAATCCAATAACCGGATACTAGAAACTGGCTTACACCAAAGCCGGCTAGTAAAAACTGTCCGGATGTCGTACGTGCGTAAACACACGTATGCGTTCGAACCCTTGTCGTAAAACCATACGACTTCTATATCGTTTCGCCTGGAGTAGGGAAACTCTCCGTGTGGGACTCTAGAGACTCGACTACTACGCTGGCAGTGGGTTTAACCACAGACCGCAAGCGGCACTAGCTGTACTTAACGGTCCCCAGGTAGATGTCGATAAGAAGGCCGATGAGGAAACCCATCCGAACTCCTACTGAGTCTGATGTGACAATCTCCGTACAGTCCGGTCTGTTCGTCTAAGACTATCGTATATCGGGCCTAGGGGGCGGCAAGCGTCAGTCCCCTAATAGTGGTATAAGTCGTGTCGAAGTGAAGCCCATTACACCCTGAGAAACTACTGAAACCTACCAGCAAATCTCGCTTGCCCTGGCCAGGGACTTTGCGTAATGGCTCTCTGACACAGCACGATATCAACTCCCAATACCAGGAGAGATGAGTCATGTCTAACCGCCACTGCCTCCAAGTGCTCGGGACTGCACCCAACTGCTACCTGTTTGCACGACTCCTTTGAGCCGTGGTAGGGTAGCAATCTAAGAACAGTGGGACACACTCGAGGCGAAGTAGCAGTGTCAAGTCTGCGGAATATGTTGTACTCATGTCACCTGGGAACTGTTAACTGACGACTGGTATAAAACCAACCAACAGTTCCCTGTGAGTCCTGTCTGGTGTACCCGTAACCTAACGAGCACCTGCATACTATCTTCAGTACGACGTACTGACGGCTGTGGGACAGACCATCTCCCCAACTGGGATGAGAAGCGTACACACTAGTCTACTCCGGAGTATCGATGCCATGTCTCGATAATCCTACGACTAGGGACCTGAATAAGGATGTGCTTGTAGACTACCCATCCCCCACTAGTGTGACTGCCATCACAACGCTGGTAGTCAAGCAAGATCCTATGAGCTCTATCAATACGTATATTCACATATTAAGATAGAAAAACCAAGTAGCATACCACCATGTTTAGCAAGACTATTATATACATGTGAATATCCCAAGCTTCCATTAAGTAATATACAAACTAGTATAATACAATAATGGCCCCTAGGGCATATACACTAACAGTCCCATATACTGCCCATATCATAGAATGGTGAGTCATACCATCGAGGACTGCTATATTTTCAAAGATTGGGCAGAGGACCAATATAAGCTTGGAAAAACCTCACAATCCTCGGATGTATCGGCAAGCCATAGAGCTAGGTCATCAACACAGCTCCGCTAAGATCAAAGTTCAAGGAGCTGGGATAAGCAAAAAGGACCACCACGTCATTAAACTGGGAATGACAGACCACTAAGTCTTTAAACTGGGAATAATCGACCTCTAAGTCGTTAAACTGGGAATGTAAAAAAGTATATATATGTGTGTGTGTAAATAAACAAAAAATGTGTAAATAAAATAAAAATAATGAAAAGCCGAAATGATGGGGTAACTCGCAATAAAAATCAGCGAGTAAAATAAAGATGAAAATAAAGCCGAAATGATGGGGCAACCGTGAATAAGAGCCGAAATGATAGGGCAATCGCGATCTTCGCGACAAGAAAAGCTGAAATGATAGAGCAATCGCGGTAAAACAAAAAGCAAAAAAAACGGCGAATGATGAGTCGCTCCTGGTACCATATTCTAGTGCAGCGATGCGGACGCCAACCAAAAATCCAACTTCTCAAAATTCTCCAGCCCTACGGCCAGTCCCCAAATTGACTGCCGTATACAATCCACGGGCTCAAATAATCCTCGTCATACTCATGCCCCATCACAATCACCAGTTACGCGGCTGGTCTCCGCTTTTGGAATTATGCTCCATTGAGAAGACCCACTCATGTGTCCTCACGATACAAGAGGAGAACAAACTTTTGTGGGATCCTTACGACTCATAAAGGAAAAACACACTTAGGAGTCCTCACGACTCCTAAGGAGAAAATACACCTGTGAGATCCTTACGATTCGCAGGGAGAAAATGCTTTTATGGGACCCTCACGGCCCATAAAATTGAAAAGTCTTAGGTGGTAAGGATCTAAACCTGTCTCCTAAGCCATCGCTCCCTAACAGAAAAAGGCAAATGATGAATTGCTCCTGGCACTTCTGCTTCAGTGTTAGCCGCGCTGATGCCGGCCCCTACCCCAAAATTCCAAGCTCGCCATCCGTAGACCTGTAAGTCTTTAAACTGGAAACAGATGACCTCTAAGTCGTTAAACTGGAAACAGTAGACCTCTAAGTCTTTAAACTGGAAATAGATGACCACTAAGTCGTTAAACTGGAAAAAGATGACTTCTAAGTTGTTAAACTGGAGACAGTAGACCTCTAAGTCGTTAAACTAGAAACAAATGACCACTAAGTCATTAAACTGGAAAAAGATGACCTCTAATTCGTTAAACTGGAGACAGTAGACCTCTAAGTCGTTAAACTAGAAACAGATGACCATCACATCGTTAAACTGGAAACAGATGACCTCTAAGTCGTTAAACTGGAAACAGTCGACCTCTAAGTCATTAAACTGGGAATGAGGGAAATCCACTCATGTGTCCTCACGATACATGAGGAGAACAAACCTTCGTGGGATCCTTACGACTCACGAAGGAAAAACACACTTGGGAGTCCCCACGACTCCTAAGGAGAAAATACACCAGCGAGATCCTTACGACTCGTAGGAAGAAAATGCTTTTATGGGACCCTCACGGCCCATAAAATTGAAAAGTCTTAAGTGACAGGGATCTAAACCTGTCTCCTAAGCCATCGCTCTCCAACCCCCAAGTGGCGAATGATGAGTCGCTCCTGGTACCATATTCCAGTGTAGCGATGCAGACGCCAACCAAATTCCAAACCCCAATCCCAAAAATAAAATAAAATAAAATAAAAAAGAATGGTATGTCCACAAGCAAAATGGGCACGCATGAAAACCCGAAAGGGGCTCCGTGAGTAAAAACAGCAGGACTGCCGGCGAGTTTGTGAAAACCCGAAAGGGCGCAAACTCGTGAAAAAGAGATGAAATGCACTCGCAAAGTCCTCCCGACTTTGTGAAGAGAAAATCCCCGCGTGAGATCCTTACGACTCACAAAGGAGCAACACACTTGGGGTCCTCACGACTCCTAAGGAGAAAACACACCTACGGGATCCTTACGACCCGTAGGGAGAAAATGCTTTGTGAGACCCTTACGGCTCACAAAATTGAAAAGCCTTAGGTGATAGGGATCTAAACCTGTCTCCTAAGCCACCAATTTCCAAATCCTCCTGGGGAAAATGATGAGTTGCTCCTGGCATTATTCCGGTGCAGCAATGCAGATGCCAAACAAAAGAAAAAACCAATCCCCAAATCCTCTCATGGCAAATGATGATTCGCTCCTGGTACCATATTCTAGTATAGTGATGCTGATGTCAATCCAAGTCACAATCAACAAGTCAAGTTCAACTCCGACACCGCAGAAAGCGGAGCAAGTCAGAATCCAATCTCAACACCGCAAGAAGCGGAGCAAGTCAAGTTCACCCCTGACACTGCAAGAAGCAGAGAAAGTCAAATCAAGCATTGACTGTCCATGTCGCAAAAAGGGCAGTGCAGGCTCCCCACAAATCGGGAACCCAAATCGCTCCGGATCAGAGCGTCGACCGTCTATGTCGCAAAAAAGACAGTGCAGGCTCCCCACAAATCAGGAACCCAAATCGCTCCGGATTAGAGCGTCGACCGTCTACGTCGCAAAAAGGGCAGTGCAGGCTCCCCAAATCGGGAACCCAAATCGCTTCGGATCATAGCGTCGACCGTCTATGTCGCAAAAAGGGCAGTGCAGGCTCCCCAAATCGGGAACCCAAATCGCTCCGGATCAGAGCGTCGACCGTCTACGTCGCAAAAAGGGCAGTGCAGGCTCCCCACAAACTGGGAACCCAAATCGCTCCGGATCAGAGCGTCGACCGTCTACGTCACAAAAAGGGCAGTGCAGGCTCCCCACAAATCGGGAACCCAAATCGCTCCAGATCAGAGCGTCGACCGTCTACGTCACAAAAAGGGCAGTACAGCTCCCCAAATCGGGAACCCAAATCGCTCCGGATCAGAGTATCGACCGTCTATGTCGCAAAAAGGGCAGTGCAGGCTCCCCAAATCGGGAACCCAAATCGCTCCGGATCAGAGCGTCGACCGTCTATGTCGCAAAAAGGACAGTGTAGTCTCCCCAAATCGGGAACCCAAATCGCTCCGGATCAGAGTATCGACCGTCTACGTCGCAAAAAGGGCAGTGCAGGCTCCCCAAAAATTGGGAACCCAAATCGCTCCGGATCAGAGCGTCGACCGTCTATGTCGCAAAAAAGGCAATGCAAGCTCCCCAAATTGGGAATCTAAATCACTCCGGATCAGAGCGTCGACCGTCTATGTCGCATAAAGGACAGTGCAGGCTCCCCAAATCGGGAACCCAAATCGCTCCGGATCAGAGCGTCGACCGTCTATGTCGCAAAAAGGGCAGTACAGGCTCCCCAAATCGGGAACCCAAATCGCTCTGGATCAGAGCGTCGACCGTCTATGTCGCAAAAAGGGCAGTGCAGGATCCCCCAAATCAAGAACCCAAATCGCTCCGGATCAGAGCGTCGACCGTGTATGTCGCAAAAAGGGCAGTGCAGGCTCCCCCAAATCGGGAACCCAAATCGCTCCGGATCAGAGCGTCGACTGTGTATGTCGCAAAAAGGGCAGTGCAGGCTCCCCCAAATCAGGAACCCAAATCGCTCCGGATCAGAGCGTTGACCGTCTATGTCGCAAAAAGAGCAGTGCGGGCTCCCCCAAATCGGAAACCTAAATCGCTCTGGATCATAGCGTCGACCGTCTATATCGCAAAAAGGGCAGTGCAGGCTCTCCCAAATCGGGAACCCAAATCGCTCCGGATCAGAGCGTCGACCGTCTACGTCACAAAAAGGGCACTGCAGGCTCCCCACAAATCGGGAACCCAAATCGCTCCGGATCAGAGCGTCGACCGTCTACGTCCAAAAAGGGCACTGCAGGCTCCCCACAAATCGGGAACCCAAATCGCTCCGGATCAGAGCATCGACCGTCTACGTCGCAAAAAGGGCAGTGTAGGCTCCCCACAAATCGGGAACCCAAATCGCTCCGGATCAGAGCGTCGACCGTCCATGTCGCAAAAACGGCAGTGCAGGCTCCCCATAAATCGGGAACCCAAATCGCTCTGGATCAGAGCGTCGACCGTCCATGTCGCAAAAAGGGCAGTGCAGGCTTCTTACAAAGCAGGAATCGGATCACTCCGGGTGAGGGAAACGTCTACCACGGACACTCCATCTCGGAGACGCGTCAAGCACCGACCGTCCAAGTCGCAAAAAGGGCAGAATCGATCGTCCATATCGTAAAAATGGCAGTGCGTCCCAAAAGGTGGGAACCAAAGCAAGTCGCCTCCACGCAAAAGAAGATCCATCAATTTCAAGCACACGACCCACATGTGCGGTGTGCATTCATTGATGGGGGGCAATTTGTTGGGGTAAAAATTTACACCCCGGTTGACCGAGTCAAAGTCAAGGTCAACCCCCAAGCTAGGTGAGCCCAAGTCCAGGTCAAGCGGGCCCATGCCCAAGTCGAGCCCGCGGCCAGCCTCCTCCATGCCCAAATATAGATCATATAATAAATAATTTTTATATAATTTTTTATACATGAATGTATGCAAAATGGGCATAAAGCCAATATTTTGTAAGCTCATGGTTTATGTGCAAAAAAGAAATGGCACATGAGCCATGGGATGGGCAAAATGCCATTTTGCAAAGCCCAAGGGGCTATATATAAATATGTAAGCCTATATAAGGCAAAATGATGATGAATAAAAAGAAGACTTTTTCATTCTCTCAAAAACCTAGGGTTTGTACATCTTTCCCTTTTCTGAAGGTTTCAAACCTTCTTCTTCCTTTTGAATTAAATCAAGAGTTTTACTCTTCCTTTTCCAAAACTAAATAGCTTTTCACCACAAAACCCATGAAGAGGAACTTGGATCTACCATTAGATCTCAAAAAGAAGAGATTTTTTTTAACATCCCATATCTCTTGATCTTCAAGATCCTGTCAACAGAGGAGGAAGAAGAAAAATCCCTTTTATCAACCCCAAAACATCTCAGGAGTTTAACTCCTCTCTAATTTCTCTTTCGAGAGTTTCTGGGGCTAAAAGCCCTCTTTTCCTCACCGGCGCCCAAGCGCTCAAGCGTCGAGCGCCCACGAGCCGACACGTGGCGCGCTAGCGCTCGAGCGTAAAGCGCCCGCGTGCCGACACGTGGCGCGCTTGCGCTCCAACGCACTGCGCTTGAGCGTAAAACGCCCGCGTGCCAACACGTGGCGCGGTTGCGCTCCAGCGCCCTGGCGCGGTTGCGCTCCAGCGCCCAGCGCTCAAGGCGCTGGCCCCACGCATCCCTTGGATGCCTTTCCCCCCTCTTTTAACGTACATACATGTACATATACCTATGTATACATATTTGCACATACACGTGCTCCACGACACTGTCCCTGTTAGAAAAAAATTTCTAACGGGGCGCTGCCCCGCACCCCGTAAGGGGGCTGCTAGCCCCCTTGACCCCCAAACCATTATCCGGGTAGCGGCACCCCCGTAAAAACTCTGCGTGGCTCCCGATATATCCAAAAAACCCTTTCAAAACACAACACACATACATTGCACATTGAGTTCGCATGACCGGTTTAACCTGTTAATCGAAGGTTCTCTCACCCCAAAGGCGAGGGGTAATTAACGGCAGCTTAGTCCGCGGCTGCCGAAGATTCGGATCCCCACAATTAATAAACCCCGGCCTACCCTTGGCAGGGGGAATTTATAGTACGCTTGACAAGCGCGCGCGTATTCCCATCTCAATGGGGTGACGAAAAACACCCTACAATCGGCAGATTTTTTATTCCCGACATCTCAACATCTCAATATCCTGACCTGAACTGAACCTTGCACAATATCTCAATGAATAATATTAGTAATATTTGGTATTTTTGAGATATTATCCTAACCAATTTGATATGATATTAAATTTTAAGAATATTGATTAAGAATATTTGATATGATATGTATATTTAAATTATCACAATATTATATAAATATTATATGCATACATTTTCCTTCATAATATTAATTATAATATATAAACATATGATAAATGGTATTTTTACAGATAAACCCAAATATATGTCATATTTATAATAAACACCTTTAGATATTTAAGAAAAGTAAGAAAAATGTTATATCAAAAGTGCGATATTTTCGACTGAACAAATACCCCCAAACTTAACTTTGATCGTCCCGAGCAAACTACTTATTCAAGAGAGGGAGAAAAAAAAAAGAAAAACCTAAGTAGCACACTTTTATAGGCAACACGATTGCACTGAGCACGTGCAACAAGCCGTTAAATCTCTAGGTGTCCCTAGTAGCAGGAGTGTTGTCTCCTGAGAGTTTTCAGCGGATTACACCCACAAAATCCTATAATAAAAGAAAAATAGTGAAAGTTACATATAAAGATAAGAACTATAAAAGAAAGAACTTGAAAATAAGAGTTTCCAACTACACCAGTTTTTCGGTTGTCATGAGCCTTATCTTAATGGTCATGAAAAGATATTAGAAATCACATAATCCCTCAATAAAACATCGTCTTTAGTTTTCCTCCCTATCTTTCCTCCAAACATTGATCATATACCCCTACGTGTGTGTAAAAGACATCCCTACACTTAGAGAATTCAATTCAAGCTATCATACTCTTATCCATCTTCCTTAGTACTTTTTAGTTGGTGAATATTTTAGATGGAATTGCTGACACATTCTTCATCCGACCGTTAATACATCTTGAGGTACTAACCAACCAATTACAAAATGTGCTCACGTATTAAGGTGTAATTCCTTATCTTGCAACACCTAAGGTTTTACAGTGGCTCCCAAACCAGTTGGTCTAAGGCACTAGGTGATAAAACACCCTCGCTATTTTTTTTATGCTGCCATAAGCAATTACAAAACCAGTGTTCATTTTTTTCTTCACCACTTATATTTTATTTTATTTTCCTTCATACTAAGGCTTTTAGACAAGAGTATTTCAAGGTATTCTCTACCATCCCAAGTTTCAAGATGTGTGTAAGTGCGTATAGTAGGGTATCAACGTTCAAATGTTTAGCCTCAAGAATAGAGACTATTTTTCAGACTTATTTTTATCCTCAGATTAGCAATTTCCTTCATCTTCTAACTCTTGGGACAACGGCTCATAACTACATATTACTAGTTTCATTTAAAAAAACATCTAACTTTCTTACTTTTCTCAAACTATTTCTATCTTTCATATGTAAATTTTCACTTTCAAACTTTCATTATTAAAAAAATTTTGTACTTATATATAGTATAATACAAAGTAATGCGTGACTAAGCACAAACCTCCCCCAAACCTGTTTACAGCAGTGTCCTCACTGATATCATCTATTAAGCTTAAAAAAACTGTAGACTTGGAAGGAAAAGTTAGTAACGGGGACATGAAATAGTGAAAGTAAAATTCTCTCCCAAACTTATTTTTTTGGCTCGCAATTTTATAAAAAATTTCTTTCAAGAGCCAAAATATCCCTTCCCCCCCAAACTTGAGTAAAATAGTATTAAGCATTTAAAATTATTGGGAGGATTAAAGTTATTGATCAAAGTAAAGCCTTACAAAGACCAAAAATCAACACCAACCATTCAAAAAATTTATCGATATAACGTACTGGTTGGTGGAAAATCAGAGATTTGAAGAAGTGGGAAGATAGGAGGCGGTATGGTTTACGTCTCGGTTGATAGAGGCGAAACAATAATGGTGAACGGAAACGAGAATGTAGATGAGTAGGAATGGGAAAAATGGTCACATTCTCGTATGGGATAAGAAGAAATGGTAGTAGTTCGACTTCTTCAGGTGGAGGTTAATTAATCACAAAATCCGTGTGGTTTAGGAATGTGGGTTCGTCGGTGAAAATATTTTCGAAACTTTCATCGATGGTCTGATTAAACGTTTCAATGTCAATAAGTGTCGCGCTAGAATTCAACACACTTGATTTGTCAAAATTATGGAGGTAGGAGACTCGTAAAGCTCATCTACCTCATTCTCAAAAGAGTCTAAATCAAGTTGGCTTTCTAGAATTATCGAACTCAAAATATCGGATTGTGATTCATCAACACTCGCTATCATTAAAGAAAGATTAGAAGAAGAATCAGAGAAAGTGGAAGATGAAATAGGTAAACAAATTGGTGTGTCGAGTATTGCTGAATCAGATATGGGAAATGAAGGCTGATTTTCGTTCTGCTTTTTCGGTTTTACATTTATCATCAACTTCAAGACGCATATAGGGTTCGAGAAAAATAGTTAAAGGTTCGAGATGATGACCACACGGGAGTGAAAGGACCTGATGAATTGGCGGGACAAACTCATCCAAAATTTCGGGTTCATCGTCCAATATATCCCCAACGTCGGTATTCTCAATCAAGTGAAGGTTACAAGTCTCAGACACCTCATCAAAAGCAGAGTTTTCAATCAATTGTGGTTATAGAGTGGAGGTGTAGAGATCACAAGGGTTGGGTGTGGCTTCAGTTGAAATGGACCCTTCACAATCAGGTAAATCAAACACTACAAAGTCACACAACTCATCAGATATTCTATCTTCAATTGGTGAATCATTTGGTGTACTCGATAGATCTGTGAAACCGGAGGTGTGGATTTCAATTTGAGATTGGGAGGTTTGATTTGGAAGGGTGTACCGCTCTCTCTCACTACCCAATTTCTCAATTTGTCCTATGGTCGTATCATATGATGGAAAATTTTCAGCTGGTTTGAAACTAGTTGCTCGTTCGTTTTGTTTATTGAGAACGGCCATGCACTCATTCAATTCCTCTCTGGAACGGCGCGACGCTACCACATATTCTTCCACGGTCCGTTCAAGACTAGACATGGGTCGGTAAGGGGTTTCAGCATAAGATTGAAATTCTTATGGATAAGTAAAACTCTCAAATGACTGATTAGAAGGAATATCTCGAGAAGGTGTAAAAATCGGGTAGGATTGATAGGAATCGAAAGCTTGTGAAAATTGGGCAGGAGTAGAATCAATATTGTGATAAGAAAAATATTGATATTGGTTGTGTGGTTGGCGACTGTAAATGGATGTCATATACGCCACAGACCGAGTAGTAAAATCTTCTTTAGAAGGTGGTGGTGTTTGTTGTCCTAACAGTTTGACCGGATTGAAACTTTGGCCGTTAGTCCTTGTTATATACTCAGCGATGGACATGCGTTTAGGAGTTCCCTCACACGCTTTAGATGGAGTATCAACAAAGGAAGATGCAGAATTTTGATGCGGTTGATAGGACCTGGAGTGAGGTGGCCAACTGTTTCTTTCCGCTTACTCTATCCGATCTCTTAAAGACATGGTAGAGTCGGATGATATACCGAAGCGATTATGATAACAAGAAATATCTGATTCTAGATAGAAAAACTCGGCAAGAGTTCTTTTATTTGGGTTACCCATTATAAGAAGGTGAAAAGAGGGAGGTGGGTGAAAAGATTTAAGATCTATTTGGATTGTTTTGCTTTGAAAGTTGGACTTAAGGGTTGACTCAACAAATCACAAAATGCACAAGCAAACTCTAGAACTAAGATTACCTAATTCAAGCACTAGACCGCTCCTAGACTTCTAAAGGACAAGCCGCAGGATCAATCCTTTACCACCTCTTTATAACTCTTGTGGCCAGATAAGTGCCAGGTAAATGGGAGGTATCCGCTATACGAATCAGCGAAAATAGCAGTCCTAATTAAGTAACCACTTGCATTAGACACACTTGCCTAGACACCACTAAAGAAATGCGGATAAGCGATAGATTACCCACGACCTTCCTCTGTCCTATTTGAGCGTGACGGTCGTCAGGGTCTTGATCTAAATATTTTTTAATTAATATAGGGTTATGCGAACTCGTTTTGTGATTTGTGGGGCCTAGCAAGGGTGATGAAATCCCCACCTAATCTGAATTATGGTCTTGCTCCTTAAAGACCGTATTAAAATATGCAAAAACAACTCACAAAACAAAACACGCAAAAAGATTTTTAAGCGGCGATATTTTGCAAAAAATTATGCAGAAAATATATTATTGGATTTTTCAGAGGAGAGAGAAAGATGTAGGAAAGTTACCAGAAAAGTTTAAGGCCCTAACTCCCCAAAACCACTGCGGTTCTGCCGCTGTTTGCACACAATAGCCGCGGTTCCGCCGCGCTTTAGGGGATTCTTTGTTTAATTTTTTCACTGTGGCTTCCTTTGCTTTTCTGGATTTTGATGAATGTCTCTGAATCTTTATATCCTCGCTAAAGTGACTCCAGATTCTCTCGCAAAAATCGCACACTAATCATTAAATATGCAAGATGCGGTTTTGTTTTATTTTTATGATATAGATCGAATAAGAATTCAACACAAATGGTAAGAATAAAAAATTACGCACGTATCCCCGGAAACGGCGCCATTTGATTGATCTGTATTTAAAGAAGTGTGTGTAGTAACCGCGATCAATAACGGTGTCGCATGTAGCTAGACCGAGATGAGTACGGGTCGTCCTTAGGGATATGTGGAATCTTTTAATCTTTTTTTAGACGTGTTGATTAGGAAAAGGAAAAAGAATAGATAATAGTGAAGAATAGTTATAGAATCTAGATCTACGTTAAACACGGATGTAGAATATAGATCTAGTTTAAAGACGGGTGTAGATTTTATATCAGAAGAGGGCTTGTAGGGTTCGTTAGGATTTAATAATTCTGGATGACTAATAAAGATGACTCCTTTTATCGCATATAGAGAGACTTCTATCGGACGTTGAGTATGAGATACTACAACAACTGGCCCTACTGCAAGTAGGAGATTGTTAGTTATATGTATATCCTAGAGGCCATTATTGTACATATGATGTATATTATAGTGGATGCTTAGAGATATATAGGGAGGACTTTCTTGCTCGACATGATAGTATGCTATCTGGTTACTTTTTATCTTAACATGTACACTTATTGTCTCTTTGTTACATGTTGATAAAGTCCTTAGGATGGGTACTTGACTACCAGGATTATGATGCAGATCATACTAGTGAGGCCAAGGTAGTCGGTAAGTACATCTTTCAATTGTTCATAGTCGTGGGAATATCTAGACGGGGCATCGATATTCCAGAGTAGACTAGCGTATACGCTTCTTGACCCATATGATGGGCGATGGATGATCACATATCCATTGGTGTTTGATATCAGAGAAGGTATACGGGTGCTCAGTGGAGACTGGGTACACTGAACGGACTCGCCGAGAACTCCTAGATGGTATTATACCTATTTTCAGATAGCAGTTCTCTGGTGACACCGGTACAGGTTAGTCTGTAGACCCGAGATCGTCATAGAGTCTTATGTGATTCCCACTGTGCTTTGATTTCCACCTTACCACGTTCATGAGAACGTACAAAACGGTGGCTTTTGGGTACAGTCCCGAGTCACATGGAGGCAATGAGCGATAGGAGGGGATTTCGTCTCTCTCGGTATTGAGGTTTGATGTTGCGCTATGCTTGATTGGCCATAACAGGAAATCCCTGGCCATGGTTGCTAAGATTTACTGGTAAGTGTTATCAGTAGTTTCTCGAACAGTTATGGACCTCATATCGGCATGACTTATCAGGCTATTGGGGTCTGACGTTTACCATCCCCAGGCTGAGATATGCGACTTATCTGACGAAGAGACTGGACTGTATCGTAGTGTTACTTATTGGATTCGCAGGAGTATGAGCATGCTTGCTTGTTGATCTTCTGATCGCTCAATACCCGGGTGACCGTTACGTCTAGAAGTACCGCTGACGGTTTGTGGGTGACTGATATGATCATCACCTACTGCCGGCGTATTGACGAGTCTTTAGAGTTCTACACAGAGGTTTCCTGGCTCAGGCGAAACGAAGTAGGAGCAAATATGTGATATGTGCAGGACCGAAATTAATACGCGTATGTGATACCGTATTCTATTCTCGCGATATGTGATATCGATCAGTTATATGTGATATAGCCGGGTTATCGAATCAAGTGTTGATTCGATAAGTTGATACAAATGATATTAGTCGGTTATATGTGATATATCCGGATTATTAAATCAAGTGTTGATTTAATAATTTAATGTATAATTATATATTTGATATATTAATTTACATTACCTAATATTAGCTCACTTAAGCATTTCTTTTTCTCACTTGTATACACTTAATATATATGTGATATATATTATTGTGTCATACTTGTTGCTACATGCTACATGGATGTATGAGACTCATACCATACAAATAATAATGTGGGGTTTTATTTATTAAGAGTAAAAGAAAATTAGTTGGAAATTAGTCAAGGTTAGAAGCTTGGAGAAGCTTAGTGCTAACCTTTGACTTAGTCCACTAATTTTGTCTCACTCTAGATATTTACTAATCTAACCATTATTGTTTAGCCATGATTTAGTCTCTACCAGAGTTATATGAGATATTTCTCACCCATGATTGCCATTCTACACTTGCTTCTCTCCATGGTTGTTTTTCTTCATCTCCTTCCTCAAGCTCTCTAGCTTTTTGGGAGGTGAAGAAAATTAGTGAGAAAAATATTTCTAAAGTGGGCAAAATTCCTACTTCATCAAGCTACACTAGACTGGCCATTTAGTTTAGGTTGTTTGCTTCATTAATTCCTAATTAGTGAAGAGATAGCTTGAGTTAGTGTCTCCTCGACGTAGACCATCTTCGGCCTCGAAGACTTCAAGCAAGCTTATTCATTTCGCTTTGTGGAGTTTTACTTGAGTCCGGGAGATCACTACTTAGAGCGAAGGGACTACTGCACGGGACTTTTGAAGTGAAGGACCGGTCTACAAAGCTTGTATTCCTTGTTCACTTAGATGTAATGATGTTTACATGTATCTTTCGTCTAATTTTTTAGTTAATATTCTATGTTAGGGTTCTTTAGCGCGCCAATTTTTTGAAAACGGCATGGTTGATGCCTCCCAAAACCCAGTGGCGGTGCTACGGAACCCAGCAATACTATAATACTAATATCATGCTATGTGGTAAAGAAAGTGAACGTGTATATATAAATATAATATCGTGTCTCTATCAATATGAGGTAACATGTCATTCATACCATGTGTGTGTGTGTATCATCCAATGAGTGACCATCAATGACACTCGAAATCATCATAAAATACTGAGTGTCCAATATCGACACTGGAAGTCCTCATAAATCATGTGTTCAGCATCGACACATAAATCCTCAAATCTCAGGCGCCGTCTCATCGGATCGGCCCTCATATCTCAGGCGTCATCTCATCAAATCGACTTTCATATCCATCTGTCCCATATCACTCCTGTCGGTATCCTTCGAATAACTGCCGAGTCCAATACTGTCACCGGTAGGTAGTGTTCCCAGCCAGGCTCAACGCCTTTCTATACGATCTTCTTATCCCTGGGTACCGTACCGAGTCTACCATATATTCGCAATCGGTTCCTCCCCTGTCTCGATTCGGATAATACTCATATCTCAGAACCCAGAAATCTCATGGTGGACGCCGAAATATCACATCAAGAGAAACCGCGTTTTAAAAATATTCACAAGTTTATAAAATCATATATATCTGCGATTTCTCAAACCCAGAAATCTCATAAACCACTATCTCATAAAAACATAGCAATAATGAAACAATATGTAAAGGCACAGAAAAATAATATAATGCATGGCAAGTGTGTTCTTATAAGCGTGTCGTATAAGTAATGTAAAGAAACAATACATGGTGTTGAGTACTAACAGTAATTTATAATGCTAACAGGGTAGGTATGGTACGGGTGACATAGCTTCTATATGTGTACGTGGCATAGCAATTACCGATGAGGCGTAGGTGTAACATGCGAGTATGTGTAAGTACAACATGAATCATCGGTAATAGTGCGTGTGTCCTAGCACATGAAGTTAAGTTGAGTTAAAGGTATGTACGTAGTATAAATCGTAAATAATCGAAGCGCAAGCGTATGCAAAATAAGAAAATCGAAATGCGAGCGTAAACAGAACAATGAAATCATAACGTGAACAAGTATTTAAAATATCCAACTACGTGTAAGCCATACAGTTATAGTTTAAAATAGCACGAAACGTTGTTTTAGAAATAGGGGACTACGATATTTTTGAAATAGATACCATTTGAAAATTCATAGCGTACCCTTGAAGTTATCATTTAAAAGTACGTAACGATTCGTTAGTTTTGAAAGTAGGTATGGCTCTAAGCATCTCATATTTTCCACCTGTGATTTTAAACAAGACCCCTCGAATCGAAATAAATATCAGTCGTAATCGGTAATCAATTCTCATCATATCACGTACGGAATAACCCTCGTACGATATCATATAATCAATATGGTACGAATCTATAGTCGTGTACATCATCTCATATTATTTCATACCATATCATATCGTCTCATCTCATATCATGTCATATCACATCATATCACATCATGTTTACTTATATCGTAAATATCATTATATATATGTATGTATGTATGTATGTGTATGTGTGTAGCCTAATGGCAATAAATAGAGACTAAGAGTATAATTTCTACTAAGTATAGGAATATACGCATATGGTATTCTAGTAAACCCTAGGCTAAGTATACGATTCTAATATATATCGTATCCTAATTCTACGGTTGCAGGGGTGCTATACGTCATCCACCGGACTTCTCCTGTAAATATACCTTTACTCACCTCATATCCTCATCCTAGTCAAAACTGACGAATGCCTTGCTCTTCTTCATCATCTCGGAAGTCCACGCGATTGTACTTACAATCGAAATCATAATCAAAATCACATGAAAACCCAAATCGAATTTGAAATCACGAGCAAAGCGCAAATAGATTAGAACCTATGGTCAACACGTGCTAAAATGGAAAAATACTCCCCGACGTCGACGTACGAATATCGAACGACCAAGTCATATCATGAAAATCCAAAAACCAAGCTTTCAAATATCGTAAAATATCGTCAAAACCAAGTAAATGCTCTCAGATTTTTTCTCAGGTGATCTGGGACTATTTAGCATATAAGGTAGGCTTAATTATAAAGTGAATGAGCTACAGAACAAACCCCACACCCTAACGCACCAACTTGGCCGAAATTTGCGGCCCAAATGAATAAATTTACGATTTTGCCCGGGAATTGGAGGCTCGGGTTTTTACGATGGTCTTCTACTGATCTAAATATCTCACTGTATCATATAAATAATTTTCAGAGATCTCTAGTTGTACCAGATTTGATTTGAACTTCAAGAACTCAAGAAAACCAACATATGAAATTCTAAACTCATGTTTGAAACTTCACAACTCAATAACACCTAAGATACTTCCACTAAAAAACCTTCACCTATCACTAAAGAGCTTGTAATCACTCACTAAACCCCTACTATACCACTTTTGAAAATCTGAAGTGTATAAAACACTTTTGAAAATCTCAAGTGTATAAACTCACCAAAACTCACTTTTGAAAATCTCAAGTGTATAAAACATACTCTTTTAACTCTAAACTATTTGTCATGGCAAGAAATCTAAAAACATACTCTTTTAAGTTCTACCCACCAAAACTCACTTTTGAAAATCTCGAGTGTATAAAACATACTCTTTTAACTCTAAACTATTTGTCATGGCAAGAAATTTAAAAACTTGGTTAAAAGGTGGGATTTTTATCTCATGATGGCAACTAAGAAATGTTCCAAGACGGCAAAAGATTTCAAAATGGAGTCTTTTAATTTCTCCAAAGTTGAGGATTTTTTTTATTTGGAGTAAAAATTGTTGAAGAAATGTTTTTCCTCCTTAAATTATAATAAAAGGATATGCACTACAAGCAAGAAAAAGACCACACTATTGGAGGCTATTCATAATTCAACAACATCATTTTCACAATTATTTATCTATTAATGCATTGCTTCCTTGTGATAACATATTGTTCTTTGTGTTATTACAAGATCTTAATATTATTACATGTGCATCATGGTCCATTTGTCTAAATTTAAACCGTCGATTGACAATACTACCCTTACTCGACATCAATTAATCAAAGGAAAGAAAAAGTTGTTGAGGGTCCATTTTGGACCTCCGTAATTATTGGACCTTAGCCCTTTTGGGGTATTATAGATTGAAATGGGGACTATATTTAACTTTGGATTTTCTTATAATTAACTTTGCAGTGGTATTTTGATCATTCATTCAAGGGAATTTTCTTGTTGAAATTTGAATTCTAATTTATATCTGGTTGTTCGTGATGATACTTCGTATGTACCGTATACATTCTCAAAATTAATGGACAGGATCCGTCCATATTTGTTTTCGTTGAAACCCAAACGGCAATGGAAAATTCTTAAATTAAATTATATAGAAAGTACAAGAAATGAAGAAGTTATTAATTTTTTGCCTCACAAAATCGAAAGGTATTTTCTCTCTGTGTGTGTGTATGTGTGTGTGTGTGTGTATATATAAATATACATATATATATATATATATATATATATATATATATATAAAAGAGGAGGTTAATGGGACTGTGAACAATACTTACGGCCCCTTGGGTCTCCTTATTTAAGTCACAGGAAAGCCACAGGAATTGTGTCCGTTGTTCACAGCTAAAACTAGCTGTGAACAACCACAGTCCTAATTTTCTAAGTTAAAACTGAGAGAAAATATGAGAAATTTGTTTGAACAAATCTCATCATAAGAAAGAGAACAATGAAATGGAAGTGGGAAAAAAGGAAGGGCTAAAGGGGCCCTCAATGTGCATTAAAGAGAGAGATGAAGAAATTAATTAAGAATTAGTGGGAATTATTTTTTTTTGGCAAATGGTAACATGGGGCAACCCAAAGTGGCACGTGAGCATGTGGTCCTCATTAGCAACTACTTTTGCCGGCTCACATGTTCCCACATGAGTGAAAGCTCAACCCCATTTACACTCTTCTATCATGTCACAATTGACATGAAAGAGAGGCAGTGAAAATGGAAATTTCGGTAGCCCCATGTTAATCAAAATCGACATATGTAAATTTAAAGATTAATATTACGTATTATCATGTACAGAAATCATTACATATCAACTTTTGAATAGACATATGTACAAATAAAATATTGTTCATACTATCAATATCCATGGTTTGATTTGAATAATATTATTAGATGCATATATGTTCTGGATGTAAAATACCAAGATATGTATGAGACGCAACTGATTACAAAAGTTTATACTGTTTGGATCAGTATGATACTTTTATCTTATTTTACATGTGTAACTTTAAGAGGGGGAAAGACGGGGAGGTCTCCTCGAGGCTAGCTTGAAGAGGGGAAAAAGAGAAAATCATGAAACTACCTAAAGAGGGGGTATTATGGTTGGCCTCAACTTTACAAATGGGGGAGAGAATGAGGCAAATCAATGAAAGTGACTGATTGTTTGTGTACTTGGCTGAGTCAATGAACTCAAGAAATCTAAAAGCTTTGGGCAGAAAGAAAAGAAAAAAACTCTATACGCTATAGCTAATAACCGGCCTAATCATTAATGTAACCGTTGCTAGGTCCTGCGTCCAGAGAAGGTGTGCCGAGGGTAATACATCCGTGTAGGAAAAAGAAAGAGATAAAGAATTTCGAGCACCTTTTGGACAGCTTGATGGGACCCGTGTCCCTATTTCTTTCTCTCTCATTACTAGGCATATGTGGTCGGCACACCGTAAAGTTTTCCCTGCATCCAAGCTTTCTCATGTCAAGATTAGAAGAGGTAAGTTAAACTCTCTAACTATCATTTAGAAAAAAGATTGGGAATCTTCTTAAATGTTATATACAAAGAGAGAATAATGTAAGTGTTTATGTCCCGTCAAATAATTTTCATATGAATGCCGAATATGAAAAGTGAAAACATATATAAATATAAAACCCGATTACATTTTGAACTCATTGCACGGTTTTGTCCGCATGTCGAATGAAACTGATATTTGTTTCATATATAGTGCCAACCATACATAATGCATTCAACTTCAATGAAGTCCAATACTTACACAAGACATGCGAGGCCTATAAAGTCTTGGCTATATACAAAGAAATACATTGAAAAGAGGCAGATAAAATCTTTTAACGAGATAGTGCTTTTCAACCGTTGCTTGCACATAAGATGCATCCTAGGTTATGCAATGAAGAGTTTTGATGGGGGAAAAACAGCTCGCTAATATTTTTCTCTAGCCATTTCAAATCGTTGAGAATCCAGATATATCGATTTTTAGTTCTGTTAGCAAATTGATTTTCAACTACAATATCTTGCCCTAGGATCGCTAGTTGTCTTTTCTACAGAAGATCAGTTGATTAACTAAAAGGAAAAGCCAGGCAATGTTTCTTGAATTTCCAAACCATCCTAGGAACACGTCTTCTCCTTCCAATTCTGCGGATTTGAATTTCCAAACCATCCTAGGAACACTGTGCTTTAAGTCCATACTATGAAATGCCCAAAAAGTGCCTCAGATAGGGATAGACGAACAAGAAGATAAGAGAGATAATAAAAAAAACTCGAACCAGAGAAAAGGATTCAACTATGGAGACACGCGGATTTTACATTGAAAACCCAAATCGGGAAAAACCATAGACAGCCGTAGAGATTTTTTTATTTTTTTTAATGAAGAGACTAGAGATTTTTATATGGCCTCCATAAACCCTTAAATAGCATTTACAGTTTATTTACATCTCAAAATACCATCAACAAGTACGATTACAAATACCGAGAACACTAAATATATGTACCAGATTCGGGTACGGATGAGCAGAGCTTTGAAAAGGCTCTGGACGGTTGGTGCACGACCTGAGCCGGCTTGGTTAGATCCAGGAAATCCTAACAAAACGTGTCATTTCTCACATATTTTCTTAACAAACAAAGATTCGTCGGATTCTTCCAAGAAAAACCTCCGCCCAACCCCCACCCCACCCCCACATCATAGAAAACTATAGCATTTTGCATGCTTGGGTATTTCAGCCCTCATGAAAACAAATATCTTGAAATCGAAATGTGTGCACATGATTGAAATTTTTATTTTCCCCTACAATTTCAAAATCAAAGAGTCCACATCCATTAGTATATATGAGGTTGAGCTTAGAGTATGCATCACTCAATGGGGGACTTAATTAGTCTTCTTCACAGAGAAGCCGACCTTATTTTGGATTGAGTAAAAGAATCAAATTAGATTCACATCCTTTTCTACCCATCAAATTTCTCTTTTGATACCTATCCTAAATAATAAAAACGAGATACGATTACTTCATGACCCAAAAAATAAATGAAATGCTTGGAGTTTTTTTTTCCATCCCTTCTGGGAACCAAACCGGCTTTCACATTGAAAATAAAAGTTTTACTGTGTTAGCTATGCTTAATAGTGGCATACGTTCGCAGATGTGATAAGAGTAGGGGTTTTGAAACTTTTTTGTGGAAACTGATTTTCCACTATTCTTGGTATAATATTAGGACGGATGAGATTGAAATAAAATACAAATCCCGTTTTTAAAGATATATTGCTTTTCTTACTAAATCTTTACTGCCTGTGTATTATACTTCAAGAGCGGTGGATAACCATTTTTGACAAAAAAAACTTCAAAGCCAGCTTTGATCAGATCCGTGCCGGTGATATACATGGAGTTTGGAAATTGATTTTGGAACTTTTGCTTAAGAATCTATAGATTTCGCTAATAATGGATTGTACCCGTATTGATGCCTATTAATCCTCCAAAGCCTTTTTAATGTGGATGCTGGCCCATCTGACAGGGCCTAATGATGACCAGGAGTCAGGCCCAAGTGATGACTGAGACAGGTTATGGCCTGTGCAACAACCCCCCTCCTCCTCCCCAAACCCTTTTTTCTTTTGGGTAAATTGTCAAAAAGCCCCTGGCCCGATCAGGAGTTGTCCAAAACCCTCTAATATTCTCAAAATTGCTGGGAAGAGCTTACTATTAAAAATCTTTGTGAAAAAATTCCCTGGGCAGCATTTCATTTAGATTCCCTTCAACTGCTTAGATATTACATGCATTTTTTTAGTTATCACATGAAACTTTTTAGATATTACAAGCAACCGACGTTTCAATTGGGCCTGTGGGATTAAGGCCCAGGGGTTTTTACAAAGGCCCAGTGGAATTTATTGGATGCCTTGGGTTAGACTCATATGAGTTTTGTTTTTCAGTTTGTTGTTTTTTTTCCCCGGGTCCAAATATGACCGGTTGAATAATGAAGCCTTCAATTTCACCGTCCATGTTCAAGAAGAAAAACTCAAAATTCAGGGAATACCGGTATTAATTCAAAGACATTAAGTTTTTTTTATCTGGAATATTATAATCTCAAACAAAATGGTAAATGGGCATTTAAGCTGTACACACGACTTCCTATTTACTAACCTATCTTGGTATTTAACCAACAAGACAATTAATTGGTCTGTCACGCTCATATGTAAAATGCATATAGTGAATAGATTTAAGCCAGCATACTATATACCTCCGACTCCGATGGTTTTACTTTAATCTAAATATCCAGTCATTCTCGTCTCTATAGACAAAATCTTGTAATTTATATCTTGCACTGCATTTTGACTCACGCGTAACGTGTGGGATCAAGGATGATCCATTATTTATAGATGAATTCGTGTGTTGCATACGGCTGTTGCAATTTAACATGTAAGTATTACAAAATAAAAGGATAACCATTTTCCTGTGGCTCAAAATATTCCTCATCAATCTGAGTTTTTATGGAGTTGTGATATTTGTTCATAACCATTTCCAATAACAATTGATTAGGAATACTGGAAAATCCAAGGGCACGGGAGAGAATTGAAAATTAATGCTTTGATAAAAAAGATACGAAAGATCCTTTTTATAACTTATAGATAGAGCAGATAAATAGATAGATGGTTTCAAACTTATTGGTAAAGGTGTGCATGGATCGGGTTGGATGGGTTTTGGACCAAAAATCAACCTGAACCCGCTAGCGCGGATGGCCGGACGGGTTTTTCAAATCATTCATACCCATACATTACAACAACCCGCATCCGTACCCGACTGGGTACGAACGAGCTCGGATTTAGTAAGTTCCGATGGGTTAACACCGGATTGGATAAACATTATGTTTTACATATACGATTTAGTTTTGTAACATAATACCAAAATGATCAAAGAAAGAAAAGCAGATAAATTCTATAAGCAGAACACTTGACAGTACCAAAAAAAGAAGATGCAGGTATAACTTTTAAAAATTCAATTACTGTATCCTAAAACTTTATTTTTACAAAAAAGAGCGAAGGTAAAGTCGGCATTTAAATTACATAACCAACTACCAAATGCTACAACCACATAATTACATACAAATTCAGACGGGTTTGGATTGGATGCGGACAATGCGGCTAGCGAGAAGGTACGGGTTCGGATGAGTTTTTAATTTTTTAAACCATGTTCGATTTAAATACCAATCTATTCAAAACCCGTCCAATTTAGATGCGGACTGGTTTTGATCTGGTTTTTAACCTGCAAAAGACGGGCAGGCGCAAGCGGTTTTCAGCTCTAACCCCGCCTGCTGCACATCATGCTCGTCGGCCAACAAAGAACATGTTAAATTAATCAGTTTCTAGAGACAAGATATTTTAATTTATCCAATTTTAACGAGTCAAAAAGGCAATACGTTTACCAAAAAAAAAGGAAAAAAACAATCCTTTCACATCTTGCGGATCATCAGTACCCTAAACTCACGGCAGTGACCTGATCCAACTCCCAACCCATAAGTGTCACTATCTGCGAGTTACCGTATCTATCTTAGCGGTAAGATACTCCGCAGGCACAATTTATTCCTCTCTCTCTCTAAACAGCAATTAAGAGTCTAGTGTGAGAGAGAGTAATGGCGACGCTACCAAATCCTTTCTGCATCTGAGAAATTAATTTTTAAAAAAATTGAAAAAGATTTCTCTTTTTTTTGACCTGTTAATTATAAATCGCGTCGTCGATTTGGTTCAATTAGGATTTCTGGAGCTCGTTCGATCTGGGATCGGTTCATCGAATCAGAGATTTCTGCAGGTTTTCTCCCCTCTCTCTCCCCCCCAAATTTTGAATTCTTTGTGTAAGCAGGTAATTTATCGTGATCGGATATTTCTCGCATCATCGAATTTAAATCAGAAACGATGAGACTGCAGAAATTCCATTTTTTCCAATTTTTTTTGGGGTGGAATTTGATTAATTACGATGTCTTTTGGTTGTTTATTACAATGCTATGTTTGCATAGTTGATTGAGCGATGCATAGATCATGAATTAGATATGATGCTATCGTTAGAAGTAGACAGCTTTTGTATCATCCGTTGAGAGCTGATGGATTTTGATTTCTCTGCTGAAAGCTTCATGAAATTAAACTTAGTTGGTTAAAGTTGAGAAATGTTATTGGGGTCCTGCATGGTTGTAGGATACTAATACAGTTCGAGAGATTTATAACACCGACATAGCTTTATGAGCCAGAATGTTGGACGTAGGACGATTCAAAGACAATGTTTTTTCTAAGAAACCGAGTAAGCTGGTTTGCTTAAATGAGAATGAGATGGATGTCTGGCAATGAAGGCATCCCCAAGTTTGCATGATCAGCATCTTCTTATGGTGTTTTTACCCCTGTAAAAGTTAATATGTACCTGCTTGTATTGATCCCGCAAAATTTTATTAGTTGTTCGTGGAAAATTATTTGATGAAACCTGCTAGTTGCTGGACATCTAATGTAATAGTTTTCAAATGTGTTTTTAATTGTACGCCTTAACTCGGGACTTGTAATTACAGCATATTTTGTTAGCTGCACAAATATAAAATAAGTACGGTGGTTCTGAGTCATCACTATTGTGAAATAGCAATCCATACGTGTATCACATGAGCACATATGATGTGCAATACTAAACCATATTAAATCTCTCTCTCTCTCTCTCTCTCTCTCTCTCTCTCTGTCTCTGCACACACACACACACCGCCTTGAGGAACTCACTTCTTACGGATGTTCTAGATCTAATCCCATCGTTGTCTTTGATTCGCAAGTGCACTTAACTGTGATTTCTCAAAGTGAATCCTATCACAAAACAGAAGTTTTTAAATCATAGTAAGTTTTTTTTTCCAAAATAGGATAGTTAAAGATTAAAATTAGGGAAATAGGGTAGTTTGAATTTTAATTACCAGAATAGGACGGTTTGGGGCCACGTAGGCGTGGCCCCAGATATATCAAATAAGAGGGCGGATTGGCCCCAGATATATCAAATAAGAGGTCGGGTTCCCAGAACCCGCTCTCTCCTTTAATAAGGAGAGGTCAGGTTTCCAGAACCAGCCCTCCGTTAGGGGCAAAAAAAAATTAAAAAAATAATATATAAAACATGAATTTAAAAAAATAAATTTTTTATCACAATTTTCATCTTTTTCCCCATAATTCAATGTTCCGATCATTTATCAAAAAATAAGACGATCTCAAATTAATATGTAAATTGATACTAAAATAAGCAAAAAATTTGACAACGAAGAATAACATATGAATCTAATATTTTCGAAATCCAAATTAAAATCATACACTTAATGCTTTCCCTTCCTCTTTCTCAAACCGAGAAGACTTGACATAAGCCCATGCCTCTTGGACCGACTCGACGACCTCTCTTATCCTGTGTATGTGACGATGGTGTCTGCTCTTCTGCTTGTTCTTCCGCTTGCTCTTCCGTTTCGTCTTCAGCTTCGTTTTGGACAGATTATTGTTGTTGCGAAAATCCTGTATGTGGGACAGGTTACGGATATGTCTTGCCTCGCAATAACTGTATGTAGGACGCAAAATCTATCCCCAAGTGGGTTGTTGCTGCAAAGAAACTATCTCGGTTTCCTGCTACTGCTGTGCAAAACCTATCATCCAAGGCTGCACAAAATATGTCCCTCAAGACTGCCGTTGTTGTGTAAAACTTGTCCCCCCAAAACCGCCGTTGCGCAAAACATGTCCCCCAAGACTGTTGTTGCTGCGATTGCGCTTGTTCATAATCCCCGACGGTTGTCGATACCACTGACTATGCTAGAGTTGCTGCTGACCGTATGGTGCTCCGAACCACTGATGCTGGCTCATGATGCGGCTCTGGCTCCGATTCATGCTGTGGTTCTGGTTCCGGCTCATAGTTTGGCTCTAGCAATGATGACAAATGTGGAAGTATATGATATGAACTGAATATACCATCAATATACGAGTCTACGGTAGAAAATAACTATCTGGACCAGCATTAGCTGGATACGGATCTTTGTATCAATGATTGTATATGATACAACTCACGAGTCTGTCGTTACATAAAAAATAATATATAATTATAGACTAGTACTGCTGGATGTTAAAATCTAATTTAATTAAAAAAATTAACTTACCGTTTCTCGTTCTACGTGGCTTCTAGGCTCATACTGCTAGACGTTCGGAAAGTCGGTAGGAGGAGCAGAAAGATATCTTACGGTGACACATTTATACTATTCTAGATATATTTCTGTAGCATTGTTTGGTCACCTATTTGTTGTAAAGTAATATTACGAAGCCTATCTTCCCATCTCAGCAAATATTGATGATGATACTTTCTCCGATCACCCTCCGCCTTTCCTTCTCGCATGTCTCCCTCTATTGTCATAGGCACATGCGGCGGATCAGGTTGCAATCCACCAAACTGTCGTAATACCCGGTCCGGTAAGTGCATGAACACGATGTTAATGCACAGTAGTAGGTATCGAGCCCGCCAAACCGGTTCTCTTTTGATACAGATGCCGGATAATCATTGCTGATGATTTTCTGTATAAAGAGTCCACGTGAACTACACAAATAACATAGTATAGAAATATAAAATAATGTCAATTAAAAATTTCAATCAAATTTAATTACCTAATTAATGGTTACTTGAGTTGCCTCCATTTGATCCAACTCATCTCTATAATACTTAAGCACCCGACGAGGAGCCTTATATGATTTCTTGGCACTGCACCAACAGCCGAGAGGCCTTCCAGGGACATCCTCGCCAGAAATACGAATATGATCCGGTCTACCAACGTACATGTGCTCCCATGATCAAATCTATATATAAAATGTCATAATATCAAAAAGAACCCATATTATATTTTTTAAAAATAATTAGTTTAAAAATAATATGTACCTGAAGTAATGTAATGCAACCACAAATCTTATTCTTTGTATGAGCACATGTCTTATCTAGTTACTTGTAAAAATATGTCAGGGCTCCTGCTCTCCAAGCATACTGATCACACACATCGAAGTCCTTAAAAAACCCAAGTTATAGCGGATGGACATGCGTTGCCGACTGGTCTGGCTTCAACCAAGAACCGATCATGTATAAAATGTATGCACGTGCATGTCTATCCAAGATATCATCAGTAGCTTCATCAGGAATATTAGTAAATGTATCTTTGAACCGGCTTAAACTGATTTTATACCCCTTAATAGACCCTCCAGGTACCTGAATTTTACAATTAATCTTTAATTAATATCACTGTAATATACTTCAACTTTTAATTTAAAGAAACTACGAAGTTTACTTGTTCGAGAGCAGGCTCCAAATACGTATCCCAATATGGATGCTCACTTTCCGGACCCACAATTGTATCTCCAACTAATCCAAGTCCATTCACTCGTAAACCAAGCAAAAGGACGACATTCTGGAGTGTGATAGTAGCCTCATCCGAGAACAGACTCTCACTCGTAAACCACGCTATCGTGCTCTTGTGATAGTGGCCTCACCCAACTTGTAGATACAGATTTTTTCAAACCCCTGCATTTCAATCTTTTCTTTTTGCATCATTCCAACACAATCTAAGTAGTGCATTCCAAGCATGTCCATCCACATCATTTCGGTCTTTTCAATCCGAACCATCCACAGTATACCGATCTCAACCATCGTATATTGCATCCGAGCCTTATGTTGCTATAGGTAACAATGATATGGATGACAATGATATGGGTGAAAGTGAAAATGATGGAGTTGATGAAGATCATCAAGGGCGGGATAGCGTGGATTATGCTTCTGGATTGAATGAAGTAGCATTGATTGATGACATGGCTGCGAATAATGATTTTGGTGAACTAGAAGATCCCGACCTCGATCCATTGGAAGATGATAGTTGGATAGATTTAGCTGTGGCAGAAATAAATGTTAAGCCTTATTTGGAAACTAATGTAGCAAGCGAAAATTACGTAACTGTTGGAGATATGTTTCCGGAAAAAGGATATCTTATTTATAAACTGAAGTCGTGGGCTATTAAAAAAAATGTTACATTTAAAACCGAAGAGTCAAATAAGACGTATTATACCGTGATATGTACGAAAGCTCTTGAATGTAAGTATTGATTGCATGCATGTTGTTCCAAAAGATCCAAAACTTGGAAAGTCGCGAAATACAACCGGGAACACATTTGTATCAATTCGATTATGTTAAAAGATCATATGAATTGCACTTCATCATTCATTTGCTCACTTATCATGCCACTTTTCCGTACATATATGTTGATGACTCCTCGAGAGATACGACTCTATGTAAATGGATAGCATAAAATTCAGTTTTCATATGTGAATGCATGGGATACTCATAGAAAGGTTTTATGCAAGATATTTGGGGATTGGGAAAGCTCATACAATTCGCTAGCCCCTTTTATAGACGCCATGAAAGCATCAAATCTGGTATCTGTATACCAATTAAAAACCACAAAAACAGACGTCGATGGTTGTGTCAGGTTTCAAAGAATTTTCTAGTGCTTTGCTCCTTGCGTTGCTGGTTTCGCACACTGTCGGCCGGTATTATGCGTGGATGGGACGTATTTGTATGGTAAGTACAGAGATTGCATGTTAGTTGTTACAGGTGTTGATGCTTATAACGGTATATTTTCGTTGGGATTTTCTATTGTCGAGAGTGAAAATACATTATCTTGGTCATGATTTTTCGTCAATTCAAAAATATCCTATATGTTAATGATAAAACAGATTTATGCATAATATCTGATAAATATCTTGGAATATTAGCTGCTGTGAGAGCCGTATTTTACGACACAGGTTTTGCTTGCGGCACTTAAGATATAATTTTGATAAGAAATTAAAAAATTCAGATCGAAATAAGCTTATGTATAAAACCGGTAAAGCGTCTGACCCTACTGCTCATGACATGTACACGACGAAAATTGAAGAGATGCGTCAAGCAGCGAAAACGTGGTTAGATGAGTATCCAGCACGCATGTGGACACAAACACATGATAATCGATGTAGGTATCTACTAATGACCACTAATATGTCTGAAAGTTTCAACGGGGTTCTTAAAGGTGTTAGAAGCTTACCGAACATGAGTTGATTGTTTAAACCTTTTTAAAAGTGAATACTTATTTTGTGTAAAAAAGGGAAAAGTCTTTGGCGATGGAGACTCACTCACCACGTACTATGGAGATATATACCGTTAATTTTAGAGATAAGGGCTCTTTTCATACACATGTGGTGTTTTTCAGCAACAACATTCACCGTGTGCCCACGCAATTGCTGTTACGAGCAGCATGCATAATTCACATTACATTTTTGCATCACGTTACTATACGGATTATGGTTATCAAGGCTTATACGATCCAAAATTTCATCCTATACCGGACAATCACTATTGGCATTACTATACTGAGAACAGACAAATACCGACGGTATTACCACCGGACAAATACATAGGACCCGGAAGATCTAAGGTGCGTCGAGATCGAATGACAATGGATGCTGATTCTCAGCAAAGACACATCAGATGTAGCTTATGCAAACAATCGGGTCATTATAGGACCAGATGCCCGGAACAGTCATTAGGGACAGGACCTTCGAGGTCGTGAAGAAGAAGCAACGGAAGAAAAATCAATGATTATTTGTAAGGAGACTTATAAAATTTTAATTTTAGTATGATCTTTTGCATTATTCGTTAGAGTCTAATTTACTGTAAACTACCATTAAAATTGCAATATGTAAATTGGGTAGCGAAGAATAACAATTGAATTTGCTCGTTTTCA
Organism: Agapanthus africanus; assembly: GCA_030015575.1. Classification (NCBI taxonomy): domain Eukaryota; kingdom Viridiplantae; phylum Streptophyta; class Magnoliopsida; order Asparagales; family Amaryllidaceae; genus Agapanthus; species Agapanthus africanus. Next base: position 998,265,347 of record CM057337.1, read on the forward strand.
ACTAAAATATATTGATTTTCTACTACAGTGCTACAAATTTGTGTTACGCCACATACATCAATTAAATGTTATACAATAATATTAAAAAAGTAGATGCTATACGATTCGTGATGTTGGATTGAATGCAGCTCTGAGAGTGGTAAAAGAGCGTATTCCTACATGGACCCGCTTCCTCTCTCTAGCTTCTGCGGCATACTATAATACTCTCTTCAACGAGTGTCGTGGGTTTTGATTGGTAATAGAATGGATTTCAAGTATCAAGAAATTACGTTAGTAACCGCTTAGAAAGTTTGAGTTATTCCATTCCGATATCTTTCACCCTTTAGTAACCATTTAGAAACTTCATTGTAAGTGTAGATGTATTTTTCTTATCTTCTCTAATTCTTTCATGAGTAGACAGAACAAAATCTTAGACTCTTTTGCTTTGCTTTCTTTACTTGTAGTATGTTACTGAAGTGTTCTTCATTGATATTTATAGTACGATCCAATTATTGAATTTCTCCTCTAGAAACAGTAACCACCCCTATCTGTCAATTTTATCCAATATTTGCATGCCAGTGTATCAATGAGAATTGACATAATATCAGGGTACTTAAAGTGTTGATTTGACTTGACATAAGTTTTCACATGTGCAATTTGATAGTAATTTTTTTTTGAGTAAAATAATCTTTATCTGAGATTTTTATGCGTATCGAATTTCCAGGTTAATATGAAAATTCCAATTTTTTCCCCTGCATCTTTTAAAGAATTTTTTTTTAAGGAAATCTTGTTTTTTTTTTATTTTTGCCCCTTAACAAAGGGAGGGTTCTTGGAACCCGTCCTATTTGGTATATAGGGGAGGGCGGGTTCTTGGAACCCGCCCTCTCCAAGAACCCGCCCTCTCCACTATATCGGAGAGCGGTTTTTAAGTGTATACTTTTAATTTGGATGTCAAAAATGTTAGATTCATGTGTTATTCTTCGTTGCTAAATTTTTTGCTTATTTTAATATCTACTTACATATTAATTTGGGTTTGTCTTGTTTTTTAATAAATGGTCAGAACATTGGATTATGGGGGGGAAAGATAAAAATTGTGGTATTTTTTTTTAATTCATACTTTATGTATTTTTTTTGCCCCTAACAGAGGGCGGGTTCTGAAAACCCGTCCTCTCCTATTTAAAGGGGAGGGCGGGTTGTTCCAAGAACCCGCCCTCTTATTTGATATATCTGGGGCCACGACTACATGGTCCCAAATCATCCTATTCTGCTAATTAAAATTCAAACTACTCTATTTTCCTAATTTTAATCCCCAACTATCCTATTTTGAAAAAAAAACCAACATAGTACCGGTAAGATGCATTTAATGACCGTATGATCTATCATGATAATATATGAAAGAAACACATTCTCTTGTCCATTATATTAACAATTATTTGTAAAATTGTTTACTATAATTTAATAAAAGAATTATTTCAAGTTCTTAAAAGCTTAGGCATGAGAGCTAGATGCAAGGGATTGCATCTATGATTAATAACCTCTTCATATACAAACAAAAGGATTTTTTTATATCGCACCTAAAATATCACTTTCTTTTAAAATACACTTGAGAATCCCAGCATTTTTAAATTTCTTCCATAATGAGTTTACTTTGGTATTACATTACACCGCAAATTTTCTTCTTATATTTAATTTTCTTCGTTAATCAGTCATCCTCAGTGTTGACATTAAACCCTAAGTTACTCAAAACGTAGAACGTTTCGATACATGAACAAAAACGGAAACGCAGAACGCCACTTGTCATGCAATGTGGTACGCTAGGAGTAGTTTTCTTCAATCCACTTATACGGAACGGAGATAGATATTTGGAATGTGAAGTGTTTTTTGGATCGTTTGTGTGTGTGTGTGAAGAGAGAGAGAGAGAAAGAGCGCAAATGGTTTATCGATTTATGGTGACATAGATTGCACCTCAAACAAATCAAAATTAGTATTCTTAGTGTGTTTTAAAATGAATTATTCGTAATTTTTATTTAATATTTATAGAAGTTGGTCGTTCTTAGTGTGTAATAACGTACATTTTTTTCTTCTATAATCATTGAATTTTTCACAAGTTCATAGCTATCGAGCTTAATCATTCTTGATGTGTTATTAAATACACATTCTTTTCTTTCTTGATTAAATTATTTGCACACCATTTTACCGAACGTTATTTTTTCAAAATTACTCATTTCACTGTGGCATGGCAAATAAATCTAGTTCAGCACTTGTAAAACGATAAATTACTCAAATCTATCCACATAGTTTTTCGATTTCTTAGGTTAATGATTCTAACCAAAATAGATTTGTTGGTTAAAACCACAACAATTGTTTTATTATTATTTTCATTAACCAAAATAGATTAGTCTAATTACCCATTATTTTTTAATTTTTCGATGAAACGATATTCGTACTATTTTACTTATCTTTTATTCAAAACATTCATTTATTACTCCTTATTTTCTTATTTTCTAATGATATGACTCAATTCACCTACTTATATTTTTTTTACTATCAAAATTAGTCATTTCGGTGTGCTATATACCAATATTTTTTCCTTTATTTTGTAAAATATGTCATCAATTTATTTATTTTTCAATCATATTAGTGATTCTCAGTTGCTACCGATAATTTATCTTCTTTTTCAATCATATAATTCAAAATTTCTTCTTCTTTTATCAAATGGCTTGTCATTTTATTGCTTGTTATCAAACTTGGTCATTTTCATTGTGTATTCTTGTCAATATAATTACTAGGTTTTTTGGGTATGTGATAAATCGATGCATTATGAAACTTTCTTTGTTGATGCTGAACATATAGTCAATTCCTCTGTCATTCCCGTTCTGATTTTCTTATCTAAATTTATTCGGCAACTCTAATGCCACTCCGTCTGCTTCCTTATGTGTGTTCTCTTATTCTCTTTGCTTTGTCCCACACTAAACTTATTTGTCTCATCATTTTGAACAGGAAGAATGTTAGGCTGAAAATCACACATGCGTTCTACCATTCATAAATGACTGATATGGTTTAATACTATCAGCGATTCACACTTATGAAACAGTGGTTAGAAAACAAGCATGCAAAAGGCCTTTCACAATATTCATAATATTAGTCCATTAAGAGTATTGCAAAAACAATCTCTGAACCGCATGGGCAGTAAACGGTCTCAAATATCAACAGCTCAGCACTCGTCCCCTACTGTATATCCTGTAAAGCGAAGCAAGATAATATCTTCAAGGCAGAATGAGGTGAATGCGATTAATGATGATCCTGAGAAGGCAAAGGCTTCAGAACATAGAATTGATATAGGAGACGAGCAGTCTGATTTGTTGGGATATGATGTTTTCTCAGGGAAGCTCACTCTCATGAAAAAGACTAAAAGCACAAGTATTTATGAACAAACTACATCTACAGCTCCAAATGTGGATAGTATTGATGCCAAGCTTTCAAGCAAAGCACTGGTCTGGGGTCCTCAAATGTTATGTCTTGAGGACGTCGTATCTGTAAGTTTATTTTTCTAGAGTGGTTGGAGGTTGATAGCATAATGATGTGCGGATAAGAAATTATACACTTTGCTCTTTTAAATATAAATGATAATCGAGTTCTTTCTCACAGATCCATTGGAAAATATTTTTGGCACTGTGCCAATCTCATTCATAAATATGAAGACTTTATTTTCTGAGTCTGTTACATGATCCAGTTTTTGTTTAGTTTGGTCTATTTCTTTCAAACAGACATCTCCGAAAACCAAAAAGAAAAAAAGAAGATAACCATGAACGCGCTTTAAAATATCTACGTATTTGATCCACCATCAATCTTTCTTTTTCGTTCATCAGTCTAGATATATGTGATGTAATTATTCATTCAGGTATCGTACAGTGCTGGTCTACAACAATTCACTGTGCACGCTTATCCCAGGAAGATGTCATGGCTTTCATGTTTTTTCAAGCCCCGAAGAATTCAAAAAGATTTTTGTTTCTTGGCTTCGAGTCCTGGAGAAGCTGTTCAGTGGGTCAGTGGTTTTGCAGACCAGCAATGTTTTGTGAAGTGCTTACCTCATCCAACGGTCGCTTCGAAGAAGCATTCATCTGAATTACTTGCAAACATTCTGCTTTTTGATCAACTACCAATAAAATGCAAAACTCCGCCAAGAGTTCTTGTGATATTAAATCCTCGATCTGGGCATGGTCGTTCCACTAAGGTTTTCCATGGAAAAGTGGAGCCGATATTTGAGGTGGGTAAATCTCAGAAATAGACTGACTGTATTTTCAGATTCTAATAAAAAGAAACTGTGCCCTAAGTGTCACTATAGGATGCACTCTGACATGGCAATTCATTGGATGATACCTAGTATTTAAAGTGATGTCATCTCTTGTCACATCACTTTATCTAATATGCAACACCTAATGAGGTATCGTCACATCACCCCCATTGTTGGGAGTAGGTTACACCCTACAGTGACACTTTAGGCCTTGATTCCTCCAATAATGCGAAAACTATGCAGCTTTTAAGGTTTTCTTCTGCTTTCTCTTATTCTAGAATGCTTTCCCTATTTTATCATTTTTTTTTTTATTTTTCTCTCTAGCTTTTCGATTATAACTAGTCTTGCATCAAAGTAAGGAGATTCCAATGGACAATTTAGTATCTCTAAAAAAGATGAAAACTTTACTAAATATGAAGTGACATAAAATTGAGCATTGCTAACCTTCATATTGGGTTTTACTAATTCTCACAAGCATCATGTGCTGTTCATTTACGTTATGAAATAACCAGCTTGCAGGTTTTAAGATGGAGGTAGTCAAAACTACAGCTGCAGGCCATGCAAAAAAACTCGCTTCTACTGTTGACTTCAGCACATGTCCTGATGGTACGCACATCATCAAGAGACATTCATACCCTCTGCTGTCTTTAAGTTAGTGTAGCTATCACTTATTATTTAACACAATATTTTGTAGGAATCATATGTGTTGGTGGTGATGGAATTGTAAACGAGGTCAGTTATTTTCTGTACTCTATATTCTTGACATTTTGCATGAGTGAACCTGAGTAAATCAGGCTTCATATACTGTGGAACTGTCAACAAGGAGTATCCATGATGTTCCTAACTCTATTCCATTTTTCCACTTGCATTGTTTGCTCAACATGTTTTGCTTTCTCTTAATGTTTCTTTTGATCATTTTCACTTACCCCACTTCATTGTGTATATTGCTATTATGCAGGTTCTAAATGGCTTACTGAGTAGAGATAACCAGAAAGAAGCAATTTCAGTTCCAATCGGCATTATTCCTGCCGGTTCTGACAATTCACTAGTTTGGACCATTTTGGGAGTAAGAGATGCAATTTCGGCCGCAATGATTATTGTGAAGGTAACAAAAAATGCAAAATTGCTGTTGTCAAATGAAGATTGTTCTCATGCTTCCTTACCTTATTTAATACCGTGCGCAACTTTTTATATTGTGTATAAGCTTAGGTAGTTATAGATAATTGGGACAAGCCTCTCCCTACCAAAAAATAAAAATGTGTTCTGTACGTTCAATTTTGTTATTACGTATTAGTTTGGAAATTGTTTCTTTCATAACGTAAACCGCCCTATTTTGTATTGAATCGGATTCTAGAAGAATTCTTCGAAAGATACACAGGGCCTGTGGCTGGACTTATAGACATTACATATATGTGTTGTCACCCCCCTAACCCATCCACCATTTCGTAATATCGTCCATCTTTCCTCCTACAGCTCTTTGTATATATCTTTTGTTTATTCACTTGGTATATTTGTAATGCAAAATGTTGTTGGATCATGTGGATTGGAAATTTTCATCTTGTCTAGATTACCAGTTCATAAACAAAAATACAATGTTTATAAACAGTACAATTGTCACCCCCTCGGTTTCATGTCAATAATTTCGCATAAGATTTCTTGACTTGCCCTTTTTTACTCTTCCATGGACTTGTTTACCTTATTTATTCCACCAGAGCTAAGTGTTTATCTTGTAGGAAAAGGAGTGATCTCTATTTATAGAAGACCTCTTGATTGTAAAATGGAAAATCTAATTAGCAATTTGTGGTCTCTAAAGGTACTGCACAGAAAAAAATCTCAAGCCCTACCAAAAAAAGAAGAAGAAGAAGAACCATGAGACTTGGAAGATCAAAAACTTGTAAAGATCAGTAGAGAAGAGCCTAAACATTTTTGGAAGAGAAAGGTGGGAAAGAGAGCACAAAGAAGAATAAACCTCGTGTTTTAATCAGTGATGGAAATTTAATAAAAGATAGGAAAAAGATTTTCCACTCTATAAAAATCATGAATTCCTGGTTAGTTTCCAACATCGAGCAGATTGAAGGGAGTCATTTCCCATTTCCCCTTTGCAACATCTTGCTTCCACCGTAGCATTTCTGTTATGAGTGGGCTTGCATGTGCCTCCGGGTTAACTGGTTATGTACCACCTATATGATTTATCCAATCATTGATAATATCTTGCAATAAGAGTACTAGTTTTAATCTATTGATCGATATACTTTCAGAAAATTCATGTTTTAATTTTTTTCTGTACTGATAATCTGGTTTCTGGTTCAGGGGGGTCTCACTGCTACCGATGTTTTCGCTGTTGAATGGATCCAGACTGGAATTATTCACTATGGGACAACAGCGTCGTATTTTGGTTTTCTTAGTGACGGTAACTTCATTTATCTTCTACAAAATTCCCGTATATCCAATTCAGCCTCACCTTTTAATCCTTAGTAATGTAGCTTGTCATGCATAGATTTATCATGGATTCACTCCCGAGGAGATGAATTCATTTTGGATTTGTATTTATAACAGATTCTTTTGGATTAGTCAAGGATACCTGTGGTCTGCTGTGGAACTCCTTTTGGTGGATCCGAAAATTTATGATGCATTCAATGCATCAGATATATATTTATGATCACGACTCCAGCAATAAATGCATCATCACTAACAAAATACTATTCATCAACACTAACGTCATTTGTTTTATCAAATTAGATTTTGCTAAAATGATAAGTTTTGTGAGCATGCGTTTATTAGTGTGTATTTAAATAACAAAAATTATCCTATCCTGATAAATTCTATCGTATAGGCTTTCGAAAAATTACGAATCCGTGAATCTGCCTTTTATCGTGTGCTATATCCATAGCCGAATCTATGCTACTTTGGTTTCAAAACATATGTTTATACAGCAACTTTCTGAAGTTAATTTTCCCCCCACTTGCAGTCCTGGAACTTTCTGAGAAATATCAGAAGCGCTTTGGCCCTCTTCGCTATTTTGTGGCTGGGTTTCTTAAATTCCTATGCTTGCCAAAATACAACTTTGAGCTGGAGTATCTTCCTATATCTGAGGTATCAAAAGATAGGAAATTTTCTGAAGACAACGATAAGATCGATATGTCTGACCTTTATACAGACATAATGAGACGATCAAGTAGAAATGGCCTTCCTAGGGCTTCAAGTTTATCTAGCATCGATTCAATTACGACTCCTAGTAGAATGTCCGGGGACTTGGACACGACTGGTAGTAGTACATTAGCAAGCACTGAACCATCTGAATTTGTTCGCTGCATCGATCCTAAATCAAAACGACTATCTTCAGGAAGAAGCAATCTTGTGCCTGAACCTGAAGAAGTTATCCACCCACAACTTCCTTTTTCTACAAGAACGAGATCAAAGTCTCGAAACACAAACACTACAAGTGATTCGAGGTCATGGGATATTTCCTCAACTATCTCTGATCCGGGCCCAATATGGGATGCCGAGCCTAACAGTGATCGAAATTGGGAAACTGAGAATCCTATTGAGCTTTCAGGCCCTTCGGATGATATAGATGAAGGGGTAAATAAGGAATTTGTTGTTCCGAATCTAGATGAGAAATGGATTGTTAAGAAAGGGACATTTCTTGGTGTTCTTGTGTGCAATCATTCATGCCAGACTGGTCAGAGTTTGAGTTCGCAGGTTATTGCTCCAAAAGCCCTGCATGATGATAATGCTTTGGATTTGTTGTTGGTGCAAGGAAGTGGGAGGTTCCGGCTGTTGAAGTTTTTTATCCTTGTGCAATTTGGCTGGCATCTTTCGTTGCCCTATGTTGAATATGTCAAGGTATGTTTTGTATTACTTCTATCTTATGCATTATCGTTTTCTAAATTATCTATTTGCTGAATTTGTAAATTCTTTTGGACGATAAATAATTGTTTTTTGCCACTTCCCACGTAAGAATGGCTGAGAAGTGCAACCCTGTTGGTTTGCATTTGCCCTTCATCTGAGCTTTCATACGTAGAGCTCATCATCAGGGAGTATGTTTTGTAGTAAAACGCTGAGGAAACTAACTTGATCTTGTGGAGTTCCTGCAAGTATGAAATCCTTTGGAAGCCACTATTAGGAACAGAGAAAACAGGGTTCTCCATTGCATGTAAAAAGTACGTGGTAATAATTTTTTACACTACTTTATTACCTATATAATCGCACATACTTCATCTATCTATACCTTTGCCATCATCATTTATAACCCCTCAAATGGCTTACTAGCATCCAACATCTCAGGATCAGTTAGCATTGTTGTTTTAAAGTGATGGATAAAATTTTGATCAATGGTTGTAATATGCTATCGACCTTGTTTTATTTGAACTTGAGCGCTATTTACTATTTGGATATTGATTCCAAAAAGAGTTTAGCTGGATGTTCATGTATTAGCAATATTATCTTCACAGGTGAAGTCGGTGAAGGTCAGGGCAACAAAAAACAATCAAAATGGGTGCGGAATCGATGGGGAACTTCTGAAAATGAATGGCCAAGTCATTTGCTCTTTGCTCCCTGAGCAATGCAGATTGATAGGCCGCCCCGCAAGAGATCCTATATAGTCTTAAAAATCAGAGCGCTCGCAATTTGATGCGTCGAATCCTTTCTTGATTTTTGAGATTTCTGCATATGAGCATCTTCATCAGTTTTTTTTCCGTCATTTTGTCGCTGTATTATTTGCTCCATTTGTTGATCAGTTTTTCCCCATTTTTTCCTTTCAATCTTTTGGTTGTCATTTTTCGTCAGGGTTTACAAGGATACTGCTTGTACTATATAGCGTGCGTTTTTTTGGTTGCATAATTCTGGGGTTCCAGGAGCTGTTCTCATACATTACTTCATGGCTGAGTGTTTTGTCCAAAGATCATATGTATAAATTTTTTTTGAAAATTCATTTTGACTGTTACTTTGTGTAATAATCATATGCTCTAAACAAACATTATTCTGTGTGTGAATAATAATCTTATGCATCGCTGGACGGAAAATGTTTAAACATTTTGAAGTCTTGTTGCAATTTGGTTGCGTAGATGCATTGAATTTGTTAGAACAAGCATATATACAGTGGCAGGCATGACTGGCTATGCCACTACAGCCTTGTATTTCCTCCTCACGTGGCATTCTCTTCCCTTCTTCTTGGCAAGTCCTGCTATGGCCTTTGGAGCTATAGCGCCAATTTTTTTGGCAAGTGCCACTATATCCTCTGAGCGATTGGGCCATTTTCTTGAGAAAGGCCGAGACGGCCTCAGCGTAGAGCAGGTTTCCTCAGGTGTGCCGCAGCCCTCTGAGCTATAGTGACATTTATGGCCGTGCCAATATATCCGGCTTGCCTATAGAGGCATTTTTTGTGAGAAGTGCTACTAAAGCCTTTTGAGCTATCGGCATTTCAGAAAAGTGCCACCACAGGCCCTTTCCTTAGAAGTGCCACAATAGCCTGACTAAATTGCAGTGGATTTTCTGAGAAATGCCACTAGAGCAGAGGAGGCTATAGCGGCATTCTTTCTCGGTCCTAATAGACTGATTCTTTTTTCTTCAAGAAGTGATGCTATAGCTTGCCCAGGATATCTCAACTTAAAACTTGTGTTCTTGTCACTGATAACTGTATATTGGGAATTGCCAGTTTTACACTTTTGTAGGCCGTCAAATATCTGAGAACAAATTACTGGAGTTTTTTTTATTTCTGAAGAGTCAAGGTCACACCCACCTTAAAACTACAACGAAACTAACCAAGTACTTTGTATATATCAAATATCTCACAGTAGAAGTGACGGTCATGATTGTTAAAACATAAATACAATGCCAAAAATAAAGATTTCGACCTACTGTACGAGAGAGAAAATTCATCCCTAAACAATTGTCCTTAAAAGTTCCACAAATGATAAATAACATGAGCTTAGCTTCCAGATTCCATGACTGAGCTAAAAGGTTCATTCACTATTGCACTAACTTAATTGAAATTACAAAGCCAACACACTTCGGGTGAACTGCAGGATTGCCTACAATTCTTTTATAGAAACCACGGTACCAATAAACAAAATAAATGCTTTACATATATTATAGGCATCACAATGAGAAGTCAAACATGACGCAATATCCTTTTTTGGTCCCTTTCATTTGATCGATGGTGGTGACTTTGAGCTGTCGAAATCTTGCTTGCTCTTGCTCCGCTTCATCTTAGCTTTGAATCTTGACTTTGCCATGAGAGTTTGCACTGTATTTATAAAGTTACCTACCGCCATAACAACGAGCAGTATCCCACACACTATAACCTGCATAGTGAAGGAAAATTTTGTTAATAAATTTTTAGGGCAAACCACACTAAAATAGCCTAAACAATTACAGGTTTTCACTAAACCACCTTAAAAGTTTTTATTACAGCAACTTTTTTAATTCTGATGCAATCCCTTCGGGAATCAAACCGGCAACCTCTCACTTGGAAGAGGAAATTCTTACCGCATGTGCTAAACACAATTGGTAGAGTAAAATACCTTAAACTATGGGTTGCAAGGAATTTTTTTCACTTAAATTCTCTCAAAACTAGCACTCAAGGTATTTTTCCTGTAATAATAAACTATCAAGTAGTTTAGTGAAAAAACCACGAGGGTTAAGAGTATTTAGAAAAATTTAGCCTTAGCTCTACTTAGTTGCAAAGCAGATCGAATAAATTGGGGAAAAAAGCGTATGAGTTGCTTTCCTGCCACTCAGAAACAACGCCGCCAAGAGCAGTTTTGAGGAGCAATATCCCGACGTATGCTTCAAAACCCTAAGTCAATAAAACAGCTGGGCATATAAGAGACGAAACAATAATGCACTACAAACAAACACTGCTTTCTAAGGGGTGTTAAATTACATTGAACACTGCTAGTCGAGCATATAAAAGGAAATAAAAACTGTTATGTTTTAAATAAGCTTAATATATATTGATAATCCATAATCCATGAGTTGTTTCTCTTGGTGTGATATAAAAAAAGTTATATACCCCGATTTTTTTGGTCTTTTTTTTAGGGCGTAATGTTCCTGGAGGCCTTTGCATGAGCAAAAGTTACAGAGTAATATACTTATATCAGCTCGACACAAGTTGTTAATTCCCATCCCATCAAATTAAGCTTTTGGGAAAGCCATTCTTGACAATAACCATTAGAGGAGAGAGAAATTGTTTGTTACAATTAAACTTATGATTGTGCCAAAAAAAATGGTGATGGAAATTGTCAAATGAATGTGATAATCAATGTGGAAGTGGTGAGAATGAAGCCAAGTTTCCTTTTTCCTTTTCTTTTCTTTTCGCTTTTACCTGAAGAGTAAATAGGATAGGACATAGAAGCAAAAGTTGACCTTCTACACCAGCAGTTTCTCCCCATACCACATCCATTCTCCTTGCCTACAAAAGAATAACCATGAATGAAAATACATATTATACGGGGAAATAAAACATGTATGCAGTTAACAAACAATGTAATTATAGTTTATTTAATACTTATGAAAATCATTTATTTTTGGTGTGCTATAAATCATAGATTCTCTTATTTTTGGCAGAATGACTTGTTCACCGATTTATGAATTTGGTATAAAAAATAGCTATTTTGCTATCTTTATGAGTTTTTTTTGACGAGACGGTGTTTTCATCATTTTAGTTAAATTTATCAAATTAATCATTCTCGGTGTTCTATAATCCATATATTTTCTATCTTCGGTGAAATAACTTATTCACCGTTATACAAATTTCTATCAAAATTAGACATTTCGATGAGCAACATAACCCTTGAATTTTCAATTTTCGATGAAAGGTTGTCTTCACCGCTTTAGTTATTTTTTTTAACGAATTAGTCACTATCAATATGCTATAATCCACATATTATTCTGTTTTCAATTAAATGTTTATTTCATATTTTAAACAAAATGCATTAATATACCAATGTTTAGCTGTTCTAGGCATGAACTTTTAAATCTTCCTCTTTAATACCTAGGTTTTTCTCCAACAACTTTCTATACCTAACGTTATTGTGGGATTATAATATTCCCTTTGGATTCCCATGTGCACCTCATGTGAGCTTTTACGGATTTTTTTGCCCTTGGAAAATTAAATAAAAGAAGTCACGCTTCTTCATTTTAATCATTTACGCATCTCTCTTTTCTTAATTCATGGCTTCTCAATCTTCTTCAAGAGCTATTTCTAACAATTTGCGAGTGCAACTTGAAAACCCATAGACTTACAAAAACTATGTTCGTGGGAAGGCTTTTGGTTAAAATTCTTAGGGTTCGAGTTGTCGGGAGGTGTGAAAATTGGAATTTCGGTATTTGGATGAATTAGGATTGAAGCTTAAGAGTGGATTTTGATACAAAAATTGCTGAAGTAGAAAGAAGAGGATTAAGGATTTCTTTGTGTGGAGTTTAAAAAGTCAATGAATGAGCGAAAAAACTCAAAAAAAGAATATGTAAAGTTGCTACTCTATGACGATTCATGCAAGCAAAAAAATACATATAAAAAAGAATACATTGGTGAAGAGAAAACAAATCTAAAAAGAATTGAAAAGGAGATTGCAATAAATTTCTAGAACTAAGATGAAAGGGGTTAGGTAAGAATGAAATGATGATAAGCTATTTTGGATCGGATTTTTAATTTGAATTTCCTAGTCAATTTGGTTAATTTCTTAGTGGGGTCAAAAGATAAAAATTTCTTTACACTTTCACCGTTAATGGTGTTAGTATACCGCTAAACAGAAACTTTAGGTATATATGCGTGCCAGATTTTAAACTTTAGTTATTTATGTGTTAAGGTCATGGAACATTGAACATTTTAATATCATTTAACCAATATTACATAAATTTCTTATCAAAATTAGTAATTTCCGGATGCTAGAATCCACTTATTTAATAGTTTACAATTTTTATCAAAACAAGCCATTTCGGAGTGCTAGAACCCGCATATTTTCTTATTTTCGTTGAAATAACTTGTTCACCATTTTACCAATTCCTTATCAATATTAACCATCTTTATATGTCATAACTTATGAATTTTCTTACCTTTTGATGAAATAACATTTTCGTTTAATGATATTTTTATCAACTAAAGTCATTCTCGGCGTGCTATGATCCACGTTTTTTATTTTAATTTTGATACAATGACTTATTTGCAGTTTATTAAATTTCTTGTCAAAATTAACCAGTTCGGTATGTTATAACATATGATTTTTTTATGAAAAAGTGTTTTGCCAGGTATAGTTGATTGGATGATGGAAAAACTAGCAAGCAGCAAGCGTAGGTTGTGTTGTCGTAGCGCTCCTTGATGACTTGTACAATATCGGCAACCGTTTTAGGGCGCAAGTATAGACAACACGGTAGTTACAGATAGGGAGCGCGGTGAACTGGTTTTCTGAAAAGGTTGGAAGATCTAGCCAAAGAAGGTGATAGCCCTATGAATTCATTTCCATGGTTCGATCCTTCCTAATAAAATCGGTATGTTATAACTAATGAATTTTCTTGATCTAACGTTTTCATCATTTTAGTTAATTTTTAAAAATCAAATGTCATTCTCAACGTACAATCATCCGACATAATTTTTCATCATTTATGATGAAAGGACTTATTAACTATCTTGATTTTTTATGAATTTAGTCCTTCGGTATACTATATATAACCCACAAATTTTTGGTTTTGATTAAATAGCTCATCATTTTCTTATTCTTTTATCAAGCTTGATTCCCAGTGTTTTGTGACCTATGCATCATCTTTTTCTTACTTGCTATACCTTAACAATTTTGGAAAAGAAATTTTGAAAATATTTGCTATTTTTAAGGGCTATCTCATGTCAAATATCGATGATGATGGAAAAGGAGCCGTCAATTTTTAGTAACATCCGTGATCTATATCGATGACTTAATTAAACAAACTTGTCTATTTTTACTAATGTGTGTAGGTCAGTATGTTGTTCATCACATTTATCCGCATTTCATACTACCCATTCTAGATCTTTTTGTGAATTAAGTGATATTAACCCTATGTCTGCCAATAAGTTCAGATTACAGGATTCCGGAGATTTGAATCGGAAACAAACGCAAAACATAATTTTCAGTAATTGTGATGATTTCCGGTTCTAACGGTTAATGCATGCAGAAGATGATCAAAATACATACCACGGAGCTCAAAAGATCAAGGACCAAAGCCAGGGACCCAACACCAAAGTGTCGTCCCCGACAACTAAATGGCCATCCCCGACGGTCAATACGACATCGTTTGGTCTTGGGCTTTGTGCATGCATGTGTATGAGTATCTTCATCACTGCGAGAACTTAGATATGTCGCCTCGAAGCCTCTATAAATAACAGATCCAAAGAAGGAAACAAGTTTTTGTGTAGTTTTTATATTGGGTTTTAGTTTAGTATAGTTCATTGCTTTTGTAGTTAGAATAGAGTAGCCATTAAATAATTCTTCCTCCTCCTTGTTCAAGTTCTACTTTCTTTTCTTTGCAAGTTGTAATATTAGTGTTCAGGGATGTAATCTCTTTTATAGGCAATATTTTCTATAATTTTCTTTTCATTTAAGCTTATGTATTGTGTTCTCTTTTTCATTTTCTTTTCTTTGTTTGATAAGGTTGCAAAGTGAGATCCTTCTTCATTGAAGGCCAACTCCAATTGCTAGCGACCATTCTTTCCTTTTTATTTGCACTTTACTACCATGTTCTTTTCGTGTTTCTCTTCTTTTACTTTTGTGATGAATATTAGTGAGTAGTTTTTTTTATCTTGCTAGTGATGAGAAGAGCGTATTATATGGACGGTTATTTAATCCATTACCTCTCCTTCAATGTAATAACATGGAATTGAACTCCAATCCAAGCGAACACAAACCTCCCAAGTCGGACATTTCATCCTCTCAAGATCTCATTGTGAGACTAGCATATTGACTTGATCCGATGAAGGGAATAAATTGCTGTTGATTGAGTTGGAGGTTAATAGCAATGTTAAGAAATGGAAGGACAAGAGATCCTAGACGACGGACCTTGCACATAGAAGGCTTAACCTATACTCGTAAGCTATCCCACCTAGCCCTTAATCTACATCTTTTCACATTGTTGCTAGCACAATTCAAAATTCTAATCAGCGACTACCTTTGGTGTACAATTTGATGGATTATGCTTTACTATCCTAGCCGGTATGTGTTTGATATTCCGTACTCACAATACCAAGTTAGTGGCTAGCTAAGGACTTTTACTTACTAAATACAGATTGCATGTTTATTTGATGATTTATGCTCCACTACCCTAGCCGGTACGTATTTGATATTCCATGCTCTTCATGAAAACCCATATTTGGTAGGAAATGGATTAAAGGAGAAGTGTAGGGGTTATAAGTATAGGGGTTATAACCGTTTGTTTCTATCTAATTCCCATTCCTAGCATGTATATGTTTATTTTACACTTATCCACTTATGAAAACAAACTCTCTCCATCGCCTTTATTCAATAGCTTGTCTAAAGCATTTGTGTCAAATCGTCTTTTCTCTGAGGACGACCCGTACTCATCGCTTGCTTATCGCAAAGTGTTGATTGCGGTATTTCTCACTACTCAATTCCATTTTCTAAACTCACATTCACATGCACGGAAAACCTCTCAACAAAATTGGCGCCGTTATCGGGGAGTACATACATTTAGCCGTCGGGGACGACACTTTGGTGGAGTTGGGTCCCCAGCTTTGGTCCTTGGTCTTTTGAACTCTGTGGTATATATTTTCAATGGTTGGATTTTCACAAACCATCATGAATTGCTCTCGGACTTTTTGGTCAACAATTTCGGCTACTTTTGAACATTTGCACTTTTCAATACTTATCGCTGCCTATTTCAACACTTGTGGATGTCTTTTTATTAAATAACAAAGAAAACTTCTTTTTTGCCTTGTTCTTGGAGCATGTGCTTTGCATGTGAAATTAGTAGTCAAGGCCATCTTTCACGACTTCCTTCTTCACCGATTTATCTGATGCCGATTAATGATAACTTCCCAGACGAACACATCTTAACTGTATCTAGCGAACCTTGGTTTGCTGATATAGCAAACTATCTTGCCACGGGGCTACCACCGTTTAAATGACCGAGTTAGGATAAGTATAAATTTTTATCCCAGGTAAAACAGTTTTACTGGGATGACCCCTACTTGGTCAAATATTGTCCCGACCAAATCCTTCCCTGTGTGTCTCCGATTCTGGAGTCAAGAGTATGTTCGTTTTTCCATGATTATGCATGTTGCGGTCACTTCGGTGCTAGGAAGACATCGAAGAAAGTCTTGCAATGTGGGTTTTACCGGCCGACGCTATTCAAGAATGCGCATGATTATTGCAAGATGTGTAACCAATGCCAACAATGCCAACACCTAAGCCGATTAACCAAACGGAATGTGATGCCGCTTCAACCAATTTTGGTTGAGATTTTCGATGTGTGGGGTATTGGTTTCATAGGCCGCTTTCCCTCTTCCTTCAGGTACTTATACATTCTCTCTTCGGGTACTTATACATTCTCTTTGCGATCGATTACGTATCAAAGTGGGTCGAGGCCATACCAACCCGAACAAATGACAACACAATTGTTGTCAAGTTCATTAAAGATCACATCTTGTCCCGGTTTAATACCCCTCGCATGATAATTAGTGATAACGGCATACATTTCTGCAACAGGTCTTCCAAGGCCTTAATGCGAAAATACTCAACCAAGCACAAACTGTCGACGCCCTATCACCTACAAATGAGTAGGCAAGCTGGGATATCAAATCGCCAAATCATGCAGATCTCGGAGAAAACAATTAGCAAGAATAGAAAAGATTGGTCTTCTAAGTTAACGGATGCTCTTTAAGAATTCCGCACGGCTTATAAGACCGATTTAGGAATGTCTCATTTTCGGCTTATCTATGGAAAAGTTTGCCACCAACCTGTTGAAATCGAGTACCGCACGATGTGGGCTCTGACTTAACTTTGATCTCAGTCATGCAGGTGGCTATCGAAAGTTGCAACTGAACAAACTGCACGATCTTCAGGGTGAGGCTTATAAAAACGCGAAAATTGTTATGAACCGGATGAAGGTGTTTCATGATAAACGCTTTTTGCAAAAAACTTTCTATCGGTCAACAGATTCTTCTTTATGACATGAAACTGCATTTCCATCCCGGTAAACTCAGGTATATGTTGTGCAATATGATTACCCGCACGGTGCAGTTGATATCCAAAACCCTACGAGCGGTTCAATTTTCAAGGTAAATGGTCATCGTTTAGAGCCAGTCTTTTCTGCCGACTATACGGAGGAGCTTATAATTCTTCATTAGCCGCTTTACACAGATTGATTTTCCTCCAACTATTCTCCACGCTTTGATTTTCCAGCCATAAACAGTGAGGACATTGTTTCAAATAAGTATAGGGGGTATGTGTCTACATCATGTTTAATTTTGCATTGCATTTGCATGTTTACTTCAATTTTCCCTTTTTCGCAATTTTTCCTTTCTTTGCATGTTTAAATTCTGTATTGCATCATGTTTAAAATTCCGTATTGCATATATATAGAAAACCAATATAAATTGAAAAGATTCAAAACATAAAACTTTTGAGTCAAGTTAGCTAGTAGGAGATCCTGGATTCGAAATCCGACGATTTAGATTGATAGGTTAAAAATAACTAGACCCTAGGATTAGAGATAGAAAACCCGAAAGATAACCATCATTGAATTTAACGGTAGCGAATATACATCTTTACACTTACACTATACGTGTTGTTAGTTTTGAGGATGAGATAATGAGTTTGAAATGTCTCCTAAAAAGAATTTAAAAAATTTACAAAAGATGCGCATAGTAGGCGGTCTTGACTACTGAATGGTGCCTAAACAAAAAAAATTGCAAAAGATGCGCATAGTAGGTGGTCTTGACTACCGAATGGTGCCTAAACAAAAAAAATTTCAAAAGATGCGTATAATAGGTAGCCTTCACTACTGAAGGGTGCCAAAACAGAAAAAAGAGAATAAGACTTTGGTTGCTAGGTCTTGGTTAGTTCGAGTTAATAGGCTCTTTGGGGGTGTTTTCTCACCTGATGCCTTAAAACCGTCTGGTTTGGAAGCCATCGGCCGATTGAGTTTGATACATGGGTGGCCCAGTCTAATTAAGCCTTACTTATAAGATGTAAAGTAAACATATAGGAGACATGAAGGCTTTAAATCAAAGTTTTTGAAACAAGGCGACACTATTTGCACGGGGACAAAAATGTATAGGAACTTAAGTTAAATAAGAGTGAGTGAAGAATATGGTTCGACGTTTCTAAACTTAGGGAAATAGAGTTTCTAACTTAGATACTAAACTTTATGATTAAAATTGAAGGTTAACTTGTGAAACTATCATGACGGATTTTGTGGGTGTAATCCGCTGAAAACCCTCACGAGATAACACTCATCTTCTAGGATAACCTAGAGGCTTAACGACTTGTTGCACATGTTAAGTGCAACCGCGATTCCTGCAAAAGTGAGATATGATTTTTTCTTTTAAATAATGTTTTGCTCGAGGACGAGCAAAACATAAGTTTGGGGTATTTGTTCATCGCATTTATATGCATTTCATATTGCCCATTCTATATCTTTTGTGAATAAACAAGTGTTATTAACTCTCTGTCTGCCACAAGTGTTGAAATGGGCAGCCACAAGTGTTGAAAAGTGCAAATGTTCAAAAGCAGCCGAAATTATTGACCAAAAAGTCCGAGAGCAATTCATGATGATTTGTGAAAATCCAACCATTGAAAATACATACCACAGAGCTCAAAAGACCAAAAACCAAAGCTAGGGACCCAACTCCACCAAAGTGCCATCCCCAGCAGCTAAATGGCCATTCCCGACGGTCAATATGGCGTCGTTTGGCCTCAGGCTTTGTACACACATGCGTATGAGTATCTTCATCACTCCTACAACTTAGATACGTCACCTTGGAGCCTCTATAAATAACAAATCCAAAGAAGGAAGCAAGTTTTTGTGCAGTTTTTTTGTTAGGTTTTAGTTTAGTGTAGATCATTGCTTTTGTAGTAAGAATAGAGTAGCCATTAAATAGTACTTGCTCTTTGTTCAAGTTGTAATTTCTTTTCTTTGCAAGTTGTAATATTGGTGTTCATGGATGTAATCTCTTTTATAGGTAACATTTTCTTTAATTTTCTTCTCGTTTAAGCGTATGTATTGTGTTCTCTTTTTCACGTTCTTTTCTTTGTTTGATAAGGTTGTAAAGTGAGATCCTTCTTCATTGAGGGATAACTCCAATTGCTAGCGACCCTTCTTTTCTCTTTATTTGCACTTTGCTACCATGTTCTTTTCGTGTTTCTCTTCTTTTACTTTTGTGATGAATATTAGTGAATAGTTTTTTATCTTGCTAGTGATGAGAAGAGGATAACATATGGACGGTTATTTAATCCATTACCTCTCCTTTGATGTAATAATATGGAATTGAACTCCAACCCAAATAAACACAAATCTCCTAAGTCGGACATCTTATCCTCTCTAGATCTCATTGTGAGGCTAACATGTTGACTTGATCCGATAAAGGGAACAAGTTGTGATTGATTGAGTTTGAGGTTAGTAGCAATGTTAAGAAATAGAAGGACAAGAGATCCTAGACGACGGACCACGCACATGGAAGGCTTAGCCTATACTCGGAAGCTATCCCACCTAGCCCTTAATTCACATCTCTTCACATTGTTGCTAGCATAATTCAAAACTCTAATCAACGACTACCTTTGGTGAACAATTTGACGGATTATGTTTTACTACCCTAGCCAGTATGTGTTTGATATTCCGTACTCGAAATACCAAGTTAGTGGATAGTTAGGGACTTTTATTTTACTAAATACGGATTGCGTGTTGATTTGATGGTTTATGCACTACCCTAACCGGTACGTGTTTGATATTCTATGCTCTTCACAGCAATTTGGTAGGAAATGGATTGAATGAAAAGTGTAGGGGTTATAAGTGTATGGGTTACAACCGTTTGTTTCTATCTAATTCTCATTCCTAGCAAGTATTTCTTTATTTTACACTTATCCACTTGTGAAAACAAACTCTCCATCACCTCTATTCAATAGCTCGTCTAAAGCACTTGTGTCTAACCGTCATTCCCCTGAGGACGATCCGTACTCATCGCTTGCTTATCACAAAATGTTGATTGTGGTATTTCTTACTACTCGATTCTGTTTTCTAAACTCACATTCACATACACAGAAAACCTGTCAATATATGTCAAATATTGATGATTTTGCAATCAAAAACTTAAACTTGCTTACCGATTTCTACGGATTACAAGAAGCAAGAAATAGATGAATTTGACGGAATAAGGCTTGCAAACAACTTATAAACACATTTTCTGGAAAAAAAAGTTCACTTATAAGCACATGGGGTTAGCATTTAGTCCCACGTTAGAAAAATTGTGGGATACATATGGGTATAAAGATATAAGATGAGATAAACCTCCATAAGACTTGAGTCTTTTGGATGGAGTCTCACTATGTTAAAGCCCATGTGCATCCATGTGTGGGTCCATGCGTTGTGAGCCCAAACCGAGTTTTATTTGGTATCAAAGCACATCTGACCCACTCATTTCTTCCGGATCTAATTCCAACCATTCATCTCACATCAATCACCAAATCCTAAACTTTTCACCGGCCGCAACTTCACCCAGAGTGTAACATTTCGGAATTTCGAAAGTTTATTTTAGAATTTAAATATGATATTATGAGTTTTATTAAAATAATAACAATTATTGAATTGGGTTATCATAATTTAGGGGTCGTGTGTATAGAATTTGTAATAATAAAACTAATGCTTCTTTTTCTGCTTAATATTTGTCATGGCATGTCAAGCATATTTTAATCTTAACATTTTCCTTTTTCTTTCTCTAAAATAAAAATGGGAATTTTGTTCATCATGATTGATGAATGAGAAAGGGAGGCATAGGAAATAAAATAAGGGGAGAGGCATGGGAGAGGAGTCCATGCCTATATGCATCATACCTCACACTCTCTCACTACTCTCGCTCTTTTTTTTTTCTTTTCTTCAAAATATCTCTCAAGCTCTCCCCCCTCAAACCGAACACCAAACAAACCTCCTTTCATCATCTCCTCAACATTCAACCCACTTCTTCTAGTTGGAATCGTCATCAAGTGTTCAGATGGCTCCATACAAGCCTTGGATGTCCTCTTTTGCTCAGATCTTTCAAGGTAAACCATTTGGTATCAAGTGTCAAGAGTTTTACATGAAAAACTACGCCTTTGCATAAAAATCATGTTTTTATGATTCAAATCTTACAAAGATAAGTTTTTAAATGATTACTTATAGTTGTGAAGCGTTAATGAAGTTTTATTGATGATCCCAACTTGTTTTGGATTGTTGAAGATAGTTTAAAGCAAAAGTTTTGATTTTTAAAGTTCTGCAAATTCCTTTTTTTCGAAGCAGCGGTTTTGAGCTTCAGGCGTCTGAGGCTTAAGCTTCATACATCCGCAATGTCTCTGTTTGTATTTCATGTTGTTTGTCAGACGTTTGAGACTTATTCTTCAAACGTCTGTTTCTTCTCTTCTATGGGTTTTTGTGTGTCTTCTTCAGATGTATGTATGTTGTTCATCAGACATCTGTGAGCACTCAGTAACCACTTCAAATTTGTTTTTCAGACGTCTGAGCTTTGAACTTCAGACGTCTGCCTCTTCTCCGTCTCAATGAGATGTCTTCTTCAGACATCTGATGCTCTTTTTATGGCCTGATTAACTTGAGTTTGCGTTAGGTTATTTGCTTGAGTTTATAATGATATTGATAGGGTTTCCCTTGCATGTTTGACTATTATTGGTTATAGAATCGGATACGAGAGATCCTGAGGCGATGAAGAGAGGCGCAGCAGTCGTGAGATTCGACTGGCTGATGCTACGTCGTCGGTGCGTAGATATTTGTATCTACAAGTGGGAAATCGGGTGAATGGCGTATAGCACCCCCATAAAACATATTTAAATTATAATTTTATGCAATTGATACGCTTACGATTCATGCCACGTATATCGAAACATGTCCGTTAATTAGTAAATTTCATCAGTTTCACTTTAGTACGCTTATCGTGAATATGATCGATTTACCAATACTATGTTTCTTTTCTTTTACTATAATTTTGCGAACCCAATTGCTAGGACACTTGCATAATTACTAATGATTACCATGTGGTACAAACACAAACTCACATGCTACATGTACACATTATTAGTAACTGCTACGACACGTATACACTAAAGCACGTGTATATTTACTAATAATTGTCATGCCACGTGTTGAACTTGCCATACTTTACATATTATACTATGATCAGTGTTATGTTGTGTACGCGACTAGATTTCTGTGCTGATTGTTGAGCAGTATGCTACTAAAGGTTTGTACCATTCGCCGTGCGTGTATATGACTAGATCTCCGTACCATTATTGAGCGAGTACGTCGATGAGATGTCCGCATCAGCCGCTGTGTGTACACAACTAGATGTCCGTACTAATTGTTATATGGGTACGTAGACTGGTGGTCTGTACTATTTGAACTATGTGTTTGCGTACGTAGACTAGATGTCTGTACTGACTATTATTGAGCGCATTATATTATTTATCATAACATTTGGAATTATCGAAAATGAAGTTATGATTTGATTCAATGCAATATTTGGTTGTCATCGTACGATATGAGATTCCGTATTGGATGAGATGGTGATAGTTAGCCAAATACGACATTTTATTATTGACTCGCTGAGTCTCATTATTTATTCTGATTGGGAGATTATAAAAATACAAAGGTTTTACTCATTTTTAAAAATAACGATTCGTTTCATGTTTTAAAAATGCAAAGGATGTGCTGCTTCGATTTCAAAAGTATATCTATTTTTAAAACATTGCAGCCTCCTTATTTCCAAACGTTTCGTTCTATTTTAAAGTATACTTAAATTATTTGGAAGTACCTATCCATTTACAATGCTCATTCACGCTATACTTGCTTTACTTATTATTCGTTTACGTTGTGCTTACTTTACTTATAATTCGTTCACGCTATACTTGCTTTACTTATTATTTGTTTACACTGTACTTGATTTACCTATTATTTGTTTACGCTATGCTTGCTTCACATGTTATCCGTTCACGTTATGGTTATGTTATTAGTATGTGCCATGTTTTCTATGAGATTTGGGAAACCGTGTGGTATTATTTTATAAACTTGATTATGTTTGCATATTGCGGTTTGCTCTTGATATAATGATGATACATCCACCATGAGTTTCTATATATTTATGGTTTGTTGTTATCCGATTCGAGATGGGGAAGAACCGATTACGAATACATGGTGGACTGGTTTGTTAATATCCGATATCGAGATAGGGAAGAACCGATTATGGATAAACGGTGTGATCAATCCATGAGTGATTGAGGTTATATGTAATCAATCCATGAGCGATTGAGGTTAGAAGGCACAAGAGGTCTTGCTGGGGACCGGAGGGTCGTTATAGATACCTCGCCGAGGATGAGATGTATTAAACTATATAGTTTTCAAACAAGGACTGGTCCAAGAGACAGTACTTGAAATATTGTTTATATGTATCGATATTTGTTATCAGTTTCAAAAGAGCTATTGTCGTACTATTTCCCACATGTCTGTGATCAACACAAGTGTTTTTCATAAGAAAACCTTTTATATTATTTTCAAATGGCGTGACATATATTTTAATGAAATGCTTATATTGCTTTACAAATTAACGTCTGCTTCTTGTGCCATGATATATACACCGTACAGCTACATTCAAATTCAAATGATTGTACATATACACACACACAGTACGGCTACTTTTAAGTGATTATATTGGATGCATGCTATATATGTGTTATAGCCTTGTTATAGTGATTGTGCATGGTCGCATGCTATAGATATTGCACTACAGCTACGATGATAGCAATTGTACACCGTTATATAATTATATTGTTGAGTTGTTCATGAATGATTATTGTTACCGTTTCATTGCGCTTAAATTCGAGTTTAATTTATGCATATTACATTCGTGACTCATATGCTTTAGTGGTTTGCTATGCACGTATCGGGCGAGATAGACTTATTTTATGATGCCATGATAACCCTACATATTGCATACTACACATGCTAGGATAGCGGTATACGATTCGTACATGATGGGTTATTATTGTTGTTCATCGCTCGAACTCTAGTTTTGATGCATGATTATTTACCTTCCGCAATGTAAATGTTTACCTATGCCTTAATTGTTTCACCATTTATGCATGCGATTTCTAACTTGTTACGTGAATTCTATCCACGAGTTGGCAACTCATCCCGTTATGCCATAACTTCTTGCAGATTTGGTCGCTTGGATCGATAGCGACAGTGAAAGCTCATTTGGACGTGGTTGCATCTTTATCCTTAAGCTAGGTGTGTTAGAATTCGTTCGGCATTTGCCTTGTATCTATTATTATATCCAGAAGTACTCCATCAAGCAAGTCAAGTGATATTGCCGCGACTTTAGAAGTTGTATTGTTGTTGTAGTCGAACTTGTGAGAAGTCGGCTTGACTGTATTTATCTGTGTTTATTGTTTTCCACTTATTGTTCTTCGTCTTGGACGTCATATATTATTATAAGCCGGCTAATGAGGCGAGTAATTCGTTACTCGCATCGCCGCATCATGAGGCGAATAAAATTCGTCTCGTTGACGCGGCAAGCGAGTCAATGAATTGACCCGCCTCGCCAAAGCGAAGCAATCGAGACGGGCCGGTTTGGGAAATCCCATATGTTGACTAATCACGGCCCGCCTCGTTTAAATCGCTCTTCGCCTCGTTTCCTCGTGAGTTGGCTCGTTCCAACTCATCACTAGTCGACAACCCGCGTCACTTAGCTTTGACCCATCCCCGACTCGCCTAAGAGCCCGTACCCAACGTTCGAAAACGGCTACTTGGGGCTGATTACAAGGTTCGCCTCGCTTCGAACTCAGTGCCCAACGGTCGGGGGCGTGGGGTTTTAAGCGAGGCGGGGCAAATCGAGCCGAGCCCGATTCGCCTAGCCTCGTAACGGTCGGAATTTTTCAAAAAAAATTTAAAACCTATAAATATCCCAATCCCCATTCCTTCTTATTTCATATCAATTTCTCCCAAATAAGAAAAATTAAAACTATAAAAAAAACTCTAAAAAATACCATCTTTAGCTTCCAATTTTTCAAGAATAGAAGCTCCAAGTCTCCAATCGAATCCTCCGACTTCGAGTTTTCGAAGCTCCGAGTCACCGACCGACGACCGACTCAATACTTGTTCTACTTCTCGATCAGCTACTCCTTTTCTGGAATTCAAATCTCTTTCTTATTTCTTGTTTTTTTATTAGCTCATTTTTGAGTATTTATTTTTTTAATACGGAGGGTTCATCTGAAACGCATCAAACCCAAGCTTCTCATCCCGAATCAGAACAAGTAGAAGAATCCACATCTACATCTAGAAAACCTAAAACACGTGCGATTACTAGTGATGTTTGGGAGCACAATAAAACTGAAAAAAGGAAGGTGTTAGATACGCAGAATGTAAATATTGCTACGTTGCATATAAACATAAGGAAGATACCGGCACCGGTACTTCGCATAGAAATTTAAAAAAACACTGAGCACGGCCGGTTTCTCATCTATATAATCACAAATTGGTTTCGCCAGTCAAGATCTTTTTCAATATAATCATGATTTAATATTCCATAAATGACAAGATATGTTATAACAGATGAACATGTTCTCGGATTCGGAGAAAGCACAGCTTTTGAGTGGTACGTTCAAACGGCATTGCAACCGGCATATAAAAGGATTCCGAGGACTACGCTTAAAAGTCGTCGTTTTAGCCTCTACAACGACGGTAAACAGATATTAACTGCTACTCTTATTTCTTTAGATATCAGTATTTCATTTACTTCTGATATTTGGACGGATAGAAGGGAACTTTCCTGGATCTGTGTTACTGCATATTGGATAGATTCTGACTGGTTTTTGCAAAAAAGAATTATTGCTTTTAGACAATTTCCATACCCGCAAAGTGTTTTTCATATAACTTCTGAAATTAGATCTATTTTAAAAATATCATTGTATAAATAAAAAATTTCTATTTCTTTCGATAATGCTAGCAACAATAATTCAGCTATTACTGAACTTAGGCTATGCAAACCAATTTGCATTGGTCGTTTTTTCATACTCATTGTGCATGCGACATACTTAATCTTACTGAACAGGATGCATATAACGTATATAGTACAAATATTCAAACAATTAAAGATGCATGTAGCTTTATTAAAAGTTCTGGAAAAATAAAAGTTGAATACAAATCTAGATGCCTCGCTGCAGGAGTAAGTCCGTCTCTTAAAAAAGATATGGCCACTAGATGGAATGGTACTATGACATGCTTCGTACTGTATTAAAGACCGCCAGAATTATTACTGACATGTGGAATGAATCTATGCCTGTAGAAAACCAATTAACTGAGGATCATTGAGCGGTTGCAGACCTTTTAAAAGATTTTTTATGACTTTTAAAATAGCAACCGACCGATTTTCTGCTACTTATACCCCCACTATAGCTCAATGTTTTGCTTGTCACGTCGAAAATGAATTACTTCACCTTATTGTACTTACTATGCTATCTAAGATTTCTAAATATTTCTATGAAGTTTTAATTATTTACTGTTTATGTTCGGTAATGGACCATAGAATTAAATTAGGCTCTTTTAAGCGGGTTCCACACGGCCATAGGGCATACTGTAGATATTGATACTTATGTTAGTATCGTTAAAAGTAATTTAGATGAAGTGTTTGATTTGTATGTTGCACGATCTTCTTCTGATAGAACTAGTAGACCACCAGCCGCAACCAGTTCACGTGCTTCGACTTCAGCTTTAGCATTTCTTCAATAGAAGAAAAGGGCAAAAGGCCCGGTAGCCTCATCATCGTTACCTTTAAATGAGTTATCAATATATTTACAAACCGATTCAGATGTCGATTATACCATAGATGAATTTGATATTTTAGCCTGGTGGAAAAGCCACAAACATTTATATCCGGTGCTTTCCACCATAGCCCGTGATTTACTAACCATTCCGGTGTCCACAGTAGCGTCGGAAAGTGAATATTAAGTGAGAAGAGATGCAGTTTGACGTACGACACAATGGAGTGCATGATTTATTCGCAAGATTGGGAAGTAGTGGCTGTCAGAAAACAAAATGCAATCGGTTTAGACTCGGATTATCTACCTGAGGAGCTTACAGGATCGGACGAGACCAACACCGAAGGAGAAACCACAACCGGCGCCGACGAGTAGTGACTAGTGAGTAGGATATGTAATATTAGAAAAAAAACTGCGTAGACCTGATTCGTTCTCATTGAGCTTAATATTTGGGAGGGATGCGTAGGCCGCCCGAGTGGGTTTGGTCTTTATTGTAAAAAAACAAATTGTATTATGTAATTGTAATTTGATTTAGTTAATAAAAATTTTAGTTCGGTTTCAAAGTTTTTAAGGTTTTTTTTTAAATTTTAGTTAATTTTTAAGTTTCTTTAAAAAAAATACAGGCGAGCTGACTCACGCGAATCGCCTCGCCTCGGCTCGCGATGAGGCGAGTGGGGTCAGCTCGAGGCACTGTTGGACTCGCCTCGTCTGGCGAGGCGAGTCCAACTCGCCTCGCCTTCTGAGGCGAATCAGGCGAACCGCTCCGCTTCGCCTCATTAGCCACGTTTATATTATTGCGTGGATTGTGCCTCCGTCATGTGGGCGTCGAGCTAGCTTCCGTGTGGGGATACTTGTATATTTTATCTTTATACAGCGATTTTATTCAAAATTTACAAAGGATGTGTCCATTTTTCAAACGTTGCCCCTTTACAAAACAAGTTTTACTTCATTTTATAAAATCCGTTCTCAAAACTTCACTTCTATTTTTCTTATATATGGTTTAGATTTCTGGTTTTGACTTACTTGGATTACGGTGAGGTCCACTGGACTTCAGGTGATTATTGTGTCGGTCACGTGTCTTTTCAGGTCGTGACACACAACGGCTGCAACCTCACCGGAGTCTTGCCACCACACACCGGAGTTCGTCGACCTCGCCCGAGCCTCTAGATCTTCGTCGACCTCCTCTAAATCGATGGTTGTCCATACTTAAAGATGTTCGGTCTCAACATGGACGCCATCGACCTTCACTTGGAAACCCTCACCGGCCCTTGCCTGAGTTCGTCGTCCTCATTTCCCACTAGCTTCGACATCCATTCGACTGGATCCGTCTCGACTTGGTCTTTAGAGCTTTGATCAACTAGATCCGGCCTCGACTTGGTGGATCTGACCTCGAGTTGGCCATCAGAGCTTCGAGGTGCAGTTCTTGGTGTCAGATCTGGTGTCTTGGGGCTCGATTCCAGCCATTGAGTGGTCAATCGGGCTCAATTCCAGCTCATTGGTCACTGCTACAATAACAGTGAGTATTCTTGTAGATTTTAAAGTAGTTAATGGCTATTTTCATTATGTTTAGTATATAGAATGTGTTGTCGATGTATCGGAGACCGTGATCGGATCCGAGAGGTGGTTGTTTGCTTGATTGACGTTTGTTTGGGTGTGTGGATTGGATCTTGGGAGATCAATCCAAACTTTTTGGTTGGGATCATTTGTTGATTCCCTTCTTTGTTCGATTATAGGAGTAATTCTTGGCTTGTTTTTAGAGTGGTTCTTGGATTCTTAGAGAGATGGATAGTAAATTCAAGAGTAAACCGATCTTCCACCGATATTTTAACCACTAAGATAGTGGATTTCAAGCTTGATGATCAAAATTTTCATAGTTGGAAGTTAATGGTGATACGTTATGTCAAGGGGAGAAGAAAAAGCAATCACTTGACGAAGCCTCCCCCTGATCCGATCAGGGCCGATTAGGAGGCCGATGATGCACAACTTAGTCACCTTATGCTTAGTTCGATGGAGCGACGGATCATGGATGGGCTTGTACACTTGGGATTCGTGAAGGCGATTTAGGATCGGCTTCATGAGCTTTACTCATCACCGCAAAGCCTTTCGAAGGCTTATGATTTGATGCACCAGTTGTACAAGATTCAGCAAGAGACTCGTTCACTGTATCAGTATTACTCGGAGTTCCGGCGTTTGGCTCAGCTTATCTCGGAGTTGTTCTCGATCACCAGTGATGTTGTAGAGATGAGGAGGAGACATGAGGCCTTTCTTGTGATCATTTTCCTTGGTGGACTACGACCCGAGTATCAGTCAGCACGCCCAATCTTGCTTGGAAAGTCAGATATTACTCTTGCGACCACCTATCATACGCTCCAACAGATTTTTCAATCGAGGATCACTGATGAGCAGCCACATGCTGGTGAGCATAGTCCTCTCATTCGGCCAGAGAGTTCTCACACATCTTACTCTCCACGAAGGAGAGGGGAGCAGGCCGTGAAGGAGGTAGAAGCCGTGGAGAGCCTCGTTTTTGTGATTACTGCCATCAGAAATGACATATTCGCAGTACCTGCTAGAAACTGAATGGCAGGCCTCTTCGTCCTGTTATCCATGCACATGTTGGGACCTCATCCTCTGCATCCTCCACCACTTCGACGGACTCAGCATCGCCCGAGAACTCTGTCCAGAGTATGGAGGAGGAGATTGCTCGATTAAGCCTTCTTATGACCTCGTCTGCATTTAGTAACCAAGCTGGATCGGTTACACCTCGGGCTTCAGATGTGACCACTTTGGGTGTTACGAAAGGTAACCATACAGCTTTTATTAGGTATAGGTGTGACGGATTATATGACAAGAGAGAAACATATTGTCCTCATATAGACTAAAACATGGGTGTACCCCAGTGACCTTAGCGAAACGAATGACACCTCTGCTATAGAGGGAGGGGTCTGTTCGCGCCACATCACAGTTACCTCTCTACTGTCTTACATTTACATGGGTTTCCTTTCAACTTGCTTTCCATTAGCCAGCTGCCTCGAGATTTGAACTGTGACGCAACTTTCTATTCCGGTGGATGTGTTTTTTAGGAGCTTGGGACGAGACGGACGATTAGCACAGGAACTGAGGTTGACAGGTTACACCATCTTGATGAGCATTCATGTCCTATAGCCTATCCAAAAGCATCCACATCTGCCTTTGATGTCCATTGTCGGTTTGGTCACCCTTCCTTACAAACCTTGAAAAGAATTGTTCTCTTTTGGTACTTTATCTAGTTTAGAGTGTGACTTGTAAGTTGGATAAGCATCATCGCTCTACCTACCCATCTCGTATCAATAAGAAAGCTGATAAATCTTTTACTTTAGTACATTTTGATGTTTGGAAACCATGCCTTATTGTTGCCCAAGAAGGCTTTCGTTATTTTGTGACCTTTATTGATGATTTTTCTCGAGTCTCATGGTTATATTTGATGAAGTCTATAAACGAAGTGTTTTCTCATTTCCAGGTATTCTGTTCTGAAGTCCAGACTCAATTTGAAGTCACATTTAGTACCTTGAGAAGTGATAATACCAAGGAGTATTTTAGTACACCTTTAAGGAGTATATAGAGAAACTTGGTATTGTTCATGTAACCCTCGAATTCCAATATATCTATAATTATCTTTATTTTTGTAATATTAATATAAAATTTAATTTTTATTTTTCCATGATAAAAACAAATGAGATGGTATTTGCAAAATTGGAGGTGATGTGTAAATATTTATTATGAAGGGGGTAAATTTCAAATTTTTCAATCCTAGAAAATTCTATATTCTTTTCTTTTTCTTTTCCATCCATATTAATTTGGGTGACTTTATCCCCAAGTAATCCATTACTTTAATCCTAAGTAAATTCTCTGATTAATGTTTTTCTCACCACTAAAACTCTTCTTTTCATCACTTCTCTTTTCCCTCTCTTCTATTTTCCAAAACTTTCATATTTCATCTCTTTTCTCCTCTCAAGCCTCCTCTTTACCATCAAATAATCCAAGTTTTACAAAATTAATCCAAGAAGAGAGGTGACGAAGATTTTATTGTAGACTAAGGTAAGTGTTTAAAATTATTTTTTATTTATATTTGATTAATTTAGTTCATGATTTGAAATTTAATTATTAGATATGTTGATTTGTGTTGATATAGTTATTAGTTTTGTTAGTTTTGATTTATGATTTATTAAACTTAGTGATCTTCTACAAGCATGGACCATTCTTTTTCTTCAAATTAGTGTAAAAATTTAATCCTTGATAAGTTTTAAACTTTAATTTACATGAAAAAGCATTACAAATATATATTCAGTTTTTGGAATTCATAGCAACATGTATTACTCGAATTTTTAATGGACATTATAGTTATATTTTGAAATTGAAGTCTAAAGATAAGTTGTAGAGAACCCGTTGACCTATTAACCTGTAAATATGTGTTGTGGTTCGTTAAGTGTTGGAATTATGGCGGATTTTAGAAGCGGGAGATAATATTCTAAAAATTTCAATTTTCTGTTTTCTTACTGCAGTCACCTTGTTGCTAATGGGCATCGGTTCGTGGTATTTAGGTGATGATGTCTTCACAGAAGTTGTAGATTATTTCGTATAGATATTTATGCATATTTGATTTACTGAAATCGGACATCGGAGTTGTGAGATATCGAGCGTTTAGTGTGACATGTTGTGACTGTCCAGTGAACCGACAGCAACGGCACCTTCTGCATTGTTATTTTATTAGAGGCTCTATATTTGGAAATCGTTGACGAAATTCTGGGAGGTGATAATCGACTCCTTGATCTATTCATAGAATTTTGGTTCCAAATTCAATGATCATGTTTTCTATTTATAAAGAAACTTCAAAGATGAGCTAAATTTGCATACTCCTCTGGACTTAGATTTTAACGGGGTAATTCATTTTTAATGTGTTATTTTATTTACTGGCACGCTACATCATATGCCCATACATGTTACTGTCTCAACATGACACAGTTACCAATTATTTCTTATAGTAATTATCCTTACATTCACCAGCTACATGACATGACCAGTTTTCATTATTACAGATAAAATTACTGATACAATTACTGCTACTAATGACATTGATATGAAATCAAGTCCCAACTAATTAAATCCAAAAATAAGCTGATACAACAGGGACAGGGAAAGGACTTGATAGACTCGTTTAACAGTTTTGGAAAGGTTTATTATAATACCACATGTTAGAGCCCAACCTAAAGGGTCCGGGCAGTGGCCGCACTACCGTCCATTCCAGTTTTTGTTACAGCTCGTGCCAGTTAGGGCCAACCATGGTGGTCCGGGTAGCTTGCTTCCGTCCAGTTCCTATATTCTCTTCCAGGGATAACTTTTACCAGAATTTTATATTTTTTTAGCACTTATATTTTCTGAGCTGTAATACCATTTACAAGAGCGCTTAGCGGTACGTCCTGGATCAGCACCAGGGGTCAGGGGCCGTGGTCCCGGGTATGCACGGGATGCTTTCCATTGCTATCAGTGACTTTCACAAATATAAGAGTAAACTATTTAATAACTCGACGCAAACTGAGCTATTACGTACACTCGGGTGTTGGGATGGGGCAGTGCCAGGTATATGTGAGGCAGTTCTTGCTCACAACTTAATGAAATAATAGCAACACTCATATTATCACTTGATACCTAATTTTGCTTGGCCAGTGTAAATTCCTGTTGATGACTTAATACCGGTTTATTACTATACATTGATACTTGATACCGATATGATCCTTCTGTTGACTTGACTAGTGGTTTATTGGTAAATGGAAATTAAGAATACTCATACACTTGGATAATATCCACGCTACGTCTATTGTGATCATGTTTCCTAGATACTGGATATTGGTTATTTAATACTGACTCCTGGATACTGAACCTGATTACTGAATACACTGTTTTTTGTATACCGTTTATCATGTTTATTGGACATCGTTTATCATGTTTACTGGATACTGGTTATATTTGACCTGGACATGCCAGCTAGTCATAGGATACCCCAAGATATGATTACCTTACCGTCCATTTCCACAATACTCCCCTAACTATATCCTGATTCATCCTGACATCCATATACATTTTTATTATACACTATATTTCTGTATACACACACATGTGCACGAGTCCCATCATTTTACCAATTGCTATGTCGCTTTCTGACGACTCAAGGCTTGCATAGCTTGCATGTCCAGATATCGGAGATCAGACGGCAGACGTTCGAAAACACATATTATGATTTTTATCAGTTAATCAAGGATAGATTACCGGGTATCTATCTGTTCCCTTTGAAATTTTGATATTCTTGTATCATCCATGTTTATCAATTCAATCGTTTTGTTTATTTAGCATGTGATATTTGTCGTATGGATCTATACAGCTATTCACATGCGATAATTGTTTATTTAGATTAGTTTTTGAGCTGCTCAAGTTGATATCGGTGGGTATAGCGTATATGACAAGAGTATATCCTCCATCTGAATATACGTGTTTGCCGCTAGTCGCATACTCTATCCCGTATTTTGTTGTGGGTCCACTATATCCTATATTCCGGGATAGGAGGTATCAGAGCTTTAGGTTTGACCTGGTAGAGTATTGGCTGTGAGAACCAATATCTGAATGGCTATATAGATAATAACACATGCTTAATCATCTTTCCTTGGTTCCAAATGCAAATCTATTGCGCTAATTTCTTCAATTCAAGGAACATATCCTTCTCTGCTTTGCCATTCTTTGTTTTCAGAGTTCGCAGCGGAAGCGATGTTGACCTTAGTCTCCTCATTATCATTTGATTCACATCTTCCTTGATATATTGTTTCGATTTTCGTGCTTAAAACTTTCTTTCCGACTTTGTATTTGGTCCTCGTAATTTAAATAATCTCTCGAATTCTGAATCCTTAAATTCCAGTTCATCAGTTCATCTCTTCTACTGGTATTTCGAAGTCCTACTAGCTCAATTAGTTAGAGCATCGATCGACGGAGCTCGAAAACGATATCATCTTTAGTTTTCCGTGCCTTGTTGCGACTTATTTCCTAAGTGGGTGGATTGTAACGTCTGCAATATGATTTCAACTTTTTGAATCTTTTAATGTTTTTCCCGATAACCGTGTCTCGACGAAAAGAAGACGAAAGTGTAAACCCTTCATCTCCGTTTGATATTATTTTTATTGATTCCTTATTGATTTCTTAAATCTTATCTCATTGACTCTGATGGTAGGATTTGGGTGATTTAAATGGAGTTAAGTAATTGCATTATGAACTGCAGCATAATTACAATATGGTACTCTATTTGAGTGACTTGAAGTCTTGCATTTGATTCATTTTCCTCTTAAATTAGCTTTACACTACCGTGTATTCTAATATTTGATTATTGAATCATATCTATCTTGTTAACTTATATTCTTCCCTTATAATTCTACTCCCAACTGGATTTGAGTAGTTCTTTGCATGGATTATCTATTTACGTTTCACGACGTCGACTCTAGAAAGTATGTTGTAACTCAGGATTCCTAATCATCCGGAATTCATGTTTCAAAGGGATAACCAGAGAATTAAAACCACTAAAAAATCAGAAATTGTCGCGTGATGGAGCTTTAGTAGCAATAGCAGTAGAGCTAGCGGGATTACCTGAAGTAGTTATTGATTTCTTGGATATTCTTCCAGAGGATTTGCTAGAGGCATTCCAAACTATCATATCCAATTCTATACAGACTTTGATATGCCGGTTGTCAAACTGAACATCACAGTCGCCGCCCTCTTTGGAACCAATAGTTATATTTAATTTAATAATAATATGTCAAGATTAATACTTGAAATCGTGCCCAATACCTGAAACTTGTAGAAACGGAAATGTGTCGATATGAACTACTCGAAGAGATTGAGAATCAAAAACCAACACAAGATTTGATACTTAAAGATATTAAAGGATATATCATTTTGTGGCATGCTATTCAGACTTGCAGTAATAGATTATTTTTCTGATTTATTATTTGATCTCTTATATTGGGGAAATGGTGTTTAATTAGCAGGAGAATGGCGGATAGGAGACCCTTCGATGATGGGATTGAATCGGGATATGAATCGACATTTACTGATGATGGCATGCTTATTTGGGAACATGGGAGTGATGATGAAGAACATATAATGAAACTTATAAAAAATAATTTTATAATGGATGAAGAGGAAGAGGCCGATGTGGAAGATCTCCAATCAGATGTGACTGATGAAGATATTGGAGATGTTCTGCCAATAGAAGAGTTAGAAGATGAAGAATAGCCTATTAGAATTGATGAAGAAGAAGTAGAAGGGGAACCCATGGACGCAGAGGAAGAAGATCATGAAGAAGGACCAATAGATAATCATGAAGCAGAAGATCAACCTTTCTTAGAAATGGAGGAAGTAGAATCAGGGCTAGTTTTTCCCTTTGAGCTTAATAAGCTATCCAGAGAAAAGCCGCAATTCGATCTCAATATGCACTAGAAGCTGAACCGAATCAAGAAGAAAACGAACCAATCGACGATGAGAGTGAATATGAAGGTGAAGATGATGATGAAGACGAAGGCGAGGAAAATAAGTATGATATACCTGGGGAGGTTCCGCCATGGAGATATGCTAGTCATTTTGGGTATATAAGGGGCCTGGACAACGATAAGTAGCTAAACCTACTTAACTACAATAGAAGGCTAACTTTTGAGTAGGATAATGTTGATTATCTTATGTAGACTCAAACCCTTTTGTGGATATATTTAGTTTGGGAACTACTATATAAAGTAGTGCAGTTGGATACCTCGATATATTTTGATGGTATCTGGAATACCGATAACATAGCTTCGTTATTTTAAAGGAAATGCTTGTTTCATCTTGAAATATATTCTATGTTCAATATCAATTATATTACTGAATGAAGTTGGTTGTTCATTTGTATCTCGAAAGATTTAAAATAGGTTAAGAAAGGATGAAATGAATTTCAAAGACCGGGATGGTTACTAAAATTTTTCCTACAGTGATAGTTAATAGTCAGGTATATAAACGACACTATTCAAAACATTATACGGAAGGAAAAGAATTAAGATAGGATGAGGATTTGAAGATTAATTACACTCGAATGGTAACTAAAAGAAATTGGGCGAATTTCAAAAAGGAGACCTCTTGAAGTACAAGAAGGTGATTATGTAATTCTGAAGATTTCTCCAATCCGAGGAATGATTAAGATTTGGAAAGCGTGGAAAGTGGAATCCAAAATTCATCGGACCATTCCAGACATTGAAAAGGATTGGAGAGGTTGCATAAAGGTTAACCTTACCCCATTCCTAGCGAGAGTGCACAATATATTTCATGTATCATAGTTGAAGACGATTGACACAGGAACCGAGGTTGACGGGTTGCGCCACCTTGATGAGCATCCACGTCCTATAGCCCACCCAACAGCATTCGCATATGCCTTTGAAGCCCATTATCGGTTTGGACACCCTTCCCTACATACCTTGAAAAGAATTGTTCTCTCTTGGTACTTTATCTAGTTTAGAGTATGAGTCTTGTAAGTTAGGTAAGTATTATCGCTCTATCTACCCATCTCGTATCAATAAGAGAGTTGATAAACCTTTTGCTTTAGTACATTTTGATGTTTGGGGGCCATACCCTATTATTGCCCAAGGAGTCTTTCGTTACTTTGTGACCTTTCTTGATGATTTTTCTCGAGTCTCATGGTTATATTTGATGAGGTCTAGAAACGAAGTGTTTTCTCGTTTCCAGATATTCTGTTCTGAAGTTCAGACTCAATTTGGAATCATTGGTATCTTGAGAAATGATAATACCAAGGAGTATTTTAGTACGCCCTTAAGGGAGTATATAGAGAAACTTGGCGTTGTTCATGTAAACCTCGAATCCCAATATATCTATAATTATATTTATTTTTTTAGTATTTATATAAAATTTAATTTTTATTTTTCCATGATAAAAAAAATGAGATTATTTGCAAAATTGAGGGTGATGTGTAAATATTTATTTTGAAAGGTGTAAATTTCAAATTTTCCTATCCTTGAAAATTCGACATTCTTTTCTTTTCTTTTTCTTCTTCTTTTTCATCCATATTAATTTGGGTTACTTTAATCCCAAGTAAATTCCCTAATTAATGTTTTTCTCACCACTAAAACTCTTCTTCT
Source organism: Agapanthus africanus (assembly GCA_030015575.1). Classification (NCBI taxonomy): domain Eukaryota; kingdom Viridiplantae; phylum Streptophyta; class Magnoliopsida; order Asparagales; family Amaryllidaceae; genus Agapanthus; species Agapanthus africanus. Next base: position 998,302,810 of record CM057337.1, read on the forward strand.
CATCACTTCCCTTTTCCTTCTCTTCTATTTTCCAAAACTTTCATATTTCATCTTTTTTCTTCTCTCAAGCCTCCTCTTTACCATCAAATAATCCAAGTTTTACAAAATTAATCCAATAAGAGATGTAATGAAGATTTTATTGTAGACTAAGGCAAGTGTTTTAAATTATTTGTTATTTATATTTAATTAATTTAGTTCATAATTTGAAATTTAATTATTCGATATGTTGATTTGTTTTGATATAGTTATTAGTTTAGTTAGTTTTGATTAAGGATTTGTTAAACCTAGTGATCTTCTATAAACATGGACCATTCTTTTTCTTCAAATTAGTGTAAAGATTTAATTTTTGATAAGTTTTAAACTTTAATTTACATGAAAAGGTATTACAAATATATGTTCAGTTTTTGGAATTCATTGCAACATGTATTACTCGAATTTTTAATGGACATTATAATTAGATTTTGATGTTGAAGTCTAAAGATAAGTTGTAGAGGACCCATTGACCTATTAACCTGTAAATTTGTGTTGCGTTTCGTTGAGTATTGGAATTATGGTGGATTTTAGAAGCGGTAGATAATATTCTAAAAATTTCAAATTTTTGTTTGCATACTGCAGTCACCTTGTTGCTAAGTTTAGGGCATCGGTTCGTGGTATTTAGGTGATGATGTTTTCATAGAAGTTGTAGATTATTTCGTGTAGATATTTATGCATATTTGATTTACTGAAATCGGACATCAGAGTTGTCAGATACTGAGCGTTTAGTGTGACATGTTGTGGCTGTCCAGTGAACCGACAGCAACGACACCTTTTGCGTTGTTATTTTACTAAAGGCTTTATATTTGAAAATCGGTGACGAAATTCTGGGAGGTGATGGTCAACTCCTTGGTCTATTCATAGAATTTTGGTTCCATATTCAATGATCATGTTTTTTATTTATAAAGCAACTTCAAAGATGAGCTAAATTTGCATCTTCTGGACTTGGTTTTTAAAAGGGGTAATTCATTTTTGTTGTGTTATTTTATTTACTGGCACACTACATCATATGCTCATACATGTTACTGCCTCAACATGACACTGTTACCAATTATTACTTATAGTAATTATCCTCTCATTCACTAGCTACATGACATGACCAGTTTTCTTCATTACGAATAAAATTACTGATACAATTATCGCTACTAATGATATTGATATGAAATCAAGTCCCGACTAATTAAATCCATAAATAAGTTGATACAACGAGATGGGGAAAGGACTTCGTAGACTCGATTAATAGCTTTGGAAAACTTTATTATAATACCACATGTTAGGACCCAACCTAAGGGGTCCGGGCAATGGCTGCACTACCGTCCATTTCAGCTTTTGTTACAGCTCGTGCCATGGTGGTCTGGGTAGCTTGCTACCGTCCACTTCCTATATTTCCTTTTATGGATAACTTTTACCAGAATTTTATATTTCTTTATTTTACACTTATATTTTCCGAGCTGTAATACCATTTACATGAGCGCCTAGCGGTGCGTCCTGGGTTAGCACCAGGGGTCAGGGGCCGTGGTCCGGATATGTAAGAGATGCTTTCCATTATTATTCGCTGGCTATAAAGGACTTTCACAAACATAAGAGTAAACTATTTAATTACTTGACGCAAGATGAGCTGCTACGTATATTCGGGTGCTGGGATTGAGCAGTGCCGAGTACATGTGAGGCAGTTCATGCTCACAACTTAATGAAATAATAGCAACACATATTATCACTTGATACCTAATTTTGCTTGGCCAGTGTAAATTCATGTTAATGACTTAATATCGGTTTATTACTGTACATTGATACTTGATACTGGCATGATGCTTCTGTTGACTTGACTAGTGGTTTATTGGTAAATGAAAATTAAGGATACTCATACACTTGGATAATATCCACACTACGCCCATTGTGATCATGTTTCATAGATACTGAATACTGGTTATTTAATACTGACTCCTGGATACTGAATCTGAATACTTTGATGTATATACCGTTTATCATGTTTATTGGACATCGTTTATCATATTTACTGGATACTGGTTATACTTGACCTGGGCATGCCAGCTAGTCATGGGATACTCCAAGATACGAGTACTTTACCGTCCATTTCCACAATACTCCCCCAGCCATGTCCTGATTCATCCTGACATCCATATACATTTTTATTATACACTATATTTCTGTATACACACACATGTGCACGAGTTCCTTCAGTTTACCACTTGCTAGGTCGCTTTCTGACGACCTTAGGCTTGTATGTCCAGATATCGGAGATCAGACGGCTGACATTCGAAAGCACATATTATGATTTTCATCAGAGTTAATCAAAGATAGATTATCAGATATCTATCTGTTCCCTTTGAAATTTTGATATTCTTGTATCATCAATGTTTATCAATTCCATCGTATTGTTTCTTTAGCATGTGATATTTGTCGTACGGATCTATACAGCTATTCACCTGTGATAATTGTTTATTTAGATTAGTTTTTGAGCTGTTCAAGTTGATATCAGTAGTATAGTGTATATGATAGGAGTATATTCTCCTTCTGAATATACATGTTTGCCGCCAATCGCATACTCTACCCTGTGTTTTGTTATGGGTCAACTATGTCCTGTATTCCGGGGTAGGGGGCGTGACAGTTCATGAATATTCTTGTCCTTATACCCCAACAAAATGGGATGGCAGAAAGGAAGAATCGGCATTTGTTGGAGTTCAGACTCAATTTGGCGCCACTGTTGGTACCTTCAGAAGTAATAATACCAAGAAGAATTTTAGTACGCCCTTTAAGGAGAATATAGAGAAACTTGGTATTGTTCATGAATCTTTTTGTCATTATACCCCCAACAAAATGGGGTGGCAGAAAGTTAAAATCGGCATTTGTTGGAGATTACCCGCACCATTTTGTTTCATATGTGAGTGCCTAAATCCTTCTGGGGATGCAGTCCTTACTGCCAATTACTTGATCAATCGCATGCCCTCCTCTTTCCTACATGGACAGATTTCTCACTCTACTTTGTTCCTCTCGGTGGCATCTTTTCATGTTCCTCTGCAGGTTTTTGGGTGTGTTTGTTTTGTCCATGATGTACAACCTGGGGGTTCTAAACTGGACCCCAAGGCCAGTATGTGTGTTATTCTTGGGTACTCTCGGACTCAAAAGGGATATCGTTGCTATAGTTCTGGGTTACGTTGTCAGTTTATATCGGCTAACGTGACCTTTGATTCCACCCTATACTTTTCTACATCTCACACTCCTGTAGACATGATAGTAACTTTCCTTTAGATATCTCATATTTTTCGTTATAAGACAACACCCCTTCTGAGTCGGTTAATTCTCCACCCCCGTGTTGGAGTTCATCCGTACTGTTCCTACTGATCCACCTCCTATCCCGGATTCCCCACTGTTGGGTACCACACCACCGGGTATGTCCTGAACCTCAGCCTCCTGCTGCTGATCTCCCAAAGTCTCAAGTTCCGCCAGAGGTTGACATTGATCTCCCTATTGCCTTACGGAAAGGCACTCACAGCTACACTTCTCACCCTATAGCTCATCGTGCGGCCACTTCTTATTTATCTCCGGCATATCGGGTGTTTCTCTCGTCCCTCGACTCTCGTGCATTAGCTAAGTTTCTCTTTGATGCTTTATCTAATAAAGGGTGGACCGATACTATGTTTGATGAGATGCTTGCCCTCGACCAGAATCAGACTTGGGATTTGGTTTCTCTTTCGACTGGGAAGAAGACAGTAGGGTGCCGCTGGATATACACTGTAAAGCTTCATCCTGATAGGATTCTTTCCTGCTTGAAGGCACGTTTAGTTGATAAAGGGTATTCGTATACTTACGGCATTGATTATAAGGAGACATTTTCTCTTGTGGCCAAGATAACCTATGGTCGTCTACTTATGTCTCTTGCGGCTACTCATCATTGGGCTCTGCATCAACTTGATGTGAAGAATGTGTTTCACGGTTCTTTGGTCAAGGAGGTCTATATAGAGCAACTGCCTGGTTTTGTTGCTCAGGAGGAGTCTGGTCTAGTTTGTCGATTGAAGAAGTCATTGTATGGCTTGAAACAGTTTCCTCGAACATGTTTTGGGAAGTTTACCGAGGTGGTTATTTCGTTTGGTCTTAGACGGTGTGCGCATGATCATTCGGTGTTTTACCACAATAACACCAATAGCCTTCGCATTTTTTTGATGGCATATGTCGATGACATGGTGATTACTGGCAATGATGCGGCTGGTCTTGCACAGCTTAAGTACCACCTTCAAACGAAGTTTCACACTAAGGATCTTCGGAGCTTTAAATATTTCTTAGGTATCGAGATTTGCTTGATCAAAGAATGGCATCTACATCTCACAGCGGAAGTATGTGCTTGATATGCTGACTGAAGCGGGAATGTTAAGATGCAAACCCCTAGAGGCTCTAATGGGTCCTAATACTAAGCTGCTTCTGACTTTGTTGAAGATCCCGAAACATACCGATGGTTGGTCGGTAAGCTGAATTACCTCACCGTCACTTGACTTAATATCTTATACCCAGTTGGCGTTATGAGCCAATTCATGTCTGATCCTCAAGTGGCTCATTGGGATGTGGTATTTGGATACTTCGCTATTTGAAGAATGCTCCAGCAAAGGGTCGATTGTACTCGAATCATGAACATTCTCGGATGACAGACTTCACTGATGCAAATTAGGTCAGGTCTCCATCCGATCGCAGATCTACTACAGAATATTGCGTGTTTGTAAGAGATAACTTGGTCTTCTGGAAGAGTAAGAAGTAGAGCGTGGTGTCTCGCTCCAGCGCCGAGTCAGAGTACTGAGCCATAGCGAATACCACTTGTGAGCTTGTATGGATTCGCTTTCTGCTTGGAGAGCTTGGTTTTGAGCCCACTTCCTATATTCGGCTATATTATGATAATACGGCTGCAATTTATATTGCCTCTAATGCTGTGATCCATAAGCGAACGAAACACATTAAGGTGGATTGCCACTTCGTAAGGAAGAAGGTTGAAAATGGGATCATCGATACTTGTTATGTCCAATCTGCTCATCAGTTAGTGGATTTATCCACAAAGCATTTAGACAGGAATAGAGTGCATTTTATTTGTGACAAGCTGGGCATATATGATATGTATGCTTTAGCTGGAGGGGTGTTAGAATACCCGCAGTGTACACGGATTTATTATATGTAATTAGATGTCTAATTGGAGTGTAATAGCAAAATGGATTTTGTCTATATAAAGAGGAGGATTAGGCTTAGTCCAATCCATCCACATTATCATTCCCCTAAATTCTTTCTCCATAAGGCTTGAGTCTTTTTGGATGGAGTCCCACTATATTAAAAACTCATGTGCATCCATATGCGGACCCACGCATTATGGGCCTAAACCGAGTATTACATGATATCAGAGCTCGGGCGTTTGTTGTTTGTTCCACGTTGCACAGGTTTGAGCCCTCGCACGTGAAGTCCTCTTTGTCCATGTTGCGTTGCACGTGAGATGGAGTGTTGAGAATGTAGTTAACATTTAGTCCCACATTGGAAAAATTGTGGGATGCATATAGGTATAAAGATATAAGATGAGATAAACACCATATGACTCGGGTCTTTTAGATGGAGTCTCACTATGTTAAAACCCATGTGCATCCATGCGTGGGCCCATGCGTTGTGGGGCCCAAACCGAATTTTAAAGTAATGACGCGGTGCTCAAATATCTTTCAGTAAGTACCTCCTAAAATTTCAAATTTGCATACAGAGAGCATCTGAAAAATTTATTTTTAAAATTACAGGCTCAATCAGCTATCTGTAACTGAAAATTATGCGTGGTCTCAAATGTAATGCCAAGGCTTATGGTAAAGCATATATTTAGCATATAAATGCTAGATGCTTTGAACAAGTAAGTGTCTTTTGTGTGTAGGCATGTGTGTGCGCGGATTAAAATTTTATGTTTAAAGAGTTGGTGTATAAATCAATTCCAAGTTATCAATGAAACAGGTACAAAGACCATCACTACATACTGCCAATCAGGATGCATGAAATACGGATATAGTAAATAAAATAAACAAAACGATGTTACCTTTCCTAAAGCAATGCGTGTATACAATCGCTGGCGTTGATAGCGATTTTGTAGGAGCATCGCAATACCTTGCATTATAGCCCAGACCAAAAATAGTTCGACTCCTTTCTGCACATAGTTTCCAAAGGTTGGATGGACACAAGAAGTATTTAACTGATATGTATATAAGCAAATACCTGCTGGTTGGCACAATCAGGCTGCCCTTTTATCTCCCATGTGAGACTCACAAGAGCCATCAACATAGCACAGTAATGATGGCATATCCACCTGCAAGAGCACAAATAAGAATTTTCTAGTACAACCTATTAAAATAATCACCAAGACCCACTGGTATCATGCCTACATAAATGGTTGAATCAGAAACTGAGAATTCTTAGGTCCATGATACAAAAATGAAAGTAAACTCCATCAAATAAGAGAGTAAATTTACCAGCAATGTAAAGAATCACAATAGAAGTGTACAGTATCCAAAAAAAATAAAAATGAATCGAGAGCTAATTTAAATAGCTTCAGCATATAAAACATGATTATACTGGGACCGTACTTGGATATCCCTTGATCCCATTCCACTGCACATGCTACAGTCCCATTGTCATTCTACCTAAGATGCATTATACAATCTTTTCTTGGGTAGATTTTGAGACCTTACTATTTTTCTTTTTAATCAATGATCCTTTTCTCTTCTTGCCCACATTATATGTTAAACTTATAAACAACATAATATGATGATTAAGCAACTACGAACTAAATGAGGCAGTTGAACTACTTTTATAGGTATTGGCGGTTGAGCTACTTTTATAGGTATTGTTAACCGGAATACTTCCATAAAAATTTGGGATGAAGGCATGTTGTTGTGATACTTTCCTAGATATGAGACTGGGTAGTAAGATTCCACAACACTGTATGATCTTAGATTGCATTACAACTCTACCGAGCAAGCGAGGGCAGCTTAATTCAGATCATCCTCACAAATACAATTCAAAATAGATAGAGGCAAGCACGATAATCCGTCTCTCAGAAACATTAAAGGGTGATTTTTATAAATAGACCAGCTGATCCATAACATGCTCCCTTTGATTGTAAGCTCGTTGATTGTCATAAGCATGAAAGGATGATGTTTATTACCAAGGACGAATGTCGCTTCCATTTACTCTCAATATGTTCTCTCGCAAAGCTAAACTTGTGTAGAGGAATAATAGCCAGGCCTGGGAAAAAGACAACCAACTTTGAACCAAATATATATGAACAACAAATTCCAAACAACAAGATGCTCTCTAATAAGAAACTGTGAGTACCTGATAAAGCTGAACTACAAATGCTGGAAAGCATCCATCCCAGATCCAAGACCTTAAAAGCAGCATAGCAGATGGAAATAGAAGAAACAAAAAGGCAGTTCTATCCTGTAAAGGAAATCACACTGTTACGGAAATATGCTTTTTCCATCACGTGATAGAAACGAATCCATAATTATGCATTGCTTAGGGAATCATTCTCTCATGTAATAGTGCAAGAGCTTCTCAAAAAGTCAAAACACTGACGAGTGAGATAAGTACATCATGATAACATTTAAATTCATAGTAGATTCCTCAAGCTTCCACCAACTTCTTTAACTTATAAATAAGTCCATTCTTCCAGATAAAGACTGTATGGAAACCTCCAAATTTACCCACATTCATTTGCATAAAAGAAAGAATTTTATTGAGCAAACATATTATCTATCAGTTGCTATATTAGATAGTTGTATGGAGATTGTTCTTGTTCAATTATATCGCTGGTATAGTGGTATATGACTCATTGATGTGCACAAGAAACAGGTACATCTGATAGGAGATCACATATTAGCATAAAATTATGAAGGAAAAAAATCTGCTCTAAGCTGAACCAATGCCACTGTTGGCTCCATAAGCATTTCATAACAGTAGACCTTCAAAACATAAGAAAAGTTCCTGGCCATCCGAAGGACAAAAGATTTATGAAGCATTCCAAAACATGTTCTGCGCTTTGAATAAGACTGTTACATAAGGATTTCCATAAAGATCGCTATTAAAGGCTTCAATGGAAAAGAGCACCAGCAACAAACTACTCTTTATTCCTGACTTGCTAACCCACCTGTTCTAAACCAGTGGCGTACATTTGATTGATGAAAAAAGATAGAAAAATGCCCCTAGTTCATTCTAGCCTTTACAAAGCATGCCTTTGGAAGCTATAGACAGATCTATGCAAGCAAGCCTTTAAAATTTACATAATGATCTTCAATCCAAAGACCAAAATGCCCAGTTCAACTGTTAGTAAATCCAAGAGCAATACCAACTCGTTCCAAAAGCAAAACCATGTGCTCCTTTATCAAATTATGAAATAATCAACCTTCAAACATGAATACAACGAAACAGACAGATTAAACAAGACAACTTACCCTGTACTTGTTGTATTCCTCTTTCATTTTAAGCTGAACCTCCTTTCTTGTCGCCCGAAGATTAACAGGTCCAAGAAACTTCTTCAAAAATATACCTTTGTATATGAAATAAATGAAGTTATATAAACATGTACATCAAAGAACAGAAAACAGATGAGAAAATCCAATACATGATTGATATACAAAACCAAGAAGAGAACAAAAGAAAGAAAGCAAATGCACCGTGATCTTTGTTTGGAAGAAGAGACGCAACATCCCCCTCTTTGATAAGGCAGCTTGCCCTGTCTAATTCTTCTTCTACCTGAACATAGAAATAAAATCATTAGTTAATATACTGATAAGCAGATAAATTAGAATAATCACTGCTTTTTTTTTCACCGGTTTTCGAAAAGAAAAATTGTTTTTATGCTCTAATTCTCCTTCTCTAAGGGCTGGCTAGGGGTGTTCGTGGGTCGGGTAGGGTGGGTTTTTCCGTGGTTTTGTACCCCAAACCTGAACTTCGGGGCGGGTTTTCCATCATACAAAAACCACCCGATCCAACGGATCCCGCACCTGTCGGGTTTCGGGTGTGGGTTGGGTTTTTGTGGATGGCCGGGTTGGTATGGGATAGGACAAGTAGCGGGTTTAAACTATTGTCAAAATGAAATCCAAAGCGAATATAATAGGTATATAAGAGCAACGACATTGAATTTCAAGTTGAAATTAACTAATAAAATATTTCTATGTAGCATACAAATAAATACATGTATAGAAGTTCAAAATTATAAGCCGAGATTTAATGTGTTTGGGAGGGTACGGGGTTGGGTTTGGTAGCGGGCAGGTTTGGGTGGGTTTCAATTTTTCTAAAACATGCCCGGTTTCTAAAACCTTACATGTTAATCCCGCCCAATATAGAAGCGGGCGGGAAGCAGAATTTTTACTTGTGAAATGTGACCGAGTTTTGGGTCCAAACCGACCCAGTGGCTCAGTGCACACCCCTAGGGCTGGCTGTTTCGGGGTTAGTCTAAGAAAATTCAGATGTTGCTATGTTCATGTAATTGAACTTTTACTAGAAACTTGTTTTTTAATATAAAAAATTCTTATGCCAGTCTAATTTTTTTTGGTTTTTTTTTCGGTTGGGGGTGGGGGGTGGGATGGAGGAGGAAAGAAACAAGAAAGCGCTTATACAAACTCCGCTTTCTGAAACAAATCCTATATATTTTAGGTTACACAAATCATTATATAAAAAGAACACCAAAACAGTGTTTCTTATATTAAAGCAGCTTATCCGTAATCTCTAAATTATAAATTGGCGATCCAAAAACTTGAATATTCATGCGTTCATTGTATATCTATATTCGCAAATACATACATTAGTAAGGAAGCCTTTATTCTAAGATTTATTTGTGGCAGTTGCCTTAATCGTTTCCCTCCATTTAGCTCTAAAAGCACACACACACACACCCTCGCCCCCTAGTAGATATTTGCAAACCTGTGTATATAGTGTTTTTTCTACAATGAGTTATTTTACATAGGATAAGAATCTCATTGTGTCAGAAAAAATCTATTTGGGGAAAACTTCCACCGTTTTCCCATTGTATGCATAATTTGCTTTATTTTTTCCCCTTTTCTTCCCCTTTTCTACAACATAGTTCTTGCAACCAAGCCGATATGTGCATTTTTTTTGGCCAAAGGCGAGGGTAAAAAGCCTAAATTTTATATATTAAAATAAAATATTGTTATAAAAGGAAAATCGAGTACAAGAATCCAAGATCAAAACTATCACAAACCAATAGATCAAGATCACACTATTAAAAAGGGAGGTAATGCACTCCAATTTTGAGCAATTGGTTCACTACCAAAATCCTTAGCATTAAAAAACTTAGCTATCCTGATTGAAGTATCGGAGATCACATCCCGAAGAATAATCTTTTTAGGCTTACATTGGGACCTAAAAATTTTATAGTTCCGTTCTTTCCAAACATGCCAAAAAATATTTACAACCACCATACAGAGGAGTGTTCCGATTGGTTTGTTGCTCGAGAACTTCAATTGGATGAAATTTATGACGTCATGAAGATTAAAAGGAATATTGCAAATGCCGTAACGTGCAAAAGATACACGTATCACCCAACTAGAGAATTGACATTCAACGAATAGATGCTAATGGCATTTGGATTTGGCTTTGCAAACAATGCATTGTCCTCCTTGACCAATGCCTCTTGCTTGAAGTAAATCGAGAGTTTTCAATTTTTCAAGTGTTGCTTTCCATAAACAAAAATAATTCTTTGGAATGAATTTGTGGAACCAAACAAAATTAGTCCAAGAATATATGAATGAAAGTTGTGTTGGGAGTGATAACTTTACCGATTTTGTCGTGAATTTTCCCACCTGAGAAGGCTTCCAAAATTAAGCGTCGCCGGCGATAGATCTATCAATAATGATTGATCTACTCAACTCCAATACCTTCATTGTACTCGGTGAAGTAAATTGAGATAGTAACCATTCTCCATTATGAATAAAGACCGAAACTTTGGCGTCAAGTGTGATACCGATATCATATGCTAATTACTCTCCAAAAATATCAAAAAGAGATTTTCCCTCGATCCAAAGATCAAGAAAAAGATAAGTCGAAGCCCCATCATGAATCAAGTATTTGACTCTCTTTGAATAGATCTCTTATATGATGAATATTTCTCATAATAGAAGATCTCCACGATGAAGGCGATATGTGCATTGGCATTACAAAGTTGATGTCTGAAGATATATGGTTTGCATTAGGTTGCTTAGAAATTTTTTGAACTTTATTTGTTTTTCCTTTTTTTTGTGTGCGCGCGAGGGAAATGTTGATGATGAACGTTGGATGGTGTTATCGGGTATGAGGAGGTTCTCTTGTCACTTACAAAGCCTTTAATGCAGTTGGTCGGTAAAGACCATTACATTTGCTTCTTCATATGTTAAAATTTAAATAAAGTACAGCGGATCTACATCATTTTAATTCAAAATTTATGATGCACCAAATCGAAGATCATTAAAAAGATCCAAATTCACATGGACGAAAAAGGTAAGAAAATATAAGGTTAGGTTTGTCGTGCATGGCCTCTACCCCAATTCTCGCACACACAAGACAATTTCTTTTGAACACACAGCATGGCATAACAAAATCAAGGTCTTCTAATTTGATATATTCCATTTATTTTTACAACCAAATTAGTAGTACAATTCAGATTAAGAACACCAAAAGATGAAGAGAAAAAATTCCCTTTTTTTTATAAAAATGAACCTTATGTTTTCCACGCATGCAAGTCTCCAAGATTCCATTTCACAATGGGATCACTCCCAAATTTCACACAAATCCAATAAGCAAATCAAAATAAAACAGAGATCTTTAATACCTTTTCGGCGTTCTTTGGGTCGATGCCGCCCTTTCGAATCTCGGAACTGACGGAGGCTTGCAGCTTCTTCAAATCAGACTCTAGGGCTAGCGCTCGCTGCCTCAGCGCTTGCTCCTCGTTCCACATCTTTGAGATCAGCGACGACGCCGATTCCTGCAGCTCTCGCGCCAGCTCCCCGAGCCGCGACGCCTCGTCCATCAGGCTCCGCTCCGCCGTGTCCCCAGTCGCCGGCGGCGGCGATTCTCCCATTTTGGACGCCGATGGATTTTCTAGGATTTTGTAAATGTTTCGCTTTTGGGGATTTTTTTTATTTATAAAAATTTTGGGTTGATTTGAGAGGAAGGATTCGTTTGCTCCAGTGGGCGAACGCAACAGAATGCAGCAGCAGCAGGGCTGGGGGATGGTTTGGATGAGAATACCTGAGACTTCTCTTTCTTAGGGGCTGTTTGGTTGCAGGATTATGGAATTTGGATTCCAAAATGGCACGGTTGAAATTTCTAGGTTCGGTAATTTGTTGTTTGGTTGGTTTTGGATTTCTATTATTGAATTTGTAGATCCTTGCAATCTTTGTTTGATTGGTGAAAAAAAAGTGGGATTTGGATTTGAGGATTTTAGAGAGAGAGAGAGATAGAGGATTGTTAAATAAATAAAGTGCATGGGCCAGATCTAAAAGTACAATGAATAGTGTCAAATCCTTGAAAATCTTTAGGATTCCATAATCCTTGTTTTGTGGTGGCCCCCCATAAAAAACAAAGGAATCCCAGAAATCCTAATCTTGCAACCAAACACAAAATTATGGAATCCTAGGATTCCACAGTCCAAAATCCAAATCCAAACTCATAATCCTGCAACCAAACAGGCCCTTGTTTAATTGCTGTGATTTAATGGGAAGGCGGGTCCTGGATTAAGAAAAATGCCACAGGAATCATAATTATAATTATATGTGAATACAATTATAATGATATGAGTGGTTGCCTCTTGGAATTTGAAAAGAAATATAAGAATAGTATTGATGAGTATGAAAGAAGAATAAGGGTAAAATAGACATTTTAAATGTAATTTGGATATAAATTTTTTTGTCAACTTACAGAATTTTAGGTCTTTTTTAGAAATATGAAGTTTTTGAGGTCTTAATTAGAAATACGAAAGTTTCAGGGATTGAATATTAAAAAAAAAACTTATTTAATAAGGGTAAATTGTCAAACCCATCCCCTGCCCCAAGCAACCCCAAAAGAAAAAAAAAACCTCTTCGGGGAATTTTTTTCAGTGGTAAAAAATCCCCTGTTTACGTTATCTGTATAACAACCTGCTATATTTAGTTATTATATGATATTTATAGAGTTGCCTGCGATATCTATGTAGTTGTCTGCGATATCATATAATAGAAAACTGCAGATATTGCATGAAAATTTTTCAAGAAATGTTTTTTGCCCTTTAATTAATAACATTCCACTCTTTTCTTATATGATATTTGTTAGTTATTTATTTTGTTATTTAGTTCTGAGGATTTTTCCTAAAAGTTATTATTGTCTATACGATGGAAAGGGGCATCTTTTCTTTTCAAGAAAGTATCCACACATATTGTTTCTTTTAGATGACTAACTAATACTACTAGTTCGGTGACTATTACTCTCATTGCTTCTTAACTTTTCTTAGTTATTTGTTTTAGGGTAAATTGTCAAAAAAAAACGGCAAAGGTTTCCACTATCAGAAAACCCCTAGCCCTAATAATCTCATCAAAAACCCGATGAAACGTTTTCCGCTATAAAAAAAACCCTGTATGCAAAATATATGTATAGTTGCACGTAATATCTAGTCAGTGCATACATATTGCAGAAAATTATACGAATATGTCAGTCAATTGCATACATATTACAGGAGACTAGATATTGCAATCAAGACATTTTAAACAGCGAAAAACTTTTCCTAGGGGGTTTAATGATATTTTTTGGGCCCGGGGATTTTTTAACATCAGAAAACTTTGCTGAGGGTTTTCGATAATTTTCCCTTCACTTTATGCCTATTCATGGCTTCTAAAATTATAATTCGCTTGGTCCTTGGTCTTAGAAAATTCAGGCATGCTTAAATGACCGAAACGGCTCAAAAAATAGGCTTGAGGTGAACAAGGCTTTGTTGTTCTAGCCGACCTAAGCATCATATGAGGGAATGTGACAATTCAGCTTAGATGATCTATGCCATATGTAAGCTTATAGTGCAACTACATGAAGCTTGCATCAAAGATAACATGGGTAACAAAGCTGGCCTTAGCACCGAAGTTGGAAAAACCCCTCCCAACTAAAGTTCAAGACAACACAAAATTAGTCGATCACCAACCCAATCGATTACATTTAGTGGATAAAAAATAAAAATAAAAACAAAATAAAAGATGAGGCACAGAACCATTTTGCACTTTGGACATTCTCAACTTTTGATAACATCCTTTCTTTCTCACAAAACCATATTTATGAAGCAGAATACAAATAAAGGAGCGTTAAAATATGACACAAGACAAAGCTTGCAAGAAACAATTATATAAATGCATAAAGAAAAAAATATATGAAATATGACTGTTAAAACACTTCATGGAAAACGTGTTGCACAACAGTACAAAAACAAACAGAGGATATAAGAGCCCCAGCAATAGATGCATCATGTAGATTCTGTGTGCTTTGTTGTACATGGTTGATATATTAAAAATACTCATTTCTTGAGACATATGCTTTACAAATACAAATAACATGGGCAATCCCACCAGAGCCGGAAAAAAATATAAATTTTCATACAACTAAAATGAACAAAAATACACACAATAAATAAGGTGAGAAAAAACCAAATTAAGAGATAAAGTAGCTTGCTAATTTTTCAAATCGTTGAGCTAGGTTCGGATTGTGGCTGCTCTCATAAATATCAAGCAAAGATTTTATTGCTCCGTTTATCTTCAATACCATTGCTTTCTTCGGCAGATTATATATTGTGCCATCATCTTGGTTTTTAATAGGAGTGGTACTGCTGGTTGAGGGCTGGTCATTGTGCTCACTGAAATATGAACACCGTGATTTGAACCATTCCTCCAAAAAAGATGCTTTCTGTCAAAAATTAAATTTAGACACGCAAATTGTTGGAGAAATATAGGTTTTGAATGTTGGTTTGACCCAGAGTATAGATCTTTGTATATTAAAGAGGACAAAGAAGAAGCTTAATTGCACAAAGGACCACCTGTAGTTACCCCATATATCACTTGGACCCCTCAAGTGATTTACCCGTCTACCAAAACCCTCAAAGACGCTCAAATTTACTTTAAACTCAAATGATTATCTAATTTAAATATAAAACTTGTCTGTTGTTTAGTGCAGAATTCGAGTGTTTTTTTGGACTTTGGTCAATGGGCAGAAGGGTTTTGTTTTTGTGCGTTGATAAATTGCTTGAGAGGTACAAGCGCAATACAGACTAAAACTAAAAGAGGGTTTCCTGCAATTAACAGGAAAATTTATATGAAAAAACCACATAATTTAACTAAATCCATCAGCTAAGCTTGTAAGCTATAACACGTAATAAGAAAGACGGCCTCAACAATTACATCTTGAAGAAACTGTACCTTGATAAGAAAATCTTTAAGGACTTGCTCATCATTTGGTGAAGCAAAACCAAGCACATGCGAAACAGTCAACATAAGCTGGAAAAAATTTCCAGTATACATAAACAATATCCCGCTGTTAAATATAGAAGCTGCGTTATTGCTTAAATGATCAGAATTCAGAAAACTAACCTGCTTTTCAAGATTGTCCTTATATTTAAAAATTGATGGTGTTGAGGGCTGGGTTGAATGTAAAGATTCAACTACATGCACCAAGCCTTGAACAACATCACAAAATGAATTTCCATAATCTGTCGAGTACAAGGAAAGAGACCAATGAACAACAACAAGAAGAAGAAGCCTTTATCTTAAACTTTCTGGGAAAAGAGATCAATTTTTTGGGGACAATGTTTGTGAGAACCCAAGTACTGCTGATTGAGGTGACAATACAACCATGATAAACATTATAATGTATTTACATAGAAACCACAAGCCAAACTCCATACTAAAGGAAGAGGTAATAGTTGACCATGAACAATCTTTCTTTCTTTCTTTATATATAATAGAAAGTTGGATGAAGGTGGGAAACTTTGAGATTTACTATTTTACCCCTTGACTTTGGCTATTTTTTGCATCAAATTTGGTTTATGTTGGTATTTTGAAGAATATGGTTTGGTGGTGTGGGCAAAAATGTAAATTTACCTATAGGCAAAACTTTTGGGTACCCATTTTGCCCTTCACATCAAGTTTTGTTGAGATTTGGAGGTGTTGGCAAACATGTAAATTTAACTATTTAGAAAAATTGATATTATAAATGTAGCTGTGTAAATTTAGCTTTGCAAATAAATACCACATTTTTATCATACAAAAATATAAAAAGTAAAATAAAAATTTAAAAAAACTTACAATTTTGTCTATTTTTGCATCCAAGAAAGTTTTTGGTATTTAGTTTCTATGATATTTACCTAACAAAATGCTAAAAATTAGATTTTTTTTAACATAACCATCATTTTCATAAGTTAAAAAGAAAACGCAATTTAAGATTTTTTTGGTAATTTCTTATTATGAAATCCGTGTAGATGGATATAATTATGAATTTTTTTGGTGATTTTTCGAATATAATTATGATTTTTTAAATATTTTTTGTTGGATATAATGCCCTCAAAGCAATTATTGTAATTGCAAGTAGACGATTATGATAATTGAAAGAGGACCTATACCACTATAACCATCTTACTTGAGATGATAGTATGATATCTGGTTTGTTTTTATCATTGTGTATACGTTTTATTCGTTATTACGTGTGGGTTATACATAATAATAAAGTCCATAGGTTCATTGCTTAACTACCAGCATTATGATGGCGATTATATACGTGGGAGCTGAGTGGTCCATAACCACATCCTTAAACGTCCCTAATCGAGAGAGTATCGAGACTGGACATCGATGCTCCGAAGTAAACTAGTGTATACTTTTTGAGACCCTGACGAGGGGCAGTGGCCAGTCTCACAAATCATTGGTGTTGAGTGACCTAAGATAGTATACATGTGCTCACTAGAGGTGAGTACATCGGACAGACTCACCGAGAACTTCTAGATGCTATTATACCTATCGTCAGATGGAAGTACTCTTGTGGCATGAGTGCAGATTAGTCCTTTGATTTGAGATTTTCATTTGTCTCGTGTGAGTTCCTACTGTACTTCGATTACTACCCTACCACGACTCAATGGAGTCGTGCAAACAAGTTTTAGTTGGGTACAGTCCCGATCCATATGAAGGCAGTGAACAATCGTCAGAGTTTCGTCTCTCCCGGTATTAGGAGTCGATGTCGCGCTGTCACCGTAAAATCCTTGGCCAAAATGGATGAGATTTACTGATGTGATATCAGTAGTTTCTCAGTGGGTGATGAGTTTCAGACCGTCACGACTTATCGGGTTAGTAGGGGTCTGACATTATCCACCCCTAGACCCGATATGCGATTATCTCAAACGAAAAGATCGGACTGTACGCAGATTGTCCCAGACAGGTTCAGTAGGGGTTCGGATGAGTTTGCTCGTCGGCCTTCCTTTCGCTCAATACCTGGATAGCCGTTACGTACAGCTAGTGCCGTTGACGTGCTTGTGGTTAAACCCACAGGCAGCGTATTGACGAGTCTTTAGAGTCTCACACATAGGGTTTTCCCGGTTCATGCGAAATAATGTAGTGGTCGTATATTGATACGTGCAGGGTTCCGATTAAGTGTACTAGCTACACGGACTTTAATCGGACGGATGATAATACTAGTCGGCTTAGGATTAAGCCGGATTATTAAATCAAGTTTTAATTTAATAATTTACATATATATTTCAATATATATTCTAGTATTCTGTTCATTGTATTTTTCTATCTCTTGGGTTTCCGTATTTTGATACGAATACGGGCATGTATTTGCGGGGATTCTTGTATTTATATAAGAATACTTCTAGAATGAGGATACCTCATTTCTAAGAATTTCTTTTTAAAGAAATTATGAAATGAGATGGAGAGATAGTGGAAGGTATGGGTAAATGAATTGTTAATTCGTTTGCTCATACTATTCAAGAAGGTTGCATTTTTAAATGCAAGAATTCCTTTAACAAAAGAATATTTTTGCATGCTTGAATAAGATTTTTCCATATCAACTATTGAGCTTCTCTCTGTAGGGTGTTTTTCGTCACCCCATTGAGATGAGAATATACGTCGCTTGTCAGGCGTACTACAGATTCTCCCTGCCTAGGGTAGGCGGGAGTTTATTGATTGTGGAGATCCGAATCTCCGGCAGCCGCGGACTAAGCTGCCGTTAATTACCCCTCGCCTTTGAAACGAGGGAACCTCCAATTGACGGGTCAAACTGATCATGTGAACTCAATGTGCAGTGTGCGCATGTGTGTCTTGAGGGGTTTTGGATATATCGGGGACCTCACAGAGTTTACGGGGGTCGTGTTGTGGAGTGTGTATATATATAAAAAAAAAGGAAAAATATCGTGCCTGGCACGCGGGCGCCGGACGCCAGCGTGAAAAAGGGGCTTAGCCCTTATGCTGGGAGTTGTACTCCCAATTGACTGTTGGAGTTAAACTCCTGAAAAAGAGGACAAAGGGGCTTAACCCCTGCACTGGGAATTGTACTCCCAAAAAGAAAGATTTATTATATATATATATATATATATATATATTATATTTTTTTGTGGAGTAAAACTCCTAAAGATGTTTTCGAAGATGATGAAAGGGGACCCCTTTCTTCTCCCTTGAGGCCTGGATCTTCCCCAAAATGGGATTTTTTAGATTTTCATGAACTTTGTTTCGTTGCAGATAAATATCATCTAACTCTATGGATGATCCACAAATCCCACATATACCGTGCGGTTTTACCCTAGTCATAACTAGAAGTCTTTATATGATGTCATTAATCAACAAAATATAAAATATAAAAATATGACAATTCCAATAACCAAAGTTGAGAATTGAAAATGTTTACCACATCCATCACAAAAGACAAAAATAAGATGAAAAGTCAACTCCCTCTTATTCATTACGTATTCTCTTATGCTCAAAAGCCCAAAAAGATACATGCCTTACAAATTTATACATAAGCCTTTATATCTTTGTTATTTTGTATAACTCATAAATTTCTCCAGTCTAATGTTGGCACTGATTGCATTCATTTAATTTCGATTTAAAAAAAACTATATATATCTTTGAAATTTTAATGTAATGTAAGATTAAAAAAAACACGCCTTCAATATCTATGTTGTTCAAAACATACGTGTGCATTGCACGTGCAAAAATACTAATGAAACTATAATTATAGTCTTGTCTATACACTAATAGGGAATAGTATCAAAGGTGGAAATTTTGATATTTCCACTTTTTCCCTTCAGTCTACATTCTTTTCTTAAAATTCGGGTTTTGTAAGAGAATTCGAAGTTTTGATAAAGTTGTGCGGGCAATAATGGAAATATGACAACTTCAATTTGATTACAGATCTGCCATCAACCACAAATTTCCACCAGTTACACTCTTGTCATCTCTCAATAATAACAATATTGCCATCAACTCAAAATTTCACTTATATTTTCACTAAAATACCATGAATTCTCAAGGTTTTTTTCGAAAAATGCCATGGATTTTTTACAAATAAATACCAGAACTTCGAATAGACACCATGGACTTTTTTCAAATAAATACCATGAACTTCCCAACACTTTTTAAATAGATACCATGGACTTTTTTATTTCAATAAAGGCCATGAATTTCTGATATTTTTCATATAAATACCATGGGCTTTGCTTATTTTATAAATTAAAAATCACAATCTTCTAATATTCTCCATATAGATATCATAGGCTTTCTTTACTACAAATAAATATCACGAACTTTGTTTATTACAGAAAAATACTATGAATTTTGAGATAAATGGCAAGAACTTTGTTTTCTTGCTAATAACTCAAAATTTCATGTAGATTTCCACTAAAATACCATGAACTCAATGTTTTTACATAAATGCCATGGAATTTTTTATTACAAATAATACCATGAACTTCAAATAGATACCATGGACCTTTTTCAAAAATGCCATGAACTTCCCAACGGTTTTTAAATAGATAACATGGACTTTTTTTAATTTCAAATAAGTACAATGAATTTTCGATATTTTTCACATAAATACAATGCAATTTTCTTACTACAAAACATAGAAAGAACTTTAATGTTTTTCAAATAAGTACCATGGCTTTTTATTTACAAATTAAAAACCATAAACTGTTAATATTTTTGAGATATATACTATGGGCTTTCTTTATTATAAATGAATATCACGAACTTTGTTTATTATATAGGAAATAAGACGAGTTTCAGATAAATTGGATTTATTTATTTTTCGGTAAATAAATACCACGCTTTAACCAATTTTCATATAAATACCATGGCCTTTACACCATGGATTGTGTTTCTTACTAATAAAACATATCATAAACTTTTACATCGATAAATCTTGAACCATATATAAATATCACTTTATATAATCAATTTTCGATTGTATAAATTTTTTATCGATATTCGTAAATCATGCACATCGCGTAGGGTTTAACCCTAGTATAAACCTAAAATGTTTCTAGGCTTAAATGTTTATTTATTCTCATTTTGCTAGGATAAATATCTTGATCATGATTGAAAGGATGTAAACTTGTCACATTGTTAACTAACTTCTGTGTTTTTATGAAGACTTTTAGTCTGACGAAAATGGCCACAATAGTCTTGAATTAGAAAAAGGGATCGATGCAAATAAAGAATGAGATCAGACATAAAGTTTGCTATTTTTGTTAAATTTGTTTCTAGCAACAACAGACCTTTCAAGCTTTGTCCTATTATGGTAATTGAGATAGACCTCCATTGATATCAGATGTGCTTGCTCCTTGTAGTTCAAATATAATAGACTATTTAAATTGGCAATCCACTATGTTACTCTTAACCTACAAGTTTATAGTATGCATAAAAACTAAAACTAAAAATTATTTTGCTACTTAACCATGCAGCAAATGGCCACAACTGAAAATGGCAAGTTGTTCAAAACTTTGCCTACGATGTTTCAAACTCCAATAAAAGTGCAAGTCTCATCACCGATATATTGAGATGATCCATGAGCTATTAGGAATTACTGTTATACAAACAGGCACGACAATTTAATGAATGATCTTAAAAATCAATCTTGGTTCTGCTGATTCTCATACCAACATTGAGTTGAAACTCCATGCACTGCTATCCGAGCAAATAATAGTCAAGCATAAGCAAAGTGCAACAATAAAGATGTTGGGAGGAAGCAAAAATCAACAGTGAGTTTATAAGAATGAACCGGCAGGTTGACATATATGGGGCCATGAATTTAGGGATGTAAATGGATATGGATAATCCGAGCCAACTTCGTATCTGTATCCGATTTTAATCAAGTACAGATACTAATTTGTTATTTTCCAATGATTATCCATATCCTTATCTGCATCCGCCAAGCCACCGAATACGGATATGGTAACA
The DNA here is from genome assembly GCA_030015575.1 of Agapanthus africanus. Classification (NCBI taxonomy): domain Eukaryota; kingdom Viridiplantae; phylum Streptophyta; class Magnoliopsida; order Asparagales; family Amaryllidaceae; genus Agapanthus; species Agapanthus africanus. The sequence continues at coordinate 998,324,310 of CM057337.1, forward strand.
CCTATATCCATTTCGTATCCATATCCGATATCAAAAATAGTCATTTTCACTTTATCAGGTATAATTTGTCTGACATTCTTATAATATATCCATATCCGACTTCTACCAAATACGGACGGTAATTCTTTGACAGTGAGTGTATAAGAATGAAGCGGTAGGTTGACATAAATGAGACCATGAATATTAGGGATGTAGACGGATATGAATAATTTGAGCTAACTCCTTATTTGTATCCAATTTTTATCAAGGATAGTAATTCTCATTCCCCAAACTATCTGTATTCGTATTTGAATATCAAATCAGCTTAGGAATATAGAGTACGGATAATGGTAACACCTATATCTGCTTCCTATCAGATCCATTTACATCCTTATCGAATATTCAAAAGGAAAGATGGTTGATTCATAGCTCCAAAATAGATATTAACTACAACAAATTATATTCTGCAGTCTTACAGAATCATGAATACTTGAAAAAACAGAGGAATTATGTTCCTTTTTTATAATTAGAAAATTGAGACCGTTTTACCATGGACAGTTGGATTGACCATAAATAACAAGACATAATTCATTATTTATTTTATATTTTTCTTGTTTTTGTATAGATCCTGCAGTAAACTTTTGTTATCCGATGTGGGAGCTCACTAGTTCAAATCATGTATGTCTTGGGAGGAGACTTAATAAAACAATGCTGTCAGCAATCTGTCTTTTTCTTCTTTTATTTTTCTTTAGCAACTGCTCCTGTTCTCTCTTTGGAATCTCTCTGGGATCGTCGTTGTTTCATTAATCACAAAAATGTGAATGAAGTCGCAGACGTCTTTTAGTACCTTTGTCCAATTAAGAATGAAATAGAAAGTAAGATAGGCAGTATGGTTACTATGGTAAAGAAGAGGAAGAGGGGGGGGGGAGAGAGAGAAAGAGAGAGAGATTACGCAATTTGGAAAATTATCGATTTATTAAAAGGCTTATCAAACAATGAATAAGGAGTATTGGCAAAATCTCTAATCTATAATCCAACCTCCATTACATCGGCAGCCGTACAATAAGCTTAATTATATGTGTGGTAAAAAGATCCATCACTCCCAATCACATATATCAAAATTCATACGGAATACTTGCAGCAACCTACAATTGTAATCTTAAGATATCAGGGAGGGTCCTATTAAATATATCAGAACCAGATTTATTTAAAGATGTCAAAGGGAACCAGTGAGAGATGGGGCAATACTAACCAAGTCTAGAAGCTGGAACAGCCAACACAACAGCAGCATGTATTCGTATCTTGTAATTAGTGGCATCACGAAGAAGCAGCAAGAGAATACTATAAACAGAAGGTGCCCTGCCAAAAAAAAGGATGGGGGGTCAATGATCAGAACTGGACTCTTATGTTTGCCTATGTCAATAATAATGATCTTTTCTCTTCAATCTTTTAGGTTACTTCCAGATTAATGGACTCAATCGAATCACTGTGCCAATGAAGATGATTGGGGTGTGCACATGCATAATACGGAATATTAATCCGCATTGGAGGAATTTCCTACTGCTGCGGTCCAGAAATCCACTTTTCACTCTTACTGAACACGAAACTATCTATATTGACATCCATGACATGATACCTAGTTCACCAATTGCAAATATCATATGGTTTCAAAAGTTTTGCTCATTTAGAGGAAGAAAATATTTTATAATGGAAATATTGTTAATTCTGAGCCTAGTTCCACCAGAGTCATGTTTCAAATATTGCCATTCTCCAAACTGTTTTAAAATTCTCTAGATTATAAAATATTTCCCCACGTCTCAATTTATGAAATCATCAAAAACCATGTTTCAAATATTGCAATACCAATTTCAACTTCAGCTAAGTTTCATCATTTAAAACTCAAATTTTCAAGTATGATAAAGCATGCTTTCTCATACCTTATACAACAATAAAAATGCTACTGCAAAACATATAGAGTAAAGAAGCAACTATATCTGTTGATATAGACATGATAACAAACTAGTTTACCAAATCGAGAATCTGAAAATTGAACAGCTAAAAGGGTTATCCATACCAAGACATGTCTTGCAGCTTAATAGTATCGTTCAAGAATAAATTGCTTAATGCATGACAAACATTCCATTGAACCTGCAAAATGAGTAAATAGAACACAATTAGTTGAACAATACAAACTGAACCTATAAACCATCTTGATTAATAAAATCTATGCTATAAGTTCCAACAACAGTTGGTCTTAGTTGACCAAAATTACTTCTAAACAACCTCAAGGATCGAAAGAAACCACGATTGTTTCAAAACATAAATTCAATGGAGGTGTACCTTCACATTACCCGTAGTCACACATGAAACGAAGGCATGGACGATTCTTTCGAGTAAAAAGGACTCTAGACAAAAGGTTGACTTTGAAGTGGAGCTTGAATAAGTAGACGACCCACTAGTTTTATTAGCAATACTTTGGGTAAATTCAGGTAGCTTAATAGAGTCATAAGAATCCGACAAGCCCTTTTGCTCTTTGCTTGCGGTAGAAAAACAAGTGAATCTCATAAATCTTGAAAGATTCCCAAGTGCCCTCACAGCATTTGATTTTACCTGATACACAGTAAAGATTAGGAACAAAATTTTTCATGTTACATGATAAGATTTATATCCAAGGAACAGCAACTCTGCATTTAATGGGATTGTGTAATGAATCAGCTGTATAGTTAAAGGCTATGAAAAAGTAACCATAGCACAAAGTAAGGAAAGCCAAAGACATAACGACAATGAAAATGCTGTCAAATCGATTGAGTGAATACTATGTTCTTTACTTCTTTATCCAATTTGTTTCCCAATCTCAAGCTGTTGCTTCAAAAACTTTAATAGAAGAAATAAACTGATACTCACTGCCAAACTATAAGAAAAAATCTATTATTAATGCCCACTTAATTATAAACTGGGTACCCCCCCCCACCAAAAAAACTATAATAATAATAATAATAATAAGTGAATAAATAAAATAAAGAGAACTGAAATTAGCACCTCCTAAGACACATGAAACTATAAATTACCAACCTTGTCACCGTCCTTTGTTAACCGTAAAGCACTCTCAAACAAAAGAACAGTATACTCGTATACCCTGCCTGCAATGCAGAGGTCCAAAAATGAAAATTCTAGGATTACCAACACAGTAAATTATTAGGATAACTGATAAACCTACCTTTAGAACCCTCCAACTGTAAATCCATTGCTCGACAGCGAAGTGAATCACATATATTAGCTAAAGCCCAGCATGCGGTTATTCGCACCTGAATATGGAAACATTTAAGAAATTAACCTTCAAATGAATGCAAGTTTGTTTAGAACCAAATGTCGAAGAAAAGTGAAAGTAACAAGGAGTAAGAAGGTAACATATTTACCGCGGCTGAAGAATCGTGACTGTTAAATTCGACCGCATGAATAAATTCATTCAGCACCCTTTCACTGCAAAAAAAAATGAAAAATTTCCGATACTGACCATCCTGGTAGGAAACTAGAATTTAGTTTCCTGCATAATTTGCATAAAAATGCACCAATTTTACCTACAAATGATTACTGAGAAACACGTAACAACACCAATGGCTCTACAAGCAGCTGATCTAACAGATGGAACTCCATCATTTAGTGCTGCAGAAACCTACATGGACAATATGAAATGATTACTCATGTTAACTATACAGTTTTCTTAAAAATAAGGAAACATTAAAAATAAATGGAAGTCATTAGAGTCCACTGAACATACAGCACAAGATATGACGAATTCTTGCTTTTCCTTGCTCAGATAGGAAAAAACTGCTGAAGTCATTCCTGCAAAACAAGTGACTGCAGCTGACCTTACCTGAAAAGGAACAATGGTTACACATAGCAAGAAAAGGAAATTTGTTACATAATGATCCTGTTGAAAGACCATAATGTAATATTATATGTAGCACATGTGCAAGTCGTACGTGTGAGAATTGCAAAAACTTTATTTTTATTATTTTATAAGACAGCGTTCAAGCAGCACACAGTGCACACAGTAAGAAAAGGGCAGTATAGTGCATCTAACAGAAACGAAAACGTGGAATCTAGAAATGGCTGTGATATAACAGATGATATATCTTTTTAGCTTTGGCTTTTTATTGGGTTTTCTTTGTGGTTAATGGTAAACACGTGGTACAAAAAGCCACACACAGAAGAGGTCCATTACCTCATGTTAGTGTCTGCTCGTTTACTGAAATCATAAATGGACAAACATATGAACTAGATAGATGAATGGCTTATTTACTGAAAACTCCCAACATATTTGGACCATTTTAAAACTATCAAGAAACTACCATGAGTTAATGGTTAAAGTTAACGGAGTTAAATTTCCCAGTAAAAGACCATTTTGCCCTTGTCATAAAACAAATAATTAATTATTAACTATATTGATAATATTTTATATACTTATTAAGTAAAACATATTTTTTTGTTTTTTGGGGGAAGACCTCGGAGACGGGGCATGGAGGTCGGGAGAGGCTCGGAGATGGGGCAGGGGGGTTGAGAGATGGAGGGGAACTGGAGGGAGGGAGGCCTGGTGGTGGCGGCAGCGGCGATGATTAAGGCGGTGCTTTTTATGGTGATGCTGATGATTGTGGCGGTGATTGAGACGATGGTGCTGATGATTGTGGCGGGGCTAGCAGGAGGTGGTGGGGCTAGCGGGAGGGGCAGGGTCGGGAGTAGAGGAAGGGGCTGGAAGGAGGGGCGACTTAGGAAGGCAAGGGGCCGGAGTAGGGGAGGGGGAGGGTGCCTGCGGGGGAGATGGTGGTGGTGGTGGTGAAGATGAGGAAGAAGAAGATGGTGTGGATGATGAAGATGTTGATAAAGGTGATGGTGGTGGCGGCGGGTTGAACAAGAGGAGGAAGATGGTGATCGAGGTGTTGATGATGATGGTGGTAGTGAAGGTGTTTTTGTTGTTGACGATGGTGGTGGTGCTGGCGGCGGTAGTGGATTGAAGAGGAGAAAGGAGGTTGTGTTGTTGATGGCGGCAACAGCTGTGTTGTTGTTGATGATGGCGACGGTGAGGTGTCGTCGTCGCCGGCGGTGATGGCCTGGGAGAATGAGGCAAGGTTTTTTTTATTTATGTTTTTTTATTTTTTTTATTTTTTGAAATTAATGTTAAGGTTAGAATAGGGGTAAATTGGGGGTTTCAAAAAAAATTGATGACGTGGCAACTTAAGTGACGTGTTACAAACGGTGCTAATGTGGCGCCGTTAACTTTGATGGTTTCTTGATAGTTTTAAAGGTAATGGGAGTTATGTTAAAATGGTCCAAAGCTGTTAGGAGTTTTCAGTAAATAAGCCTAGATGAAATGTTAGATTTGATGGTCGTATCTTCATGCTAAATTAGAGATGAATGATGTCTCAAACCACAGATGAATAGTAAAGGATGGTAATGTTACGACAAGGGGCAAAAACCACATACGGAGTCGGATCCAAAGGTAATATAAGTACTGCAATGCAAACCAATGTGGTATCATCAATGATTTTATTATTTTATTTTTTGTGGAGGTTTGAGCCGGGGTTCCGAAAATGACCAACCTAAGATAAAATTGGTGCATTTTGGATAGAAAAGGTCCCCCCTTCCTTTTTTTGTTCTTTTTTTATGGGGGGGGGGGGGGGAGGGGTTTAAGAAATGGGTAAGATGAAATATAGTCCACTGACAGCAATTTTCTCATTTGATTTTTCAAAGAGAAAACTTCGATCACGGCACCACGAAAAGGTTGACTTCTACATGCTATATGTATAGGGCTAGCTGGTCTCCAGCAGAAACTTGCCTTGATTATACTACACTCCTGACTTCCTGATTAGAGAACTCTAATTCAATCAAAGCACTAAACTAGAGAGTTCCAAGTTAATCAAAACTTTCGAAGTTTAACTAGATTCCAACTAGATAGTCATAGTACTAAATTAATCAAAATTCTTGGATCAAAACTAATATAAAGTAAAGACTTTTCAGCAAATCAAAACTCTCGATTCCTACCTAAACTCTAGTCAACCTTAGATTATTTGTTACAAGATGACGAGGATCTCTACAGTTGATTTTAGGTTTCTACGTATGAATCCATCAATCTTTGCATGGTCTTCCAGGCTGGACACTTCAGATTCACTGATGGCCCTTTGTTGAGGGATAATGTTTAGATGATGATAAGCATTACCATTCGTCTAAGTTTATCTACCTTCTAAGTTATTTATAGATCCAATATGACTGTAAAAAACATAATTTAGATCAATTACTATGTACTGGACTGATTATATACAACATTAATGATCGTGTTCATACGGTTAATTATTAAAGATAATTGCATAAATACACATTCATCTATACCTACTCCAGCATTTATAACTTTCTGCATTGGCTTATCAGCACATTAATGATCTATTACTACGCACTTGACTGAGTATATACAACATTAATGATCGTGTTCATACGGTTAATTATTAAAGATAATTGCACAATACACATTCATCTATACAAACTCCAGCATTTATAACTTTGTGCATTGGCTTATCAGCACATGACACCTCAGGATTAGTACTGACCTCACGTATATTACCAAACTTGGACTAGCTATCAACTAAGAGATGTCATAGCTGCAAATAAGCTAGTTGTTGAGGGGTTACAGCTTATAAGTGTTGGATGAGGCATAAGATCGAAGGTGTTCTACGCAATTAACGCTAGGTATTATAATGAATGATACCAATCATGACTAAATAAAGATATTTAGCCAGTGTGGTCAAAAGATGAGCAAATGTAACAACAAAATCATCATAGTACTTAGTAGATTGTGCTCATTTTTAGACCAAGTTCTTGTACATATGTTGACAAATGTGTAATACTTAACAGGAAGAATTAAATGTAAGACATGTATGCAATGGAGGTTGAACTTTAATTACTCAAGAACAAAACAATTGCATCAAAAGAGTGTGTATTCAATATATATGCAGACAAAGTCAAATACGTAATTGTTCCCTACCATTGGAGACCTATGTGATAAAGCCAAAGGTAGATGCTTTTCAATGACCTCACACCATTGCGTACTCCCTGATGAGCAGTCTGCAAAATAGCCATTTGACGAGGCCTCTTCAAGTTCATATGAAGGAGCAGATGATATCTTCTTTCTTCTGGTGGATTCGGTAATAAGTTGGATATCTGCCAATCTACATTCAAGAAGGTCATCTGCTCCCTTAAATCCAGATGCAGCACGAAGACATTCATCCAAAACCTAAATTACAAATCTCAATTTGTTGGATAAAATTGTTCAGGATGCCATTAGTATATTATAAAATGAGTAGGCTACATATAGCCCAAAAAAGGTGAATTGTCATGTTGTTAAATTTTAAACCACAAATGAAACAGAAATTAATATTCAAACAATTAGCTAAGGCTCAATTGGATTTAAAGAGAGAATAGCAGACAGAGAAGATTTTTCTAGGAAAGAAAAAACTTAGACATGCTATAATGTAGTTCATAGTGAATATTCAAGAGCAACAGGAATTTCTGAAATTTTAAGCATCACTTTAATATCAGAATCATCACATTTAGCAGATATGCCTGTCAATGTAACTTGGTTTTGTTATATTATTTCTGTGTAACTAAATCTACTAAGTTAGGCTCAACTATACAGCTAATCGTTAGTTGAAAGACCATAACACGCAAGTGATTAAAATGGACAGCTGGGCTATGCAACTTCTTTAACAAAAACTGCATGGTAGTGTGTGTTGCTAGCAGAAATACGGCCATCAGGCTGGAAATGGTGCAACCAGAGAGCGGACTGTTAATTCTCAACAAAGCCACTGAATAGGACCTTTCTTTCACATTTAGACTATTAAAATGATCAGTTCTCTAGCCTCTTTAACCAGAATAATGTCAGAAACGATATTAATATGGGATTTCATTACTATATCCCTCTGTAACTGATGAAAACATTAATGTATACCTCTATAACTTATGAACAAATGCAAATTGCAAATGCCAGTTACCATATCAGCAAATTATCTACCTTTTAGATTAGCATATATATTATTTGCAAGCTTATATATACTTATCTGCTTCAATTGTGTCTAGCACTCTGGCTCCTTTACAAATTTTCCTAATCTAGGATATTAGTTTCACTAACTTTTTTGTCAACCTATATTTCTCAAATATTAACTGTTTCTACATTTTTGTCGGTTTTCATATGATAGTCTCTTCCTTTTAAATACTCTTTGGACTTCCTCGTTCCACTATGGACTCTAATTAAAAACCAATCTATTACCTTTAGATTCTCCAATAATTTCTTTAATTACTTTCTTGCTGCAACCAGACAATTCGCTGCATTATGCAAGTGCCATCATCTGTTTTTTTTTTGTTTTTTTTTAACTACCTTCTTTTCTTATTCTATAGTTAAGCATCAAGTTATCTCCTTACCATCTAGTTATTAGTCTATTACATTCTAGTTTCTCTTTCGCTTTTTAATGCATCTCATATACCATCAATTGGTCTATGTCTGGTTTAGCTTACTCATGAAATTTTCAATCTTTGCATGCTAATTTGCCTATCTTCCTATGAGGACAAATCTAGTTAATTTATTGTCTGACCCAGAGTGTTGGTGACTTTGTCCATAACAAAACTTGAACGCTTCTTAGTATGAAATATTAAAATTTAAATCAAACCATGGTAGTACAGAATGAGGAATCAACGCAAATTTCATCAACTTTTTTTCTTCTGAATTATCCATAACTTTGCGATGAGGATGAGAAATGGATGTACAAAATTCTTGAATCTTCATACTTCACAATCTAACCGCACATGAACAGGAAATGCTAGTTGGTTTAGGTAATGGCTTAAAATTAGCAACAGGAATGAGCACTAAAATGTCGCACAAGCAGCAATCATAAACCAATTGTGTATTGTACAGGTTACGGCATCCTTTCCCACAATAAAGTTCGGTGGTGTTTCCTAATGTAGGACAAATTACCAATTTCTAAAGAGATTGAGGACTACCTTCAAAGCCGCCATAACACATCTTTCCAGAGTAGACTCTAGAGACTTCCCAGAGTCACCTCTCCATGACCCAGAATTAGGTTCATAGCCAGAATCGTCAGGCCTAGGTAGCTTCAAGGCACTGTAAACAGTAGCTGAAATGTTTTTCCAAAATAGAGTTGCTAGGCCCGGGTAGTTGTGGGATACTGCTCTCAGAACCTGCAAACAGAGCATATGGTTCAAATGTCTCAAGTCAAATGAGAAAAAAGACATGGTTTATATCTTTTATGAGAAGAAATCGATTTAATCTTTCAACAATAATTCGAGTGTCTGAAAAATTGTTCCCTAGGCCTTAATATATGAGAAGTAAAACACACACAAAAAATTAGTAAGCCTTGTCCACAAGGCAAAATTTGGTGGCACCCAATCAATTGTATATATGGTTTGCTGGTTGCACCGTTGTAAGTGTGCAGATTGCTGAGATGCGGGTCATACTTAGCTTCTAAAGTATGCAATATGCATGTTTAAGATCGACTCGTGTCAGGAGGCTGCAAATCTAACTGTATGAATTGGTGGCACTTGACCAGAGGTTATAAATCTGGTATGCAAGAAGATAGCTCCCACAAAGGATAAAATAAGAGAGAACCGATTAAGGTGGTCAAAACATGGGCTACAATGTTCTAAATGTTACGTGTCAGCACGAAAATTTTGTAGCGTCGGAGACATTATTTGTTAGTCGGACGGTAAAATTTTATGTTCTAATTTAGACCTTAATAAAGTTGACATTCACTAAATATCATGACTATCATGAATGACTTAATATAAAAAGACACATCCCTTAAATGAGTTTTACTTAATTTATTGAAGAAATTGCAATACCCTCAACATAATCTAACCCTTTGCTTCGTCGAATAAGAGAGCTGTGCCAGTGAGAGTCGAAGGATTTATCAAAGACGTTCGGATCTAGGGTGTTCTCAAGGATTTGTCAAAGACAAGGAGAGACAGATCTAGGGTTTTGTCGAGGATTTCACCGATGAAAGGTTTTGAGAATATAAAATTGGGTCTGACGCTTCAGGATTTTTTTCACATAACTATTGGATTTGTAATTGCGGGTCCCGGTTTGAATTAGTATCCGAAACCCAAAGTAAAAAATAATAGAAAAATCCCCGATTTTGACCCAATAACAATGCCCCGCCATGTCGATGGACACCAGCCATGTCTGCGGACACATGCTGGCTAACATTTCTCCAAAACGACACCACGACATTGAATTTAAAAAACATGGCGTTTTCTCTCTATTCCGACATATCGCCCGACATACGATGTCACCAACATTCAAAACATTGTGTGTTCCAGTAAGAAAATGTGACAAATTGTAGCATCTGTGCAACGAGGACTAGGGGCAGACCTGCAGATACATGGGTAGAGGCAGTTAAAAAATCATATTTTAGTTGCCATTTTAAGTGAGACGGTCTTTAATGGAGTTAAAAATCACAGATAGACGGTTGTTTGAGGATGTATTTGAGATTAGGAGAGAAGGTGATAGAATTTTACTGGTTAAGCTTATTCTAGGTGGAGATGTCCTTAATGTTATAAGTGCTTATGCACCACAGATAGGTCTTGATGACGCTAGTAAGCGTCTATTCTGAGAGGATTTAGACGAGATGGTGCAAAGTATACCTAGTAGAGAGAAGTTATTTATTGGTGGTGATCTCAATGGACATGTAGGTACTAGTCGTAGTGGGTTTGATACTATCCATGAGGTTTGGTTTTGGACAAAGGAATGAAGTAGGTGACTCGATTCTAGATTTTGCCTTATCTTATGACTTGATCTTAGCAAACACCTGGTTTAGGAAAAGAGGGTCCCATCTTATCACTTTTAGGAGCGGATCAAGTGCTAGTCAAATAGACTTTTTCTGACGAGAAGAATAGATAGAGGTTGTTGTATCGACTGTAAGGTAGTGCCAGGTGAGAGTCTAATCACTCAACATAGACTTTTAGTTCTAGATTTTTCGATTTAGAAGAGAATCTAGGAAGATTAGACATAAGGTAGAGTCTAGAATTAAATGGTCGCGATTGAAGGAAGGTAACCAAAATGCTTTTATAGATCGTGTAGTCCAAGAAACGGATTGACAGTCGGAAGATGATTCAAACAGAACATGGAACAAAATGGCTAGTTGTATCAAGATGGTAGCTAGAGATCTACTTGGTGAGTCGAGAGGTGTGTGCTCCACCATCTAAGGACACATCATGGTGGAATGAAGAAGTAAAAACTGTTATTAAAATTAAAAGGGATTCTTATAAAGATTTGAAGAAAAGTAGAGATGTGGAGAGATTTGAAAAATATAAAATAGCTAAAAAGGAAGTTAAGAAAGCTGTTCGGGAAGCTAAATCTAAGGTCTACAAGGAGGTGTACGAGAAATTAAACACTAAGAGGCTGAAAATGATATATACCGGATTGCTCGGATGCGGGGAAAGGAAGACTAGAGACTTATGTGCGTGGTGAAGTGTGTCAAAAATGAAAATCGGAAGGGTTTAGTTCGAGATGAGGATATCAAGGAAAGATGGAGAAATTATTTTTGACAAATTGTTCAATGAGAGCTTTACTAAGAATTTGGATGGACTTGTTATTCAATCTCAAGATATAAACCGTGATTTCATGCGTAAAATAAGACTACCTAAGGTTAAAGAAGCTTTGAACAGAATGAGTTTAAGAAAAGCGGTTGGTCCTGACGGGATTCCTATCGAGCTTTGGAGATGCTTATGAAAAATAGGCGTTAAATGACTGACAGATCTGTTTAATAAGATTTGGCAGACAAAAAAGATGCCAAATGAATGGAGGAAAAGTATCCTTGTACCTATCTGTAAGAACAAGGGTGACATTCAAAGCTGCTCAAACTACCGTAGAATAAAACTTATATGTCACACCATGAAACTTTGGGAGAGAGTGATTGAATACATGCTAAGGAAGGATATTAAGATAACAAAGAACCAGTTTTGGTTCATGCCTGGACGATCGACGACAGAAGCTATTCATTTGCTTCGTCAACTTGTCGAGCGTTTTTTAGAGAGGGGAAGAGATTTGCATATGATATTTATTGATTTAGAAAAAGCGTACGACAAGATACCTAGAGAGATATTATAGGGGACAATGATGAAGAAGGGGGTCCCCGTCAAGTATATTGACATAATCAAGGATATGTACGATGGAGTAATGGCAAATGTCAGAACTTGCGGTGGCCTAACGAGTGATTTTCCGATTACAATTGGTTTACATCAAGGATCTGCATTAAGTCCATTTCTGTTTACCATCGTGATGGATGAGCTTACTAGAACTATCCAAAATGAGGTACCTTGGTGTATGCTATTCGCTGATGATATTGTTCTAGTAAATGAGACGAAAGCAGGGGTTAATGCCAAATTGAAATTATGGAGGCAAACATTGGAATCTCGGGGGTTCAGATTGAGCAGGTCCAAGACAGCGTATATGCATTGCAAATTTAGTAAACAAAGAAGTTAAAACCATATTGGTATAACATTGGAAGGGCAAGAGATATCACCGAACGACCAGTTTAAATATCTAGGTTCCATCATCCAAAAGAATGTTGAGATCGATAGTGATATTAATCAAAGGATCCAAGCTGGTTGGTTGAAATAGAGGAGTGCAACATGGATTTTGTGTGATCGTAACTTTCCGCTAAAATTGAAAGGGTTTTATCGGAGCGCTATTCGGCCTGCCTTATTATATGGTACAGAATGCTGGGCTCCTAAGAAGCATCATACACAGAAGATGCACATAGCGGAGATACGCATGCTTCGTTGGATGTGCGGTAACACTAGAAAAGATAAGGTGTGAAATGAGGATATTCATGCAAAAGTTGGTGTAGCGCCTGTGGAGAGAAGATGCGGGAAAACCGGCTAAGATGGTTTGGTCATGTGCGACGCAGACCTATGGAAGCATCGGTTTGACGAATAGATACTCTCGATATGGGCAATGGCAAAAGGGCAAAAGAGAGACCGAAGAAAACATGGATGGAGGTGATACGAAACGATATGGTTGCCAAAGGCCTCAATGAAAGTATATCGTGCGATAGGAGTGAGTGGAGGCGGAGGATTCATGTGCTGGACCCGGCGTGATTCTCATGTTGGTTCATGTAGCCTACCCCATATGCTTGGGTTAAAAGGCTCAGTAGTAGTTGTTGTTGTTGTTGTTGTTGTTTGGTCTTTAATAGAGCCAAATGGAAGAAAAAGATTCATATTGCCAACCTCAAAAGTTTGAAACATAGGATGGTTACTGCTGCTGTTGTGTCAGTGTCTAGGTAATGAGTGTAATCCAGAAAACATGGTGTGGACACCCATAAAGAAGATGCAGTTGAGCTTGAAGCATGGATATGCATAGGAAAATAAGTCAAATCCCAGGCATAAGCATAACCGCGAAACCAAGATCATTTTTCCATTGCACCCTTAACTGACTGATTGCTACAGATGATAGTTGATCTATATGATAACTAACTTGGAAATATCTGGGCTGCTAGCTTAGGGATGATGGAGAAAGCTTACTGTACTGCTCAAATAATTCCATATTTTCACTGGATGTTCAAACAAATAGAAGCAAGGATAGGGCAGATTCTCCTGTAACCCACATGTGAAACCTGTCTTTATACAGATAGGTTGGGGATTGTTACTCAATTGAAGGTGGCCCCTCCAAGAAGCAGATTTAAAGAATAATGAAGCCAATGTGGTGGCAAAAAGTTTAAAAGTAACAGGTGGTGCTCCAAAATCCAAATTCAACGCGGCATGTTCCTTTATGTTAGCAGTTTGTGTGGAAATGCTTGATGTAGAGAACAGCAATTCAGATGTGCAACCCTTTACTAATCCACTGAACTGGAATGCGCCCAACAGAATTTTTTTATGATAAATGTTTCAGTTTGTTTCCCATGCTTTTGTTCGACTGGATGATAAGTTGATAACAAAAGAATAAAGATGTGATCCTTGCAGCTGATGTAGATGATACCAAAAACAAGTATTGTTTAGGATGCAGAAGCCTGTGCTTTGAAATATCTTTAACCAATGAGTTCTACAATTAATTAGGTTCAGCATTGGTAAGTTGCATTCACCATAAATCTTGCGTACGATACAAGATAGCTATAAAAACTTGGAAATCGTTACTGATACAGAAGTGGTTAAAGCAGCATTACCTGGAAAGCCTCGAACCTCACAGTTGGGTGCCCACCTTCTTCTGATAATTGAATCAACAGAGAAAGGACACTTGAGTCTTGATTCTGAACAGGACCTGTATAGAGAGCGGGATTAGCTATTTAATTGTAGCATTCCTAATTACTATTCATAAGAAAAGAGGTGAAAAAAGAACAGAAAAGAAAGCAAAGCTACATCTTAAATATTCAATACAGTTCTTGGGTAAATACAACAGCGTATTAGAATAATATCTAGGGACATCCAAGAACAGCTTTTACTAGCAGCTATAATTATATGATTGCAAAGGAAAACTAACCTCTAGAAATATCTTCTTCAAGCATTTTTAAGACATGTGATGACGGGGGTGATACAGACAGTGCAGTTCCAAGGCAATTAAGAGCAGTTTCCTGTCAAATAAACTTAAGATGCATGATTGGCATAACGAACTGATCCATAGAGTAGTCAGACAAAACTAACCAGGCTGCCAATATGTTCGATTTTACATGCAAGGCCCTCTTTTATTTTAATACGTAATTGTGCGATCAAAGTGGGTAATAGATTTCCTGGCATTCGAACATATCTGTTTAAAAAATAAAATAGAGACCATCAGGAAATTTCTAAACAAGTGATAGGAACATTTGCATGGAAGCTTAAGCTATACACCGGGTTTGTGGGGGTGGGTGGGGGGAGTTTCTAAAACCACAAAACCATAGAAAAAGGCTCACAATCACACAAAGTGAGTAATTTGTACACCATAAAGTGATAGATAGGAATTAAATCTTAAACTTCCCTGGATATAGTCCATAGAAAAATGGGGCTTGGGTCGATAGCCGTGAAATCGCTGTGGTTGCATGACACAACCCCAGGGGGTGGGTCCCATCCCAACTAAACTCAGAGACGCCACCCCACCCCTATTATTGTATCACCCTAGCACTGTTATATGATATTTTATTTGGGGTATTTCGAATCTTGCGGCAGATTTCTTGATTATTATTGTTTTTGAGTGCGGATAATACATTTGGTAACTGTGGTTAGTATCCGACCCGACCCGCATGTCTGAAACCCATCATGGTTCAAGATTACGGCATATATTTGCTAGTACAGAAGATCCATGCACATCTAGATTTTATACACATGATATGTTTGGTTTCCGTATATCTTTTAATAATACAAATAATAACCAAATAATATTTTTGATATCTAGCATGGCATATTATCATACTCCATATCATATGTTTGCATCCATACATTGTGTTCACGTCCAAATTGTTAAAACAGACTCGTTTGAACCGCTACGTATATTTATATAGATCCGTACTTAGGAGTAAGCATTTTTATTGACCGGACATCACATTATGATTTTAACTTTTGCGTATATTCTCCATATTTAAAACCTAGATTTTTAGATGAGACCCGGTTAATATTCCGAGTATTTTGATATTAGTTGTTAAACCTAATATATATATTATGATATTAAACTAAACAAACAGTTTATAATATATATAATATATAAAACTAATATATTATTATCTCAGATTCTCTCTCGTCTCGCTCCCAGTCTCTCTCTACTTATATATATATATATATATATATATATATATATATAATTCTTTATTAATAACCTATATTTAAAACCCCTCACCTCTCTTCTCTCTCTTTCCTTTTCTCCGCTACGAGAAACGCGAAACCCAAACCCTAGCCCACGCCTGCACCGCCGCCGCTGATCGCCTCACCTCATCGTCACCCTCATCACAACCTACTCTTCCTCTTCTCCATCCCCGACGACAGCCCTGCACCCCAACGACCCAACAGCAAACCCCAGAAACCCCAACCTCACCGTTAGCCTCGCCGTCGTCATCACCCTCACCCCACCGTCATCTCACCACAAACCACCCCCACCATCAACCCTCGGCTGCAACAACCCCGACGACAACCCAAGAACCACTGCCCTCGTCGCCGACGGCAAACCACCATCGTCACCGTCGCCTTGTCTCTGTTCTCCTGTCCCCGAAACCGAATAGCCATTCCCCATTCTTCTTCTTCTTCCTCTTCCTTTTCTTTATTTCTTTCTTTTCTTGATTTTCCGGCCGTCTCGCCGGAGTCGCACGCGTCGTCGACGATCCAGACAACCCAATCACCGTCGTCATCCAGCCTAGTCATCACGTCACGTCACTGATCAACCAGGTCCAGTCCTACACGCGTGAGTTGCATCGCGACGTTATTCCGACGTCGAACGTAGCATCTGTATCTCGACGTGAGATCCGGTCAGGCAAGTTTTTAACTTGCAACAGGTTATATTATAGTATATCAATATCTAGATGAATAAGAATAGTGCATGTGTTTTATTATTCAGCAAATATTACAAATTTACAGTTTTACGATATCCGTTCGTATCCGTACTGATAATAGCATATTTAGTTGAATACCGGAACATCATGATATTATTATACTACTACATTAGTGCAACATGTTATCTAGTTTGTATCATACATGGTAATGGACGTATAATGGTTATTACAAATAGTTACTTATGCATCCTGATATCAGTTTTGTTTACCATGTTCCGATATTGATTACAGTTTCACATTTGGCATCTATTTAGTTAATATATATTACATGATATATTTACGACACACTACTTGACTTGTTACTTGGATATTATTACTAATGCCGACAATCTTGACGTGTTGTCCTGACGGACGTAACTTATTGTCTGCATAGACAAAACATATACCTGCTTGATCCTGTGTTGGCATTAGATTTATATCATCAATAACCTGACTTGAACACAAAACCTGAGTAAGGGAAAATCAATAATGAAATCTGACTTGTAACTCAACAGTTCGATATTTACACTGATCGGTCTTTACGGGCTCAGCCAGCCCCTGAAAGATGCTGCTGACATCATTCATCTGTACATGTTACCTGTTTACTGCTTAGTGGCACGTCTCAGATTCAGCCCGAGAATCTTGACCGTGGTCCCGAGCATGCACGGGATACTATTGAGTTATATCGAAGATTCCATTAATTGATTTCAAATACCGTTAAGATAGATAACCTATAGGCACAGACTTTAGGATACACATCACATACATGTAGCTCACTGTTTTATACATGTGTTTATTATTCGTACACATGTTTAATAATAGCATCATATCCTGGTTACTACTATTAATTTTGATATTACGACGCACAGACGTCTGGGTTTTGCATGGCTCGGTTCCTCTATCTTTATCGCAGGCAGATCAAGAGTACTTAAGCAATCAAGCCGAGTAATGAGGAGCTAGCTATTTAGTTTAGAAACTCTTAGTTTATTTATTTCAGCAATTTTATTTCTATTGATGTGAACCCATATTGGGACGTGATTCAGCTACTATTGTTTATTGGATCTTGATTCGTTTCCGCTTTATACATTTTCTTGATTCTATTTACCGTGGCAGATGGACTTATGGTAGCTAGATTATATATTTTATTGTTCTTGATATCTGATTGATAGACGTAATGTGACTGTGGAAGGAATATTCCTAGCCACAGGTAGCATGGTTGGTTATGTCACGTGCCGTGTTTACGTATCTTGGAAAACAGGGTGTGACATTTACCCTCTTCGGCGCTGCTGCAGCGGCCACAGTGCCATTAACCTCTAGCCTATATTAAATTTTCTGGAAATTTGTGCCTTAAAAGAAAAGGACATAAGCATCGATTTCAAGTAGAAAATTGGAAACGTACGGAGTAGAAGATATCAGAAGCATAAGAACTTTGAACAATGATGCCAACAACTCACTATGGGTTTCATGTTGCATCAAGTATATAAAACCTGCAATATGAAAATATCCAGAACTATCAGATGTTGCAATGTAAAATAAGGATCTATCTAACCATCAGCAATCAACATCATCATCCTCTAGGCTTTTCCTGGCACAATGAATCCGCAATAGAACACAAGACTCGTTTAAAGCTTAAGCAAATTTACAATCGGTTGTTGACATGTTGTGCAAAAAAAAGGTTGTTGACATCACCCTCTAAGTAGGTGCTTAATTCTTGGTGAAGGAAACTACTGGCAAAAAACGGCATTCGATTATGCAGACCTGCCTTATAAATTTTGTGATTCAAGTTCATGCAACCAAGAAGCAGCCCTACAAAGTTCTCCCAAGTGTGAAAGAGATTAATCACCCATCAGAGTTTCTAATTAAATAGTTTTACTGCATGAGCGGTATTCGATTTTATGCAATACAAATCCACTTCGAGACTAAAAAAGTGGGGGAGCGGGAGGGGGGAGAGAGAAGTTAACCATCAGCAATGCTAATTAAATAATTTACCGCATGATTTGTACTCAACACTATGCATTATTCTACAATGCATTCTTTAACTAAAGGATGCTGCATAAAACCTCTTCAAGCCTAAGAGGGGGGACGGGGGAGGGGGAGGGGGTGAGAGGGAGGGAAAGAGGGATGGGCATTCATAAAGAGGATGAGAAGAAAATGGGAAAGAAATCTATAGCGTCTGAATTATAGAAGCACATCATTCAACAGTCAGATTTCACAGGATATTAATATTAAATTAATCCTTACTGAGTGGCAATAGGCATCACAGTACGAAAACTTTTATCAGCTTTCTCTTTAATTATACGGAATTGATGCTTGATAGATGTTCCGTAAAGACCAAAAAGCAAAGCATTTCCCACAAGTCTATTATGCAACCTCCTGCAGTTTTAAGTAAATGCCATAGCAGATAGCACCGCATATAAAGATCCCACTCATCCCAGTATCCCAAAAAGTAAAATTAGATTAGAAGATTCTTAAAGGCCGACCAGTGGAATGAAGGGATGCCAAAATGGTATTATGCTGAGAATGAACATGCCTGAGCAGAAATAGTCCAATTAAATTAAGCAGATAATCGAAACGAAATGCAACGCCCTAGAAACTATTGTATGGTCCTTGGCAACTTAAAAAATTAATAAAAATGGAAGTTTTATTGCATCTCATTATCCTTCACGGAAACAAAATTTTCTGCAAACCGTAACAGAAGAAAAATAAAATCTTCAAGAGAGGGCTCCCGGTCACCTGTATGCAGTTGCATTAAAATCTGGCCAAGCGAGCTTGATAGTGTGGTGAATGAGCCACATTTATTAGATTCTTTATATTCAGCTACTTGTAGAAAGGTTGATGGGTGTCCATTCAACATAGAAGCTAAAGTTGAGGCAGATGCCATACGTATCTGTAGAAAAGAGAGAAACGAATTGTGAAGCAGCAATGTCAAAAATGAACTAATTAACCTGAACATATAAAACGAGTAAAAAGGTAATGGAAGTTATAGACATGAGAGGTGAGTATCAGAGACATGAATCAAAGGAATAATAAACAATTATCCCGGAGTTTAAACAGAAAGACAATAACACTAAAAATAATTACCTTCATCAATGGATCGAAAAGCAAACAAGTCATAAGAGTTGCCTGATGCTTCCTGTTGAACAAAAACACGTTTTGTCATCTCCAAAACTAAAGAAATAAGACAGGAAAGATCTCAAGAGGTAGAAACAGACACCTTGGGATAAGTACATCATTCTCAGGCAAAAGAAGTGTCCAGAGAGAGGTGAGCGACTTCGGTTCAGCATGGCAAAGATCCTTCCAAATGTTAAAGTAAATTAGCAAGTCAATAATAAAAATTTCGACCATGTGTTTAGAATTTCAAGAAACCATAAAAGTTGTAAAGAATCCATGCAATTGCCATTATAGTATAATTATATCATGCAAGAGGCTTGCAAGCCAATAATATATTGCCAAAAACCACTTCAAATTGCATCATCTAAGAGAAGGAATAGGTGACTACGTGGAAGGGAGAAGGCTGGATTAACAAAATAAGGTTCAAACAAGAAGTAGCAAGGAGAGAGGAGAACCAAGAGCCACATCCTGACTTTTTGCAACACTGAAAAGGCAAATTCTTCTTTCGGGGTGAACATCACTCGGTGCGGTTCGGTTTTGATATTCAGTGATAATTTTTTTTATAAAATATTATACGAATATTCCTGTTACAAATACAAATACTTATATGCTATTTATATAATTATCCTTTTTATTTTCAGTTCGGTTTTCTTGTGACAACGTTTCAGGGTCATGCAAATCAAACTCAACCAAACAAAACCGAAAACAGGATGTTGGCTTAGGTAGGTTTTTCCCGTCTAATCAAATTATGCTCAGCCCCATTTTCTTGCATCATACGAGGCATTATCGAGAAAATTTGTGCATTAGAAATGGTTCGTTCAAACACGCATTCAATCATTTGTGCCTGAGATTGGATGGAGACAGCATGACACTCAAAGTTAAATCATATAGTTAAAGCATGGAAGAAGGTATGATCGCTGGGAAAAAGTAAATGATGTTACTTGTATGCAAACAAGAGCAGCTATCCTAGCTTTGGAGGTTCGAAACTGGTCTCCATTCAGCGCATATCCATCGGTGTCACTAAGATCTGAATCTGATGAAGATAAACTATATTGTGAAGAATCGCAATCTGAAGAACTCTGAGCATCTGGATGATGTCTGTTAGTCCCTCCCCTCCTTCGTAGATGTGGAGGTACATATGTACTGCTTTTCCTAAACTCTGGTAGCTTTGGGCTAGGAGAATTTGCACTCTTCTCTTTGGAGTCGGTAATTACATGTACTAAAGAGGATCTGCTAGAGAGTCCATACATCAAAAACATTTGCAGCGTCGTCCCAAAACCTGTAACCTTACAAATTACATGAAGAAAATGAGGACAGAAGGTAAATAACATAATCATATATGTAATCAATTTAGCAGAAGCAATGAGAATACTTGTCCTGAAAGGGAGTCTTTTGGATCAGCTAGCAGCAAATGCAGACAATGAAGAAGAGTAGTATAGAACCTGCAAGCATTAAAAAAATTGCTCAAACATATGGGTGGAAACTATGTCAGAAGCAAATCAGTATAATATATAGTAAGCACCTTGACATGATGTTGTCCACTATGATCAAATTCTTTGACGCTAAAAAATCCATCACTTTTCTTATAGCCTAGTGTAATTACAAGAAGAAGAGGCAGAAAGTGAGGGGTTATATAATATATTTCCTCCTATGACAGAAAAAGGTATGCTGACCTCAACCAAAGACTGCCACAAATTTTTTGAAATAGAAGATCCAATTCTAGACAAGGCATCTCCAATCATAGAAAATGCAGTGGTTTGCATCTCCCATATGTTGTTGCATCTGAGTTTTCTGGTACCCGCATTCACATCACTGTGATGGTTGCCACTGGGTGGATACAAAGCATGTAGTTCGGTGTGCAAGCATGAGACAACACAAAGAAGTACTTCTGCTAACTGCACGCTCTCTGATACTGAACTATTTCTTCTATAACCCTTGTCAAAAAGCCTGAATTGTTAACAAACCAAGTTGCATGAACAATCACTGTATGTTAAGCACCAAAGCATACAAGTAATAAACAAAATGGGAGTACAGAATGAAGATCCTACATGCATTCAAAAGAAAATATATTCCTGGGAATGATGTGGAGAGCAGGCTTCTTACACAAAGAATTGGCATTACAAATATTATTGACAAGAGTATTAGACAATATGGATCGGTTTAGGGAGCTCTTGTTAGCATAGACTCTGCGTAAATTTTAGTAAATAAATCAAGTGGAACACTATAAATCAGGGTCACACGACATCAAAATCTACTTTCAACCATTTGATAATATACTGCATGCACTTTGCAGCTAAAACTAGAATCATACCAGATAATATGGGAAAGTGTGTTCACATGACAATAGCAAACTTCAAGGATATATTATTGAATTGCTAAAGCAGAAAAAAGCATTCATAGTAATAATTTAGGAGCTAACCTGGTAATCTCCAAAATCTCAGCCATACTTTTCATTCGAGAAGTGTTCCTGGCATAGAAACTTGTATTAGCATTGCCAATTTTGCACTCAATCATCTTTTGAAGAAAATTTAGCATGATGGTCCAAAGAGATGAGTTAACAGCCAGGCAGACTTTGCAGCTGACATCGTGAATCTGCAAGAAATGTGATCAGCAAAAAAGTTAAAACAAGCATTTAAATAAGAAGTATGAAGGTCCCCTAAGAGTTCAGGAACCAGGATTTATGTTGAGATTCAAAGCAATTGTTAAACAATAAGGGGAATGAAAGCTTCACAAGAATTTTACAACAAACTTAATTTTGACTGAAGGAGAAAATAAGTTGGCTGGGTGGATGGTGAAAAAAATTACACGGCAAGATATAGGAGAGTTTAAGGATCAATCATTCAAGTAAATCTGTAGTCTGAAAGGTTGAGAAGATTAAAAGAAGAGGAGATAGCTTTAAAATGTAAGCAACGAGAAACAATGAAGCATCACACCACCAAATTGCCTAGCATCCCAATCTCCAGATAAGCTAGAAGGTTCTCGGCACCAACACATGCAAGTCACACCATGAACAAAGGAATATAGATCGACACAAAAGTACAGTAGGAGATGGTCTGTTAACCGTGGAACTTTGGAAGAAAGAATTAAGGATCATACCTACTGCAAAAGGATTATTTCTATAAGCAGTAAAGGGTTAGCTCGATTCTATAAATGATGCCACAAGGGAAAAATAAGTAAAGTGCACAAATTATGTCTCGGAGTTGATGCAATAGGATGCAAAAGCAATGACCATATCGCCATATCTTTAAAAGGAAACCCAAGGAAGCAACAAATTATCAGGGCATGATGTCAAAGGACAGTGTTGCATTCCATGTATCGAATCCAAACTTAAATGTGCTTGCAATAAAAATAGAAAATCAAGGGAAAACCATCATCAACTTGGCAGAATTTCTCATAATTAACTCCTCTCTCTCCTCATACTCAAGATGCCTCCAATACTCAAACATATTACCCAAATACTTATTGTCATAAAAGATGTAATTATCACACCATTCAATGCTAGGTCTAGTAGGCATAAACGATACATCCTTCTACCGAAGATAGGTAGAATGACTAGAGGGTCGAGCTCGGACCTATCTCCTTGAATTTATGGCCAGCCCTCACTGTCAAAATCCTCCTTTTGCAGACCACAAGCCTCTTCCTAGCCTCTAGGGAAAATGTAAGGCCATCCTGATTCAAACTCCTTTCCATTTAGGTTTTTCAGAGAAATCATGCTAGCTAAGGGTTATTTGCTTACTTGTAATTGTTCGCATAATACGGTCCCAACTACATGTAAATATAAATACTAATATTGAGAATTTATATCTTTGTTTGGTTGAGTTGTAGTTCCAATGCACTCTTTATTTTCCGACTTTACTCAATTTGAGTGTGTCCAAACTACATTTTTTATTTTAAGTTGCAATACCAGCTACATATGGTGGCAGCAACTTCTTGAGACCGAACATATGTTATTAGGTTTTGCGACGGATGTGATAATGAGATAGTGGGATGCTCTATCTATCTCTATCTCCATCTCCATTATCAGAAAAAAGGTTTCATATGATGAAAAAAATTAGTCTAGGCTGCTGGCGGCATCAAAAGGACCAATAATCACTTTAAATTTTGCAAAAGAAGAAGAAAGATACCAAATGGCAAATCCGTAACAACGACTCATCGGCATCTCCGCATTCCGAAACCTCAAGCGCCAGTTCCACCAAAAGAACCACATCCGACGTAACCTAGCACACACATTTAAACAACTAATGATCAAAAAACCCTAACGTGTATGATCGAAGGGAATAAAAACTAGATATAGGGTTAGGGTTTACCTCATGAGGGGGCAAATCGGCGGCCGCTGCGGCTAGGTCTTCGATGGGCTGAGAGAGGATGAGATCGCGAATGAGAGAATGGAGAGCAGATGGAGGGGGCGAAGTTAGGGTTTCGTCTCTGAGAGTGAGGAACGCTGTTCGCCATGATCGAACGCCTGGTGATGAGGACGCCATCACCGGCAAGATCTCTTCTCATCTACTCGATCGCTCTTTCTTTTAATTAACAGGGTTTATTGCACAAAACCCCCTCAGAGTTTTGCCCGTATACCGCCACTCACATTCCTGCACCATCTACCTCCATCTATATCCTCTCACAAACACATAAAAAAATCTAATGATATTAACATTTCTTGCATTTACGGGGAATGGGCCTAAATTTAACGGTTTATCGATGGTACACCGTTTTCCATAACCAAAATCGTCGATCGAGTAGTATCAAATCGCATGTTAATTGGTGTACAAATGTTTTGGATCATGGTAATCAAGATGGATGATATTGATCGTTACAAAAGTTGAGAAGAGATGGCTCTTCGACCGATCTAAGAGAAGCTAACTCATAGCTGAGCTGATATCGGCTGATGAATAGATGATAAGTTGAGTACCTTTGTTGGTTTTAGCGATAAACATGAAGAGTACATAATTGGTTAGTAGACGCAGGGCATCTAACCCCAAAATATATGGTACTAAGTTGCTTTACCTCAAATTATATGGCATCCAACTAAAAAATCATTACCCATACAACTTTCCCGCTGGGCACGGCTCAACTCCGAAGCGGCTTTCCTTGACTGCAAGCAATAAAACTTTGGGGCATTGGAAATCTTCATTCTCATAACAAACCTTTAAAATATTTTCCTAAATTACAATTAAATATACTTGCTTGGTTTGTACATACACGTTGCATGCACCAAACACTCGTTTTCCAACTCTTTTTTTAAATGGAAAACACTGATTTATTACTACATTTATCATGAATATGAGAGAGGGAATCTCGGATCCCTTCCGTGCTTCAGTTATGAATGTGGGGTAATTTTGGCTTATAAAAACACATCAAATTTCACTACGCGTTTGTCTCCATTAAATTTTGTTTTTTTTAACATAAAACCCCCCAAAAGACAGCCAATTACTAAAAAAAACAAAAACTTGGTAATTGCTTATAACCCGAAAACTCTGAAATTGCTCTTAAGACACCCCCGACCATTTTCCCTCACTCCGTTAGCCAATTAATGGAGAAAGTCAGGCCAGCGTTATTAAAACCCTCAACCCGCTCGTCTTCACTCTTCTTCATCTAAAATTCCCAATTAGAATCTCAATTCAAAATCAAGGTTTAAGAATTGTTCTTCAAATTCTCCAATTGGCAATGAAATATCAAATATGGTTCGTCTTTATCAATCTTCTCCAGTCATGAAACAGTGGAATGTGAATGTGGGCTTAGCTGCAAACTTCGTGTAAGTGAAAAACTGAAAACGAAAAAGGGGGAGGTTTTTCGGTTGTCCTAGATACAATGGTCTAGATCAAGTAAAAGACAGAGACAAAGAACAAGAGAGAAATGGTGTAAGTGTTGTGGCCTAAATGGCCAAGTATCCAACCCGACGCAATTACTGGTTCAAACAGAAATCACGTTGATTTCGATTCCTCGCTCGCGACTGCGTCAAGCGCGAGAGAATGGAGATCGTGGGTAGCGATCTCGCAGAGAAATATCTGGGCAGTTCGGCGGCGAAGGGAATAGAAGGTGGCCTATATATTGCAAGGGAATCCATCCATTCTAAGTATCGATAGATTACAATCAACATCCTCTTCACCAGAGCCCAAAAAACAAACCTCCTCTCTCTTTTTCTTTCATTGGTATCAGAGCTCGGTTCCTCCATCGGTGATCGCATCGCACTTCTTTCCGTGAGATCAAGCCGATGCTTCTTCGCTCACTGGGCCCGCCACAGTTGACTTCGGCGATCCCTCGGCCTTTGACCAGATCCGCTTCCTCACCGCCGACCCTCTTTACCGCCGATCTTCCGCGCCTTCCTTCCTTGCCGCCATTGCCTGGAGTCATCATTTTGACAGTAACTCGACCTCGTGCACTAGTTTCTCTTCTCGGGTACAATTCCTTTGGGGCTTGGTATACTCAAGTTTCTTCACTGTTAAATCCTTTCTTTTATCATCTGGGTCCCATGGCTTCTATTGTGAGTTAGATTTGTTTGTTGATGTGTGTTTGGATTTTTTGTTTGTTTGGGGATGTAATGCCCATAAACCTTTTTTGGTGTGGATAGATTCTTTGTTCGGCCAAAATATATTGGTGTATATCAGTTTCGAAACAAATTTTTTTTTAAACAATAGTCGCTACTTGAATTGCTATACTAGCTGTTTGTAATTATTGTGATTGTTATAATTTTTTTACTTAGATTTGTTAAAATAGGCTTGTTTAGCTTTTTAAATTCATGTCATGAAAATTTCATGCTTCATGTTATCATCAATCCTTAGATATGTTACCTCATGTTCATGATAATTTAGTATAGTTGCCTTTTTTTTTATTGCCTCATCTAAAAATCATTGCCTACAAGTATCAATTTTTGTTGCGGCTAGTATTATTTTTTTAACAAGTTACATTTTTTTTTTATTGCCAATTAATTAAATTGTATATCGAATTTTTTGTTGCATACATGTTATAAATTTGTAATTTTGAGATTAACCTTTTTTTGCATGCTATCTATTAATATAGTTTTTAGATAAATTAGTTTAACATGGTATAATTATTTGCATGCTACTTTTTTTTTATATTGCATATATATATATATATATATATATATATATATATATATATATATATATGCAATATAAAAAAAAAGTAGCATGCAAATAATTATACCATGTTAAACAATTATATATATATATATATATATATATATATATATATATATATATATATATATATTCATACTTAAATTGTTTAATAATCTAAGTATTTTTTTTAATATTCCTTTAATATATGTAGTCCCTTAGCACCATTTAGTTATAGATTTTTAATTGTTTTACCAACCCCACATTTATTCCTGTTTGAACCGATATCACAACAAATCATCGATATGGTAAGTAAACTTATTGCTTCTAAACTGGCGAAAATAGAACGCCTTAATGATACCAATTATGACATGTGGCATAGGAAGATTAGGTATGGGCTTATTCATGACAATGTAGATAGTGTTTTTGAAGTCATCGCTCCAACTCTCAACAATCATTCCACTGACGTTCAAAAAAGAAAGTTTGATTAGTGACAGCTCAATAACAAAAAGGCTAAAAGCCTGATATATATGTTCGTTGAAGACAGTCTTATTAATGTTTTTGATAACTATAATACCGCAAAAGAATTGTGGTATGCAATTAAAGAAAAATATGACACCACTTCTGAGATGAACATACAACTGTTGATGCATAAATTTAATTCATGCCGCATGCAAAAGGTGACAATGTCACTGAACACGCGAACAAAATAATTGTCATGGCTAAGGACCTGGCTTCTGCAGGATTAGAAATTCCTGAAAAACGGCAAGTAGCGGCCATTTTAAATAGTTTTCCGCTCTCACTGGATATGGTTGCCACAACCTTTAAATTGAATGGAGCCATTAAGCGTGTTACTGACTTGCCAGCCAGGTTGGCAATAGAGCAAGACCTGCTAACAAGGAGGAAAGGTTCAGATGTGAACCTTATACAAGAAGAAGTCAATGTTGTGCAGTACCGGAAGGCTCAAGGAACACAAATGCGTCATCATATTGGACCCTCCAAGCCATCCTTCAAAGGACCTAACCAGCAGCATGCTCGCAGCAAGAAATGACCTCTTGGAGCCTGTTATATCTATAGGAAGTTTGGCCACTTCAAAACCAACTGTTCACAGGGCAAGAACAAAGGCTATCCCAAATGCACAGGAGGATCCAGCAAGCAAGAGTTCATCGGTGTAATCTAGTGCAGTGCTGCAACCACCGATACTGGTGGATGGTGGATAGACTCGGGAGTGACCAGGGATATTGCAAAGACGAAGGAAAGAATTGCTGACTTCCAGAAGCCGAAGAAGAGAGAACAGAGGATCTGCATGGGGAATAATACCTATCTGGATGTAGAAGGTATTGGTTCATACATATTGGACCTTCGGGGCAACATTAGGGTTCTCAAGGACGTGTTTTATGTACCGGCATAAGACTGAATTTGATCTATGTTCCAGTTTTGCTAAAGAAAGGTCTTGGTTTTACAATGACAGGGTTTCAATTGGGAATGATAGGAAAGTTTTTGTTATGGTCAAGTTTGTATCCGAATATGATTTTGAAAGTAAGTTCCCAACACCTTTACTAGGGCTTTAACAATATCAGGTATGCAATTTTAAAGAATCTAGAGGGCTAAGTCTATTTGCTAGGATCAAACTAAAGGTTTAAGGTTATAATGAAAGCAAACAAGAGATAAACTAAGCGATAAGGAGCTACAACCTTTGTAACCAAGCCCTTCACTTCAAATTCTCCAAGTAGCAGTCCCTTGAAAATTCTAGAGCTCCGCTTGAAGAAATGAACTTGCTTTCTCGAAGTCTTCTTTGTCGAAGATGGTCCACCTTGAGGCAACTCACACTCAATCTCACACTTCACTAATCAAAGTATTGATGGAGAGAACAACCTAGACTAATTTGCTGGAACGGTCTAGGTTGATAAGATAATGTTTTAGCTCACTAAAAATTCTTTTTTTCTCCTTTCTCTTGAGTGAACAGTGTCTCAAGGGAAGAGACGAAGAAGATGAAGATAGTGATAAGAATGACCTTTGAGTTGGATAAGAGCAAACGAAATAAACTTATATGAAAAAGAAAAAGGAAAAATGAGTCATGCAACTAGCATGTTCTAAAACAATTCCTCATTCTTCTTTTTGCAAATTCAATTAAGTAAATCATTATACTCTCATTTTTAACCTAATATGATTCTTATATACACAGCTCTTGTGTATTTACAACTATGCCACACATGTAAATATATATTTATATCATATATATAAATATATCAAGAGAAGAAAATATCAAGTCGGCATAATATTAGTTATCAACACTTGATTTAATAATCCGGTTATATCATATATAACCCGGCTAATATCAAATAACGCTAGATTAGAATACGGTAACATATATCCGTATTTAATCAAGCTCCTGCACATATCTCCATACATGCCCTACTTCGTATCGCTTGAGCTAGGTGTTAGGGTCAAAAATTACATCCCGATTGACCAAGTCAAAGTCAATCAACCCCCAAACCAAGTAGGCCAAAGCACAAGTCAGAACCAAGCATGGAAGGGGTCGGCTCCATGCATAGAATGAAGCAATAAAATAGTTTAATGCTGTCACACCCCACTTCCCAAAAGAAGGTGAAGAGTGGTGTGGCACGGTCCGCAACCTAACTGTATTGAAGGTGGTCTATTCAATACAGTTACGTTAAGCGTAAGAATAAATCATAGTATGCAGGGTTGTGTACAAAAATAAAACAATAAAGCGAAAGGCATTTATTTCCATTAACCAACTTTATTACATTCCAGAGAAAGAGCAAAGCAAACTAATTGGTTTAATTACATCAAAGAAACAAAGCCCTAAACAAGTGGGCAACAAAGAAAACTAATTAATCCTCCGATGCCAACTCTGCATAATCTTCGTTAGTCGGTTCCTCGCCTAGATCTTTATCATAAAACTCATCCCCATCTAACGGACATTCCAAAAGGGAAAAGAAAGAAAGTTCGTCAGCGAGTTATACTCAGGTAGGATTGCCTCATAAGGAAATAGGAGTATAAAAAAATGAACAGGTGTATATAAGAGTATGATGTATGCATGCAGACATAAAGTAAGGGGTGTAAATGTTCGAAATGAACAAACTTAAGACGTTTTGAAGAGAGGTATATATGGGCATGAATATGTTGTAAGTTATATGTAGATAAGTAGTAGGAAGTATAGGTGAAGGTAAAAGTTCGTATTAGTTTGTTAAACAAGAGTCCGGATACTCGCGATTATTCCGTTGTGGCCACGGAACAACAACTGGGGAAGTGAAATGTACCGTTTCACTTTCCGGGATCATGATCGAGTAGTAGGGAAATCCGAGTTCCGAATTATCCTTGCCTAATCAAACTACCCATCCCCGTGATTCAGTATAAGGGTTCGGACGAATTAAAGTTAGTGCGTATACTTCTAGGCATGGAATTTCCACATTGTATAGTCGTCCATATTTTGGACTGGTCACCCGGAATATCGGGATCTTCATATTTGTATAGTCGCCCATATATTGGACCGGTCATCCGGAATATCTGGATCTTCATATTTGTATAGTCGCCCATATTGGACTGGTCACCCGGAATATCGGGATCTTCATATTTGTATAGTCACCCATATTGGACTGGTCATCCGGAATATCGGGATCTTCATATTTAGTATTTCATACCTAGGTCCGCGCATTCTAACCCTAACCGTATCATGTTTTGTATATGTTATGTTGTCATAAACTGGAAATTTTAAAAAGAGTATTGATCTCGTTTAATATGGCCTTCCACAACCACTCGTTTTATTTTCTAGAGTTCGTAAAGTACTTCGTGTCATCTTAGAGAAAGCTTAGTTAAAAAGAATAATAGTGTTTAATTATCTTTTATTACTTCTAAGAAAAACCATGAGATTTGAGATATTTATCATTTTGGAAAAATAAAAAAAAACATAATGTTTTATGGAAAAATATCCTTTCGATAAAAGGTTGTGGTGTTTATTTGAAAATCTTTTACAAGAGATTTTTATAAGGACAAGTTGCAAGAGGTTTTTATTTAAAAAAAATCTAGACTGCTCCTGACTGTTCCAAAAGGACAAGTTGTGAGGTCCTCAAATCGCCTCTTCACCGCCAATTGTGGTCAGGTAAGCACAAGTAAGGAAAGGAGGGATCCACTCACGAATCACCGTGAGACGGGCCTTTTAAAATTATCTTTCCCACTTGTCTAGCCTAGGCACCACAAAGTCTGGTTTAAATAAACGACCGATGTCTACAACCTTTCCTTTGTCCTAGATTGGTGTTATTTAAAATTACCTTTTAATAAGGTACTAAATATTCCTTTTGAAAAGATATCGTTATACGAATTATGGGTTAACCTTATCATTATTGAGGGTACAAGGAATAGGCAAACACGAATATCATAACAACATTTTAAATAGGGGGTTGGAACTAGGTTATTGAGAAAGAAGAAGGTGACAGGAAAATGGGAGAGAGGCGGATCCTACCTTTAATTAGAGTTTAGACGTAGACGGTTGAAGACGTAGGCTGGTGCAAAACTCCTCAAAAGCTCCGCGTCCCGATTTTTCCTCGGGGATAGGGTGGAGCCGTAGCGTCGGCGTCGTCGATACGAAGGCACCGGTATTTTTTTCAGAATTTTTGGAGTTCTGAGGTGTGAGAAATTTAAGTTTGAAGTGCCTATTTATAGGGTTTAAATGGCAACAAGAAAATCCAAAAAATTCATTAAATCACACGAAAAATCGCGCCGGCCCAATGATTGCGAATCATCAGTTGATGATTGCGCCCGCCGCCACGATTCGTGGCCGTTGAATCTGCATCCAACGGTCCAGCGCGCACCGTCACGCCGCCGCCCCTGCGCAATCCAGCCCCACGTGTCGCGTGGCTGGGGATCACGCGGTTTCGCGTGGTCCCCACCACGTGGGCGCGTTGGCGGGTTTCTGGCCGTTGGATCGAGCATCCAACGGTCCAGGTTAAATGGGTTTTAAATATATATATATATATATATATATATATATATATATATATATATATATTTATAAATAAAATAATAATCTGTTTATTATTTTAAAATTTGAATTTGATTTTAAAAAATTTGTTAAAAATACGGAAAAATTATGGAAAAATTTCAGAAAATATATTTTATTGTTATCTTTAGTATAAAAATAATTTTGGGCTAAAACTAAATAATATATCTATTCCTATGGTTTTAGCTAGTTATTAAAATTATATAATATCTAGTTTATCCTTTAAAATATTTTTAATTACGAATTAATTACTTTAATTGATAATAAAAATATGTAGATTATTTTAAGGCATTATAAAATTTTATTAAAACATTTTAAGTCTATAAAAACAATAAATAGATTTTGAAAATTCTTTTAATCCTATTCAATGCTAATAAAATTATTAATACCAGTTTCTTCAAAAACATTCTTTTACCCACAAAATACGTAAATAACCACTCGACTCTAGAAATTTAAAATAAGAGTTATTTTATTAGAAATATCGACCGTTACAATCTACCCTCCTTAGAATAATTTCATCCCCGAAATTCAGAAGGTAGGTCAAAAGGAGAGAGAAAAATTACATAAAGGAAACTTCAAATAGGTGAGGATATCGTTCTCTCATCTCGTCTTCTCTTTCCCACGTGGACTCTCCGGGAGAGTCCTTCCTCCACAAGACCCTAACCAATATGATCGTCCTGTCTCTCAAAATCTTTTCCTTCCGATCTTGGATCTCCACCGGCTGCTGTTCATAGGTTAGGTCAGTCCCCACGGTAATTTCAGAATGATCCAAAACGTGACCGGGGTCGCTGACATATGTAACAACCCTAATTTTCCTATACACTTTTCTATACAATTTTTTTAAAATTTTTTTAAAAATCCATAAAGGAGTATTTTAACCTGAGCACAATATATATATAAGTAATTATTTTGTTTTTAAATAATTCCATTTTTAGTGTACATAAAATTGTTTTAAAATTTAAGTGTACCTGGGGTATTTAATGTTGCTGTTACCACTTTAAGTAGTTATTTTCCCACAATAATTACAAGAAAGAGCTTGTAGCTCATTGATAATACCTTGCATTGCTGAACCAAGCCACCAGAGTTCAAATCCCATGCCCCGCATTATTTTTGTATTTATTTTGTTTTAAATTCTTTTGGAAGTCAACAGTCAAACCGCCATAACTCACAAAACTTGAACTGAAGACAAAAAAGTAAATATACCAAAATCTTCCCTAGGAAAACCCCCGGCCCCTGACACCTTGACTCGGCCCGACTCGGCGCCGCCGGCCGGACTTGGCCGGACGGCCGAGTCACCAACAGAGAAAAGTTGGCCCTTGACCCGGTCCACCCTCCTGCACACTCTAAATGCTTGGATCGGTTATCATTTGGCCAATAAATCCCTTCTAATCCTAGGTTTAATGATTTTTCATATTTTTTTTTTATTTTTTTAAATTAAAACCCTAACCCTATATAAACACCCCTACCCTCTACCCTCTCATCCTAAATTCCTAAGTCTACTATCCTAAAATCCCAAGAGAACTTGGTACGTCGGAAAAAGAGCGAAAGGCGAAGCGCTGACGAAATCGACGGCGACTTTCCGGTGATCGTGCTAGGAGCTCTCGACGACGTTTCGACGCGCCGGCAAACCCTCTACCTCCCTCTCACTCTCTAGCGTTGTCCAAACCCGTAAGTCCCCATTTTCTATCCTTCTTTTCTTTCATTAAAATACGATTTTTCAAACCCGACGGAAATCGGAGCAAACCGATTTTCGATTCGGTTTTCTATCAAATCTCACTTATCACCAATTCCATAATGCTTAAACATATTCATGTTGACTACTAATCACATAACAACTAATTTGGATAAAGTTTCTCACATGAAATGGTAGCTTTTGCAATATATCGTATTCTTTCACTTAAATACCACCATGTTTAGTTTATCACATTTAACCCTTTACCATTGCCATACCTTAAAGTAGATCACGAGGTAATGACCTACCTCCACACACACTCATATGTAATCATAACTGTTCCCCTCCGAATGGCGGCCGACGACATGGGCGTCTTGCCTGAAATTCGGGGCAGATGCTAATTGGTGCTATCCGTCCACCTCTTCGAAGATGCCAAGTTGATTTATGGCACCGTGCATCGGAGGTTTAAACGGATGCGGCCGATGTAGCAGACTTCGTCAGATTCCCCCTCATTTGAGGGGTTTTTGATTGTGGGGACGCTCTTCCCTGCAGGCGCAAGCCCCTGCAGTTAATTACGCTACCGCATCGCGGTAACAACTTTCTCCTTCTCCAGATGGTCACTTCGTGTCGTGGGTATTTGTTTTATTTGTGGTTGCCCGTGGATTGTATACGGAGACTAATTTATGTCGTCGCCCGTAGGACGTGGATTAGTCCAAATCCATATTTTCTTAGATTTGGGTTTGGGGTTTTGGTTTGAGGATACGTTAGCCATATTTGAGACTAAGATCAACTCAAACGTTTGTTAAGGATACGTTAGTCTAATTTGAGACTAAGATCAACTTAACAGGATCGTTTAGATCCGACAAAAGAGCATTTGGGCTCTATTGTTCCAGTTTAGGGACATAGTGGTCCATTGAATGTATGGCCGTCGGGACCCGTCACCTCTCTGACGTCGTTGAAGGATTACAACGATAGGTGTCAGAGGAGTTTGAAGATGTACCCTTGAACCAAAGTTGATTGGGGGTCTTATAGTCCAATTTGGGACTAAAGTCTGTTTGAATGTTTAAGGATACGTTAGCCATATTTGAGGCTAAGATCAACTTAAACGTTTGTTAAGTATACGTTAGTCCAGTTTGAGACTAAGATCAACTTAACGGGATCGTTTAGATCCGACAAAAAAGCGTTTGGGCTCTATTGTTCCAATTTAGGGACATGGTGGTCCATTTCCAGTTTAGGGACATGGCGGTCCAATACCAGTTTAAGGACGTAGTGGTCCAACATTCCCGTTTTGGGGACAAATGTTAGTTTAAGGACGCATTAGTCCATGAGTTTAAGGACCCCACAGTCCGCATTAATGTGTGGTTATCGGGACCTGTCACCTCTCTGAAGACGTTGAAGGATTACAACGACAAATATCAGAGGAGTTCAGAGATGTACCCTTGAACCAATGAGTTGGTTGAAAGAGTAGATGTGCTCAGTTCAAGATGATTTGAGGACTTATGGCCGTTTGGGCTAAGTCCAATTATGTTTGAAATATTGGCCCTTTGGGCCATTAGACATTTGTCTGGGTTCAGTCCCTCATCATGCAGCAGTGGTAAACAAAAGTTTGGGGGCTCTGACAACATTTTGGCTTTTATTAGGCACTGACCAGTCATCATGGCTCTGGAGTTTACTTTGAATGTCATGTGAAATGATCAAGTTTGGAAAACAAGGGTATATTTGAAGTTCAGTCAAAGGGGAATCCTGCCTCTGGAAAAACTTAGCCATTTTGGGCTAGGTTGGTTTTGAAATAGTGTTAACACTAGAAGGTATTTGACGATCACGTGTTCCCACGTGATGCGCTAAAAAAATAGTGTTAAACACTAAAAATGGGGTGGTCACGTGGGGTCACGTGAGGCGCCTGAGATTGGGACGAAACTCCTTTATTTTACCCTTAAGGCTGCAAATAAGTGTTAAACACTTAGCTTTCAGGCCATCACGTGTGAGCACGTGAGGCATCTGAAGATGGGGCCAGATTTCCTTTTACTTTGTTCTGCAAATAAGTGTTAAACACTTTTTGACTCTCTGGCCATCACGTGCGGGCACGTGATAGGCATCCATCCATTGGATATTAAAGAGATTTGTTAGGGGTCACGTGGGGACACATGAGGGCGCCCTAAATGTGGAGCCAGATCTCCTTTGTTTTATCCTCAAATCTGCGAATAAGTGTTAAACACTTTTCATCTTTATTTTAGAGCATCACGTGTTGGCACGTGATGGGGATCTGTGCGCCAATTGTTTAAACATTTGCTGAGGGGTCACGTGATAACACGTGAGAGCGCCCAAAACTTTCATTTC
This sequence comes from Agapanthus africanus, assembly GCA_030015575.1. Taxonomy (NCBI): domain Eukaryota; kingdom Viridiplantae; phylum Streptophyta; class Magnoliopsida; order Asparagales; family Amaryllidaceae; genus Agapanthus; species Agapanthus africanus. The sequence goes on from CM057337.1 coordinate 998,360,049, forward strand.
CTTTGCTTTTTCTTTCTGCGATTTGAGAGTCACGTGGGAGCACGTGAGGCATTGCCTCAAAGCTTCTTCCTTTTTATTTTTGGGGATCTTGACCCTGCTTTTATTCCTTTTTTTCTGATCACTGCGGATTGGGGTCACGTGTCATCACGTGACCAATATTCTTTATGTGCATGGAGATCTTTCAAGTCTCTTTATTTTAAGAATTAAATTCTCTGTAGGGTTAAACCCTAATTTTGTTTTGGAGAATTAAATTCCTATTGTGAAAGAATTAAATTCTTATTTAGGATAAAACCCTGATTTCTTTTCAAAGGAATTAAATTCCCAGATATGTAAAAGAATTAAATTCTTGATTAGGGTTAAACCCTAGTTTTGTTTTAGGAGAATTAAATTCTCAAAACTCAATTCCCCTTCTAAGTTTAGGGTCTGCATGGCAGGATCTCGACACGATGAGAATTAAATTCTCAACTTATGGGGAGATGTGCTCTGTGCAGATCTTCAACCAGAAGAAAAATTAAGTTCTTTTTTGTATAAGAGTTAAACTCTTGGATTTTGAGAATTAAATTCTCTGTTTGAAGTTTTGATTCCCTTTCTTTTCTCACCTAGGGTTTTCTTTGTTGAGAATTAAATTCTCCTTTCTTTTCTTCCCTCTTGAGAATTAAATTCTCCTCTCTCTGTTTTTCTCTCCAAAAAAGGCCCTCTCTCTTCTCTTCTTGGCTCCTATTTATAGGATAAAGAAAAGAATCAATTTGTTTAGCAAATCTCTCATTGAAAGATTTGATTTGATTTCATAATTAATATGATCCTTTGGATCACACAGTGAATTTTATTCACCGTTGGATTTTAAATCCAAAGATATTCTGTTTGTTATTTTCGGTGAGATTTAGGGGAAATCTTTCCTTGTCTAGGATTTTTCCATAAATTGGTGATATTTAATCACCCTTAGATCTTTAATCCAACGGTCCCCATAATCCTTTTCCATTTGGAAAGATTTAGAGAAATTTAGAATTCTAATTCTATTTCGAAAGATTTTAGAGAAATTTAGAATTTTAATTCTATTAAACTGTAAGGCTTTCAAAGCCTGTCACGTGCTGGCACGTGACCCTTGGTCACGTGGGAACACGCGACCCCCAAATTGGTTCCTTTAACAGCCGCTTGTTTATGTTGTTGTTTTAACCATCACGTGTCAACACGTGACCATTGGTCACGTGTGAGCACGTGATACCTCGTTGAGGTATTTCCTGATTTTTAATCAGGGAACAAATTTTAGAATTTAATTCTATTCATTATTTTAGAGGCCTTAAAAGCCCATCACGTGTCTGCACGTGACCCATGGTCACGTGTGAGCACGTGATGCCCCATTGGAGTCTTTTCTGAGTTTTTATTATATCTTTTAACTCCTCCAGCGGGTTCTTAAAGGTCCATCACGTGTGGACACGTGATGCCTCATAACTTTTGATCCCGGATGAATTATGAGGCCCATAATATATCAAATCGAAGGATTTTTCGAGATGCTTCCAATACCATCAGAATTTAATAGTTCCTCCTTCGGAAACTTATCAAAATACAGGCTGGAAGATATTGGTTCGCATTTCCTTAAGCGTATTGCTTCCATTTGATACCTTGGACTCTTCTGCGCAGAAATTTTTGGCGGGAACAATAACACGCTATCTTGAAAACTTAGAATACGATAAAACATGATTTTACAATAAAATACCCTTTTCTTTATAAAACATTTTCTAAAAGTTTTAGGTTAATACATTCTTAAACCAATATCTTTAATAGGAAAAATACGATAAGTTGTGGACATCGTTCGTTTATCTAAACCTGATTTTGTGGTGTCTAGGCTAGGCAAGTGAGAAAAGGTAACTGTAAAAGGCCCGTCTCACGATTCGTGAGCGGATCCCTCCTTTTCTCCTTTGTACTTACCTGGCAACAATTGGCGGTGAAGAGGAGATTTGAGGTTTCTAATGACTTGTCGTTTAGATCATTTAGAAATAGGCTAGTTGGCTTAGGAAACCCTAAAATCTAAAATACGGAAATTTACACCCTTTTACAAATAAATACCTTATATTTATAAAACCGTTTTCTAAATGATTAGTATTTATTAAATCTTTGCAAAGCACCACTACAACCCACCTCTGGGGAACTCGTTAGGGATAGTACGGTTTATCGTGCACCCTCGGGTTTAATAGTGCGAGATTCAGACCTCCGCAAGGAGCATTCGGTCTCAAAAGGTTTAAAATACGACATTTAAGAAAAATGAGATTTTTGGAAAATAAAATATTTATTAAAAATTATTCTTGTATAAACATATGTATATCTATCATTTAGACACCTATTTTATTATAAGATAAAGTTTCCACCTTTTCCTAAAAATTACAAGATTAAAAGTTACATTAAAATACCATGAATTTCAAATAAATCAATATTACAAATTAATACCTTTAATTATGAAATTAGGATATTTTCACTAGAAATATCACAAAATAAATCACACTCATTATAACTATAAAGACGAATAATAAATACTTGAGGTGTATCTTGAAAACTATACAAAAGTATTTTTACATAAAACCCCCTCAAGTTTTATAAATTACAATAAGGACCCTAACAAATATAGAACCTCGACTTACATTTCTTTTGGTCTGACTCGGGTTTGAGTCTGATTATTTCTGACTTGAATATGATTCAAGTCAATCTACATTCTTTAAAATTCCAACTCAATATGAACACATGAATCCCAGAATTCAGTTAACAATCTATACAACTTGACTGAATCAAACCATGGATATACATCCATTATTCCGTTATTCCATTTACCTGATTATGCAGTTACAATCTGTTTACTGATATCATGGTTTTGGTCGGTCATCCAACTTACACAATACAATACAACAATACAATCAAAACACTACGGGGTTTAAGGGGTAGATTGGTACGGAAGATGTTAAAAGTGGCACGAGACGGTCAGACTTAAGATACATAACATGAATCCAATTGCCGTTGTTCCGGGCCTTCTAACGGAGCCTTGTACTATATATTCCGTTTGCCATGGTCTCTAGCATATAGAGACCCCTCTCGTATACACTGACATTCTTCTGTACCAAGTTACAAACAACAACGTTAATGCAAAATTACAACAATACAATACAACATTAAAAGCTACTCTCTCTCTCCTACTCTTTGTCTATTTATCCCTTATCTTTGGGACTTACCGAGCGACCTGTTCGCTGACGACATTCTATTTCCTTCTTCTTTGAATGTCGTCAGGTGCTTTGGACACAGCAGAGATCGAGCCCACCGGTGAAGACTTGGATCAGTTTCACGAAGACCCCGAGCTCTTGACATTGTACCCTGTTCTATTCAGTACTTTCATTTCCTGTTATGCCATTGTTTAGGCATCGCTTTTCATTCCAGTTGTATTTACTTTTCATGCATTGTACAAAAGAATGTTATTAATAAAGTTGCTGTTATTTCTATATCTCTTGTGATTTACCTTTATATTGCTTAGATACGCTTAGCGTATGTACTTCTAAGTATATACGTAGCGGACCTCGTCGCGTCCCCTTCGCCGTACACCGGGAAGTGGGGCGTGACAGGTTTTGTTGGTGGCCCATGTAGGTCTGAGCTGTATGAATCCCTATCATGCAGTTCTGGTCTGCGTGAACAACCTAAGCAATATAACACAAGAACCAGCAGCTAAAACATTCTTTACAATTCATGTTTCTTGAATCTTACAAATTTCTATTCCTTGAATCTTATCATTTCATGTACTTGAATCTGTCCTAACCCAAATTTTTCTTCAAGGTTATGGATTCCCCGAACAACACCAGCACCAACGTCAACAACACACCTCCAGCACTACCTCTCGCACCAGCTGTTCCTGCACCACCCACCGAGCAAACAGTGCTACTTGAGGCGATCCGCAGCCTTCTCGAGAGACAACAACAACTTTTGAACCGTCCTGAGACCGACGCACCGGGAGTAAAGCAATCCAGGGCTTTATATCTCAAGCAGTTCTATGGAAAAGGAAGCCCTCTTGAAGCGGAAGAATGGGCACAAAGCATAGAAGACGATCTGGCAGCAGCTCAAGTGCCAGACCTAGTTTGGGTCCGTGTGGCGAAACTACAGCTCACGGATAATGCTCGCAACTAGTGGAAGGCGGAAGAAAGCCGTCTGGTACAGCCGATTGAATGGAAGACTTTTCGCGAGAAGTTCGAAGCGAAATACTTCCCTGTGACTGCCAGGTTTGCAATGGAGCAGCAGTTCATTCATCTACAACAGGGATCGGTGTGGGACAAATCAGTAGATGAATACGACGCTGAATTCACCATGTTAAGCCGATTCGCGGCACACTTGATACCGACGAACGAGATCAGAGCCCGTCGCTTTCAACAAGGTTTGGACACAAAGATTCAGGCTTCTCTAGCCACGGGAAAATTTCTGACTCATGAGAATGCTTTGGAAGCTGCCCGCAGTTATGAAGCGGTGATAAAAGCAAGGGGCAGACCTCAATCTGCAGGTTTGAAACGCCCTGCCACTCAAATGGCAGGAGGAGCCTCTCCAAGGCCATCGTTTGAACCCAGGAGACCAGAAGAAAACAATAACCAGTCAAGTCCAGATTTCTGCTACTACTGCAGAAGAAAGGGACACTTGTGGAAGGACTGTAGGCGCGCAAAAGACTTGTGTTTAATTTGTGGCGCATCCAACCACGGAATCGGGAACTGTCCTTACAATAGCAACTCAACTCACACATCCACCAACTACCCGCAGCGGCTAGCTATCCAGGCTCCTGCATCTTGTTATGCACTACCTGCTCCACCACCTGCACAGCCTACTCGCCAATTTCAACAAGCAATGAGGGACATGCCTAGAGGGCAGAGAAAGAGGCCCCAAAGGCAGAAGGTGCCTCCAGCTAGAAGGAATGTACCACGGCGACATGCATTCACATTGAAAGCCGTAGAAGCCAACACTATAGGTCAAGGTAACACCGGTAAGCCTTTTTCACCCTTGTATCCCTTTGTCGTTTTTTTTATACTACAGTCATCAGACTTTCCTTGAAACTGTTACACTTTCCTTTTTCAAATTTCGAGGACGAAATTTTTTAAGGAGGGTAGAATGTAACAACCCTAATTTTCCTATACACTTTTCTATACAATTTTTTTTTAAAATTTTAAAAATCCATAAAGGAATATTTTAACCTGAGCACAATATATATATAAGTAATTATTTTGTTTTTAAATAATTCCATTTTTAGTGTACATAAAATTGTTTTAAAATTTAAGTGTACTTGGGGTATTTAATGTTGCTGTTACCACTTTAAGTAGTTATTTTCCCACAATAATTACAAGAAAGAGCTTGTAGCTCATTGGTAATACCTTGCATTGCTGAACCAAGCCACCAGAGTTCAAATCCCATGCCCCACATTATTTTTGTATTTATTCTGTTTTAAATTCTTTTGGAAGTCAACAGTCAAACCGCCATAACTCACAAAACTTGAACTGAAGACAAAAAAGTAAATATACCAAAATCTTCCCTAGGAAAAACCCCGGCCCCTGACACCTTGACTCGGCCCGACTCGGCGCCGCCGGCCGGACTTGGCCGGACGGCCGAGTCACCAACAGAGAAAAGTTGGCCCTTGACCCGGTCCACCCTCCTGCACACTCTAAATGCTTGGATCGGTTATCATTTGGCCAATAAATCCCTTCTAATCCTAGGTTTAATGATTTTTAATGATTTTTCATATATTTTTAAATATTTTTTTAAATTAAAACCCTAACCCTATATAATCACCCCTACCCTCTACCCTCTCATCCTAAATTCCTAAGTCCACTCTCCCAAAATCCCAAGAGAACTTGGTACGTCGGAAAACGAGCGAAAGGCGAAGCGCTGACGAAATCGACGGCGACTTTCCGGTGATCGTGCTAGGAGCTCTCGACGACGTTTCGACGCACCGGCAAACCCTCTACCTCCCTCTCACTCTCTAGTGTTGTCCAAACTCGTAAGTCCCCATTTTCTATCCTTCTTTTCTTTCATTAAAATACGACTTTTCAAACCCGACGTAAATCGGAGCAAACCGATTTCCGATTCGGTTTTCTATCAAATCTCACTTATCACCAATTCCATAATGCTTAAACATATTCATGTTGACTACTAATCACATAACAACTAATTTGGATAAAGTTTCTCACATGAAATGATAGCTTTTGCGATATATCGTATTCTTTCACTTAAATACCACCATATTTAGTTTATCACATTTAACCCTTTAATATTGCCATACTTTAAAGTAGATCACGAGGTAATGACCTACGTCCACACACACTCATATGTAATCATAACACGCTATCTTGAAAACTTAGAATACGATAAAACATGATTTTACAATAAAATACCCTTTTCTTTATAAAACCTTTTCTAAAAGTTTTAGGTTAATACATTCTTAAACCAATATCTTTAATAGGAAAAATACGATAAGTTGTGGACATCGATCGTTTATCTAAACCTGACTTTGTGGTGTCTAGGATAGGCAAGTGAGAAAAGGTAACTTTAAAAGGCCCGTCTCACGATTCGTGAGCGGATCCCTCCTTTTCTCATTTGTACTTACCTGTCAACAATTGGCGGTGAAGAGGAGATTTGAGGTTTCTAATGACTTGTCGTTTAGATCATTTAGAAACAGGCTAGTTGGCTTAGGAAACCCTAAAATCTAAAATACGGAAATTTACACCCTTTTACAAATAAATACCTTATCTTTATAAAACCGTTTTCTAAATGATTAGTATTTATTAAATCTTTGCAAAGCACCACTACAACCCACCTCTGGGGAACTCGTTAGGGATAGTACGGTTTATCGTGCACCCTCGGGCTTAGTAGTGCGAGATTCAGACCTCCGCAAGGAGCATTCGGTCTCGAAAGGTTTAAAATACGACATTTAAGAAAAATGAGATTTTTGGAAAATAAAATATTTATTAAAAATTATTCTTGTATAAACATATGTATATCTATCATTTAGACACCTATTCTATTATAAGATAAAGTTTCCACCTTTTCCTAAAAATTACAAGATTAAAAGTTACATTAAAATACCATGAATTTCAAATAAATCAATATTACAAATTAATACCTTTAATTATGAAATTAGGATATTTTCACTAGAAATATCACAAAATAAATCACACTCATTATAACTATAAAGACGAATAATAAATACTTGAGGTGTATCTTGAAAACTATACAAAAGTATTTTTACATAAAACCCCCTCAAGTTTTATAAATTACAATAAGGACCCTAACAAATATAGAACCTCGACTTACATTTCTTTTGGTCTGAATCGGGTTTGAGTCTGATTATTTCTGACTTGAATATGATTCAAGTCAATCTACATTCTTTAAAATTCCAACTCAATATGAACACATGAATCCCAGAATTCAGTTAACAATCTATACAACTTGACTGAATCAAACCATGGATATACATCCATTATTCCGTTATTCCATTTACCTGATTATGCAGTTACAATCTGTTTACTGATATCATGGTTTTGGTCGGTCATCCAACTTACACAATACAATACAATAATACAATCAAAACACTACGGGGTTTAAGGGGTAGATTGATACGGAAGATGTTAAAAGTGGCACGAGACGGTCAGACTTAAGATACATAACATGAATCCAATTGCCGTTGTTCCGGGCCTTCTAACGGAGCCTTTTACTCTATATTCCGTTTGCCATGGTCTCTAGCATATAGAGATCCCTCTCGTATACACTGGCATTCTTCTGTACCAAGTTACAAACAACAACGTTAATACAACATTGCAACAATACAATACAACATTAAAAGCTACTCTCTCTCCTACTCTTTGTCTATTTCTCCCTTATCTTTGGGACTTACCAAGCGACCTGTTCGCTGACGACATTCTATTTCTTTCTTCTTTGAATGTCGTCAGGTGCTTTGGACACAGCAGAGATCGAGCCCACCGGTGAAGACTTGGATCAGTTTCACGAAGACCCCGAGCTCTAGACATTGTACCCTGTTCTATTCAGTACTTTCATTTCCTATTATGCCATTGTTTAGGCATCGCTTTTCATTCCAGTTGTATTTACTTTTCATGCATTGTACAAAAGAATGTTATTAATAAAGTTGTTGTTATTTCTATATCTCTTGTCTCTTGTGATTTACTTTTATATTGCTTAGATACGCTTAGCGTATGTACTTCTAAGTATATACGTAGCGGATCTCGTCGCGTCCCCTTCGCTGTACACCGGGAAGCGGGGCGTGACAACATATTTCCTCAATTGAGAGATATGAAAAACGTTGTGTACGCCTTCCAGAGAAGGGGGCAAGGCTAAACGATACGCAACCTCTCCAACTCGTTCGAGAAGATCGAAGGGACCTATGAACCGTGGGCTGAGTTTTCCGCGTTTCCCAAAACGTATCACTCCCCGGTTAGGAGAAATCTTTAGAAACACGTGTTCTCCTGGTTGGAACTCTAGTGGCCTTCTCTTTGTATCTGCCCAATGCTTCTGCCGATCCTGTACTATGCGTAATTGTTCTTTGATGGTTCTTATCACCTCCACTATCTCGACAATCATCTCGGGGCCTAGAAGTTCTCGATCCCCAACATCGTCCCAACTTAACGGTGACCTACACTTTCGTCCATACAAAGCAGCGAAAGGCGCCATGCCGATAGTAGACTGGTAGCTATTGTTGTAAGCAAACTCTACCAAGTGCAGGTGATCTTTCCAAGATCCTTTGAAATCCAACATACTTTGAAATCAAACATACAGGCCCGGAGCATGTCTTCGAGAATTTGAATAACCCTTTCTGATTGGCCATCGGTCTGAGGATGGTAGGCGGTACTGAAACTCAGATTCGTGCCCAGACTCTCTTGTAGGCTTTGCCAAAACTGAGATCTGAAACGTGTATCTCGGTCGGACACGATGCAAATTGGTACGCCGTGCAATCTGACAATCTTCTCCATATACCTTTTTGCAAGGCTTTCGATTGATTGACCCACTCGAAAAGGAATGAAATGCGCCGACTCGGTGAGTCGGTCCACAATCACCCATACAACATCGTTTCCCTTAGAGCTGCGAGGGAGTGCGGTCACAAAGTCCATAGTAATGTTTTGCCATTTCCATTCGGGTATTGGTAACGGCTGTAATAGGCCTGCCGTCCTGTGGTGTTCGGCTTTTACTTGTTGGCAAACAAGACATTTGGATACACTCTTGGCTATCTCCCGCTTCATCCCATGCCACCAATAGTTTTGCCTGAGGTCCTTGTACATCTTTGTTCCTCCCGGATGAACAGAGTATGGAGAACTATGTGCCTCTTTTAATAATTCCTCTCTCATCTCCCCCTTAGGTACACAGACTCTGCATCCATATCTCAAAGAACCATCTTCATGGATGATGAAGTCCGTCAGCGCGTCCATTTGTTCTCTGATCCTTCGTAACCTCGGGTCCTCCATTTGAGTTGTCTTGATCCGTTCGACTAATGTTGAGTGAATTTGCAAATTCATGAAGGATGTAAGCATTCTGGGCATTATCAACTCGGTCTCTAGTTCATTAAGATCTTGGCGATTCCTCCAATGAGTAGTCAGACTTGAAATCATTGGTTGGCGACTCAAAGCGTCCGGGACTACATTCACCTTTCCCGGATGATATTGTAAATTTACGTCGAAATCTGCCATTAATTCTAGTCATCTCCTCTGCCTCACATTGAGTTCCTTCTGGGTGAAAATATACTTCAAGCTCTTGTGATCGGTGTAAATATCTACCCTTTCACCCAATAAATAATGCCTCCAAATCTTGAGTGCGAAAACAACTGCGGCAAGTTCTAAATCGTGCATTGGGTAGTTTCGCTCATGCACTTTTAATTGTCTTGACGCATAGGCCACTACCCTACCATGTTGGTGCAAAACGCATCTCAAGCCTTTTCCCGAGGCGTCGCAATGTACGTCGAATCCTCCAGTCCTGTCGGGAATCGTAAGAATGGGTGCAGAGGTTAAACGAGTCTTCAACTCTGCGAATGCTTCCTCGCAACCCTCGGACCATACATACGGTACATCTTTCCGAGTCAAAGTAGTCAGCGGTTCCGCAATCTTGGAGAAGTTCTTGATGAAACGACGGTAATATCCAGCAAGTCCCAAAAAGCTCCTGATCTCGGTAACAGTTCTTGGTATCGGCCATGTCTGAACTGCGACAATCTTGGTTGGATCCACTGAATCCCTTCGCCTGACACCACAAGTCCCGGGAATGCTACCTGTTCTAACCAAAACTCGCATTTGCTGAGCTTTGCATAAAGTTGATGTCGCCGCAAGGTTTCGAGCACCGCACGTAAGTGTTCCGCGTGTTCTTATTGATTCTTAGAATACGCTAGAATATCGTAGATGAAGATAACCACAAACTTGTCTAATTGCTCGTAAAACACTTGATTCATCAAGTTCATAAAGACTGCGGGGGCATTGGTTACTCCAAAGGGCATCACTAGGAATTCATAATGTCCATACCTAGTCCTGAAAGCCGTCTTGGGTATGTCAGACGCTTTCATTTTGAGTTGATGATAGCCTGTTCGTAAATCCAACTTGGAGAACACTCGAGCTCCCTCCAGCTGATTGAACAGGTCATCCATCCGCGGCAAGGGATACTTGTTCTTGATTGTTACTTTATTTAATTCCCGATAGTCGATGCACATCCGCTTAGTTCCATCCTTCTTAGGTACCAAAAGAACTGGGGCACCCCAAGGTGACGAGCTGGGTCGAATGAATCCCTTATTGAGATGGTCCTCAACTTGCGCCCGAAGCTCCTTCAATTCTGCTGGTCTCATTCGGTACGGTGTATTCAATATGGGTTGAGTTCCCGGTACCAAGTCTATGGTGAACTCGATCGCCTGATCCGGCGGTAAACCCGACACTTCTGCAAATACGTCTTCAAATTCTCGTACGACCATCGGCATCCTTTCCTCCCTTTGTACGGTGTACAAAGTCTCTTCCTTTCTCGGTACAGCTCGGTAGGTTGCTGGGTCCAAGGACTTACTTCCATTCTCGAATATGAACAGTGGGTGGTCAGGGATTTCAAACACTACCCTCCTTTGACGACAGTCGATAGTAGCGTAAAAAGCACTCAACCAGTCCATACCCAAGACCACGTCGAAATTGGGCATATCTATCACCATAAAGTTGGCATAGAAACCTCGCCCGCAAACTACCACGGGGCACATATCGTATCCTGAAGTGGACTTGATCACACTGTTTCCCGTGTTGACGTTCCACTCGGTGATGAGAGGTGTTACGGGGATGGAGCTGGCGGTCACAAACCTTTGTGCCATGAAGCAATGCGACGCACCAGAGTCAAAAAGTGTGAGTGCGGGTATAGAGGCTACTAGGAGGATACCTGTAATTACTTCCCCGGTTGCTTCAGCCTCTTCTGCGGTCATAGTAAAGGCCTGACGCTTCGGTCCGTTGCGCTGAGCTTGCTGGAAAACTCGCTTCTGTTGGGGCAGGGGTGGTCCTCTAGCTACTGTTCCTTGCCCGTTTGGTTTATTAGCAGGTGGTGGCCGGGCTACCTGTTGAGGCGCTCTAAGATTGGCTGGTCTGTTGTCCGGGAGTAGTGGTCGTCTTCTCTGTGGACAATCCCCTGTGGCATGATCGGGAGATCCACAGACTATACAGAGCTTGTTCAAAATGCGGCAGTCCCTCATGAGGTGTCCGGCTTTACCGCAATGGCTGCATGTGACTGCTGGTTTCCTGAAAGTAGCTGGTCCTGCTGGTCTCTTAGGTTGTTGCCTCCCGTGAAATCTGGAAGATGATCCCCCAAGAACTCGATTGGCTGGTCGCTTAATGCCGGTCAATCGATCATCCTTCTTTACGCGTCGCTGAAGGTCTTCGAAGTTTCGTTCCGCCTCTAAGGTTTCATCATAAGTTGATAAAGTGGCAGAAGACATGGAGGACTGCGTCTTCAGATCTAACCCCTGTCGGAATCTTTTGGCATATAGTTCCGGGGTTGCCACCAGGTGATGCGCAAATCGACTTAATCTCGCGAACTCCGAAGCGTACACGTCCACCGATTTATCCCACATACTCCCCTGTTGGAACTGTATAAACTCCCGTTCCATTTTTAGGTGTGCTACGACGGGAAAGTATTGAGTGTCGAACAGTCGTTTGAATGTTTCCTAGTCGACGGGCTCTTTCAGCCTGCTTTTCTCGGCTTCCCACCATATTCGGGCATTATCAGTGAGTTGTAGTTTGGCAATGTTCACCCACGCGTCCTTCGGAATTTGGGCGGCACCGAGGTCGTTGATTGTTCCCTTGAGCCATTCCTCAGCTTCTAAGGGAGTTTCCTTCCCTGAGAAGTCTTAGGGTGGAGTGATCTGAACTGTTTCACTTCCGCAGATCCTTGAGGAGCTGGGACCAGTGCCTGCTTTAAAATTTCTGCTTGTTGCTGCCTACTCTCGCGCAGCTCTTGATGCAGGGCAGCTGTCTGCTGCTGCTGCTGCTCCAGTAGTCCTTGCATCATTTGTAGCATCGCTGCGTGTTGAGCAGTGGCTTCATTGTCTCCGTTTCCCCTTCGGTTGCGGTGATGGTGTCGTCCAGCCATGGATATCTGAATCAGAAAGGGTTAGGCTATAACCGGAGGCGAAAGACATAGGATAATAACTTGCAGGAGGAGTAACAATTCATGCCAGAGGAAACTAGTAAGGAATAACAAAAACGAGAGACATGAGAGTGCAATTGTCGAAATCAAGATTTTATTAACAATGCTAACGGAAATTGTCACGCCCCGCTTCCCAGAGTGCGCTAGATTGGGCACGTGACATAGCCAACCATGCTACCTGTGGGTTGGAAGCATCCATCCACAGTCACATTACGGCTGTAGAGATATCAAGAACAACATAAAATTTTCTAAAACATGTCCATAAACCAGGATAACAGGAGTCAATAATAAATAAATGCGGAAGCAAATGATCCAATACAATAACGGAAAAGTGTGTCCCATAATGCGGGCTCACACATGGAAATAAATGCAGGAAATAAAACTAACCACTACAGAACTCACAACTCAGCCTGCTGGCTGAAGTACTCCTGCTCGGACAGCTACAGTGGTAAAGAATCTGGGCCATGCAAAACCCAGACGTCAGCGCGTCAAGTCAACAAGTAATATAATATGAACAGTGTAATAGGCAATGCAGAACTAAACATGAATAATGTGAAACAAGCGGTGTAGGGTAATGTGCAGTGGGTAACTAAACTGTTCTATCGGGTTTCCAAGTCTAAAGTCTTTGAAATCAATTTGAGTAATCCTCCATGTAACTCAAAGGATATGTCCCGTTACCCCCCGGGACCACGGATCAGGAATATGTGAACCAAGAGTGGTTCTGTCCCGTTACCCCCCGGGACCACGGATCAAGATGTAAGAGTCACGAATGGCTCTGTCCCGTTACCCCCCGGGACCACGGATCAAGATGTAAGAGTCACGAATGGCTCTGTCCCGTTACCCCCCGGGACCACGGATCAAGTAATACCCTTTTAAGTTACACTTTAGTTTACACTTTTGATTTCCCCATACCCCCAAGGTTATGTATGTCAGGTCAGGTATTCCGTAATCAAGAACTAATGCCAACACAGGATCAGGTAAAAGCAGGTTTGTCTGGATAGACAACAGGAACGGTCCGTGAGGACTACATGTTAGGTTTGTTGGCATTAGGCACGAGATCAGGTAACAGGTCGGGTCATGGTACATCAGGTTAAGTCAACAGTAAACGGTACCATGTCAAGTGTATCAATATATATCATGTGTAACAAAGTCAAGTCAAGGTGTAACAATATCGTGGGTGTGCTCACAACAGATATATAATCGAACAGGGGATTAACAGCAGGAAATAAGCAATAAATTAAACAACAATAAGCAGTTCATTCAATCACAATAGTGCATTAATATAGTGCAGCCGTTTTATTATATTAACAGGTTTTGAGCACCCTTAGCGGTGCAACAGTTTAAATGATGATGCAATACAGTTATATCAAGCCTTTGAATACGAATATCCGAATGTAATAGAACTACATGGGAAAGTGCTACAATCTATTAAACGGTAAAATGTGATTAACAGGTAAACTTGGTTCTTAGGTTAAAAGTGGCAAACTGTAATTTCTATGTTAACTGTAAAATGATATATGTCATATTGCAACAAAATGAGAAAATAACTATACCGAGTTAAGTTTTGCAGGTTTAATGAGTCAAACATATATAATTGTATAGTATAGCATGTAGCAAGTGATACCTGCCTCGACGGGTCGCGAACCGGGAAAAACGGAAAGTAACGTCGGCGGGGAAACACGCGACGGACGCACGGTTCGCGGATTGAACCCAAACGACGAACCAAGGGACCTCACGGGTCAGAGCACTCTGCTGGATCGCCAGGACACGCCACCGGCACGGCCGGATTTCGGCGAACAGCGACAAAACAACCGGAAAAGTTAAAGCACGGCCAAGGGATAAACCGGAGGGAAAATGGAATGAGGAAGGGGAGAGAGGGCTTACTGGTGTTGCAGAGGGCGTGCCAGCGATGGGGTCGACGGCGGTGGGGCACCGGCGAGGAGGTTGCAGGCGACGGCTAGGGCTGCGGGTATGGAGAAGGAAAGAAAGTGGAGAGGGAGAGGAGGTGGTAGGGTCTGGAGTGCGCGGTGATGAGGAGGTGCTGAAGGTGGCGCGGGTGACGACGATGAAGGTTGCCGGCGACGTCTCCGGCCGTACAGAGAAGGCACGGGGTTGGCCGGGGTCTCTGCTGCGGCGCCGAGTACACGGGGAGAAGGAGGGGAAGTCGAGGTTGGTACGGGGAGGCGGAGGCGAGGGCAACGGCGGCGCCGGCGCCGGCGTCGGAGCTGCGGTGGTGACGGCGGAGGCGGCTAGGGCTGGGTCGTAGGGTTCTCGCGATGGGTTCTGGAAAATTATGAGGGGGAGGAGGAATAAATATATATATAGGGGAGAGAGAGAGAGTTAGAGAGAGAGAGAGAGAAACGTTGGAGGGGGCGCATGGAGAAAGGAAAGAGTCTGATAGGCTGATAAAAAATTTAAGAGGTTAAAGAAAGATTTAATAGATTTAAATAACAGTAAGATTTAGTATATAAACGAAATAATATAAGGCTTTGATTATTTTATTAATTTGGGATTTTGGCGCTAAATGAAACATTTCCAAATCGCGCCCGGGTTGGGTCCAAAAATTCGAAATTCAAATAATAGGATTTTAAGCGGGTTCCGAATTTTAAAATGATATGTTTTATGATTAAAAAGCATACCCCCAAGTCGGACACCTGTACGCGCGCATAGTCGTCCAAACTCGCCCGTTTCACCGAACGGGACGAGAACTCGACGCACGGACGCTACCACGTGTAGGGTTCCTAGGCACACCAATGAAGTCTCACAAGTGATCAAACATGGCCAATTAAAATTTTACAAGTGCCGAGAAACCCTAATACGGATCGTTAACTAGATGTATAGGCGATGCGATGCAAATAAACGAATTATAGCTAAAGGAAAGGGGCTACAACCTTTGTAGATCCGGTCCTCCACCTCCTAGGCTCCGTGATGACGTCCCTCCGCTGTCCAAATCGAATCCCGGATTCTAGCATCGGCTTCATCGGAGAAATGGGCGGGCTAGGTCGTCGGCTTCGATGCCGAAGATGATCTACGTCGAGGCAACACAAGATCAAGCTCCAACTTCACCAAGCCATGAAACTTATGAAGAAAACACCCTATACTACTTGGCAAGAGGTAGAGGATGAAGAAATAGGAAGTGGGTTCACTTTAGAATTGGATTTCTCACTCATTTGCTCAAGTTGCCATTGAAGCTATCAAGCTTTTTCTTCTTGAAGAAGAAGAAGAAGAAGATAATATGATAAGTATTATTTAAAAAAGAAAACAATATGATACTTATCATATATTCAACCATGGTTTAGTGTAGAGATTTAACTAAGGTTAGATGAATGGTTAGGGTTAGAAGAAGAAGACAAGAATGGTCACCAAGTCAAAGTTACATGAAGCATCAAGAAGCTTCATGTAAGAAAGCAACTATTTTGTTTTCTTTTCTCTTTTTCTCAAAAAAGAATAGATAAATAAATAAGTAGATAATAAAAAGAAAACCCTAACCATTACACAACCATGGTTTAATCTTTACACAAACCCAAGTGAGCATGTATCATCAAACATGATACAAACAAGTGCACAAAAATATATCACATATACAATGTGCATTTCAAGTGAGAAAATCCATTTAAAGTGAACCGATACTAGTTAATGCAAAGTAATGTATCAAATATATAATTATGCATTAAATCATTAAATCAACACTTGATTTAACGATCCGGTCATATCGCATATAACCGACTAATATCCAATGTATCGGCTTATCGAATCAATCCTTGATTCGATAACTAGGTTATATCGCATACAACCAATCGATACATTCATCGCGAGAATAGAATGCGGTATCACATACACGCATTATTCTCGGTCCCGCACATATCTCATATGCGCTCCTATTTCGTTTCGCTTGAGCCAGGAAACCTCTGTGTAGGACTCTAAAGACTCGTCAATACGCCGGCAGCAGATGATGATCATATCAAACACCCACAAGCCGCAAGCGGTCTGCTAAACATAATGGCCACCCGGGTATTGAGCGATCAGAAGATCGACGAGCAAGCCCGCTCACACTCCTGTGAATCCAACTAGTAACACTTACCGTATAGTCCGGTCTGTTCGTCTGATATGTCGCATATCTCGCCTAGGGGTGGTAAACGTCAGACCCCAGTAGCTTGATAAGTCATGCCGACGTAAGATCCATAACATTCGTGAAACTACTGATAACTCTTACCAGTATATCACTGCAACCCTGGCCAGGGATTTCCTGTTATGGCCAGTCGAGCATAGCGCAACATCCACCCCCAATACCGGGAGAGACGAATCCCCTCCTATCGCTCATTGCCTCCATGTGAATCGGGACTGTACCCAAAAACCAACTGTTTGCATGACTCAGTAGAGCCGTGGTAGGGTGGAAATCAAAGCACAGTGGGAGACACACAAGACTCTATGACGATCTCGGGTCAACAGACTAAGCTGTACCAGTGTCACCAGAGAACGGCCATCTGACGTGAGGTATAATACCATCTGGGAGTTCTCGGCGAGTCCGTTCAGTGTACCCAGTCTCCACTGAGCACCTGCATACCATCTCTGATGTCAAACACCAATGGATATGGGATCATCCATCGCCCATCACATGGGTCGAGAAGATATACGCTAGTCTACTCTGGAATATCGATGCCCCGTCTCGATATTCCCACGACTAGGAACATTGAAGGATGTACTCATGGACTACCCAGGCCCCACTAGTATGATCTACATCATAGTCCTGGAAGTCGAGTACACATCCTAAGGGCTTTATCAACATGTAATCAGAGAGACAGAAAGTATACATGTTAGGATAAAGAGCAACCAGATAGCGTACTATCATGTCGAGCAAGAAAGTCCTACCTATATATGTCCCAACATCCACTACAATATACATCCTATGTACAGTAATGGCCTCTAGGGCATACATATAACTAACACCACGCGGCTAGGGGTGACGAGTAGGCCAAGATAGATATTTTTAATTTTATTTTAGGTGCTAAAATTTGTTATATGCAGAAATGACTTAGCCAGATAAAATTTTACAGTAAGACCCAAGCAAGCAAGATAAATGAAATGAGTAATATCTAATGCTCAACCAATAACAGAAAATAGTAGTATTGGGCTCGGGTGTTACATTATACCCAACTACAAAAAGAATTTCGCCCTCGAAATTCCAAGAATACAAGAAAGAAAACTACAGGAAAAGGTGAGGAAACTTCTGCCGGATCTCGTCTTCTCGTTCCCAAGTGGACTCTCCATGCGATCGATTACCCCAAGAAACGAGCACAAGGGGGATAACCTTGTTCTTAAGAACCTTTTCCCTTCGATCCATGATTTCAACCGGTCGCTCCTCAAAAGCCAGGTCTTCCCGTACTGTTAACTCCGAATGATCCAAGACGTGTGTTTCATCTCGAACATACCTTCGTAATTGAGATACATGAAACACATCGTGCACAACTGCCAAGGACTGCGGTAACGCCAAATGGTACGCTACCTCTCCAACGCGCTCCAATATCTCGAAGAGTCCAATGAATCGAGGACTAAGCTTTCCTCGACTCCCAAAACGAATCACCCCTCTAATCGGTGATATCTTCAAGAATACCAAATCACCCACGGCGAACTCTAGAGGTCTTCTTGACGTGTCAGCCCAACTCTTCTGTCTATCTTGAGCTGCCATCATAAGCTTTCTGATAGTGTTAACCTTCTCAATTGTCTGCACTACCAAATCTGGTCCCAATAATCTTCGTTCACCAACATCATCCCAACAAACAGGTGAACGGCACTTACGACCATACAAAGCTTCAAACGGAGCCATCTGAATAGTTGCTTGGAAACTATTATTGTAAGAAAACTCCACCAAGTGTAGATGATCCTCCCACGAACACTTAAAGTCCAACATGCATGCTCTCAACATGTCTTCAAGAGTTTGGATCGTTCTCTCCGACTGACCATTAGTTTGAGGATGATAAGCTGTGCTAAACTTCAATCGAGTCCCCAAACTTTCCTGTAAACTCCTCCAGAAGTGTGATAAGAACCGAGTGTCCCGATCGGACACGATGCTCACCGGTACGCCATATAATCTTACAATCTCCTGCATGTACCGTTGTCTCCGTTGATTGACCAACCCGGAAAGGGATAAAGTGAGCTGCCTTGGTCAACCGATCGACAATCACCCATACCGCATTGTTGCCCTTTGGACTCCGCGGTAAAGCCGTCACGAAATCCATGGTTATATGTTCCCACTTTCACTGAGGAATCGGAAGTGGTTGCAATAAACCAGCAACCCTTTGGTGTTCAGCCTTGACTTGCTGACACACCAAGCACTTAGCCACGAAGCGAGCAATCTCCCGTTTCATGCCTTCCCACCAGAAATGCGGTCGAATATCTCGGTACATCTTTGTGCCTCCTGGATGTACAGAGTAAGCTGAACAGTGTGCCTCCTTCATAAGCTCTTCACGAACATCTCCCTTTGGCACACACAAACGGCTACCATACCTCAACGAACCATCTTCGTGGACCAGTAAATCTGTTCGTAGTCCGGCTTCAACCTGCTCTCGAAACTTTTGCAGTCTAGGATCCTGCGATTGTGCCGCTTTAATCTTCTCAACCAAGGACGACTGTACCTGCAACTGCATCAACTGTCCCGTAGAACGCGGTAGCACAACTTCCAAGTCAAATCTTCGAAAATCGGCAATGATCTCTCTGTGTGTAGTTAACACCTGAATTGCTGGTAACCGACTAAGCGCATCCGGCACGACGTTAACCTTTTCCGGATGGTATTTAAGATCAAGGTCGTAGTCGGCCATCAGCTCCAACCATCTACGCTGCCTCATATTCAACTCCTTCTGAGTGAACACATACTTCAAACTCTTGTGATCTGTAAAAACTTCGACTCTCTCGCCCAAAAGGTAGTGTCTCCAAATCTTCAAAGTGAAGATCACAGCCGCAAGCTCTAAGTCGTGAGTGGGATAATTCTTCTCATGGGTCTTTAATTGTCTCGATGCGTACGCTACAACTTTCCCATGCTGCATCAAAACACATCCCAATCCTTTTCCAGATGCGTCGCTGTGAATCACCAATCCTCCGGAATTGTCTGGCACGGTCAGAATAGGGGCGGTTATCAAATTTTGCTTCAACGTTTTGAAAGCTAACGCACACTTATTCGTCCATACAAAAGGTACATCCTTGCGCGTAAGCTTGGTCAACGGTTCTGCCAGACGAGCGAAGTTCTCCACAAATCTCCTGTAGTACCCGGCTAATCCAAGGAAACTTCTTATCTCAGCTACATTCTTTGGAATCGGCCAATCTCGAACTGCTGCAATCTTTTCGGGATCGACGGCGATTCCATCGCCCGACACAACATGCCCCAGAAACTTCACTTCTTCCAGCCAAAATTCGCACTTACTCATCTTCGCATACAATTTCTCCTGTCTCAATGTCTGCAGTGCGATCTTCAAATGCTCAGCATGCTCCTCAAAACTCTTCGAGTAAACCAGAATATCGTCAATGAATACCACAATAAACTGGTCCAAGAACGGTGAAAAGATTCGGTTCATCAAATCCATGAATATTGCCGGCGCATTCGTTACTCCGAAGGGCATTACTAAGTACTCGTAATGTCCATACCGAGTTCGAAACGCCGTCTTGCAAATATCTTCTGCTTTCACTCGGACCTGATGATATCCGGATCGCAAATCAGTTTCGAGAATACCCTCGCGCCACTAAGCTGCTCAAAAAGTTCTCCAATGCGAGGGATCGGGTACTTGTTCTTAATAGTCACCCGGTTTAATTCTCGATAGTCGATGCACATCCTTCTCGTGCCATCCTTCTTCTTTACTAGAAGAACTGGAGCTCCCCAAGGCGAGTTATTGCTTCGAATCCAACCCTTCTCAAGCAATTCAGCAACCTGTTTCTTAACTTCTTCCAACTCTACTGGTGCCATTGGATAATACGCTTTAGATACTGGCGCTGCACCAGGAATGAGATCAATTGCGAACTCCACGTCTCGCTTCGGCGGTAACCCGATATATCTTCAAATATGTCCATAAAATCGCGAACAACCACCAGCTCTTCACCACTATCAACTTCCATAGATGCAATAATATTGTTTGTCAGCCTAGCCCTAAATTCGACCGGCCCGACAGAACTGCTTCCTTACCGCAACTGCTGTCTGCATCGTTGGCAGCTAAAGGTCCAGCGAATCTACCGAGTCTCGTCTACTCTGCTGCATGCACGTCCACGGGTGCTCCATTCTGCCTCAGCCCAATGAATTTCTCTTCCATTTCCTCCCGTGCAGACCGCGGGAAGAACTTCTCCAGGAAACTCTTAGAAAACTCCGCCCAACTGATCGGCTTGGGCAAGCGGGTCTCTTCCACAAGCCACCACTCTCGGGCGTAATCCACTAGCTGAATGCGCACCACATCAACTCTTTGTCCTCTGGAATCTGTGCCGCAATCAGCAAATTCTCCGTGTCGACCAGCCACTGCTCGGCTGGCAACGGCTCCTCCAAACCAGTGAATGTAGTCGGACCCAAACGTCTGAAATCTGCCACGGTCCCTACTCGGTCAACTGGTTTAGCTCCAGCGTTGTTTACAGACTGCTGAACGATCTGCAAACCTTCCTGAAACGAATCTGCTGTTGCTGGATCAGCTCAGTCTGTCTGTTTTGATTCTCCATCATTCCTCTTATCACTCCAAGCATGGCGGCTTCGTCCACACGCCTCTGGTACGTCTTCAAAGTCTTACCTGCCATAATCCTGAACTCAAAACACCCAACATTAGCATGATGATAGATTCTGAATATGGATCGAGGCTAGAACTCCAAGATACTTAAATAGAGTACCGCATTGTAACTATGCCGCGATATCATAGCCACAATTACATAACTCCATCCAAGTCGCCTAAGTCCTAGAGATAACAAGGAATCAGGTTTTCGAATCGATATGCAAAGGAAGTTTGCACATCGTAAAAGATATAATCAGGAAGAATGTGATTCAAGAATGGTAAAACGGTCAAGGTGGCAGGACATGTTTCCTAAACACGAGTATTTTGATTCGTGTATTGGGTACAATACCCAACTACAAAAGAATCAACCCGACTATCCTATGGCTCTGATACCAAAAGAACCATGTCACGCCCCGCTTCCCAGAGTGCGCTAGATTGGGCATGTGACATAGCCAACCATGCTACCTGTGGTTTGGAAGCATCCATCCACAGTCACATTACGGCTGTAGAGATACCAAGAACAACATAAAATTTTCTAAAACATGTCCATAAACCAGGATAACAGGAGTCAATAATAAATAAATGCGGAAGCAAATGATCCAATACAATAACGGAAAAGTGTGTCCCATAATGCGGGCTCACACCGGGAAATAAATGCAGGAAATAAAACTAACCACTACAGAACTCACAACTCAGCCTGCTGGCTGAAGTACTCCTGCTCGGACAGCTACAGTGGTAAAGAATCTGGGCCATGCAAAACCCAGACGTCAGCGCGTCAAGTCAACAAGTAATATAATATGAACAGTGTAATAGGCAATGCAGAACTGAACATGAATAATGTGAAACAAGCGGTGTAGGGTAATGTGCAGTGGGTAACTAAACTGTTCTATCGGGTTTCCTAGTCTAAAGTCTTTGAAATCAATTTGAGTAATCCTCCATATAACTCAAAGGATATGTCCCGTTACCCCCCGGGACCACGGATCAGGAATATGTGAACCAAGAGTGGTTCTGTCCCGTTACCCCCCGGGACCACGGATCAGGAAAATGTAAGAGTCACGAATGGCTCTGTCCCGTTACCCCCCGGGACCACGGATCAAGATGTAAGAGTCACGAATGGCTCTGTCCCGTTACCCCCCGGGACCACGGATCAAGTAATACCCTTTTAAGTTACACTTTAGTTTACACTTTTGATTTCCCCATACCCCCAAGGTTATGTATGTCAGGTCAGGTATTCCGTAATCAAGAACTAATGCCAACACAGGATCAGGTAAAAGCAGGTTTGTCTGGATAGACAACAGGAACGGTCCGTGAGGACTACATGTTAGGTTTGTTGGCATTAGGCACGAGATCAGGTAACAGGTCGGGTCATGGTACATCAGGTTAAGTCAACAGTAAACGGTACCATGTCAAGTGTATCAATATATATCATGTGTAACAAAGTCAAGTCAAGGTGTAACAATATCGTGGGTGTGCTCACAACAGATATATAATCGAACAGGGGATTAACAGCAGGAAATAAGCAATAAATTAAACAACAATAAGCAGTTCATTCAATCACAATAGTGCATTAATATAGTGCAGCCGTTTTATTATATTAACAGGTTTTGAGCACCCTTAGCGGTGCAACAGTTTAAATGATGATGCAATACAGTTATATCAAGCCTTTGAATACGAATATCCGAATGTAATAGAACTACATGGGAAAGTGCTACAATCTATTAAACGGTAAAATGTGATTAACAGGTAAACTTGGTTCTTAGGTTAAAAGTGGCAAACTGTAATTTCTATATTAACTGTAAAATGATATATGTCATATTGCAACAAAATGAGAAAATAACTATACCGAGTTAAGTTTTGCAGGTTTAATGAGTCAAACATATATAATTGTATAGTATAGCATGTAGCAAGTGATACCTGCCTCGACGGGTCGCGAACCGGGAAAAACGGAAAGTAACGTCGGCGGGGAAACACGCGACGGACGCACGGTTCGCGGATTGAACCCAAACGACGAACCAAGGGACCTCACGGGTCAGAGCACTCTGCTGGATCGCCAGGACACGCCACCGGCACGGCCGGATTTCGGCGAACAGCGACAAAACAACCGGAAAAGTTAAAGCACGGCCAAGGGATAAACCGGAGGGAAAATGGAATGAGGAAGGGGAGAAAGGGATTACTGGTGTTGCAGAGGGCGTGCCAGCGATAGGGTCGACGACGGTGGGGCGCCGGCGAGGAGGTTGCAGGCGACGGCTAGGGCTGCGGGTATGGAGAAGGAAAGAAAGTGGAGAGGGAGAGGAGGTGGTCAGGTCTGGAGTGCGCGGTGATGAGGAGGTGCTGAAGGTGGCGCGGGTGACGACGCCGAAGGTTGCCGGCGACGTCTCCGGCCGTACAGAGAAGGCACGGGGTTGGCCGGGGTCTCTGCTGCGACGCCGAGCACACGGGGAGAAGGAGGGGAAGTCGAGGTTGGTACGGGGAGGCGGAGGCGAGGGCAACGGTGGTGCCGGCGCCGGCGTCGGAGCTGCGGTGGCGACGGCGGAGGCGGCTAGGGCTGGGTCGTAGGGTTCTCGCGATAGGTTCTGGAAAATTATGAGGGGGAGGAGGAATATATATATATATATATATATATATATATATATATATATATATGGGAGAGAGAGAGAGTTAGAGAGAGAGAGAAACGTTGGAGGGGGCCCACGGAGAAAGGAAAGAGTCTGATAGGCTGATAAATAATTTAAGAGGTTAAAGAAAGATTTAATAGATTTAAATAACAGTAAGATTTAGTATATAAATGAAATAATATAAGGCTTTGATTATTTTATTAATTTGGGATTTTGGCGCTAAATGAAACATTTCCAAATCGCGCCCGGGTTGGGTCCAAAAATTCGAAATTCAAATAATAGGATTTTAAGCGGGTTCCGAATTTTAAAATGATATGTTTTATGATTAAAAAGCATACCCCCAAGTCGGACACCTGTACGCGCGCGTAGTCGTCCAAACTCGTCCGTTTCACCGAACGGGACGAGAATTCAACGCACGGACGCTACCACGCGGCTAGGGGTGACGAGTAGGCCAAGATAGATATTTTTAATTTTATTTTAGGTGCTAAAATTTGTTATATGCAGAAATGACTTAGCCAGATAAAATTTTACAGTAAGACCCAAACAAGCAAGATAAATGAAATGAGTAATATCTAATGCTCAACCAATAACAGAAAATAGTAGTATTGGGCTCGGGTGTTACAGAAATACAAGGAATTATTAAATAGGGTCCTACTTCTATACGCATTTTATTCGGCTCACTAAAGCTAAGAGCTAAACAGGTGCCATTCGTCCATCAATTATGAGGCGGAAACTGTGCGTTATTGGCCCGACGCTTGTTGATCTTTCTTGCAAAACTATAAAAGAAGGGAGAGCCTGGTACATCCCGACGGTAGAGTTGCAGAGGGGTACGACGAACACATCGATAAGCATGCCCCCGAATATAGAGGGTTTTCCCAATGAACCACATGTGTGGCCCGTATTCTCTTGGTCCTTCTTCTTCCACTGGAATTTCCTCCTCAGCGGGGACTTCCTCTTCGGGCTCCTCCTCCTCAGATTCTTCTACTTCCATGGGATCTTCCTCTTCCTCAACGGGATCTTCCTCTTCCTTAACGGGGACGTCCTCTTCAGGTTCTTCCTCTTCAGCGGGGATGTCTGTCACGCCCCGCTTCCCAAAATACGGAATACGAGGGGTAGACAAGGCCAGCCATGCTCCTACGGTCAAGGAAATGTCCTGCCGTAGTCACACTTCGGCTTCTAGTTTTTCATGGTAAACAGTA
The DNA here is from genome assembly GCA_030015575.1 of Agapanthus africanus. Taxonomy (NCBI): domain Eukaryota; kingdom Viridiplantae; phylum Streptophyta; class Magnoliopsida; order Asparagales; family Amaryllidaceae; genus Agapanthus; species Agapanthus africanus. The sequence continues at coordinate 998,385,252 of CM057337.1, forward strand.
AATGATGCGCAGGTAATGAGAAATGCAGTAACTGAATGAAACAATATAAAGAACTGACCTGAGGGGAAACAAAAGAATATAACTCTGGATAGCAAGTCGAGATGTCTGTGATATACGTCTAGTCCTGGTCCAGGCTAAATCTTCTCCTCACACTGAGCATGCATACTCAGGTCGTCAGAGCGACACAATAACAATATAATATATAAAATCATGTGACAGTACTAACAGTGATAATAGATATGTATAACAGTAAATCAGTGATGGTATAGGTATGAACATGCAGTAATCAATGCAGCGGAACAGTAAAAGCCGTAGAATGATATGCCACGTATGTCAACACAGTAAGTATGTATATCGATGCTATCATCCCTATCAGTCTCTAAGTCTCACTGTACAGGTCACTAAACCTATCGTCAGTCCAAGTGTGAGAGTCAACCACTCGCGAGTGTCCTCCACCCAAGGGTAGAACCCAAGGGCAAGGGACCACGGGCCCAACATGTATATCACGGTAATAATCATGTACCCTGTAAATCTCCATATATCTCCCTAAATATATAAGCCGGCAAGGGACTCCCGAGATTCTGTTGAACTCACACTTAAACTACCCCACACCCCGTGGTCTACATCAAACACTAACCATAACCCTAAATATCAATCGGTCTGTGACAAGTCTGCGCGAGAACTGGAGGCAGGACCTCCATCAAGCACGTCCCGACTAATACCTAGGATAAATGGCAGTGCCTGGTGCCTTATCTGTGACACCCGTGCAAGAGCTTCCATAAGTGTCCCATACCACTTATAGTCACATGTACACGCGTTCCACAGACGTCGACAATGCAATAGAATCATAAGGTTCACTGATTGTGTACAAGTACGTTCACTTTCACTTATTCACTGATACACGAACACTAACGTACTTGCCACAATCATCACTAAAATCTAACACTGGGTAAATGCACGTTATCACTAGGTTATCAATGTAATGACATGTGTATAATATGATGCGTAAACAGTATATAAAGCATGTTTAGGATGTCATGAATTAGTAACCTACCACTTGAATAATGTATCATAAATCATACGGTTACAATTTAGTGAAACGATGAACGGGGAATATATATTATGTTCAGTTATCTGTCTATCGAATCTAGTTTCACGCCAATCGGGTTTCAGGATCATTAGTTATGGCCATTTCATTTTAAGCGTTCACGGCTGGAAATCCGGTTTCAGAATCGGAAGTCCGTTTCGCAACGCATTTTAATCCCAGTTGGGATCAGATTTTAGCGATGCTACAGTTGAATGAAATCTAGGGTTTTCAGTAAGGTATTCAACTCAATAGACGGATCTTCAATCGCATCTGTACGTCAAAAGTTATACACTGTTTAACATTAATATGTCATCACAGAAACTGTTCTGGACTGTTATACGTCCACATCTTTTAAATTACACATTAAATAACAAACGATAACGAAACAGAATGAAACCACTTGTGTTGTCTATCTGACAGGTTCACCTATAATAAACAGCGGAGTTCCGCAATCTACGAGTTAAGGAAACAGGGTGGTGTTCATTTACGGGACAGTAAACAACAACTGGAGTCGCTCTGGACTGCAGTCCAGAGTCGCACTCCGATCCAAATATTGTCATAGTTTAAGTACAGAAACTAATAGAAATTTGTATAGGGTTAAAGTTCGTCGAGTTGGCTTCGATTTGAGCCCTCGAACGCATCATTGCAGAATGTATATAATTTATGGTGATTTTTACGGTTTTCAGGTACAGAAAATTCCAGTTTTAGTAGTAAACTTGGGGGTAGTTGTTTTAATCTTTATTTGTCGTATTTTCTAATGAAATTCACACACTAGAATCATAGGCTTACGGGCCAAACAATACGAATGAGTGCCGTCAATTTAAACGAGAATTTCCATAGGGAACACACATCGAACAGTTGAGTCGTATAATTTAACAGAAAATAAAACATGGAATATATATACGATTATAATTTGCAATTAACATAAAGTAGCATGTAGCAAGTAGGGACTTGCCTGGAGACGGTGAACTGATGGTGCGGTAGCGAAGGCAGTAATGACACGTCTCGGGCACGGAGTAGCAAGCACGCGACGAGTCTCGGCTAGGTTTGGGCTTGTGATGGCTGTTGCGAGCTCAGGCGATGTCGTGGTGATGGTAGTCGGTTGATAGAAAGGGAGAGACGGGTGATATTTCAGAGAGAGAGAGAGATCAGTGAGAGAGAGAGAGACGCAGTGAGAGAGAGAGATATATCTGTGAAAGAGAGAGAGTGAAGAATCAGTGAGAGGGAGAGAGAGAGAGCAGGGGATTGATAGAGTGAGAAAGAGTTAGAGGGAGAGAGAAGTTTAGGGAGAAGAGAGAGGGAGCAGAGTGAGAGAGAGAGCAGTCAGTGAGGGGAGGGAGAGAGCAGAGAGGTCAGAATAAGAGAGAGACAGAGATCTAGAACAGAGGAAGAGGGAGGGGAGAGGTCACAGAGAGAGGGGAAGGAGAGAGAGAGAAGTGTAGAGGGGGATCTCGATTATGGAGGAGGAGGGTGATGAAGGCAGCGACGGTGATGGAAGGAGGTCGAGGCGGCGCCGGCGGTGGTCGGGTTTGGGTGAGGGCGTGGCTGTGACAGAGGAGGTGGGTGCGGGGGTGGAGAAAGGTCTCGGGCTCGTGGTGCGAGGGAGTGAAAGGAAGTGGGGACGAGGCGGTCGTAGTTGACGTTACCGTCGGCGGCGGTGAATGGAGTATAGGGATTCAAGCGGGTGAAAATTTGAGGGGGAGAGAGAAGGTCAGTTATGGAGATAGAAGCGATGAGATGAGTTGGAGAGTGAGGATGTGAGGGGGTGAAGGGAGAGAGGACGAGGGATGCGCGTCGTGGGGAGTAACGCGCGCTCGAGCGTGGCCGACAAAGGCGCAGGCATGGGCGAAGGAGGCGGAAGTGGGTCGAGCGCGCGGGGGGAAAGGAATTAGGCGTTGGAGGAAGATGAGGGGGTAGTGGGCCAGGTCGGGTTGGAGCGGTTTGGATGAAGGCTGCTGAGATGAGATGGGCTGGGCCGGGATTCTAATTAAAATGAAATCATTTAATTTGCGTGGGCTGAGGAGAGACGGGCCGCAGAAAATATAAAAAGAAGAGGAAAATGAAAAAGGGCCGGCTTTAAATAGTAGTTATATTAGAAAGGAAAATGGGTAGTGGGCCGAGGAAAATTAAATGTTTGGGTTTAAAGAGGAGTTTTAAAATAAATAAACTAATAAATAATTTAAATAAATTTTATAAGTGAAATAGAAATACAGATATTGGTATAAAAAGGGCTGGGTGTTACAATGTCCTCTTCAGGTTCTTCTTCTTTCTCGGATTCCTCTTCCTCGACGTGATTTTCTTCTTCTACCGGGGGTTCTTCTCCTCCATCTTCCATATTGTCCTTGGGGATATTTATTTGGGGACCTATTACTTCGTCGTCCGAATACCCAAGCGTAGCTTCAAAGGCGATGTCTGACGTGTTGTCCTCATCCGGAAGATGTGCCATGACCTGAGAAGGACGGTCATGGTCAGGATACAGAGATGTCAAGGAAAGGACGAGGAATGGGAAAACTTTATGAAATTGATACAAGCGGATGTGATTCACAAATATAATAAGTCAGTTAACAGTTTCATTTTAGTACACAAGACTGACCTGCATGGGCCACCACAAAAATCTGCCACGCCCCACTTCCCAAAAGAAGGTGAAGAGTGGCGTGGCACGGTCCGCAGCCTAACTGTATTGAATGTGGTCTATTCAATACAGTTACGTTAAGCGTAAGAATAAATCATAGTATGCAGGGTTGTGTACAAAAATAAAACAATAAAGCGAAAGGCATTTATTTCCATTAACCAACTTTATTACATTCCAGAGAAAGTGCAAAGCAAACTAATTGGTTTAATTACATCAAAGAAACAAAGCCCTAAACAAGTGGGCAACAAAGAAAACTAATTAATCCTCCGATACCAACTCTGCATAATCTTCGTTAGTCGGTTCCTCGCCTAGATCTTCATCATAAAACTCATCCCCATCTAACGGACATTCCAAAAGGGAAAAGAGAGAAAGTCCGTCAACGAGTTATACTCGGGTAGGATTGCCTCATAAGGAAATAGGAGTATAAAAAAATGAACAGGTGTATATAAGAGTATGATGTATGCATGCAGACATAAAGTAAGTGGTGTAAATGTTTGAAATGAACAAACTTAAGACGTTTTGAAGAGAGGTATATATGAGCATGAGCATGCTATAAGTTATATGTAGATAAGTAGTAGGAAGTATAGGTGAAGGTAAAAGTTCATATTAGTTTGTTAAACAAGGGTCCGGATACTCGCGATTATTCCGTTGTGGCCACGGAACAACAACTGGGGAAGTGATATATACCGTTTCACTTTCTGGGATCATGATCGAGTAGTAGGGGAATCCGAGTTCCGAATTATCCTTGCCTAATCAAACTACCCATCCCCGTGATTCAGTATAAGGGTTCGGGCGAATTAGAGTTAGTGCGTATACTTCTAGGCATGGAATTTCCACATTGTATAGTCGTCCATATTTTGGACTGGTCACTCGGAATATCGGGATCTTCATATTTGTATAGTCGCCCATATATTGGACTGGTCACCCGGAATATCGGGATCTTCATATTTGTATAGTCGCCCATATTGGACTGGTCACCCGGAATATCGGGATCTTCATATTTGTATAGTCGCCCATATTGGACTGGTCACCCGGAATATCGGGATCTTCATATTTAGTATTCCATATCTAGGTCCGCGCATTCTAACCCTAACCGTATCATGTTTTGTATATGTTATGTTGTCATAAACTGGAAATTTTAAAAAGAGTATTGATCTCGTTTAATATGGCCTTCCACAACCACTCGTTTTATTTGCTTAGTTAAAAAGAATAATAGTGTTTAATTATCTTTTATTACTTCTAAGAAAAACCATGAGATTTGGGATATTTATCATTTTGGAAAAAGAAAAAAAAACATAATGTTTTACGGAAAAATATCCTTTCGATAAAAGGTTGTGGTGTTTATTTGAAAATCTTTTGCAAGAGATTTTTATAAGGACAAGCTGCAAGAGGTTTTTATTTAAAAAAAAAATCTAGACTGCTCCTAACTGTTCCAAAAGGACAAGTTGTGAGGTCCTCAAATCGCCTCTTCACCGCCAATTGTGGCCAGGTAAGCACAAGTAAGGAAAGGAGGGATCCGCTCACGAATCACCATGAGACAGGCCTTTTAAAATTACCTTTCCCACCTGTCTACCCTAGGCACCACAAAGTCTGGTTTAGATAAACGACCGATACCCACAACCTTTCCTTTGTCCTAGATTGGTGTTATTTAAAATTACCTTTTAATAAGGTACTAAATATTCCTTTTGAAAAGATATCGTTATACGGATTATGGTCCTTGTTGAAAATGGCCCTTCAATAAAGGTCGAGGTATTTAAATGAAATTAATAATTTTATGAAATTATAGTGTTTTAGATTCGAGGTAACGTTTTAGAAAATACGTTCGTTTTGGAAAAACCATAGGTCGTTATTTAAATTTAGTATTTTCTTCTTTAAAAAGGATGAAGGGGGTTTAGCAATATTATAGTAGTTGATGAAAAAGTGTAAGTAAAATATACGTATGTCGTATCTAAAATATTTATTTCACATATCTTATCTCTTATGGATATTTTAAACAAATATAATATTTTAATTAAACGAGGGTATTTTGTGGAAGTAACCTATTTCGAGATCATTTTGATAGTATGGGTAAGTGTGGGTATGTCAGAGGTGAATTGGCAATTCATGGGTTATGACATTAAGCATATCAGATTCCAGGTAGTATGAGAGTGCAATATATTTTTGTGTACAGAAGAAATTAAACATCGTTTTAAAATATGGGTTAACCTTATCATTATTGAGGGTACAAGGAATAGGCAAACACGAATATCATAACAACATTTTAAATAAGGGGTTGGAACTAGGTTATTGAGAAAGAAGAAGGTGACAGGAAAAGGGGAGAGAGGCGGATCCTACCTTTGATTAGAGTTTAGACGTAGACGGTTGAAGACGTAGGCTGGTGCAAAACTCCTCAAAAGCTCCGCGCCCCGATTTTTCCTCGGCGATAGGGTGGAGCCGTAGCGTCGGCGTCGTCGATACGAAGGCACCGGTATTTTTTTCAGAATTTTTGGAGTTCTGAGGTGTGAGAAATTTATGTTTGAAGTGCCTATTTATAGGGTTTAAATGACAACAAGAAAATCCAAAAAATTCGTTAAATCACACGAAAAATCGCACCGGCCCAATGATTGCGAATCATCAGTTGATGATTGCGCCCGCTGCCACGATTCGTGGCCGTTGGATCTGCATCCAACGGTCCAGCGCGCACCGTCACGCCGCCGCCCATGCGCAATCCAGCGCCACGTGTCGCGTGGCTGGGGATTACGCGGTTTCGCGTGGTCCCCACCACGTGGGCGTGTCGGCGGGTTTCTGGCCGTTGGATCGAGCATCCAACGGTCCAGGTTAAATGGGTTTTAAATATATATATATTTTTTATAAATAAAATAATAATCTGTTTATTATTTTAAAAATTGAATTTGATTTTAAAAAATTTGTTAAAAATAGTTAAAAATACGGGAAAATTATGGAAAAATTTCAGAAAATATATTTTATTGTTATCTTTAGTATAAAAATAATTTTGGGCTAAAACTAAATAATATATCCATTCCTATGGTTTTAGCTAGTTATTAAAATTATATAATATCTAGTTTATCCTTTAAATTTTTTTAATTACGAATTAATTACTTTAATTGATAATAAAAATATGTAGATTATTTGAAGGCATTATAAATTTTTATTAAAACATTTTAAGCCTATAAAAACAATAAATAGATTTTTGAAAATTCTTTTAATCCTATTCAATGCTAATAAAATTATTAATACCTGTTTCTTCAAAAACATTCTTTTACCCACAAAATACGTAAATAACCACTCGACTCTAGGAATTTAAAATAAGAGTTATTTTATTAGAAATCTCGACCGTTATAATGCAATTTTTTAAAAATAAGTGCATGAAAAATGGGCAGAAAGCCAAAATTTTGTAAACCCCGTGACTTCTGTGCAAAAAGAAATAAGCACATAAGTCATGGGGTGGCCATTTGGTAAAGGCCATGGGGGTATATGTAAAGTGTGTAGGCCATAAAGGCAAATATGATGAAAAAATCAAGAACAACTTTTCATTCTCTCAAAAAATTCTAGAGTTTGTGCCTCCGTCTCCTTTCTCTCAAGTTCTCCCTTTATTTTTCTTTTCCAATTAAATCAAGAGTTTAACTCTTTTTTTTCAAAAAGCAACAGTTTTTCACCATAAAACCCTCGAAGGGGAGTTCATATCTCCCAGGAGATTTATTATCTCACCTTCCATTTTCTCCAAGATCCAGTAAAAGGAGAGGAGGAGGAAGAAGACCCACCACCGAAAATCCCACTTCGGGAGGATCCGAGGCTTCAGAGAGAAGAAATGAGTCCCCTTTGATCATCTCCGGAGATCTTCAAAAAGTTCAACTCCAAAATCCAAATTCTCAAAGGTGTTTAACTCCACATCCAGACATTTTAGGAGTTTAACTCTAAATCCAAGCCTTTTAGGAGTTTAACTCCAAATCCACATCCAATTTATTACATAGGAGTTTAACTCCAAATCCAAATCTTTTAAGAGTTTAACTCCAAATTTATACATAATTCATGTTTATGAGTTCAACTCCAAAGCCCCTCGGGAGTTCAACTCCCAGCCCAGGGGCTAAGCCCCTTTCTCTGCTGGTATTTCCAGCGGTCGCGTGCCGCGCACGTGACCCGCTGGCGCCCAGCGTCCACGCGCAGGGCACGTGACATGCGGACGTCCAATGCCCACGAGCTACTCACGTGACCCGCGGGCGCCCAGCGCCCGCATATAGGGCATGTGACCCGCTGGCGCCCAACGCCCGCGTGCCTGGCACTTGATCCGCGGGCGCCCGACGCCCACGCGCCACTCACGCGTCTTTAGGACGCTCCTCACCCCTCTTTTTCCCTTACGCTCCACACTCAAAACACGTCCCCCGTTAAAATTTTTTTCTAACGGGTCGCTGCCCCGCACCCCGCAAGGGGGCTGCTAGCCCTTATTCCCTCATAAAAAAGAAAAAGGGGAGAAAATTCCCCACAACTCAAACCTCACGTGTTAAACACGTGAGCGCCTATATGCTCTCGTGTTAAACACGTGAGCGCATATATGCAGAGTATATAGGCGCTGCAATCAAACAACTAATAGGCTAAATATGCCTCATGTGTTAAACGCGTGAGCGTCTCTATGCAAAGCATATAGGCGCTGCAATCAAACAACTAATAGGCTAAATAAGCCTCATGTGTTAAACACATGAGCACCTATATACAAAGCAGATAGGCGCTGCAATCAAACAGTTAATAGGCTAAACAAGCCTCACGTGTTAAACACGTGAGCGTCTATATGCAAAGCATATAAACGCTGCAATCAAACAACTATAGGCCAAATTGGCCTCACGTGTTGCGCCCATATACATGGCATATGGGCGCCAAATCAGAGAAGCTAAATAAGCCTCACGTGTTAAACACGTGAGGGCACCTCCTTACGTAAAATTAAATTCTACTCAAATAAGGAACCGTTGGATCAAAAATCCAATGCTGATTAAGCATAGAATTAAATTCTGTTGGGAAGGATATTTTCTGTTAAACAGAAAGTTGGTGGATCAAAGATCCAAGAAGATGAAAGATATTTCCCATATCTTTCTAAACAAAAAAAGATTGTGCTCTGTTAAACCGAGCACCCTAGGATTAAAAATCCAATTGTGATAAAAATATCCCTGTTCTATAGAATTTTATTCTATATATAGAAGAATATTCCCTCCATCTTGTTAAAACTAAAAAACGTATTCTGTAAGACAGAAACACTTGGATCAAAAATCCAACGGTGGGTAAAATTCCCCAAATCAATTTTGAGTCCAATTAAATCAATTGAAATCTCTAATTGAGAGTTTTTCTCAAAATTAATTAACAAACTTGCCTCCACTATATAAAAGACCCGAGACTTCAAGTCTCAATATAGAAAAAAAAACCCTATAAGCTCCTCCCAAAATACAGTGAGCTTTTAAGAGAACAGAGAATTTAATTCTCAAAGAAAGTAGGCCTTCCTCCTTCAAAACAATCTAGGTAAATAAAAAAGGATAGATTAAAAGTATCTCTCTTGCCTAGCATAATGGATATAAGGGTTTAACCCTTCATACAAGAACTTAGTTATATCTCTGGTTTGAGATTTGCAAAAGCAAATCTCCCCACAAGTTGAGAATTTAATTCTCATCGAGGAAATTCTGTTCTTCAGACTCAAAATTTAGGGAAAAGAACTGGGTTAAAAAGAAAGAAAAAAAACATATGTTCTGGGAATTTAATTCCCCCGAAATTAGGGTTTAACCCTACATAAAGAACTTAGTTCTTATAAAAATAAAAGAGAACTTAGTTCTCCAATAAAAACAATGATGATGATTCAAGATCTTCAAAACAGAAATCTTGATGATTATCAATGACTAAAATGTCATTAATAGAGATTAATATCTTTAAAAATAAGAAGAACTTGGCGTCTCACGTGAAACATACGCGAGTAAAATTAGTGCTTAGCACTATTATTTTGCCTCATGTGTTTCCCACGTGAGTTCTTAAAACAGACAGAAGAAAAACTAAAACGCCTCATGTGCTTCCCACGTGAGCGTCTAAAGGGCAAAGAAAAACCCCTTTGTGTTGATTAGGCAGCCACCAAATAAAGCAGCCCAACACCCCAAAATAAAGCAATCACGTGAAATACACGTGAAGCACCCCAAAATCTGGCGTCTCACGTGCTTCACACCTGAGCTCTAGCCAAGTGCTTAGCACTTATGTAAAAAAGGGGGTGAGCAAATAAAACCTGAAATCAATGCTTAGCACTCATGTGCTTCCTACGTGAGTACCATGCAAAGTGCTTAGCACTCTATGTTCAGTTAAAATGACTAAGTGCTTAGCACTGATTGGACATCGCCCATATCTGAGCGCCTCACATGTTTCACACGTGAGCGCCAGAGAAAATTAGTGCTTAGCATTATAGTAGCGTCTCACGTGAAAAACACGCAGGCGCCAGAAAAAAATTAGTGCTCAGCACTATTCCAGCGCCCCACGTGAAATACACGTGAGCACTTCATATATTAGTGTTTAACACTACTGAGTAGTATAGAAACCCAATCTCAGCTCAAATGGGCTAAATTTCCTGAGGTTAAGGCTCTTTGATTCTCAATTAACCGAGCCCATATTGCTCATGATTTCCAAACCGATCTTAGTCTCAAACACGACTAATGATCTCTCATTAATGATATCCAAAATGATATTCATCCCATATCTCCTAAGGTAATCTGAGTCTCAAATATGACTAACGATTCTTAGGACCATCACCCCCTTTCCCTCAAATATGGGATTGGTTTAAGGGTACATCTCTCCACACCTCTGATATATGTCGTTGTAATTCCTTAACGTCTTCAGAGAGGTGGCGGGTCCTGACAACCAACAACTCTTTTCTCGTCCCAACTTGATGTAAATTTCATCAAGACAGGGAATGAAACATCCCACATTGATGTACTTCCAAATTGACGTGCACACTTCAAATCGGATCGCACCCCAAATTGGGCGCATACCATGTCACCATCGTTCACTCCGTCACGTAACAAATACACATGGGCGCAAGATGAATAACGAACCGAAATGTCCTTAAACTAACATTCATCCCCAAAACGGGAATGTCGGACCGAAATGTTCCTAAACTGATATTCGCCTCAAACATGGCGATACTGCATCGTGACGTCCTTAAACTAAAATAATCAGGCCGAGAACATTCCGCCAAGGCGAACTCATGCTAGTCGTCGATAGACCCATGATCCCTAATCGTGCAAAACAGGGGAAGTTCGAGCCAAACTATGAAGGCCCGTACATCATAGACAAGGTCTATCAAGATGGAGCCTACCTGCTCATGGATATGCATGGCGAAAGACCCTTCCGGCCAATAAACGGTCGATTCCTCAAAAAATACTATGCTTGACGAGTCATGATTTAGGTCAATGATAGATGACGACGCTCGTGTCCGCTCGCTATCTTCCTGAGTCAGAACTCTGAGAGTAGTACAAAAAAAAAACAAAAAATGGTACGTTCACAAGCAAAATGGGCACGGATGAAAACCCGAAAAGGCGTCGTGAGTAAAAACAGCAGGACTGCCACCGAGTTTGTGAAAACCCGAATAGGACGCAAACTCGTAAAATAAAAAATTCATGTGCACTTGTAAGGTCCTCTAGACCTTGTGAGGAGAAAATACATGCGTGAGATCCTTACGACTCACAAAAGAGCAACACACTTATGAATCCTCATGATTCCTAAGGAGAAATTACACTTACGGGATCCTCATGACGCGTAAGGAGAATTCCCCATATGAGACCCTCACGGCTCATAAGATTCAAAAGCCTTAAGCTACAGGGATCTGAACCTGTTCTTAAGCCGTCATATCCCCCAAGTTGCCTTATAGGCGGTCCAATATTGATCCTTGTATACAATCCACGGGCACGAATAAATATTCCCTTACCAAGTTCTACCAATGGCGAGAAATATCTCATATGGTGAATGACACTTGTAAGTCCTCTCGACTTATAAAGGGAAAACACTCTTGTAAGATTCTTACGACTTGCAAGGGAAAACACCACTTAGAAGTCCTCACGACTTCTAAGGAGAACATACACCTACGAGATCCTCACGACTCGTAGAGAGAAATATCTTTATAAGACCCTTACAGCTCATAAAGTCAAAAGGCCTTAGTCGACAGGATCCTAACTATGTTTGCTAAGCCACCTTTGTTCAAATCAGCAAAGGCAAATGATGAGTCGCTCCTGGTAATATTCCAGTCGTAGCGATGTTGATGCCTAAAAAGGTGTCAAACTTCAAGTCCTCTCACGGCAAATGATGATTCGCTCATAACAATATTCCAGTCGTAGCGATACTGATGCCAAAATCAGGACCCAAGTCCCCGACTGGCAACAAAATCAATGAGCAAAAAAATATATGTATATGAAACAGCCGAAATATTTAGGCAACTCGCAATAAACAATAGCGAGTAAAAAAACGATATAGCCGAAATGATTGGGCACCGCGATAAATAGCCGAAATGATTGGACAATCGCGACTTTCGCGACATAAAAGCTGAAAAAATAGAGCATCGCGGAAAGAAATAAAAAAATGAAATGAAACTTTTCTGCCCTGCAAGTATGTCCATATTGACTCTTGTATACGATCCATGGGAACAAATAAAAGAAAAGGGAATCATATTTTCCCACCAAGCTCCGTCAAAGGGAGAGCCAGATCTCGACGATACATATACAACCTAGAGACTATCTCTGTGTCCTCCCATCATTCCAACAGGGGCAGACACAACAATCAAATGAAAGTGAAGTGACGGCAAAATCCTAGTTTTGGATCTTAATGGCAACATCTACAGCCTAAAGATCAGCTCGGCGTACTTCTTATACCAGCAGGATGCAGACGCAACGTCAACAAAGGCCCAAGAATCAAAGCAAAAGTGGAGTAACGGCAAAATACTAACTCCAAGTCTCAACGGTACATATACAACCTAGAAACTATCACAGCGTTCACTCTCATCTCAGCAGGATGCGGATGCGACTATCAAATGAAATTGGAGCAATGGCATATTCCTAACTCCGGACTCCAATTGCAATACATACAGTATAGAAGTCCTACAGATGTCTACCCTACTTCAGCAAAAGAACGGCACGACATCGTTAAAACAAAAATGAAGCAACGACATATTCCCAGCTTCGGGTCTCGACGGCAACTCATATAAAGCCTAAAAGATGATTGGAGATCATCCCACACCAGAGCGGAGTGGTTATGACTCATCGGGGCTCTAAACTGAGCCTAATCTTAAGTAAAAAGTGTCATGGCAAATTCCTAACGTTTGCTCTTCCAACGGTAATATGACCTAAGGAGATTACTTGAAGATGTCTTGTCCAGACCCCGAAGGGATCAGAGACACGACAATCGCGGGGCTACTCGAATAACAGCTTGAAGACTGCATATCGAGGAATACATCAGCCAATGCGACGGTATCACGGACTAAAACCCTAGTACCACAAACCTAATGGACCTCTGTCATAAAGAATGAGAGTTATCTGCAAATAACGTTAGGACAAGTTTGCCTGTAAACCAAGGAAGGTAAACTAAAAACACTCCGAAAGACGGCCGCACAGGACTGCTGAAGTCCTGGCGCTGAGGTTCGGGGCAGATGCTATTTAGTTTTATCCGTCTATCCCTCCGAAGATGCCAAGTTGATTTATGGCACCGTGTATCGGAGGTTTAGACGGATGCGGCCGATGTAGCAGACTTCGTCAGATTCCCCCTCAGGGTGAGGGGTTTTTGATTGTGGGGATGCTCTTCCCTGCAGGCGCAAGCCCCTGCAGTTAATTACGCTACCGCATTACGGTAACAACTTTCTCCTTCTCCAGAATTTCACTTCGTGTCACGTGTGTTTGTTTTATTCGTGGTTGCCCGTGGATTGTATACGGAGACTGAGTAATACCGTCGCCCGTAGGACGTGGATTAGTCCAAATCCGTATTTACTTAGATTTGGGTTTGGTGTTTTTAGTTTAAGGATGCATTAGTCGCGTTGCGACTAAGATCAACTTAAACGTTCGTCAAGGATACGTTAGTCCTGTTTTGGACCAAGACCGACTTGACGTAGTGATTGATTTAATGTCTGGCCGTCGGGACTCGTCACCTCTCTGACGTCGTTGAGAGATTACAACGACAGGCGCCAGAGGAGTTCAGAGATGTACCCTTGAACCAGAGTTAATTTGGAATTTTATCGTTTATTTAAATATCTAAGGACACGTTAACCGTATTTGGGGTTAAGATCAACTTAGACGGGACCGTTTAGATCCAATAAAAGAGCGTTTGGGCCCTATCGTGCCAGTTTAGGGACATGGTGGTCCATCGCCAGTTTAGGGACGTGGTGGTCCATTATTAGTTTAAGGACGTTTCGGTCCGTCGCCAGTTTAAGGACGTAGTGGTCCATCGCCAGTTTGGGGACGTGGTGGTCCATCACCAGTTTGGGGACGTGGTGGTCCATCACCAGTTTAGGGACGTGGTGGTCCAATATTAGTTTAGGGACGTTTCGGTCCGATATTAGTTTAAGGATGTTTCGGTCCAATATTAGTTTAAGGACGTTTCGGTCCAATATTAGTTTAAGGACGTTCCGGTCCGTTATTAAAGGGTGTGGTCGTCGGGACCCGTCACCTCTCTGACGACGTTGAATGATTACAACGACGTGTGCCAGAGGAGTTCGGAGATGTACCCTCGAACCGGGTATAAATTGATTTAAGAGAGAGCTATGCCCAGTCAATTTAATTTAAGGACTTACGGCCAAAATTGGGCTAAGTCCAATGGGAAAATGTTCAACACTTTTATTAAATAATGCATTGCATTTCTTCCATTTTTTTGTTTGGGCTCTGCAGAGCATCAATTTATTCTGAGCTCTGCTCATTTATGAATGATGCAATGCATCTGTTTTGTTTGGGCTCTGCCCCTTTTAAAATGCATAGCATTCTGGATATTCTGTTTGGGCTCTGCCCATTTATAAATGATGCAAAGCATCTGTTTTGATTTGGGCTCTGCCCCTTAAAATAATGCATTTGCGCTTTATTAAGCTTGTTAGGCCTTCTCTTAATTGGGCTTGGCCCTTTTTAATGCATCTGCGCCTTGCGCTAGGTAATGGGCGCAAGCTCATATGGTGATGACACGTGTCGTGCTCTTGTGAGCGCAAGCGCACTAGCGCAGTGCGCTGCGCTGTTGCGCTGCGCTGTTGCGCTGCAGACACGTGGCGGGCTCTCGGCGAGTTGCGCCAATTCCAGAGAGCAAAGCTCTATCTTAAGGGCGCTTAGCGCAAATGGTTCTATAGCCGACACGTGGCGCTCTCTTAAGAGCGCAACGGCGCAGTTTGGAAGTGCAAAGCACTAAGAATCTATTAGATTCAAGAAGGGAAGTGCAGAGCACTGTTTAAGTTCTTGATCTAAATTAGATCAAAGAAAAAATAAATTTCTTCTTTATTCGAAGAACCAGAGGTTCATAAAAGTGCGAAGCACTATTCTTTTATTATTATTATTATTATTTTTAAAGAACCGAAGGTTCACAAGAAGTGCAAAGCACTGTTTTCTTTTTTATATAAAGATCATTGATCTTATATTTTTATTTTTAGACTAATGGTCTATTAGAAGGAATTTCTTCTAATCCATGAATGTTCCTTACCCATTTTTTTTGAAATCTTCAGAGCTCTCTCTCTGTTTAAAGTTCTTGAATTCTCAAGAAAAATGTTCATGCCTTCTGAATGAGGTCTGGGGTCCTATTTATAATGCCCATAAATTTGTTGAATTTGTTAGCAAGATCTTTTCTGAATGATTTTGGGGAATTCTCCCACCGCTGGATCTTTGATCCAAAGGCAGAAGAAAATCTTCTAGTTCTGGAAAGAACAGAAAAGATTTTATGAAATCTTAATTTAGTTTGGCGCAGATGCCCCAGCGCATGACACGTGTCGCGCAGCGCAGAGCGCAGCGCAAGTGCGCTGACACGTGTCGCGCAGCGCAGAGCGCAGCGCAGCTGAAGCGTTGCTTCCTTCAATCAGAGCTTTGCTCTGATTGGGTGCACTTTCTTGGGCGCTGCGCAGACGTGTTAGCGCCAGACGCGCGGCGCGTTGCGCCCGTGACTTGAAGCTTTGCTTCAAAATTTGAATTTTGAATTCAAACAGAGCTTTGCTCTGATTGGGCGAAACACACTCCGAAATTAATACATAAACTAGAAACTCTGAAATGAGTGAATAAACTAGAAACTCCGAAATGAAAGAATAAACTACGTACTCCGAAATGAGTGAATAAACTAGAAACTCCGAAACGAGTGAATAAACTATAAACTCCGAAATGAGTATATAAACTACAAACTCCGAAATGAGTATATAAACTACTTTACGCCAAATCAAGATATCAAAGGATAGAGAGGTGTAAACATGAAATAAAATATGTCTTTTATTCATAAATCAAAATGAATACAAGATACAAAAAAAAGAGAAGAAAGAAAGATATACAGCGACAAAATTTTTTAGGACGGCGGGCGATTCAATAGGCCAGCTAGATCGTCATTTTTCCGCTGGACTTCCGTTTCAAGCTCTAGCAAAGCCGCAAGTTGAGTCCCTACATGTGCCTGTTGTTGTTGGTATGAAGAAAATCGATTCTCCAGCTCTTTCTCGGTGGTCTTGTGGGTCTCGACCATTTCGCGTGTGAAAATGACAACTTTATCAAGAGCCACCACCTCCGTAATTGCCTCCTGAAGGACCCGCCAGATTTCATAGGCACGAGTAGTCTTGGTTGTGAGCTGGGCTTGAAGTTCCCCCAAAACCTTCGAAGCCAACTCCCTTTCCGAAACTTCCGATTGAGCCTTTTCTCACAAGACTGAAGATTGTCCGCACACCGATCGATCCATCCACGCAAGCTGTCCTTTACAGATAGGATATCAGAGGGAAGGCGCACACACTCAACTCCATGTAGGGAAGCCTCCACTTGACGGTAGTATTCAACCCAGGTATGCACCAGCGCCTCGTCATGGTAAGTGGCAAGAACGGACAAAGAAGCATTGGCTTCAACAGCAAATTCCTCAGCCATGACAGAAGTGCCAGCGCGAAGATCTTCAATGAGGGTTGCTGGTGAATGAATGCTCTGTTTTGCCATCCTCTCAGACACGCGTCTGGCATAAGGGCCCGGCGGTATGCAAATACGGGACTCTAGCGGAGTCTGGGTTAGCAAAACTGTGAAGATACATGTATGGTTAGTCACCTTTCCGAACAGAGAATACGTACAAGAACACCAGAGTTAAAGCGTCACTTACCCATGGCCATAGAAGGCGGATCTGAGAAGCCCCCAGGCCCATCAAGAACTTCAACTTCGTCATCATCCTGTAGGACTGGTTTAAAAAAAGGGGGGAACACGTCAGCATCATTATGAAAATATGACACGGAAGGCAAAAGAATACCAACCTTGGCCGGAGGAAAGGACGATGCTCTGGGGGGGTACCGCGTGCAGGGCCGCCATATTATGTAGACGCAAGAAGGTTTCTTCCGGAGAAAGATCTACAATAGAAGACGCCAACTCCCGCAATTCTGAGAGAAACAAAAGGTCAGACATATGGAAGGGTCGTTAAAACAAAAATATATACAAGATTACCTTCGATACTTCGTCCATTCTGGACTAGAGGGATAGCAGCTTCAGTAATCTCCTCTACACCTTCCGGTGCGTCACTGGAAATATTTATAGAGTCTATGGCCGGGCCGGTGACCTCCGCTGAAGGAATAAAGACTGTCACCGGAGGCTCTGAGGCACGTTCTGGACTTGAAGCTGCGCCCGCCATAGAAGGCCCTACAAAGGAAAAATATGTAAAGACGAACGATGTGAAACTAATATAAATTATCTGATGAGAAGAACGTAAAGATACGTACCAATACGCCAGAGAGCCTGAAGTATGGCATTTTCGAGCCGCTGCTCTTTTTTGTTTAATCGCGCTCGTCGGGATTCAATCGAAGATAAATCCCTGCCCGCCTTCAGAGCAGCCTCGTTTTTAGAAGCGGCCGAGATTGGCTGTTTGAGAGCCCGTTCTTCTTCCAATGTCAGAGGAACCACTGGTAACATAGTCGGGACCGGATTAACATCACGGAATTCAACAGGAGGAAAGCATCCCTCCTTGGGGCGAACGTTTTCGGCTTCATCCTGTGAACGTTTCAAAGTTTCGGCCAACTGAGCGGCTTCCTCGGCAGATGTACCAGAAAAGAGGAGACCGTCGTCCGATTCATCCGCAGATATAGGCTCATCATGAAGAGGCTCAGACTCGAGCAAGGCATCGAGTAAACCGGTGGCTGATTTCTTCCTTCTTTTAGGGCCCGAGCTAGCACTAGTAGAAGGGCGCTTCCTCCCCTTCGACACTTTTGCGCGGCGCTGCCCAACCTCGCCTTCGGTATCCGTCTTTGGTGACGCCGCTGTTGGTACTTTATCAGGAATCTCTGCCCCGGCTCTAGTGCAAACTGGCATACCAGCAGTACAAGGGATTGATTCTGCTCGAACGGCTTTAGGAATAAGCACCGAATCACCATCCCTCAGAGGAGGGCGAACAACCGACCGTGGCCGCAACAGGGCGCTGACGGCTTGAGCTGGAGCCGGGGCTTTACACTTGAAGAGCACCCTTCTCTCCTCTGCGATGATGGGACTAACCCGGTGGCGATACCGGCCCTTGAAGGGTACCACGGGCTTGGAAGATAGTCGGGCTCGGGAATCATGAAGAGGGAACCAGTATTTAATGGCATGAAATGATGGATAACGTCGCGGACGGCCTCCAATGAGAGAGTAGGCTCAACTAAAAAGGCTTCGAGAGGGACGCCCTGGTTGTAACCTAGCTGCTGGGTGAAGCCATGCAGATTATACCGCATGAAGAGAGCAATGTCATTTAGGCGGAACACTAAGTACGCCGGTCTGATTGAATATAAATGCATGATCTCTTTGTGTTTTAAAGCCGGAGCCCCACTCTTCGATAAATCGAATAACTATTGAATGGGCCCCGCTGGCGCAGAAATGACTCGATCATTGAAAATCATCCCGCCTTCGTTTGAATACGGATTAAGCAATACGCGCAGAGCCCTTAACTGAGTCGGATCAGGAGCGGAGGCATCAACCAACCTCATGACTTGCGGGAAGGTGTATGACTCATAGAAATCAGGCCGCCAGTGTGCAGCAAATGCGCCTAACACATGCATCTCGATCCCCGACGTGAAGTAGTGGAGGGAGAAATTCACGGCGTCTGCACCTGGGTTTGAATGTTGGCGGCAGTACTTAAAACCATGGTATAGGTGTGACAACCTGCAGCGCCAATGACCAATCGCGCTCCTTCGGCTATGCGATGGGCAGGATAGAAGACAGAGGCTCTCATAAAATGGCTGTGCATCGGCATGGCGAACCGGCTAAGCCAGAGACTGATGAAGCCTACAAAGAATGTTTCATCGTCTATTCCAGGAGCAGCGATTGCGTCAAAGGTCACGGCTGACGAATTTGGAATGTAAAACTGGGCAGGCCTTCTTCTTTGGCCGGCAATTTCTCCAAGCTGAATCCGAAGGGATCCTCAATCTTCGCGAATTTCGGAGCTTTCTTGGATAGAGCCTCTTTACGGAGAAAACAAGCAATGAAAGCGTCAAAAGTGACACCTTGCCCTTCCGATGCCATGAACAGTCTCTCAAAAATGCCCAAGGCCTTGATTAGACTCGGGTGCTTGTGCCGAACAGCATTCTCGGTCGTCAAGCTTTCAAGCATAGCTGGCACTGTAGCAAATATATACTCATCATGGGATAATAATTCTTCATAATGCTCTCCCCTAATCGGCAGCTCTGAAATTTCATGGAACTCCTCCAGCGAAATAGAGACTTCGCGGTCCCCTAGCAGGAACGTATTTGTTGGAAGATTCCATTGGTTCAAAAAAGCCTTGACCCACCAGACGTAAAGAGCATGATAGTAGAACAGCGATGCATACACCGCTTGATACAGACCAACTTTCTGCAGCCGTGAGCGTTGGGAGGAAAGAATGTACCGGGCCCAGAAATGATAGCCTACTGGATGGCGCGGGGTAACACCTATCTTATAGACCTGCCCCCAAGGTCGAGCTTCACCCTGACATATTCGGCGTCCCAAAATATCGATAGCCATCATGGGTTGATTGGGTATCCCTGTCGTTGATGGCTCAAGCAGGCCCCCGGGGGTCCAATTAGCCGCATCCACCACATAAACAGTACACGGACGCTCCGTGAATGACATTTAACGGATGGGTTTGTTAGTTATATGTATGCCCTAGAAGCCATTACTGTACATACGATGTATATTGTAGTGGATGCTAGGACATATATAGGGAGGACTTTCTTGCTCGACATGATAGTATGCTATCTGGTTGTACTTTATCTTAACATGTACTCTGATTGTCTCTATGTTACATGTTGATAAAGCCCTTAGGATATGTACTCGACTACTGGGACTATGATGAGATCATACTAGTGGGGCCACGGTAGTCGACGAGTACATCCTATAACTGTTCCTAGTCGTGGGTGTATCGAGACAGGGCATCGATGCACCAGAGTAGACTAGCGTATACGCATCTTGACCCATATGATGGGCGATGGATGATCCCATATCCATCGGTGTTTGACATCAAGGATGGTGTACGGGTGCTCAGTGGAGACTGGGTACACTGGACGGACTCGCCGAGAACTCCCAGATGGTATTATACCATACGTCAGATGGCAGTTCTCTGGTGACACTGGTACAGAGTAGTCTGTTGACCCGAGATCGTCATAGAGTCTTGTGTGATTCCCACTGTGCTTTGATTTCCATCATACCACGTCCAAGAGGGCGTGCAAAAAGGTGGCTTTTGGGTACAGTCCCGAATCATATGGAGGCAATGAGCGATAGGAGGGGATTCGTCTTTCCCGGTATAGGGAGTTGATGTTGTGCTGTGTTCGATTGGCTATAACCGGAAATCCCTGGCCAGGGTTGCTGAGATTTACTGGTAAGTGTTATCAGTAGTTTCTCGAACTGTTATAGACCTCATATCGACACGACTTATCGAGCTACTGGGGTCTGACGTTTACCACCCCTAGGCGAGATATGCGACATATCAGACGACGAGACCGGACTGTACGGGAGTGTTACTGTTTGGATCCACAGGAGAATGTACATGCTTGCTTGTTGATCTTCTGAGCGCTCAATACCTGGGTAGCTGTTACGTTTAGCTGACCGCTTGCAGCTTGTGGGTGTTTGATATGATCATCACCTACTGCCGGCGTATTGACGATTCTTTAGAGTCCTACACAGAGGTTTCTTGACTCAGGCAAAACGGAGTAGGAGCACATATGTGATATGTGCGGGACCGAGGATAATGCGGTATGTGATATCGTATTGTATTCTCGCGATATTTGATATCAGCCGGGTCATCGGATCAAGTGTTGATTCGATGAATCGGTACGGATAAATATTAGTCGGTTATATGCGATATAGCCGGATTGTCGGATCAAGTGTTGATTCGATAATTTAATGTATAATAATATATATGATATATTAAATTGCATTAACTAATATTTGCTCACTAAAAGATTCTTTTTCTCACTCGGGTAATACATTGATATATATGCGATATATGTTAATTGTATTATTTTATTTTGTTACGGTAAATATTATATATGTGATAGATAATATTGTAACATGATATGATAACTAATGCAACTCGTTTAGTGGAGTTTAAACTTGATTAGGGTTCGGATTAGGGTTAATCTTTCTAGAAGTTTCTAGAAGGATTTGTTTGTTTTGTGAAAGATATTTGTTCATGACTCATTCTTTTAATTACCCAAAAACCCTAACCCTAGTCAATTCTCTACAAAGGTTAAGTGAACCATGGTTGCTTTATCTATCATATTATTATTTCCTATTCATCACAAATGCATTATTCTTCTTCTTCCTCCTTCATTCTTCCATGGAAAAGCTTGAAATGGTTTCTTGCTTTGATTTTGTGATGAATAATAGTGAGAAAAAGATAAATAAATAGAGCAAAATTCCTACTTCATCATCCTCATCTTCCCTTGCCATTTAGATGAGGGTGTTCACATCATTTCATGAGTGTTAGCTTGTGTTAAAGAAACTTCGAGGTAGATCATCATAGTATCGAAGATCGGAAGCAAAGGTTGCGTCATTCTCTTCGTGGAACCTCTCGAGAGCCCGGAACCCGATGATCGCAGCGAATGGACCACAACACGGAGCAGATGAAGTGAAGGACCGGATCTACAAAGGTTGTAATCCCTCTCACTTAGTGTTAAGTTGTTAACATGCAAGTTATCGCCTAATCTCTAGTTTAAAGTTCCGTATTCGGGTAGTTCGGCACGGCTAAATTCTTATTCGGGCATGGTTGATGCCTCGTAGACCCTTGTGCGCGTGCCTAGCAACCCTACAGTGGTATCAGAGCCAAGCTAGAGCTTTAGGCGAAGTCTAGACGGAATTTGAAACCCGGACGAACCGAAAACCCGAACCCAAAATTGCTCTCTGGACGATTTCTGAAATCTGGTCTTTTTCAAAATTAAAAATATCCAGAGAACACATCACAAACATCTAAGAGTTACTGTAAAATTTGGAGGCCCAATTCAATATTTCGAGCGCGGATCCGCGGCATGAGCTATAGCTCATGCGGCGGTTGCGCGGCCGTACGGCTATAATATTTAATTAATTTTGCACAGTAACTGTTAGTTTCCAGTGGTGATTTTTCTGGGAATTTTTAATATTTTTTCAAGAGTTGAATTTTCTAAGTTGTTTTGGGGATTCGGTGTTTCGATCGGGGTATCAAATTTTGTCTATTTGGCTTTCCGGATAATTTTTAGAAACTGTTAAAAAGTTCGAACGGATATCAATAACTCACTTTTTCCCCTGGCGGAAAATTTTTCAAAAGTTGGATTTTTTCTACTGTTTAAGAATGTTCTAAGTCATGCAAGTAACTCGATGGACCCTCTAGAAGACAACAAACCTTAACTCGATTATGTGACCGTCTTGAACTGCTCTTTGAACCTTAGGGTTTGGGGCAGTACGGCGTGCCACATGTGAGGCGTTGGCTTGACTCTTCTACGGCTGGACCATTGGTACTGTGGCATGTGATGGACGTTTTTAAACTGATTTCAAGTGTTGAGATATATTGGGGAAATCTTGGGTGCTTGATGATTCGATCGGAAAGTTTAACTTTTTCTATTTATCTGGAATGTGATACAATAATTGGAATCCACAAATAGTTATGAGATAACTGATTTGAATATTATAAATATAGCACTTTAGTCTCAGATGATCGGTTGCCATGGAATTTTGATGTGATCAAAAGTCCGTCGCAATCACGTAGCGTACGCGGATACTCGCCGGGTAAACTTAATAGACAGCTACGCCCCATAGCCCCGACCAAGTGACTGTAGGAGAACCCCGTCGCCGAAAGCATCCGTTAGGGTGCTCGCGGTAGCGGTGTTCCGCCTTGGTGCACTTCGTCGACGGTATCAGGGGTGCGGCCGTCTACTAAAGTTTGCGACGAGCATTCGATCAGGACGTCGGGAATCTTGTTGAATTGCCCGACTTGGTATTGAAAAGAGTTTTCGATAAATGAGACTAAAATGCGGGGTTTATAAATGTTAGGCATGTGATGTCTAAGGAATTCATTTGGTTAGGCATGCGATGTCTAAAGAGGTTGCGGATTCCAACTGTTGTAGTTTTACACTTTCTTTTCTGTGACCGTAAGCGTAGTATGTGGTGTATCGCCGGCTTCGTTGCTATACATCAACGACAATCGGGATACGCATACTTGCTTACGTTGATGATATGAGATATTATGTGTTGCTGTGATATGTTGTATTGGATCGTCGCGTTTGAATAGCCGGGGGTTTTATGTGAGATGAGAGTTTTTTCTTTTTCATTCATGTAAAATTCATTTGTATGTAATATTCTTTTATTGGGGCACTTCCAGATAGCGGAAGATGTCACCGTTGTATATTATTTTCTTTTCCGCATTAGGTAGACCCAAGGCGGGGAGCACAAGTAACCGGGTTCTAGGGTCCAGTGGGAGACCATCTCGAGGAGTCGAGACCAGGTCTCCTAACCCTAGAATTGGCAGTGTTACTTGCCGCTCTCGTAGGGGTCTAGGGATGTGGGTTTGGCTATTCATCGCGACCGTGGAATCCGTGTTTTATACTGGCTCGTATTGAAAACACGGACGTCCTAGTATATCCAATATTTCATATATGTTCTTCTGCTGCAATGTTCTGTGATGAGATCATATTACTGCCTGAGACGAATGTTTATATATTATATATATGAGATATATGTTATATTGCAGATTTCGTTTCAAAAGAAATGCTTGTGAAGCATAATTTAATATGGGACTTCATTAATGAGATTAATGAAATAAAAGAAACCTAAGATGTTGTAGAAACTTGTTTAAAAACTGGTAGCTACAGTTCTTGCTTTGCATAGCGGTGTTCCTTGTAGAACATCCAGCACCTTATTCGATAAGGAAAGGACCGAGATCCCTTCACCGGGAGTGACTCCTTTAGCAATAACTGGCAGATGCTACAAACTCGGTTTGTCTTTTGATTGCTTCTATAGTTTCTGCTTTGCAGAGCGGTATATATGATATATCCTGCACCTTATTCGATGAGGAAAGGGCCGACGATCCCTTCACCGGGAGTGACCCCTTTAGCTAAACTAGAAAGGCCTCAAAAACATTCCATTTAAAATCACTCGATTCTACAACGATATCAAGTTCATTACGCAAAGGGTTTTCTGAAAAACCCGTCGTAGCCCTCCGTCATTTCAGATAAGTACTAGTTAGTATTCGTGCTACGGTAGTTTGGCATTCGTCAAGGCGTAGTGTGCGGTAGCTAACTAGTATTTATCTGCTTATGCATATGATGCGATTGGATTAGGGTATTCGTACGGCGTTGTTTGGCATGCGTCAAGGGTCGTGCGGGTGGGTTTAATTCAATCAAGAAATGTACGGGTTGAACTTGACTAGCGGACTATGAGAGTTTGGCATTCGTCAAGGTCATAGGACGCTAGGGGTAAAATATTATTGGGAATTTCAAGTGTTGAAATTTGCAATGAGATTGCATACCTTCTATGTGATAGTTGGATCCCGATACCCGCTGCGAGTAAGAGTTACTCCTGGGAGAGTTTTACACATTACAATTAGTCGATCAAGTAGGTGTCTAGAAAGGTGTTAACGGGGTTACGCCTCTGGGAAAACGAGATTTACTGTAATTAGGTTCGTGCGAAAGCACGGGGGACCTCCCTCAAAGTACCGACACTGGCCTGGCTGAAAGATTGGCGAACTTGTAGCGTGTAATTAATCCCGGGTAGTCTTTCCTTTTAGGGTTTGAAGGAAGATTTGACTAAAACAGTGGGAGACATCCTGATTAGATATATTATATAACCAATCTAATCTTGCAAGAGCATACGCTGAGTGTTTTCTTCTCTCTCTCTCCAGGTAGCGACCATATCACGCCTTAATCAAGATAATAAAACGGATATATTGACCGAACCCGCTTGTTATATTGAGCTGGGGAACGTTGGTCCCGCTCCAACTTATAATTGTTATAAGACAGAGCAGGAAATTGGGGAATACCAGATTTCCCGTGCCGCCCAAACGAAGAAAGTGCATGCTGATGCATCATCTTCGGGTGTGTTCATTACACAGAACTGTTTCTCAGTATCCTTTACGTCCTGGGTATGTGATACCGGATCAGGATCCCGAATATGTAATCTGTTACATAGGCTACAGAAAGGTAGAGAACTGAGAACGGGTGATAAGTTTCATGAGACAGAAAACGGTGCAAGTGTTGCAGCCAAGTCTGTTGGTCACTATCACCCTGTATTACCTGAATACATTGATTCTGAACAAATATTATTAGATACCGAACCTGATATACAAAATCATATCAGTCTCTTTATTAGTAAAGAAAGGATATAATTTTGTATTGAATGGATAATGTTGTGAACATTTCCTATATCAAGAGTTGATCGGTTCAGGCACGTTATCTAAAAGCATTGACGTTCTAAATCAAACTACAGTTCTTAGTATACAGAACACACACAAGAAGAAGAGTTCAGAAATGAACGAATCCTTCTTGAGGCATTGTAGACTAGGTCATATCAATGCGACCCGACTGGCTGAAGTTACATTTAGATGCATATTTAAATCTGTTTGAATTTACATCTTGTGAAACTTGCCAATCATGTCACAAAGATAAGATGACCACAACTCTGTTTATTGGAAACAGAGAAAGAGTTAGTGAACTTTTGGGACTGATACATGCTGATGTATGAAAGTCCCCTGTCTACACATGCCAAGATCGGTTCTTTGTACTTCATTACATTCTCTGATAATCTCTCAAGATTCAGACATATGTTCCTGCTGAAACACAAGTCCGAACCTTTTGAGATATTCACAGAATATAAGTAAGAAGTAGAGAACCAAAATACGGGTATAAGTATTATGTCCTTTGATGAGATCAAGGAGGAGAATACTTAAGCACGGAATTCCTGGACTGTTATAAAGGAGAATGAGATTCTCTCTCAGCATTACTCCTCCGTATACACCATAGCACGATGGTATATCGGGGCAGAGCAAACTCACCCTATGTGATATGGTGTGCTCTATGATGAGTACTACTGAGTTTTCCTATTTCCTTTTGGGAGTTATGCACTTGTGAAGCTGCATACCTATTGAATGTGGATTCAATAGTTACCAACGAACCTCAGCCTCTCCGCCGATCTAGTAGGGTTCCTCACCCACCTGAGAGATACTTCGGTTTCTCTATGACAGTGGGAGCGAGGATTGCATCATGAGATGATGACCCAACTAGTTTCGAGCTGGCTATCAGGAGTGGGACTCTGTAAGAATGGCTGGATGCTTATCGATCTGAGATGGAATCCTTATACACCAACAAAGTATGGACTTTGGTTGCTTTATCTGAAGGGTTAGATCCCCATCAGGAGCGAGTATATCTTGAGAAGATTACTTGGTGTACATGGAAAAGTTGAGACTTTCAAAGTTATGCTTAATTCCATTCAGATCCTACTTGCCACGGCTACATACCATGACTACGATATCTGGTGGTTGGGTGTCATGACTGCTTTTCTAAATGATGTTTTAGAAAAGAGCATCTATAAGTACACAGCCAGAGGGCTTCGTAGACAGTGGGAGCAGCGAAAACGTGAGAAAGATGCTTTATAAGATAAAGCAGGCATCGCGGAGTTGGAACATCTGTTTTGATGTGGTAGTCAAAGAGTTTGACTTCATCAAAATGGTAAATGAACCTTGTATATACGAAAAGGTAGTAGAGAGTATGGTGGTGATCCTCGTAGAGTACGTGGATGCCATACTCTTGATAGGGAAGGAGTTTCCTATGCTACACTCGGTTAATCTCCGCTTATCACAAGGATTCTCCATATAGGATCAAAGTGATACCTCCTAAATCCTGGGTTTTGGATCTATGAGATAGATCTGATTGGATGTTAGGATACTCACTAGTTGTAGTGAGATGGTATCAATCCGATCCTGGGGAGAATCACTGGAAAGGTTCCAGAGTGATAAGGACGACTGAATGTCAGTCGCAGGCATTGTCTTTACCCTCAGTGGAGGGACGGTATGTTGGAAGAGTTCCAAGCTAGATACCGTGACATACTAGACGATTAAAGGCAAGATACATCGTTACCAAGGATGCTACCAAAGAGGCAGTCTGGATATATATAAGTTCATAAGATGAACTTCGTTCCTACCATTGTGTGACAATGGAGTTGTGGCTTTAGCCAAGGAACTACCGTCCCATCAGAAATCCAGATATAATTCTTAGGAAGTATCACCTGATCATGGAGATGGTTGATCTCCAGGGAGATCGAGGTTAGGAGAGTAGACACAGAGGACAACAGCGCGGATCCACTCACAAAGGCCTTTTTCCCAGTAGAGACTTTTATGGGATGGTTGAGTATGAGATACTTCAACCGCAGCTAATTGTTGGGTATGCGATACCATAACAGATGGCCCTAGTGCAAGTGGGAGATTGTTAGTTATATGTATGCCCTAGAGGCCATTACTGTACATACGATATATATTGTAGTGGATGCTAGGACATATATAGGGAGGACTTTCTTGCTCGACATGATAGTATGCTATCTGGTTGTACTTTATCTTAACATGTACTCTGATTGTCTCTATGTTACATGTTGATAAAGCCCTTAGGATATGTACTCGACTACTGGGACTATGATGAGATCATACTAGTGGGGCCACGGTAGTCGACGAGTACATCCTATAACTGTTCCTAGTCGTGGGTGTATCGAGACAGGGCATCGATGCACCAGAGTAGACTAGCGTATACGCATCTTGACCCATATGATGGGCGATGGATGATCCCATATCCATCGGTGTTTGACATCAAGGATGGTGTACGGGTGCTCAGTGGAGACTGGGTACACTGGACGGACTCGCCGAGAACTCCCAGATGGTATTATACCATACGTCAGATGGCAGTTCTCTGGTGACACTGGTACAGAGTAGTCTGTTGACCCGAGATCGTCATAGAGTCTTGTGTGATTCCCACTGTGCTTTGATTTCCATCATACCACGTCCAAGAGGGCGTGCAAAAAGGTGGCTTTTGGATACAGTCCCGAATCATATGGAGGCAATGAGCGATAGGAGGGGATTCGTCTCTCCCGGTATAGGGAGTTGATGTTGTGCTGTGTTCGATTGGCTATAACCGGAAATCCCTGGCCAGAGTTGCTGAGATTTACTGGTAAGTGTTATCAGTAGTTTCTCGAACTGTTATAGACCTCATATCGACACGACTTATCGAGCTACTGGGGTCTGACGTTTACCACCCCTAGGCGAGATATGCGACATATCAGACGACGAGACCGGACTGTACGGGAGTGTTACTGTTTGGATCCACAGGAGAATGTACAGGCTTGCTTGTTGATCTTCTGAGCGCTCAATACCTGGGTAGCTGTTACGTTTAGCTGACCGCTTGCAGCTTGTGGGTGTTTGATATGATCATCACCTACTGCCGGCGTATTGACGATTCTTTAGAGTCCTACACAGAGGTTTCTTGACTCAGGCAAAACGGAGTAGGAGCACATATGTGATATGTGCGGGACCGAGGATAATGCGGTATGTGATATCGTATTGTATTCTCGCGATATTTGATATCAGCCGGGTCATCGGATCAAGTGTTGATTCGATGAATCGGTACGGATAAATATTAGTCGGTTATATGCGATATAGCCGGATTGTCGGATCAAGTGTTGATTCGATAATTTAATGTATAATAATATATATGATATATTAAATTGCATTAACTAATATTTGCTCACTAAAAGATTCTTTTTCTCACTCGGGTAATACATTGATATATATGCGATATATGTTAATTGTATTATTTTATTTTGTTACGGTAAATATTATATATGTGATATATAATATTGTAACATGATATGATAACTAATGCAACTCGTTTAGTGGAGTTTAAACTTGATTAGGGTTCGGATTAGGGTTAATCTTTCTAGAAGTTTCTAGAAGGATTTGTTTTGTTTTGTGAAAGATATTTGTTCATGACTCATTCTTTTAATTACCCAAAAACCCTAACCCTAGTCAATTCTCTACAAAGGTTAAGTGAACCATGGTTGCTTTATCTATCATATTATTATTTCCTATTCATCACAAATGCATTATTCTTCTTCTTCCTCCTTCATTCTTCCATGGAAAAGCTTGAAATGGTTTCTTGCTTTGATTTTGTGATGAATAATAGTGAGAAAAAGATAAATAAATAGAGCAAAATTCCTACTTCATCATCCTCATCTTCCCTTGCCATTTAGATGAGGGTGTTCACATCATTTCATGAGTGTTAGCTTGTGTTAAAGAAACTTCGAGGTAGATCATCGTAGTATCGAAGATCGGAAGCAAAGGTTGCGTCATTCTCTTCGTGGAACCTCTCGAGAGCCCGGAACCCGATGATCGCAGCGAAGGGACCACAACACGGAGCAGATGAAGTGAAGGACCGGATCTACAAAGGTTGTAATCCCTCTCACTTAGTGTTAAGTTGTTAACATGCAAGTTATCGCCTAATCTCTAGTTTAAAGTTCCGTATTCGGGTAGTTCGGCACGGCTAAATTCTTATTCGGGCATGGTTGATGCCTCGTAGACCCTTGTGCGCGTGCCTAGCAACCCTACAGGGTTATGTTGGTACTTCGCATGTAAAACTACGGCGACCCCTGATAATGTGGTCGTACCAAACTCCCCATAGGAGAAGGCTCTTATTATCCTTATCATGTTTCCTAATCATTGCCATAACTTCCTTGTCTGATGGCGACCGTGGGAAAGCGACCTCCGAGCGTGTGTAAGGGAAGTAGGGAAGTGAGGCCATTGTACCTAAAGGAAGGGGGGAAAACCATTAATAAAAAGTGTGAGTTTGTTTTATGGGACTACTAACTACAAAGCCAGTGGGCCCCACGAAATCAATATGGCGGCTCACAAATGATGAGGCAAGATAATCATTGCGGGAATCCAAGAGAATTCTCATTAAATAAACAGTGGATTTTAAAAAACTCTTAATGTCCTCGAAAAGTGAGTTCTGTTAAGAATAGATGACAGATTCAAATCTGTGAAAAGGGTATCAAAACCCTAAAAAGGAAAATGCTCAAGAACAGAAAGGGAATAAAATTCCCAAAAGTCCCTAGATCTCTCAGAGCTAAGCTCTGTAAGAAAATGGAATTAAATTCCTTCAATAATGGGATTAAATCCCAGAAACCCGCATGGTGGGGAGACAAAAAATGGAATTAAATTCCAAGGATTCTCAAAGATCAGTGATAGGGTAAAACCCTAAGAAGAGAACTAACAATCCTCATTGATTCAAGACCCCAGAGTTTACTAAAAAAAGATTTTTTTTAGATCTCTAAGAGATCAGTCCAAGAAAAGAGCAAAGCTCTGACTGATGGATTTAAAATCCAAGACAAGAACAAAAAGGGTTTCGTAAGAAATGAATTCCATTCATAATCCTTACCAAGAAGAGTTTTTGAAGAGTTTAACTCTGAAGTTCTATGGGCAGAGAGCTAAGCTCTGAAAGGAGAATTAAATTCTCAAGAAAAGAGTTAAGGAAGAAGATGAAGAAACAGTGGTCATCTCAAGGGCCAAATGCCCCATTTATAAGACGTGATAGGAAGCGGTTCAGCTTCCCATTACCCTAGACAATTTAACGGTGATAAAGATGGTCAGCGTTGCACTCACGTGTAACCCATGTGAGAACAACGCTGGGGGGCATTTGTTCCCTCATAAAAAAGAAAAAGGGGAAAAATTCTCCATAATTCAAACCTCATGTGTTAAACACGTGAGCGCCTATATGCAGAGCATATAGGCGCTGCAATCAAACAACTAATAGGATAAATAAGCCTCATGTGTTAAACACGTTAGCGCCTATATGCAAAGAATATAGGCGCTGCAATCAAACAACCAATAGGCTAAATAAGCCTCATGTGCTAAACACGTGAGCGCCTATATGCAAAACATATAGGCGCTGCAATCAAACACCTAATAGGGTAAATAAGCCTCACGTGTTAAACACGTGAGCGCCTATATGCAAAGCATATAGGCGCTGCAGTCAAACAACTATAGACCAAATTGGTCTCACGTGTTAAACACGTGAGCGCCCATATGCAGAGCATATGGGCGCCAAATCAGAGAAGCTAAATAAGCCTCACGTGTTAAACACGTGAGGGCACATCCTTACGTAGAATTAAATTCTACTCAAATAAAGAACCGTTGGATCAAAGATCCAATGGTGATTAAGCATAGAATTAAATTCTATTGGGAAGGATATTTTTTGTTAGACAGAAAATTGGTGGATCAAAGATCCAAGGAGATAGAAGATATTTCCCATGTCTTTCTAAACAAAAAAAGATTGTGCTCTGTTAAACCGAGCATCCTTGGATTAAAAATCCAATGGTGATAAAAATATCATCGTTCAATAGAATTTTATTCTATATATGGGAGAATATTCCCTTAATTTTGTTAAAACAAGAAAACATATTCTGTAAGACAGAAACACTTGGATCAAAAATCCAATGGTGGGTAAAATTCCCCAAATCAATTTTGAGTCCAATTAAATCAATTGGAATCTCTCAATGAGAGATTTTCTCAAAATTAAATAATAAACTTATCTCCACTATATAAAGGACCCGAGACTTCAAGTCTCAATATAGAAAAAAAAACCTATAAGCTCCTGCCAAAATACTGTGGGCTCTTGAGAGAACGGAAAATTTAATTCTCAAAAAAAGAAGACCTTCCTCCTTCAAAACACTTTAGGTAAATAAAAAAGGAGAGATTAAAAATATCCCTCTTGCCTGGTATAATGGATATAAGGGTTTAACCCTCATACAAGAACTTAGTTCTTCCTCTGGTTTGAGATTTGCAAAAGTAAATCTTC
The DNA here is from genome assembly GCA_030015575.1 of Agapanthus africanus. Lineage (NCBI taxonomy): Eukaryota > Viridiplantae > Streptophyta > Magnoliopsida > Asparagales > Amaryllidaceae > Agapanthus > Agapanthus africanus. The sequence continues at coordinate 998,417,448 of CM057337.1, forward strand.
CCACAAGTTAAGAATTTAATTCTCATCAGGGAGATTCTGTTCTTCAGACTCAAAACTTAGGGAAAAGAACTAGGTTAAAAAGAAAAGGAACATATGTTCTGGGAATTTAATTCCTTCGAAATTAGGGTTTAACCCTACATAAAGAACTTAGTTCTTATAAAAATAAAAGAGAACTTAGTTCTCCAATAAAAACAATGATAATGATTCAAAATCTTCAAATCAGAAATCTTGATGATTATCAATGACAAAATGTCATTAATAAAGATTAGTATCTTTAAAAACAAGAAGAACTTGGCGTCTCACGAGAAACACACGTGAGTAAAATTAGTGCTTAGCACTATTATTTTGCCTCATGTGTTTCCCACGTGAGTGCTTAAAACGGACAGAAGAAAAACTAAAACGCCTCATGTGCTTCCCACGTGAGCGTCCAAAGGGCAAAGGAAAACCCCTTTGTGTTGATTAGGCAGCCACCAAATAAAGCAGCTCAACATCCCAAAATAAAGCAATCACGTGAAATACACGTGAAACACTCTTGGAAACCCAAAATCTGGCGTCTCACGTGCATCACATGTGAGCTCCAGCTAAGTGCTTTGCACTTATGTAAAAAAGGGGGTGGGCAAATAAAACCTGAAATCAATGTTTAGCACTCACGTGCTTCCCACGTGAGTATCATGTAAAGTGCTTAGCACTCTATGTTCAGTCAAAATGACTAAGTGCTTAGCACTGAATGGACATCGCCCATATCTGAGCGCCTCACATGTTTCACACATGAGCACCAGAGAAAATTAGTGCTTAGCGCTATATTAGCGTCTCACGTGAAAAACATGTGGGCGCCAGAAAAAAATTATTGCTCAGCACTATTTCAGCGCCCCACGTGAAATACACGTGAGCATTGCATATATTAGACTACTGGGTAGTATAGAAACTCTATCTCATCCCAAATGGGCTAAATTTCCTGAAGTTAAGCATCTTTGATTCTGAATTAACCGAGCCCATATTGCTCATGATTTCCAAACTGATCATAGTCTCAAACATGACTAATGATTTCTCATTGATGATATCCAAAATGATATTTATCCCATATCTCCTAAGGTAATCTGAGTCTCAAATATGACTAACGATTCTTAGGTCCATCACTCCCTTTCCCTCAAATACGGGCTTTGGTTTAAGGGTACATCTCTCCACACCTCTGATATATGTCGTTGTAATTCCTTAACGTCTTCAGAAAGGTGGCTGGTCCCGACAACCAAAAACTCTTTTCTCGTCCCAACTTGATGTAAAATTTCATCAAGACAGGGAATGATACTACCACATTGATGTACTTCCAAATTGACGTGCACACCTCAAATCGGATCGCATCCCAAATTGGACGCATTCCATGCCACCATCGTTCACTACGTCACGTAACAAATACACGTGCACGCAAGATGAATAACGGACCGAAATGTCCTTAAACTAACATTCGTCCCCAAAACGGGAATGTAGGACCGAAATGTTCCTAAATTAATATTCGCTTCAAACATGGCGATAATGGACCGTGACGTCCTTAAACTAAAATAATCAGGGCCCAAATGCCCATATGTTTAAGTCGATCTTAATATCAAACTAGATTAATGGTCCTTAAATAAACCAAACCCAAATCTAAAATATACGGATTTGGACTGATCCGCGCCCTACGGGCGACGACATAAATTAGGCTCCGTATACAATCCACGAGCAATCAAAACAAACAAAAACACACACGACACGAAGTGAACTACAGGAGAAGGAGAAAGTGGTTATCGCAATGCGGTAACGTAATTAACCGCGGGAGCTTGCGCCTGCAGGGAAGAGCGTCCCTACAATAAAAAAAACCTCACAAATGAGGAAGAATCTGATGAAGTCTGCTACAACGGTCGTGTATGTCCAAACCTCCGATATATGGTGTCATAAATCAACTTGGTATCTTCGGAGAAGTGGATGGATAAGTCCAAATTGCATCAGCCCCCAAATTCAGGCAAGACGATCTATCCCAGTTCGTATATGTTTTCGGCAGTAAACAGCCCTCTTGACCCCCAACACGCTATCCGGGTAGCGGGATCCCCGTAAACTCTGCGAGGCCCCCAATACATCCAAGACCCCCTTCAAAACACAACACACACTGCAAATTGAGTTTGCATGACTAGTTTTACCCGTCAATCGGATGTTCCCTCGCTCCAAAAACGAGGGGTTATTAACGGCAGCTTAGTCCGCGGCTGCCGGAGATTCAGATCCCCACAATCAATAAACCCCGACTTACCCTAGGCAGGGGGAATCTGTACATGCCTGAGAAGCGTGCGCATTCCCATTTCAATGGGGTGACGAAAAACACCCTACAGATTCTGGCACGCCTGGTGCGACCCTTCTTTCCTCCCATATCTCGGGTCAATCGTTCATGCGAACTCATTTAGCATATATATCGATGTTTGTACTGAAATAATACTTTTCCGTGCAGCAATCAACTTTCAATGACGATGTCTTCTAAGATGAATTCAGCTTCCAAAGTGATGCTGATCCCGTACGTGGTCAAGATCAATGCTCGCGTGGTTCTCCCCGCAAGCCTCGGTCGGCAGTGGGAGGAACCGCCCAGTCAATTTGGATCCGTCATCATCTACTCTGCCGGAAGCGCTCATCTGGCAAAAATCCCGGCAAACCAGGTGGCACAGCCGGTCTCAAGAGGCAAGAGGCCGAACGTTGTGATCACTAAGGCAACACGACCCAAACTTAAGACGGTATTCAAACGACTCTCTGGTGTTCCAGCTGGGGGCTGTTAGTGTATATGCCCTAGAGACCATTACTGTATCATACTAGTTTGTATATTACTTAATGGAATCTTGGGATATTCACAGTTGTATAGACAGTCTTGCTCAAAATGGTAGTATGCTACTTGGTTTGTTTCTACTTCAATATGTGCATGTGTTTCTTTTAGCATATCGCTTATACATATTAGTGGAGCTCTTAGGATCTTTGCTTGATTACCAGCGTTGTGATGGCAGTCACACTAGTGGGGGTTGGGTAATCTACAAGCACATCTTTATACAGGTCCCTAGTCGTAGGATTATCGAGACGGGGCATCGATACTCCGGAGTAGACTAGCGTATACGCTTCTCATCCCAGCAGGGGAGATGGTCTGTCCCACAACCATTAGTACGTCGTACTGGAGATAGTATGTGGGTTCTCGTTAGGTTACGAGTACACTGGACAGGACTCGTCGGGAACTGCTGGTTGTTACTATACCTATCGTCAGATAACAGTTCCCAGGTGACAGGAGTACAACTTAGTCCGTCGACTTGACACTGCTACTTCGCCTCGAGTGTGTTCCCACTGTACTTTGATTACTACCCTACCACGGTTTAAAGGAGTCGTGCAAACAGGTAGTAGTTGGGTGCATCCCCGAAGCACTTGGAGGCAGTAGCGGTTAGACATGATTCGTCTCTCCCGGTATTGGGGGATGATATCGCGCTGTGTCTAGGAGAGCCATTACATAAAGTCCCTGGCCAGGGCAAGCGAGATTTACTGGTAGTGTTTCCAGTAGTTTCTCAGGGTGTTCTGGGCTACACTCTGGCACGACCTGTACCGCTATTAGGGGTCTGATGTTTACCGCCCCCTAGGCCCGACATGCGATACTCTTAGACGAACAGACCGGACTGTACGGAGATTGTCACATTCAGGCTCAGTAGGAGTTCGGATGGGTTTACCTCATCGGCTTTCTTGTCGACATCTACCTGGGGACCGTTACGTACAGCTAGTGCCGCTTGCGGTCTGTGGTTAAACCCACTGCCAGCGTAGTGTCGAGTCTTTAGAGTCCCACACACAGAGTTTCCCTGCACTGGGCAAAAGGTGCAGATGCCGTATGGTTTTTACGGCAGGGCTACGATCACTTACGTGCACTTGTGTGCGTATGATGTTCGGGCAGACAATATTAGTGGGCTTTGGTTTAAGCCGGATCCTAGTATTGTATGGATGGATTAGTTTTGTCTTCTGTGTATTCGTGTTCTACGGAATGCGGATGCGGGTGTGTATGCACGGTTGTGAGGAGCGAAAAAGGAGGTGTCTCATTAGGGTTTTGACCATTGACTTGGTCAAAACAAATATGAGGTGAGGAAAATATTTACTAATCTTTTTAATGATAATTGTGTTATGGCTAATTGCTTTGACCATTTGACTTTGCTTGACCATTTGACTTAGTTGACTTTTGTTGACTTGGATATTTTGTGAAGCACTAGATTCTTCTTATTCTCTTGGATTTATCTTTGAGATGATAATGGTCAAATCAAGGGTAGCCATCATAATTAGTCATGATAAAAGATTACTAAAGATTTTTCTTTTGGATCATTATCTTCTTCTCATTCTCTCTCATCAAATGAGAGCTCCCATGGTTCCTCTTTCTTTCTCCTCTCTAGTTTTTTCTATAACTCTCATGTGTTGAGAAAAATAGAAATAAAATAGACAAACAAATCCATCTTCTTCCTCTACATCACCTAGGACATCAAGCATGGCAAACTTGTTGCCCTAGTTACCTCGGCTTGAGGTGGAGCTCGGACTATAGACTCTCGGGTGGATCGTCTTCGACTCTAGGAGGCCGCGGAGGTGACCAAGATCCGGATCGATCCTCGGAGCTTGCATGGACAAGGAGGATAGCGGAGGGAAGAACCGAAGGACCGTTTTCGTGAGGTATAATCTCCTAAGCCTAGTAGATAGAACCTTTAGTTGTTTGTTAGTTTTGTTTAGCAAAGATCCTTCATGGTTAGTCTATGTTTCCTTGTGATAAAATTTTGATTTTTACTCTTTCCGCCTCCCCGTAAGTACCGGGATGGGTAACATAGACTTACAGTGGTATCAGAGCCTAGTTAAATAACAACTAACTGTTAGCAAAGTCGTTAGAACTTCGATCACGGAAAAAATCCCGAAAACACACCAAATTTTGTATTTTCTGTCGAATTTCAAAACTAGCCTAAAAATATTTTCAGAGACATGAAAAATACAAGCAGGCTTTTTTGAGAAATCTGTAGAATTTTGGGCGCCTGAATCGCTCATAGGACCGCGGATCCGCGGCCGATCCAAGCGATCCGCTGCGGATCCGCGGCTGAGTCAACTCGGCGGCGCACTAAAATTCTTCTGGGGTTCTCTGTGTTGGTTTTGTGTATTCTGGGAATTTTTGTTTCTGCCCAGATTTGTCTGAGTACTGGATTTTACTTGGGGTAGATTCAAATACAGTTATTGATCGAAATTCTATAAACTTTAGCTAATTGGATTATATCTGTAATGTGATATATGTATTGAACGTCTACTAATCGCTATACGTCGATTAATGGGGGTTGTACATATCTGTGATCTGTGATGTTGGATTGTGTATATGAACTTGTTGGATTGTCGTGGATGAATAGCCGGGGATGTGAGATGAGAGTTTTCATTTTTCATTCAATGTAATATTTGTAATTTGATGTAATATTATTTTATGGTCGCACATCCGGGTTGAGGTTGTAGCCGCCATTGTATATTATTTCTTTTACTGTTTTTGCTCCTAGGATAGACCCAAGGTGGGGTGCACAAACTACCGGGTACTTCGAAGTGCCGAGTGGCCTACTCACGTTGTTGAGGGAGGTTGCTTCACTTCGGGTATTTGGCGGGTAGTTTGCCGCACCCGTAGGGGTCTAGGGTGGGGTTTGGCTATTCATCGCGACCGTGTAATCCGTTTATCGTTGCAGGCTCAAACGAAGCGCGGATTCCTAGTATATCCAATGTGTTCATCTGTGATCTGGAATGTCTATCATTGCATCTGAAGAATGTATATATCTATATATGATATCTAGTAGGCGTTGCTTATGTTTTGCATCCGCGCTAGTCCAGCCCCCGCTCTGTCGTTAGTTAAGTAACCTAACGGGTGATGACGGGGCCCAGTGGCGAATGCGGATGGCATAAGCGTACGTCATATTTTCGTTGTTTTCTGCAATGGTAGGATTAATTGATGGGACGCATTAAATTAATGCAAAGAAAACAAACCAAAGCTGAATCGTTGGAACAATTTCAAAACCCACTCGGTTTTTTCAAAACAGCAAAACTTTTAAAAATGCGGAGCTTAAACCACTCCTTTTAAAAGCTATCAAGGTTCCTTCGATTATATCAAGTTCACTACGTTCACGGTTTCGCCAAAAACCATTCGTAGCCCTCCGTCATTTCAGTTAAATGTTCAGTAGTATTCAAGCTATGTATTTTGACCTTCGCCAAGGCATAGTGATTGGTAGCTGCTGAATATTTATCTGTAGCATAGATAGATGCGTTGGTTTGTGACATTCGTACTACTATTTTGGCCCTCGTCAAAGGTACGTACGGGTGGGTTTAAATTAACCTGGATAATGATGGGTAGAACTTGACATGTGACTTATGATATGTTGGCCTTCGTCAAAGTTATAAGAGCATGGGGCAAAAATCTACATCGGGAGTTTCTAAGGAAATTGAAACTTGCTAGTGCCGCATACCATTTGGAGTTTGATAATGTTGGTAGGATCTTTCAGCATTATCACACAATGATATTTGGATCCCGATCCTACTGTGAGTATTCGCTACTCCTCGGGAGATTTCTTCACTTAACGATCAATGCTATAAACCAAGTAGGTGTCTAGAACAGTGTTAGCGGGGCTACGCCTCCAGGGAAAAGAGGTTATTTAATTAAGGAACTTCGCGAAAGCGTCGTAAAACCTCCCTCGAAGTACCGACATTAGCCTGGCTAAACGGTTAAGCAAGTATTGTACGGTGAGATTAATCCTGACTAATTCTTCTTTTATGGTTTTGAGGAAGGATTCAAGAAACAGTGGGAGCCATCCTGTTTAGATAAACTAAAAACCGATCTAAACTTGCAAGAGCATCATGCTAAGTGTTTTCTTCTCTCTCTCTTAATTGCAGCGACCAAGTGACCAGACATATGTTACATCTAGATAATAAAATGACCGAATCTGACTGTTATGACTGGCAAAGGTCTGTCCAGATGTCCATTACCCATGACAAGCTGGGACACCTCTTCACTAATCAAACCCCTGCCGTCTCAGGACCAGTGTCCATCGTCACGGATACTGATATCCGTAAGACATCGGAAAAGGAATGTGTGAATGCCAAGTGCCTCGTGTTGGCCTCAGTTGATGGTGCATACCAGAGGCATCACAAGAAGATGGACTTAGTTTCTGTCTTCCTCCATAACAAAGATTTATATGGAGAGCAATCTCGTATCGCAAGATATGAGACCTCAAACGAATTGCTTCAAGCGAGGTTGGCTGTCGGGTCATCTGTAGGGGACAACATCCTTACAGAGACTAGCTATTTTGATGAGTTCACGGACCTGAAGACCACGTTGAAGAACGGGTCAAATACTGACTTGATTCTACAGTCTCTGCCCTCTACTTACATCCTGAAGGAAACCAGGGGAGTAGAAGGAAAGGGAAGGGCAAAAGTTTCGGGACTAGATGTGGTGAAGAAGGGACGTTCCTATTGTTACAGGAAAGGACATTGGCAGAGGGATTGCAGGGCTAGCAAAACCAGTAGCCAGGATTCGAAGCATGTTGTGGCTTCGGCTTCGGGTGTGTTTGTAATAGAAAACTGTATGTCAATTAACTCTACTTCCTGGGTACTAGATACCGGATCAGGATCTCATATCTGTAATTCATTACAGGCTTTGAGAAACCGTAGAGTTATCAGGGTAGATGATATGACTCTCAAAGTTGCGAACGGAATGAGCGTGAACGCTGAATCCACAGGGGAATATCACCTAGGATTGACAAGTGGGCAGATATTGATTTTACGTAACTGTTTATATGTACCTAGTCTAGCATGTAATATCATATCTATATCCTTACTTTCTAAGGAAGGATATGATTTTACTTTTGTAAGCGATGTGGTCCACATCCACCTAAATCAAGTTCTGATTGGGTCAGGTACATTAGATAACGGTATATACGTACTGAATCAAGCTCAGGTTTTCAATGTCCAGAATACACTTAAAAGAAAGTCCCCGGAATTAAATCAGGCTTTCTTATGACATTGTAGACTGGGTCACATCAATGAGACACGGTTAACAAAGTTACATAAAGAGGGATATTTGGATCCGTTCGAATATCAATCTTATGCCACTTGTGAATCTTGTCTCATGGGAAAGATGACAAAGACTCCGTTCACTGGACACGGAGTAAGGGCGAGCTCGCTCTTGGGACTTATACACAGCGATGTATGCGGTCCAATGTCTACACATGCACGAAGTGGTTTTTCCTATTTCATTACTTTTACGGATAATTTCTCCAGATATGGACATGTCTTCTTGATGAAGCATAAATCCGAGGCCTTTGAAAAATTCCAGGAATATAAGAATGAAGTAGAAAACAAACAGGCAAAAGTATCAAGACACTGAGATCTGATCGAGGTGGTGAATACTTAAGTGCCGAGTTTTTGGACTACTTAAAAGAGAATGGAATTCTCTCTCAGCTTACTCCTCCATACACACCACAACACAACGGTGTATCTGAAAGGCGGAATCGAACCCTATTGGATATGGTGCGTTCCATGATGAGTGAAGCTGAGTTACCGCGATCTTTCTGGGGTTATGCACTAGAATCAGCTGCATATCTTCTGAACAAGGTTCCTTCCAAAACTGTGCCTACCACACCATATCAGATGCGGTGTGGGAAGAAACCCTATCTTCAATATCTGAAGATATGAGGATGTCCATCTTTTGTTAAAAAGCAGCATGCGTACAAACTCGATGCACGTTCAGTACTGTGTAAGTTTGTGGGATACCCAAAGAACTCCAGGGGTATTTTTTCTATTACGCAGAGGATCAAAAGGTTTTTGTTTCTCGTCATGCCCATTTTCTGGAACATCAGTTTTTAGAAAAAGAAAAAAGTGGGAGCGCAGTAGAACTGGAAGAAATTCTAGAACCACAATCTATTACTGAAAGTTTGGTGGAACCAGAAGTTTCAAAAGAACCGGACATCCCAGCGCCACTCCGCAGGAGTAGTAGGCAGTCTCATCCGCCCGAGAGATACTACGGTTTTCTCATAGACGGGGATCGAGAGGATTGCATCATTGAAAATGATGAGCTTACTAGCTTCCTGCAAGCCATTCAGAGCGGTGACTCGGTAAAATGGCTGGATGCAATGCAGACCGAGATGGAGTCCATGTACACCAACAAAGTTTGGACTTTGGACATTGCTCCAGAAGGGGTAAAACCTGTAGGCTGCAAATGGATCTTCAGAAAGAAGATTGGTGTAGATGGGAAGATTGAAACCTATAAAGCTAGACTTGTTGCAAAGGGTTTTCGTCAAAGATCTGGTTTGGACTATGACGAAACTTTTTCTCCAGTGGCTATGCTCAAATCCATTCGGATCCTTCTTGCCATTGCTGCCTTCCACGATTATGAGATCTGGCAGATGGACGTAAAAACGGCTTTTCTAAATGGAAATTTGGAAGAGTGCGTCTATATGGATCAGCCGGAGGGTTTCATTCAGAGTGGGAGCAGCGGTAAAGTGTGAAAGTTGCTTAAGTCCATTTATGGACTAAAGCATGCATCGCGGAGTTGGAACATCTGCTTTGATGATACTGTCAAAGAATTCGACTTTATCAAAAATCCAGATGAACCATGCATTTACAGTAAGATTGTAGGGAGAAATGTTGTATTCCTCGTTTTGTACGTGGATGACATTCTCTTGATAGGAAATGACAATCCTACCCTACAGTCAGTCAAAGGATTCTTGTCACAGAGGTTCTCCATGAAGGACCTGGGCGATGCCAACTACATTCTGGGGATCCAGATCTATCGTGATAGATCTAAAAGGATGTTGGGACTTTCGCAGTCCAGGTACATCGACACTATACTGAAACGATTCAGTATGGAAGATTCAAAGCGCGGTAATCTACCGGCTTGTCACGGAATCACCCTCTCCAAAGAGATGTCTCCCAAGACTGATTTGGAAAGGGCTCGCATGTCATCTATACCCTACGCATCTGCGGTAGGCTCTATAATGTATGCGATGTTATGTACCAGACCAGATGTAGCATATGCATTAAGCATTGTAAGCCGGTATCAGTCGGACCCAGGGGAGAAACACTGGATAGCAGTAAAGAATATTCTCAGGTACCTGAGAAGGACTAAGGAGATGTTCTTGGTGTATGGCGGAAAAGACCTCCAGATTGAGGCCTTTGCTGACTCCAGCTTCCAGAGTGACAAGGATGACTCCAAGTTCATGTCGGGTTATGTCTTTACCCTTAATGGAGGGGCGGTTTGCTGGAAGAGCTCCAAGCAGGAAATCGTTGCTGACTCAACTATGGAAGCGGAGTACATAGCTGCTTGCGATGCCGCAAAGTAAGCTGTCTGGATGAAGAAGTTCCTCACGGAGCTTCAGGTGGTTCCTACTATTGTTGATCCAATACCTCTGTATTGCAACAACAACGGCGCTATAGCTTTAGCGAAGGAACCTAGGTCCCATCAGAAGTCGAGACACATTTTGAGGCAGTACCACCTGATCAGGGAGATCGTAGATCGCCGGGAGATCGAGGTGAGGAGAGTAGATTCAGAGAATAATACTGCAGATCCACTCACGAAGGCCATACCCCAGACTCAGTTCGAGCGGCTGATCGAGATGATAGGTCTTCGATACGCCAGTACATGGCCCTAGTGCAAGTGGGAGATTATTAGTGTATATGCCCTAGAGGCCATTACTGTATCAAACTAGTTTGTATATTACTTAATGGAAGCTTGGGATATTCACAGTTGTATAGACAGTCTTGCTCAAAATGGTATTATGCTACTTGTTTTGTTTCTACTTCAATATGTGCATGTGTTTCTTTTAGCATATCGCTTATACATATTAGTGGAGCCCTTAGGATCTTTGCTTGATTACCAGCGTTGTGATGGCAGTCACACTAGTGGGGGCTGGGTAATCTACAAGCACATCCTTATACAGGTCCCTAGTCGTAGGATTATCGCGACGGGGCATCGATACTCCGGAGTAGACTAGCGTATACGCTTCTCATCCCAGCAGGGGAGATGGTCTGCCCCACAACCATTAGTACGTCGTGCTGGAGATAGTATGCGGGTGCTCGTTAGGTTACGAGTACACTGGACAGGACTCGTCGGGAACTGTTGGTTGGTACTATACCTATCGTCAGATAACAGTTCCCAGGTGACAGGAGTACAGCTTAGTCCGTCGACTTGACACTGCTACTTCGCCTCGAGTGTGTTCCCACTGTACTTTGATTACTACCCTACCACGGTTCAAAGGAGTCGTGCAAACAGGTAGTAGTTGGGTGCAGTCGCGAAGCACTTGGAGGCAGTAGCGGTTAGACAGGATTCGTCTCTCCCGGTATTGGGAGATGATATCGCGCTGTGTCTAGGAGAGCCATTACATAAAGTCCCTGGTCAGGGCAAGCGAGATTTACTGGTAGTGTTTCCAGTAGTTTCTCAGGGTGTTCTGGGCTACACTCCGGCAAGACTTGTACCGCTATTAGGGGTCTGACGTTTACCGCCCCCTAGGCCCGACATGCGATACTCTTAGACGAACAGACCGGACTGTACGGAGATTGTCACATTCAGGCTCAGTAGGAGTTCGGATGGGTTTACCTCATTGGCCTTCTTGTCGACATCTACCTGAGGATCGTTACGTATAGCTAGTGCCGCTTGCGGTCTGTGGTTAAACCCACTTCCAGCGTAGTGTCGAGTCTTTAGAGTCCCACACAGAGAGTTTCCCTGCACTGGACAAAAGGTGTAGAGGCCGTATGGTTTTTACGGCAGGGCTCCAATCACTTACGTGCACTTGTGTGCGTATGATGTTCGGGCAGACAATACTAGTGGGCTTTGGTTTAAGCCGGATCCTAGTATTGTATGGATGGATTAGTTTTGTCTTCTGTGTATTCGTGTTCTACGGAATGCGGATGCGGGTGTGTATGCACGGTTGTGAGGAGCGAAAAAGGAGGTGTCTCATTAGGGTTTTGACCATTGACTTGGTCAAAACAAATATGAGGTGAGGAAAATATTTACTAATCTTTTTAATGATAATTGTGTTATGGCTAATTGCTTTGACCATTTGACCTTGCTTGACCATTTGACCTAGTTGACTTTTGTTGACTTGGATATTTTGTGAAGCACTGGATTCTTCTTATTCTCTTGGATTTATCTTTGAGATGATAATGGTCAAATCAAGGGTAGCCATCATAATTAGTCATGATAAAAGATTACTAAAGATTTTTCTTTTGGATCATTATCTTCTTCTCATTCTCTCTCATCAAATGAGAGCTCCTATGGTTCATCCTTCTTCCTCCTCTCTAGTTTTTTCTATAGCTCTCATATGTTGAGAAAAATAGAAATAAAATAGACAAACAAATCCATCTTCTTCCTCTACATCACCTAGGACATCAAGCATGGCAAACTTGTTGCCCTAGTTACCTCGGCTTGAGGTGGAGCTCGGACTATAGACTCTCGGGTGGATTGTCTTCGACTCTAGGAGGCCGCGGAGGTGACCAAGATCTGGATTGATCCTCGGAGCTTGCATGGACGAGGAGGATAGCGGAGGGAAGAACCGAATGACCATTTTCGTGAGGTATAATCTTTTAAGCATAGTAGATAGAACCTCTAGTTGTTTGTTAGTTTTGTTTAGCAAAGATCCTTCATGGTTAGTCTATGTTTCCTTGTGATAAAAATTTGATTTTTACTCTTTCCGCCTCCTCGTAAGTACCAGAGTGGGTAATATAGACTTACAGGGGCAAGACTGCCGGTACAAAGGGCATCATCAAATATCGCGGACGAGCTCAGGCGACGACTCCAACAAGTGCACAATCAGGCGTATCTTCAAAGCCTTCCATCGCTCGATCTACGGCGGCTTCCCGAAGAGCCATAGTGTAACGACTCTGTTTTAATGTACAGAAAATTTGTTTAAAAGTTAATGTACAAATGGCGTATTTGCAATCATGTGTATTCTATAAGTATTTAATTTGCTTTTGAACAGCAAGAAAACACTTGTAGCTCATTGGTAAAGCCTTGCACTGCTGTGACATAGCACCTGTGTTCAAATCCTCTCAGCCACATATTTTTTTAAATAATTTTTCTTTAAAACTTTTAGAAGCTCAAAAGTTTACACGTGCAAAACACGTAAAAGTGAAAAGTCTCATAAAACAAACATGTGCACTGAGCCATATGAAGCGACTAGGACACGTGGCAGAGATCCAGAGCCCCACCCCTCGGATTGGACCGGCGAGATTCTCCCCCAGACCGGCACCGCCGGGCCCCCCGTCTGTAATGCTCCCAAACTTTGCCCTAACACCCCTTAGCCTCCCCTCACTACTCCTATTCTGTTTGATTTTTCTGCACATTAACAGAGAGTGTTAATTCACCTCTTTAATCCAAGATTTAATACATTTTTAATTCTCTATTCACACCCTAAACCCTAATTCTATCCTATAAATACCACCCTACACTTTGGCCCTCCTCATTCTAAAATCCATTGCCAAAACTTTCTAAAATTCCTAAGTCCAAAAGTTGTACAAGTGGAGTTAGCCAAGGTCAAAGTTCCGGCGACGACGCGGGACAAATCCGGCGACGACGCGACTCCACGACGCCTTCGAAAGTTCCCTCTACCTCCCCTCTCTTCTCGAAATCAGTAAGTCCCCTCTCCCCTCCTCTCATTCTAATCTAAAACACTCTCATTTCAAAACTCGTCGGAATCGGAGTATTCCGACTTCCGATTCCCTTTTCTTTAAAAACCCAAATTTTCTTAATAACAAACCTACCAATTCTTTATATATTGTTTAGCAATCATAGCCAAACACTTTAGAATAAGTTTCATCTCAAAATAACATGTTATGCAACTTTTATCACATTTTTACGAACAAATACCATAAACTTTACATTCTATATATTTCATCATATTCTTTTGTATTACCTTTAGAAAACTCACGAGGTAATGACCTACATCATTACAACACTCATTCTTGACATAGCACGATGGCTTTTGGAACTTTATTTTGTGGGATAATTACAAGTTTACAATAAAATACCCTAAACTATTACAAAACCATATTCTTTAAATTGTCTTATTTAAATTCCATACGATTAAGTTCTTACAACCCATCTTGGGGAATCCGATTTGGTTGGTGCGGATTATCGCACATCCATTAGACTGGTAGGGCAAGATGCAAACCTCCTCATGAAGCATACGATCTCGATGGAATTTGTATTATAATTTTAAGAAAAACGTGATTTCTATTTAATAAATAAATTCTATTTTTAATAAATATATATATATATATATATTATCAAAATATCTACTTTAAATATATTATATATATTCCATGTTTTCTAAATCAAAAGAGTCACAAAAGATCATGAAAATACCATTATATTCAATACAAGTCAAATTACAAGAAAATACCATATACTATTCAAAGTTAGGATTATATCCACTAGAATATTTCATTTTATAAAAATTACAACTATGAAAACCCTAAAGACGCTAAATAAATACTTGAGGTTTATTTTGAAAATATATCAAAACTATTTTTCATAAACCCCCCTCAAGTTATATTAATTTACAATAAGGACCCTAGTAAATATAGGTTTAAGCGGGACCCGTTCTCTTGAGCCTCAGAGAGCCGGAGAATATGGGTGCTTGCCTATCTAAGCTAGACAAACTAAAAACAGTGTTATCAATACGGTAATTGTCTTGGAAAAAGACACAAATCCTGCCGTCCATGTACAGCAGTTACCGATAACTCCAAAACTAATTCAGGACTTCAATTCTGTTTAATTGTCTGACTCAGGCAGAGTCTCGGTCTAATCTGAAATCAATCTATCCTTGAATATGATTCAAGTATAACTCCAATTCAACATAAATCCATTTATACCAGAATTCAATCTATATCAACATGAACATGATTTGACCGAACCATGGATATACATTTGACTGGTCTACATGACTATCCGTCTATATCCTTTCCATTTACAAGAACTACTAATATTATGGTTTCGGCAAGTCATACATCTATTAAACAAAACAATATACATCAATATATAATACATTACGGGGTTTTAAAGGGGTAAACTGGTACGGAATGTATTAGAAGTGGCACGAGACGGTCACTTTAAAACACCTAACCTGAATATCCATTGCTGTTGTTCCGTGGCTTAACGGTTCCTTGTACTCCGTATACCTTAGTCCACAGAATAGTTGGACTCCTCTCGTATACACTGGTATATTCTGTACCAAGTTACAAACAACCGCGTTAACATAACAAACTCACAATACACCAGTTATATTCTCATATATGTTTATTCATCTGTTTATTCTATTTCTATCTCTCTTTAAGACTTACCGAGCGATTGTTCGCTGACGACATTCCTTCTCTCTTCTTTCTTTGGAATATTGTCAGGTGGATCCGACTCACTGGAGATAGAGCCCAGTTCAGAGGACTTGGATCAGTTCAGCGAGGACCCCGAGCTCTAGACTCTTGTATATACTTTACTTTCATGTTCATGCCATTGTTTAGGCACTGCTTTCATCATTGTATTTACTTTTCAGTTGTGTTGTAAAGAAATGTTTAATAAATAAAAGTTGTTGTTCATTTACATTTCATGTTTTCTTGTGTATAATTACATTATATTGCTTAGTTACGCTTAGCGTGTTTACTTCTGAGTAAATACGTAGCGGGCACAGTCGCGTCTCTTTACCCGTACACCGGGAAGCGGGGCGTGACACGTAGCTTTCCAAGTGCTCAGAACAGAAAGGTTGAAACAGAAGCGGCTCAGGTATCGAGCCAACAAGAGGGCCAGGACTCCGGCCAAGTGGAATCTCGTGAGGTTCCAAAGCAGGGTCATCCCGCGACGACGGCTGAGCCGGCGGTAAAAGTCAGCAATTCCTTCGAAGCTCTGAAGTGGGTTTAGAAAAACCCCACAACCGCTAGAATTAGGAAGACAACTGTCCGGATGATGCTACAAAGAGACGTATCTCAGCCCCAACAGAGAGAGCATGACACTGTCTCTTCAAGAGTCTATCAGGCGCTCTATGTCATGCGAAAACAGCGGGGCAAAGCTAAAAAGGAAGCGCTAGCACCATTCAACCGCCTTCAGTCGATTGCCCGTTACCGAAAAAGAAGGGCTACGACATCAATCTGCCAAAATCAGCTGCCAAAGATAAAAAGACGGCCGTATATGTTATCCATACAGTCTATATGGCAGGCGCGCGTCTCAGCGACAACTTGCGCAGCAAAAGTAAGGATGGGGCCACCACATCTCAAGTCCAATCTGGCTTGAATGTGGTTGCCGTTTCCCAAGATCAGCCACCTCCGCTGGATGATGAAAACCCTCTCGATGAGGCCGATAGGCAGAAGGACCCCTCAGTCCATGTGGAATCAAGCTCGACCAACGAAAAAAGCCTATTTCCGCCCCAGGACCGCAGAGCAAGAGCTGCTTCAAGAGCTTCGAAAATAGCTCAGGAGCAAAGATAAAGAGATGTCCAAGCTCTACTAAAAAATTGATGACCTGACGAATGTTGTGATGCAGATCACAACTCAAATTGTTCGGGCGCCTTCCAATCAAGCACATGTCTCTACTCATGAGCCGGGCGATAATTACCTAAAGCAACCGACGCCTGCACCTTTGGGTCTAAGTTTAGGCGAGCCGCACGAAAGCCGACCACATTCCACTTCTGGAGACGCCTTAGCTCCGAATGGCACTATCCCGCTAACACAAGATAGGATAATGGATTTGGTCACCGGTAAGGTTAAAACATTGGTAGCCGAAGCCGAAACTCAGAAAGAAATTGGCAGTAGTGGGCGGTTATATCCCGCACAATACGATTTGATCGAGCTCCCCAGCGGCTACGTCATTCCTAAGTTCGGAGGATTTGATGGGACGGGAAACGTAAATCAGCACGTCATCCACTTTAAAGTGTCGTGCGGAAATACAGGGCGTAATGATGCACTCCTTTTTCGTCAGTTTGTCAATAGCCTGACCGGTGTTGCTTTCGACTGGTACGCGAGCATACCAGACGGGTCCGTCATTACTTTTGCCCAAATGGAGTCTCTATTTCGACAAAGGTTCATGAGTGTCAGTGATAAAATCTCCATTGCTGACCTTATGAGGACCAAACCGGGGAAAAACGAAAGCAAAATGGACTTTATTGTCCGATGGCGTAACCTCACTGTCAAGTGCGAACCGCCGCTAGAGCAGGACCAGTCCGTCAGCCTCCTCATTGGGAACCTTAACAATTGGATGGTCCTATTCTTATGTACAACATGCCTCGAGACATTTCAAAAGTTGACCAAAAGAGTTCAAATATTGGAACGCTCGAAGCAAGAGTCTACCCCGGACTCTCAGGGTGACAAGTCTTGAAAGAGCAAAAGGGATGACAATCGTAGAAGCGGGAATTCCAGCAATACCAATGTCTTCAATGCGTCCGACAATGAAAACAAACGAAAGGCAGGCAAATCCAAAACCAACCGGTCTCGAAAGCCAGTGCTGGGAAGAGAAGGGCCTTCCCTAGAAGAGAAAAAGAACAAGGTTTACTCTTTCAGAAAGGACAAGGTCCGCAAGATATGCAAAGATGCCTTAAACAACGGTCTACAATTGCCAGAGTCGAAAAGACCCCACGAAGCAAAAATGACTGACAATCCTCTATATTGCTTGTACCACCGAGTAGTGAGCCATACGATCGAGAATTGCTATATTTTCAAAGTCTGGGTCGAGAAGCAGTACAAGACTGGGGAGATCGAACTGTCCAAAAGTGTGTTGATGAACAATCAAACTGTAACCATCAACTTTATACAGACACAAGCTGAAGCCTTCTGGGAGCAGACATCTGAACCCGCTACCCTGAGGAATGAAACCGACTCGCCGCAGCCTCCGTGGAGTATGCACATCTCTAATAAGACGAAGAAGATGCTAAAGCTACTTCAGAAAGAGCCCAGAACAGAATGGGAAGGGCAGAAGAAGCCAACCATTCCAGCTGCCAATTCGGATCAATCAGGCCCAAAATCCAAAAATCACAAGAAGAAGAAAAGTGCGGCTCGACGCGAAAAAGAGTCCGCGGGGAGATCGACCATTCAAAAGTACATCGATTCCCTCGAAGACTATGAACAAAAGGAAAGAACTTTGATTCAATTGAAGGAGTTCTTCCCCGTAGAAGTGGCTGAGATTTTGGAGGAGCTCGAAGAGGACTCCAATGACGAGATCACTATAGTGATCTACTACGCCATCCACCTTGGTAGCGACTCTGAGGAAGAGCTTTGTTTTCCCGAAGAGGACGAGAAGCTTACCACAAAGGCTAACCAAATCCAGCTCAGAAGCGGCAGGGCCCTACCGCCAAATCAGGGCAACGCCCTAAAAGGAAAGGAAAAACAAGTCGCTAATGAAGAAGGTGGCGGAGAGCCGGCTCATGAAAACTCGAGTCATTTCTCAGTGGACTATAATGTCTTGGCCTATCTCCGTAAGCTTCCATCTCTCCTAAGCATTTACGATGTCTTGGTCCTATCTAAGGAGCTTAGAGATGTTCTCATTCACGCTCTACAAAACCCCGAGCGGTACCAGGCTCGCTTTGCGGAAATTAATATAAAAGAAGCCTAGTACACTCTGCATGCCGCCGCGGTCACGTTTAAGGACGAAGACCTGCTACTGGGAATAGCTGAGCATAACCGGCCGCTTTACGTAACCGGGTACAGTGATGGAGATCGGATTAATCACATATTGATTGATCCACGGTCCTCAATGAACATCATGAATTTGCGGACTCAAAAGAATTTGTCAACGTATGTCCGACATCTGTCAAGGAAAAAGATTGTCATTCAAGACTTCAATCAAAATTGCTAGCAAGTTCTAGTATCCATAGCTCTACCGATCAGGTTCGGAGACCTACAAACCGAAGCAAGGATATACATGATCGACGCCGACACGTCTTATAAAATTCTCTTGGGACGGCCGTGGCTCCACGATTACGGTATTGTTCCGTCAACTCTCCATCAATGCATGAAGTATACTAAAAATGGAGATGAAAGACGCATTGATGGAGACATCCAGCCATTCGGTGTGCATGAAGTCTGATATGAAGATTCTCAGTACTTCGTGAACCCCCAAAATACTGAGCCACGACTGACCAAAGACAGAACGACTCCGAAACTCAAAAGCAAATCTGAGCCGGCTGTTCAGTTGATAAAATTGCACATTTGTATTACATTTTTCCTACCATTTTCATATTAAAGAAGGACTTTATTATAATATATCATACATATGAGGGTTTATGTGTAAAAATACTATTTTCCATGTGTTGATATATTATAATTAGCATTTGGTAGGAAAATGTATGCGAATAATTTCATTGACCAAATCCTAGTAGAACAAAGTCTACTAAATATTATTTGAGTTGTTGTGCAGAATTTTTCCAAGTTGTGCAGAATTTTTCAATGCTAGAATCAAGGAAATCAAGTTGTTGAAGAAGACTTGCCTAATTAAGAAAGCAAAAACTTGGAGACCAAGTCTGGCAGCAACCACGAGAAGATTTTCATGATACAAAGGTTCCTAGGACCTCCAAATGTCACAAAGACAGAAGCCTTGAATTTTGATCAAGGGAGGAGATTAAACGGCCGCGGATCCGCGGCCTTACCCACCCTTGTGCCGCGGATCCGCGGCATGATAGAGGGATTACATGCTGAAAATTTGGGAAATGAATCTCTGCTAAATTTTACCTAATTTGGAAGCAAAGGTTTCGGGTTTTGGCACTATAAAAAGGGACCGAGAGCCTTTTGGAGAAATTATCAAGCCGAAGAGATCACGAAGTCCCTGACGCTCACGCATTCAGGTTGATCATCAACTGTTCGTCTACCTCCTTAGGAAAGATCGAGAAGCAACTAGTTTTGTAATCATTTTCTACGGAATAAAGTGTAGATTGTTCAAGTTGATTAATAAAGGTAGTTATTTTATTTAATTCTTTTGCATTTTACATTATGTTTTCTCTCTCTGTCTTTTCATCTTCTTCTTCCAACATGCGCGAGTAATTCTCCGCTTGTTAGGGTTCGTAGGATTAGGGTAGGCTAATGGATGATGAACATCCCTAAACCCTTTTTAAGTCCTATAAAGTTTATGAACTTTATCAAAAGAATCATTAACATCCTAATCGGGCGCGTTAGCAATTCTTTGCTAGTTCCGACCGCGATTAGAGATTAGATTAATGATTGTTTTGGTAAAGGCTAGATTTGAACGGAGTTCCGTGTCGAGATGAGGGTTAAGAGTGGGATTCCTTTTCCCTCCAGAAACCCTAATCTACACGCATCACCGTCGTTCTAGTTTTAAATCTATTAAAGGATAAAAAGGGTAACCTTTAATTAATCGTCCATAACTACTAAATCCTAACGAACCCTACAAGCCCTCTTATTATATTATCTACATCCCTAAAATAATCTAGATCTATATTTTGCATTCTTGCTTAACGTAGATCTAGAAACCATTCTTCAAAATTCTTTATCCCTCCTCTCTTTCTCAACACATCTAAAGTAAGAGTAAAAGATTCAACATTTCCCTGAGGACGACCCGTACTCACCTCGGTCTAGCTACACGCGACACCGTTCTGATTGCGGTTATTCTACAAACACACTTTTTCGAAACAATCAAATGGCGCCGTTGCCGGGGATACGTGCGTAATTTTTTATTCTTACTATTTGTGTTGAATTCTTAGACGATTCATATCATTATTAAAACAAAACTGCAAATTGCATATTTAACGATTTGTGTGTGAATTTTGCGAGGGAATCTGGAGTCACGGACTTGAGGAAACAGGAGATCTAGGGTTTCACATTTCTCTGGTATTTTTCTTAACTCTTTCTCTCTTCTCTAAAATACAATAAAATCTATTTTCTGCAGGATTCTTTGCAAAATAGCGCCGCTCAAAAATCTTTTTGCAAAATTTTTGTGATTGGTTTTGTTTTGCATATTTTAATAGGGACTTTAAGGGGCAAAGACCAAATCAAGATTAGGTGGGGATTTCATCACCCTTCCTAAGCCCCACAAATCACAAACCGAGCATCTAGATCAACCCTTCATTAATTTAAAAAATATCTAGACCAGACTCTAAGAACTGTTGCGCTCATTAAGGACAGAGGAAGGTCGTGGGTAATCTATCGTTTATCCGCATTACTTTTGTAGTGCCTAGGCAAGTGTGTCAAAGGCTAGTGGTTTTTAATTAAGCCCACTATTGTGGTTCCTTCCCACTTATCTGGCACTTATCTGGATACAAGGGTAGTACGGAGGCGGTAGAGGATTGATCCTGCGGCTTGTCCTTTGGAAGTCTAGGAGCGGTCTAGAGACTGGACCTAGGTGACCTTAGTTCTAGGGTTGCTTGTGCATCTTAGGGAGATTTGTCCTACGTCCCACTTTTTCAAAACAAGCCAATTTTAAATCACACACACGCTGCCACTTGCACTAAACCCGCTTAGTGCATGCTCGGCTGGACACGGGATCCTAGTGCCCGTCTTGTCCGCGTTCCTGCTATCGACGCCGAAGTCGGTACTTTTTCATCTTCTTCTCCCAACATGCACGAGTAATTTTCCGCTTGTTAGGGTTCGTAGGATTAGGGTAGGCTAATGGATGCTGAACATCCCTAAACTCTTTTTAAGTCCTATAAAGTTTATGAACTTTATCAAAAGAATCATTAACATCCTAATCGGGCGCGCTAGCAATTCTTTGCTAGTTCCGACCGCGATTAGAGATTAGATTAATGATTGTTTTGGTAAAGGCTAGATTTGAACGGAGTTCCGTGTCGAGATAAGGGTTAAGAGTGGGATTCCTTTTCCCTCCAGAAACCCTAATCTACACGCATCACCGTCATTCTAGTTTTAAATCTATTAAAGGATAAAAAGGGTAACCTTTAATTAATCGTCCATAACTACTAAATCCTAACGAACCCTACAAGCCCTCTTATTATATTATCTACATCCCTAAAATAATCTAGATCTATATTTTGCATTCTTTCTTAACGTAGATCTAGAAACCATTCTTCAAAATTCTTTATCCCTCCTCTCTTTCTCAACACATCTAAAGTAAGAGTAAAAGATTCAACGTTTCCCTGAGGACGACCCGTACTCACCTCGGTCTAGCTACACACGACACCGTTCTGATTGCGGTTATTCTACAAACACACTTTTTCGAAACAATCACCGGCTGTCACTTTCAAAAGCAAAACCCCCCAAGTGCGTCCGCGTTTTGGCAGTGGCAATGATGAATCCGACGCTGGAAATCTATCCTTCCGTAAAACTCGCCCTCATTTCGGTAGCGGTACAGACATGTCTGATACTGAAGACCTATCCGGCAGCAAAATTCGCCCTCATTTCGGCAGCGTCACTGAAGAGTCGGAGGAAGATGACCAGTCTTGCAACAGCTATGTAGATTGGGCCATCATGCAAAAAGCGAAGCTAAGAGAATCCTTCAAGATTACAGAAGGTTCCTTAGCTATCACAAGGGTGCCAAAATAGATGTGCAAGGAGCTGGATGCTTTGTCGGTCTCTACCGTGAAGTAATTGCAAACTTTCTACGTTCCCAGAAGGAAAAATGGACTGAAGGGCATTCTGTTTTATGGGTCAAATCCTGTCGTGCACCCGGGTGATTTGTCTGTCGCGTGTCTTCCCTATGAGAGAGGCATAAGAGCCGCCTCAATCCCAGATATTATGCGCCCGAGATGCTGAAATATTTTAAAAAGTGCGGATGTCGGTCATATCAAACGGAATCCGAAGCGAAGTTTTATGAGAGGCTATGGCATCCGCCTCAGGTCCGAGCACTCATCGATGGACGAATTCCAGATAGACGAGGCATAGGTTTCATTCAACCTGATTCCAAAGTATGCTACATGATCCATATTAGTGAAGTCAGCGAAAGGTCAAATGACGACGACGAGATAGCCGAGCTAGAAGAAGCTCATCGAAAGCTCGAAGATGGCGGACAAGCAACCTTCCACGAGCTAACCGAGGTTGATTTGGGAACGCCCGATAATCCAAGGCCGACTGTAACGACCCTAAATTTTCTGTATAGAATTTTTCTTTTTAAAAGTACAGAAAGAAGTTTGCAAGCCTGAGCACAATTTAAAAGTTATTCTTGTTTAAGAATAGCAAGAAACAACTTGTAGCTCACTGGTAAAAGTCTTGCACTGCTGTGACATAGCCTCTGTGTTCGAATCCCATCAGTCATATATTATTTTTCCTGATTTTTCTTTTAAACTATTTGGAAGCCCAAAATTTTACACGTGCGCTACACGTAAAAAATGAACGGTCAGGAAAACAAACATGTGTAAAATGATGTACAAACAGAGAGGGACACAAGGTAGAGATCCACCGGCCCCTACCCATAAAATGGCCAGCGAGATTCGCCCTAGGGCCGGCGGCGACGGGTCCCCGTGTGGAAAAGTCCACATACTCTGCGCACTTGACTCTTGGCCTACCCCCATTATCCCTGCACTGTTTATTTTCTCTGCAATTAAACAGAGAATTCAATTTCACAACAAAATCCATTTTTAATGCATTTTAATTCAATCTTTCAATTTCAAAACCCTAATTCCACCCTATAAATACAACCTCATATCCTAACCTTTTCTCATTCTGAAATCCCGAGCCAAAATTATCAAATTTTTCTAAGTACAAGTGGAGTATAAGTGGAGTTAGCCCAAGGTTAACTTCCGGCGAAGAAAAGAAGCAATTCCGACGACCCCGCGACTCCACGACGACTACATAATCTTCTTCTACCTTATCTTCACCCTTCTAGCTAGTAAGTCTCATCCCATTCCTCTCTTTCTACAATAAAAGTTTTTTTTTCAAAACATGTCGGTAAATAGAGTTATACCGACATTTGATTCTAAAATGTTTAAAACTACAATTTTTCTTAAGAATTGCTCATTCATGTTTCTATACCTTGCTTGTTAATCATTAAACTAATATTTAGAAACAATTTTCATTCTAAAACTCCATTTTAAATAACTTTAATTAAACTTTTACATTTAAATACCATGAATTTTATATACGTTATCTTTTAAACATTTTGCTTAGCATACCTTTAGAAAACTTTACGGGGTAATGACCCACCCCTCACATACACACATATTGACATAGTACGATTCTCTTTGAAACATATTTTCGTGGCAAATACAATATTCCATCTAAATACCATGAACTGTAAAAACCGATTTTTCTTTGAATTGTATTATCAAAATCTTTGCAATTATGCCTCTACAATCTATTTTGGGGAACCCGGTATTGGATGGTGCGGATTATTGCATATCCTCGGGAAAGTAGAGCGAGATGTAGACCTACTCACGGAGCATTCGGTCTCGAAAGATTTTAATAAGATTTTTAAGAAAAACGAGATTTTCTATTTAATAATAAAATTAATTTTAATAACTATATAAATATTATCAAACTACATATTTTTAAGTTATAATAAAAATTCCATATTTTCTAGAAAATAAAAGAATGACAAGTTTCACCAAAATACCAAGACAAGTTTTACATTAAAATATCTCGAACTATTCAAGTTATGTAAATATTTATTAATATACCTCACTTTTTAAAATTCACATCCATGAAATCCATGAAAACTTTAAAGAGCATAAATAATTACTCGAGATTTATTTTGAAAGTATATAAAGTATTTTTCATAAAACCCCCTCGAGTTATATAAATTACATTAAGGACCTTAGTAAGTTTAGGTTTAAGCGGGATCAATTCTCTTGAGCCTCAGGGAGCCGGAGAAAGTGAGTGCTTGCTTATTTAAGATAGAGAAACTTAACGGAGTTATCAATAGTAATTGTCTTGGAAAAAAACACAAATCCTACCGTCCATGTGGAGCAGTTACCGATAACACCCAAATTCAATTTAGGATCAAAATTCTGTTTAAAGTGTCTGACTCAAGTCCGAGTCTAAGTCTAACATGAATCCAATATACCAAACATGACTACTTGAACCTGAATATCAGAACAAGATCAATATGTAGATATGACTTGACTTGACCGAACCATGGCTATATCTTGACTTGATTACACGACTACTTGATACAATCTTGAAACCGTTTACATGAACAACTTATATTCATGGTCTCGGTAAGTCTGATAACTACAAATCAATACAATATATATTACGGGGTTTTAACGGGGTAGATTGGTACGGAATGTATTAAAAGCGACATGATGATGGACACTAAAAGACGTAGATAAACATCCATTGCTGTTGTCCCGTGGGTTTTGACGGGGCCTTGTACTTTCATGTTCCTATAGTCCACGGGATAGTTAGACCCCTCTCGTATACACTAATATATTCTGTACAAAACTACAAACAACTACGTTAGTATAACAAACATATACCTATCTTTGGGACTTACCAAGCGCTAGTATAACAACCAGTTCTCTCTTCTTTACTTGTTCTATTCAATCCTTATCTTTGGGACTTACCAAGCGCTAGTTCGCTGACGACATTCCTGTTTCTTTCTTTTTTTGGAATGTTCGTCAGGAAGACCCGACTCTCAGTAGATCGAGCGCGGCCAGGAGTACTTGGAGGAGATACCTGAGCAGCACGACTACTAGTTACTTGTACTTATTTACTTTTCAGTTCATATGTCACTGTTTAGGCATTGCTTTTCATCATTGTATTTTCCTTTTCAAAAACAGTTGTAATGTAAATATGAATGTTAATAAAATTTGTTGTTTATATTACATCTCTTGTTATTTTTGTGCTTTTATTATTTATTGCTTATTTACGCTTAGCGTGTTTACTTCTGAGTAAACACATCAAATTCACTATAGGACGCAATTGGAAAAGTATGTAAGTTAGTTTAGAACAGAGCCCCACTTGAGGCATATAAGCATATAATACTGATACAAAGATTATACAAAAATGTGTCTCTAATCCAATATAGTCGACAGAATGGGCATGACCAAACACCGCCAAGTAGCAGATATTAGTGATGATGGCATCAACAGATTGTTATGAGGTTTAAAATAGAACTAGGGAGCCTATTTAAATTAGAGCAAGCGAAGAACAAAATAAATGACTAGTTTTGGTTAGTCGTTAACTGCGCAAAGACAATAAGCTAACTGATATAATGATATAGTTTTTCATTAACATGTTTATGGATTCGATGCTTTGCTTAAATACTTCTTTAATGCGCATTTTGTCAGACAGGTTGCATGCATGACATCAAGGACTCAAGGAGCCAACTTTAGCGAAAATTTTCCACCATCAAATATTTATAAAACTTGTTTATACTTTAAAAAATCAAAATTTTTCCAAGCTTATTAGACCATAGGCACAAAAGATTCTTCAGTTTTGAATGACCCGGGACGAAACGAAATCGAAAGCTGTAGAAATTGAAAATCAATCTTTTAAAAAAATAAATTAAGAAAAAGATAAAAATTGTGCCTAATTGAAGAGGAGAAGGCGATGATGGAATGAATCGCCGCAAAATGGAGCAAAGAGAAATCGAACACTCCAAAGAAGAATGGCGTTTAAAACTGAAACACTTGGGTCTTTTAGAAAAGGCCCGGCCTGTTTACTGTTTCCTCGAAGGCTGCTTGAATTTTGGTTAGTGTTGGGGCCCAATTATTCAAAATTTAGTGGGAAGAGGAAAAAGGTTGCAATTTATCAGCATAAAGGTTATGAATGGTCGCCAATGCGGGACGTAAACGGATCCCATATGGATATAGGTATTACCATACTTTTATCCGGTGATTCTAGACGGATTCGAATACGGAATTGGATAGCTTTTTGAAAATGAAAATAATTATTGTATCCCGTAAAAAACAGATTCGGATACAATATTAAATGAATGTTACAATAAAAATTTCTCAATATGGCCGAAAGTTACTGTTTTTGGTAATGGATGCGGAACGGATTGATGTGTTACCATACCCGTATCGTGTGGCTATTGACGGATGCGGATACGGATTTGGATAGTTATTTGGAATGAACCATATTCGATAAAAATCGGATACCGGTACGGTATCAGCTTGGATTATCCGTATCCATTTACATTCCTAGCATCTTGCATATTCTGGCATATCCGGCCACGGTAATCGTTGTTTTGTTTGCTTAATGAATAAAGCAACCTAGAAGGAGACGTAATATTTAAACTTACAATCTTAACAATGTTATAGAATGAAGCGGTCCATATCCGCCCATAGTAGCTATTGTTCCCTTTCCTTAAGAAGTGAAGCCAGAAAACCAAGTTATGTAGGATGAAAAATTTAAAGGGCATAAAATGTCATAGTGAAGGAGTCATAAAACTTTTAGTTTGAAGGGATGTGATTAAATTCATAAAACTTTTAACTTGAACGTGATTAAATTCGTTATTGTTTATTTTTTTTAAGTTCATTTTACATAAGAATAACTCTTGTTTATTTAATGGATCATTTTCATTTTTTTGATATATTTTTGTATTAAAAAATCAAAAT
The DNA here is from genome assembly GCA_030015575.1 of Agapanthus africanus. NCBI lineage: Eukaryota > Viridiplantae > Streptophyta > Magnoliopsida > Asparagales > Amaryllidaceae > Agapanthus > Agapanthus africanus. Next base: position 998,444,906 of record CM057337.1, read on the forward strand.
TACTTACCTAGATGTTACAATTTGGTAAAAGCTTTTACTAAAGATATGTTAGCAGAAAAACAATTATCAAGACAAAACGCTCGCGAGGCTCGAACAAACAACCTCAGCAACCAAAAGTTCAAGCCTCAACCAATAATACGCTTGAATCTCCTAACGCAAACTTATAGCACAAATTATATATAGCTATAATTAACTTATTGATTGAGCATATTATATCGACTCCGCGGATCTAGGTAGAGCGGTCGCCTATCCTCGACTCTATGTAAATCCTCCCGTGGGTGAAGCAGACTGGAAAGGCATATAATATCTAAACTTGCAACTGTACGGATGTTGCAGAATCTTACATATATATAGGGCTGTTAAACGAGCCGAACAAGCCAATCTTGGCCTTGCTCGCCTCAAGCCTTTTTAGATGAAGCCGAGCTCTAGCTTGACTCAACCTCATGAGAATCTTGGCTTGCTCGGCTTATGTAAAAAGCTCGGTCCATGTAACACTCTAACACTTTATACTTTATCTTATTTAGGGTATTTCAATTTTTACGACAGATTTCTTTATTACTATTGTTTTTGGGTGTGGATAGTGTATTTGGCAACTGTGGTTAGTATCCAACCCAACTCGCATATTTGAAACCCATTATGATTCAAGATTACGTCATGTATTTGCTAGTACCGAGCATCCATGCACACATAGATTCTATATACGCATATATGATATATTTTATATCTGTATATCTTTTAAATAATACAAATAATGACCAAACAATATATTTTGATACATAGCATGGCATATTATCCTACCCCATATCATGTGGTTGCATCCGTACATCATGTTCATGTCCTAATTGTTAAAACATACTCGTTTGGATCGCTACGTATATTTATGTAGATCCGTACTTGGGGGTATGCATTTTTTTTGACTGGATATCGCATCACGATTTTAACTTTTACGTATATTCTTCATATTTAAAAACTAGATTTTTAGAAAAGACCCGGGTAATTTTCGAAATAGTTTAAGATCATCTGTATAAACACAAAATATATATCATAATATTTTTTTTCTAAACAACCAACAAAAAACAACCAACAAACGGTATATAAATATATATTATAATATTTATAATAACAAAGTAACTCTTTCTCTCTCATTCTCTCTCTCTCTCAACCTCCTCTCTCTCTCTCTAAACATATATATATTATATATATTTATAAAATCTAATTATTATCTTAACTCATAATCTCTCTCTCTTCCTTCTTTTCTTCTTCTGCCGCAACGAGAAAACCCAAACCCAAACCTAACCTTTGACCACGTCCTCGCCATCGTCGCCCCTCACCGTCACCGCTCACCATCATCACCACCTCGTCGACCTCACCCTCATCACGACCTCCATATCCTCTCCCCCTTCTCAATCCCGAACATCTCGGCAACCTCGACGCTGACCCCCTGCAGCAACCCAGGAACCTCACAACCTCCCCGGAGATCTCGCCGTCGCCAGCGCCATCACCCCGTCTTCACCTCCTCACCTCCCTTTCCTCTCCCGACACCCCAGACCATCGCCACCACCAACCTCCCAAACCCTCAACCCCAATCAACAACTCAAGAAACCAACCGCCACCTCGCCGGCGCAGCCACGTCGACGTCGGCCATCGTCGCCGTCGTCTTGCCTCTGTTCTCGCCACCCCAGAACCCGACACAATACCACCCAGTCTTCTTCTCCTTCTTTGTGTTCTTTACTTGATCATTTCTTGAATCTCCGATCGGCTCGCCAGAGTTGCGCGCGTCGCCGACGATCCAGACAACCCAGTCACCGTCGTCGTCATACAACCTAGTCACCACGTCACGTCACTGATCAGCCAGGTCCAGTCCTGCGCGTGAGTTTGCATCGCAACGTTATTTCCGACATCGGACGTAGCATCCGTATCTCGACGTGAGATCCGATCAGGCAAGTTTTAAACTTGAAACATGCTATGTCATATTATATTGATATTATATGAATAAAAATAGTGCATGTGTTTTATTATTCAGCAAATATTACCGATTTACGGTTTTACGGTATCCATTCGTATCCGTACTGATAATCGTTTATCTAGTTGCATGCCAGAACATCATAATATCATTATACCACTACATCAGTACAGCATGTTATCTAGTTTCCATCATACATGGTAATGGACGTATAATGGTTATTACATTTAGATACATATGCATTCTGGTATCAGTTGTGTTTACCGTATTCCGATATTGATTACAGTTTCACATTGGGTATCTATTTGGTTAATATATATCACATGACACGTTCACGACACACTACTTGACTTGTTACTTGGATCTAGTTACTAATGTCAACAATACTGACGTGTTGTCCCGACGGACGTAACTTGTTGTCTGCATAGACAAAACCTGTACCTACTTGATCCTGTGTTGGCATTAGATTTATATCGGCAATACCTGACTTGAACACAAAGCTGGGGGAAAGGGGGAAATCAAGAATGTAACTGAAACGTAACTCAAGAGAATATTATTATTGTTTGCCGTTTTCCCGGGCGTTACGGAATAAATACTTATTTGCCGTTTTTCCGGGCGTTACGGAATAAATACTTGTTTGCCATGTTTCCGTGCGTTACGGAATAAATACTGTTACTGTGGTCCCGTGGGAAATGAACGGAATATATACTGTTGGGTTACGATGGTGATTATATTAATTGATTTCAAAAACTTATAGAATAGATAACCTACAAGCACAGATTTAGGATACACATCACACACCCATACATACACATAGCTCACTATTTCATATCTGTGTTATTTATTTATATTCATATTAATTTATATTATATCCTGGTCATTACTGTTGTTTTGATATTATGACGCACTGACGTCTGGGTTTTGCATGGCCCAGTTCCTTTACCATTATCGCATGCAGATTAAGAGTATTTTAGCAATCAAGCCGAGCAATGAGTAATTGAACGTGTATTATTAGAAATGTTTAGTTTATTTATTTCCGTAGTTTTGTTTATTGATGTGAGCCCATATTGGGACATGATTTGATATTGTTTATTGGATTTTGATTCATTTCCGCTTTATGCATTTTCTTGATTTTTATTTACTGTGGCAATGGACATGTACTAGCTAAATTATATTCTTTTCCGTTCTTGATATCCGATAGACAGCCGTAATGTGATTGTGGAGGGATGATTCCTAACCATAGGTAGCATGGTTGGCTCTGTCACGTGCCGTAGTTTACGCATCTTTGGAAGCGGGGCGTGACAGGGTTCGTTTGGTATCAGAGCCCTAGGATTTAGGGTTAGTCGGGTTTGGTTCTTTTGTAGTTGGGTATTAAACCCGATACACTGACCAAAAAACCCGGAATTAGGAATATATCCTGTCACATTACTATATTGCCAGTCTTGAATCTATAGCTATTTTGTTTATTGAACCCTGTTTACCGTTGCTAATTTTCTTCAGTGTCTTGGTTTCAGAATCATGGCAGATAGAGACTTACGATCATACCAGAGGTGTGTTGATAACGCCGCATTGCTTGGTGTTGTACATGGTATGCTTGAAAACCAGAAGCGGCAAATTGAGCTGAATCAGCGGCAGGCCGAGGTTTTTCAGGAAGGTCTGGGAATAGTCCAGCAGTCCGTAGTTGCAATAGCACCCAGGCCAGCATAGCATGACGGCACCGTGGTGGACTTCAGAAAGCTCGGTACGTCCACATTTACAGGATTGGAGGATCCATTACCAGCGGGGCAGTGGCTAGTTGATACAGAGAATCTGCTTTTCGCCGCGCAGATTCCCGAAGAGAAAAGGGTGGATGTAGTACGCATCCAGTTGGTAGATTACGCTCGCGAGTAGCGGCTCGTAGAGGAGACCCGTCTGATCAAGCCAATTAGTTGGGAAACGTTTTCGCGGAGTTTCTTGGAGAAGTTCTTTCCGCAATCTGCTCGAGAGGAAATGGAAGAAAAGTTTATCCGCCTGAAACAGAATGGCGGATCCGTTGATGTGCATGCGGCTGAGTGGACTCGGCTCAGTCGATTTGCGGGGTCTTTGGTTGCTAACGAGGCAGATAGGGCATGGAGGTTTATGCGTAGCTTGGATGTGGAGATTCAGAGACACATCATATCTCTGGGTTTGACCACCTTCTCCCAAGTTCTTAAGGCAGCCAGGGAGCAGCAGAGTTTATCGATGAGAGCAAAGGGTACTCAACATCAAGCCGTCGTAGTGCGGAAGCCGGTGTTTATACCAAACCGAGCTCCTGTACGCAGAAGCATTCCGGTGAACAAGCAAGGCATTGTGTCCATGAAGAAGCTCGTCGTATCCGATCAGAAAGGAAGTGTGTTTTGTGACTACTGCCAACAACCGGGACATTTCTGAAGGAAGTGTCGGATGAGGCTTGGGCAGTGTCTGATTTGCGGAGCTACTGATCATCGAATGCATGCTTTTCCATCGAGAGTTCAGTTGAAGGGTGATGCTCTGAGAGCACAACAGAAGCAGATTACTCAGGGGCCTAATCAAGTACGGGCATTCACTTTGACGGCCGAGGATGTCAAAGCTTAGACGAAGTTGTTTCAGGTATCCTACTCGTTTATAATTTTCCCGTATTGGCATTATTCGATTCTGGTGCATCCCATTGCTTTATGTCGTCCAAGTTTATTAGTGCACACTCGATTCCACACACGGCCATGTCTAGTTGTTGGGACATACACACTGGGAATGGGAAAATTATATCTAGTAGCGAGTGCAAGGATTGTTCGATTGTTATTTGCGGACGAGAGTTATTCGCGGATTTCTTGGTGATTAATACTGGCAGCTTTGATGTTGTCTTGGGAATGGACTTTCTTAGCACTTTCCACGCTCACATCGATTGTAGGGCAAAGAAAGTGATTTTCCAGATTCCAGGACCTCCGGAGTTCATATTTTTGGGAGGTAGCAGATCTGTCGGGCCAATCAAATTTAGGGCTAGGCCGACTAATGCCGTTCTTTCGTCGATGGAAGTGAACAAGGAGGAAGCACCAGGAGTAGTTCGGGAGTTTATGGATGTGTTTGAGGACATCTCGGTTTACCGCCAAAACGAGATGTGGAGTTCGCGATTGATCTTGTTCCTGGAGCAATGCCGATTTCAAAGGCTTATTATCCAATGACACCGGTGGAACTAAGAGAGGTAAAGAAACAATTTGCCGAATTGCTAGGGAAGGGTTGGATTCACAGCAACAGTTCACCATGGGGAGCTCCAGTTCTTCTAGTCAAGAAGAAGGATGGCACACGAAGGATGTGCATTGATTATCGAGAATTAAATCGGGTGACTATTAAGAATAAGTACTCAATCTCTCGCATCGGCGAATTATTCGATCAACTCAGTGGCTCGAGGGTATTCTCGAAGTTGGATTTACAATCCGGATATCATCAAGTTCGGGTGAAATCAGAAGATATTTGCAATACAGCGTTCCGAACTCGATATGGGCATTACGAGTACTTACTGATGCCATTTGGAGTTCCAAACACACCGGCAATATTTATGGACTTGATGAACCGAATCTTTTCACCGTACCTGGACCAGTTCGTAGTAGTGTTTATTGATGATATTCTGGTCTATTCGAGGTGTAAAGAAGAGCATGCAGAACACTTGAGAATCACATTGCAAACGTTGAGACAAGAAAGGTTATATGTTAAGATGAGCAAGTGCGAGTTTTGGCTCGAAGAAGTGTGTTTACCGCCAAAAACAGAGACGAAACCGCGTAGGTCGTCTTGCCTGAATTTGGGGGCAGATGCTATTTGGATTTATCCGTCCACCTCTCCGAAGATGCCAAGTTGATTTATGGCACAGTGTGTCGGAGGTTTAGACGGATGCGGCCGTTGTAGCAGATTTTGTCAGATTCCCCCTCGTTGTGAGGCGTTTTTGATTGTGGGGACGCTCTTCCCTGCAGGCGCAAGCCCCTGCAGTTAATTACGTTACCGCATCGCGGTAACCACTTTCTCCTTCTCCAGATGTTCTCTTCGTGTCTTGTGTATTTGTTTTATTTTTGGTTGCCCGTGGATTGTATACGGAGACTAATTTGTGTTGTCGCCCATAGGGCGTGGATTAGTCCAAATTCGTATTTTCTTATATTTTGGTTTGGTTTGATTTAAGGATCGTTAATCTCATTTGGGATTAAGATCGACTTAAATATTTGTTAAGGATACGTTAATCCGATGTTGGACTAAGATCTACTTAACGGGGGTTCAGGATCATTCAGACCCAGCAAAAGAGCATTTGGGCTCTATCTCTTTAGTTTAAGGACGTTGCGGTCCATAAATCACCATTTTTGGTATGAGGGTTTAGTTTAAGGACATTGCGGTCCACAGCTAGTTTAAGGACATTGCGGTCCATAGCTAGTTTAAGGACATTACGGTCCATTGGGATATGCTCATGGGTTTGAGAATGCATCCAAGAGCTGTTGGTTGTCGGGACCCTCCACCTCTCTAATATCGTTGAAGATTTACGACGACATATATCAGAGGTGTGGAGAGATGTACTCTTGAACCAAACTCCAGATTGAAGGGAGAGATCGTGGTGGAATGAACCTCGTTTTAGATGCCATGTGTCAGGAAGTCTTTGGTCATCTTTGGAACTAGGGTCTGTTTGGGGAGACCTGAATATAGGAAGGCTCGGTTGATTGATGGTCAAAAAGTTTTTGGCCTCAGGAGACTTGGCTAATTTTGGCTAAGGCTGGCCTCTCACAGTGTTAAACACTGATAAATGTTTGGCGCTCACATGCTCCCACGTGAGGCTCTTAAGCAGTATTAAACACTGAAATTTGGAGCGCTCACGTGTGGCACGTGAGGCACCTGAATATTGGGCACTGTTTCTTTGGGCTTATTCTCTCGTTCTATACGTGTAAGTGTTAAACATTTAAATCTTGTAACCATCACGTGTAGACACGTGAGGCGCCACCAAGTTGGGCACTGCCTCCTTTGAATTTATCTTCCTATTCTTTTCTATGTGGTTAAACACTATTGGAGGTCACGTGGGATCACGTGATTCGATCTCAGTTGTTCCTTTTTGTTCCTCAGAGGTGCTCACGTGGGAACACGTGATTTGTTGTTATTGCGTTGAACGCTAATATGCATGGGGCTCTTGATCTTAGTCTTGAGAATTTCAGGTCCTTTGTTTTATAAGAATTAAATTCTTATGCAGGGTTAAACCCTAGTTTTATCACAGGAATTAAATTCCTATGTCTTTGGAAGAATTAAATTCTTCTAACCTAGTTATTTCCTCTAAGTTTTGGGACTGCATAACAGAATCTCCCCGATGAGAATTAAATTCTCAACTTGTGGGGAGATCTGCTTCTGCAGACCTCAACCAGAGGAAGAATTAAGTTCTTTTTTGGAAGAGTTAAACTCTTGTAAAAGGAGATAAAATGATCTCTAAGTCTTTTTCTTACCCAGGGTTTCTTTTTCTCTAAAGAGAACTCTTCTTTTTTTGTTTTCTCAAATCTTATGGGGGGTCTCCTCTTCTTCTCTCTTCAGTCTCGAGTCCTTTATATAGTAGAGGCAAGTTTGTTGATTTTGTTAAGGAAATTTCTCATTGAGAGATTTTGATTGATTCGGGGATTTTATCCACCGTTGGATGTTTGATCCAGGGACTTCTGTTTTACAGAAGACATTTTTCTTGTTTTTAACAAGATTGGGAAAATATTTTCCCATACAGAGCCTATTCTGTATCTCGACGATTTTTAATCACCATTGGATCTTTAATCCAACGGTGCTCTGATTTACAGAGCACAATGTTTCTTGTTTAGAAAGATTGGGAAAATATTTTTCCATACAGAGCTTAATCTGTAGCTTGGTGATTTTTAATCACCATTGGATCTTTAATCCAACGGTGCTCTGATTTACAGAGCACAATCTTTCTTGTTTAGAAAGATTATGGAAATATTTTCCAATCAGGGTTTTGATCCCTCTTATTTAGAATTTAATTCTATCGGCTCAGAAGGCATTAGGAACCCTCATGTGTCACGTGACCCATAGCATTAGACCGGTTTGCTTATATGCAGCGGTCCCAGAGAAAAGCATCACGTCTTGGCACGTAATGCGCCTTCTGACCTGTTATTTGTTTTAGGAAGGCGCCTATATACTTTGTATATAGATGCTCACGTGCCTGCACGCGAGGCTCAATTTCAACCTTATTTGTTAAGCGTACTGCCTATAATTTTTGCTCCAAGGCGCATCACGTGCGGGCACGTGATGCTCCATTTGGGGAATTTTTCCATCGCTTTTTGGTTCATTATTTATTTATTTTTATAAGGGAACAAATGCCCCCACAGCGTTGTTCTCACGTGGCTTGCATGTGAGTGCAACGCTGTCACCTTTACAGCCGTTGGATTGCCTAGGGGAACGGGGAGGTGAACCGCCCTTGTCACGTCTTATAAATGCAAGGGTTTGGCCTTTGGGAAGCCACTGTTCTTTCATCTTCTTCCTTCCTTGTCTTCTTTGAGAATTTAATTCTCCTCCTCAGAGCTTAGTTCTTTGTCCATTACAATTCCAGAGTTAAACCTTGTCAGAAAAAGAAACCCTTTATTTTTAGGTAAAGATCTTGAACATCAGAGAAACCCTTTTCTTAAAGAAAACTTCCGGATTTTAAATCCATCATGAGAGCTTTGCTCTCCTCTGAAACCCATCTCTCAGAGATCCAGAGACGTGGTCTTTGAGTAGTAACCCTCAATGCTTTGGGCATTTCTCCTCTGACTTTTAAGGACTCATGGCATTTTATTTTTCATTTCCTCTTTATGGGGGTTTCTGGAATTTAATTCCATCGCATAACAGGAATTTAATTCCTCACCAAAGAGCTATGCTCTGAAGATCAAAAGGGCCCCTCAGGAATTCCATTCCCCGGTGGTCTCGAGAACATTTTCACAGGGCTTTTCCTTACTTGCATAAATTCAAATTTGTTGGGTATTTTAACAGAACTTGCTTTCTCTACGAGGATGTCAAGAGTTGTTTAAACTCCCGTGTACGTTTTTAGATTCTCATAATAAGCATTTTCTTGACTATTTTGATTATTAAACTCTCACTGATTTTTCTTTTCAGATACTATAGCCGTTTATTTGTATGATCTTGACGAAATTATCTCCTATGAAGACATTCGCGTCCAAGGCCGCTGTCAAAACCAGGAGTTTATGAATGCTCAATGCACTGAGGTTATGCGTCGCTTTGATGAATACAATGGTCGACTACTCCCCCGTCGTTCTGCTTTATTGAAGATCATCGTGGGAGCGATTTGGGAAGCCCTTCCTGGATTTTACGAAGCCATGCCGCTTGAGGCGCTTGATGATGCCGAAGACAAGGTGCACTCAGTATATCTGATGGGCTTGATCTTGAAGAGGCGGCGAGATGGTCTTGTTGATATCTTGCATCAAGTTTTCCAACAGACGACGATAATCTCTGCCTATCAGAGGACGGATGACATTAACGAGAATCCTGACGCTTGCACTCGTGAGAAGATGCACACGAAAATGGTCAGAGAAGCCAGAAATATTTTACTCGGCCTTGCTTCTGAATTCCTCAATCCATGTCCGGGATTAAATGTCTTACCATTGTAAACATTTTCTTTTGTTTCTATACCATGTATAAGTTCTTTGAGCATGAATGACAAAACTTCCCCTTCCCCCTTTTTTTATGCTTAAGCGTATTCTGTATGAAATGTCGTTATACTGTTGTTGGCATTCACGTGTTTTGCGCATGAGGCACCGCTGGGGATTTTAATCCTGCGCTAGCGCCTGCGCTCACGTGTTATGCACGTGCGGTGCCGCTTTAGTTTTCAAAAGGGATCAAGGCGGGTGTTCACGTGCCATGCACGTGGGGCTCTACTGATGAGGTCGTTTCGCCTCCCTACTCTGATTCCAATGAGTCACCCCTTTCTTTTCCCATTCCCCCCTTTTTTGGCCTTGGGACCAGCTCCACCATGCACGCCATTTTCTGTGCATAGCCTTGAATGCTTCTCTTTATAACGTGAAGCTACGTCTTCCTCTTTCTTCACAGAGAGAGAACTATTTAGACCTTAGGGTGATTATTTTGAGAAACAAACCAAAGGTTATGGCTTGCAATCGTCCCCACGCTCGTCGGCAACCCTGGGAGGTGCCTATCGAGGAGATTGTTTCTTGTTTTGCCGCACGGTTAGCGGATCCTCTTTTCATTGATGACCAATGTGACGCGGCACTATACGAACCCTTGGCTCGTAGAGGCTCTCCTCTCCCTATGGGTTCCATTTGGCTTAGGATGATTTTCTTGTCCGTACTTGCTGATATCCCCCCTCATCCGGCGGAGATGACTTCGGTGATTCTTGATGCGGCGGAGGACAAGATTGAATGTTTCCACGAGGCCTACTTGATTACTCAGCCTCTGAAGGACTGTTCGGTTCATTTACCGAGTCAGATTCGAGCTCGGCGGGCCATCATGTCTGCCTTCACCGATGAGCATGGCACCAATCGAAGGGGAGCAACTCCTCGCGAAGACCACCACTTCAACATGGTATTGAGGGCAGAGAGAGAATTGGAAAACTTTATTTATTGTTTTGTTAATCCTTGTATCTCTGATCCCACATTTGGTGCTCTCTTTCCTGTAGAGTAGTATATTTGTTTCAATGTATTTTTTTATTATTACCTGTTGAATGTTTTCTGTTGAATGTTTTCTGTTCATCATATATTCGTATGTGTATCTTACCTCTGTACATGAGCTTTATACTTTACTCTTAGGAATTTTCTTTTAAGTGCGAGTACTATTATAGTGTCGTACATAAATCAACATGCTTTGGACATCATTTCTATTTAAGCACATACGCGGTTGTACTGTCGTGTCTCTTTAGCAAATACGTTTTGTAGATAGTCTATCTTGATCTCCTTGTAGGGCAGCGATGGCTTAGGAAATAGGTTTGGATTTGCCGCCTAAGACTTTTCAACTTCATGAGCCGTGAGGGTCTCATAAAGACTTTTCTCCCTACGAGTCGAGAGGATCCCATAGGTGTATTTTCTCCTTAGGAGTCGTGAGGACTCCTAAGTGTGTATTTTCTCTTAAGAGTCGTAAGGATCACACAAGAGAATTTCTCCCCCTTACAAGTCGAGAGAACTCGTAAGTGGTTGTTTCCCTCCTTGTCGAGATTCGACTTTGGAGAGTGTGGCCCGTGAATAGTATGCAATAGCCTAAAGTATGTGTTCACACAGAAAGAGCTCAACATGAGTCATCGTAAATGGTTAGAGCTGATGGCTGACTATGATCTTGATCTAAAATACCATCCGGGAAAAGTTAATGTAGTGCCGGATGCCCTAAGTCGGTTGCCAGCAATACGGATGTTGACTGCACAGAAGGAGATTATAGCTGATCTTCAGAGATTCGATTTGGAGATTGTACTCCTAAATTCTTTGGGACAGTTGATACAGTTGCAAGTACAGTCATTCTTGATCGATAATATTAAAACAGTGCAGTCGCACGATCCAAGATTGCAGAAGTTTCGAGAACAAGTTGAAGCGTGTAATCGAACGGATCTGTTAATTCATGAAGACGGCTCGTTACAATACGAGAGTCATTTATATGTTCCTAAAGGAGATGTTCGTGAAGAAGTTATGAAGGAGGCTCATAGTTTCGCATATTCCGTACATCCGGAAGGCATAAAGATGTACAGAGATCTACGACAACATTTCTGGTGGGAAGGCATGAAAAGAGAGATTGCTCGCTACGTATCGAAATGCTTGGTGTGTCAGAAAGTCAAGGCTGAATATCAAAGGGTAGCTGGCTTGTTGCAACCACTTCCGATTCCTCAATGGAAGTAGGAAAATATAACTATGGATTTCGTGACAGCATTACCACGGAGTCCAAAGGGCAATAATGTAGTTTGGGTGATTGTTGATCGATTGACCAAGGTAGCTCATTTTATACCATTTCGAGTTGGTTAGTCGACGGAAGCTTTAGCAGAATGGTACATGCAGGAGATTGCGAGATTGCATGGAGTACTTGTGAGCATCGTTTCCGATCGTGATACTCGATTTTATCGCACTTTTGGAGGAGTCTACAGGAAAGTTTGGGGACTCGCTTGAAGTTAGCACCGCCTATCATCCTCAGACAGATGGCCAGTCTGAATGAATGATCCAAACTTTTGAAAATATGTTGAGGGCATGCATGTTAGACTTCAAGGGTTCACGGGAGGATCATTTGCGCTTGGTGGAGTTTTTTTATAACAACAGTTTTCAGGCGACTATACAGATGGTTCCATTCGAAGCATTGTACGGTCGCGAGTATCGCTCGCCTATCTGTTGGGACGATGTTGAAGAAAGAAGATTATTGGGACCGGATCTTATTGTGCAAACGGTGGAGAAAGTTAATGTGATCCGAAATCATATGAAGGCGGCACAGGATCGACAGAAAAATTGGGCTGATACAGGACGAAGACCTCTGGAGTTCGCAGTTGGTGATCTTGTATTCTTGAAGATATCACCGACCAGAGGAGTGATTCGATTTGGTAGTCGAGGCAAGCTTAGTCCTCGATTCGTGGAGCCTTTTGGTATTATCGAGCGTGTTGGAGAGGTAGCTTATCGATTGGCTTTACCACCATCCTTGGCGGGTGTTCATGACGTGTTTCATTTATCTCAACTCTGCAAGCATGTTCGAGATGAGACGCATGTCCTAGATCACTCGAAGCTGACAGTAAGGGAAGATTTAATATATGAAGAAAGACTAATGGCGATTATGGATCGACGAGAAAAGGTCTTCAAGAACAAAGTCATCCCTTTAGTACTTGTTTCATAGGGGAATCGTTCGCACGGAGAATCTACTTGGGAACGTGAAGATGAGATCCGACAGAAGTTTCCACACCTCTTTTCATAGATCCGTGTTTTCTTGTCTTTTCTTGTTCCAGGAATTTTGAGGACGAAATTCTTTTGTAGTTGGGTATAATGTAACACCCTAGCACTGTTCTACTATATCTTATTTGGGGTATTTCAAATTTGGTAACTGTGGTTAGTATCCGACCCGACCCGCATATTTGAAACCCATCATGGTTTAAGATTACGTCATATATTTGCCAGTACAGAGGATCCATTTACACCTAAATTCTATACACACACATATGATATATTTTGTATATGCATATATTTTAAATAATACAAATAATAACCAAACAATATATTTTTGATATCTAGCATGGTATGTTATCATACCCCATATCATGTGGTTGCATCCGTATATCATGTTCATGTCCTAATTGTTAAAACAGACTCGTTTGGATCGCTACGTATATTTATGTAGATCCGTACTTAGGGGTATGCATTTTTATTGACCGTTGATTAGTTGAAAATATTGCACCTTTGAATGATTATTTTCCCTATTATTGTTAAGTGCTTAAATGTGTTTATTGTAAAAATAGAACATATGTGGGTTTATTTGTAAAACGTTTATTATCATATGTTTCTACATTATAATTAACATAATGAGGGAAAATATATGCATAAATATTTATATGAAATCTTTGTAATTAAACTATGCATATCATATCAAATATTTCTGATAAATATTCTTAAAATATTGTATCATACAAATGGTTAGGATAATATCTCAAAATAATAACAAATATTACCAACACCATGACTTAAGATATTGTGCAGATATCAGCTCAGGCCTGGAGATCGAGAGATCCGAGATGTCGGGAATAAAATCTGCCGATAAAGTTGAATCAAATCATAAAATCATAAACGACAGAGACTCAGAGGAAGATTTGAAGAATCCAAACATCACAATGATCTCCACGTGTCAACACAAAACATCACAAGAATTTTGAAATCCTGATCTCACTATTATGCCGCCTAACCGCGGCCAAATGCACATATTTGCGATGGATCCGTGGCTTATTTGTGGCCGTTGGATTTGGGATTTTTTTCAGTGTGATCGCAACAGCAAATCATCACACATGGAATCTAGGGTTTAGAGTTTTTGTGACTATTTAAAGGACCGAGAGCTTCACATGAAAAATTATTAAACCGAAGAGATCAAGAGGTCCAAGATGATCCATGCATCCGAGTTGATCATCAGCTGTTCATCTACTTCCAACAAGATAGAGATTGAGAGCAAAAACCAGGGTTCTTGTACTCTACTTTAAAAGGATTTGTACATGATATAGTTGATTAATAAAAGGTAGATTTTTAGCTTTAATTCTCTTTGCATTTTATTTTTCGTATTTATTTTCTGCATTTAATTTCTGCAGCTTAATTATGATCTCATTCTGCATCCTTTCTTCTCCAATCATGCGTGAGTAATTCCTAGCTTGCTAGGGTTCGTAGGCTAGAGTAGATTAATGGATGATAAAATATTTTAACTTCTTTTATACCTTCTAAAGTTTAAAACCTTTAGCAAAATAAATATTAACATTCTTATCGGGCGCGCTACCAATTTGTTGATAGTCTCGAACACAATTTGAGATTAGATTAACACTTGTTTTGTTAGGGGCTAAACATGAATAGAGATCAATGTAAGGACAAGGGTTAGGAGTAGGGAAACTCCAGTTTCTTCCAAAAGAACCCCAATCTACATTCATCACTATCGATCTAGTTTTAAACTATTAAAAGATAAAAGGAGTCATTTTTAATTAGTCATCCATCACTACTGAGTCATATGAACCCTACAAGCTTCTTCTTTATAACATCTACATCCGTATCAAAATAGATGTATAACTAATCAACCCATCTTTCCATCAACTCGTCTAAATTAAGAAAAAGGTTCACGTTTCCCTGCGGACGACCCGTACTCATCGCGGCTAGCTACTAGCGACATCGTCATGATTGCGGTTACTTTATTCACAAAACACTTCTTTTTTATAAACAGCATCAATCAAATGGCGCCGTTGCCGGGGAAACAGCTGTAATTTTTTTCTTGCTATTTGGGTTGAATTCTTATTAATCCATGCCATAAAATAATCAAAACCGCATCTTGTGTATTTAACGATTATTGTGCGAGTTTTGTAAGGGATTCTGGAGTAACTGGAGCAAGCCAATAGAGTGTTGGAAAATCTCAACATATCCCAGAGGAGCCTAGGGTTGCACTGAAGAAAACTCAGCAAGAGAACCCTTCAAAGATCCGCGGTTGGGCAGCGAAAAGCAACATTTTGCAGCGGAACCACGGCGGAGTGGGGGAGTTGCGTCGCCAAACTTCTCTGGTATCTTTCTATGATCTTTCTCTCCCCTCTAAAATCTAATATTCTGATTTTTAATGCAGGATTCTTTGCAAAAAAAGTGCCGCTCAAAAATCTTTTTGCGTGATTTGATATTGTTTGTTTGTGCATATCTTAAATGTACATTAAGGGGCAATAACCCAAAACCAGATTAGGTGGGGATTTCAACACCCTTCCTAGGCCCCACAAATCACAAAACGAGCATACTTTCATCCTACATTAGTTAAAAAAATATCTAGACGAAGCCTCTAAGGACCGTCACGCTCAATTAGGACAGAGGAGGGTCGTGGGTAATCTATCGCTTATCCGCATTTCTCTTGTGGTGTCTAGGCAAGTGTGACTAAGGAAAATGGTTACTTAATTAGGCCCGCAATTTTCGGTGATTAGTATAGCAGATACCTCCCACTTACCTGGGACTTACCTGGCCACAAGAGCGATAAAGAGGTGGTAGAGGATTGATCCTGCGACTTGTCCTTTGGAAGTCTAGGAGCGGTCTAGTGACTTGACCTAGGTGACCCTAGTTCTAGGGTTTAATTGTGCATTTTTGTGATTTGTTGGGTCAAGCCTAAAGTCCGACACTTTTTCAAAACAAACCTTTTGAAAATTCGTTCTCACACACGCTGCCACGTGTGGTAAACCCGCCTAGTGCATGATCGGCTGGATACGGGATTCTAGTGCCCGTCTTGTCCACGTCTTTGCTATCGACTCTGAAGTCGGTACTTCTTCATCTTCTATTTCCCCTCCACCCAACACATCTCTTGAAATGGACGGATCTCCATCGGGATTTCACGATACCACCCTGCCACCACCCGTAGGTGTGCAGAATCCACCGCGCATATCTCACCAAGAAAGATGCTACCTTATGCATGGACTTATTCCTACTTGTCTGTCTCTTCCACCGGCCAATGGGGATAATTTCGAAATTAAACCCCACTTCATCAACTTGTTGCTTAAATTTCACGGGCTTGAATCCGAAAACGCATACGTTTTTATCACCAAATTCGAAAACATATGCACAATGATGGGCACAACCCAACTTTCAGGGGATGTTATGCGATTACGTTTCTCCTTTTTACCTTGTGCGACCTAGCAGAAAAATGGCTTTATAACACTGCCGCACATTCTATCGCCAAATGGGACGAATTCGTTATAGCATTCCTGAAGAAATTTTATCCTAATCACAAAATCACTCGTGTTCGAAGCGAGATTAACCAGTTTACCCAACTTCCGAACGAACCATTCTGGAAATTCTTTGAAAGGTTCAAGGATCTTCTTCTATAATGCCCCCATCATGGAATTGATAAATGGCAACTTTGCCGAATTATATATGAGGGTGTTAATCCTGCGACAAAACAAATACTTGAAACCGTTTGTCATTGCCATTTCATGTCTAAAGACGATGGCGAAGCTTGACAATTCCTGGAAGATCTCGCCGAACAAACCTTACAGTGGGAAAGCGTTAGACCAACTTCATCTAGGGCAGGTATCCATCAGCTCGACGTTTCCATTACAGTGAAAGCCAAAATGGCCACGATGCAAAAGAAACTCGACGCTATCGAAAACAAATTCTCGTCCGCCTCTCTAAACCAAGTTATGCTCCCAAAAACCGTGTGTGGTTGCTGTTCTGACCCATCATACTTAACGGAAGAATATCCTTTGAATCGTCCGTTTCAAGGCCAAGAACAAACTAATATTTCTTTTCAGCAACGACCTAGAAACGATCCTTATTCTTCCACATACAATCAGGGATGGAGGAATCATCCTAATTTTGCTTGGAACCAAAACCAAACACAAAACCAGTTCCCAAGCAACTATTAAATGCCTCCCCCACAGCAACAGCAGCCACCACAACAAAATCAACACCCCTTTCAACCGCAATCTTTTCAAAACCCGGCCAACAACTTTGATCCTTATAATAATATTTCAACGGCCGGTACCGATAAAACCTCTGCGCTCGAACGTAACTTAGAAACGTTTATTAAACAATCCATGCAAACGACGGCTGATTTAACGTCTTCTATCCAAACATTAGTGCAACACACTGCTTCCCACAGTGAAAGCATAAAATCGATAGAAGCACAACTTGTACAGTTAAATGCCGCGATGAGGAAGAGAGAGAAAGGGAGACTTTCATCTCAACCTCTACCAAATAACGGACACTCACAAAGCGCGAATATCATCCTTCAAAATCATAATGTGAGTGCTGTAACCACGTTGAGACCGGGAAGAGTGCTGAACAACGATGTTGGTAAACAAGTTGTTGAGAATGAATCAGATGAAACCCCGACCACTACTTCTACTCCTACTTCGTCTAATCCAACATCTTCTTCCAAGCCTATTCTCCGTTTCCCACTAGGCTCGAACCCTCATCCCACTTCCTTGAAGGAATTACCAGCTACAACCATCCCAAATCCAATTTTAGGATCTATTCCATCCCCACAAACTTCTCCTCAAAAGTTGTATCCAACTCTTATTGATAAAGCTCCTTTTCCACATAAGTTGAGGGCCAACAAACCAAGTCCCCAAATGGAGAAGATTGTGGATAGCTTTAAGCAAGTTAACATAAATATTCCTCTCCTAGATGCTATCAAATAAGTTTCGTCCTATGCGAAAATTTTGAAAGACTTGTGTACTAGGAAGAGAAAAACTCGAGTACCTAAAAAAGTTTTCTTAGCGAGTAATATGAGCAATTCTCTTACCCAATCGGTGCCCACGAAACATAAGGACCCCGGCTGTCCTACAATATCTATAACCATTGGGGGTAAAAATATCAATCGCGCTCTACTCGATTTAGGTGTTAGTGTTAACTTGCTTCCATATTCTGTTTATGAGCAATTAGGGATAGGAGAGTTGAAACCTATGCATTGCACTCTCCAGATGGCTGATCTATCTATCACCTAACCTCGGGGTGAGCTAGAGGACATGTTAATCAAAGTCGGGGAATTTATATTCCCTGCGGACTTTATAGTTATAGATACACAGCCTGTAGCGAACCCACGGAACCAAATTCCAGTGATTCTAGGTCGACCTTTCCTAGCAACTTCAAACGCGATAATCAATTGTCGTAATAGTTCAATGAACCTGTCCTTTGGGAAGATGACAATTGAGCTTAACATCTACAAGCTAGGAAGTCAACCATCAGAACCCTATGCTCATGTATGTTCTGTCGAAAAGATAGCTTCCGACAGTTGCGAATTTGAGGAGCTTCACGATTCTGATCTCGATGTCACTAGTGCGTTATGGTTTGATCCTACTGTTTATTATACACGTGAAGACCCTTCTGTCGAAAAGTCCACACCTAAGTCTGAACCCTTTAACTTGTCGAATGATTTAGTCAAGCTATCCGAGTATCATGACTTCCTTTCCGATGAGACTATCATTCGGAATATCGATGGAAGTTTTGAAGACATTTTTGTTAATGAACTCGCATTCCTAAAAAACTCGGGAGTTGTGGTAAATAAACCCCCATCTAAAAAAGTTGAGCCGCCACCCTTTCTTATTATCAAGAATGAGAATACAAGTAGTGTACCATCACCGTTTCGTCTCTACCATTCAAGACGTAAACCCGATCGATTTCGCCTCCTATCTCCCCACTTCTGCACATCTATGATCTTCCATCAACTATATTGTTACATCGATAAAATCTTTGAATGGTTGGTGTTGAATTTTGGTCTTTGTAAAGTTTTACATAGACCAATAACTTTACCTCCCTCTTATAAGTTTAAATGCTTAATACTGTTTTACTCAAGTTTGGGAAGGAGGAAAATATTTTGGCTCTTGAAAGAAAAACAAATTTTTACAAAATTGTGAGCCAAAAATAAGTTTGGGCGAGAATTTCACTTTCATTAATTCATATCCCCGTTACTAAATTTTCCTTTCAAGTCTACAGGTTTTAAGCTTAACAGATGACATCGGTGAAGACACTGCTGCAAATAGATTTGGGGGAGGTTTGTGCTTATTCACGCATCAATTTTTGCATTATACTAAATATAAGCACAAAAAAATTTGATAATGAAAGTTAGAAAGTGAAAAATACATATGATAGGAAGGAAAATTTTAATAAAAGCAAGAAAATTAGATATTTTATAACGAAGCTAGTAATAGGTAGTCATGAGCTGTTTTCCCAAGGGTTAGTAAGGTGAAGGAAATCACTAATCTGAGGATAGAATTAAGTCTGAAAAATAGTCCCTATTCTTAAGTCCAAACTTTTGAACGTTGATACCCTACTATATGCACTTGCACACATCTTGAAACTTGGGTTAGTAGAGAATACCTTGAAATGCTCTTGTCTAAAAGCCTTAGTATGAAGGAAAATAAATATACAAAAAAAAATATAAATGAAAAAAATGGTGAAGAAAAATGAACACTGGTTTTGTAATTACTTAGGCAGTATAAAAAAAATATAGCGAGGGTGCTTTATTACCTAGTGCCTTAGATCAACTAGTTTGGGAGCCACTGCTAAGCTTTAGGTGTTGCAAGACGAGAATATTGTTAATTACGCCTAAATGAGTGAGCACGTTTGGTAATCGGTTGGTTAGTACCTCAAGAAGTATTAACGATCGCATGAACAATGTGTGGGCAATTCCATCTGAAATATTCACCGACTAAAAAGTACTAAGAAAGATGGACAAGAGTATGATAGCTTGAATTGAATTCTCTAAGTGTAGGGATGTCTTTTACATACACGTAGGGGTATATGATCGATATTTGGAAGAAAGGTAGGGAGGAAGACTAAAGGCGATGGTTTATTGAGGAATGATGTGATTGCTGACATCTTTTCATGACCATTAAGATAGGGCTCATGGCAACCGAAAAGCCAGTGTAGTTTGAAACTCTTATTTTCAAGTTCTTTCTTTTATATATTCTTTATCTTTGTATGTAACTTTCATCGTCTTTCTTTTATTATGGGATTTTGTGGGTGTAATCCGCTGAAAACTCTCAGGAGACAACACTCCTCCTACTAGGGACACCTAAAGGTTTAAAGGCTTGTTGCACGTGCTCAGTGCAATCGTGTTGCCTACGAAAGTGTGCTAGGTTTTTCTTTTTTCTTTTTCTTTTTCTTCTCTTTAATAACTAGTTTGCTCGGGACGATCAAAGTTAATTTTGGGGGTATATGATTAGTTGAAAATATTGCACATTTGAATAATTATTTTCCCTATTATTGTTAAGTGCTTAAAGGTGTTTATTGTAAATATAGAACATATGTGGATTTATTTGTAAAAAGTTTATTATCATATGTTTCTACATTATAATTAACATAATGAGGGAAAATATATGCATATAATATTTATATAAAATCTTTGTAATTAGAATATGCATATCATATCAAATATTTCTAATCAATATTCTTAAAATATTGTATCATACAAATGGTTAGGATAATATCTTAAAATAATAAAAAATATTGCTAACACTATGACTTGAGATATTGTGCAGATATCAGCTCAGGCCTGGAGATCGAGAGATCCGAGATGTCGGGAATAAAATTTGCCGATAAAGTTGAATCAAATCATAAAATCATAAATGGCAGAGACTCAGAGGAAGATTTGAAGAATCCAGACATCACAATGATCTCCACGTGTCAATACAAAACAACACAAGAATTTTGAAATCCTGATCCCATTATTATGCCGCCCAACCACGGCCAAATGCACATATTTGCGGCGGATCCGTGGCCCATTTGTGGCCGTTGTATTTGGGATTTTTTCAGTGTGATCGCAACAGCAAATCATCACACATGGAATCTAGGGTTTAGAGTTTTTGTGAATATTTAAACGACCGAGAGCTTCACATGAAAAATTATCAAACCAAAGAGATCAAGAGGTCCAAGACGATCCACGCATCCGAGTTGATCTTCAGCTGTTTATCTACTTCCAACAAAATAGAGATCGAGAGCAAAAACTGGGGTTATTATAATCTACTTTAAAAGGATTTGGACATGATATAGTTGATCAATAAAAGGTAGATTTTTAGCTTTAATTCTCTTTGCATTTTATTTTTCGCATTTACTTTCTGCATTTAATTTCTGCATCTTAATTATGATCTTATTCTTCATCCTTTCTTCTCCAATCATGTGTGAGTAATACCTATCTTGCTGGGGTTCGTAGGCTAGAGTAGATCAATAGATGATAAAATATTTTAACTTCTTTTATACCTTCTAAAGTTTATAAACTTTAGCAAAATAAATGTTAACATCCTTATCGGGCGCGCTACCAATTTATTGATAGTCTCGACCACGATTTGAGATTAGATTAACACTTATTTTGTTAGGGCTAGACATGAATAGAGATCAATGCAAGGACAAGGGTTAGGAGTGAGGAAACCCTAGTTTCTTCCAAAAGAACACCAATCTACATTCATCACTATCGATCTAGTTTTAAACTATTAAAAGATAAAATGAGTCATTTTAATTAGTCATCCATTACTAATAAGTCATATGAACCCTACAAGCATCTTTTTTATAACATTTACATCCGTATCAAAATAGATCTACAACCAATCAACCCATCTTTACATCAACTCGTCTAAAGCAAGAAAAATGTTCACGTTTCCCTGCGGACGACCCGTACTCATCGTGGCTAGCTACTAGCGACGCCGTCCTGATTGCAGTTACTTTATTCACAAAACACTTCTTCTTTATAAACAACATCAATCAACCGGACATCACATCCTGGCTTTAATTTTTACGTATATTCTCCATATTTAAAAACTAGATTTTTAGAAGAGACACGGATAATTTTCGGAGTAGTTTGATATCAGTTTTATAAACCCAAATTATATATATTATAATATTTTTTTCTAAACAACTAAACAAACAGTATATAAATATATATTATAATAACAAACTAACTCTCTCTCTCTCAGCCTCTCTTTCTCACTCGTCTCGCTGTCTCTCTCTCTAAACCTCCTCCCTGTCTCTCTCTAAACATATATATATATATATATATTATATTTATAAAACCTAATTATTATCTTAACCCATAACCTCTCTCTCTCTTCCCTCTTTTCTTCTTCTGCCGCCACGAGAAAACTCGAACCCAAACCCTAACCCTTGCCCACGTCCCCACTATCGCCGCCCCTCACCATCACCGCTCACCATCATCATCACCTCATCGACCTCACCCTCATCACCACCTCCACCTCCTCTCCCTCTTCTCCATCCCGAGCACCCCTACAACCTTGACGCCGACCGCCTGCAGCAACCCAGAAACCCCACAACCTCGTCGGAGACCTCGCCGTCGCCGGCGCCATCACCCCGTCTTCACTTCCTCACCTCCCTCTTCTCTCCCGACACCTCAGACCACCGCCACCACCAACCTCGCAAACCCCCGATCCCAATCAACAACTCAAGAAACCAACTGCCACCTCGCCGACGCAGCCACGTCACCGTCGTCTTGCCTCTGTCGCAATGTGACTGTGGAGAGATGATTCCTAACTACAGGTAGCATGGTTGGCTCTGTCACGTACCTGTTCCCCTCCGAACGGACACGCGGGACGTCGGGCCGTCTCGCCTGAGGTTCGGGGCAGATGCCAATAGGTGCTATCCGTCCACCTCTCCGAAGATGCCAAGTTGATCCATGGCGCCATGTATCGGAGGTTTAGACGGATGCGTCCGATGTAGCAGACTTCGTCAGATTCCCCCTCGTTTGAGGGGTTTTTGATTGTGGGGACGCTCTTCCCTGCAGGCGCAAGCCCCTGCAGTTAATTACGCTACCGCATCGCGGTAACAACTTTCTCCTTCTCCAGATGGTCACTTCGTGTCGTGTGTTTTTGTTTTATGTTTTATTGCCCGTGGATCGTTTACGGAGACCGAGTTATGTCGTCGCCCGTAGGGCGTGGACTAGTCCAAATCCATGTTATCTTAGATTTGGGTTTGGGGGTTTGGTTTGAGGACACGTTAGCCATACTTGAGGCTAAGATCAACTCAAACATTTGTTAAGGATACGTTAGTCTAGTTTGAGACTAAGATCAACTTAACGGGATCGTTTAGATCCGATAAAGGAGCGTTTGGACTCCATTGTTCCAGTTTTAAGGACATAGTGGTCCATCGTATGTGTGGCCGTCGGGACCCGTCACCTCTCTGACGACGTTGAAGGATTACAACGACGGATGACAGAGGAGTTCAGAGATGTACCCTCGAGCCAGAGTTAATTAGGGGGATTCATAGTCCAGTCTGCTTGAAGGTTTAAGGATGCGTTAGCCATCTTTGAGGCTAAGATCAACTTAAACAGGACCGTTTAGATCCGACGAAACAGCATATGGAGGCTCTATGGTTCTAGTTTAAAGACATTGCGGTCCGCTGGTAGTTTAAGGACATTGCGGTCCATGGGTAGTT
This sequence comes from Agapanthus africanus, assembly GCA_030015575.1. Classification (NCBI taxonomy): domain Eukaryota; kingdom Viridiplantae; phylum Streptophyta; class Magnoliopsida; order Asparagales; family Amaryllidaceae; genus Agapanthus; species Agapanthus africanus. The sequence continues at coordinate 998,468,426 of CM057337.1, forward strand.
TAAGGACATTACGGTCCGCTGGTAGTTTAAGGACATTGCGGTCCGCTGGTAGTTTAAGGACATTGCGGTCCGCTGGTAGTTTAAGGACATTGCGGTCCGCTGGTAGTTTAAGGACATCTCGGTCCGTGGGTAGTTTAAGGACATTGCGGTCCGCTGGTAGTTTAAGGACATTGCGGTCCGCTGGTAGTTTTAAGACATCTCGGTCAAGGTTAAGGACGTCATAGTCCATGGGTTTAAGGACTCCACAGTCCGGTATGTGCTCTGGATGCTTCACACGGGTTCACTGCCGCGCTAGGCGAGGACCAGGCTCCGCTCTGGATGCTTCACACGGGTTCACTGCCGTGTTCCGCGAGGACCAGGATCCGCTCTGGACGTTTTCCACGGGGTCAAAGAGTGACGTTATCCGCGTTCCACGTAACCAGGAATTTTGCGTTAGGCATGGGTTTAAGGACCCCACAGTCCATATCATGAGTGGTCATCGGGACCCGTCACCTCTTTGAAGACATTGAGGGATTACAATGCCAAGTATCAAAGGAGTGAAGAGATGTTCCCTAGAACCGGGGTGGATTAAATAGTCCCTGGCCCAATTTGGGTCAAGACTGATCAATTATGTTATGAGCCCATTGGCTCAGTTAATCACAAATTGAGGACTTATGGCCAGCTTGGGCTGAGTCCAGTCAGGTCTAGAATATTGACTTTTTGTTGGTCCATTGAGGGAGAGGCTTTGCCTCTATCCCTTTAGCCAATTGGGCCAAAGCCTAGTGTTGAACACTTCAGAGCAATCAGTGTTGAACACTGGGAATAGGGTTGACAAGTTAGTGTTTAACACTAAAAGAATAGTTGGTGTTAAACACCAGCAACAAGGCTTTCAAATTAGTGTTAAACACTAAAACAGATTGGTGTCAAGTACTGGCAACGGAGCCCTCAAATTAGTGTTAAACACTAAGGTAGTCAGTGTTGAACACTGCAAGTAAGGTTTTTGATTAGTGTTGAACACTAAGGCCCAACAGTTGTTTCAATAACTGGATTCGAGGGTTCCAATTTAGTGTTAAACACTAAGGCAAGAGAGGTCACGTGGCAACACGTGAGAGTGCCTTCCCTTCAATGATTCTGCTGAGATTACTGCATCTTTCAGAGCATCACGTGTCAGCACGTGATGGGCATTCATATGCTCATTTGTTAGAGCTTTTGTTAAGGGTCACGTGGGTCACGTGAGGGACTGCCTCTATGTATGTCGTTTTTAGAGGATCTGTTGATCTCTTTTCAGGAATTAAGTTCCTCGAGCTTTAGATTTCAGAGGAATTAAATTCCTACTTCCCTTCGAAGATCTATATTCTGAAATAGAGTTGAACTCTGAATTTTCTGTAGGAATTAAATTCCTCGTATATGTGAAGAACTGAAGAGGGTTAAACCCTTAATAAAAGCTTTCCAGGAATTATACTTCCCATTTTAAAGAATTATAATTAAGGGAATTAAATTCCTGCAGTTTCCACAGAACTATATTCTTAATTAGGGTTAAACCCTATTTCTCTTTGTTCTAAAGGAATTAAATTCCCATGATACAGGGTCAAGCCCTAATTTTATCTTAAAGGAATTAAATTCCTATAGTTCTGCGAGAATTAAATTCTCATGCTTGCATTCCCTCTCTATGTTTTGGATCTGCATGGCAGGATCTCAACCCATTGAGAATTAAATTCTCAACCTAAAGGGGAGATGTGCACTTTGCAGATCCTCTATCAAAGAGAGAAGAAATATATTCTTCTGTTTTATATATTAGAGTTAAACTCTGTTGAGAATTAAATTCTCTTTCTTTCAGAAAGCCTTCCCTTTCTTACCTAGGGTTTTCTTTTGCAGAAGATCCAAGTTCTTTCAAGTATCTGAGCTCTCTTCTCTTTTTTTCCTTCCCTCTGCGTATATATGTATCTCCCCTTTTTTCATCTCTTGGCCCCTATTTATATGAGAAGCAGCCGAATAAATTAGTTTTTGATGAATCTTCATTGAGAGATTTGATTTGCATCCATCATTCATTTTGGACCTTTGGATTATTGGATGAATTTTATTCACCATTGGATTTTAAATCCAGAGATTCTCCTCTGTTATTTTGGTTAGATTTAAGGGGGAAATCTTTCCAAACCCGAGATTTTCCATAGATAGATGATATTTAATCATCTCTGAATCTTTAATTTGATTGGTCCCAAATAATCACTTTCCTTTGGAAAGATTCAAATTTCCTTCAGAATTTAAATCTGTCGTCAAAACTGGGCTTTGAAAGCCGGTCACGTGTGACCACGTGACCCATGGTCACGTGTGGACACGTGACCCCCCTTTGGAACGAGCCTTCCTCTTTCTTTTGCACTCTGCCTTCTTCTGCTGCTTAGCCGTCACGTGCTACCACGTGACCCTTGGTCACGTGTGAGCACGTGACCCCTGTCTGGCACTTCTTTCCTTGGTTCAATTGGAGAGCGAGTCTGCTGCTTTGGACGTCACGTGCCGACACGTGACCCTGGTCACGTGGGAGCACGTGACCTCTTCTGAAGCTCTTTTCCTTGACTTGATCAGGGAACCAATGTGCCCTTTTCTGCCGCTTTATATGTCACGTGTCAACACGTGACTGCTGGTCACGTGTAAGCACGTGGCCCCCTTTTTGAAGCTTTTCCCAGAAGCTTTCCTGATTTTAAATCAGGAAACAGTACCATAGTTTACGTATCTTGGGAAGTGGGGCGTGACAGTCCATTTACCTTATTTTTAACTCATTCACTTACCGTAATTTGGGCGCTTGTTTAACTCATGTAAAGATCGGTTAAAGCACATGTAAGCTAATTTTTATATGGATCATTATATGGATATAGGCTATATTGGAGTTAATTGGCGTAACTATACAAGACTATTTCAATACAAAAGTTTAAAATCCATAGGCTAGTTCTATAAATTGAATCTACATGGTCTACAGGAGTGTTTCCGCCAAAATCTTCGGCCAAGAGCTATTTGTTCCTGTTTACACCGGTTTAAGTTTCGTTTACAGATATGTGTGAAATCGGGCTCATTCATATACGCACATGCACACATCAGAAGAAGAACAGGAGTTAGAAAGGGAGCACTTGGTGGTCAACGACAAAAAGAAAGCATTTAATTGAACATTTTATTCTACGGAAAATAGATCACCAAACATGGGATCGAAAGTACAGGGATTCACAAAAATATGGATAAAATTCTCTAACTCCCTCTCTGCCTTCTCCACCATGTCAAAGCGGCGATCTTCACAAGGAGTCGCTTCCCATCGGTCAGCACCGTGCCCATCAGCGAAGGCAGACATGATGGCCCGCTGAGCCCGTATCTGGCTTAGCAGCTGAACAGAGCAATCCCTCAGAGCTGTGGTAATCAAAAGCGCCTCATGAAAGCACTCGATCTTGTCTTCCGCTGTGTCGAGTATCGCCGGAGTCATCTCCACTGGATGAGGGGGAATGTCATCGAGCACGGACAAGAAGACCATCCGGAGCCAAATGGAGCCAATGGGGAGAAGAGATCCTCTACGAGTCAAGAGCTCGTACAACACCGTATCGCATTGGTCATCCGTAAGAGCAGGGTTCACCAAGCGTGCAGCAAAACGAGGAACAATTTCCTCAATAGGCACCGCCCATGGCTGCCGGCGAGCATGTGGACGATTACAAGCCATAGCACTTCTCTGTTAAAATAATTCTCTGAAAGTGAAAGAGAAGAGAAGCCTTGCTTCAGATTATTAAGGGATACATTTAAGTCTAGGCACAAAAAAAGTTGTGCATGATGGAACTATTTCCAAGCATTGGAAAAGAAAAGTTTGACTCAGGTAAAAGTAGAGAAAGAAGGCGAAAAGACACCTTCAGTAAAGAGGCAGTGCCTCACGTGCCTTGCAAGCGGCTTTCCTAGTAGAGGACGAAGACAAGGCTGAGGATTGGAGAGAAGTATTCATAGACTACTTCAAATCCCATCGAACACCCAATAATGCATCTTCGAGACATCAGCTCATGAAGCGAGCTCTGTCTTTCGCCTTCGTCAATGTTACTCTATATAAGAGATCGTTTGATTGTTTGTGGTTAAGGTGTCTGGGACCAGAAGAAGCAAGGAGAGTCGTCCAAGAAACTCATGACGGACTCTACGGTTCCCACCAAGTCGAGCCAAAGATGAAGCTGAAGATCAAAATAATGGGTTACTATTGGCCCACAATGATTCAGGACTGTCTCGAATATGCGAAGCAGTGTCACTCGTGCCAAATTCACGGGGACTTCATCCACCAGCATCCGAATCTGCTACACCCAACACTGGCTAGCTGGCCATTCGAAATGTGGGGAACCGATATAATTAGGCCCATCGAACCAGCCTCATCCAAGGGACATCGGTTCATACTAGCAACAACCGATTACTTCTCCAAGTGGGCAGAAGAAATACCGCTAAGAGAGGTGAAGACGGAGAACATCCTCCATTTCTTCAGGACACATGTCATCTACCGATTCGGCACTCCGCGACGGATCATCTCGGATAATGGGCCGGCCTACAGAAGCCATAAGATCAGTCGCTTCGCACAACAACATAATATAGATTGGAGATAATCTTTAGTTTATAATTCTTGAGCTAATGGTCTAGCTGAGGCTTTCAACAAGACCTTGACAAAGATCATAAAGAAAACGGTGATAAAAAGGATTGGCACGAGAAATTGCATGAAGTTCTCTGGGCTTATCGGACGGCGTTCAAGACGGCTACGAATACAACGCCATTCACGTTGGTGTTCAGCACGGAACCGATACTTCCCTTGGAGATAGATCCACCCTCGCTATGAGTGGCTGTTCGGTACGAACTAATGGATGAAGAGAATGCACATTTTCGGCTTAAGGAGCTTGACGCCCTTGATGAAACTCGTCTCATGACGCAGAAAACCTAGAAGCTTACAAAGCAAGGATGACGCGCTCATACGAAAGATTGACTAGGCCGATAACATTCCGCCAAGGCGAACTCGTGCTAGTCGTAAAAAGACCTATGATCCCCAATCGTGCCAAACGGGGGAAATTCGAGTCGAACTATGAGGGCCCATACATCATAGACAAGGTCTACCAAGGCGAGGCCTACTTGCTCATGGATATGCATGGCGAAAGGCATTTCCGGCCAATAAACGGCCGGTTCCTTAAGAAATACTACGCCTGACAAGTCACGGCTCAGTTTAATGATGGATGAAGACGCTCGTGTCCGCTTGCTATCTCTCTGAGTCCAAACCCTATAAATAGTGTCCAGCGAAACCTCGCCTCAAAATACATTGGACCGAGATGTCCTTAAACTAACATTGGACCGAGATGTCCTTAAACAAACAATGGACCGAGATGTCCTTAAACTAACATTGGACCGAGATGTCCCTAAACTAACAATGGACCGAGATGTCCTTAAATTAACAATGGACCGAGATGTCCTTAAACTAACAATGGATTGAGATGTCCTTAAACTAACATTGGACCGAGATGTCTTAAAACTAACAACAGACCGAGATGTCCCTAAACTAATAACGTCGCCTTAAACACGGCGATAGTGGAATGCAAGTCTACAATTCCCAGCGGAGAGGACTGCAACTCAAATCCCACCGGCAAACAGATGGGTCACATGCGCCGAAACTATTCTCTAGAGTTTCATCGTAAAAAAAGGTATGTCTACAAGCAAAATGGGCACGGATGAAAACTCGAAAGGGCTCCGTGAGTAAAAACAGCAGGACTGTCGGCGAGTTTGTGAAAATCCGCAAGGGCGCAGACTCGTAAAAAATTCATGCATACTTGCAAGGTCCTTGTTTCCCCCAATCAGAGCAAAGCTCTGTTTAAATTTCAAAATTCAAAATTTTGAAGCAACGCTTCAAATCTCTGGCGCAACGCGCCACGTGTCCGGCGCAGATGCATCAGCGCAGCGCCCAAGAAGGCGCGCCCAATTAGAGCAAAGCTCTATTTAAAGGAAGCAACGCTTCAGTTGCACAAGCACTGCGCTGCGCGACACGTGTCAGCGCAGATGCGCTAGCGCAGTTGCGCTGCGATGTGCGCTGCGCGACACGTGTCACGCGCTGGGGCATTTGCGCCAAACAGAATTAAGATTTTAAAGAAATCTTTCTGTTCTTGTTAAAACAAGAAGATTTTCTTCTGTAAAACAGAAGCCCTTGGATCAATGATCCAACGGTGGGGAAAATTCCCCAAATCACTGAGAGAAAGATCTCTTTAACAAATTTAACTAATTTATGGTTACTATAAAAAGGACCCTAGGCCTCAATTCAAAGGCATGAACATTTTCTAAAAAAAAAAGAGAGGAAGAGAACTCTAGAGAACTCCTCAAGAACAAAAAAAGGTAAAAACCTTTAGGAAAAAGAGAAAGTTCTCTTATGAACAGATCATAGATCTAAAAACAAGATTAATGATCTTTAATAAAAATAAAAATAAAATAAAATAAAATAGTGCTTTGCACTTTTTATGAACCTTTGGTTCTCTAAGATAAGAAAAACAAGAAAAACTTATTTTTCTTTGATCTAAATTAGATCAAGAAATCAAATAGTGATTTGCACTTCTGTTCTTGAATCTAAAAGATTCTTAGTGCTTTGCACTTCCAAACTGCGCTGTTGCGCTCTTGGGAAAGCGCCACGTGTCAGCATCTGAACCACTTGCGCTATGCGCTTTGAGATAGATCTTTGCTCTATGTGATTGGCGCAACTCATCAGAGTGCGCCACGTGTCAGCAGCGCAAGCGCAGCGCACTGCGCTTGCGCGACACGTGTCAACACTACAAGTACTTGCGCTCTCTGATTGGCGCAAAGCGCCTGAAAATGCAATGCATTTTCTAAAGGGCCAGGCCCAAATCAAAAAGACCAACAGGCCAAAATAAATTGCAAAGCAATAAAAAAGGGCAGAGCCCAAACAAAATGGATGCTCTGCATCATTTATAAAAGGGCAGAGCCCAGTCCAAATAAAAATAGAAAATAATGCAACGCATTATTTTAAAAATGAGCCAAGCCCTAGCATAGGTCTAACAGACCAACAACAAATAAAAGTGTTGAATATTTTTTAACTGGACTCAGCCTAATTTTTGGCCGTAAGTCCTCAAATTAAATTGACCGAGCAAGATTACTCCCTTAAATCAATTTACGACCGGTTCGAGGGTACATCTCCGAACTCCTCTGACACCCATCGTTGTAATCCTTCAACGACGTCAGAGAGATGACGGGTCCCGATGACCACACATCAACATGGACCGCGGGGTCCTTAAACTCGTGGACCGAAATGTCCTTAAACTAATGTTGGACCGAAACGTCCTTAAACTAATAGTGGACCACCACGTCCCTAAACTGGAACATGGACCACCATGTCCCTAAACTGGAATATGGACCACCACGTCCCTAAAACTGGAGCATGGACCGCAACGTCCCTAAACTACCTATGGACCACTACGTTCCTAAACTGGAACAATAGAGCCTCCAAATGCTCTTTTGCCGGATCTAAACGATCCCGTTAAGTTGATCTTAGTCTCAAAACAGGACTAACATATCCTTAACGAATGTTTAAGTCGATCTTAGCCTCAATACGGCTAACGTATCCTTAGACTAAAAACACCAAACCTAAATCTAAGTAAATACGGATTTGGACTAATCCACGTCCTACGGGCGACGACATTACTCAGTCTCCGTATACAATCCACGGGCAACCACAAACAAAACAAACACACACGACACGAAGTGAAATTCTGGAGAAGGAGAAAGTTGCTACCGCGATGCGGCAGCGTAATTAACTGCAGGGGCTTGCGCCTGCAGGGAAGAGCGTCCCCACAATCAAAAATCCCTCAAGCGAGGGGGAATATGACGAAGTCTGCTACATCGGCCGCATCCGTCTAAACCTTCGATACACGGTGCCATAAATCAACTTGGCATGTTCGGAGAGGTGGACGGATAAAGCCAAATAGCATCTGCCCCGAATCTCAGGCAAGACGTCCTCACGTCGCCGCCGCCATTCGGAGGGGAACAGATTCTGGCACGCCTGGTGGGACCTTTTCCATCTTTCCACTCCACACTTCGTGTGTCGTCCTCGCGAACCAATCGCGGTTTGTTAAATGGTTGCCTTTGGATTTCAAGTTACTAAGATTTAGTCTTTTGCCTGGCGCAGAACTCAAGCATCAATGGCCTCTAACTGCACCAACTGCTCGAAGTGCCACTGCAACGGACGCTCCACCTCCCCCAGAGGTGTGGCATATGGACCCCAAGCGGCTTCCGTCCTCGCTTTGCCGGTAGAACAGATGACCCAGGCCACCACCGGCCTGTTCTTCGGGACCATGATCCCGCCTACAAGCTTCCCTATGCCAATACCTGCACCGGAAGTGAACAAGAAGTCGGTCTTCGACCGGCTCACTGCTACGACACCCCCTGTCAATGGGTCTCCCACTACCAAACCGACAGCCTCTGTTTTCACCAGGCTAAATCAGAACTCTAAACTGGCTGTCCCAAGGAAGGCAATAACTGCTGCTCCAGATGTCGTCAAGGCGGCTTCCCCTGTCAAAGAGTCAGTCTTTTCAAGACTGACGATTCCTGCTCCTATCCCTGCCCGAGGATCTGTCTTCGACAGGTTAAATATCATCCCTCAAAGGACAACCTCAGTCTTTGAGAGGTTAACACCAGCGACGCCTCATTCAGGCAGGGGGCAAAAAGAAGCAATCTCTATCTCCGAGCCAGTCCCAACGGCTCGTCGTGCTCGACGTCGCCATTGGCGACGAGTGAGGAAGGCAGGGGGAAACTCCCCCTCAGGGCTAACTCCACCGGCTCCAGTGGTGGAAGTCAACGCTGCTGTTCCAACTGGGAACAGCTTTGAACTACTGAGGAGGGTACGTAAGAACTCTCCAACCGCTACACTGAAAAGATCTCCTCCACCTGCGGAGAGAGTTCCGGAAACGAAGCAAGAACAGCCCCCTCAACGGCTGTCCTAAAAAATATACAAGGTTTGGCGTAGGGTTCAGGACTCCGTGATCGACCCAGATCACTCTCATCAACAAAAGAAGACGAAGGTGCAAAAAGAAAAAGACCTTCCTATTAAACAGCAGGGGACAACGATCGCTAGGGTGCCCACTGCAACGGCCCTTTCAACTTCAACGGCCCATAAAAGAAGAAGGCCGGAGAAAACCCCCATGCCGGCGACAAATACCAGAGGTGGTGAACCCAAACGCCCTAAGTCAGGGGGCATTGTAGTTCATACCGTCTATGTGGCGTCTGGTAAAGAGGACAGGCGCATATCTACGGGTCATCGACCGCTTACGCGATCAGTAACCAAGGCGCAGGAGCAGCAACAGAAGCTCCAAGAGATGATGAATGATTGAATTATTTTCTGACGTGTATATGTAAAAAGTATAAAAGTATCGACAATCAAAAAAATTATTTGACCGCAATCAACTACGGTGTCGGATGTAGATTGTAAGCGAGTGCGGATCGTCCACAGGGATTGCACGATTCGTTTGTATTATGATATGCTTGAATTGAAAAGTTAAGCTAAGATAAACGAAAACATGATTCAAGAATTTTGATTTTCAAGTGTCACTATTCTATTCAAGAATCAAGAAAATGATAAACAATCAAGAATCGGTGTATCAATGATATTTCCAATCAACAGTCAAGAATCTAAAAGAGGCTCGTAGGAATTGATCGGATCTATAGACGTGATGTAATCTCAAGATTTCGTGTTCTTGTCCTTCGAAGGATTGATACTAGATTGATGATAATCGACGAGAGTTAGGGCTTTTCTTGATGAAACTAGGATTTCATCTTTTAACCCTTGTTCTTTTGTCGATATCATTCCTTTTCTAGCCTCTACCAAATTCAAGAAACGATCGTAACTCCCCAATTTCGAACGATATCAATCAAGAAAGCATCGAAACAAAATGGGTCGTCGTTTCTTGAACTAGCTAGGGTTTTCAAAACACGTAGGACTCAAGAATCGATTAAAGCTATGTTGCATCATCATTCTATTGACCGTCTCGACTCCTCGACGAGCGGAGTTTTATTCACACATCACCACACAGAAAATATTTACGAATTGTAAAGATATCATGATGCAGAATTTAAAGAAAACAAGATAAAAGAATATCACCTTTATTTATCTCAACAATTTTGATTACATTCGCTTCAAGAACTACAAGAGGAAGAATCTAAATTGTTGATCGGGCGTCGCTCAGCTTCGTGAGTCGTGGATCGGCTCGGATCGCTTGCTCCGTTGAAGATCGGCTTCGCTCATAAAGGTTGTAGGGCTTCTTGCTTAATGGGTACTCGGGATCTTGATTTTAATTGGAATTAGGGTTTCACACAAGCCCTCTCACAAGACTTGTGGAGGAAGGAGATGACGAAGGAGATTGGCTAAAAAAAATGAACTAAAATGAATCACACAAGTAATGGTTTGATTCTATCTATCTCCACCTTTCCTCACCCTAGGTCTAGGCTTCTATTTATAGACTTCCCAAACCCTAGGTTTAGGTTTGAAATGGTAGTTCCCTCCAAAAGTTTGTTGAGTATTCTAGAAGGTAGTTTGTTAGGAGCTAGCTTAGGGTTTAAGCTAGGTTTAATTAGGCTTGGAAACCCTAGTTTGCTGATCTGGCAGAAACCCCTAGAGTCTTCTGGAATTTGAGATACATTTCTGAACAGTGGGCCCTGAATGAAGCATTGTGCACCAAAATTGAGGAGGTAAATCCCTGGTTCCACCGCGGATCCGCGGCACAAGCAAGACATTGCCGCGGATCCGCGGCTCTTTGATGAGCTTGGGCTTTGGGTCTTCTGGTGTGGCCTTGTTCTGTATTTTAGGGCTTCTTATGATATATTGATTTGTGATTGCTCCTTTGAATTGATACCAGATCTGAAGTTAGTGAGTTGGCGTATCTTTTGAGCAGCGTTGATTCGAGCACTCTTCTAGTTTCCTGCACAGACTTCAAAACACGGGTTGCGACATATAGAAATATTGCGATGCCATGCAATGCAGTCAATTTCCCTAGAAATGCCGGTTTTAAGGTCTAATACATGTAATCTGATAATCTGTGATAGATTTGCTAATATGTGAAATACGGATACCGAACACTTCTATATGAATGCAAATGATGAGGAAATTGCCGGCTCAAATATGCAATATTTTCGACTAATCAAATTCCCCCAAACTTAATTTCGATCGTCTCGAGCGAATTGTTTTATTAAAAAGAGAGGGAGAAAATAAAGAAAGAGAAAAACTAACTAGCACACTTTCGTAGGCAACACGATTACACTGAGCATGTGCAACAAGCCTTTAAACCTCTAGGTGTCCCTAGTAGGAGGAGTGTTGTCTCCTGAGGGTTTTCAGCGGATTGCACCCACAAAATCCAATAATAAAAGGAAGATCATGAATATTACATTTAAAGAAAAGAATTGTAAAAGAAAAGCCTTGAAAATTAGGGTTTCTAACTAAGCTAGCTTTTCGGTTGTCATGAGCCCTATCTTAATGGTCATGAAAAGATGTTAGAAATCACGTCCTCTCTCAGTAAAATATCGTCTTATTCTTCATCTCTATCTTTATTCCAAACATCGATCATATAACCCTGCGTGTGTGTAAAGACATCCCTTCACCCGGAGAATTCAATTCAAGCTATCATACTCTTGCCCGTCAGCCTCAGTCCTTTTTAATCAATGAATATTTAGATGAGATTGCTCACACACTTTCATGCGACCGTTAATACTTCTTGAGGTACAAACCGACCGATTACTCATGTGCTTGCTTACTTGGTGTATTTTCCTCGTCTTGCACCACCTCAGGCATAGCAGTGACTCCCAGACCAGTTGGCCTTAGGGCACTAGGTGAAAAAGCACCCTTGCTATACATTTTTTTATTGCCCTTGGTGATAACAAAACTTGTGTCCATTTTTCTCACCACTTTATATTTTCTTTATTCACTTTTTTTTTTATTTCCTTCATACTTTTGGCTTTAAGACAAGAGCATTTCAAGGTATCCTCTACTATCCCAGGCTTTAAGACGTGTGTAAGTGCGAATAGCAGGATAGCAACGTTCAAAATGTTTGGCTTCCAGAATAGAAACTATTTTTCAGACTTATTTTTATCCTCAGATTAGTGACGTCCTTCATCTTACTAACCCTTGGGACAACGGCTCATAACTACTTATTACTAGTTCGTATAAGAAAACTTCTAATTTTCTTAAATTTTTCTAATCTCATGGATGTAATTTTTCACTATCTAAACTTTCATTATCTTATTTATGTACAAAAAAGTGTAAATATTAAAGTTATTTTTATACTTGAAATTTTTTTAGATTTTTATGGGTTTTGAAAATTTTTAAATTTTTATAGATATTTTTTTAAAAGAAAAGAAATGTTTTGTGCTTATGCAAATGATATGCAAATGATGCAAAAATAAGCACAAACCTCCCCCATACTTGTTTTCAACAGTGTCCTCACTGTTGCCGACAGCTATATCTACAAAACCTGTAAGTCTGGGAGGAATTATTAGTGGGGGCAAAATTTATAAGTGAAGAACTTCCCCCAAACTTATTCTTTTCACTCACCTTTATTCAAAAAATGATGCAATAATATACTGGATATGAAGGTGAGACGGAGGAATTTTAATCCAAATAAACTGGCTCTTGTAAGAACAAGAGCTCCTCCGTGGGGTCAGTGGACAAGTACGGCTTTAATCTATGTCCATTTATTTTGAAAACAGTGCCGTTTTTAACATTTTCTACTTCTACTGCCCTGTGCGGGTATACAGACCGCACAACAAAAGGTCCCTTCCATCGAGATCGGAGCTTACCCGCATGAAGGTGTAATCGTGAATCATAAAGAAGGACTTGTTGACCAGGTGAAAATGTTTTCCTCAAAATGTTTTTATCGTGAAAAACCTTAGTCCTATTCTTTGTGATTACAGCATTATCATAAGCTTCATCGCGGAGTTCGCTTAGCTCGTTAAGTTGCAGCTTCCGAAAGTTGCAAGCAAGATTTAGATCAAAATTTAATTCTTTAATGGCCCACAATGCTTTATGTTCTATCTCGACGGGTAAGTGACATGCTTTCCCAAACACTATCCTATATGGAGACATTCCTAGGTCGGTTTTATATGCAGTTCGGAATGCCCAAAGAGCATCCGTCAATTTGGTCGACCAGTCTTTTCTATTTTTAGCAACAGTTTTCTTCAGGATAAGTTTGATTTGTCTGTTTGAAATTTCAGCCTGCCCGCTTGTTTGGGGGTGATAGGGTGTAGAAAGTCGGTGGTTGATTGAGTATTTCCGCATCAGAGTCTCGAAAGACCTGTTGCAGAAGTGTGTCCCATTATCGCTAATAATAGCGCGTGGGTGTCCAAATCGCGAGAAGATATTCTCTTTTAAGAACTTAATGACAACTTTCTTGTCATTAGTGCGACATGGAATGGCTTCTACCCACTTTGAAATATAATCAACCGCCAGCAGTATGTACATATTCCCAAAGGAGTTGGGAAAAGGACCCATAAAATCTATGCCCCAAACATCGAACATTTCAACAACCAAGATGGGTTGCTGAGGCATTTCATTCCTTTGGGATATTCTACCCGTATACTGACATTGCGTACAGGTTTTGCAATGTTCAAATGCGTCCTTGAATAAGGTCGGCCAATAAAATCCACATTGCAAAACCTTTTCCGCTGTTTTTCTAGGACCGAAGTGACCCCCACAGGCCTGATCATAACAAAAAGAAAGAACATTCTTGAACTCTTCATTCGGGACACACCGGCGAATGATCTGATCAGGACAATATTTAAACAAATAGGGTTCATCCCAGTAAAAGTGTTTTACTTGGGATAGAAAACCGTATTTGTCCTGTTTTGACCACTCGCTGGGTATAAGTCCCGTAGCATGATAGTTCACAATGTCCCTGAACCATGGTTCAGTTGATATGCTCAAGAGTTGCTCGTCAGGAAACGAGTCATTGATCGGCAGGGTCACAGGGGAAGAAATGATGCGTGAAAGGTGGTCGGCTACTACGTTTTCACATCCTTTCTTATCTTTGATAACAAGATCGAATTCTTGTAACAGAAGGATCCAACGTATTAGTCGACCTTTTGCATCTTTCTTCGCCAGAAGATGTTTTAAAGCGGAATGGTCAGTATACACAACTATAGGTGAGCCAATTAAGTAAGGCCTGAATTTTTCTAATGCAAATACAACCGCTAAAAGTTCTTTTTCTGTGGTTGTATAATTGATTTGCGCATCATTCAGGGTCTTACTAGCATAGTAAATCACGTGTGGCATCTTTTCGATGTGCTGTCCTAAGACTGCACCTACTGCGAAATCAGATGCGTCACACATCAGCTCAAAAGGGTAGTCCCAATTTGGTGATGATAAAACGAGGGCTGAAGTGAGTGAGTGTTTAAGTGAGTCGAAAGCTGTCTCGCAATCTGAGTCAAAATGGAAGGTCGTATCCTTGGCCAGGAGAAGAGTTAAAGGTCTAGCAATTTTGCTAAAGTCCTTAATGAATCTCCTATAAAAGCCCGCATGGCCAAGGAAAGAGCGAATATCTTTGACGTTTTTGGGATGAGGGAGGTTTTGAATGACATCTACTTTAGCTCTGTCAACCTCAATGCCTTTCTGTGAAATGACATGTCCAAGAACAATTCCTTCTTGGACCATAAAGTGGCATTTTTCCCAGTTCAAAGTCAAGTTCTTCTCTTTGCAACGAGTAAGAACAGCGTCAAGATTTGCTAGGCAATCGGAAAAAGAGTCTCCAAAAATCGAGAAGTCGTCCATAAAGATCTCCAGAAAATTCTCTACCATATCAGAGAATATCCCCATCATACACCGCTGAAAGGTAGCGGGAGCATTGCATAGCCCGAAGGGCATGCGACTGTAAGCAAAGGTACCAAAAGGACAAGTAAAAGTGGTTTTATCTTGATCCTTTTTGGCGATGGGGACCTGATTATAGCCTGAGTATCTGTCCATGAAACAATAATACTGTCGTCCCGCTAAGCGTTCCAGCATTTGATCAATGAATGGTAGAGGAAAATGGTCTTTCCTCGTGGCAGCGTTGAGTTTTCTATAATCGATACATACACGCCACCCAGTTTGGGTGCGTGTTTGAATCAACTCATTCGCCTCATTGGTTATAACAGTGATGCCGGATTTCTTAGGAACGACATGTATAGGACTCACCCATTGGCTATCGGAGATGGGGTATATAATACCATTATCTAAGCATTTGACGATCTCTTTCATGACCGCTTCCTTCATGACGGGATTCAACCGTCTCTGTGGTTCTCGGGTTGGTCTGGCATCATCCATCACATGTATATGATGTTCAACTATCAAGGGACTAATCCCTTTGATGTCCGCCATACTCCAACCAAATGCCTCTTTGTTAGATCTCAATACCGATAAAAGTGCATTCTCTTGCTCTAATGCTAGAGAGGCAGAAATTATAACCGGTAAAGTCTCCTTCTCACCTAAATAAGCATATTTAAGATGAGACGGTAAAATTTTTAGATCTAATTCAGGCGGAGAAATGATAGAAGGAGGGATCATTGAATGATTTTTGGATTTACAAAGAAGCTCAGAGCCTGTGAAAGATACAGACTCGGGTGGAGAAAAGTCAGAAGTGCAGGACTCAAGTGTAGGTAAAGTGTCCTCACTAAGATCTTGTGTAAAGTCAAACAGAGATGTAGTAATGTCATCGAGATCAGTAAAGCAAAGTTCCTCGGCTCCACAACTATCGGGAGCGATCTCATGGACAGAGCACACATCTAAAATATGAGCACTAGGTTCTGATGGCTGACTTCCAACTTTGTAGATATTTAGTTCAATGGTCATATTTCCAAATGATAAGTTCATTGAACCGTTTCTACAGTTTATAACAGCGTTGGAAGTGGCAAGGAAAGGACGACCTAGAATCACCGGAATTTGGCCTCGGGGGTTTGCTACAGGATGTGTGTCGAGCACAATGAAGTCTACAGGGAAAACAAATTCCCCGACCTTTATCAACACATCCTCTAATTCATCCCTTGGTTTGGTGATAGATCGGTCTGCCATCTGGAGAGTGCAGTGAGCAGGTTTCAGCTCTCCAACCCTAGTTGCTCATAGACAGAATAAGGGAGCAGGTTAACACTTGCGCCAAGGTCTAAAAGAGCACGATTTGTGTTTTTACCCCCAATAGAAATCGATATTATAGGACATCCTGGGTCCTTACGTTTCTTTGGTAGCTGGGGAATAAAAGCAGTGCTGATATTATTAGACATAAAGACCTTCTTCGGCACTTGAGTCTTCCTCTTCCTAGTGCACAAGTCCTTAAGAATTTTCGCATAAGCGGGGACTTGTTGAATTGCATCTAGGAGAGGGATATTGATGTTAACCTGTTTGAACATTTCTATAATTTTCTCCATATGAGGACTCGTTCTGTTACCCCTTAACCGGTTCGGGTAAGGAGCTTTCGCAATAAGCGTTGGGTCCATCATAGGAGAAGGAAGAGGGGGTAGACGAGGTCCCAAAAGAGGTGTGGGGACCGTCTGTGGAGAACTATAAGGGTTGGGAGAAGGTGTCGAGCCTAATGGGAAATGGAGAATAGGCTCTCGAGAAGATGGTATGGTGGAAGAAGAAGGATCAGAAGGAGAAGTGTGTGTGTGTGGAAAGGTCTCAGCCGGGGTGTTGATATGATTTTCAGTATCATCAATACCTTCCCCGACATTATTATTCAGCACTCTTCCCGATCTCAACGTTGTGATGGCATTCACATTGTAATGCCCAGGATTCTGTAGGGGTTGAGAGGGAAGTTTCCCTTTTTCTCTCGCACTCATTTCGGCTTTTAGGCGTGCGATTTCAGCTTCCATCGATCTGATACTCTCAGCTTGGGACGCTGAGTTTTTCTTTATCTCACTGACGGAGGATCTAACCTCAGTCGAAACCTCTATGAAATTTGATAAAAGTGATTTCATGGTTTGAGTGAATTGAGAAAACTCGTCAGAACAGGACTGCATAGGATTAGACTGTGCAGGAGTGTTGCCCTGGTTTTGGAAATTTTGTGACTGATAGGGGTGCTGAGTGAGTTGAAGGGGTTGCTGTTGTGGTGGAGGAAGAGCCCTTTGAAATTGATTCGTGTTTGGAACCGTGTTTTGAGATTGGTTTTGGTTCCAAGCAAAATTCGGGTGGTTCCTCCAACCCTGATTGTACGTGGAAGAATATGGATCGTTTCGAGGTCTTTGAAATGCGGCATTAGAATGCTCGTGACCTTGAAACGCCGAGTTTAATGGACATTCTTCCGTTAAATGTGACGGATCAGAACAGCACCCACAAACAGTTTTGGGGAGCGACATTGGGTTTAGGGAGGCTGCAGAAAATTTGTGTTCCATAGCGTCGAGCTTCTTTTGCATTGCTGCTATTTCAGCTCGAACGCCTATGGACACATCTATTTGGTGTACGCCACCCCTATTCAATGGTTGGGTTCCACTCTCCCACTGTAGTGATTTTTCAGCGAACTCTTCTAAGTACTTCCAAGCTTCCCCATCATCTTTGGTCATAAAAGTACCTTGACACATGTTTTCAAGGCTCTGTTTAGTGCTTGGGTTAATACCCTCATAAATGATTCGGCATAATTCCCATCTCGGGATGCCGTGATGAGGACACTGAACCAATAGATCCTTGAAACGTTCAAAGCATTTTGAAAATGGTTCGGTAGGGAGCTGGGCAAATTGATTCAGTTCGCTACGGATTCGAGCCGTCTTTTGGATTGGGTAAAATTTCTTAAGGAATGCAGCGACGAATTCTTCCCAATTTGTAATAGAGTGTGCGGTAGTGTTATATAGCCACTTCTCGGCTATATCGCACAATGTAAATGGAAGAAGTCGTAGACGCATTGCATCCACTGAAAGTTATGACGTACCCATCATTGCGCACACGTTTTCAAATTTGGTAATGAAAACGTAAGCGTCCTCAGTCTCGAGTCCGTGAAATTTGGGTAAAAGATTGATATACTGGGGTTTAATTTCAAAGTTATCCCCATTGGCTGGTGGTGTGGATAAGCAGGTCGAAAGAGGACCTCTAAGTGGATAACACCTCTCCTGGAGAGAGATGCGGGGTGGATTCTGCGCACCAACGGACGGCGACAGATTAGGGTTAAAGAAGTTTGATGGATTCGGGTCCATCGGTGTGGGTGTGGTAGTAGGTAAAGAAAAGGTAAATGGAGAAATATCGACTTCGGAGTCGATAAGAGGTACGCGGACTAAACGGGCACTAGAATCCCGTGTCCAGCCTATCTTGTACTAAAAAGGGTTAGTACAAGTGGCAGCGTTGGCTTATAATTAGGGGTAAATGAATAAATGCGGTGTTTGCTTTGAAAAAGGGACGGATTTTTGAAAAAATGATGCGACACAACAAATGCAGCACACAAACCCTAGAATCTAATGGTCACCTAGGTCCGGCTCTAGACCGCTCCTAACTGCCAAAAGACAAGTCGCAGGATAGAATCCTCCACTGCCTCTTTGTCCCCCTGTGGCCGGATAAGTGCCAGGTAAGTGGGAAGGTACTCCGCTACGTAAGTAGTGGGCCTAATTAATAACCACTAGCCTTAGACACACTCGCTTTAGGCACCACAGGAAAACGCGGATAAGCAATGAATTACCCACGGCCTTCTTCTGTCCTAATTGAGCACGACAGTCCTTAGAGTCATCTCTAGATTTCTTTTAGTTAATGTGGGTCAATGCGGATGCAAGTGTGGTGGTTTTCGGGGCCTAGGAAGGGTAATGAAATCCCCACCTAATTTGGATTTGGCCGTGCCCCTTAATATCCGTATTTATAATGCAAACAACCAAGAAACAAAATCACGCACAAATTTAATTTTGCAATTTGCGAGCTGCGATTATTTGCAAAGAATCCTGCAGAAAAGTATTAGTTGGAGCTAAAAAGAGGAGGGAGGAGAAGTAAAGAAGTCACCTGAGGCAAAATTTTTTCAGAGAACCCCTAATAGGCCACGGTTCCGCCGCGTATCCTCTCTTATGCCGCCCTTCCGCGGTCCAAATGTTGGATCACTGAACCAAACTTCTTCAGGAGCTTCCTGTTGATAACTCCAGCTCTCTGGAATTTTCCAAATTTTTTTCTCAATTCCCAGTAAGCTCCAGATCTCCTTGCAATGAAACACAACAAATTGTTTAGGGTTTGCACGAATTTTGATCTCAAAATAACAATGGACTAATTCTTTCAATTCAAACTTTGATATAAAACAAATTAGCGCGCGATCCCTGGCAACGGCGCCATTTGATTGAATTATTTTCTGACGTGTATATGTAAAAAGTATAAAAGTATCGACAATCAAAAAAATTATTTGACCGCAATCAACTACGGTGTCGGATGTAGATTGTAAGTGAGTGCGGATCGTCCACAGGGATTGCACGATTCGTTTGTATTATGATATGCTTGAATTGAAAAGTTAAGCTAAGATAAACGAAAACATGATTCAAGAATTTTGATTTTCAAGTATCACTATTCTATTCAAGAATCAAGAAAATGATAAACAATCAAGAATCGGTGTATCAATGATATTTCCAATCAACAGTCAAGAATCTAAAAGAGGCTCGTAGGAATCGATCGGATCTATAGACGTGATGTAATCTCAAGATTTCGTGTTCTTGTCTTTCGAAGGATTGATACTAGATTGATGATAATCGACGAGAGTTAGGGCTTTTCTTGATGAAACTAGGATTTCATCTTTTAACCCTTGTTCTTTTGTCGATATCATTCCTTTTCTAGCCTCTACCAAATTCAAGAAACGATCGTAACTCCCCAATTTCGAACGATATCAATCAAGAAAGCATCGAAACAAAATGGGTCGTCGTTTCTTGAACTAGCTAGGGTTTTCAAAACACGTAGGACTCAAGAATCGATTAAAGCTATGTTGCATCATCATTCTATTGACCGTCTCGACTCCTCGACGAGCGGAGTTTTATTCACACATTACCACACAGAAAATATTTACGAATTGTAAAGATATCATGATGCAGAATTTAAAGAAAACAAGATAAAAGAATATCACCTTTATTTATCTCAACAATTTTGATTACATTCGCTTCAAGAACTACAAGAGGAAGAATCTAAATTGTTGATCGGGCGTCGCTCGGCTTCGTGAGTCGTGGATCGGCTCGGATCGCTTGCTCCGTTGAAGATCGGCTTCGCTCATAAAGGTTGTAGGGCTTCTTGCTTAATGGGTACTCGGGATCTTGATTTTAATTGGAATTAGGGTTTCACACAAGCCCTCTCACAAGACTTGTGGAGGAAGGAGATGACGAAGGAGATTGGCTAAAAAAAATGAACTAAAATGAATCACACAAGTAATGGTTTGATTCTATCTATCTCCACCTTTCCTCACCCTAGGTCTAGGCTTCTATTTATAGACTTCCCAAACCCTAGGTTTAGGTTTGAAATGGTAGTTCCCTCCAAAAGTTTGTTGAGTCTTCTAGAAGGTAGTTTGTTAGGAGCTAGCTTAGGGTTTAAGCTAGGTTTAATTAGGCTTGGAAACCCTAGTTTGCTGATCTGGCAGAAACCCCTAGAGTCTTCTGGAATTTGAGATACATTTCTGAACAGTGGGCCCTGAATGAAGCATTGTGCACCAAAATTGAGGAGGTAAATCCCTGGTTCCACCGCGGATCTGCGGCACAAGCAAGACATTGCCGCGGATCCGCGGCTCTTTGATGAGCTTGGGCTTTGGGTCTTCTGGTGTGGCCTTGTTCTGTATTTTAGGGCTTCTTATGATATATTGATTTGTGATTGCTCCTTTGAATTGATACCAGATCTGAAGTTAGTGAGTTGGCGTATCTTTTGAGCAGCGTTGATTCGAGCACTCTTCTAGTTTCCTGCACAGACTTCAAAACACGGGTTGCGACATATAGAAATATTGCGATGCCATGCAATGCAGTCAATTTCCCTAGAAATGCCGGTTTTAAGGTCTAATACATGTAATTTGATAATCTGTGATAAATTTGCTAATATGTGAAATACGGATACCGAACACTTCTATATGAATGCAAATGATGAGGAAATTGCCGGCTCAAATATGCAATATTTTCGACTAATCAATGAACGCTATGGCCGCAATTACAGGGCCAAAAGAAAACCCTGAAGCGTCCTCGGATGAACGCCAAGAGGAAGAAACCGACGCCGAATTCCTTCGTCGGATATTGGAGAAGAAGGACAAAGAGGCGGCTGAACAAGCAGCCAACATACAGCGTATGGGCCTCCTCTTCCAAGACATGATAGGGATGATGATACAACAAGATCCTCCGACCGAAGAGCCCCCGATCGTCCTTGGAGACGATAGGGGAGAGACATTAAATCCTCCACCAGCTCTGTCGACGGCTAAAGAGGATACAATCTCCAAAGCTGATTTGGATGAGTACATCGCCCAACAAATACGGGTTCATCATGCGACCGAAGCAGCTGGTCAGGTCGTAAAAACAGGACGGCCATATCCAAGTTGGTACGATCAAATCAAGTACCCACCCGGTTATACAATTCCTAAGTTCCATGTCTACAAGGGGACGAGCAATCCTCACCAGCATGTTGCCCAGTTCAGGGCACTCTGCGGCAACACCGGCGGTGATGACAAGCTTTTGCTTCGCCAGTTTGTTGGAAGTTTATCAGATACGGCGTTCGAGTGGTACTCTGAGCTCCCGAACGACTCTATCAAGACTTTCACAGAGATGGAGCTGCTGTTTACTCAGCGTTTTGCAAGCGCCAGTGAACGCACCCCGATGAAGGCACTGATTAACGCCAGGGTAAAACCAGGCGAGACATGGGTTCAGTATGCTATACGGTGGCGGAACTTATGGTTGAAGTGCGAGCAGCGCATTGAAGAAGCTCCTGCGGTGGGTATGTTTGTGGGAACCCTTGATCCGCAAGCAACCATCTCGCAATTTATGATGTTTTTCAAGCCGACTACCTTCTAGGCTTTGACTGACAAGCTAGCGCAGATGGATCAGATGGGCCATAAGCCCCCTCTTCCAAAGCCGGACTCCTGAAATGACAAAGGAAAAGGAAAAGCGATCGTCGTTGCTAATGCTCAACAACAACCGAGCAACTCGAAGCCGGTTGTGCGTCAAAATAATATGCGCCCGTACGTAGACCTTGAGGAGAGACTAGGGCGTCCTTACTCGTTTCCCCGAGATAAAAAAAGAAGGTTATTCGAGCTGGCATTACGCAACAGACTCATAAATCTGGCGGATCCAAAACGTCTGTTGCAACCAAGTGATGTCAACGAGCCCAACTACTGTCCTTATCATCGAGTACTGGGCCATCCGATTGAGGATTGCTACGTTTTCAAAAATTGGCTTGAAAACCAGTACCGACAAGGTAAATTCGCGTCATCTGACAAATGGAAGGTGAATCCCCCGCAGCCCCACACCTCTAAGGGGACGAATACGCCAGGGGCAACATGCTCCGTCGTTGAAGAAGCTCCTTGGGAGGTTGTATTATCAGCCAAGACAAAGAGGATGCTAAACGATCTTCAGGCATGTCTAGCGATCAAGTGGAAGAACCCGTTGGAACCGCATGTCATTGAAGGGATGTTGAAGCCACGTCCAACTCCAAAGACCGATGGTGGTGGCTCAAGCACTCGCAACCAGCCGTCAAAATCCTCGAAGAAGAAGAAAAAGAAGTCAAAGAAGCCCGTGAAGCCTGGCGACAAGCGCACGGACCTGCAAAAACAAATTGACGTGCTGGAGGAATACAACCAGGAGGCACGGACTCCCATTACATTCCAAGAGTTTCTCGACCACGTCTTTCAAGAGGAAGGTGAGAGAGAAAGTTCGTCAGATGAATCTGAAGAATGCGTGGCGAGCTGTCATGTGATTTCCCATTCGCTCACGAACGGTGAAGAAATTTCTTGTACTGAAACGCTGGGGGTAGATCCTGAATCAAAAATTCTGGGGCCATCAGATGAGGAAATTGACGCATTCCTCAACGAAGCCCGATTAAAAAGCAGAGCTGATCGGGAGCGCGAGGAGGTTATATTCGAAAGGGCCAAACGCCAGCGCCTTGACGAAAGAATTGAGATACTCCCGCTGGAGCGAAGTACACCCACTGCGGACAAAAGCCAATTCAAGATGAGGAAAAAGTTTGCGAAGGCCATATCAATGGGCATGAAGCTACCATCCTCTGAAGGAAACATCACCAGTGAAGTGGAAACACACCCCTCCTATTGCTTATATCATCAGAAGGTTTCACACCCCACTCAAGAGTGCAAAGCTTTTGATAGATGGTGGCAAGGATATGTTGCTCATCGACAACACTTTAAGCAAGAAAAACGCAAAACTCGTCGGGAGCAAAGAAATACGACCGAAGGGATTAAAAGAACTACCAGCGATTGTCGCGTAGTTAACACCGGCGGGTCACGAGTGCTTACATTCGGGAGCGATTCTGATGAAGAGCTAGAACTTGCCCCTCTCTTTAAAGAGTCCGCTTCGAGAAAAGAAGAAGAACCGAAGGTTTGCGAAAATATCCGGCTACGTAATCGCACGCTGCCCGAAAAGAACCTCGGACCCTCGAACAGAAAAGATAAAGGGAAAGAAAAGGCCCCTGAAGATATCGTCTTAGATGACCAAGTGGTGGAAGAGCTAGCTGCCAAAGACCCGCCAAAAAAGAATAAGGTGGATTACAACGTCTTAGCACATCTGAGGAAGCTGCCCTCACAGCTCAGCATTCTTGACGCCCTTTTGCTATCAAAAGAGGCGAGAGATTCGTTAATTAAGGCACTCCAAGATCCGGAACAATTCCAAGCATGCCTGGCCGAGGAAAAGATGAAGGATGAATTGGAGGAAGTGCATACGGCCGATGTCACTTTCGGCGACGAGGACCTTCTCCTTGGGACGTGCGAGCACAATCGCCCCCTCTATGTCTCAGGATACTGCCACGATATTAAGATAGGCAAAATCCTGATCGACAATGGATCCTCCGTTAATCTCCTCAATGTGCGGGTGTTAAAAGAAATCTGCATGAGCGTCCAGCACCTTGCTCGGGATAAGATCACCATCTCCGGGTTCGACTCCCAGTCATCAAGAACTCTTGGGTCTGTGATACTGACGCAACGCTTCGGGCTGCTCGTCACGGACATTAAATTCCACGTCATAGACGCCAAGACATGCTACAACGCTTTGCTCGGCCGACCATGGTTACACGAGTACAACATCATCCCTTCTACACAACATCAGTGTATGAAGTATTTTAAGGATGGTTTCGAGTATACAGTGACGGGAGAACTGAACCCGTTCTCTGTGAACGAGGTCCGCAAATATGAAGATGCCAAATACTTCTTACCGAGTTTCGAAGACACGGAAAGGTGTCACAAGCCGGAAAATAAAACTAACGCTACCATCCCTGTCTTCGGCAGTGATACCGAAGAGGAAGAGGAGATAGTTTGTTCGGGTCCGCCCCAACACAACAAGCCAGGACCGTCCACTCCTACGTTGGTCTTTGGTAGCGACTCGGAAGATGAAGTCCATGCTGTATTCTCTGCTCGACCTTCAATTCAAACGTCCGCTGACGAAGAGCAAAGTCTACAAGTCGCCATGGTGCCGCCTAAACATCATAAAGAACTGGATGTACTTAATATCTACAGTGTAGAAGAGCTGCGGACATTCTATATCCCTCCCAAACGAGAAAGCGAAAAAGCAATTCTATTCTACCGCTCTGAAGAAAACAAAGCGGAGAAAGAAGTCTGGCACGGGGCGGATCCTTCGTTGGACAGGCTTCAACCCATCCGTCTACCCAGATATTATACAGAAGGCTTGAAAAGGCTGTTGAAGCGCCAAGGGATACCCTTCAAACAGACCGTTAGAAAGGCCAAATTCTATGACAGAGTCTGGAACGTCCCTGGAACTCAGCATAAGCTGCCTAATGGGAGAATGGAGACAATTGGGCTCGGATACATTCGTTCCAAGAAACGAGAGCTACTCCGCGACTGTTACGTCGTGCACGACTTCAATGAAGAAGCAGATGCGCAACGGGAGGACACCAATCCTGAACCAGTAAAAGTTCCTGATGCAAAAGTGCCCAGTCCGTCGTTCGAAGAACAAATGGACAAGCTTGTAAGGGAAGCAGGTCAAAAAGTCCGGGACGACCATAACCGCGAAATGGCCATCTACCAAAAAGCCAGAACGCAACGCCTCCTTCAACAGGCCGTGAAAGATGAAAATGCCGCTCCTTGTCAACCCGTTATAAAGAAGGCTCGGCGCAAAAGCAGAAATAAGTCGAAAGGCCAAAAAGACGCTCAACAGCAACAAAGCAGGGCTAAGAAGCCACGCAAATGGGAGTCGAGCGTTATTGATCTATCCCTCATGAAGAAAATGAGTCGAGCATACTCTTTTCCTCGGGATAAGACGAAGAGGATACTTGACCTTGCTCTAAAACATCAAATGCTTACACTGCCGGAGTCTAAATACCCCAAACAAGCAGGCGAAGTCTCTCACCCGGACTATTGCCCTTATCACCGAATGATAGGGCACCCGCTCGAAGACTGCTTCACTTTTAAGAATTGGGTCGAAGATCAGTACCAGCTCGGCAAGTTCGCTCTATCTGACAACTGGAGGGTAACGCCGCCACAAAAGAGCGAACCCAAAGCCACGAGAACAGAACCAACTCCACATTGGGATTGGAAGCGGATTCGCACTTGTCACATGATAACAATATTAAAAGAAGAGCCCGAGAACATGGACAACCTTCCCTGGTGCTTCGAAAATAGCAATAATGAGGTAATCTCAGAATTTCCGCCAGCTCCGAAAGAACTGGAGGATGGAATACATACCACTGCAGATAACCTCAAGAAAATTGAGTTAGGATCAGCAGACGATCCGCGACCGACATTCATCAGCGAGCTGTTATCTGAAGAGAGGGTGGCTGCGTTAAAGGACGTGCTTCTACAGCATAGAGATTGCTTCGCGTGGAACTATTCCGAAATGCTGGGACTAGATCCAGAAATTGCTGTACACAGATTGGCGATATCCCCGGACATCAAGCCAGTCAAACAGGCGCCGAGGAGAATGCGGATCGAGCTTGAAATGAGTATCAACGCCGAGGTCAAAAAGTTAATCGACTCTGGCTTCATCCAGGAAGTTCAATACCCTGAATGGATCGCCAACATCATCCCGGTGATGAAGAAAAATGGGACAGTGCGCATGTGCGTGGACTTCCGGGATCTCAATAAAGCCTGTCCGAAAGACGATTTCCCAGTGCCAGTCACCGAACTCATGAGGTTTTCTCCTTTATGGATGGCTCATCGGGGTATAATCAGATAAAAATGCATCCCAAAGACCAGAAGCACACAGCATTCAGGACCCCTTTGGGAATATTCTGTTATAAAGTGATGCCCTTCGGATTAAAGAACGCCGGTGCCACTTACCAAAGGGCCATGACGAAGATATTCGATGACCTTATACACGAAATCGTCGAATGCTATATCGACGATCTCGTGATTAAAAGCAAATCATACGAGGGGCATCTCGAGCATTTGAAGACCGTGTTTCAACGCCTTCGACAGTACAACTTGAAGATGAACCCGCTCAAGTGTGCATTCAGAGTTTCCTCTGGAAAATTCCTGGGATTCATCGTCCGACACCGGGGTATCGAAATAGATCCGTCAAAGATCAAGGCGATCATGGAAATGCCTCTGCCAAGGACTCTCAAGCAGTTGCGGTCTCTCCAAGGGAAGCTCGTGTATATACGGCGATTTATAGCCAACCTTTCAGGCAAGTGCCGTCCTTACGGCCACCTGATGAAGAAGGGAACCCCGTTCGTCTGGGACCAAAAATGCCAAAGCGCGCTAGACGAAATTAAACGGTACCTGCAGAACCCGCCAGTGTTGGCTGCTCCGGTTAAGGGAAAACCTCTCATTCTTTATACAACCGCCTTCGAAGGTTCCTTAGGCGCATTATGGGCACAAGAGAATTATCAAGGGATAGAAAGAGCTCTCTATTACTTGAGTCGAGTTCTTCTGGGGGCAGAAAGCAACTACTCCCCCATTGAAAAACACTGCCTGGCGTTGATCTTCGTGATAACAAAGGGCTTATTGCTTTCCGAAGCCCGGCCTATTTAGGCACTATGCGTTGGCGCATGAGGTCCGTCTCATTTCAAAGGTGGACCCTCTTAAGTATTTAATGTCAAAGGCCATATTGGCGGGACGACTTGCTAAATGGGCACTGCTCTTGATGGAGTTCTCGATAACCTATCAGCCTCTCAAGGCAGTGAAAGGCCAGGCTATCGCCGACTTCCTCGCTGAGCATCCGATACCCGCCGATTCTCCTCTGAATTGCGATCTTCCAGACGAACATGCTGTTTCCCCCAATCAGAGCAAGGCTCTACTGAATTTTGAAAATTCAAAATTCGAAGCAACGCTTCGGTTTCCGTGCGCAGCGCGCAATTTGCCACATGGCAGAAGCTGATTCGGCAACGTAACGCACGAGACGGTGCGTCCCATCAGAGCAAGGCTCTTCAGAAAACATAATTAAGACACAACTGCGCAAATGCAGGGCAGCGCGACACGTGTCTGCGCAGTTGCGCAATCGCAATTACGCAAGCGCACGGATGCGCGACACGTGTCTGCGCAAGCGCACAGATGCGCGACACGTGTCTGCGCAGTTGCGCAATCGCAACTGCGCAAGCGCACGGATGCGCGACACGTGTCTGCGCAAGCGCTCGGATGCGCGACACGTGTCTGCGCAATCGCAACTGCGCAAGCGCACCGATGCGCGACACGTGTTTGCGCAAGCGCACGGATGCGCGACACGTGTCTGCGCAGTTGCGCAATCGCAACTGCGCAAGCCCACGGATACGCGACACGTGTCACGCGCTGGTGAGTTGCGCAGCAACTGAATGAAAATTTAAGTAAATCTTTTCTGTTCTTCTGTAAAACAGGGACCCTTGGATCAGAGATCTAATGGTGGGAAAATTCCCAAAATTATTCAGGAAAGATTTTGTTAACAAATCCAACAAATTTGTGGGCACTATAAATAAGACCCCAAGCCTCATTCAAAAGGCATCATCAATCAATATCATTAAGAGAAGAATTAACTTCAGAGAAAAAAAGGGAGAAGAGAAAGAACTCTTGAATATTATTCAAGAACAAAAAAAGAGGTAAAATCTTCTTTTTGAAGAATAGAAAGAGAAAAATCTCTGAAGAACAGAAGATAAAAAAAATGAATAATAAATAGTGCCTTGCACTTGATATGAATCCCTGGTTCTGAAAAATCAAAGAATAATAAAAAGTGCCTTGCACTTGATATGAACCCTTGGTTCTGTAAAATCAGGGAAAACAAGAAGAACTTGTTTTCCTTTGATCTAAATTTAGATCAAAAGTGCTATGCACTTTTGTTCTCAAATCAAGAAAATTCTTGAATTTCTGCACAAGTGCAACTCATCATTTAAAAGGGCCTGGCCCAACTCAAGAAAATTATTGAGTTTCTGCAACCCATTATTTAAAAGGGCCTAGCCCAATTGCAGAATAATAAAAGGGCAAAGCCCTGTTTGGAAAACTCTTGAGTTTCTGTAACTCATTATTTAAAAGGGCCTGGCCCAAATCTGATTGCAAAATAAAAAAAAAAGGGACAGAGCCCTGTTTGGACTGATTCTTTTAGTCAGTCAGAGCCTAAGATAAATAAAAAAAATTGGACTTAACCCAATCTCGGCTGTAAGTCCTTAAATTAAATGGCTCTCATAAACCAATTCACGACCGGTTCAAGGGTACATCTCCGAACTCCTTTGACATTTGTCGTTGTAATTCCTCAACGACGTCAAAGAGGTGACGGGTCCCAACGACCATATATTGGTATCGGACCGAAACGTCCCTAAACTAACATCGGACCGAAACGTCCCTAAACTAACATCGGACCGAAACGTCCCTAAACTAATAATGGACCACCACGTCCCTAAACTGGCGACGGACCACCACGTCCCTAAACTGGAATATGGACCACTACGTCCTTAAACTGGCGACGGACCACCACGTCCCTAAACTGGAATATGGACCACTACGTCCTTAAACTGGCGACGGACCGAAACGTCCCTAAACTGGCACAATAGGGCCCAAACGCTCTTTTGTTGGATCTAAACGGTCCCGTCTAAGTTGATCTTAACCCCAAATACGGTTAACGTGTCCTTAGATATTCAAATAAACGATAAAACTCCAAATCAACTTTGGTTCAAGGGTATACCTCTGAACTCCTCTGACGCCTGTCGTTGTAATCCCTCAACGATGTCAGAGAGGTGACGAGTCCCGACAACCAGATAATTAAATCAATCACTACGTCAGGTCGATCGTAGTCTAAAACAGGACTAACGTATCCTTGACGAACGTTTAAGTTGGTCTTAGCCGCAACGCGGCTAATGCATCCTTAAACTAAAAACACCAAACCCAAATCTAACTAAATACGGATTCGGACTAATCCACGTCCTACGGGTGACGACATCACTCAGTCTCCGTATACAATCCACGGGCAACCACAAACAAAACAAACACACACGACACGAAGTGAAATTCTGGAGAAGGAGAAAGTTGTTACCGCGACGCGGTAGCGTAATTAACTGCAGGGGCTTGCGCCTGCAGGGAAGAGCGTCCCCACAATCAAAAACCCCTCACCCTGAGGGGGAATCTGACGAAGTCTGCTACATCGGCCGCATCCGTCTAAACCTCCGATACGAGGTGCCATAAATCAACTTGGTATCTTCGGAGAGATAGACGGATAAAACCAAATAGCATCTGCCCCGAACCTCAGGCACAGGACGTCCTAACGTCTCGGCCGCCGTTCGGAGGGGAACAGATTCTGGCACGCCCGGTGGGACATCTTCCTCTTTCCACTCCACACTTCGTGTGTTGTCTTCGCGAACCAATCGCGGTTTGTTAAATGATTGCCTTCGGATTTCAAGTTGCTAAGATTTGGTCTTTTGTTTGGTACAGAACTCAAGCATTCAATGGCCACCAACTGCACCAACTGCTCGAAATGCCACTGCAACGGACGTTCCACCTCACCGAGAGGTGTATCATATGGGCCCCAGGCGGCTTCCTTCCTGACTCTGCCGGTAGGCCAGGTGACTCAGGCCACCACCGGCTTGTTTTTCGGGACCATGGTCCCACCTACAAGCTTCTCCATGACGATAGCCGCACCAGAAGCGAACAAGAAGTCGGTATTCGACCGGCTCACTGCTACCGCGACCCCCGTCAACGGGTCGCCCGCTACTAAGCTGACAGCCTCTGTTTTCACCAGGCTAGGTCAGAACTATAAGGTGGCTGTCCCAAAGAGGGCAACGGCCGCTGCTTTGGAAGTTGTTAAAGCGGCTTCTCCCATTAGAGAGTCGGTCTTCACAAGATTGACGGTTCCTACTCCTCCCCCAGCTGGTCAGAAGGCATCAGCCTTCGATAGGCTGACATCAGCAGTTACCCCACGCTCAAACAGGGGGCAGCAAGAAGCCATCTCAATCTCCGAGCCAGTCCCAACGGCTTGTCGTGCGCGACGTCGCCATTGGCAGCGAGTAAGGAAGGCAGGGGGCAACTCCCCCTCAGGGCTAACCCCACCTGCTCCGGTGGTGGAGGCCGATGCTGCTGTTCCAACTGGGAACAGCTTTGAATTGCTGAAGAAGGTGAGAAAGAACTCCCCGGTTGCCATATTGAAAAAGTCTCCTCCACCCATGGAAAAAGCTCCGGAGACGAAACACGAACAGCCCCCTCAACGGCTGTCGTCAAAAATTTATAAAGTTTGGCGGAGGGTTCAAGACTCCGTGATTGACTCAGACCACTTCCGTCGCCAGAAAAGGGCAAAGGTGGAAAAAGACAAGAACCGTCTCATTAAACAACAGGGGGCAACAAATGCTAGAATGCCCGCTTCAACGGCTCCTTCAACCTCAAAGGTCCATAAAAGGAAGAGGCCAGAAAAAGCTCCCATGACACTGACAAAGTCTAAGAGCGGTGAACCTAAACGCCCCAAGTCAGGGGGCATCACAGTTCATACGGTCTATATGGCTTCGGGGAAAGAAGAAAGTCGTACTTCTACGGGTCACCGACCGCTTACCCGGTCAGTGACCAAGTCTCAGGAGCAGCAACAAAAGCTCCAGGAGATGATGACTACAATGGCTGCACTCACGGGGCCAAAAGAGAATCCTGAGACGTCCTTAGATGAACGTCAAGAAGAAGAGACCGACGCCGAGTTCCTTCGAAGAGTACTGGAAAAGAGGGACAAAGAGGCTGCTGAACAAGCAGCCAATATACAACGTATGGGCCTCCTCTCCCAGGACATGATAGGGATGATGACACAACCAGAGCCCTCGACTGAAGAACCCCCGATCGTCCTTGGGGATGATAGGGGAGAAACATCAAACCCTCAGCCCGTTCTATCGACGGCTAAAGAAGACACAATCTCTAAAACAGATCTGGACGAATATATAGCCCAGCAGATAAAAGTTCATCACGCGGCCGAAGCAGCCGGCCACGTTGTAAAAACGGGACGGCCATATCCGGGCTGGTATGACCAAATCAAGTACCCGCCAGGTTACACAATTCCTAAGTTTCATGTCTACAAGGGGACCGGCAATCCCCATCAACATGTTGCCCAATTCAGGGCGCTTTGTGGTAACACTGGAGGCGACGACAAGCTCTTGCTGCGCCAGTTTGTTGGAAGCTTATCAGATACGGCTTTCGAGTGGTATTCCGAGCTCCCCAACGACTCTATTAAAACTTTCACGGAGATGGAGCTGCTCTTCACCCAACGCTTTGCAAGTGCCAGTGAGCGTACTCCAATGACAGCGCTTATTAACGCCAGGGTAAAGCCCGGCGAGACGTGGGTCCAGTACGCTATACGGTGGCGTAATCTATGGTCTAAGTGTGAACAGCGCATAGAAGAAGCCCCTGCGGTGGGAATGTTTGTTGGAACCCTTGCTCCACAAGCAACCATTTCGCAGTTTATGATGTTCTTCAAGCCGACTTCTTTCCAGGCTTTGATCGACAAATTGGCGCAGATGGACCAGATGGGCCATAAACCCCCTCTCCCGAAGCCGGACTCTCGAAACGATAAAGGAAAGGGAAAAGCGATCATCGTCGCTAATGCCCAACAACAACCGAACGACTCGAAGCCGGTTGCTCGTCCAAACAATACGCGCCCATACGTACCCCTCGAAGACAGGATGGGACGCGCTTACTCCTTCCCCCGTGATAAAACGAGGAGGCTATTCGAGCTGGCATTGCGCAACAGGCTCATAAATCTGCCAGATCCAAAACGTCCGTCGCAACCAAGTGACGTTAACGAGCCCAATTATTGCCCTTATCATAGAGTGCTAGGACATCCAATTGAAGACTGTTACGTCTTCAAAAATTGGCTTGAGAATCAGTACCGTCAGGGCATATTTGCGCTATCCGACAAATGGAAGGTAAATCCCCCGCAGCCCCACACCTCTAAGGGGACAAATACGCCGGGGGCAACATGCTCCGTCGTCGAAGAAACTCCCTGGGAAGTCGTATTATCGGCCAAAACAAAGAGAATGCTAAATGATCTTCAGACCTGTCCAGCGGTCAAGTGGAAGAACCCCTTGGAGCCGCAGGTTATTGAGGGGATGTTGAAACCACGTCCGACTCCGAAGGCCGATGGTGGTAGTTCAAGCGTTCATAACCAGCCGTCAAAATCTTCGAAAAAGAAGAAGAAGAAATCTAAGAAGCCCGTGAAGCCTGGCGACAAGCGCACGGACTTACAGAAGCAGATCGACGCACTGGATGAGTACAACCAAAAGGCGCGGACTCCTATTACGCTCTAAGATTTCCTTGATCACGTCTTTCAAAAAGAAGATGAGGAAGAAACTTCATCGGATGAATCCGACGAATATGTGGCAAGCTGTCATATGATCTCTCACTCGACCTCGAACGATGAAGGGACTTCTGGCACCAAAACGCCGGGGGCAAATACTGAGTCAAGGGTTCCGGAATTATCAATAGAAATGATT
Organism: Agapanthus africanus; assembly: GCA_030015575.1. Taxonomy (NCBI): domain Eukaryota; kingdom Viridiplantae; phylum Streptophyta; class Magnoliopsida; order Asparagales; family Amaryllidaceae; genus Agapanthus; species Agapanthus africanus. The sequence continues at coordinate 998,501,382 of CM057337.1, forward strand.
GACGCGTTTCTTAGTGAAGCTCGATTGAAAAGTAAAGCTGATCAAGAACGCGAGACGGCGATATTCGAAACGGCCAAGCGCCAGCGACTTGAGGGAGGAGCTGAGATGATCCCACTGGAGCAAAATGCCTCCACCGCTGACAAAAGACAATTCAAGATAAAAAAGAAGTTCGCTAAGGCCATATCGATGGGCATGAAGCTACCACCATCAGAAGAAAAAGTTACTAGCGTGGTAGAAATGCACCCCTCTTATTGCTTATATCATCAGAAGGTCTCACATTCTACCCAAGAGTGCAAAGCGTTCGATAGATGGTGGCAAGGATACGTCGCCAATCAACAACGCTTTAAACGGGAAAAGCGTAAGATTCGTCGGGAGCAAAGAAACACGACCAAAGTGCTTGAAAGAACCGCCGGCAACTGTCACATGGTTAACACTACCAGGTCACAAGTGCCTACGTTTGGGAGCGACTCTGATGAGGAGCTAGAGCTTGCCCCTCTCTTTAAAGAGTCAACTTCGGGAAAAGAAGAGGAGCCAGTGGTTTGCGAAAATATCCGGCTGCGGAATCGGACATTGCCTGAAAAGAACCTCGGACCCTCGAATAGAAAAGATAAAGGGAAAGAAAAGGTCTCTGAAGACATCGTTTTAGATGACCAAGTTCTGGAAGAGCTAAACGCCAAGAACCCGCCGAAGAGAAGTAAGGTGGATTACAACGTTCTGGCACATCTGAGGAAACTGCCCTCTCAGCTCAGTATCCTTGATGCCTTGTTACTATCAAAGGAAGCCAGAGACTCTTTGATTAAGGCGCTACAAGATCCGGACCAGTTTCAAGCCTTCTTAGCCGAAGAAAAGATGAAAGACGAATTAGAAGAAGTGCACACAGCCGACGTTGCTTTTGGTGATGAAGACCTTCTCCTCGGGACGTGTGAACACAATCGCCCCCTTTATGTCTCAGGATATTGCCATGACATAAAGATAGGTAAAATCTTGGTCGATAACGGATCGTCCGTCAATTTACTCAATGTACGGGTGTTAAAAGAAATTTGCATGAGCATACAACACCTCGCCCGAGACAAGATCACCATCTCCGGTTTCGACTCTCAATCCTCAAAGACTCTTGGATCTGTGATATTGACGCTACGCTTCGGGTTGCTCGTCACAGACATCAAATTCCATGTTATAGACGCCAAGACGTGCTACAATGCTCTGCTCGGCCGACCATGGCTACACGAGTACAATATCATCCCTTCTACACAGCATCAGTGCATGAAGTATTCTAGGGATGGCCTCGAGTACACTGTGGCCGGAGAGTTGAATCCGTTTTCCGTGAACGAAGTTCGCAAATACGAAGATGCCAAATACTTCTTTCCGAGCTTCGAAGACACGGAAAGGTGTCACAAACCGGAGAACAAAACTAATGCCACCATCCCTGTCTTCGGCAGTGACACTGAGGAGGAGGATATAATTTATTCAGGTCCATCCCAATCTACCAGGCCAGGACCATCCGTTCCTTCGTTGATCTTCGGTAGTGATTCAGAGGATGAAGTTCATGCTGTATTCCCTGCTCGGCCTTCGATACGGATTTCCGCTGATGAAGAGCGAAGTCTGCAGATAACCATGGTGCCGCTTGAACACTACAAAGAACTGGATGCACTCGACACCAACAGCGTAGAAGAACTGCAGACATTCTATATCCCTCCCGGACGAAGAGGCGAGAAGGCAATCTTATTCTACCGTTCTGAAGAAAACAAAGTAAAAAAAGAAATTTGGCATGGCGCGGATCCCACGCTCGACAGGCTTCAGCCTATCCGTCTTCCCCGATATTATACCGAAGGTTTGAAGAAACTGCTGAAACGCCAAGGGATGTCCTTCACACAGACCGTTAGAAAAGCCAAATTCTATGACAAGGTCTGGAACATTCCCGGGACCCAATGCAAACTGCCTAACGGGAGAGTAGAAACCAAAGGGCTTGGGTACATCCGGCCAAAGAAGCGGGAGCTAGTAAACAGCTGTTATGCCATGTATGACTTCGACGAAGAGGCGGACGCTCAATGGGAGGATGCTAATCCTGAACCAGCAAAAGTTCCTGATACAAACCCGCCCAGTCCATCGTCCGAAGACCAGATGAGCAAACTTATAAGGGATGCGAGTCAAAAAGCCCGAGATGATCACGATCGTGAAATGGCAATCTATGAGAAAGCTAAGACACAGCGTCTCCTTCAACAGGCAGTAAAGAACGAAGATGCCGCCCCTTGTCAACCTGCTACAAAAAAGGTTCGACGCGAGAACAAAAACAAGTCGAAAGACAAGAGAGGCGCTCGACAACCACAAAGCAGAGCTAAGAAGCCACGCATCCGAGAATCGAGCGTTATTGACTTAGCCCTCAGGAAGAAAATGGGTCGAGCATACTCTTTTCCTCGGAACAAAACAAGGAAAATATTCGATCTCGCTCTAAAACATCAAATGCTTACGTTGCCAGAGTCTAAGCACCCTGAACAAGCAGGCGAAGTCTCCAACCCAAAGTATTGCTTTTACCATTGAGTAGTAGGGCATCCGCTTGAAAATTGCTTCACCTTTAAGAATTGGGTTGAGGACCAATATCAGCTTGGCAAATTCGCGTTGTCTGACAGTTGGAGGGTAGCGCCGCCGCAAAAACACGAACCCGAAAACACAAGAATAAAACCAACTCCGCATTGGGATTGGCAGAAAATTCACACCTGTTGTATGATAACGACATTGAGAGAAGAGTCCGAGAACCTGGACAGCCTCCCTTGTTGCCTCGAAAACAGCAGTGATGAGGTAATCTCAGAATTTCCCCCAGCGCCGAAAGAGCTGGAAGATGGAATACATACCACTGCAGATAATCTCAAGAAAATTGAGTTGGGAACGGAAAATGACCCGCGACCGACATTCATCAGCGAGCTGTTATCTGAAGAAAGGATGGCTGCGTTAAAGGATGTGCTTCTACAGCACAAAGATTGCTTCGCGTGGAACTATTCCGAAATGCCGGGACTAGATCCAGAAATTGCTGTACACAAATTGGCGATATCCCCGGACATCAAGCCAGTCAAACAAGCGCCGAGAAGAATGCGACTCGAGCTTGAGATGAGCATCAACGCCGAAGTCAAAAAGCTGATAGACTCTGGCTTCATCCAGGAAGTCTAATACCCTGAATGGATCGCTAACATCGTCCCAGTGATGAAGAAAAATGGGACAGTGCGCATATGCGTAGACTTCCGGGATCTTAATAAAGCTTGCCCGAAGGATGACTTCCCAGTGCCAGTCACTGAACTGATGATAGACAACACATCCACTCATGAGGTTTTCTCCTTCATGGACGGCTCGTCAGGGTATAATCAAATAAAAATGCATCCAGAAGACCAGAAGCATACAGCCTTCAGGACTCCTCTTGGTATATTTTGTTATAAAGTGATGCCCTTCGGTTTGAAGAACGCTGGTGCCACCTATCAAAGGGCCATGACAAAGATCTTCGACGACCTTATACACGAAATCGTTGAATGCTATATCGACGATCTCGTGGTTAAAAGCAAATCATACGAGGAACATCTCGAACATCTGAAGATTGTATTTCAACGCCTTCGGCAATACAACTTGAAGATGAATCCTCTTAAATGTGCGTTCGGGGTTTCCTCGGGCAAATTCCGGGGATTCGTTGTTCGACACCGAGGTATTGAAATAGATCCGTCAAAGATTAAAGCGATCATGAAAATGCCTCCGCCGAGGACTCTCAAACAGCTTCGGTCTCTCCAAGGGAAACTCGCATACATACGGCGATTTATAGCCAACCTTTCAGGAAAGTGCCGTCCTTATAGCCACCTGATGAAGAAGGGAACCCCATTCGTTTGGGATCAAAAATGCCAAGGCGCGCTGGACGAGATCAAGCAATACCTGCAGAACCCGCCAGTGTTGGCTGCTCCGGTTAAGGGGAAGCCTCTCATTCTTTATACAACCGCCCTCGAAGGTTCCTTAGGCGCATTATGGGCACAAGAGAACGATCAGGGGAAAGAAAGAGCGCTCTACTACTTAAGTCGAGTTCTGCTGGGGGCAGAAAGCAATTACTCTCCCATTGAAAAACACTGCCTGGCGTTGATCTTCGCAATAACAAAGCTTAGGCACTATGCGTTGGCGCACGAGGTCCGTCTGATTTCAAAAGTGGACCCTCTTAAATATCTAATGTCAAAAGCCATATTGACAGGACGACTCGCTAAATGGGCCCTGCTCTTGATGGAATTTTCGATAACGTATCAACCTCTCAAGGCAGTAAAAGGCCAGGCCATCGCCGACTTCCTTGCTGAGCATCCCATACCTGCCGACTCTCCTTTAAATTGCGATTTGCCGGACAGACATGCATTTGACGCAATCGATAGTGGTGATACCCGTTGGGAGCTTTACTTCGATGGGGCGTCTTCTATGAAAAAGCACAAACAAAGTATGCCAACGATCAAATCGGGGGTGGGACTCATCTTTGTGACTCCCCAAGGAGGAATAATGCGCTTCGCCTTCTCCTTAACAGAGCCGAGAACGAATAATGAAGCTGAATATGAAGCTTTGATTGCAGGCCTCGAGATCGCCATTGATATGGGAATTGAAAGCCTCCTCATATATGGGGACTCCCAACTGGTCGTCAGCCAAGTGAACGGCGATTACCAAACGTGCAAGCCGGAATTGGTGAAATACGGTGAAAAAGTGCAGCAACTGCTAACCCAAATTCCCTCCTATACTTTGGAGAGCATACCGCGCGCGGAAAACAGCAAAGCGGACGCACTAGCCAAACTTGCTAAAGAACTGGCGGACGAGAACCTCGATGACGTTAGAATCGTGGTACAAAGCCGTCGAGTGCTCTCCCCAACAGAAATATCTCCGAAATCGTCTGAAGAAAAAGGAGCGAAAGAGGGGACAACCCTGCAAATAAAAGACTAGGAAAATACCGAGGACTGGAGAGAAGTCTTCATAGATTACTTCAAGTTCCACCGAATACCTGAAGAAGCGTCCACAAGACATCAGCTCATGAAACGAGCTCTGTCTTTCGCCTTCGTCAATGATACTCTGTACAAGAGGTCATTCGATTCTCTATGGTTGAGATGCTTAGGACCTGACGAAGCGAGAAGGGTCGTCCAAGAAGTTCACGACGGACTCTGCGGTTCCCACCAAGCAGGCCCTAAGATGAAGTTAAAGATAAAGCGGATGGGCTACTACTGGCCCACGATGATGCAGGATTGCCTGGAATACGCGAGGCAATGTCATTCATGCCAAATTCATGGGGACTTCATCCATCAGCATCCCAATCCACTGCATCCAACAGTGGCTAGTTGGCCATTCGAAATGTGGGGAACTGACATAGTCGATCCCATCGAACCAGCATCGTCAAAGGGACATCGTTTCATCTTGGCGACGACTGATTACTTCTCCAAATGGGCAGAGGCGGTACCGTTGAGGGAAGTGAAAACGAAGAACATTCTCCATTTCTTCAGAACGCACGTCATATACCAGTTTGGAACCCCGAGAAGAATCATCTCTGATAATGGGCCAGCCTACCGAAGTCATAAAATTAGCCGTTTCGCACAGCAGCACAATATAGACTGGAGATATTCCTCAGTTTATAACCCGCGAGCTAATGGTCTAGCTGAGGCCTTCAACAAGACCTTGACGAAGATCATGAAGAAAACAGTGTCACGAAATAAGAGAGATTGGCACGAAAGATTGCAAGAGGCTCTTTGGGCGTACCGAACCACGTTTAAAACGGCCACAAACACAACGCCGTACGCGTTGGTATTTGGGACGGAAGCAGTACTCCCTCTTGAGATAGAGTTACCCTCTCTACGAGTGGCAGTCCAATACGAGCTGACAGACGAAGAAAATGCTCACCTTCGGTTTGAAGAGCTTGACGCCCTTGATGAAATCCGGCTTCTAGCACAACAAAATCTGGAAGCCTATAAAGCAAAGATGACGCGCTCATATGAAAGATTGAGCCACCCGAGGACATTCCACCAAGGCGAACTCGTGCTAGTGGTCAAAAGGCCCATGATCCCCAATCGCGCCAAGCGGGGAAAGTTTGAGCCAAACTATGAAGGACCGTACATCGTTGATAAGGTCTACCAAGGTGGGGCCTATCTACTCATGGACATGCACGGTGAAAGGCCTTTCAGGCCAATAAACGGCCGCTTCCTAAAGAAATATTATGCTTAATAAGCCACGGCTGAGGTCAATGATAGATGACGACGACTATGTCCGCTCGCTATCTTCCTAAGCTTAAGCTTTCTAAGCAGTGGCCAGCCTTCTCCATGACGGACCGAAACGTCCTTAAACTAACGTTGGACCGAAATGTCCTTAAACTAATAGCAGACCGAAACGGCTTTAAACTAATACCGCAGCATCCTGGGGCTGACGAGATGAATAAAAATATAAAAAAAAAATAATAATAAAAATAAAGATAAAATAAAAAAAAAACGGTAAGTCCATAAGCAAAATGGGCACGGATGAAAACCCGAAAGGGCTCCGTGAGTAAAAACAGCAGGACTACCGGCGAATGTTTGTGAAAACCCGAAAGGGCGCAACTTCGTTAAAGAACCATTATAGGAGTCCTCTTGACCCTGTAAGGAGAAACCACCCGCGTGAGATCCTTACGACTTACAAGGGAACAACACACTTAGGAATCCCCACGATTCCTAAGGAGAAAATACGCTTGCGAGATCCTCACGACTCGTAAGGAGAACTCTCTTATGGGACCCTCACGGCTCATAGGATTTGAAAGTCTTAAGTCACGGAGACCTAAACCTGTGCTTAAGCAAACCCCCACAAACTTCCAATATTGCCCTACAAGTGGCTCAATACTGACCCTTGTATACAATCCACGGGCGCGAATAAACGTTTCCCTAACCAAGGTCCATCCATGACTGGGAATACGTTCGTATGGTAAACAACCCTTATAAATCCCCTCGATTTATGAGGAGAAAACCTTCCTGTAGGATCCTTACGACTTACAGAAGAACAAAACACTTAGGAACCCTCACGGTTCCTAAGGAGAAAATACTCTTACAAGATCCCCACGACTTGTAGGGAGAAATACCTTCACGAGACCCTTACGGCTCATGAAGTCAAAAGCCTTAGCCGACGGGATCCTAACCCTGGTCGCTAAGCCTCCTTTGTTCAACAACGACAGAGGCAAATGATGATTCGCTCCTGGTAATATCCCAGTTGCAGCGGTGCTGATGCCGAAATCGGTGTCCAATTTCAGGTTTACGGCGAAAGCCAGTAGGCCGCTCATGCATACGAAATAGCCGAAATGATAGGGCAACATGCAATGAAAAGCAGCAAGTAAAATGTATGCATGCAAAATAGCCGAAATGATTAGGCGACTCGTAATAAAAAGCAACGAGTAAAAAAAAAAATAGCCGAAACGATTGGGCACCGCGAAAAATAGCCGAAATGTTTGGGCAATCGCGACCTTCGCGATATAAAAGCTGAAATGATAGAGCATCGCGGAAATAAAATAAAACAAAAAAAATAAGAAATGATAAAACTTCGGCCCTTCAGTTAAGATCACATCGATCCCTGTATACAATCCAAGGGCGTAAACAAAGAAGGAACCATACCTCCCCAGCGGATTCCGTCAAACGACGAAACCAAGCCTCAACGGTTCATTTCAACCGAAGAAGCCAGTGACTTCAACGAAAATTCCTCGACTCACGGATACAAACACTCCTTGACGAGAGCCTCCTGATCCGCGTCGACCCGCAGAGCCACCGGTGCCTCCGTAGGAACCCTCGACTCGTTTCAAACCCCAAGGACACAAATAATCCTTGGCGCTTGGGAAACAAATAATCCCGGCAAATTCCTCGACTCACGGATACAAACACTCCTTGACGAGAGCCTTCTGATCCGCGTCGACTCGCAGAGCCACCAGCGCCTCCGTGGGAACCGTCGACTCGTTTCAAACCCCAAGGACACAAATAATCCTTGGCGCTTGGGAAACAAATGATCCCTCGCGAAACTTCTCAACTCACGGATACAAACACTCCTTGACGAGAGCCTTCTGATCCGCGTCGACTCGCAGAGCCACTAGCGCCTCCGTGGGAACCATCGACTCGTTTCAAACCCCAAGGACACAAATAATCCTTGGCGCTTGGGAAACAAATGACCCCTCGCGAAACTTCTCAACTCACGGATACAAACACTCCTTGACGAGAGCCTTCTGATCCGCGTCGACTCGCAGAGCCACCAGCGCCTCCGTGGGAACCATCGACTCGTTTCAAACTCCAAGGACACAAATAATCGTTGGCGCTTGGGAAACAAATGATCCCTCGCGAAACTTCTCAACTCACGGATACAAACACTCCTTGACGAGAGCCTTCTGATCCGCGTCGACTCGCAGAGCCACTAGCGCCTCCGTGGGAACCATCGACTCGTTTCAAACCCCAAGGACACAAATAATCCTTGGCGCTTGGGAGACAAATAATCTCTCGCAAAACTTCTCAACTCACGGATACAAACACTCCGCGACGAGAGCTTCTTTGATTCACATCTCGGGCAGTAAGAATTCAAAAAAAAAAAACTTGCTTCCTGAACAATGGGACCCTGCAAGTCAATCCTAAATGGTCTCTTGCATACTATCCACGGGTCTCACTCTCTGAAGTCGATTCTCGACAAAGAGGGAAACAACCGCTTACGAGCCTTTTCGACTCGTAAGAGGGGCAATGGGATCCTGCAAGTCAATCCTAAATGGTCTCTTGCATACTATCCACGGGTCTCACTCTCTGAAGTCGATTCTCGACAAAGAGGGAAACAACCGCTTACGAGCCCTCTCGACTCGTAAGAGGGAGAAATTCTCTTATAGGATCCTTCCGACTTATGAGAGGAAACCACACTTGGGAATCCTCACGATTCCTAAGGAGAAAATTCACCTGCGAGATCCTCTCGATCCGTAGGGAGAAAAGTCTCTATGAGACCCTCACGGCTTATAGAGTTGAAAAGTCTTAGGCAGCAGATCTGAACCTGCGGCCTAAGCCATCGTTATTTCTTAAGAAGGTCGGGATACTCGTCCCAATCGTCCGTCAATTATGGTTATTAAGGTGGCGTACTGATAATAAAAGAAAGGAAAGACTGAGAAATGACACAAGACATTACAAAATGTGTATCTTTTATTCATAAAAATTGGTTGAGTACAGAATACATTGTGCTAAAGAATAAAAAAAAACATATACATATACTTTACAAAGACAAATGATACAAGGAGAATTATGGGGAAGGAAGCGTCTTGCACAGATGTAGCAATTGCTCGCATGCGTCCTTCCATGCCTTCTCCTGATCAGCTGCCACTGCCAGTTCTGCCTCTACTTGAGCCCGCTGTTGCGTGAAGGATGCGAGCTCTTCCCCAACAACCTGCTGAGCTGCTTCTTGGCCTTGGGCATCGCGCTCAGCAGCATCAAGTTTCCGCTTCAGCGCTAGCCCATTAGATATGCGCTTGAGAAGACCTTCAAAGACAGCTTTCACCTCAGCAGCATTCGTCCTAACTTCGGCACGAAGGCAAGCGGTCGCGTTTGAAGATTCCTGATGCGCCTTTAGCCGTAAAGCTGCCTTCTGCTCCAAATGGCGGAGATAAGAGGTGCTTTGCTCAAGCCAAGCTGTCCGTTCGGCGCTCGCGGCCAAAGCCTCGGGAGAAGGGCGTGTCGACTCCAACCGATACAGGCGAGCCTCGATCTCTCTGCAGTGGTTAACCCACGATTCGACGACGCCTTCGTTATGGAAAGTTACGAGCGCCGCCAACATTGGGTTAACATCCACAGCGAAATCTATGGCCGAAGGAAGGGCATCCATGTTGAGCTCTTCGATGTACCCGCTCAACATACCCAGGCTCATTACAGCACCCTTTGAAGACGGGCGTCGCAAGAAAGGACCCGCCGGTGAGAGGACATGAGACTCAAAAGGAATTGGAGCTGGGACAATAGCTGCAAAAAACGAAACATGGTCAAACAATGATTCGAAAAGTCGATGAAAGATCATATAAAAAGAGGAAAGGAATATCTGTACCAGTCGCAACGGACGTCAAAGCCGGAAGCGCCGGTGGCAGCACAGGCCCGGTGTCCCCTCCTTCGATCTGAGGCACTGCAATCAGGAAGAGGAAAAGTCAGATACGATCCTATATTCCCTCAAAAGAGACCAAGACAGCACTTACCGGTACCCCTAGAGGGAGAAGCGAGCTCGGATGGGAAGGAGAAGTGTGGGAGCAACACCTGATATAGATGATCAAAGAGCCCTCCTGAAAAGGCACAATGGTGTAACATTAGTACAAAAGCCACATTTTTGAAAGATTAATGCATGAGTCGTGAATCCATACCTTCCAACATCCGTGACGGCACGAGGGAAAACGGGGAAGTGACCACCGCCAAAGCAGTAGTTGACGGTGCTCCCTCAAGCAATGGAGCGTCGGCACTGACCGCACCTGCAAAGAAAAGCTTGTTAGAAGAGATTGCAAGATATATATAAAAAAAAGGGGGGAAACGATGGTAACCCGAAACTTACCCGACGAACTGCCAGCCGAGACGGAAGCAATTCCTTCCTCCACTGACATCAGGCCACCACCCGTAGCCTCATCACCTGACTCGATGGGAGCCGTTGTTGTGCTCGCAAGCCCGGGAGACGGCGGGGGACCATAGACAGGGAGGGCCAAGATAGGAACATTGCCAGATTCCTGAGAAGGAGCGCCTAGCTCGTCTTCAGGAATCATGGCTGCCTCACCAGCTGCTCCCTCAGGATCAGCGATTACAGCTACCCCGTCCATCGGCACCAGGAGGGCCCCAGCCTTAAGTACCTCGCCCTCTACCGCCTTCGGCTCGGTTGAGACAATCATCTCATCTGCCGCCACTTCGGGTGCGGCATCAATAACCCTCTCCGCGGTAGGTTCCTCAATCTCGGCTCCAGGCCCTATGACCCCAACAAAGTTGTCCACTGTCGGTTCGGGTTCAGCGAGTACCGCTTCCTCCGCTCCCCTGGGTTCGACGGTCGTCTCCGCCTCCCCCTCAGTCAGACTTGGTCCTGCGAAAAGGAGTGCGTATGAGTTAACGATTTGATAATTCTTACAACAGAGTTCTGAAAGAAAGGTTACCTGAAGAGGATTTATCGTTTGCATCCCGGACCGTGCGCGCCGCCTGCCTATGAGCGGTAGATAGGGCGGCAGGGGCCTCTTCAGAAGAAGTGTCGGCATGAGGAATAGTGCTAGGGCCCGCTCCTGCGGCCAAAGCAGCTCTGCGCGCCTTAGCTTCGCGTCTAGACCGCTTCCGCTCCTCTCGAGCCGATGAGACAGATGCCACCAGAGCCTCCTTAAGGGAGGGTTCTTCGCCCGTATACAGGGATGCCTCTAGATTCTTCAAGGCATCCCTCGTCGCTCTATCAAGCTGAGGCTCTTGTGGCAACTGCAGCGAAGCCGGGACTTCGACGACGGGCTTGGGAAGGACCCTCGCGTCGATTAATACAACCCCTGCAAAGAAACAAAAGAAGATCGGGTTCACTATCATAAAAAGACAACAAACTTTCCTTATAAAAGAGAACGGGGTAAAACATACCGACGCTTGCTAGGGCACGCTTCTTCTCCTCCTCCTGGAAGGTCTTCAGAGAGGCAGCAATGGCCTCTTCAGCAGAAACACCTGTTGAAAATGAGGCAAATATTAGTTAACGACAATAATAAAAAGTGGGATAAAATGACAAATAAGGAGGCTGATGATTACCTGACTCAGTGAGTCTGCTTAACATTGCTTCGAGCCTCGCCGATCGCTCCGAAGCTGCAATGGCGGCGGCTAGATTGGTGTCCTCAGGGTCCACCACGAAACCCTCATTGCTGCCATACTCGCATATAGTCTCGGCAGGATGAGCCGCGGGTTCTAAGTTAAGGATCGCGTCGAGGGATAAGGTGGACTTCTTCTTCTTCTGTCCACCAGCCTTGGATCCACTCGGAGCAGCTTTGCGCTTGCCAGTTTTGGCAGTCACTTTCGGGCGGCGAGTCCCGATGTCTACTCCTGCACCCGACTCCGGCGATGCCACTTTAACCGTCTTTGTCGGAGCACGGGGCGCCGTTGGGGCATCCGCCGTAGTAGGCAGTGGCAGTCCACGCGGAGGGGCCAACACGCGTGGTCGATCAGCTCCGGCCTCTTTCGTCGGAGGGATAACCTGAACCCTGGGCTGCAATGGAGCCTTGCGATCGCCGCCGGGAGGCGCAGCCCTACGATCAACCAGTAGGCGTTTCTCCATCAAGATGATTGGGCCCATTGCGTGCGCGTACCAGGCCACATACGAATTGAGTATCTTAGGGGTACAGCTGGGCTCACTGATAAAAAAGTAGGAGCCTGTATTGAGCCGGATGAAGTGATGCATTGCATTCCGTACCCCCTCTGGACCGACTGCAGGTGTTCCCAAGAAGGCTTCCAACGGGACCCCTTGGTTATAACTCGATTGTCGGGCAAATCGATGCGGGTTATACCTCATGAAGAGGGCCGTTTCATTCTGCCTAAATACCAAGTAGCCCGGCCGAATAGAATAAAGGTGAAGGATTTCCCGAGCCTTCAACACGGAAACACCGCCTTTAAAGTCATCACGCAGCGGCACCACCGACTTAGTGGTCTCGGAACCCATGGTGATGACCTTATCCACAAAAGAGGTCTTCGCCCCGACTAAATGCGAACGCAGAAGCAGTCCCCTAGACTCCCGCGGAGGTGCAAACACGATGGAAGCCCCGACCAATCGCATGATTCTTGGAAGTTTGAATCTCTCGAAGAATGGAGGAGTTTTGTGGGCACCAAACACTCCTCGAACATGCAGCTCCATCCAAGAAGTGAAGTAGTGCATCGGGAAGTTAGAAGGCTGTACCCCAGGCTCATTAGCGTCCGCCGCTATGCTAAGTCCATTATAGAGGTAAGCCAACCCCGCGATCCCCACTGATAACTGCAGACCGGCCACCATTCGATGCGCCGGGTAAAAGACAGAAGACCGCATGAGGCGTGGGTGCATGGGAAGCGCGAAGCTGCACAGCCACAGACCTAAGAACCCTATGAAGAAGGTCTCCTCATCCATGCCAGGAACGGCGATCTCCGAGAAAGGGACGCTAGCAGTGCCGGGAAGGTAAAAACTTCGCTGATCAATTTCTGATGAAGGTCGGCGGTCCAGGCCGAAACCAAAAGGGTCAGCAAGTTGGGCGAACTTATCACCTTGCTCTGATAAAAATTCCGGGCGGATAAAACGAGCAATGAAGTCCGCGAAACTAACGCCTCGGTCGCCCAATTCCAAATGAAGCTCCTCGTAAATCTCCAACACCCTCACCAGGCCCGGATGCTGATGCTGGATGGCATTTTCCGGAGTTAAATCGAATACCACCTGCTTGGTGGCAAAGACGTACTCGTCAGGAGGAAGCAGCTCCTCGTAATGCTCCCCCCTCGCCGGTAAACCTGAAAGCTCAACGAATTCCTCCAGAGAAATGGAAACTTCCCTATCCGCTGTCAGGAAAGTATGCGTGGGGATATTCCATTGTTCAATGAAAGCCTTTGTCCACCACGTCGGAGGAGTGGGATACTCGAAAAGCGAGACGTAGACAGCGGAGTACAAACCAATCTTCGTCAGGTGAGCTCTTTTCGCCGCTAAAATGTACCGGGCCCATGGCAGGTATCCAGCAAGCGGTCGCGGATTCAATCCAATGTTGTAAGCCTGTCCCCAAGGGCGTGCTTCACCCTGACAGATTCACCTTCCCAAGATGTCTATTGCCGACGGCGGCTGTACGGGGATGGCGCCGATCGCGGGCTGAAGGAGGTCGTCGGAATTCCAATTTTTAACCTCCACGGCATACTCCACCGGGGGTTTGTCCGCATAGGGGATCGTAACTATAGGTTCGGAGGGCGAGGCGGAACTAAAACTGCGACGACCCTGGATGATTTGGCTATACCACCTTCCCCACAGGTGGAGCTGTTTGCACTCAGGATCACGATCTTTAATAAGAGCAAACACCACCCGATCCACTGGCGCATGAGGGAACCCTCCTTCTGAGCGAACGAAGGGAAAAGACAAGTCGTCAGACATCTTTCCTGCATAAAATATATATATATATATATCATTAGTGGCCTGACGCTTAACATTTAATAAAAATAATATATATAATAAAAAATAATAATAATAAATAAAAATCTGGCTCCACACTGTGATGCAGTGGGTAGGGGACCAAAGGGGGACCCACAAAATCAAGATGACGGCGCATCATTTGATGGGACAATCCCACCATTGGATGAGACTATCAGTCAATAAAAAAGACCCCCAAGAGAATATCCTCATTGGGGGGGACCCCTAGAGACAAGGAGAAGATCTCCTCTTTTCAGAGCAAAGCTCTGTCACAGAGTGACATTTGTCAAACTCCTGTTTCAAAAGAATAAAACTTCTTAAAAAAGAGCCTAGCTCTGTAGCAGTAATAGAAATTTATAACTCCTAAGAATTAAAACTTTGGGATCTTAAAGATCCATGGAAACTTTTAAAAAAAAGTTTTCTAATTGATCTGTGAGCAGGGCTCTGTTCATGGGTTAAAACCTAAGAACAGAGTCTCTGCAAATTTTTGAGAGCAAGGCTCTGTGAATAAAAACCCCAAAGGGGTTTCCTTTAGATCAAAGATCTATAAGAGCAAGGCTCTGTTGAAGAAACCCCAAAGGGGTTTCCTTTAGATCAAAGATCTATAAGAGCAAGGCTCTGTTAATTAAGTTTAATTTAAATTAAATTAATTTAATTTTACCTATAATGGTTCTGAAGTTAGAACTTGGAAGTTCTTAAGGAAATCACAAGAGCAAGGCTCTGGAAGTTCTCAAGTAAGAGCAAGGCTCTGAAATTCAATTTCTTGAGAATGGTAAAAAAAATTACCAAGGACCAAGGGTCCTATTTATAGGCGCCTGCGCCTGTTCATTTGACCCCTAGATCCGACGGTCAGGATCTTGCCACCGCTGCACTCACGCGCGCGCCACGTGAGTGCAACGGTGGGGGGGGCATCTGTTTCCCCCAATCAGAGCAAGGCTCTACTGAATTTTGAAAATTCAAAATTCGAAGCAACGCTTCGGTTTCCGTGCGCAGCGCGCAATTTGCCACATGGCAGAAGCTGATTCGGCAACGTAACGCCCGAGACGGTGCGTCCCATCAGAGCAAGGCTCTTCAGAAAACATAATTAAGACTCAACTGCGCAAATGCATGGCAGCGCGACACGTGTCTGCGCAGTTGCGCAATCGCAACTGCGCAAGCGCACGGATGCGCGACACGTGTCTGCGCAAGCGCACGGATGCGCGACACGTGTCTGCGCAGTTGCGCAATCGCAACTGCGCAAGCGCACGGATGCGCGACACGTGTCTGCGCAGTTGCGCAATCGCAACTGCGCAAGCGCACGGATGCGCGACACGTGTCTGCGCAAGCGCTCGGATGCGCGACACGTGTCTGCGCAATCGCAACTGCGCAAGCGCACCGATGCGCGACACGTGTTTGCGCAAGCGCACGGATGCGCGACACGTGTCTGCGCAGTTGCGCAATCGCAACTGCGCAAGCGCACGGATACGCGACACGTGTCACGCGCTGGTGAGTTGCGCAGCAACTGAATGAAAATTTAAGTAAATCTTTTCTGTTCTTCTGTAAAACAGGGACCCTTGGATCAGAGATCCAATGGTGGGAAAATTCCCAAAATTATTCAGGAAAGATTTTGTTAACAAATCCAACAAATTTGTGGGCACTATAAATAAGACCCCAAGCCTCATTCAAAAGGCATCATCAATCAATATCATCAAGAGAAGAATTAACTTCAGAGAAAAAAAGGGAGAAGAGAAAGAACTCTTGAATATTATTCAAGAACAAAAAAAAAGAGGTAAAATCTTCTTTTTGAAGAATAGAAAGAGAAAAATCTCTGAAGAACAGAAGATAAAAAAAATGAATAATAAATAGTGCCTTGCACTTGATATGAACCCCTGGTTCTGAAAAATCAAAGAATAATAAAAAGTGCCTTGCACTTGATATGAACCCTTGGTTCTGTAAAATCAGGGAAAACAAGAAGAACTTGTTTTCCTTTGATCTAAATTTAGATCAAAAGTGCTATGCACTTTTGTTCTCAAATCAAGAAAATTCTTGAATTTCTGCACAAGTGCAACTCATCATTTAAAAGGGCCTGGCCCAACTCAAGAAAATTATTGAGTTTCTGCAACTCATTATTTAAAAGGGCCTAGCCCAATTGCAGAATAATAAAAGGGCAAAGCCCTGTTTGGAAAACTCTTGAGTTTCTGTAACTCATTATTTAAAAGGGCCTTGCCCAAATCTGATTGCAAAATAAAAAAAAAAGGGGCAGAGCCCTGTTTGGACTGATTCTTTTAGTCAGTCAGAGCCTAAGATAAATAAAAAAAATTGGACTTAACCCAATCTCGGCTGTAAGTCCTTAAATTAAATGGCTCTCATAAACCAATTCACGACCGGTTTAAGGGTACATCTCCGAACTCCTTTGACATTTGTCGTTGTAATTCCTCAACGACGTCAAAGAGGTGACGGGTCCCAACGACCATACATTGGTATCGGACCGAAACGTCCCTAAACTAACATCGGACCGAAACGTCCCTAAACTAACATCGGACCGAAACGTCCCTAAACTAATAATGGACCACCACGTCCCTAAACTGGCGACGGACCACCACGTCCCTAAACTGGAATATGGACCACTACGTCCTTAAACTGGCGACGGACCGAAACGTCCCTAAACTAATAATGGACCACCACGTCCCTAAAACTGGCAATGGACCGCCACGTCCCTAAACTGGCACAATAGGGCCCAAACGCTCTTTTGTTGGATCTAAACGGTCCCGTCTAAGTTGATCTTAACCCCAAATACGGTTAACGTGTCCTTAGATATTCAAATAAACGATAAAACTCCAAATCAACTTTGGTTCAAGGGTACACCTCTAAACTCCTCTGACGCCTGTCGTTGTAATCCCTCAACGATGTCAGAGAGGTGACGAGTCCCGACAACCAGATAATTAAATCAATCACTACGTCAGGTCGATCGTAGTCTAAAACAGGACTAACGTATCCTTGACGAACGTTTAAGTTGGTCTTAGCCGCAACGCGGCTAATGCATCCTTAAACTAAAATCACCAAACCCAAATCTAACTAAATACGGATTCGGACTAATCCACGTCTTACGGGTGACGACATCACTCAGTCTCCGTATACAATCCACGGGCAACCACAAACAAAACAAACACACACGACACGAAGTGAAATTCTGGAGAAGGAGAAAGTTGTTACCGCGACGCGGTAGCGTAATTAACTGCAGGGGCTTGCGCCTGCAGGGAAGAGCGTCCCCACAATCAAAAACCCCTCACCCTGAGGGGGAATCTGACGAAGTCTGCTACATCGGCCGCATCCGTCTAAACCTCCGATACGAGGTGCCATAAATCAACTTGGTATCTTCGGAGAGATAGACGGATAAAACCAAATAGCATCTGCCCCGAACCTCAGGCACAGGACGTCCTAACGTCTCGGCCGCCGTTCGGAGGGGAACACATGCGTTTGACGCGATCGGCGGTAATGATACCCAATGGGAGCTTTATTTCGATGGAGCATCTTCCATGAAAAGGCGCAAACAAGGTACCCCTATAATCAAATCGGGGGTAGGCCTCATCTTCGTGACTCCATAAGGAGGGATAATGCGCTTCGCTTTCTCCTTAACAGAGCCGAGGACAAATAACGAAGCCGAATACGAAGCTTTGATAGCAGGCCTTGAGATCGCCATTGACATGGGAATTGGAGACCTCCTTATATACGAAGATTCTCAACTGGTCGTTAGTCAAGTAAACGGCGACTACCAAACGTGCAAACCAGAGTTGGTGAAGTACGGGGAAAAGGTGCAACAACTGTTGACCCAAATTCCATCCTATACTCTGGAGAACATACCGCGCGCGGAAAACAGCAAAGCAGACGCGTTGGCCAAACTTGCTAAAGAGCTGGCTGACGAGAACCTCGATGACGTCAGAATCATAGTACAAAGCTGTCGGGTGCTTGCCCCAGCAGAAATATCTCCGGAATCATCCGAAGAAAAAGGAGCGAGCGAGCAGACGACCCTGCAAGTAAAAGATTTGGAAAATACCGAGGATTGGAGAGAAGTCTTCATAGACTACTTTAAATCCTACCGAATGCCTGAAGAAGCGTCCACAAGACATCAGCTCATGAAACGAGCTCTGTCTTTCGCCTTCGTCAATGATACTCTGTACAAGAGGTCGTTTGATTCTCTGTGGCTGAGATGCTTAGGACCTGACGAGGCGAAAAGAGTCATCCAGGAAGTTCACGACGGACTCTGCGGTTCTCACCAAGCGGGCCCAAAGATGAAGTTGAAGATCAAACGGATGGGCTACTACTGGCCCACGATGATTCAGGACTGCCTCGAATATGCGATGCAATGCCATTCATGCCAAATCCATGGGGACTTCATCCACCAGCATCCAAATCCACTCCATCCAACAATGGCTAGCTGGCCATTCGAAATGTGGGGGACTGATATAGTCGGCCCTACCGAACCAGCATCGTCTAGGGGACATCGTTTCATCCTGGCGACGACTGACTACTTCTCCAAATGGGCAGAAGCAGTACCGCTGAGGGAAGTGAAGACGGAGAATATCCTCCATTTCTTCAAGACACACGTCATATATCGGTTTGGAACTCCGCGCCGGATCATTTCCGATAACGGGCCAGCCTACAGAAGCCACAAGATCAGTCGCTTCGCGCAACAGCACAATATAGACCGGCGGTATTCATCAGTTTATAATCCGCGAGCTAATGGTCTAGCTGAGGCCTTCAACAAGACCTTGACGAAGATCATAAAGAAAACGGTGTCCCGAAATAAGAGAGACTGGCACGAGAGATTGCAAGAGGCTCTTTGGGCATATCGAACTACGTTCAAGACGGCCACGAACACAACGCCGTACGCGTTGGTATTTAGGACGGAAGCAGTGCTCCTCCTCGAGATAGAGTTACCCTCTCTACGAGTGGCAGTCCACTACGAGCTGACGGACGAAGAAAATGCTCACATTCGGCTTGAGGAGCTTGACGCCCTTGATGAAACCCGGCTCATAGCGCAACAAAATCTAGAATCTTACAAAGCAAAGATGACGCGCTCATATGAAAGATTAACCCGACCGAGGACATTCCGCCAAGGCGAACTCGTGCTAGTGGTCAAAAGGCCTATGATCCCCAATTGCGCCAAGCGGGGAAAATTCAAGCCAAACTATGAAGGCCCATACATCATAGACAAAGTCTACCAAGGTTTGGCCTATCTACTTATGGATATGCACGGTGAAAGGCCTTTCAGGCCGATAAACGGTCGCTTCCTAAAGAGATACTACGCTTAATGAGTCACAGCCTAGGTCAATGATAGATGACGACGACTATGTCCGCTCGCTATCTTTCTAAGCTTAAACTTTATAAACAATATCCGGCCTTCTTAATGATGGACCGAAATGTCCTTAAACTAATAGCAGACTGAAACGTCTTTAAACTACTACCGCAGCATCTTCTAGGCTGACGAGATATAAAAAAAATAAAAAAATAAAAAAATAAGAAGAATAAAAAAAACTGTATGTCCATAAGCAAAAAGGGCACGGATGAAAACCCGAAAGGGCTCCGTGAGTAAAAACAGCAGGGCTACCGACGAGTGTTCGTAAAAACCCGAAAGGGCGCGACCTCGTAAAAAAAAAGAATAAAAAAAAGGTATGTCCATAAGCAAAATGGGCACGGATGAAAACCCGAAAGGGATCCGTGAGTAAAAACAGCAGGGCTACCGGCGAGTGTTCGTGAAAACCCGAGAGGGCGCGACCTCGTAAAAAAAAAAGAAGAAAATAAAAAGAATAATAAAAAAAAACGGTATGTCCATAAGCAAAATGGGCATGGATGAAAATCCGAAAGGGCTCCGTGAGTAAAAACAGCAGGGCTACCGGCGAGTGTTTGTGAAAACCCGAAAGGGCGCAACCTCGTTAAAGAACACTTACAAGATCCTCTCGACCTTGTAAGGAGAAACCACCCGCGTGAGATCCTTACGACTCACAAGGGAGCAACACACTTAGGGATACCCACGATTCCTAAGGAGAAAATACACTTGCGTGATCCTCACGACTCGTAAGGAGAACTCTCTTATGGGACCCTCACGGCTCACAAGAGTTGAAAGTCTTAAGTTACAGAGACCTAAACCTGTGCTTAAGCAACCCCCACAATTTCCGATACTGCCCTACAAGTGGCTCAATACTGACCCTTGTATACAATCCACGGGCGCGAATAAACATTTCCCTAATCAAGTCTCATCCGAGACTGGGGATATGTTCGCACGATGAACAACCTTTATAAGTCCTCTCGACTTATAAGGAGAAAACCCTCTTGTAGGATCCTTACGACTTACAGAGGAATATACACTTAGGAATCCTCATGATTCCTAAGGAGAAAATACACCTACGAGATCCTCACGACTTGTAGGGAGAAATACCTTCGTGAGACCCTTACGGCTCATGAAGTCGAAAGCTTTAGCCGACAGGACCTTAACCCTGTTCGCTAAGCCACCTTTGTTCGACATCGACAGAGGCAGATGATGATTCGCTCCTGGTAATATCCCAGTTGTAGCGGTGCTGATGCCGAAATCAGTGTCTAATTTCAGGTTTACGGTGAAAAGCCAGTAGGCCGCACATGCATACGAAATAGCCGAAAGGATGAGGCAGCTTGCAATAAAAAACAACAAGTAAAGAAAATGTATGCATGGAAAATAGCCGAATTGATTGGGCAACTCGCAATAAAAAGCAGCGAGTAAAAATAAAATAAATAGCCGAAATGATTGGGCACCGCGAAAAATAGCCGAAATGATTGGGCAATCGCGACCTTCGCGATATAAAAGCTGAAATAATAGAGCATCGCGGAGATAAAACAAAAAAAAATGATGATAAAACTTTGGCCCTACAATTAAGATCACATCGATCCCTGTATACAATCCAAGGGCGTAAACAAACAAGAGGGAACCATACTTTCCCAACAGGCTCCGCCAGAAGACGAGGCCAAATTTCGACGGTTCAGTCCAACTCCGAAGAAACCAGTGTCTTCAGCAAATTCCTCGACTCACGGATACAAACACTCACTCCTTGACGAGAGCCTCCTGATCCGCGTCGACTCGCAGAGCCACCAGTGCCTCCGTGGGAAATTCTCGACTCGTTTCAAACCCCAAGGAAACAAATAATCCTTGGCGCTTGGGAAACAAATAATCCCTAGCAAATTCCTCGACTCACGGATACAAACACTCCTTGACGAGAGCCTCTTGATCCGCGTCGACTCGCAGAGCCACCAGTGCCTCCGTGGGAAATTCTTGACTCGTTTCAAACCCCAAGGAAACAAATAATCCTTGGCGCTTGGGAAACAAATAATCCCTAGCAAATTCCTCGACTCACGGATACAAACACTCCTTGACGAGAGCCTCCTGATCCGCGTCGACTCGCAGAGCAACCAGTGCCTCCGTGGGAAATTCTCGACTCGTTTCAAACCCCAAGGACACAAATAATCCTTGGCGCTTGGGAGACAAATAATCCTCAGCAAATTCCTCGACTCACGGATACAAACACTCCTTGACGAGAGCCTCCTGATCCGCGTCGACTCGCAGAGCCACCAGTGCCTCCGTGGGAAATTCTCGACTCGTTTCAAACCCCAAGGAAACAAATAATCCTTGGCGCTTGGGAAACAAATAATCCCTAGCAAACTCCTTGACTCACGGATACAAACACTCCTTGACGAGAGCCTCCTGATCCGCGTCGACTCGCAGAGCAACCAGTGCCTCCGTGGGAAATTCTTGACTCGTTTCAAACCCCAAGGACACAAATAATCCTTGGCGCTTGGGAGACAAATAATCCTCAGCAAATTCCTCGGCTCACGGATACAAACACTCCTTGACGAGAGCCTCCTGATCCGCGTCGACTCGCAGAGCAACCAGTGCCTCCGCGGGAAATTCTTGACTCGTTTCAAACCCCAAGGAAACAAATAATCCTTGGTGCTTGGGAAACAAATAATCCCTAGCAAATTCCTCGACTCACGGATATAAACACTCCTTGACGAGAGCCTCCTGATCCGCGTTGACTCACAGAGCCACTAGTGCCTCCGTGGGAAATCCTCGACTCGTTTCAAACCCCAAGGAAACAAATAATCCTTGGCGCTTGGGAAACAAATAATCCCTAGCAAAATCCTCGACTCACGGATACAAACACTCCTTGACGAGAGCCTCCTGATCCGCGTCGACTCGCAGAGCCACCAGTGCCTCCGTGGGAAATCCTCGACTCGTTTCAAACCCCAAGGAAACAAATAATCCTTGGCGCTTGGGAAACAAATAATCCCTAGCAAATTCCTTGACTCACGGATACAAACAATCCTTGACGAGAGCCTCCTGATTCGCATCGGCTCGCAGAGAAACCAGTGTCTCCGCGGGAAAATTCCCGATTCGTCTCAACTTGCAAGATGAAGCCTCAGGCAGCAGGGACTAAAAAAAATTGCTTCCTGAATAATGGGACCCTGCAAGTCGATCCAAAAAGGTCTCTTGCATACTATTCACGGGTCTCACTCTCCAAAGTCGAATCTCGACGAGGAGGGAAACAACCGCTTACGGGCCCCCTCGACTCGTAAGAGGGAAAAATTCTCTTATAGGATCCTTACGACTTATAAGAAAACCACACTTAGGAGTCCTCACGATTCCTAAGGAGAAAACCCACCTACGAGATCCTCTCGATCCGTAGGGACAAAAATCTCTACGGGACCCTCACGGCTCATAGAGTTGAAAAGTCTTAGGCAGCAGATCTGAACCTGCAGCCTAAGCCATCGCTATTTCTTAAGAAAGTCAAGATGCGTGCTCTATTATCTGTTGACCATGTTTACTAAGGTGGCGTGCTGATAATAAAAGAAAGAAAAGGCGGAGAAATGACACAAGACATTACAGAAAATATGCATCTTTTATTCATAAACTTGATTAGGTACAGAATACATTGTGTTAAAGAATAAAAAATATATATATACACATTCTTTTATTCACAAGTGCAAACGATATAAGGAGAATTACTGAGAAGGAAACATCTTGCATAGATCTAGCAATTGTTCGCGCAATTCTTTCCTCACTTTCTCCTGATCTGCCGCCACCGCCAGCTCCGCCAGCTCCGCCAGCTCCGCCTCCACTTGGGCCCGTTGCTGCAAGACAGACACAAGCCACTCCCTGACGGCCTGATAAGCAGCTTCCCGACCTGGAGTATCGCGCTCAGCTACATCAAGCTTTCGCTTCAAGTTTAGCCCATGGGAGATGCGCTCCAGAAGACCCTCAAAGATAGTCTTCACTTGGGCAGCATTCGCTTCAACCTCAGCACGCAGACGGACCATCTCGCTCGAGGTCTCTTGGCATTCCTTTAGCTTTAAAGCTGCTTCTTGTTCCAAGTGGTGGACGTAAGAAGCGCTTCCCTCGATCCATGCTGCTCTTTCATTGCTCGCGGCTAAAGTCTCAGGGGCGAGACGCATCAACTCCAGTTTATGCAGGCGAGCCTCGATCTCCATACAATGATTAACCCAAGATGCGATGATACCCTCGTCATGGAAATTCACGAGTATCACCAACATCAGGTTAACCACTATAGCAAAATCCGCAGCAGAAGTAAGGGTCTCGACGTCGAGCTCCTCAATGTAGTCGCTCAACATGCGTAAGCTGTTCGCGACGCCTTTCGAAGATGGACATCTCAGGAAAGGACCTGCCGGCATTATGATGCGAGACTCGAAGGGCGCCGAGACCGGAACGACCGCTGAAAAGAAACAGGATGTGATTAGATAACAGTTCAGGGAATAAAAAAGGAGGAAGTCATCAATGTGATAGTCGCCATACCAGCTGAGACAGGTGGCAAGGCCGGAAGGGCCGGTGGCGCAACCGATCTTTCTTCTCCCCCTTCGATTTGTAACACTGCAGTCAGGACAAGAGAGAGTTATAAATAATTCTACCACTGAAAAACAAAGATATCACTCGGGGACGGTACTCACCAGCGCCACCAGAGGGAGAGGCGAATTCAGATGGGAAGGAGAAGTGTGGGAGCAACACTTGATAGAGATGGTCAAAAAGCACTCCTGAAAGACACAACAGTGTGACTTTAGTACATAAATTATGCGTCTGGAAGATAAGATTAATAAATTGCAAACCCATACCTTCCAACATCTTCGAGGGTATGAGAGAGGGTTGAGAGGTGACCACCGCCAAGGCAGTCGTTGAAGGCGCTCCCTCAAGCAGTGGGGCATCGGCGCTGGCTGCACCTGCGTTACAAGAAAGGTGAACTTGTCAGAAAGGATTGTAAAGTAAAGAAAAACAGCAAATTGGGGTTTACCTGAGGAGCTCCCAGCTGAAACGGAGGCGACTCCCTCCTCTATCGACATGAGGCCACCGCCCGTGGCCTCGTCACCCGACTCGATGGGGACCGTCGTCGTGCTCGCGTGGCCAGGAGACAGCAGAAGATCGTAGACGGGGAGGGCAATGATTGGAGCATTGCCGGACTCTTGAGAGAGAGCGGCTGACTCTTCCCCAAGAGTCGTTCCCATCTCACCCGCTACTTCTTCGGGCTCCGCAATCTCTATCGGCTTATCCGCCGCCACCACAAGGTCGCCGGCCTCAAGCGCCTCGTCTGCCACCACCCTGGGCTCAGTTATAATGATCATTTCATCTGCCGCCACTTCAGGCGCGGCATCAATGACCTTCTCGGCTACGGACCCCCCAACCTCCATCTCAGGCTCTGAAGCCTCGGTGACGTTGCCTACCGCCGGCTCAGGTTCGACAGGCGTCGCCTCCTCTGTTTCCCTGGGTTCAACGGTCTCCGCATCCCCCTCGGTCGGACTTGGCCCTGCAAGATAAAGTAGATAAGAACCGACAGCTTTATGAGTCTTATAATGAAATTCTGAAAGAAGTGCTACCTGAGGTAGACTTGCCATTAGCCTCTCTATTGGCGCGGATCGCCTGTCTATGAGCGGTAGACAAAGCGACCGGGGACTCTTCTGACGGAGTGTCGGCACGAGGGATGGTGCTTGGGCCCGCTCCCGTAGCCAAAGCAGCCCAGCGCGCCTTCGCCTCACGCCTCAGCCGTTTCCTTTCCTCCCGGGCCGTCGAAATGGACCTTACCAGAGCCTCTTTCATTGAGGCGTCCTCGTCTGTATGCAGGGATGCCTCCAAATTCTTCAAGGCATCCCTCGTCGACTTGTCAAGTCAAGGCTCCTGCAGCAGCCTTGACAAGACCGGAACTCCAATAACAGGTTCAGAGAGGATCCCCTCATCGACTGGTATAACCCCTATAAAGAAACAAAGGAAGAAAGTTAGGTTAACCATCGAAAAAGATAACAAAATTTGTTTAAAAAAAAAGGGGGTGGGACATACCGGCGCCCGCTAAAGCGCGTTTCTCCTCCTCCTTTTGGAAGGTTTTCAAAGAGACAACAATAGCTTCTTGGGTAGAGACACCTGTTGAAAATGGCGAAAAGTATTAGTCAAGAATAATGATGAAATGATGAAGAAAGCAGCTAATAATTACTTGGCTCAGCGAGTTTACTCAACCACGCTTCAAGCCTCGCTGATCGCTCAGAAGCCGCAATGGCGGCCGCCAGGTCGGTGTCTGCGGGGTCTACCGCGAAGCCCTTATTGCTGCCATATTCACTTATTCCCTCGGTAAGAGGGGCCTCAGGCTCTAAGCCAAGAACCGCGTCAAGGGAAAGGAGAGACTTCTTCTTCTTTTGCCCGCCAGCTCTGGATGCACCCGGGACTGATTTACGCTTGGCGGACACCTTGGGGCGGCGGGTCCCGACATCCGCGCCTACACCGGACTCCGGCAATACCATAGTTACCATCTCTACTGGAGCACGGGGGGCTGGTGGCGCATCCACAGTATCGCGAAGCGGCAATCCGCGCGGAGGACTCAACACGCGCGGAGGTCCGCCTCCAGCACCTTTCAATGGAGGAATAACCGGGATCCTCGGCTTCAGGGGAGCCTTACGATCGCCGCCGGGAGGCGCACCTTTGCGGTCAACCAGCATGCAATTTTCCATTTGGATAACTGGACCCATAGCATGCGCATACCAAGCCATGTACGCGTTGAGGACTTTGGGGACACAGCTCGGCTCGCTGATGAAGAAATAAGAACCCATGTTACGCCGCATAAAGTGGTGCATTGCATTCTTTATCCCCTCTCGGCTAACCACGGGCTTTTCCAAAAAGGCTTCCATCGGGATCCCTTGGTTGTAGCTCGATTGCTGAGCAAACCGGCGAGGGTTATACCTCATGAAGAGTGCTGTCTCATTCTGCCTGAACACCAGGTAGCCCGGCCGAATGGAGTAGAGATGGAGGATTTCCCGAGCCTTCAATATGGAAGCCCGTCTTTAAAATCATCGCATAGCGATACTACCGACTTGATGGTCTCTGAGCCTATTGTTATGACCTTATCCAAGAAGGAAACTTTCGCCCCGACCAGGTGTAGTCGAAGGAGCAGCCCCCTAGCCTCCCGCGGAGGTGCAACTACGATCGAAGTCCCGACCAACCGTATGACCCTTGGGAGCCTGCATTTCTCAAAAAAGGGAGGAATCTTATGGGCGCCGAACACCCCGTGCACGTGCATTTCCATCCAAGAGGTAAAGTAGTGCATCGGGAAGTTGGCAGGTTGCACCCCAGGCTAACTAGCGTCCGCCGCTACGCTAAGTCCATTATAAAGATAAGCCAGCCCGGCGATTCCTACTGACAACTGCAAACCAGCCACCATCCGATGCGCTGGATAGAAAACGGTCGGCCGCATATGGCGTGGATGCATAGGAAGAGCAAAACTGCACAACCACAAGCCCAAGAACCCTACAAAGAAGGTCTCTTCATCCATGTCGGGGACAGCAATTTCTGAAAAAGGGACGACGGCGGCACCGGGAAGATAAAAGTCTTTGTGGTCATCCTCCGATGTGGGTCGGTGATCAAAACTTAACCCAAAAGGGTCATCGAGCTGGGCGAACTTCTCGCTCCGCTCTGATAAGAACTCCGGTCGAATGAAGCGAGCAATGAAATCTGCAAACTTGACTCCCCGGTCGCCCGATTCCAGATAGAGTCCTTCATAAATCTCCAATACCTTCACCAAGCCCGGGTACTGGTGCTGGATAGCGTTCTCCGGCGTCAGGTCAAACACTAGCGGCTTGGTGGCAAAGACGTATTCATCGGGAGGAAGCAGCTCCTCGTAAGGCTCTCCCCTCATCGGCATACCCGAGATTTCAGCAAACTCCTCCAAGGAGATAGAAACTTCCCG
Organism: Agapanthus africanus; assembly: GCA_030015575.1. Taxonomy (NCBI): domain Eukaryota; kingdom Viridiplantae; phylum Streptophyta; class Magnoliopsida; order Asparagales; family Amaryllidaceae; genus Agapanthus; species Agapanthus africanus. The sequence goes on from CM057337.1 coordinate 998,528,726, forward strand.
GTCCTTCATCAGGAAGGTGTGTGTGGGGATATTCCATTGCTCGATAAAAGCCTTAACCCACCATGTTGGAGGAGAAGGATACTCAAAGAGCGAGACGTAAATGGCCGAGTACAAACCAATCCTCATCAGATGAGTCCTCTTCGCTGATAGGATGTACCGGGCCCATTGCAAATATCCTGCAGGCGGTCGTGGGATCAGTCCAATGTTATAAGCCTGTCCCCAAGGGCGTGCTTCACCCTAACAAATTCTCCTCCCTAAAATATCTATTGCTGGCGGTGGCTGCACGGGGATAGCACCAATCGCAGGCTGGAGGAGGTCATCCGAATTCCAATTTTTGACCTCCACGGCATACTTCGCCGGGGGTTCATCTGCGTAGGGGAGTGAAGATGTTGGCTCAGACGGCGTGGCGGAACTGAAACTGCGACGACCCTGGATGATTTCATTGTACCACCTACCCCACAAGTGAAGGTTTTTGTGCTCGGGGTCATGATCCTTGATGAGAGCGAGCACCACGCGGTCCACCGGTGCCTGGGGAAACCCTCTCTCCGAGCGAACAAACGGAAAAGACAAATTGGCAGACATGTTTCCTGCAAAGACACAAACATTAGCCGTCAGTATTATAATCCCAACGCTCAACATTTTAAAATTTTTATACCATACCGCAATGCAGTGGATAGGGGGACCAAAGGGGGGCCCACAAAATCTGGACGACAGTACATCATTTAATAAGACAGCCCCATCATTGGATGAGACTGTTAATTAATGAAAAGATCCCCAAGAGAATATCCTCATTGATGGGAAATCCCTAGAGACAAGGAGAAAATCTCCTCTTTTAGAGCAAAGCTCTGTCACAGAGTGACATTTGCCAAACTCTGGTCTCAAGGGAATAAAATTTCTTTATAGAGAGCCTAGCCCTATACTAATGATGGAAATCCATCAAAAAGAAAACTTCAACTCTTAAAGATTAAAAGTTTGGGATTTTAAAGATCAATGAAAACTTTCAGGAGTTCTCCATTTTCAGATCAGGAAAGATCTACATTTGATCCATGAGCAAAGCTCTGTTCATGAGTTAAAACCCATGAACAAGATCTCTGTAGATCTATGAACTTTCCAGAGCAAGGCTCTGCTGATGAAACCCCAAAAGGGTTTTAGATCAAAGATCTATGAGAGCAAGGCTCTATTAATCAATTCTAATTTAATTTAATTTTATTATTAATACTTAGGATGGTTTCAAGTTCTGAACTTTGGAGTTCTTGTGAAAAAGCAAGAGCAAGACTCTAAAATCCTTAAGCAAGAGCAAAGCTCTAGAAAATCAAAAATCTTGAAATGGTGAAGATTTCCTAAGGGCCATAGGTCATATTTATAAGGCGCTTGCGCCCCTTCAGCTCACCCCTTGATCCAACGATCAGGAGTTTGCCACCGCTGCACTCACGTGTGCGCAACGGTGGGGGGGCATTTGTTTCCCCCAATCAGAGCAAAGCTCTGTTTAAATTTCAAATTTCAAAATTCAAAATTTTGAAGCAACGCTTCAAATCTCGGGCGCAACGCGCCACGTGTCCGGCATAGATGCATCAGCGCAGCGCCCAAGAAGGCGCGCCCAATCAGAGCAAAGCTCTATTTAAAGGAAGCAACGCTTCAGTTGCGCAAGCACTGCGCGACACGTGTCAGCGCAGATGCGCTAGCGCAGTTGCGCTGCGATGTGCGCTGCGCGACACGTGTCAGCACAGATGCGCTAGCGCAGTTGCGCTGCACGACACGTGTCACGCGCTGGGGCATTTGCACCAAACAGAATTAAGATTTTAAAGAACTCTTTCTGTTCTTGTTAAAATAAGATGATTTTCTTCTGTAAAACAGAAGCCCTTGGATCAAAGATCCAACGGTGGGGAAAATTCCCCAAATCACTCAGAGAAAAATCTCTTTAACAAATTTAACTAATTTATGGGCACTATAAAAAGGACCCTAGGCCTCAATTCAAAAGTATGAACATTTTCTAAAAAAAAAGAGAGGAAGAGAACTCTGAAGAACTCCTCAAGAACAAAAAAAGGTAAAACCTTTAGGAAAAAGAGAAAGTTCTCTTATGAACAGATCATAGATCTAAAAACAAGATCAATGATCTTTAATAAAAATAAAAATAAAATAAAATAAAATAGTGCTTTGCACTTTTTATGAACCTTTGGTTCTCTAAGATAAGAAAAACAAGAAAAACTTATTTTTCTTTGATCTAAATTAGATCAAGAAATCAAATAGTGCTTTGCACTTCTGTTCTTGAATCTAAAAGATTCTTAGTGCTTTGCACTTCCAAACTGCGCTATTGCGCTCTTGGAAAAGCGCCACGTGTCAGCATCTGAACCACTTGCGCTATGCGCTTTGAGATAGAGCTTTGCTCTCTGTGATTGGCGCAACTCACCAGAGTGCGCCACGTGTCAGCAGCGCAAGCGCAGCGCACTAGCATAGCGCACTAGCGCAGCGCACTGCGCTTGCGCGACACGTGTCAACACTACAAGCGCTTGCGCTCTCTGATTGGCGCAAAGCGCCTGAAAATGCAATGCATTTTCTAAAGGGCTAGGCCCAAATCAAAAAGACCAACAGGCCAAAATAAATTGCAAAGCAATAAAAAAGGGCAGAGCCCAAACAAAATGGATGCTCTGCATCATTTATAAAAGGGCAGAGCCCAGTCCAAATAAAAATAGAAAATAATGCAACGCATTATTTTAAAAATGGGCCAAGACCTGGCATAGGTCTAACAGACCAACAACAAATAAAAGTGTTGAATATTTTTTAACTGGACTTAGCCCAATTTTTGGCCGTAAGTCCTTAAATTAAATTGACTGAGCAAGATTGCTCCCTTAAATCAATTTACGACCGGTTCGAGGGTACATCTCCGAACTCCTCTGACACCCATCGTTGTAATCCTTCAACGACGTCAGAGAGGTGACGGGTCCCGATGATCACACATCAACATGGACTGCGGGGTCTTTAAACTCGTGGACCGAAACGTCCTTAAACTAATGTTGGACCGAAACGTCCTTAAACTAATAGTGCACCACCACGTCCCTAAACTGGAACATGGACCACCACGTCCCTAAAACTGGAGCATGGACCGCAACGTCCCTAAACTACCTATGGACCACTACGTCCCTAAACTGGAACAATAGAGCCTCCAAATGCTCTTTTGCCGGATCTAAACGATCCCGTTAAGTTGATCTTAGTCTCAAAATAGGACTAACGTATCCTTAACGAATGTTTAGGTCGATCTTAGCCTCAATACGGCTAACGTATCCTTAGACTAAAAACACCAAACCCAAATCTAAGTAAATACGGATTTGGACTAATCCACGTCCTATGGGCGACGACATTACTCAGCCTCCGTATACAATCCACGGGCAACCACAAACAAAACAAACACACACGACACGAAGTGAAATTCTGGAGAAGGAGAAAGTTGCTACCGCGATGCGGTAGCGTAATTAACTGCAGGGGCTTGCGCCTGCAGGGAAGAGCGTCCCCACAATAAAAAACCCCTCAAGCGAGGGGGAATCTGACGAAGTCTGCTACATCGGCCGCATCCGTCTAAACCTCCGATACACGGTGCCATAAATCAACTTGGCATCTTCGGAGAGGTGGACGGATAAAACCAAATAGCATCTGCCCCGAATCTCAGGCAAGACGTCCTCACGTCGTCGCCGCCATTCGGAGGGGAACAGTCCTCTCGACCTTGTAAGGAGAAATTATATGCGTGAGATCCTTACGACTCACAAAAGGGAGCAACACACTTTGGGATCCCCACGATTCCTAAGGAGAAATTGCACTTACGAGATCCTCACGACTCGTAAGGAGAATCCCCCTTATGAGACCCTCACGGCTCATAGGATTCGAAAGCCTTAAGTTACAGGGACCTGAACTTGTTCTTAAGACATCACATTCCCCAAGTTTCCCTACAAACGGTTCAATATTGACCTTTGTATACAATCCACGGGCGCAAATAAACGTTTTCCCCATCAAATCCCACCAACGACGATGAATGTCCTCATGTGGTGAACGACACTTGTAAGTCCTCTTGACTTATAAGGGAAAAACACTCTTGTAAGATCCTTACGAGTTGTAAGAGAACACGCACTTAGGGATCCCCACGATTCCTAAAGAGAAAACGCACTTACAAGATCCTCATGACTCGTAGGGAGAAACACCTTTATGAGACCCTTACGGCTCATGAAGTCAAAACCCTTAGTCGACAGGATCCTAACCCTGTTTGCTAAGCCACCTTTGTTCGAATCGACAAAGGCAAATGATGATTCGCTCCTGGCAATATCCCAGTTGTAGCGATGCTGATGCCTAAATCGGTATCAAATTCCAAATCCTTTCACGGCAGATGATGATTCGCCCTGGCAATATTCCAGTCGCAGCGATGCTGATGCTAAGATTGGTAGCAGGCCTCGGTTTCCATACTCGCAATAAAAATTAGTGAGCAAAAATGCATATGAAATAGCCGAAATGTTTGGGCAACTCGCAATAAAAAATCAGCGGGCAAAATATATGCATATAAAACAGCCGAAATGATAGGGCAACTCGCAACAAAAATCAGCGAGTAAAATATATGCATATAAAAATAGCCGAAATGATTGGGCAACTCGCAATAAAAAGCAGCGAGTAAAGAAAAAGAAAAATAGCCGAAAGGATTGGGCACCGCGAAAAAATAGCCGAAATGATTGGGCAATCGCGACTTTCGCGATATAAAAAGCTGAAATGATAGAGCATCGCGGAAAGAAATAAAAAATGAAATGAAATTTCTGCCCTGCAGATGAGATCACATTGACCCCTGTATACAATCCATGGGCACAAACGAAAAGGGAACCACATTGTCCCACCAGGCTTCGTCAAAGGGAAGCTAGATCTCGATGGCTACATCCACAACCTAGAAATCAACAACATCGTTCTTTCTCCCTCCAGCAGGATACAGACGCGACATCAGCAAAACGGAGCCACGACAAAGTCCCCTAGTTCCAAATATCGACGGTTCACGGACAACCTAGAGACTACCTCGGAGCCATGGCAGAGTCCCTAGTTCCATGTCTCGACGGCAGCATCCACAGCCTAGAGATCAACAACAGTGTTCTTCCTCCTTCCAGCAGGATGCAAACGTGACATCAGCAAACGGAGCCATGACAAAGTCCCCTAGTTCCAAATCTCGACGGTTCACAGATAACCCAGAGACAACCTCGACATTCATTGCAATATTGCAGACACAATGTCAACAAACGAAGCAAAGGAAGATTCCTAGCTTCAGGGTCTTGACGGCAACTTAAATGAGACTTGAAAGACCATCGGAGATCATCCTACTCTAGCGTGGAGTGGTCATGACTCATCGGGGCTCCCAAACTGAGCCCGACCTCAAGTAAAAAGCGACATGGAATATCCCTAATGCTTGCTCTTTCGACGGTAATATTACCTGGAAGATTACTTGAAGACGTCTTGTCCAGCCCCCGAAGGGATCAGAGACAAGACAGTTGCGGGGCTACCCGAACAACAAGATTTCATATCGGGGAATATATCGGCCAACGCGATGGTGCGGCGGGTAAAAAACCCAAGTACCACAGACCCTAACGGACTTCTATTAGCAGGAGTTAACTGTGACGTTAGGACACCCTTGCGAGAACTTCTCGATTCGTCTCGACTCGTGAGGAAATTAGTGTCCTTGCGAAAACTTCTTAATTCGTCTCGACTCGTAGGGAAAAGCCTTAGACAATAGGGATAAGGACCTGTTTCCTAAGCACTGGGGCCCTGCAATTAGGTCCAAAATGGATTATTGCATACTATCCATGGGCCACACTCTCCAAAGTCGAATATCGACAAGGAGGGAAAAAACCACTTACGAGTCCTTTCGACTTGTAAGGGGGAAAATTCTCTTGCTGGATCCTTACGACTCTCAAGAGAAAACGCACTTAGGAGTTCTCACGACTCCTAAGGAGAAAATACACCTACGAGATCCTCACGACTCGTAGGGAGAAAAGTTTTTATGAGACCCTCACGGCTCATAAAGTTGAAAAGTCTTAGGCGGAAGATCATAACCCTGTTTCCTAAGCCATCGCTGCCCTACAAGGAGGTCAAGATGGACGATCCACGGGCCACATTCTCCAAAGTCGAATATCGACAAAAAAAACACTTACGAGTCCTCTCGACTCGTAAGGGGGAAAACTCTCTTGTGAGATGCTTACGACTCTTAAGAGGGAACGCACTTAGGAGTCCTCACGACTCCTAAGGAAAAAATACACCTACGGGATCCTCTCGATTCGTAGGGATAAATAACCTTCTTGAGACCCTTACGGCTCATGAAGACGAAAAAAGTCTTAGGCTACAAGGACCCTAAACTTGTCTCCTAAGCTCTCAATTCCATGGCCATGCATAACTCTGCACTACTTCACCCACGTACAAACTTACGTGGTCAAAGTAGTGGGGGGCATTTGTTCCCGCTAAAATCTTCGGCCAAGAGCTATTTGTTCATGTTTACACCGGTTTAAGTTTCGTTTACAGATATGTGTGAAATCGGGCTTATTCATATACGCACATGCACACATCAGAAGAAGAACAGGAGTTAGAAAGGGAGCAATTGGTGGTCAACGACAAAAAGAAAGCATTTAATTGAACATTTTATTCTACGGGAAATAGATCACCAAACATGGGATCGAAAGTACAGGGATTCACAAAACTATGGATAAAATTCTCTAACTCCCTCTCTGCCTTCTCCACCATGTCAAAGCGGCGATCTTCACGAGGAGTCGCTTCCTATCGGTCAGCACCGTGCCCATCAGCGAAGGCAGACATGATGGCCCGCTGAGCCCGTATCTGGCTTAGCAGCTGAACAGAGCGATCCCTCAGAGCCGTGGTAATCAAAAGCGCCTCATGAAAGCACTCGATCTTGTCTTCCGCTGCGTCGAGTATCGCCAGAGTCATCTCCGCTGGATGAGGGGGAATGTCATCGAGCACGGACAAGAAGACCATCCAGAGCCAAATGGAGCCGATGGGGAGAGGAGATCCTCTACGAGTCAAGAGCTCGTACAACACCGTATCGCATTGGTCATTCGTAAGAGCAGGGTTCACCAAGCGTGCAGCAAAACAAGGAACAATTTCCTCAATAGGCACCTCCCATGGCTGCCGGCAAGCATGTGGACGATTACAAGCCATAGCTCTTCTCTGTTAAAATAATTCTCTGAAAGTGAAAGAGAAGAGAAGCCTTGCTTCAGATTATGAAGGGAGACATTTAAGTCTAGGCACAGAAAATGTTGTGCATGATGGAACTATTTCCAAGTATTGGAAAAGAAAAGTTTGACTCAGGAAATAGCAGAGAAAGAAGGCAAAAAGACACCTTCAGTAAAGAGGCAGCGCCTCACGTGCCTTGCACGAGGGCGCCAGCGCCGAGAGTCAAGAACTCTGAGACAGCGCTCACGTGCCTTGCACGAGGGCGCCAGCGCCGAGAGTCAAGAACTCTGAGGCAGCGCCTCACGTGCCCCGCACGAGGGCGCCGGCGCCAAAACTAAAAGTTCTTTGCCGTTGGATCAAAGATCCAATGGAGATGATAAATCATCAAAATACAGAATTAAATTCTGTTGAGGAAACATTCCTCAAATCTTTCTGAACGAGAAAGATTACTCTCTGTAAAACAGAGCACCGTTGGATTAAAAATCTAAGGGTGATTAAAAATCATCAATCTACAGAATAAGCTCTGTATGGGAAAATATTTCCCCAATCTTTCTAAACAAGAAAGATTACGTTCTGTAAAACAGAGCACCGTTGGATTAAGGATCCAATGGTGATTAAAAAATCGCGAAGCTACAGAATAAGCTCTGTATGGAAAATATTTTCCCAATCTTGTTAAAAACAAGAAAAATATCTTCTGTAAAACAGAAGTTCTTGGATCAAAGATCCAACGGTGGATAAAATCCCCAAATCAATTAGGATCTCTCAATGAGAGATTTCTTTAACTAAATCAACAAACTTGCCTCCACTATATAAAGACCCCAAGACTTCAAGTCTTCTACAGAGGAACCCCCCCCATAAACTTCAAGTTCAAAAAGAAGAGCAAACAAAAAAAGAAGAAGAAAGCTTTAAGAGAGAAGGAAGAAGAACTTTCTTCAAGGTAAATAAAGATAATAGAGATCATAGTATCTCATCTGCATATCCAAGGGTTTAACCCTCATAAAGAACATAGTTCTTTCTCCTGGATCCGAGATCCATGAGACAAGTCTCCCACAAATGAGAATTTAATTCTCGTAGGGACGAATTTGTTCTTGGGGATCGAAGATCCAGGGGAGAACAAAGAATTGAACTCTTAAGAAAAACATACAAAGAAAGACATAGCGCCGAGCGCCTCACGTGCCCCTCACGTGGGTGCTGCTCAATAAAGAGTGCCTAACACTCAGTGGTTGGGGCTCAGCGCCAAGCGCCCCGCGTTCCCCTCACGTGGGCGCTGTTCAAATAAAGAATGCTTAGCATTCCTTGGTTGGCGCTCAGCGCCAAGCGCCTCACGTTTCCATCCCGTGGGCGCTGCTTAACATAAAGTGCTCTGCACTCATCAAACAGCGCCTAGTGTCTAGCGCCGAGCGCCTCATGTGCTCCGCACGTGGGCGCCATAGAGAGTGTTTAACACTCCATAAAAAAACAAAAAAAAGGGAAGCAAGGGCATCAGAACCCAAATGAATGCTCGACATTGTTGGCACAGAAAGGGGACCCAGCCCCAAGCAAGTGTTTAACACTTTATTCAAAAATGAAATGATTGGGTTGAACCCAAGTTGGTCCAACTCCTAATCAACCGAGCCCATGGGCTCTTTATTTTCCAGATTGGTCTTTGTCCCAAACAAGACTATCAAGCTTCGGACGAACATTCATTGGTTCAAGGGTACATCTCCCCACACCTCTGATATATGTCGTTGTAATTCTTCAACGTCTTCAGAGAGGTAGCGGGTCTCGACAACCAACAATTCTATGGACCGCAATGTCTTTAAACTAACTCTTGACCGCAACTTCCTTAAACTAGCCATGGACTGTAACGTCCCTAAACTAAAACAATAGAGCCCAAATGCTCTTTCGTCGGATCAAAAATGATCCTGAACCCCCCTTAAGTAGATCTTAGTCCAATATCGGATTAACGTATCCTTAATAAACATTTAAGTTGATCTTAATCTCAAAAAAGGTTAACGATCCTTAAATCAAACCAAACCCAAATCTAAGAAAATACGGATTTGAACTAATCTACGCCCTACGGGCGACAACATAAATTAGTCTCCGTATAAAATCCACGGGCAACCAAAAATAAAATAAACACACACGAAATGAAGTGACCTTCTGGAGCAGGAAAAAGTGGTTATCGCTACGCGGTAACGTAATTAACTGCAGGGGTTTGCGCCTGCAGGGAAGAGCGTCCCTATAATAAAAAAAACCCTCGCAAACGAGGGGGAATCTGACGAAGTCTGCTACGACGGCCGCATCCGTCCAAACCTCCGATACACGGTGCCATAAATCAACTTGGCATCTTCGGAGAGGTGGAAGGATAAAACCAAATAGCATCTGCCCCCAAATGCGGGAAAGACGTCTGTCTTTCCCGGCTTTCGGCGGTGAACAGATTCTGGCACGCCCGGTGGGACCTTTTCCTCTTTCCACTCCACACTTCGTGTGTCGTGTTCGCGAACGAATCGCGGTTTAATATGGTTTCCCCTGGATTCGAGGTACTAAGATTTGGCGTCTTGCTCCTACGCAGAAGAGAAGATGACATCGATGGCTTCCAACTGCACCAATTGCAACAACAACTCTCACTCCGTCCCTGCTGGAGGAGTAACTTATGAGCCCCAAGCGGCCCCCGTCTTCGCAATGCCAGTAGAACAGCTGACTCAGGCCACCACTGGACTGTTCTTCGGGACCATGCTCCCGCCAATGAGCTTTAATGCTTCAATGCCATCACAGGAGGCTCCAAAGAAGTCGGTCTTCGATCGGCTTGCAATTACTACGGCCCCTCTCAATGGGTCGTCCAATTCTCACGCCTCAGTCTTCAATAGGCTAAGCCAAAGCTCCAGTGGACCCGTAAAGAGGCCCGCAATACCTGAAGGAGTTATACCGAAGCGGATAGGCATTCCAGCTCCGGTAAACGAAGTCATCAAAGGGGCTTCTCCTGTTAAGGGATCGGTCTTCACAAGACTGGCCGTTCCAAGTCCTGCTATGGGTGAGGTCGTTACAAGTGCTTCCTCTATTCGAAAGACAGTCTTCGACAGGTTAGACGTTCCCTCTCAACGGACGTCAGTCTTCGATAGGTTGGCACCAAAAGCAGCCTCTCATCAAAGCAAGGGGCATGACGAAGCCACTCCCATAACTGAACCATTCCCGTCTGCACGACATGCTCGACGTCGCCATTGGCGCCGAGTAAGGAAAGCTAGGGGCAGTTCCCCCTCTGGACGTACCCCACCAGCTCCAATGGTGGAAATTGATGCTGCAGTTCCAACCGGGAACAACTTCGAGCTGCTCAGGAGGGTGCGCAAGAACTCTCCAACCGCCTTCTTGAAGAATTCTTCTCCGCCCGTCGAAAACAAAACACAGGTGAAGCCAGAACAGCATCCTCAGCGGTTGTCCTCCAAGATCCACAGAGTTTGACGGAAAGTCCAAGACTCTGTAATTGACAAAGATTACTCTCGCCGACTGAAGAAGACGAAGGCTCGGCAAGAGGAGGACCATCCCTCCGCCATACCACGAAAGGTATCATCTGCATGGGTTTCTGCCGCAACGGCCCCCTCAACTTCGACCTCCCATAAGAGGAGAAGGCCGGAGAAGATCCCCATGCCGGCGGCAAATATCAAAGGCAGTGGACCCTAACGCCCCAAGTCTGGGGGCATGGTTGTGCATACCGTCCACATGGCATCTGGAAAAGAGGATAGTCGTGCTTCCGTGAGTCATCGACCACTTACATGGTCTGTGACGAAAACTCAGGAGCAATAACAAAAGCTCCAGGAAATGTTGACAAGAATGGCCGCACTCACTGGGCAGAAAGAAGGCCCAGAAGTATCGTCGGAACAACGCCAGGAGCAGGAGACCGACACCAAATTCCTACGGAGGGTGCTTGAAAAGAAAGATAAAGAGGCCGTGGAACAAGCGGCTAATATAAAACAGATGACGCTTCTATTCCAAGACATGGTTGGGATGTTGTCTCAGCCAGATCCTCCAGCTGAAGACCCTCCAATAATCATTGAAGACGACAGAGGGGAGACATCGAACCCTCCTCCGGCTTTATCAGCAGCTAGGGAGGAGACGATCTCCAAAGCTACCCTTGATGACTACATAGCTCAACAAATACGAGCTCATCAAGCGAACAAAGCGGCATGCCAGCTCGTTAGAACTGGGCGACCTTATCTAGGCTGGTACGACCAAATTAAGTACCCGCTAGGATATACGATCCCCAAATTCCATGTGTATAAGGGGACGGGCAATCCGCACCAACACGTTGCTCAATTCAGAGCTTTGTGCGGTAATACCGGGGGCAATGACAAACTATTGCTTCACCAATTTGTCGGCAGCTTGGCGGAGACAGCATTTGAATGGTATTCAGAGCTTCCAAATGGCTCCATTAAGAAATTTACGGAGATGGAACTACTTTTCACACAACGGTTCGCAAGCGCACCCCAATCACGCCATTAATCAACGCCAGAGTGAAGCCGGGAGAGACCTGGGTTCAATACGCAATTCGGTGGCGTAACCTATGGTCAAAGTGTGAACAGCGCATAGAAGAAGCTCCTGCTGTGGGCACGTTCGTGGGGACCCTCGACCCTCAGGAAACTATATCCCAATTTATGATGTTCTTCAAGCCAACTACCTTCCAGGCCTTGATTGACAAGCTGGCCCAAATGGATCAGATGGGCCATAGGCCGTCCTCTTCAAGGACAGATCTTCGGAATGAAAAGGGCAAAGGAAAAGCGACCTTCGTCGCCAACGTTCAACAACAACCGAGTGACCCGAAACCGGTTGCACACCAAAACAATAAACCAAGATCCCTTAGAGAAAAGTTGAGACGTCCTTACTCGTTCCCCCGGGATATGACGAGGAGATTATTCGAACTAGCGGTGCGCAACAGGCTCATCACTCTTCTGGATCCAAGACGCCCACTGCAACCGGGCGACGTCAACAATCCCAATTACTTCCCCTACCACCGAATAGTGGGCCACCCGATCGAAGAATGCTACGTCTTCAAAAACTGGGTTGAAGATCAGTACCAACAGGGCAAGTTCGCGCTGTCTGAAAACTAGAAGGTAAACCCGCCACAGCAGCATACTCCTAAAAAGGTGGATACGCCGGGGGCATCATGCTCATATGTAGAAGATGCTCCGTGGGAAGTTGTCCTTTCGGCTAAAACTAAAAGAATGCTGAAGGATCTTCAAGCATGTCTGGCGATTAGGTGGAAAATCCCGCTGGAGCCTGAAATTATTGACGGAATGCTGAAAACGCGCTCAACGCCAAACGTTGGTAACGATAGACAAAACCTCCAGGCTAAGCCTCCGAAGTCTTCAAAGAAAAAGAAGAAGGCCAAGAAGCCCGTCCAGCTCGACGGCAATCGTACGGGTCTGCAGAAATACATCGATGCACTGGAGGAATATAACCAAGAGGCACGGACCCCAGTCACACCGAAAGAGTTCTTCAAGCATATTCTTGAGGACGGAAACAGTGACATTGATGAAGGAGATGATTCTTCGGAAGAACCCGGGGATTATGTAGCGAGTTGCCACATGATCTCTCACTCATCGATAAATGGCAAAAAAGCTCCTGACGAAGAGAAACTGGGGGTAGATCCAGAACCAAAACCCATGGAACCGTCGGATGACCTCATCGACAAGCTGCTGAACGAAGCTCTTCAAAAGAGCAAAGCTGATCAAGAACGTGAAGCGGCCATTTACGAAAAGGCCAAGCGTTGGTGTCAGGAAGAAAAAGCTCCAGTGATGAGAAGCCATAAAGTATCTCAACCGGATCAAAGTGCCTTTGCCACCAGCAAGAGCAGAATCAAGATAAGGAAGCAGTTCGCCAAAGCTCTGTCAATAGGAATGAAGCTGCAACTTTTCAAAGAAAATATTTCCGGGAGTAAGTGCCCCGACGAACTGGATGTACATCCGAACTACTGCTTATACCATCGGAAGGTCATGCACCCTACCGAAGAGTGCAATGCCTTCAAGAATTGGTGGCAAGGATACGTTGCCCATCGACAACAATTCAAGAGAATGAAGCGCAAAGCCCTTCGGGAACAGAGAAGCGCGACAGACGAGCGTGAAGGAACAACCGGTAACTGTCATATGGTTGATGCCATCCCGACAAGAGCAAAACCTTAAGTTCTTACCTTCGGGAGCGATTCTGACGAAGAAATAGTCCTCGGCCCTCTCTTCAAGGAATCCACCGCTGAAAAAGAAAAGGAGATGAAGAGCTATGAGAACATTCAGCTGCGTAACCGTACGTTGCCTGAAAAGATTCTTAGACCTTCAAACAAAGGTTCGGGCGAAAGGGACAAAGGAAAGGAAAAAGTCCCCGAGGAGATTGCTCTCTATGATAGAGTTGTCGAAGAGCTCACAGCCAAGGACCCGCTCAAGAAGAACAAGGTGGATTACAATGTCCTCGCACATCTGAGGAAGATACCCTCACAATTGAGTATCTTAGATGCCCTTCTCCTATCTAAAGAGGCATGAGATTCCCTGATCAAGGCGTTATAAGAGCCCGACCAGTTTCAAGCCTTCCTGGCGGAAGAAAAGATGAAGGACGAGCTGGAAGAAGTCCATGTGGCTAATATCACCTTCAGCGATGAAGACCTCCTTCTCGGAACTTGCGGGCACAACCGTCCACTGTATGTAACAGGGTATTGTCACGATATCAAAATAGGAAAGATCCTGGTCGACAACGGGTCCTCCGTCAACCTTCTCAATGTAAGAGTATTGAAGGAGATTTGCATGAACGTTCAGCACTTGGCTCGGGATAAAATTACCATCTCCGGTTTTAACTCCCAATCATTACAAATGCTCAGGTCTGTAATACTGACATTACGCTTCGGGCTGCTCGTCACTGACATCAAGTTCCATGTTATCGACGCTAAGACTTGCTACAACGCTTTGCTCGGCAGGCCTTGGTTATATAAGTACAGCATCATCCCTTCTACACAACATCAGTGTATGAAGTACTTCAAGGACGACCTCGAGTACACAGTTACAGAGGAGCTGAACCCATTCTCCATAAATGAAGTCCGCAAATATGAAGACGCCAAGTACTTCTTACCAGACTTCAAAGATATGGAAAGATGTCGCAAACCGGAGAATAAAAAAAAAGCCATCGCCACTATCCCGATCTTTGGGAGCGATACCGAGGAGGACGAAGAGATGGTCTACTCAGGACCACCCCAAGGCAACAGGCCATGACCATCTACTCCTATTCTGGTCTTTGGCAGTGACTCTGAGGACGAGGCCAATACAGTGTTCTCTGTCCGACCATCAATGCAAACCTTTGCTGGAGCTGACCAGAGTTTACAAATTACCATGGTTCCGCAGCGGCATTACAAAGAACTTGATGCACTTGATACGTACAGCGTGCGAGAGCTGAAGACCTTCTACGTCTCTCCTAAGCAAAAAGGTGAAAATTCGATCCTTTTCTACCAATCCACGAAGACTAAAAGGGAGAAAGAAGTCTGTCACGGCGCCGAACCTGCGCTCGACAGGCTTCAACCAATTCGTCTGCCCAAATACTACGCAGAGGGTCTGAAAAGGCTATTGAGACGCCAAGGCGTACCCTTCAAACAGACTGCTCGACAAGACCAGTTCTATAACAAGATTTGGGATGTTCCCGGGACTCATCAGAAGATGCCCAACGGGTGAATGGAGACGACTGGCTTTGGATACGTTCGGTCCAAGAAATGGGAGTGGTTCCATGGCTGCCATGTCATAAATAACTTCGATGGAGAAATAAATGCATTTCCAGATGGCGTTGATGTCAAACCAGTGCGAGATCCCGCCGTGAGAATACCAAGCCCGTCATTCAAAGAATAGATTGACAAGATAATAAGAGAAGCGGGTCAAAAGGTTCGAGATGACCATAGCCGCGAAATGGCCATTTACGAGAAAGCCAGGACACAACGTTTCATTCAGCAGGCTACGGAAGATGACGATGCCCTTCACCCCCAGCCCGCTGTGTGCTCTTGTGGAAAGAAAAAAGCCCAACGTAGAAGTAAAAGCAAGGTGAAGAACATGGATGGCGTTCAAAAACAGCGAAGCGGATCCAAGAAGCCGCGCGAGCGAGAAAAAGTCGGCTGGAACCCGTCTTTTATGAAGAAGATGGGTTGGGAGTACTCTTTCCCTCAAGACAAGACAAGGAAAATATTCAACCTTGTCATGAAGCATCAAATGATGACGCTCCCGGAGTCTCGATACCCGAACAGATAAACGAAGTCCATCACCCGGATTATTGCTCCTACCACCGAGTAATGGGACATCCTCTTGAAGACTGCTTCACCTTCAAAGACTGGGTTGAAGATCAGTATCAGCAAAGCAGGTTTGCTCTATTCGACAGTTGGAGGGTAGCCCCGCCGCGAAAGCATGAGCTGAGAGCAACCTACACTGCAAGGGAAAGTCTAGATCAGCATCGAGCTTGGAAACGAGCTCGTACTTGCCATATGATAACATTTTCAAAGGAAGGAGAGCATGAGAATACGAACGAGCTCCCCCAGTGCTTCGCAAATGAAGATGAGAACGAGGTGATCTCAGAATTTCCACCGGCGCCAAAAGAGCTGGAAGATGGGATACACACCACAGCAGACAACTTGAGAAAAATCGACTTGGGGACGGAAAATGACCCAAGGCCAACGTTCGTCAGTGAGCTGCTGTCTGAGAAACAGGTAGCCATGTTAAAGGACATGCTTATTCAGTATAAAGATTGTTTCGCATGGAACTATTCCGAGATGCCGGGATTAGATCCAGAGATAGCTGTGCATAAACTGGTGATATCACCGGACGTCAAGCTAGTCAAACAGGCGCCAAGAAGAATGCGGCTCGAGCTTGAGATGAGTATCAATACTGAAGTCAAGAAGCTAATCGACTCCGGCTTCATCCAAGAAGTTCAATACCCTGACTGGATCGCCAATATCATTCTGGTGATGAAGAAAAATGGGACAGTACGCATCTGCGTAGATTTTCGGGATCTCTCCGAAAGATGATTTCCCAGTTCCTGTTACCGAGCTGATGATCGATAACACATCCACCCATGAAGTCTTCTCCTTCATGGACAGATCCTCAGGGTACAACCAAATCAATTTGCATCCTGAAGACCGAAAGCACACTGCTTTCCAGACTCCGCTGGGCATATTCTGCTACAAAGTGATGCCCTTTGGTCTGAAGAACGCTGGCGCCACTTACCAGAGGGACATGACAAAGATCTTTGATGACCTCATACACGAGATTGTTGAATGTTATATCGACGACCTCGTTGTAAAGAGCAACTCATACGAGGAGCACTGGGAGCATTTGAAGATAATGTTCCAGCGCCTTCGGAAGTACAACCTGAAGATGAACCCTCTGAAATACGCGTTTAGAGTTTCCTCAGGCAAATTCCTAGAATTCATCGTACAACACCGAGGCATCAAAATAGACCCATCAAAGATTAAGGCGGTTATGGAAATGCCCGCGCCAAAAACTCTTAAACAACTGCGGTCTCTTCAAGGGAAGCTCGCGTATATCCGACGGTTCATAGCTAACCTCTCCGGCAAATGCCGTCCTTACAGTCATCTAATGAAGAAGGGGACCCCGTTCGTTTGGGATCCTAAATGCCAAAACGCACTGGAAGAAATCAAGCAATATCTGCAAAACCCGCCGGTACTGACCGCTCCGGTCAAGGGAAAGCCCTTCATCCTGTACACAATAGCCCTTGAAGGTTCTTTATGCGTGCTATGGGTACAAGAGAACGACCAGGGGAAGGAGAGAGCTCTTTACTATTTGAGTCGAGTTCTCCTGGGGGCAGAAAATAACTACCTCCCCATCGAAAAACATTGCCTGGCGCCGATCTTTACGGTAACGAGGCTTTGACATTATGCATTGGCACATAAGGTCCAATTCATATCAAAGGTGGATCCTCTCAAGTATTTGATGTCAAGAGCCATGCTAACGGGAAGGCTTGCCAAATGGGCCCTCCTCTTGATGGAGTTCTCGATAGTATATCGATCCCTCAAGGCAATAAAAGGCCAGGCCATCGCCGACTTTCTCGCAGAGCATCCGATACCTGCCGACTCTCCCTTAAACTGCGAGTTGCCGGACGAACACATGTTTGACGCAATCGACGGAGAGAAAGAAAGGAGTGATACCCGATGGGAACTCTACTTCGATGGAGCGTCCTCCTTGAAGAGGCGAAAACAAAACACCCCCATGATTAAAGCCGGGGTGGGCCTTATCTTTGTGACTCCACAAGGAGGGATAATGTGTTTTGCCCTTTCTTTAACGGAGCCGAGAACAAATAATGAGGCTGAGTATGAAGCTTTGATAGCAGGTCTTGAGATTGCTGTCGACATAGGCATCGAAAACCTCCTCATATATGGAGACTCCCAGCTAGTTGTCAGCCAAGTAAATGGCGACAACCAGACGTGCAAACCAGAACTGATCAGGTATGGTGAAAGAGTACAGCAACTACTAACGCAAATCCCCTCCTACACCCTGGAAAGCATACTGCGTGCGGAAAATAGCAAAGCGGATGCGTTAGCCAAGCTCGCTAAAGAACTGGCCGACGAAAACCTCGATGACGTAAGGATCATTGCGCAAAGTCGCCGGATTCTCGCACTAGCAGAAATATCTCCGAAGCTATCTAAAGGAGGGGAAGCGACCAAACAAGCGGCTTTCCAAGTAGAGGACGAAGAAAAGGCTGAGGATTGGAGAGAAGTCTTCATAGACTACTTCAAATCCCATCGAATGCCCAATAATGCATTGTCGAGACATCAGCTCATGAAGCGAGCTCTGTCTTTCGTCTTCGTCAATGATACTCTATATAAGAGATCGTTTGATTGTTTGTGGTTAAGGTGTCTGGGACCAGAAGAAGTAAGGAGAGTCGTCCAAGAAACTCATGACGGACTCTGCGGTTCCCACCAAGTCGGGCCAAAGATGAAGCTGAAGATCAAAAGAATGGGTTACTATTGGCCCACAATGATTCAGGACTGTCTCGAATATGCGAAGCAGTGTCACTCGTGCCAAATTCACGGGGACATCATCCACCAGCATCCGAATCCGCTACACCCAACACCGGCTACCTGGCCATTCGAAATGTGGGGAACCGATATAATTGGGCCCATCGAACCAGCCTCATCCAAGGGACATCGGTTCATACTAGCAACAACCGATTACTTCTCCAAGTGGGCAGAAGCAATACCACTAAGAGAGGTGAAGACGGAGAACATCCTCCATTTCTTCAGGACACATGTCATCTACCGATTCGGCACTCCGCGACGGATCATCTCGGATAATGGGCCGGCCTACAGAAGCCATAAGATCAGTCGCTTTGCACAACAACATAATATAGATTGGAGATATTCTTCAGTTTATAATCCCCGAACCAATGGTCTAGCTGAGGCTTTCAATAAGTCCTTGACAAAGATCATAAAGAAAACGGTGTCCAGAAATAAAAAGGATTGGCATGAGAGATTGCATGAAGCTCTCTGGGCTTATCTGACCACGTTCAAGATGGCCACGAATACAACGCCATTCGCGTTGGTGTTCGGCATGGAAGCGGTACTACCTTTGGAGATAGAGCTACCCTCGCTACGAGTGGCGGTTCGGTACGAACTAACGGATGAAGAGAATGCCCATCTTCGGCTTGAGGAGTTAGACGCCCTTTATGAAACTCGTCTCATGGCGCAGCAAACCTAGAAGCTTACAAAGCAAGGATGACACGCTCATACGAAAGATTGACTAGGCCGAGAACATTCCGCCAAGGAGAACTCGTACTAGTCGTAAAAAGACCTATGATCCGCAATCGTGCTAAACGGGGGAAATTCGAGCCGAACTATGAGGGCCCATACATCATAGACAAGGTCTACCAAGGCATGGCCTACTTGCTCATGGATATGCATGGCGAAAGACCTTTCCGGCTAATAAACGGCCGGTTCCTTGAGAAATACTACGCCTGACAAGTCACGGCTCAGTTTAATGATGGATGAAGACGCTCGTGTCCGCTCGTTATCTCCCTGAGTCCAAACCCTATAAGTAGTGTCCAGCGAAACCTTTCCTCAAAATACAATGGACCAAGATGTCCTTAAACTAACAATGGATCGAGATGTCCTTAAACTAACTTTGGACTGAGATGTCCTTAAACTAACAATGGACCGAGATGTCCTTAAATTAACAACGGACCGAGATGTCTTTAAACTAACAACGGACCGAGATGTCCCTAAACTAACAACGTCGCCTCAAACACGGCGATAGTGGAATGCAAGTCTACAATTCCCAGCGGTTAGGACTGTAACTCAAATCCCACCGGCAAACAGATGGGTCACATGCGCCGAAACTATTCTCGAGAGTTTCATCGTTAAAAAAACGGTATTGTTCGCCGCCGAAAACCGGGAAGACAAACGTCTTGCCTGAATTTGGGGGCAGATGCTATTTGGTTTTATTCGTCCACCTCTCCGAAGATGCCAAGTTGATTTATGGTACCGTGTATCGGATGTTTAGACGGATGCGGCCGTTGTAGCAGACTTTGTCAGATTCCCCCTCGTGTACGAGGGGTTTTTGATTGTGGGGATGCTCTTCCCTGCAGGCGCAAGCCCCTGTAGTTAATTACGCTACCGCATCGCGGTAACCACTTTCTCCTTCTCCAAATGGTCACTTCGTGTCGTGTGTGTTTGTTTTATTTTTTTGGTTGCCCGTGGATTGTATATGGAGACTAATTTATGTTGTCGCCCGTAGGGCGTGGATTAGTCCAAATCCGTATTTTCTTAGATTTGGGTTTGGGTTGGTTTAAGGACCGTTGGTCTTGTTTTAGACTAAGGTCAACTCAAACGTTTGTTGAGGATACATTAGTATAATTTTAGACTAAGATCTACTCAACAGGATTTTGGGATCATTTAGATCCGACGAAAGAGTGTTTGGACTCTATCGTCTTAGTTTAGGGACATTGCGGTCCATAAGTTTAAGGACATCATAGTCCATAGAGTTTAGAGACATCATAGTCTGTGGGGTTTAGTTTAGGGATGTTGCGGTCCATAAGTTTAAGGACATCATAGTCCATAGAGTTTAGTTTAGGGACGTTGTGGTCCATTGTTAGTTTTAGGACGTTGCGGTCCATGGGGTTTAAGGACATCGTAGTCCATGGAATGTCTGGTTGTCGGGACCCGCCACCTCTCTGAAGACGTTGATCTGGGGATATTTCCCCACCGTTGGATCTTTGATCCTAAGACCTCTGTTTTACAGAAGACAATCTTCTTATTTGTCGTTGTAATCCTTCAACGTCTCAGAGAGGTGACGGGTCCCGACAACCATACATTCCACGGACTACAATAGACTACCATGTCCCTAAACTGGCAATCGACCGCAATGTCTCTAAACTAAACAATAGAGCCCAAATGCTCCCTTGTTGGATCTAAACGATCCTGTTAAGTCGATCTTAGTCTGGAAATTAGACTAACGTGTCCTTAACAAACGTTTAAGTTGATCTTAGTCCAAAAGAAGACTAACGTATTCTTAAACCAAAACCCCAAACCCAAATCTAAGAAAATACGGATTTGGACTAATCCACGTCCTACGGGTGACAACATAAATTAGTCTCCGTATACAATCCATGGGCAACCACAAACAAAACAAACACCCACGACACGAAGTGACCGGCTGGAGAAGGAGAAAATTGTTACCGCGATGCGGTAACGTAATTAACTGCAGGGGCTTGCGCCTGCAGGGAAGAGCGTCCCCACAATCAAAAACCCCTCAAACGAGGGGGAATCTGAAGAAGTCTGCTACATCGGCCGCATCCGTTCAAACCTTCGATACATGGTGCCATAAATCAATTTGGCATCTTTGGAGAGGTGGACGGATAGCACCGAATAGCATCTGCCCCCAGATTCAGGCAAGACATCCCGTCTTCCCGGTTTCCGGCGGTAAACAGATTCTGGCACGCCCGGTGAGACCTTTTCCTCTTTCCACTCCACACTTCGTGTGTCGTATTCGCGAACGAATCGTGGGTTGTTAATGGTTGCCCTTGGGTTTCAAGTTACTAAGATTTGGTCTCTTGCTTGGCGCAGAAGGCAAACAGCAATGGCGTTCAACTGCTCGAACTGCTCCAACTGCAATCGATGCTCCGCCTCACCTGGAGGTGTAGCCTATGGACCTCAGGCGGCATTACTGTTCACGATGCCGGTGGAACAAATCACCCAGGCTACTACTGGACTATTTTTCGGGACCATTCTCCCTCCAATGAGCTTCACGGCCCCAGTGCCCGTACCGGAAGGTCCGAAGAAGTCGGTCTTCGATCGACTTACAGCTGCTGCGACCCCTCTCAATGGGTCACCCAACACCAATGCCTCGGTCATCTCCAGACTAGGCCAAAACTCCTGCGGGCCCACGATGAAGCTTGCGGTCCCAAAGAAGGTTATTCAAAAGAGAGTAGCCAAACCTGATCTTGAAGTCGTTAGGGCGGCTTCTCCCGCTAAGAGGTCGGTCTTTATAAGACTGACCGTCCCAACTCCTACTCCCGCTCCAGCTACTCAAAAGGCATCAGTCTTTACTAGGCTGACACCGGCTACAACCCCTCACCTGAACAGGGGGCAGGACAAGGTCGTCCCCGTCACCGAGCCAATTCCCACAACTCGACATGCTCGACGTCGCCACTGGCACTGAGTTAGGAAGTCCGGAGGTAGTTCCCCTTCTGGGTTAACTCTACCAGCCCCGACGACGGAAGTTAATGCTGCTGTTCCGACTGGGAACAGCTTTGAACTGCTAAATAAAGTGCGTAGGAATTCTCCTACCGCTGTACTGAAAAGGTCTCCCCCTCCGCTGGAAAAGGCTGTAGAAGTAAAGCCAGAACATCACCAATCCCCTCAACGGTTGTCCTCCAAAATCTATAAAGTCTGGCGGCAGGCCCGAGACTCGGTGATCGATCCAAATTTCTCCCGCTAGCACAAGAAGTTGAAGGTCCAATAGGAAGTCAGCCATCCTGCTAAGCCACGAAAAGCTGTCTGGGTGCCCACCTCGACGGCTCCCTCAACTTCGACCGCTCCTGAGAAAAGAAGGCCGGAGAAGATCCCTGTGCCGGCGACAAAAGCCAAAAACACTGAACCCAAACGCCCTAAGTCTGGGGGCATGGTCGTCCATACCGTTTACATGGCGTCTGGGAAGAAGGATAGCCGCGCTTCAACGGGCCACCGACCACTCACTCGATCCATCACAAGAGCCCAGGAGCAGCAGCAGAAGCTCCAGGAGATGCTGACTGCAATGGCCGCGCTCACCGGACCAAAAGAAAGCCCGGAGGCGTCATCAGAGCAGCGTCGCGAACACGAAACCGATACTGAATTCCTTCGTAGAATGCTTGAAAAGAAGGACAATGAGGCTGCAGAGCAAGCGGCCAATATAAAGCAGATGGCTCTCCTATTTCAAGACATGGTCGGGATGATGATCCAGCCAGATCCCCCAGCCGAAGATCCTCCGATTATCCTTGAAGATGACAGAGGAGAAACGTCAAATCCACCGTCGGCTCTTTCAACAGCCAAGGAGGAGACAATTTCCAAAGCTGCCCTGGATGACTATATTGCTCAACAAATACGAGTTCACCAGGCAACTGAGGAAGCCGGTCAAGTTGTCAAAACGGGACGACCATATCCGAGCTGGTATGATCAGATCAAATACCCGCCGGGCTACACGATCCCAAAATTCCATGTCTACAAGGGGACAGGCAATCCGCATCAACATGTTGCCCAATTCAGGGCTCTTTGTGGCAACACCGGCGGCGATGATAAGCTCCTGCTTCGCCAATTCGTCGGCAGCTTATCGGAGACGGCGTTTGAATGGTACTCTGAACTTCCGAACGACTCCGTCAAAACTTTCGCTAAAATGGAGTTGTTGTTTACCCAGCATTTCGCAAGCGCCAGCGAGCGTACTCCAATAACAACTTTGATCAATGAAAGAGTAAAGCCGGGCGAAACTTGGGTTCAATATGCAATCCGATGGCGGAACTTGTGGTCAAAATGCGAACAACGCATCGAAAGCGCCAGCGGTGGGCATGTTTGTGGGCACTCTAGATCCTCATGCAACTATTTCACAGTTCATGATGTTCTTTAAACCAACCACGTTCCAGGCCTTGATCGACAAATTAGCCCAAATGGACCAGATGGGCCATAGACCGTCTCCTCCAAAGCCTGACTCTCGAAATGAGAAGGGGAAAGGAAAAGCGGTCGTCGTCGCCAATGCTCAACAACAGCCGAGCAACTTGAAGCCGGTTGTCCGTCAAAACAATATGCGTCCACGCTTATCCCTCGAGGAGAGGCTAGGACGTCCTTACTCGTTTCCTCAAGATGAAACGAGAAGACTGTTCGAGCTGGCAGTGCGCAACAGACTCATCAATCTGCCAGATTCAAAACGTCCGTTGCAGCCAAACGATATCAATGATCCCAACTACCGCCCCTACCACCGAGTATTGGGTCATCCGATCGAAGATTGCTACGTCTTCAAAAACTGGATTGAAGACCAATACCAACAAGGCAAGTTTGCGTTATCCGAAAGATGGAAGGTGAACCCGCCGCAACCTCATACCCCTAAAAAGGTGAATATGCCGGGGGCAACGTGCTCCCTTGTTAAAGAAGCCCTATGGGAGGTCGTTCTTTCAGCCAAAACCAAAAGAATGCTGAATGATCTCCAAACATGCCCGGTGATCAGGTGGAAAAACCCGCTGGAACCCCAGATCATCGAAGGGATGCTGAAACCGCGCCCAACTCCAAAGATTGGTGGGGATAGCCAAAGTGTTCACATCCAGCCGTCAAAATCTTCGAAAAAGAAGAAGAAATCCAAAAAGCCCGTGAAGCCTGGCGACAAGCGCACGGACCTATAGAAACAGATTGACGCACTGGAAGAGTACAACCAGAAAGCGCGAACCCCAATCACGCTCCAAGAGTTTCTCAGCCACGTCCTTGAGGATGAAGATGATGAAGAAAGCTCGTCGGATGTATCTGAGGATCACGTAGCAAGCTGCCATGTGATCTCTCATTCATCGCTTGACAATGAAGAAGCTCCTTGCATAGAGAGACCGGGGGCAGATCCTTAACCGGAACTGCTATGGCCGTCAGATGAAATGATCGACACCTTCCTAAATGAGATTCGTTTGGAAGGTAAAGCCAATCAGGAGCGTGAGATGGCCATATTTGAAAAAGCCGAACGTCGGCAACTAGACAAAAGAGTTGAAACACTCCCGCCGGATCAAAGTACATCCACCGTAAATAAAAGCAAGTTCAAGACGAGGAAAAGGTTTGCTAAAACCATATCAATGGGGATGAAGCTACCACCCTCTGAAGGAAACATTGCCGGCATAGCAGAAATGCACCCTTCCTACTGCTTATATCATCGAAAGATTTCGCACCCCACCGAAGAGTGCAAAGCTTTCAATAGATGGTGGCAGGGGTATGTTGTTCACCGGAAATATTTTAAGCGGGAGAAGCGCAAAACTCGTCGGGAGCGGAAAAGTACGACCGAGGAGCTTAGAGGAACTACCGGCGATTGTCGCATGGTTAACGCCGGAGAAGCGCAAATTCTCACATTCGGGAGCGACTCTGACGAGGAAATGGCTCTTAGCCCTCTCTTTAAAGAGTCCACCTCGGGAAAAGAAGAAGAGCCGAAGGCCTGTGAAAATATCCGGCTGCGTAATCGTACGCTACCCGAAAAGAATCTCGGACCCTCAAATGAAAAAGATAAGGGAAAAGAAAAGGTCTCCGAGGATATCGCCCTGGATGACCAAGTCATGAAAGAACTAACCGCTAAGGACCCGCCAAAGAAGAGTAAGGTGGACTATAACGTTCTGGCGCACTTGAGGAAGTTACCCTCGCAGCTCAGTATTCTCGACGCCCTTCTACTATCCAAAGAAGCGAGAGATTCATTGATCAAGGCGCTACAAGAACCAGAGCAATTCCAAGCCTTCCTGGCCGAAGAAAAGATGAAGGATGAGCTGGAGGAAGTACACAAAGCCGATATTACCTTCGGCGACGAAGACCTCCTCCTCGGGACGTGCGAGCACAACCGTCCCCTATATATCTCAGGATACTGCCATGATATAAAGATTGGCAAAATCCTGGTCGACAATGGGTCTTCCGTCAATCTTCTCAACGTGCGAGTGTTGAAGAAAATCTGCATGAGCGTCCAGCATCTCGCTCATGATAAGATCACCATCTCTGGTTTTGACTCCCAGTCATCGCGGACTCTCGGGTCGGTGATATTGGCACTACGATTCGGGTTACTTGTCACGGATATTAAATTTCATGTCATTGACGTCAAGACATGCTATAACGCTCTGCTCGGCCGGCCTTGGTTACATGAGTACAACATCATCCCTTCTACACAACATCAGTGTATGAAATACTTTAAGGATGGTCTCGAGTATACCGTAACGGGAGAGTTGAACCCATTCTCCATGAACGAAGTCCGTAAGTACGAAGATGCAAAATATTTCCTGCCGGATTTCGAAGACACGGAGAGATGTCACAAACCGGAGAACAAACCTATCGCCACCATTCCAGTCTTCGGGAGTGATACTGAAGAAGAGGAAGCGATAGTTTATTCAGGTCCACCTCGGCACAACAAGCCGGGACCGTCCGCTCCTATGTTGATCTTTGGCAGCGACTCGGAAGATGAGGTCCATGCTATATTCTCTGCTCGGTCTTCAATACGAACATTCGCTGATGAAGAGCAAAGTTTGCAAGTTGCTATGATTCCGCCCAAATATCATAAAGAACTGGACACGCTTGATACCTATAGTGTGGAAGAGCTGCAGACGTTTTATGTCCCTCCCAGGCGAGAAGGTGAAAAGGCGATCCTATTCTACCGCTCCGAGGAAACTAAAGTGGAGAAAGAAATCTGGCACGGCGCAGATCCTACACTTGACAGGCTCCAGCCCATCCGCCTGCTTAGATATTACTCAGACGGCTTGAAAAGGCTATTGAAGCGCCAAGGGATACCCTTCAAACAGACCACTCGAAAAGCTAAGTTCTATGACAGGATCTGGAACGTTCCCGGAACTCAGCGCAAGTTGCCCAATGGGAGAATGGAAGCAATCGGGCTTGGATACGTTCGATCCAAGAAACGGGAACTACTCCGCGATTGCTATGTCGTACATGACTTTGATGAAGAAGGAGATGCATAATGGGAGAGTGCTAATCCTGAACCAGAAAAAGTCCCCGACGTAAAAATGCCCAGTCCGTCGTTCGAAGAACAAATGTACAAGCTTATAAGGGAAGCTGGTCAAAAAGTTCGAGACGACCATAACCGCGAAATGGCCATCTACGAGAAAGCCAGGACGCAACGCCTTCTCCAACAGGCTGCAAAAAATGAAAATGCCCCTCCCTGTCAACCTGTTGTAAAAAAGGCCCGACGCAAAGGCAGAAACAAGTCAAAAAGCGGAAAAGGCATTCAGCAACGACAAAGCGGGACCAAGAAGTCACACGAGCGGGAATCGAGTGGTCCGGATTTGTCCCTTATGAAGAAAATGAGTCGAGCGTACTCTTTTCCTCAAGATAAGACAAAGAAGATACTTGATCTCGCCATAAGGTATCAAATGATTACACTGCCGGAGTCTAAACACCTCGAGCAAGCAGGCGAGGTCTCTCACCCAGATTATTGCTCTTATCACCGAGCAATAGGACATCCTCTCGAAGATTGCTTCACCTTCAAGAACTGGGTCGAAGATCAGTATTAGCTCGGCAAGTTCGCTCTATCTGACAGTTGGAGGATAACTCCGCCGCAGAAGCATGAACCCAAAGCTACGAGAATAGACCCAGATCCATATCGGTCTTGGAAGCGAGCTCGTACTTGTCATATGATAACGATATCAAAAGAAGAACCCGAGAATATGGATGACCTCCCCTGGTACTTCGAAAACAATGATGACGAGGTGATCTCAGAATTTCCACCGGCGCCAAAAGAGCTGGAAGATGGAATACACACTACTGCAGATGAGCTCAAGAAAATTGATCTGGGGACGACAAGCGACCCGCGGCCGACATTCATCAGCGAGCTGCTGCCTGAAGAAAAGGTGGCTGCACTAAAAGACGTGCTTATGCAGTATATAGATTGCTTCGCATGGAATTATTCCGAAATGCCAGGACTGGATCCAGAGATTGCTGTCCACAAACTGACGATATCCCCGAACATCAAGCCGATCAAACAAGCACCGAGAAGAATGCGGCTTGAGCTTGAGATGAGCATCAACGCCGAGGTCAAGAAGCTGATCGACTCCGGCTTCATCCAGGAAGTTCAATTTCCTGACTGGATCGCCAATATCGCCCTGGTAATGAAGAAAAATGGGATAGTGCACATATGCGTGGACTTTCGGGATCTCAATAAAGCTTGCCCGAAGGACGACTTCCCAGTACCGGTTACCGAGCTGATGATAGACAATACGTCACTCACGAAGTCTTCTCCTTCATGGACGGATCATCAGGATACAATCAGATAAATATGCATCCCGAGGACCAGAAGCATACCGCTTTCCGGACCCCTTTGGGTATATTCTGCTATAAAGTGATGCCCTTCGGTCTAAAGAACGCCGGTTCCACATATCAGAGGGCCATGACGAAGATCTTCGATGACCTCATATATGAAATCGTCGAATGCTATATCGACGACCTTGTGGTGAAAAGCAAATCATACGGGGAACATCTCGAGCATCTGAAGATCGTATTTCAACGCCTTCGGCAATACAACTTGAAGATGAACCCTCTCAAATGCGCGTTCGGGGTGTCCTCAGGTAAATTCCTAGGATTCATCGTCCGACACCGAGGTATCGAGATAGATCCGTCAAAGATCAAGGCGATCATGGAGATGCCCCCACCAAGGACTCTCAAGCAATTGCGGTCTCTCCATGGGAAGCTCGCGTATATTTGGCAATTTATAGCCAATCTCTCAGGCAAATGCCGTCCTTACAGCCACCTGACGAAGAAGGGAACCCCTTTCGTCTGGGATCGCAAATACCAAAGCGTGCTAGACGAAATCAAGCAATACCTGCAGAATCCGCCAGTACTGGTCACTCCGGTCAAGGGAAAGCCTCTCATTCTATATACAACAGCCCTCGAAGGTTCTTTAGGCGCATTATGGGCACAGGAGAACGACCAAGTGAAAGAACGAGCCCTCTACTATTTGAGCCGAGTTCTACTGGTGGCAGAAAGCAACTACTCCCCCATCGAAAAACACTGCCTGGCGTTGATCTTCGCGATAACAAAGCTCAGGCACTATGCGTTGGCGCATGAAGTCCGTCTCATTTCGAAGGTGGACCTCCTTAAATATTTAATGTCGAAGGCCATATTGACAGGGAGACTCGCTAAATGGGCCTTGCTCTTAATGGAATTTTCGATAACCTATCAGCCTCTTAAGGCAGTGAAAGGCCAGGCCATCGCCGACTTCTTCGCTGAGCATCCGATACCGGCCGATTCCCCTCTGAATTGCGAGCAGCCAGACGAACATACGTTTGATGCGATCGACGGTAGTAATACCCGATGGGAACTCTATTTTGATGGAGCGTCTTCCATGAAGAAGCGCAAACAAAGCACCCCTATAATCAAATCGGGGGTAGGCCTCATCTTCGTAACTCCACAAGGAGGGATAATGCGCTTTGCTTTCTCCTTAATAGAGCTGAGGACGAACAATGAAGCCGAATACGAAGCTTTGATAGCAGGCCTCGAGATCGCCATCGACATGGGAATTGAAAACCTCCTCATATATGGAGATTCTCAACTGGTCGTCAGTCAAGTAAATGGCGACTACCAAACGTGCAAACCCGAACTGGTAAAGTATGGTGAGAGAGTACAGCAATTGCTGACTCAAATCCCCTCCTACATGCTGGAAGCATACCGCGCGCGGAAAATAGCAAAGCAGATGCACTAGCTAAGCTCGCTAAAGAACTGGCCGACGAGAACCTCGATGACGTAAGAATCGTGGTACAAAGCCGTCAGGTGCTTGCCCCGGCAGAAATATCTCCGGAATCATCCGAAGAAAAGGGAGCGACTGAGCAAATGGCTGTGCAAATAAAAGACCAGGAAAAGACTGAGGATTGGAGAGAAGCCTTTATAGACTACTTCAAATCCCGTCGAACACCTGAAGATGCGTCCTCAAGACATCAGCTTATGAAACGAGCTCTGTCTTTCGCCTTCGTCAAAGATACTCTGTACAAGAGGTCGTTTGATTCTCTGTGGTTGAGGTGTATGGGACCTGAAGAGGCGAAAAGAGTCGTTCAGGAAGTTCACGACGGACTCTGCGGTTCTCACCAAGCAGGCCCGATGATGAAGTTGAAGATTAAACGGATGGGCTACTATTGGCCCACGATGATTCAGGACTGCCTCGATTATGCGAAGCAATGCCACTCATGCCGGATTCATAGGGACTTTATCCATCAGCACCCAAATCCTCTACATCCAACAGTGGCTAGCTGGCCGTTCGAAATGTGGGGGACTGACGTAATCGGCCCCATCGAACCAGCATCGTCTAGGGGACATCGATTCATTTTGGCGACGACTGACTACTTCTCCAAATGGGCAGAAGCAATACCGCTGAGGGAAGTGAAGACGGAGAATATCCTCCATTTCTTCAAGACGCACGTCATTTATCGGTTTGGAACTCCGCGACGGATCATCTCCGATAACGGGCCAGCCTGTTAGTTATATGTATGTCCTAGAGGCCATTACTGTACATTGGATGTATATTGTAGTGGATGCTGGGACATATATAGGTAGGAATTTCTTGCTCGACATGATAGTACGCTATCTGGTTGCTCTTTATCTTAACATGTATACTTTCTGTCTCTCTGATTACATGTTGATAAAGCCCTTAGGATGTGTACTCGACATCCAGGACTATGATGTAGATCATACTAGTGGGGCCTGGGTAGTCCATGAGTACATCCTTCAATGTTCCTAGTCGTGGGAATATCGAGACGGGGCATCGATATTCCAGAGTAGACTAGCGTATATCTTCTCGACCCATGTGATGGGCGATGGATGATCCCATATCCATTGGTGTTTGACATCAGAGATGGTATGCGGGTGCTCAGTGGAGACTGGGTACACTGAACGGACTCACCGAGAACTCCCAGATGGTATTATACCTCACGTCAGATGGCAGTTCTCTGGTGACACTGGTACAGCTTAGTCTGTTGACCCGAGATCGTCATAGAGTCTTGTGTGTCTCCCACTGTGCTTTGATTTCCACCCTACCACGGCTCTACTGAGTCGTGCAAACAT
Organism: Agapanthus africanus; assembly: GCA_030015575.1. NCBI lineage: Eukaryota > Viridiplantae > Streptophyta > Magnoliopsida > Asparagales > Amaryllidaceae > Agapanthus > Agapanthus africanus. Next base: position 998,559,165 of record CM057337.1, read on the forward strand.
GAGGTTTTTGGGTACAGTCCCGATTCACATGGAGGCAATGAGCGATAGGAGGGGATTCGTCTCTCCCGGTATTGGGGGTTGATGTTGCGCTATGCACGACTGGCCATAACAGGAAATCCCTGGCCAGGGTTGCAGTGATATACTGGTAAGAGTTATCAGTAGTTTCACGAATGTTATGGACCTTACGTCGACATGACTTATCGAGCTATTGGGGTCTGACGTTTACCACCCCTAGGCGAGATATGCGACATATCAGACGAACAGACCGGACTGTACGGTAAGTGTTACTGGTTGGATTCATAGGAGTGTGAGCGGGCTTGCTCGTCGATATTCTGATCGCTCAATACCCGGGTGGCCGTTACGTTTAGCAGACCGCTTGCGGCTTGTGGGTGTTTGATATGATCATCACCTGCTGCCGGCGTATCGACGAGTCTTTAGAGTCCTACACAGAGGTTTCCTGGCTCAAGCGAAACGAAATAGGAGCGCATATGAGATATGTACGGGACCGAGAATAATGCATGTATGTGATACCGTATTCTATTCTCGCGATGAATGTATCGATTGGTTGTATGCGATATAACCTAGTTATCGAATCGAGGATTGATTCGATAAGTCGATACATTGGATACTAGTCGGTTATATGCGAAATGACCGGATCATTGAATCAAGTGTTGATTTAATGATTTAATGTATAATTATATATTTGATATATTACTTTGCATTAACTAGTATTGGTTCACTTTAAATGGATTTTCTCACTTGAAATGCACAAGTTGTATATGTGATATACTTTTGTGCACTTGTTTGTATCATGTTTGATGATACATGCTCACTTGGGTTTGTGTGTATGATTAAACCATGGTTATGTAATGGTTAAGGTTTTTCATTTTCTTATCTATTCATTTATTTATTTATTCTTTTTTACAAAATATGTCATGGTGGCTTTCTTTGTTTGCTTGTTGAAGCTTCATGAAGCTTTAAACAAGTCCACCATTTTTGTCTCATGCTTAACCCTAACCATTCAAACTAACCATAGTCTATTCTCTACACCTAACCATGGTTGCCATATGATAAGTATTCATTTTATTTTCTATTTTTAAAAAGACTTATCATATTCTTTCTTCTTCTTCTTCTTCATCAACAAGAAGAAAAGCTTGCCTCCATCAATGGCAACTTGAGAAAAAGAGTGAGAAATCCAATTCTAAAGTGAACCCACTTCCTATTTCTTCATCCTCTACCACTTGCCAAGTAGTATAGGGTGTTTTCTTCACAAGTTTCATGACTTGGTGAAGTTGGAGCTTGATCTTGAGTTGCCTCGACGTAGATCATCTTCGGCATCGAAGTCGACGACCTAGCCCGATCTTTTCTCCGATGAAACCACCGCAAGAGTCCAGGATCCGATTGGTACAGCGGAGGGTCGTCAACACGGAGCTATGGAGGTGGAGAACCGGATCTACAAAGGTTGTAGTCACTTCCCTTTAGCAATAAATTCGTTTACTTGCTTGCATCGCCTATAAATCTAGTTAACGATCCGTATTAGGGTTTGTAGGCACATGAAAATTCTTGAATTGGGCATGTTTGATCACTTGTGAGACCTCATTAGTGTGCCTAGGAACCCTACAGTGGTATCAGAGCCTAGCTAGAGCCTTAGGCGTTGCGTAGACGGAGTTAGAAGTCTGATCGAACCGAAACCCTAACTCAAAAATGCTCTCTGTACATTTTTTGAAATCGGGGATTTTTGAGAATTAAAAATATGCAGAAAAACCAGCAGGAGATTCTAAGAATTACTGAGAAGCCCGTACTCCTGAGTCCATCAAAGCGCGGCGGAACCGCGGCATTAGCATGGCTAATGCGGCGGTTCCGCGACCATCTAGTCTCCTCTGTTATTCAATTTTACACGGTAATTCCTATTTTGCAGTGTTGGTTTTCGTGGGGATTTTTAATCTGAACTCAAGAGTTGAGTTTTCTGGATTGTATTGGGGACTCGGTGTTTCGATCGGATTTTCTAATTTTGTCTGTGTGTTTTTCCGGGTAATTTTAGAATATGTTAAAAAGTTCGACCAGATATAAATACCCACTTTTTCCCCTGCCGGGAAATTTCCAATTGTTGGATTTTTCCATAGTTTAATGACGTTCCAAGTAGTGCAAGTAATGTGATGGTCCCTCTAGAAGACAACAAACCTTAACTCGATTATGTGACCGTCTTGAACTGCCCTTTGAACCTTCGGGTTTGGGGCAGTACGGCGTGCCACATGCGAGGCGTTGGTTTGACCCTTCTACGGCTGGACCGTTGGTACTGAGGCATGAACTGAATGTTTTTAGACTTATTTCATGTGTTGAGCTGTATCGGGAAAACTTGGGTGTTCGATTGTTCGATCGGAAAGTTTAACATTTTCTATTTATCCGGAATGTGATACAATACTTAGAATTCACAAATAGTTATGAGATAACTGAATGGATATTATAAACATAGCAGTTTAGTCTCACTTGATCGGTTGCCACGGAATTTTGATGAGATCAAAAGTCCGTCGCAATCACGTAGCGTAAGCGGATACTCGCCGGGTAAACTTAATAGACAGCCTCACCCCATAGCCCCGACTAAGTGACTGTAGGAGAACCCCGTCGCCGAAAGCATCCGTTTGGGTGCTCGCGGTAGCGGTGTTCCGCCTTGGTGCACTTCGTCGACGGTATCGGGGGTGCAGCCGCCTACTAAAGTTTGCGACGGGCATTCGATCAGAATGTCGGGAATCCTGTTGAATTGCCCGACATGATATTGAAAAGTGTTTTCGATAATGAGACTAAAATGCGGGGTTTATAATTGTTAGGCATGCGATGTCTAAGTATTTCATTTGATTAGGCATGCGATGTCTAAAGAGGTTGCAGATTCCAACTGTTGTAGTTTTACACTTTCTTTTCTGTGACCGTAAGTGTAATATGTGATATCGCCGATTTCGTTGCTATATGTCAACGACAATTGGGATGTGCATATTTACTTACGTTGATGACATGTGATGTTATGTGTTGCTGGATATGTTATATTGGATCGTCGTGGTTGAATAGCCGGGGTTTTTTTTATGTGAGATGAGTGTTTTTTCATTTTCATTCATGTAAAAACTTGTATGTAATATTCTTTTATTGGGGCACTTCCAGGTTGCGGATGATGTCACCATTTGTATATTATTTACTTTTCCGCATTAGGATAGACCCAAGGAGGGGAGCACAAGTAACCGGGTTCTAGGGTCCAGTGGGAGACCATCTCGAGGAGTCGAGTCCGGGTCTCCTAACCCTAGAATTGGTAGGGTTGCTTGCCGCTCTCGTAGGGGTCTAGGGGTGTGGGATTGGCTATTCATCACGACCGTGGAATCCGTGTTTTATACTGGCTCGTATTAAAAACACGGACGTCCTAGTATATCCAATATTTCATATGATATATTCTGCTGCGTTATCTGTGATGTGATCATGTGATTTGTTCAGATAGATATAGTATATAGTATATATGATATATTATATAGACGTTGCTTATGTTGTACACCCGCGCTAGCCCTGCCTCGTTCTGGCGTTAGTTACCTAACCAAACGGTGCAGACGGGACATCGAGGCGAATGCGGATGGCATAAGCGTACGTTATATTTATCTGTGATGTTTAGGTGGAATTAAATGATGGGATATTCATTAATGAGATTAATGAAAGAAAATAAACCTAATTGATGTTCTGGAATCGAATTTCAAAAATAAAACAGGTAGCTACAGTTCTTGCTTTGCATCGCGGTGTTCATTGTAGAACATCCTGCACCTTATTCGATGAGGAAAGGACCGAGATCCCTTCACCGGGAGTGACTTCTTTAGCAATAACTGGCAGATGCTACACACTCGGTTTGTCTTTTGATTGCTTCTATAGTTTACGGTTTGCACAGTGATATATATGATATATCCCGCACCTCATTCGACGAGGAAAGGGCCGACGATCCCTTCACCGGGAGTGACCCCTTTAGCAAAACTAGAAAAGCTTCAAAAAAATTCCATTTAAAAACCATTTGATTCCGCAACGAGATCAAGTTCAAAGCGTTAAAGGTTTTCATAAAAACCATTCGCAACCCTCCGTCATTTTATAAAGTAGAGTACTTAGTATTCGTGTTTTGTTTGTTGACCATAGTCAAGGCACAGTGTACGGTAGCTAAGTGATGTCTTCCTACACCGCATATGATGCGATTAGTTAGGACAGTCGCGTGACTTTGTTGACCTTAGTTAAGGGTCATGTGGATGGGTCTAATTAATCACGACATGACGGGTAGAACTTGACTAGTACTTATGATTTGTTGACCATAGTTAAGGTCATAGGTGCTAGGGGTAAAAATCATTATCGGGAGTTTCAAGTGTTGAAATTTGCAATAAGATTGCATACCTTCTATGTGATAGTTGGATCCCGATACCCACTGCGAGTAATTGTTACTCCTGGGAGAGTTTTGCACTTTGCAATTAGCCGATCAAGTAGGTGTTTAGAAAGGTGTCAACGGGGTTACGCCTCTGGAAAAACGAGGTTTACTGTAATTAGGTCCGTGCGAAAGCACGGGGAACCTCCCTCAAAGTACCGACACTGGCCTGGCTGAAAGATTGGCGAACTTGTAGAGTGTAATTAATCCCGGCTAGTCTTTACTTTTAAGGTTTGAAGGAAGATTTGATAAAAACAGTGGGAGCCATCCTGATTAGATAAAATATATAACCAGTCTAATCTTGCAAGAGCGCACGCAGAGTGTTTTCTTCTCTCTCTCTCCAGGTAGCGACCATATCACGCCTTAATCAAGATAATAATATGGATGTTTTGACCGAACCCGCTTGTTATACTGAGCTGGGGAACGTTGGTCCCGCTCCAACTTATAATTATTATAAGACCGAGCAGGAAATAGGGGAATGCCAGAATTTCTATGCCGCCCAAACGAAGAAAGTGCATATGATGCATCTCATTCGGGTGTGTTCATTACAAAGAATTGTTTCTCAATATCCTCTGCATCCTGGGTATTTAATACCGGATCAGGATCCCAGATATGTAATCTGTTACATAGGGCTACAAAAAGGTAGAAAAACTGAGAACGGGTGATAAGTTTCATGAGACAGAAACCGGGACAAGTGTTGCAGCCAAGTCTGTTGGTCACTGTCACCCTGTATTACCAATACATTGATTCTGAACAAATGCTATTAGATACCGAACCTGATATACAAAATCATATCAGTCTCTTTATTAGTAAAGAAATGATAAAATTTTGTATTGATGGATAATGTTTTGAACATTTCCTATATCAAAAGTTGATTGGTTCAGGCACGTTATCTAAAAGCATTGACGTTCTAAATCAAACTACAGTTCCTAGTATACAGAACACACACAAGAAGAGGAGTTCAGAAATGAACGAATCCTTCTTGAGGCATTGTAGACTTGGTCACATCAATGCGACCCGACTGGCTGAAGTTATATTTTAGATGCATATTTAAATCAGTTTGAATTTACATCTTGTGAAACTTGCCAGTCATGTCCTAAAGATTAGATGACCATAGCTCCGTTTACTGGAAACAGAGAAAGAGTTAGTAAACTCTTGGGACTGATACATGATGATGTATGTAAGGTCCCCTGTCTACACATGCCAGGACCGGTTCTTTATACTTCATTACGTTCTCTGATGATCTCTCAAGATTCAGTCATATGTTCCTGTTGAAACATGAGTCCGAACCTTTTGAGATATTCACAGAATATAAGTTAGAAGTAGGGAATCAATACGGGTATAAGTATTATGTCCTATGATAAGATCAGAGAGGAGAATACTTGTGCATGGCATTCCTGGACTATTCTAAAAAAGAATGAGATTCTTTCTCAGTATTACTCCTCTGAATACACCACAGCACAACGGTGTATCAGGGCGGAGCGATAGCACCCTATATGATATGGTGTGCTCTATGATGAGTAGTACTGAGTTACCTATTTCCTTTTGGGGTTGTGCACTTGAGAAGCTGCATACCTATTGAATTGGATTCGAATCAAATCAGTGCCTGCCACTCCATATAAGATATGGTGTGGGAAGAGCCTATCTCTTAAGTAAGTTAAGATTTAGGATTGTTCGGCCTATGTCTAAAGCAAAATCCGGACAAAATCAAGGCAATGTCAGTTCTGTAGACCTGGAAAGATTCCAGCTATACAAAACTACAGCTGATGATTTGACAGAACCAAAGGATTCAATAGTCCCCGACGAACCTCAGCCACTCCGCCAATCTGGTAGGGTTCCTCACGTGCCTGAGAGATACTTCGATTTCTCGATGACAGTGGGAGCGAGGATTGCATCATGAGATGATGACCCAACTAGATTCGAGCAGGTCATCGAGAGTAGGGACTCTGTAAGGATGGCTGAATGCTTAGCGATCTGAGATGGAATCCATATACACCAACAAAGTATGGACTTTGGTTGCGATATCTGAAGGGTTAAATCCCCATCAGGAGCAAGTATATCTTGAGAAGATTACTTGGTGTAGATGGAAAAGTTAAGACTTTCAAAGCTAGACTTGTTGAAGGTTTTCGTCATCGACCAGGCATGGATAATGATGAAACCTTTTCCAGGGACTATGCTTAAGTCCATCCAGATCCTACTTACCATTGCTACATACCATGACTACGATATCTGGTGGTTGGGTGCCATGACTACTTTTCTAAATAATGATTTAGAAGAGAACGTCTATAAGAACACAGCCAGAGGGCTTCGTAAATAGTGGGAGCAGCGGAAACGTGTGCAAGTTGCTTTACATAATAAAGCAGGCATCGCGGAGTTGGAACGTCTGTTTTGATGTGGTAGTCGAAGTGTTTGACTTCATCAAAATGGTAGATGAACCTTATATGAACAAAAAGGTAGTAGAGAGTAAGGTGGTCATCCTCGTATTGTACGTAGACAACATACTCTTGATAGGAAAAGAGTTTCCTATACTACGATCGGTCGATCTCCTCTTGTCACGTGGATTCTGTTGGAGATAGTGCCCTCATAGTCAATTATTGGATCGCGGGTACGTGATTGCAATGATTGCGGAGGACCTATACCGGTAGGACAGTCTTACTCGAGATGATAGTATGCTATCTGGTTTGCCTTTATCAGTCGTGTACATGTTCAGGTGACTGATTGCATGTTACACTTTGATAGAGCCCTTAGGATCTTGCTTTACTACCAACAGTATGATGGCGATCATATACGTGAGAGTTGGGTAGTTTATACGCATATCCTTAATTGTGGTCCCTAGTCGTGGGAGTTTCGAGACAGGGCATCGATACTCCGGAGTAGACTAGTGTGTACAGTCGAGACCCCGACGAGGGGCGGTGGCCGGTCTCACAAGCCACTGGTGTCAGTTGGATCACCTAAGATGTATACAGGTGCTCATTGGGTTATAAGTACACCGGACAGGACTCGCCGGGAATCTGCTAGTTAGTACTATACCTATCGTCAGATAGCAGTTCCCTGGTGACATGTGTACAGGTTAGTTCATCGACCTGAGGTCGTCATTTGTCTCGTGTGAGTTCCCACTGTGCTTTGATTTCTACCCTACCACGGCTCAAAGGAGTCGTGCAAACAGGTAGCTTTTGGGTACAGTCCCGAGCCATATGGAGGCACGTGAGTGGATCGGCAGGGGATTCGTCTCTCCCGGTATTGGGGGCGAGATCGTGCTGTGTCTAGGAGAGCCATTACACAAATCCATGGCCATGGTAGGAGATTTACTGGTAGGTACTCCAGTAGTATCTCAGGGTGTTATTGGGCTTCACTCCGACACGACTTATACTGCTATTGGGGGTCTGACGTTACTAGCCCCCTAGGCAGATATGCGATACTCATAGACGAACGGACCGGACTGTATATACATTGTCACTGTTAGGCTCAGTAGGGTTTTCGGAGGAGTTCGCTCATCGGTCTCCCTTGAGTTCGCTCCTCGGCCTCCCTTGAGGTCAGTCCATGGGCAGCCGTTACGCATAGCTAGTGTCGCTGACGGTTTGTGGTTAAACCCACTGCCAGGGTACTGACGAGTCATTAGAGTCCCCCACAGACAGTTTCCCAAGTTCGGGCGAAACGTTGTAGAGGCCGTATGGTTTTATGGCAGGGTTCGGAAAATGCACGTGCGTTTACGCACGTGTTATTTTTCGGGCAGATAATACTGGTCGGCTTTGGTTTAAGCCGGATCCGAGTATTATATTGAGTAGGTATAATATCTTTGTCTCAGTTGCATTTGTATTCGGTCGTAATACAAATGCGGGTATATTTATACAGTTTCGGGGTTATCCTGAAAGTCGTTTCAGGATCACTTTTGGAAGTTGCCAGTTTCCAGTTTTCTATCAGCCGTCTTTTAACATTTGGTTAAAGGCGGATTTATCTTTTCTTGGATGAGAGTGAGTCGTGCTTCTAGAAGGTTCTAGAATTTGTGACAAGGCTAAGTGACTCATGCTTTGATTTCATTACATTCTTGTTTTGCTTAAGATCTTTATGCAAGATATTTAGCTTGTGTTCACATATGATATTTTCTTAAGGTCACCCTCTTTGCTCCTACGGTCACCCCCCTCTCTTTATAAGAGGCCGGCCCCCTCCTCTCTCTCTCATGGTTGTTGATTTCATTTGTAGAAAAGATATGACAGTATTTGGGGTGCATGGAATTTTACAGTTCATTCCATCACCCGATTCCCTCGGCAACTTCATTAACCGATCGTCCACGGATTTGGACGAAGTGAGACAAAGTCATCTACTCATTCTCTACATCATTCTTGGTTGTCTCTTTTAGAAAACTTGGCGATCGAGTTGCCTCAAGTCAGAGGCGGGAGCCCGTTTAAAGAACCGATCATGTGGTGCCACCTCGACGGAGGAGATCGGAGATCGACGAGATCGGAGCAGCCGCAACGGAGCATGGGATGATGGTTGAAGAACGAAGGACTCGGATCGTTCGGTACAATCTTTCTACACTCTTTACAGTTTGTTAGTTTAGCAATAATGGCAGATCCGGGTTAAAGTATACGATAGCGCCAGTTAAAAAGTTTTTGTTTCGCATTTGGCGTCTGTAGACTGCCGGGGCGCTAGCGTAGACTTACAGATTCTCTAATAGGATAAAGATGATACCTCCTAAATCCTGAGATTTGGATCTATGAGATAGATCTAAAGGGATGTTAGGGTTCTCACTAGGTATAGTGAGATTGTATCAATCGATCCTGGGGAGAATCACTGGAAAAGTTCCAGACTGATAAGCACGACTGAATGTCAGTCGCAGGCATTGTCTTTACCCTCAGTGGAGGGACGGTATGTTGGAAGAGTTCCAAGCGAAATACCGTGGCAGACTAGACGATAAAGGCTGGTAACATCGCTATTAAAGATACTACCAAAGAGGCAGTTTGGGTGTATATTGGTTCATAAGATGAACTAGGTTCCTACCATTGTATGACAATAGAAGTGTGGCTTTGGCCCAGGAACCCCGGTCCCATCAGTGACCCAGACATATTCTGAGGCAGCATCACCTGATCATGGAGATAGTTGATCTCCAGGTTGATCGAGATTAGGAGAGTAGACTCAGAGGACAACACGGCGGATCCACTCACGAAGGCCTTTTCCCAAAGAGAGACTTTTAGGGGATGGTTGAGTATTAGATACTACAACTACTGCTACAGATGACCCTAGTGCAAGTGGGAGATTGTTAGTTATATGTATGCCCTAGAGGCCATTATTGTACATTGGATGTATATTGTAGTGGATGCTGGGACATATATAGGTAGGAATTTCTTGCTCGACATGATAGTACGCTATCTGGTTGCTCTTTATCCTAACATGTATACTTTCTGTCTCTCTGATTACATGTTGATAAAGCGCTTAGGATGTGTACTCGACTTCCAGGACTATGATGTAGATCATACTAGTGGGGCCTGGGTAGTCCATGAGTACATCCTTCAATGTTCCTAGTCGTGGGAATATCGAGACGGGGCATCGATATTCCAGAGTAGACTAGCGTATATCTTCTCGACCCATGTGATGGGCGATGGATGATCCCATATCCATTAGTGTTTGACATCAGAGATGGTATGCGGGTGCTCAGTGGCGACTGGGTACACTGAACGGACTCACCGAGAACTCCCAGATGGTATTATACCTCACGTCAGATGGCAGTTCTCTGGTGACACTGGTACAGCTTAGTCTGTTGACCCGAGATCGTCATAGAGTCTTGTGTGTCTCCCACTGTGCTTTGATTTCCACCATACCACGGCTCTACTGAGTCGTGCAAACATGAGGTTTTTGGGTACAGTCCCGATTCACATGGAGGCAATGAGCGATAGGAGGGGATTCGTCTCTCCCGGTATTGGGGGTTGATGTTGCGCTATGCACGACTGGCCATAACAGGAAATCCCTGGCCAGGGTTGCAGTGATATACTGGTAAGAGTTATCAGTAGTTTCACGAATGTTATGGACCTCACGTCGACATGACTTATCGAGCTATTGGGGTCTGACGTTTACCACCCCTAGGCGAGATATGCGACATATCAGACGAACAGACCGGACTGTACGGTAAGTGTTGCTGGTTGGATTCATAGGAGTGTGAGCGGGCTTGCTCGTCGATATTCTGATCGCTCAATACCCGGGTGGCCGTTACGTTTAGCAGACCGCTTGCGGCTTGTGGGTGTTTGATATGATCATCACCTGCTGCCGGCGTATCGACGAGTCTTTAGAGTCCTACACAGAGGTTTCCTGGCTCAAGCGAAACAAAATAGGAGCGCATATGAGATATGTGCGGGACCGAGAATAATGCATGTATGTGATACCGTATTCTATTCTCGCGATGAATGTATCGATTGGTTGTATGAGATATAACCTAGTTATCGAATCGAGGATTGATTCGATAAGTCGATACATTGGATACTAGTCGGTTATATGCGAAATGACCGGATCATTGAATCAAGTGTTGATTTAATGATTTAATGTATAATTATATATTTGATATATTACTTTGCATTAACTAGTATTGGTTCACTTTAAATGGATTTTCTCACTTGAAATGCACAAGTTGTATATGTGATATACTTTTGTGCACTTGTTTGTATCATGTTTGATGATACATGCTCACTTGGGTTTGTGTGTATGATTAAACCATGGTTATGTAATGGTTAGGGTTTTTCATTTTCTTATCTATTCATTTATTTATTTATTCTCTTTTACAAAATATGTCATGGTGGCTTTCTTTGTTTGCTTGTTGAAGCTTCATGAAGCTTTGAACAAGTCCACCATTTTTGTCTCATGCTTAACCCTAACCATTCAAGCTAACCATAGTCTATTCTCTACACCTAACCATGGTTGCCATATGATAAGTATTCATTTTATTTTCTATTTTTAAAAAGACTTATCATATTCTTTCTTCTTCTTCTTCTTCATCAACAAGAAGAAAAGCTTGCCTCCATCAATGGCAACTTGAGAAAAAGAGTGAGAAATCCAATTCTAAAGTGAACCCACTTCCTATTTCTTCATCCTCTACCACTTGCCAAGTAGTATAGGGTGTTTTCTTCACAAGTTTCATGACTTGGTGAAGTTGGAGCTTGATCTTGAGTTGCCTCGACGTAGATCATCTTCGGCATCGAAGTCGACGACCTAGCCCGATCTTTTCTCCGATGAAACCACCGCAAGAGTCCAGGATCCGATTGGTACAGCGGAGGGTCGTCAACACGGAGCTATGGAGGTGGAGAACCGGATCTACAAAGGTTGTAGTCACTTCCCTTTAGCAATAAATTCGTTTACTTGCTTGCATCGCCTATAAATCTAGTTAACGATCCGTATTAGGGATTGTAGGCACATGAAAATTCTTGAATTGGGCATGTTTGATCACTTGTGAGACCTCATTAGTGTGCCTAGGAACCCTACACAGCCTACAGAAGCCACAAGATCAGCCGCTTCGCGCAACAACACAACATAGACTGGAGATATTCCTCAGTTTATAATCCCCGAGCTAACGGTCTAGCTGAGGCTTTCAACAAGACCTTGACGAAGATCGTGAAGAAAACGGTGTCCCGAAATAAGAAGGACTGGTACGAGAGACTGCAAGAAGCTCTCTGGGAGTATCGAACTACGTTCAAGAAGGCCACGAACACAACGCCGTACGCGTTGGTATTCGGTATAGAAGTAGTACTCCCCCTCAAAATAGAATTACCCTCTCTACGAGTGGCAGTCCACTACGAACTGACGGACGAAGAAAATGCTCACCTTCGGCTTGAGGAGCTTGATGCCCTTGATGAAACCCGGCCGATAGCGCAACAAAATCTGGAGGCTTATAAAGCAAAGATGACGCGCTCATATGAAAGATTGACTAGGCCAAGGACATTCCGCCAGGGCGAACTCGTACTAGTGGTCAAAAGACCTATGATCCCTAATCACGCCAAACGAGGGAAATTCGAGCCGAACTGTGAAGGCCCGTATATCATAGACAAGGTCTACCAGGGTGGAGCCTATCTACTCATGGACATGCACGGTGAAAGACCTTTCAGGCCAATAAACGGTCGCTTCTTGAAGAAATACTACGCTTAATGAGTCACAGCCTAGGTCAATGATAGATGACGACGACTATGTCCGCTCGCTATCTTCCTAGGCTCAAACTCTAAAAGTAGTAACCGGCCTTCTTCAACAAAGGACCGAAACGTCCTTGAACTAACAGCGGACCGAAACGTCCTTAAACTAACAATGGACCACCACGTCCTAAAACTAGCCGTTGACCGAGATGTCGATAAACTACGGTGGATTGCAACATCCTAAAGCAGATAAAAAAAGAATAAAAAAAATAAAAACGGTATGCCCATAAGCAAAATAGGCACGGATGAAAACCCGAAAGGGCTCCGTGAGTAAAAACAGCAGGGCTACCGGCGAGTGTTTGTGAAAACCCGAAAGGGCACAACCTCGTTAAAAAAAAAGAGAAAAAAATAAAATAAAAACGGTATGCCCATAAGCAAAATGGGCACGGATGAAAACCCGAAAGGGCTCCGTGAGTAAAAACAGCAGGGCTACCGGCGAGTGTTTGTGAAAACCCGAAAGGACGCAACCTCGTTATATAAAAAAAAGATAAAGAAAGAATAAAAAAAAAGAGAGAACGGTATGTCCATAAGCAAAGTGGGCATGGATGAAAACCTGAAAGGGCTCCGTGAGTAAAAACAGCAGGGCTACCGGCGAGTGTTGTGAAAACCCGAAAGGGCGCAACCTCATTAAAAGACACTTACAGGGTCCTCTCGACCTTGTAAGGAGAAATCACCTGCGTGAGATCCTTACGACTCACAAAAGAGCAACACACTTAGGAATCCTCACGATTCCTAAGGAGAAATTACACTTGCGAGATCCTCACGACTCGTAAAGAGAATTCTCTTATAGGACCCTCACGGCTTATAAGATTTGAAAGTCTTAAGTTACAGAGACCTGAACCTGTTCTTAAGCAACCCCCACAACCTCCGATATTGCCCTACAAGCGGCTCAATACTGACCCTTGTATACAATCCACGGACGCGAACAAACATTTCCCTAACTAAGTCCCACCCGTGACTAGGGATATGTCCACATGGTGAACAACCCTTGTAAGTCCTCTCGACATATAAGGAGAAAACCCTTTCGTAAGATCCTTACGACTTACAGGAGAACATGCACTTAGGAATCCTCATGATTCCTAAGGATAAAACACACCTACAAGATCCTCACGACTTGTAGGGAGAAATACCTTTGTGAGACCCTTACGACTCATGAAGTCAAAAGCCTTAGTCGACAGGACCCTAACCCTGTTTACTAAGCCACCTTTGTTCGACATCGACAGAGGCAAATGATGATTCGCTCCTGGCAATATCCCAGTCGTAGCGGTGCTGATGCCGAAATCGGTGTCTAATCCCAAGCTTGCGGCAAAAAGCTAGCGAGCCACACATGCATACGAAATAGCCGAAATGATGGGGCGACTTGCAACAAAATCAGCAAATAAAAATATATGCATGCAAAATAGCCGAAATGATTGGGCAACTCGCAATAAAAAGCAGCGAGTAAAAATAAAATAAAAAGCCGAAATGATTGGGCACCGCGAAAAATAGCCGAAATGATTGGGCAATCGCAACTTTCGCGATATAAAAGCTGAAATGACAGAGCATCGCGGGAAGAAATAAAAAAAAACAAACTTATGAAAGAATGAAACTTTCGCCCTACAGGTAAGATCGTATCGATCCCTGTAAAAAAAAGGGGGAGCCATACCTTCCCACCAGGCTCCATCCGAAGAGAGCCAAGTCTCGACGGTTCACTGACAACTTAGAGACCACTTCGGCACTTGTCTCGATACAGCAGACGAGATATCAACAACGGCGTTCCTTCGCAGTCCAGCAGGATATGGATACAACGCTGAAAAAAGACCTCACGGTCGAAACAAAACGGAGTGATGGCAAAATCCCAACTCCACCTCAGCATTTGCCTCGATACAGCAGACGCAATGCTAGCAAATGAAGCGAAGGCCAAATTCCTAGCTTCAGGGTCTTGACGGTAACTCATATAAAACCTGAAAGACTATCGAAGATCATCCCACATCAGTGCGGAGTGGTCACCACCTCGACGTTCGTCTCGATACAGCAGACGAGATGTCACTACGGCGTCCTTCCTCCAACAGGATTCGGACACGCCAAAGCAAATGAAGCGAATGCCAAATTCTTAGATTCAGGGTCTTGACGGTAACTCATATAAAACCTGAAAGACCATCGGAGATCATCTCATACCAGCGCGGAGTGGTCACCACCTCGACGTCCATCTCGATACAGCAGACGAGATGTCACCACAACGTTCTTTCCCCAGCAGGATTCAGACGCGACAGTCAAACAAACGGAGCCACGGCAAAATCCCTAGGTCCAGACCTCGACGGTTCACCAGCAACCTAGAGACAACCGCGACATTCATCTCGATACAGCAGACGCAATGCCATCAAACGAAGCGAAGGCCAAATCCCTAGCTTCAGGATCTCGACGGTAACTCATATAAAACCTGAAAGACCATCGGAGATCATCCCACACCAGCGCGGAGTGGTTATGACTCATCGGGGCTCTCCAAAATGAGCCTAACCTCAAGTAAAAAGCGGCATGGCAAAATTCCTAACGCTTGCTCTTCTGACGGTCAAACTGCCTAAGAAGATTGCTTGAAGACGTCTTGTCCAGCCCCCGAAGGGATCAGAGACATGACAGTCGCAAGGCTACTCGAACAGCAAGGTTGCCTATCGAGGAATACATCAGCCAACGTGACGGTTCGACGGACAAAACCATAGTACCACAGGCCCTAACGGACCTCTGTCGTAAAGAGCAGAGGTTAACTGTGACGTTAGGATATTCTTGGGAGAAAAGCTTGATTTGTCTCGACTCGTGAGGTAAAGCCTTAGGCAGCGGGGGTTGAAAAACTTGTCTCCTAAGCACTAGGGCCTTGCAAGTCGATCCGAAATGGACTCCTGCATACTATTCACGGGTCACACTCTCCAAAGTCGAATCTCGACAAGGAGGGAAACAACCGCTTACGGGTCCTCTCGACTCGTAAGAGGGAAAATTCTCTTATAAGATCCTTACGACTTATAAGGGAAAACGCACTTAGAAATCCTCACGATTCCTAAGGAGGAAATACACCTACGGGATCCTCTCGACCCATAGGGAGAAAATTCTTTATGAGACGCTCACGGCTCATAAAGTTGAAAAAGTCTTAGGTGACTGATCCTAACCCTGTCTTCTAAGCCATCGCCGCTCTACAAAAAGCATAAGATTGACAGTTATATACTATCTGCGGACCACACTCGCTAAAATCGCATGGCAAACAACACAACAAGAAAGAAGAAAGAAGAAAGCAGAGAAATGACACAAGACATTATGAAGAATGTATATCTTTTATTCTTAAATTCGATTGAGTAAAAGTTACATCGTGTTAAAGAATAAAAGAAACAAATACATTTTATTTACAATTACAAATGATACAAGATGATTCATGGAGAAGGAAGCATTTTTGAAAAATCCGCAAGTTGCCCTCGCACTTCCTTCACCGCCTTATCCTGATCGGCTGCCGCGGCCAACTCTGCTTCCACCTAGGCCCGCTGCTGCAAGTAGGATGAAAGTTATTCCTCGACGGCTTGCTGAGCTGCTTCACGACCTTGGGCAACACGCTCAACGATATCGAACTTCCGCTTCAATGTTAACCCGTCGGAGATACTTTGCAGGAGGCCCTCGAAGATAGCTTTCACCTGAGCAGCGTTCGCGTCGACCTCAGCACGCAGTCGAGCAGACTCGCATGAGGTCTCTTTGCGTTCCCTCCGCCTTAAATCCGCTTCTTGTTCAAGATGGCGGATATAAGAAGCGCTCTGCTCGATCCATGCCGCCCGTTGAGTACTCGTGGCCAAAATCTCGGGGGCAGGACGCATAAGTTCCAGCTGATATAAGCGTGCCTCGATCTCCCTGGAGTGGTTAACCCAAGACCCGACGACGCCTTCATCGTGGAAATTTACAAGCGTCGCCAGCATCGGATTAACCTCAGCAGCGAAATCTGCAGCAGATACAGGAGCTTCTGCGTCAAGCTCCTCGACGCATCCGCTCAGCATACTCACACTCATTGCAGCACCCTTTGAGGATGGACGTCTGGAGAATGGGCCTGCCGGCATCATAATGCGGGACTCGAAAGGAACTGGAACCAGAGCGATAGCTGCAAAACAAATCATAATTAGATGACAGACCTAAAAATACAAGGGATTCATGAACAATGGAATTTACTGTACCAGCTGCAGCAGGCGGCAAAGCTGGGAGGACCGGTGGCGCAACCGATCTTTCATCTCCTCCTTCGATCTGTAGCACTGCAATCAGGGCAAGAAAGAATCAGAAATAATTCCATTATTGAAAAAAGAAAGGGCATTAATTGAACAACTATACTCACCAGCGCCACTGGAGGAAGCAAGCTTCGACGGAAAGGAGAAGTGTGGGTGCAGCACCTGGTACAAGTGATAAAAAAGCACTCCTGCAAGGACGCAATAGTACGACATCAGTACATAAATTATGCAGCCAAGATAAGACTGATGGGTCGCAAATCCATACCTTCCAACATCTGCGACGGTACGAAGGAGGGTAGAGAGGTGGCCATCGTCAGGACGGTAACTGACGACGCTCCCTCAGGTAAAATGGCATTAGCACTAGCCGCATCTACGTTAGAAAACAAGATAAACTTTATTAGGAAAGATTGCGGAATAGAAGAAGGGCGGTAACCCAAGATTTACCTGAAAAGTCGCCGGCCAAGGCCCTAACGAGGGTGTTGCTTGATGTAACGGTGGCGTCTTCCTCCTCCATTGGGACAGTCTCACCTCCCGTTGCCTCATCACCCGACTCTACAGGAGCCGTCGTCACGCTCGCGACGCCGGAAGACGACAAGGAGCCGTAAGCAGGGAGAGCGATGATCGGAGCGGCGCCTGATTCTTGAGAAAGAGCGGCCTTCTCGTTCTCAGCGATCATACCCGTCTCATCCACCACCACCTCAGGCTCGGCGGTCGCAGCCGTCTCGTCCACCACTGCCATGGGTTCATCGGTCGCAGCCGCTCCATCCGCTGCCGTAGCAGCCGTCTCATCTGTCGCCGCCTCAGGCTCGGTCGTAGCAGCAGTCTCATCTGCCGCCACCTCGCGCTCAGCAGTGGTGGCCGTCTCGGGCATAGTAGGCGTGACTGCCTCGTCAACCACTAGCTCGGGCCCGGCAACTACGGCTGCACCGTCTACCATCTCCTCGGGATCAGCTGCTACCTTCTCCACCGTCCCCTCAGGCTCGACGGTCGCCGCTTCTCCATCAGTAGGACTTGGCCCTACAGGACAAGATATATAAGAACCGATAGTTTTACAACTTTTACAACAAAGCCTCGAAAAACACATTACCTGAGGTGGATTGACCGTTAGCCTCCCGAGCTGCACGTGCCGCCTGTCTGTGAGCAGTAGACAAGGCGACCGGCGGCTCCTCTGAAGGAGTAGCAGCGGGAGTAACGGCGCTTGAGCCCGCTCCCACAGCCAAAGCAGCGCTACGCTCCTTCGCTGCGCGCCTCAAGCGCTTCCTCTCCTCCCGGGCCGTCACGACGGACCTTTTAGAAGCCTCCTTCAGCAAAGCGTCGTCGTCCGCATTCAGAGTTGCCTCCAGAGCTTTCAAGGAATCCATCATCGGCTTTTTGAGTTGGGTCTCTTGCGGCAATTCCGAAAAGGCCGGAACATCGGTAGCTGGCCCGGAGAGAATTCCCGCATCAGTTTGCGAGATAGGTCTTGTGGTCCCTGCGATAAGACAAAGAAAATGTTAGATTGGCCATAAGAAAGGAGAATAAAGACTCAATGAGCCGAGACGTACCAACGCCCGATAGAGCGCGTTTCCTTTCCTCCTCCTCGAAGGTTTTGAGGGAAGCAGCGATGGCTTCTTCGGTAGAAATGTTTAAAAAGGAAAAGCGTTAGTCAAAGACAATGATAAAAGCACGATGAAATGACGAAGAATGCAACTAGTGATTACCTGATTGCGCGAGTCTAGCCAACCATGCTTCGAGCCTTGCCGATCGCTCAGAAGCTGCAATGGCGGCTGCCAGATCGGTGTCTTCTGGCTCTACGAAGAAACCCTCGTTGCTTCCGTACTCACTTAGGCCTTCGGTAAGAGGGGCCTGAGGCTCTAAGCCAAGTACAGCATCAAGAGAAAGAACATACTTCTTCTTCCTCTTCTGAGCCCGGACCCCGGTCGCACCCAAAATCAACTTGCGCTTTGTGGCACCTTGGGACGGCGGGTCCCGATGTCCGAGCCCACGCCGAACTCCGGCAAAACCACATTCACCGTCTCCACCGGAACACGGGGCGCTGGGGGCACGTCCATGGTATCACGAGGCAATCCGCGCGGAGGGATCAGCACGCGCGGTGGCTCAGCTCCAGCATCTCTCAGCGGAGGAACGACAGGGATCCTTGGTCTCAGGGGAGCTTTGCGGTCGCTGCCAGGGGGCACACCCTTGCGGTCAACCAACAACCGCTTCTCTTCCCGGATGACGGCACCCATCGCGTGCGCGTACCAAGCCCCGTATACATTGAGGGCCCTTGGAATGCAAGTCGGCTCGCTGATGAAGAAGTGGGAGCCAGTGTTCAGCCGCATAAAATGATGTAGTGCACTCTGTATCCCCTCCCTGGTGGCCGCAGGCTCTTCCAAAAACGCCTCCAGTGGGACCCCCTGGTTATAGCTTAGCTGTTAGGCGAACCGATGGGGGTTGTACCTCATAAAGAGCGCCAAGTCATTCTGCCTGAACACCAGGAAGCCCGGTCGGATGGAGTATAAGTGAAGAATCTCCCGGGCTTTCAATACGGAGGCCCCGTCCTTGAAATTATCACGCAACGCCAACACCGCCTTAGAAGTCTCCGGGACGATGGTCATGACCTTGTCCGTGAAAGAGATGCCCGCTCCGACCGTGCGTGGACGAAGAAGCAACCCCCTAGCCTCCCGCGGAGACGGATTCACAATAGAAGCGCCAATTAACCGCGTGACTCTCGGGAGTCTGCACTTCTCGTAGAACGAGGGCCTCTTGTGAATACCAAAAACCCCGAGCACATGGATTTCCATCCATGAAGTAAAATAGTGCATCGGGAGATTGGCAGGTTACACCCCCGGTTCATTTGCGTCTGCCGCCATGCTGAGTCCATGGTACAGATGGGCCAACCCGGCGATTCCAATAGACCACTGTATACCAGCCACCATCCGATGCGCTGGGTAGAAGACGGACAGCCTCATGTAGCGCGGGTGCATGGGGAGCGCGAACCAGCACAGCCATAACCCCAGAAACCCGAGAAAGAAGGTCTCCTCGTTAATACCCGGGGCGGCGATTTCGGATAAGGGCATGACTGCTGCATCGGGGAGGTAAAAACCCTTTTGGTCGTCCTCCAACACTGGTCGACGATCTAAGCCGAAGCCGAAGGGGTCGTCGTGCTTGGTGAATTTTTCGCCCCGTTGTGATAAAATCTCCGGACGAAGAAAGCGGGCGATGAAGTCTGCAAAACTAACTCCCCGGCCACCCGATTCCAAATAGAGACTTTCATACATATTCAGCACCCTTACCAGGCTCGGAAACTGGTGCTGAATAGCATTCTCCGGCGTTAGGCCCATTACCAGCGGCTTGGTGGCGAAGACATATTCATCAGGAGGAAGTAGCTCTTCATAATGCTCCCTCCTCACCGGCAAACCGGAAATCTCAGCAAACTCATCCAGGGGGATGGAGACTTCCCTGTCCGTCAAAAGAAAGGAATGGGTGGGGATGTTCCATTGTTCCACGAATGCCTTAACTCACCACGTCGGAGGAACGGGATACTCGAACAATGAAGCATAGACTGCGGGGTATAGGCCAATCTTCATCAAATGCGTCTTCTTCGCTGACAAGATATATCTGGCCCACTGCAAATACCCGGCCGATTGTCGAGGGGTCAATCCAATGTTGTAAGGTTGTCCCCAAGGGCGCGCTTCACCCTGGCATATGCGCCGCCCCAGAATATCCACAGCTGGCGGCGGCTGCACGGGAATGGCAGCAATCGAAGGCTGAAGAAAATCCTCCGAATTCCAATTTACGACCTCCACAACATAGTTCACCGGGGGTGCATCTGCATATGGGATCGATGAGATCGGCTCTGACGGCGTCGCACAAGAAAAGCTTCGGCGACCCTTGATGATTTCACTGTACCACCTACCCCACAGATGAAGGTTCTTATACTCCGGGTCGTGATCCTTAATGAGAGCGAGAACCTCCCGGTCCACCGGCGCCTCAGAGAATCCTCCCTCTGAGCGGAAGAATGGGAATGAAAGATCAGTAGACATGGTGCCTGCAAGAAAAAGCGAAATTCAGTTATCAGCATCATAAGTTAATTTTAAAAATTCCCACGCTTGGTACTTTAAAATTTATACCACACTGCAATGCAGTGGAAAGGGGACCAAAGGGGGACCCACAAAATCCAGATGACAATGCATCATTTAATAAGACAGACTCATCATTGGATGAGACTGTCAATTAATGAGGAGATCCTCAAAAGAATATTCTCATTAAATGAGAAATCCCTTAAGACAAGGAGAAAATCTCCCTTTTCAAAGCAAAGCTCTGTCACAGAGTGACACTTATCAAACTCTGGTCACAAGGGAATAAAATTCCTTAAAAGAGCCTAGCACTGTAATAATGATGGAAAAATCCATCAAAGGAAAAATTAATTTCTAAAAATTAAAGTTTTGGATCTTAAAGATCCATGAAGAACTCTTAAGAGTTCATCATCAGAAGATCAAAAGATCTATATTCTGTTAGTGAGCAAAGCTCTGTTCATGGGTTAAGAAACCCTGAAATAAATTCCTAAGAGCAAAACTCTGTTTGTGAAACCCCAAAGGGGATTTCTTTAGATCAAAAGATTTATAAGAGCAAGGCTCTATTAATTAAGATTAATTTAATTTAAGTTAATTTTTACCTAAATTTTTTCTTAAGTTCTAACTCTGAAAATGAGAGCAAGGCTCTGAAGTTCTTGAAAATGAGAGCAAAGCTCTGAAGAAAATAAAATTCTTGAAGATGATAATCATCTGCTGAGGACCAAGGGTTCTATTTATAGGCGCTTAAGCGCCTCTTCAACTCCTGAGTTGATCCAACGGTCTGGATCTTGCCACCGCTGCACTCACGTGTGCGCCACGTGAGCGCAACGGTGGGGGGCATTTGTTTCCCCCAATCAGAGCAAAGCTCTGTTTGAATTTCAAATTCAAAAGGTGAAGCAATGCTTCAGATCTCTTGCGCTGCGCGCAGAGCGTCACGTGTCAAAAGCAGACACGTCAGCGCAAGGGGCGCTGCGCCCAAGGCAGCGCACCCCAATCAGAGCAAGGCTCTGTTTTAAAATTTAAATTTTAAAAATAAAGGAAGCAACGCTTCAGATAACTTGCGCTCTGCGCTGCGTGACACGTGTCAGCGCAGTTGCGCTGCGCGACACTTGTCAAGCGCAGGTGCGCTTGCGCCAACTGTGCCAACACTAAAATTTAAATAATAAATTATTTAATTAATCAGAATTAAAATTCTAGAAAGATCTTTCCAATCTTATTAAAATAAGAAGATTGTCTACTGTAAAACAGAGGCCTTAGGATCAAAGATCCAGTGGTGGGGAAATATCCCCAGATCAATCAGAGAAAGATCTCTGTAACTAACCTAACAAACTAATTGGCCCTATATAAAGGCCCCTAGACTCCAAGTCTTAGATACAAGAAAGAGAAAAAGGGGAGAACTCTGAAAAAATTTGAAAGGCAAGCCTTTGAAGAAAGAAGATCATTTTCTTCAAGGTAAAGAATTTGATTCTCGAAAAAACAGAGATAAAATACCTCACAAAAAAGAAGAATTTCTTCTAAAAAGATCAAAGATCTAAGAATAAGATCAAGATCTTTATAAAAAAGAAAAAGATCATAAAGATCCAATCATAAAAGATTAAATAAGTAATCTACTTCATTCTTAGATCTTTTGATCTATATAAAGGCACAGCCTTTTGATGAACCATTGGTTCTTGAATCTTGAGGTAGAACCTCTTTTGAGAACAAGAAAAACTTGTTTCTTTGATCTGAATCGGATCAAGATGCGCTCTGCGCTATTGGACAGTGCCTTGCACTTTTGAAATGCGCCTTTACGCTCCTTGGACTGGCGCAACTCACCAGGGCGCGCCACGTGTCAACCACAGGATGATCTGCACCTTGCGCTTCTAAAAATAACGCACTGTGCTCTTGTATTAACGCATAGCACCAGGGCGCGCCACGTGTCAGCAGCGCACTAGCGCAGCGCACTGCGCTAACAAACTTGCGCTTAGCAGAGCGTGACACGTGTCACCTCCACATGCACTAGCGCCTTGCGCTCTTTAATTGGCGCAAAGCGCCTGACAGGCCACGTGGTGCACTATCAGACCACTAAAATGCTGTGCATTATTAAGAAAGGGCAGAGCCCAATTAAAAGGCCTAACATGCCCAATATAAATGCCATGCATTTAATTATAGAGCCCAATGCTATGCATTGTAAAAGGGCAAAGCCCAAGCAAAAGCCTAATAGGCAGAACATGAACAAAATGTTAAACATTTTCAACTGGACTTAGCCCAACTATGGCCATAAGTCCTTAATATAAATTGAACTGAGCACAACTGCTCTCCTAATCAATTTACACCCGGTTCAAGGGTACATCTCTGAACTCATATTTGTCGTTGTAATCCTTCAACGTCTTCAGAGAGGTGACGGGTCCCGACAACCATACATTCCACGGACTACAATAGACTACCATGTCCCTAAACTGGCAATCGACTGCAATGTCTATAAACTAAACAATAGAGCCCAAATGCTCCCTTGTTGGATCTAAACGATCCTGTTAAGTCGATCTTAGTCTGGAAATTAGACTAACGTGTCCTTAACAAACGTTTAACTTAATCTCAGTCCAAAAGAAGACTAACGTATCCTTAAACCAAAACCCCAAACCCAAATCTAAGAAAATAGGGATTTGGACTAATCCACGTCTTACGGGCGACAACATAAATTAGTCTCCGTATACAATCCACGGGCAACCACAAACAAAACAAACACCCACGACACGAAGTGACCAGCTGGAGAAGGAGAAAGTTATTACCGCGATGCGGTAACGTAATTAACTGCAGGGGCTTGCACCTGCAGGGAAGAGCGTCCCCACAATCAAAACCCCTCAAACGAGGGGGAATCTGACGAAATCTGCTACATCGGCCGCATCCGTTCAAACCTTCGATACATGGTGCCATAAATCAATTTGGCATCTTCGGAGAGGTGGACGGATAGCACCAAATAGCATCTGCCCCCAGATTCAGGCAAGACAGCTCATCTTCCCAGTTTCCGGCGGTAAACAGATAATCTCTGCTTATCGGAGGACGGATGACATCAGTGAGGACCCTGACGCTTGCGATCGTGAGAGGATACATACAAGAATGGTCCGAGAGGCCAGAAGCATTTTAGACGGCCTTACTTCCGAATTTCTCAACCCATGTCCCGAATTTAGTGTTTTACCCTTGTAAACATTTTAATGATGTTCTTGTTTACTGTTTTCATCAATATAGGAAACTTTCTGAAGTATGAATAACAAATTTTTCCTTTCTGTGCATTTATTTTATGCATTAAACTTTTTCGCACATACATAAGTGGGTACGCTTCAAACGCTTAACTGGATGCGAATCAAATGTTCTCTTTACTGCCTTGCATAGCATATGGTTGACGTCCATGGGTTATGCCTTTTTGTTTTGACTTGGCGCAAAGCAGTTTACGTACTCCTGAGTAGCACCTCCATTTCTCTGGCATGTAATTTTGGAAAATATGGTCTGTAGATGATAGATAATAGTTCATCTTGATCTCTTTGTAGGGTAGCGTTGGCTTAGGAAACAGGTTCAAGTCTGTTGCCTAAGACTTTTCAACTTTATGAGCCGTGAGGGTCTCATAAAGACTTTTCTCCCTACAAGTCGAGAGGATCTCGTAGGTGTATTTTCTCCTTAGGAATCGTGAGGATTTCTAAGTGCGTTTTCTCTTGAGAGTCGTAAGGATCTCACAAGAGAATTTTCTTCCTTACAAGTCGAGAGGATTTGTAAGTGGTTGATGGGTTGACCTTTTTCCGAGTCGAAGCACTGCTCCGACGAGGAGGTCATTGGTTGACGTATTTCCGAGGCGGGGTCTTTGGCTGACGTATTTTCGCGATGGAGTCATTTGCTGACGTATTTCCGCGACGGGGTCATTTGCTGACGTATTTCCGCGACGGGGTCATTGGATGACGTATTTCCGCGACGGGGTCATTTGCTGACTGATTGATCGATTTTTTGTATTGTGAATTTGTATGGAATGAAAAGTAATCACAATCAAAAATATTTATACCGCAATCAATTAACGGTGTCTTTGTAGGTTCGTTGGTGAATGCGGATCATCCACAGGGAAAGTATGATTTGATCGATTTTGTTTTAGTTGCGTTGGAAATTAAAGTATAAAAGAAAATTGTGAAGTTTAGTTTCGTGAATCAAGAATTAGGTCTAAATTCTAGAAATGGTAAAAATCAAGAAAATATCCAAATTGTTTGAGTTATCAAGGTTTGTAGAGAGGCTTGTCGGAATCAATTGAATCGACAGTGATGATTGATGCTTTTAATTACAAATTCTTATCTATTGAAGATTTCTTGCTAGATCGATGACAATCAATGAGATTTAGGGATCTATTGAAGAAATTAGGATTTCTTCATCCTCATCCCTTGTCCTTTCGTTAATTAGCATTCAAATTCTAGCCTCTAGGAAATTCAATCATCGATTGTTGATCTCTAATTTAGAGCGAAAACATTCAAGAAAGTATCTCGCTCAAAACTAGGTCATCTTTGATTCAATTTCTTAGGGTTTACAAAACTCATAAGACTTAAGAATCGTTCAAGAATTCATCAACATCATCTACCTATTCTTTCGATTCCGATGCAAGCGGAGTTTACTCACGCATCATTATAAAGCAATCAAGAACTAAGAATATCATAATGCGCGAGTGAATAGAAAGCAAGAATAAAATTGTCACCTTTTATTATTCGATGTTTCGTTACAATACACTCAAAAACTACAAGAATTGAGGAGGAACAAAAATCATCGAACAAGCTTCGCATCGTCTTCTTGAGTCGTGGATCGTCGCGGATCTCTTGCTCGAATGAAGATCGGCGTTGCTTCAAAAGGCTCGTGGATGCTTGCTCAATTTGGAACTCGATGAATCTTGAATTGGTTTTTTGAAATGGATTTGGGGCCAGGGTTTTGAAATGCAAGTTGTGTCACTCAACTTGTGGAAATTTGGCTCAATATTCAATAACCATAATTGTGTACCAAAACCCTAGATCTCGATCTCTTTTTATAACCACCTCATTTGAATCTTCCCTCCAAAGCTAGGTTGTTAGAGAGAGTCTTCTAGAAGAAGTTTGTTGGAGGGAATATTCTAGAATAAGGAATATTCTAGGATAAGGCTGTTAGGCCGAGCCTTCTGGATAAAACCACGTGCTCTTTGGAGAGTCTTTTGGAAGCCTGGCTGTTACAAGAAGCCACATGGAGGAATTTGAGATGCTGACGTGTCCAACTAGCCGCGGATCCACGGCGGATAGGCCAACTCAGCCCCGGATCCGTGGTCAAGTTATAGGATCAGTGCTTGAAATCTTCTGTAGTGTTTGTTGTATGCTTTTGGGTCTTCATGGGATTCCTGGAATCTTTTTATTCTTTCTTGTTTACTGCTAGATTCTCATTCTTCGACCTGATGTATTTTTATCGGCACTTTTAGCTGTTCCAGCTCTTTTACCTGAAGAATTTCCTGCACACAGTCTTGAGATAAGGGTTGATATATACATATCAATGCAATTAGTAATAAACACTTAATTTTCCTTTAGAATGTCGATTATAACTATAACACAGGTTATTTGTTATTTTCCATATAAAATCGTAATCTGTGTTATAATTATAATAAACACCTATATATGAATGATAAGAGTAGGGAAATTAGCGTGTTGAGAATGCACTATTTTCGACTGATCAAATTCCCCCAAACTTAATTTTGGTCCTCTCGAGCAAACATCTTTATTTTAAAAGAAGGAGAAAATAAAGAAAGAGAAAAAAACTAACTAGCACAATTTCGTAGGCAACACGATTGCATTGAGCACGTGCAACAAGCCTTTAAACCTCTAGGTGTCCCAAGTAGGAGGAGTGTTGTCTCCTGAGGGTTTTCAGCGGATTGCACCTACAAAATCCCATAATAAAAGGAAGACCGTGAAATTTACATTTAAAGATAAGAATTATAAAAGAAAGACTTTTAAAATTAGAGTTTCCAACTAATACTAGCTTTTCGGTTGCTATGAGCCCTATCTTAATAGTCATGAAAAAATGTTAGAAATCACTTCATCCCTCAATAAAGCATCGTCTTTATTCTTCATTCCTATCTTTCTTCCAAATATCGATCATATACCCCTACGTGTGTGTAAAGGACATCTCTACACTCGGAGAATTCAATTCAAGCTATCATACTCTTGTCCATCTACCTCAGTACTTTTTAATTGATGAATATTTAGATGGATTTGCCACCATTCTTCATGCGACCGTTAATATTTCTTGAGGTAATAACTGACCGATTACTCATGTGATCGCTTAATAGGTGTATTCAATATTTTCCCCGTCTTGCAACACCTAAGGTTTAGCAGTGACTCCCAAACCAGTTGGTCTAAGGCACTAGGTGATGAAGCACCCTCGCTATATTATTTTATTGCTGCCTTGGTGATAACAAAACCGGTATTCATTTTTCTCACCATTTTATCTTTTATTTTCCATTTATTATTTCCTTCATACTTTGGCTTTTAGATAAGAGCATTTCAAGGTATCCTCTACTATCCCGAGTTTCAAGATGTGTGTAAGTGCGTATAGTAGGGTATCAACATTCAAATGTTTGGCTTCCAGAATAGAAACTATTTTTCAGACCTATTTTTATCCTTAGATTAGTGACTTCTTTCATCTTACTAACCCTTGGGACAACGGCTCATTACTACTTATTACTAGTTCGTTTAAGAAAACTTCTAACATTCTTGGTTTTCTGAAACTATTCTAATCTTTTAAATGTAATTTTTCACTATCTAATATTTTATTATCTTATTTATGTACAAAAATATTTTTTATCTTTTAAAAATTTAAAATTTTTATATGTTTTAAAAGTTTTGGTGCTTATGCAAAGTATGATGCAAATGATGCGCAAATAAGCACAAACCTCCCCCAAACTTGTTTTCAACAGTGTCATCACTGTTGCTTTCTACTAGATCACAAGAAACCTGTAAGCTTGGGAGGAAATTTATTAACGGGGGCAATACATAAGAAAGTGAAAATCTTCCCCAAACTTATTTTTGGCTCACAAATCCGAGGACAAATGTTATTTTCAAGAGCCAAAAAATACACACCTACATCCCCCAAACTTGAGTTAAACAATGTTAATCTTTTGAAATCATAAGAGGGGGTCAAAGTTTATTGGTCGATGCCAAGCTTTGCAAAGACCAAAAGTCAACACCAACCATTCGAAGAATTTATCCGTAAAAAGCACCGGTTGGTGGAAGAATATGATGAATAGAGTCGGGAAGAATTGGGGAATGGATAAGTGGTGTGAAAGAATGGGTTTGCGTCTCAATTTAGAGAGACGACACAGTGATAGTGATGATGGATTTCTCGCATTCACATGATTGTCCAGAAGAAGGGGTGGAGGTTTAATTTCTTTTTCTTGTAGTTGATTCATCTCAACACCCGTGTTTGCTAAAAATGCGAGTTCATCCGCGAAAATGTCCTCAAATCTTTCATCAATACCCCAAGAATAATGTCATCAAAAAGCGCGGGGTGATCTTCAGACTCCAAAAACGGTTCATAATTACTGTTAGATGTTGACCTAGACAACTCGGTGGAAGAGTCCGTATGTGTATGATACATAGTTGGGTCAAACAACAACATATGAAAAGAGTCTAGATCAGTATCATGAGGTTGATCAAATTTGCTGCTGTCGACATCCATTAATTCGACAGAACAGACCTAAGCAGTAGGTTCGGAGGGTACACTTCTCAACTTGTATATGTTAAGCTCTATTGACATCTTCCCGAAAGATAAGGTCATAGAGCCATTACGACAGTTGATTATAGCATTGGAAGTGGCCAAAAAGGGGCGATCAAGAATCACCGGAATTTGATTCCGTGTGTTCGCTACAGGTTGTGTATCGAGTACAATAAAGTCCACAGGGAATTCAAATTCCCTAATTTTTATCAAAACATCCTCTAGTTCACCCCTAGGTTTGGTGATTGATCGGTCGGCCATCTAGAGAGTGCAGTGAGCTGGTTTCAACTCTCCGATCCCTAGCTGCTCATAAACAGAGTATGGAAGCAGGTTAACACTTGCACTAAGGTCAAGTAGAGCACGGTTAATGTGTTTATCCCCAATAGAAATAGAAATAGTAGAATAGCCAGAATCCTTACGTTTCCTAGGTAATTGTTGGGGAAAAGCTGTGTCTACAGTCTTAGACATGAATACCTTTTTTGGCACTTGAGTCTTCCTCTTCTTAGTGCATAAGTCTTTGAGGATTTTCCCATAAGCGGGGACTTGTTGTATAGCATCTAGGAGAGGGATGTTGATGTTAGCCTGTTTAAAGATTTCAGTGATCTTCTCCATTTGTGGACTTGGTCTATTTCCCCTTAACCGATTCGGATAAGGAGTTTTAGCAATAATAGCAGGGTCCAACATTGGAGAAGATCGTGTGGGTAGGAAAGATCCCTCAATAGGAGTGGGGATCGTCTTGGGTGGACTAGAAGAGATATGCTGAGGTGTCGAGCCTTGAGGAAAATGGAGAATAGGCTCGGAAGAAGGTGGTGGGGTAGACGAACTGGGGTCAGAATTAGAAGTAGAGATGGAAGGAAAGATCTCGGCCGGGTCATCATCGATTGATTCTTCATTATTATCATCAATCTCTTCACCGACATGGTTGTCAAGCACTCTTCCAGATCTCAACGTGGTAATAGCATTCACATGATGTGCATAGCCAGGATTGGGTAAAGGTTGAGCTGGAACTTTCCCTTTCTCTCTAGCACTCATCTCGGCATTTAATCGAGCAATTTGTGCTTCCATCGATTTAATACTCTCATTTTGGGAAGTAGAGTTCCTTTTTATGTCATCGACGGAAGACCGAAACTTTGCCGTAGTTTGCATGAAATTTGTCAGAAGCAAATTCATGGTTTGTTCGAGTGAAGAGGAGTTATCTGAACCGACCGTTTGGAAAGAATTATTCCCAGGTGCAGAATTTGTGGCCGGATTTTGAAAAGTTTGTATTTGGTAGGGGTGCTGAATTATTTGAAGTGGCTGCTGTTGTGGTGGAGGAGCCCTTTGGAAATTATTTTGGTTTGGAACCGTGTTTTGAGTTTGTGATTGGTTCCAAGCAAAGTTAGGGTGATTCCTCCAACCCTGATTATACGTCGAAGAATACGGACTGTTTCTAGGTCTTTGTAGGAAAGCAGCATTGGTATGCTCATGACCTTGAAACGGAGAATTTAAAGGACATTCTTCCGTAAGATGTGATGGATCAGAACAGCATCCACAGACAGTTTTGGAGAGTGACATCTGATTTAGGGAGGCTGCTAAAAATTTATGTTAAATAGCTTCGAGTTTCTTTTGTATTGCTGCCATTTCAGCTCTAACTCTTATGGAAACATCAGATTGGTGATTACCACCCCTAGGTGATGGTTGACTGACATTCTCCCACTGTAAAGATCTTTCAGTGAAATCTTCTAAAAATCTCCAAGCTTCACCATCATCTTTAGTCATGAAGGTGCATTGACACATGGATTCAAGGGTCTGTTTTGTTGTAGGATTAATGCCCTCATATATAATTCTGCACAGATCCCATCTAGGGATTCCGTGATGAGGACATTGAACTAACAGATCCTTGAAGCGTTCAAAACACTTCGAGAATGGTTCATTTGGAAGCTGGGTAAATTGATTGATTTCGCTACGGACTCGAGCAGTTTTATGATTAGGGTAGAATTTCTTAAGGAATGCTGTTACGAATTCTCCCCAATTCAAAATGGAATGTGCGGCTGTGTTATAAATCCACTTCTCGGCTATATCGCACAAAGTAAACGGGAGAAGACGTAATCTCGTAGCATCCACAGAAAGCTGTGAAGTATCCATCATTGCGCATACATTTTCAAATTTGGTGATAAAGACATATGCGTCTTCAGACTCGAGACCGTGATATTTGGGTAGAAGATTGATGTATTGGGGTTTGATTTCAAAATTGTCCCCATTGGTTGGTGGAATGGTGAGACAGGTCGAAAGAGGACCTCGCATAGGATAACATCTCTCTTGGAGAGAGATGTGGGGTGGATTCTGCGCACCTGCGGACGGTGACAGAGTACTGTTAAAGAAGTTCGATGGAGAATCGTCCATCGAAGTGGGTGTGGAAGGGGGTGTAGAAAAAGTAGACGTAGAATTACCGACTTCGGAGTCGATAGGAGGAACGCGGACAAGATGGGCACTAGAATCCCGTGTCCAGCTGAGTATGCACTAAATGGTTTAGCACAAGTGGCAGCGTTGTGATAATTAAGGAAAATTGGATCGGTGTTTGGTTTTGAAAAATACGGATTTTTGAAAATATTCACACAAACAATGCACAAGCAACCCTAAATCTAGTGGTCATCTAGGTCAAGGCTCTAGACCGCTCCTAGACTTCCAGAAGACAAGTCGCAAGATAGATCCTCTACTGCCTCTTAGCCCCTTCTGTGGCCAGGTAAGTGCCAGGTAAGTGGGAGGTTCTCCACTACGTAAGTAGTGGGCCTAATTAAGTAACCACTTGCCTTAGACACACTTGCCTAGACACCACAAAAGAAACGCGGATAAGCAATAGATTACCCACGACCTCCTTCTGTCCTAAGTGAGCGCGATGGTCCTTAGAGTCTTGTCTAGATATTTTTTTAGTTAATGAGGGTGATGCGGATGCAAGTTTGTGATTTTTGGGGCTTAGGACGGGTAATGAAATCCCGACCTAATCTGAATTTTGGTCGTGCCCCTTAATTTCCTTGTTAAAAATGCAAACAACCAAGATCAAACACGAAATTGGTTAATGGAGCAGATGAGGGAAGAGATAAGAAAGACAGAAATATAACTGAGAATTTTCGTGCAATGAAACAATATTCCCGCCGCGGAACCGCCGCGAGATTCAACAATTGGCCGTGGATGCGCGGTCTTTTGATGAGATCCCTGCACAAAAATTTCAAGAATTGTTCCTGTTGACTCTCTGGACTTTTTTTGATGCTCTGAATATTTTTCCTCTCGCTCCACAGAATCCAGATCTCCTTGCAACAAATCACAACATATCGTTAAGCGCTTGTTACGAATTTTGATCTAAAAAAACTGATGGAATAATAAATTTTCCAACTCAAATTACAAAAACGAACAAATTAGCATACTATCCCCGGCAACAGCGCCATTTGATTGATCGAATTTTTGTATCGTGAATTTGTATGGAATGAAAAGTAATCACAATCAAAAATATTTATACCGCAATCAATTAACGGTGTCTTTGTAGGTTCGTTGGTGAATGCGGATCATCCATAGGGAAAGTATGATTTGATCGATTTTGTTTTAGTTGCGTTGGAAATTAAAGTATAAAAGAAAATTGTGAAGTTTAGTTTCGATAATCAAGAATTAGGTCTAAATTCAAGAAATGGTAAAAATCAAGAAAATATCCAAATTGTTTGAGTTATCAAGATTTGTAGAGAGGCTTGTCGGAATCAATTGAATCGATAGTGATGATTGATGCATTTAATTACAAATTCTTATCTATTGAAGATTTGTTGCTAGATCGATGACAATCAACGAGGTTTAGGGATTTATTGAAGAAACTAGGGTTTCTTCATCCTCATCCCTTGTCCTTTCGTTAATTAGCATTCAAATTCTAGCCTCTAGGAAATTCAATCATCGATTGTTAATCTCTAATTTAGAGCGAAAACATTCAAGAAAGCATCTCGCTCAAAACTAGGCCATCTTTGATTCAATTTCCTAGGGTTTACAAAACTCATAAGACTTAAGAATCATTCAAGAATTCATCAACATCATCTACCTATTCTTTCGATTCCGATGCAAGCGGAGTTTACTCACGCATCATTATAAAGCAATCAAGAACTAAGAATATCATAATGCGCGAGTGAACAGAAAGCAAGAATAAAATTGTCACCTTTTATTATTTGATGTTTCGTTACAATACATTCAAAGACTACAAGAATTGAGGAGGAACAAAAATCATCGAACTAGCTTCGCATCGTCTTCTTGAGTCGCGGATCGTCGTGGATCTCTTGCTCGGAAGAAGATCGGCGTTGCTTCAAAAGGCTCGTGGATGCTTGCTCAATTTGGAACTCGATGAATCTTGAATTGGCTTTTTGAAATGGATTTGGGGCTAGGGTTTTGAAATGCAAGTTGTGTCACTCAACTTGTGGAAATTTGGCTCAATATTCAATAACCCTAATTGTGTAACCCCCAAAACCTTAGATCTCGATCTCTTTTTATAACCACCTCATTTGAATCTTCCCTCCAAAGCTAGGTTGTCAGAGAGAGTCTTCTAGAAGAAGTTTGTTGGAGGGAATATTCTAGAATAAGGAATATTCTAGGATAAGGTTGTTGGGCCGAGCCTTCTGGATAAAGCCACGTGCTCTTTGGAGAGTCTTCTGGAAGCCTGGCCATTACAAGAACCCACGTGGAGGAATTTGAGATGCTGACGTGTGCAACTAGCCGCGGATCTGCGGCGGATAGGCCAACTCGGCCGCGGATCCGCGGTCAAGTTATAGGATCAGTTCTTGAAATCTTCTGTAGTGTTTGTTGTATGCTTTTGGGTCTTCATGGGATTCCTGGAATCTTTTTATTCTTTCTTGTTTACTGCCAGATTCTCATTCTTCGACCTGATGTATTTTTATCGGCACTTTTAGCTGTTCCAGCTCTTTTACCTGAAGAATTTCCTGCACACAGTCTCGAGACAAGGGTTGATATATACAGATCAATGCAATTAGTAATAATCACTTAATTTCTCTTTAGAATGTCGATTATAAGTATAACACAGGTTATTTGTTATTTTCCATATGAAATCATAATATGTGTTATAATTACAATAAATACCTACATATGAATGATAAGAGTAGGGAAATTAGCATGTTGAGAATGCACTATTTTCAACTGATCACTGACGTATTTCCGTGACGGGGTCATTGGATGACGTATTTCCGCGACGGGGTCATTTGCTGACGTATTTCCGAGACGGGGTCATTGGATGACGTATTTCCACGACGGGGTCATTGGACGACGTATTTTCGCGACGGGGTCATTGGATGACGTATTTCCGCGACGGGGTCATTTGCTGACGTATTTCCGCGACGGTGTCATTGGATGACGTATTTCCGCGACGGGGTCATTGGATGACGTATTTCCGCGACGGGATCATTTGCTGACGTATTTCCGCGACGGGGTCATCGTTGACGTATTTCCGTGATGGGGTCATTTTGCTGACGTATTTCCACGACGGAGGTCATTGGCTGATGTGTTTCCGCGATGGGGTCATTGGATGACGTATTTCCGTGACGGGGTCATTTGCTGACGTATTTCCGTGACGGGGTCATTGGATGACGTATTTCCACGACGGGGTCATTGGATGACGTATTTCCACGACGGGGTCATTTGCTGACGTATTTCCGTGATGGGGTCATTGGCTGACGTATTTCCGAGACGGGGTCATTGGATGACGTATTTCCGCAACGGGGTCATTTGCTGACGTATTTCCGCGATGGGGTCATTTGCTGACGTATTTCCGCTACGGAGGTCATTTGCTGACGTATTTCCGTGACGGGGTCATTTGCTGACGTATTTCCGCGACGGGGTCATTTGCTGACTCTAGGTTGTCTGTGAACCGTAGAGTCTTGGAACTGGGGACTTTGCCGTGGCTCCGATTGGTGATGTCGTGTCTGTATCCTGTTGGAATGAGGAGGAATGCCGTTGTTGGTTTCTAGGTTGTAGATGTGTCCGTCGAGATTTGGAACTAGGGACTTTTCCATGGCTCCGCTTCGTTGCGACCCTGAGGTCGGTTGTTGAAGTTACGTCTGCATCCTGCTGGTGTTGAGAAGGAACGCCGTGTTGATCTTATGAGATACAGATGTTGTTGTCGAGATTTGACTCTTCTTTTGACAGTGTCTGGTGGGGAAATGTGGTTCCCTTTTTGTTTATGCCCATGAATTGTATACATGGGTCAGAATGGACTCGCCTGTAGAGCAAAAGTTTCATTCTTTCATTTTTTTATTTCTTTCCGCGATGCTCTATCATTTCATTTTTTTATATCGCGAAAGTCGCGATTGCCCAATCATTTCGGCTATTTTTCGCGGTGCCCAATCATTTCGGCTATTTTTCTTTTTACTCGCTGTTTTTTATTGCGAATTGCCCAATTATTTTGGCTATTTTTTATATGCATATCTTTTACTTGCTAATTTTGTTGCAAGTTGCCCTATCATTTCGGCTATTTCATATGCATTTATAGCTCGCTGACTTTTTGCTGCGAGTATAGAACTTGGAATCTGATGCCAATCTTAGCATCAGCATCGCTGCGACTGGAATATTGCCAGGAGCGAATCATCACTTGCCGTGAAAGGACTTAGAATTTGTTACCGATTTAGGCATCAACATCGCTACCACTGGGACATTGCCAGGAGCGAATCATCATTTTCCTTTGTCGATTCGAACAAAGGTGGCTTAGTAAACATGGTTAGGATCCTGTCGACTAAGGCTTTTGACTTCATGAGCCGTAAGGGTATCATAAAGGTGTTTCTCCCTACGAGTTGTGAGGATCTCATAGGTGTGATTTCTCCTTAGGAATCGTGAGGATTCTTAAGTGCGTGTTCTCTTATAAGTCATAAGGATCTTACAAGAGCGTTTTCTCTTTATAAGTTGAGAGGACTTACAAGTGTCTTTCTCCACATGAGGACATTTCGCTCCATTGGCCGAACTTGGTGGAGGAGACGTTTATTTGTGCCCGTGGATTGTATACAAGGGTCAATATTGAACCACTTATAGGGCAGTCTGGGAAATGTGATGGCTTAAGAACAGGTTCAAATCACTGTAAGTTAAGTCTTTTGAATCCTATGAGCCGTGAGGGTCTCATAAGAGGGTTCTCCTTACGAGTCGTGAGGATCTCGTAAGTGTAATTTCTCCTTAGGGATCATGAGGATTCCTAAGTGTTTTGCTCCCTTGTGAGTTATAAGGATCTCACGCAGGTATTTTCTCCTTACAAGATCGAGAGGACCTTGCAAGTGTGTATGAATTTTTTATGAGCCTGCGCCCTTTCGGGTTTTCACAAACTCGCCGGTAGCCCTGCTGTTTTTACTCACGGAGCCCTTTCGGGTTTTCATCCGTGCCCCTTTCGCTTATGGACGTACCGTTATTTTTTTTGCGTCAGCCCAAGGATGCTACGGTCCGTAGCTAGTTTCAGGACATTACGGTCCGTAGCTAGTTTCAGGACGTTTCGGCCCGTTGTTAGTTTTAAGGACGTTTCGGTCCGTTGTTAGTTTAAAGACGTTTCGGTCCGTTGTTACGTTTTTGAGGCGAGGTTTCGCCGGATACTACTTATAGAGTTTGGGCTTAGGAAGATAGCAAGCGGACATAGGCGTCGTCATCTATCGTTGACCTAGGTCGTGACTCGTCAGGCGTAGTATTTTTGTAGAAACCGACCGTTTATTGGGCTAAAGGGTCTTTCGCCATGCATATCCATGAGTAGATAGACCCCTCCTTGGTAGACCCTGTCAATGATGTATGGGCCTTCATAGTTCGGCTCGAATTTCCCCCGTTTGGTACGATTGGGGATCATAGGTATCTTGACCACTAGCACGAGTTCGCCTTGGCGGAATGTTCTCGGCTTAGTTAATCTTTCGTATGAGCGCGTCATCCTTGCTTTGTAAGCTTCTAGGTTTTGATGCGCCATGAGACGAGTTTCATCGAGGGCGTCGAGCTCCTCAGGCCAAAAATGAGCATTCTCTTCGTCTGTTAGCTCGTAATGAACCGCCACTCGCAAAGAGGGTAGCTCTATCTCCAAGGGGAGTACTGCTTATGTGCCGAAATCCAATGCATACAGCGTTGTATTCATAACCGTTTTGAACGTGGTCCGGTAAGCCCAGAGAGCTTCATGCAGTCTCTCGTGCCAGTCCTTTTTATTTTTGGACACCGTCTTCTTTATGATCTTCGTCAAGGTTTTGTTGAAAGCCTCAGCTAGACCGTTAGCTCGTGGATTGTAGACCGAAGAGTATCTCCAAACTATATTATGCTGCTGTGCGAAGCGGCTGATTCTGTGACTTCTGTTGGCCGGCCCGTTATCGGAGATAATCCGCCGCGGAGTGCCGAACCGATAGATGACGTGTGTCTTGAAGAAGTGGAGAATGTTCTCCGTCTTCACTTCTCTTAGCGGTACTGCTTCTGCCTACTTGGAGAAATAATCGGTTGTCGCCAATATGAACCGATGTCCTCTGGATGACGCTGGTTCGATGGGCCCAATTATGTCGGTTCCCCACATTTCGAATGGCCAGCTAGCCACTGTTGGGTGTAGCGGGTTTGAATGCTGGTGGATGAAGTCTCCATGAATTTAGCACAAGTGGCACTGCTTTGTGTATTCGAGACAATCCTGAATCATCGTGGGCCAATAGTAGCCCATCCTTTTGATCTTCAGCTTCATCTTTGGCCCGGCTTAATGAGAACCGCAGAGCCCGTCATGAGTTTCTTTGATGACTCTCCTTACTTCTTCCAGACAAAATCGAATATCTTCCTTATCTTGTCTTGGGGAAAAGAATATGCTTGACCCATCTTCTTTATAAGAGACGGATCCCGGCTGCTCAATTCTCGATCGCGTGGCTTCTTAGACCCGCTTTGCCGCTGTCGAACGTTTTTTCCGTTCTTTAGTTTATTTTTGCCTCTGCGTCGGGTCTTCTGTATGACGGGCTGGCGACGAAGGGTATCGTTATTCTCCGTAGCCTGCTGAAGGAGGCGTTGCGTCCTGGCTTTCTCATAAATGGCCATTTCACGGTTGTGGTCATCCCGGACCTTTTGACCCGCTTTCCTTATTAGCTTGTCCATATGTTCTTTAAACGATGGACTTGGCATTTTTACGGCAGGATCTCGTTTTGGTTCAATTGCAGTGTCTTCTAACAGAGCATCTCCTTCTTCATCGAAGTCATGTATAACGTAGCAGCCATGGAATCGCTCCCGTTTCTTGGACTGAACATATCCAAGCCCGATTGTTTCCATTCTCCCGTTGGGCAATTTTCGCTGAGTTCTGGGGACGTTCCAGATCCAGTTGTAGAACTGAGCTTGTTGAGCAGTCTGTTTAAACGGTACGCCTTGGCGCCTCAACAGCCTTTTTAATCCTTTTGTGTAGTATCTGGGCAGACGGATGGGCTGGAGCCTTTAAAGCGTAGAATCGGCACCATGCCAGATTTCTTTCTCCACTTTGGTTTCTGCGGATCGATAAAAGAGGATCGCCTTTTCATCTTTTCGCCTGGGAGGGACGTAGAACGTCTGCAGTTCTTACACACTATAGGTATCAAGTGCGTCGAGCTCTTTGTAATGCTTTTGCGGAACCATGGCGATTTGCAAACTCCGTTCATCACCAGTAAAGGCTTGTATTGATGGCCGAACAGAAAATACTGCATTGACCTCATCTTCAGAGTCGCTGCCGAAGATCAACATAGGGGTAGACGGTCCGGGCTTGTTGTATTGGAGCGTCCTCGAATAGACTATCTCTTCTTCTTCCTCGGTATCGCTTCCGAAGACCGGAATAGTGGTGATAGCTTTTTGCTTGTTCTCCGGTTTATGGCACCTTTTCGTGTCTTCGAAGTCTGGTAAGAAGTACTTGGCGTCTTCATATTTGCAGACTTCGTTTACAGAGAATAGGTTCAGTCCCCCGTCACTGTGTATTCAAGCCCGTCTTTGAAGTACTTCATACACTGATGTTGTGTAGAAGGGATGATGTTATACTCGTGTAACCAAGGCCTGCCGAGCAAAGCATTGTAGCAAGTCTTGGCGTCAATGACGTGGAACTTGATGTCAGTGACGAGCGACCCAAAGCGTAATGTCAGTATTACGGACCCGAGCGTCCGTGATGACTGGGAGTCGAAACCAGAGATGGTGATTTTATCTCGAGCTAGGTGTTGCACGCTCATGCAAATTTCCTTTAGCACCCTCACGTTGAGAAGGTTGACAGAGGACCCGTTGTCAATTAGGATCTTCCCCATCTTGATGTCATGGCAATACCTAGAGACATAGAGGGGACGGTTGTACTCGCACGTCCCGAGGAGGAGGTCTTCATCGCTGAAGGTAATGTCCGCTGTGTGAACTTCTTCCAGCTTGTCCTTCATCTTTTCTTCGGCAAGGAAGACTTGAAACTGCCCGGGGTCTTGTAACGCCTTGATCAGGGAATCTCGCGCCTCTTTAGACAGGAGAAGGGCATCCAAGATGCTTAATTGTGAGGGTATCTTCCTCAGGTGTGCCAGGATATTATAGTCTACCTTGCTTTTCTTGGGCGGGTCCTTGGCTGCAAGCTCTTCGACGACTCGATCATCGAGGGCGATATCTTCAGGGACTTTTTCCTTCCCCTTATCTTTCTTATTCGATCCTTTGTTTGTGGGTCCGAGATTCTTTTCGGGCAGCGTACGATTTCGCAGTTGAATATTCTCACACCTCTTCGTTTCTTCCTCTTTTCCTGAGGTGGATTCTTTAAAGAGAGGGTCGAGAGCCATTTCTTCGTCAGAATCGCTCCCGAAGGTGAGAACTTTATATCCCCTGCTATCAACCATGTGACAGTTGCCGGCAGCTCTTCCACGTTCGTCTGTCGCTCTTTTTCGCCGTCGACGAGTTTCACGCTTCATCCTCTTGAAGTGTTGCCTGTGAGCGACATACCCTTGCCACCATTTTTTAAAGGCCATGCATTCTCCGGTAGGATGTGCAATCCTCTGATGGTATAAGCAATAGGTGGGATGTACATCCGCTTCGTCAGGGTGCATACCGCCGGGAGTATTCCCTTTGAAAAGTGGCAGCTTCATTCCCATGGACAAGGCTTTGGAGAACCGTTTCCTCGTCTTAAGTTTACTTTTGTCTATCGCAGATGTGCTTTGATCTGGTTGGAGTGTTTCGTGACCCGTGACTTCTTTAAATTGAAGCCGACTCCTGGCCTTTTCGAACATGGCCATTTCGCGTTCTTGATCATCCTTGCTCTTCTGACGGGCTTCGTTCAGCAGCAGGTCGATCATCTCGTCAGACGGTTCCAAGGGTTTTGGCTTTGATTCTGCTCCCAGTCTCTCTGCATCAGGAGCTTATTTACCATCTATTGACGAGTGAGAGATCATGTGGCAGCTCGCCACATAATCCTCGGGCTCTTCTGAAGAATCGTCTCCTTCATCAGCGTTATCGTCTTCATTCTCAAGAACATGCTTGAAGAATTCGTCCAATGTAATTGGGGTCCGTGCCTTCTAGTTATATTCTTCCAGTGCATCGATATGCCTTTGCAGATCCATGCGCTTGTCGTCAGGCTGCACGGGCTTCTTGGTTTTCTTCTTCTTCTTCGAATACTTTGACGGCTGGGCCTGGGAGTTTTGCCCATTGTTACCAATTCTTGGTGTTGGGCGCGGTTTCAGCATCCCCTCAACGATTTCTGGCTCTAGCGGGCTTTTCCACCTGAATGTCGGGCATGCTTGAAGATCTTTCAGTATTCTTTTAGTTTTTGACGAAAGAACTACTTCCCATTGAGCTTCCTCTATGAATGAGCATGATGCCCCCGGCGTGTCCATCTTTTTCGGAGCGTGTAGTTGTGGCGGGTTCACCCTCCAGTTTTCAGATAGCGTGAATTTGCCTTGCTGGTATTGGTCCTCAATCCAGCTTTTAAAGAAGAAACAATCTTCGATCGGATGGCCCAACATTCGGTGGTATGGGCAGTAGTTGGGATTGTTGACATCATCAGGCTGCAGTGGGCTCTTCGGATCCGGCAGGGTGATGAGCCTGTTGCGCACTGCTAGTTCGAACAGTCTCCTCATTTTATCCCGGGGAAACGAGTAAGGACGTCTCAATTTCTCGTCGAGGAATCGCGGTTTGTTGCCTTGGCGAGCAGCTGGATTTGGATCATTCGGCTGTTGCTGAGGGTTGGTAACGAAGGTTGCTTTTCCTTTGCCCTTTTCATTTCATGGCTCCGTTTTTTAGGAGGACGGTCTATGGCCCATCTGGTCCATCTGGTCCAGCTTGTCGATCAAAGCCTGGAAAGTGGTCGTCTTGAAGAACATCATGAATCGGGAAATGGTCGCTTACGGGTCAAGGGTCCTTATGAATATGCCCACGGCAGGAGCTTCTTATATACGTTGTTTGCATCTCGACCATAGGTTCCGCCACCGGATTGCATACTGCACCCATGTCTCTCCTGGTTTCACCCTGGCATTGATCAATGCCGTGATTGGGGTGCGTTCGCTGGCGCTTACGAACCTTTGTGTAAACAGTAGCTCTATTTCTGCAAATGTCTTAACGGAGTCATTCGGGTGCTCAGAGTACCACTCAAACACTGTCTCCGATAAGCTGCCAACAAACCGGCGAAGCATCAGTTTATCGTCACCCCCAGTATTACCGCACAAGGCTCTGAATTGAGCAACGTGCTAGTGTGTATTACCCGTCCCCTTATACACGTGGAATTTGGGGATCGTATATCCCGGCGGGTACTTTATTTGATCGTACCTACCCGGATAGGGTCGTCCAGTCTTGACGATTTGGCCAGCGACTTCGCTCGCCTGGTGAGCTCGTATCTGTTGAGCTATGTAGTCATCAAGGACGGCTTTGGAGACGGTCTCTTCCTTGGCCGCTGATAGAGCCGGAAGAGGGTTTGATGTCTCCCCTCTGTCGTCTTCAAAGATAATCGGAGGGTCTTCAGCTGGGGGATTCGGCTGTATCATCATCCTGACCATATCTTGGAATAGAAGAGCCATTTGCTTTATATTAGCCGCTTGTTCCACGGCTTCTTTGTCTTTCTTCTCGAGCATCCTTCGGAGGAATTCAGCATCGGTTTCCTGCTCCTGACGCGGCTCCGACGATGATTCCGGGCTTTCTTTTAGCCCGGTGAGTGCGGCCATCTTCGTTAGCACCTCTTGGAGCTTTTGCTGTTGTTGCTCCTGAGCCTTTGTCACAGACCGTGTAAGTGGTCGATGATACGTGGAGATACGGCTATCCTCTTTTCCAGACGCCATGTAAATGGTGTGCACTATCATGCCCCAGGACTTGGGGCGTTTGGATTTAGTGCCCTTGAGATTGGTCGCAGACACGGGGATTTTCTCCGGCCTTCTCCTTTTGTGGGCGGTCGAAGTTGAGAGGGCCATTGCAGCAGGCACCCAAGCAGACGACACCTTCTGTGGTACGACATGGTGGTCATTCTCTTGCCGAACCTTCATCTTCTTCTGTCGGTGGGGGTAGTTTTGGTCAACTACAGAATCTTGGACTCTTCGCCAGACCCTGTGAATTTTGGATGACAGCCGCAGAGGGGGCTGCTCTAGCTTCGCCTTTGTAACACTTTCAGCGGGTGGTGGGGACCTTTTCAACATGGCAGTTGGAGAGTTCTTGCGCACCCTCCTAAGCGGATCAAAGCTGTTCCCAGTTGGAACAGCAGCATCGATTTCCACCGTTGGAGCTGGCGGAGTCAGTCCAGAAGGGGAACTGCCCCCAGCTTCCCTCATTCGGTGCCAGTGGCGACGTCGAGCATGTCGTGTGTTCATCACAGAATACTGCATTTTATACCGCCCATTCTTACGCTCGGTTGTTTATAGGTATGTGCTTTTAATCCGTGTTTGTTACATATTTGCAGGATACAGGTTCTCGGTTCTAAAACGGTGAAATTCATAGAAAACACGACAAAATCCGGGTTCCTGCCAACCACTGAGAAAACACGGTCTCCGCTCGTCATCCGTATGTTGCCAGATACCAGTTTAGGAAGACAAAATGTCAAATCAATGTCACCTTCATGCATAAGGCTCAATGGCAACAACAAGTTCCAAGAAATCTACGCGGAGCTCGAGGCAATCATGACAAAATACATCCACAAAAAGTCCACCTTTCCTCAACAGAAATTCTGGAAGAATTGTGAATGTATTTTCAGAAAATACATATACCAGACAATAAAGGACAAGAAACCAGGGAAGCACAGAAAATCAGAGCCCCTAATCCCACTATAGGG
The DNA here is from genome assembly GCA_030015575.1 of Agapanthus africanus. Lineage (NCBI taxonomy): Eukaryota > Viridiplantae > Streptophyta > Magnoliopsida > Asparagales > Amaryllidaceae > Agapanthus > Agapanthus africanus. Next base: position 998,601,977 of record CM057337.1, read on the forward strand.
CCGCGGATCCGCGGCCAATAGGGGGTATTGGCGGCGGATCCGCGGCCGTACGGCCTCGACAGAGTATCATCTTTTGGGGGCTGTCTGGTAATTTTGTCTATGGTCAGATGGTTGCCCTAGGGTTTCATTTCCCTGCCTATAAATACAGCAGAACTTGCCAAAGCCAAGGGTTCATTCTTGTAGCCTCTTTTGTAGTTTTTTTTTGTATAGTTCTTCTTCTTCTTCTTCATTCTTTTTCCATGAAATTGTAGTGAGAGCTTTTGAGTGGGAGATTAATGAAGATGAGGGTTTTGTATCATTCTCTTGTGTTTCTTCTTCCCCTTGAGATTTTTGCTTTCTCTTGCTCATTCAACCTCTTCATTGAGCTTGAATGGTTAAGGGTTAGTTATTGATCTCAAGGGTCGTATTTTCTCACGGGACTAGCACTTCATTTCACATGCGTTCTCTACCCTTCCCTTGATCTTGCAACCTCTTCATTGAGCTTGCAAGTTTAAGGGTTGGCTATTGATCACATGCTTGTCTTGAGTCCTAGTTTCGTATTCTTTTTATCGCTTTTTATTATTCGCAATTTATTACCTTGTCTTTTATTACTTGCAATTTACTTACTTGCAATTTTATTCCTTGTACTTTAATTACTTGTATCTTTTCTTTTCTTTGTTCTTTTCTTTTTGTCCTCTCTTTTTGGTTCTCTTTTGTGAATGTATGTAATTATTGTTGTTAAGATAAAATACGGTATTATAAGTTAACATTTCTTTGCCAATTCCTTTTCCCGTTATTTTCCATTTGAACTTCGCCCAAACCATACGCAAGCGCTCCGTTAGGCACCGTACCCTGACAAGGTAACGGTGATTCCTAACCGCGACCGGTTGCGTTCGGTTTGGCCGGAGGCGAAAGCAAGAGACAAGAACGGAAGGACAAGGGTAAATAAGCCGGATTCCACGAATACCGCGCTTAAATCCCCTAATCCACGTTGTTGCCAATTGCTTAGCTTCAATTGGTCAAGACTCGGCTCAAAGGTTTTGAGTACGGATTTCTTTAGCTTATAATCTCGTATCTTTTCTTAACAACTTTATACTTGCAGATAAACACATAGGTTAGAACAAACTCATACAGATTCTTTATTGACTCGTCTAAAGACAAGAAGGTAAGATAACACCATCTCCCTGTGGACCGACCCGTGCTCAACCGGCTAGCTGCATAGCGACACCGTCCTGATCGCGGTTATACATTAATTCTTTGAACATCCGACACGCTTTTGGCGTGCGATCAAATGGGGCCGCTGCCGGGGAGACGGTAGCGTATTTTCTTTCTTGTTATTCGGGTTAATATTCTTTTTGTATATATATATATAAAAAAAAAAATTCTTTTTGTTTTTTTTGATAATTTTTGTGGGCAAGTGTGCAGATTTTTGCGTATTTGCAAACTGCGATTGTGGGGAGCAAAGTGTGCTTTCAAGGCAAAGGTGATTACGAAGTACAGTGCCAAAGATCCGGGTAGTTTGACCCGCGCAAGCGAACCTTTCAAGCTTACCGGATTTGATTCAACGGGGGTTTCCTAACCCAAAACTTAAACGATACGTACTTTACTAACACCTTCTTCTCAAATCCGACGCATCCAATATACTATTCTTTGCAGGATTCTTTGCAAGTTCGCTAGCAAACGCTAAAACTTAACTAACCCGTATTTTTTGCAGTGCTGCGCTTAAACTAAAAAAAAAACAATTGTTTGATTCTTTATAGAATTTTTGAATTGCGCATTGCATACATTAATACGGACTTAAGGGCAAGCGAACCCCACAACATACGGTAAAGGATTTCATCACCTTTTCCGTGGCCCACAAATCACGAACTTGAGCATAACGTTTACCCACACAAATTTTAAAAGAAACTAGACTTTAAGCCTTAAGGACTTCGCGCTCACTAGGAGAAGTTAATTGTGTTTAGAACCTTGCTTAACGGTATGTTGTTTACGGGGTGTCTAGGAAAGTGTTAACGGCGAAACCGCCAAAATAGAAAGGGTTATTTAATTAAGGAACTTCGCGAAAGCGTTGGAAAACCTCCCCTTATCTCTGCACTTACCTGGCCTCGTGATCAGTGTATCTTAAGCCCGTTTCTCGACACAGTTTTACTTCGACAATCAAGTTCTGGAGCAGGTCTAGTTGACCTAGGTGAACCCTAGAACGATTAGGTGTGTGGTATTTTTGTGTCGTGATTGTTTTTGTCCATATTCTTTTTTGTGTATACTTCATTCTTTTGTTAATATAAAAAAAAATTAAAAAAAAATATCACATTCTTTTTTCCCTCCTTTTCTCTACCTTTCTTTCTCTCTCTTCATATCATGGGTACTCCACCTCGCAAAACTCTTGCCGAACTTTGGTACCCACAACCAGACATTACTTCCTACGGTTCTTGTTTTGGTCGAACTTCGAACGATCCATCCATGCCAAAAATTTCTTTGAAAGATCGAATAGACGCGTCTAGAACGAACAACTGGACCCCGCAATCCACTTTGTATCAACCTTTTCAAACATTCACACCTTCTTGCGTTGATACCCCTTTTGAAAATCCAGTTGTAACCCCGAGACCTATGTCTATTGCTGAACGTATTGAACAATCTCGTAGCCGATCTTTCACTCCTTTCACCACTACAAATTCTTGGGATCAACAATTCCACTCACCTTCTTATCCCAATGTTGATCCCACTCCTGTCCAGCCATTCAATTCCTACCAGTCCTACCCAACTTTTACACCTTCCCTAGACATTGCATCAGAACAGCCATTTGGGAGTTTTCAGTATCCAAACAACTTTGAATCTTTTACTGAAACCCCCTCACAACCCATGTCTAGTCTGGAACAGTCGTTGGAAGACTTTAGGGTAGTGTCAAGCCAACAGATGATGGATTTGAATGCGTCCATGGCCGCTCTCATACAACCTACTGACTCGGTAGCTAGTTTCCAGCTAGCTCCAAATTTTCCAATGTATGAAGAGGCGGTAGGACAGGCTGTGAATTTGAGTGGAGAGAGTGAGATGTACCCCCTTACAAATCAAACCTACCCGTCCCAAGTTGAATCCCACAACTCTTGTTTTGAAAGTCTATCGAGTGTCCCACATGCTTTATCAATTGAAGATAGAATGCTTAATGAGTTGTGCGACTTTGTAGTGTTTGATTTACCTGATTGTGAAGGGTCCCTTCCAAGTGAAACCAATCCCAAACCTTTTGACCTCTACACCTCCACTCTAGAACCTGAATCAATTGAAATCCATGCTTTTGTAGAGGTGTCTGAGCATATTGATTTTCACTTGATTGAGGATATCGACGCTGGGAATATTTTGGATGATGAACCCGTAGATTTGACTGAGTTTTTCTCTCCAATTCATCATCCCGAGTCATTAACTGTTTTTCCCGAACAACATATGCGTCTGGACTTTGATGAAATATGCATGGATAAGCTTAACTTTGAGGAGAATTTTGAGGATATTTTTGAGGATGAAACAGTTCTAGATGATGAGTCGGATTTTCCAATTCATCCTGTTCCTTTCACTGACTGTGTACACCCTCCAGAACCCTTAACCGATTCCCTTCCTCAACCACTTCCCTCCATCCTTTCCATCGTTCCGACCTTGCAAGAACCCGTACCATTTTCACTTCCTGTGTTTGGTTTACCAAGTTCGGCGTACCCATGGTTTCTTACGAATCTTGAGGGATTCGACCCAATTTCTCGACGAGTAAATATATTAGCACAATCACTTTTCACACATCGGTCATCACAAATTGTGCTAATCTATTTACTCCATTTGCACCCTCAAGTTCGTATTCCACTTCTTTTTCCCTTCCGCCATTCTTCTTCCTCGCATATACCGAGACCGTATACCACTTCTATCTCCATACGGTCTCGCGTATTCTCCCTCTCTTTTCTCTACGCCTTCTTCCACCAACCTGTACATTATAGCGATAAAATCTTTGAATGGTTGGTGCTCACTTTTGGCCTGTGTAAGGCCTTGTATAGCTTGATACTGTTCTCTTTCCCCCCTAATCCTGAACTTCAACGCTTAACAGTGGAAACACTGTTTTACTTAAGTTTGGGGGGACACTTTTTTTGTATATATTTTTTGTTTTCCTTTTTTGTCTATAATTTGTTTTTGGGGGAGCGCCGATAATTTTGACCCTCTTGGTATAGCCTGACAGTGAGGGCACTGTCAAGTTTAAGTTTGGGGGTACGCTCGGTACGCATTTCTTACCTTCGCATTCATATGTATATTTTGCATCTGCATATTTAAAACCATAAAATCCATAAAAATCTGAAAATTTTCTAAAAATATAAAAACTTTTTTGTCAAGTTAGCTTGTGGAAGAACTCTGATTCAACATTCGACGGTTTTTGTTTGAAAAAATAGGAATAACTAAATCTTATGTTTAGATTTTGAAAACCTGAAAGATAACTCTCCTTTGAAGTTAACTATAGCTGATATACGTCTTTACATCACACTACACGTGTCGTGAGTTGTGGAAATTAGAAGACAAGTCTTTTATGTCTAAAAAAACTTTTAAATGGATCAATGATTTTCTGAGGATCAAATAGGTTTGTTCTGAAATAAGTAATATCAAGAATAGTTTATGAAGTGAAGTGAATATGTAGGAATGTTATTGATGCCCTAATTGGAACTAAGTCTGAAAAATAACCCATCTGAAACTTGATTGGAATGATTACACACCAAACCCACTAAACACGTCTTTTATCCAAAAAAATAATGGAACTGCCGGTTATATCTCCGTTCGTATTAAATCATCTGATTTTCACGCAAACTGTCTTTTGTTTTTGGACCTGGGTAACTTGAGTAATTAAGTCCGCCGGGGTGTTTCTACACCTAATGCCCTAAAACCAACTGGTTTGGGTGCATTGGCCCAAAACTCGCTAAGAAGCCTAGAAAGTCCAGATAAAAACAAAGTCAAGCAAGTGTTCTCTCCGAGTTAAAATTCCTAACGGTTCTTTGTGTGAGAATAATCTTGATAAAAGACAGGCTTTTATAAAAAATTTTAACGGAGATATGAAGGTTTTATTCTATGATAAAGACTATTGCACGTTCACAGAGGTGTGTATGAAATGAAAACAAGAAAAAGGTGGAGTGAAAAATACGACTTAGTTTCCTGTTAAGGAAGATAGAAATTCTGAAGTTGAAACCTTACTGGAAAACGAAACTTGAAAAATGCTTAACTCTTTATAAAACTTATGTGGTCCTTTTAAAATTGTTATCTGGGCTTTATTGTGCGACATGATGACTTTAATCGATCCTTCTGGAACTTAACGACACTAATTGCACTGCACGTAAAGACATATAAAATCTGTAGTTAAATAAGAAGCGAGGTGTGAAAAATAAAGGTTCGATAGTCTAGACTTAGGATTATAGAATTGTTATTTTCTGAAACAAAAACTTTAGGGTTTGAATCTTAGTTATTGTACAAAACTAGCTTGACCGGATTTTGTGGGTAGTATCCGCTGAAAACCCTCAGGAGACAACACTCCTCCTACTAGGGACACCTAGAGGTTTAACGGCTTGTTGCACGCGCTCAGTGCAATCGCGTTCCCTGCGAAAGTGCGGTTATCATTTTATTTTCGTGAATAATTGGTTTTGCTCGGGACGAGCAAAAGTTAAGTTTGGGGGTATTTGTTCATCACAGAATACTGCATTTTATACCGCCCATTCTTACGCTCGGTTGTTTATAGGTATGTGCTTTTAATCCGTGTTTGTTACATATTTGCAGGATACAGGTTCTCGGTTCTAAAACGGTGAAATTCATGGAAAACACGACAAAATCCGGGTTCCTGCCAACCACTGAGAAAACACGGTCTCCGCTCGTCATCCGTATGTTGCCAGATACCAGTTTAGGAAGACAAAATGTCAAATCAATGTCACCTTCATGCACAAGGCTCAATGGCAACAACAAGTTCCAAGAAATCTACGCGGAGCTCGAGGCAATCATGACAAAATACATCCACAAAAAGTCCACCTTTCCTCAACAGAAATTCTGGAAGAATTGTGAATGTATTTTCAGAAAATACATATACCAGACAACAAAGGACAAGAAACCAGGGAAGCACAGAAAATCAGAGCCCCTAATCCCACTATAGGGCCGCGGATCCGCGGCCAATAGGGGGTATTGGCGGCGGATCCGCGGCCGTACGGCCTCGACAGAGTATCATCTTTTGGGGGCTGTCTGGTAATTTTGTCTATGGTCAGATGGTTGCCCTAGGGTTTCATTTCCCTGCCTATAAATACAGCAGAACTTGCCAAAGCCAAGGGTTCATTCTTGTAGCCTCTTTTGTAGTTTTTTTTTGTATAGTTCTTCTTCTTCTTCTTCATTCTTTTTCCATGAAATTGTAGTGAGAGCTTTTGAGTGGGAGATTAATGAAGATGAGGGTTTTGTATCATTCTCTTGTGTTTCTTCTTCCCCTTGAGATTTTTTCTTTCTCTTGCTCATTCAACCTTTTCATTGAGCTTGAATGGTTAAGGGTTAGTTATTGATCTCAAGGGTCGTATTTTCTCACGGGACTAGCACTTCATTTCACATGCGTTCTCTACCCTTCCCTTGATCTTGCAACCTCTTCATTGAGCTTGCAAGTTTAAGGGTTGGCTATTGATCACATGCTTGTCTTGAGTCCTAGTTTCGTATTCTTTTTATCGCTTTTTATTATTCGCAATTTATTACCTTGTCTTTTATTACTTGCAATTTACTTACTTGCAATTTTATTCCTTGTACTTTAATTACTTGTATCTTTTCTTTTCTTTGTTCTTTTCTTTTTGTCCTCTCTCTTTGGTTCTCTTTTGTGAATGTATGTAATTATTGTTGTTAAGATAAAATACGGTATTATAAGTTAACATTTCTTTGCCAATTCCTTTTCCCGTTATTTTCCATTTGAACTTCGCCCAAACCATACGCAAGCGCTCCGTTAGGCACCGTACCCTGACAAGGTAACGGTGATTCCTAACCGCGACCGGTTGCGTTCGGTTTGGCCGGAGGCGAAAACAAGAGACAAGAACGGAAGGACAAGGGTAAATAAGCCGGATTCCACGAATACCGTGGTTTAATCCCCTAATCCACGTTGTTGCCAATTGCTTAGCTTCAATTGGTCAAGACTCGGCTCAAAGGTTTTGAGTACGGATTTCTTTAGCTTATAATCTCGTATCTTTTCTTAACAACTTTATACTTGCAGATAAACACATAGGTTAGAACAAACTCATACAGATTCTTTATTGACTCGTCTAAAGACAAGAAGGTAAGATAACACCATCTCCCTGTGGACCGACCCGTGCTCAACCGGCTAGCTGCATAGCGACACCGTCCTGATCGCGGTTATACTTTAATTCTTTGAACATCCGACACACTTTTGGCGTGCGATCATCGTGCGGCCGGGATCACCTCCATTGTCGGGGTAGCTTCATCGTGCTTCATGCTTTGATGAGAAACTGCTGTTGGTGCCAGCCTGTCGAAGACTGACGTCCGTTGAGAAGGAACGTTCAGCCTGTTGAAGACTGACTTTTGGGCAGGGGAAGCAGCCTTGGTGACTTTGCCTGAAGCGAGAGTTGGAGCGGCCAGTCTTGCAAAGATCGATCCTTTAGCAGGAGAAGACGCCTTGACGATTTCCTCTACTTGAGCCGGAATGGCTATCTGTTTTGGGATAACCCGTTCAGGTATTGCAGGCTTCTTCGTGGGCCCACTTAAGCTCAGGCTCAGCCTGTCGAAGACTGATGCAGTAGACTTGGAATTGGACGTCCCGTTGAGAGGGGCCGTGGTAATGGTGAGCCGATCAAAGACCGACTTCTTCGGAGCTTCCTGTGACGGCATTGGGATGCTGAAGCTTGTCGGTGGGATCATGGTCCCAAAGAACAGTCCAGTGGTGGCCTGAGTTACCTGTTCCACTGGCATGGCGAAGATGGAGGCCGCTTGGGGCCCATAGGTCACTCCTCCGGTGAGGACAGAGTGGGAGTTGTTGTTACAGCTTGTGCAATTGGAAGCCATTTTCTCAGCACGGGAGCAAGACACCAAATCTTAGTACCTCGAATCCAGGGGTAACCATATTAAACCGCGATTCGTTCATGAACACGACACACGAAGTGTGGAGTGGAAAGAGGAAAAGGTCCCACCGGGCGTGCCAGAATCTGTTCGCCGCCGAAAACCAGGAAGACAAACGTCTTGCCTGAATTTGGGGGCATATGCTATTTAGCTTTATCCGTCCACCTCTCCGAAGATGCCAAGTTGATTTATGGCACCGTGTATTGGAGGTTTAGACGGATGCGGCCGTTGTAGCAGACTTCGTCAGATTCCCCCTCGTGTAAGAGGGGTTTTTTGATTGTGGGGACGCTCTTCCCTGCAAGCGCAAGCCCCTGCAGTTAATTACGCTACCGCATCGCGGTAACCACTTTCTCCTTCTCCAGATGGTCACTTCGTGTCATGTGTGTTTGTTTTATTTTTTTGGTTGCCCGTGGATTGTATACGGAGACTAATTTATGTTGTCGCCCGTAGGGCGAGGATTAGTCCAAATCCGTATTTTCTTAGATTTGGGTTTGGGTTGGTTTAAGGACCGTTAGTCTTGTTTTATACTAAGGTCAACTCAAACGTTTGTTGAGGATACGTTAGTCTAATTTTATACTAAGATCTACTCAACAGGATTTTGGGATCATTTAGATCCGACAAAAGAGTGTTTGGACTCTATCGTCTTAGTTTAGGGACATTGCGGTCTATAAGTTTAAGGACATCATAGTCCATAGAGTTTAAAGACATCATAGTCTGTGGGGTTTAGTTTAGGGACGTTGCGGTCCATAAGTTTAAGGACATCATAGTCCATAGAGTTTAGTTTAGGGACGTTGCGGTCCATTGTTAGTTTTAGGACGTTGCGCTCCATGGGGTTTAAGGACATCGTAGTCCATGGAATGTCTGGTTGTCGGGACCAGCCACCTCTCTGAAGACGTTGAAGAATTACAATGACACATATCAAAGGAATGAAGAGATGTACCCTTGAACCAATGTTGGTTGGGAGATCTGTAATCAGGTTTAGGACTAAGACCAATTCGGGAAATTGCGAGCACATGGGCTCGGTTGGTCTGAGTTATGGACTTGTGGCCAACTTGGGCTCAGCCCACTCAGTTTTGATTAAAATGTTGATCATTTGTTTGGGTGTTGAACATTTGTTCGGGCTCAATCCCTTTTTGTTCAATAATGCCGAGCATTAACTTGGGTTCTGACACCCCTCTTTTCTTTTTGTCTTTTATTGAGTGTTGAACACTCTTTATGTACAGAGCGCTTTATGTACAGAGCGCTTAGCGCTGAGCGCCAAACTTGGAGCGCTAAGGAGATTCTTCTAAAATAGCGCCCACGTGGGGAGCACGCGGAGCGCTTGGCGCCGAGCGCCAGATTTGGAGTGTTGGAGCTCTTAAGCGCTTCTTTTAGAATAGCGCCCACGTGAGGAGCACGTAGAGCGCTTGGCGCTGAGCGCCAGACTTGGAGCGCTGGAGCTCTTCTTTTGAAGTAGCGCCTACGTAAGGAGCCCCTGGAGCGCCAGACTTAGAGCGCTAAAGCGATTCTTTTGAAGTAGCGCTCACGTGAGGAGCACGTGGAGCGCTTGGCGCTGAGCGCCAGACTTGGAGCGCTAAAGCGCTTCTTTGGCGGTTCTGATTAACTTTGTGCTCTGAGAATTAAATTCTCGTTTATAAGAGACTTTGTCTCATAGATCTAAGAATTAAGTTCTTCTTTTATGAGGAGATGCTATGATCTCTTTGTTTTTGCGAAAAACTTTGTCTTATGGATATGTGATCTAGAAAAAGAACCGAGTTCTTATGATTTGAGAGTTAAACTCTCAAAAATCGAGGAGATGTTATGATCTCACTTATTATTATTTACCTTGAAGAAAATTTCTTCTTCTTAGAGCTTGCTCTTCTCTTTTTCTTTTCTGAGAACTTGAAGTTTAGGGGAGGGGGGTTCTTCTGTGAAAGACTTGAAGTCTTGAGGCCTTTATATAGTGGAGGCTGATTTGTTGAATCAATTAAGGAAATCTTTTATCTGATTGAATTGGGGATCTTTCCCACCGTTGGATCTTTGATCCTAGGGCTTCTGTTTTACAAAAGACATCTTTCTTGTTATTTAACAAGATTGGGAAATTATTTTCCCATACAGAGATTATTCTGTATCTTGGTGATTTTTAATCACCATTGGATCTTTGATCCAACGATACTCTGATTTACAGAGCACAATCTTTCTTATTTGGAAAGATTTGAGGAGTATTTCCTCAACAGAATTAAATTCTGTAATTTGATGATTTATTCATCTCAGTTGGATCTTTGATCCAATGGTGGAGAACATTTAGTTCTAGCGCTTGGCGCTCTCGTGCTTTACACATGAGGCGCTACTTCAGAGTCTTTGACTCTTAGGGCGCCAGCGCTCTCGTGCTTTGCACGTGAGCGCTGCTTCAGAGTTTTTAGCGATGGCGCTCTTGGCGCGAGCGCTCTCGTGCTTTGCATGTGAGCGCTGCCTCAGACTCTTTGACTCTTAGCGCTAGCGCTCTTGGCGCGAGCGCTCTTATGAGGCAATCCCTCAGAGTCTTTGACTCTTAGCGCTGGCGCTCTTGGCGCGAGCGCTCTCATGCTTTATACGTGAGGTGCTGTCTCGGTTTAAATTTCAAATTTTGAAATTTTAAATAGAGCTTTGCTCTTTGATTGGGGGAAACATGTATGTCTACAAGCAAAATGGGCACGGATGAAAACTCGAAAGGGCTCCGTGAGTAAAAACAGCAGTGCTGCCGGCGAGTTTGTGAAAACCCGCAAGGGCGCAGACTCGTAAAAAATTCATGCACACTTATAAGGTCCTCTCGACCTTGTAAGGAGAAATTACCTGTGTGAGATCCTTACGACTCACAAAATGGAGCAACATACTTAGGGATCCCCACGATTACTAAGGAGAAATTGCACTTACGAGATCCTTACGACTCGAAAGAAGAATCCCCTTATGAGATCCTCACGGCTCATAGGATTCGAAAGCCTTAAGTTACAGGGACCTGAACCTGTTCTTAAGCCATCACATTCCCCAAGTTTCCCTACAAAAGGTTCAATATTGACATTTGTATACCGAACAGCAAGATTGCATATCGGGGAATATATCGGCCAACGCGACGGTGCGGTGGGTAAAAAACCCAAGTAGCACAGACCCTAACGGACTTCTATTAGCAGGAGTTAATTGTGACGTTAGGACACCCTTGCGAGAACTTCTCGATTCGTCTCGACTCGTGAGAAAATTAGTGTCCTTGCGAGAACTTCTCGATTCGTCTTGACTCGTAGGGAAAAGCCTTAGGCAATAGGGATAAGGACCTGTTTCCTAAGCATTGGGGCCCTGCAAGTAGGTCCAAGATGGACTATTGCATACTATCCATGGGCCACACTCTCCAAAATCGAATATCGACAAGGAGGAAAAAAACCACTTACGAGTCCTCTCGGCTTGTAAGGGGGAAAATTCTCTTATGGGATCCTTACGACTCTCAAGAGAAAACGCACTTAGGAGTCATCACGACTCGTAGGGAGAAAAGTTTTTATGAGACCCTCACGGCTCATAAAGTTGAAAAGTCTTAGGCGGCAGATCAAAGCCTTGTTTCCTAAGCCATCTTTGCCCTACAAGGAGGTCAAGATGGACTATCCATGGGCCACATTCTCCAAAGTCGGATATCGACAAAAAAAACACGTACGAGTCCTCTCGACTCGTAAGGGGGAAAACTCTCTTGTGAGATCCTTACGACTCTTAAGAGGGAACGCACTCAGGATTCCTCACGACTCCTAAGGAAAAAATACACCTACGGGATCCTCTCGACTCGTAGGGAGAAATAACCATCTTGAGACCCTTACGTCTCATGAAGATGAAAAAAGTCTTAGGCTACAAGGACCTTAAACTTGTCTCCTAAGCCCTCAATTCCATGGCCATGCATAATTCTGCACTACTTCACCCACGTACATACTTACGTGGTCAAAGTAGTGAGGGGCATTTGTTCCCGCCAAAATCTTCGGCCAAGAGCTATTTGTTCCTGTTTACACCAGTTTAAGTTTCATTTACAGATATGTGTGAAATCGGGCTTATTCATATACGCACATGCGTACATCAGAAGAAGAACAGAAGTTAGAAAGGGAGCACTTGGTGGTCAACGACAAAAAGAAAGCATTTAATTGAACATTTTATTCTACGGGAAATAGATCACCAAACATGAGACCGAAAGTACAGGGATCCACAAAACTATGGATAAAATTCTCTAACTCCATCTCTGCCTTCTCCACCATGTTACAGCGGCGATTATCACGAGGAGTCGCTTCCCATCGGTCAGCACCGTGCCCATCAGCGAAGGCAGACATGATGGCCCGCTGAGCCCGTATCTGGCTTAGCAGCTGAACAGAGCGATCCCTCAGAGCCGTGGTAATCAAAAGCGCCTTATGAAAGCACTCGATCTTGTCTTCCGCTGCGTCTAGTATCGCCGGAGTTATCTCCGCTGGATGAGGGGGAATGTCATCGAGCACGGACAAGAAGACCATCCGGAGCCAAATGGAGCCGATGGGGAGAGGAGATCCTCTACGAGTCAAGAGCTCGTACAATACCGTACCGCATTGGCCATCCGTAAGAGCAGGTTCTCCAAGCGTGCAGCAAAACGAGGAACAATTTCCACAATAGGCACCGCCCATGGCTGCCGGCGAGCATGTGGACGATTACAAGCCATAGCTCTTCTCTGTTAAAATAATTCTCTGAAAGTGAAAGAGAAGAGAAGCATTGCTTCAGATTATGAAGGGAGACAATTAAGTCTAGGCACAGAAAATGTTTTGCATGATGGAACTATTTCCAAGCATTGGAAAAAAAAAGTTTGACTCAGGAAAAAGCAGAGAAAGAAGGCGAAAAGACACCTTCAGTAAAAAGGCAGCGCCTCTCGTGCCTTGTACGAGGGCGCCAGCGCCGAGAGTCAAGAACTCTGAGGCAGCGCTTCACGTGCCTTGCACGAGGGCGCCAGCGACGAGAGTTAAAAACTCTGAGGCATCGCCTCACGTGCCTTGCACGAGGGCGCCAGCTCCGAGAGTTAAAAACTCTGAGGCGGCGCCTCACGTGTCCCGCACGAGGGCACCGGCGCCAGAACAAAAAGTTCTTTGCGTTTGGATCAAAGATCCAACGGAGATGATAAATCATCAAAATACAGAATTAAATTCTGTTGAGGAAATATTCCTCAAATCTTTCTGAACCAGAAAGATTACTCTCTGTAAAACAGAGCACCGTTGGATTAAAAATCCAATGGTGATTAAAAATCACCAAGCTACAGAATAAGCTCTGTATGGGAAAATATTTCCCCAATCTTTCTAAACAAGAAAGATTACGCTCTGTAAAACAGAGCACCTTTGGATTAAAGATTCAATGGTGATTAAAAAACCACGAAGCTACAGAATAAGCTCTGTATGGAAAATATTTTCCCAATCTTGTTAAAAACAAGAAAAATATCTTCTGTAAAACAGAAGTCCTTGGATTAAAGATCCAACGGTGGATAAAATCCCCAAATCAATTAAGGATTTCTCAATGAGAGTTTCCTTTAACTAAATCAACAAACTTGCCTCCACTATATAAAGTCCCCAAGACTTCAAGTCTTGTACAGAGGAACCCCCCATAAACTTCAAGTTCAAAAAGAAGAGCAAACAAAAAAGAAGAAGAAAGCTTTAAGAGAGAAGAAGGAAGAAGAACTTTCTTCAAGGTAAACAAAGACAATAGAGATCATAGTATATCATCTGCATATCCAAGGGTTTAACCCTCATAAAGAACATAGTTCTTTCCCCTGGATCCGAGATCCATGAGACAAGTCTCCCACAAATGAGAATTTAATTCTCGTACGGACGAATTTTTTCTTAGGGATCAAAGATCTATGGCAGAACAAAGAATTGAACTCTTAAGAAAAACATACAAAGAAAGACATAGCGACGAGCGCCTCACATGCCCCTCACGTGGGCGCTGCTCAATAAAGAGTGCCTAGCACTCAGTGGTTGGCGCTCAGCGCCAAACACCCTATGTGCCCCTCACGTGGGCGCTGTTCAAATAAAGAATGCTTAGCATTCCTTGGTTGGCGCTCAGCGCCAAGCGCCTCACGTGTCCATCACTGTTTACCGCCGAAAGACGTGATCGGGACGTTGGGACGTCTGGCCTGAATTTTGGGGGTAGATGCTATTTGGTTTTATCCGTCCACCTCTCCGAAGATGCCAAGTTGATTTATGACACCGTGTATCGGAGGTTTGGACAGATATGGCCGTTGTAGAAGACTTCGTCAGATTCCCCCTCGTTTGCGAGGGGTTTTGATTGTAGGGACGCTCTTCCCTACAGGCGCAAGCCCCTGCAGTTAATTACGTTACCGCGTAGCGATAACCACTTTCTCCTTCTCCAGATGTTCACTTCGTGTTGTTTGTATTTGTTTTGTTTTAAGTTGCCCGTGGATTGTATATGGAGAATAATTTATGTTGTCGCCTGTAGGATGGGGATTGGTCCAAATCCGTATTTTCATAGATTTGGGTTTGGTTGATTTAAGGCTCGTTAACCTCGTTTGAGATTAAGATCAACTTAAATGTTTGTTAAGGATACTTTAGTCTAATTTTAGACTAAGATCTACTTAACAAGGTTTTAGGATCATTTAGATCCAACAAAAGAACGTTTGGCCTCTGTTGCTTTAGTTTAGGGACGTTGCAGTCCGTTGAGTTTAAGGACATCATAGTCCATACAGTTTAGTTTAGGGATATTGCGGTCCGTTGAGTTTAAGGATATCATAGTCCATAGAGTTTAAGGACATCATAGTCCATGTTTAAGGACATCATAGTCCATAGAGTTTAGTTTAGGGACATTACGGTCCATTGGGTTTAAGGACATCATAATCCGTGTTTAAGGACATCATAGTCCATAGAGTTTAGTTTAGGGACGTTACGGTCCATTGGGTTTAAGGACATCATAGTCCATGTTTAAGGACATCATAGTCCATAGAGTTTAGTTTAGGGACGTTGTGGTCCATTGGGTTTAAGGACATCATAGTCCATGGAGTTTAAGGACATCATAGTCTATAGAGTTTAGTTTAGGGACTTTGCGGTCCATGGAGTTTATGGACATTATAGTCCATGTTTAAGGACATCATAGTCCATAGAGTTTAGTTTAGGGACGTTGCGGTCCATTGGGTTTAAGGACATCATATTCCATGGATTTTAAGGACAACATAGTCCATAGAGTTTAGTTTAGGGACGTTGCGGTCCATGGAGTTTAAGGACATCATAGTCCATAGAGTTTAGTTTAGGGACGTTGCGGTCCATTGGGTTTAAGGACATCATAGTCCATGTTGTTTTGGCTCATTGGTTTGGGGATGTGCCAAGAGTTATTGGTTATTGGGACCCACCACCTCTCTGAAGATGTTGAAAGATTACAACGACATATATCAGAAGTGTGGAGAGATGTACCTTTGAACTAGATTCCAAATCAAGGAGTTATCAGTTCTGAGCATAGAGGCTCGGTTTGTTTGGAGATTTAATCTCAGAAGGAACTTAACTGATTTGAGGTTGGAGTTGGTTCCTTATAGTGTTAAACACTAATGTACCTTTAGTGCTCACGTGCTCCCACGTGATGCTCTGAGGCAGTGTTAAACACTGGAATTTGAAAGCGCTCACGTGTCACACGTAATGCTTTTAAAGATGGTGATGTTCGCTTGATTTTATTCCCCATCTTTATATAAGTGTTAAACACTTTATCCATGTGGCCATCACGTGTGAGCACGTGAGGGCGCCTCAGAGTTAGACATTGTTTCCTTAGGTTTATTCCCTTTTCTTTAAAAAAGTGGCAAGCATTATCAGCGCGCGGGGGGGAGGGGGGGTCACGTGTGAACACGTCATCTATTTCAATCTTTCTTTTGAGTTCATCACAGGTGGTCACGTGTGAACACATGATCATCAATATGCATGGAATTCTTTCTCTGAGTCTTAAAAAATCTCAAATCCCCTATATATATATATATATATATATATATATATATATATATAAGGATTTAATTCCTTGGACTCGGTTCTTTTCTTTAGGTTTTGGATCTGCATGGCAGAGTCTCCCCAATGAGAATTAAATTCTCAACTTGTGGGGAGATCTGCTTCTGCAGATCTTTCACCAGAAGGGAGAACTAAGTTCTTATATGAAGGGTTAAACCCTAGTTTTATCAGAGGAATTAAATTCCTATATGCCTTTTGGGAGAATTAAATTCTCTGAACTTAGATCATCCCATAGGTTTTGGATCTGCGTGGCAAAATCTTCCCGATGAGAATTAAATTCTCAACTTGTGGGGAGATCTTCTTCTGCAGATCTTTTACCAGAAGAAAGAACTAAGTTCTTTGGAAGAGTTAAACTCTTGTGGAGACGAAGAAGAAGTAAGATGTTCTCTGTGTTTTGTTCCTTATTACCTAGGGTTTCTTCTTTTCTTTTGAACTTGCAGTTTATGGGGGGGTTCTTCTGTACCAGACTTGAAGTCCTGAGTCCTTTATATAGTGGAGGCTGATTTGTTGATTTAGTTGAGGAAATATCTCATTGAGAGATTTCTTAATTGATTTGAGGAATTTATCCACCGTTGGATCTTTGATCCAAGGACTTCTGTTTTAAAGAAGACATTTCTCTTATTTTTAATAAGCTTGGGAAAATATTTTCCCATACAGAACTTATTCTGTATCTTGGTGATTTTTAATCACCATTGGATCTTTGATCCAACGGTGCTCTGATTTACAGAGCACAATCTGTCTTGTTTAGAAAGATTGGGGAAAATATTTCCAAAATAGGGTTCTGATCCCTTTTATATAGAATTTAATTCTATCGGGTCAGAAGATATTAGGAATTCTCACGTGTAGTACGTAACCCAATGGCACTAGGCCGGTTTGCCTATATGCAACAGTCCCAGAGAAGAGCATCATGTGTTGGCACGTGATGCGCCTTTTGGCCTGCTGTTTGTTTTATGAAGGCGCCTATATACTTTGTATATAGGTGCTCACGTATGGAATGTTAGGCCCAACTTCAGTCCCATTTGTTAAGTGTAATGCTTGTAATTTTGGCTCCAAGGCGCATCACGTGTGGGCACGTGATGCTCCCTTTGGGGAATTTTCCCATTGCTTATTTATTTCTTTATTATTTTTTTTCCATCAGGGAACAAATGCCCCCACAGCGTTGTTCTCACGTGGCTTGCACGTGAGTGCAACGCTGTCACCTTTACAGCCGTTGGATCGCCTAGGGGAACGGGGAGGTGAACCGCCATTGTCACGTCATATAAATGCAAGGTTTTGGCTTTTGGGAAGCCACTGTTTCTTCCATCTTCTTCCTTCTTTGTTTTCTTTTAGAATTTAATTCTCCTCTTCAGTGCTTAGTTCTCTGCCATTGCAATTCCAGAGTTAAACTCTATTGGAAAAAGAAACCCTTTTTTAGGTAAAGCTTTTGAATATCATTAAAAAAACCTTTTCTTTAAAGGAAACCTCTGGATTTTAAATCCATCATGAGAGCTTTGCTCTCCTCTGAAACCCATCTCTTAGAGGTCCAAAGATGTGATCTTTGAGTAATAACTCTCAATGCTTTGGGCATTCCTCCTCTGACCTTCAAGGATTCATGGCATTTGATTTCCTCTCTATGGAGGTTTCTAGAATTTAATTCCATTGCATAAAAGGAATTTAATTCCTGACCGAAGAGCTTAGCTCTGAAAGATCAAGAGGACCCTTCGGGAATTTGTTTTCCCCTGTGTTCTTGAAAATCTTTTCAAGGGATTTTTCCTTTATTTTTACCCATTTGACAGAGTTTGTAATGGGTGTTCTTTTGTGAGGATGTCCCAAATCGTTTGAACTCCAATGTGCATTTATTGAAAATCTTTTTTTCTATTCTCAAAATGATTACCCTGCCTCGCGATTGGCGAGTCGTCATACTGATTTTGTGGGGTCCATTATTTTTGCAATCAATGGTCCCATGGACTAAACTTCTTGTCGTTTTCTTCCGCTGTTTATATATATTTATACATATATATATATATATATATATATATATATATATATATACACACGTATAAGTTGCATTAATAGTTTTTCCTCCCTTTATTTCAGGAACAATGGCTTCTCTTACCTACTTTCCTTTTACTCGCTCAGACGCTGCTTTTCCACATTCGCCGTCGGACGAAGAAGCAATGACGATGATCAGGACCCATGACAGGGACTGTACCAGTTTGCTCTTATGGGGAACTTGGTGTGGACATATCATCCGGGTCCGCCACAACTTTATTTGAGAAGTGCCAATAGAGCCTCTTCGCCTAATTTTGCCGATGGAGCGTTCGCAGACCGCTTTTGCGGTGGAGGCGGCTGATTGGATTCCTATAGGCCGGCTTGAGCCGTCGACAACTGGGATACCCAACCAGCCTTTCCCGGCCATAGAAATTTTGGGGCGTCGCATTTGTCAGGGTGAAGCTCAACCCTGGGGATAAATTTATAAGATAGGGCTTACCCCTCACCATCCAACGGGCTATCTTCCCTAGGCTCGATATGTTCTGTCCGTCCATCGTGCGCGATTGCAGAAGGTCAGGCTTTATCAAGCGGTGTATGCGTCCCTTTTTCATTATCAGTCCCCTCATGTCTGGTGGGATAAGGATTTTGTGAACCAGTGGAATCTTCCCACCAACACCTTCTTGCTAGGGGATCACGAGGTCTCTATTTCATTAGATGAGTTTCGCGAGGTTTCGGGACTACCAATCAGGGGAGAACATTATGAAGAGTTGCTGCCTCCCGATGAGTATGTGTTTGAGACGATACCGGCTTCGCTTGACAGCTTGACGACTGAAAACGCCGTCCGCCATAAGCACCCTAGCTTAATTAAGGTTTTGGTTATTTTTGTGAAGCTGTTCGCAGCGTCGGAAGGGCACGGCGTCACTTTTGAGAGCTTCATTGCCTGCTTTATCTGCGAAGATGCTTTGTCCAAGACGGCTCCGAAGTTTGCGAACATCGACGACCCTTTTGGGTTTGGATTAGACAGACTGCCGGCCAAAGAAGAAGATTTACCGCAGTTTTATATCCCGATCTTGTCGGCCGTGTCCTTCGATTCGATTGCGGCTCCCGGAATGGACGAAGAGACCTTCTTTGTCGGCTTTATCATCCTTTGGCTTAGTTGGTTCGCCATTCCAACGCATCGTCGCTTCATGAGATCTTCGGTCATCTATCCTGCTCATCGCGTGGCTGAAGGGACACGACTGGCCGTGGGCATCGCGGGGCTATCACACTTATACCATGGACTGAGCGCTGCGGCCAATACTTCTACCCCGGGTGTAGATGTTGTGAGTTTCTCCCTCCACTGCTTTACATTATGGATTGAGATGCATGTATTGGGGGCGTTCGCAGCGCATCGGAGGCCAGATTTCTATGACGCTTACACCTTCCCGTGGCTCATGAGGTTGGTGGATGCTTCTACTCCTGATCCAACTCAGCTTGGGGCCCTTCGTGTGTTGCTTAACCCGTATGCTAATGAAGGTGGGATGATATTCAACGACCGAGTCCTCTCTGCTCCTTCGGGACCTGTTCAACAGCTATTCGATTTATCGAAAGGGGGAGCACCATCCTTAAAGCCTAAGGAAATTATGCACTTGTATTCGATTAGGCCGGGTTATTTGGCGTTTCGTCGAAATGATACGGCTCTTTTCATGCGGTATAATCCGCACTGTTTTGCTCAGCAATTGGGTTATAACTAGGGTGTTCCCTTCGAGGCATTTTTGGTAGAGCCCAGCCCGTCTTTGGGAGTTGTTCGTGACATCATCCATCACTTCATGCGGCTAAACAACGGCTCTCGTTTCGTGATCCCCGAGGCTGACTATATTCCAAGGTGTGTGGGGTCTTTTACGGGTTGGTACCGTCATCGAGTTGGTCCCGTCATTGCCGAGAAGAAGCGGATACTCTTCGGATACAGGGCTCCCGTCCCGACCCAAGCCACGGGTGTTTCGCCGCGACCGCGGACAGTGGTTCGCCCTCCATTTAGGG
Source organism: Agapanthus africanus (assembly GCA_030015575.1). Lineage (NCBI taxonomy): Eukaryota > Viridiplantae > Streptophyta > Magnoliopsida > Asparagales > Amaryllidaceae > Agapanthus > Agapanthus africanus. The sequence continues at coordinate 998,622,025 of CM057337.1, forward strand.
ATAACGGTGCCTTACTTATCCCTGAGGCGGTCGATGCGGAATCGACTCCTCCCACAGTTGGTATGCCAATGCGCACTAGAGCCCAGGCAAAGGCTTCCGATAAGGCGCCAGCAGTAGTTTCATCAGTTGCGGCGTCATCAATGGCAGTGTCATCATCGGTAGTACCGCCAAAAGAGGATACTGGAGGCTAAGTTGGCCAACGTCGCGCCAAAGCGCCGAGGGGAAGGAAGCGATCTTCTTCCAGCGTTAGCTCCAGCTCAAAAAGGAGGAAGAAAACAGTTGCTGGCTTGCTTGACCTTCTGCTGGAATCCGAGCCTACTGTTCAAGACAAACCAATATCGATGCAAGATCCGGATGACGGTCTCATTTACCCTGGTTCATCTGCTGAAGAAGCCATGCAATTGGCTGAAGCATTAAGGCGTTCACAGGATGAGACTGAGAATGTGCACATCCCGAAGAGGCCCTACCCTCCGGTTATCTTCTATGAAGATCCCCCATCGCTACGGAGAGTACATATGGGTCCTCTGCGACAGGAAGACGAGATAGCCCTCAAGCAGCCTATCTCAGCAGCTTCCGAAGATGAGCTGGCATTGAAGACCGGTGGCCATGAATCTGCTTTCGAAGCCCGACGAGCACATTTCCTCAGGAAGGAAAGACGGCTTGAAAAAGCCATACCAGAAGCATCTTAGCGCATCGGTATATGTGCTTTCCGTAATTTTCTTTTGGAAAGTAATTTGTATTGCTTTTATATCTTCTTATCTTTGCGAAAACTTTGCAGGGACTTCACCAACGACAGAGGATTTGAGCCCAAGTCGCGCCCTGACTGTGGATTCTATAAATGTCTCCGATGAGGCACCGGTAGGTGCGGAGGAGATCGTTATAGCTGCTATTCCTGCTGTGGAGCTTCCACTGGTAGCTTCCATTCCGCCGGTGCCTGTTCTTCCAAAAGAGGTGCCCTTATCGGCCGTAGATCTAATGGATCTTTCTGGTGACGGCTTGGAGATTGTGGAAAGGGTAGTTGAGACCGCCGTCCCTTCATTGGAGCCGGAAGTGGTGGCTGTTTCCCCTTAATTGGAAGCTGTCACTCCAGCAAATGTCTCCAGTGATGTTCCTGAGGGCATGGAGGAGGCTGCCGAGGCTGCTATCCCTTCGGTTCAAGACGGGAAGAGCATCGAAGGTAGTCTTCTTATACTTTGTTTTAATAGTCTTTCCATTATCTGAACCTTTCCTTCCTTTCAGAACTACGGGAATTAGCGGCTTCTATTATGGACCTATCTCCCAGGAAGTCTTTCCAGCGCTTACTTGACATAGGTGCTCTACAGGCGATATCCCCACAAAGCATCGTCCTTTCTTCCGGGAAACGTCTGTGTTCTTTGACCTTTTTTCTTTATTATCACTTTTTTTTTACGATGATGCTAACATGTCCTCTGCAATTTTGGAAGCTGATGATTAAGTGGAGATCCTTGATAGGCCTAGGGATCTTTCAAACCCCCCTTGCATGGCTGTGGGTAGGTAAAGCTCTACCCTTCATATTGTTTTGTTTATTCCATGTTTTCCAGTCTTGCTGACTAGTCATAAACTTTGCCAGCTTTGCCAGCTCCGGCTCCGGCTCCATTAGAATCCCGAATCTCTATGCCACCGGGACCATATTCCCGACATGCGTCTGAAAGGATGGCGAGACACAGCATTCACTCCTTGTCGGCCCTTATTGAAGATCTTCGTGCTGGAAGTTCTGTTACGGCCGAAGAATTTGCTGCCGAAGCCAATACTTCTTTACCCTTCTTTGCTACTTATCATGATGAGACATTGGTGCATGCTTGGGTTGAGTATTGTCGCAGAGTGGAGGCTTTCTTACATAATCTCGAGTGTATACGCCTTCCTTCCGAGCTCTTAACTACCAAGGTAAGCTTGCGAGGATGGATTGAGCGGTGCACCGCTAATCTTCAATCTTACGAAAATAGGCCTAACTGGAAATTTTCGGAGAGGGAGCTAGCTTCAAATGCTTTGGGGGAACTTCAAGCTGAACTCACTGCTAAGACCACCCATGCGTATGAACTTTGGCGGGTGCTTCAAGAAGCTATCACGGAGGTGGTAGCTATTGATAAAGCCGTTATCTTTACCCGCGAGATGGTTGAAGCTCATAAAGTTGCTGAAAAGGAGCTTGAGAGTCGGCTCGCCTCGTATCAGGCTCAACAGTCTCAAGCGGAGACCCGTCTTGTGGCAATAACAAATCTTGAAGCCGAGGCCCAGCGGAAGAAGGATGAACTGACGAACTTATTACACTGTCCGCCTGCTTAAAGATTTTTTGTATATTCTCCTTTTCATGTATTCACTCCTGAATGAGAGAATATTTTGTATCCATTTTGTTTCTTTTTATGACATGTATCTTGTAGTCACTTTGAATTCATGAATAAAAGACATATATATTTTTTTATATCATGTTTGCATGTAACTCTGATGAATGTGGCTCATATGTAGTTTATCTTGATCTTCTTGTAGGACAGCGATAGCTTAGGAAACAGGTTCAGGTCTGCTGCCTAAGACTTTTCAACTTTATGAGCCGTGAGGGTCTCACAAAGACTTTTCTCCCTACGAGTCGAGAGGATCTCGTAGGTGTAATTTCTCCTTAGGGGTCGTGAGGACTCCTAAGTGCGTTTTCTCTCGAGAATCGTAAGGATCCCATAAGAGAATTTTCTTTATACGCAGGGACACTAATTTCCCCGCAGGTCGAGATGAATCGAGAGATTCTTGCAAAGACACTGATTTCCTTGCGGGCCAAAACGAATCGAGAGGTTCTCGCCAAGGATACTGATTTCCCTGAATCGAGAGGTTTTTCCAAGGACACTGATTTTCCTGGGGTCGAGACGAATCGAGAGATTCCTGCAAAGACACTGATTTCCTTACGGGTTGAAACGAATCGAGAGGTTCTCGCCAAGGATGCTGATTTCCCTGAATCGAAAGGTTTTGCCAAGGACACTGATTTCCCTGGGGTCGAGACGAATCGAGAGATTCCTGCAAAGACACTGATTTCCTTACGGGTCGAAATGAATCGAGAGGTTCTCGCCAAGGAAGCTGATTTCCCTGAATCGAGAGGTTTTGCCAAGGACACTGATTTCCCTGGGGTCGAGACGAATCGAGAGATTCCTGGAAAGACACTGATTTTCTTGCGGGTCGAAATGAATCGAGAGGTTCTCGACAAGGACGCCGATTTCCCTGAATCGAGAGGTTTTGCCAAGGACACTGATTTCCCTGGGGTCGAGACAAATTGAGAGATTCCTGCAAAGACACTGATTTCCTTGCGGGTTGAAACGAATCGAGAGGTTCTCGCCAAGGATGTTGATTACCCTGAATCGAGAGGTTTTGCCAAGGACACTGATTTCCCTGGGGTCGAGACGAATCGAAAGATTCCTGCAAAGACACTGATTTCCTTGCGGGTCAAAACGAATCGAGAGGTTCTCGCCAAGGATGCCGATTTCCCTGAATCGAGAGGTTATTGAGTTGACTTGATTCCGAGACGGAGCATTGATCCGGTGGGGAGGTCATTGGTTAACTTGTTTCCGAGACGGACCGTTGTTCCTGCGGGGAGGTCATTGGTTGACTTGTTTCGCTTTCTGTAGTGTCGGAAAGGAACGCCGTGTTGATCTTCTGAGATGCAGATGTTGCCGTCGAGATCTGATTCTCCCTTTGACAGAGTCTGTTGGGAAATGCGGTTCCTTTTTTGTTTATGCCCATGGATTGTATACAGGGGTCAGTATGGACTCGCCTATAGGGCAAAAGTTTCATTTCATTTTTTTTTGTTTTCTTTCCATGATGCTTTATCATTTCAGCTTTTTATATCGCGAAAGTCGCGATTGCCCTATCATTTCGGCTATTTTTCGCGGTGCCCAATCATTTTGGCTAGTTTTCTTTTTACTCGCTGCTTTTTATTGCGACTTGCCCAATCATTTCCGCTATTTTTGTATGCATATATTTTGCTTGCTGATTTTGTTGCAAGTTGCCCTATTATTTCGGCTATTTCATATGCATTTATGGCTCACTGACTTTTATTGCGAGTATGGAACTTGGGATCTGATATTAATCTTAGCATCAGCATCGCTGCGACTGGAATATTGCCAGGAGCGAATCATCATTTGCCGTGAAAAGACTTGGAATTTGATACCGATTTAGGCATCAGCATCGCTACCACTGGGACACTGCCAGGAGCGAATCATCATTTGCCTCTGTCGATTCAAACAAAGGTAGCTTAGCAAACAAGGTTAGGATCCTGTCGACTAAGGCGTTTGACTTCATGAGCCGTAAGGGTTTCATAAAGGTGTTTCTCCCTACGAGTCGCGAGGATCTCGTAGGTGCGTTTTCTCCTTAGGAATCGTGAGGATTCTTAAGTGCGTGTTCTCTTATAAGTCGTAAGGATCTTACAAGAGCGTTTTCTCCTTATAAGTCGAGAGGACTTACAAGTGTTGTTCACCACATGAGGACATTTCGTGCCATTGGTGGAACTTGGTGGGGGAGACGTTTATTTGTGCCCGTGGATTGTATACAAGGGTCAATATTGAACCGTTTATAGGGAAGTCTGGGGAATGTGATGGCTTAAGAACAGGTTCAGATCCCTGAAGCTTAAAGCTTTTAAATTCTATGAACCGTGAGGGTCTCATAAGGAAATTCTCCTTACGAGTCGTGAGGATCTCGTAAGTGTAATTTCTTCTTAGGAATCGTGGGGATCCCTAAGTGTGTTGCTCCCTTGTGAGTCGTAAGGATCTCGAGCAGGTATTTTCTCCTTACAAGGTCGAAAAGATCTTGCAAGTGTGCATGAATCTTTTTTACGAGTCTGCGCCCTTTCTGGTTTTCACAAATTCACCGGTAGCCCTGCTGTTTTTACTCACGGAGCCCTTTCGGGTTTTCATCCGTGCCCATTTCGCTTATGGACGTACCATTTTTTTTTTGCCGCGTTAGCCTAAGGATGCTACGGTTCATAGTAGTTTAAGGACGTTTCGGTCCGTAGGCTAGTTTAAGGACATTTCGGTTTATTGTTAGTTTAGGGACGTTTCGGTCCGTAGGCTAGTTTAAGGACATTACGGTCCATAGTTAGTTTAGGGTCGTTTCGGTCCGTAGGCTAGTTTAAGGACATTACGGTCCATTGTTAGTTTAGGGACGTTTCGGTCCGTAGCTAGTTTTTGGCGGCGAAGTTTTGCCGAATAGCACTTACAGAGTTTGGTCCTCAGGAAGACAGCTAGCGGACACAAGCGTCGTCACCCATCATTAACCTGGGCTGTGACTCGTCAGGCATAGTATTTCTTAAGGAATCGACCGTTTATTGGCCGGAAGGGTCTTTCGCCATGCATATCCATGAGCAAGTAAGCCCCACCTTGGTAGACTTTGTCTATGATGACGGGCCCTCATAGTTTGGCTCGAATTTCCTCCGTTTGGCCCGATTGGGGATCATAGGTCTTTTTACGACTAGCACGAGTTCGTCTTGGCGGAATGTTCTCGGCCTAGTCAATCTTTCGTATGAGCGCGTCATCCTTCCTTTGTAAGCCTCCAAGTTTTGCGGCGCCATGAGACAGGTTTCATCGAGGGCGTCGAGCTCCTCAAGCCAAAGATGAGCATTCTCTTCATTTGTTAGTTCGTAATGAACCGCCACTAGTAGAGAGGGTAGCTCTATCTCCAAGGGGAGTACTGCTTCCGTGTCGAATACCAATGCATACGGCATTGTATTCGTAGCCGTTTTGAACGTAGTCCGATAAGCCCAGAGAGCTTCATGCAGTCTCTCGTGCTAGTCCTTTTATTTTTGGACACCGTCTTCTTTATGATCTTTGTCAGGGTTTTGTTGAAAGTCTCAGCTAGACCGTTAGCTCGGGGATTGTAGACCAAAGAGTATCTCCAGTCTATATTATGCTGCTGTGCGAAGCGGCTGATTTTGTGACTTCTGTAGGCCGGCCCGTTATCGGAGATAATCCGTCGCGGAGTGCCGAACCGATAGATGACATGTGTCTTGAAGAAATGGAGGATGTTCTCCATCTTCACTTCTCTTAGCGGTATGGCTTCTGCCCACTTAGAGAAGTAATCAGTTGTCGCTAATATGAACCGATGTCGTTTGGATGACGCTGGTTCGATGGGCCCAATTATGTCGGTTCCCCACATTTCGAACGGTCAGCTAGCCACTGTTGGGTGTAGCGGGTTTGGATGCTGGTGGATGAAGTCTCCATGAATTTGGCACGAGCGACATTGCTTCGCGTATTCGAGGCAGTCCTGAAACATCGTGGGCCAATAGTAGCCCATTCTTTTGACCTTCAGCTTCATCTTTGGCCCGGCTTGATGAGAATCGCAAAGTCCGTCATGAGTTTCTTGGATGACTCTCCTTGCTTCTTCCGGTCCCAGGCATCTCAGCCATAGAGAGTCGAACGACCTGTTATATAGAGTATCATTGACGAAGGCGAAAGACAGAGCTCGTTTTATGAGCTGATGTCTTGAGGATGCATCTTCAGGTGTTCGACGGAATTTGAAGTAGTCTATAAAGACTTCTCTCCAATCGTTAGCCTTCTCTTGGTCCTCTATTTGTAGGGATGTTTACTTGGTCGCTTCCTTTTCTTCAGACGACTCCGGAGATATTTCTGTTGGTGCAAGAACCCGACGGCTTTGCACAACGATCCTTACTTCATCGAGGTTTTCGTTAGCCAGTTCTTTAGCGAGCTTGGCTAACGCATCCGCCTTGCTATTTTCCGAACGCGGTATGCTTTCTAGGGCGTAGGAAGGGATTTGAGTCAGCAATTGTTGCACTCTCTCGCAGTACTTTACCAACTCTGGTTTGCACGTTTGATAATCGCCGTTTACTTGACTAACGACCAGCTGGCAGTCTCCGTATATGAGGAGGTTTTCGATTCCCATGTCGACAGCGATCTCAAGACCTGCTATCAAAGCCTCATATTATTCTTCATTGTTTTTCCTCGGCTCTGTTAAGGAAAAGGAAAAGCGCATTATCCCTTCCTGTGGAGTCACGAAGATGAGGCCTACCCCAGATTTGATTATGGGGGAGCTGTGCTTTCGCTTCTTCATGGAAGATTCCCCATCGAAGTAGAGTTCCCATCGGGTATCACTCCCTCCTCTCTCCCCGTCGATCATGTCAAACGCGTGCTTGTCTGGCAATTCATAATTTAGGGGTGAATCGGCAGGTATCGGATGCTCGGCGAGGAAGTCGGCGATGGCCTGGCCTTTTACTGCCTTGAGAGGTCGGTATGTTATCGAGAATTCCATTAAGAGTGGGCCCATTTAGCGAGCCGTCCCGTTAGTATGGCTCTTGACATCAAATATTTGAGAGGATCCACTTTTGATATGAGATGGACTTCATGTGCCAAAGCATAATGCCGAAGCTTCATTATAGCGAAGATTAATGCCAGACAGTGTTTTTCGATAGGGGAGTAGTTGTTTTTTGCCCCCAGGAGAACTCGACTCAAATAGTAGAGGGCTATCTCCTTCTTTTGGTCATTCTCCTATGCACATAGTGCGCCTGAGGAACCTTCAAGGGCTGTTGTGTACAGGATGAGGGGCTTTCCTTTGACTGGAGCGGTCAGTACCGGCAGGTTCTACAGATATTACTTAATTTCATCCAGTGCGCTCTGGCATTTACGATCCCAAACGAACGGGGTTCCCTTCTTCATCAGGTGACTGTAAGGACGGCATTTGCCGGAGAGGTTAGCTATGAACCGCCGGATATACGCGAGCTTTCTTTGTAGAGACTGCAGTTGCTTGAGAGTTCTTGGCGGAGGCATTTCCATAATCGCCTTGATCATTGACGGGTCTATTTCGATGCCTCGGTGTCGTATGATGAATCCTAGGAATTTGCCCGAGGAAACTCCGAACCGCGCATTTGAAAGGGTTCATCTTCAGGTTATATTTACGAAGACGTTGGAACACTATTTTCAGATGCTCCCAATGCTCCTCGTGCGATTTTCTTTTCACCACGAGGTCGTCGATATAGCATTCGACGATTTCATGTATGAGGTCATCGAAAATCTTCGTCATGGCCCTCCGGTAGGTAGCGCCGGCGTTCTTTAGACCGAAAGGCATCACTTTGTAGCAGAATATGCCCAGAGGAGTCCGGAAAGCAGTATGCTTCTGGTCTTCGGGATGCATCTTTATTTGATTGTACCTTGATGATCCGTCCATGAAGAGAAGACTTCGTGAGTGGACGTGTTATCTATCATCATCTCGGTAACCGGTACGAGAAAGTCATCCTTCGGACAGGCTTTGTTGAGGTCCCGAAAGTCCACGCAGATGCGCACCGTCCCATTTTTCTTCATCACCGGGACAATGTTGGCGATCCAGTCAGGGTATTGAACTTCTTGGATGAAGCCGGAGTCGATTAGCTTCTTGAATTCGACGTTGATACTCATTTCAAGTTCGAGCCGCATTCTTCTCGGTGCTTGTTTGACTGGCTTGATGTCCGGAGATATCGCTAAGTTATGCACATCTATTTCTGGATCTAGTCCCGGCATTTCGGAATAGTTCCATGCGAAGCAGTCTTTATACTGCATGAGCACGTCTTTTAGCGTAGCCACCTGCTCTTTAGACAATAGCTCACTGACGAATGTTGGCCGTGGGTCGTTTGCCATCCCCAAGTCGATTCTTTTCAGGTTGTCCGCCATGGTGTGTATCCCATCTTCCAATTCTTTTGGCGCCGGTGGAAATTCTTTGATCAACTCATCTTCATCCTCATTTTCGAAGCACCAGGATAGGTCATCCATATTCTCGTGCATTCCTTCTTCCGACAACGTTATCACGTGACAGGTACGAGCTCGTTTCCAAGACCGATGTTGATCTGGTTCTACTCTCGCCATACACGTTGCTTTTGGCACATGCCTTTGCGATGAGGCTACCCTCCAACTGTTGGATAGGGCAAACTTGCCGAGTTGATATTGGTCTTCGACCCAGTTTTTGAAGGTGAAGCAGTCTTCAAGAGGATGTCATATTGTTCGATGATAGGAGCAATAATCCGGCTGACAGACCTCGTTTGCTTGTTCGGGGTGCTTGGACTACGGGAGTGTCATCATCTGAGACAAGGTCAAAGATTCTCTTTGTTTTGTCTCGAGGGAAAGAATATGCTCGACCCATCTTTTTCATAAGAGACGGATTCCGGCTGACCTTTTCTCGATCGCGTGGCCATTTGGATCCGTTTTGCCGCTGTCGAACGTTTTTTCCGTTCTTTAACTTGTTTTTGCCTCCGTGTCAGGCCTTTTTCTTGTCTTGGGAATGCATGGCGGGCTGACGGTGGAGGGCATTGTCATCTTCCGTAGCCTGCTGAAGGAGGAGTCGCGTCTTGGCTTTCTCGTAAATGGCCATTTCACGGCTGTGGTCGTTCCAAACCTTTTGACTCGCTTCCCTCACTAGCTTGTCCATCTGTTCTTCAAACGACGGACTCGGCATTTTTACGACAGGACCTCATTCTAGTTCAGCGTCAGCGTCTTTTAAAAGAACATCACCTTCTTCATTGAGGTCATTTATGACATGGCAGCCATGGAATTGCTCCCGTTTCTTGGACTGGACATATCCAAGCCCGATCGTTTCCATTTTTCCATTGGGCAATTTTCGCTGAGTTCCGGGGACGTTCCAAATCCTGTTGTAGAACTGAGCTTGTCGAGAAATCTGTTTGAAAGGTACGCCTTGGCATCTTAATAACCTTTTCAATCCCTCCGTGCAGTATCTGGGCAGACGGATGGGTTGGAGCCTGTCGAGCGCAAAATCGGCACCATGCTAGACTTCTTTCTCCACTCTAGTCTCTGTGGATTTGTAGAAAAGGATCGCCTTCTCACCTCTTTTCCTGGGAGGGACGTAGAATGTCTGCAGCTCTTGCACGCTATATGTCTCAAGCGCATCAAGCTCTCTGTAGTGCTGCCACGGAACCATGGCGATTTGCAAACTCTGATCATCACCAGCGAGGGCCTGCATTGATGGACGGGCCGAGAACACTGCGTTGACTTCGTCTTCAGAGTCACTGCCAAAGACCAGAATAGGGGTAGATGGTCCCAGCCTGTTGCATTATGGCGGCCCTGAATAGACTATCTCTTCCTCCTCCTCGGTATCGCTCCCGAAGACCGGAATAGTGGTGATAACTTTTTGCTTATTCTCCGGTTTGTGGCATCTTTCCATGTCTTCAAAGTCTGGTAGGAAATACTTTGCATCTTCGTACTTTCGGACTTCATTTACGGAGAATGGGTTTAGTTCCCCAGTCACGGTATACTCGAGACCATCTTTGAAATACTTCATACACTGATGTTGTGTAGAAAGGATGATGTTGTACTCGTGTAACCAAGGCCTGCCGAGCAAAGCATTGTAGCAGGTCTTGGTGTCAATGACATGAAATTTGATGTCAGTGACGAGCAGCCCGAAGCGCAACGTCAGTATTACAGATCCGAGCATCCGTGATGACTGGGAGTCGAACCCGGAGATTGTGATTTTGTACCGAGCGAGGTGCTGAACGCTCATGCATATTTCTTTTAGCACCCTCACATATAGGAGATTGACAGAGGACCCGTTGTCAACTAAGATTTTCCCTATCTTGATGTCATGGCAGTACCCGGTGACATACAGGGGACGGTTGTGCTCGCACGTTCCGAGGAGGAGATCTTCGTCGCCGAAAGTGATGTCAGCTGTGTGCACTTCTTCCAGCTCGTCCTTCATCTTTTCTTCGGCAAGGAAAGCTTGAAACTGCTCGGTCTCTTGTAATGCCTTGAGAATCTCGTGCCTCTTTAGATAGCAGAAGGGCATCCAAAATGCTTAACTGCGAGGGTATCTTCCTCAGGTGTGCCAGAACATTGTAATACACCTTGTTCTTTTTAGGCGGGTCCTTGGCTGTCAGCTTTTCGACGACTCGATCATCGAGGGAGATATCCTAGGGACTTTTTCCTTCCCCTTATCTTTTTTGTTCGACCCCTTGTTTGTGGGTTCGAGATTCTTTTCAGGCAACGTACGACTACGCAGCTGAATGTTTTCACAGTTCTTTATCTCCTCCTCTTTTCCTGAAGTGGATTCCTTAAAGAGAGGGCCGAGGGCTATTTCTTCATTAGAATCGATTCCGAAAGTGAGAACTTGCGACCTCCCGGAATCAACCATGTGACAGTTGCCGGCAGTTCTTTTGTGCTCATCTATCGTGCTTCTCTGCTCCCGACGAGTTTTGCGTTTCATCCGCTTGAAATGTTGTCGGTGAGCAACGTATCCCCGCCACCACTTTTTAAAGTCCATGCATTCTTCGGTAAGGTGTGCAATCCTTTGATGGTATAAGCAGTAGTTAGGATGTACATCCACTTCGTCAAGGTGTATACCGTCAGGAGTATCTCCTTTGAAAGATGGCAGCTTCATTCCCATTGACAGGGCTTTAGCGAACCGTTTCCTTGTCTTAAGCCTGCTTTTGTCTGCCGTGGGCGTGCCTCAATCTGGTTGGAGTACTTTGCGACTCATCCCTACCATGACTTCTTCAACTTGGTGCTGACGCCTGGCACTTTCGAATATGGCCATTTCACGCTCTTGATCAGCTTTGCTCTTCTGACGGGCTTCGTTCAGAAGCATGTCAATCATCTCGTCTGGCGGTTCCAAGGATTTTGGCACCGATCCTGCCCCTAGCTTCTCTACATTATCTTCTGATGCCGAGTGAGCTTCTTCGTCTTTTATTGGTGAATGAGAGATCATGCGACAACTTGCCACATAATCCTCTGGTTCTTCTGACGAGTCTTCTCCCTCATCATTGTCATTATCTCCGCTCTTAAGGATATGGTTGAGAAACTCTTAGAGTGTGACCGGGGTTCATACCTTCTGGTTATATTCCTCCAGTGCGTCAATATACCTTTGGAAATCCGTGCGTTTGTCATCAGACTGCGCGGGCTTTTTGGTCTTCTTTTTCTTCTTCGAAGACTTCGACGGCTGGGCCTTGGTATTTTTCCCATCGGTACCAACTCCCGATGTTGGGTGCGGTTTCAGCATCCCCTCAATAATCTCGGGCTCTAGTGGAATTTTCCACCTGATTACCGGGCATGCTTGAAGATCTTTCAGCATTCTTTTAGTTTTTTTCGAAAGAACAACTTCCCATGGAGCTTCCTCTATAAATGAGCATGATGCCCCCGGCGTGTCCACCTTTTTAGGAGCGTGAGGTTGTGGCGGGTTTACCCTCCAGTTTTCTGACAGCGCGATTTTGCCCTGCTGGTACTGGTCCTCAATCCAGTTTTTGAAGAGGAAGCAATCTTCGATTGGGTGGCCCAATATTCGGTGGTAAGGGCAATAATTGGGATTGTTGACGTCGCCCGGTTGCTGTGGGCATCTCGGATCTGGTAGAGTGATAAGCCTATTGCGCACCGCCAGTTCGAACAATCTTCTCGTTTTATCCCAAGGGAATGAGTAAGGACGTCTCAGCTTTTCTCCGAGTGATCGCTGTTTATCATTTTGGCGAGTAGTTGGTTTCGAATTGCTCAGCTTTTGCTGAGCGTTGGCGACGAAGGTCGCTTTCCTTTTTCCCTTTTCATTTCGAAGCTCCGTTTTTGAGGAGGGCGGTCTATGGCCCATCTGGTCCATTTAGGCCAGCTTGTCGATCAAGGCTTGGAAAGTGGTCGGCTTGAAGAACATCATGAATTGGGATATAGTTACCTGCGGATTGAGGGTCCCTACGAACATGCCCACGACAAGAGCTTCTTCTATGCGTTGTTCGCATCTCGACCATAAGTTCCGCCACCGAATTGCATACTGAACCTAAGTTTCTCCTGGCTTCACCCTGGCATTGATCAATTTCGTGATCGGGGTGCGTTCGCTGGCGCTTGCGAAATGCTGGGTGAATAGCAACTCCATTTCTGTGAATTTTTTACGGAATCATTCGGAAGCTCCGAGTACCATTCAAATATCGTTTCCGCTAAGCTGCTGACGAACTGGCGAAGCAGCAGTTTGTCGTCACCTCCAGTATTGCCGCATAGAGCCCTGAACTGAGCGACGTGCTGATGGCGATTGCCCGTCCCCTTATACACATGAAATTTAGGGATTGTGTATCCTGGAGGGTACTTAATTTGATCGTACCAGCTTGGATAGGGTCGCCCAGTTCTGACGACTTGGCCAGTTGCCTCATTTGCCTGATGAGCTCGAATTTGTTGAACTATGTAGTCATCAAGCGCAGCTTTCGAGATTGTCTCCTCCCTGGCTACTGATAAAGCCGGCCCCCAGAGTTAGGGCATTTGGATTCAGCGCTTTTGAGATTTGTCGTAAACACGGGGAACTTCTCCAGCCTTCTCCTTTTATGGGCGGTCGAACTTGAGGGAGCTGTTGCAGATGATACTTTCTGTGGTACGACGGCGGGATGACCCTCCTCTTGCCGGACCTTCATTTTCTTCGATCGGCGGGAGTAGTCTTCGTCGATTACAGAGTCTTGGACCCTTCGATAGACCCTGTGGATTTTGGAGGACGACCACTGAGGAGGCTGCTCCGGCTTCGCCTTTGAGACGTTCTCCGCAGGTGGAGGACACCTTTTTAGTACAGCAATTGGAGAATTCTTGCGCACCATCCTGAGCAGCTCAAAGCTGTTCCCAGTTGGAACAGCAACATCAACTTCCACCATTGGAGCTCGTGGGGTAAGTCCAGAAGGGGAATTGACCCCAGCTTTCCTCACTCGGCGCCACTGACGACGTCGAGGATGTCGTGTAGTCGGGATCACCTCTATTGTCGGAGTAGCTTCGTCATGCCCACTGCTTTGAGGAGAGGCTGTTATTGGCGCCAACCTGTCAAAGACTGACATCCGCTGGGAAGGAATGGTCAACCTGTCGAAGGCCGACTTTCGAGTAGGGGAAGTGATTTGGACGAATTTATCTGCAGCAGGAGTTGGTATGCAATAGACCAGCTACCCTTTGATGTTCAGCCTTGACTTACTGACAAACCAAGAACTTCGCTACATAGCGAGCAATCTCCCTTTTTATGCCTTCCCACTAGAAATGCTGTCGTAGATCTCGGTACATCTTCTTGCCTCCTGGATGTACTGAATATGCGGAACTATGCGCCTCCTTCATAACTTCTTCACGAATATCTCTTTTCGGCACACACAAACGGCTCCCATATAATAACGAACCATCTTCATGAATCAACAAGTCCGTTCGAAGTCCCGATTGTACCTGTTCTCGAAACTTCTGCAACCTTGGATCGTGCGACTGCATTGCTTTGATATTATCGATCAGGGATGAATGTACTTGCAGCTGCATTAACTATCCCGAAGAATGCGGTAATACGATCTCCAACTTGAATCTCTGGAAATCATCTATAAGGTCTTTCTGTGCAGTCAACATCCGTATTGCTGGCAACCGACTTAGCGCATTCGGTACTATATTAACTTTCCCCAGATGGTATTTAAGATCAAGATCATAGTCATCCATCAGCTCCAATCATCTACGCTGCCTCATATTGAGCTCTTTCTGCATGAACACATACTTTAGGCATTTGTGATCGGTAATTACTTCTACCCTTTCGCCCAATAAGTAGTGTCTCCAAATCTTCAAAGTGTAAATCACTGCTGCTAGCTCCAAATCATGAGTTGGGTAATTCTTCTCATGGGTCTTCAATTGTCTCGATGCGTAGGCTATAACCTTCTCATGCTGCATCAGAACACATCCTAAGCCTTTCCCAGATGCATCGTTGTGAATAACCAACCCTCCGGAACTGTCTGGCACTGTCAAAATAGGAGCAGTGGTCAGTCTTTGCTTCAACGCTTCAAAAGCTGACGCACATTTATCCGTCCATACGAACGGTACCTCCTTTCGTGTTAGCTTGGTCAATGGTTCAGCTATTCTAGCAAAATTCTCCATGAATCTTCTATAATATCCGGCAAGCCCAAGAAAACTTCTGATCTCCGCTACGTTCTTCAGAATCGGCCAATCATGAACTGCTGCAATCTTTTCTGGATCAACAGCAATTCCATCTTCGGATACTACATGTCCTAAAAACTTCACTTCTTCGAGCCAAAACTCGTACTTGTTCATCTTTGCATATAACCTTTCTTGCCGCAACGTTTGCAGTGCGATCTTCAAGTGTTCTGCATGCTCTTCTTGGTTTCTCGAATAGACCAGAATATCATCGATAAACACTACTATAAACTGGTCCAAATACGGTGAAAAGATTCCGTTTATCAAGTCCATAAATATCGCCGGTACGTTCGTGACTCCGAATGGCATCACTAAGTACTCGTAATGCCCATATCGAGTTCGGAACGCTGTCTTGCAAATATCTTCTAATTTTACTCGAACTTGATGATATCTGGATCGCAAATCCAGCTTCGAGAATACCCTCGCGCCACTGAGTTGATCGAATAAATCTCCGATGAGAGGGATCGAGTATTTATTCTTAATTGTCACCCGGTTTAATTCTCGATAATCGATGCACATTCTCCGCGTGCCATATTTCTTCTTGACTAGAAGAACTGGAGCTCCCCAGGGTGAATTGCTGCTGCGAATCCAACCCTTCTCTAGTAATTCGGTGACCTGTTTCTTGACTTCTTCTAGCTCCACCGGTGCCATTGGATAATACGCCTTTGAAATCGGTGCTACTCCAGGAACAAGATCAATCGTGAACTCCACATCTCATTTTGGCGGTAAACTCGAGATGTCTTCGAACACATCCATAAACTCTCGAACTACTGCTGGTGCTTCCTCCTTATCTGCTTCCATTGACAAAAGAATGGCGCTTGTCGGCCTAGCCCTAAATTTGACTGGCCCAACAGATCTGCTACCTCCTGAAAATATAAACTCCAGATGTCTGGGAATCTGGAAAATCACTTTCTTTGCCCTACAATCGATGTGAACGTGGAAAGTGCCGAGAAAATCCATTCCCAAGACGACATCATAGCTGCCAGTGCCAATCACCAAGAAATCTGCGAATAACTCTCGTCCGCAAATAACAACCGAACAATCCTTGCAACCGCTACTAGATATAATCTTCTCATTCCCAGTGTGTATGTCCCAGCAACTAGACAGGGCCGCGTGTGGAACCGAGTGTGCACTAATAAACTTTGATGACATAAAACAATAGGATGCACCTGAATCGAATAATGCTAATGCGGGAAAGTTATAAATGAGTAGAATACCTGAAACAACTTCATCTGAAGCATTGGTCTCCTAGGCCGTCAAAGTGAAGGCCCGTGCTTGATTAAACCCTTGAGTAATCTTGTTCTGCCCCTGAATCTGCCTTTACGGTGGCTTTTGAACATCGTCCCTCAATCGTTGCTTTGAAGGACAAGCATCGACGGTATGATCAGCTGATCCGCAAACAAGACAGAGTCCAAGCCTCCTTTGGCAATCTCTCTTGAAATGACCCGGTCGTTGGCAGTAATCACAAAACACCCTTCCTTTCTGCTCGGGTACGACGGGCTTCTTCATAGGCACAATGCCTCGCCTGTTCACCGGGATGCCTCTGCGTATAGGAGCTCGGTTTGGCGTAAACACCGGCTTCCGTACTACGACGGCATGTTGTTGCGTATTCTTCACTTTCTTCGATAAGCTCTGATGCTCCATGGCGGCCTTGAGAACTTGTGAGAAGGTGGTCAATCCCAGAGATATAATATGTCTCTGAATCTCCACATCCAAGCTACGCAGGAACCTTCGTGCCCTATCTGTATCGTCGGCAACCAAAGGACCCGCAAAACGAATGAGCCAAGTCTACCCAACCGCATGCGCATCAATAGATCCGCCATTTTGCTTCAAGTTAATAAACTTTTCTTCCATTTCTTCTCGAGCAGTTTGCGGAAAGAACTTCTCCAAGAAACTTCGTGAAAACGCTGCCCAGCTGATCGGTTTAGGCAGACGGGTCTCCTCGACGAGCCACCACTCACGAGCATAATCCACCAGTTGGATGCGCACAACATCCACTCTCTTGTCATCTGGAATCTGAACGGCGACGAGCAGATTCTTTTATCAACTAGCCACTGCTTCGCTAGTAATGGCTCCTCCAATCCAGTAAATGTGGATGGACCAAGCCTCCTGAAGTCCGCCACGGTGCCCTCACGCTGTGCTGGCCTGGGTGCTACCGCGTCTACGGACTGCTGGACTGTCCGCAGACCCTCCTGGAAAGCCTTGGCTTGCGGTTGATTCAGCTCGGTTTGCCGCTTCTGGTTTTCCAGCATTCCACGTATAACTCCAAGCAATGCGGCGTTATCAACACGCTTTTGGTACGATCGCAAATCTCTATCCGCCATTCTGAAGCCAAGACATTGAAGAGGATTAGCAACGGTAAACATGATTCAATAACAAGATAGTTATAGATTCAAGAATGATAAGATAGTAATGTGGCAGGACATGTTCCTAATTACGGGTTTCCTGGTTAGTGTATTGGGTTTAATACCCAACTACAAAAGAACCAAACCCAATAAATCCTAAATCCTATGTCTCTGATACCAAACAAACCTTGTCACGCCCTGCTTGCCAGATTGTGCTAACTACGGTACGTGACAGAGCCAACCATGCTACCTGTGGCTAGGAAACATCCCTCCACAGTCACATTACGACTGTCTATAGGATATCAAGAACAGTAAAATATAAAATTTATCTAATACATGTCCATTTGCCAAAATAAAAGAGTCAAGAAATGTATAAGTGGAAATGATAATAATATCCAAAAACAACATCTGGAAAAATACGTCCCAATATGGGCTCACGTCAAGAAATAAAAGTACGGAAAAAATAAGCTAAACTAAGCATTACTAAACTCAATTCCTCACTGCTCGGCTTGATAGCTAAAGTACTCATGTTCAACATGCGATAGAGATAGAGGAACCGGGTCATGCAAAACCCAGACGTCGGTGCGTCATAATATCAAACAATAGTAATAACCAGGATGTAACAAGATATGTAAACATGAATATAAATCAACAACATAAATATCAACAGTGAGGTACGTGTGTGTATGTGATGTGTAACCTAAAACTAGCTTCTAGGTTATCTAATCTAAAGTCTTCGAAATCAATTAATGTAATCCTCATCGTGACCCATCAGTCTATGCCCCGTTCATTCCCTACGGGACCACGGTAACAGGATTATTCCGTAAAGCCCGGAAAAACGGCAAATATGATATTCCGTAATGCCCAGAAAAACGGCAAACATGATATTCCATAACGCCCGGAAAAAAGGCAAACATATAATAATAGCCTTTTGAGTTATGCTTTGGATACATTCTTGATTCCCCTTTACCCCCAGGTTTATGTTCAAGTCAGGTATTGCCAATGTAGATCTAATGCCAACACATGATCAAGCAGGTACAGGTTTTCGTCTATGCAGACAACAAGTAACGTCCATCAGGACAACAAGTCAAGATTGTTGGCATTAGTAACTAGATCCATGTAACAAGTTAGTAGTGTGTCGTGAACATGTCAGGTAATGTATATACATTAACTAGATATCCAATGTAAACTGTAATGAATATCGAAACACGGTTAATGCACGGATGCACATGTATCTAACTGTGATAACCTTTTATAAGTCCATGACTACGTATGATGCACATTAGTATGCACGTTGTACTAATAAAACAGTAATATGATATAACGAGGTCCGACATGTAACTAGATATGCAATAGACAGTACGGATACGTACAGGTATCCAAAAACGGTAAATCTATAATATCGGATGCATAATTAAAATACATGTAATATTTTTATTCATATGGATATAAATATAGTAGCATAACATGTAGCAAGATAAACTTGCCTGATAGGATCTCACGTCGGGTATGTACGTCACGTTCGACGTCGGTAAACATCGCGATGCACACACGCGCGTACAAGACTGGACTTGGCTACTTAAGGACGTGACCTCGCTGGGTGGTAACGACGGCTGGGTCACCTGGATCGTCGGTGACGTGCGCGACTCCGGCAACGTCAAGAACCGAGAAAACAAGAAAGCAAAGAAATAAGAAAGAAGAAGAAGAAGAGGGGCTGTATTGATCTCTGGTGTTGGCTCTGTGGTTCTGGGACGGAGAATAGAGACGACGACGAAGTCGTGGGTGATCGGCGGTGAGGGTTGCGGGCGATGGGTGTTGCTGCAGGGGTCGCGGGGTGCTGTGCAGGGTTAGGGTGGCTTTGGGTGGGAAAATATGCAGGGATCGGGGACGGCGAGGGGATGAGGAGGTGAAGGTGAGGTCGGGTGATGGCGACGATGGGTTAGGTGACTGGCGGTGAGGGTTTTCTTGGGTTGCAGTGGGTTTCTTGGGTGGGGTGTCGTCGGGGTTGTGAGCTTGAGAGTTGTGGGAAGGGAGAGGAGAAGGAGGTGAGGTCGAGGAGATGATGACGAGGGCGAGGAGACGAGGGTGGTGGTGACGGCGAAGTTTTTCGGCGATGGCAGAGAAATTCTTGAGTTGGTCGGGGTGCTCGGGTTTGTGGGTGCTCGAGAGTTTGGAGTTGGTTGTTGGGTTCTTGGGGATGGAGAAGGTGACGGTGGTGATGTCGGGGTGATGGGGATGGCGATGAGGTCAGCGGTGGAGGAGATAGGGTTCTTGGGTGTTTCTTGGGTTTGCAGGTGTTGGGATCACGGGCGAAGTCGAAGTCGGGGTCGTGGTGGTGGCTTTTGAAGAGGGAGGTGATGAAGAAGATGAGGGTGAGGAGATGCGAGGGGATGAAGGCGAGGGTGGCGGCGGCGACAACGAGGGTGAGGCTAGGGTTAGGGCGTGGGTTTCTTGCGGCAGGGGAGGGAGAAAAGAGAGTGGTGAGGAAGAGAGAGGGGGGCTGTGAATATATTAGGTTTAATGTATGTATGTATATATATATATATATATATATATATATATATAACAAGAGAGAGACAGAGGAATATCTTTTTAGTTAAACAAATATATATTCATATATATATATATATATATATATATATATATATATATATATATATATATGATGAAGTTTAGATTAGGTTTAAAAGAAAATATTATAATATATAATCTAGGATTTTATAGCTAATACAAAAATACGCCGAAAAATATCCGGGGTTTGCCTAAAAATCTAGTTTTAAAATACGGATAATATACGTATCAACCAAAACCATAATGCGATGTCCTCTTAAAGAAAATGCATACCCCCAAGAACGGATACACGTAAATGCACGTAGCGATCCAAACGGGTCTGTTTCATTAAACGGGACATGAACACGATATCAGGATGCAACCACAAGATATGGGGTATGGCGCAGGCCATGCTAGATATTAAAAAATATTATATTTGTATTATTTAAAATATATGCAGATGCCAAATATATGATACTGGTATATAGAGCATATATGTGTGCACGGATCCTATGTACTTGCAAGGATATATCGTAATCTTGAACCAGGATGGGTTTCAAGCTGTTACGCCCCGCTTCCCAGTGTATGGAAAATGAGGCATGACGGGCTGCTACGTATTTACTCAGAATTAAACACGTTAAGCGTAAATAAGCAATATAAATGAATATACAAGAATAAAAAGAGATGTAATAATTAAACATCAACTTTTATTAACATTTTTTCTTTACATTACAACTGATTTGAAAAGGAAAATGTACAATGATAAAAGAAATGCCTAAACAGTGGCATAAAAATGAAAAGATAAGTATAAATAAAAGACTAGAAGTCTGGCTCCTCTGTGAACTGATCCAACTCCTCCTGGATGGGCTCGGTCTCCTAAGAGTCGGGTCCTCCTGACGAACATTCCAAAGAAAGAAAAGACAGGAATGTCGTCAGCGAACTAGCGCTCGATAAGTCCCAAAGATAAGGGTGGAATAGAATAAGTAAAGAATATATGACTGGTAATCTGAACAAGTATATATTTGTTATACTAACGTAGTTGTTTGTTGCTTGGTACAGAATGTATCAGTGTATACTAGAGGAGTCAAACTTGCTCCATAGACTATGGTAATCGGTAGTATAAGGCCCCGTCAAAACCCACGGGACAACGGCACGGATGTTCGGTAGGTGTCTTTTAGTGATCATTTCGTTCCACTTCTAATACATTCTGTACCAGTCTATCCCGTTAAACTCCGTAATGTATATTGTATAAATTGTAGTTATCAGACTTGCCGAGACCATGGATATAAGTTGTTCATGTAACGGTTTCAGGATGTATCAAGTAGACATGTAATCAAGTTATGTTATAGCCATGGTTCGGTCAAGTCAAGTCATGTTTGCATATTGATATTGTTCTGGTATTCGGTTCACGTTCAAGTATACATGTTGGATTCATGTTGAATTGGATTCTGATTTGGATTAGACTCAGATTGATTTAGACTCAGACTTGAGTCAGACACTTAGAACTGATTTGGATCCTGAATTAAGTTCTGTAGTTATTGGTAACTGATGCACATGGACGACGGGATTTGTTTATTTTTCCAAGACAATTACCATTGATAACTCCGTTAAGTTTTTCTACTTTAAATAGGCAAACACTCACTTTCTCCGGCTCGCTGAGGCTCAAGAGAATTGATCCCGCTTAAACCCATATTTATTAAAGTCCTTAATTGTAATTTTATATAACTCGGGGGGGTTTTATGAAAAATATTTTATATACTTTCAAAATAAACCTCGAGTATTTATTTATATTATTTTAGGTTTTCATGGAGGTGAATTTTAAAGAGTGGGGTATATTAGTGAATATATACATAGCTTGAATAGTTCAAGTTATTTTAGTGTAAGACTTGTCTTGTATTGATACTTGATCGTATTTTAGTGAAACCTGTCATTCTTTTATTTTTAGAAAAACATGAAATTTTATTATATCTTGAAAATATGTGTTTTGATAATATTTATATATTATAAAAAAATTAATTTTTATTATTAATTAAAAAATCCCGTTTTTCTTAAAAATCGTATTTAAATTCTTTCGAGATCGAATGCTCCGTGAGGAGGTCTGCATCTCGCTCTACTAGCCCGAGAATGTGCGATAATCCGCACCATCCAATAGTGGGTTCCCCAAAATGGGTTGTAGAGTCATAATCGCAAAGAGTTTGAAATACAATTCTAAAGAAAACCGGGTTTTTATAATTTATGGTATTTAAGTGAAAAGTTGTAATCGTTACGAAAATAGGTTTCCAAGAGTATCGTGCTATATCAATATGTGTGTATGTGAGGGGTAGGTCATTACCCCGTGAAGTTTTCTAGAGGTAATAGTTATCAAAAGAACTAAAAGATGAATATATGAAGTTCATGGTATTTTCATGTAAAAGCTAGGTTAAAATTATATAACATGACGTTTTAAGGTGAAAATTGTTTCTAATTATTAGTTTTCATGATTAACAAGTATGGTGTAAGAATATACATGAAGAAAATGTAAGAAAAGTGGAATTTATAAGGTTTTTAAAGAAGATGTCGGTATTAACTCCACTTCCGACATATTTTATAAAAAGAGACTTTTATGTAGAAAGAAAGGAAGGGGTGGGACTTACTATCTAGAAAGCAGGAGGAGAGGTAGAAGAGAAGGTGGTAGCCTTCGTGGCGTCGTGGGGTCGCCGGAACTTGCGTAGATCCTCGCCAGAAGTTGATTTTGGGCTAACTCCATTTCTACCTCACTTGTACTTAGAAAAATTTGATAATTTTGGTTAGGCATTTCAAAATGAGGAGGGGCTAGGGTATGGGGTTGTATATATGGTGTTGAATTAGGGTTTTGGAATTGAAAGATTGAATTAAAATGTATTAAAAATTGGATTAATTGGGAAATTTAATTCTCTGTTAAATTGCAGAGAAAACAAACAGTGCAGGGATAATGGAGGTAGGCCAAAAGTCAAGTGTGCAGAGTTTGGGGACTATTGGCTAAGAGAGGCCGTCCCCGCCGGCCCTAAGCCACATCTTGCCAGCCATCTGGTGAAGAGGTGCCGTTGGATCATTGTCACGTGTTCACTTCAGTTCATAAAACTTTTTGCACATGTTATATTTCTCTGACTTTTCATTTTTACGTGTAGTGCACGTGTAAACTTTTGGGCTTCCAAAATGTTTAAAAGAAAAATCAAAAAAATAATATGTAGCCGATGGGAATCGAACACAGGGGCTACGTCACAGCAGTGCAAGGGTTTTACCAGTGAGATACAAGTTGTTTCTTACTGTTCTTAAATAAAAATAACTTTTAAATTGTAGTCGGGCTTGCAAACTCCATTCTGTACATTAACTTAAAAAATTTCGTACAGTAAAATCAGAGTCGTTACACAAACATGCGGGTCGGGTCGGATACTAAACACAGATACCAAATACGCTATTCGCATCCAAAACAAACATGATTTAAGAGTTGTCACAAGCATAGGAAAACCTAAATAAATATGGTATAAATGAACCAGGGTGTAACAAATATCCATCAGCGATCTTGCGCTCGGCAAATCCCCAATAAAGATGTGTGTTCTCCGCCGAAAGACGCGACCGGGACGTTGGGACGTTCGGGGCCTGAATTCCGAGGGCAGATACTATTTGGTGCTATCCGTCCACGTCTCCGAAGATGCCAAGTTGATTTATGACACAATGTATCGAAGGTTTAAACGGATGCAGCATGTTGGCTATAGTGCCCTCAAGGCAATTATCATAGTCGCGGACTTGTGATTATGATGATTGAGTGAGGACCTATACCGATAAAACAGTCTTACTCAAGATGATAGTATGCTATCTGGTTTGCCTTTATCATCATGTACATGTTGATAGAGCCCATAGGATTCTTGCTTGACTGCCAGCATTATGATGGCGATCATATATATGGGAGCTGGGGTCTATAAGCACATCCTTAAATGTCCCTAGTCGTAGGAGTATCGAGACCGGGCATCGATACTCCAGTGTAGACTAGTGTATACTGATCGAGACCCCGACGAGGGGCGGTGGCCAGGTCTCACAAGCCATTGGTGTTAGTTTGTTCACCTAAGATAGTATACAGGTGCTCATTGGGTTATGAGTACACTGGACGGACTCGTCGGGAACCTGCTAGTTGGTATTATACCTATTGTCAGATAGCAGTTCCCAGGTGACATGTGTACAGGTTAGTCTGTCGACCTGAGATTGTCATTTGTCTCGTGTGAGTTCCCACTGTGCTTTGATTACTACCCTACCACGGCTCAAAGGAGTCGTGCAAACAGGTTTTAGTTGGGTACAGTCCCGAGCCACATGGAGGCAGTGATCGGATCGTCGGGGATTCGTCTCTCCCAGTATTGGGGGTTGATGTCGCATTGTGTACGGATGGCCATCACCACAAATCCATGGCCATGGTAGACGAGGATTACCGATCCAGAATCGATAGTTTCTCAGGAGGTGATGGGTTACATGCCGACACTAAATATCGCGTTGTTAGGGGTCTGACTTTATCCACCCCTAGACTCGATATGCGATACTCTTAGACGAACAGACCGGACTGTACGGATATTGTCACTGACAGGCTCAGTAGGGGTTCAGGATGAGTTTGCTCGTCGGCCTCCCTTTCGCTCAATACCTGGGCAGCCGTTACGTACAGCTAGTGCCGCTGACGTGCTTGTGGTTAAACCCACTGCCAGCATATTTACGAGTCTTTAGAGTCCCACAGAGAAGGTTTTCACGGTTCAGGCGATATGGTGTACATGGCGTATGTTGGTACATACAGGTGTCCGATTAAATATGTGCATGCTGCGCAGACTTTAATCGGACGGTTGATAATACTAGCGGCTTAGGATTAAGCCGGATTATTAAATCGGGTTTTTGATTTAATAATTTGTATATGTATTTGTATATACGTATTCTAGTATTATTGTTCACTATTCGTTTTCTCTCTTGGCTATTCGTATTTTTGTACGAATACGTGTATATGTATTTCGATACATGTACCGGGAAGTATTCCGTATTTTATACGGAATAGCTTCTAGAAGGTGCCACCTCATTTGTATGAATTTCAATTTATGGAAATTCATTTGTTTAACAAATGAGGTGGAGGGTGTGAGGTGGCACAAGCATGGCATGAACATGGATTCAAAGTATGGTTGGCATTGTTTATTGTTTTAATTGTTTAATTTGAAAAAGGAAATGATATTTTTTTTTGTGATTGTGAGAGAGGGGGGGCCGGCCACATTATTGTGGGGATGGGGGTTCATTTCTTTTGGCCAATGACATTAATCACTCCCTCACTCTCTCATGTTCTCAAGGAAAAACAATTAGCCATTTTTGTTCATGCCAAGTCTTCATCACCTCCTTCTTCATCTTCGATGGATGCTCCATGAGCACTAAGGGTAGAGAGAGAGAAATGTAGTGACACTTCCATACACCCCTACTCTCCATAGCTAGCGACTTTGGAGCGTCGGTTACCTCGTTCGTCGAGGTTGGAGCTTGCGCCGTTTCCCTCGGGTGGATCATCGGAGATGGAGGAAGACCGACGACCAAAACACATCAAGGAGCCGCTAGGAGCTTGGAATGAAGACCGAATGACACAGATCAACTCGGTATAACGATTCTAACTCTTATTTAGCTTGCTAGTTTAGGGTTTAAGGTTGATCCGTAAATCGGGTAGCGGTAGCGCCAGTTTAGAAAATTTTTGTTCTGCATTTTGTTGGCCGGGGCGCTGCCGGAACCTTTCACGGCCGATGTAGCAGACTTCGTCAGATTCCCCCTCATTTGAGGGGTTTTTGATTGTGGGGACGCTCTTCCCTGCAGACGCAAGCCTCTGCAGTTAATTACGCTACCGCATCGCGGTAACCACTTTCTCCTTCTTCAGATGGTCACTTCGTGTCGTGGGTGTTTGTTTTGTTTTTGGTTGCCCGTGGATTGTATACGGAGACTAATTTATGTTGTCGCCCGTAGGACGTGGATTAGTCCAAATCCGTATCTTCTTACATTTGGGTTTTGGGGGTTGGGTTTTAAGGATACGTTAATCACATTTGAAACTAAGATCAACTTAAACGTTTGTTAAGGATACGTTAGTCTAATTTTAGACTAAGATCAACTTAACGGGATCGTTTAGATCCAACAAGAGAGCATTTGGACTCTATTGTTTAGTTTAGGGACATTGCGGTCGATTACCAGTTTAAGGACATGGTGGTCCATTACCAGTTTAAGGACATAGTGGTCCATGAGTTTAAAGACCTCACAGTCAAGGTTAAGGACGTCATAGTCCGTGAGTTTAAAGACCTCACGGTCAAGGTTAATGACATCATAGTCCGTGAGTTTAAAGACCTCACAGTCAAGGTTAAGGACATCATAGTCCGTGAGTTTAAAGACCTCACAGTCAAGGTTAAGGACATCATAGTCCGTAGGTTTAAAGGGACCCCACAGTCCGAGGTTAAGGACATCATAGTCCGTGGGCTTAAGGACCCCACAGTCCAGTTTAAAGACGTCATAGTCTATGAAATGTATGGTTGTCGGGACCCGTCACCTCTCTGAAGACGTTGAAGGATTACAACGACATGTATCAGAGGAGTAAAGAGATGTACCCTTGAACCAAAGTTGATTGGGAGATCTGTAGTCCAATTTGGAACTAAGATCAATTAATTAGATTATGAGCACATTGGCTCAGTTAAATCTGAATTGAGGACTTATGGCCAGTCTTGGGCTAAGTCCAATCAAGTTAAAATGTTTAACATTTATTTTGGGCTGTTAAGCATTTGTTTGGGCTTGGCCCTTTTAACAATGCTGAGCATTGATTTAAATTTTGACAATGTTTGTCTTTTATCGAATGCTAAGCATTCATCATAACTCTGGGGCTTATAAAAGAACAATTTATGTTCTGTCCAAGCGCACATAAAAGCATATGGCGCACTTGACACTAGCGCCAGTCGATGAGCGCAGTGCGCTATGGTTAAAGCGCTAATGCGCTTGGCGCTTTGCGCCAGATATGAAGCGCTGATGCGCTACAGTTGAAACGTTGAGGTGCTTGGCGCTGGTGCCATATAATGAGCGCAAAACGCTTTTAGTAATGCAGCGCACACGTGAGGAGCACGTGGCGCGCTGAGCGCTAGCCAATGAGCGCAGTGCGCTGGTTTGAAGTGTTATGGCACTGAGCGCTTTGCGCTAGATGAAGAGCACTAAGGAACTTTTAAATTAGGAGCGCTAAGGCTCTTCTTAGGTTAACTTTGGGCTCTGAAGATTATCTTCTTCTTTTTTATAAGAGACTTTGTCTCAAGATTCTAAGAACAAAGTTCTTAGTTTATAGGAGATATTTCAATCTCTTTTTTATGAAAGGCTTTGTCTTTATGGATCTGTGATCCTAAGAGAATTGAATAATTCTCCCCCCTTTATAATGAGATGTTCATGATCTCAGAAAGACAATTTATCTTATAAATCTATGATCTGTGAAGTAAGTACTTCTTTGTTTTATGATGAGATCTTTTTTATCTCTTTATAAAAGACTTTGGTCTTTGTAGATCTATGATCTGTGAGAAGTAAGTACTTCTTTGTTTTATGATGAGATCTTTGTGATCTCTTTATAAAAGACCTTGGTCTTTGTAGATGTATGATCTTTTAAGAAGAGAATTCTTCTTTTTAATTATGAGATGATTTCTCTCTTTGTTCATCATCATTCTTTTTACCTTGAAGAAGAAATCTTCTTTCTCGAGAGCTTGGCTCTTCTTCTTGAGATTTTCTCAAAGTTTATGGGGGGGTCCTCTCTGTGAGACTTGAAGTCTTGGGTCCTTTATATAGGGGAGACTGATTTGTTCAATCAGTTAAAGAGATCTTTCTCTGATTGATTTGGGGATGTTTCCCCACCATTGGATCTTTGATCCTAGGGCTTCTGTTTTTACAGAAGGTAATCTTCTTGTTTTTAATAAGATTGGAAAATC
The DNA here is from genome assembly GCA_030015575.1 of Agapanthus africanus. NCBI lineage: Eukaryota > Viridiplantae > Streptophyta > Magnoliopsida > Asparagales > Amaryllidaceae > Agapanthus > Agapanthus africanus. Next base: position 998,649,745 of record CM057337.1, read on the forward strand.
TTTCCATCTTTACAGAATTTGTTCTGTATTTTAGTGATTTTTTTAATCACCATTGGATAATTGATCCAATGGTGTTCCAAATTCAGGGCACAATCTTTTCTGTTTGGAAAGATTCAACAGAATTTTATTCTCGTTAATTGATGATTTAATCATGTCCGTTGGATATTTAATCCAACGGTGAGGAACATTTCGTTCCAGCGCTAGCGCTTATGCGCTCTGCCCATAGTGCGCTACTTGGAGCGCAGCGCTCTTAGCGCTAGCGCACACGTGCTTTGCACGTGGTGCGCTACTTGGAGCGCAGCGCATCTAGCGCTAGCACCTATCCGCTTCGCACGGGGTGCGCTAGTTGTAGAGCAACGCTTTTATAAAAGCGCAGCTTTAATTCAAATTTTGAATTCTGAAGAGAGTTTTGCTCTAATTGGGGAAACAATATGATTATAAATAAAGTGATATAATGACAAGCATATGAGCCGGTATAAAAAAATAGCATACTGAGATAAACAAGCATAATATGTCAAGTAAGCAGGGCGAACTATATAAGCTTGACAATTTTACATAAGCCTGGCAGTTGTTCAGTCGAAAATATTGCACTTTTGATATAATATTTTCCTTACTTTTCTTAAATATTTAAAGGTGTTTATTATAAATATAGAACATATTTGGGTTTATCTGCAAAATTCTATTTACCATATGTCTATATATTACAATTAACATTATGAAGGAAAATATATGCATATAATATTTATAAGATATTTTGATAATTTAAATATGCATATCATATCAAATATTCTTAATCAAATTTCTTAAAAGATTTATTGCCATATAATGATTAAAATTATATCTCTACTATAACAAATATTACTAATATTATTCATGGAGATATTGTGCAAGATTTAGCTCAGGTCAGGAGATCAAGATATTCGAGATGTCGGGAATCAAAAATCTGCCTATGAAGTTTAATTAAATCATAAAATCAATACTGGAAGAGACTCAGAGAAGATTTGAAGAATCCAAACATCACATAAATCTCCACGTGTCAACATAAGGCAGCCCCTGAAATTGGAAACCCTAAATCCTCCAACCCGCCGCCCAACTACGGCTAAACCATGCATATTGCGGCGGATCCGCGGCCGTTATGTGGAATTAGGGTTTTGGATTTTGTGGGTAAAATTGCATCAACAAATAAGCATATTAGGTAACTAGGGTTTCTGATTTGAGGGCTATATAAAAGACCGAGAGCTAAAGTTAGAAATCATCACCATTTAAAACGAAGCAAATCACCGTCAAAGAACAAGAGATCCACGACAGGTTCTCGATTCGACTTGATAGAGCGACGTGAATATCGACGGAATATCTACTTCCTACGAGCCAGAGATCGAGAGCAACTTCTTCTTCTTGTAATCTAAACTCAAAGGATTTGTACTTGTAAAGTTGATTGATAAAGGTAGATCATTAGCTTAATTATTTCGCATTTAATTTCTGCATTATGATTTCCTTCTCTATCTTTTCTTCTTCTATCTCTATCATGCACGAGTAATTCTCCGCTTGATAGGGTTCGTAGGATTAGGGTAGATTAATGGATGAGAAAATATTTTAACTTCTTTTACGTCTTATGAACTTTAAAAACTTTAGCAAAAGAATTGTTAACATTCTAATCGGGCGCACTACCAATTTATTGATAGTATCGACCGCGATTTGAGATCAGATTGACAATTGTTTTGTTAAGGGCTAGACATGAATAGAGATTAATGAAGGGACAAGGATCAATAGTGGGGAAACCCTAGTTTCTTCCAAGAACCCTAATCCTCATTCATCATTATCAATCTAGTTTTAAATTTATCAAAAGATAAAATGAGTCATCTTTTTTATTCATCCATGACTACTAAATCTGATGAACCCTACAAGCCATCTTCTTATATATTCTACATCCGTGTTCAACATAGAATCTACAGCTATTCTCTCTATTTCTAATCAACTCGTCTACAGCAAGATTAAAGGTTCTACGCATCCCTGCGGACGACCCGTACTCATCTCGGCTAGCTACACGCGACGCCGTTATTGATTGCGGTTACTACAAACACTTTTCCAAATCAATCAAATGGCGCCGTTGCCGGGGATACGTGCGTAATTTTTATTTTGCTATTCAGGTTGAATTCTTATTCGATCCATATCATAAAATAAAAAAAACCGCAACTTGCATATTTAACGATTAGTGTATGATTTTTGCGAGGGAATCTGGAGTCGCTAGAGCGAGGAAATCAAGATTCAGAGACTTTCAAAGGAGTCCAGAGGAGCTTAGAAGGCAACTATAGAAAATTCAGCAAAAGACCCCTCCCTATTGCGGCGGAACCGCGGCTAAAACAAGGAATTAGCCGCGGTTGGGCGGCGGAGTTGGGGAGTTGTGCCTCCAAATTCCTCTGGTATCTTTCTCTGATTCTTCTCTCTCCTCTAGAAACCCAATAATTTGATTTTCAGCAGGATTCTTTGCAAAGTATCGCCGCTCAAAAATCTTTTTGCGTGTTTTGAAATTGGTTTGTTTGTGCATATTTTAATACGGACTTTAAGGGGCAAGACCAAAATTCAGATTAGGTGGGGATTTCATCACCCTTCCTAAGCCCTACAAATCACAAAACGAGCATCCGCATAACCATACATTAATTAAAAAATATCTTGATCAAGACTCTGAGGACCGTCGCGCTCAATTAAGACAGAGGAGGGTCGTGGGTAATTTATCGCTTATCCGCATTTCTCTTGTGGTGTCTAGGCAAGTGTGACTAAGAAAAATGGTTACTTAATTAGGCCCGCTATTTTCGGTGATTCGTATAGCGGATACCTCCCACTTACCTGGCCATAAGAGCAATAAACAGGTGGTAGAGGATTGATCCTGTGACTTGTCCTTTGGAAGTCTAGGAGCGGTCTAATGACTTGACCTAGGTGACCTTAGTTCTAGGGTTGTTTGTGCATTTTTTGTGTGATTTGTCTCACGTCCGACATTTTTTTCAAAACAAACCATTTTAAAATCGTTCTCACACGCTGCCATTTGCGCTAAATCTTCTTAGTGCATGCTCGGCTGGACACAGGATTCTAGTGCCCGTCTTGTCTGCGTTTCTGCAATCGACTCCGAAGTCGGTACTTCTTCATCTTCTTTTCCCCCTCCACCAACCACATCCGCGATGGACGGTTCTCCATCAGATTTTACTGCCACCACCCGTAAGTGCGCATAATCCACCGCGCATCTCTCTCCAAGAAAGATGCTACTCCGTGCGTGGACCCTTTCCTACTTGTCTATCTATTCCACCAGCCAATGGGGATAATTTTGAAATTAAACCCCACTTCATCAAACTGTTGCCCAAATTTCACTTTTCATAACCAAATTCGAAAACGTATGTGCAATGATGGGCACCACACAACTTTCAGTGGATGTTATGAGATTACGTCTTCTCCTTTTTACCTTGTGCGATCTAGCAGAAAAATGGCTTTATAACATTGTCGCACACTCTATTGCCAAATGGGATGAATTCGTTGGAGCATTCCTTAAGAAATTTTATCCCAATCATAAGACCGCTCGTGTTTGAAGCGAGATTAACCAGTTTACCCAACTTCCCAACGAACCATTTTGGAAATGCTTTGAACGGTTTAAAGATCTGCTTGTCCAATGCCCTCATCACGAAATCAATAGATGAGATCTGTATCGAATTATATACGAGGGTGTTAATCCAGCGACAAAGCAAATGCTCGAAACCATTTGTCAATGCCATTTCATGTCCAAAGACGATGGTGAAACTTGGCAATTCCTCGAAGATCTCGCTGGACAAACTTTACAGTGGGAAAGCGTTAGACCAATATCGTCTAGGGAAGGTATCCATCAGATCGATGTTTCCATTGCAGTAAAAGCCGAAATGGCAGCGATGCAAAAGAAACTTGACGCTATAGAGAACAAATTCTCATCATCCTCCCTAAACCAGGTTATGCTCCCCAAAACCGTGTGTGGTTGCTGTTCTGACCCATCACATCTGACGGAAGAATGTCCTTTGAATCCTCCGATTCAAGGTCAAGAACACACTAATGCTTGTTTCCCCAATCAGAGCAAAGCTCTGTTGAAATTCAAAATTCAAATTTTAAAGCAACGCTTCAAATCTCGGGCGCAACCCGTCACGTGTCAGGCGCTGATACGTCAGCACAGCGCCCAAGAAGGCGCGACCAATCAGAGCAAAGCTCTATTTAAAGCAAAATTAAAGGAAGCAACGCTTCAGTTGCGCAAGCACTGCGCTGCGCGACAGGTGTCAGCGCAGTTGCGCTGCGCTGTGCGCTGCGCGCTGCGCGACACGTGTCAGCGCAATTGCGCTGCGCTGTGCGCTGCGCGACACGTGTCAGCGCAGGTGCGCTAGCGCAGGTGCGCTGCGCTGTACGCTGCTTGACACTTGTCACGCGCTGGGGCGTTTGCGCAAAACAGAATTGAGATTTTAAAGAAATCTTTTCTGTTCTTGTTAAAACAAGAAGATTTTCTTCTGTAAAACAGAGGCCTTTGGATCAAAGATCCAACGGTGGGGAAAATTCCCCAAATCACTTAGAGAAATATCTCTTTAACAAATTTAACTAATTTATGGGCACTATAAAAAGGACCCCAGAGCTCAATTCAAAGGCATCAACATTCTTTGAGAAAGCAAGAGTTTCAAACAAAGAGAACTCTAAAAAAGTTTCAAGAAAAGGTAAAAACCTTCATAAAAATAGAAGAAATTTCTTCTAATAGATCATGGATCTAAACATAATAAACAGTGCTTTGCACTTCTTATGAACCACTGGTTCTTTAAAACAAGAAAAACAAAATAAAGAACAGTGCTTTGCACTTTTTATGAACCTTTGGTTCCTGAAATAAGAAAAAACTTGTCTTTTCTTTGATCTAAAATAGATCAAGGAAACGAATAGTGCTTTGCACTTCTTTTATGAACCATTGGTTCTAGAATCTAAAACATTTTTAAATCATAGTGCCTTACACTTGCAAACTGCGCTGTTGCGCTCCTGGATTGGCGCAAGCCACCAGAGCGTGCCACGTGTCAGCAGCGCAGGCACTGCGCATTAGCGCAGCGCACTGCGGTTGCGCGACACGTGTCAACACTACAAGCGCTTGCGCTCTCTGATTGGCGCAAAGTGCCTGATAAATGCAAGGCATTTCCTAAAGGGCCAGGCCCAAATCAAAAAGACCAAGCATGCCTAATTAAATTGATGCTCTGCATCATTTATAAAGGGGCAGAGCCCAAACAAAGTAGATGCTTTGCATCATTTATAAATGGGCAGAGCCCAAAACAAATTGATGCTCTGCATCTTTTATGGGTAGAGCCCAAATAAAAATAAAAATAAATGCAATGCAAAAGCAAATAGAATGTTGAACATTTTCAACTGGACTTAGCCCAATTTTGGCCGTAAGTCCTCAAGTTAAATTGACTGAGCAAGATTGCTCATCTCCGAACTTCTCTGACACCTGTCGTTGTAATCCTTCAACGACGTCAGAGAGGTGACGGGTCCCGACAACCACACATCAACACGGACTGCGGGGTCCTTAAACTCGTGGACCGAAACGTCCTTAAACTAATGTCGGACCGAAACGTCCTTAAACTAATGATGGACCACTACGTCCCTAAACTGGCGATGGACCACCACGTCCCTAAACTAGAACATGGACCACCAAGTCCCTAAACTGGCGATGGACCACCACGTCCCTAAACTGGAATATGGACCACCACGTCCTTAAACTGGAATATGGACCACTATGTCCCTAAACTGGAACAATAGAGCCTCCCAAATGCTCTTTTATCGGATCCAAACGATCCCGTTAAGTTGATCTTAGTCTCAAATCAGGCTAACGTATCCTTAACGAACGTTTAAGTTGATCTTAGCCCCAAATACGGCCAACGTATCCTTAAACATTCAAATGGACTATAAAACTCCAAATCGACTTTGGTTCAAGGGTACATCTCTGAACTCCTCTGACACCTATCGTTGTAATCCTTCAACGACGTCAGAGAGGTGATGAGTCCTGACGGCCATATAATTAAATGGATCACCACGTTAAGTTGATCTTAGTCTCAAACAGGACTAACGTATCCTTAACGAATGTTTAAGTTGATCTTAGCTTCAATATGGCTAATGTATCCTTAAACTAAAAACACCAAACCCAAATCTAAGTAAATACGGATTTGGACTAATCCACGCCCTACGGGCAACGGCATTACTCAGTCTCCGTATACAATCCACGGGCAACCACAAACAAAACAAACACACACGACACGAAGTGAAATTCTGGAGAAGGAGAAAGTTGTTACCGCGATACGGTAGCGTAATTAACTGCAAGAGCTTGCGCCTGCAGGGAAGAGCGTCCCCACAATCAAAAACCCCTCAAGCGAGGGGGAATCTGACGAAGTCTGCTACATCGGCCGCATCCGTCCAAACCTCCGATACACGGTGTCATAAATCAACTTGGCATCTTCGGAGAGGTAGACGGATAAAACCATATAGCATCTGCCCCGAACCTCAGGCCTAGACATCCACGCATCGCGGCCGCCGTTCGGAGGGGAACAATGCTGCCTTTCAGCAACGACCTAGAAACGATCCTTATTCTTCCGCATACAATTAGGGATGGAGGAATCATCCTAATTTTGCTTGGAAACAAAACCAAACCCAAACTCAAAATACGTTTCCAAGCCAAAATAACTATCAAAGACCTCCTCCACAGCAACAGCAGCCACCACCACAGAGTCAGCACCCCTTTCAATCGCAAACTTTTCAAAATCCAGCCAACAATTCTGCACCGATTAATGATTCTTTCCAAAAAGCTGGTACCGAAAAACTCTCCGCACTCGAACGAAGCATGGATACGTTTATTAAACATTCTATGCAAACGACGGATACTTTAACGACTTCTATCCAAACGTTAATGCATAACACCGCTTCCCACGATGAAAGTATAAAATCGATAGAAGCACAACTTGCACAGTTAAATGTCGCGTTGAGTGCGAGAGAGAAAGTGAAACTTCCATCTCAATCTCTACCAAATCCTGGCCACTCACAAAGTTATAATGTGAGTGCCGTAACCACGTTGAGATCGGGAAGAGTGCTGAAAAACCAAATGGGTGAACATGTTGATGAGTTGATGTCGATGATATTAAGGATACCTCGGCTTCTACTTCTTCTACTCCTACTTCGTCTAGTCCACCATCTTCTTCCGAGCCTATTCTCCGTTTTCCCCTAGGCTTGAACCCTCAGCCCACTTCATCGAGTCAACCTAAAACGATCCCAACTCCAATTCTGGGATCCATTCCACCCCCACAATATTCTCTAATGTTGGACCCAACCCTTATTGATAAAGCTCCTTATCCATACAGGTTAAGAGGCAACAGACCAAGTCCCCAAATGGAGAAGATTGTGGAAATTCTTAAGCAAGTTAACATAAATATCCTCTCCTAAATGCTATTTAACAAGTTCTGTCTTATGCGAAAATTTTAAAGGACTTGTGCACTAGGAAGAGAAAAATTCAAGTACCTAAAAAAAATTTCCTTGAGAGTAACGTGAGCACTGCTTTTACACAACAACTACCCAAGAAACGAAAGGACCCCGGAAGTCCTACAATATCTATTTCTATTGGGGGTAAAAATATTAATCGTGCTCTACTCGATTTAGGTGCTAGTATTAACTTGCTTCCATGTTCTGTCTATGAGCAATTAGGGATTGGAGAGTTAAAACCGGTGCACTGCACTCTCCAGATGGCAGATCTATCTATCACCCAACCTAGGGGTGAGCTAGAGGATGTGTTAATCAAAGTCGGGAAATTTATATTCCCTATGGACTTTATCGTTATAGATACACATCCTGTGGCGAACCCACGAAACCAAATTCCGGTGATTTTAGGTCGACCTTTTCTAGTGTCTTCCAACGCTGTAATCAATTGTCGAAACGGTTCTATGACCCTATCCTTCGGGAAGATGTCAATTGAGCTTAACATTTACAAGTTGGGAATTGAACCCTCCGAACCCTATGCTCAAGTATGTTCTGTCGAAAGGATGGATTCCGACAGTAGCGAATTTGAACAGCTTCACGATACTGATCTTGACTCCGCTAGTACGTTATTGTTTGACCCTGCTATTTATTATACACATATAGACCCTTCTATCGAGTTGTCCGGGTCAACATTTAACGCTAAATATGAACCTTTTATGGAGTCCGAGTATCATCCCGTTCTTTCCGTTGGGATTATTATTCGGGATATTGATAAGTTTTGAAGAAATCTTTGCTGAAAACTCGCATTCTTAGAAGACATGGGCGTTGTGATGAATCAACCCCCACTCAAAGAAGTTGAACCACCCCCCTTCTTTTTATTCTGAACAAGAATGCGAGTAATCCACCATTATTGTTTCGTCTCTACAAACCGAGACGTACACCCGTTCTATTACACTTCTTATCTCCTCCCCACTTCTTCACGTCTATAGGTGACATGATATTTTACCAACCAGTGCGTTACATCGATAAAATATTTGAATGGTTGGTGTTGACTTTTGGTCTTTGTAAAGCTTTATATTGACCAATAACTTTAACCCCCCTCATAATTTTAAATGCTTAATACTATTTTGCTCAAGTTGGGGGGGGGGAGAAAATCTTTTGGCTCTTGAAAGAAAATAATTTTTTACAAAATTGTGAGCCAAAAAAAGTTTGGGGAGGATTTCACTGTCATTTATTCATATCCCCGTTACTAACTTTTCCTTCCAAGTCTACAGTTTTTTATCTTAATAGATGATATCAGTGAGGACACTGCTGCAAACAGGTTTGGGGGAGGTTTGTACTTATTCACGCATTATTTTGCATTATCATAAATATTATCACAAAATTTTTTGATAATGAAAGTTTGAAAGTGAAAAATTACATATGAAAGATATGAATAGTTTGAGAAAAGCAAGAAAATTAGATATTTTCTTAAACAAAGCTAGTAATAGGTAGTTATGAGCCGTTGTCCCAAGGGTCAGTAAGATGAAGGAAATTACTAATCTGAGGATAAAAATAAATCTAAAAAATAGTCCCTATCTTTTAGTCCAAACATTTGAACGTTGATACCCTACTATACGCACTTGCACACATCTTGAAACTTGGGATAGTAGAGGACACCTTGAAATGCTCTTGTCTAAAAGCCTTAGTATGAAAAAAATAGTATAAGTGGTGAAGAAAAAAAAATGAACACTGATTTTGTAATTACTTAAAGCAGCATAAAAAAAATATAGCGAGGGTGTTTTATCACCTGGTGCCTTAGACCAACTGGTTTGTGAGCCACTGCTAGGCCTTAGGTGTTGCAAGACGAGGATTTTAGGCCTTAATGTGCGAGCACATTTTGTAATCGGTTGGTTAGTACCTCAAGAAATATTAACGGTCGCATGAAGAATGTGTGAGCAATTCCATCAAAAATATTCACCGACTAAAAAAAGGTACTAAGGAAGATGGACAAGAGTATGATAGCTTGAATTGAATTCTCTAAGTGTAGGGATGTCTTTTACTCACACGTAGGGGTATATGATCGATGTTTGGAAGAAAGATAGGGAAGAAGACTAAAGGTGATATTTTATTGAGGAATGATGTAATTTCTAATATCTTTTCATGACCATTAAGATAGGGTTCATGGCAACTGAAAAGCTAGTATAGTTGGAAACTCTTATTTTCAAGTTCTTTCTTTTATAGTTCTTATTTTTGTATGTAACTTTCACCTTCTTTCTTTTATTATGGGATTTTGTGGGTGTAATCCGCTGAAAACCCTCAGGAGACAATACTCCTCCTATTAGGAACACCTGGAGGTTTAACGGCTTGTTGCACGTGCTAAGTGCAATCGTGTTGTCTACGAAAGTGTGCTACTTAGGTTTTTCTTTTTCTTTTTCTTTTTCTCTCTCTCTCTTGAATAACTAGTTTGCTCGGGATGATCAAAGTTAAGTTTGGGGGTATTTGTTCAGTCGAAAATATTGCACTTTTGATATAATATTTTCCTTACTTTTCTTAAATATTTAAAGATGTTTATTATAAATATAGAACATATTTGGGTTTATCTGCAAAATACTATTTACCATATGTTTATATATTATAATTAACATTATGAAGGAAAATATATGCATATAATATTTATAAGATATTTTGATAATTTAAATATGCATATCATATCAAATATTCTTAATCAAATTTCTTAAAAGATTTATTACCATATAATGATTAAGATTATATCTCTACTATAACAAATATTACTAACATTATTCATGGAGATATTGTGCAAGATTTAGCTCAGGTCAGGAGATCAAGATATTCGAGATGTCGGGAATCAAAAATCTACCGATGAAGTTTAATTAAATCATAAAATCAATACTGGCAGAGACTCAGAGAAGATTTGAAGAATCCAGACATCACATAAATCTCCACGTGTCAACATAAGACAGCCCCTGAAATTGGAAACCCTAAATCCTCCAACCCGCCGCCCAACTGTGGCCAAACCATGCATTTTGCGGCGGATCCACGGCCGTTATATGGAATTAGGGTTTGTGATTTTGTGGGTAGGATTGCATCAACAAATAACCATATTAGGTAACTAGGGTTTTTGATTTGAAGGCTATATAAAGGACCGAGGGTTAAAGTTAGAAATCATCACCTTTTAACACGAAGCAAATCACCGTCAAAGAACAAGAGATCCACGACAGGTTCGCGATTCGACGTGATAGAGCAATGTGAATATCGACGGAACATCTACTTCCTATGAGGCAGAGATCGAGAGCAACTTCTTCTTCTTGTAACCTAAACTCAAAGGGTTTGTACTTAAAAAGTTGATTAATAAAGGTAGATCATTAGCTTAATTATTTCGCATTTAATTTCTGCATTATGATTTCCTTCTCTATCCTTTCTTCTTCTATCTCCACCATACTCGAGTAATTCTCCGCTTGATAGGGTTCGTAGGATTAGGGTAGATTAATGGATGAGAAAATATTTTAACTTCTTTTACGTCTTATGAAGTTTAGAAACTTTAGCAAAAGAATTGTTAACATCCTAATCGGGCGCGCTACAAATTTATTGATAGTATCGACTGCGATTTGAGATCAGATTGACAATTGTTTTGTTAAGGGCTAGACATGAATAGAGATTAATGAAGGGACAAGGGTCAATAGTGGGGAAACCTGTAACATTTCAGAAAAATAAAATATTATTTTTGGGTATTTTTATAATTTAATATTAATTTTAATGAATATTTTAATATTTCGGTATGATTAACTACCGATAAATTGGGAAAAAATTGGAAAATTATGGAAATTACTAAAAAGAGGGTACTTTATTTGATTTAAGCAATTTATGAGAGTTTATGATTTATTTGACACTATTTTAGTGCTAATCGCGATTAAAAATCGCTAATCGGGCTTTAAACGTGTTTTGTGCAAAACATGCACCATATCATTTCACACTTGTGCATTTTGTACCATGGTTTGTTTGGGTTTACTATTGAGGAGAGAAGGAAATTAGAGAGGGAAATAAAAGAAAAGAAAAAGGAAATTGAATAAAGAAAGGTGTATGGGCATGAGAGAGAGGGTAAGGGGTCAACCAAGTCTTTGCTTATCTCTAACACTTCACCATCTTCATATTTTCTTCTTCCTCAGCCCCATGGCTGCTGCCTTCACTCCCTCCCCCTCTTCATCCTCTCAAACTTCATCAAATGCATCAAAGCCCCACTCTCATTTCACAAAAAGTGTGCACAAGCTCATGGAAAACACTTTGGACCAAGAAAGGAAGGGTTTTGGAGACTTGGCGAAACTCAAGAAAGTTCTTGAGTTGCTAAATGAGGTAATTTCTGCACTCTTGGTATTGTATTTAGATTTCCTTAGCACCCATATAGGTTTAGAGGTGTTTTATATCGGTTTAGTGAACCTTGAAGTTTTCTTAAGAGGGTTTGGGTTAAATTGAGTTGTGATTATGAATTGAGCCTTAGTGGTGACCCTTAAACCCCCCTTGGTGCTAAGAACCCAGATCCAACACAATACCAAACCTGAAACCCATAACTGAAACAGACCATGTCGGTTTTGTGAGTGTTTAAGGCATGCAGGGAAATCTGGGTTGACCCGGGGAATTTCTGAGACAAACAAACAACTCTAGAGGCCAAATTGAACCAATATGAGACCACCCTACCAATACGAGACCGTTTTACCACTACAAAACCGAGCTCACCGGTTTTGGGGGGTATGTCCCCGGGTCATTTGTGGAGTTTTGGGACCAAGTTGCTCCTGTAGCTCATATACTTCCTATATAACACCCCAGTACTGTTTGCTTACCTTGGTTTCACCTGAGACGAAATCTGGGACCACTTTTCTGGGTCGCTGCCATGTGTTTCATGATGTATATGAATTTAAGATTTGATATTTATGTTTGTACTCGGTCACTTGACGTTTGTATGTCTATCCCGAGTGTTATTGGGTTGAGTTGCGAGATGCAAACTATAGGTTCTAACCTATAGGCTTTTAAGCGCGTCGTTTTGGTTTTCGTGTGTCGTTTTGGTTTCGATTTGGTTTTAATGCGATACGATACGTGTGATATGTAGGTACCCCTACGATGATTCGAGACAATGAAGGAGATGGTGGCAACGTCGACATCAGCAAGCGAAGATCATGTGAGTAGATTATATCTACGGGGGAAGTCGGGTGGATGGCGTATAGCACCCCCGCTGTTCGATATTTAGTATACTATAGATATATACTATATAACTATATATATGATAGCGTTAAGTGTGATTTGGATATTCAGAATATGATTAGGTGTACTATGGTTAGGTTAGGGTTTAGAAGTGAACTAGTATAGCTTCTTAGTCGCGAACCCTAGAATAGGTTTACACCCACATGCACACACATACTTATTTACTATACTTATGCTTGGATGATGAGGATAGTGGATGATATTTGGAGATGAGTCGATATGATTGGGCATTGTGCCGTGAGATCGGCGATATGATGTGATTCGTATTTGGGATACGACATGAGATTTTAGCGGGCCTTTAGACGTGTGTTTCACACACGCATTTATATTTATATAGATGGTATTGATTCGTACCAAACTTAGATCAGTACCCCAGATCATGAGATATGATGATAAGGATACCAGAAAATTGATGAGCTGAATGTGATATTGACCTGTACCCAGCTTTTGGGATGCCGTACGATGGATGTACCGTACGAGCTTTATATTGATGATAGATCCGCACTCATGACTCGAGGATGTCATATGATATTGTATCGTACGTGGTACCTTTGAGGCGGGATCACCGACTATTATATATATATATATATATATATATATATATATATATATATATATATATATATATATATATATATACATCGACTTAGATTTAGGTGGTTTCCATACCCCTCCCGATTAGATCTGTAGTTTGCTTAGTAGACGTTAGACTAGACCGAGTCATACCTATTTCAAAACTGACGAATCGGGAGTATTTCAAAGACAGGCAAAGGGATTCTACGGATATTTTCAAAAGACGCATCCTTTCTTAAAAGCATCGTAGCCCTTATATTCCTGAAAAGTAAAACTCCGATTCGTCTTCTTTCAAATAGCAAACAGTACGACATAGATACATTGATGTAGATTCTGCACTGTTATGTTTATTATTTATTGCCGCAGATTCTTGTTGTTCGCATCGCATTGCATGTTTAAACATGTTTATTATCATATCAAACCCATGTTGTTAAGACACCAGCACCATTATCGATGATGCATATGTTCCACGTACACCTACTTGCCGGCTCACACACTTCATCATCGATAATTGCCATGTCACTGCACGGTAGGATTATTGCATCAGGATATGACTCCTTGCATGACATACTTGCGTACACACATATTGTACCCCCATATTTACACATACATAGATGATTCTGGCTTGATTAGAGATTTGGGAACCACAAGATACTCTTTAAAACTGATTCATTTAGAAAGAGCGGTTCCCCTCCATATGTGCATATTACTATTCCATGTTGTATGATATACTGATATGCTTGCATTTCTTTTACATGTCGCATACATCATGTTTTTTTATTAGACGCATTGAGATATGTTGTTTCCATGATATTTCTGGATTTGGGAACCGTGGAGATTTCAAAAGAGAGCATGTAATTGTTTTAAAAACCCGGTTACCCTTGATATGATATTTCAGTGCGTCCACCATATGTTTTCTCGGTGCTGAGAGCGACATGTGAAACCCGATTCGAGGAGGCGGTGAGGCCGATTGCGGGTACATGGTGGGCCCGGTATGGTACCCCGGGGCAAGAAAGGGATGCTGTGTTAAAAGACGGTGAGCCTGGCAGAGAGACTACTACCTACCGGTGATTGTTTTTGAGCTCGGCGGATATCCGAAGGATACCGACCGGAGTTGAGAGATGATATGGGCCGATCCGGACTGCCGGGGCCCGATATATGAGGATTTTCGTGCCGATGCTAGGCACAGCTTTCATGATGTTTTCGATGCTTGACACTCAGATTCCATGATTTTGATATATCGCAAGCGACACATGTTGATTTATATCCTCATACTTCCATGCATATGTTTATGATATTTACATGCATGATGCTTATTTTCTTTGGGTGACACGTGGACGATTTCCACATACATATATTGACATTGATTACATTGATCATACCTCATATTTATGATATGTTACTACCTGAGGCACTGACATGAGTACTTGGTATTACACATAGTATAGATGTTTACCCTTGCCACCTTTTCATGCTTCAGGCTTATTCATTTGAGGTTTATACATATATTTGATCGTATTGACCTAGGATTATGTCATGCATACGATTTCTGCTCTGTGATGTTTTCTATTCACGAGTTGGCAACGCACCCCCATTGTGCCACAGTTCTTGCAGGTTTTGCCGTACAGGTTTCTTTGCGGCTTTTCTGGCACACTGCTTCCTTTCTGGGTGATTGCATTGGTAGGTGGGTTCACTCGCATCGTGACCACCCTTGCATTATTTTATTCAGTTGTATCTAGTAATTCCATCAACCAAAACTTGTATATTGTTTCAGACTTAGAAAACCAGTTATGTATTATTTCGACCTTAGAGTCGCGCGTTGTAGTATTATGGTTTTCATGTTGATTTTGAGTTTCTTTTTGAGTTTTGATCCTCGCCCTTCAGCGTTGTATATTATATTGCTTGTGTGGTTGTGACCGTCGTTGACGAAGAGCTAGCTCCCACTTAGGGATGCCTTTTCATTGTGTATATATATATTATTCATGTTGTACCCTGTTCGGGGCCATTATTTACAAAGGAAACTCTGCCGAAATTTTCAGAAAAGACTAGAGATTTTTAAAATGCATATTCGGCTTACTTATTTAAAAAACCTCACTTTTAAACATGTTTTCTTACTTCCTAAAAACTAGTTTCTTTATTTACTCCTTAAAATGGTTTTAGATTTCTGGGTTTTTGGCTTACTTGGATTAGATGAGGTCCTATAGACTTCATATGATTCAAGTGCCAGTCACGTACTATTTCGGGTCGTGACAAAACCCTAGTTTCTTCCAAGAACCCTAATCATCATTCATCACTAGCAATCTAGTTTTAAATCTATCAAAAGATAAAATGAGTCATCTTTTGTATTCATCCATGACTACTAAATCCGATGAACCCTACAAACCCTCTTCTTATATATTCTACATCCGTGTTCAACATAGAATCTACAACTATTCTCCCTATTTCTAATCAACTCGTCTACAGCAAGATTAAAAGTTTCACGCATCCCTGCGGACGACCCGTACTCATCTTGGCTAGCTACACGCGACGCCGTTATTGATTACGGTTACTACAAACACTTTTCCAAATCAATCAGAAATCCTATGATTACATGTTTGTTATAGTGAGATAGTGAAGGTATACATGTATACGATAGTAGTCTGTCAAATCCATGGACCAACACGTAAAATTAACCGCCGTCAAATCCACGTAACAACGACATAAGAGATTCAGGTTAAGTGATTTTTAGTGGACTTTCATGCCACGACATACGCTCACTACTAAACTACATGTTTCCCCGCGTATGTTAAGTTATATAACTGACACAAGCCTTACACGAATCCATGAGTACGTCAGGGTGTTGCACGTTCAAATCAAGTTTTATGTCAAGTTCAAGTCGAGTTCATGTTAAGATCGCATCATTACGTATTTATGGCTTGAGTCGGGTTCGTGCATGTAGTAGGTTAATCACATGATTCATGTAAGTTCTTAATAAAATGAGTGGAGTCACATAGCATGAAATGATGCAAGCGAAATATTCAAACGATGACTAGAAACAGTGTCGTAAAGAAATGCTGCAAACTATCGATTTGTTTAAAACTTATATGCATTCAGAAAATAAGAAGAAACGTAGTCTTAGATGTTATGTAGACTCAGGTTCAAACCTCGTCTACTTCTGACTATTGGTTTGGGAGTTAGACGCATTTCGGTATGACCGCGCAGAACAGATCAAAATCTGTTCAGCCCCTGCACATGTTTTTAAAACGCAGTTTGCGATACATTCTGTCGGTTTTCAGTGTCACGCCCTACTTCCCAGTAGACGGAAACGGTGATGTGGTAAGCCTGCAACATATTTACTATAAAAATACGTTAAGCGTAATTAAGCAATATAACATTGTGCAAGAATGACAAGAGTAATAAAATGAAACAACTTTATTTACATTCAACTTTACATACAACTGTCTGGAATAAAAAGATACAATGATAAAAACAAATGCATAAACAATGGCATATTGAAAGTAAATGCAGGCAGGAGCTAGTAGTCAGGCTGAGCGGCAAACTGATCCAAGTCCTCCGGACTGGCTCTATCTTCTCAGAGTCCGGTCCTCCTGACGAACATTCCAAAGAAAGAAAAAGAGAGGAATGTCGTCAGCGAACTAGCACTCGATAAGTCCTCAAAAGAAGTAATAGAAGATGACTGAATGGTATATAAAGTGAATATAAACCAAGTAAATGTGAATAAGTAAGGTTGTATAAGAGAGTATCCAAGTATGATCATTTACAGGTATAAGATAGCTATTCTAACGTGGTTAATTGTAGTTTGATAAAGAAGATATTCATGTATACGAGAGGAGTCTATCTTACCCCGTGGACTATGATAACATGCAGTACAAGGCCCTGTCATAACCCATAGGACAATGACACGTGAATTCATGTAGGTGTCTTTTAAAATGACCTCTCGTGCCACAATATACGTTCCGTACTAATCTACCATTTTATCCTCATGTATTGTAGTGTATGGTTCAAATTAACAGGTCTTGGCTGAAACTATGAATATAAAAATAATGTACAAGTTCATGTTCAACTTATAATACATGTCAAGTTCATGTCTTTAGGTATTCATGTCAAGTTCATGTCAAGTTATATTCATGGTTTAGTCAAATCAAGTATTCAAGTTCAAGTTTGGATATTCACGTCAAGTTCAAGTGTTCAAGATCAGGTGTTCAAGTTTGGATTTGAGTTGGATTCGAATTTGAGTTTGTATTCAGGCTATAGTCATTTTCTTGTGAATGGATTTGACTATTGAAATTCTTAAGTTTGGAAGTAATCGGACAACTGCTGCACATGGACAGCAGGATTTGTGTCTTTTTCCAAGACAATTGTCATTAATGACTCCCTTAATTTGCAGTGTTGTCTAACCTGAATAGGAAATCACTCACTTTCTCCGGCTCTCTGGGACTCAAGAGAAATAATTCCGCTTAAACCTATATTAATCTAGGGACCTTAAAGATTTATTCTAGTTTGTTTACATTGTTTGCATTTCTTGAGGGGTTTTTATGAAAAATACTTTAATATCATTTAAAAATAAGTCTTGAGGATGATTTATGATAATAAGAGTTTTTATAACAATGTATTTTAGTTTCAATAGTCTTTTAGTGATAAACCCAGCTTTCAAAAGTTTATAGTATTTTTATGCAAAACTATAATTTTGGAATTTGGTGGTATTATATTAAAATTTTAATCTTTCAATTTTAAAATATAACTTTTATAATTTTTTTTATTGAAAATACAGATTTATAATTTTATATAATTTTCTAAAGTTTAATTTGTTTTCAAAAGTCGTATTCTTTAAAATCGTATTTTTATTTTCTTTCGAGATCGAATTTTCCATGAAGAGTTCTGTATCTCACTATAATATCCCAAGGGCGTGCGATAACCCGCACCATCTGTAGATGGGTTCCCCTAAAAGTGTTGTACAGGCACAATTGCAAAGGTCGTAAAAATATCGATTAAAAACATTTTATAAAAGTAATGGTATTTTATTGTAAACCGTATTCTTTAAATTAAATATACATATAAAAATTTCGTGCTATATAACTATAGTGTATGTGATGAGGTAGGTCGTTACCCCGTGAATTTCTATAGATATATTTTCTATCTATCGGTAAAAGGGTACTTTTAAAGTTCATGGTATTTATATGAAATTGTTTGTTTTATGTGGTTATTTCACATGAAATTTTAATTACATGAAAAGGTAAAAATGTGAATAATATGTTAAGGTGATATTAGAGATTTAGGATGAAATATTAATCATAGCAAATGTGACAAAAGTTATTTAAAGAAAAAGATAACGAGTTAACTCCAGTTAATCGATATTGTTTTAGAAATTGTTTTGAGGTTGTCACGCCCCGCTTCCCAGTGTACGGCGAAGTGGACGCGACGAGGCCCGCTACGTATATACTTAGAAGTACATACGCTAAGCGTAACTAAGCAATATAAAGTAAATCACAAGAGTCGAATAATATAGAAATAACAGCAACTTTTATTAATAACATTCTTTTTACAATGCATGAAAAGAAAATACAACTAGAATGAAAAGCAATGCCTAAACAGTGGCATAACAGAAAATGAAATAAACTGGAAAGAACTAGGTACAGTATCTAGAGCTCTGGATCTTCCTAGAACTGCTCCAAATCTTCACCGGTGGGCTCGATCTCAGCTTGGTCCAACGCACCCGACGACATTCAAAGAAGAAAGAAATAGAATGTCGTCAGCGAACAGGTCGCTCGGTAAGTCCCAAAGAATAAGAAGAATGAGAATGACAGAGTAACAGTATTTTCTAAAGTATTATATTGTTGAATATTATGGAACATTGTGTAACGCTGTTGTTTGTAGCTTAGTACAGAAGGATGCCAGTGTATACGAGGGGGATCTCTATATGCTAGAGATCAGGGCAAAAGGAAAGTACAAGGAACCGTTATGCCACGGTACAACAGCAATAGGATTCAGGTTAGGTGTCTTAATCTGACCACCTCGTGCCACCTTTAACACCTTCCGTACCAATCTACCCCTTAAACCCCGTAGTGTTTTAACAGTATTGTAGTATTGGAATATGTAACTTAAGTGACTGACCAAAACCATGATATCAGTAAACATGTTGTAACTGTATAATCAGGTAAATGGAATATCAGGATAATGGATGAATATCCATGGTTTGATTCAGTCAAAAAGAATATATTGTTAACTGGATTCAGGGTTTCATGTATTCAAATTGTGTTGGAATATAAAAGAATATAGATCGACTTGAATCATATTCAAGTCAGAAATAGTCAGACTCTAACCCGAGTCAGACTAAAAGAAGATAATTTGAAGTTCAATATTAGCTAGGGGCCTTATTGTAATTTGTAAAACTTGAGGGGGTTTTATGTAAAAAGTACTTTTGTATAGTTTTCAAAATACACCTCAAGTATTTAATAATCGTCTTTATTGTTATAATGAATGTGAATTTTATTTGTGTTATTCTAGTGAATATATCCTAATAAAAGTATTAATTGTTTTATCTGAAATTCATGGTATTTTAGAGTAACTTTTAATCTTGTAAATTTTAGAAAAATGTGGAAACTTTATATTATGATAAAATAGGTGTTTAAATGATAGTTTAAATTTATATTAATACAAGATTAATTTTAAATAAATATTTTATTTTCAAAAAACTCATTTTTCTTAAATGTCGTATTTTAAACCCTTCGAGACCGAATGCTCCTTGCGGAGGTCTGAATCTCGCACTACTAGCCTGCGGGTGCACGATGAACCGTACTATCCCTAACAGGTTCCCCAAAAGTGGGTTGTAGCGGCGCTTTGCTTAGGTTTAACAAATACTTTTCATTTGGGAAAACGACTTATAAATATGGGGTATTTATTTGCAAAAGAGTACAGTTTTCCGTATTTTAGTTATTAGGGTTTCCTAAACCAACTAGCCTACTTCTAAGGTCTAAACGATGAGTCATTAGAAGCCTCAAATCGCCTCTTCACCATCAATTGCGGCCAGGTAAGTGCCAGGTAAGTGGGAAGGAACCACAGTCGTGGGCCTAATTAAAAACCACTAGCCTTAGACACACTTACCTAGTCACCACAAGACAGTTTAGATAAACGATCGATGTCCATGACCAATCGTGTTTTCATTTTATTAAAAGATTTTATTTAGAAATGTTTACAACTTAAAGCTTTCAATAAAGCTTATAAAAATTAGGGTATTTTAGTGAAAAGTCCTGTAATTTCGTATTCTGTGTTTTGATATTTATCAATTAGGATTATAGTGAGTGTGTGTAGAGGTAGGTCATTACCTCGTGACTTATTTAAGTTTTGATGTCGTTTAGAGGTAAAACATGACATGTTAAAGTTGAAGGTATTAAAGCGCAAGAATACGGTATTTGAAAACGTTATCATTTTATGTGTGAAATTTCATTCAAATTGGGTTCTACAAGTTTAGTTATCAAGATAAACCTATTTAGGAGTGATGGAATTAATTAAACTAAGAAAAATGAACTTCATGGTATTTTTATGAAAAAAAATACGGTTTTGCAAAGAAGCTATCGTTTCATGTGAAAAAGTTTGATTAAATTGGTTTATGGGTGATTAATAGTCAACATGAATATGGGTAGATATTATGTATTAGGTGACAAGTGGAAGTTTATAGAAAAAAACCGAATCGGGAATCGGTTTGTCCGATTTCCGTCGGGTTCCAAAAAGTCGTATTTTTACACTTATAGAAAAAAGAGATAGAAAGGATGGGACTTACGGTTTGGACAAGCTAAGGAAGCTAATGGATGTGGTGGTTGTCGATTCGTCGAAAACGTCGCGAAGGTTCTGATCCGGTCGCCGGAATCCGTCGTCGATTTCGGCAGCGCTTCGCTTCTCGCTCTTCGTACCGAGTTCTCGAGAATTTGGGAGAGTGGACTTAGAGCTGTGAGGGGAAAAGGTAGAGGGTAGGGGTCTTTATATATGGCTAGGCTAGGGTTAGGGTTTGGATTAAAAAATATTTTTAAAAAATGTAAAAATCATTAAAAATTCATTAAATTTGGTCTTAAAAGAGATTTAATTGAAAATTGGAAACAGTACAGAAAATTTAGACTATGCAGGTGAAAAGACCCAGTCAACACGAAAAATTTTCGTGTTGACGACTCGGCCGACCGGCCGAGTCCGGCCGGCGGCGCCGGCCGATTCGGCCGAGTCGTGGCCGAGTCGGGTGCCGTTGGGTCGGGTGTGGTCTGGGGAAGGTTTTGGTATAGTTTAATTTTTGTGATTCGCAATAAATTGTGAGTTATGGTTGTTTGACCGTTTGACTTCTAAAAAAAAATTAAAACAAAAAGATATAAAAATTATGTAGGGCATGGGATTCGAACTCTGATGGTTTGGTTCAGCAGTGCAAGGTATTACTAATGAGCTACAAGCTCCTTCTTGTAATTATTATAAAAAATTAGATACTTAAATTGTTTCCAGCAACATCAATACTCCAAGTATACACTATATTTAAAGCAAATTTTTGGTATACAAAATTGGAGTTGTTACAATCTACCCTCCTTACAAAAATTTCGTCCTCGAAATTTACAACCTTTATTTTGAGGACTAGTTTACAAAAAGGTGCGAATATCTTGCACGCATTTCATCCTCCCTTTCCCACGTGGATTCTCCTGGAGTGTCTTTCCTCCACATTACCCGGACCAAATTAACTTCTTTATTTCGAAGTGTCTTCACTTTCCTGTCCAGGATCTCCACAGGTTGTTGCTCACAAGACAAATCAGGCTGTATCGTGAGCTCGGAATGATCAAGTACATGGATGGGGTCACTCACATACCTTCTGAGTTGAGATATGTGGAACACGTTATGCACTCCTTATAATGAGGGTGGAAGCGCTAAACGATATGCCACTTCTCCAACTCGTTCGAGTATGTCGAACGGTCCAATGTATCTCAGACTCAACTTTCCCCGTCTTCCAAATCTGATCACTCCGCGGTTCGGAGAGATTTTCAGGAATATATGATCTCCTGGCTGGAACTCCAAGTGTCGTCTCTTCGCATCAGCCCAGTGTTTCTGTCTATCTTGGGCTATGCGCATTCTTTCCCTGATAGTACGAACCACATCAACGGTCGCTACTATCATCTATGGTCCAAGGAGTTCTCTATCTCCGATGTCGTCCCAACTTAATGGCGATCGACACTTCCTTCCATATAGAGCTGCAAAAGGTGTCATTCCTATGCTTGCTTGGTAGCTGTTGTTGTACGCAAACTCCACAAGATGCAGGTGATTTTCCCACGATCCCTTGAAGTCGAGCATACATACTCTGAGCATATCCTCCAAGATCTGAATAGTTCGGACTGACCATCTGTTTGTGGATGATAAGCCGTGCTGAAGTTCAGACTTGTTCCCAAGCTTGCTTGCAGACTTTACCAGAATTGCGATCGGAACCTGGTGTCACGATCGGAGACAATGCAGACCGGTACTCCATGAAGTCTCACAATTTCCTGTATGAGTTCATGGGTATCAGAGATAGTACAGTATGAAGAGTTTAAATCTTAAATTAGATTATTACCTCCATGTACTTCTTCGCTAATGTCTCAGTTGATTGGCCAACTCGAAATAGGATGAAGTGAGCCGACTTTGTGAGTCGATCCATAATGACCCAAATCGCATCGTTACCCTTTGTGCTGCGAGGAAGAGCAGTTACAAAGTCCATAGTGATGTGCTGCCACTTCCATTCTGGTATTGGTAACGGTTGAAGTAGTCCAGCTGTCCTGTGATGTTCAGCCTTTACCTGCTGACACACCAAACATTTTGCGACGCTTCTGGCTACTTCACGCTTCATTCCATGCCACCAATAATTCTGATGTAGATCTTTGTACATTTTGGTACCTCCAGGATGTACTGAATAGGGAGAGCTGTGAGCTTCTTTCATTAACTCTTCCCGAACAGGACCCTTTGGTACACACAATCTGCTGCCGTATCTCAAAGATCCGTCTTCATGGATGATGAAATCTGTTCTGAGTCCATTCTCCACTTGTTCTCTGATCTTTTGCAACTTAGCATCGCTGGCTTGAGCTGCCTTGATCTGGTTGACAATAGTTGATTGGACTTGTAGATTCATCAAATTTGAAACATCACCTGGCATGACTAGTTCAATCTCCATCTGATGTAGGTCCTGTTGAAGCTTCCACTGGGCGGTGAGATTCATTGCTAATGGTTGGCGACTAAGAGCATCAGGTACTACGTTCACCTTTCCTGGATGATATTGCAAGTTGATGTCAAAGTCCGCCATGAGTTCTAACCATCTTCTCTGCCGCATATTCAACTCCTTCTGAGTAAACACGTACTTCAGACTTTTATGATCTGTGTAGATGTTCACTCGTTCACCAAGTAAGTAGTGGCGCCAAATTTTGAGAGCAAAAATGACGGCTGCCAACTCCAGATCATGCGTCGGATAATTGCGCTCATGAGTTTTCAGTTGTCTTGAAGCATAAGCCACAACCTTACCGTGCTGATATAGAACACATCCTAATCCCTTACCGGATGCATCACAATGTACTTCGAATCATCCAGATTGATCCGGTATGACGAGAATAGGTGCAGATGTCAATCTTGACTTGAGTTCTACGAAAGCTTGCTCGCATGCTTCTGACCACACAAATTCTTCATCTTTTCGTGTGAGCTTGGTCATGGGTGTTGCTATCTTCGAAAAGCCTTCAATGAATCTTCTGTAATATCCAGCTAAGCCCAAGAAACTCCGAATATCCTTCACTGGTTTTGGTGTAGGCCATTCGCTGACTGCTGAAACCTTTGCTGGATCTACAGAAATCCCTTCTCCTGATACGATGTGTCCAAGAAAACCAACCTGTTTTAGCCAAAACTCACACTTGCTGTATTTGGCATAAAGTTTATGTTGTCGAAGAGTTTCCAGGACAATTCGTAAGTGCTCCGCATGCTCTTTCCGATTCTTAGAATATACCAGGATGTCGTCGATGAAGATGACAATGAACCTGTCTAAATACTCCCGGAAAACTTGGTTCATAAGGTTCATGAAGATTGCTGGTGCATTGGTCACTCCAAATGGCATTACTAGAAATTCGTAATGTCCATAGCGAATTCTGAAAGCTGTTTTGTGAATATCAGCTTCCTTGACCTTCACATGATGATAACCTGAACGAAGATCTAGTTTAGAGAAGATACAAGATCCACTTAGCTGATCGAATAAATCGTCGATGCGCGGGAGTGGATACTTGTTCTTTATAGTAACTTCGTTCAAGGCCCTATAGTCGATGCACATTCTGTATGAACCTTCCTTCTTCTTCACCAACAGTACAGGTGCTCCCCAACTTGAAGTGCTGGGACGAATCCATCCTTTCGCCAGTAATTCTTCCAACTGTGTTCGAACTTCTTTCAATCCTTCCGGACTTAGTTTATACGGTGCTTTGATCACTGGTTGTGCTTCTGGTACTAAGTCAATACTGAATTCAAGAGCTCGATCGGGAGGCAAACCTGATATATCGTCAGGGAATACATCGCCGAACTCTCGAACTACCTCCGGTCTTGATTCTTCCTCTGCATGAGCTGCTGCAACTACTGCTTCCCTTGGTTTCGCTTTGTAAGTACTTGGCTCCAGGGTGCGATCTCCACTCTTGAAATAGAAGATCGGATGATCTGGAATCTCAAATACTACCCTTGTTTGACGACGGTCGATGGTAGCATAAAAGGTTCCAAGCCAGTCTATTCCTAGAACCACATCGAAGTTCGGTATATCCAGTACCTTGAAGTCAGCATAAAATTCTCGACTGCAGACGACGACTGGACACATGCTGTATCCCATAGTTGCTTTTAGAACACCATTTCCGGAACTGACGTTCCAGCTGGATACAAGCGGTGAGACTGGAATCGCATGGGTTCGGACAAACCGTTGTGACATAAAGCAGTAGGATGCTCCAGTATCAAACAGTGCAAGTGCAGGTAGTGAAGCTACTAGGATTGTACCTAAGGTATATGGGATAGGTTTCAGGTATAGGGAAAATGTGTAGTTAAACAAGACTAAAAGATAAGTTTGGGAAGGAAAGTTTACCAGTAATGACTTGGCCAGTGGCCTCAGCTTCTTCCACCGACATCATGAAAGCCTGGCGCTTCGGCACATTCCTCCTGGCCTAAGGAGAATTCCTCTGAACGTTCCTTTGAGCTTGATGGAACTGTCGAGGAGGTGGTGCAGCCTGTGGTCCCCTGGGTGGTGCAAGCAGTGCAAGTCTGGGAGCAGGTGCCTGAAGAGCTGGTTGCTGCTGATAAGTATTTGCTGGCCTGGGTGCAGCAACTGAGTTCTGCCTTTGAGGACAAGATCCAATATCGTGAGTGGCTGAACCGCAGACTAAGCAGAGGCGGTTGGCTCGACGGCAGTCCTTCATCATATGTCCAGTTCTCTTGCAGTAGGTGCAAAAGGCTGGGCTAGGACGATGAGTTGGTACTCTGGGTCGCCTCGGCACGAAAGGTGGTCTAGACGTGGCTCCACCTGCCATCTGGTTGGCAGGGCGCTTGACTCCTGCAGACTGAGGTCTGCCCCTCTCTTTTATGACTGCCTCATAACTGCGGGCAGCTTCTAGGGCTTCCTCATGAGTCAAAAACTTTCCTGTGGCTAGAGCAGCCTTGATCTTTGTGTCCAAACCTTGCTGAAAACGACGGGCTCTGATCTCGTCCGTCGGTATCAGGTGTGCCGCGAATCTGTTTAAAGATTGTGTTAGCTGTGCAGTATGTGATATATTAAAAAAAAATTAACTATTGTGACATATCTTACCGGCTCAACATAGTGAACTCAGCATCGTATTCATCTACCGATTTCTCCCACATTGATCCTTGCTGTAGATGAATAAACTGCTGCTCCATAGCGAACCTGGCAGTCACAGGGAAATATTTCGCGTCAAACTTCTCGCGAAATGTCTTCCATTCAATCGGCTGCGCTAGACGGGTTTCTTCCGCCTTCCACCAATTGCGAGCATTATCCGTGAACTGTAGCTTCGCTACACGGACCCAAGCGTTATCTGGCACTTGAGCTGCTGCCAGATCGTCTTCGATACTTTGTGCCCATTCTTCTGCTTCGAGAGGGCTTCCTTTACCCGAAAATTGCTTTGGGTGCAAAGCTCTGAATTGCTTTATTCCCGGTGCATCTGTCTCAGGACGACTCATAAGTTGTTGCTGTCCCTCGAGAAGACTACGGATCGTATCAAATAACATCGTTTGCTCAGTGGGTGGTGCGGGAACAGCTGGTGTGAGAGGTAGTGCTGATGGGGTGTTGTTGACGTTGGTGCTGGTGTTGTTCGGGGAATCCATAATCCTGAAAAAAAAATTTGGATTAGGACAGATTCAAATACATGAAATGATAAAATTCAAGGAATAGAAATTTGCAAGATTCAAGGAACATGAATTGTAAAGAATGTTTTAGTTGCTGGTTCTTGTGTTATATTGCTTAGGTTGTTCACGCAGACCAGAACTGCATGACAGGGATTCATACAAGCTCTGACCTGCATGGGCCACCAACAAAACCCGTCACGCCCCGCTTCCCAGTGTACGGCGAAGTGGACGCGACGAGGCCCGCTACGTATATACTTAGAAGTACATACGCTAAGCGTAACTAAGCAATATAAAGTAAATCACAAGAGACGAATAATATAGAAATAACAGCAACTTTTATTAATAACATTCTTTTTACAATGCATGAAAAAAAAATACAACTGGAATGAAAAGCAATGCCAAAACAGTGGCATAACAGAAAATGAAATAAACTGGAAAGAACTAGGTACAGTATCTAGAGCTCTGGATCTTCCTGGAACTGCTCCAAATCTTCACCGGTGGGCTCGATCTCAGCTTGGTCCAACGCACCCGACGACATTCAAAGAAGAAAGAAATAGAATGTCGTCAGCGAACAGGTCGCTCGGTAAGTCCCAAAGAATAAGAAGAATGAGAATGACAGAGTAATAGTATTTTCTAAAGTATTATATTGTTGAATATTATGGAACATTGTGTAACGCTGTTGTTTGTAGCTTAGTACAGAAGGATGCCAGTGTATACGAGGGGGATCTCTATATGCTAGAGATCAGGGCAAAAGGAAAGTACAAGGAACCGTTATGCCACGGTACAACAGCAATAGGATTCCGGTTAGGTGTCTTAATCTGACCACCTCGTGCCACCTTTAACACTTTCCGTACCAATCTACCCTTTAAACCCCGTAGTGTTTTAACAGTATTGTAGTATTGGAATATGTAACTTAAGTGACTGACCAAAACGATGATATCAGTAAACATGTTGTAACTATATAATCAGGTAAATGGAATATCAGGATAATGGATGAATATCCATGGTTTGATTCAGTCAAAAAGAATATATTGTTAACTGGATTCAGGGTTTCATGTATTCAAATTGTGTTGGAATATAAAAGAATATAGATCGACTTGAATCATATTCAAGTCAGAAATAGTCAGACTCTAACCCGAATCAGACTAAAAGAAGATAATTTGAAGTTCAATATTAGCTAGGGGCCTTATTGTAATTTGTAAAACTTGAGGGGGTTTTATGTAAAAAGTACTTTTATATAGTTTTCAAAATACACCTCAAATATTTAATAATCGTCTTTATTGTTATAATGAATGTGAATTTTATTTGTGTTATTCTAGTGAATATATCCTAATAAAAGTATTAATTGTTTTATCTGAAATTCATGGTATTTTAGTGTAACTTTTAATCTTGTAAATTTTAGAAAAATGTGGAAACTTTATATTATGATAAAATAGGTGTTTAAATGATAATTTAAATTTATATTAATACAAGAATAATTTTAAATAAATATTTTATTTTCAAAAAACTCATTTTCCTTAAATGTCGTATTTTAAACCCTTCGAGACCGAATGCTCCTTGCGGAGGTCTGAATCTCGCACTACTAGCCTGCGGGTGCACGATGAACCGTACTATCCCTAACAGGTTCCCCAAAAGTGGGTTGTAGCGGCGCTTTGCTTAGCTTTAACAAATACTTTTCATTTGGGAAAACGACTTATAAATATGGGGTATTTATTTGCAAAAGAGTACAGTTTTCCGTATTTTAGTTATTAGGGTTTCCTAAACCAACTAGCCTACTTCTAAGGTCTAAACGATGAGTCATTAGAAGCCTCAAATCGCCTCTTCACCATCAATTGCGGCCAGGTAAGTGCCAGGTAAGTGGGAAGGAACCACAGTCGTGGGCCTAATTAAAAACCACTAGCCTTAGACACACTTACCTAGTCACCACAAGACAGTTTAGATAAACGATCGATGTCCATGACCAATCGTGTTTTCATTTTATTAAAAGATTTTATTTAGAAATGTTTACAACTTAAAGCTTTCAATAAAGCTTATAAAAATTAGGGTATTTTAGTGAAAAGTCCTGTAATTTCGTATTCTGTGTTTTGATATTTATCAATTAGGATTATAGTGAGTGTGTGTAGAGGTAGGTCATTACCTCGTGACTTATTTTAAGTTTTGATGTCGTTTAGAGGTAAAACATGACATGTTAAAGTTGAAGGTATTAAAGCGCAAGAATACGGTATTTGAAAACGTTATCATTTTATGTGTGAAATTTCATTCAAATTGGGTTCTACAAGTTTAGTGATCAAGATAAACCTATTTAGGAGTGATGGAATTAATTAAACTAAGAAAAATGAACTTCATGGTATTTTTATGAAAAAAATACGGTTTTGCAAAGAAGCTATCGTTTCATGTGAAAAAGTTTGATTAAATTGGTTTATGGGTGATTAATAGTCAACATGAATATGGGTAGATATTATGTATTAGGTGACAAGTGGAAGTTTATAGAAAAAAACCGAATCGGGAATCGGTTTGTCCGATTTCCGTCGGGTTCCAAAAAGTCGTATTTTTACACTTATAGAAAAGAGAGATAGAAGGGATGGGACTTACGGTTTGGACAAGCTAAGGAAGCTAATGGATGTGGTGGTTGTCGATTCGTCGAAAACGTCGCGAAGGTTCTGATCCGGTCGCCGGAATCCGTCGTCGATTTCGGCAGCGCTTCGCTTCTCGCTCTTCGTACCGAGTTCTCGAGAATTTGGGAGAGTGGACTTAGAGTTGTGAGGGGAAAAGGTAGAGGGTAGGGGTCTTTATATAGGGCTAGGCTAGGGTTAGGGTTTGGATTAAAAAATATTTTTAAAAAATGTAAAAATCATTAAAAATTCATTAAATTTGGTCTTAAAAGAGATTTAATTGAAAATTGGAAACAGTACAGAAAATTTAGACTATGCAGGTGAAAAGACCCAGTCAACACGAAAAAATTTCGTGTTGACGACTCGGCCGACCGGCCGAGTTCGGCCGGCGGAGCCGGCCGAGTCGCCGGCCGATTCGGCCAAGTCGTGGCCGAGTCGGGTGCCGTTGGGTCGGGTGTGGTCTGGGGAAGGTTTTGGTATAGTTTAATTTTTGTGATTCGCAATAAATTATGAGTTATGGCTGTTTGACCGTTTGACTTCTAAAAAAAAAATTAAAACAAAAAGATATAAAAATTATGTGGGGCATGGGATTCGAACTCTGATGGCTTGGTTCAGCAGTGCAAGGTATTACCAATGAGCTACAAGCTCTTTCTTGTAATTATTGTAAGGAATTAGATACTTAAATTGTTTCCAGCAACATCAATACTCCAAGTATACACTATATTTAAAGCAAATTTTTGGTATACAAAATTGGTGTTGTTACAGAGGTGAAATGAAAGAGAGAGGAAGGGACTTACGGTTTTAGAGCGTTGATAGGAGAGGAAAAGAGAGAAGGGAAAGCCTTCACGGATCGTGGTATCGTCGGGAAAGGCTCCGGTCGTCAACGGAATGGACTTGATCGCTAACTCCACATGACTGGCTTTAACCCTTCTTGAACTTAGCGAATTTTTGAGAAAATTTTAGAATGAAGGAGAGTTAGGGGATGGTGTGGTATTTACAGGGATGAAATGAAGGTGTGTAAATTAAAGAATTGATTTAAATGAATTTAAAATAGGATTAAAGGGGAATTGAATAGTCTCTGATTAACTGCAAAGAAATCAAATAAGAAAATAGAGTGGAGGGGAGATGAAGGGATGCACGGGTATAGAATGGAGGGTGATCAGTCAAAAATACTGCATTTCTAACACGGCAATTTCCCTACCTTTTGCAGTCAAGTAAAGGTATCCGGTATTCATATCACACATATTTGCAAAACACATGTAAAATATTGGATTATTTGTACTGTAGACTAAAACCGGCACTTTTTAGGGAAATTGTATGCTTTTCATGGCATTGCATCATCCTTTATTGCGCAACTCTTGTCTGGGGTCTAATGCAGGAAATCATAGAAGCAGAGGCCAAAATTTGGAAAAGATGTGATAAAAGATGCGCCAATTCCAAGATGCATGATCTGGTAGTAGTGCAGAAGGCCTAAGAGAATTTAAAATATCATAAAAAAGCCCAAAACTCAACCCAAGAATTACCATGTAGAAAGGAACAATCAAGGCCACCAAAGGGCCGCGGATCCGCGGCCCAAACCCCCTTGGCGCTGCGGATCCGCGGCCATATGAAGAGATCATGGCTCCAAATTTCATCACATGCTTATTTCTAACGGCCATAGCTTCCAGAAGACGCCAGAAGCTCCACGTGGCACATCTAGAAGGCTCGGCTTAACAAATTCTTGGAGGGAAATTCAAATTTTAGGCTTAACTAACTTTTTGGAGAGAAATTTAATCTTTTGGTTAACTAACTTGTGGAGGGAATTCAAATTTCAATCTTAGATCTAGAATTTGGAGGTCTATATAAGAGAGCCTAGATCTAGGGTGCAAATGGTTCAAGAATCACCACCATCTTCAACCCACAAGTTTAGTGACAAAAACTTGTGCCTCAAATTCAACCCCAATTCAAAATCAAGATCAAGATCCCGAGAGCAATTCAAGCAAGAGTGCCTTCAACCTTTAGAAGCGACGCCGGATTCCAACGGAGCAAGAGATCCACGCCGATCCGCGACTCAAGGAGCCGAGCGAAGCCAAAATCGACGATCTAGTTCCTTCCTTTTGTAAATTCAAGAGAGTTGTAACTAAATTTGTCGATAAATAAAGGTGAATTTTCTATATTCTTGCTTATCTTTTAATTCAAGCATAATGATTAGATCTCAATTTGTGATTGTGTTTGTGATCATGATGTTTGAGTAATCTCCGCTCGTGTAGGAGTTGTGACGATCTTTAGATAATGATGATTTAGATATTTTTACAATTCTTAAATCCTATAATGTTTGGAAATTCTAATGAATCAAATGATTAATAACCTAGTTTCGAGATGATGCTTTCTTGATTGTGTTCACTCGAAACTAGGGAATAACTATTGACCATTTGATTAACTAGAAGCTAGAATTTGAATGCGATCCATCGAAAGGATAAAGGATGAGTTGCGAAATCCCTAATTTCCTCGCAAGATCCTTTAACCTCGATGAATTTGTATCGATCTAGTATCAATTCGTTAATGGATAAGAATGAGTAATCATTAGATCTCATCACATCTATAGATCCGATCTACTCCTACGAGCCATACTTCTAATCTTGATTGTTGGTTGGAAATTATCACACATCTCAATTCTTGTTTTTAATGCTTTACTAGATCTAGATTTTTCTCTTTCTTGAATTGCAATTACAAATTATGAATTGTTTTCTTTTCTTTTCCTTAAATTTTCAACTTATCTAATTCGGAAATTAAACGGATCTCACTTTCCCTGTGGACGATCCGCACTTACTAAAGCGCTACATCCGACACCGTTATTGATTGCGGTCAAAATATTTTTGGTTGTGATTTCTAAATACAATTTTCATACTACACAATCCAAATTCTTATCAATCAAAATGGCGCCGTTGCCGGGGATCGTGTGTTATTTGTTCATTTTTTGAAATTTGAGTTGAAAAGTTTATTCCATCTAAAATTTTTAAAGATCAAAACTCGCGCAAACACTAATACGTGTTGTTATGGTTAATTGCAAGGAAATCTGGAGCTTTCTGTGAAATTGGAAAATTATTTGGAGAATTCCAGAGAGCTAGGGAAGTGACCAGGAGTGCTCTGGTGAATTTTTGTGCAGAGAGGAGCTTGAGGCGCGGCGGAACCGCGGCATAAGGCGATAACCGCGGCGGAATCGCGGCGGTTCTAGGGGATCTCTGTACAATTTTTATCTGGTAACCTCTAACTTTCTTATCTTCTTCATAAATTCTGCTCCAATTAACAATTTGTTGCAAGCTTCTTTGCAAAAATCGCAGCGCCACAAAAAACAAAATAAATTGTGCTTATTTTTTATTTTGTGGTTGTTTGCATAATTAATACGGACATTAAGGGGCACGGCCAAATCCAGATTAGGTGGGGAGTTCATTACCCTTCCTAGGCCCCAAAAATCACAAACCTGCATCTGCATTACCCTCATTAATTAAAAAATATCTAGAGATGACTCTAAGGACCGTCGCGCTCACTTAGGACAGAAGAAGGCCGTGGGTAATTCATTGCTTATCCGCGTTTCTTTTTGTGGTGTCTAAGGAAAGTGTGTCGAAGGCTAGTGGTTACTTAATTAGGCTCACTACTTACGTAGTGGAGAACCTCCCACTTACCTGGCACTTACCAGGCCATAGGAGAAACAAAGAGGCAGTGGAGGATTTTATCCTGCGACTTGTCTTTTGGAAGTTAGTAGCGGTCTAGAGCTTTGACCTAGGTGACCATAGATTTTAGGGTTGCTTGTTGCATTTGTTGTGATCGGATCATATTTTCAAAATCCGTATCATTTTTCAAAACAAACACCGCATTCACTTCATTTCCCCTAATTATAAATCACGCTGCCACTTGTACTGACCCCTTTTAGTGCAAGATAGGCTGGACACGGGATTCTAGTGCCCGAATTGTCCGCGTCCCCTCAATCGACTCCGAAGTCGGTATTTCTCCATTTACCTTTCTTTTACCCCCCACCACACCCACACCGATGGATCAGTCTCCATCAAACCTCTTTACCGCTACTCTGCCGCCGTCCGTTGGTGCGCAGAATCCTCCCCGCATCTCTCTCCAAGAGAGGTGCTACCCTTTGCGAGGTCCTCTCTCGACCTGCTTATCCATTCCACCAGCCAACGGGGATAACTTTGAGATTAAGCCCAGTACATCAACCTTTTACCCAAATTCCACGGTCTCGAGACTGAAGACGCGTACGTTTTTATTACCAAATTTGAAAATGTATGCGCAATGATGGGTACATCACAACTTTCTGTGGATGCCATGCGTCTACGACTTCTTCCATTTACCTTGTGCGATTTAGCCGAGAAGTGGCTATATAAAACCACCGCACATTCCATAACGAATTGGGAAGAATTCGTTGTGGCATTTCTTAAGAAATTCCACCCTATGCAAAAGACAGCTCAAATCCGTAGCGAACTATATCAATTCTCCCAGCTTCCAGCTGAACTATTTTCAAAATACTTTGACCGATTCAAGGATCTTTTAGTTCAATGCCCACATCACGGTATCCCGAGATGGGAACTTTGCCGAATCATATATGAAGGCAGTAACCCTACCACTAAACAAAACCTTGAAAACATGTGTCAAGGCACCTTTATGACTAAGGATGATGGGGAAGCATGGAAATTTTTAGAAGAGTTCGCTGAAAAGTCACTACAGTGGAAGACTGGAACCCAGCCATCGAGTAGGAGTGGCGTACACCAAATAGACGTGCCCATAGGTGTTCGAGCTGAGATAGCAGCAATGTAAAAGAAGCTCGACGCTATGGAACACAAATTTTTAGCAGCCTCCCTGAACCCAATGTCGCTCCCCAAAACTGTATGTGGGTGCTGTTATGATCCTTCTCACTTGACGGAAGAATGTCCATTAAACTCTCAGTTTCGAGGTCTCGAGCATACCAATGCCGCATTTCAAAGACCTGGAAACGACCCTTTTTCTTCCACATATAATCAGGGTTGGAGGAATCACCCGAATTTTGCCTGGAACCAATCCCAAAACACGGTTCCAAACCCTAATCAATTCCAACGGGCTCTTCCTCCACAACAGCAACCACTTCATCTCACCCAGCACCCCTACCAGTCACAAAATTTCCAAAACCAGGTCAACACTCCTGCACCGTCTAATCCTATGCAGTCGACCCATTCTGACGAGTTCTCTCAAGTCGCTCAAACCATGAAATCACTCTTGTCAAATTTCATGGAAGTGTCGGCCGAGGTTAGGTCTTCCGTCGGTGAGATAAAGAAAAACTCAGTGTCCCAAGTTGAGAGTATCAAAATGATGGAAGCTGAAATTGCATGACTTAAGGCCGAAATGAGTGCAAGAGAGAAAGGGAAACTCCCAGCTCAACCTTTACCCAATCCTGGCTATTCACATCATGTGAATGCAATCACCACATTGAGATCTGGGAGAGTGCTGGATAACCATGTTGGGGAAGAAGTTGATGATATTGATGATCCTATCAACACCCCGGCTGAGACCATTCTTCACACACACACTTCTACGTCTGATTCTTGTTCTCCTACCCCACCGCCTTCTCGCGAGCTTATTCTCCATTTCCCTCTAGGCTCGACACCTCAGCCCACCTCTTCTAGTCCACCACCGACGATCCCCACTTCTATTTTGGGATCGGGTCCACACACACTTCCTTCTCCTATGATGGACCCAGCGCTTATTGCTAAAGCACCTTATCCTAATCGGTTAAGGGCTAACACATCGAGTCCACATATAGAGAAAATTATGGACATGTTTAAGCAAGTTAACATCAACATCCCTCTCCTAGATGTGATTCAACAAGTCCCCGCTTATGCGAAAATTCTTAAGGACTTGTTCACTAGGAAGAGGAAGACTCAAGTGCCAAAGAAGGTCTTCATGCCCAATAGCATTAGCACTGCTTTTATCCCTCCGCTACCAAAGAAACGTAAGGACCCAGGATGTCCTATGATATCGATTTCTATTGGGGATAAACACATCAACCGTGCTCTTTTAGACCTTGGCGCAAGTGTTAACCTGCTTCCTTTCTCAGTCTATGAGCAACTAGGATCAGAGAGTGGAAACCAGCCCATTGCACTCTCCAGATGGCTGACCGATCAATCACCAAACCTAGGGGTGAACTGGAGGATGTGTTAATAAAAATCGGGGAATTCGTATTCCCTGTGGATTTTATTGTGCTTGATACACAGCCTGTAGCGAACCCCCGGAATCAAATTCCGGTGATTTTAGGTCGCCCCTTTTTGGCCACTTCCAATGCTATCATCAACTGTCGTAATGGCTCTATGACCCTATCCTTCGGGAACAGGTCAATAGAGCTGAACATTTACAAGTTGGGAAGTGTACCCTCCGAACCTACTGCTCATGTCTGTTCTGTCGACTTAATGGATGTCGACAGCAGCGAATTTGATGATCCTCCTGATACCGATCTTGACTCTTTTCATACGTTGTTGTTTGACCCAACTATGTATCATACACATACGGACTCTTCCACCGAGATGTCCGGGTCAACAACTAACACCGATTATGAACTGCTTTTAGAGTCTGAAGATCACCCCGCACTTTGTGATGACATTATTCTTCGGGGTATTGATGAAACTTTTGAGGAGATCTTCGCTGATGAACTCGCATTTCTGAATAACACGGGTGTTGAGATGAATCATGTCCCAATCATTGAAATTGAACCTCCACCCCTTCTTCTGAATTGTAAAAAGAATGCGAGTAATCAATCACATTCACTGTATCGTCTCTCCAAAATGAGACGCACACACATTCTATTCCACCCTTTACCCTTTCCCAACTTTTTCTTCCACCAACCAGAGCACTGCATTGATAAAATTTTCGAATGGTTGATGTTGACATTCGGTCTTTGCAAAACTTAGCATCGACCAATGGTTCTTGACCCCCTCATGTGATTTTCAAAGCTTAACATTGCATAACTCAAGTTTGGAGGGGGGGACAATCTTTCTGGCTCTTGGAAAGAAAATTTTTACAAAAATTTTAAGCCAAGAATAAGTTTGGGGGAGGGTCTTCACTTATATATTTTGCCCCCACTAATAAATTCCTCCCAGGCTTACAGGTTTTGTAGATATAGCGGATGGCAACAGTGAGGACACTGTTGAAAACAAGTTTGGGGGAGGTTTGTGCTTAGTTTTGCATCATGTGCATGTCATTTGCATAAGCACAAAACATTTCTTTAAAAACCATAAAAATTTAAAATTTTTAAAACTCATAAAAATTTTAAAAAAATTTCAAAATATAAAAATATTTAATATTTATGATAATAAAAGATTAGATAGTGAGAGATTAGAAAAAATTTAAGAAAACTAATAAAATTAGAAGTTTTCTTATACGAACTAGTAATAAGTAGTTATGAGCCGTTGTCCCAAGGGTTAGTAAGATTAAGGACGTCACTAATCTGAGGATAAAAATAAATCTGAAAAATAGTTTCTATTCTGAAAAGCCAAACATTTTGAACGTTGATACCCTGCTATTCGCACTTACACACGTCTTAAAGCTTGGGATAGTAGAGGATACCTTGAAATGCTCTTGTCTTAAAGCCAATGTATGAAGGAAATAAAAAAAAAATGAAGAAAATATAAAGTGGTGAGAAAAATGAACACTGGTTTTGTTATCACCGAGGGCAATAAAATTTATAGCAAGGGTGTCTCTTCACCTAGTGCCCTAAGGCCAACTGGTCTGGGAGTCACTGCTATGCCTGAGGTGGTGCAAGACGAGGAAAATACACCAAATAAGCAAGCACATGAGTAATCGGTCGGTTAGTACCTCAAGAAGTATTAACAGTCGCATGAAAGTGTGTGAGCAAATCTCATCTAAATATTCATTAATTAAAAAGTACTGAGGCTGATGGGCAAGAGTATGATAGCTTGAATTGAATTCTCTGGGTGTAGGGATGTCTTTACACACACGCAGGGTGATATGATCGATGTTTGGAATAAAGATAGGAATGAAGAATAAGACGATATTTTATTGAGGGAGGACGTGATTTCTAACATCTTTTCATGACCATTAAGATAGGGCTCATGACAACCGAAAAGCTAGCTTAGTTGGAAACCCTAATTTTCAAGGCTTTTCTTTTACAATTCTTTTCTTTAAATGTAATATTCATGATCTTCCTTTTATTATTGGATTTTGTCGGTGCAATCCGCTGAAAACCCTCAGGAGACAACACTCCTCCTAATAGGGACATCTAGAGGTTTAAAGGCTTGTTGCACGTGCTCAGTGCAATCGTGTTGCCTACGAAAGTGTGCTTTTCTCTTTCTTTATTTTCTCCTTCTCTTTTTAATAAAACAGTTCGATCGAGACGATCGAAAATAAGTTTGGGGGAATTTGATCAGTTGAAAATACTGTATTTCTAACACGGCAATTTCCCTACCTTTTGCAGTCAAGTAAAGGTATCCGGTATTCATTTCACACATATTTGCAAAACACATGTAAAATACTGGATTATTTGTTCTGTAGACTAAAACCGGCACTTTTTAGGGAAATTGTCTGTTTTTCATGGCATTGCATCATCCTTGTATTGCGCAACTTTTGTCTGGGGTCTAATGCAGGAAATCACAGAAGCAGAGGCCAAAATTTGGAAAAGATCTGATAAAAGATGCGCCTATTCCAAGATGCATGATCTGGTAGTAGTGCAGAAGGCCTAAGAGAATTTAAAATATCATAAAAAAAAGCCCAAAACTCAGCCCAAGAATTACCATGTAGAAAGGAACAATCAAGGCCACCAAAGGGCCGCGGATCCGCGGCCCAAACCCACTTGGCGCCGCGGATCCGCGGCCATATGAAAAGATCATGGCTCCAAATTTCATCACATGCTTATTTCTAACGGCCATTGCTTCCAGAAGACCCCAGAAGCTCCACGTGGCACATCTAGAAAGCTCGGCTTAACAAATTCTTGGAGGGAAATTCAAATTTTAGGCTTAACTAACTTTTTGGTGGGAAAATTAATCTTTTGGTTAACTAACTTGTGGAGGAAATTCAAATTTCAATCCTAGATCTAGAATTTGGAGGTCTATATAAGAGAGCCTAGATCTAGGGTGCAAATGGTTCAAGAATCACCACCATCTTCAACCCACAAGTTTAGTGACAAAAACTTGTGCCTCAAATTCAACCCCAATTCAAAATCAAGATCAAGATCCCGAGAGCAATTCAAGCAAGAGTGCCTTCAACCTTTAGAAGCGACGCCGGATTCCAACGGAGCAAGAGATCCACACCAATCCGCGACTCAAGGAGCCGAGCGAAGCCGAAATCGACGATCTAGTTCCTTCCTTTTGTAAATTCAAAAGAGTTGTAATGAAATTTGTCGATAAATAAAGGTGAATTTTCTATATTCTTACTTATCTTTTAATTCAAGCATAATGATTAGATCTCAATTTGTGATTGTGTTTGTGATCATGATGTTTGAGTAATCTCCGCTCGTGTAGGAGTTGTGACGATTTTTAGATGATGATGATTTAGATATTTTTACAATTCTTAAATCCTATAATGTTTGGAAATTCTAGTGAATCAAATGATTAATAACCTAGTTTCGAGATGATGCTTTCTTGATTGTGTTCACTCGAAACTAGGGAACAACTATTGACCATTTGATTAACTGAAGCTAGAATTTGAATGCGATCCATCGAAAAGACAAAGGATGAGTTGCGAAATCCCTAATTTTCTCGCAAGATCCTTAAACCTCGATGAATTTGCATCGATCTAGTATCAATTCGTTAATGGATAAGAATGAGTAATCATTAGATCTCATCACATCTATAGATCCGATCTACTCCTACGAGCCATACTTCTAATCTTGATTGTTGGTTGGAAATTATCACACATCTCAATTCTTGTTTTTAATGCTTTACTAGATCTAGATTTTTCTCTTTCTTGAATTGCAATTACAAATCATGAATTGTTTTCTTTTCTTTTCCTTAAATTTTCAACTCATCTAATTCGGAAATTGAACGGATCTCACTTTCCCTGTGGACGATCCGCACTTACTAACGCGCTACATCCGACACCGTTATTGATTGCGGTCAAAATATTTTTGGTTATGATTTCTAAATACAATTTTCATACTACACAATCCAAATTCTTATCAATCAGAGGGGTTTGGGCTCATCTTGGCCGCCGGTAGCGGGATCCGGCGGTTGGATTTTTTCCAGGTGTCTCGAGATTCGTGCCATGTATGTTATTTGGTTTTAACCCCCTATTTATCCCGTTTGATTTTTCTGGAATTTTTCGATTCTCCGTGTATTGCACGTGCAACTCTTGGGCTTCCGAAAAGTTAAAAAGAAAAATATTAAAAATAATCGAAACTGAAGGGAATCAAACATACAAGTTTTAGGACATTAATATGAAGGCTTAACCAGTGTGCTATAAGTTGTTTTTTTGTTTTTATTGAACAAAAGTAAGTTATAACTCCTAATCAGGTTGAAATATCATTTCTAGACATTTGAATAAATTACATTTGTACAGAAATTTCAAAGTCGTTACATTCAGAAATATGGTTGAATTAGAAAAAAATAGATCTTTCGATCTAGTTGTCAAAAACATTTGATTTCACTCAATTTGGATCTCTGAAACCAGAGTTATGAATTTTTGAAAAAAGGTGTTGAAATCTGGTTTCAAAACTATCAAAAATATTGACTACGAGATCCCGTAAAACTTAAATCAGAGATCGTTTTGTTTTGAAATTTTTATAACGCGTTCAGAAAAATATATATTGTTTTAACTCATTTTCTCGAAATTTCTGGAAGTCGAAATTAAATTTCTAAAAATTATTTTAAAGATAAAAGTATTTAAGATCGTATTTCCCAGCGACATTTATTTGCAACTTCGTTTTCTTTTATATTTTAAAAACATAATAATTAAGAATATACAAGAGAAAATACATGAGTGGGTCCATAAAAAATCATGCCGCGCATTGAAGTATATTATCGATGTTTCAAGCATACAACCAGATTACAAAAAGAAACACACATGACCGACATTTCATGAAACTATCATAACATTTTTTTCGCATATATCATTTCTTGAAATTCTTATAAGATGCTACTTACAACGTTAATAGCATGCGACGATTACCATAGACTACCAACAAATACCACAGGCATTTAAAAAAAACGTATTGGTTATATAGACAAGCATTCATACACATAACATTCATAGTTAAATTCTTTTTTTTCCTACAAAAATTAAACAAAGGCCACTGGCATCATGCGAGTCTAGTCGAAGAGAGGAAAGGATAAAGAGGGAGAGAAAAGGGAAAGATGAGGAGTGGGAGTTACACACACTAACCGGTATTGTCACCGGACTTATTTATTCGCCAATACCCTCGCGTTATTAGCGAGACTTTTTGATAGAGATTCTCCGCGTTCTTCATCGAGGACTTTAGATGCAGAAGGAGAAGGGAGAGAGTAGGAATTTGTGAGGAAGAAAAGAAGGAGATGAGAAACTAATTTCTAATTAATTATGCATTCAAAGTGAGATTTAAAAATAAATTGAAAGGTTATTTGTATGTTATGGGAGTGTTAAAAAAAATTGATAAAAATAAATACAAGATCCAAGTTTCGGACAAGTAATCTATGGAATATCAATGAAGTGACTTACCAATATGATTCAGACTTATTCTTGCATATATTCAACAAAAATTGAATATATACCAACATTTGAAAGGAAGGCGGGTTTTTATTAAAGAAAGAAAATACAAAAATACAAGGATTTTAGATTCATTACAAGGTGGGCCCTAAACAAGACGAGCTTGAACATAAGCTGAGCTCGAGCATGTCTATGTTTGTTCGTTTATTTCATTGAGCTTAAATTTCTGTCCAAGCTCGTTTATTTAATTGTCGAACAAGTTCAAACGAGTTTTTAGCGAGCCGATTCCAAACCGAACATCAAGCTTTTGAGTTTTGCTAACAACCCTACTTATATATATCTATCCTTTCGACACACGACACGAGCAGAGCAGAGACGACGACGACGACGACGAGGTATCCAAATTTAAGGGTGTGAGTCTCAAGAAGCAAAGACGACGACGATGACGACGAGGAGTTGTTATTTCTTGTGGTGGCCCCTGAAAAAATATCTCTTTATGGATTTACAATGACGACCACGAGGACAAAGCTCGTCTATAACCAGCGGCGGATCCATAAATTTTTGTAAGGAGGTGCACAATAGCAGTGAGGCTCCATTAATTTGTTCAAAATTATCTATTATATATTTTGTTGTTTTCAATTGAAATTAAATATTTTTGTTTAAAAAACACAAAAAAGAAATTCATACTCAATATTATTAAAATGACCAATCACTACTCAAGACCTTGTGTCATAAAAATATGATCAAATAATTATGTGTGCTATGTGGATTGAACCAACATCCTCTTCCAGATAATAACATGCACAATCACTTGAGTTGCTACATCTTTATGTTGTGTTTATAAATCCAGTATATATAATATACATCCATAATTCTGTACTTCATGAATAGATCAACAAGGAGATTTCTTTTTCGGTAAATTTTCGAGGGGTCACGTGCCCCTGAGTTCACCGTGGGTCATTAACTCCCCCTCATGCATCATGCATGCGCACACATGACTAAAAACCATGCATGATGGCCCTGTTTCACTTTTGACGTGGCCCAATATGGAAGGTCAAGTTTTGTAACAGCTTGTACCCGTAATCAATGGTACGTGTCGAATGACCGCTCACGAGTCGTGATTGTTTGACATTGTATTATATATTTTTGAACATCTTACATACTTATATACTGAAAGCCTGTAAAAAAATTTATCCTCTGCGTTACATAACAATTTCTAAAGATATTTATAGTTTTTCTAAATTTTAATTAAATAGATACGGTTAATGGAAATATTAGAATCGAGAAATTTATAAATTATACGAAATAACAAAGATATGATGGCTTATATATAAATTTGTAAGGCATGTATCTTTCTGGGATTTTCAGTATGAGAGAGAATACGTATTGTGTAATGAATGAGAGAGAGAGAAATGAATGTTGACTTTTCACTTTCTTATTTTTGTCTTTCGTGTGGTGGGTTAGATAGATATCTCCAATTCTCAAATTTGGCTATTGGAATTTTGTCATTTTTTTCAAGTTTTTTATTTTGTTGATTAATGACATCATCTAAGGAATTTTTATTATATTAAAATAAAGACTAATGTTTTGCATGTGCGATGCACGTTTATATTATAAATTGAAAATGACCAGTGTGATATTTTTACAAAAAAATGTTTTAAGGAAATGAGTAAATCGTATATATTACATATTTTTTATTCTCAAATGATAGTGGTTAAAATATGATATATA
The DNA here is from genome assembly GCA_030015575.1 of Agapanthus africanus. NCBI lineage: Eukaryota > Viridiplantae > Streptophyta > Magnoliopsida > Asparagales > Amaryllidaceae > Agapanthus > Agapanthus africanus. The sequence continues at coordinate 998,692,404 of CM057337.1, forward strand.
CGAGGAATAAAAATGTAATAAATACTGGTGATAATAAAAAGTTTCATTTTTCTTAGTTTTAGTGCATATATCTTTTTGAATGAGTAGGAGACGGGTTTAATTAGTGTGCGCGAGAGAGGGGGAAGAGAGAGAGAGAGAGATGAGTTGGGTGTTCTGTTGATTTTTTTTAGAAAGGTGTGAGAAAGATGGGTTGGATATTGTTTTGTCTTTTTGTATAGATGATGTGGACAACCTTATGATGAAGCATGAGACAATGACTCTTTCTCCTTTCTTTGAATTTTTTGTTACAAAATGATGTAATAATGATATCATCACCCAAGAACTTCTTGTGCTATAATAGTAAAGATGCTGAGGAAATAGGTTAACTTTTCTATAATGCTAGATAACATACATGTTAGCGTCCGCAACAATATGAATAACCGAAAAATCTTTACAGAGGACTCTACATACAGAAAGTTCAATAATTTGATATCCAAAGGACTCTACAAACATGTTTATTATCAGGTTGTGGTGTGTACATGCATCAACTCATGAAAAAGGCTTGTCACATTTAATCATTAGAGAAGATTTTTTTTGATTTCCCACCAATTGAGGGAAAGGCCAGTCACGCTCAAATTAATTAATTAAAAGGATTGATACAGATTTTCTTCTTGGAAACCTTCGATTAGGGGTGGCTTATGAATTTCATGCTTAAGGGAAATACTCTCCATGAATTAATACGTGCAGGGGTCCTCTAACCAACCAAGGTCAATAATTGTTGATTGATTAGTTCATATTGCCAAAAGGAAATCTTTTGTGTACACTCTTTTAAATCGAGTGAGTTGTATCCGGTACAACGAATAATTAATGAGAGCATCGAGACCACAAGCATATGAAATTGCATCCAGCCTGTAAACTATTGTCTTATACAAATTTATTACCTTATGATTAGGTTATATGTGTCCCTCGAGGAGGCCCGTGGTTTTTCTGACAACAAAAAAAAAAATGCCTGTTTTTTTTTTTGTTTTTCTGACAGTTTACCCTTTATATTTCTACTATCTAAAATCACGGAATTTTCTCTAGCAAGGCTCCAAAACATTACCCTCTTTTTAAATGTCACATGTAGTGTGCCCCAGTACTTCATTGAGTCCATTTTAATTCTTACACAAAAATCAGTTGTAGGCCCGTAGATTCACATTCTTTTCTTGCCATGCTCTGTCCTTTGCTCAACATTATCATCGTAAGAAAAATGACAGTATGGTTTTACAAATGTTTAAGTAAATACCAAAATAGTTAAATACCAAATATATCGTCTATCTTTTCCTCTTCTCTTTTGAATACAGGTAGCACGCACCCACAGAATAAATTTTCCTCCCAATTTAGACGCAATAACAAAGACTCCACCTTTCTCACTCTTAGATAGTCTCCATTTCCTCTTTCTCAATATAAAAAGACCAAAGCTGTAATCTTCCTCTATTGGTTAATTCTCTCTCTACAACCTTCCTCTAATATTTCTTCCTCCCTCTCTCTCTCTCTCTACCCAAAAAAAATATTTAAAAAAATGGCAATTTCATACGATGAACAAAACTCCACCACCTCACCACCACCCTCCTCCTCCGACAACAAGTGGGGCCCATACTCCGGCGCCGGCGACTTCACGGCCAACATCGTCATCATCCTCATCTCCCTCTTCTGCGCCGTCGTCCTCGCCATCGCCCTCAACGCCGTCATCCGCCACCTCCTCTGCGCCCTCCGCCACAACCGAGACCAAGACCGCCACCTCAGCACCGACCCCGAAAAGCCGCCGGATCAAAAACCGCCGCCACCGGCCTCAGACTCATTCCCCACGCTGACATTTTCTGCCGGGACCTCAAAGCTCGCCGGATCGGCCCCTGAATGCTCCGTTTGCCTTGCGGAGTTCGCCGACGGGGAGAGGGTCCGGGTTCTGCCGGCATGCAACCATGGGTTTCATGTCGAGTGCGTGGAGAAATGGCTGGCCAGCAGGAATTCGTGTCCTACCTGCAGGACCAGCTGCCTGCAGGGAACGAAGAACAATGATACAAATATCGAGGTGGTATGAAATCTGTCTGTTTGGACCATGGGCTCGATAGATCATTTTCTCTCTATAGATATGAGAAACAACTCTCATCTAGCATGCAAAACCGTCAAACTGTGGTGATAAATATCAAGATGGTGTGAAATCCATATCATATGAGAATGTTGATAATGTTGTCTGGACTGAAGTTTAGAAGAATTTTAGTAGATAGAATCCATTGCTCAAAGGAAAATGCAAGCTTTGAATGGAGTATTTTTTTTATTTTATTTTATTATTATATTTGTACTGTTCCATAAGCTCTAACCTAAACATACAACACAAACAAGCAACAAACACATAAGGGGCTCACGAATATGGCCCAAAATCGTTAATTTGGGGCTACTTCCTCTGTGGACTTTCTGGGGTTCGAACTGTGCGATCTTCCTTCCCAAAAGTAAAGTGCTCATTAATGCTCATTGGTTTGAATGGAGCAGTTCATGCATTGGAGAGTGAAAGGTGTTGTAAATTTGATTATTATTTTTAATTAAAAGAATTGTTTATTCCTGCTTAAATATCTGTCATAAAAATGCTTTTTAATTGGCATTTATGTAAGCAGGCATAGAAATAGAAAGACAAGTAATCACAGAAAATAATGTTGGCATGAGAAATTATTCAGCATGCTGGATGCATTACACTCGGACAGAAAAGAAAATGAGATGTAGATTTTCAGGCATGGTTCAGGAAGTCTTTGGGGGTCCATGTTCTTACTCCTTTTTTTCCATGACTAAACATATATGGCGGAGACTACAAAAGCATCGATTCGGCAAAGTTAAAGTAAAATGCAAGGTTTTGGAACTTCACGTTGAAGTTATTAAAAAGACTCCTGCGATGAAATCATTTAATTTTATATTGTTTAGGCTACATATATCCATGTTTCTTATGTCATCAGAGTTGTATCATATCGTGAAGGATTCCGCTATCAGTCACTGTATTTAATTCAATGGTATCAGGACCATGTTGAAATGGATAGGGATGAATGGAGACAAGATAATTTATGTTAGGTGGAGCTGATATAAAGTCAAGGTTATGATGATGTTATACTAGTTTATTTTGTTGTCCCTTTTGTGAGTGGAGTAAAATTTATCTGCTGCTGCTTTCTTCTTTCGTGTAAGATTAGGTTCTCAGCATTACGCTGTAAAGAGAACCCAAGCACTCGCGCGCACTTTCAAAAACATGCAGAATAATTTGTTTGAGAAAGAACAGACTTGAGTTTGGATCTTTCTTCTCGGCTGTCTTGTCTTGTCTTGTCATTTGAAAACGAATAAAGATGAGCCCACCTATTTGAATTTGAAAAACACTAAATCACCTTCTATAGTGATTTATCAGCGCAAATCACACCTCCTCGGCTAATCGATCTGAACCCTGAAGAATGTCCAAATTCAACTCTTGATAACTCAGATGCTTATCTGAGTTGAGTTTAGAACTTGTTTATGTTGTTTAGAGTAGAATTTGTAGGGTTTTTGTTTGCTTGAACGGATATGGCGTCGCGGTAAAAAAAAACCAGTTGAGGCTATTGGATGGAAAGATAGATTACATATCAACTAGGGTTTTTTTTTTCTTTCGAAAATAGGATATATAATATTAAAATTATTAAAATAATATCATTTAAATTATATTTAGCAGAGTATGATGATTCCCAACCCACCCACACCAGAGAGCGGGTTACTAGAACCCGCCCCCGCCCTCGTAAAGGAGAGGGTGGGTTCCTAGAACCCGCAATATATAATTTTAAAAAAAAATTTAAAATAGAATTTTAAAAATCTCGTTTTAAAAACCTAAATAAATAATAAGATTTTTGTTTTTGTTAAGGAGGGGTGACAATTGTTATTACAGTTCATATAGAATTACTATAAATATGAATCTTGTGTACACTCCATTAACAAAATGAATCCGTCAAAATTATAATACAATTAGACATCCATTTGTAAAATTATACAATTATCGCTTTCCCTTTTCCTTTTCCTTTCCGAGGAGGCTTGACATAAGCCTATGCCTCTTGGGATGATTGGACGACCCTCCCGTTTTTTGGGTATATGGCCGCGGCAGCGGCGTCTGCTCTTCTGCTTCGTCTTCAGGATCGTCTTGGACATGCTGTTGTTCCGCAAATCCTGAATGTGGTACAGGTGTCGGATATGTGCTGCCTCCCAAAAACTGTATGTGGGACGAAAAATCTGTATCCCAACTGGGCTGTTGTTGTGAAGAACATGTCATGCTTTCATGCTGCTGCTGTTGCACAAAACCTAGCCCCCATGGCTGCGCAAAACCTGTTCCCCAAGACTGATGTTGTTGCACAAAACCTGTCCCCCAAAACTATTGTTGCTCCGGTTGTTGCGCTTGTTCAATATGCCAGGATTGCTGCTGACAGTATGTCTAATTGTATTATAATTTTGACGGATTCATTTTATTAATGGAGTGTATACAAGATTCATATTTATAGTAATTCTATATGAACTGTAATAACAATTGTCACCCGTCCTTAACAAAAACAACAATTTTATTATTTATTCAGGGTTTTTATTATTTATTCAGGTTTTTAAAAAGAGATTTTTAATTTATTTTTTAAAAAAAAATTTATATATGGCGGGTACTAAAAACCCGCCCTCTCCCTAAGAACCCGCCCTCTCCTTTATAAAGGAGAGGGAACCCGCCTCCACTCTCTTATAGAAGAGGACGGGTTTTAGGAAACCGTCCTCTTCTATATGAGGGTGGGGGCGGGTTTAGTAACCCGCTTTCTTGTGCGGGTGGGATAGGAAACCGTCCTACTCTGCTAAATATAATTTAAATGATATTATTTTAATCATTTTAATTTTATTACGTCCTATTTCGAAAAAAAAACTGTTAACTATGAGGCAAAAACCTGCAACAAAAGAAGGCTAAAAACATCTTGAGATGGTCAAACCCTAACAAACCTAATAATGCAAAATTATGGAGAATATCTATAACCTAAGGATAATCGGAAATAAGAAAAACAATTAAACCAGTAAAGTTGCAAAACCTCCGTATAATACTTCAGGGTCTCCGTATATTCTCGAAACGTACTCAAAATTATGAAAAATTTGAAACGCCAGAAAATAAACTTTGTTGTTCGAAACATGTAAAAATGTCTCTTTCAATGCACCAACACTCCCAAGTTATGATGAGAATTGAGTGATTTATTTTTATATTTTATCATGCTCCCGCAGATCGAATGCCCTTTGGCCCGAAACAGGGGTTTTGGGTAGTGGTATTTTTCATTTAAATAAATAAGCATTAATATGTGCCTAATAGGAATCGAAATTGAATTGTTCTGATACCATATGAATATCCCTTTTCCAAAATCCTGAAATTATGACCGGGCTTGAGTGAATTATTTTTATATTCTAACATACTATACGGAGAAATAGCGATACTAACACCTGGATTTTGGAAGTTCGATCCTATTATTAGCACCACTTATCTGCACATTTGGACTTTGGATTTGTTCAATAACATGCTCTGCATCAGGTTGCCGTGGGGCATGTTTGGTTGGTAAAAAATACTTAAGAAAATGTTGGCACTTTTATAATTTACTTGTTTGGATGCATGAGAAAGTGGATGGAAGGTATTTTCCATCTTCTTGTCACATGGGCATTTCTTGTCATTTCACTTTCTTGGCCAAAACTATGAAAGTGATCAAAGAAAATGAGAGAGTGTTTTAATAAACCATATTTTATTCTATTTATCATACTTTTTATTTTATTTAAACTATTTTATTACTTTCTAAATTTATAACCAAGCAACTCAACTTCACTTTCCACTGTCACATAAACGCCAATTCAGCTTATTCCACACTTTCTTTTTAGCAAAATAAACAAGGATTAACACTTTTTTCACTCTCTTTCCATTTCATTTTCATATTACTTTATTACTTTTCTATTTTATTTTCACTTACCGGTTGACAAGCATGCCCATGAAAAGCTCAGACTTCGAGTTTCGGAAAAAAGTGGCTGCTATATAGATTCAATTAGCATGAGTGACTTTAAGGGATCTTGGCCACACATCTTACGCGCAAAGCATATAGGATACACCAATACCAAAGACAGCATGTTTCATAGAAATATCGACCGTTCATTTCTATTATGGATGTATCGGACCGTTAGATGTAATAGTATGGATGCTATTTTATAGCCGTCGCTCAAGTAAGCGGGTATGAATTTGGTTATCAATGACCTAAAATGCAGAGAAATTGTTGGAATGTGGAGCCCTCAATTATCGAAAGATGCAGCTTTGAATACGTGTGTAGTTTAGATTTAACTCATAGCTGCAAACCTTTAGATGTAATGCATATATTTTTCTAGTGATGTCTACGTAGAGTCGGTGAATATAATCTCTAGATCTGTCTTAGTTTTCATTGATGCTACATGGATGCACACACCAAATGTCTTGAATTTTAGAACATTTTTTTTTATAGTAAATCAAATTTAAATAATAATTATAAAAAAAAGTCACTTTAAAAAATAATTATAAAAAGAGACCATTTTTTTGCCACGTGGACGCCACGTCAGCGCCAGCTCAGTGTTGACACTGACGTGAAATAATTCTTTTTTTTGTATGGACGCAGTTTGACGCGGGCGAGATCCGCGCTAAGATGTTAACTTCCGTTGATTTGACGATGGCGGCGATGGACGGCTGAAATTTGATCTGGAGGCTGGATCTTGAAGCGTGTGGATCTCAATGGGTTTGAAGTTGTCTACGCCGAGCTACCTGCAAGGAAGTCCCGGGATGGTTGTACCACCGAGGACCCTCCGACGGTCAAGTTAGAGAGGAAATCCGAGCAGAGTAACGGCTTAGTGGAGTAAAAATGGCTTACTTGAACCGTCTGCAGAGGGGGTTTATATAGCGGTGGCAGCAGGTAAGTCAGGCGCGAGAATCACGCCGGTCGTTACGCTCCCGATGTTACGCCCGCGCGATGGGTGGGATCTCCCATTAATGGCGAGACAGGCTCGTTAATGGGGGATCGTGATGGGGTGGAACGTGGGATATAGCCGGCGGATATCTCGCGCATGGCGAGATTCGCGGAATGACGGTTGCGCTTGTGAGCGGTGCCGTTGGTCAGTCGATGAGACCGAGGAAGATGACCTCGGCAGGAGAGCTCGCGGATGATCGGGAGAGCCGAGCTATCTTGGTTCTGTGGTAGCCCGGAGACGAGCTGTGAGGCCGATGATGCCAATTGTGTTGGGGGCTCGGAGGTGAGCCATCGCTTGTTTGTGGGACGGGCACAGGAGTGGTCTGGTCGGCCACTGTAGGTCCTTTCTTGCATGCCTTGGGACACGTCGTCTGACACGTGTCATGATCTGGAAGATCACCGATATTGAGCATCATCACAGTTTCAAACTGTGCTCATACCATTTGCATGAACTGCGCCACTATACATTTGTTATGGGCGCAGCAATGACACTCTTTACATTTGTATGAGGAAAACAACGTCACATACAAATGTTACGGGCGCAGTTTGAAAATGCGCCCCATACAATGTATTGGGCGTATTTCCAAACAGGGCCTCTAAAAATTTTAGTAAAAAATAACGGGGCGCACTTTCAAAACACGCTCATTCCTCCATTTAACCTGACAGCACTTTCCTCTTTTCTCACTCAACTCTCATCTTTCTCTCTCTCGGGCGCTCTCTCTCTCTGGTACTCGATCTCTCTCTGCTCTCCCTCCCCCCTCTCTCTTCCCCCACACACCTCCCTCTAAGCTTCCCCCAGCCTTCTCTAGCTTCTTTCTCTCTCTCATCTGTCACGCATTGCTTCCCAAAAAACGGAAACGGTGACGTGGAAAACCCGCAACGTATTTATATGAAATAAATATGTTAAGCGTAATCAAGCAATATAACAATGAACAAGAATGACAAGTGTAATACAATGAAACAACAACTTTATTTACATTCAACTTTACATACAACTATTTGAAAATAAAAGATACAATGATATAAAACAAATGCCTAAATAATGGCATACAGAAAATAAGTACAGGTGAAACTAGTAGTCAGGCTGAGCTGTAAGCTGGTCCAAATCTTTCTGGCTCGGCTCTATTTCCTCAGAGTCCGGTCCACCTGACGAACATTCAAAGAAAGAAACAGAAAGGAATGTCGTCAGCGAACTAGTGCTCGATAAGTCCTAAAAGAAGAAATAGAAGATAGTATGCAATTGTGAAATGAACAGCTAAAGTTGTATATGATTCGTTCACAGGTATATGATAATTATTCTAACGTAATTATTTGTAGTTTGATAAAAAAAAAAGTATTCATGTATACGAGAGGAGTCCATCTTACTCCGTGGACTATGATAACATGTAGTACAAGGCCCCGTCATAACCCACGGGATAACGACACGTGAATTCATGTAGGTGTATTTTAAGTGACCTCTCGTACCACGATATACGTTCTGTACCAATCCACCCTTTATCCCCGTGTAATTTATCATATAGATTATGTTTATAGGTCTTGGCCGAAACCATGGATATAAAATGTTCAGGTTCAAGTTCAGGATGTAATCATGTGTTCAAGTAATCATGTTCAGTTCGTGTCAAGTTATAACCATGGTTCGGTCAAGTCGAGCCAAGTTTGAGTTTGATGTTTGAATTCGATTTTTCATGTTCATGATCAAGTATTCAAGTTTGCGTTTGATTTTGGATTCAGGTTTGAGTCCGGACTCAGATTGAGTCTGACACTTGTAAACTAATTTAACTCTTGAATTTTTAGGTTCGGGAGAAATCGGCAACTGCTGCACATGGACGGTAGGATTTGTGTCTTTTTCCAAGACAATTTCCATTGATAACTCTGTTAAGTTGTTTAACATAAATAGGTAAGCACTCACTTTCTCCGGCTCCCTGGGGTTCAAGAGAATTGATCCCGCTTAAACCTATATTTACTAGAGTCCTTAAAATATTGTTTTGTATATCTCGAGGGGGTTTTATGAAAAATATTTTAATATAGATTAAAAATAAAACTCGAGAATGATTTGTATTACTTAGGGTTTTCATGAACATGTGTTTTAATTATTGGGGTGTTTTAATAATAAATACCTAGCTCTAAAAAGTTTATGGTATTTTATGAAAAACTAGTCCTTTTTGGTAACTTGATGATATTTTATTAACATTTTTTTAATCTTTTATTTTTAGAAAAAATATAGTTTCATAATATAATGAAAATATGGATTTATAATTTTTATATAATTTTAAAATATTATTTTTATTTAGAAATTCGCATTTCTTAAAAACCGTATTTTGTTTCCTTTCGAGATCGAATACTCCGTAAAGAGTTCTGCATCTTACTCTACTATCCCAAGAATATGTGATAATACGCACCATCCATTAGCGGGTCTCTTAACGAGGATTGTAGAGCCGTATTTGCCAAAAATTACCAAAATACTGTTTTAAAAGAAACCCTGTTATTTTTAAAAGATGTGGTATTTTATTGTAAAGTTATTCTTTGAATCAAATATACATGTATTTAGACCATCATGGTATGACCAAAGTGTGCGTGTGGGGTAGGTCGTTACCCCGTGAAGTTTTCCTAAATATATTGTTTAAACATTTTATCAAAAAAAGAGGTGATAATAAATTTCAAGGTATTTTAATGAAAAGTTCGTTTAATGGTTGTTTCATATGAGAATTTTGAATAAACTTGAATCTAAACATTTATGATTAAAGTTACAATAGTGTGGTAAAATTAGATTGACCAATATATAAAGGAAAAATGGAGTTTTAGGTTTTAGAAAGAACGGTATCGGTAATAACTCCACTTTACCGATATATTTTAGGATATGAATTTCAATGGTAAGAAAGAGAGTTGGGAGGGATTTACGGTTTGAAATTTCAAGGAAAGGGTAAGGAAGAAGAGATGGGATTCGTGGCGTCGCGAGAGCTCCGGAATCGGCTTTGATTTTCGATGGAAAGAGTTTGGTCTCTAACTCCACTTGACTCCACTTGCACTTAGGAACTTTTTGAGAGAATTTTTGCTAGAATTTCAGAATGGTGAAGAGCTAAAATATGGGGTGGTATTTATAGTGAAGAATTAAAGTTTGAGAATTAAAATTTTGGATTAAAAAGTATTAAAATGATATTAAATGGTGAAATGAAAGGTCTCTGTTTGATTGCAGGGAAATCAAACAGTGTAGAGAAGTTAAAGGGAGCTGAAGGGACAAGTGTGCAAAACACGAAGAAAATTGGACGCATTAGAGCCGTCGGCGCTAGTCGAAACCATGAAATGGCCGGTCTGGTTGGTCTCGAGATTCGTGCCACGTGAGTTTTAGGGTGTGTACACCTCATTGCGCCTGTTTGATTTTTCTGAACTTTTCATTTCCCCGTGTATTGTATGTGCAACTCTTGGGCTTCCAAAACTAAACTAAAATAACAGAAAAAATAATTGCCTGATGGGATTCGAACACACAGGCTACATCACAGCAGTGCAAGGCTTTATCAGTGAGGTACAAGTTGTTTTCTTGCTTTTATTTAATAGAAATAACTTTTAACTCTTACACAGGCTGTAATACTCTTTTCTGTATATTAACAGGAAAATTTCTGTACAGAGATTTCAGAGTCGTTATGTAACGACTCTGAAATCTTAGTACGAAAATTCTTCTGTTAATATACAGAATAGAGTTTGACAGCCTATGTTTGAGTTATAAGTCACTTTTGCTAAATTACAGCAAGAAACCACTTGTAGCTTACTGGTAAAACTCTTGCATTGTTATGACGTAGCCCCCGTGTTCGATTCCTATCAGACACAATTATTTTTTTCTTCTGATTTTTCTTTTTAACTTTTTGGAAGCCCAAAATATTACACGTGCAATACACAGGGAAAAGAAATGTCAGAAAAATCAAACATGTGGAAGCGCAAAACACCGATTTAATCTCATAGCATGAATCTCGAGGCCAGATGGTACAAATCAATCGGCGGAAATGCCAATTGGGCCGGCACTGACGGCTAGGATGAGACCATTTGGCTCTATGTTTTGCACACAAACCCTTTCAGCTACCCCTAACCCCTCTACACTATTTGATTTCCCTGCAATCAAACAGAAACCCTTCATTTCACAATTAAACCACATTTTAATACTTTTTAATCCATATTTTTAATTCCCAAACCCTAATTTTCCACTATAAATACCATCCCTACCTTGGATCAGCACCATTCTGAAAATTCTAGCCAAAACTCTCTAAAAAGTTCCTAGTGCAAGTGAAGTAAAGTGGAGTTAGTAAGCAAGCAACTTCCGGCGAAAATCGAAGCAAATTCCGGAGCACCTGCAACAGCCCAAGGCCTCCCTCCTCTTTCTTAACCCTTTCTTAACGTATTCAAACGACAAGTCCTTTCTAAATCGCTTCCTTTATATTGAAATTCCTTTTCAAATTTATATCGGTAAAAGTGGAGTTGATACCGACATCTCCTTTTCCAAAACACATAACTCCCTTTTACTCTACAATTTAGTCAATCTAATTTTACTATATCACTTGTAACCTTAAACCATAATATTTAGAATCAAATTTCATCAAACTTCTCATGTGAAATAACAATAGTAGCACTTTTTTTTTATTAAAATACCTTGAACTTTATAAACACTTCTTTTAGTATTTGTTAAAATAATACCTTAGGAAAACTTCACGGGGTAACGTCCTACCCCACACGCACACTTGGTTTCATAGCACGATACTCAGTGTATGTATTTTTGTTTCAAAGAATAATATTACGATAAAATACCACATAATTTTTTAAAAAAACGGATTTCTTTTAAAACGGTATTTCCTATTCTTTGCGATTATGCATCTACAACCCTCTTTAGGGGACCCACTAATGGATGGTGCAGATTATCGCACATTCTTGGGCTAGTAGAACGAGATGCAGACCTCCTCATGGAGGATTCGATCTCGAAAGGATTTAAATACGGGTTTTAAGAAATACGAATTTTCTAAATAAAATAAAATTATTTTTAAAATTAAAATTATATAAAATTATAAATCCATATTATCAAATAAACCTATATTTTTTGAAAAATGAAAAGTTTAACAAATGTCAATAAAATACCATCAAGATATCAAAAGGGCAAAGTTTTACAGTAAAATTTCATGAACTTTTCAAGCTAAGTAATTATCACTAAAAATACCCTAAATACTTAAAATCCATGCTCATGAAAAGCTCAAGTAATACTAATCACCTTCGATGTTTACTTTTAAATTATATTAAAATATTTTTCATAAAACCCCTTCCAGATATATATATAAAACAATATTTAAGGACTTTAGTAAAATAGGTTTAAACGGGATCAATTCTCTTGAGTCCTTGGGAGCCGGAGAAAGTGAGTGCTTACCTATTTAAGATAGAAAACTTAACGGAGTTATCAATGGTAATTGTCTTGGAAAAAGGCATAAATTCTGCCGTCCATGTGCAGCAGTTACCGATAACTCCCAAACCTAATTCAAGATTTAAATTAGTACAAGTGTCTGACTCAAACCTAAATCTAAACTCAAACTAGAATCCAATATCAAACAGGAACTCGAATACTTGATCATGAACATGAATACTTGAATCCAAACATCAATATCAAACATGTATACTTAACTTGACTTGACCAAACCATGGTTATAATTGGACATGAACTTAACATGAATACCAGAATACAATGGTTGCTATTGAAACCGACTTGACTCGAACTATGAATACTATTTGACATGAATACATGAACACTTGACACGAATACTTGATGTTGTCATGAACTCAATCTTGCAACTTGAGATATTCATGGATTCGAGCAAGGCTGGTAATCTTAACTGTAACGTAGAATGCACGGGGTGTTGGGGCAGTTCATGTGTGAATCTAACGAAATCTCAGGAGTCCCCCAAGATCATGAATCCATGTATACTAATACAAGCAAGCTATCATGAGGGCTTGTGTTTCCTTACTCCTGAATTATAGCCAGTTGAGTTTGGAAAACTTCAACGCTAGGTTGAAATCCCGTTACTAACACTTAGTTCGGGCCCATGGTTCCTTACCCCTGGATTAGAACCTGTTGGGTTCGAAAACACTCTTGAGATTGGTCGACATTCACCCATGAACTTACGTTACATTAGTTGATCCATGTAAAGATCTTTTAGGACGCTTACATTCACTTCATGTTCATTATACTTACACTACACGGCCATGCTATACTATGCTCATGTTATTTTGCCATGATATATATATATATATATATATATATATATATATATATATATATATATATATATATATATATATATATATATAACTGCATGTTATACAGAATTGCCATGCTTATATTAAATAACATGTTTCAACACTATATCTCCTAGTCCATTGTTTCATGATATACATTTTCTTATCATTATTCTGTTATACTTCACACCCATTTCTTGGGGACTTACCGAGCGAAAGTTCGCTCACGGGCATTCCATCCATCTTTGTTTTCTTGGAATATTCGTCAGATACTGTGGAAATTGAGCATGTAGACACCACCGAGGAGGAGCAAAACCAAATCATGACTCAGGACTAGACTAGCTATTTTTCTCAGTTTATGTATGTCACCTGTTAGGCATCTCTCTTCTTGTATTGTATTTCATTTCAGTTGAACTCATATATTGTAAATGCTTCAAGTTGAATGTAAATAAAGTTGTTGAAGTTTAAATTTCATATTTATTTCTTATCATTTTATATTGCTTATTTTATGCTTAGCGTATTTATTCCAAAAAATAAACTTCTCGAAATAAATATATCGCAGGATTTCCACGTCACCATTTCCGTCTATTGGGAAGGGTGTGACACGTTACATTCTACCCTCCTTATAAAAATTTCATTCTCGAAATTTACATTTACATAAGGACTAATTTTTCAAATAGGTAAGGGTATCGTGCACGCATATCTTCTTCTCGTTCCCATGTTGATTCTCCTGGCGAATCCTTCCTCTACATCACTCGGACCAAGTTCACCTCCTTGTTCCGTAATGTTTTCACCTTTCGGTCCAGGATCTCAACTGGTTGTTACTCGCAGATTAAGTCAGTCTGTACTGTGAGCTCTGAGTGATCAAGTATATGACTGGGGTCGCTCATATATCGTCGTAGCTGGGATATGTGGAACACATTGTGCACTCCTTCCAATGAGGGTAGTAGTGCTAAACGGTATGCCACTTCTCCAACTTGTTCGAGTATATCGAAAGATCCTATATATCTTGTACTGAATTTACCCCTTTTTCCAAAACGGATCACTCCTCTGTTTGGAGAGATCTTCAAGAATACATGATCTCCAGGTTGGAAATCCAGATGTCGACGCTTTGCATTTGCCTAATACTTCTGTCGGTTTTGGGCTATGCGTATTCTTTCCCTGATCGTGCGAACTACGTCCATAGTTGCCACGATCATCTCTGGTCCAAGGAGTTCAATATCTCCAACGTCGTTCCAACTTAGCGGTGAACGACACTTCCGTCCGTAGAGTGCTGTGAATGGTGCCACTCCAATGCTTGCCTGATAGTTGTTGTATGAAAACTCCATAAGGTGTAGATGATCTTCCTACGAACCTTCGAAGTCTAACATACAGGCTCTTTGTATGTCTTCCAGAATCTGAATTGTTCACTCGGACTATCTGTCTGTTTGTGGATGATACGCCATGCTGAAATTCAGACTCGTTCCCAGGCTAATTTGCAGGCTGCCAAAATTGTGATCGGAATCTTGTATCACGATCGGAGACGATGCAAACAGATACTCCATGTAATCTCACAATCTCCTCCATGTACTTCTTTGCTAACGTCTCGGTTGACTGGCCAACTCGAAATGGAATAAAGTGAGCCGACTTGGTGAGTCGATCCACAATAACCCAAATTGCGTCGTTACCCTTCTTGCTGCGAGGAAGGGCGATCACGAAGTCCATGGTAATATGCTGTCATTTCCATTCTGGGATTAGTAATGGCTGAAGTAGACCAGCAGCTCTGTGATGGTCATCTTTCACCTGCTGACACACCAAACACTTGGCTACGCTTCAAGCTACTTCACACTTCATTCCATGCCACCAGTAGTGTTGCCGTAGATCCTTGTATATCTTTGTACCACTGGAGTGTACCGAATAAGGAGAGTCATGAGTTTCTTTCATCAACTCTTCTCGAACAGGGCCGATTGGCACACATAATCGACTTCCATATCGCAAGGATCCATCTTCGTGGATGATGAAGTCCACTTTCTACTTGTTCTCGGATCTTTTATAGCTTGGCATCATTTGCTTGAGCTGCTTTGATCTGATTTACAAGAGTGGACCGGACTTGTAAGTTCATCAAATATGAAGCGTTACCTGGCATAACTATTTCGATCTCCAATCCGTGCAATTCTTGCTGTAACTTCCACTGAGCGGTGAGGTTCATTGTTAATGGCTGGCAACTAAGTGCATCAGGAACTACGTTCACCTTCCCAAAATGATACTATAGGTTGATGTCGAAATCCGCCATGAGTTCTAGCATCTTCTCTGCCGCATGTTTAGTTCCTTCTGAGTAAATACATACTTTAGACTCTTGCGGTCAGTGTATATATCCACTCGTTCTCCCAAGAGATAGTGGCGCCAAATCTTAAGTGCGAAAATGACGACTGCCAACTCCAGATCATGCGTTGGATAGTTGCACTCATGTACCTATAGCTGTCTTTATGCAAAAACCATAACTTTTCCATGTTGATGTAGAACACATCCTAATCTTTTACCAGACGCATCACAATGCACCACGAATCCTCCAGATTGATCCGGTTGTAGGGTGTTTTTCGTCACCCCATTGAGATGGGAATACGCGCGCGCTTGTCAGGCGCATTGCAGATTCCCCCTGCCTAGGGTAGGCCGGAGTTTAATGATTGTGGGGATCCAAATCTCCGACAGCCGCGGACTAAGCTGCCGTTAATTACCCCTCGCCTTTGGAGCGAGGGAACCTCCGATTGACGGGTTAAACTGGTCAGGCGAACTCAATGTGCAGTGTTGTGTTTTGAAGGGGTTTTGGATATATCGGGGGCCCCGCAGAGTTTTTACGGGGGTCCCGCTACCCGGATAGCGGGCTAAGGGTTAGCAGCCCCCCGTAAGAAAATTTTTTCTAACAGGGACAGTGTCGTGGAGTATGTGTGTACATATGTATACATATGTATTTATATATGTATATATATATAAAAAGGGGGGGAAAGGCATCCAAAGGATGCGTGGGGTCAGCGCCAGTGCTTTGAGCGCAAGAGCGCTAGCGCACCACATGTCAGCACGTGGGCGCTCAGGCGCTAGCGCGCCACGTGTCAGCACGTGGGCGCTCGGGCGCTAGCGCTTTGGACGCTAGCGCTTTGGACGCTAACGTTCTGAGCACAAGAGCGCTAGAGCACTGAGCGCTAGCGCGCCCCGTGTCTGCACGTGGACGCTCAGGCGCTAGCGCTTTGAGCGCAAGAGCGCGAGCGCGCCACGTGTCAGCACATGGGCGCTCGGGCGCTAGCGCTCTGGGCGCAAGAGCGCTAGCGCGCCACGTGTCAAAACGTGGGCGCTCGGGCGCTAGCGCTCTGAGCGCAAGCGCGCCACTTGTCTTCACGTGGGCGCTCCGGCGCTAGCGCTTTGGGCGCAAGCGCGCTAGTGCGCCACGTGTCCGCACATGGGCGCTCGGGTGCTAGCGCTCTGGGCGCAAGAGCGCTAGCGCACCACGTGTCAACACGTGGGCGCTCGAGTAGCAAAAAGGACTTAGTCCCTGCAATGGGAGTTGTACTCCCAGAAAGGTGCACTTATTATTTTGTGTGTGTATGTGTGTGTGTGTGTGTATGTGTGTGTGTGTGAGGAGTTAAACTCCAAGGATGTTTTGAAGCTGATGAAGGGGCTTCTCCCCTTGAGCCCTAGTTCTTCCCCAAAGTGGGGTTTCTGGAGATGGGTCTCCTTCTTCTTCCTGTCGTTCGGCCGGATCTTGAAGATCAAGAGATGTGAGATTTTAAAAATCTCTTCTTTTTGAGATCTAATGACAGATCCAAGTTCCCCTTTGTGGGTTTTGTGGTGAAAAACTATTTAGTTTTGGAAAAGGAAGAGTAAAACTCTTGATTTAATTCAAAAGAAAGAAGAAGGTTAGGAACCTTCAGAAAGGGGAAAGAGGCACAAACCCTAGGTTTTTGAGAGAATGAAATGTGTATTGCTTTATTCATCATCATGTTGCTTTATATAGGCTTACATATTTACCTATAGCCCATTGGGCTTTACAAAATAGCGTTTTGCCCATCTCATGTCTCATGTGCTATTTCTTTTTGCACATAAGCCATGGTCTTACAAATATTTGGCTTTATACCCATTTTGTTTACATTCATGCATAAAAAATTACATAAAAATTATTTATTACATGATTCTGTTTTTGGCATGGCGGAAGGCCGGACGCTTCATGTTCAGACTCGGCTTGGGCATGAGCCCACTTGATCTGGGCTTGGGCCCACTTGGCTAGGGGGTTGACCTTGACTTTGACTCGGTCAACCGGGGTGCAAATTTTGACCCCAACAAAGTGCTCCCCATCAATAAATGCACACCGCATATGTGAGTCGTGTGCATGAAATTGATGGATCTTCTTTCACATGGAGGCGGCTTTCCTTGGTTCCCACTTTTTGGGATGCACTACCCTTTTTACGACATGGACGGTCGACGCTTGACGCGTCTCCGAGACGGAGTGTCCGTGGTAGACTTTTCCCTGGCCCGGAGTGATCTGGTTCCTGCTTTGTAGGAAGCCTGCGCTGCCCTTTTTACGATATGGACGGTCGACGCTCTGATCCGGAGCGATTTGGTTCCCGATTTATGGGAAGCCTGCACTGCCCTTTTTGCGACATAGACGGTCGACGCTCTGATCCAGAGAGATTTGGGTTCCCGATTTGTGGAGAGCCTGCACTGCCCTTTTTGCGACATAGACGGTCGACGCTCTGATCCGGAGCGATTTGGGTTCCCGATTTATGGGGAGCCTGCACTGCCCTTTTTACGACATAGACGGTCGACGCTCTGATCCGGAGCGATTTGGGTTCCCGATTTGTGGGGAGCCTGCACTGCCC
Source organism: Agapanthus africanus (assembly GCA_030015575.1). Classification (NCBI taxonomy): domain Eukaryota; kingdom Viridiplantae; phylum Streptophyta; class Magnoliopsida; order Asparagales; family Amaryllidaceae; genus Agapanthus; species Agapanthus africanus. The sequence goes on from CM057337.1 coordinate 998,710,510, forward strand.
TTTTTACGACCTGGACGGTCGACGCTCTGATCCGGAGCGATTTGGGTTCCCGATTTGTGGGGAGCCTGCACTGCCCTTTTTGCGACCTGGACGGTCGACGCTCTGATTCGGAGCGATTTGGGTTCCCGATTTGTGGGGAGCCTGCACTGCCCTTTTTGCGACCTGGACGGTCGACGCTCTGATCCGGAGCGATTTGGGTTCCCGATTTGTGGGGAGCCTGCACTGCCCTTTTTGCGACCTGGACGGTCGACGCTCTGATCCGGGGCGATTTGGGTTCCCGATTTGTGGGAAGCCTGCACTGCCCTTTTTACGACCTGGACGGTCGACGCTCTGATCCGGAGCGATTTGGGTTCCCGATTTGTGGGAAGCCTGCACTGCCATTTTTACGACCTGGACGGTCGACGCTCTGATCCGGAGCGATTTGGGTTCCCGATTTGTGGGAAGCCTGCACTGCCCTTTTTACGACCTGGACGGTCGATGCTCTATTTGACTTGCTCTGCTTCCCGCAGTGTCAGGGGTGAACTTGACTTGCTCCGCTTCTTGCGGTGTCGAGATTGGATTCTGACTTGCTCCGCTTTCTGCGGTGTCGGAGTTGAAGTTGACTTGTTGATTGTGATTTGGGTTGACATCAGCATCGCTACACTGGAATATGATACCAGGAGCGAATTATCATCTGTCTTTGAGAGGATTTTGGGATTGGTTTTCTGTCGGTATCTGCATTGCTGCACTGGAATAATGCCAGGAGCAACTCATCATTTGCCCCGGGAGGATTTGGGAATTGGTGGCTTAGGAGACAGGTTTACATCCTTATCGCCTAAGGCTTTTCAATTTTATGGGCCGTAAGGGTCCCATAAAAGCATTTTCTCCCTACGAGTCGAAAGGATCTCGTAGGTGTTTTTTTTATCCTTAGGAGTCGTGGGGACTCCTAAGGGTGTTTCTCCTTTGTGAGTCGTAAAGATCTCACGCGGGAATTTTCTTCTCACAAAGTCGAGAGGACTCTGCGAGTGCATTTCATTTCTTTTTTACGAGTTTGCGCCCTTTCGGGTTTTCACAAAACTCGCCGGCAGTCCTGCTGTTTTTACTCACGGAGCCCTTTCGGGTTTTCATCCGTGCCCCTTTTGCTTGTGGACATACCATTTTATTTTTATTTTATTTTTTATTTTTTTTTTGACTTTGAATGTGGTCTCACCGGTAGGACTCGGGAGAGATTGGGATTGTTTTACGCCCGTGGATTGTATACGGTTTTGCAGGATGTATGATCCAGACCGTAGGGCCGGAAAAAACTTTGGGACTTTGTTGGCGTCTGCATCGCTGCACTGGAATATGGTACCAGAAGCGACTCATCATTTGCCGTTGGGATTTAGAATTTGGCTGGCGTCTGCATCGCTGCACTGGAATATGGTACCAGGAGCGACTCATCATTCGCCGTTGGGGATTTGAGTTTTGGACGGCGTCTGCATCGCTGCACTGGAATATGGTACCAGGAGCGACTCATCACTCGCTATTGGGGTATGGGATTTGGAATTTGGCTGACGTCTGCATCGCTGCACTAGAATATGGTACCAGGAGCGACTCATCACTCGCTATTGAGGTATGGGATTTGGAATTTGGCTGACGTCTGCATCGCTGCACTGGAATATGGTATCAGGAGAGACTCATCATTCACCACTTAGGGATTGGGGAGCGATGGCTTAGGAGACAGGTTTGGATCCCTATCACCCAAGGCTTTTCAATTTTATGGGCCGTAAAGGTCCCATAAAAGCATTTTCTCCCTACGAGTCATAAGGATCCCGTAGGTGCATTTTCTCCTTAGGAGTCGTGAGGACTCCCAAGTGTGTTTTTCCTTTATGAGTCGTAAGGATCCCACAAAGGTTTGTTCTCCTCATGTATCGTGAGGACACATGAGTGGGTCTTCCCAGTGGAGCATAATTCCAAAGGCGGAGACCGGACGCGTAACTGGTGATTACGGTGGGGCATGGGTATGATAAGAATTATTTGAGCCCGTGGATTGTATACGGTAGTCAATTTAGGGACTGGCCGTAGAGCCGGGAGAATTTTGAGAAATTGGATTCTGGTTGGCGTCTGCATCGCTACACTAGAATATGGTACCAGGAGCGACTCATCATTCGCCGTTTTTTTTTTGTTTTTGTTGTTTTTTTTTATTTTACCGCGATTGCTCTATCATTTCAGCTTTTCTTATCGCGAAGATCGCGATTCCCCCATCATTTCGGCTTTTATTCGCGGTTGCCCCATCATTTCGGCTTTTATTTTCATCTTTATTTTACTCGCTGATTTTTATTGCGAGTTGCCCCATCATTTCGGTTTTTCTTTATTTTTCTTTTATTTACACATTTTTCGTTTATTTACATATATATTTTTTACATTCCCAGTTTAACGACTTAGAGGTCGACTGTTCCCAGTTTAATGACGTGGTGGTCGACTGCTTCCAGTTTAATGACTTAGTGGTCAATTGTTCCCAGTTTAACGACGTGGTGGTCATCTTTGCTTATCCCAGCTCCTTGAATTTTGATCTTGGCGGAGCTGTATTGATGACCGCAGCTCTGTGTCTTGCCGATATATCCGAGGACTGTGAGGTTTTTCCAAGCTTGTATTGGTCCTCTGCCCAATCTTTAAAAACACAGCAGTCTTCAATGACATGACTTATCACCCTGTGATAGGGGCAGTATACGGGATTGCCGATCATATTCATTTCATGTGGCCTCTTCGGAATAGGCAATTGCAAACCGTTGTTCAAGGCTTCCTCGAATATATTGCGGACCTCATCCCTCCTGAAGGAGTACACCTTCTTCTTTCTCTCCATTAGAGTAGGTGCCCTCACTGATGCTGGTCCTTAAGGCCGATCAGTCTTTGGTTTGCCCTTTTCAGATAATGGCACATGTCTGGGCGGATTAGGTTCCCGAAAGGCTTCGGTCTCCATTTGTGTGAAATCGGCGGTCGTAGCTTGACTGTTTGCTAACACGCCTTTAGACAGTTCTATCTCTCCCGTCTTGTATTGCCTTTCGACCCAATCTTTGAAGACGAAGCAGTCCTCAATGGCATGACCTATCATCCTATGATAGGGGCAATATTTTGGGTCGTCGGTCATATTCGCTTCCTGCGGTCTCTTTGATTCTGGCAGTTGTAGACCATTTCTTAGGGCGTCCCTGAATATCTTGTGGACTTTTTCCATTTTGAAGGAATAGGCTTTTTCCAGTTTCTCTTTCAGAGGCGATTCCCCTCCGGCGTATGTATCGGAGGGACTGGAGGCTGATTGCGGCCGTTTTTCGCGAAGGCGCTCCGCTCTTAGGTTGAAGGGGGTATCAGTTGGCTGCCTCTGGGTATCAATCCCTGGCTCATGAACCAAAATTTGATTCTGCTGTAATTGCAATAGGACGACTTGGGTCGCGAGATCTGCCGCGACGTTTGCCAATTCGTCGACCTTGGACTGTACCTTGGCTAACTTCTCGTCCCTGTCCTGAAGCTGCCTCTGAAGCCATCGGAATAACGCTTGTTCTGTAGTTCCGGCTATGACAAACGGGTCATCTTTATTGCCTGAGCTCAATTCCGCAGGAACCACGGGCTTCTCTGGCTTATCAGCCTGAGCGGGATCTTCATCACTTAGATCGAGCCGATGCTCGGTAGCGGCAATCATATCATCACCATGGCTGTGAAGAAGAGGGGGATTCGTTTCTTCATGTCCGACCATATAGACAGTGCGAACCACATACCCAGCCATCTCTTTATCTTTGGCGGCTGTTCCCCTCCGAATGGCGGCCGAGACGTTGGGCCGTCCCGCCTGAAATTCGGGGCAGATGCTAATTGGTGCTATCCGTCCACCTCTCCGAAGATGCCAAGTCGATCCGTGGCGCCATAAATCGGAGGTCTAGACGGATGCGTCCGATGTAGCAGACTTCGTCAGATTCCCCCTCGTTCGAGGGGTTTTTGATTGTGGGGACGCTCTTCCCTGCAGGCGCAAGCCCCTGCAGTTAATTACGCTACCGCTTTGCGGTAACAACTTTCTCCTTCTCCAGATGGTCACTTCGTGTCGTGTGTTCTTGTTTTATGTTTCATTGCCCGTGGATCGTTTACGGAGACTGAGTTATGTCGTCGCCCGTAGGGCATGGACTGGTCCAAATCCGCATTATCTTAAATTTGGGTTTGGGGGTTTTGGTCTGAGGATACGTCAGCCATACTTGAGGCTAAGATCGACTCAAACGTTTGTTAAGGACACGTTAGTCTGACTTTGTGACTAAGATCAACTCAACGGGATCGTTTAGATCCGACAAAGGAGTGTTTGAACTCCATTGTTCCAATCATCGTCTATGTGGCCGTCAGGACCCGTCACCTCTCTGACGACGTTGAGGGATTTCAACGACGGATGTCAGAGGAGTTCAGAGATGTACCCTCGAGCCAGAGTTAATTAGGGGGGAATTCGTAGTCCAGTCTGCTTGAAGGTTTAAGGACGCGTTAGCCATTTTTGAGGCTAAGATCGACTTAAACAGGACCGTTTAGATCCGACGAAAGAGCATATGGAGGCTCTATGGTTCTAGTTTAAGGACATCGCGGTCCGTGGGTAGTTTAAGGACATTGCGGTCCGTGGGTAGTTTAAGGACATTGCGGTCCGTGGGTAGTTTAAGGACATTGCGGTCCATTGGTAGTTTAAAGACATCTCGGTCGAGGTTAAGGACGTCATAGTCCATGGGTTTAAGGACTCCACAGTCCGGTATGTGCTCTGGATGCTTCACACGGGTTCACTGCCGTGCTAGGCGAGGACCAGGCTCCGCTCTGGATGCTTCACACGGGTTCACTGCCGTGCTCTGCGAGGACCAGGATCCGCTCTGGACGTTTTCCACGGGGTCAAAGAGTGACGTTATCCGCTTTCCACGTAACCAGGAATTTTGTATTATGCATGGGTTTAAGGACCCCACAGTCCATATCATGAATGGTCTTCGGGACCCGTCACCTCTTTGAAGACATTGAGGGATTACAATGCCAAGTATCAAAGGAGTGAAGAGATGTACCCTAGAACCGGGGTGGATTAAATAGTCCTTGGCCCAATTTGGGTCAAGACTGGTTAATTATGTTATGAGCCCATTAGCCCAGTTAATCATGAATTGAGGACTTATGGCCAGCTTGGGCTAAGTCCAGTCAGGTCTGGAATATTGACTCTTTGTTGGTCCATTGAGGGAGAATGTTTGCCTCTATCCCTTTAGCCAATTGGGCCAAAGCCTAGTGTTAAACACTTCAGAGCAATCAGTGTTGAACACTGGGAATAATGTTGTTGAGTTAGTGTTCAACACTAAGAGATAATTGGTGTTAAACACCAGCAATAAGGCTTTTTCAAATTAGTGTTAAACACTAAAACGGATCAGTGTTGAATCCTGCCAATAAGGCTTTTTAATCAGCATTGAATGCTAAGGCCCGACAGTGTTTTAACACTGGGCTTGAGAGTTTTAATTTTAGTGTTAAACACTAAGGCAAGAAGGGTCACGTGGCAGCACGTGAAGGCGCCCTCCCTTCATTTGTTCCGCTGAAATTATCATTTCCTTCATAGCATCACGTGCCATCACGTGATGGGCATTCAAATGCCTTTGTGTTAAGGCTTCTGCTGAGGGTCACGTGGGTCACGTGGGGTGCTGCCTCGAAGGGGCTTTCTGTAGGGGTTTTGGGGGGTCACGTGGTGGCACGTGACCCTACCTCTATGTTTTTTTTTTTTAGAGGATCTGTTACTCCTTTCTTTTTTCAGGAATTAAATTCCTCAAACTTTAAATTTCAGAGGAATTAAATTCCTATTTCCTTTTGAAGACTTGTAGAGTTGAACTCTGAATTTTCTGTAGAAATTAAATTCCTCGTTTATGTGGAGAACTGAAGAGGGTTCAACCCTTAATAAAAGCTTTCAAGGAATTATACTTCCCATCTTAAAGAGTTATAATTAAGGGAATTAGATTCCTGCTATTTCCACAGAACCACATTCTTAATTAGGGTTCAACCCTGTTTCTTTTGTTTTGAAGGAATTAAATTCCCATGATACAGGGTCGAGCCCTAATTTTATTTTTAAAGGAATTGAATTCCTACAGTTCTGCGAGAATTAAATTCTCATGCTTGCATTCCTTCTCTATGTCTTGGATCTGCATGGCAGGATCTCGACCCATTGAGAATTAAATTCTCAACCTTCAGGGGAGATGTGCACTTTGCAGATCCTCTATTAAAGAGAGAAGAAATGTGCTCTTCTGTTTTATGTATCAGAGTTAAACTCTGTTGAGAATTAAATTCTCTTTCTTTCCGAAAGCCTTCCCTTTCTTACCTAGGGTTTTCTTTTGCAGAAAATCCAAATTCCTCCAAGTATCAGAGCTCTCTTCTTTTTCTTCCCTCTGCGTATCTATCTCTCTTCCTCTTTTTTTTTTGTGTCTCTTGTCTCCTATTTATAGGAGAAGCAGCCGAATGAATTAGTTTTTGATGAATCTTCACTGAGAGATTTGATTTGCATCCATCATTCATTTTGGACCTTTGGATTATTGGGTGAATTTTATTCACCATTGGATTTTAAATCCAGAGATTCTCCTTTGTTATTTTGGTTAGATTTAAGGGGGAAATCTTTCCAAACCCGAGATTTTCCATGGATAGATGATATTTAATCATCTCTGAATCTTTAATTTGATTGGTCCCAGATACTCACTTTCCTTTGGAAGGATTCAAATTTCCTTCAGAATTTAATTCTGCCGTCAACATGGGCTTTGAAAGCCGGTCACGTGTGACCACGTGACCCATGATCACGTGCGGACACGTGACCCCCTTTTGGAATGAGCCTTCCTCTTTCTCTTGCGTCTGTCTTCTGATTGCTGCTTTAATGTCACGTGCTACCACGTGACCCCTGGTCACGTGTGAGCACGTGACCCTCGTTCTGAAGCCTTTTCTTTGACTTGGTCAGTTAACCGACGTGCCTTTGACGCTTGCATTTCAACGTCACGTGTCGCCACGTGACCCTGATCACGTGGGAGCACGTGACTCTCCTTGAAGCTTTTCCTTTTCTTCTTCGTAGTCAGGGAATCGAACTCGCCTTGATGGCGTTTTTAGGTGTCACGTGCCAACACGTGACCGCTAGTCACGTGTAAGCACGTGACCCTCTTCTGAAGCTTTTCACAGAAGCTTTCCTGATTTTAAATCAGGAAACAGCGGCGGATTTCGCGGAGCTGTCCGGGCTTTGGAAATTCATAAATTTTAACATGGCCAGAGTCTTAGCCCTTTTGTTGGCTCTGTATCTGAGCCGCTTCTGTCTCAGCTTCTCTGCCTTGAGCACTTGGCAGGCTTCTGCTCTTCAGGAAGCCGCCATAGGCTGAGTGATGGAGAGGCTTGAGAAGACACCTAATCGAGCAGTTTTCAGAGGCGCCGCTGGAGCTTGCCCGAGATGCCTTGTTGCTTTGTTGGTGTTGATGGCCTTGCCCCCAGTTGGGGCCAAGGAAAGCATTCCAAACACCGACTTGCGTTTGTGTTGGGGCGCCCTCGCGACCATGACATTCGGCCTTATCCCCTTTGAGACCGGTTTGTCTGTTACCGGAGCTTGAGGAGCTGGGACGACGTTAGCTGACACGAACATAATAGAGCCGAATGGTAGCGGCGGCTCTTCCCATTGCCGTCCGAGACTGGCCGGAAGGATCGTCCTGGAGTCTATCTTCATCGTGTAGGAGAAGGGAGCCGTGCTGAGAGCTGAGTTCATCTTTGGAGACATTGTTGAAAAGCGATTGCTTGAAAACCTGCATGAAAGAGCATTATTTTAGTATAAATATAGATATGTACATTGACCGAGTTCGCATGAACGTTTAACCCGAAATATGGGAGGAGAGATAGGTCCCACCGAGCGTGCCAGAATCTGTAAGGTGTTTTTCGTCACCCCATTGAGATGGGAATACGCGCGCGCTTGTCAGGCGCATTACATATTCCCCCTGCCTAGGGTAGGCCGGGGTTTAATGATTGCGGGGATCCGAATCTCCGGCAGCCGCGGACTAAGCTGCCGTTAATTACCCCTCGCCTTTGGAGCGAGGGAACCTCCGATTGACGGGCTAAACTGGTCATGTGAACTCAATGTGCAGTGTTGTGTTTTGAAGGGGTTTTTGATATATCGGGGGCCCCGCAGAGTTTTTACAGGGGTCCCGGTACCCGGATAGCGAGCTGGGGGTCAAGAGGGCTAGCAGCCTCCTTGCGGGGTGCGGGGCAGCGCCCCGTTAGAAATTTTTTTCTAACAGGGACAGTGTCGTGGAGTATGTGTGTGTACATATGTATACATATGTATATATATATATGTATATATATAAAAAGGGGGGAAAGGCATCCAAAGGATGCGTGGGGCCAGCGCCAGCGCTTTGAGCGCTAGCGCACCACATGTCAGCACGTGGGCGCTCAGGCGCTAGTGCACTGAGCGCTAGCGCGCCACGTGTCAGCACGTGGGCGCTAGCGCTTTGGATGCTAGCGTTCTGAATGCATGAGCGCTAGCGCTTTGGATGCTAGCGTTCTGAATGCATGAGCGCTAGCGCACTGAGCGCTAGCGCGCCACGTGTCAGCACGTGGGCGCTCGGGCGCTAGCGCTTTGGGCGCTCGGGCGCTAGCGCTCTGAGCGCAAGAGTGCTAGCGCGCCACGTGTCAACACATGGGTGCTCGAGCGCTAGCGCTTTGGGCGCTAGCGCGCCACGTGTCTGCACGTGGGCGCTCGGGCGCTAGCGCTCTGGGCGCAAGAGCGATAGCGCTTTGAGCGCTAGCGCACCACGTGTCAGCACGTGGGAGCTCGAGTAGCAAAAGGGACTTGGTCCCTGCAATGGGAGTTGTATCCCAGAAAGGAGCACTTATTATTTTGTGTGTGTGTGTGTGTGTGTATGAGGAGTTAAACTCTAAGGATGTTTTGAAGCTGATGAAGGGGCTTCTCCTCTTGAGCTCTAGTCCTTCACCAAAGTGGGGTTTCTGGAGATGGGTCTCCTTCTTCTTCCTGTCGTTTGGCCGGATCGTGAAGATCAAGAGATGTGAGATTTTAAAAATCTCTTCTTTTTAAGATCTAATGACAGATCCAAGTTCCCCTTTGTGGGTTTTGTGGTGAAAAGCTATTTAGTTTTGGAAAAGGAAGAGTAAAACTCTTGATTTAATTCAAAAAAAAGAAGAAGGTTTGGAACCTTCAGAAAGGGGAAAGAAGCACAAACCCTAAGTTTTTGAGAGAATGAAAAGTGTATTGCTTTATTCATCATCATGTTGCCTTATATAGGCTTACATATTTACCTATAGCCCATTGGGCTTTACAAAATGGCGTTTTGCCCATCTCATGTCTCATGTGCTATTTCTTTTTGCACATAAGCCATGGGCTTACAAATATTTGGCTTTATGCCCATTTTGTTTACATTCATGCATAAAAAATTGCATAAAAAATTACATAAAAATTATTTATTACATGATTCTGTTTTTGGCATGGCGGAAGGCCGGACGCTTCATGTTCGGACTCGGCTTGGGCATGGGCCCACTTGATCTGGGCTTGGGCCCACTTGGCTTGGGGGTTGACCTTGACTTTAACTCGGTCAGCCGGAGTGCAAATTTTGACCCCAACACCGGTATTACAAGGATAGGTGTAGATGTTAATCTCAACTTGAGTTCTACAAAAACTTTTTCACATGCTTCCGACCACACGAATGCTTCATCTTTACGTGTGAGCTTCGTCAGGGGTGCTGCAATTTTTGAAAATCCTTCGATGAATTGTCTTTAGTATCCTGATAAGCTCAAAAACTTCGTATATCATTCACCATCTTTGGTGTCGGCCACTCACTGACGGTAGACACCTAAGCTGGATCTACTGAGATTCCTTCGCCTGAAACGATATGTTCGAGAAATCCGACTTGATCTAGCCAAAATTCACACTTGCTGTATTTGGCGTAGAGCTAATATTGTCATAATGTCTCTAGGACAATCCGTAAGTGCTCGGCGTGTTCTTTCTGATTCTTTGAATATACCAGGATGTCGTCGATGAAGATGACAACGAATCTGTTTAAGTACTCTCGGAAAACTTGGTTCATCGGGTTCATAAAGACAGCAGGTACATTGGTCACTCCAAATGGCATTACGAGATACTCATAATGACCATAACGAGTCCTAAACGCCGTCTTCGGAATGTCGAACTCTTTGACCTTCACTTGATGATAACCTAAACGAAGATCTAGTTTTGAAAAGACACAAGATCAACTTAACTGATCGAAAAGGTCATCGAAGCACGGTAGTGGATATTTGTTCTTAATTATCACTTCGTTCAGAACTCAATAATCCACATACATCCTGAAGGAACCTTCTTTCTTCTTCACGAGTAACACCGAAGAACCCCAACTTGAAGTATTGGGTCGGATCCAACCTTTCTTCAGCAGTTCGTCCAACTGAATACGGATCTCCTTCAATCCTTCTGAACTTAACCGGTATGGAGCTTTAATTACAGGTTGCGCATCAGGTTGTAAATTGATACTAAACTCAAGAGCTCGATCGGAAGGCAAACCAGATATATCTTCAGGGAACACATCTTCAAACTGTCGAACTACTTTGGGCTTTACTTCTTCTGCCGGTAGAGAGAACACTTCTACATTCTTCGGTTTAGTACGGTAGCTTCCTGGCTCCAAAGTTCTATCTCCACTTTTGAAATAGAAGACAGGGTGATCTGGTATCTCAAATATTACCCTCCTTTGACGGCAGTTAATAGCAGTATAGAATACTACCAGCCAATCCATTCCCAACACAATATCGAAATTTGGTATGTCCAATATTTTGAAATTTGCGTAGAATTCTCGTCCGCAAACTACAACTGTACATTGATCAAACCCCAAAGTTGCTTTCAAGATTCCGTTCCCGGAACTGATATTCCAGCTTAAAATGAGTGTCTTCACGGGAATCGCATGCGTTCTCATGAATCGTTGTGACATGAAGCAGTGTGAAGCTTCAGTGTCGAAAAGTGCGAGTGCAGGAAGGGTGGCTACTAGTATAGTACCTAAGTTGTGTGAGGTTGGGTTTAAGATATAGGAAAAGTATAGTGATACACAAGGATTGAAAAAAATGAAAGGATGGGAAATTATCGGTGATGACTTGTCCTGTGGCTTCGGCCTCCTCGACCGTCATTGTAAAAGCCTGACGTCTCGGTACATTCCTCCTTGCCGGAGGCACATTCCTCTGTCCTTGGGGCACGTTTCTCTGCCCTTGAGGCACGTTTTTCTGTGCTTGATGAAATTGATGATGAGGCTGCACAGGTAGTCCACGTAGAGCTGGTGTAGGAAGAGCAAGGTGGGGTGAAGGTGCCTGGATAACTGGTCTCTGTGGGGCTGTGATTGCGGGTCTGGTTGATGGTGTTATGTTAAAACGATATGGGCATGCTCTTATAGCGTGAATGGATGCGCCACAAATCAAACACATGGCATTTGCATGCCTACAGTCCTTCGCTAGGTGTCCAGTTCTCTTGCAGTAGAAACAGAAATCTGGACTGATCTGGTTAAACGATCCTGGCCTCCTAGGTGAAAAAGTCGGCCTAGAAGAGGCTCCTCTTGTCATCTGGGTAGCAGAGCGTTTGATTCCGGCTGTTTGGGGCTTACCCTTCTTCTTGACCACAGCTTCAAAACGACGTGCTGCCTTCAGGGCGTGTTCATGAGTTGGGTAGTCGCCTGTGGCTAATGCCGTCTGAATCTCCGGGTCTAATCCCTGTTGGAATTGTCTAGCCCGAATCTCATCGGTCGGGATTGTAACACCCGAGCCCAATAATACTATTTATAGTACTAGTTGAGGGTTATATATTGCTCATTTCCAATTATCCTGATTTTCTGGCGTTTATTGCTAAATTTTAACCGGTTAAGTCATTTTGGCACATAACAAATTTTAACTCCTAAAATGAAATTTAAAATATCCATATTGGCCTACTCGTCGCCACTAGTCGCATGGTAGCGTCCGCGTGTCGAGATTCCGTTCCGTTCGGCAAAACGGGCAAGTTTGGACGATTACGCCCGCGTGCAAGTGTCCGACTTGGGGGCATGCATTTTAATCATTAAACACCTCTTTTAAAAATTTGGAACCCGCTTAAAATCCTATAATTTGAATTTGGAACATTTGGGCGCAAGCCGGGCTCGATTTGGAAATGTTTCATTTCGCGCCAAAAAGGCCCATTTAATTTAATATCTTAAAACTATATACATATACGTATATATTTTCGTTAACAGAAAAATCCCCTACTAAATCTTTAAATTTGATTTTTCTAAGCCACCCGTACACTTTCCCTGGCCAATCACGAGCCATCTTTCCCCTCGTGGGCCCCCCCGTTTCACTCTATCTCTCTCCGCCTCTCTCTCTCTATCTCTCTCTCCATTCTCCTTCTCTCTCTATCTCTACGATCTCTCTATCTCTCACTCTAAATCTTTCTCTCTCTCTCTCTCTCACTCTAAATCCTTTCCCTCTCTCTCTCCAATCTCTCTCTCTCTCTCTCTTCCTATATTTAAACCCCTCTTCTTCTTCTCATGCAGCCGCCTCCCCGCTCATCTTCTCCCATCACGAGAACCCACGAAACCCTAACCCTAGCTCCTCGCGACCTCACCGCCGACCTCCTCACGACCTCGCCATCGCCGTCACCACCTCATCGACCTCACCGCACCCGCTTCCTCCTCCCTCCGTCCATCTTCCGCGCTTGCACCCAACCCCCGACGCCTCCGTTCGGCCGCAACTCCCGCCGTCGACGCCGCCTCCCGTCGCCGACGACTCCCACGACTCCCTCTCCTCCTCCTCGTCACTACCTCGTCATCACCTTCCTCCTCCCTCCGTCCATCTTCCGCTCTTGCACCCAACCTCCGACGCCTCCGTTCGGCCGCAACTCCCGCCGTCAACGCCGCCTCCCGTCGCCGACGACTCCCACGACTCCCTCTCCTCCTCCTCGTCACTACCTCGTCATCACCTTCCTCCTCCCTCCGTCCATCTTCCGCGCTTGCACCCAACCCCCGACGCCTCCGTTCGGCCGCAACTCCCGCCGTCGACGCCGCCTCCCGTCGCCGACGACTCCCACGACTCCCTCTCCTCCTCCTCGTCACTACCTCGTCATCACCTTCCTCCTCCCCTCGCCGGAACACCTTCAGTCACGCAGCCCGACCCTGCACCATCCCCGGGTCGCCGGAGAACGCGCCGTCGACCCTCGTCGACGTCACCCGCGCCACCTCCGACCACCTCCTTCTCCCCTCGACCACCAGAGCCGACCACCACCCTCCTCCACTAGTCGCAACACCCTCTCCAGCGAATCCCGAGGCCATTCAAGTCTTCGCAGCCGCCGTCGCTGCCTCGCCGGCGTTCCAGCGCCGTCGAGCCCGCCGGGGTCACCCTGGTATGTCTCTGTAAGCATCATTATCTCTCCTTTGTGCAAAGTTTCCCCCCCCCCGCTGATCTTGTATGTATATCATTGTGCTAACCTCGTTGCCGTGACTTTTGCCGGAACCCGACCGTGCCGTCTTGTGAACCCGACTCTCCAGCGAAGTACCCTGGTCCGTGTGATCCCGTTGTTCTCTGTTGGGACTCGATCCGTGTCTCGTGCACCCATCTCGTGTTTTCTGCCGACTTTGCATCCGTGCTTTCCGGTTTGCAAAACCGTCGAGGCAAGTATCTGAATACTTGCTTAACATGCTAGCATACGAGATCTAGTCTTGCTATGCAGTAGAATATCATACTATATAATACAACAACTTAATAATGGTAATTGATATTATATTATAAGTTAGAATTGACAGTTGCAGTTATCTTTAACATGGGATCGTTATAATAGTTTCTCGTAATTAATCGACCCACTATTAATCCATATTTCAACTAAATAAAACGATTGGATCATATCTGCTTTAATTGTTAAATCATTCACGAGACAATTATTATACTTAGTGTAAATTCATGTAGCTTCATTACTTTATGATTGTGGATATTGCTTCACCTTGTGGCTTTTGCACCCCAAAGGTGCTTGAACCTGTTAATAAGAGAATACAAAGCATCACTGTGTTTACATGGAATAATACTGTTATTTATTGTTCCTGCTGTTGTTTCCTTAATCGTTACTATACCTGTTATCGGCATACATTTGATTGCATTACATATTGACCCGATTTTTGATACACTGACACATGTACTGATACACCGGACATGACACCCTATACATAGTGACTCAACATATTGGACTACAACATGACTTGGGATCCTTTTGGACCATTCCTGCTGTCTATCCAGACAGACCTACTTTTATTGATCATATGTTGGCATTGATCCTTGACTACTGAATACCTGACCTGACATACATAACTTGGGGGTATGGGGAAATCAAGATGAACCTGACTTGTAACTCGACAGTTCACTACCGTTCGAGTGTACACATTCCTATTCTGTGCCCAGCGGCAAGTCTCGGTTCGGCCGAGAATATTGTGGCCGTGATCTCGGGTATGTACGGGGTAATACCGAGTGTACACTTTCCTATTCTGTGCCTAACGGCATGTCTCGGCTGCAGCCGAGAATATTGTGGCCATGGTCCCGGGTATGTACGGGATACTATTGGGTTACATCGACGATTCATCAATTGATTTCAAAGACTATAGAGTAGAAACCTGACAGGATAGTTTAGTCACCACTGCACATTACCCTGCTCTGTTATTTCTTCGTACTGCTGTATTCATGTTCATATTTGCATTGCTTATCACCATGTTTATATTGTATACTTGATGTCTTGACGCGCTGACGTCTGGGTTTTGCATGGCCCAGATTCCGTACCACTGTCGACGACCGAACAGGAGTACTTCAGCCAGCAGGCTGATTTGTGAGTTCTGTAGTGGTCAGTTCATTTATTGCATTTTATTCCCAGGTGTGATCCCGCATTACGGGACGTACCCTTCTATTATTGTATTGGATCATTAGCTTCCGCACTTATTGTTTATTGATTCCTGTTATTATGGATTTGGACATGTGTTAGATTAGTACTTTATCTTGTTCTTGATATCCTTACAACCGTAATGTGACTGTGGATGGATACTTCCTACCCACAGGTAGCATGGTTGGCTATGTTACGTGCCCAATCCTGCGCACTCTGGGAAGCGGGGGGTGACATGGTTCTTTTGGTATCAGAGCCATAGGTTAATTGGGTTGATTCTTTGTAGTTGGGTATTGCACCCGATACACGAATCATAATACCCGTGATTAGGAAACATGTCCTGCCACCTTGACCGTTTTACCATCCTTGAATCATTCTTCCGGATCATGTCGACATGCAAACTTACTTTGCATTGTCAACTCGAAAACCTAATTTCTTGTTATCCCTAGGACTTAGGCGACTTGGGTGGAGTTAAGTAATTGCGGCTATGATACCGCGGCATAGCTACAATGCAGCACTCTATTTAAGTATCTTGGAGTTCTAGCCTTGATCCACATTCAGAATCTATCATCATGCTAATGTTGGGTGTTTTGAGTTCAGGACTATGACAGGTAAGAAGTTGAAGACTTACCAGAGGCGTATGAACGAAGCCGCCATGCTTGGAGTGATAAGAGGAATGCTGGAAATCAAAGAGACAGACTGAGCTGATCCAGCAATAGCAGATTCGTTTTAGGAAGGTTTGCAGATCGTTCAGCAGTCTGTAAACAACGATGGAACTAGACCAGTCGAACGAGTAGGGACTGTAGCTGATTTCAGACTTTT
The DNA here is from genome assembly GCA_030015575.1 of Agapanthus africanus. Taxonomy (NCBI): domain Eukaryota; kingdom Viridiplantae; phylum Streptophyta; class Magnoliopsida; order Asparagales; family Amaryllidaceae; genus Agapanthus; species Agapanthus africanus. Next base: position 998,726,201 of record CM057337.1, read on the forward strand.
GGGTCCGTCTACTTTCACTGGTCTGGAGGAGCCGTTGCCTGCCAAGCAGTGGCTAGTGACACGGAGAATTTGCTGATTGCGGCACGGATTCCAGAGGACAAAGGAGTTGATGTAGTGCGCATTCAACTAGTGGATTACACCCGAGAGTGGTGGCTTGTGGAGGAGAACCGCTTGCCCCAGGCCAAGCAGTGGGCGGATTTCTCTAAGAGTTTACTGGAGAAGTCCTTCCGCGGACTGCGCGGAGGAAATGGAAGAGAAGTTCATCGGACTAAGGCAGAATGGAGCAACCGTGGACGTGCATGCAGCAGAATGGACGAGACTCAGTAGTCTTGCTGGACCCTTCGTGGCCAACAATGTAGACAGCAGTTGCGGTAAGGAAGCAGTTCTGTCGGGCCAGTCGAGTTTAGGGCTAGGCCGACAAACAGTGTTCTTGCAGCTATGGGAGTTGATAGCAATGAAGAGCCGGCAGTTATTCGCGATTTTATGGATGTATTTGAAGATATATCGGGCTTACCGCCGAAGCGAGATGTGGAGTTTGAGATTGACCTTATTCCTGGTGCAGCGTCAGTATCAAAGTCTTATTATCCGATGGCACCAGTGGAATTGGAAGAAGTTAAGAAACAAGTTGGTGAATTACTCGAGAAGGGTTGGATTCGAAGCAGCAACTCACCTTGGGGAGCCCCAGTTCTTTTAGTAAAGAAGAAGGATGGCACGAGAAGGATGTGCATTGTTTATCGAGAATTGAACCGGGTGACTATTAAGAACAAGTACCCGATCCCTCGCATTGGAGAACTTTTTGAGCAGCTTAGTGGCGCGAGGGTATTCTCGAAACTGGACTTGCGATCAGGATATCATCAGGTCCGAGTGAAAGCAGCAGACATTTGCAAGACGGCGTTTCGAACTCGATATGGACATTTCGAGTATCTAGTGATGCCCTTCGGAGTGACTAATGCGCCAGCAATATTTATGGATTTGATGAACAGGATCTTTTCACCGTTCTTGGACCAGTTTATTGTGGTATTCATTGACGATATTCTGGCGTACTCGAGGAGTCCGGAGGAGCATGCTGAGCACTTAAGGATCGCACTGCAGACGCTGAGACAAGAGAAGTTATTGGCGAAGATGAGTAAGTGTGAATTTCTGGCTGGAGGAAGTGAAATTTCTGGGACATGTTGTGTTGGGCGATGGAATCGCCGTTGATCCCGAGAAGATTACAGCAGTTCGAGATTGGCCTATTCCAAAGAATATTGCGGAGATAAGAAGTTTTCTTGGACTCGCCGGTTACTACAGAAGATTTGTGGAGAACTTCGCTCGCTTAGCTGAGCCGTTAACCAAGCTTACGCGTAAGGAGGTACCGTTTGTTTGGACATATGGATGTGCATTGGCCTTCGAGACGTTGAAGCAGAAGTTGATAACCGCCCCTATCCTAACCGTACCGGATGATTCGGGAGGACTGGTGATTTATAGCGACGCATCCGGAAAGGGATTGGGATGTGTTTTGATGCAGAATGGGAAAGTCGTCGCTTGCGCATTGAGACAACTGAAGACTCATGAGAAGAATTATCCGACTCATGACTTAGAGCTTGTAGCCGTGATCTTCGCCCTGAAGATTTGGAGACACTACCTTTTGGGCGAGAGAGTCGAAGTCTTTACGGATCACAAGAGTTTAAAGTATGTGTTCACTCAGAAGGAGTTGAACATGAGGCAACGCAGATGGTTGGAGCTGATGGCCGACTACGACCTTGATCTTAAGTACCATCCGGGAAAAGTTAACGTCGTGCCAGATGCGCTAAGTCGGTTACCAGCAATTCAGATATTGACTACACAGAGGGAGATCATTGCGGATTTTCGGAGATTCGACTTGGAGGTTGTGCTACCCCATGCTACAGGACAGTTGATGCAGCTGCAAGTACAGTCGTCCTTAGTTGAGAAGATTAAAGTGGCACAATCGTAGGATCCTAGACTGCAAAAGTTTCGGGAGCAGCTTGGAGCCGGACTACGAACCGATTTACTGATCCATGAAGACGGTTCGTTGAGATATGGTAGCCGTGTGTGTGCGCCAAAAGGAGATGTGCGTGAAGAGCTTATGAGGGAGGCACACAGTTTCGGCTTACTCTGTACATCCAGGAGGAACAAAGATGTACCGAGATATTCGACAGCATTTCTGGTGGGAAGGTATGAAACGGGAAATTGCTCGCTTCGTGGCTAAGTGCTTGGTGTGTCAGCAAGTCAAGGCTGAACACCAAAGGGTTGCTGGTTTGTTGCAACCACTTCCGATTCCTCAGTGGAAGTGGGAACATATAACCATGGATTTCGTGACGGCTTTACCGCGGAGTCCAAAGGGCAACAATGCAGTATGGGTGATTGTCGATCGTTTGACCAAAGAAGCTCACTTTATTCCTTTTCGGGTTGGTCGATCGACAGAGACTTTGGTAGAGCGATACATGCAGGAGATTGTCAGATTGCATGGAATACCGGTAAGCATCGTGTCCGATCGGGACACTCGGTTCTTGTCGCACTTTTGGAGGAGTTTACAAGAAAGTTTGGAGACTCGATTGAAGTTTAGCACAGCTTATCATCCTCAGACTGATGGACAATCGGAGAGAACGATCCAGACCCTTGAAGATATTTTGAGAGCTTGCATGTTGGACTTCAAAGGTTCTTGGGAAGATCATCTACACCTGGTGGAGTTTTCGTACAACAATAGCTTCCAAGCAACTATTCAGATGGCTCCGTTTGAAGCACTGTATGGTCGTAAGTGCCGTTTACCTGTCTGTTGGGATGATGTTGGTGAACGAAGGTTACTAGGACCAGATTTGGTGGTACAGACAGTCGAGAAGGTGAATACAATCAGGAAGCATATGAAGGCAGCTCAAGACAGACAGAAAAGTTAGGCCGACACGTCAAGAAGACCTCTAGAGTTCGCCGTGGGTGATTTGGTATTCCTGAAGATATCACCGACTAGAGGGGTGATTCGCTTTGGAAGTCGGGGAAAGCTTAGTCCTCGATTCGTTGGACCCTTCGAGATATTGGAGCGTGTTGGAGAGGTAGCGTACCGGTTGGCGTTACCGCAATCATTAGCAGGAGTGCACGATGCGTTCCATGTGTCTCAACTACGGAGGTATGTTCGCGATGAGACTCATGTCTTGGATCATTCGGAGTTGACCGTACGGGAGGACCTGACTTTTGATGAGCGACCAGTTGAAATCAAGGATCGAAGAGAAAAGGTTCTTAAGAACAAGGTTATCCCTCTTGTGCTAGTTTCTTGGGGTAATCGATCGCATGGGGAATCCACTTGGGAGCGAGAAGACGAGATTCGGCAGAAATTCCCTCACCTTTTCCAGTAGTTAGCTATCTTGTATTCTTGGAATTTCGAGGACGAAATTCTTTTGTAGTTGGGTATGATGTAACACCCGAACCCAATAATACTATTTATAGTACTAGTTGAGGGTTATATATTGCTCATTTCCAATTATCCTGATTTTCTGGCGTTTATTGCTAAATTTTAACCGGTTAAGTCATTTTGGCACATAACAAATTTTAACTCCTAAAATGAAATTTAAAATATCCATATTGGCCTACTCGTCGCCACTAGTCGCGTGGTAGCGTCCGCGTGTCGAGATTCCGTTCCGTTCGGCTAAACGGGCAAGTTTGGACGACTACGCGCGCGTGCAAGTGTCCGACTTGGGGGCATGCATTTTAATCATTAAACACCTCTTTTCAAAATTTGGAACCCGCTTAAAATCCTATAATTTGAATTTGGAACATTTGGGCGCAACCCGGGCTCGATTTGGAAATGTTTCATTTCGCGCCAAAAAGGCCCATTTAATTTAATATCTTAAAACTATATACATATACGTATATATTTTCGTTAACAGTAAAATCCCCTACTAAATCTTTAAATTTGATTTTTCTAAGCCACCCGTACACTTTCCCTGGCCAATCACGAGCCATCTTTCCCCGGCCAATCACGAGCCATCTTTCCCCTCGTGGGCCCCCCCCGTTTCACTCTATCTCTCTCCGCCTCTCTCTCTATCTCTCTCTCCATTCTCCATCTCTCTCTATCTCTACGATCTCTCTATCTCTCACTCTAAATCTTTCTCTCTCTCTCTCTCACTCTAAATCCTTTCCCTCTCTCTCTCCAATCTCTCTCTCTCTCTTCCTATATTTAAACCCCTCTTCTTCTTCTCATACAGCCGCCTCCCCGCTCATCTTCTCCCATCACGAGAACCCACGAAACCCTAACCCTAGCTCCTCGTGACCTCACCGCCGACCTCCTCACGACCTCGCCGTCGCCGTCACCACCTCGTCGACCTCACCGCACCCGCTTCCTCCTCCCTCCGTCCATCTTCCGCGCTTGCACCCAACCCCCGACGCCTCCGTTCGGCCGCAACTCCCGCCGTCGACGCCGCCTCCCGTCGCCGACGACTCCCACGACTCCCTCTCCTCCTCCTCGTCACTACCTCGTCATCACCTTCCTCCTCCCTCCGTCCATCTTCCGCGCTTGCACCCAACCCCCGACGCCTCCGTTCGGCCGCAACTCCCGCCGTCGACGCCGCCTCCCGTCGCTGACGACTCCCACGACTCCCTCTCCTCCTCCTCGTCACTACCTCGTCATCACCTTCCTCCTCCCTCCGTCCATCTTCCGCGCTTGCACCCAACCCCCGACGCCTCCGTTCGGCCGTAACTCCCGCCGTCGACGCCGCCTCCCGTCGCCGACGACTCCCACGACTCCCTCTCCTCCTCCTCGTTACTACCTCGTCATCACCTTCCTCCTCCCCTCGCCGGAACACCTTCAGTCACGCAGCCCGACCCTGCACCATCCCCGGGTCGCCGGAGAACGCGCCGTCGACCCTCGTCGACGTCACCCGCGCCACCTCCGACCACCTCCTTCTCCCCTAAACCACCAGAGCCGACCACCACCCTCCTCCACTAGTCGCAACACCCTCTCCAGCGAACCCCGAGGCCATTCAAGTCTTCGCAGCCGCCGTCGCTGCCTCGCCGGCGTTCCAGCGCCGTCGAGCCCGCCGGGGTCACCCTGGTATCTCTCTGTAAGCATCCTTATCTCTCCTTTGTGCAAAGTTTCCCCCCCGCTGATCTTGTATGTATATCATTGTGCTAACCTCGTTGCCGTGACTTTTGCCGGAACCCGACCGTGCCGTCTTGTGAACCCGACTCTCCAGCGAAGTACCCTGGTCCGTGTGATCCCGTTGTTCTCTGTTGGGACTCGATCCGTGTCCCGTGCACCCATCTCGTGTTTTCTGCCGACTTTGCATCCGTGCTTTCCGGTTTGCAAAACCGTCGAGACAAGTATCTGAATACTTGCTTAACATGCTAGCATACGAGATCTAGTCTTACTATGCAGTAGAATATCATACTATATAATACAACAACTTAATAATGGTAATTGATATTATATTATAAGTTAGAATTGACAGTTGCAGTTATCTTTAACATGGGATCGTTATAATAGTTTCTCGTAATTAATCGACCCACTATTAATCCATATTTCAACTAAATAAAACGATTGGATCATATCTGCTTTAATTGTTAAATCATTCACGAGACAATTATTATACTTAGTGTAAATTCATGTAGCTTCATTACTTTATGATTGTGGATATTGCTTCACCTTGTGGCTTTTGCACCCCAAAGGTGCTTGAACCTGTTAATAAGAGAATACAAAGCATCACTGTGTTTACATGGAATAATACTGTTATTTACTGTTCCTGCTGTTGTTTCCTTAATCGTTACTATACCTGCTATCAGCATACATTTGATTGCATTACATATTGACCCGATTTTTGATACACTGACACATGTACTGATACACCGGACATGACACCCTATACATACTGACTCAACCTATTGGACTACAACATGACTTGGGATCCTTTTGGACCATTCCTGCTGTCTATCCAGACAGACCTACTTTTATTGATCATATGTTGGCATTGATCCTTGACTACTGAATACCTGACCTGACATACATAACTTGGGGGTACGGGGAAATCAAGATGAACCTGACTTGTAACTCGACAGTTCACTACCGTTCGAGTGTACACATTCCTATTCTGTGCCCAGCGGCATGTCTCGGATCGGCCGAGAATATTGTGGCCGTGATCCCGGGTATGTACGGGGTAATACCGAGTGTACACTTTCCTATTCTGTGCCTAACGGCATGTCTCGGCTGCAGCCGAGAATATTGTGGCCGTGGTCCCGGGTATGTACGGGATACTATTGGGTTACATCGACGATTCATCAATTGATTTCAAAGACTATAGAGTAGAAACCTGACAGGATAGTTTAGTCACCACTGCACATTACCCTGCTCTGTTATTTCTTCGTACTGTTGTATTCATGTTCATATTTGCATTGCTTATCACCATGTTTATATTGTATACTTGATGTCTTGACGCGCTGACGTCTGGGTTTTGCATGGCCCAGATTCCGTACCACTGTCGACGACCGAGCAGGAGTACTTCAGCCAGCAGGCTGATTTGTGAGTTCTGTAGTGGTCAGTTCATTTATTGCATTTTATTCCCAGGTGTGATCCCGCATTACGGGACGTACCCTTCTATTATTGTATTGGATCATTAGCTTCCGCACTTATTGTTTATTGATTCCTGTTATTATGGATTTGGACATGTGTTAGATTAGTACTTTATCTTGTTCTTGATATCCTTACAACCGTAATGTGACTGTGGATGGATACTTCCTACCCACAGGTAGCATGGTTGGCTATGTTACGTGCCCAATCCTGCGCACTCTGGGAAGCGGGGCGTGACAGGGATCAAGTGTGCCGCGAACCTAATAAGATGTTGATGTCAGGATGGAGATGTGTTTTACGGAACAGAATTTGGTACAAATTCTTTACCTGCTAAGCATGATGAATTCGGTATCATATTCATCCACTAATTTTACCTATATGGAACCTTATTGCAGGTGGATGAACTGTTGTTCCTTTTTAAAACGGGCAATCTCAGGAAAGAACTTCGCATCGAACAGACCGCGAAATGTTTTCCACTCTATGGGTTGTGTGATATGGCTTTCCTCAGCCTTCCACTAGATTCTTGCATTGTCAGTCAGTTGCAACTTAGCAACTCTTACCCAGGCAATATCTGGAACTTGAGCTGCTGCCAGATTATCTTCGATCGCTTGAGCCCATTCTTCTGCCTCAAGTGGGCTCTTTTTTCCCGATAAGTGTTTTGGGTGCAGTGCCCGAAACTGCTTGACTCCGGATGCCTTGGCTCCGGGACGGTGCATGAGAATAGTAGTCTGATGCTGCTGACCCTCCAATAGGCTCTTGATAGCTTCATGCAGTACCGTTTGCTCATTGATAGGAGCTGCAATGGTAGGTGGTGGTGGTAGAGTAGGCGGTGGGGTATTGTCGTTGACGTTCATGCTGGTGTTGTTGGGAGAATCCATTACCTTGATAGAAAAGGAATGGTTAAGATAGATTCAAAAAATTTGAATTGTAAGGAATGTACATTTGCTGATTCTTATAATTCTTGTGATATATTGTTTAAGACTTCATGCAGAACTGACCTGCATGGAGCGCCAACAAAACCTGTCACGCCCGGCTTCCCAGTAGACAGAAACGGCGACGTGGCAAACCCGCAACGTATTTACTATGAAATAAATATGTTAAGAGTAATTAAGCAATATAACAATGAACAAGAATGAAAAGTGTAATACAATAAAACAACAATTTTATTTACATTCAACTTTAAATACAACTGTTTGAAAATAAAAGATACAATGATATAAAGCAAATGCCTAAACAATGGTATACAGAAAATAAGTGAAGGAGAAACTAGTAGTCAGGCTGAGCTGTAAGCTGGTCCAAGTCCTCCTGGCTCGGCTCTATCTCCTTAGATTCCGGTCCTCCTGACGAACATTCCAAAGAAAGAAACAGAAAGGAATGTCGTCAGCGAACTAGCGCTCGATAAGTCCCAAAAGAAAAAATAGAAGATAGTATGCAATTGTGAAATGAACAGATAAAGTTGTATATGATTCGTTCACAGGTATAGGATAGTTATTCTAACGTGGTTATTTGTAGTTTGATAAAGAAAGATTCATGTATACGAGAGGAGTCCATTTTACCCCGTGGACTATGGTAACATGTAGTATAAGGCCCCGTCATAATCCACGGGACAATGGCACGTGAATTCATGTAAGTGTCTTTTAGGTTACCTCTCGTGCTATGATATACGTTTCGTACTAATCTACCACTTTATCCCCGCGTAATGTATTGTATAGATTATGTTTACAGGTCTTGGCCAAAACCATGGATATAAAATGTTCAGGTTCATGTTCAGAATGTAATCACGTGTTCAAGTAATCATGTTGAGTTCGTGCTAAGTTATAACCATGGTTCGGTCAAATTGAGTCAAGTTTGAGTTTGAAATTTGAATTCGAGTATTCATGTTCATGATCAAGTATTCAAGTTCGTGTTTAATTTTGGATCCAGGTTTGAGTTTGGACTCAGATTGAGTCAGACACTTGTAAACTGATTTAACTCTTGAATTCTTAGGTTCGGGAGAAATCGGCAACTGCTGCATATGGACGGCAGGATTTGTGTCTTTATCCAAGACAATTGCCATTGATAACTCCGTTAAGTTGTTTAACCTGAATAGGCAAGCACCCACTTTCTCCGGCTTCTTGAGGCTCTAGAGAATTGATCCCGCTTAAACCTATATTTACTAGAGTCTTTAAAATATTGTTTTGTATATCTCGAGGGGGTTTTATGAAAAATATTTTAATATAATTTAAAAATAAAACTCGAGAGTGATTTGTATTACTTAGGGTTTTCATGAACATGTATTTTAATTATTGGGGTGTTTTAATGATAAATACCTAGCTCTAAAAAGTTTATAGTATTTTATTAAAAACTAGTCCTTTTTTATAACTTGATGGTATTTTATTGATATTTTTTTTAATCTTTCATTTTTAGAAAAAATATAGTTTCATAATATAATGAAAATATAGATTTATAATTTTTATATAATTTTAAAAAATTAGTTTTATTTAGAAATTCGCATTTCTTAAAAACCGTATTTTATTTCTTTTCGATATCGAATACTCCGTGAGGAGTTCTGTATCTCGCTCTACTATCTTCAGGATGTGTGATAATCCACACCATCCGTTAGTGGGTCCCCTAATGAGAGTTGTAGAGACGTATTTGCCAAGGATTACCAAAATACTGTTTTAAAACAAACCCGATTTTATTTTTAAAAGATGTGGTATTTTATTGTAAAGTTATTCTTTGAATCAAATATACATGTATTTAGGAATCATGCTATGAGACCAAAGTGTGCGTGTAGGGTAGGTCGTTACCCCCAATGAAGTTTTCCTAAAGGTATTGTTTAAATATTTTATCGAAAAAAGAGGTGATAATAAAATTCAAGGTATTTTAATGAAAAGTTCGTTTTATGGTTGTTTCACATGAGAATTTTGGATAAGCTTGAATCTAAACGTTTGTGATTAAAGTTATAATAGTGTGGTAAAATTAGATTGACCAATATATAAAGGAAAAGAGAGTTCTAAGTTTTAGAGAGAACGGTATCGGTAATAACTCCACTTTACCGATATATTTTTAGGATATAAATTTCAATGGAAAGAAAGAGAGTTGGGAGAGACTTACGGTTTGAAAATTTCAAGGAAAGGATAAGGAAGAAGAGATGGGCTTCGTGGCGTCTCGGGAGCTCCAGAATCGGCTTCGATCTTTAACGGAAAGAGCTTGGTCGCTAACTCCATTTGATTCCACTTGCACTTAGGAACTTTTGAGAGAGTTTTTGCTAGAATTTCAGAATGGTGAAGAGCTCAAGTATGGGATGGTATTTATAGTGAAGAATTGGGGTTTGGGAATTAAAATTTTGGGTTAAAAAGAATTAAAATGATGTTAAATGATGAAATGAAAGGTCTCTGTTTGATTACAGAAAAATCAAACAGTGCAGAGGAGTTAAGGGGAGCAGTAGGGACAAGTATGCAAAACACGGAGCAAATTGGCTGCATCTGAGCCGTCGGTGCAGGTCGAAACCGTGAAATGGCCTGTCGGATTTCATTGGTTGGTCTCAAGATTTGTGCAATGTGGGTTTTAGGTTGTGTACACCTCATTGCGCCTGTTTGATTTTTCTGAACTTTTCATTTCCCCGTGTATTGCACATGCAACTCTTGAGCTTCCAAAAATAAAAAAAACAGAGAAAATAATTGTTTCTGATGGGATTCGAACACACAGGCTACGTCACAATAGTGTAAGACTTTACTAGTGAGCTATAAGTTATTTTCTTGCTTTTATTTAATAGAAATAACTTTTAACTCTTACATAGGCTGTAATACTCTTTTCTTTTCTGTATATTAACATGAAAATTTCTATATAGAGATTTCGGACTCGTTACAATCTCTCTCCCTCTTTCTCTCTCTCTCATCTCCCTCGCTCGCTCGGGTTTCTTGATCTCACAGTCTCTCGCTTGTGCAGATTTAGTTGGAAATTCAGGGACGAACAATCGCTTTCATTCTCGCCATCGTCATCACCATTGTAAGCATATCGAAAGTTAGCTAAACCCTAATTTTATTTTAAAATAATTTAAAAAAATTTGGTTAAAATTTCGTATTGCTAAGTAATTTGAAAAAATTGGATATATATTAGGGGTTTTCCCCGATTTTACTTATGACGAATCAATGAATATGATATAAGTTCTTGCAACTTGTTACATACTATAAATATGGATTTTATTGTAATGTTATGTAATCAGTTGAGTATAACTATGCAGATAAATAAGTAGATTGTCTGATGAGAACTCTCAAAGTGTGTTAATATTTCTGGTGGGTGGAAAAATGACGGATAATTATATCCATCTAATTTGTTATTTCAGTGGCCAATTAACGATTGGAAAAAATAATATTCCTGAATATGTTGGAAGAAAAAATAAGATGACTAGAGTCAAGAAGTTTAGCACTTACAACGTGCTGTGCCAAGTAGTGTACAAATCTACAAAAATCAATTCGTTAGAGTTCAATATCTGCTTAATATGCAAATGACCGATGGAGCATGAATATACTGCCATTGAAGTATCCGATGATGGGGATACACAAGTCTTGCTTGCATCGGAATCAGAATCGAAATCGATTGAGCTATTTATGAAGAAGGAGATATTGATGTCCGCTCAACTGCCCGAATCTTATTCTGAAGTACCTGATCCTTCTTTTCGAGCATCCGAACAATACCCGTAAGGAGAAATGACAAGCATGCTCAATATGAATGCTGATTCTGTTGGATTCATGTCTTCCACCAATGATGAACAGTATATAGATCAAAGTTACGTAGATGAAGGCAAATCAAGCGGGATGCCAGTGAATTGGAAGTTTACGAAGTAAGTATTACTTTGCATATCTTTATGCCGCATATACATTTAGCGGATCACTATTTATTGATAGTGGAGGTATGCTATAGTTATTAAGTATTCATAAATTTGTATGCAATTCTTATGTACCGCCGCCCGGTTATAATTGCATGTCACCGTCAAGCTTCGGTTTTAATTGCATGCCAGCGCCAAGCTTCGACTTCAATATTATGCACCGAAATACTGAGCACATGCAGTCATACAATACGGAATACAATACGGGATGGACACCGTTTGCAAACGATAGGTCAGGATTTCGTTGGTATAAAGCCGGAACATCAAGTACCATGCAAGTCCCCGATGTTGGTTCCGCACATCCAACCGATATACCTGCTACGGATCCGGTGGTGTTAGAACATAATGGAGATGAAAGTGATGATGATGATACTAATGATGAGGATGAAATTCATGCACAAGATAGCATTCAAAATGCACATGTCCTTACTGATGAGAATGATAGGCAGTGGATTACTAATTCATGTGTTAACAATGACTTCGTTGAGTTTGAAAATCCACTTACCGATAATATGACAGATACTCACATGTTATCTACATCGGTAATGGAGAATGTCAACTTTCGTGCGGATAGGCTTTCGGCAGTCAATATTGAAAGTGGGTTGAAGGTCGGTGATTTGTTTGAGAATAAGAAGAAGTTAATTCAGGTAGTCAGCGTTTGGTCAATTAAACATGGAGTTTCTTTTAAACCAATCAAGACTAACGTGACCAAGTATACCGTTGTTTGTAAAACAGTCGCGAACTGCCCGTGGAGGTTTCATGCATATATCTCAAAGATATCACCGACATGATTCTGGCAGATAAAGAAATATGCGAGTAATCATACTTGTGTGAATCTTATAGTGAATTCAAATCATAAACATGCCACTTCTACATTCATATGTAACAAGATATTGCCTTTTGTGAAAGCGGATGTCGATTTGACCCCCAAACGATTCAAGTCCTTATAAAACATACATTATTCATTGAAATAAATTACATGAAGGCATGAAATGCGTTGAATAAGGCATTGTCTAAAATATACGGAGATTGGGAAGATTCGTATGAACATTTGCCACGATATCTTGCCGCCATCAAATCTACTAATCCCGGAACTGTCTTCAAGATAACAACCGACGCTTCAATGTCAGAAAAAATGGGATATTTTACCGGTGCATTTTGGGCATTCGTACCGGCCATTGATGGTTTCATTTATTGTCGTCCTGTTCTCAGTATTGATAGGACCTACTTACACGACAGATATAAAGAGACTTTGCTCATTGCTGCCGGTGCTGATGCAAATGATGGCCTTTATCTTTTGGCACATGCTGTAGTTAGAGGTGAAACCACTGAAAATTGAGAATGGTTCATTACTTGCATTCATCTTTACATTCCATCCGTGTGGGGAAGGCACATTACCTTCATATCTGACCAGATGAAAGAGATTCCGACCGCACTACGAAAATCATGGCCAGAACGTCATAGTCGTCATTATTGTATGCGACATATCAGAGCCAACTTCTCAACTGCTGGATTTAGTGGCAAAACCATGCAGAGTTTGTTCTCTCAAATTGCATGTGCACCAGATGACCTGACCTATACAGAGCAGAGAGAGAAACTTAAACGTATATATCCAAGTGCAGATGCTTGGATTGAAAGTAATCTAAAAAATGAATAAAAAAGATGGGCTCTTTCGAAAGATGGTGGTAGGCAATTTTGCATGATGACTTCGAATACTTCAGAAATCTTTAACAGGGTCTTAAAATGATCTCGATCTTTGCCTATTCAAGTCTTAGAAGGACGTACTTTTTACAAGGAGAACAAATATTTCTTTGCACGACGTCAGGAAGGACTAGAGTGGATGACAAAATTATGTCCTAAGTTCGAACAATTAATAACAAAAAGGGCTACTGATACCAGACATGCTTGGATCATGAGTTTCAGCCAGTCCAAATGGTAGGTGACTGACAAAAATGGAAAAAATTACGGCGTAATCATCGATAGTAGGAACTGCAGTTGTACGTGTAATATTCCTAAATCGCAAAAGTTGCCCTTTTAACATGTAATTTCAGCATGCACACGAGCAGAGGGTGGGGGGAACATTGCACATCACGATCTTGTTTCGAAGTGGTATTTTGTTCCTAAATACAAAGCTGCTTATGCCCCGTTGTTACATCCTGTACCCGATAACCGATATTGGGAGGCATACAACAGTCCGATAATATTACCGTCTATCGGTAGGAGACAAGCAGGACAACCATGTTCTACTCGTATTAAAGGTGTTACGGATGATTCACGAGAAATACGTAGGCAAAATAGATGCAGTATCTGCAATGAGTATGGTCATAACAAGGCACGATACAATAATCCTCCAGCCCCATGTCGCTATTGGTAATCTTTACCTATATTTTGAAATACACACACATGCATATACACACACATACACACATGTCCAAACACAAAAAACAAACATACATCTACACACACATACACGCACACATATGTTCTTTGTTATACATGCTCATTTTTTCAAAGATAATAAAACTCGACTTTTTTATTGTGCAGATATACTTATGGATCCTGGACCTATAGATACGAGTGTTCTGTACTTGCAAGCTGACCACAGGTCAACCAACGCCGCAGTAGTAGAGGTAAAACTTTGTAATTTTATTTTTTTTAATTACATATGTTATTTATACATTACTGATACAAGTCCTCTTTTTGTAATCGGCAGTGATGAAGTGATTACATGTGTTAACCAGTCAGTTCAGAGCAGCCGGATCCTAGCTGGAGATGCCCGTGTGCAGGCTGAGCTGCAATGGGCAGGCTTTCATTTTCTATCCAGATTAGAGTATATACGTCTAGATAGAGGCTTGATTACAGTTTTGGTAGATAGATAGAGACCAGAGACCTGCACATTTCATTTTAAGTTGGTGAGATGACTTTCACCCTTCAGGACGCCGCTGTGCTTCTTGGTCTGCCTATAAACAGAGAGATGGTTGCTGTGGAGTGCGGCCACGATTGGTCAAACTTGTGTCCCATCTTGTTGGGTAGGATTCCGCCTGTTGGGCAGAAAAAAAGCAGTAGCATCCACTTAAGTTGGCTGCGGAAGGCGTTTAGTGCTGAGCCTGCCATGGATGCTACCCCTGCAGCTTTTCGAGTAGTACGCACGAGCCTACATTTTACATCGGATTGGGGTTCGCTTGTTCCCGAATAGGAGAAAGAGCAGAGTTAGTCTTGCCTGGCTGCCTCCTTTAGCTGATCTCGACCAGCGGGCCACTTTATTATGGGGGAGTACAGTTCTGTCATTCCCCTACAGCGAGCTGAGGATGGCTGCATTGATAGAGCAGAAGAATTTCGGGGGCTGTTTGACGCTTCTTCAGGTATACAATACTTAAAACCGCATTCTACTGATTTTACGTAATTAAATTGATATTCAACGTAAAATGCAATTCTATCATATTATATTTCAGATATGGTCATGGACATATCTCTCTATTGGTCGTCTGAACATTACGACACGGTTCGCTTTAGATGACCAAATGCCATATGGATGGCAGTAAGTAATTGAAACTATACGCATATTTCAAATTTCAAGTTTTTTTTGGAATATTAACTTGTGTGTAATCTCTATGCAGGTGGAATGTGCCCAGGTCATAAGATGTGATACCGGATCGCAGCATCCGCGTCTACCGCAATGAGTTCGATGTCATGAAGGAGGCAGCAGTTACGTAGAGATCGTACACACATGACCTGATGAGCACTCTACATCCATTATGTTTGGCAGGTGCCAGTTTCTGGCGTGCGCGGACGTCGATCATCTGCAATGATGTTATTCAGATGCACGTGCCAGACCGTATGCTTCGCCAGTTCGGTTTGAGGCAGTACATACCAGGCGCGGTGGAGCAGATAGCGTGCCAGGATGGAGCGCTAGTTGGGGATGCTTGATTCGTGGAGTATCAGATTTGGATGGGTCGATGGTACGTTCGGGTACACCACATAGCCGATGAGATATAGCCAGGTATACCGATAGATCAGTACCTTTCCTGGTATTCGATGATTATCCGCAGATTCATCATCACAGCCGCCCCTCCGCCCACCTTATATACGCCTCGAGGACTGATAGAGAGAGATTTGGGAAGTTTATATCAAACTTTTTAAAACTAAAATCTTATTTTTATGAAATTCAGTATTTTATTTACCATCAATATAGGTTCATACCATTTACGCGTTGGAGGATATAGCTGATGAGGGTATTAGTGGCACCAGGAACTCAGTGAGCTGCTTTATGAACATCAAGTCCCTGACCAGGAGTGTGATGACGAGGCACAGATTCACACGTCCATCGACCGTGCCTGTACCACCCGTCCCTGTGCCACCCGTGCCCCCGCCACCCGTGCCTACACCACATGTGTCTCCACCAGCTATATCCACACCTGCCTGTCACGACCCGAAATATTAGCTCGTGACCAGCACTTAAATCACGCAACGTCTAAAGGCGTA
Source organism: Agapanthus africanus (assembly GCA_030015575.1). Lineage (NCBI taxonomy): Eukaryota > Viridiplantae > Streptophyta > Magnoliopsida > Asparagales > Amaryllidaceae > Agapanthus > Agapanthus africanus. The sequence goes on from CM057337.1 coordinate 998,742,103, forward strand.
ACGTAATTCAAGTAAGCTGAAACCCAGAAATCTAAACCTTTTTAAGAGAATAAAAGAGGTGAAGTTTTGAAATAAAGGTATAATGAAATCAAGTTTTCTTAATGCATAGAAAAGGAACATAAAAATGCAAGTGAAATTTACTAGTTCGAAAACGTATTTCGTCTTTTAAAAATTTGGGCAGCATCTCCTTTGTATATTTTGATCCAAAACCACAAATAAATAACAAGAATAATGGCATCCCCAAATGGGAGCCAGCTCTTCGCCAAACGGCGGATCACAACCACGCAAGCCAGTATATGTAAGTATACGACGCCCAACGGCGAAGTTCACCACAAAAAGATAAAGAAATAAGCAAGACATCAAAACCACAAATAGCGGAAAACCCCTTGCTCTGAGTCTCGCAACCACAATCTCACTAAATCTCATTACTTATATAATTTACTAATTTTGATTGATGGAGTTGACTAAATACAATATGAAATATAAATACAAGAGTGGGTACGATACAAATGCCTTACCTACCAATGCAAAACACCCAAATGAAGCTATGTGCCAGCGATGCCGCTACGGATCCATGCGGTTAACCTGCAAGAACTGTGGCACAACGGTGGTGAGTTACCAACTCGTGAGTAGAAAAACATCTACAAGTAGAAATCGAATAAACAACGACACCTATGTCAACTATATCATAAAGGTAATACTATGATATCTAGGGTGACCGGGTCATCATATGTGCCAATAATGTAATCAATACCTATATGTATGCGGATAAAATCAAACAATATAACCAATGTCTGTATGCATGTGGATCTCGTCCAACCATATAATCAATGTATGCATGCATGTGGATCTCGTCCAACCATATAATCAATGTATGTATGCATGTAAGTATGAGAATATAAATCAACGGTGTCCCTTGCGACATATCAAAATCATGGAACCTAGGTGTCCAATATCGACACCCGAAAACATCATGAAACCCGTGTCCAGCATCGACACGTAAATTCTCATATCTTGGGCTCCGTCAGTCCGGATCGGCCCTCGGGTTCCGTCAGTCCAGATCGGCCCATCTCATCTCTCGACTCCGGTCGGTATCCTCCGGATATCCGCCGAGTCCAAATACTATCACCGGTAGGTAGTAGTCCCACTGCCAGGCTCACCGTCTACTGTACAGCAATCCGTTCTCGCCCCGGGGTACCATACCGGGTCCACCATATACCCGCAATCGGCCTCATCCAGCTCATCGAATCGGGTTTCACATGTCATACGTCTTAGAAACGAGAAAACGCATGGTGGACGCACTGAAATATCATATCAAGAGAAACCGGATTTTTAAAACAGTACATGCTTTCTTTTGAAATGACCACGGTTCTCAAATCCATAAATCTCATGAAAACAACATATCTCAATGCGTGTAATCATAAAGCATGATGTATGCGATATTAAACAAAAATGTAAGCATATCCGTATATCATGCAACATGGAACAGTAATATGCACAAATCGAGGGAAAACTGTTCTTTTAAATGAATCCAGTTTTAAAATATATCACGCGGTTCCCAAATCTCCAAAATCGAATGCAATATTGTAAAAAGGTGCATATGTGTATGTACGCAAGTATGGGTGTACAATATGTATGTGCGCCAATATGGATATACAAGTGGGTATATACGCAAGTATGAGTGTACAATATGTATGTGAGCCAATATGGATGTACAAGTGGTATATACGCAATCATGAGTGTACAATAGGTATGTGCGCCAATATGGATGTATAAGTAGTATATACGTAAGCATGAGTGTACAATAGGTATGTGCGCCAATATGGATGTACAAGTGGTATATACGCAAGTATGTTATGCGAAGAGTCATATCATGATGCAGCAATCCTACTGTGTAGTAATATGGAAATTATCGATGATGAAGTGTGTGCCTACAATCTGTGTACGTGTAACATACGCATCACCGATAATGGTGCAGGTGTACTATTACAGGTATAAGTAATGCAATGCGAATAACATGAATGCAGCATAAGGTAAATCATATGCAAATGCTGACGGGTATACGTATCTAACATGACCGAGTCGGTGAATCTATCAATCGGAATCTAGCCACACAACATCACGTACGGTACAATCCGTCGTACGGCAGCCTCTAGTCAAGGGTATGGATCAAACATCAAGTCAAACTCATCACGTACAGAAGATCATCGTACGGCGGCATTAAACCAAAAGGGATCCTATCAACCTATAAGACAATGAGGGTACGGCCTAATGTCACGTACGGCCTATCATTCATGATTCACGACATTCTATATATATATCTATATACCTATGTCCCAGGTCACATCCATAACAATCTCGTATCAGGGGACCGGCAAGGTATCAATCATCTCAATCGACTCGCATCCGTATACCAACATATCATCATATCACAAGTCAAATCGTATTCTCATTTTATCATAATTATATCTCACATAAGGTCAATTTTACATATAGATCCTATCTTTACTATAAGCGTAAGTATCTAATCTAACATACACACCCGAACTATACAAACAGTTTTTGAAAAATATGAATCGTAGTTTTGAAAGTAGGGGCTACGGTGTTTTTAAGGAAAAAATATCATTTGAAAATCCGTAACGTCCCTCAAAATATCTGTTTAAAAGATACATACGATTCTTCAGTTTGGAAATAAGTATGGTTCGGATGACACATCTACGTCAACTATCTAGTCCTATAGTACCCTAAATGGCAATATCATCAAATCCCATCCTCAAGTCCCGTCATCACATATTAGTCGTATCATATCACTTCTAACTATCCTTAGTTTCTAATATGGTTCTCTAACTACCCTTTTACTCTATCTATAGTTTTCTATTAAAGGTTTCATTAACCATAATCTATATATAAATCGGTTTCCATCAAAGTGTGCGGGGGTGCTATACACCATCCACCCGACTTCCCCCGTAGATATAGATCTAGTCACCTTGGTCTTCGCTTGCCGAAGTCCGTCGCATCGGAATCCACGCGAAGGTACCTACAATAACAACACATATCACAACTCTATTAAAATCAAGTTCTGAAATCCAAACGGCACACAGATCGCCTATAGGTCAGAACCTATAGCCCACACATGCAAAAACGACTAAACAACCCTTGTTGTTGATGTACAAACATGCAACAACCAAATACAAATCCAAATATCAAATCCTAGTACTCAAAATACAGAAAACACATCCAAAAATCACACCCAAGTGTTTCTAGATTTTGACTCAGGCCAAAAGGAGTTGCACAAACAAGTCTAGAGTGCTGTACATGGTGTATATGACCTACTGGATCAACCCCGACACCAAAACCCACCAAGTGGCCGGCCACATCACATGGAATTCCGGCGAGCTCGGTTCCAGTGGCTCCAATGGGGTTCGTATGGTCAGTGTGGTCTCCTAGTTCCCTAATTTGGTCCCTGGTATTGTTTGATTTCCTTAAAAATTCCCCGGGTTGCTCCAGATTTCCCTGCACACCCTATATACTCACAAAACCGACATGAACAAAATCCTAAATCCGTATTTTGGTTTCTATACTAAATTCCAGGTCTTTCAACAGCCACTAGAGGTCACTAATTTCACACAATCACCTAAACTCTTCTCTAGAGATTTCTATCTTCACAACCACCAACCCAATTCAACTTCTAAACTATCTAAAATATAAGAAAACCAAAACTAACTAAATGGAAATGATTATACCTCATTTAAGCAACTCAAGAAAAACCCTAGCTTCTCCAAGTCATCAAAATCTAACTTTTCTTGGTCCAAAGTGATGAGGGTGAGGTGGGGATCTATTTTTGTGAAGGGAGCCATGGGTTTTGATTAGGTTTTAGAGATGATTCTCATGGATAGTGAGGTGGAGGAAGAAGGAGATGAAGAAGGATGAGAGAGTTGAAGAAATGAATTGAAATGAAGAATGAAAGATGAGGTGAGGGTGGAGCCTTCTCTCTCTCTCTCTCTCTCTCTCCCTCTCTCCTCAAGCATGCTTACCTCTCATCATGATGTCCCATCTCTCTCTCCTCAAGTCATCATAACACCTTTTTTCTTTCATTTCTTTTCTCACCACAATAAAACCATAACATAAAACAATACAAATGAACATGTAACCAAATGAAATATGGCATGGTGCACTAACCATGAAAACTGTAAAAACACGGATTTGGCTTAATCGCGATTAGCAGTGCACTAATCGGGTTTTTATCAAAACTGCATATAATAAATTTTTAAAATGCCAAATCCTTTAAATATATTATTAAATGAATAAATCATTTTAATTTCTATTTATTTCACAATTATTTGTATATATTTATACCCTTTTTCGAAAACCCCAATTTCGCAAATCGGGCAGTTTTCAGGAAAAATATTATTTTAATATTAAATTCCAAAAATAATATTTTATATTTTTTGAAATGTTACAATCTTCCCCCCTTAAATAAATTCGGTCCCCGAATTCAAATTTAAACCCCCAAAATCTAAAACATTTCCATAATCAGCTCAAAACAACGGGACTCCAAAATCCTGGAAGATATAGAAATAACAGAGCACATCGTGTGCACCTGAAAATGAGTATAAAACTCAAAATCGAACTCCGTCAAGCGTCACGCAAATCATCGGATTTGCATGCATATCCTCGGAGTTACAATGAAGATACAGATTTCAAAATCCATTATAGAAATCCAATATACACTAGTCAAATACTACAATAGTGTATAGTACGCATCATTGGAAAACTTTCAAGAACTGAATAAAACTCATGCAAAAAAATATTTTCTAAATCGCCGTGTGATGCGTAACTCACGACCTAAGTGACGGACGCTTATTTGTAAAATAATAATATATGTCCATATATGTTTTACTAAATATATGTTCCGTCGTTTTTCAAAATATCCCAAAAGGTTTTCCTTTATAAATGTTCGTGTCGCTCACGGACACGTAGGAATTAGCGGGACTATAGCTCTTTTTCAGAAACCTCTTGGTAAACTTTTAATGCATGCAAAGTACTCAGGTACCGTCCTCGGATCAGTCATGTTCGGTTACTACATAACATAGTGCCTATCATGAAAACAAAGTGCTCAAAAGCAAAATCAGCCTCAAAAGGCGTATCTAACCATCACGTGCGTCTTGTGCGCACGGAAATCAAATCCAAATACACGTGCCATAACATGCACAAAAGCAAAACTAAGTGCAACGGGTGTGCACGAAAACATCTGTCCAGTGCAACGGGTGTGCACGACACTAATATCAAGTGCACCTAGAGTGCACGAAAATCTCAATCCAGTGCAACTAACGTGCACGAGTAAAAATCCCAAATCGGGTGCATCCGGTGTGCACAAAATCACGTCTCATATCATACGCCCAATATGCACGAAAATCCAAATCAAGTGCATCCATCATGCACGAATGAAATCTAAATCAAGTGCATCAAACATGCACGAATAAAAGCTAAATCAAGTGCATCCATCATGCACGAAAGAAATCTAAATCAAGGACATCCGACATGCACGAGTAAAAATCTCACTCAAATGCATCCGATGCGTACAAAATCCAAAATCAAGCGCCTAATATGCGCAAAAATCCAACCCAAGCGCGTTGGGTCCGTAAAAGCATATAGTGCAGTAGCATGCACGAAAACGAACGGCAAGTGCCAACGCGCATTAAAACACAAATCGGATAACACAAATGCTCAAAAACATAAATCGGTGCAGCAATGTACGGAGTATAAATCTAGCGCAACCAATACACAAAATACCGATCTGGCGCAACCAATGCATAAAACATAAATCCAGTGCAACAAATGCACGAAAAGAAAATCTATTGCAATAAATGCACGAAACACAAATCCGGTGCATCCAGAGCATGATATACAGTGCATAAATGCATAAATACAAATCTGGTGCATCAAGTCCACGAAATACAAATACGGTGCATCCAGTGCACGAAATACAAATCCAGTGCATCCAGTGCACGAAATACTAATACAGTGCATCCTGTGCACGAAATCCCGATCAATAACTCAAATGCGTAAACAGCAACACCGAGTGTACCAAGGTGTATAAAATCATAAACGTGTGCAACTGCGTGCACAAAACACATATCAATGCACTATAAGCACATATAAGCTATACCAAGTACAAAAATCAAATCAAGTGCGTACCACACGCACAAAAATCAAATCAACTGTATGAAATCCACGAAATCATAAACATGTGCAGCCAAGGCACAAAACCGATATCAAGTGCAATAACTATGCACAAAATGTAAATACCCAGTAGGTGCAGCCATTGTGCACGAAATCAATATCAGGAAACTCATCATCAAAAATCAAATCCAAGCGATATAAGCATGATACTCAGATCACAAACGCAAATCGCAACAATGACATTGAGATACACCTCCTATAATGTCGAAGAATAAATCGGTGCACCTAAAACCTGCAGAACAAGAACATCCGCTTGCTTCCTGCTCACGGTCTGGCGTCCTCGGTCTCTGGGTCCTTATCTTCTCTGTGGATTTACAAATCTCGCAATCCATCGGCTCATCGCCCCAGTCAGGTGTGCTAACGGGAACGATTCCGTTCTGGCACTTCTCTGGTCATCTCTCGGCCAATCATCATGACCATTCGTAAAGCAGCACGTCACTGGCGTCGGCCTCTGGTCCTCTGAATACACGTAAAACAACTGATCCTGGGTGCAAATCTCATTGCAGCAGTGTCCTAGAAGTAACCTGCTCAAGATCTCTTCCGATCTCGCCTATGCCGAACTGTACGGAGGCTGGTACTCTTGCATAATCTTTTCTCGCTCTCTGGACATCTGCGTCCTCAGCACAGCATTTCCTCAAGAACTGGTCGCATCCTAACGCCTCTGTATACATATCAGATCTCTAATCCCGATGGGGAGTAACAACAGCTCGTCCGCATTTCGCACGAAGCTCTGGTTCCGCTCGTCTTTATCATCGTCCACATCGACGTCACGTCATACTATCTGCGAACCGCAACTGTTCTCGGTCATAGTCAATCCGGAGTCTCTCATACGGACTCGAAGTCACGAACTCGGTATCTTCATCACTCTGTAGAAGATATCTGGCCGAACATGTCCTTGGAAACTCGTCCCAACCATCGGAGGAATACTCAATACTCGTCCGTTCTCGATCAACTCACAACACATCTGGATGAGGTTCTCTATCCGAAATTGGTCAGCTTACTAGTCTCTTATCACATGATATCCGGACGACGTCAAACTTTTCGATCGAGTCATCAAGGTCCCAAAATTTCCCGAAGGCTCGACACCAGAGCACAGTCTAAAAATATCCGGTATATACCACAGTACCTCTGGACCAGCCGTAGAAGGGCAAACCCAAGCCTCACTGATGGCACCGCTAAACTGCCACAAACCCTAAGGTTCAAAAGCGGTTCCATGGTCATCATGTCGAGTTAGGGTTTCATTCTTCTAGAGAGTCCACAGAATCACTTGTATGTTCCTCCGAACACTTTAAACTTGGGAAAAATGGGTTTCTGACACTCACTCGAACTTTTTAGCTTCGCCTAGACGACATGTGAATACCCTTCGTCCGCATGCTAAAGAATGCCTCTATCTTCCAGGAAGGACGGTGCATCACGATCATCTCTGGACCGGTCATCTCCAAACCTGAGTAAGACTCTCCACACTGGAAATCTTCAACTCAACTGGGCCTGCGTCGGCGCATCAACCTGACGAATCATCATCATCTCTCAACTCGGGATAGACTAGCTATCATCTGTCGCATCTCCGCCTGGATACTCCAGCGATCTCAGCTCGTAAACTCTGGAAGTGACATCCCATCAACCTTAGCAACAGCTGGGTCATCTGTCTGAACGGTAGGCGACCTCACAATCTCCAAGGTAGGCTGTACATCAACAGTCCTCTAGCAACTGGCAGCTTTATCAATGGCCCGATCATCCGGTGCAAAGCCAAACACTCGCCTCGTCCGAGATGTCACAACATAATTACTAACTCGAGACATTCCCGTGTCACCAGAAAACACAATGATCAGTTCTCGTACCAGACGAGCTCGTCCTGACCGCATCACTAGCAGCAGCTCAATCTGCGCTCAAACCATGGTGACAGGAACCTCAATCGAGTATTGAAGAAAGCAGATCAACGGTATGAGAGGAAACGACAGATCCAGAATGGATACATGATCATAAGAAGGAACAATATCAATAAGAGTATGATCATGGAAACAAATAGAATCGAGGATCTCAAATGGATGTTTAATCATGGGTACGAGGAGAATCATAGATCTCAAAATATGTACATCCTAAGGTTTCTTAAGTGGAGTATCGTATCGTAAATATGCCGCGGAACATACGTACGGTACGTCACTCTACTTAAACTACCTACTCCATCAATCAGGGTCAGCCTATGAAATGAAAGTTCGGGTGTAATATCCTCCCGTTCAAGTCTAAGTTCCGTAAGGTCAAGCCTAGGTTCCGAAATACATACCCGTCCTAGACTCCGCATAGTCAAACATAGACTCGAACTAAGGTTAAACCTAGCGCTCTAATACCAACTTTGTCACGACCCGAAATATTAGCTCGTGACCAGCACTTAAATCATGCAACGTCTAAAGGCGTAACGCAATTCAAGTAAGCTGAAACCCAGAAATCTAAACCTTTTTAAGAAAATAAAGGAGGTGTAGTTTTGAAATAAAGGTATAATAAAATCAATTTTTCTTAATGCATAGAAAAGGAACATAAAAATGCAAGTGAAATTTACTAGTTTGAAAACATGTTTCGTCTTTTAAAAATTTGGGCAGCACCTCCTTTGTATATTTTGATCCAAAACCATAAATACATAACAAGAATAATGGCATCCCCAATCGGGAGCTAGCACTTCGCCAAACGGCAGATCACAACCACGCAAGACAGTATATGTAAGTATACGACGCCCAACGGCGAAATTCATCATAAAAAGATAAAGAAATAAGTAAGACATCAAAACCACAAGTAGCGGAAAACCGCTCGCTCTAAGTCTCGCAACCACAATCTCACTAAGTCTCATTACTTATACAATTTACTAATTTTGATTGATGGAGTTGACTAGATACAATATGAAATATAAATACAAAAGTGGGTACGATACAAATGCCCCACCTACCAATGCAAAACACCCAAATGAAGCTATGTGTCAGCGATGCCGCTACGGATCCATGCGGCCAACCTGCAAGAACTGTGGCACAACGGGGGTGAGTTGCCAACTCGTGAGTAGAAAAACATCTACAAGTAGAAATCGAATAAACAACGACTCCTAGGTCAACTATGTCATAAAGGTAATACTATGATATCTAAGGTAACCGGGTCATCATATGTGCCAACAATATAATCAATACCTATATGTATGGAGATAAAATCCAACAATATAACCAATGTCTGTATGCATGTAGATCTCGTCCAACCATATAATCAATGTATGTATGCATGTGGATCTCGTCCAACCATATAATCAATGTATGTATGCATGTAAGTATGATGATATAAATCAACGGTGTCCCTCGCGACACATTAAAATCATGGAATCTGGGTGTCCAATATCGACACCCGAAAACATCATGAAACCCGTGTCCAGCATCGACATGTAAATCCCCATATCTCGGGCTCCGTCAGTCCGGATCGGCCCTCGGGCTCCGTCAGTTCGGATCGGCCCATCTCATCTCTCGACTCCGGTCGGTATCCTCCGGATATTCGCCGAGCCCAAATACTATCACCTGTAGGTAGTATTCCCACTTCCAGGCTCACCGTCTACTGCACAGCAATCCGTTCTCGCCCCGGGGTACCATACCGGGTCCAGCATGTACCCGCAATCGGCCTCATCCAGCTCCTCGAATCGGGTTTCATATGCCATACGTCTCAGAACCAAGAAAACTCATGGTGGACGCACTAAAATATCATATCAAGAGAAACCGGGTTTTTAAAACAGTACATGCTTTCTTTTGAAATAACCACGATTCTCAAATTCAGAAATCTCATGAAAACAACATATCTCAATGCGTGTAATCATAAAGCATGATGTATGCGAAATATAACAGAAATATAAGCATATCCGTATATCATGCAACATGGAACAGTAATATGCACATATCAAGGGAAAACCGCGTTTTTAAATGAATCCAGTTTTAAAATATATCATGCGGTTCCCAAATCTCCAAAATCGAATGCAATATCGTAAAAATGTGCATATGTGTATGTACGCAAGTATGGGTGTACAATATGTATGTGCGCCAATATGGATGTACAAGTGTGTATATACGCAAGTATGAGTGTACAATATGTATGTGCGCCAATATGGATGTACAAGTGGTATATACGCAAGCATGAGTGTACAATAGGTGTGTGCGCCAATATGGATGTACAAGTGGTATATACGCAAGCATGAGTGTACAATAGGTGTGTGCGCCAATATGGATGTACAAGTGGTATATACGCAAGCATGAGTGTACAATAGGTATGTGCGCCAATATGGATGTACAAGTGGTATATACGCAAGCATGAGTGTACAATAGGTATATGCGCCAATATGGATGTACAAGTGGTATATACGTAAGTATGTTATGCGAAGAGTCATATCATGATGCAGCAATCCTACTGTGTAGTGACATAGCAATTATCGATGATGAAGTGTGTGAGCCTACAATCTGTGTACGCGTAACATACGCATCATCGATAATGGTGCAGGCGTACTATCACAGGTATAAGTAATGCAATGCGAATAATATGAATACAACATAAGGTAAATCATATGCAAATGCTGACGGGTATATGTATCTAACATGACCGAGTCGGTGAATCTATCAATTGGAATCTAGCCACACAACATCACGTACGGTACAATCCATCATACGGCAGCCTCTAGTCAAGGGTATGGATCAAATATCAAGTCAAACTCATTACGTACGGAAGATCATCGTACGGCGGCATTAAACCAATAGGGATCCTATCAACCTATAAGACAATGAGGGTACGGCCTAATGTCACGTACGACCCATCATTCATGATTCACGACATTCTATATATATATATATATATATATATATATATATACCTATGTCCCAGGTCACATCCATAACAATCTCGTATCAGGGGACCGGCATGGTATCAATCCGCTCAATCGACTCGCATCCGTATACCAACATATCATCATATCACATGTCAAATCGTATTATCTTTTTATCATAATTATATCTCACATAAGGTCAATTTTACATATACATCTTATCTTTACTATAAGCGTAAGTATCTAATCTAACATACACACCCGAACCATACAAACAGTTTTTGAAAGATGCGAATCGTAGTTTGAAAGTAGGGGCTACGGTGTTTTTAAGGAAAAGATATCATTTGAAAATCCATAACGTCTCTCAAGATATATGTTTAGAATATGCACACGATTCTTCAGTTTGGAAATAAGTATGGTTCGGATGACACATCTACGTCGACTATCTAGTCCTATAGTATCCTAAACGGCAATATCATCAAATCCCATCCTCAAGTCCCGTCATCACATACTAGTCGTATCATATCACTTCTAACTATCTTTAGTTTCTAATATGGTTCTCTAACTACCCTTTTACTCTATCTATAGTTTTCTATTAAAGGTTTCATTAACTATAATCTATATATAAATCGGCTTCCATCAAAGTGTGCGGGGGTGCTATACACCATCCACCCGACTTCCCCCGTAGATATAGATCTACTCATCTTGGTCTTCGTTTGCCGAAGTCGATGACGCCACGCTCCGTCGCATCGGAATCCACGCGAAGGTACCTACAATAACAACACATATCGCAACGCTATTAAAATCAAGTTCTGAAATCCAAACAGCACACGGATCGCCTATAGGTCAGAGTCTATAGCCCACGCGTGCAAAAACAACTAAAAAACCCTTGTTGTTGATGTACAAACATGCAACAACCAAATACAAATCCAAATATCAAAACCTAGTATTCAAAATACGGAAAACACATCCAAAAATCACACCCAATGTTCCCAGATTTTGACTCAGGCCAACAGGAGTTGCACAAAAAAGTCTAGGGTGCTGTACATGGTGTATATGACCTACTGGATCAACCCCGACACCAAAACCCACCAAGTGGCCGGCCACATCACATGGAATTCCGGCGATCTCGGTTCCAGTGGCTCCAATGGGGTTCGTATGGTCAGTGTGGCCTCCTAGTGCCCTAATTTGGTCCCTGGTATTGTTTGCTTTCCTAAAAAAATTCCCCGGGTTGCTCCAGATTTCCCTGCACACCCAATATACTTACAAAACTGACATGAACAAAATCCTAAATCCGTATTTTGGTTTCTATACTAATTTCCAGGTCTTTCAACAACCACTAGAGTTCACCAATTTTCCACAATCACTTAAACCCTTCTCTAGAGATTTCTATCTTCACAACCACCAATCCAATTCAACTTCTAAACTATCTAAAACATAAGAAAACCAAAAATAACTAAACGTAAATGATTATATCTCATTTAAGCAACTCAAGAAAAACCCTAGCTTCTCCAAGTCATCAAAATCTAACTTTTCTTAGTCCAAAGTGATAAGGGTGAGGTGGGAACCAATTTTTGTGAAGGGAGCCATGGGTTTTGATTAAATTTTAGAGATAATTCCCATGGGTAGTGAGGTGGAGGAAGAAGGAGATGAAGAAAGATATGAGAGTTGAAGAAATGAATTGAAATGAAGAATGAAAGATGAGGTGGGGGTGGAGCCTTACCTCTCTTTCTCTCTCTCTCTCTCTCCCCTCAAGCATGCTTACCTCTCATCATGATGTCCCCTCTCTCTCTTCTCAAGTCATCATAACACCTTTTTCCTTTCATTTCTTTTCTCACCACAATAAAACCATAATATAAAACAACACAAATGAACATGTAACCAAATGAAACATGTCATGGTGCACCAACCATGAAAACTGTAAAAACACGGATTTGGCCTAATCGCGATTATCAGTGCACTAATTGGGTTTTTATCAAAACTGCATATAATATATTTTTAAAATGCCAAATCCTTTAAATATATTATTGAATGAATAAATCATTTTAATTTCCATTTATTTCATAATTATTGGTATATATTTATACCCTTTTTTGAAAACCCCAATTTCGCAAATCGGGCAGTTTTCGGGAAAAATGTTATTTTAATATTAAATTCCAAAAATAATATTTTATATTTTCTGAAATGTTACACTGCCATTCCTATCACGTATGCACGACGTAGACGGAGACAGCCGGCGCCGTCTCAACATCCCGATGAGTACATGTATGGACCATCACAGCTAGAGCCATCTCAGTCGTCTGTCGCCGACGAAGCCGGACCGTCACAGCCTCGACGTCCTGTAGCGAAGAGGATGACACCTGGGATGGTGCGACGACTTTGTTAGATTGTCATGAGTATTTGTGTTGTATTGTGTTGCGATGAATTCGTTATTTATTTTACATTATTTATTGTTTTCAGCTTATTGTTCTTCATCGTTTAGGCGTCGTATATTGTGCGTGGATTGTGTCTTCGCCATTTGGACGTTGAGACTCCGCCGTTTGGGCATTGAGTTAGTTCCATCTGTGGATGCTATTATTTTATTATGCTTGTACATGAATTTTATTCAAAATTTACAAATGTGGTGCTGTCCAATTTTTCCCGATTATTTCTTTACAAAACAACACTTTAATTTATTTTAATTCAAACATTGATTCTCTCTCACACAAACACGTGTTCATACATGATATATTACACACACATAGTACACCCATCTATAACATACACGAGAATGACGCAAACAAAATAGATAGAAATAACAGTAACAACGCCATAATTCATTACTAAAATTTCAAAAATAAATTCTCTGCGTTACTTATCTCTGCAACAACAGAATTAATCCGCTCTGTAATTGCATCAATGGCCTCATCACCTAGCGCGGTATATCGAGTGAGTTCGTGGTGGTTCAAAGTCTGACGGTGCCTAAAAACACGGTAAAGAGAGCTCGCGGAGTACTCGATATTGCAACCTGAAAGAAGACACATAGAATGAAAGAAGTGGAGACGACGATTTGCTTCCCCATGGTGGTTATGAGTTACTTCTTAAGGAGAAGACGGGAGTGCATCCAATACTGCTAAGAGCAAGAGTCGCAGGATTTCACGATCGATCTTCATCGGCCAGTTCAAACCCCCTCGTAATCGATAAAGAATGCCTTCATAACCAGAGCAGTCTGTCATCGTATATACAGATTTCACCACGGTGTAAGGGATGCACCTCTTAATTTCATCGATTGTTGGCAATCATCAGATGAACATCCCGACATTGAGAGAGAGCGAGGCTAAGAACTAAGAGGGAGAAAAACAGAGAATGTGATGGCGATGAGATCTGAGAGAGTGTCAAAGATCTCATCAAAGATAGTGAGATTCGAGATAGAGAGGAAGAAATTGAACTCTTAATATAATGAATACAATCATTTACGGGTATGAGTTTTTTTTTTGGCGCAGTTCGCAATTGCGTTCCAGAAAAACACATAACCGTGAATGATTGTGTTTCCTTTTTGGGCACACCTTCAAACCGCGTCATAGAAAAAACACTGACCCATGGATGGGTATGTTTCTTTTTTTGGACGCAGTTTGCAACTGCGACCGAGAAAAAATCATACCCGTGAATGATTATGTATCCTTTTGGGACGCACTTTCAAACCGCGCCATAGAAAAACACACCCGTGAATGTGTATGTTTCTTTTTGGGACGCGGTTTGCAATTGTGTCCAAAAAAACAAAGTCCTTACAATGACAATGATTCATATTATTTTGCTTTTATTAATTGCATGGGGCACAGTTTGAAACTGTGCCCATAACATTTGCAATAGACGCAGTTTGAAACTGCGCCCAATACATTTATATAGAGCGCAGTTTGAAACTGCGCCCATAACATTTGTATGGGGCGCAGTTTGAAACTGCGCCCCATACAAATATAAAGGGCGCGGTTGCTGCGCTCTAAACAAATGTATGGGGCGCAATTTCAAACTGCGTTTCATATAAATGTAAAGAGCAAATGTATGAAGCGCATTTTCAAACTGTGCCTCATACAAATACTCTGGGCGCAGTTTCATACCGCGCCTGTAAAAAAAAATTTATTTCATGCCAGCGCCAGCGCTGAGCTGGCGCCCACATGGCGCCTACGAGATAAAAAATGGTCTCTTTGTAATTATTTTTGAAAGTGATTTTTATAATTATTATTTAAGTTTGGTTTACTATCAAAAATTGTCATGAATTTTATGGATATTTGGATTCTGACTTCATATGATTTTTTTATTTTATTTAACTTTATAAATAAGGTTATTAGATGCAATTTCAATAATGGAACTTTTAGACTTATTATAATAATGTTGTATATTTAAATTGATGTTTTAAACATGTGTATCTTAAGAATATATAGATATTTTATCATATTTTCGCTGCCTAATTTTCCTGTTATTCATAGAAACAAACAGTCAAATAAGCAAGAGGAGAACATTCTTCTCGTGAACTCGACCTTTAAAGTGACATAGCAAACACAAATCATAACTAGACAAAAATATTAAATTATCGGTCAGTCAATGTAATCTTTAATAATACTCTGTGAGAGCTACATCATTGAATGAGCACATCAAATAAATCCTTATGATCTAGCCCTCAGTCCTAATTAGACTTAGAGACTAACCGCCGGTGCAGCGCCGAACATTTGGGTCATTCGTAACGCGAGCCCTAAACCGAGTTAAAACTCATCGACCAATCTGTTCGGCCTGCTCTCGTTGTATGGGCGCAGGGCTGGCCATTTGAGTCTCTCGGTCGTTTAGTGCCAGACCGAGCGGAGCCAGGAGCCTCGCCTAGGCCAATATCAGACTTAGAACTTTAGCACAAGTGTAGAGATTGACGTATGAGTCGCCCGCGCCTTCAGTTTTAAGCGAGTTGATGGGTCGGTTGAGAGTTGTTTCATAATCTTATATTGCAGTTTATAGTTCTAAGGGAACACGAGGCATTACCGATCATGGAGGGCGAGAAGTCTTATGTCTCATTAGGGCCCCGACGGAAATAGTGTCGTCTCCATTGATCTATACTGCATAAATCGAATAAGCGGCTGCGGTAGCCCTAGGTTGAAACTTTAAGAGTTGTTTTTTTCGGTTGATTGATTGATCAATTCTTTAATCTCGAACTCGGTCTTTTATACTCCTCCAAACTAGTACGACGCCCAAGATTTCATTTTGATATTACTTGCTTCCAAAGACTGCAAAATATACGATTGAGTCGGCCTTAACAAACTTTCCAAAACCACCTTTCAGTCCGCAGATCCCACCAATCTTTCCTTACTAACCTCTTTCATTAATCAATGAAGTATCAGAGTTAGTCATGCTTCTTCTTCCGACCCAGCCCATAATCATGCTGGTCCAGAAATTTCGGGCTTCGCTTTATCGTTCGGTTCGCTTAGACTGAATTCTATTTTATGTGCAAACAATTTCCAAATGAAAAGAATTTTCAGAAATAGAATATGATATCTAAGAAATTGTTAGTGCTAGGCTGCAGGATTTACCAGCAATTTTGAGCACCTGTTTTGTTTCACGGAAGCGCAGTGATTATCGAGTATCTCCCGTTTTTTTTCGAATTCGAATTCTCATCCGATCCCTTGACTGGTGGGAATCGGGCCGGAGAGGAACCACAATATTCACCCAAGGGCTTCTGTGATTGAATGCTACTAGAAACTGGATTTCATTTCCTCGATCCACTATCATTTATTCATGTAATTTCAAGACATGAAAGAGAATGAAGGTATTGGGCCATACCAACCTGAACTTAGTATTATATTTGTTAGGGTAAGTAATAAAGTGTGCCGTCTTAGAAAAGTGATTCACGGCGACATAGATAGAATCATAAGGTCGGCTTGTCTTTAGTAAACCAAAAATGAAATCCATGCTCATGTCTTCCTATGGACTTTCAGGAACGGGCAATGGAGTGTAGGACATTTACAAATTCAAATCAGACATTTTATTTAGTGTTAGTTTCAAGTCATCTGAAATTTATAGTATTTGCTTCATAGTATTAGAAAGACTTAAAACTAGTAACCATTCCTCATACATGTCATAACATAAATATTGGAAAGTGTATCAATCTCAAAATCACTATGTACGTAGTCGCCCCACCTTCGAGCATGCCAACATGACCACCAATCATCCTTCCATCTGTCGATGTCGACCGTCGTGACTATTAATCAACCTCTCGCTGATTGGCCACCGACCTGTCAACATCAGCCGCAGCCCGCCGACCATTTCCCGCCGTTGATCAGCCGACGACGACGACACTGTCGATCGATCACTGCTGCCGATCGTCTGTCAATGTACGTCATCCGGTCACCATCACCAACGCCCGTCCATTTCTCTAGCTTTAATGTTATCGTTCCAAAGCATGTTTTTAAATATCGGATATCAGAATCGTATCGGACATATGCTTCCACTACAAGAAATATGGACTAATTCTGTCGGGCGTAACATGACGAAATAGATAGATATCTGACGGAATAAAGTTATTCCGTCGGATATATGGACTTCTAACGATTCTTCTGCAGGTACTCCAATACAGTCTATTTTTTTTGCTTCTCCACCACTGCTGCCTTCCGAAGAAGCCATCTCTCTTCCTATTGCCTTACGTAAGGATAAATGTTCCTGTACCACTGCACATCCGATTTCTAATTTTGTTTTCTATCATAGACTGATCTCATTTGCTCGTCAGTTTGTTTCTTCCATTTCTACGGTCATTCTTCTTTTCTTTGTTCAGGAAGAATTTGATCATTCAGGTTGGCATGCAGTTATATTAGAAGAGATTGCCGCATTGTGCTCCAATCAGACTTGGAGATTGGTGCATCCACCTTCAGATAAGAAGGTTGTTGGTTGTTGATGCGTCTTTACTGTCAAGCAAAATCCAGATGGGACGACTGATCGTCTCAAAACTCGATTGGTAGCCAAAGGATTTACTCAGCAGTATGGTTTGGATTATGTTGAGACCTTCTCCCCAGTTGCAAAATGACCATCAGTTCGTGTTCTTATATCGTTGGTTGTTTCTAAGACATAGCCTCTTCATCAGCATGATTTAAAAAATTCCTTTCTTAATGGCGATCTATCAAAAACTATTTATATGCACCAGCCTTCTAGTTTTGAGCGACCGGGAGAGTCCATGGTTTGTTTTCTATACAAATCGTTATATGGACAGAAACAGTCGCCACGTGCCTGGTTTAAAAAATTTAGTATGATTTTACAACAGATTGGCTTCAAACGTAGTCGTGCCGACACATTTCTTTTTACCCACCATCGTCCTCAGGACAGGATAATTGTGTTGGTATATGTTGATGACATTATCATTACTGGAGATGATTTTGCTGGTATCTCCAAGGTGAAAGAATATTTGGCTTCACACTTTCATATCAAGGATCTTAGGCCACTTAGATATTTTCTTGGAATTGAAGTATCACAGAATTCTGGTAGATTGCATCTCTCTAAGCGTAAGTATGTACTTGATTTTCTATCTGAGACAGGATTTATGGGATGTAAACCAGCGAACACCCCTATGGATTCCCCAGTCAAGCTATCTCAATTAAGCTCTCCATCGGATCTTCCATTACCTAATCTAGAACGATATCGACATCTAGTTGGGAAGGTTATTTACCTCACTGTTACTCGGCCAGACATTGTCTTTGCTGTTAGTACAGGGAGTCAGTATATGCAGAGTCTTTTAACCTTTCACCTTAAGGCAGTTAAGCATATTCTCAGATATATCAAAGGTTCTCCAGGACGGAGCCTTCTCTACAAACCATCATCTACGTTTCCACTCACAGCCTTTGCGGATGCTGACTTTGCTGGGTCTATTCACGATCGTCTTTCCACTAGTGGTTACTGTGTATTCTTAACAGGAAACTTGGTTACATGGAGGAGTAAGAAGAAAAATGTAGTGGCTCGTTCGTCTGTAGAGGCTGAATATAGATCTATGGCGAATACAATTGCCGAGTTAGCATGGCTTACCTCCCTTCTGACAGATCATGGGGTTCTTTCTTCTCTTCGGACTACACTCTTTTGTAATAACAAGGCCGCAATTCATATTGCTGAGAATTCAGTTTTTCATGAGCAGACCAAACATATCGAGATAGATTGTCACTTCATTCGTGATATTGTTATAAATAAGGTGGTTGCACTCCAATATATTTCTTCTGCAACTCAGCTAGTATATATTCTTACCAAAGCTCTTACTCGACCAGTTTTCGCTCGTCTTCTGTCCAAGCTTGGCATGATTGACATCTACGCTCCCGCTTGCGGGGGAGTGTTATCAATATTGTTATGGATATTATTTAGTTTTTATTTTTAGTTAATCTATTTGATTAGTTATTATTTATTTGTTAGGAGAGATGATCTAAAAATCTCTATATATAGAGTTGTATGAACTACTATTTTTCTTAAGCTAATAAAGAATTTCTCTCTGGATTATTTTCAAACCCAAAGCCGATGTGGGTCCAAATGCAGAAGGAGACGTGAAGACACGTGCTTAATCACTTGCGGGAGTATGAGGAGAGTTTTCTGGATGATATATCGGAGTAGACAAAGAGAGAGCCGGGGCTGCAGCGTGCACGGGTGCCGTGGGGGGTACGGGCTCCTGAATGAATATCCCCTAGTGCACGCGAGAAGGATGCAAACCCGGACCGTGAAGGGCGTAATATCCCGTAAGCGTCATGCATTGGCCGTCCATATGAACTCTCCCGTGTTGGTCCGGATTGTGAAGCTGAAATACATCCTCATTGATCATATGAAGCTCCATATCTATAGGCTCTCGACCGTGCGCCTCAGCAAATGCAACTGTCCGCTGCTCAATCTCGCTATTCATCTATTACTATAGGAAATTACAATATGAACCAAGGTTTAAGAACTTGTTTCGGTTTTGGTCCCTTATATATTAATTAGTTAAATTTATGGTTTTATATTGAAAAGTGTACTTAGATAAGTATTTATATAGGTTTTGGTTTCACTTTTTGTGGTTTTCTAATAACAAAGGGCTGCGAAGACCACAATGACAGTAAAAATGGTATAAAAAATTCGGTAAGTGCATACTTACATAATGCTTAGTTGCCTCCTATGAGCTGGGGCAGCTGGAGTCATGCGCAAACCCTATATGAAGAAGCTCCATGCGACTGAGCATTGCCCCTTCTGTCTCGCCTGCTATTTAGAAAAAAATGATTTATATCAAGTTTAGAAATTAAAGTTGATAAATTCAGAATATTTAAAGTGTTCTTACATGAGCTGTTAGTTATATGTATGCCCTAGAGGCCATTACTGTACATACGATGTATATTGTAGTGGATGCTAGGACATATATAGGGAGGACTTTCTTGCTCAACATGATAGTATGCTATCTGGTTGTACTTTATCTTAACATGTACTCTGATTGTCTCTATGTTACATGTTGATAAAGCCCTTAGGATATGTACTCGACTACTGGGACTATGATGAGATCATATTAGTGGGGCCACGGTAGTCGGCGAGTACATCCTATAACTGTTCCTAGTCGAGGGTGTATCGAGACAGGGCATCGATGCACCAGAGTAGACTAGCGTATACGCATCTTGACCCATATGATGGGCGATGGATGATCCCATATCCATCGGTGTTTGACATCAAGGATGGTGTACGGGTGCTCAGTGGAGACTGGGTACACTGGACGGACTCGCCGAGAACTCCCAGATGGTATTATACCATACGTCAGATGGCAGTTCTCCGGTGACACTGGTACAGAGTAGTCTGTCGACCCGAGATCGTCATAGAGTCTTGTGTGGTTCCCACTGTGCTTTGATTTCCATCATACCACGTCCAAGAGGGCGTGCAAAAAGGTGGCTTTTGGGTACAGTCCCGAATCATATGGAGGCAATGAGCGATAGGAGGGGATTCGTCTCTCCCGGTATAGGGAGTTGATGTTGTGCTGTGTTCGATTGGCTATAACCGGAAATCCCTGGCCAGGGTTGCTGAGATTTACTGGTAAGTGTTATCAGTAGTTTCTCGAACTGTTATAGACCTCAAATCGACACGACTTATCAAGCTACTGGAGTCTAACGTTTACCACCCCTAGGCGAGATATGCGACATATCAGACGACGAGACCGGACTGTAAGGGAGTGTTACTGTTTGGATCCACAGGAGAATGTACAGGCTTGCTTGTTGATCTTCTGAGCGCTCAATACCTGGGTAGCTGTTACGTTTAGTTGACCGCTTGCAGCTTGTGGGTGTTTGATATGATCATCACCTACTGCCGGCGTATTGACGATTCTTTAGAGTCCTACACAGAGGTTTCTTGACTCAGGCAAAACGGAGTAGGAGCACATATGTGATATGTGCGGGACCGAGGATAATGCGGTATGTGATATCGTATTGTATTCTCGCGATATTTGATATCAGCCGGGTCATCGGATCAAGTGTTGATTCGATGAATCGGTACGGATAAATATTAGCCGGTTATATGCGATATAGCCGGATTGTCGGATCAAGTGTTGATTCGATAATTTAATGTATAATAATATATGTGATATATTAAATTGCATTAACTAATATTTGCTCACTAAAAGATTCTTTTTCTCACTCGGGTAATACATTGATATATATGCGATATATGTTAATTGTATTATTTTATTTTGTTACGGTAAATATTATATATGTGATATATAATATTGTAACATGATATGATAACTAATACAAATCGTTTAGTGGAGTTTAAACTTGATTAGGGTTCGGATTAGGGTTAATCTTTCTAGAAGTTTCTAGAAGGATTTGTTTTGTTTTGTGAAAGATATTTGTTCATGACTCATGCTTTAACTTTACCCAAAACCCTAACCATAGTCAATTCTCTACAATGGTTAAGTGAACCATGGTTGCATTATTCTTCATATTAATCCTTTCTTATTCATCACAAAAGAGAATGGAACACTATTCTTCTTCTTCCTCCATTTTCTTTCATGGAAAAACCTTTCTTGTTTTTTCCAAGTGATGAATAATAGTGAGAAAATGATAAATAAATAGAGCAAAATTCCTACTTCATCATCCTCATCTTCCCTTGCCATTTAGATGAGGGTGTTCACATCATTTCATGAGTGTTAGCTTGTGTTAAAGAAACTTCGAGGTAGATCATCGTAGTATCGAAGATCGGAAGCAAAGGTTGCGTCATTCTCTTCGTGGAACCTCCCGAGAGTCCGGATCCCGATGATCGCAGCGAAGGGACCACAACACGGAGCATATGAAGTGAAGGACCGGATCTACAAAGGTTGTAATCCCTCTCACTTAGTGTTAAAGTGTTTAGCATGCAAGTTATCGCCTAATCTCTAGTTTAAAGTTCCGTATTCGGGTCGTTCGGCACGGCTAAATTTTTATTCGGGCATGGTTGATGCCTCGTAGACCCTTGTGCGCGTGCCTAGCAAAACTACAGTGGTATCAGAGCCAAGCTAGAGCTTTAGGCGAAGTCTAGACGAAGTTTAAAGTCCGATCGAACCCGGAAAACCCGAAACACTAAACTCAAAATTGCTCTCTGGAAATTTTCTAAAATCTGGGATTTTTCCAAATTAAAAATGTCCAAAAATTACAGCAGGTAATTACAAGAATTACTGTGAAACACGTGCGCGTAATTCGACAAAGTAGGCGCGGAACCGCGGCCCCACCCCAGCTTTCGCGGCGGTTCCGCGGCCACGTGATCGATTCATGGCACGTGCATTTCACAGTAACTCCTATTTTCTAATGTTGTATTTTCTGGAAATTTTTATTTTTTATTATTCAACTGTTGAATTTGTTGGGTTATTTTGGGGATTCGATGTTTCGATCGGAGTATTAGATTTTGTCTATGTGGCTTTCCGGATAATTTTTAGAAACTGTTAAAAAGTTCGAACGGATATCAATAACTCACTTTTTCCCCTGTCGGAAAATTTTTCAAAAGTTGGATTTTTCCTCGTGTTTTAAGAACGTTCTAAGTCGTGCAAGTAACTCGGTGGACCCTCTAGAAGACAACAAACTTTAACGCGATTATGTGACCGTCTTGAACTGCCCTTTGAACCTTAGGGTTTGGGGCAGTACGGCGTGCCACATGTGAGGCGTTGGCTTGACCCTTCTACGGCTGGACCATTGGTACTGTGGCATGTAATGGATGTTTTTAAACTGTTTTCAAGTGTTGAAATATATTGGGGAAATCTTGGGTGCTTGATGATTCGATCGGAAAGTTTAACTTTTTCTATTTATCTGGAATGTGATACAATAATTGGAATTCACAAGTAGTTATGAGATAACTAAAATGAATGTTATAAATCTAGCGGTTTAGTCTCAGTTGATCGGTTGCCACGGAATTTTGATGTGATCAAAAGTCCGTCGCAATCACGTAGCGTACGCGGATACTCGCCGGGTAAACTTAATAGACAGCTACACCTCTTAGCCCCGACCAAGTGACTGTAGGAGAACCCCGTCGCCGAAAGCATCTGTTCGGGTGCTCCCGGTAGCGGTGTTCCGCCTTGGTGCACTTCGTCGACGGTATCGGGGGTGCGGCCGTCTACTAAAGTTTGCGACGAGCATTCGATCAGGACGTCGGGAATCTTGTTGAATTGCCCGACTTGATATTGAAAAGAGTTTTCGATAATGAGACTAAAATGCGGGGTTTATAATTGTTAGGCATGTGATGTCTAAGGAATTCATTTGGTTAGGCATGCGATGTCTAAAGAGGTTGCGGATTCCAACTGTTGTAGTTTTACACTTTCTTTTCTGTGACCGTAAGCGTAGTATGTGGTGTATCGACGGCTTCGTTGCTATACATCAACGACAATCGGGATACGCATACTTGCTTACGTTGATGATATGAGATATTATGTGTTGCTGTGATATGTTATATTGGATCGTCGCGTTTGGAATAGCCGGGGGTTTTATGTGAGATGAGAGTTTTTCTTTTTCATTCATGTAAAAAAACTTGTATGTAATATTCTTTTATTGGGGCACTTCCAGGTAGCGAAAGATGTCACCGTTGTATATTATTTACTTTTCCGCATTAGGTAGACCCAAGGTGGGGAGCACAAGTAACCGGGTTCTAGGGTCCAGTGGGAGACCATCTCGAGGAGTCGAGACCGGGTCTCCTAACCCTAGAATTGGCGGTGTTACTTGCCGCTCTCGTAGGGGTCTAGGGATGTGGGTTTGGCTATTCATCGCGACCGTGAAATCCGTGTTTTATACAGGCTCGTATTGAAAACACGGACGTCCTAGTATATCCAATTGAAAACACGTACGATCGTCTTTCCACTAGTGGTTACTGTGTATTCTTAACAGGAAACTTGGTTACATGGAGGAGTAAGAAGAAAAATGTAGTGGCTCGTTCGTTTGTAGAGGCTGAATATAGATCTATGGCGAATACAATTCCCGAGTTAGCATGGCTTACCTCCCTTCTGACAGATCATGGGGTTCTTTCTTCTCTTCGGACTACACTCTTTTGTAATAACAAGGCCGCAATTCATATTGCTGAGAATCCAGTTTTTCATGAGCAGACCAAACATATCGAGATAGATTGTCACTTCATTCATGATATTGTTATAAATAAGGTGGTTGCACTCCAATATATTTCTTCTGCAACTCAGCTAGTATATATTCTTACCAAAGCTCTTACTCGACCAGTTTTCGCTCGTCTTCTGTCCAAGCTTGGCATGATTGACATCTACGCTCCCGCTTGCGGGGGAGTGTTATCAATATTGTTATGGATATTATTTAGTTTTTATTTTTAGTTAATCTATTTGATTAGTTATTATTTATTTGTTAGGAGAGATGATCTAAAAATCTCTATATATAGAGTTGTATGAACTACTATTTTTCTTAAGCTAATAAAGAATTTCTCTCTGGATTATTTTCAAACCCAAAGACGATGTGGGTCCAAATGCAGAAGGAGACGTGAAGACACGTGCTTAATCACTTGCGGGAGTATGAGGAGAGTTTTCTGGATGATATATCGGAGTAGACAAAGAGAGAGCCGGGGCTGCAACGTGCACGGGTGCCGTGGGGGGTACGGGCTCCTGAATGAATATCCCCTAGTGCACGCGAGAAGGATGCAAACCCGGACCGTGAAGGGCGTAATATCCCGTAAGCGTCATGCATTGGCCGTCCATATGAACTCTCCCGTGTTGGTCCGGATTGTGAAGCTGAAATACATCCTCATTGATCATATGAAGCTCCATATCTATAGGCTCTCGACCGTGCGCCTCAGCAAATGCAACTGTCCGCTGCTCAATCTCGCTATTCATCATTGCTATAGGAAATTACAATATGCACCAAGGTTTAAGAACTTGTTTCGGTTTTGGTCCCTTATATATTAATTAGTTAAATTTATGGTTTTATATTGAAAAGTGTACTTAGATAAGTATTCATATAGGTTTTGGTTTCACTTTTTGTGGTTTTCTAATAACAAAGGGCTGCGAAGACCACAATGACAGTAAAAATGGTATAAAAAATTCGGCAAGTGCATACTTACATAATGCTTAGTTGCCTCCTATGAGCTGGGGCAGCTGGAGTCATGCGCAAACCCCATATGAAGAAGCTCCATGCGACTGAGCATTGCCCCTTCTGTCTCGCCTGCTATTTAGAAAAAAATGATTTATATCAAGTTTAGAAATTAAAGTTGATAAATTCAGAATATTTAAAGTGTTCTTACATGAGCAACTCCATATTGGGAGGAGTTCATCTCTCAGCCCAACCAATGATCAATGTTGCGACTCTGCACCGCTGATCCCCGCTGGCTCCTCGCCTGTCATTTAGATATGTTATAACATGTCATGCTAATAAAGAATTGATATATAACGCTATTAAAGTTTTCGGCAATATACGAACTGTTTACCGCCGAAAACAGGGACAAATTAGGATTGAACGTCTTGCCTGAATTTGGGGGCATATACTATTTGGACATATCCATCCACCTCTCCGAAAATACCAAGTTGATTTATGGCACCGTATATCGGAGATTTGGACAGATGCGACCGTTGTAGCAGACTTCATCAGATTCTCTCTCAAGTGTGAGGGGTTTTTGATTGTGAGAACGCTCTTCCCTGCAGGAGCAAAACCCTACAATTAATTACGTCATCGCGTTGAAACAGCCACTTTCTCCTTCTCCAGTAGTTCACTTCGTGTCGTGTGTTATTTTGTTTGTTATGGTTTTTCCGTGGATTGTATACGGAGACTGGTTTATGTCGTCGCCCGTAGGGCGCTGATTAGTCCAGACTAGTTTATATCGTCGCCCGTAGGGCGTTGATTAGTCCAAGTCCGTATATTTTAGATTTAAGTTTGAAAATATTTTGTTTTATTTAAAAACCATTAATCTAGTTTGAGATTAAGATCAACTTAAATATATGAGTATTTGGGTTCAATTTATTTTAACTAAGGATATGTTTAGTCCTATTTATGACTAAGATCAACTTTACAACATTTTAAGGATCATTTTTTTTATTTAAGTTCCGACAACAACAGAGTATTTGGGCTCAGTTGCAAACAACTTCAGAGAGACTTGGCCAATTTGGGCTTGGTCTGCTCAGTCTTTTTTTTATTTAGAAGTGCTAAGCACTTGTTTGGGGCTCTATTTGCTCAGCCTTGGGCTTTCTCCCTTTAATCAGAAGTGTTAAGCACTTATTTGTGCCTCTAATGCTCACGTGGGTATCATGTGAGGCGCTCAGACATGGGCGCTTCCTCATCAGTCCTAGGCACTTAGTCGTTATGACTAAATTTATAATGCTCAACACTTTTATACAGCGTTCACGTGGGAAGCACGTGAGGCACCGAGCCTTCTCTTTTGGACGCTCGCGTGGGAAGCATGTGAGGCGATGAGTCTTCTGTTTTGGGCGCTCACGTGGGAAGCACGTGAAGCGCCGAGTCTCATCTTTTGGGAATCATTTGGGTGCTCACGTGTATTTCACGTGAGCCGCCAAGTCCTTTTCTTTTTAAAGATTGAATCTCTATTAATCTCATTTTGGCCACTAATGTTCACCAAGATCTATGTTTTGAAGATCGGGTATCGTTTTTTATTGGAAAACTGAGTTCTTTTGTTTCTTTTATAAGAGCTAAGTTCCCTATTTGCAAAAGAATTAAATTTCTACAACATACGTTCTCTTATCTCTTTCTTTCCTCTAGATTTTGAATTTGAAGAACAGAATCTCCCCGATGAGAATTAAATTCTCAACTTGTGGGGAGATTTGCTTTTGCAAATCTCAGATCAGAGGAGAAACTAAGTTCTTCTTATGAAGGGTTAAACCCTTATTTTCTTTATGCTAGGTAAAGAAGATATATTTAATCTCTCTTTTTTTTACCTAGGATTTTAAAGCAGAAAGGACTTCTTCTTCAAAGAGAATTGAATTCTCTATTGCAGGTTCTATCTTTTTATTTTTTTTAGAAGCTTATGGGGGTCGTTCTCCTTCTTTGAGACTTGAAGTCTCTTATCTTTTATATAGCAGAGGCAAATTGTTAATTAGTTTAAGAAAATCTCCCATTTGAGAGATACCAATTGATTTAATTGGCCTCAAAGATTATTTAGGAGATTTTATCCACTGTTGGATTTTTGATCCAGTGAATTTCTGTTTTACAGAATATATATTCTTGTTTTTTTAACAAGATTAGGAAAAATATTTTCCCATGGGTAGAATTTAATTCTATCAATACCTCGGTGACGTATGATGAATCCTAGAAATTTGCCTGAGGAAACTCCAAACACGCATTTTAGAGGGTTCATCTTCAGATTATACTTCCGAAGATGTTGGAACACTATATTTAGATGTTCCTAATATTCCTTATGAGATTTGCTCTTCACAACAAGGTCATCGATGTAGCATTCGACAATCTCGTGTATGAGATCATCAAAGATCTTTTTCCTAGCCCTCTAGTAGGTAGCGTCAACGTTCTTTAAACCGAAGGGCATCACTTTATAACAGAATATGCTCAACGGGGTCCGGAAGGCGGTATGCTTCTGGTCTTCAAGATGCATTTTTATTTGGTTGTATCCTGAATATCCATCCATGAAAGAGAAGACTTTGTGAGTGGACGTATTATCGATCATCAGCTCGGTGATGGGCACTGGGAAGTCATCCTTCGGGCAAACTTTGTTGAGATCCCAAAAGTCCACGCAGATGCGAACCGTCCCATTTTTCTTCATCACTGGAATGATGTTAGTGGTCCGGTCTGGATATTGAATTTCTTGGATGAAGCCAGAGTCAATTAGTTTCTTGACCTCAGCGTTGATACTCATCTCAAGTTTGAGTCGCATCCTTCTTGAGGCCTGTTTGATTGGTTTTATGCCTGTCGATATGGCCACTTTATGTACCGCTACTTTTGGATCTAGACTTGGCATTTCGGAATAGTTCCAAGCAAAGCAGTTTTTATACTACATGAGATGTCTTTTAACATGGTTACCTGTTTTTCAGATAGTAGCTCACTGACGAACGTCGGACTCGGATCATTTTCTCTCCCTAAATCGATTTTTCTTAGGCTATCCGCCGTGGTGTGTATCCCATCTTCCAGCTCTTTTGGTGCTGGTGGAAACTCTGAGATCACCTCGTCCTCGTCTTCATTTGCGAAGCACCTGAAGAGATCACTCATACTCTTATGCCCTCCCTCTTTTGAGAGTGTTATCATATGGCAGGTGCGAGTTCATTTCCATTCTCGCGGTCGAGCTGGTCCTATCTTGATGGTATAGGTCCTCTTTGGCTCATGCTTTTGCGGTGGGCCTACCCTCCAGCAGTCGGATAACGTGAACTTGCCTTGTCGATATTGGTCTTCTACCCAGTCATTGATGGTAGAGCAGTCTTCAAGGGGGTGACCTATTGCTCGGTGATAGAAGTAATAATCCGGATGATGGACCTCGTTTATTTGTTCCGGGTGTCGAGACTCCGGAAGCGTCATCATTCGGTGCTTCATGACAAGATTGAATACTTTCCTTATCTTGTCTTGAGGGAAAGAGTATTCCTAACCTATCTTCTTTATAAAGGACGAGTTCCAATCGAGCTTTTCTCGATCAAACGACATCTTGGATCTGCTTTGTTGTCTTCAAACGTTGTTTGCATTCTTTGCCCTGTTTTTACCTCCATTTCAGGGTTTTCCCCCTTCGCGAGAACATATAGCGGGCTGGGGATGACGAGCATTATGTCTACTTTCTCCCCAGATTGCTGACTGAGACACCGCGTCCTGACCTTTTCGTAAATGGTCATTTCGCGGTTGTGGTTGTCTCGGCTCGTTTGACAAGATTTTTTTATTAGCTTATCAATTTGTTCTTCAAGCGATGGACTTAATGTTTTCAAAGCGGGATCGAGCTCCGATTTGACATCATGGCTTCTTGGAAGAATTTTTTCCTCTTCACTTGGGCTATTTATGACGGGGCAACTATAAACTTGCTCCCGTTTCTTGGACCGAACATATCCGAGTCTGGTTGTTTACATTTTCCCATTGGGCTTCTTTCGCTGAGTCCCGAGAATATCCCAAATCTTTTTGTAGAATTGGGCTTGTCGAACAGTTTGTTTGAGAGGTACGCCTTGGCGTCTTAACAACTCTTTCAATCTCTCCACGTAATATCTTGGCGGACGGATGGGCTGAAGCCCGTTGATTGCAAAATCGGCACCATACCAAACTTCTTTTTCTGATTTGGTCTCCGTAGATTTGTAGAAGAGGAATGCCTTTTCACCTATTCTCTTAGGAGGTACGTAGAAAGTTTGCAACTCTTGTACACTGTATGTTTCGAGTGTATCAAGTTCTTTGTAGTGTCGAGGCGGAGCCATCATGATTTGTAGATTTTGATCTGCTTCAGCAAGAGTCTGCATCGACGGGCAGACGGAAAACACAGCATTGGCCTCATCCTCGGAGTCGCTGCTAAAAACCAGGATCGAGGTAGATGGTCGGGGTTCATTATTTTCCTTTTGGGGTTGCCCCGAGTAGAATATTTCTTCGTCTTCCTCAGTATCGCTCCTAAAAAACGGGATAGTGGCAAAGGATTTTTGTTTACTCTCCGGCTTATGACACCTTTCAGTATTCTGAAGTCCGGCAGAAAGTACATCTCATCTTCATACTTTCGCACTTCATTCACCGAGAACAGATTTAGCTCTTCCGTGACGGTGCACTACGAGCCATTGTTGAAATACTTCATACACTGATGTTGTGTAGAAGGGACGATATTGTACTCGTGTAACCAAGGTCCGCTAAGCAAAGCGTTATAACAAGTCTTGGAGTCAATGACATGAAATTTGATGTCAGTAACGAGCAGCCCGAAGCGTAGCGTCAGTATTACGGAGCTAAGCGTCCGCGATGACTGTGAATCGAATCCGGAGATGGTAATTTTATCTCGGGGAAGGTGCTAAACGTTCATGCAAATTTCCTTCAGCACTCTCATGTTGAGAAAATTGACGGAGGATCCGTTGTCGACAAGGATTTTCCCTATCTTGATATCGTGGCAGTATCCGATGACGTATAACGGGCGATTATGTTCGCACTTACTGAGGAGTAAATCTTCATCGCTGAATGTAATATCAGCCGTGTAGACCTCTACCAGTTCGTTTTTCATCTTCTCTTCTACGAGGAAATTTTGAAACTGATCGGGCTCTTGTAATGACTTGATCAGGAAATCTCGTGCCTCTTTGGAAAGGAAGAGAGCATCCAATATAGTTAGCTGCGAGGGTATTTTTCTCAAATGTGTTGGGACGTTGTAATCCAGTTTGTTTTTCTTAGGCAGGTCCTTTGCGGCGAGCTCTTTGACTTCTCCTTCATCGAGAGCAATTTCTTCGTGCATTTTTCCTTTCCTTTTGTTTTTTTTTGTTTGAATCTTTGTTTATAGGTCTGAGATTCTTTTTAGGTAGCGTACAGTTACGCAGCTGAATATTGTCGCAGTTCTTCTCCTCCACTTCTTTTTTTGGAGGCGGAGTCATCGAAAAGAGGGTTGGGGAGTGTTTCATCCTCGGAATTGCTCCCGAAGATGAGAACTTGAGGTTTTTCCTTTTCCGAACTGGTATTAACCATATGACAATTGCCAGTTGTTTCTTTATGCGTTTTTTTCTCGCCGCTTTGTTGTTGACGAGCGCGAGCTTCGCGCTTCTCCTTCTTAAAATGTTTTCAATGGGCAACATATCCTTACCATTATTTCTTGAAGGCACCGCATTCCTCGATAAGGTGGGCGACCCTTCGATGATATATGCAGTAGTTTAGATGTGATTCTTCTCCGTCGAAGCATTGGACTTCAGGAGTGTACCTCATGAGAGGTGGTAGTTTCATCCCCAATGATAGGGGTTTGGCAAACCGCTTCTCAGTTTTGATCCTACTCTTATTTGTTGCAGGTGTGCTTTGGTTTGATTGGAGCACATTACGACTCGTCCTCACCGAGGCTTCTTTATTCATATGCTGATGCTTAACCTTTTCATATATGGCTGTCTCGCGTTCTCGGCCGACTTTGCTTTTTTGAAAGGCTTCCTTTAAAAGTCTCTCAATCAGGTCATCTTCTGGCACTTTCGAGAATTTTAGCGCCGATTTTGCCCTCTGTTCCTCGACGCTAAGAGAGCCTCTTCGCCATATAACGACGAATGTGAGACCATATGGCAACTTGCTACATAATCTTCTGTTTCTTCTGATAAGTCATTTCCCTCATCATTATCACTGTCTCCGTCCTCAAGAATATGCATGAGGAATTCTTCGAGCGTGACCGGTGTCCATGCCTTCTGGTTATACTCTTTTAGCGCGTTTATGTATTTCTGAAATTCTGTGCGCTTGTCGTCATACTTGGCAAGCTGCACGGGTTTCTTGGTCTTCTTCTTTTTCTTAGAAGACTTTGAAAGCTTGACTTGGGGTTTTTTCCCTTGTCGGTGGTTTTCGGTGCGGGATGGGGTTTTAGCATCTCTTCGAATATTTCAGGTTCAAGTGGAATTTTCCATCTGACTGCCGGACATGCTTGAAGATCCTTCAGCATTCTTTTAGTTTTTGCTGAGAGGACTACTTCCCATGGAGCTTTTTCCACGAGTGAGCATGATGCCCCCTGCGCGTCCACCTTTTTGGGTGCGTGCTTCTGGGGTGGGTTTACCCTTTAGTCATCAAACAGCACGAACTTTCCCTGCTGGTACTGGTTTTCAACCCAATTTTTGAAGATGTAGCAATCCTAAATTGGGTGGCTCATTATTCTATGATAGGACCAGTAATTGGGGTTGTTGACGTCGCTGGGTTGCGCTGGACACCGCGAGCCTGGCAATGTGATGAGGTTATTACGTATTACCGGTTCAAACAGTCTTCTCGTCTTGTCGCGGGGAAACGAGTAAGCACGTCCTAGCCTTTCTTCCAAGGACATGCGTGGTGCGCGTTGTTTTGGCGAACTGGCGATTTTGGGCCACTCGGCTGTTGTTGTGTGTTGGCAACGAAGGTTGCTTTACCTTTACCCTTATTATTTCGAGAGTCCTTATTTGAGGAGGAAGGCCCATGGCCCATCTGATCCATCTGGGCCAACTTGTCTATCAGCGCCTGGAAGGTTATGGGTTTGAAGAATGTCATGAACCGGGACACAGTCGATTGAGGATCGAGGGTCCCGATGAACATGCCCACGGCTGGAGACTCATTAATGCGTTGTTCGCATTTAGACCATAGGTTTCGCCACCGGATCGCGTATTGGACCCAAGTTTCTCCCGGCTTTATCCTAGCATTGATCAGTGCCGTGATCGACGTGCATTCACTTGCACTGGCAAAACGTTGCATGAATAGTAGTTTTATTTCTGTGAAGGTTTTCACGGAGTCATTTGGGAGCTCCGAGTATCATTCAAAAACTGTTTCTGACTAGCTTCTGACAAATTGGCGAAAGAACAGTTTGTCGTCGCCTCCTGTATTGCCGCATAGTGCTATGAATTGTGTGACATGCTGGTGGGGATTACCCATTCCTTTGTAGACGTGGAATTTGGGGATTGTATATCCTGGCGGGTACTTAATTTGGTCATACCTGGTTCTGACGAGTTGGTTGGCGGTTTCACTGGCTTGGTGAGATCTTATTTGCTGAGCGATGTAGTCATCTACGACCCACCTTGGATATTGTTTCTTCCTTGGCCGGAGGAGGGTTTGAT
The DNA here is from genome assembly GCA_030015575.1 of Agapanthus africanus. NCBI lineage: Eukaryota > Viridiplantae > Streptophyta > Magnoliopsida > Asparagales > Amaryllidaceae > Agapanthus > Agapanthus africanus. The sequence goes on from CM057337.1 coordinate 998,775,270, forward strand.
ATTTCCCCTCTGTCATTCTCGATAATTATCGACGGATCTTCGGCCGGGGGTTCCGGTTGGATCATAATCCCAACCATGCCCTGGAATAAGAGAGTCATCCGCTTGATATTAGCAGCTTGTTCTGCTGCCTCCTTATCTTTTCTTTCCAGCACCCGTTGCAAGAACTCGGTATCGGTCTCTTACTCTTGGCGCTGGTCAACTTCTTTTTCCGGACCTTCTTTTTGTCCGGTAAACGCTACCATTTTGGTTAGCATTTCTTGGAGCTTTTGCTGCTGCTCCTGAGCCTTTGTCAACGACCGAGTTTAAGGCCAGTGACTCACCGAAGCGCGGCTTTATTCTTTACCACTAGCCATATAGACCGTATATACGGTTATGCTTTCAGACTTGGGGCGTTTAGATCCATCGCCTCTAGAATTTGCCACGGGCGGTAGGATTTTTTCCGGCCTCATTCTTTTATGAGAAGTTGGAGCTGAAGGAGCCATTGTCATAGGCACCTATTTAAGAACGACCCCGTTGCATGGTGGAGGAGCGGTCTTTTTCTTGTCGGCCATTAGATCTTTTAGGTCGACGAGAGTAATTTCTATTAAGCACAGAGTCTTGGACTTTTCACCAGACTCTATGTATTTGCGAAGAGATATGTCGGCGAGGCTGCTCTGGCTATCGCTGCACAGGGGCCTCTACTGACGGAGGTGATTTTTTTACCACCGACGTTGGGGAGTTCTTATGTACCCTCCTGAGTGGGTCAAAGTAGTTTCCAGTTGGAACAACAACGTTGATATTTACTGCAGGAGCTGGTGGGGTAAGCCCAGAGGGAGTGTTGCCCCCAGCTTCTCTCACTCGGCGCCAGTGGCGACGTCGAGCATGCCTTGGAGTAGGAATCGCCTCAGTTTTGGAGGTGTCTTCGTCTTGCCCCTGTATTGCTCGAGGGTTTCGGTTGGTGTCATCCAGTTGAAGACCGACGTCCTTGTTGGAGTTTGAGCGGGATTGGCCAATCTTTCAAAGACCGACAGACTTGGAGGAGAAGCACTTTTATCGGCCTCGCCTGCAGCAGGAGTAAGGAGTGCTAGCCATTTTGGGGTAGCTTCTTTGAGTATCATAGGCTTTTTTCGGGCCTGTTTGAGTTATTTCTCAACCTGTTGAAAACTGAGACTTCAGGGTTTGACGGCTTGTTGATAGGAGCCGTCGTGGTTGCCAGCCGATCGAAGACCGACTTTCTGGGAGCTTCTCCTTGTGGTGTTGAGGCGCCAAAATTCATAGGCGGGAGTATGGTCCCAAAGAACGGTCTGGTAGTGGCTTGTGTGCCCTGCCCCACTGGCATTGAGAAAATGGAGGCCACGTTGGGCCAGTACATCACTTCTCCAGTTGAGGTGGAGCGGGGCTTGCTGTTGCATGAGGTGCAGTGGAAAGTCATTGATTTCTGCACATAAGCGAGATACCAAATTTTAGTACCTCTAACCCACGAGCAACCAATATGCCGAATGACGATTTTGTTCGCGATCACGATACACGAAATATAGAGTGGAAAGAGGAAGAGGTCCCACCGGGCGTGCCGGAATCTATTTACCGCCAAAAATAGGGACGAACTAGGATTGAACATCTTGCCTGAATTTGGGGGTAGATTCTATTTGAATATATCCATTCACCACTCCAAAGAAAACAAGTTGATTTATAGCACAATATATCGGAGGTTTGGACAAATGCGGCCGTTGTAGCAGATTTCATCAGATTCTCCCTCATTTGTCAGAGGTTTTTGATTGTGGGGACGATTTTCCCTGCAGCTGAAAGCCGCTGTAGTTAATTACGTTATCGCGTTGTGACAACCATTTTCTCTTTCTCCAGTAGTTCACTTCGTGTCGTGTGTTATTTTTTTTGTTATGAATGCCCGTGGATTGTATACGGAGACTAGTTTATGCGTCGTCCGTAGGGCGCGGATTAGTCTAAATTCGTATATTTTAGATTTGGGTTTGAAAATATTTTGTTTTATTTAAGGACCATTAATCTAGTTTGAGATTAAGGTCAACTTAAATATATAACCATTTGGGCTCAGTTTATTTTAACTAAGGATACATTTAGTCCTATTTGAGACTAAGATCAACTCAGCAACATTTTAAGAATCATTTTTATTTAAGATCTAACAACAGAACATTTGGGCTCCGTTGCAAACAACTTCAGAGAGACTTAGCCATTTGGGCTTGGTCTGCACAGCCTTTTTTTATTCGGAAGTGCTAAGCATTTGTTTGGGGCTCTGTTTGCTCAGCCTAGGGCTTTCTCCATTTATTCAGAAGTGCTAAGCACTTATTTGTGGCTCTGACGTTCACGTGTGTATCATGTGAGGCGCTCGGATATGGGTGCTGCCCAATCAGTGCTAGGCATTTTAGTCATTTTGACTAAATTTATAGTGCCCAGCACTTTTAAACAGCGCTCACGTGTGTTACACATGAGGCGCCAAGCCTTCTGTTTTGGGTGCACACGTGGGAAGCACGTGAAACGCCGGGTCTTCTATTTTGGACGCTCACGTGGGAAGCACGTGAGGCACCGAGACTCATCTTTTAGGAATCTTTTAGGCGCTCACGTGTGTTTCACGTGAGACGTCGAGTCTTTTTCATTTTAGAGATTGAATCTCTGTTAATATCATTTTGGCCATTAATGATCACCAAGATCTATGTTTTGAAGATCTAGGATTGTTTTTTTATTGAAAAACTGAGTTCTTCTGTTTCTTTTACAAGATCTAGGTTCCCTGTTTGCAAAGAAATTAAATCCTTAGAACATACGTTCTCTTCTCTCTCTTTTTTAAACCGGTTCTTTCTCCTAAATTTTGAGTTTGAAGAACAGAATCTCCCCAATGAGAATTAAATTCTCAACTTGTGGAGAGATTTGCTTTTGCGAATTTCAGATCAGAGCAAGAACTAAGTTTTTTTTATGAAGGGCTAAACCCTTATTTTCTTTATTCTAGGCAAAGAAGATATATTTAATCTCTCTCTTTTTTAACCTAGGGTTTTAAAGGAGGAAGGTCTTCTTCAAAGAGAATTGAATTCTCTGTTGCAGTCTCTATCATTTTATTTTTTTAGAAGCTTATTCATCTTTTTTGAGACTTGAAGTCTCCTATCCTTTATATAAGAAAGGAAAATTGCTAATTAGTTTGAGAAAATCTCCCATTTGAGAGATACCAATTGATTTAATTGGCCTCAAAAATTATTTAGGGGATTTTATCCACCGTTAGATTTTTGATCTAGTGAATTTCTGTTTTACAGAATATGTATTCTTATTTTTTTAACAAAATTAGAGAAATATTTTCCCATGGGTAAAATTTAATTCTATAAAACGGTGATTTTTAATCACCATTGGATTTTTAATCCAAGCGTGCTTTGTTTAACAGAGCACAATCTTTCTTTGTTTAGAAAGATATAGAGAAATATTTCTCATATTAGAATTTAATTCTTTCATTGGATTTTTGATCCAACCGAAAATATCTTTTTTATTTAGAAAGATTAAGGAGATATTTTCCCCTAATAGAATTTAATTCTACTATCGGATTTTTGATCCAACAGCTCTGTTTAACAGAGAATGTCCCCAATTTTTTAGGAAAATATTCCCCATGTAGAATTTAATTCTACCCTTTTTAATTTGGACGTTGACGCTTACGTGTTATTCACGTGGACGCCACTTAAGAATTTAATTCTTATATGCCGGCGTTCACGTGAGTTTCACGTGAGGCACCGGCATAGGACTTTTTAATCCTGATAAGTGCTGGTGCTGGTGCTCATGTGTTAAACACATGAGGCACCGCCTGATAGATTTTTAAAAATGTACTTTTTTTATGAAAGAAAATGAACCAAAAACTCAGGCGACTTGAAGTGATCAATCATTACGGTCCAATACTCCTCCGTCCATGTTACGGCTTTTGCCGCCTATTTCGTCTCATCGGTGGCGGCCTTCTTGCATTTTCTGTGGACAGAGTGTTTCCGATCACGCCAACTCCCCGACATGTATATGAATAGTCGGTCTCGAACGACGTGTAGAGGAACGGAGGAGCTGCCAATCCACCAGACTATGGAGAAGCGCACCTACAAAGAAACACCGAAAATAAATTGGGGTCAAACATATATATATATATATATATATATATATGCATAAGTAATAAATTTACGAATGCTTAATTAAATAAGCTTACCAAAATCTCATCTAAGACCACTTTCTTCTTGACCTCTAAAGCCCTCGATGTCCAGTCCACTGGCACGTAACTGGCTCCCGATTTCACCAAATGCGGCATGCGATTCTCGTTATTGTAGATCGAGACACAAAATTTGTTTAGCTGTTTTGCTTCGGTATCAACGAAATCCCTAATCGCTGAAAAGTGCACATTGATCTTTGAGCCGTCTCGAGAACGAGTCCGTACATCATTCACCTGTATGGGGCCCCTTCTCCCAGGACCCCGATCACAGCCACGGCCATGACCACGGCCCACGGAACTAGATCTCACATCCCCCTCATTTGTCCACGTCCACGAGCCCCACGAGAAAGATAAGCCATATCTTGAAAAAATAACCAATGCGAAAAACATATACAGTAACAATTTAAAGAAACATGTAAGCAAAATTATATGGGAGTAGATGAAATGAAACAATTAAGCAAATTATATAGCTGTAGATGAAAGAAAAATGCGATAAACTAAAATTTTAAATTGTATACAGGATTATGGATATTACAGAAAGTTAAAATTTAATGTTAATCGTCATCTTCGGTAGCGCTGCTCTCACTCGCTGAATTTTGTTCTGAGTCATCGATGAATTGGTCTGGTGCACACGTTATTCGTTTTCTTCCACGGGTAGTTGATCTTCATGATCCGTCTTCTACAATAATCTCCGGATCGATATCAGCTCTTAAAAGATTAACGTCATCGATATCTAGGGTCAGGTCTTGTAATAGTGTGACTGGCATGCTTGGGCAGCTAATTTCAAGATTTTCATCATCAGGATTTCCCATGTTAAAATAGTCTTGCGAATTTGTGCTGATAGCGACATGCCAGACAGCATCCCTAGGGTCATCGACATAAAAACACTGACGTGCTTGACTCGCTGATATGTAAGGATCATTCGTGAATGTGAGTTTTGAAGAATTTAGTAGGAGTAGCCCGTTTTCTACTTTGTATCCACCTCCTTCTGTCTTTGATATCATACCACATGCAATTGAATATAACAACTCTGTGTGCATGATAACGTATCTACACTATATCTTGCAGGACATCGTAGTAATCAAGTTGTCATGTGGTTGGATTGATATATTTAGATGATGTGTAATCTCTTTTGGTTGATGTAAAAAAACACCGTAGTATTGAAACTTTCTATGTACTTCTCTATCTTATGTATGAAATCTATATCTGTCACGCCCCGCTTCCCAAAATACGGAATACGAGGGGTAGACAAGGCCAGCCATGCTCCTACGGTCAAGGAAATGTCCTGCCGTAGTCACACTTCGGCTTCTAGTTTTTCATGGTAAACAGTAAATGATGCGCAGGTAATGAGAAATGCAGTAACTGAAAGAAACAATGTAAAGAACTGACCTGAAGTGGAACAAACGAATGTAACTCTGAATAGCAAGTCAGGGTGTCTGTGATACACGCCTAATTCTGGTCCAGGCTAAATCTTCTCCTCACACTGAGCATGCATACTCAGGTCGTCAGAGTGACACAATACCAATATAATATATATAAATCATGTGACAACTCTACAGTAGTAACCGATATGTGTAACAATAAATCAATGACAACATGGATATGAATATGCGGTAATCAATGCAGCGGAACAGTAAAAGCAGTAGAACGACATGCCGCGTATGTCAACATGGTAAATAAGATACATCAATGCCAGTATTCCTAACAGTCTCTAAGTCTCACTGTACAGGTCACTAAGCCTATCTTCAGTCCAAGTGTGCGAGTCAACCACTCGCGAGTGTCCTCCACCCAAGGGTAGAACCCAAGGGCAAGGGACCACGGGCCCAACATGTATATCACGGTGATAATCACATACCCTGTAAATCTCCATATATCTCCCTAAATATATAAGCCGGCATGGGACTCCCGAGATTCTGTTGAACTCACACTTAAACTATCCCACACCCCGTGGTCTACATCAAATGCTAACCATAACCCTAAATATCAATCGGTCTGTGACAAGTCTGCGCGAGAACTGGAGGCAGGACCTCCATCAAGCACGTCCCGACTAATACCTAAGATAAATGGCAGTGTATGATGCCTTATTTGTGACACCCGTGCAAGAGCTTCCATAAGTGTCCCATACCACTTATAGTCACACGTACACGTGTCCCACATACGTCGACAATGCAATATAATGATAAGGTTCACTGATTGTGTACAAGTACGTATCACTTTCACTTATTCACTGATACACGAACACTGACGTACGTGCCACAATCATCACTAATATCTAACACTGGGTAATGCACGTTATCACTAGGTTATCAATGCAATGACATGTGTATGATATGATGCGTGAATAGTATATAAGCATGATTAGGATGTTATGAAACAGTATTCTACCACTTGCACGATTTATCATAAGTCATATGTTTACAGTTTAATGAAACAATGAACGGGGAATAAATAGTATGTTCAGTTATCTATCCATTGAATTTAGTTTCATGTCAATCGGGTTCCCGGACCACTAGTTATAGTCATTTCATTTTAAGCGTTCACGGCTGGAAATCTGGTTTCAGAATCAGGAATCCGTTTCGCAACGCATTTTAATCCCAGTTGGGATCAGATTTTAGCGACGCGACAGTTGGATGAAATCTAAGGTTTTCAGTAATCTTTTCAACGCAACAAACGGTTTCTCAATCGCGTCTGTACGTTAGGAGTTATAATCTATTTAATATTAACATGTCAATTCTGATTCTGTTGGGACTGTTATGCGTCCCGATCTCTTAAATTACAGATAAAATAGTAAAAGATGACGAAACAGGATGAAACCACCTGTATTATCTAGATAAAAGATTCACCTATAATAAAAAGCGGGGTTCCGCAATCTACGAGTTAAGGAGATCATGTGGTACCCATTACGGAACAGAAAGCAACAACTGGAGTCGCTCTGGACTGCAGTCCAGAGTCGCACTCCGATCCAAATATCATCACAATTTAAGTACAGGAATACCAGGAAACCAGTATAGGGTTAAAGTTCGTCGAGTCATCTTCGATTTGAGCCCTGGAGCGCGTCATTCCAGTATGTATATAATTTATGGCGAATTTAACGGTTCTCAGGTATAATAAAATTCCAGTTTCAAGAGTAAACTTAGGGGTAGTAGTTTTAATCGTTAACGGTCCTATTTTCCAACGAAAATTGCACAAGATATCCATCACTACAGGGGCCACTATAAACACTCCAGTTCCGTCAAATTAGAAAAGTATTTTCTTTGGGAACATGCATCGAACAGGTACGTAATATAACTTATCAGGAAAAATTTCTGTGGAATCTATACAAATTTAATTTGTAACAAAGATAACTTAGCATGTAGCAAGTAGAGAACTAGCCTGGAGGCGTCTTGGCGATGCACGGCAGTGGTAACGGCACGAACGCGCGATGAATGGTGCGTGTAGTGTTCGCGGCCTCGGCTCTTGGATTCGACGGCTCGGTGGTTGCGACGGTGATTACTACGGTGACGGTTATGATCGCAGAGATGACAAGGACACCAGTGCCGCCGATAGAGTCGTCAACGGTGGCTGTTGCGGTGATGGCAACCAAGGGTTCGACGGGGCTTGAGCTCGGCTTCGAGAGTGTGAGCTCGGTGGTGGGTTGAGTAGGGAATGATGTTTTAGGGTGAGTCACTATAAGAGGATGGAGAGTGAGAGGGGGAGAGAGTGAGATCTGCTAAAGAGAGGGGAGACAGAGGGGTTGAGGGGGAAGAGACAAGGATTAGAGAGAGAGAAACAGAGGAAGGAGAGAGAGTTAGAGAGAACTGAGAGAGTGAGGGAGAAAACCAGGGGAGTGAGAGACAGAGAGATGGAGAGTGAAAGAGAGGGATAGAGTGAGGGGGAAATGAGAGAGAGAGAGAGAGAGAGAACTGAGAGTGAAAAACAGAGGAAAGGAGAGAGAAGGAGGGAGAGATGCAGGGATTGTCAATGGCGATGGAGAGGGAGGAAGGCCGGAGGTGAAGGTGGTGGCTGACGCGCAGCGAAGGGGCTCGGGGCAGTGGGTGTAAGGTGTTTGGCGATGAAGACGACGACGACGAGCTGCGTCGACGATGGTGGTCGAAGCTTGGAGGTTGATGGATGTGGGATTGTCGAGGACGAGGGTGTTGCGAAGAGGTGAGGTGAGGAGTGAGTGGGTGAGGCGGTGGTGGTGTTCGGGGATGATCGACGATCGTTGGAGGTTGCAGGTGGGTGCAGATGGTGGGTTCGAGGGAGGTTTTGAGTGGAGAGAAAGTGAGGAGGTGATGGGGCGACGAGGTTAGAGAGGGGAGTGCGAGGGGTCGCGTGTTGTGGGAGTAACGCGCGCGAGCATAGGCGCAAGCGACGGCGTGGATCACGGCGGAGGAAATGGATCGCGAGCGGGAATCATGGGAAGTAGCCGTTGGGAAGATGCACTGTAGGTGCGGGTCGGGTTCACGGAGGCGGGCGCGGGTAGGAGGAATGGGCCGGGCCGGGACAGGGCTGAGAGAAGGATTTAGTTTTTAATTTAATTGAATTGGTTGTTGGGCCGGGGCTGGGAAAAATCAAAAAAATAAGGAAAAAGAATGGGGCCGGCTTGGTGGGCAGTTGGGGGGAAAATTTGGAATAAATAATAAAAGGTGATAGGCTGAGGGAAATGTGATTATTTAGGAGAAAATTGAGTGTTAGGCCAGAAATAAAACGGAGAGGCAAAAATGAAAGGGCCGGCTGAAGGAAATAATTTGGGACAATTTTGGATGCTATGGGGTTTGGGTTTTATCAAAATAATTAAATAACAAAATTTGGTTTAAAAAGGGAAATATGGATTTTAGGCGTATAAAAGAACCGGGTCTTACAATATCTATTAACGACATAACCAGGAAGACGCTCAACTAGTGGATCTGCTTCAGAAGCAAGTATTTTTATATTTTCTGTTATGTTGGCATCTACGTCTGTATGAACCTAATAAGGCATGATAAGTATTAGAAAAAAATCGTATTTAGTTTAAGGGATGAGACTGTTGGGGTCAAAAATTATACCCCGTTGACCAAGTCAAAGTCATAGTCAACGCCTAGTCAAGTAGGCCCGATCCTAAGTTAGCGAACTCAAATCCAAGCAAGCGGACCCGAGCCCGGGTCAAGTGGGCTCATGTCCGAGCCGAGCACAAGCATAAAAAGGCTGCCCCCTATGACAAGGAATAATTGTTAAAGCAATAAATAGACTTAATATAAGTTCTATGAATAAATGTAATAAAAATGGGCAAATAACCCAAATTATGTAAAAGCCCATGATTTATGTGCGAAAGAAAAAAAACACATGACATGAGAAACGCACATGTGTCATTTTGAAAAGCCCATGGGGGCATATGTAAAATGTAAAGCCTGTATAAGGTATTATAATGAATGATAAGAAAAAAGATTCTTCCCATATCAATCTAGGATTTTGTGCCTTCTCCTACTTCAAGATTTTAAATCTTCTTCTTTCTCTTTTTGAATTAAATCAAGAGTTTAACTCTTCTTTTCCTAAAAGGAAATAGTTTTTCACCATAAAAACCTTGAAGGGGAGCTCAAATCTCCCATCAAATCTTTAAAAGGGAAGATTTTAAATCTCATCGCCCTTTTTCCAAAATCCAAGAAAAAGAGAAGAGGAAGAAGGAAACCCATCTCTAAAAGGTTCATTTTTAGGGGGATCTAAGACTCAAAAGAGAAGAAAGGGATCCCCTTTCATCATCCAAGATCCAAGATTTAGATTTTGAAGTTTCAAGAGACCTCTTTCTTTGGTTTTCTTCTCAAAAATCTTTTGGGAGTTTATCTTCAGACAAAAAAATCTTTTGGGAGTTTAAATCCAAATAAAAAAAATTCCTTTTGGAGAGTTTAACTCCAAGTAAAATCCCTCTTTTCTCAAGAATTTAACTCTAAAGTCCTTCAGGAGTTCAACTCCCAGCCCAGGGGTTAAGCCCCCTTCTTCCGCTAGTGTTTCCAGCCGGCTTGTGCTGCCCACGTGGCCTGTTGTGCCCAGCGGTCGCGTGCCACGCATGTGACCCGCTAGCGCCCAGCCGTCACGTGACCCGCTGCCACCAGTGGCCATGTGTCGTCTCACGCGTCCTTAGGACGCTCCTCATTCCTCTTTTTCCACACATTCTACACTCAAAACATTTCTCCCGTTAGGAAAAAAATTCTAATGGGGCGCTACCCCGCATCCCATAAAGGGGCTGCTAGTTCCCTTGACCCCAGCCCGTTATCCAGGTAGCGAGACCCCAGTAAAATTTGTGAGGCCCCCGAAACGTCCAAAACACTTCCAAAACACAACACACGCATACTGCACATTAAGTTCGCATGATCTGTTTGACCTGTTAATCGGAGGTTCTCTCACTCCCAAGAGTAAATGGGCAATTAACGGCAGCTTAGTCCGCAGCTGCCGGAGATTCGGATCCGCTCAATCATTAAACCGCAGCCTGCCCCAGGCAAGGGGAATCTGTATACGCCTGACAAGCGCGCGCATTCCTATTTCAATAAAGTGATGAAAAACACTTTACAGATTCTGGCACGTCCGGTGGTACTTTTTTCTCCTCCAATGTTTCGGGTCAAGTGTTCATGGGAGCTCAATTAATATATGTTGATTGTCTGTACTGAAATCCTGTTCCTTTATGCAGATTAAAAACTTTCAACCTTAATTTCAAGCAAATATGTCTCCAAGGATGAGCTCGGCTCTCAACGCAACTCCCATCACCTACACGATGAAGATGGACGCCAGGACGGTTCTCCCGGCCAGTCTCGGACGACAATTGAAGGAGCCGCTGTTACCATTTGGCTCCATTATGTTATACCAATTAACACCATCCTGGTTCCTCAGGCCCCGGTAACAGATAAGCCATCCTTAAAAGGCAGGAGGCCAAACATAGTGATTTCGAGGGCACCACAGCCTAAGCGCAAGTTGGTGTTCGAACGGCTTTCCTTGGCCCCCGGCTGTAGGCAAAGTTGTCGGAGCAAAAAAGGCCGCCGGTTGTCACGGGCAAGCCCATGCAATACTTTCGACGAGTGCGTAAGTGGATGTCTTTTCAAGACTCTCTACCAGCAGACCCACGACGGCTTCCCGAAGAGCAGAAGCCCGCCAGGCGCTCAAAACAGAGAAGCTAAGGCTGAAGCAGCTATGGTATAGAGCCAACAAAAAGGCGTGGGCTTCGGCAAAACTGGATTTTTTGGAGTTCCAAGATCTTAGCTGCCTCGTAAAGACGACCATCTCAGCCGTAAGATCCACAACTCTTTTGAACTTTTGAAGTGGGTCAAGAGAAATTCTATGACCGCGAAGATCAAGAAGACGACAATTCGAACTGTGCCACGAAGGGATATGTCCAAGCCTCAACACAAAAGGCACTCTATTCGGGAGTTTATCAATCACTATGTGCCTGTGAAAGCAGCAGGGGAAGACCAGAAAAGAAGCACCAGCGCCACTCAATAATCCGGTTAGGCCAACCGTCTTCGTATGATTGTCCTTTCCTGAAGCGGAAGGGCCAGGACAGCGGTCCGCGAAACTAGTCACCGGTTGTAAAAGGACGGACAAATATGTTATCCACATGGTCTATATGACAGGTACGCGCTCCGGTGACAACCTTCGCAGCAAAATAAAGGATGGGGACACCACATCCCAAGCCCAATTTGGTTTGAATGTGGCTGCCCCTTCCCAAGATCAGCCTCCTCCGCAGGATGATGAAAACCCTCTCGATGAGGCCGATAGGCAGAAAGATCCCTCAGTCCATATGGAATCAAGCTCGGACAGCGAAGAAGTGTCGAATTTCCGCACCCGGACCGCAGAGCAGGAGCTCCTCCAACAGCTCCGAAAACAACTTCGAAGTAAAGATAGGGAGATGGCCAAGATCTACTCTAAAATTGACGACTTGACCAATTTTGTGATGCAGCTCATGGCTCAAGTTGCTCGGACGCCCTCCAATCAAGCGCAAGTCTCTACTCATGAGCCAGGCGATAATGACCCGAAGCGACCGATGCATGTCCCTTCATGTCCGAATATGGGCTAGCTACACGAAAACCGATCGTATTCCGCTTTTGGGGACATCTTGGCCCCAGATGGTGTCATTCGACTGACGCAAGATCAGATAATGGATTTGATCACTAGAAAAGTTAAAACATTGGGGCCCAAGCCGAAGCTCAAAATACGTTGGCAGCAGTGGGAGGTTGTACCCTGCGTACTACGATTTGATCGAATTTCTAATCGAATATGTCATTCATAGATTCGGGAGATTCGATGGGATAGGAAATATGAATCAACACGTTGCCCACTTTAAAGTATCATGCGGAAACACAGGGGCAACGCTGCGCTTCTTCTCCGTAAATTTTTCAGCTGCCTGACTGGTGTCGCTTTCAACTGGCACGCGAGCATACCAGACGATTTTGTCACTACTTTCACCCAAATGGAGTCTCTATTTCGGTAAAGTTTCATGAGTGTCAGCGACAAAATCTCCATTGCTGACCTTGTGAGAACCAAGCCGAGGAAGAACGAAAGAAACACGGACTTCATTGCCCGATGGCGTAATCTCACCGTCAAGTGTGAGCCGCCGTTAGAACAGGACCAATCCGTCAGCCTCCTCATTAGGAACCTCAGCAAATGGATGGTCTCATTCTTATCTACCGCGGGCCTCAAAACGTTCCAGGAGCTGACCAAGAAGTTTCAGATATTGGAACGTTCGAAGCAAGAGTCTATCTCGGACTCTCAAAATGACAAGCCTTGGAAGAGCCAAAAGGATGACCACCGTAAAGGTGGGAACTCCAACATTACTAATGCCTTCAATGCGTCTGACAATGAAGACAAACGAACGGCGAACGGACAAAATACCGACCGGTCTCAAAAGCCAGTACTGGGAGGAGAAGGACCGGCTCTAGAAGAGAGGAAAAGTAAGGTCTACTCCTACAAAAGAGACAAGGTCCGAAAGATATTCAAGGATGCCTTGATGAATGGTTTACAATTGCCGAACCCAAAGAGACTGCACAAAGAAAGCATGACCGACAACGTTCTGTATTGCCCATACCACAGAATATTGGGCCACATCATCGAGGATTGCTACGTATTCAAAGATTGGGATGAGAAACAGTATAAGGCGGAAGAAATCTCATTGTCTCCTGGCGTGTTGACAAATGATCAAGCTTCAACCACCAACTTCATACAGACAGAAGTTGAAGCCTTCTAGAGGCATGCCGCTGAACCGTCTGCCCCAAGAAATGAGGAAATCTATCGCAACCTCCGTGAAATGTATACGTATCCAACAAGATGGAGAAAATGCTAAAACAACTTCAGAAAGAGCCTAGAGTCGAGTGAGGGGGAAAAAGAGTCCACTGCCCTGTCCACCAATCCGAGACAAGCGGGCTCGAAGTCCAAGAAGCTCAAAAAGAAGAAAAAGAAAGATACGGCTCGACGCGAAGAAGAGTCTGCAAGGAGAACGACCATTCAAAAATACATCGATTCTCTCGAAGACTATGTACAAAAGTAAAGAACCCATATCCAACTGAAGAAATTCTTCCCTATAGAAGCCACAGAAATTTTGGAAGAGTTGGAAGAGGATGCCGATGATAGGGTCCTTATTGTGACTTGCTACGCCATCCATCTTGGTAGCGACTCTGAAGAGGAGCTCTATTTTCCCGAAGAGGACGATGAGCTCACTACAAAAGCCAACCAAATCAGCTCAAAAGCAGTAAGGCTCTAGTGCCAAGACAAGGTAACGCCTCAAAGGAAAAGGAAAAACATGCGGATAATGAAGAAGACGGCGAAGATCCGACTCATTGAGACTCAAGCTCTTCCTCGGTAGACTATAACGTCTTGGCTCACCTCCGGAAGCTTCCATCCCTCTTAAGCATCTATGATGCTCTAGTTCTATCCATGGAGCTTAAGGACTTCCTCATTCACGCTCTACAAAATCTCGAGCAGTACCAGGCTCGCTTCGCGGAAATCAATATAAAAGAAGCCAAGTACACCCTGCACACAGCTGCGGTCACATTTAAAGGTGAAGACCTGCTACTAGGAATAGCTGAGCATAACGGGCCGCTTTACGTGACAGTGTACAGCGATAGAGATCGGATTAATCGCATATTGATTGATCCGTGGTCCTCAGTGAACATCATGAACTTGCGAACTCTAAAGAATTTATCAATGGTCGTCCAACACGTGTCAAGGGAAAGGATTGCCATCCAAGGTTTCAATCAAAACTGCCAGCAAGTTTTGGGATCTATAACTTTGCCAATCAGATTTGGAGATCTACAAACCGAAACTAAGATATACGTGATCGACGCCGACACGTCCTATAAGATTCTTCTAGGATGACCATGGCTTCACGGTTACGACATCGTTCCGTCAACACTCCATCAATGCATGAAGTATACCAACAATGACGAAGAAAGACGCATTGATGGAGACATACAGCCGTTTGGTGTACATGAAATCCAATACGAAGGTTCTCGGTACTTTATGAACCCCCAAAATGCTGAGCTGCAGTCGGCTAAAGACAAGAGGGCTCAAGGTCTCAAAAACAAATCTGAGCCGCAGTCGATTAAAGAAAAGAGGGCCCAAGGTCTCAAAATCAAATCCGAGCCAGTCGTCACTTTCAAAGGTAAAAATCCCCAAGCGCGCCCGCGTCTTGGCAGTGACCTAATGAATCTGACGCTGAAATTCCATCCCTCTATAAAAATCACGCTCATTTCAGTAGCAATACGGACGAGTATGATACCGAAGACCCATTCGGCAACAAGATCCGCCCTCATCTCGGCAGCGATACCGAAGAATCAGAGGAAGAGGACCAGTCTTGCAACAGTTGTGCTGATCGGACTCTCATGCAAAAAGCAAAGCTAAAAGAAACTTTCGAAGTCACACAAGGGTCTCTAGCCATCACCAGGGTTCCGGAACAGATGAGCAAAGAGATTGACGTGTTGTCAGTCTCCACCGTAGACCAGCTAAAAACCTTCTATGTTCCCAGAAGAAACAGCGGACAGAAGGGCATTCTGTTCTATGGGTCAAACTATGTAGTGCGCCCGGACGATTTGTCCGCGATGTGCCTTCCCTATGAGAGAGGTATAAGAGCCATCTTAAAACCCAAATATTATACGTCCGAAATACGGGAATATTTTAAAAGGTGCGGATGTGGTTATACTAAACAAACTCCAAAACAAAGTTTTATGAGAGGCTATGACACCCGCCTCAGGTCCGATCGCTCATCAATGAGCGAGTCCCAAATAGACGGAGCCTACATTTTATGCGACCCGACGCCAAATCATGCTACGTGATCTATGTTGGTGAAGCCAGCGGAGAGTCGAATGATGACGATGAACCAGCTGATCCATAAGAAGCCCCTCAAGAGCTCGAAGATGGCGGACATGCAACATTCGACGAGCTAACCGAGATTGATTTAGGGACGCCCGATTATCTAAGACTGACCTACATCAGCTCACTCTTGTCAGAGGAAATGAAAGAGTAGATAATCGCCCCGATGCACGAGATCTTCGACTGCTTCACGTGGACGTACAAAGAAATACTTGGCCTCTCCCCTGAAGAGGTCATGCATAAGCTGGCTATTTCTCCTGATGCTAAACCAGTCAAGCAAGCTCTTCGAAAAATGAGAAGGGAGTTGGAAGAAAAGATCATCGAGGATACTAAGAAATTCATCGATGCCGGCTTCATCAGAGAAGAGAAATACGCGGACTGGATTGCATGCATCGTCCCGGTAAAGAAGAAAAATGGGCAGATCCAGGTTTGTGTCGATTTCAGGGACCTAAACAAAGTGTGCCCTAAGGACGATATCCCGCTCCCGGTCATGGAAATGATGGTCGATGATACCTCAAATTATGAGCTGTTTACTTTTATGGATGGTTCGTATGGATACAATCAGATAAAAATGTCGTCCGAGGATGAGAAGCCCCGATCGGAATATACTGTTACAAGGTGATACCGATCGGACTGAAGAATACGGGCGCTACATATCAAAAGGTAATGACAAAGATCTTTAATGACCTAATCCACAAAGTCTTCGAATGTTATATTGATGACTTAGTCATCAAGACTAAAGCTAAAGCCAATCACATCCAAAATCTTCGAATTGTCTTCACCAGATTGAGAGAGTACAATCTAAAAATGAATCCTCTAAAGTGCGCCTTTGGCGTAGCATCGAAGAAATTCTTGGGCTTCATAGTCTGGCACCAAGGGATCGAGATCGACCCATCGAAGATAAAGGCAATCGTGGAGATGCCTCCTCCAAAGAATCTGACGCAGTTAAGATCTTTCCAAGGCAGGCTCACGTACATAAAAAGGTTCATCTCAAACCTGTCAGGGAGATGTCGACCTTTTTCAAAGTTATGAAGAAGGGAGCTCCTTTTGTCGAGGACGCCGAATGTCAAGAAGAATTCGAAAGCATCAAGTGGTACTTGCTGCACCCTCCAGTGCTCGCTGCTCCTATTCCAAGTAAACCGTTGATTCTCTATACCGCCGCGTTAGATGAATCACTCGGCCCCCTCCTCGCCCAAAATAATGAGGAGGGAAAAGATAATGCCCTCTACTACCTCAGCCGAACATTAGTTGGGTCGGAGCATAAATACTCCCCGGTCGAAAAGCAATGTTTAGCCTTGATATTTGCCGTAAAGAAGTTGAGGCATTATCTGCTTGCTCACCGGGTTATGCTGATCTCCAAGATCGACCCGCTGAAATATTTGATGACCAAGGCGGGTCTAACTGGTAGAATGGCCAGATGGGTTGTCATGCTGCTTGAGTTTAACATAGTCTATATTCCTCAGAAAGCAGTAAAATGGCAAACTTTCGTCGACTTTCTAGCTGCTCATCCCATACCTGAAGGGTCACTGCTAAATTGCGAGTTATCCGACGAACAAGTGTTGCACCTCGAAGACGACGAGCCATGCTGGGAGCTCTACTTCGATGGAGCCTCATCAATAAAGACCTCCAGCAAATCAAGCATCCCGCAGATAAAAGCAAGGATAGGGTTGGTGTTCATCACGCCATCGGGAGGAACCATACGAAGTTCTTTCGCTCCTACCGAGCCTTGCATAAAAAACGAGGCTGAGTATGAAGCTCTGATAGCTAGCATGGAGCTCGCCATAGAAATGTAGATCCCTTAGCTACGTGTTTATGGTGATTCCCAGCTAGTCGTCAACCAAGTAAGCGGCGAATACAAAATATTTAAGTCCAATTTAGCTCGATACATAGGCCGAGTGGTGGAGCTCATGAAGCGTTTCACCAACATTGAACTGATGATAGTTCCCAGGGTGCTGAACAGAAAAACCAAAGCACTGCGCCTAACCAAGGAGCTGGCTGATCCTGACATAGATGAAATTCTGATCACAGTCAAGAGCTGTCAAATCCTGCCTCTTGTCACTTTACGAGAAGTAGAAATCGTAAAACAAGAGAATGGTCCTGCTAAAGAAGCTCAAGTTATGAGGGACGAGCCCGATTGAAGAGAACCCTTCGTAGAATATCTCCGATATGACAAGTTGCCTGAAGAAAAACTCACGAGGGTTCAGTTAAAGAAGAGAGCTCTCCGGTATGTGTTCGTGAATGACACGCAATACCGCAGGTCGTACGACAAGTTTTGGCTCAGGTGTCTGTCCCCGGCCGAAACCCGAGAAATCATGAAAGAAATTCACTCGGGCATTTACGGAGATACCAATCCGGTCCCAAAATGTAGCTTCAAATCAAACGGCTTGGATATTACTGGTCTACCATGATAAAGGATTGACAAGAGCATGCGAAGAAATGTCATCTATGAGAAATTCACAGTGACTTAATTCACAAGCATCCTAATCCGTTGCATCTTACAGTGGCGTATTAGGCTTTCGAAATTTGAGGCACTGACATAGTTGGACTGATTAATCCTCCATCATCCAAAGGCCACTGGTTCATATTAGCCGCGACGAACTACTTCTCCAGATGAGCTGAAGCTGTCCCGCTAAAAGAAGTCAAGACAGAAGACATTCTGAAATTCTTCTGGCATAACGTCCTATACCGCTTCGGTAAGCCGAGAAGAATCATATCTGACAACGGCCTTCTTTCAAGAGCTTCAAAGTTTTAACGTTCGCTACTCAATATAAGATAGACTGGAGATATTCTTCCATCTATAATTCAAGAGCCAATAGGTTAGCCTAAGCCTTCAACAAAACCCTGTGCAAACTCCTAAGAAAAAATACCTCGGCCAATAAATGAGACTGGGATCTGAAGCTCTATGGGGCGTTGTGGGTATATCGTACCACACTTCGCACTCCGACGCAGTCCACTCAATACTCGCTGCTCTTCGGAGTGGATGCAGTCCTCCCCCTCAAAGTTGAAGTTCCAAGCCTAAGGATGGATGTCCGGCACAATCTGACGGAAGAGGAAAACGCTCTCCTTTGGCTTGAAGAGCTCGAAAAGCTCGATGCGCTAAAACAAAGAGACTCGCGGTACAGCAAAATCTGGAGTTGTACCCAGCCCAAATATCGCGGGCCTATGATAAGATGACCCGTCTCCGTGCTTTCAAGAAAGGCGAGTTGGTGTTGGTCCTCAAAAGACCGATCATTCCTAACCGAACTGCCAAGGACAAATTCGAACCAAATTGGGAAGCGTCATACGTCATCGAGAAAGTGTTTGACGGAGGATCCTACCAACTGATAAGTGCCGAGAGAGAAAGGCACATGTCACCCATCAATGGACGATATCTCAAGAAATATTACGCATGAATTGTCCAAGTCGCAGGCGAATTGAGCACACCAGCCCTGCGGTCTGGATCATACATCACGTAAAACTGTATACGATCCACGGGCACAAACAAGCCAAAATATCTCAAAGTCCCGAAACCGCGATCAACAGCCCTACGGTTTGGGTCATACATCCTGTAAAACCGTATGCAATTCACGGGCATAAATGATCTCTATCTCCCCTAAGTCCCGCCAGCGAGGCTACATTTGAAGTCCCACTGGTGATGAAGCTCCACCAACAAGGCAATCTCAAAAAAAAGGTGCAAACTCATGAAAAGAGATGAAGATACACTCGCAAAGTCATCTCGACATTGTAAGGAGAATATCTCCACGTGAGATCCTTACAACTCACAAAGGGGCAACATACTTAGGAATCATGGGGATTCCTAAGGAGAATCTACACCTACGGAATCCTCTCGACTTGTATGGAGAAAATACTTTTATGAGACCCTTACGACTCATAAAATTAAAAAAAAGCCTTAGACGACAGAGATCTAAACCTGTCTCCTAAGTCATCGTTCCACAACGGGAAAGGACAAATAATGAGTTGCTCCTGCCGCTACGCTTTAGTGTTAACGGTGCTGATAACGACCCAAAACCCAAATCCCAAGTTTTCCAAGGGCAAATGATGGATCGCTTCCGGCGCTATTCCAGTGTAACGATACTGATGCCAAGTCAAAATCAAAATCAAAATCCTAAATTCCCTAACGGCAAATGATGAGTCTCTCCTGATACTATTCCAGTGTAGCGATACTGATTACAAACTAAAGCTAAAATTTCTACATCTTCCGATAGCAGGTAAAGCTAAGATCGACCACCATGTCGCAAAACGGAGCCCGGTATCGACCGCCATGTCGTAAAAAGCAGCAAATCAAGTATCGACCACTATGTCGCAAAAAGGAGAGAAACCAACATCGACCACCATGTCACAAAAAGGAGAAAATCAAGTATTGCCCGCCATGTCACAAAAAGGAGCAAAGCCAACATTGACCGCCATGTCGTAAAAAGGAGTAAAGCCAAAATCAACTGCCATGTCGTAACAAAAATACAAGAGCGACCACCATGTCGTAAAACGGAGCAAAACCAAGATCGACCGCCATGTCGTAAAACGGTGCAAAACCAAGATCGACCGCCATGTCGCAAAACGGGGCAAATTCAAGTATCAACCGCCATGTCGCAAAACGGAGCAAAAGTCAACCATCGACCGCTACGTCGCAAAAAGGGAGTATCAACCTTCACGTCGTAAAAAGGAACCATGTCAAATACCTGTAAATTAGACTCTTCACGAAAGAAGATCAATCAATTCCACGTACACTGCCCATATACGCAGTGTGCATTCATTGATGGGGAGCATTTTGTTGGGGTCAAAAATTGCACCTCGTTGTCCAAGTCAAAGTCCAAATCAACCCCAAGTTAAATGGGCCCGAGCCCAAGCAAGGTAACCCAAGTCCAAGCAAGCGGGCCTGAGCCCGGGTCAAGTAGGCCCATGCTCGAGCCAAGCCCAAGCATAAAGAAGCCCCCCATGCCAAATAAATAATTGTTAAAGCAATAAATAGGCTTAATGTAATTTCTATAAATAAATGTAATAAAAATGAGCAAAAACCCCAAATTATGTAAAAGCACATGGATTATGTGCAAAAGAAAGAAAACATATAGCATGGGAAAGGCACATGTGCTATCTTGAAAAGCCCAATGGGGTATATGTAAAATGTAAAGTTTATATAAGGCATCATGATGATTGATAACAAAAAAGATTCTTCCCATATCAATTTAGGGTTATGTGCTTTCTTCTTCTTTAAGGTTTTAAAATTTATTCTTTCTCTTTTTGAATTAAATTAAGAGTTTAATTCTTCTTTTCTTAAAAAGAAATAGTTTTTTATCATAAAACCCTTGAAGGAGAGTTCAAATCTCTAAAATGGGAGATTTTAAATCTCACCACCTCTTTTTCCAAGATCCAAGAAAAAGAGAGGAGGAAAGAGAAGACCCATCTCCAAAAGTTTCGTTTTTGGGAGGATCCAATGCTCAAAAGAGAAGAAAGAGGTCCCCTTTCATCATCCAAGATACAAAATTTTGATTTTGAAGTTTCAAGAGATCTCTTTCTTTGGTTTTCTTCTCAAAAATCTTTTGGGATTTTAACCCAAACAAAAAAAATCTTTTGCGGGTTTAACTCCATATAAAAAAATCCTTTTTGAGAGTTCAACTCCAGGTAAAATCGCTCTTTTCCTAGGAGTTTAACTTCAAAGTCCATCGGGAGTTTAACTCCTAGCCTAGGGGCTAAGCCCCCTTCTTTCGCTAGTGTTTCCGATAGTCGTGTGCGGCTCATGTGACCTGCTGGCGTCCAGCGGCCATGCGCAGGGCATGTGATCCACTTGCGCCTAGTGGCCATGTGCTACACACGTGACCTGCTGATGCCCAGCGGCCACGTGCCATCTCACGCGTCCTTAGAATGCTCCTCGCCCCTTTTTTCCCACACATACCACACTCATAACACTTCTCCCGTTAGGAAAAAATTTCTAACGAGCGCTGCCCCGTACCCCGCAAGGGGGCTGCTAGCCCCTTGACTCTCAGCCCGCTATCCGAGTATCAGGACCCCTGTAAACTCTGCGAAGCCCCCGACACGTCCAAAACACTTTCAAAACATAACACATGCATACTGCATATTGAGTTCATATGATCTGTTTAACATGTTAATCGGAGGTTCTCTCGCTCCCAAGAGCAAAGGGGTAATTAACGGCAGCATAGTCTGCGGCTGCCGGAAATTCGGATCTCCACAATCATTAAACCCCAGCCTGTCCCGGACAGGGGGAATCTGTAAACACCTGACCAACGCACACATTCCTATCTCAATAGGGTGGCAAAAAATACTCTACAGAGATATGAATTATATAGTTGAATATATTTTAGTGATAAACTTATAAAATAGTTAAACCATGTCGCAAGTTCTCTATTTCGACCATTATCGATATGTCTCGGTAGCGATTGACCGCTTGGTGGTCTGTACCGAGCTCTCCATAAACTAAGTATGAAACAATTAATGGAGTTAGGTAATTTCATATTTATATGTTGAAAAAAGTATCAGGCTATATACATACCCTTGAAATACGTCAACCTCATCAGAGTTAAATAATGCATATCTATGTATTATGTCAATCTCCTCACTACGAAGTGCGGCATGTTTCACGACACTTATTATGTTCCTTCTACGGAAGATTGATATTAATCTTTGTCCCTCATTAACCATGATGTCCTCGTTATGGTACGGCCAGTTGAATATAGTCTTGGTCCCCTCAAGGTACATGAAACAAAATATTATGCATTTCTCGGCGAGAAACCCTTCGGCAATCGACCTCTCGGGATCTACCTTTATTTCGTATATATCATTGTTCCCCTCCGAAAGACGGCGCAAGACTGACGTCTTGCCTGAAATTCGGGGCAGATGCTAATTGGTGCTATCCGTACACCTCTCCGAAGATGCCAAGTTGACTTATGGCACCATGTATCGAAGGTTTAAACGGATGCGGCCGATGTAGCAGACTTCGTCAGATTCCCCCTCGCTTGAGGGGTTTTTGATTATGGGGACGCTCTTCCCTGTAGGCGCAAGCCCCTACAGTTAATTACGCTACCGCATCGCGATAACAACTTTCTCCTTCTCTAGATGGTCACTTCGTGTCGTGGGTGTTTGTTTTGTTTGTGGTTTCCCGTGGATTGTATACGGAGACTAAGTTATGTTGTCGCCCGTAGGGCGTGGACTAGTCCAAATCTGTATCTTTCTTAGATTTGGGTTTGGGGGTTGGGTTTAAGGATACGTTAGTCTCTTTTGAGACTAAGATCAACTTAAACGTTTGTTAAGGATACGTTAGCCTAATTTTTAGACTAAGATCAACTTAACAGGATCATTTAGATCCGACAAGAGAGAAATTGGGCTTTATTGTTTAGTTTAATGACATTGTGGTCGATTACCTGTTTAAGGGCCTGGTGGTCCAATGTTAGTTTTAAGACATCGCGGTCGAGGTTAAGGACATCATAGTCCATGGATTTAAGGACTCCACAGTCCATTATTAGTTTTAAGACATCACGGTCAAGGTTAAGGACATCATAGTCCGTGGAATTAAGGACCCCACATTCCGTTGTTAGTTTTAAGACATCGCAGTCGAGGTTAAAGACATCATAGTCCATGAGTTTAAGGACCCTGTTCATATCAGATTTTTGCATCTTTATACCGCCCAATTTTTATCACATTGCTTATCGGTAGGTACTCTTGAGCCGTGTTTGCTAGTTAATTGCAGGATACAGGTTCTCAGCTCTAAACAGTGAAATTCATAGAAAAGCACGACAAATTCCGGATTACCGCCAACCACAGATAAAACACGGGTCTCCGCTCTCTATCCGTATGTTGCCGCACACCAGTTTAAGGAACAAAATGGCAAATCGATGTCATTTTCATGCACAAAACTCAATGTCAACACAAGATCCAACATATCTACGCGGAGCTCAAGAAAAATCATGGCAAAAGATCCACATCACATCACCTTTTGATCTGCTGAAATTCTGGAAAAATTGTGAAAAGCTTCTGATTAACAACATATTCCACACTAAAGAGTACAGCAAACCAGGGAATCCCACAAAACCCGGTGACCTAAATCATAAAGATGGCCGCGGATCCACGGCCAACAGGGAGGTTAGGCCGCGGATCCGCGGCCGTATGGGCTCTTCAGTTGAAGACTTTTCAGGGGTATTTTGGTAATTTTATCTTATGGCAGATTGTTGCCCTAGGTTTCCATTTTTCTGCCTATAAATAGCCCAGAACTTGCCAAGCCAAGGGTGCTTATTCTTGTATTAGAATTTAGATATACTTTGTTCTTCTTCCTCTTTTTCATCTTTTCTCCATTAAAATCTTGTAGTGAGGTTTCATGAGTGAAGTGATGAATAAAAGAGTTCTTTTTGTTATCATGCTTGTCTTGTTATGTTGTTAATTATAATTGCTTGTAATCTTCAATTGCTAATTTAGTTGTTGCTATTTGTTTTTTGTTTCTTTCTTGCTCTCTTTTTCTTTATCCTTAACAACAATGATGCTTAAGCTTGATCCTTACCAAGGTGAGGTCTCAAATAGCTAGTTGTAATCTCCTAACCTCTTTCTTTCTATCTTCCTCCTTTTGTTTTATTTTCTTTTTCTTGTAATGGGTAAGTAGTTTTCTTACTTGTTAGGGTAGGATAAGGAAAGTTTGAGAGAAGGAAATCTCTCTCACTCTTTCCTTGCCCAACATCTTAATTCGAACTCCCGTTAATTGAACCACAATCCGCTCCCTACGGCACCCTATCCTACATGATAGCGGTGATTTCTTAGTGAGACCGGTTGTGGTTGAATTAACCGAAGGTTAAGGCTAAGAGCCAAGAACGGACGGACAAGCACCAAAAGGAAGAACTTAATCGTTAGAAAGCCTAGCTTATACTCGCAAGTTCCTTCCTAGTCGTGCTAATCCCCGTTGTTGCCGATTACCGTAACACCGATATTAAGAGTGGCAACGAAAGAAGTGAGCGACTCCTAACTCAAACTAACCTAATCCTAACCCTAACAAGCACTCTTTATATACATTTTTAGCATATAGTTAATCTCAAACAAACCTGGACCTTTGGACTTAACTCGTTAAAGCACATAGAAAAAGATTCTCATCTCCCTGCGGACGACCCGTACTCAACCGGCTAGCTACAAGAGAAACCGTCTTGATTGCGGTAATAAACTTGAACACGCAAAAACTTCTATCAATCAAATGGCGCCGTTGCCGGGGAGACGGTAGTTTATTGCTTTGTGTAATTTCGGGTTAATTTGTGATATAAACATAACCGAAAAACAAACAAAAAAATATACATTGTAAAAAACCATCTTGTTATTTTTGATTAGTTTTTGTGCAAGTGTGCAGGATAAAAAGACGGTCGAGTTCAGTGCCAAAGACGTGGGAAGTTAGACCCATATCTCGCGGCTATACCGCAACGGATCAAGACGGAGCCAACGGTCTACTGTAAAAATCTGGAGCAGATACAGTGAGCAAATCAAGATTCAGGAAATCCAGACAAGAAGAGGGCAGCCAAGGAAGGACCTGCAAGATTTTTGAAGCTCCAAGGCCACCTTCAAGCCGCGGAACCGTGGCATAAGCACGCCTAGGCCACGGAACCGCGGCGGTTTGCTGGCATCAGCAGCTGCAAATTTCTGTGAGTATTTCTTTCTCCTTCCCCACTCCTCTGAACTCTACTGAACTGTGTTTTCTGCAGCATTCTTTGCGCAAACTCTCTTCCCTCTTCCAATAAATTGTTTTTGTGCAGGATTCTTTGCGCCGCGCTAAAAAATAAAAAAATTGATTGCAGTTGATTGTTACTGCTTTGCATATTTTAATCGGACTTTAAGGGGCTTGAAACCAATCCAGATTGGGTGGGGATTTCATCACCCTTCCCAGGACCCCAGAAATCACAAAGAGCATATGCATTAATGTCACGACCCAAGTTTTGATGTGACAGGCACTCAGATTGTATCATATCTAAACATATGCACAAATCCAAGTAAGCCAAAAACCAAGATCAAAATACTTTATTTCGGAATTATTTAGGAAAATTTAGTTTTTAAGTAAAAATCTCAAGTTATGAAGTTAATTCATTTAAACAATAATAAAGATTAAGTTTGGTTGTATTCCAAGTTGGAATCAACAATATTAATAATGAACATGAATATAAGCATATGTAACATCACTGAATCTCATAAAGAAAGAAGCTATGAAACTGATCAACCGATCTCAACTGTACATATATATACCATCTCTCATTTCTAAGTCAAAATATAAGTCTGATGGAGTCTTTCTAGATACAAAAGTACAAAAGGGAAGGTTACTACACATGTAACCTACCTAGCAAAAGATGGAATATAACAGCAAAAGTGATCCTGCCTCGCAGCTACCCGTCCACTCTATCCCTGCAAGGAACTGTGGCACAACGGGGATGAGTTGCCAACTCAGTGAATACGACTAACATATAACGGCGAATAAAGTAAATATGACAATCATGCTACTGAATATGAATCAATATGATATATGAGTATATGTGAAATACAATCAATAAATCTCATTATACTTCTGAAATCACAACTCAAGTAAATCATTTCTCGGTGTCCGTCAACGACACAAAATCTTCATTTCTTATAGGCATCATTCCCCGAATGATCCTATACTCATAATATCGGTCGTTATCCTCTAGATACACGCCGTATTTCTATAACCAACTCCGGTATCGAGTAACCTCGCTAGGCTCCCCCGTCTCAATACGGCTATCCTGCCCCTCGGTCTCGACCGGGCCCACCCTGTATCCAACTGTATATCTCCCCCACTCAGTATGGATAACGTAAATCCGCGACCGTATATCTCCCCCACTCGGTCCGGAATAAAACCAAAAACAGAAATCATCTCAGGGTGGACATGTCACATCGATCATGAAAAACTGGATTTATGTAATAATATTCAAAACTCAAAACCATAAATCCTCAATTCTGCATCTATCTCATATCCAACATAGAAATACGCATAAAGCAACAGGATGTAAATAATGAAATCTACCAATATACTTGACATGTGAAATACGATATAATTCATGTTAATAAGTATGATATTTAAGTGTATGTGACATGGCAATATCGACGAGGTGTGTGTAGCATATAAGATGTGCACGTGGCATGACTCGTCGATACTTGTGAAGTGTTCTAACAACTAAGCAACATACAAGTAATTAAATGATGAAATTCTAATAATTAAACATGATGATATGAATATCACATTAAGTAAAACCATGGGCGAAACACGCCATCTTTACTAAATTCCCCGGTAGATGATTAGTCTACTCACCGGAAAGTCGAATCTACTCCGGAATCGCTAATCCTTTCCCTTTCCTCGCGGCTTCCGTATTCCTTGTATCCGCGTCTAAATATACCAAGTTTACATATATAAGCAAAACAACTATTCCGATATAACGGACATAGAAACACGCTAACCCCCATTAGTTATATACTATCTGATCCTTTCAAGTTATTAAACACTTAGTCTTGCTGGATTTTATCCCAAAACTGCACTGTTTCAGAAATTAACACGCGACGTATTTTCGTCGTGTCGTATTTAGCGTTTTACGATTCTATTACCGATATATCCTCCCAGATTTTAGTTACAGTAAAACTAAGTTAATTCAACAGTACCAAATTAACCTAAATTGTATACTGTAAACACCCCAATAGACAAAACCCCCAAAATCCTCAACATGGCCGGCGACGCCGGCCAAATCTCTTCTGTCGCCGGCCCAAAACCGGCCCCCTGCCTCCGTCTTCCTGTGGTTCACTCTAGTTGTTACCTACATCATTTTGACCCTGTTGAATTTATTTAATTAAGTTCCAGATTATAGCAGATTCTAACAGACACAATTTTTACCTAGAATACGATATTATGTGACATGCTAAACTATAATTAACTAACTACCGAGCTTAATCTACCTACTGAGATTAGGAATTTACCCTCTTAATTTGCTGTAGGAATAACCCTCCTTGATCAATCAACCCTTTTTAGCTTGATGATGAACTATCTCCAAGAACAAGCTCCCTCTCCTTCTTCTTCCTCTTGTTCTCCTTTTTCCTTCTTTAGTTTTCCTTTTTCCTTTGATTTTCTTTTAGTTTTGATTCTGATTTTTAAACTGAAATGAGCTATTTAAGTGAATGAGAGAAGAGATGAGAGAAGGAGGAGGTGTCAAAGCCAAAGGTGTGCATGTTTCATGCAAAAAGGAGGTGGAAGTGAGAGGCTAATTGAAGCATGAGGTGTTTTAAGGATTTATCTTCCATTTTCCTTTAAATTTCAATTTGATTTCAGAACTGAAATGGTTTCATTTATCCACTTAAATCCTTGACAAAAACCTATTTGCATAAAACCTAACTTTGCAATTTAACCCCTCACAACTAATTTATTATAAAACCCATCTTTTGTTAAAATGAAGCTAAAATTTTCATTAAAACCCTTTTAACTTATTTATATTACATTCTAAAATTCTAATTTAATTTGTATTACATATAACTTATGAAGATTGACATATTTGATTTTAACCATTTTGTGATTTATCAGCTTATTCTTATTTTAATTAAATTTATTTATTTCTATCTTTTTCCTAATTGTTACAATATTCCCCTCTTAAGAAAATTCGGTCCCCGAATTTAAACTAATTACTATACATACCTAAGAAAAGATGTGGAAATTTCTTCCGCATCGCGTCCTCCGTCTCCCAAGTAACCTCTTCGCGATCCTTTCCTTGCCAGAGAACCTTTACAGATGGCAGTGTCCTCGATCGTAGTTGCTTTGCTTGTCTGTCCATAATAGCTACTGGCTGCACTGTGAAGGATAGATCCGGCTCAAGCTGTAGAGTCTGATGCTGGATCGCATGAGATGGATCGTGAAGATATCTGCGTAGCATCGAAACATGGAACACCGGATGTACGTCGGGAAAACCAGGTGGAAGTGCTAACCGATAAGCCACAGCGCCCACTCTCTCTAAAATCTCATAAGGTCCAACATATCTGGGGCTGAGCTTCCCTTTCTTCCCGAAGCGCATCACACCCTTCATTGGAGATACTCGAAGGAACACATGATCTCCCACATCAAACTCGAGTTTGCGTCGTCTTCGATCTGCATATGACTTCTGTCTGCTTTGAGCCGCTTTCATTCTATCTCGTATCAAGTGAATCTTCTCTGTAGTTTCCTGTACTATCTGCGGTCCCAATATACAACTCTCACTAAGTTCTGTCCAGCAAACAGGTGATCTACATTTCCTTCCATACAAAGCTTCAAAGGGTGCCATCTGGATCGTCTCTTGAAAGCTGTTGTTATAAGAGAATTCTACCAAAGGTAGGTGACGATCCCAACTACCACCGAAATCTAGGCTACAAGCCCGAAGCATATCCTCTAGTATCTGAATGGTCCGCTCCGACTGACCGTCTGTCTGTGGGTGGAAAGCTGTACTGAAACTCAGTCGTGTACCAAGAGCGTCTTGAAGTTTCTGCCATAGCCTGCTCGTGAACTGGGTACCTCGATCTGATACTATGCATGTCGGCACTCCATGTAGACGTACAATCTCATCGATATAAACCTGTGCATACTGAGCAAATCCATATGTCGTCTTCACTGGAAGAAAATGAGCTGCCTTCGTCAGCCTGTCTACAATCACCCAAATGGAATCGTACCCTCTGCTAGTCCTGGGTAGACCCACCACAAAATCCATGGAAATCTGTTCCCATTTCCACTCTGGAATGGGTAACGGTTGCAGCTCTCCGGCTGGCCTCTGGTAATCTGCTTTGACTTGCTGACAAGTCAAGCATCTTGAAACAAAATCCGTAACATCCTTCTTCATTCCTTCCCACCAATAATTATCCTTCAAATCACGATACATTTTTGTGGAACCAGGATGAATACTGTATACTGACCTATGGGCATCCTCCAAAATCTCACGCCTCAATCCGTCAGAATCTGGCACACAGAGACGAGCCCTAAAACGTAACACTCCATAATCATCAATCACGAACTCCGTCTCCTTGCCCTGCCTAACATGATCCATAATCTCCATCATGCGAGTATCTGTAGGCTGCGCATCTCGAATACGATCCAATAGCTGAGGTCTGGTGCGAACATGTGCTAGCTGACCTCCTGCCGATGTGAACTCAAACTGTATACGACTATCACATAAGATCTGCCAGTCTGTAGAAGACTGTCTCTGCAAAATGCTCAAATGAGATAAATTGCCTCCAGGCCTCCGACTCAAGGCATCTGCTACAACATTTGCTTTGCCTGGATGGTACAAAATCTCACAGTCGTAATCTTTCACCAATTCCATCCATCTACGCTGCCTGAGGTTCAGATCCTTCTGTTGAAAGATATACTTTAAACTTTTATGATCTGTGAAGATTTAACACGTTTCTCCATACAAGTAATGTCTCCAAATCTTCAATGCGAAAACTACAGCAGCCATCTCTAGATCATGAGTGGGGTAATTTTGTTCATGCCTCTTTAACTGTCGAGAAGCATATGCTATAACCTTGCCGTGTTGCATCAACACACAGCCTAAGCCCACTCTAGAAGCATCGCAATACACAACGAAACCCCCTGACCCGGAAGGTAAAGATAATACAGGTGCAGTCGTCAAACGCATCTTCAGCTGTTGGAAACTCTGATCACATGCATCTGTCCACTGAAAAGGAACTTTCTTCCTAGTCAATCCTGTCAAAGGTGCCGCTATCCGTGAGAAATCCTGTACGAAGCGTCTGTAATAACCTGCCAAACCTAAGAAACTCCGAACCTCCGTAACTGACATGGGCCTGGGCCAGTGTTGTACCGCTTCAATCTTCTTTGGGTCAACGCATATACCTTGTCTTGTAACTATGTGACCCAAGAACTCCACACTATCGAGCCAAAAAGCACACTTAGAAAACTTTGCATACAACTGATGCTCTTTCAAGGTTTGCAACGTGATACGTAAATGCTGCTCGTGCTCCGTCTGACTCCGAGAATATACAAGAATATCATCTATGAATACTATAATAAACCGATCGATAAATGGTCTAAAGATACGGTTCATCATATCCATAAAAGCTGCTGGAGCATTGGTGAGTCCGAACGACATCACCAGAAATTCATAATGCCCATATCTCGTACGAAATGCTGTCTTCGGAATATCTTCCTTCCGAACCCTCAACTGATGATATCCTGACCTCAAGTCAATCTTTGAGAAGAATCCGGCTCCTTGCAACTGATCGAACAAGTCATCTATTCGTGGTAACGGATACCTGTTTCGCACCGTGACGCGATTCAGCTGTCGGTAGTCGATGCACATCCTCATACTACCGTCCTTCTTCTTTACAAATAACACAGGAGCTCCCCACGGTGAAACACTAGGACGTACAAGTCCTCTATCTAACAATTCTTGCAACTGGCCTTTGAGTTCTTTCAATTCCGTCGGTGCCATTCGATAGGGTGGTATAGAAATAGGCCCTGCACCCGGAATCAAGTCGATACAGAATTCAATCTCTCGATCAGGTGGCAATCCTGGTAACTCTGCAGGAAATACCTCAGGAAATTCTCGTATGATCGGGATTTGGTCCAATGGAACTTCAGCGACCCCTATGTCCTGAATAAAAGCCAAGAACCCAAGACAACCCTTCTTCAAAAGCCGCCCCGCACAAAAAGCAGAAATCATGTTGACAGGGGTTAACTTGCAATCCCCCTGCACAACAAACACCGGTTCACCTGGAAAACAGAAGCTAACCGCTTTTCCTCTACAATCTACATAGGCATGACAAGCGGCTAACCAATCCATCCCAAGAAGTATATCAAAATCCAACATGTCCAGGAGAATCAGATTAACTAGCGAATCTCTATTACCAATACGCACCGAACACGATCTAAATACGTGTCGAGCTATAAAGGAATCTCCAACTGGAGTAATCACTACCAATGGTAACTCTAATAATGACGACTCTTTCCCCAATAAAGGTGCGAATCGTGACGATACATAAGAATGTGTAGAACCGGGATCAAATAAAACATGTGCCTCTAATGAGCATACTGTAAGAGTACCTGTCACGACTGCATTTGATGCCTGGGCATCCTGTGGAGTCAGTGCAAAAACCCGTGCCTGGCCCCTGCCCGCATCCTGTCGTCCTCTACCTCTATCTCCTCTACCTCTCTGAGCACGTCCTGCATAGCCTCGACCTCGTGGTGCAACTGCCTGGCGTGTAGCGCCAACTGGGGGAGGAAGTAAAGCCATCGGTGTAGGAGGTGGAAGGGGTAAAACAGCCTGTGGAGCAACGGTCCCTCCCTGAGATCTACAATCTCGAGCAAAGTGTCCGGGAAGTCCACAACTATAACAAGTAAATGGTGGTCTCTGATCATCAGGATAAGAACTGAACATCTGGCCATGTGTCCAACCTCGTCCAACACTGCGGCCTGGAGTATATCTGCCTGGATAAGACCCTCTACCTCGGCCAAACTGTCTATTTGTCGGCACGAAAGGTCTACTCCTCTTTGGCTCCGGAACGACTCCTGACTGGCTCAAACGCTCCTCTACTCGTATCGCCGCATCCATGGCCTGTGCATATGTATCAAAATGCTGGGAGCCTATCGCCAGATACAACTGTGTGTCCAAACTCCTTAAGAACCTTTTCACCCGAAGCTCCTCTATAGGTACTAAGTATGGAGCATATCGCGAAAGCTGGGTGAAGCGTAAGTCATAATCTGCTACTGACATACTTGCTGATTTCCTCAACGCTTCGAAACTGCTAGCTCTAGCATCCCTCACACTCTGGGGAAGAAATCTGGCAAGAAAGACTGTAGAAAACTCGGTCCACGTCATCGGAGGAAGATTCGTAGCTCGCCCTCTCTCCATCGACTCACACCACTCCTGTGCAAGTCCCTCCAAACGAAAACTAGTCAGCTCAACTGACCTCGCATCAGAACATCGTAATGATCTGCCAATCCTTGCCATCCTATCAAGAAAAGACTGAGGATCTTCCGCCACATCGGTCCCTGTGAATACCGGTGGTCTCAATCTCATAAACTCCGCAAGTGATACCTCCATCACTCTCGTATCTACTGGTGCTACCGTCTGTGTAGGCTGTACCTCGGACTCTGCTACGGTCGGTACTGGATCTGATCTCAAAGCTCGAGTGGTCTCAGCTAACTGTCCTACCACTCGCTGTAATCCCAACATACCCTCCTCGATCCTAGTCATGCGATCTGGAGGAGGAGGATCAGCATGCTCATGCACCTCCTGCACGTCCGGTGTACCAGTCCTCGTCACAGGCGGACTCGCCCTAGCTGCATTCCTGGCTGCGGCTCGCCTAGCCCGCGTAGCCATAGCAACTGGAACAAGAAACGAGAGTTGATAAGGTGTGGGAACAGAAGAATTCAATAACGGAGAATCAACGGAAGAATAGATCAAGATAAACATCCTAAGGTTAGTTAGGCTGAATACGATAACGTAAATATGCCGCGGAACATACGTACGGTACTGCATTCGTCCTAATTCACCTACTCCATCAAACCAAAGGTCATCCTAACTCTCAGACTTACATCAACCTATTGAAATCCTTTACTGAATTCCGTAAGGTTACTCCTAAGCTCTGATACCAACTTTGTCACGACCCAAGTTTGGATGTGACAGGCACTCAGATTGTATCATATCTAAAGATATGCACAAATCCAAGTAAGCCAAAAACCAAGATCAAAATACCTTATTTCGGAATTATTTAGGAAAATTTAGTTTTTAAGTAAAAATCTAAGTTAATTCATTTAAACAATAATAAAGATTAAGTTTGGTTGTATTCCAAGTTGGAATCAACAATATTAATAATGAACATGAATATAAGCATATGTAACATCACTGAATCTCATAAAGAAAGAAGCTATGAAACTGATCAACCGATCTCAACTGTACATATATATACCATCTCTCATTTCTAAGTCAAAATACAAGTCTGATGGAGTCTTTCTAGATACAAAAGTACAAAAGGGAAGGTTACTACACATGTAACCTACCTAGCAAAAGATGGAATATAACAGCAAAAGTGATCCTGCCTCGCAGCTACCCGTCCACTCTATCCCTGCAAGGAACTGTGGCACAACGAGGATGAGTTGCCAACTCAGTGAATACGACTAACATATAACGGCGAATAAAGTAAATATGACAATCATGCTACTGAATATGAATCAATATGATATATGAGTATATGTGAAATCCAATCAATAAATCTCATTATACTTCTGAAATCACAACTCAAGTAAATCATTTCTCGGTGTCCGTCAACGACACAAAATCTTCATTTCTTATAGGCATCATTCCCCGAATGATCCTATACTCATAATATCGGTCGTTATCCTCTAGATACACGCCGTATTTCTATAACCAACTCCGGTATCGAGTAACCTCGCTAGGCTCCCCCGTCTCAATACGGCTATCCTGCCCCTCGGTCTCGACCGGGCCCACCCTGTATCCAACTGTATATCTCCCCCACTCAGTATGGATAACGTAAATCCGCGACCGTATATCTCCCCCACTCGGTCCGGAATAAAACCAAAAACAGAAATCATCTCAGGGTGGACATGTCACATCGATCATGAAAAACTGGATTTATGTAATAATATTCAAAACTCAAAACCATAAATCCTCAATTCTGCATCTATCTCATATCCAACATAGAAATACGCATAAAGCAACAGGATGTAAATAATGAAATCTACCAATATACTTGACATGTGAAATACGATATAATTCATGTTAATAAGTATGATATTTAAGTGTATGTGACATGGCAATATCGACGAGGTGTGTGTAGCATATAAGATGTGCACGTGGCATGACTCGTCGATACTTGTGAAGTGTTCTAACAACTAAGCAACATACAAGTAATTAAATGATGAAATTCTAATAATTAAACATGATGATATGAATATCACATTAAGTAAAACCATGGGCGAAACACGCCATCTTTACTAAATTCCCCGGTAGATGATTAGTCTACTCACCGGAAAGTCGAATCTACTCCGGAATCGCTAATCCTTTCCCTTTCCTCGCGGCTTCCGTATTCCTTGTATCCGCGTCTAAATATACCAAGTTTACATATACAAGCAAAACAACTATTCCGATATAACGGACATAGAAACACGCTAACCCCCATTAGTTATATACTATCTGATCCTTTCAAGTTATTAAACACTTAGTCTTGCTGGATTTTATCCCAAAACTGCACTGTTTCAGAAATTAACACGCGACGTATTTTCGTCGTGTCGTATTTAGCGTTTTACGATTCTATTACCGATATATCCTCCCAGATTTTAGTTACAGTAAAACTAAGTTAATTCAACAGTACCAAATTAACCTAAATTGTATACTGTAAACACCCCAATAGACAAAACCCCCAAAATCCTCAACATGGCCGGCGACGCCGGCCAAATCTCTTCTGTCGCCGGCCCAAAACCGGCCCCCTGCCTCCGTCTTCCTGTGGTTCACTCTAGTTGTTACCTACATCATTTTGACCCTGTTGAATTTATTTAATTAAGTTCCAGATTATAGCAGATTCTAACAGACACAATTTTTACCTAGAATACGATATTATGTGACATGCTAAACTATAATTAACTAACTACCGAGCTTAATCTACCTACTGAGATTAGGAATTTACCCTCTTAATTTGCTGTAGGAAGAACCCTCCTTGATCAATCAACCCTTCTTAGCTTGATGATGAACTATCTCCAAGAACAAGCTCCCTCTCCTTCTTCTTCCTCTTGTTCTCCTTTTTCCTTCTTTAGTTTTCCTTTTTCCTTTGATTTTCTTTTAGTTTTGATTCTGATTTTTAAACTGAAATGAGCTATTTAAGTGAATGAGAGAAGAGATAAGAGAAGGAGGAGGTGTCAAAGCCAAAGGTGTGCATGTTTCATGCAAAAAGGAGGTGGAAGTGAGAGGCTAATTGAAGCATGAGGTGTTTTAAGGATTTATCTTCCATTTTCCTTTAAATTTCAATTTGATTTCAGAACTGAAATGGTTTCATTTATCCACTTAAATCCTTGACAAAAACCTATTTGCATAAAACCTAACTTTGCAATTTAACCCCTCACAACTAACTTATTATAAAACCCATCTTTTGTTAAAATGAAGCTAAAATTTTCATTAAAACCCTTTTAACTTATTTATATTACATTCTAAAATTCTAATTTAATTTGTATTACATATAACTTATGAAGATTGACATATTTGATTTTAACCATTTTGTGATTTATCAGCTTATTCTTATTTTAATTAAATTTATTTATTTCTATCTTTTTCCTAATTGTTACAATTAACCATTGTTTAATTAAAAAATACTAGACTCAACCCTAAGGACTTCGCGCTCAATAGGACAGAGGACTAGTTACAGGCATCGGCCGTTTATCCTATCCTGACTTTGCGGTGTCTAGACAAGTGTGTCCAAGGCAAGTGGTTACTTAATTAGGACCACTACTTACGTAGTGGGGAGCCTCCCACTTACCTGGCACTTACCTGGCCACAATTGGCGGAGAAGAGGCGGTTTGAGGTCCTATTTCTAGCCCTTTGGAACAGTTAGAAGCTGTCTAGCTGACCTAGGTGACCCTAGATCTAGGTGTGATTGTGCATATTTTATCTGTGATTGTTTGAAGCCGTAAGTCCATACATATTTCTGTAAAGCTCTTTCTAAAAAAAACCCAAAACAAAAACTTTTATAAAAACTTGCCCTTTGTCGCCAGAATCCATTTTTTTACCCACCACCCATCGTATTTCTCCATTGACGCTTTCTTACCCTCACCTTTTCCGCTTTGACTACTCTAAACTAGTTTAGTGTATGTCCGCTTGGACTCGGGACACTAGCGCCCGCCTAGTCCGCGTTACGTTAGTCGCTACCGACTACGCGATCGACTCAGACGTCGAAACTCCATCCACGCCTCTTTCTCCCTTACCTTTGCCGGCCAACTCCGACGTTGACCGGAATTCTGTTCATACATCCTCACCTTCACCATCACTAACCTCTTCTTCCGCGATGTCAGGATTTAATCCAAACATCCCTTCAACTCCCCCGGGATTGATTCGACCTCCTATGGATGCGAATAACCCACCACCACCGCCTGTCGTAGCGCCACAGCGAATCGCGCTCCAGGATCGTTTCTATCCCACCAGCTCTGCACTTCCCACCTGTCTTTCCCTTCCACCGGCCAATGGGGATAATTTTGAAATTAAGCCCCACTTCATTAACATGCTTCCGAAATTTCATGGGCTTGAATCTGAAGATGCCTATATCTTCATCAACAAGTTTCAAAATATTTGTGCCATGATGAAAACGACCCAGCTGTCAGACGATGCTATACGGCTACGGGTCATTACGTTCACTTTGTGCGATCTTGCTGAAAAGTGGCTGTATAGCACTGCTTCCCATTCCATAACCAGTTGGGACGAGTTTGTGAAAGCGTTTCTCAAGAAATTCTATCCGAATCATAAAACCGCTAGGATCCGTAACGAAATCAACCAATTCTCCCAGCTTCCTACTGAACCCTTTTGGAAGTGCTTTGACCGGTATAAAGACCTTCTTGTTCAGTGCCCTCACCACGGTATTGAGAAATGGCAACTTTTCCAAATCTTATACGAGGGCCTGAACCCAGCAACCAAGCAGTTGTTGGAAACCATTTGTCAGGGCCACTTCCTATCGAAATCTGACGAGGAAACGTGGCAATTCTTCGACGGCCTTGTGGAACAAACGCTTCAATGGGAGAGCACCAGACCAACTTCTTCTTCTTATACATCCTCCACTTCTACTGGTCAGTCTAGGGTAGGCATTCACCAACTTGATGTCTCTATTGCGATGAAAGCTGAAATGGCTGCAATAAAGAGAAAACTTAAAGCGATAGAGAGCAAATTTTCATCTCCTGCTCCTGCCCCTGTTCTTTCCCTTCGTACCATTTGTGCTTGTTGTTCCGATCCTTCTCACTTAACCGAAGAGGGCCTTTACAATCCACCATCTCAAGGACAGGATCAGGTTAATGCTGCATTTCAGCAAAGACCGAGAAATGATCCATACTCTTCCACCTACAATCCCGGTTGGAGGAACCACCCTCAATTTCGCCTGGAATCAGAATCAGCATCAATTCCAAGGCAACAATTTCCAGAGGCCCCCTCCTCCACAACAACAAGCGCAACAACAAACTCAACATCAGTTTCAGCAGCCCTTCCAACCCCAACCTTTTCAAAATCAGACGAACAACTTTGCACCCAACAATTCTTTTCCGCAAAACAACTTTGTTCCGTTAAACAACGATAAGGTTTCCTCGCTAGAACAAAGTCTGGAGGCGTTCGTTAAACAATCGACACAATCCACCGCAAACATCCAGTCGTCTATTCAGTCTTTGGTGCAACACACTGCTGCACACGGGCAAAGCATCAAGACCATCGAAGCCAAGATTGCACAGCTGAATGCGGTGTTAAGCGAGCGAGAAAAGGGGAAGCTTCCATCTCAACCACTCCCAAATCCCGGTCACCCACATAATGTACATGTTGCTCTTGAACAACAGAACCATAATGTGAGTGCCGTGACTACATTGAGATCGGGAAGGATGCTGCAAAACAATATTGGCACACGGATCGACGATGACACCCCGGCCGCTTCTTCTTCTTCTCCTTCGTCTTCTGAGCCTAATCTCCATTCTTCAAAAGGCTCTTCTTCTGCTCTAAACGGAGCCATTTCTCACTCCACGAAAACACCAGCTCTGGGATCCGTTTCAACTCCACAATCTCCTCCACAAGCATTGGATTCAACCAATTTTAAAAACGTTCCATTTCCAAACCGGTTGAAGTCCAATAAACAAAATCCACAAATGGAGAAGATTCTGGAGTTGTTTAAGCAGGTTAACATCAACATTCCCCTTTTAGATGATGTCCAACAAGTCCCGTCCTACGCGAAAATCTTAAAGGACTTGTGCATGAAAAAGAGGAAATCTCAGGTACCCAAGAAAGTTTTCCTGGCTAGTGTTGTGAGTGATGCTCTTACCCAATCTTTACCTCAAAAACGGAAGGACCCTGATTGTCCTACGATTTCTATTACCATTGGGGATAAGAACATCAACCGCGCACTATTAGATCTTGGTGCCAGTGTTAACCTGCTTCCGTACTCAGTATATGAGCAACTAAGTGTAGGAGAGCTGAAACCCACACACTGTACTCTCCAAATGGCCGACCGTTCAATCACCCATCCTAGGGGTGAGCTAGAGGATGTGTTAATCAAGGTTGGGGACTTCATATTCCCCGTTGACTTCATTGTATTACACACACAGCCTGTAGCTAACCCCCGGAATCAAATTCCGGTGATACTCGGTCACCCATTCCTTGCAACCTCAAATGCTGTGATCAATTGTCGAAATGGTTCGATGAACCTATCTTTTGGAAATATGACAATTGAACTCAATATTTTTAGGTTGGGGAATCAGCCCTCAGAACTTAATGCTCATATACTAGACGTTTGCTCAATCCAGGAGATCACCCCATAAGAGTGTGAATTCGAGGAGTTTTTGATCGACCACGATAACCTTAACGCCACTAGTACGTTCCTCTTCGAACCTGCTGCTGTTTCTGCGCCCGACAATGACTACGAGTGTTTCACTTTCTCGAACGATCTTAGCCACTCACCACCCGAGTTTGAATCCTTCGAATTTCCGGATGAGTTACCTCAACCATCCAACTCGGTCGCTTACACTCGTTTTGAACCTTTACTGGAATCCTTTGAGTTCGAGACCGTTTCACCAATCTTGCCTTCAATCGTTTCACCTCCAACGCTCGAACTCAAGCATTTGCCGTCTCACCTTAAGTACTCTTACTTGGGTGAGAACGAGACCCTCCCTGTTATCATCTCGGCTTCTCTAGCTCCAGAGCAAGAGAAAGCCCTTCTTGCGGTCTTGCACCGCAATAGGAAAGCTTTTGGCTGGTCAATGGCGGACATCAAGGGGATTAGTCCCCTGATCGTTGAACATCACTTTCATCTGATGGATGATGCCAAACCAGCCAGGGATCCACAAAGACGACTCAACCCAATCATGAAGGAGGCTGTAAAAAAGGAGATCGTAAAATGTCTGGATAGTGGTATCATTTACCCTATCTCTGATAGCCAGTGGGTTAGCCCCATTCACGTTGTCCCCAAGAAATCAGGCATAACGGTCATAACCAACAAGGCGAACGAGTTAATCCCTACTCGCACCCAGACTGGGTGGAGAGTATGCATCGATTACAGAAAACTCAACGTCGCAACGCGGAAGGACCACTTTCCACTACCTTTCATTGACCAGATGCTTGAACGATTGGCCGGACACGAGTACTACTGCTTTCTTGATGGCTACTCCGGCTATAATCAGATTCCTATCGCCGAAAAAGACCAGGACAAGACCACATTCACTTGTCCTTTCGGCACGTTTGCATATCGTCGCATGCCCTTTGGGTTATGCAATGCGCCCGCTACCTTCCATCGGTGTATGATGGGAATCTTCTCAGACATGGTGGAAAAATTCCTGGAGATCTTCATGGACGATTTCTCCATCTTTGGCGATTCCTTTAATGAGTGTTTGCTGCATCTCGACGCTGTCCTTACCCGATGTAAGGACAAGAACCTCACTTTGAATTGGGAGAAGTGACACTTCATGGTGCGCGAAGGTATTGTCTTAGGACATATCATTTCGCAAAATGGCATAGAGGTTGACAAAGCGAAGATTGAGGTCATTTCCAATCTCCCTCCTCCCAGATGCGTCAGAGACATCCGAGCCTTCTTTGGTCATGCCGGTTTCTATAGACGGTTCATCAAGGACTTTAGCAAGATTGCTAGGCCCTTGACTCTTTTGCTGGCCAAGGACACGCCATTCGACTTCAACTCGAGCTGTGTGACTGCGTTCGAGTCATTAAAAAACTCACTCACTTCTGCTCCCGTTCTTTCTTCTCCTGACTGGACGCACCCATTTGAGATTATGTGCGATTCATCCGACTTTGCCATTGGTGCTGTCCTTGGACAACACATCAACAAGATGCCGCACGTAATCTATTATGCTAGCCGAACCCTGAACGACGCCCAACTTAATTATACAACAACTGAGAAGGAATTACTGGCAGTTGTATTTGCTTTAGAAAAGTTCAGGCCCTACCTCATCGGCTCTCCAGTCATTGTCTACACAGACCATTCTGCTCTGCGCCATCTTTTTGCGAAGAAAGATGCAAAATCTCGGCTAATACGTTGGATCCTCTTGCTTCAAGAGTTTGACCTTGTCATCAAGGACAAAAGAGGATGTGAGAACGTAGTCGCCGACCATCTCTCACGACTTCCTTCTTCGCCGTCGCTTCAAATTCCGATCAACGACGTTTTTTCGGATGAACAACTCTTGACAGTATCTTGCGAACCCTGGTTCGCAGATATTGTGAACTATTTGGCCATAGGATTACTACCGACTGAATGGTCAAGTCAGGACAGACTTCGATTCTTATCCCAAGTAAAACACTTTTACTGGGACGAACCCTATCTGTTCAAGTACTGTCCCGACCAGATTATTCTTCGGTGTATCCCTGACGATGAATTCAAGAGTGTGCTGTCATTTTGCCACGATCAAGCATGTGGCGGGCATTTTGGCCCCAGAAAGACAGCTGAGAAGATCTTGCAGTGTGGTTTCTACTGGCCACAACTCTTCAAAGACGCTCATGACTACTGCAAGACTTGCTTCCGGTGCCAACACTTGGGCTGGATATCCAGGAGGAACGAGATGCCGCTCCAACCAATCTTGGTTGTGGAGATTTTCGACGTTTGGGGGATCGATTTCATGGGGCCGTTTCCCAGCTCTTTTTGGGAACTTGTACATCCTTCTCGCTGTTGATTATGTCTCTAAGTGGGTCGAGGCTGTGCCCAGCCGGACTAACGACTAGGTTTCTTTAAAAAAAACATTTTCTCCCGGTTTGGGCACCCCCGAGCGATCATTAGCGATAATGGAACTCATTTCTGCAATAAAACTTTCGAGGCCTTGATGCGGAAATATTCCATTAATCATAAACTATCTACGCCCTACCACCCCCAAACCTGTGGGCAAGCCAAAGTTTCAAATCGGCAAATCAAGCAGATACTGGAGAAGACGGTTTCCAAGAACCGTAAGGATTGGTCGTTGAAACTCACTGATGCCCTTTGGGCATTTCGAACTGCTTATAAGACCGATCTTGGCATGTCTCCCTATCGGCTTGTGTACGGAAAGGCTTGCCACCTTCCTGTGGAAATAGAGCATCGCTCATTTTGGGCGATAAAGGAGCTAAATCTGTCTCTCGAAGATGCGGGCAGCCATCGGAAGCTGCAGTTGAACTAATTGAGCGAGCTTAGGGATGAGGCTTACGAAAACGCGGTTGTCGTTAAGAACCGAACGAAGGTGTTTCACGATAAACACCTTTTGCGCAAAACTTTCACACCTGGTCAACAGGTGCTGCTTTACAACACCCGGCTACATTTCCATCCAGGTAAGCTCAGATCTCGCTGGAAAGGGCCATACTTTGTGCGGAATGTGTATCCGCATGGCGCTGTGGATTTGGAGAATCCAACGGACGGTTCATTTTTCAAAGTAAACGGACACCGACTAAAACCGTACCTTAGCGCCGAACCAACAGAGGAGCTCCTAGTCTTACAGGAGCCGGTTTACCCTGCATAATCTTCCTCTGCCTACCACCAAACTTCGGTTATCCAGCCAAGAACAGTGGACACTGTTCCAAATAAGTTTGGGGGTATGTATATACCATTTTGTATATATTTGTGGATATTCTTTTTCATTTTTACTGCTTTTCTTTTCTTTAAAAACAAAAACAAAAAAAATTGTGTATATCTAACCGACAATTTTGACCCTTCAATGATCTCTTCATGCAATGACAGTGCGGACACTGTCCAGTTTAAGTTTGGGGGTACGCTCGGTACGCATTTCTAACCTTCGCATTCATATGTATATTTTGCATCTGCATACTAAACTCCATAAAATCCATAAAAATCAGAAAATTTTCTAAAAACATAAAAACTTTTTTGTCAAGTTAGCTAGTGGGAGAACTCAGATTCAACATTTCGACGGTTTTGTTTGATAAGATAAGAATAACTAAATCTTATTTTTAGATTTTGAAAACCTGAAAGATAACTCTCCTTTGAAGTTAACTATAGCTGATATACGTCTTTATATCACACTACACGTATCGTGAGTTTTGGAAATTAGATGACAAGTCTATTATGTCTAAAAACTTTTAAATGGATAAATGATTTTCTGATGATCAAATAGGTTTGTTCTGAAATAAGTAATATCAAGAATAGTTTACGAAGTGAAGCGAATATGAAGGAATGTTATTGATGCCTTAATTGGAACTAATTCTGAAAAATAACCCATCTGAAACTTGATTGGAATGATTATACACCTAACCCACTAAACACGTCATTTATCCAAAAATAATAATTGAACTGCCGGTTATATCTCCGTTCGTATTGAATCATCATGATTTTCACGCTAAATTGTCTTTTGTTTTTGGACCTAGGTAACTTGAGTAATTAAGTCCGCTGGGGTGTCTCTACACCTAATGCCCTAAAGCCAACTGGTTTGGGTGCATTGGCCCAAAGCTCGTTAAGAAGCCTAGAAAGTCCAGATTAAAACAAAGTCAAGTAAGTGTTCTCTCCGAGTTAAAATTCCTAACGGTTCTTTGTGTGAGAATAATCTTGACAAAAGACAGGTTTTTATAAAAAAATATTTCTAGCGGAGATATGAAGGTTTTATTCTATGATAAAGACTATTGCACATTCACAGAGGTGTGTATGAAATGAAAACAAGAAAAATGTGGAGTGAAAAATAAGACCTAGTTTCCTGTTAAGGAAGATAGAAATTCTGAAATTGAAACCCTACTGGAAAACGAAACTTGAAAAATACTTAACTCTTTATAAAACTTATGTGATCCTTTTAAAATTGTTATCTGGGCTTTATTGTGTGACATGATGACTTTAACCGATCCTTCTGGAACTTAACGACACTATTTGCACTGCAAGTTGTCACGCCCCGCTTCCCAGTGTACGGCGAAGTGGACGCGACGAGGTCCGCTACGTATGTACTCAGAAGTACATACGCTAAGCGTAGCTAAGCAATATAAAATATTACACAAGAGACAAGAGTATAAAAAGAACAGCAACTTTTATTTATTAACATTCTTTGTACAATACATGAAAGGAAATACAACTGAAATAAAAGATGCCTAAACAGTGGCATAACAGGAAATAAAAAGTACAGAAAGGAAAAGTGTACAATGAAACTACAGTGCAGGGTCTTCAGTAAACTGCTCCAAGTCTTCTTGTGATGGCTCAATCTCTGCCGGGTCCAAAACACCTGAGTTTACTCAATTTGGATACCGGTATACCAAGTTATGTGTCCTAGAAATTGACCGATAACTGCAGTTTTCTGTTTTACGATCAGTAAATAAATACGATGTAATTCCTAAACCGTTATGCGGATCGATCTAAAATTTTTACAGCGTGTAAAAAATAATATAGTCTATCATATGTAAATTCCGTGAAATTTTCAGAAGTAAAAATTAATTTCTAAAAATTATTTTAAAACTAAAGGTATTGATGTGTATACTAAAATCGGCAGAAAGATTAACTAGTATTTTATGCAGGTTTCTATTTTTCTTTTAATAAACAAACCGATTTCATGTGACATTATAGATATATTGTGGCATGAAATTTGTGTTCTCACAACTTGTGATAAACATTCCTAGTCATGAACAAAGAATTAAAAATACTTTAATTTGAACAAGAGATAATAAGATATTATTAAACCATATAGAATCATATATATCTAAACTTATGTATATGTATATGTATATGTTTATGTGTATCTTCTCTTATGGATTATGATATGAAAAGAATATGGGGTTCACGATGCATGACAAGAGGAAAATAAGAGGTGGAGGAAAAGGAGAGAGAAGAGACTTACATGCACAAGCCGGTATTGTCACTGGGCTTGTCTATCCGCCGATAGCCTCGCGTTAGTAGCGAGACCTTCTTGAAGACTTCTTCATGTTCTCCTTCTTGGATTCTAGGTGAAGAGGAAGAAGTGAGAGATAGAAAAATATGAGGAAGGAAAAGATGGAGGAGGACAATAAGGATGGTGTAATGGTGAATAATAATATATGCATTTAACATGAGAATTAAAAGAGAAATGAAAAGCCACCATTCATTTTGGAAATGAAAGGTCTCATTTGTAGGTTATGAGAAGAATAAAAAATGATAAAAAAATAATTGCAAGAATGGGGATTTGAACATGTGACTTATGGAATAACAATGTAAGGACTTAACCAA
This sequence comes from Agapanthus africanus, assembly GCA_030015575.1. Taxonomy (NCBI): domain Eukaryota; kingdom Viridiplantae; phylum Streptophyta; class Magnoliopsida; order Asparagales; family Amaryllidaceae; genus Agapanthus; species Agapanthus africanus. Next base: position 998,820,091 of record CM057337.1, read on the forward strand.
TGAGCTATAAAGTTGTTCATGCATATATTTAATTAGAATTAAATATATGATGTTGCTTAAAAAGAAAATGGGCTTTTTAGATGGGCTGTAGAGAATAAGAATAATGGATTTGGGTTAAATATTTATGAAAGGAAAAATAAGAATGAGAAGTTAAAAACTTAAATATAAGAAAAAGATATTGTACCTAGAAAAAAATACATAATAGATTGAGGAATAAAATAATAATAAAGAAAAGGGAAAATACCAAGTACAAATAAATACGGTATATTATTGAAGAGGGATAATACAAATGTATAAAGATTTTGGGGTCATTACACAAGTAAAGACATATAAAATCTTAAGTTAAATAAGAAGCGAGGTGTGAAAAATAAAGGTTCGATAGTCTAGACTTAAGATAATAGAATTGTTATTTTCTGAAACAAAACCCTTGGGTTTGGATCATAGTTATTTTGCAAAACTAGCTTGACCGGATTTTGTAGGTAGTATCCGCTGAAAACCCTCAGGAGACAACACTCCTCCTACTAGAGACACCTAGAGGTTTAACGGCTTGTTGCACATGCTCAGTGCAATCGCGTTCCCTGCGAAAGTGAGGTTAGGAATTTTTGTGAATAAATTGGCTTTGCTCGGGACGAGCAAATGATAAGTTTGGGGGTATTTGTTCATATCAGATTTTTGCATCTTTATACCGCCCAATTTTTATCACATTGCTTATCGGTAGGTACTCTTGAGCCGTGTTTACTAGGTAATTGCAGGATACATATTCTCAACTCTAAACAGTGAAATTCATGGAAAAGCACGACAATTTCCGGATTACCGCCAACCACAGATAAAACACGGGTCTCCGCTCTCTATCCGTATGTTGCCGCACACCAGTTTAAGGGACAAAATGGCAAATCGATGTCATTTTCATGCACAAAGCTCAATGTCAACACAATATCCAACATATCTACGCGGAGCTCAAGAAAAATCATGGCAAAAGATCCACATCACATCACCTTTTGATCTGCTGAAATTCTGGAAAAATTGTGAAAAGCTTCTGAGAAACAACATTTTCCACACTAAAGAGTACAGCAAACCAGGGAATCCCACAAAACTCGGTGACCTAAATCATCAAGATGGCTGCGGATCCGCGGCTGTATGGGCTCTTCATCTGAAGACTTTTCAGGGGTATTTTGGTAATTTTATCTTATGGCGGATTGTTGCCCTAGGTTTCCATTTTCCTGCCTATAAATAGCCCAGAACTTGCCAAGCCAAGGGTGCTTATTCTTGTATTAGGATTTAGATATACTTTGTCCTTCTTCTTCTTTCTCTTTTTCATCTTTTCTCCATTAAAATCTTGTAGTGAGGTTTCATGAGTGAAGAGATGAATAAAAGAGTTCTTTTTGTTATCATGCTTGTCTTGTTATGTTGTTAATTATAATTGCTTGTAATCTTCAATTGTTAATTTAGTTGTTGTTATTTGTTTTTTGTTTCTTTCTTGCTCTCTTTTTCTTTATCCTTAACAACAATGATGCTTAAGCTTGATCCTTGCCAAGGTGAGGTCTCAAATAGCTAGTTGTAATCTCCTAATCTCTTTCTTTCTATCTTCCTCCTTTTGTTTTATTTTCTTTTTCTTGTAATGGGTGAGTAGTTTTCTTACTTGTTAGGGTAGGATAAGGAAAGTTTGAGAGAAGGAAATCTCTCTCATTCTTTCCTTGCCCAACATCTTAATTCGGACTCCCGTTAATTGAACCACAATCCGCTCCCTACGGCACCCTATCCTACATGATAGCGGTGATTCCTTAGTAAGACCGGTTGTGGTCGAATTAACCGAAGGTTAAGGCTAAGAGCCAAGAACGGACGGACAAGCACCAAAAGGAAGAACTTAATCGTTGGAAAGCCTAGCTTATACTCGCAAGTTCCTTCCTAGTCGTGCTAATCCCCGTTGTTGCCGATTACCGTAACACCGATATTAAGAGTGGCAACGAAAGAAGTGAGCGACTCCTAACTCAAACTAACCTAATCATAACCCTAACAAGCTCTCTTTATATACATTTTTAGCACATAGTTAATCTCAAACAAACCTGGACCTTTGGACTTAACTCGTTAAAGCACATAGAAAAAGATTCCCATCTCCCTGCGGACGACCCGTACTCAACCGGCTAACTACAAGCGAAACCGTATTGATTGCGGTAATAAACTTGAACACACAAAAAATTCTATCAATCAGACCCCGCAGTCCGTTGTTAGTTTTAAGACATCGCGGTCGAGGTTAAGGACATCATAGTCCATGAGTTTAAGGACCCCACAGTCCGTGAAATGTATGGTTGTGTGGACCCGTCACCTCTTTGAAGACGTTGAGGGATTACAACAACAAATATCAAAGGGATGAAGAGATGTACCCTTGAACCCAGGTGGATTAAATGATCTGTAGCCCAGTTTAGAACCAAGACCAATTAATTATATTATGAGCACATTGGCTCAGTTAAGTCTGGATTGAAGACTTATGGCCAATTTGGGCTAAGTCCAATTAAGTTTGACATATTGGCCCTTTGTTGGACCATTAGTCTATTTGTCTGGTTTCAGGCCCACATTATTTAGCAATGCTAAACAAAAGTTTGAGGGCTCTGATAACATTTTTCTCTGTGATTGAGCAGTAGACATTAGAGCTCTGATTTTTACTCAATTTTAGATGCGAGGCTTTGCCTCTGGAAGATTAACCAATTTGTTTAAAACTAGTGTTAAACACTAGAGAACAACAGTGTTAAACACTGGAAATATAATCTTCAATTTAGTGTTAAACACTAGAAAACAATCAGTGTTAAACACTGGAAATATAATCCCCAAATTAGTGTTAAACACTAAAAAAAGAGGGGTCGCGTGTGGACACGTGAGGGCGCCCAAAGGTGGGACCAGATCCCTTTTCTTTGTTCTGCAATTAAGTGTTAAACACTTTTATTTTTATTTTGAGCATCACGTGTTGACACGTGATGGAGATTTATACACTGATTATTAAAGCACTTGCTAAGGGGTCACGTGAGAGCGCCCAAGGCTTCTATTTCCTTTGCTTTTTCTTTCTGGGTTTCGGGGGTCACGTGGAGCACGTGAGGCGTTGCCTCTGAGCTCTTCCCTTCTCATTTCTGGGAATCTTTTCAGGGGTCACGTGGGGACACGTGACCTCAATCTTTTTCATGCACAGAGATCTCTTTAGTCTCTTTATTTTATTCTGAGAATTAAATTCTCCATAGGGTTAAACCCTAATTATAACTTTGGAGGAATTAAATTCCTATTGTGAAAGAATTAAATTCTTATGTAGGGTTAAACCCTAATTTCTTTTAGAGGAATTGAATTCCCATATATGTAAAAGAATTAAATTCTTGTATAGGGTGAAACCCTGATTCTGTTTTGGAGGAATTAAATTCCTGTTAATCTGAGAGAATTAAATTCTCAATTAGGGTTAAACCCTAGTTTCATCCATCTTGAAGGAATTAAATTCCTATAATTTGGGGAGAATTAAATTCTCAAAACTCAATTCCCCCTCTAAGTTTAGGATCTGCATGGCAGGATCTCGACCCGATGAGAATTAAATTCTCAACTTATGGAGAGATGTGCTCTGTACAGATCTTCAACCAGAAGAAGAACTAAGTTCTTTTTTGTAGAAGAGTTAAACTCTTAGATTGAGAATTAAATTCTCTTTATTGAAGTTTTGATCCCCTTTCTTTTCTTACCTAGGGTTTTTCTTTGTAGAGAATTAAATTTTCCTCTCTTTTCTCTCTGAAATTTCAAGATTCCAAAACTCTATCCCTCACAAAAATTCTCCTTTGGCTCCTATTTATAGGAGAAGGAACAGAATCAATTTGTTTAGTAAATCTTTCATTGAAAGATTTTGTTTGTTTTCATAATTAATTTGAGCCTTTAGATTATTAAGTGAATTTTATTCACCGTTGGATTTTCAATCCAAAGATATTCTGTTTGTTATTTCTAGTGAGATTTAGGGAAATCTTTCCTTGTCTAAGTTTTTTCCATAAATTGGTGATTTTTAATCACCCTTGGATCTTTAATCCAACGGTCCCCATAATCCTTTTCCATTTGGAAAGATTTAGAAGCTTTTAGAATTTAATTCTATTAACTGTAAGGCTTTCGAAGCCAGTCACGTGCTGACACATGACCCTTGGTCACGTGTGAGCACGTGACCCCCAATTGAGTCCTTTAACAGCCGCTTGTTTATGTTGTTGTTTTAACCATCACGTGTCAACACGTGACCATTGGTCGCGTGTGAGCACGTGATACCTCATTGAGGTATTTTTTCTGACCAGTCACGTGCTGACACGTGACCCTTGGTCACGTGTGAGCACGTGACCCCCAATTGAGTCCTTTAACAGCCGCTTGTTTATGTTGTTGTTTTAACCATCACGTGTCAACACATGACCATTTATCACGTGTGAGCACGTGATATCTCGTTGAGGTATTTTTTCTGATTTTTAGAATTAAATTCTTTTAAGCTGTAAGGCTTTCAAAGCCTGTCACGTGCTGACACGTGACCCTCAATTGAGTTATTTTTCATCAGTTTGTTTTCGCTTCTGTTTGATGAAGTTTTAACCATCACGTGTCATCACGTGACCATTGGTCACGTGTGAACACGTGATACCTCATTGAGGTAATTCCTGATTTTTTAATCAGGAAACAAATGCCCCCACAGCGTTGCTCTCACGTGTCTGCACGTGAGTGCAACGCTATCACTTTTGTGACCGTTGGATTCATCTAGGGAATCGGGAAGATGAAGTGTTTCCATCACATCCTATAAATGCAGGGGTCTCTTCAGAAGCGCCTTCACTCTTTCATCTTCTTCCTTGCAAACTTTTCTTTTGAGAATTTAATTCTCGTTCTCAGGGCTTAGTTCTCTGTTCCAAAATCTTCAGAGTTTAACTCTGTTTAAGAAAGACCTATCTCTTCAGGTAATAGTTTTGGACGATCGAAGAACTTTCATACATATAAAACTCTTTGGATTTTAAATCCACACCAAGGGTTTTCCCTTTTAACAAGAACCCATTTTTAAGTTCTTTAAGAAGAAAACCACTCATTCTTTAATCAACAAGCCCTTTAGGGTTTCTCTGATCTTCATGGGTTAATGGTGGTGTTTGCCTTTTTCCATAGAATTTAATTCCATCTCAAAAATGTTTATGGGAATTTAATTCCCCCCTTTTTTAACAAGGAATTTAATTCCCATGAAGAACTCAGTTCCTCCCAGAGAGCTTCTTGGGGTTTTCTTGCCCTGAGTTGTCTCTTTCACATCCGAGAAGAAGAAGTTTGCAATGTCTCTTCCTGGGAATTTAATTCCCTTGATTCTGTTTGATTTGACACAGAGTCCAAAATGGATTTCTTTTTAGGGGAATGTGTAGGGTCATTTGAAATCCACTGCTTATTTAATGAGAATCTTCCTTTTGTCTCATTATAATTGCTTTGCTTCATCATTAGCCAGCCGCCATCTTGATTTTGTGGGACCCATATGTTTTGTAACCAGTGGTCCCATAAAATGAGTCTTCTGTCACTGTCTTTTTCCTTGTATATATATCTATAATCACTGTTGGTTTCGCCTTAACAGTTTCCCCTTATTTTATTACAGGTGCAATAACGTCTGTTCCGTATTTCCCTTTCACTCGCTCGGAAGCTGCTTTTCCCCAATCACCATCTGACGGAGAGGTGATGGCAATGATCAGAGCTCACGACCCGAATCGCACCAATCTACTTCTGTGGGGAACCTGGTACAGTCATATCATCCGGGGTCGCCGGAGTTTTCTTTGCAAAATACCGACGGAGCCTACCTTTCCGTTCCTGCCGATGGATCCTCCAGGGACTGTCTTCGCTGTGGAGATGCCGAATTGGACCCCGATGGGACGGCTCGAGCCTTCGACGACCGGTATCCCAAACCATCCGATACCGGCCATAGATATTCTGGGATGCCGTATCTGCCAGGGCGAGGCCCAACCGTGGGGGCAGATTTATAAGATAGGGCTTACCCCTCGACATCCTACGGGCTATCTCCTTTGGGCTCGATACATCCTATCCGCCCATCGCGCGCGACTGCAGAAAGTTGGGCTTTATCAGGCGATATATGCATCCCTCTTCCACCACCAGTCTCCCCACGTCTGGTGGGTTAAGGCCTTCTTGAACCAGTGGAATCTTCCCACCAACACTTTTTTCTTGGGGGGTCGTGAAGTTTCAATTTCTTTGGACGAATTTCGCGAGATCTCGGGGCTGCCAATCAGAGGGACACTTTACGAGGAATTGCTGCCTTCTGACGAGTACGTCTTTGAGACTGAGCCCGCAATGCTTGACGGCTTGTCTACCAAAAACGCCATCCGCCATATGCGTCCGAGTTTGATCAAGGCGATGGGTATCTTCGACAAACTGTTCACAGAATCTGAGGAGCAGGGCGTCACTTTCAAGAGCTTCATCGCTTGCTTCCTTCGCGAGGATGTCCTGTCGAAGACGGCTCCCAAGTTTGCAAGCATCAACGACCCCTTTGGGTTTGGTTTGAACAGGCGGACGACTAAGGAATCGGATTTACCGCAGTATTATATTCCTATCATGTCGCCGGTATCTTTCGAATCAATTGCAGCCCCCGGCATGGACGAGGAGACATTCTTTGTGGGCTTTATCAGTGTCTGGCTCAGCTGGTTCGTCATCCCTATCCATCGCCGTTTCATGAGAGTCTCGGTTATCTATCTGGCTCATCGTATCGCTGAGGGGACACGGCTGGCCATAGGCATCCCGGCGCTAGCGCATCTCTATCATGGATTGGACGCTGCTGCTAACACCTCAACTCCCGGTGTGGACTTAGTAAACTTCTCCCTTCACTATTTTACATCTTGGATTGAGATGCACGTGTTGGGGGCTTTTGCTGCGCATCATAGACCTGCTTTTTATGACGCCTATACTTTTCCGCGACTCATGCGGCTGGTGGATGCTGCTGCTCCCGACCCGACTCAGTTCGGGGCTATTCGTGTGTTGATTGCTCCTTACGCTAGTGCAGGCGGGCTGGCATTTATTGATCGGGTTGTATCTGCTCCTTCAGGCCCGATTCAACAACTCCACGACCAGTCAAAAGGTGAGGTGCCTTCTCTGAAGCCCCGGGAGGCCACGCACTTATACGCGATCAGACCGGGCTATCTTGTATTCCGTCAGAACAGTGTGGCTCTGTTTATGCGGTACAATCCGCATCGCTTCGCCCGGCAGCTTGGATACGATCAGGGCGTCCCCTTTGAGGCTTTTACGGTTGCGCCGATCCCTTCACCCGCAGCTGTTCGCGATGCCGCTCATCACTTCGTGAGGTTGAACACTGGTTCTTACTTCATGATCCCCGAAGCAGATCATACTCCCCGATGCCTGGGGGACTTCACAGGCTGGTATCTTCGTCAGGTCAACCCAGTTATTGCTGAGGAGAAGAGGTTGCTTCTTGGCCATGGCGCTCTTGCTCCGGCTCAGGCTGCGGGAATTCCGCTGCGGCCGCGCGCACCGGTCCGCTTTCCCCTGAGGGACACCAGTGTTGCGCTCATTCCAGGGGAGTCGGAGGTGGACCTTACCCCCACAATTGGTATGCCGTTAGATACCCGAGCTCAGTGGTAAAAGGGCGCCGGTAGCAGTACCACCGTCGGCGGCGTTGACAATGGCCATGTCGTCCTCGGCAGCACCGCCAAGCGAGGGTGCCAGTAACGAGGGTGTTGAAGGTGAGGTGGGTCGGCGTCGTGCCAAGGCTCCACGGGAAAAGAAGCGAGTGTCCTCTGGCATTAGTTCCGGGCCAAAGAGGAGGAAGAAGACAGTCGCCCGTCTGCTCGATCTTTTAAAAGAATCTGAACCTGTCGTTCAAGACGAACCAATATCCATGATATCGCCGGATGATGGTCTTCTTTTCCCAGGTTCATCTGCCGAGGAAGCCGCACAATTGGCTGAGGCTATAAGACGCTCGCAGCTTGAAACTGAGAAGGTAAGGATCCTGAAGAGGCCTTATCCTGCCGTCATCTTCTACGAAGATCCTTCGTGGATACGGCGACGGTTCATCGGCCCTTTGGAGGAATGGAGAGAAAGGGCCCTTAAGCAGGCTACTTCGGAGGATGCTGCGGATGCGCTTTCCTTGTGGACTGGCGGCCACGGGTCCACCCTTGAACCCCGGCGAGCACACCTCCTTGAGAAGGAGCATCGGCTTGAAGAAGCCATATTGAACGCTTCCTTACGCATTGGTATGTTCCTATATTTCTTTGCAGTACTTCATATTGCTTGCACTTGTATATATGTATTCTTATTCTTGTATGAATTGTGCAGAGACTTCGGCGATTGGGGAGGTTCCTACGGGCTTGCTGACGGTAGAGCCTGTTGACACCCCCAATGAAACATTGCTCGATGAGGAGGGGGTTGACGACGCTATCCCTCTCGCGATAGAGCCTCCTGTGGCGGTTCTTGATCCCGAAGCACTCGCTCCTTTGGGAGAGGCACCCTCGGTGGTCGTCGTCCCAACGGATCTTCCTGAGGGCGACTCGGAGGCTGGGATGGAGGTAGTAGAGGCTACCCTCCCTTCGTTGGAACCCGCAATGGCTACTGCCGCTCCTTCCTCAGAGGCCGCGTTACACTGGCTCGTGTTCTTGGTACTGTGCCTGAGGTCGCGGCGGAGGCCGTTGAAGCTGCTATCCCTCCAGCTCAGAATGGGAGGAGCGTCGAAGGTAACCTTCCACATTTTAAACTAGTGATCTTTCCGTTATCTAAACTCTTTTATCTTTTCAGAACTGCGCGGACTGGCGGGCTCTATTGCCGATCTGTTTCCCCGGCAATCCTTTCAGCGCCTGTTGGAGATGGATGCTCCACAAGCGATATCTCCTCAACGTATCGTCCTCTCGTCTAGGCAAGATTAGTGTTGTTCAGCGCCTTTTCATAGCATTGTTGTTATTTCGCAAAATGATATTGATGTCCTTTACAGTTCTGGAGGCCGACGACGAGGTTGAGGTTCTTGAAGGGCCAGGGGAGCCTTCAGCTCCTTCTTGCATGACTGTGGGTAAGTGAAGTCTCAATATCGTCCCGCTTGTTCTTTTACTTAGAAGTTTCACTGACTGTTTACACATCTGAACAGCCCTTCCAGTCTTACCGCACTGGAGTCGCACATCAATATGCCACCCGGCCCCTATGCTTTGCAAGCCTCAGAACGTTTGGCCAAGCTAAGCCTTATCTTCCTGTCATCTTTGATCGAGGAGCTTCGCGCTGGCAGCGCAGTCACGGCTGAAGCATTTGCTGCCGAAGCTAACGGTTCTCTTCCTTTTCTTGCCACCTACCATAGCGAAGCGGTGGTGCGAGTCTGGGTTGAGTTCTGTCGGCAGGTGGAGGCTTGCTTGCACGTACTTGAGTGTTCCCGCCTTTCTTCGGAGGTTGTGGCTGCAAAGGCGGGCTTGTGGGGTCTGATAGAGCGGTGCGCGATGAACATGGTGTCGTGCGAGAAGAGGCTCGGCCGCAAATTCTCGGAGAGGGAGCTGGCCTCTAAGGAGCTGAACGAGCTCCAAGCCAACCTTACAGCCAAAGCCAACAAAGCGTATGAACTCTGGCGAGTACTTCATGAGTCTATCAAAGAGGTGGTGGCCCTCGATAAAGCTGCCGTGTTCACTCGCGAAAGCGTTGAGGCTCACAAGGCTACCGAGAAAGAGCTTGAAGGCCGGCTTGCCTCGTATCAGGCCCAGCAGGCTCATGCGGAGGCCCGTCTTCTGGCGATACTGAATCACGAAGGCGTGGCCCAGCAAAAGAGGGATGAGCTGACCAAGCTGCTAAATCGCCCGCCGGCCTGAAGACTTGTAAATCCCCTTTTTTTTCTTTTTGTACATACTCTTGAATGAGAGTATATATTTTTTGTTCTTTCACAAATTGTACTTTGTATCCATTTTGGTTCATGAATAAAAGACATATTTTTCTTCTCAATGGCGTGTCCCTTTTTATTGAATGTATTCTGCGGATAGTCTATCTTGATCTCTTTGCAGGACAACGATGGCTTAGGATTCTGGGTTAAGATCTGCCTATTAAGACTTTTCAACTTTATGAGCCGTGAGGGTCTCATAAAGAGTTTTCTCCCTACAGGTCGAGAGGATCCCATAGGTGTGGTTTCTCCTTAAGAATCGTGAGGATTTCTAAGTGCCTGTTTTCTCTTGAAAGTCGTAAGGATCTCACAAGAGAATTTACTCCCTTACGAGTCGTGAGGACCCACAAGTGATGGGTGAAGTTGTCCTTATCCGTATTTCACGGAGTTAAGGGTTGCTCTGGATGCTTCCCACGGGTTCACTGACGTGTTTGGCGAGGACCAGGCTCCGCTCTGGATGTTCTTCGGGGTACCGTAGTTTAAAGACATCACGGTCGAGGTTAAGGACATCATAGTCCGTGGATTTAAGGACTCCACAGTCCGTTGTTAGTTTTAAGACATTACGGTCGAGGTTAAGGACATCATAGTCCGTGGGTTTAAGGACTCCACAGTCCGTTGTTAGTTTTAAGACATCACGGTCGAGGTTAAGGAAATCATAGTCCATGAGTTTAAGGACCTCACAGTCCAATGTTAGTTTTAAGACATCGCGGTCGAGATTAAGGACATCATAGTCCGTGAGTTTAAGGACCTCACAGTCCATGAAATGTGTGGTTGCCGGGACCCGTCACCTCTCTGAAGACGTTGAGGAATTACAACGACAAATATCAAAGGGATGACGAGATGTACCCTTGAACCAAGGTGAAATTGGTTTAAAATCATTACGGTTGATTGTTAGTTTTAAGACATCGCGGTCGAGGTTAAAGACATCATAGTCTGTGGATTTAAGGACTCCACAGTCCAATGTTAGTTTTAAGACATCACGGTCGAGGTTAAGGACATCATATTCCGTGGATTTAAGGACTCCACAGTCCGATGTTTGCTCTGGATGCTTCCCACGGGTTGACTGCCGTGTTCGGCGAGGACCAGGCTCCGCTCTGGACGTTTTCCACTGGGTCAGAAGTGACATAATCCGCGTTCCACATAGCCAGGAATTTTTCTCTAGATGCTTCCCACGGGTTCACTGCCGTGTTCGGCGAAGACTAGGCTCCGCTCTGGATGCTTCACACGGGTTCACTGCCGTACTCTGCGAGGACCAGGATCCGCTCTGGACGTTTTCCACGGGGTCAGAAGTGACGTTATCCGCGTTCCGCGTAGCCAGGAATTTTGCTCTAGATGCTTCCCACGGGTTCACTGCCGTGTTCGGCGAGGACTAGGCTCCGCTCTGGATGCTTCACACGGGTTCACTGCCGTGCTCTGTGAGGACCAGGATCCGCTCTGGACGTTTTCCACGGGGTCAGAAGTGACATAATCCGCGTTCCACGTAGCCAGGAATTTTACTCTAGATGCTTCCCACGGGTTCACTGCCGTGTTCGGTGAGGACTAGGCTCCGCTCTGGATGCTTCACACGGGTTCACCGCCGTGCTCTGCAAGGACCAGGATCCGCTCTGGACGTTTTCCACGGGGTCAGAAGTGACGTTATCCACGTTCCACGTAGCCAGGAATTTTGCTCTGGATGCTTCACACGGGTTCACTGCCGTGCTCGGCGAGGACCAGGCTCCGCTCTGGATGCTTCGTATGGGTTCACTGCCGTGCTCTGCAAGGACCAGGATCCGCTCTGGACGTTTTCCACGGGGTCAGAAGTGACGTTATCCGCGTTCCACGTGACCAGGAATTTTGCTGATTATATCCGTATTTCACAGAGTTGGGATTTGACTCTCGGTCATCTGTATACCGACGAGCCATAGAACTGGGAGTTGCCGCTGTTCCGCTTTGCCTAATGTTGTGTCTGTTGTAATGAGACGAATGTTAAGATGCTCTCCAGGCTATCTGAGAACCATCGAGGTTTAGTTTCTTCTTCTGATGAAACCTGGGAAGGAGGAGTGTGATTCCTTCTTTATTTGTGCCCCTGGATTGTATACAGGGATTGATGTAATATCACCTGTAGGGCATAAAATTTCATTTCTATTTTTATTTTATTTCTTTCCGCGATGCTCTATCATTTCAGCTTTTTATATCGCGAAGGTCGCGATTGCCCAATCATTTTGGCTATTTTTCGCGGTGCCCAATCATTTCAGCTATTTGTTTTATTTTTACTCGCTGCTTTTTATTGCGAGTTGCCCAATCATTTCGGCTATTTTGCATGCATACATCTTTTACTTGCTGCTTTTTATTGCAAGTTGCCCCATCATTTCGGCTATTTCGTATGCATGTGTGGCTTGCTAGCTTTTCGCTGCAGACTTGGAATCAGACACCGATTTCGGCATCAGCACCGCTACAACTGGGATATTTCCAGGAGCGAACCATCATTTGCCTCTGTCGATGTCGAACAAAGGTGGCTTAGTAAACAGGGTTAGGATTCTGTCAACTAAGGCTTTTGACTTCATAAGCCGTAAGGGTCTCACAAAGGTATTTTTCCCTACAAGTCGTGAGGATCTCGTAGGTGTGTTTTCTCTTTATGAATCGTGAGGACTCCTAAGTTTATGGCTTCTCGTAAGTCGTAAGGATCTTACAAGAGAGTTTTCCCCTTATAAGTCGAGAGGACTCAGAAGGGTTGTTCACCGTGCGAACATATCCCTAGTCACGGGTGGGACTTGGTTAGGGAAATGTTTATTCGCGCCCGTGGATTGTATACAAGGGTCAGTGTTGAGCCGCTTGTAGGGCAGTATCGGAGGTTGTGGGGGTTGCTTAAGAACGGGTTCAGATCTCTGTAACTTAAGACTTTTGAATCTTATGAGCCGTGAGGGTCCCATAAGAGGATTCTCCTTACGAGTCGTGAGGATCCCGCAGGTGTAGTTTCTCCCTAGGGATCGTGGGGATCCCTAAGTGTGTTGCTCCCTTGTGAGTCGTAAGGATCTCACGCAGGTGGTTTCTCCTTACAAAGTCGAGAGGACCTTGCAAGTGTCTCTTAACGAGATTGCGCCCTTTCGGGTTTTCACAAAACTCGCCGGCAGCCCTGCTGTTTTTACTCACGGAGCCCTTTCGGGTTTTCATCCGTGCCCCTTTTGCTTATGGACATACCGTTTCTTTTTTTTGTTTTTTCTTCTTTCTTTCTTTTTTTTATTCGAACGAGGTTGCGCCCTTTCGGGTTTTCACAAGACTCGCCGGTAGCCCTGCTGTTTTTACTCACGGAGCCCTTTTGGGTTTTCATTCGTGTCCATTTCGCTTATGGACATACCGTTTTCTTTTTTTCTTCTTTTTTTTGTATCATCTTTAGGATGCTGCAATCCACCGTAGTTTATCGACGTCTCGGTCAACAGCTAGTTTTAGGACATAGTGGTCCGTTGTTAGTTTAAGGACGTTTCGATCCACTGTTAGTTTAAGGACGTTTCGGTCCGCTATTAGTTTAAGAGGTCCGCCGTTAGTTTAAGGACGTTTCGGTCCGTCGTAAAGTAAGCCGGTTACTACTTATAGAGTTTGGGCTTAGGAAGATAGCGAGCGGACATAGTCGTCGTCATCTATCATTGACCTAGGCCGTGACTCGTCAAGCGTAGTATTTCTTTAGGAAGCGACCGTTTATTGGCCTGAAAGGTCTTTCACCATGCATGTCCATGAGCAGATAGGCTCCACCCTGGTAGACCTTGTCTATAATGTACGGGCCTTCATAATTCGGCTCGAATTTCCCTCGTTTAGCACGATTGGGGATCATGGGTCTTTTGACTACCAGGACGAGTTCGCCCTGGCGGAATGTCCTTGGCCTGGTCAATCTTTCGTAGGAGCGCGTCATCTTTGATTTATAAGCTTCCAGATTTTGTTGCGCTACGAGCCCGCTCCCGATTGGCTTTACTTTTCAGATGAATTTCATTCAGGAAGGCGTCGGTCATTTCATCTGACGGCCATAGAAATTCCGACTCGGGACCTGCCCCCAGTTTCTCTGTGTAAGGAGTCTCTTCATCATCTATCAATGAGTGAGATATCACATGACAACTTGCTACATAGTCCTCAGATTCATCTGATGAGTCTTCTCCATCATTTTCGTCCTCAAGGTTGTGGCTGAGGAACTCTTGGAGCATGATTGGAGTCCGCGCTTTCTGGTTATACTCTTCCAGCGCGTCAATCTGCTTTTGTAGGTCCGTGCGCTTGTCGCCAGGATTCACGGGCTTCTTGGATTTCTTCTTCTTTTTTGAAGATTTTGGCGGCTGGGTGTGAGCACTTTGGCTATCACCACCAATCTTTGGAGCTGGGCGCAGCTTCAGCATTCCTTTGATGATCTGGGGTTCTAGCGGGTTCTTCCACCTGATCGCTGGGCATGTCTGAAGATTATTCAGCATCCTTTTGGTTTTGGCCGAAAGAATGACCTTCCATGGGGCTTCTTCAACAAAAGAGCATGTTGCCCCCGGTGTGTCTGTATTCTTCGGAGTGTGCGGTTGTGATGGGTTTACTTTCCACTTCTCAGATAGCGCAAACTTGCCTTGTAGGTACCGATCCTCGATCCATCCCTTAAAAACGAAGCAATCCTCGATCGGGTGGCTTACCGTTTGGTGGTAAGGGCAATAATTAGGATTATTCACTTCGCTGGGTTGCGGTGGTTGCCTTGGATTTGGCAGGTTGATAAGCCTGTTGCGCACCGCCAGCTCGAACAGCCTCTTCGTTTTATCCCGTGGGAACGAGTAAGGATACTTCATTTTCTCATTGTAATAGCGCCGTCTCTCCTCCAGTTGATCCGCTAGCTTTGGGGCACTGGGCTGCTGTTGGGTGTTCGCAACGAAGGTCACCTTCCCTTTACCCTTGTCGTTCCGAGGTTCCGGCTTTGGGGGAGACGGTCTGTGACCCATTTGAAACATCTGGGCTAGCTTGTCGATTAAAGCCTGGAACGTGGTCAGTTTAAAGAACATCATGAATTGTGAAATAGTTGCATGAGGGTCTAGGGTGCCCACGAACATGCCCACCGCTGGTGCTTCTTCGATGCGCTGTTCGCACTTCGACCACAGGTTCCGCCATCGGATTGCATATTGAACCCAAGTTTCGCCTGGCTTCACCCTTGCATTAATCAATGCCGTTATTGGGGTGCGTTCGTTGGCGCTCGCGAATCGCTGAGTGAATAGCAACTCCATTTCTGCGAAAGTTTTGACGGAGTCGTTTGGAAGCTCGGAGTACCACTCAAATGCCGTCTCCGATAAGCTGCCGACGAATTGGCGAAGCAAGAGCTTATCATCGCTGCCGGTGTTGCCACAAAGAGCCTTGAACTGGGCGACATGTTGATGGGGATTGCCTGTCCCCTTGTAGACATGGAATTTCGGGATTGTGTAGCCCGGCGGGTACTTTATCTGATCATACCAGCCTGGATATGATCGCCCTGTTTTGACAACTTGGCCGGCCGCTTCATTCGCCTGGTGAACTCGTATTTGCTGAGCAATATAATCATCCAGGGCGGCTTTAGAGATTGTTTCTTCTTTGGCTGTTGAAAGAGCCGGGGGTGGATTTGACGTTTCTCCTCTGTCGTCTTCGAGGATAATCGGAGGCTCTTCGGCTGGAGGATCTGGCTGTATCATCATCCCGACCATGTCTTGGAAGAGAAGAGCCATTTGCTTTATATTGGCCTCTTGTTCTGCGGCTTCTCTGCCCTTCTTTATGAGGACTCTGCGGAGGAAGTCCGCATCGGTTTCTTGTTCATGACGCTGCTCCGATGACGCCTCCGGGTTTTCTTTTGGCCCGGTGAGTGCGGCCATTTGCATCAGCATTTCTTGAAGCTTCTGTTGCTGCTGTTCCTGAGCCTTCGTTATTGACCGGGTAAGCGGTCGATGACCCGTAGAAGCGCGGTTATCCTCCTTTCCGGATGCCATGTAAATAGTATGGACCACCATGCCCCCAGACTTAGGGCGTTTGGGTTCAGTGCCTTTGACATTTGTCGCAGGCACGGGGATCTTCTCCGGCCTTCTCTTCTTATGAGTGGTCGAAGTTGAGGGGGCCGTCGCGGTGGGCACCCAAATAGCTTTCGGTGGCTTGGAAGGATGGCTTTCTTCTTGTTGAACCTTCGCCATTTTCTGTCGGCGAGGGTAATCTTGATCAACCACTGAGTTTCGGACCTGCCGCCAGACCTTGTAGATCTTGGAGGACAGCCGCTGAGGGGACTGCTCTGGCTTTGTTTCCACAACATTCTCCACCGGAGGAGGAGATCTCTTCAGTACGGCGGTGGGCGAATTCCTGCGCACCTTATTCAGCAGCTCGAAGCAGTTCCCGGTTGGAACAGCAGCATTAATTTCCGCCGTCGGGGCTGGTGGAGTTAGCCCAGAGGGGGAGTTGCCCCCGGCCTTCCTTACCCGGCGCCAGTGGCGACGTTGAGCATGTCGAGCTGATGGAGTTGGCTCGATTACGGGGATGGCCTTGTCTTGCCCCTTGTTCAGGTGAGGGGCCATTGCTGGTGTCAGCCTGTTAAAGACTGATGTCCTTTAAGTAGCAGGAGCGGGAGTGGGAGTTGGGACGGTCAGTCTTGTAAAGACCGACCCCTTGGCAGAAGAAGTCACCTTGACGACTTCGGGAGCAGGGTTGGTTACTTTCTTCGGAATAACCTTCTCTGGGATTGCAAGCTTCATTGCGGGCCCACAGGAATTTTGGCCCAATCTGGAGAAGACCGAGGCGCTGGTGTTGGACGACCCATTGAGAGGGGCCGCAGTAGCTGTAAGACGATCAAAGACCGACTTCTTGGGAGCCTCTGGTACGGGCACGGGAGCGGTGAAGCTTATTGGCGGGAGCATGGTCCCGAAAAACAGCCCAGTAGTAGCCTGGGTGACCTGTTCCACTGGCATCGTGAACAGGGACGCTGCTTGGGGTCCGTAGGTTATGCCCCCAGTTGAGGCAGGACGCGAGTTGCAGTTGCATGTGGAACACTTTGAGCAGGTGAAAGCCATTGATCCTTTGCTTTCTGCACCGAACAAAACGTCAAATCTTAGTACCTCAAAACCCAAGGGCAACCATTAGCAAACTGCGATTGGTTCGCGAACACGACACACGAAGTGTGGAGTGGAAAGAGGAAGAGGTCCCACCGGGCGTGCCAGAATCTGTTCCCCTCCGAAAGACGGCGCAAGACTGACGTCTTGCCTGAAATTCGGAGCAGATGCTAATTGGTGCTATCCGTCCACCTCTCCGAAGATGCCAAGTTGATTTATGGCACCATGTATCGAAGGTTTAAACGGATGCGGCCGATGTAGCAGACTTCGTCAGATTCCCCCTCGCTTGAGGGGTTTTTGATTGTGGGGACGCTCTTCCCTGCAGGCGCAAGCCCCTGCAGTTAATTACGCTACCGCATCGCGATAACAACTTTCTCCTTCTCTAGATGGTCATTTCGTGTCGTGGGTGTTTGTTTTGTTTGTAGTTGCCCGTGGATTGTATACGGAGACTAAGTTATGTTGTCGCCCGTAGGGCGTGGACTAGTCCAAATCCGTATCTTTCTTAGATTTGAGTTTGGGGGTTGGGTTTAAGGATACGTTAGTCTCTTTTGAGACTAAGATCAACTTAAACGTTTGTTAAGAATACGTTAGCCCAATTTTTAGACTAAGATCAACTTAACAGAATCGTTTAGATCCGACAAAAGAGCAATTGGGCTCTATTGTTTAGTTTAATGACATTGCGGTCGATTACCAGTTTAAGGGCCTGGTGATCCAATGTTAGTTTTAAGACATCGCGGTCGAGGTTAAGGACATCATAGTCCATGGATTTAAGGACTCCACAGTCCATTATTAGTTTTAAGACATCACGGTCAAGGTTAAGGACATCATAGTCCGTGGAATTAAGGAACCCACAGTCCGTTGTTAGTTTTAAGACATCGCGGTCGAGGTTAAGGACATCATAGTCTATGAGTTTAAGGACCCCACAGTCCGTTGTTAGTTTTAAGACATCGCGGTCGAGGTTAAGGACATCATAGTCCATGAGTTTAAGGACCCCACAGTCCGTGAAATGTATGGTTGTTGGGACCCGTCACCTCTTTGAAGACGTTGAGGGATTACAACGACAAATATCAAAGGGATGAAGAGATGTACCCTTGAACCCAGGTCGATTAAATGATCTGTAGCCCAGTTTGGAACCAAGACCAATTAATTATATTATGAGCACATTGGCTAAGTTAAGTCTGGATTGAGGACTTATGGCCAATTTGGGTTAAGTCCAATTAAGTTTGACATATTGGCCCTTTGTTGGACCATTAGTCTATTTGTCTGGTTTCAGGCTCACATTATTTAGCAATGCTAAACAAAAGTTTGAGGGCTCTGATAACATTTTTATCTGTGATTGAGCAATAGACATTAGAGCTCTGATTTTTACTCAATTTTGGATGGGAGGCTTTGCCTCCGGAAGATTAACCAATTTGGTTAAAACTAGTGTTAAACACTAGAGAACAACAGTGTTAAACACTGGAAATATAATCTTCAATTTAGTGTTAAACACTAGAAAACAATCAGTGTTAAACACTGGAAATATAATCCCCAAATTAGTGTTAAAAACTAAAAAAAAGAGGGGTCACGTGTGGATGTAAGTCGATGTACAACACCCCACGACTTGCGGGGAGGCGGAATAATGAAAAACGATCTTGTTTTAGGCGTAAACATCGACTAACCGAGAATCTTTGCTAAACTATGACTAACAAGAATCATAGAAGTTAACAACTACTATGAAAAGTGATTATACCTGTAGAACCGTGTCCTTCGTCTTTTCGTTCTCCACGTCCTCTCCGGCCTTCTCTATGTAGTAGATGATCCACCCGAGAGCTTTACTTCAAGCTTCACCTCTATCTTGAGGTAACTAGGTTTCTTAAATCGCTAATCTAAGTAACCTAGGTGATATAGAGAATGGTTAAGAATTAAGTAGTCTATTCTAATCCTTGGTCTCAACACATGAGAGGGGAGAATTAGGATTTGAAGAGAGAGAGCTTGAGGAGAGAGAAAGTGAGCAAGAGAATGAGATGAGATAATGATCTATCATAATATATATGAAGCATTATTATTTATCCAATAAAAGAAAATAAAGGATTTACAACCATGCTTCATAAATACAAATGGGTGATTCATCTCCATGAGTCATTAAGCATTTATGATGCATTAATGACATGGATGAATCACACAAATGAATCACTAATCTCATTTAATGCATATGCCACCTTAACCCTCAAGTCACCATCATCAAGAAGCTTCTTGCGAAATTACGAGAACGCCCCTCCTATCCGTGAAAACACGGAAAAACTTTAGACTGTATAAATCCAATAACCGGAAACTAGAAACTGGCTTAAACCAAAGCCGGCTAGTAAAAACTGTCCGGATGTCGTACGTGCGTAAACACACGTATGCGTCCGAACCCTTGTCGTAAAACCATACGACCTCTATATCGTTTCGCCTGGAGTAGGGAAACTCTCTGTGTGGGACTCTAGAGACTCGACTACTACGCTGGCAGTGGGTTTAACCACGGACCGCAAGTGGCACTAGCTGTACGTAACGGTCCCCAGGTAGATGTCGATAAGAAGGCCGATGAGGAAACCCATCCGAACTCCTACTGAGTCTGATGTGACAATCTCCGTACAGTCTGGTCTGTTCGTCTAAGACTATCGCATATCGGGCCTAGGGGGCGGCAAGCGTCAGTCCTCTAATAGCGGTATAAGTCGTGTCGGAGTGAAGCCCATTACACCCTGAGAAACTACTGGAACCTACCAGAAAATCTCGCTTTCCCTGGCCAGAGACTTTGCGTAATGGCTCTATGACACAGCGCGATATCAACTCCCAATACCGGGAGAGACGAATCCTGTCTAACCGCCACTTCCTCCAAGTGCTCGGGACTGCACCCAACTGCTACCTGTTTGCACGACTCCTTTGAGCCATGGTAGGGTAGCAATCTAAGAACAGTGGGACACACTCGAGGCAAAGTAGCAGTGTCAAGTCTGCGGACTATGCTGTACTCATGTTACCTGGGAACTGTTAACTGACGACTGGTATAAAACCAACCAACAGTTCCCTGTGAGTCCTGTCCGGTGTACCCGTAACCTAACGAGCACCTTCATACTATCTCCAGTACGACGTACTGACGGCTGTGGGACAGACCATCTCCCCAACTGGGATGAGAAGCGTACACACTAGTCTACTCCGGAGTATCGATGCCCTGTCTCGATAATCCTACGACTAGGGACCTGAATAAGGATGTGCTTGTAGACTACCCAGCCCCTACTAGTGTGACTGTCATCACAACGCTGGTAATCAAGCAAGATCCTAAGAGCTCTATCAATACGTATACTCACATATTAAGATAGAAAAATACCAAGTAGCATACTACCATGTTTAGCAAGACTATTATATACATGTGAATATCCCAAGCTTCCATTAAGTAATATACAAACTAGTATGATACAATAATGGCCCATAGGGCATATACACTAACAATCTCCCACTTGCACTAGGGCCATGTACTGGCATATCGAAGACCGATGATCTCGAGTAGCCTCTCGAACTGAATCTGAGGTAGGGCCTTCGTGAATGGATCAGCAATGTTCTCTTCAGTAGCAACTCTCCGAACCTCGATCTCCCGACGATCAATGATCTCCCTGATCAGGTGATACCGCCTTAAGATGTGTCTGGACTTCTGATGGGACCTTGGGTCCTTCGCTAAAGCTATAGCTCCGTTGTTGTCGCAATACAGAGGTATTGGATCAACAATGGTAGGAACCACCTGAAGTTCTGTTAGGAACTTCTTCATCCAGACCGCTTCTTTTGCGGCATCGCAAGCAGCAATATACTCCGCTTCCATCGTCGAGTCAGCAACGGTGTCCTGCTTGGATCTCTTCCAGCACACCGCCCCTCCATTGAGGGTAAAGACATAACCTGACATGGACTTGGAATCGTCCTTATCACTCTGGAAGCCGGAATCAGCATAGGCCTCCATCTTGAGGTCCTTTCCGCCGTAAACCAAGAACATCTCCTTAGTCCTCCTCAGGTACTTGAGAATGTTCTTTACTGCTATCCAGTGCTTCTCCCCTGGGTCTGACTGATACCGGCTTACCACGCTCAGTGCGTAAGCTACATCTGGTCTGGTGCACAACATCGCATACATTATAGAGCCTGCCGTAGAAGCGTAGGGTATAATAGACATGCATTCCCTTTCCAAATCAGTCTTGGGAGACATCTCTTTGGATAGGGTGATTCCGTGACAAGCCGGTAGATTACCGCGCTTAGAATCTTCCATACTGAATCTTTTCAGTACAGTGTCGATATACCTGGACTGCGAAAGTCCCAACATCCTCTTGGATCTATCACGATAGATCCGGATTCCCAGAATGTAAGAGGCATCACCCAGGTCTTTCATGGAGAACCTGTGTGACAAGAATCCTTTGACAGATTGTAGCATAGGAATGTCATTTCCTATCAATAGAATGTCATCCACGTACAAGACGAGGAATACGACAGTTCTTGCTACAACTTTACTATATATACATGGTTTATCTGGATTTTTAATAAAGTCATATTCTTTGATCGTTTCATCAAAACAGATGTTCCAGCTCCGCGATGCCTGCTTCAGTCCATAAATGGACTTAAGCAACTTGCATACTTTTCCGCTGCTCCCACTCTGATTGAAACCCTCTGGCTGATCCATATAGACGCATTCTTCTAAATTACCATTCAGAAAAGCCGTCTTTACGTCCATCTGCCAGATTTCATAATCATGGAAGGCAGCAATAGCAAGAAGGACCCGAATGGATTTGAGCATAGCCACTGGAGAAAAAGTTTCGTCATAGTCTAAACCAGGTCTTTGACGAAAACCCTTTGCAACAAGTCTAGCCTTATAGGTTTCCACCTGTCCATCTACACCAATCTTTTTCTTGAAGATCTATTTGCATCCTATGGGTTTTACCCCATCTGGAGCAAAGTCCAAAGTCCATACTTTGTTGGTGTACATGGACTCCATTTCGGTCCGTATTGCATCTAGCCATCGTACCGAGTCGCCGCTCTGGATGGCCTGCTGGAAGCTAGTAGGTTCATCATCATCTATGATGCAATCCTCTCTATCCCTATCTATGAGAAAACCGTAGTATCTCTCAGGCGGATGAGACGGCCTACTACTCCTGCGGAGGGGTGCGGGAATGTCCTGTTCTTCTTGAACTACTTGTTCTACCAAACTTTCAGTATTTGTTTGTGGTTCTGGAATTTCTTCCAGTTCTATTTCGCTCCCACTTATTTCCTTTTCTAAAAACTGATGTTATAGAAAATGGGCATTACGAGAAACAAATACATTTTGTTCCTCTGCGTAATAGAATAGATATCCCTTGGAGTTCTTTGGATATCCCACAAACTTACACTTTACTGATCGTGCCTCGAGCTTGTCCACATGCTGCTTTTTAACAAAAGCTGGACATCCCCAAATCTTTATATACTGAAGATGGGGTTTCTTCCCACTCCACATATGATATGGCGTGGTAGGCACAGTCTTGGTAGGAACCATGTTCAAAAGATATGCCGCTGACTCTGGCGCATAACCCCAGAAAGATCGCGGTAACTCAGCATTACTCATCATGGAACGTACCATATCCAATAGGGTTCGATTCCGTCTCTCCGATACACCGTTATGCTGTGGAGTGTATGGAGGAGTAAGCTGAGAGAGAATTCCTTTCTCTTTTAGGTAACCTAGGAACTCGGCACTCAAGTATTCACCACCTCGATCAGATCTTAGTGTCTTGATACTTTTGCCGGTTTGGTTTTCTACTTCATTCTTAAACTCTTGGAATTTCTCAAAAGCCTCGGATTTATGTTTCATCAGATAAATGAATCCGTACCTTGAGTAATCATCCGTGAAAGTAATGAAATAGGAAAAACCACCTCTTGCATGTGTAGACATTGGACCACATACATCGCTGTGTATGAGTCCTAAGAGCTCGCTCGCTCTTACTTCATGTCCAGTAAATGGAGTCTTTGTCATCTTTCCTTTGAGACAAGATTGACAAGTGGCATAAGTTTGATATTCGAACGAGTCCAAATATCCTTCTCTATGTAACTTAGTCAACCTTCTCTCATTGATGTGACCCAGTCTACAATGCCATAAGAAAGCTTTATTTAAATCTGGAGACTTTCTTTTTAGTGTGTTCTGGACATTGAAAATTTGGAGTTGGTTTAAGACATATATACCGTTATCCAGTGTACCGGACCCAATCAAACTATGATTAAGGTGGATGTTAACAACATCACTTACAAACGTGAAATCATAACCTTTATTTGATAACAAGGAAACAGATATGATATTATACGTTAAGCTGGGTACACAAAAACAGTTATGTAAAACCAAAATGTGTCCATTCGTCAATCCAAGGTGATAATCCCCTACGGACACAGCTCCCACGCTAGCTCCGTTAGCAACCATCAAGGTCATATCACCATCCTTCAGCACTCTACGGTTTCTCAGTGCCTGCAATGAATTGCAAATATGAGATCCTGATCCGGTATCCAATACCTAGGAAGTAGAGTTGATTGACAAACAATTCTCAATTACAAACACACCTGAAGTCGAAGCCACAGCTTGCTTCGGTTCCTGGTTCTTGGCGTTCCACGCCTTGCAATCCTTCTTCCAGTGTCCTTTCCTGTGACAATGGAAGCACTCATCCTGGGCCACTACCGGTACTGCAAACTTTTTCTTTCCCTTCCCTCCCACCTTACTTACACCTCCTCTAGGTTTGGTGGCGGCCTTCTTTTTCCTTCCTTTGGCCCTAGCCTTGGACCCGGAAGAAGAAGCACCGCTAACAAACATAGCGGGTGTTTCCCTTGCCTTCTGCAAGGTGCCCTCTGCACTCCTCAACATGTTAAGGAGTTCCGGAAGTTCTACTTCTTTTCTTTGAATGTTGAAGTTCAGAATAAACTGGGCGTAGGTGGAAGGAAGGGACTGGAGAATAAGGTCTGTATAGAGCTCATTATCCAAAGTCGTCCCAAGGTCTGCGAGCTCTTCTATGTAGCCAATCATCTTTAGGACATGTTCTCCTACCGATGATCCGACGGCCAACCTCGCTCGAAACAAGTTCTTAAAGGTCTCGTATCTTGCTATACGAGATTGCTCTCCATAAAGTTCCTTTGTATGGAGAAATATGGCATCTAGTTCCATATCCTCATGCCTCCTCTGATGTTCATTGTTCATCGAGGCAAGCACGATGCACTTGGCCTTCGCGCAATCATACTCCCAGGTTTTGCGGATTTCCTTATCCGCGTTACTGGATTTGGGACCTGGGACTGCAGGTGCCTTAGCGGTGAGGACGTACCCCAATTTGTCATAGGTCAAAGCCATTTTGACATTCCGCAGCCAATCTTTATAGTTTGGCCCTGTCAGTATATTTTTCTCTAAAAGTAACTTAAGTCCAGTCATTTTCAGGGTCGCTGCAATTAGGAGAGAGAGAAGAAAACTCTTTAGCATGATGCTCTTGCAAGTTTAGAGTGGTTTTTAATTTATCTAAACTGGATGGCTCCCACTGTTTCTCGAATCCTTCCTCAAACCATAAAAGAAGAATTAGCCAGGACTATTCTCACTATACAATACTTGCTTAACCGTTCAGCCAGGCTGGTGTCGGTACTTTGAGAGAGGTTTTCCAACGCTTTCGCGAAGTTCCTTAATTAAATAACCTCTTTTCTCTGGGGGCGTAACCCCGCTGACACCTTTCTTGACACCTACTTGGTTTATAGCATTGATCGTTAAGTGACGAATATCCTGATGAGTAGCATATACTCACAGTAGGGTCGGGATCCAAATATCATCGTATGATAATGTTGAAGGAATCCTACCAACATTCATCAAACTCCAAATGGTATGCATCTCTTTGCAAATTTCAGTTTCTTTAGAAATTCCCGATATATATTTTTGCCCCATGCTCTTATGACCTTGGCGTTAGGTCAAAATGTCATAAGTCACATGTCAAGTTCTACCCATCATTATCTTGTTAATTTGAACCCATCCGTACATATCCTTGACTTCGGCCAAAATGATAATACGATTGTCCCAAACTAACTCATCTATCTATGCGACAAATGAATACACAGCAGCTACCAAACACTATGCCTTGGCGTTAGGTCAAAATACATAGCTTGAATACTACTGAATACCCAAATGAAATGACGGAGGGCTACGAATGGTTTTGGCGAAACCGTGAACGTAGTGAACTTGATATGACCGAAGGAACCTGATAGCTTTTAAAAGGAGTGGTTAAAGCTCCGCAATTAAAAATATCATCTGTTTTAAAATAACCGAGTGGTTTCTTTTAAATTGTTCCAACGATTCATCTTTTGGTTTATTTTCTTTGCATTATAAATAATGCGTCCCATCATTAACCTATCATTGCAGAAAATAACGAAAATACAACGTCCTCTTATGCCATCTGCATTCGCCACTGGGTCCCGTCATCACCCGTTAGGTTACTTAACTAACGACAGAGCAGGGGCTGGGCTAGCGCGGGTGTAAAACATAAGTGACGTCTAAATAGCTATCATATATAGATATTGTACATTCGTCAGACGCAATAATAGGCATTCCATATCTCATATGAACTTTATTGGATTTGCAAGCAATCGGCGTTTGTTTAGAGCCTGCAACAAAAGATGGATTACACAGTTGTGATGGATAGCCAATACCCCACCGTAGACCCCTACGGGTACGGCAAACTACCCGCCAAATACCCGAAGTGAAGCGGTCTCCCTCAACAAAGTGAGTAGGCCACTAAACACTTCAAAGTACCCGGTAGTTTGTGCACCCCACCTTGGGTCTATCCTAGGAGCAAAAACAGTAAAATGAAATAATACAACGGTGGCTACAACCGCAACCTGGATGTGCCCTGCAAAATAACTTTACAACATATTACAATTACATCGAATGAATGAATATAACAACCCATCTCAAACCCCGGCTAATCATCACAACAGTCCAATACAGTTCATAACCACAAACAGTAAAAACCATTACAGAAATGTGCAACCCCCTGCCAACCGACATACTAGCAGTTAGGGGAGGTTTACGAACACATTATACAATCACAGATATAATCAAATTAGCAAACTTCGTATAATTTCGATCGAGCAAACATATCAGATTCTACTCCCAAAACTTCTCTGTGCACCTGAGACTTGAGCAGAAAATAAACATTCCAGAAAATACAAACATATCACAGAAGAGTTACTGGTGGAAATTGGGTTGAATCGGCCCCAACTCGGCTGCGGATCCGCGGCGGATCGGTGGGATCGGCCGCGGTTCCACGGCTGTATGGCCGATTCAGGAACCCATTTTTCACCAGTGTTCTTACAATTCTCTGTAGGTTATACTGCAGCTCCCTGAAAAAATTTTAGAGCCTTTTTTAAATTCGACAGAAACTTGTGATATCGATGTCTTTTTCGGTTCGTTTTGCGTTCGAAATTCATACGACTTTGATAATGAGTTAATAATTATTTACCAAGGCTCTGATACCACTGTAAGTCGATGTACAACACCCCACGACTTGCGGGGAGGCGGAATAATGAAAAACGATCTTGTTTTAGGCGTAAATATCGACTAACCGAGAATCTTTGCTAAACTATAACTAACAAGAATCATAGAAGTTAACAACTACTATGAAAAGTGATTATACCTGTAGAACCGTGTCCTTCGTCTTTTCGTTCTCCACGTCCTCTCCGGCCTTCTCTATGTATTAGATGATCCACCCGAGAGCTTTACTTCAAGCTTCACCTCTATCTTGAGATAACTAGGTTTCTTAAATCGCTAATCTAAGTAACCTAGGTGATATAGAGAATGGTTAAGGATTAAGTAGTCTATTCTAATCCTAGGTCTCAACACATGAGAGGGGAGGATTAGGGTTTGAAGAGAGAGAGCTTGAGGAGAGAGAAAGTGAGCAAGAGAATGAGATGAGATAATGATCTATCATAATATATATGAAGCATTATTATTTATCCAATAAAAGAAAATAAAGGATTTACAACTATGCTTCATAAATACAAATGGGTGATTCATCTCCATGAGTCATTAAGCATTTATGATGCATTAATGACATGGATGAATCACACAAATGAATCACTAATCTCATTTAATGCATATGCCACCTTAACCCTCAAGTCACCATCTTCAAGAAGCTTCTCGCGAAATTACGAGAACGCCCCTCCTATCCGTGAAAACACGGAAAAACTTTAGACTGTATAAATCCAATAACCGGATACTAGAAACTGGCTTAAACCAAAGCCGGCTAGTAAAAACTGTCCGGATGTCGTACGTGCGTAAACACGCGTATGCGTCCGAACCCTTGTCGTAAAACCATACGACCTCTATATCGTTTCGCCTGGAGTAGGGAAACTCTCTGTGTGGGACTCTAGAGACTCGACTACTACGCTGGCAGTGGGTTTAACCACAGACCGCAAGCGGCACTAGCTGTACGTAACGGTCCCCAGGTAGATGTCGATAAGAAGGCCGATGAGGAAACCCATCCGAACTCCTACTGAGTCTGATGTGACAATCTCCGTACAGTCCGGTCTGTTCGTCTAAGACTATCGCATATCGGGCCTAGGGGGGCGGCAAGCGTCAGTCCCCTAATAGCGGTATAAGTCGTGTCGGAGTGAAGCCCATTACACCCAGAGAAACTACTGGAACCTACCGGCAAATCTCGCTTGCCCTGGCCAGGGACTTTGCGTAATGGCTCTCTGACACAGCGCGATATCAACTCCCAATACCGGGAGAGACGAATCCTGTCTAACCGCCACTGCCTCCAAGTGCTCGGGACTGCACCCAACTGCTACCTGTTTGCACGACTCCTTTGAGCCGTGGTAGGGTAGCAATCTAAGAACAGTGGGACACGCTCGAGGCGAAGTAGCAGTGTCAAGTCTGCGGACTATGCTGTACTCATGTCACCTGGGAATTGTTAACTGATGACTGGTATAAAACCAACAAACAGTTCCCTGTGAGTCCTGTCCGGTGTACCCGTAACCTAACGAGCACCTGCATACTATCTTCAGTACGACGTACTGACGGCTGTGGGACAGACCATCTCCCCAACTGGGATGAGAAGCGTACACACTAGTCTACTCCGGAGTATCGATGCCCTGTCTCGATAATCCTATGACTGGGGACCTGAATAAGGATGTGCTTGTAGACTACCCAGCCCCTACTAGTGTGACTGCCATCACAACGCTGGTAGTCAAGCAAGATCCTAAGAGCTCTATCAATACGTATACTCACATATTAAGATAGAAAAAAACCAAGTAGCATACTACCATGTTTAGCAAGACTGTTATATACATGTGAATATCCCAAGCTTCCATTAAGTAATATACAAACTAGTATGATACAATAATGGCCCTTAGGGCATATACACTAACAGTGGACACGTGAGGACGCCTAAAGGTGGGACCAAATCCCTTTTCTTTGTTCTGCAATTAAGTGTTAAATACTTTTATTTTTATTTTGAGCATCACGTGTTAACACGTGATGGAGATTTATACACTGATTATTAAAGCACTTGCTAAGGGGTCACGTGGGAGCATGTGAGAGCGCCCAAGGCTTCTATTTCCTTTGCTTTTTCTTTCTGTGTTTCGGGGGTCACGTGGAGCACGTGAGGCGTTGCCTCTGAGCTCTACCCTTCTCATTTCTGGGGATCTTTTCAGGGGTCACGTGGGGACACGTGACCTCAATCTTTTTCATGCACAGAGATCTTTTTAGTCTCTTTATTTTATTCTGAGAATTAAATTCTCCGTAGGGTTAAACCCTAATTATAACTTTGGAGGAATTAAATTCCTATTGTGAAAGAATTAAATTCTTATGTAGGGTTAAACCCTAATTTCTTTTAGAGGAATTGAATTCCCATATATGTAAAAGAATTAAATTCTTGTATAGGGTGAAACCCCGATTCTGTCTTGGAAGAATTAAATTCCTGTTAATCTGAGAGAATTAAATTTTTAATTAGGGTTAAACCCTGGTTTCATCCATCTTGAAGGAATTAAATTCCTATAATTTTGGGAGAATTAAATTTTCAAAACTCAATTCCCTCTCTAAGTTTAGGATCTGCATGGCAGGATCTCGACCCGATGAGAATTAAATTCTCAACTTATGGGGAGATGTGCTCTGTACAGATCTTCAACCAGAAGAAAAACTAAGTTCTTTTTTGTAGAAGAGTTAAACTCTTAGATTGAGAATTAAATTCTCTTTATTGAAGTTTTGATCCCCTTTCTTTTCTTACCTATGGTTTTTCTTTGTAGAGAATTAAATTCTCCTCTCTTTTCTCTCTGAAATTTCAAGATTCCAAAACTCTATCCTTCCCAAAAATTCTCTTTTGGCTCCTATTTATAGGAGAAGGAACAGAATCAATTTGTTTAGTAAATCTTTCATTGAAAGATTTTGTTTGTTTTCATAATTAATATGAGCCATTAGATTATTAAGTGAATTTTATTCACCGTTGGATTTTCAATCCAAAGATATTCTGTTTGTTATTTCTTGTGAGATTTAGGGAAATCTTTCCTTGTCTAAGATTTTTCCATAAATTGGTGATTTTTAATCACCCTTGGATCTTTAATCCAACGGTCCCCATAATCCTTTTCCATTTGGAAAGATTTAGAAGCTTTTAGAATTTAATTCTATTAACTGTAAGGCTTTCGAAGCCAGTCACGTGCTGACACGTGACCCTTGGTCACGTGTGAGCACGTGACCCCCAATTGAGTCCTTTAACAGCCGCTTGTTTATGTTGTTGTTTTAACCATCACGTGTCAACGCGTGACCATTGGTCACGTGTCAACGCGTGACCATTGGTCACGTGTGAGCACGTGATACCTCGTTGAGGTATTTTTTCTGACCAGTCACGTGCTGACACGTGACCCTTGGTCACGTGTGAGCACGTGACCCTCAATTGAGTTCTTTAACAGCCGCTTGTTTATGTTGTTGTTTTAACCATCACGTGACCATTAGTCACGTGTGAGCACGTGATACCTCGTTGAGGTATTTTTTCTGACTTTTAGAATTAAATTCTTTTAAGCTGTAAGGCTTTCAAAGCCTGTCACGTGCTGGCACGTGACCCTTGGTCACGTGTGAGCACGTGACCCTCAATTGAGTTATTTTTCAGCAGTTTGTTTTCGCTTCTGTTTGATGAAGTTTTAACCATCACGTGTCATCACGTGACCATCGGTCACGTGTGAACACGTGATACCTCATTGAGGTAATTCCTGATTTTTTAATCAGGAAACAATCATTTTATCTTAAACATAAACCTCTCGAATGGATACATCCACTGATAACTCGCTTTAGTATATTGCATTGTAAGCAATAGCCCCCTCCCATCCACTCGCTTTAGGGGCAAGGGCTCTACCAGCTCTGATCTCACCTTACAAGATGAACCATGAGATACAACATGATTGTGAAAAGTATAGGCGGAAACAACATCTCCAATCTTCAAAGAACGATAGGTACTTTGTTCTCCAGATTTCTAAAATCATCTGCCCTATATTCCTTAGAGTTTAAATCTCGGAAGCAATGACAATAATCTGTCACAACTGAGACAACATTCTTATCCTTTAACACCCTAATTGTAACGAGGAGTAATTGTTGCATGATCACGTGACAGTCGTGACTTTTAAGATGAGAAAGTTTTTTATGTTTCGTGTCCACGCACTTAGATAGATTTGATGAATAACCGTCAGGAACCCTTACTTGCTCAAAAACACTGAGAAAAGCCCATTCTCGCTAGCGGACATCGTGTACTTCGCTGCAGGAATTGACCATTTACCATTCCCCGCTTTTCAAGAGTGCAATTCAAGATGCAACCTTTCCTGTAAGTACTACTTTCGAACCGCAAGTGTATCTTTAGATTTGGATTTCACATTCAATAAGGTATTAAGGAGTAGCTCGCATACGTTCTTCTCGATGTACATAAAATCTATGTTATGTCGTAGATTGAGATCACGCCAATAGACTAGCTCATTGAAAATGAGATTCTTCCTCCAGTGACTACCGGCAACATGTGGAATTGTATATTCTATAGTTCTTCCAAAAACAACATTACTGAAACCTTGTGTGGCTTCCCATAACTTCAAATCCGCCGGCTCAGGTGGAGCGCGCATATGCTCTTGTTTACCATTGAACTTGCTGCAATTACGACGATATGGATGGTTTATATCCAACCATCGACGGTGACCTGTGTAGCACTTGATCTTCCGCGCACCTACTTTAGGATCGCAAACGGTTTCCTCTAGACATACCGGGCAAGCTTTGTAACCTTTAGTGCTCCATCCAGACAACATAGTGTGTGCTGAAAAATCGTTGATTGTCCATAAGAGCGCCGCACGAATTGTAAATGTTTCCTTCTTGTGGTAATCACATACCTGTATACCTGGCTCCCACAACTTCTTCGGTTTCTCAATCAATGGTCTCAAGTATACATTGATGTTATTTGAAAGAGAGATACTTCCAGGAATCAACAAAGGCATCTATGTGTAGGAATGCTTCATACTCATCCATGAGGTTGATTATAAACAACAAGAGTATCAGGCCATATACTATGATTTGCACCGTGGCTGAACGGCTCCATACCATCTGCAGATAAACCTGGCCTCACATTACGGGCATCCGATGCAAAATCTTTATACAGGGCATCAAAATGTTTCCACTCTTCACCATCGGCTGGGTACCGCAAGACTCCGTCCTTAATGCGACCATTTGCATGCTATGACATACTATCAGCAATTTTTGTTGATATAAATAATCGCCGAAGTCTTTGCTTGATTGAGAAATATCGCAAAATCTTTAATGGAATCCGTCTAGGAGCATCGAATGTAAACTCATCTTCACTGTTATCCTTTCGAAAGACGATCCACCTAGATAAGTTGCAAGTATACAATTATCTAACTTCTTATCCTCCTCTATGTAGTATAACATGCAATCGTTCAAACATGAGTCGATTTTCTCATAACTGAAACCCATATCTTTCAAGTTCTTCTTCATCTCTATGAAATTTTCTGGCGGTATCGCTTTAAAGTAAGTCTCCTTTTGCATCTCAAGAAACTGATCAAAAGACTTGTCAGCCCAATTATTCTAGCATTTGAGATGAAATATTTTGACAATCCATCCCAACTTAGAGATGTTTACGTCTTCGAAAAGGGGTACATTTGCATCATCCATATACTTCATATATTTCATCGATTCTGCATCAGAGAGACTACGGATATCTTCCTCTCCGAAATTATGTTCGAGAACAATGTTAGGATCAGGATATATGCCAATTCGGAGCTCATCCAACATACTATTCAAACTTGTATTCCTAAAATTCGTAAGACGATGATCATTTAGTCTAATCCAACGACACGTAGACATGTTGACTATCGTTCTCGCTTCTCGATGGTACGTCCATTTTGTATACCCAGAAGAAATCTTATTTTTCAGTATATATTCATACACTATATCTCGACGGAGATTGTAACCGTTATGACAATTTTTACAAGGACACGAAATCAATTCTTCAGGAGATCGTCGCAAACAAAGTAAGCATCACTATTAGTTGAAATTCCCTCAATGCAAATTCCATAAACTCTTCAACGCCGGTCTTGTATTCATCATTAAATTTGGACAACTGCATCCAACTCCTATTTATTACTCTCCGATATCTGACATCATGTATTACATAGTTAGCCATTTATTTTATGACTTTAGTCAAGGTTTAATGTTTTAGTTTAATCAATTCATCACATTGGCTGTGGGCGTAAGGTTTCTATCCTATTAAGAATTTATAACGCATACACCCTTGCATTTGTGCTTTCATT
This sequence comes from Agapanthus africanus, assembly GCA_030015575.1. Taxonomy (NCBI): domain Eukaryota; kingdom Viridiplantae; phylum Streptophyta; class Magnoliopsida; order Asparagales; family Amaryllidaceae; genus Agapanthus; species Agapanthus africanus. The sequence continues at coordinate 998,852,821 of CM057337.1, forward strand.
TGTTTCGAGAAAATTTCGGCAACACTTTTTCGGTGTTATCCGAGTACACTGCAATAAAAGGGTTGATAATCATTTCAACACTGAATATCAACAATGAAATGATCATCCCCTCTATATTTGTACACAGAGAACCAGCGAAGAGGTGCAGTCAAAACTAATCTCGAAACGAATGAAAACACAAATGCAGGGTGTGTTAGCGTTATAAATTCTTAATTTTTCCACACTGGAAAAATCTGTTGGTAATAGTGCGACCGGTTCTCTCGTCACATAAACTACATGACGGTTGCAGAAACAAACGATTAAACGCTTGGTTTTGACAACCATCATGTAGTTTTATGTCACGATGGAGACCGTTGCATATATAAATGATAGACGGGATTTAACGCGCGTTTCGATTTTTTGAATGTGAGATTCTCAATGACAACAAATAAATTTCATATTATTATCGAGTTTCAACCACTCAGTATAAGATTTTCGTGTTGTTTTGATGTTCAAGGTTCAATTCATAATGGATATGGTTGAGAAATTTATTCGCATGCACACGCATACACACACACACACTTCCCAAACCCTAACATTCACCTAACCCTAACTCTAACACTTAACCCTAACCAAAACCCTTCCAGACCCATCAACAACATCCACAACAACAACATCAACAACATCGAAAAAATTTAAAATTAAACAAAAAATTAAAATTAAACCAAAATCAATTACCTTTTCTCAAAAATTGTATTGAGATGGCAAGGGCTACGACGGGGGGAGACGTGGCGGCGATCTCGACGGCGGCGGCTGATCGCGTGCCTAAGAGAGAGAGAGAGAGAGAGAGGGAGGAAGAGGGGGAGAGGCTTACCATCTTGGAGGAGCCCCGGTCGCCGGTCGAGGAGGACGGCGACAGATCTCGACGGCGGCAGATCGTGTGCCTGATAGAGAGGAGGGAGAGACAGTGTGTGTGAGAGAGAGAGAGAGGTTTACTGTCTTGGTGGACCTTCGGTCACCGGTCGCCGGTTGAGAAGGAGGAGGACGAGCGGAGGAGATCAGCTAGATTTTTTCTTTTTTTGATTTGGGGGGAAATGAGAGGAGAGTCTCATCCCGAGTGCTATTTTATTTATTGGGTTATTCTGTCGGGTATTAGCCGATGGAATAACCCAATAAAAATATAGGGATCACATTGGCTTATTTGGGGCTTATTCCGTCGGCATGTAGATTTATTTCGTCGGTTTTTAGCCGACGGAATAAAACTTTTTTCTTGTAGTGTTCATATAGCGGATAGGGACGATATCATGAATGATATCACCATATCATCCGATATATCAACCAATATTATATTGGTTTTATCGCATCGCAAAGTGTTCCAAAACAATATATCGGCCTCTATGACCGATGTTTGATTCACTGTCCCAAAGTACGTATGGATTTAGAAATCAAACGACCGGCAATTGGGATAGACAAGAATTTTATCACAATGACAGTCATTTCATTTCTAAAGTTACTCGGGATTAACACACCCGAAAACCTATACCATACCTGAGCTATATAGCCATGGAGGAATCGGATCCGGGTCTAGACCTAACCTGTTGACAAGCTTAGTGCTAAACCTGACAGAATCGTGTCAAATTCTTCAATCTTTGAAAAGATAGTCATCTAAGACACGATTAAAACATTGACTGGGGATGTGACTGATGATAAAATTAATGCATGGGGGACGAATCCAGCACAGCTTCATTGGAGACAAATCCCTAATCATGCAAGCATCTCAATAACAATAAGCATCATTTTCATCAACAAGACTCAAAAGCATTAAATAATTTGCTAAAATAAATGATTGGGGATTGACTAGTGTTGAAAACTACTTACAAGTAGAGCTCACGCCTCTTCCCTCCACCTATGTGGACTTCTCGTGAAAGCATCCCATATCTGCAACTAACATGCAAATTAGCTTTCAATTTCTCATAACTTCAAACTGTTTGACGCTTTCGGTACAAATCCGTGAGACTCCAGTATGGATGTATATGATGTGTACGTATGTTAAGCTTAAGGGTTAGTTTCTAAAATAAAATAAAAACTCATGGTGTGGGTGTGTGGATGTGTGGGTGTGTCTATATATATATATATATATATATATATATAGAAAAATCATTTTCCGCTTGTAGCAACTAAAAACAACAAACGGTCGAGGGGGGAAAATGAGACATGAAAATTGTGTTAATAGCGGAATTAAGATGATAAGCCAAAGAAATCAATCTTTTCTCCATTATTATCAGATTTTTTTTCCACGCAAGATAAACACATAAGAAGTATTATAATCCTAAATGACCATCCGCAATATATATTCTAAGAATTCCCTTGGATGAGAAAGACATCTTATAAATAAAAGAAAATTGATGTTCGGGACCTAGGGTTGCAAATGAAGGAAAGAGCAAATGGAAAAGAATTCATTCTCCAAATCCACCTGTACTTATACTTTCCTTTATGCGTTGAAACTGTTTGAAGAATGATTGGTTTGAGAATTGACAGGGATAAGTCTTTAGAGCACAATAATGTAAAAGAGTTGGACTATTTAAATAAAGTGTAGATATTTTATTTATTATGCTTTTGGGATTCAAGAAAAGATTGAAAGAACCTACCTTGTAAAAAAAAATACAAATCCCATCCATTAAAATTCCATTCTTATTCTTCCAACATCAATTGAACCTAACTGCATCTTGCAAACTAAAGAGAATTCGAACAATTTACAGGACTTAAGGGAGAAGCAGCTCAAATTCTTGAAATTTAAGTATCATAGATCAAACTTGAGGTTTGCACTTTAGCATCACAATCCTTTGAATAGAAATCTCCAATCCCCTACATAATCAACTTACAAATTCTGAGAAGCGAAAAAGAAAAAAGAAAACAACAAATACCTTAAAGATTTTCAGGAAAATGCCTTAAAGATTTTTTTAGTATAGTGAAATACCTTAACCGCTGGTTTCGAGGGTATTTTAATGGAAAAAATTTCCTTGAAAACTATAGCTTAAGGTATTTTACTGCAATAAAAAGCAATAAGGTATTTTAGTGAGAAAACAACAATAACTAAGGTATTTTAGTGTCATTTGCCCCCAACAAAAACAGTAGCATCTAATTATCTGAAACAGCCAAGTAAAGGAAGAGCTTTAAGATAGCCTCCTATTTATAAATCTGTCTAAAATTTTACCCTTATACCATCGCAACACAAAATCGCCATAAATTTTTCAGGGAGGAGTTGCATCGATTGGAGCCTTACCAAGTTACCATTCACATTTTGAATCACCAACTTGTATAAAATTTTATTATTTATCAATCAAGTTTATCTCAATCGTTACTAACCAAAGCCATCTCGAGCCATTTCCCTTGCAAAGCCAACTTTCGATCTTTCAAATTTGTTATACCTTCACATCTCTATTTACAAAGTTCATATACATTGTAAACGCGATAACATATACGGCACCAAAAGAAAGTGAAAAACTCCACCTTCAACTTAAATCTGCATGATAGCAAACGTCTCGAAGAAATAAACAAACATCCATAAAAATAGCATAAGCCGATCCGAAATATACGTACCAAAGTGGGGATATCTACAATAGAAAGTGGAATTTGGCCGACACGACTCCACCAATGCGTTCGGAATGCCTGAAAACATAGATATCAATACTTGGATCACCAAAAGTGGACACCGTATGCTCGATCCAACCTTAAATTAATTTCAACCGTAGATTATTCAGCCACATTCACTACATTTCAGCCACATGATCTGCTGCTTGCTATTCTGGCCAGCACATAAAATCTCATATCCAAATATAAGTCATTCAACTCCTCTGTTTTTTCTCTTATTAGAATCACGAACAAAACACGTGCCAACACACCCTTTTCTTTCACGTCACTGAATAATTCATTTTTTTATCACATGATACACATGTGATCATACCCAAGCCTGCGTCTCATCATAATTTTTACTTCCTACGTGCACTACACGTGAACACCATTATAATCCTATCTTCTTCTCTAAGCCTCGTTGCAACAGCGCCGTCATCATAAAAAAAATTGCCACCCAACAGAAATCATGCCATCCAGACGCAACTGTGTGCTCCACCTCGTGCGAGCAGAGTCGCGAGCCCCTTGGCTCCGCCACCGGCCACTTTGCCCTCGAACCTCATCAAGATCTTGCCAAATCCGATTACCACCGACTGCTAAACTATATCCGGCCAATACTTGTTGTCTACTTAAAAAAAAAATCAGAAATTTCAGGGGTGGCCACCGCCACCCCTGGGCTATGTGTGGATCCGCCACTGGCAGCAGCAACAAGCAATTATCCAAACTTTTGGGATCGGCTATATAAATTCCATTGAGTGTTGTCCAACGCCGCACGGATTCATCATCGAGGAGAGGTAACCTTATTGTATTCGTATTAGATTCGCATGGATTCATCAAAGGATATCTTTATAACTCTTTTTGGGAGTATTAACAGCATAAGCATCAACATTAGCAAATTACTTGTATTCTTAGTTTATGTTTACTAGATGGTAAATAGTAATTTATTGCTCTACTTCAAACTAACTTGGATGTGAAAAACATATAGAGAATCTAAAGAGATGTTGGATTTGCAAACGAAGTAGAGAGCAAATGAAAAGGCATTCATTCTCCAAGGCCACCTGCATTTGTACTTTCCTTTATGTTGAAACTATTTGAAAATGACTGGAGTGAAATTTGACAGGGACAAATCTCAAAACATAGTAATGAAAAAGGATTGGATAAAACAGGTGTCGATGGCAGACAACACATAAAGGAGATCCAATAATTTTCACTAACAACAAATAAAACAACTATACATTGATGCAGAAACTTATCTCCGACAGCAGCAAGTTTGAAAAAATAAACACAGTTGTAACAATGATGTGGTAAGTATACTTTGAATAGAAAATGACTGACCTTTGTTAAGAATCCCATCATGATTGTATGCCTTTTTTTTTCCTTTTCCCTTTTAAGGAAATCATACTTGTATGCCTAATCCTGCACAGATACATCGGCATTTAATCAGAACTTGACAAAAGCAAAATGCATCCAGTAACCTTCTATCACATTAGAAAACCCGGCAAGGTTTTAAATATCGGATATTGGCGGATATCGGAATTTTATCAGATACCTTTTTTCTATATCATGCGGCCGAAATATCGGCCGGTATCCTCATATCGGGTAAAATACGGCGGTCTTATCAAAACATGAGGGGTCCCGATATGATATATCGGTATGACCAATATATGATGCTTTAGAAAATAATATGGCATATTTATTAGGTGATGAACCATAAATCAATATTTGAGCCTCTAGTATCATCACTTTTGCAAACCAAAAATAGACTCGAAGAATAAATTTTCAATTGGGCTGTATTTTGGTTTCCAGTATCATAAACTGCAGATTTATATTAACCTGAAGATATTATCCTCTCTATTAAAAATATATATGAAATGTGTTTCGTTAAAACTCTTTTAATGGAACGTGGGTTTCCTAACTCTCGTTTTACTCAATAAATAAATAAATATATATATATATATATATATATATATATATATATATATGCTTATGATGCATCATCATAGCAATGCAAAACCTATCTCATTTTAATTGGTTTTAATTGTGCTACAAAATGAGTCCACGTTAATTCTTTTGATCTCTTTTGGGGTTCATGAGTGGAGCAGGATGTAACCCTCAAAGATCCAATGATCCACCATTCTATCTTTGCAATTATTTTACAAACATTCTCCAAGGTCCATAGTCGATCATGAAATTAACTCATCTCGGATAAAAAAAAGATTGGGAACATGAAATTGGAAGTAACAATTTCAAGTTCATCCAATTAACTTCCATAGTTATATTTGAAATTTTCCAACACCAATTGCCGATCACTTGGCTTTGAGTTTTAACAGGACGGTAGAAACCCAAAAAAGCATTAATGGAACCTAAATGCATCTTGCAAAGTAAAAAACGATTCTTCTCATCGTACATAAATCAATTTATAATACTTTTAGAATAAGATGGTCAAAATCCTGAAATTTAAGTATCACAAATCAAACTAGAAGCTTGCACTTTAGTTATATAGTTTATACAGCTGACTACTAAACACATGGAAATCATTTTGATAATTGTAGCAAAAACTAAAGATTCATTGACGAAGACATCAAGCAAATGTACTATTTCAGGCTAAGTTAGTAAATAGTTTCAAGTGCATTATGCGCCAAGGTTATAATATGCAAGGCTATATTAATTTTTCTCATTGAATTTTTAAGATAATCCTAGGAATAACACTTATCTCATGGATTTGTGTGTGTGTGTGTGTAATATATAACGTGAATTAGAATTATATTTGATTTTTTCTACAACTAATCAACTACAAGATGACCATACAAAATTCATCCCAATTCCACAAAATATATATAGCGATCACTCTACAATTTTTTTGGATGACATTCAATGTTAAAAGGTTCTAAATTCGCCTAATGAGGAAAGGGGGGTAAAAAACCAAATTTGTGCAAACCTCATGAGAGCTTGAGAGTCGAAGAGCCGCGGATTTTTCTTTTCTTTTGATTTTGGGGATTTAATGGATCTAGGTTTTGAATTGTACTATAGGAGATTGAGCAGCTGGGGTAGAATTGCGAAATGCTCTTATAGTGTGGGGGGTTATGTGCAATTAACCCTCTTAGATTTTGAAAAGTTATTTTGGAAATATGCAAATCAAGGTTCCTTGGGAAAAAATAGGGTTTGGTGTTTAAATAAGTTTGAGGACATAGTTTTGAAACCCAAGAGGTCATTTAGAAACGAGGTTTGAAAAAGAGAGCAGTTTGATACCATTTGAAACATCAGTGTATTTAAAATGAGGTTTCCAGCTCTCAAAACTTTACTAAAACCGCGACTTGAAAACCTCTATTTTGATTACCAAACGGACCTTGGTTAGAGTTTTCAAGTTTAGCTTTGATACCCCCACACAAACCACGGTTTTGGAAATCATAACCGGCTGCTAAATGAGCCCTTCTTATAATTTACGTTATGCCCAAATTTTTATTTTTTTATTTGGAATTGTTATAATTTTTCCTTCATCAGTGATTTAGTATAATTTATCCTTTCTTTATCTTTTAGGTTCCAATAAAACACATAGAGGCTAGGGAAACTAGGGATGTTAAACGAGCCAAGAGCCGAGCTTTATGTTGTTCAACTCGGTTTAATTAAACGAGTATAACAATTTTTTCAAGCTCGGCTCGTTTATTTATCAAATAAGCCCAAACCGAGCTGAACCTCAAGTTTTATCAAGCCTACCTAAAATATCGAAAAATAGCAACAAATAATTTCAAGAAAATACGAAATTTGGTATTCATCATTGTATTTGATAGAGTGAGGAATAAGAAATGTAGTTGTTATAACTGTATAAACGAGTTCAGATCATCATCCAAATATAAAAAGAAGAAAGCAAGAAGGAAAAAGGAAATTGTGACTATTTAGATATCTAATTCAATGGTGAACGCAATTAATTTAAAAGAAAGTTTGCATTCAAACAAGCTTTCACAACAAGTATCAAAAGGTTCAAATATTTATGAGAGAATGGCGACTGCAAGGACCTTGCAGGTCCAATACTGCAGTGGACTTTCCAATGCGGCCTAACTGTAAAATAGCCAGCGGGCCCTACTGGACTATGTAGGAGGCCACTGCAGTTTGGACCTCAATATTTATAGGCCTATTGAAATAAAGGGGAACTAACTTTCCTCTTTTTTCTGCTCCAAACATCAAATTATCCACTCAAAACATTATTTAAATACAAGTATGCAGGTAGACATATCTACAGGTATAGTGTATTTCCAAGCTGAGGTTTGATGAAGGTATTTGTAATTTATTTTCTTCAAGATTTCCAGGGGCAATAATGATGACTCTTCGATCGCTATAACTTTTGATGCAAACTTAGATTTCTTTGCATCCTTGAGAACTTCAATCTCAACACTCATCGAGACAATATCAACTGAAATGGTGAATTCTGAAGAAAGAAAACCAATATTAGCAACTTGTGTCTAAAATTGAATATTGATAACGATTATCTAGTATAAAACATGAAAGGAAAAACTTATTGGTTTTTGTTATAAAGTCACAGTGCTTGCACCAAAATTCAGTAACAATTATACTAGTTGAAGGGTGAATCATTCAGTTCTTTAGAATGACTGAAGATGATAATATATTGGCCATACCACTCACCAGCGAAATAACAAAATAATGGCCGAGACGAGACGACCACAACAAGCGAACATGCACAATAACATGGGCCAATACGTGTGATCATTTAAGACAACGCCACGATTAAAGAAGAACGTGGAGAGTTATCACTCTTAACTAGAGCATAGCCGCTCTTTCTAGAGGCTTACAAATAGTGGAAAGTTCGAAGCTCTCTCTCATTCTCTCTCTCTCTCTCTCTCTCACACACACACACACACACACACACATTAATCAAACTATACTATTCTTATGACTTATCCTAATAGTAGCATAGAAGACCATGCCAGAAGCCCTGTAGGTACAAAATGAATCCCTCTCCAGGTAACTCCTACCATCACCGGCTAAAGCCGCGCTTCTCTCTCTGAATGTGGAGAGTTGCCCCCCCCCCCCCCCTCTCTCTCTGAACGTGGAGAATTGCCGCCTCTCTCTCTCTCTCTCTCTTCTCTCTCGCGCACGCGCACACACAAATCAAACTACACACACGTGCGCACTAATCAAACTATACTATTTTTATGCCTTAACTTATCCTAGTAGTAGCGTAGGAGACCGTGCCAGAGGCCATGTAGGTGTAGAGTGTGAATCCCTCTCCGTTGGGTAACTCCGACCATCAATGAGGACTACATAATACTCTATCCACACCAAAGATGATGGCATCGGCAGGGAATGGCATCTTTCCGGGAGCAGAGTGTGAATCCCATAGAGCCTCATTCTTCGCCGGCATGTGCACTTAAGTTCTTTCCAAAGTTGATATTTGGGTGTACAAAGTGAATCCTGAATTCATGATCATGATTGTTTGAGTTAAGAATGAGGGTGTAGAGGCCTGCAGATTCATGTGTGGATTATATAGTGTGAATCCCAGCAAGCCAACCTCCTATACGGTATGAATCCCTACAGGAAGACTTTAAAATAGGTATTAGCCGACAACCTGCCAGCCACCAGTTGCACTTAAATGTTGTGCTCGTTATATAATTCCTACTCTACACCTACATGATTAATTCAGTCTTAAAGCTGATGTTTCTTCTTTGATGATCATACCTATTGATTAATTCAGCTCATCAGCCGATTTGTTTGTATTGTGTGTGCGCCTTGATATGGCAGCTTGTATAATAACTATGTAATCTTGTATGATATAGCCATTGCAGCTTTGGCTGATAGATGTAAAATGCTTGTAAATGTCGGCCTCTTAGCCGCCGGCCTGATGACTGTTGCTACCTTGTTGTACTTGCTTTGATGTCTCTTTTATTCAAGTTAATATGCCCATCGGTTTGTATATTTTCATGATAAAGCACTACTAGACTACTCGTAACCATCTAATGCTGAAAGAAACCTTTCTGGGGGATCCTCACCAAGAAAAGTTCATTCTCCCCTTCTCCTGAACATCCAATTTTTGGGAAATGTGATGCTTTAAATATTAAATTATTTGGCGCTAACCTGTTTGTTTCAAAAAAACATTTAGAGCCAACACAGTAACCTAGCAGCAGACATGTAAAGAACACACGAAACTACAGTCAGATATTTCCAAGTCTATTCTTTAATCCAATTCTTTTATTATTACTTGAAACTTAGGTTAATTGCACATAACCTCAGTTTACCCCGCAAAGCACTTATACCTGCTCCAGAGACTTAATAGAGTGAACATTCCTTCAGGAGTCAGGCTTGTCAAAGTTATGACATTGTTTGATTAGGCATGTTACCATAAATCGCTAAACCATTAGCGATTTGCGACTTGGAACGGTCGTTCCCAAATTGGGAACACTAAAGATCCAAATCGTAAGAATCATCGTTCCAATCTAATCCATTAATAACTTAACTTAAATGGGCATAAAATCGGCTTTGTGTTGATACATATAATAGAAAAAAATTAATTCTTTTTCAAGAACTTAAATCTATAGCTAAGATATTAAATTTTATATATTTATTTAATATAATACATACCTACATTTACACATACATATACAAACGATCTAAGAAACACTCTAGAGCAACGTTTTCCGTTTTATGTAAGTGTATCGAAGAAAACTATCCCTATCGTACCATGTTCCATGACAAGTAACGTCCCGCGTTCCCCTTTTCGTTCCATGTACCGCAACGTTCTACGTTCCGGGTAACATAGGAACTTTGATAGTTGCTTTCCAAGCAATCCATGTTATAAACAAAGGATTGACCGGTTTAACTATAAGACTTGTCTTAGTTTTGTATAAAGCAGAATATAATCATTTTCTTAGGATTTGGTCCATGACGAGAGTGGGTGTTTGCAATAATAACCTCTTGAGGTTATAGGTGCTGTAAGGAGTAAAAATATGACGGTGGTTGTTTCTATTTTAATTCAATACCAGTGTGATGCAGCAAAAAGAAGATCCCAGTTGTGGGCATGGAAATAAAATAGAAATAGGGACAGCTAGGATATTTGACAGATGCAAGAGAAAAATCTAGAACGAGCTTCTCGGAAATCTATTTTATGCTTATATGTTTACTCTTTCACTTCTGGTCCCAGGACTGAATAAAGGAGCAGCAAAGAGAACTACTCAGTAGCCAAAGGGCAACAGAAATCACAAATTTATGAAATGACTCCTTACAGAATAGACATTTGGGCATACAAAAGACACTGCAGAGTACACTGGGATATGAGAGTTTTTTATTTAACCGAGAAATCCATTGATAGAGATGAATGCAAAAGAACGATTCATGTAACTAAGATCAAAGGTTTGGGGCAACGCTATATGTTTGTGTAAATTACTGAATATCTATAGCGACAAGGCTGCAAAGAAACTGCGAAAGCAAGAGGCAAATTCTAAAAGGAAAATTTTAAAGTTGTGTCAACACTGTCGATAACCACTCTCTTAATATCCCTATCACGGTATCACCCCACCATAAATCTGAATTTGTTGCTCGAAGCCAGAGTTCTGTGCAGCACTGGTTTCTTTATTAACTTTAAATGTGCGACTGGTGAAAGTTTAACTTTGGTGGCTATGTAATCTGAATGACTGATTTGTACCAAAACCCGAGTCATGATAACAGTTGAGATAACACGCTCACACAAATATATAGAAAAGCCTAAGGAAACCCAAAGGACTTGATAGGAAGTTATAAATATGCACAATGGAGGACGAAACTTACCTAGGAAAAAAAAACTCAGGAAGCACATGTTACGTTTCCTGCGATAATAAGCTGTTCCAACGTCGTTTTAAGGTCTTATGTGCTGTTGAACAAGGTAAAACTTTCAGTATGATGTTCTCTTCCATGGGAATCTCAGAGACAAGGTCCAACCGAGTTAGCGTACTGATAGCATTGTCGATGGGCATTTCAATCTGCAAGAAGCAGTTCACAAGTACTCAAGCCTGCAGCCTTTACATATATAAGGACTGTGCTTAGTTTTACCTTTTTATTGAACTTATCATATATGAACCGCTCACATGCATCACCAGTTCTTTTACGACAGGAAACCTGCATAATGGACGGCAGTTATCTTAATCTCTTAGTTTTAGTCATGTTGAGGTTATAAATGATATCAAACATTTTTACAAGAACAATTGAACAGTAGTAAAAGGAGCAGTTTTTATCTAGAGGATACTACATTTGAGGTAAACATTGAATAACATTTTTTTCCTTCCAAAATATAACTCGAACTTCCTTGGAATTTTGCTTCATAAACCTATGCCATCATAACGACCCTAAATTTCGTGTACCATCCTTTTTACTTTAGTTTATAAAAGAGGATGTATTCTGTTATGGTATTGAGTTATAAGTTATTATTCTTAAATAAAAGCAAGAAACAACTTGTAACTCATTGGTTAAGACTCTCCACTGCTGTTCATTAGCCTGCGTGTTCGAATCCTATCAGCCTCAATTATTTTAATATTTTTCTTTTTAACTTTTTCGGAAGCCCAAGAGTTGCACTTGCATTACACGGAGAAACGAAAAATTGCAAATAAATCAACCAGGATAAATAAGGAGTTAAAACCAATTTAAACAGATGGCACGAACTCGAGACGACCAAGAACTGGCCACCCATTTTCCCTATATGGCCACTACCGGCGGCTAGGATGCCTCCAAACCCCTCCGTGCTTCGTCCGTGTGACCTTTAGACTCCCCTCTACTCCTTTTTACTTCTCTGAATTAAACAGAGAGCTACCAAGTCTTTTCATCTACCCCATTAACACATTTTAAATTCATTTTAATTCAATTTTTAATTCACACTCAAACCTATAAATATCTGGTCATACTATCCTACTCATTTCTGAAAATCCCACTAAAATCCTCTCTAAAATTCCCAAGTCCAAACAAAAAGAGTTAAGCCATCCTCAAATGGAGTTGCCGAAGTCGAAGCAATATCGATCGATCCTTTCCACACGTCTTGGTCTCGGTTCTACCAACCGAGGCATTCTCTTCTCTTTGAAACACGCAAAACGTAAGTCCCTTCTTTCTCCCCTCCTCTCCCTATCGTTTCATCTCAAACGCCTCTTAAAAACGATATCGATAAAAGTGGGGTTAGCTTTTTAATAATTTTCTTTTAAATAATTTTATCACAATTATCATGCTAAATAAATTACACTAATTCTTTAACAACCTTAAAATAATGTTCATCCAATTAATTTTGAACGTGATTGGAATTTCATGTTAAATAGTTTGTATATCGAACTTTATATTAAAATACCATGAACTTTACATGTATCTTTTATCGTTATCATGACATATACCTATAGAAAACTCACGGGGTAATAACCTATCCCACTCACATACACTATGGTTTCATAGCACGATACTTTAGTTTCATGTTTTATACTAAAGAAACGGTTTCATTAAAATACCCTCGCATTCTAAAATTACGTTTTTAAATCGCTATTTTAAAACCTTTGCAATTACATTTCTACAACTCTCGTTAGGAGACCCGTTTGTGGATGATACGGGTTATCGCACATTTTTAGGATAGTAGAGCGAGATACAATAATCCTCACGGAGAATTCGGTCTCGAAAGGAATAAAATACGGTTTTTTAAAAATACGACCTTTTAAAAAAATTAAATAGTTGAAAAATTATTTAAATCATAAATCTGTATTTCCAAGAAAAACACTTTGTGAAAAATAGATTTTTAAATAAATATTATAATTTTAAGAAAATACCCTCAAGTTCCCAAAAGGTAGATTTTTCATAAAAATACCATAAACTTTTAAAAACTAAGTTTTATCGCTAAAATACCATCAAATATAAAATACATTTTATACAAAAAAATCTTGACATTTAATTAACATATTTTTATCAAAAATATGTTCGAGATCAAATTAAAAACCTTCGAGAATTTTTAAATGATATTTTTAAATACCCTTGAAATTAAAAGACGAATCTTGGTTACGTGTTTAGATTTTAAATTGGTTTGAGTGGTATCTTCTCTTGTCAGTATCTCGGGGTTGCCGGAAACAATGATGCATCACTTGTCTCTCCCTAAATATAGATCGTAACTTTAGGACAGAATTATCAATAGCAATCGTCTTTGAAAAAGACACAAATTCTGCCGTCCATGTATAGCGGTTGTCAATATTTTCCAAACTCAAGAACTTCAAAAGCTAAATCTATTAATAAGATATGCCTAAAACCTGAATAGAAATTCAAACTTGACTTGAACTCGAACCCAAACTCGAACCTAATCTTGAACTTGAACACTTGAATTTGAATATCCAAACTTGAAACTTGAATATTTGACCTTGACTTGACTTGACCGAACCGTGAATATGACTTGATATGAACTTGACATAAATACCTGAATACAACTTGAATTTGAATTTGTACTTTTTATATTCATGGATTCGGCCAAGACCTCTAAATTTGAACTATATAATAAAATACGCGGGGATAAGAGGTAGGTTGGTAAGGAACGTATGTCGTGGCATAAGATGTCACTTTAAAAGACACCTAACCTGAATACATGTGTCATCACGTGGGTTATGACGGGTCCTTGTACTTCCTCTTATTCTAGTCCACGGGGTAAGTTGGACTCCTCTCTTATACACGTATACTTTTTTTATCAAACTACAAACAATCACATTAGAATAGCCATCCTTATATATATGAATAACATGATTTAGATACTTTTACATACAACCTTACATGTTCACTATTACTTAGTTTGTGTTCATTTTACATACCTTCGGTCATCATTACTTATTTCTTTTGGGGACTTATCGAGCGCTAGTTCGCTAACGACATTCATATTTGTTTCTTTTCCTTGTAATGTTTGTCAAGAGGACAGGAGTAGGAGTCTGAGGAGATCGAGCTCAATCAGGATGACTTCGATCGGTTTACTGCCCAGCCAGATTACTAGTTTCCGTTTCTGCAGTTATTTTTTGTATGCCATTGTTTAAGCATCATTTCAGTATTTGTATCTTTATTTCAGACATTTGTACTTGAATTTGAATGTAAATAAAGTTGTTTATTTTTTAATTACTCTTGTTAATTCTTACATATTGTTATATTTTTTTCATACGCTTAACGTATTTATTAAGGGAAATGACCTTTTCATAGAAAATACGTTGCGGGACTTGTCACGTGTCGTTACCGTCTTCTGAGAAACGGGGCGTGACAGCCATGGAAAAGGCTTAGATGATGGTTCGTAGAAAATGCCCAGTACATCATCATATGCCCTAATAAGCAAATTTAGAGAAGAAACCTAATAATTTAATGACAACTGAAATAGATATCAGATTCATGGAGATTGTTGCAGTTGATTGCCTGACATATGATTATGAATATTTCAGATGAGTAACCAACCAAACCATGTAAGCAATGCCTATAAAGAGAAGTAAAATTATGTGGCCAAGGAAACATGCATAATAGAAGCATAATAGAAGGCCATGCCGCAGGAAAATAGTATCATAAAACTACGCCATCCACCTTTTGGGTTTTTTGAGATAATCCATTGAACTTTAAATATACTATAAAACCCCATTGAAGAGCATTTTCGTAAGAAAAATTAAAAAGTATTTTTGTCAAAAAATGTCATATTCTATTTATTTTGAGTTCTATTCAATCTATCCACAAGACATTTTGGGGTTATTTAGTCCAGTTGTGCCTTGTACAAGTTAATCAAACTAACGATTTCATATAACATTGGCAGTTCAGTGGGGTTTAATAGTATTTTTAAAGTTTAATAGGGTTATCTTAGAAAACCAAAAAGATGGATGGTGTTTGGTAAAAATTTACCCTAAAACTAATGAAGATAAAAAAAAAGTTCTAGCAGTGGTTTAATGCTTGTTTAAATACTGCCGCACAACCTTATGCATGTTTCAGAATCTGTCATTTTGCAAGTGCAGAATAAAGTGGTGACTGCTATACCTGATGCTTATCAGAATGGAGAAGAAGTGCGTAAACTAAAATTGCTTCTTTGTACTGCAAAAGAAGGTATGTGATAAAGACAAATGAAAATGATTGCCCTCTTAGGACCTTAGTCAATTGAAATATACAAATGGGAAAAATCCATTAGTGTCGCTTACTTGTTGCTGCTCAGAAGCATCTAGAAGAAAGTAAACTGAACCAAATCCACTAGCTAAAGTTTTCTCATAGAGTGTCCTGTTGACCAGAAGCTAGAATAGAATTTGTGCATTCAGACCCACAAATGCGTCTGAGATAAAATTGTATACATACATTTCTTAATTAATGATGACGAATATAAAAGTACTAAATTAATGCAACATCAATGTATATCCTTGAGCTCTAGATATCTAAACTCATAAATTATCTGAAGGAACCTTTTGTCATTAATTAGTATGTTTGATATTGATAAATGAATAGTCAAAATTTTCTAATTTTTTTAAAGATACAATTTCATGACATTCATATTTCATTATGATCCTATAGATGTAGGCTACTGATATGATACCATAATCATTGTTCAGAATATAGCTCCAATCACGCTTAAATATATATATATATGGTATTAGAGACTTGAACAGCAGTCCCAGTTAAAGAGGAAGCAATGGGGGGCCATAAACTGTGTTCATGTCCAATGATTTTTTTTTCCTTGGGAAAAAAATGGTTAGAGGTTCTTTAGCTTTTTTCTTTATTGCTTCTCCCAAAGTCAATAAATTCTATGGTTGCTTTCCTTGAATGGCAATAGATCCACACTTTGGATCATCTACCAAATTCAACTTGAATGGGTATAGTATTGCACCTAATTTGTTAATATTTACCCGATAAGCTGGAGTACATTTTAATGCATCTGAAGCTTGTGATGGTTCCTTTACCAACTTACAGTTTTCCGCTGCTGGTGTACTATTATTTCTCACTTAAAAGATCATTTCTACACTTTCGATAATTCTATTTATTTCATAACTGCCTAATTGTGTTAGCAGTTTATCTCTCTCTACTCAGCGAGTGTATAAACTGTTAAATATGAAAAAGAAATAGCTCCTGTATAATATCAGATCCTGCACATGAAAAGAAAAAAGCATGGGAAAGACTTAATACTGAAATTTGCAACAACTAGTCTATGTCCTAAACAATGTTCAAGCATTTTTAAGTTCTACCGGTCAACATTGTATAACTAGGAAATGAACTCACTTGATACCGATCCCAAGTTTGTTTGTAACCGAGCGCCACTCGAGAGACATATATTACAAGTGCGGTGATAGCAATTGCATCAAGAAAAAATGCTGACCTATACAACAATGCACAAAGAAAATATCAGTGAGAATCGCACCAAAAAAAGTCTTTGATACAATCATAAAACGTAAACTAGTTACATTCAGTACTGAATCATAAGTGAAGAAAGCTGTATATCTGTGTGTGCGTGTGCACTGCGTGCGTGTGTGTGTGTGTGTGTGAGAGAGAGAGAGAGAGTAACATTTTGTCAAAAGCACATTTTCAACCGCCGTCTTTATTTATCTTACAACACCAAATAGTATATCAGCCTATGTTTTATGAGAGCAGCACTAAATTAATAAAAGGTGCAGCATTCCTGGAAACAAAGAGAAC
The DNA here is from genome assembly GCA_030015575.1 of Agapanthus africanus. NCBI lineage: Eukaryota > Viridiplantae > Streptophyta > Magnoliopsida > Asparagales > Amaryllidaceae > Agapanthus > Agapanthus africanus. Next base: position 998,870,050 of record CM057337.1, read on the forward strand.
AATGTAATAGGAATCTGCATTGACATGCCATACAACACTATTTTAAAAAAGAAAAGGTTATACATAATCACAGATAAGCACGAAAAATACATACTTACGGAGATGAGACAATGCTCTCAAATTTATAATTGACAACGAATGCCAGTAATCCGATTATGCTTGCAGCATCCAAGCGGACCTGTCAGTGTAGGGGTGGCAATTAGAAGTCACACAGTGGCAAAATCTTACAGTACTAAGAAAATGAATTTTTCTTATTATTTGTACACATAAGGTTTGTTTCAAACGGTGGTAGCTGTGACTTCCATGGCCAATCAAGTGAACTATTATTTTATTCGAGAATTGGGAAATACATAATTTCACAGTGTCATAGAGTGTATCCTTTTAACACAATTTTGCAAAGGAAAGGTTGGCTGATAAGTATCCCAGGGCTGCATGCTACATAATCTTTTATATATAGTTGATATAGAAAAAAGAGGAATTCTTCACAAAGTTATATTGGTACTAGTTTCTGTTATATAAACAGATTCATGTCTATTGTGATTTGAAGTACATGGTTGAGGACAAAAGGAAAGTGATGGGGTAATTTTACAATCATGACACTGCCCAATCCTTTGTCAGAAAGAATAGCCATGGGATAGAAATATAAAACAGACAAGATGCTCCGACTTCCTTTAATCTTGATGGAAGCTCGCAATTTATTGGGTCTTTTCTTTCCTTTTCTTTTTGTTAAGCCAGAAAGCAAATAACTATTAGAAAACAATAATTAATCAACAACTTTGAGAGAAGATCATACTGTGTCAAGAATTCGGAAGGATAGCTTTTTGTGAGGAAAGATAACCTGCAAAAGAAGTAGCAATACATACAAATCATGGCTTATTAAAGAGTAACTGGAAAATAATAAGTCAGCATAAAATCAAGTCGCATAACATTCATCAAATAAAGTATATCTATTTACCGGGAGCTCTGGAATTGGTATATTTTCATATATCTTCAACTGCAAGGGCACCTCAGTTCTACCTTTGGTTCCATTTTGACTTGTGCCGTCGTTGTAAAGCAGAATCAATTCTTGGAAAGCTGGCTCCTAATTTTCAACTAAACTTGAAAGTTAAATATGTATAATAAAGATGTTGAATACAGTATAATACAGCTACGTACTCTCTAAGCCTCAAATGCCAGTGCATGATCTCAAAATATCGGAAATTACAATAATAAATGTTCTTAAATGAAAGGACAAAATAAATATAAAGTAGATATAAGTGTATGAGAGTATACTAACATTTAAAAGCTGTGTTACCATAAATCGCTAAACCATTAGCGATTTGCAATTTGGAACAATCGTTCCCAATAGGGAACACTACCATCAAAATCAGAAGAATTAACGTTCTGATCTAACCCATGAAGGACTTAAGTTAAATGGGCAAAAAGTCGGGTTTGTGTTGAAGTGTGTGAAAAAATTATCTAATTCTTTTTTAAGAACTTAAATAGATAGCAAAAGAAATCAAACTATATATGTATGTTATATTTACATTCAGACATACACACATATATATAAACGATACAAAAACACTCAAGTTTTATAGCTGCGTTTCTTGTTCCATATAAGTATATCGAAGAATACTACCCCAATCGTACCACATTCCATGACAAGTGGCATTACGCGTTCCCGTTTTTGTTCAACATATGAAAACGTTTTGCGTTTGGTGTAACATTGTTTTTAGTGACTATGCACTTAATATGGTAATTAACTTCCCCTTTCTCCTAGATCCCTCTGATCACTATAGGACGTCTGACACCAGAGACAAATGTCCTATAGAACACCTTGTCATCTTAACAGTTGATATAGGCCCTTTTCCAGTCTAACCGCATGAGCGTAAAATATACGATGGAAGTATCACTACCTTTTCAAGCATTTTAAGGGGCATAGCAGTGTGGTAGTTGCCTACCATGAACAAAATTTGATAGTTGCTAACATTAAAGAGATGGCCCTTAACAAATAAATGTAGAAAAGGTTCATGTAGCTGATTCGGGGAAAAATGAATAAAAGCTTGATTACATCATCATCATATAGCCAGTTTCATACATCACAAGTTAGAAAAGGAGCCACAAAACAATTAAAAGTGAAGATAGACAAGCTCGTGAAGGAAAATTATAAATATATCAGTGATACCTGGAGAGCTGATTGAGAAAATAAAATAGAAATAGCAGTCTTCAACATTTTCCAAACATTTTTTCCACTAGATTCCCTTGTAGCTGGTTCCCATATGTTGCTAAGAGTAATTCTCGGGAGGAAATTTGGCCTAAAAACAACACTCTTTTGTTAACAAAATTTTGATAAAAACAGTTTGTTTGTTTGTTTGTTTGTTTTTTTTTTGGGGGGGGGGGGGGGGTGGGGGAAGGGAGGGGGCAGGGCCGCGAAGAAAGACTGGAAAAGCTTTTGCAACTTCATATTTTATATTAAACAATAAATATAAATAGAACAGATACAGTAACTAAGCTAATGGAGAACATATTAATAATAATAATAATAATAATAATAATGCTTTCCGTATGATGTCAAGTCAATTATGTGATGAATGATATTAGTTGATATTATCAATATTTAACAAGTCCAAAATGTAAGCTGCGAGCTTGCATTCTTTCCTTCATCAACTTTAGTTATGTTGCTCTGTGCGTGCGTGCGTGCATGTGTTTTGCACATGTATTGTGTTGAACAATTCAATCTTAACAACATTTACAATATCGAAATTTAATAAGCTTGGAGTGGTCTTTAGGCTGGCTTAGAAATAATACAATTTAATCAGCACTTACCTCAAATAGATTTCTGGATGCATAGAATCATTATCAAAATTTATCGATGCATCTGACATTGAAGGAAGTAACCCAATCCTATTAAGCAATTTCCTGATAAGTCTACCACGAGGTCCAACAAATGACAAGAAACCTTCGTAACGAGGGATTGCCTTTTGTGCTGCAAGCCAAATGGGAAGGTCGCCATCTGTTATCTGATCTTGCAGCATTTGATTGCCAGAGGTGCTTTCACCAAAAGACATAGTTCTTTCCGATGAATATTGCTCCGTAAGCCAAAGCTTGAACTTGTCAATCCACTTTTCTATTTCATGGCCCTTGCTCGAACTTTTCAATGCCTGTTTTTTAAAATAAATAAAAATAAATTTAAATTCATACCTGAAACCTGTGAAACCCAATTAAATAGGAATCAGCTTCCAAAACCCTTTTATGTAGTTAAAAAAAATGTTCATGTTATGCCTTAAATTATGTATACAGCTTGAAAACTGGCAAAATGGATAATTAAAACACTAAAATGCACATGTCAATCTACAACCAAGAGTTAATATGTTGAAAGGATTGCGTTGGAATGTTATGGTTAAGTTCAACATATCCGGCTAGGAGCACATGTCAGAACTTATCGTTAAAGAGATCATATTTGGTGATGTCATGATTACTGGTTACTACAAAAGCTTATAATTCTTTTCCTATCAAGTATCAATAAATCCACAATTTCTTGCCAGGATATTAAATAGCAATTAGTTGTTGTCAAGTCGGAATTAGAGCAATGAGGTGACATAATAAACATTCAACGACGCAAATATTCTTAAAATGCATGATTTACTTATTTGATCAGCTTAAGGGCTCATATATCCAATGCATTAACTGAGCAAGCAGCATTGTACTCCAACCTATATACATTTTCTGACAAGATACTCCCACCAATATAATGCCCTGAATAACGGATCAAGGTGTGGTCAGAATTTAAGAAAATTTACAGCTAAATTTTAGTCTGAGCTCAACCTCTTGTGAAATGGGAACTAACTTCTGGCTAAGACTAGTGATTAATTTTCCAGATTCGACTTCAGCTACAGCTTGAATTTGACAATATTTGTTTACATTATCAATCTGGATGGAATACATATATGTTGCATTTAAGGTTAGTCAATTTTGTACTCTGAATACAGAATTATTAATCCGCATTCCATATTCAATTTGTGTTTTCACCCAAATTGGAAAATTTATACACCCAATCATGACCTCCTATGAAGAAGGGAGAGGGAGGGCGCCCACCATAAGCTTCATTAGTTCACAACACATGTGAGTTCTCCAGGTTTTTTTCATTATACTGTTGCTCCTGTAGTGAACCAAGCACTACCCAATTTAGTAGCAGGTGCAATCTACATCCTTTCTAAAGCAAATGTTGTGGTATAATAAAATTCTTGATCTGCAAAACTAAAGCATATAAAGTAGTAATTAATATGACGGGGGATAGAATCATGGCAGGAGTATTGCTCCAAATGGTCATTTATGTGTTCACAAAGACATTCTTCAGCCCGGTTTGTGAAATAAACAGAATCCACATGGTGATCAATGGTAATTAAACTCTATACGGTAGGCAGGAGTATAGCATAATGGCTGGTTTATTAACTCAAAAAAAAAAGAGGCTGGTTTTCACTAAACTACCGTTGACTACGCTCGTTTTTATTAAACTACCCTTAAAAATTTTATTACAGAAACTAGCTTGTACTTTGGGCTTTAAGGGAGTTTATTTTGCACTAAAGTGCCCTTAAATGTAATTTAAAAAAGTTTAAGGTAGTTAACTGAAAAGCAGGAACAATTAAAGAGTTTAATGCAATTAAATCATAACATAAAAACTGATGAAGATAGAAAAGAAAGTCAAACAACCTTGTTTAACCAGCTTCCAATTGTTTTCAATGGCCCAGACAAACTGAAAAAAATCTTCTGCAAGAGCTTCGACTGTAGGTAGTCAAGTTTCTCGACTATAAGTAAACCTCTTTGCCGCTCAGTTGTGTATCCACGCCTGGTAGACAGTCAAAGAGATACATATATCAAGGTAAGATACATTATTTTAGTTCTGCAGAAGTTCAAATTTGTAAATCCCTTTCTGCAGCGTTTGTTTCTTAAAGTTGTCACATGGAAACAGTAAACACCATGATTAACCTGCAGGAACATGAGCATTTTGCAATGCAACTGGAGTTACTGGACAGAGATAAGAGTAAAACTTATAGCTACCGATATAGACCGATGCCTCTTCTACAACTTTGAGAAAGATAGATGTTAATCATACTGGTCTTTTGTCCTTTTGTGATGGTATCTTCACAAATTACCGCCATGCTTTCTAGAATGATTGTTGAGATAGAAATTCAGATTGTTCCTCATACAAAAAAATCCTTCTTGTACATTTAAGTTTTGTTCTTCATGGTTTACATTACCCCCCAAAAAAATTACATTAGAAGATATCGTCAGTATTGATTTGATATTATATCATTATGCAGTGTATGTCCTGGTTATTCTAAGGATATAACGCCATGCCACTGCCCATATTCATATCCATTTTTAATCAAAGATTGCCCTTCTATATTATAAAATAATTAGAAAGAATTCCATAACTAAGAGCAAAACAATAAAACACATCTCAACGCTAAATACAAAAAATTTGAACCATGAAGGTCTAGGAGAGACGAACTGTGTTGTAGACGGTTTTATGTCACATCATAAATGCAGCTTATAAAGTTACAACGCCACAATAAATAAAGTCGATGTCTTACCTGAATATTATTGCATTTGACTCTGACGCCTTTTTCCAGTCGACATATATTGGCAATGTCAAGAGATAGTCACTATTTAATGCATATGTCAACATTAAATCCTGTGCAGATAGTTCTTCAAACTGAGCATTGCACAGAAGTTTCATAAAGGAATGCTGAAAATCTGGTGCCATAGCAACTCTGCATGCATAGCCCATTGCCAGATGTCAGAAATAGCATATATATGGATCTGATAATTAAATTTTTTATACGTATAACTTCATTGGAATGGCTGCAGGCTAAAAGGTTTGTATGTGTAGTATGTGCATAGGTTTGCGTGTCTTTGTGGGTGCATACATATATCTACGAGTCGAGCAAGAAATGAACCAACCTTGACTCCACAATTGAACTCGAAGAAAATGTTCTGGTAAACGATCCAAATAGCTTTCTCAGAGCCATGCTGTAAAAGTTTGTCCTTTTGTTCCCGGTGTCAGTAGAATCATCTGAGGCTAAATGTTCGTGTTCCATAGATGATTGTCGCTCTGCGGTTTTGGCTTCCCCTAGTCTAGTAGAAGACTCAGCAGTTGCTTCATCTAGTCTAGTAGAAGAATCAGCGGTCACTTCCTCTGCTTGGGACACTGAATAATACATTCTCATCTTCTCCAGCATACCTTTGTGCTCAGCATGAAGAATCGAGTCCAAGCACCTGTATAAAAATGTTTAATGCTAGCTTTCAAAATAATTAAAGGTCCTCTGTTCTATCTCAACATTATCAACAAGAATCAAGATGGCTATAATAATATAAGTGGTTTGAAAGAATAATAGAAAAGGCTTCACATTCATATTTCAGAAACACATCAATAGCCAAAAGGAAATTCGTTCTTTGAAAAATTTGGACGTCTGAATGAAGAAACCCTATCTTATTAACAACGACTGAAAAAAGGAAGGTGTTAACTCCAAACTCAAATTATGTCATAGGAAATTAAGCAAAAATTCCCAAACTAATGTATTAAGGTAGATAAACATCACTATGGTCTAGGGGGACGAATGCATGTGCTCACTGATGCTAGATGTTTCTTGCGTAATTAACACCATCATAGAAACTCATACTGAATTATGTGTTGTGATACATGAGCGTGAGTGCGCGTTTGTGGGGGTAAAGCTTCGTTGTTCCATGAGAGAATTTAAAGTTTGTTCACACCTACCAAAACTACATATCCGGACACCCAATGAATGATTCGCAATGTTCATTTTATACGAATGTCGCGAAATTCCAAGCAAAAATTATAGGTTTTGAAGATCCCTAATCATGTTCCTACGGATATGAAATGTGTTGGTTTTGTTATTTTCCTTTAGAATTATTGGAGCTATGTGCATTGGTACTTCTGCCATGCTATTTAAAATGCCTATGCAATTAACCTTGTAGCTTAAGGAGCAAAATTTGACCATAAGCTAACATATTCAACCCCGTTAAAACTCAATGACAAACAAAACCATCCAAATTCTCAAATTTAAAAAACTCACACCGAGAACCGAACGAACTCATCGGCATCCTCCTCCGATTCGAACGTCGTGAGAATCGCATCAAGAAGCTCCGACTTCGAAACGGAGATGTACTTCTGCCTCGGCACGTGGATCCCATTGATCGCCTTCTCCTCATCTCCATCGATCGTCCCCTTCCCTTTCCCTTTCTCAAAAATTGAACCTTTCTCATCTGTAGGCAAATTATCAGTTCCGAACTGATACTTCAGCGGGCCGAGCTGTAGCAATGGCGTGGATTTAGGGTTTGAACGAGGAGGGGAGAGGAACTGAGAGCGGTGAGGGTATTTCGACGAGAAATTGATTGGGGTTGGGGTTGGGGTTAGGGTTCTTGAGGAAAGCATTACGGTTTTTTTTTCTTTTTTTGGGTGGTGGGGAAGAAGATGCAGCTGAGGTCGGGGGCAAGAACCAAAGGTTATGAAGGACGTCTTCTGTGGCCCAAAATATGAACTTTTTATATAGTACAGTTAATTTAAATACGAATACATGTACATTTACAAAATATGGATATGGATTGAGATGTGTGTGGTAAAAAAAAATAACGATACAGGATGGCAATTAAGCCTATAGCCTAACTTTAGAGTTCATGCATTATTTAGCCCAAATATGACCCCTTTTAAAATTGTTAGGCTGCACTTCAATATTTAAAATAATATCCCGAAACACAATTGTATAGGTATATGCTGAGACTTAACATATAATATGAGAGCGGTAACCTATGGCTATTGTTGTTGGCCAAAGAGGTGGACATACTATTTGGCTGCGAGATTGATGAGCTTCGTATATTGAAGGGTAGTATTTAAAAATATATCACCAAATTATATTATTAAATACTACTTTTTGCCATGCCACGCTTCCCAAAAGATGGCAGCCGGCACGTGATTAGGCCCGCGACGTATCTATACCGAGAAAATATCTTTCTCGAAATAAATATGTTGAGCGTCAAAGCAAGCAATATGATTACACAAGAATTTAGCTAAAAATAAAATAAATCTGACTACATCTATTACATTTCAATTCCACAATATTCAAAGAAAGATTGATAACAAGTCTGAAATCCGGTACAACTGAAATAGAAATAAATAAAAAGCCTTAACAGATAGACATACTGTAAAAGAAAACTAGTGGGCTGTTAGAAGTACGTCTGGGAGGCTAACTGTAGAAAATCCTTCGATATCTCGATCTCTCCCTCAATCGCCTTACCTGTCCCCTTATTACCTGACGAACATTCCCAAAATAGAAAGAAACAAACGGAATATCCGTAAGCAAACTTACGCTCGGTAAGTCCCACATTAAAAGTATTGATTTTAAAAGCTAATTTTAAAACAAAAGTATAAACATGAAGACAACATGACAGTAACTAGACATGTACGCATGGTAACAAGCATGATATGAATGAGCATGTAATCATGGTAATAAGCATGTTATGAATGAGTGAGCACATAATAAGTTTACTATACTAACGTAAAGTTTGGTTCTTGAGAGTTCAACCCGCTTTAAGCGTTGTACCGTTTCAGCCTGATACCACAACAACACGGATTCATGGGTTAGTAATGTACCGTTTCGGTCCGGTATCACAGCAACACGGATTCATATGTTAGTAAGGGGGCTCCCGAGACAAATTGAAAGCACCTCATTTCCCAAATAACCCCAACCCTGTTTCTAATCTACCAATTTCACATGCAAGTTGAATACGAGTCCATGGATACGTGGAGTTTGATTTCATGTCAGGTCACGGATTCACGGCTTCTAGATTCACACTTATCACAAGGTTCGTATCAAGTTCGAGACGAATATTAAAGAAAGTGATTAGAACATGAGTTACAAACAATTCAGTTCAGATTCAGGCCAAAAAAGATGTGTCTAGTTCGCATGCAGAAAATTGCAGATTTGAATCTTAGTTTGGAAAAGTCGTCAACAAGAAAGTTTTAGCTTGTCTCGATTAGAAAACTTCATATATGGGGTTTATCTACATCCGGACTCTAATTTGGGAGTTATAGGGCTTTTGGTAATGCTGCGCAGATCTGGACAGCCCCTATCCAGATTTGAGACACAAAAGTAAAACACAGAAATAAAGTATTTATGTCGGTTTTCAGAAAGAGTTCTCAACTAATAGAAGTATCATCTTTCGATTAAGTTTTATTTAACAAAAAGTTTCATCTGATTTGTGTTTTGGAAACTCTAGTTATCATAGTTTTAAAATGAGGTCAAAAATCAGTTTTCTGAAGCTGTCAACCCGAGATTTTCCCAATTTGTCCACTGAAGTTCTTATCACTAAGTCATCACTCAAACGCAGCTGGAATGGTCCCAAAATTTTACTGTGGATGTAAAACACAAGGGACCTTCTAACACAAAAGACAGATCTGTAAAATAATTAAAAACAAATAAACTAAAAATCAAATACCAGTTTAGCCGGCAATATTCAGAACACCGAAATCATAGGAGTAGCAAAAGTGTTGGCAGAAATGACCAATTTTCAGTTTGTTTTATAAAATGCTATCGACACAAAAAGTGTAGAACTTTTCGTGCAGCTATTATTAAAAACAAGAAATACAACATTCGGAATTCTACAGCAGGAGATATGTCAGTTTTACGGTCGACTGTCCAGAATTCTAGCACTGTCATGGGGTTTTTAAAACGTCAAATTAGCAAGGGATACATGTCCGAGTTCACACCAATTCTTGCATAAACTTACGAAATACAATCATGCGAGTGTCGTGTATTAACATGGCAGCGATTCCTGTCGAGTTATGAATATTATAAATTAGATTAAATAATCCTAAGGAAGGTAACATGAATCACAACGTTATCAAAGTATCATTTTAACATCGATTCGTTAATGGCCATCCTATTAATTTTGCAATAACATGATATTGATTTTATTTTAAGGACCGTTAATCTCGTTTGAGATTAAGACCGATTTAAACATATATGAGCATTTGGGGCTCAGTTATTTTAGTTTAAGGACACCGCGGTCCATTACCGCCATGTTTGGGGCAGATATTAGTTTAAGGACATTTTGGTCCATTATTCATCTTGCGCACACGTGTATTTGTTACGTGACGAAGTGAACAATGGAGATATGGAATGTGCCCAATTTAGGGCATGATCCGATTTGAGACGTGTACGTCAATTTAGAAGTGCATCAATGGTCGTCGGGACTCGCCACCTCTCTGAAGACGTTGAGAAATTACAATGACATGCATCAGAGGTATGAAGAGATGTACCCTTAAACCAAATTCCGTATTTAAGGTAAAAGGGGTTGTTGTGGACCTAAAAATCATTAGTCATATTTGAGACTAAGAACTTTAGGTGATATAGGATGAATATCATTTTGGATATCATCAATGGAAGAGCACTAGTCATTTTTGAGACTAAGATCGGTATGAAAAATCATGAGCAATATTAGCTCGGTTGATTTAAAAACAAAGAGATTTGACCTCAGAAAACATAGCCAATTTTGGGTTGAGATTGAATTTCCCTAATTACCCAATAGTGCTGATCACTGGGACGTACAACGCTCATGTGTGAAACACGTGGGATGCTGGATTACCACTAAGCACAAGAGTCCTGTGGTACTCACGTGTGAAACACGTGAGGTGTTCAGATGTGAGCGTTTTTTTAGTCATTTTTGACTAATCATGGAATGCTGAGCACTCTGCATGATACTCATGTGGGAAGCACGTGAGTGCTGGGCTTTGGACTTTATTTGTTCGTTTCCTTTTTTTTACAGAAGTGCTAAGCACTTGGATAGAGCTCACGTGCATTTCACATGACTGCTTTTTTTGGGGGCGGCTGCCTAATTGACAAAGAAGTTTTTCTTTGTTTTTTAGACGCCCAAGTGAGAATCACACAAGGCAGGGTTGGCTGTTCTTTTTGTTCATTTGAAGCACTCACATGGGAAACACGTGAGGTTTCAAGATAGTGTTAAGCACTAACGAGTCACCAAGATGTTCTTATGTTTTCTTAAAGATATTGATATCTGCTAATGACATTTTTAGTTATTGACGATCTTCAAGATCTCGTTTTTGAGGATCTTGGATCATCATCATTTTTTTGAAGAACTAAGTTCTTTATATAGGATTAAACCCTAATTTTTGGAGGAATTAAATTCCCATATAAACATGTTATTTCTTTTTAACTTAGTTCTTTTCTCCAAAGTTTTGAATCTGCAGAACAGATTCTTCCCGGTAAGAATTAAATTCTCAACTTATGGGGAAGATCTGTTTCTGCAAATCTCAACCAAAGAAAGAACTAAGTTCTTATGTAAAGGATTAAACATTTAGATAGGCAAAGAAGAGACACTATGATCTCTATGTTTCTTTTTTTTTTTACCTAGAGTTTCAATGAGGCAAGTCTTCTTCTTCTTTTGAGAATTAAATTCTCTTTTTTTTTCAAGAGCCCACTGTATTTTTTTTTTTTTGCAGAAGCTTGTGGAGGGTTCTTTTTTCTTCTTTTTTTTATTCTCTCTTTTCTATTTATAGGATAAGAGAAAAGATCGACTTGTTGGGAAAATCTCTGATTGAGAGATCATCAAAAAATGATCTCTCGGATCACTTGGTGAATCTTATTCACCATTGGATTTTTAATCCAAAGGCTCTCTGTTTAACAGAGAAGTTTTCTTGTTTACTAAAAAAGATTAGGAAATATCTTTTCCTAAGATAGAATTTTTATTCTATCAGATGATCGGTGGGTGATTTTATAATCACCGTTGGATTTTTGATCCAAGAATCCTCTGTTTAACAGAGATGATCTTTCTAGTTTGAGAAAGATCAAGAAAAATATTTCCCAAATATAATTTAATTTTATCTTGCCAAAGAGTGCAGCAGAAGAACTCGTGTTTTTAACATGTGACCCCTAGCATGGGTTTCAGTATGCTTTATTTTCAGCGCTCATATGCCTATCAACTCTCACGTGTTTAACACATGAGGCCGGTTTGGCTTGCCAATTATTTGATTGCAGCGCCTATATGCTTTGCATATAGGCGCTCACGTGATTAACACGTGTGGCTCTTTTAGCCCATTTGTTTTTAACTGCAACGTCTATATGCTTTTGCATATAGGTGCTCACGTGTTTAACACGTGAGACTCTTTTAGCCTATTTGTTTTTAACTACAGCGCCTATATACTTTTGCATATAGGTGATCACGTGTTTAACACGTGAGACTTTAATAGTGGGGAATTTTTCCATTTCCCCTTTTTTTATGAGGGAACAAGAGAAAGTTGAAGCCACAGAGGAGAACTACAACCAGATTGCTACTCAGGGCTAGCTCAGCTTCACTTTTTCTTTAATTTATATATGCCACTTGTTTATGCATTTTCCTTATTGTATTTACTTTCTAGTATAAACTCATGTATTTGTAAATATTGGAAGTTAAATATAAATAAAGATATTTGTTGAAAAATTTTACAGTCTCCATTTATTCTTGTATTGTGTATTATTGTTTCAATACGCTTAATATATTTATTTAGGAAACGACCTTCTTTGGATTAATATGTTGCGGGCTTTCCACGTCACCGTTTTCGTCTACTGGGAAGCGGGGCGTGACAGCTAAAGGGAGAAGAAATGGGTCCCCTTTCATTATCTCTGAAAATCTCTTAGGAGTTTAATTCCGAACAAGAATCTCTTCTTTAGGAGTTTAACTCTAAACCAATATTTGAGAAGCTCAACTCCAAAATCCAAATTAGAAAAAAAAAATTTAAATTTTTTTTGAAAATGTTGTGCTTATGCAAAATATGATGCAAATTTATGTGTAAATAAGCACAAACCTTCCCTAAACCTGTTTACAGCAGTGTCCTCACTGATGTCATCCGTTAAGCTCAAAAACCTGTAGACTTGGGAGGAAATTATTAATGGGGGCAAGAATATATGAAAGTGAAAATCCTCCCCCAAACTTATTTTTGGCTCACAATTTTGTAAAAATCATTTTCTTTCAAGAGCCAAAATATACCACCTCCCCCAAACTTGTTTTAAACAATTTTAATCTTTTAAAATCACACGAGGGGGTCAAGATTATTGGTCAATGCCAAGCTTTGCAAAGACCGAAGGTCAACACCAACCATTCAAAAATTTTATCGATGAAGCACCAAGGTTGGTGGAAGAACATGTCATCTTTCGACGTGAAGAAGTGGGGAGGTGATAAGAGGTGTAATGGAAAAGGATTGCGTCTCAATTTAGAGAGACGACACAGTGATAGTAATGATGGATTACTCGCATTATCATGATTGTCCAAAAGAGGGGGTGGAGGTCCAATTTCTTCATCTTGGAGTTGATTTATCTCAACATCCGTGTCTTGTAAAAATGCGAGTTCATCAGCGAAAATTTCCTCAAAGCTTTCATCAATACCCCGAAAAATAATGTCATCAGAAAAAATGGGGTGATCGTCACACTCAATATAAGGTTTCTCATTAGATGGTGGAGACCCGAAAAGGACCTCCATCAGTTGGCGCCGTCTGTGGGAAACTAAAACTCCACAAGAACAAAGTTGACCTTCTGATCTCCATCCACATGGCGTGCGATCACCCTGAAGACCCAGGTACCACCCGCCGCCTCCCCCTCATCGAAGGCGCGGATGGACCTCCTCCAGCGACCGTCATCAACGCCCTCACGGGCCGAATAGACCGACTAAAGTCCAAACGGCCAGGCCAGGGCCCCCGATCGCCGCTCCTCTGCCTCCAGAAGACTCTGCCCTCGTCGGCATGGCCGACCACCGACAGACTACGCCCCATGGCCACAGATTTCACGGGCCGATACTCGTCCACTGGGCGATCATTGGGCCTCCTCTGGCGGAATCAAAACGACGCGACTCTGGCGTTTCGCCTCCCCGCACAATCGATGCGCGTGCTACGTGCACGTTCCCCGCGGCCGTTCCTGTTCCCCATACCTGCAACTGGATGGTCGGGCGAAACCTCATGAAGAATCAGCCGAGCAGCTACCCTGCTCGGTTATCCTAACTGATGGAGGTCCTTTTCGGGTCTCCGCCAGATGTTGTCTTCCGTCGATCTCCCGGTGGACTTTGTTGATTATCCCCTGTTGCGTGTGGGTCTCAATGAGTTTTGGAGGAAGAAGTGGAATGAGGAGTTTGGTGCCGAGTACCTGCAAAGAAGTCCCGGGATGGTTTGGTACCACCAAGGACCCTCTGACGATCAAGTTAGTGATGAGATCCGAGCAGAGTAACGGCTTAAAAGAGTAAAAGTTGGCTTACTCGACCCCTCCGTGATAGGGTTTTTTATAGTGGCGGCAGCACGCAGTAGCAGGCGCGAGAATCTCACCGGCAGTTACGCTTCCGACGTCACGCCCGCTTAAAGAGCGGATCGCCCATTAATGGGGATCGTGGTGGCATGGAACGTGGGATGTTGCTGGCGGAGAATCTGCGCATGGCGAGATTTGCGGAGCGGCGGTTACTCCTGTGAGTGGTGGAGTCGGTCGGTCGGAGGGACCGAGGAAGATGGTCTCGGCGGGAGAGCTCGGGAACGAGCGAGAGGGCCGGGGTATCTTGGTCCTGCGGTAGCTCGGAGGCGAGCTGAGAGGCCGAAGAGGCCAATTTGCAGGGGGCCCTGAGGTGAACCAGCTTTGTGATTGTAGGTCGGGTACAGGGGTGGCCTGATCGGCCACTGTGGGCCCTCTCTACTGAGTTCTGGGACACGTCATATGCCACGTGTCTTGATCTGGAAGGTCGCCAATATAGAGCATCATCAGAGGCACTTTATTGGTGTCAAAAATTACACCCCGGTTGACCGAGTCAAAATCAAAGTCAACTCAAGTCAAGTGGGCCCAAGCCTAAATCAAGCCCAAACATGAAGAGGCCAGCCTCCTCCATGCCAAGAAGAAAATTATGTAATAAATAAGTTTGGAGTAATTTCCATGCATGAATGTAGAATAAATGGGCAAAAGCCAAATTTTTGTAAAGCTCATGGCTCATGTGTAAAAAAAATAAGCACGTGAGTCATGAGATGAGTAAAATACCATTTTGTAAAATCCAAGGGGCTATATATAAACTTGTAAGCCTATATAAGGCAATATGATGATGAAATGAAAAAAGAATTTATTCCCCTAAAAAATATTAGGGTTCTGTGCCTACTTCATCTTTCTCAAGATTTTAAACTTTCTTCTCTTTTTGTATTAAATCAAGAGTTTAACTCTTTATTTTCCATAAAAAAATAATTTTCACCATAAAACCCTTAAAGGAAAGCTCAGATCTTCTATCAAATCTCTAAAATGGGAGATTTTTAAGTCTCGCCCTCTTTTTTCTCCATGATCTAGCCAACAGACAGGAGGAAGAAAGAGACTCGTCTCCAAAAATCCCACTTTAGGAAGATCCAGGGCTCAAGAAAGAAGAAAAAGGTTCCCTTTCATCATCTCCGAAAATCTCTTGGGAGTTTAACTCCGAACAAGAATTTATTCTTTAGGAGTTTAACTCCAAACCAATTTTTGAGAAGCTCAACTCCAATATCCAAATTCTCGAAAGAGTTCAATCCCAAAAATTCAGATCTTTTAGGAGTTTAACTCCACAAAAAGATTCTTTTTTTTAGGAGTTTAACTCCAAAAGTCACTCGGGAGTTCAACTTCCAATTCAGGGGCTAAGCCGCTTTTTCCGCCAGCGTCTACCACCTACGTGCAGGCCATGTGATCTGCTGGCGTCTAGCACCTACGCACCACGTGGCCCGCTGGCACCCAGCGCCCGCGTGCTATCTCACGCGTCCTTAGGACACTCCTCACCATCTTTTCCCCACACGCTCCACACTAAAAATACATCTCCCGTTAGATTTTTTCTAACGGGGCGCTGCCCTACACCCCGTAAGGGGATGCTAGCCCCCTTAATCTCTAGCTTGCTATCCGAGTAGCGGGACCCCCGTAAACTCTGCGAGATCCGTGATATGTTCAAGACCCCTTCAAAATGCAATACACGCACACTGTACGTTGAGTTCGCATGACCAGTTTGAACCATCAATCGGAGATTCTCTCGCTCCAATAACGAGGGGGAATTAATGACAGTTTAGTTCGCAGATGCCGGAGATTCGGATCCCCATAATCAGTAAACCCCAGCCTATCCCTGACAAAGAGAATTTGTATACGCATAACAAGCGACGCGTACTCCCCTTAATGGGATGACGAAAAACATCCTAGAAGTGGACCTGATCATTTTCTTATGTATGATGTAATCCTGTAAAACTAATGAATATTCTTTTAAGAAGCTATTATTCAAAATAAATCAGGAAATCTGCCGGTAAAATTTAGGAGGATTATGAGCACACACACAAACAAACAAACTCAGGACTTGAAATTTGTAACTCATTTCTTTAAAAACATTTGAAATTGCTCTGCGATATCCATCGGTCCAATTTGCAACATACACATAAAATAACAAATTTGAATTGAAGGTTCAAGATCCATTGCTTCTAACATTAAGATATGAAGAAAATCACAACATCAAAAAATCTCCCAGAAAAACATTTCAAATAAAATTTCCAACTGCCAAAAGAAAGATTTGATAGTAACCTATAAGGAGCAAGCAAATGTATCGCTTATTTCATACATTTCCATGAAATTTTTATAAAAAATTAACAAAACATTGCATTAGAACAAACATTGCTAGTGCACTCATTGTCATACAGTATATACTTTCTTATCTAACCTATATGTTGCATAAACGACAAACTAATATCGTAATTGAAATAATAATAATGCAACTATTATAAGAAAATGCAGAAAATTACCTTGTAGGTCCAGAGTCAGTCTCAGACCGAACAAATGAAAAGGAGAGGGTCAGAACAAACATTGCTAGTGCTGCATGCTAAACATGAATAATGAATAAAGAAACAAAAGCTTTTTTAAAAAATCTGATTACCTTGCAGTTCCACGGGCAGACTGAGAATAAACAAATGAAAGAGGGTGTTTATATAGGCCAGTATTCATTATAAGACTAGTTGGGATGCGAAATTGGAGAAGATAGGGGAGTTGGGTTTTGTTCGATTGTAAGATTCGTTGGGATGCGAGATCCAAGGAGATTGGAGGAATTTTTTTAATGAGCGTGAGATTTGTTGGGGATATTGGAGGAGGTAGTTGGGGGTTGCGGTTTTTTCCTTCTACGAGATCGGAGGAGATGTTTTTCCATCCAAATCTTAATTGTTGTCCGAATAATGTGATATCATTTGTTAGTTTGGCTGGTCGGATAAAGTTAACTAGGGTTAGGTTTGTGCAGTTAGGACCTCACTCCCTCTATCGCGCTCTCTCTATGAACAATTATGCATTTGAAATTTGTTCGATGTGGCCAACACCAATCCATCATCTTCTCTTAAGATCTAAAACTTTTTTCTTTGAAAACTTTTTTCTTGTTCTTTTTCTTATCGTCCTATTTCTATATTGCAAGTGTTGTAGATCCATATTAATCCAGATTAAATTTAATCGTTTTTTGCATTTCTTATTTAATCCAACCTTCAAAGAAACTAAGAGGGGGAGGGGTATGAGATAAAAAAAGAAGCGAGTAGAGGAGAGGGAGGGAGGGAGAGAAGCAATAGAAAAACGAGGAAGAAAAAGTAGCCAGCCTACTTAAAAACCTCACTCAAATCTTAGTGTTTTTAAAAAACCCCATCTAAAACTTAACCATTACTCAAATACTCACTTTGTTTACGGTTAGTTACTTTAGTTGGCCGGTTAAGGTTAACCATGAACGTGTTAGTCTCGTTAGAACTTCACCTCTCTTTCCTCCGCAACAAATAAAAAAGAAGCAATATAAATATTTAGCAAATATTGACATATTGGACACACAAAACTTACATTCCTCAAAAGAGGAGAAAAAGAAAAGTGAAAAAGAAATAAAGGAAAAACAGAAAAACATTAATTATATAAATTGGGTTCATGTTGGTTGGGAACGGGAAGACTAGTTTAAAGGGTTGGGTTTAGGTCACCCTATAAAATGTTCACCATATAAGGTTCATGATGCACATTTTTGTATCCTTATACACTTCCATTTGTTTAATCATCAATGCTTGTTCGCAGGTGCCCAATCCATGAATATTGAAATATGTATACATTCAAAATTCAGTTTTGAATTTAAATTGTATTTATCATAATTATCTTTTTTTGCAATAAACACCTTAGGCTTTTCTGGTCTTATAGTATTTAAAAAAGGGAAAAATTTGTGTTGGTTCTTAAACACAGCCCAAACCTTGTCTTTCTTGAATCCAAATTTTCGTTTGCAAATTTGGTATCTAGCGTTCTTGGGTCTTAGCCGGTCTTCTTGCTGAGTGAAGCTCGGTCTTCTTTCCCGATTCGCGACTGTTATTCTCAGGCCTTGCCTCCTGAGCCTCAATCACTGTTTTTGTTCTTATCCCTGAGCCGCTTTTCGCCATCATTAGGTATTCTTTCTCGGGCCGTGTTCATACCAGAATATTGCATTTAATACCGCCCATTCTTCTGCTCGTTTGTTTATAGGCATGTGCTTTTAATCCGTATTTACTACATATTTACAGGTTACAGGTTCTCAGTCTAAAATAACGCAAATCATACAAAATCTCCACGGTTATGCCAAAATCCAGAACATCTTTTACAGACAGATAAAAGCCGGGTTCCGGTCATCCGCATCCATTCAGTGCCGCTTACCAGTTCAAGAGACAAGACAAAAAACAGTGGTCATTCGTGTCTCGGACAAGCACAGACGGAGCTCGAGAGAGATAAATGTCAAATGAATTAAAAGTTAAGCCATTTTGGACTGTTGAAGATCTGAAAAAATTATGGAGTCGGTTTGCAATTTGGGACCTGTCAAACACAAGAAAATAGCAACACAAGAAACCCTAGAGAAAATCACCCCAAGATTCCCCCAAAGAGCCGCGTAACCGCGGCCAAAGTGGCAATTATGCGGCGGTTCCGCGGCCGAGTCAACTCGGCGTCAGATAAGATTTTGGGGATAGTTTTGTAACTTTGTATGGGCTTAGAATTTGACCCTAAGGTTTCAGCTCTTTGCCTATAAATAGCTCAGTTTTGTGTCCAAATGAGAATGCTTCTTTTTAGTTAGAATTTAGTGTAGGTTAGTTTGTTTTTCTTCTTCTTCATCATCTTTTCTCCATTAAAATGTAGTGGGAGCTCTTGAGTGGACGTTAATGAAGATGAGGGTTATTTTTATTATCTTGTATCTTTAATTTTCTTGTATTGTAATTTGTTTTCTTGTCTTGTAATTTTAATTTCTAGTCTAATTTTTATTTATTGTTGTTAAGTAGTTGTTATTTCTTGCTCTTTTTCTTTTCCTCTTATCCGTATTTTCAAGCCATGATACTCTATGGAGTCCCTTGCTAAGATGAGGGCCCAAGTAATCAGCTTGCTACCATCTTTGTAAAACCGTATTTTTCATTTCTTTCTTTGCTTTCTTCTTACTTTGTTTTTATTTTCATGTGTGAATAATTTCCACAGTTGTTAGATGCTAAGTGTAACAACCCTAATTTTCTTATATACTTTTTCCTATATAAATTTTTTTCAAAATATTTTTAAAATCCACAAAGGGGTATTTTAGCCTGAACACAAGATTTAGGTAATTGTTTTTGTTTTTAATTACAAGCAACAAGAATGAAATAACTCTATTTTTAGTGTACAAGAAATTACTTTAAATTTAATGTATACTTGGAGTATTTACTCTTGCTGCTATCATTTTAAGTAATTAAATAACACAATAATTACAAGAAGGAGCTTGTAGCTCATTGGTAATACCTTGCACTGCTGAACCAAGCCACCAGAGTTCGAATCCCATGCCCCACATAATTTTTATATCATTTTGTTTTAATTTTTTGGAAGGTCAACAGTCAAACAGCCATAACTCACAAAATTAATACAGTATATAAAAAATAAAGTACACCATAATTTCCCCCCAAGTGAACCCTACCGAACGAGCCCCGACTCGGCCCCAAGTCGGCCGGCGCCGCCGGCCGGACTCGGCCGGTTGGCCGAGTCGTCAACACGGAAAAATTCCGTGTTGACTTGGTCATACCCCTGCATACTTCAATTTTTCAGAACTGTTACCAAATTCCTATTACACCTCTTTTAATCCCAAATTTAATGATATTTTAATGAATTTTTATATTTTTTAATATTTTTTTTAATCCAAACCCTAATCCTAGCCTAGCCCAATATAAACACCCCTACCCTCTACCATTTCACCCTACAACTCTAACTCCACTCTCCCAAATTCTCAAGAGAACTCGGTACGTTAGAAAAAGAGCGAGAAGCGAAGCGCTGCCGAAACCGACGATGAATTCCGGCGATCGTACTAGAACCTTCGCGACGTTTTCGACGCACCGACATCCACCACTTTCCTTATCCTCCTTAGCTTGTCCAAACCCGTAAGTCCCATCAATTCTATCTCTCTTTCCTTTTAATAGAAAAATACGACTTTTTGGAACCCGACGGAAATCGGAACAAACCGATTTCCGATTCGGTTTTTTTCTACAAAATTCCACTTGTCACCTAATCCATAATACCTACCTATATTCATGTTGACTATTAATCACCCATAAACCAATTTAAATAAAGTTTCTCACATGAAATGATAGCTTTCTTGTAAAACCGTATTCTTTTCATAAAAATACCATAAAGTTTATTTTTCTTATTCTAATTAAATCCCTCACTCCTAAATATGTTTATCTTGATAAATAAACTTGTAGAAATCAATTTGAATGAATTTTCACACATGAAATGATAACGTTTTCAAATACCGTATTCTTGCGCTTTAATACCTTAATATATCGTAATTAACCTTTAAAACTTCATTAAACCTTAAAATAAGTCACGAGATAATGACCTACCTTTACACACACACAAATATAACCCTAATTGATAAACGTCAAAACATAGAATACGAAAATACAAGACTTTTCACTAAAATCCCCTTATCTTTATAAACCTTTCTTGAAAGCTTTAAGTTGTACACAATTCTAAATAAAATCTTTTATAATGAAAGCACGATATGTCATGGACATCGATCGTTTATCTAAACTGACTTTGTGGTGTCTAGGTAAGTGTGTCTAGGCTAGTGGTTTTTAATTAGGCCCACTGCTGTGGTTCCTTCCCACTTACCTGGCACTTACCTGGCCGCAATTGATGGTGAAGAGGCGATTTGAGACTTTTAATGACTTATCGTTTAGACCTTAGAAATAGGCTAGTTGGCTTAGGAAACCCTAGAAACTAAAATACGGAAAACTATACCTTTTTACGAATAAATACCTTATATTATAAAACCGTTTTTCTAAATGAATAGTATTTATTAAACCTAAGCAAAGCGCTGCTACAACCCACCTTTGGGGAACCCGTTAGGGATAGTACGGTTCATCGTGCACCCGCGGGCTAGTAGTGCGAGATTCAGACCTCCGCAAGGAGCATTCGGTCTCGAAAGATTTAAAATACGACATTTAAGAAAAATGAGATTTTTGGAAAATAAAATATTTATTTAAAATTATTATTGGATTAATATATATAAAATTATCATTTGAACACCTATTTTATCATAAGATAAAGTTTCCACTTTTTTCTAAAAGTACAAGATTAAAAGTTACATTAAAATACCATGAATTTCAAATAAATTAATTAATACTTTTATTAGGATATATTCACTAGAATAACACAAATAAAATTTACACTCATTATAACTATAAAGACGAATAATAAATACTTGAGGTGTATTTTGAAATCTATACAAAAGTACTTTTTACATAAAACCCCCTCAAGTTTTATAAATTACAATAAGGACCCTAACAATTATTGAACTTCGACCTGCATTTCTTTTAGTCTGACTCGGGTTTGAGTCTGACTATTTCTGACTTGAATATGATTCAAGTCAATCGATATTCTTTAATATTCCAACTCAATATGAACACATGAATCCCTGAATCCAGTTAACAACCTATTCAATTTGACCGAATCGAACCATGGATATATTCCTTTTACATGTTTCCCAGTATTCCATTTATATGACTCTACGGTTATAACCGTTTCTTGATAACATGGTTTCGGTCAGTCAGTCAATCAATCATGCAATCAATACAATTTTACAAGATAACAATACAAACAAGACATCGCGGGGTTTAAGGGGTAGATTGGTACGGAAGGTGTTAAAAGTGGTACGAGACGGTCAGATTTAAGACACCTAACCTGAATCCAATTGCCGTTGTTCCGGGTTGTATAACGGAGCCTTGTATTCTATTTCCGTTTGCCCTGGTCTCTAGCATATAGAGACCCCTCTCGTATACACTGGCATTCTTCTGTACCAAGCTACAAACAACATCGTTAATATAATATTACAACATTACAACAATACAATACAATATTAAAAGCTCTCTCTCTCTCTCTCTCCTACTCTTGTCTATTTCTCCCTCTTATCTTTAGTACTTACCGAGCGATCTGTTCGCTGACGATATTCTGTTTCTTTCTTCTTTGAATGTCGTCAGGTGCGTTGGACCAAGCTGAGATCGAGCCCACCAGTGAAGACTTGGAGCAGTTCCACGAAGACCCCGAGCTCTAGATATTGTACCTTGTTCTTTCCAGTATTTTCATTTCCTGTTATGCCACTGTTTAGGTATCGCTTTTCATTTCAGTTGTATTTTCTTTTTATGCATTGTACAAAAGAATGTTATTAATAAAGTTGCTGATTTTTTTATACTCTTGTCTCTTGTGTATTATTTTGCTTAGCTACGCTTAGCGTATGTACTTCTGAGTACATACGTAGCGGACCTCGCCGTGTTCCCTTCGTCGTACACTGCGAAGCGGGGCGTGACAGGTTTTGTTGGTGGCCCATGCAGGTCAGAGCTGTATGAATCCCTGTCATGCAGTTCTGGTCTGCGTGAACAACCTAAGCAATATAACACAAGAACCAGCAACTAAAACATTCTTTACAATTCATGTTCCTTGAATCTTGCAAATTTCTATTCCTTGAATCTTATCATTTCATGTATTTGAATTTGTCCTAATCCAAATTTTTCTTTAGGATTATGGATTTCCCGAACAACACCAACACCAACGTTAACAACACCCCTTCAGCACTACCTCTCACACCAGCTGTTCCTGCACCATCCACTGAGCAAACGATGTTATTCGAGGCGATCCGCAGCCTTCTCGAGGGACAGCAACAACTTTTGAATCGTCCTGAGGCCGATGCACCGGGAGTAAAGCAATTCAGGGCTTTGCACCCAAAACAGTTCTCTGGTAAAGGAAGCCCTCTTGAAGCGGAAGAATGGGCACAACGCATCGAAGACGATATGGCAGCAGCTCAAGTGCCAGACAACGCTTGGGTCCGTGTAGCAAAACTACAGCTCACGGATAATGCTCGCAACTGGTGGAAGGCGGAAGAAAGCCGTCTGGTACACCCGATTGAATGGAAGACATTTCGCGAGAAGTTCGACGCGAAATACTTCCCTGTGACTGCCAGGTTCGCTATGGAGCAGCAGTTTATTCATCTACAGCAAGGATCAATATGGGACAAATCGGTAGATGAATACGACGCTGAATTCACCATGTTGAGCCGATTCGCGGCACACTTGATACCGACGGACGATATCAGAGCCCGTCGCTTTCAACAAGGTTTGGACACCGAGATTAAGGCTGCTCTAGCCACAAGAAAGTTCTTGACTCATGAGCATGCTCTGGAAGCTGCCCGCAGCTATGAGGCAGTGATAAAAGAGAGGGGCAGACCTCAGTCTGCAGGAGTCAAGCGCCCTGCCAACCAGATGGTAGGTGGGGCCTCTTCCAGGCCATCGTTTGAACCCAGGAGGACTGAAGAAATTTGCCATTACTGTCATAGAAAGGGACATTTGTGGAAGGACTGTAGGCGCGCAAAAGGCATGTGTCTAATTTGTGGTGCATCCAACCACGGCATTGGAAACCGTCCTTACAACAACAACCCATCTCACACACACACCAACCAACCGCAGCGGCCAACCATCCAGGCTCCTGCAACTCGTCTTGCACTACCTGCTCCATCACCTGCACAGCCTGCTCGCCAATTCCAACAGGCAATGAGGGACATGTCTAGAGGGCAGAGAAACAGGCCCCAAAGGCAGAATGTGCCTCCAGCCAGAAGGAATGTACCACGGCGACAGACCTTCACATTAAAAGCCGTAGAAACCGAGACTGTAGGTCAAGGTAACACCGGTAAGCCTTTTTCACCCTTGTATCTCTTTGTTATTTATACACTATCTATACTACAACCACCAAACTTCTTTGCACTGTTACACTTTCCTTTTATAAATTTCGAGGACGGAATTTTTATAAGGAGGGTAGAATGTAACAACCCTAATTTTCTTATACACTTTTTCCTATACAATTTTTTTTCAAAATATTTTTAAAATCCACAAAGGGGTATTTTAGCCTGAGCACAAGATTTAGGTAATTATTTTTGTTTTTAATTACAAGCTACAAGAATGAAATAACTCCATTTTTAGTGTACAAGAAATTACTTTAAATTTAATGTATACTTGGAGTATTTACTCTTGCTGCTATCATTTTAAGTAATTAAATAACACAATAATTACAAGAAAGAGCTTGTAGCTCATTGGTAATACCTTGCACTACTGAACCAAGCCACCAGAGTTTGAAACCCATGCCCCACATAATTTTTATATCATTTTGTTTTAATTTTTTGGAAGGTCAACAGTCAAACAGCCATAACTCACAAAATTAATACAGTATATAAAAAATAAAGTACACCATAATTTCCCCCCAAGTGAACCCTACCGAACGAGCCCCGACTCGGCCCCAACTCGGCCAAGTCGGCCGGCGGCTCGGCCGAATCGGTCAGCGCCGCCGGCCGGACTCGGCCGGTTGGCCGAGTCCTCAACACGGAAAAATTCCGTGTTGACTTGGTCAATACCCCTGCATACTTCAATTTTTCAGAAATGTTACCAAATTCCCATTACACCTCTTTTAATCCCAAATTTAATGATATTTTAATGAATTTTTATATTTTTTAATATTTTTTTTAATCCAAACCCTAATCCTAGCCTAGCCCTATATAAACACCCCTACCCTCTACCATTTCACCCTACAACTCTAAGTCTACTCTTCCAAATTCTCAAGAGAACTCGGTACGTTAGAAAAAGAGCGAGAAGCGAAGCGCTGTCGAAACCGACGACGAATTTCGGCGATCGTACTAGAACCTTCGTGACGTTTTCGACGCACCGACATCCACCACTTTCCTTATCCTCCTTAGCTTGTCCAAACCCGTAAGTCCCATCTATTCTATCTCTCTTTCCTTTTAATAGAAAAATACGACTTTTTGGAACCCGACGGAAATCGGAACAAACCGATTTCCGATTCGGTTTTTTTCTACAAAATTCCACTTGTCACCTAATCCATAATACCTACCTATATTCATGTTGACTATTAATCACTCATAAACCAATTTAAATAAAGTTTCTCACATGAAATGATAAATTTCTTGTAAAACCGTATTCTTTTCATAAAAATACCATAGAGTTTATTTTTCTTGTTCTAATTAAATCCCTCACTCCTAAATATGTTTATCTTGATAAATAAACTTGTAGAAATCAATTTGAATGAATTTTCACACATGAAATGATAACGTTTTCAAATACCGTATTCTTGCGCTTTAATACCTTCAAGTTTAATATATCATAATTAACCTTTAAAACTTCATTAAACCTTAAAATAAGTCACGAGGTAATGACCTACCTCTACACACACACAAATATAACCCTAATTGATAAACGTCAAAACATAGAATACGAAAATACAAGACTTTTCACTAAAATACCCTTATCTTTATAAACCTTTCTTGAAAGCTTTAAGTTGTACACAATTCTAAATAAAATCTTTTATAATGAAAGCACGATATGTCATGGACATCGATCGTTTATCTAAACTGACTTTGTGGTGTCTAGGCAAGTGTGTCTAGGCAAGTGTATCTAGGCTAGTGGTTTTTAATTAGGCCCACTACTGTGGTTCCTTCCCACTTACCTGGCACTTACCTGGACGCAATTGGCGGTGAAGAGGCGATTTGAGGCTTCTAATGACTTATCGTTTAGACCTTAGAAATAGGCTAGTTGGCTTAGGAAACCCTAGAAACTAAAATACGGAAAACTATACCTTTTTACGAATAAATACCTTATATTATAAAACCGTTTTTCTAAATGAATAGTATTTATTAAACCTAAGCAAAGCGCTGCTACAACCCACCTTTGGGGAACCCGTTAGGGATAGTACGGTTCATCGTGCACCCGCGGGCTAGTAGTGCGAGATTCAGACCTCCGCAAAGAGCATTCGGTCTCGAAAGGTTTAAAATACGACATTTAAGAAAAATGAGATTTTTGGAAAATAAAATATCTATTTAAAATTATTCTTGGATTAATATATATATATAATTATCATTTGAACACCTATTTTATCATAAGATAAAGTTTCCACTTTTTTCTAAAAGTACAAGATTAAAAGTTACATTAAAATACCATGAATTTCAAATAAATTAATTAATACTTTTATTAGGATATATTCACTAGAATAACACAAATAAAATTTACACTCATTATAACTATAAAGACGAATAATAAATACTTGAGGTGTATTTTGAAATCTATACAAAAGTACTTTTTACATAAAACCCCCTCAAGTTTTATAAATTAAAATAAGGACCCTAACAATTATAGAACTTCGACTTGCATTTCTTTTAGTCTGACTCGGATTTGAGTCTGACTATTTCTGACTTGAATATGATTCAAGTCAATCGATATTCTTTAATATTCCAACTCAATATGAACACATGAATCCCTGAATCCAGTTAACAACCTATTCAATTTGACCGAACCGAACCATGGATATATTCCTTTTACATGTTTCCCAGTATTCCATTTACATGACTCTACGGTTATAACCGTTTCTTGATATCATGGTTTCGGTCAGTCAGTCAATCAATCATGCAATCAATACAATTTTATAAGATAACAATACAAACAAGACATCGCGGGGTTTAAGGGGTAGATTGGTACGGAAGGTGTTAAAAGTGGCACGAGACGGTCAGATTTAAGACACCTAACCTGAATCCAATTGCCGTTGTTCCGGGTTGTATAACGGAGCCTGTACTCTATTTCCGTTTGCCCTGATCTCTAGCATATAGAGACCCCTCTCGTATACACTGGCATTCTTCTGTACCAAACTACAAACAACATCGTTAATATAACATTACAATATTACAACAATACAATACAATATTAAAAGCTCTCTCTCTCTCTCTCCTACTCTTGTCTATTTCTCCCTCTTATCTTTGGTACTTACCGAGCGATCTGTTCGCTGACGACATTCTGTTTCTTTCTTCTTTGAATGTCGTCAGGTGCCTTGGACCAAGCTGAGATCGAGCCCACCAGTGAAGACTTGGAGCAGTTCCACGAAGACCCCGAGCTCTAGATATTGTACCTTGTTCTTTCCAGTATTTTCATTTCCTGTTATGCCACTGTTTATGTATCGCTTTTCATTTCAGTTGTATTTTCTTTTTATGCATTGTACAAAAGAATGCTATTAATAAAGTTGCTGATTTTTTATACTCTTGTCTCTTGTGTATTATTTTGCTTAGCTACGCTTAGCGTATGTACTTCTGAGTACATACGTAGCGGACCTCGTCGCGTCCCCTTCGCCGTACACTGGGAAGCGGGGCGTGACACTAAGGAAGGTTAGTATGAGAGATAAAAAAATCTCTTGTGTTTCTCTTCGCCAAATATCCTAAAACGAATCTAGACCAAACAAACGCAACCCCCTCACTTAGGTGCGCTATACGTGACATATAGCCATGACCTAAGTCGAGCGCACTACAACGTGATATATAGTTGTGACTTAATTGGATATATAGTTGCGGGTGTTTGGCCTAGGGTTGGAAATAAGCGCACGTAGTGGACGGACAAGGGGCACTAGGAATGTATTTAGCGTTGGAAAACTTGCTTAAACTCGCAAATCTCATTCTTATGTCCTCCTAATCTCCGCTACTTTCTATTATCCCAACTTTATTTTAAGATTGGCAAAAGAAAAACACAAAACTAATTCTAACTCCACTAACCAATCTTAACCCTAACAAACTTACTTGAACATAAATATGATCATTTAGGATAAATTTGAACATATTATATACATTCTTGAATTGACTCATCTAAAACACAAACGGATATACTACCATCTCCCTCTGAGTCGACCCGTGCTGAACCGGCTAGCAGTATAGTGACACCGTCTTGATTGCGGTAAGTAAAGAACGAAAGTAGAACGCATATCATAAAACGTATCGCGTTCCGCTCCCAATCAAGCCGCGGCTGTCTCAGGCCTTGCCTCCTGAGCCGCAGTCGTCATTCTTGGGTGTCGGCTTGCTAGATCAAGTGGTCTTTATTTGCCATAAGCCGGTGTTTGGCATGTCTTTCTTCACACATCTCATCTGGTCGATCTTGCTTAGGTGACAACCTACCGAGATAGCATGAGCTTCCGCCGTGAGCTGTCTCTCGTTATTCATGGACGTGCCTAGCCGCTATTGTCATCCTTAGATGCCAGCTTACTTGGTCAGGTGGTCTTAATTTACCACAAGCCGGTGTTGAATTCAATCTTCTCCATCATCTCAAAATATAAAATGATCAAAGAAATTAAGATAAATCTTTTTGTCATGCTA
This sequence comes from Agapanthus africanus, assembly GCA_030015575.1. Lineage (NCBI taxonomy): Eukaryota > Viridiplantae > Streptophyta > Magnoliopsida > Asparagales > Amaryllidaceae > Agapanthus > Agapanthus africanus. Next base: position 998,898,772 of record CM057337.1, read on the forward strand.
GAGGAGCCAATAGATTTAATTGGCAATGTTGATAACTAAATTGACTCCAATGACAGTGCTTTTAAAAATATATTTCTCGTGTATTAGATTTCTTTCCTTCAAATGAAAAAATGTATTAGAATTTTTAACTCAGATGTTCTCAAATGTAATGTTTGAATTTCAAAATCTCTAACATTTATACAAAAAGAAGAAGAAGAAGCAGATAAATATTTAGCAAATATTGTCACAATAACTGAGTGTAAAGGTCATTTATTCTACACCTTTCTCTCAATAACATTGTTTCACACAAAACCTCCATCTTTAAAGAGAAAGGATTTTCCTAACCATTTGAAAACTTACCAAAATATCTATCCAAGAGACAAAAATGTTTGGCACTGTTACTTAGATGTTATGGGTCCTACAATTTTGTCTCTTGGATAGATTTTTAGTACGTTTTCAATCGGGTAGTAAAATTATTTCTCTTCTTTAAAGGAGGAAAATACAAATAAAAAAAAGAAAAGAAATAAAGGAAAAACATTAATGATTTATTGGATCCATGATGGTTGGGAACCGGAGTCTAGTTTAAGCGGTCGGATTCAGGTCACCCTCTAAACATGCTTGTCATATAAGATTCAAGACGCACATTGCTTCATCTTTATGAAAATAAACACTTCGCTTCGCCTCACCGGAGTTTAGTTTAAGGGGTCGGGTTCAGGTCACCCTCTAAACATGCTTGTCATATAAGATTCATGACGCACACTGCTGCATCTTTATGAAAATAGACACTTGGCTTCGCCTCCATCTGTTTCGTAATCAACTATGCTTTGTTCGCAGATGCCAATCTTACAATTAGACACCATGAATATCGGAATATCTATATACATTCCCAAAAATTGTTTTGTCTAAATCCTTTTTTGCATTGGTTTTTCTTTTATAAAACTTTTAGGTGTTATTGAACTTAGATTCTAATGCACGAGTTGAACAATTGTTATTGTCGGACAAATTTTTTTATTAAGATTTGAACTCAGACGTACATGACTGGTTTGGATTTGGACTCAGATTTTTATGTTGGATTTAGATCTAGACTCAAATTTTCGTGTTGGATTTGGATTTGGAGTCTGACTTTCATGACGTGCTTGGATTTGGATTTAGACTTTTACATGTACTTACTCGAGTTTTTGCACAATTTGTCTTATGGCTTTTATTTCTATGGATTTTTTTGTGACATAACAATTTTATTATTTAATCTTTATAAAGTTTAAAAATTAATTAATTATTATTTTTAATATTTTAACAAAATAGCTATATAAAAATTTATTGATGACAAACAACAGGTCAAATAATATCAAAAAATATTTATTAACCAAAAATTTTAAAATGTGAAAATTATATGTTTTAATCTAGTGTTTCCTGATATTTGATCGCCATATAATTCTTTTTTTCAAATCAAAAATATAAATATAATGTTAATCTCTGCAATTCAAAAATCGAAAGAGAAAAATAAAATTAATACGGAGTAAGAAATAATCTTCTATACAAAGGAATTGTAATACATAATGTAATAAACAAAGTTCGAGGTCAAAACATATTTTAGGGGTTTATGAAGAAATTGTGAAATATAATTTAATCAATTAAATCATAAATAAAAATAGGATGATATCTAGAAAAAGAAATACTATTCTATGGAAAAAAATGCAATATATAATCCAATAAATCATAATACAGATAAGGATGAGATGGGATCGAGGGGAAAAATACATCTCTAGAGTTCCATGAAGATGTTGTAAAATATGATATAATCAATCAAAACATAAAAAAATAAGGCTTAATTTCCAAAAAAACCCAAACTTTTTAGCTAAACCACGAGAAACCCCTAAAAACTTTTAAAATACACAAGAAAATACCACAAAACCTTCAAAAACAACGAAAAATTACTAGAAATTAGGTGCCACATTAGCAATAAACTGCATAAAACTACCAAAAAGCTGAGTTTATTTTGTGCCATGGTAGTTTCTCATCATTTTAAAAGTTTTTGGCGGTTTATCATGATCTAGCTAAAAAGTCTATTTTTTTTTGGGGGAATTAAGCCTAAAAGTAAGATGAGATCAAAAATAAAATGAGAAGAAAGTTTTATAGGTTTGAAAGAGTTTATGAAGATGGGGATGTCTCAAAATCCTTGAGGAAAAAAAGCCTACACATTTTTTTCTTGGCCTTTTTTCTTCTTCCACTTTTCAAAGCAACGGTTTATACAGTTGGACCGAAAAGTTGGATTTTATAAATCCAATCTAAATCCAAGTCCAATGAACCAATAACTCTATATTCTAGAAACCAAATCCGAGTCAACAACAATAATGTTGGATTTTAAAATCTAAATCCGAGCCCAAAACCAATAGCACTGGAAATAAAAGTTTTAGAAAATTTCCAAATCCAATCTCAGAATCCAAAACCTGTAACCTTCTTATAGAAATTCTAAATCCAATCTTAAAATCCAAAACCCTTGAAGACTTTGGACTTTCCAGATATTAGTATTATATAAAAAAAAATGTCTTGGTTCTCAAGCAGAGCCCAGACCTTCTGGTTCTTGAACCCAGCCCCACAAAGTTAGGCATGGTCCGCCAAATTAAGGCATGGTCACCTATAGATATCAAGAATAAGTAATTTCACACAATAAAGGAAAAAATGTTTAGGCTTCTTAAGGGCCTGTTTGGTTGCAGGATTATGAAATTTGGATTCCAAAATAGTACTGTCGAAATTTCTGGATTTGGTAATTTGTTGTTTGGTTGGTTTTGGATTCCTAGTATTGGATTTGTAGATTCTTGTAATCTTTGTTTGGTTGGTGAGAAAAATGGGATTTGGATTTAAGGATTTTAGAGAGAGATAGATAGATAGAGAATTATTAAATAAATAAAGTACACGGGTCCCATCTAAAAGTATAATGAATAGTGTCAAATCCTTGAAAATCCTTGAAATCTTTTAGGATTCAAGAATTCTTGTTTTGTGGACCCCCATAAAAAACAAAGGAATCTTTTAAATCCAAATCCATCAACCATACACAAAATTATGGAATCCCAGAATTCCAAAATCCAAATCTAAATCCATAATCCTGCAACCAAACATGCCCTAAAGGAAAAAAGATGGTAGGCTTATGTCAGAGGTTCAAAGAGTTGGTCAAAAATCCCTTATACATATTTAAATATCTATAATGAATATATTAGGTAATTACTGTCATGCCTTTTTTATGTGTATTTTTTGATGCAGTAGTTTGGAAACGATGGTTTGACTTTTTGATCGATAGACACGACACGCATATAAATATACGTGAAGACAGAAAAAGACATTATGGGTATTTGATAAATCGGTCAATGACTTTTTTCAATGGAACTAAAAAAATGAAAAATGTGCATAAAGAAGTTTTGGCAAGGTTTAAATCGCAGGGAGGCAAGCCCACTGTATTTGTCCCAGAGTCCAAGATTATTTTTCCCAAAAACAAAATGTTTTTTTATATATATCGCCCCTAAAACTTTCTTATTTATAAATATCACCCTCAAAAATTTGATATTTCATACATCATCCCAAAACGTATAAGTTGCCCAAAAATCAACTCCAAAACATACGGGTTATCTAACAACACCCTCACAACATTGTCGTTATCCAAAAATCACTTCCATCAACTTCCGATGTCAAATTTTTAAACTTGAATTGGATTAGCTTATCTAGGGTTGCGGGTTTATGAAATAGAAAATCACAATTAGCTTATTTCTTTCTTTTTCTACTCTCATAAATTCACCTTTTTCCCCTTCAAAAATCACTTTCTTCAGTTCATAAGACTACATAAAATCCTTGATTTTTTTGGCAAAACTAGAGTAAGACCTTACCTTTGCTCCACTAATGTTGAAAGAATGGCTATTTTAATTGTTATAGAGTTTTTTATCTAAAAATTAGCCTTCGGGAGAAATTTGGATAATATACTAGTTTTAAGGATGATAAATGGAATATCAAAGTTTTGAGGGTAACATTTAGAATCTGGTAAGTTTTGGGGGGGTGACATATAGAAGGAACCCAAATAAAATCTCAAACAATCAAACGACGAGCCAAAGCCCTACGATCTCCTCTTCTCCCCCAAAACCCCCAAAACCCTAACCCTAACAATGGCGTTGACATCAGTGCTCCCTCCTCTTCGAAACCGCCAAGTCCAGAACCGCGACATCGACGACGACAACCTCGTCTTCGAGACGAGCGCCGGCGTCGAGCCGATCACGAGCTTCGATCGTGATGGGGATCCGCGACGATTTGCTGAGTGGAATGTGTAACACCCGAGCCCAATAATACTATTCTGGTTCTAGTTGAGTATTATACATTGCTCATTTCAATTATCCTGCTTGTTTGGTGCGCTTTGCTAAATTTTAACCGGCTAAGTCATTTGGGTTTATAACAAATTTTAACACCTAAAATGAAATTAAAATATCCATGTTGGCCTACTCGTCGCCACTAGTCGCGTGGTAGCGTCCGCGCGTCGAGATTCTATCCCGTTCGGCGAAACGGGCAAGTTTGGACGACTACGCGCGCGTACAAGTGTCCGACTTGGGGGCATGCATTTTAATCATAAAACATCTCTTTTTAAAATTTGGAACCCGCTTAAAATCCTATATTTTGAATTTGAAACATTTGGGCGCAACCCGGGCGCGATTTGGAAATGTTTCATTTAGCGCCGAAAAGCCCATTTAATTAAATAATCTAAAACGATTTATATATAGTTTTCTGTTGGAAATATAAGCTGAAAATCCCTTTTAAAATCTTTAAAATTATATTTTTCTATCTACCCGTACCTTTCCAACCAATCACGAGGGATTTAAATCGCTCGTGGGCCCCATCACCATCTCTCTCTCTCCGTCTCCCTCCACCTCTCTCTAATTTCCTATTCTCTCTCTCTCTCTCTAACCCTCTCCCTATCTCTCTCCTATAATCTTTTCTCTCTCTCTCTTCCTATATATTTACGCAGCCGTCTTCTTCTTCTCTCCATCTCGAGAAAACCCCCATGAGAAACCCCCATCGCTGAACCCTAGCCGCTCTCCCACCTCGCCGCCGACCCCCCCTCCACGACCTCGCCACCATCACCCCATCGCCTTCATCGTAACCTCCTCCACTTTCCGTCGTCACCACCCCACCTACAGTCCCGCAACCCATCGCCTTCGGGCACGTTTCCAGCAACCCCTCACCGCCGGCCACTCCTCTAGCCTCAACCCCGATCTCCACCATCATTACTCCGGCCACCTGCATGCATCCCCGAGACCTTAAGCCCAAGCTTTCCTCCCTTAACCCAATCACCCGACATAGGCCTAGTACCCCCACCTTGTTGTCGATCCTTGCCGGCGATCCCTCGCCGTCGGCCTCACCCCATAACCACCACCTCCCTCCTCTCTCCTGCGCCAAGCTTCGACACAACCTTTCCCCTGCACCCGAGACTCCCCTGCACAGAAACTGCACAGAAACTGAAAGCATCTCGCCGTGAAACCTCGCCGGAAAACCCTCGACCGACTATCATCGACTTCACCCCAGTGCCATCTCCTCTGAACCCAGAACAATTAACTACAGTGAGTCTCGTCTCTCTCTCACCCTTCCCTTCTTCTCTTTCATTCATTCTTTCTTTTCTTTTCTTTTCTTTTCTTTTCTTTAACTCTTGATTTCTGTAGTTCGCCGGAGCCGTGACGACGCCGACGATCCCGACGCCCCAACGAGTGTGCCTGACCCGTGTGATCATCTTGTCCGTGTTTGGATCCGTTCCGTGTACCGTGCGCGCGTCGCGTGTTTTCCGCAGGACGTTGCAGTCATGTTTTCCGGTCTGTGAAACCGTCGAGGCAAGTATCCGAATACTTGCTTTAACATGCTAGTACACAAGATCAAGTCTTGCTATACACTTAATGATCATATTATTTATTATAACCACACAGCTATTAGTAATATCGATATTATTTTATAACTTAGAATTGACGGTTGCAATTACCCTTAACATTGAATCAGTATAGTAGTTTCTTGTAATTAATCGGTCTACTATCAATCCACACTTTACTAACTAAACCAAGTAGATCGTCCTTGCTTCATTTGTTAAATCACCCATGAGACAATTATTATGCTTTAGTTTAAATTCATGTAGCTTCATTACTTTATGCTGTTGATATTGGTTCACCTTGTGACTATTGCACCCCAAGGGTGCTTGCACCTGTTAATAAAGATAATACAAAGCACCATTGTGACTAAGTGACTATTATTTCTGTTTACTTTAAATTCTTGCTGCTGTTACTTATTCGATTGTATACCTGTTGAGAGCACCCACTCGATCACATTACATATTGACCTGACTCCGCTGCACCTGACACATACATACATATCGACTCAACCTATTGTACTACGACCTGACTTATTACATGATCTCATGCCTAATGCCAACAAACCTGACTTGGGGTCCTCATGGACCATTCCTGCTGTCTATCCAGACAGACCTGCTTTTACCTGTTTCTGTGTTGGCATTAGTCCTTGACTACTGAATACCTGACCTGACATACATAACTTGGGGGTATGGGGAAATCAAAGATGAACATGACTTGTAACTCGACAGTTCACTACCTGTTCTAGTGTACACATTCCTGTTTTGTGCCTAGCGGCATGTCTCGGTTTCGGCCGAGAATATTGTGGCCGTGATCCCGGGTATGTACGGGGTACTACCGAGTGTACACTTTCCTGTTTTGTGCCTAGCGGCATGTCTCGGCTGCAGCCGAGAATATTGTGGTCGTGGTCCCGGGTATGTACGGGATACTATTGAGTTACATCGACGAGTCACCAATTGATTTCAAAGACTTTAGCGTAGAAACCTGACAGGACAGTTTAGTTACCACTGCACATTACCCTGCACTGTTATTTCATAGTATCGCTTATTCATGTTCATACCTGCATTGCTTATTACCTTGTTTATATATATTATTGGTTGACATGACGTGCTGACGTCTGGGTTTTGCATGGCCCAGATTCCTTACCACTGTCGACGACCGAGCAGGAGTACTTCAGCCAGCAGGCTGAACTGTGAGTCCTTAGTGATTAGTTTATTTATTTCATTTCATTTCCAGATGTGAGCCCGCATTATGGGACATACTGTTTATTTATTGTATTGGATCATTTGCTTCCGCACTATTGTTTATTGACTCTTGTTATTATGGATTTGGACATGTATTAGATTAGTTTATTTATATTGTTCTTGATATCTCTACAACCGTAATGTGACTGTGGATAGATACTTCCTACCCACAGGTAGCATGGTTGGCTATGTCACGTGCCCAATCTTGCGTACTCTGGGAAGCGGGGCGTGACATGGTTCTTTTGGTACCAGAGCCATAGGTTAGTCGGGTTGATTCTTTTGTAGTTGGGTATTGTACCCAATACACGAATCAGAATACCCGTGTTTAGGAAACATGTCCTGTCACCTTGACCATTTTACCATTCTTGAATCACATTCTTCCGGATTATATCTTTTACGACGTGCAAACTTACTTTGCATGTCGACTCGGAAACCTAATTTCTTGTTATCTCTAGGACTTAGACGACTTGGGTGGAGTTAAGTAATTGCGGCTATGATACCGCGGCATAGCTACAATGCGGTACTCTATTTAAGTATCTTGGAGTTCTAGTCTTGATCCACATTCAGAATCTATCATCATACTAATGTTGGGTGTTTTGAGTTCAGGATTATGACAGGTAAGAAGTTGAAGACGTACCAGAGGCGTGTGAACGAAGCCGCCATGCTTGGAGTGATAAGAGAAATGCTGGAAATCAAAGAAACAGACCGAGCTGATCCAGCAGCAAGCGGACTTGTTTCAGGAAGGTTTGCAGATCGTTCAGCAGTCTGTAAACGATGTTGGAACTAGACCAGTTGACCGAGTAAGGACCGTAGCAGATTTCAGACTTTTGGATCCGTCTATTTTCACTGGTCTGGAGGCGCCGTTGCCAGCCGAGCAGTGGCTAGTGACACGGAGAATTTGCGGATTGCGACACAGATTCCAGAGGACAAAGGAGTTGATGTGGTGCGCATTCAGCTAGTGGATTACGCCCGAGAGTGATGGCTTGTGGAGGAGACCCGCTTGCCCAAGCCGATCAGTTGGGCGGATCTCTCTAAAAGTTTCCTGGAGAAATTCTTCCCGCGGACTGCACGGGAGGAAATGGAAGAGAAGTTCATCGGACTAAGGCAGAATGGAGCAACTTGGGACGTGCATGCAGCAGAGCGGACGAGACTCCTCGCTGGGCCTTTCGCGGCCAACGATGCAGACAGCAGTTGCGGTAAAGAAGCAGTTCTGTCGGACCAGTCAAGTTTAGGGCTAGGCCGACAAACAATATTCTTGCAGCAAGGGAAGTTGATAGTAATGAAGAGCCGGCAGTTGTTCGCGATTTTATGGACGTAATTGAAGATATATCAGGCTTACCGCCGAAGCGAGATGTGGAGTCGCAATTGGCCTTATTCCTGGTGCAGCGCCAGTATCTAAAGCTTATTATCCGATGGCACCAGTGGAATTGGAAGAAGTTAAGAAACAAGTTGGTGAATTACTCGAGAAAGGTTGGATTCGAAGCAGCAACTCACCTTAGGGAGCTCCAGTTCTTTTAGTAAAGAAGAAGGATGGCACGAGAAGGATGTGCATTGATTATCGAGAATTGAATCGGGTGACTATTAAGAACAAGTACCCGATCCCTCGCATTGGAGAACTTTTTGAGCAGCTTAGTGGCGCGAGGGTATTCTCGAAACTGGATTTGCGATCAGGATACCATCGGGTCCGAGTGAAAGCAGAAGACATTTGCAAGACGGCGTTTCGAACTCGATATGGACATTTCGAGTATCTAGTGATGCCCTTCGGAGTAACGAATGCGCCGGCAATATTCATGGATTTGATGAACCGGGTCTTTTCACCATTCTTAGACCAGTTTATTGTGGTATTCATTGACGATATTCTGGTATACTCGAAGAGTCCGGAGGAGCATGCTGAGCATTTAAAGATCGTACTGCAGACGCTGAGACAGGAGAAATTGTTCGCGAAGGTGAGTAAGTGCGAATTCTGGCTGGAAGAAGTGAAGTTTCTGGGGCATGTCGTGTCGGGCGATGGAATTGCCGTCGATCCCGAAAAGATTGCAGCAGTTCGAGATTGGCTTATTCCAAAGAATGTGGCGGAGATAAGAAGTTTTCTTGGACTCGCCGGATACTACAGGAGATTTGTGGAGAACTTCGCTCGTTTAGCTGAGCCGTTAACCAAGCTCACGCGCAAGGAGGTACCGTTTGTTTGGGCGGATGGATGTGCATTGGCCTTCGAGACGTTGAAGCAGAAGTTGATAACCGCCCCTATCCTAACTGTACCGGATAATTCAGGAGGACTGGTGATTCACATCGACGCATCTGGAAAAGGATTGGGATGTGTTTGATGCAGAATGGGAAGGTCGTGGCTTACGCATCGAGACAACTGAAGACTCATGAGAAGAATTATCCGACTCATGACTTAGAGCTTGCAGCCGTGATCTTCGCCCTGAAGATTTGGAGACACTGCCGTTTGGGCGAGAGAGTCGAAGTCCTTACAGAGCACAAGAGTTTGAGGTATGTGTTCACTCAGAAGGAGTTGAACATGAGGCAACGCAGATGGTTGGAGCTGATGGCCGACTACGACCTTGATCTTAAGTACCATCCGGGGAATGTTAACGTCGTGCCGGATGCGCTTAGTCGGTTACCAGCAATTCAAGTATTGACTACACAGAGGGAGATCATTGCGGATTTTCGAAGATTTGACTTGGAGGTTGTGCTACCACGTGCTACGGGACAGTTGGTGCAGTTGCAAGTACAGTCGTCCTTAGTTGAGAAGATTAAAGCGGCACAATCGCAGGATCCTAGACTGCAAAAGTTTCGAGAGCAGGTTGAGGCCGGACTACGAACCGATTTACTGATCCACGAAGATGGGTCGTTGAGGTATGGTAGCCGTGTGTGTGTGCCAAAAGGGGATGTGCGTGAAGAGCTTATGAGGGAGGCACACAGTTCAGCTTACTTTGTACATCCAGGAGGGACAAAGATGTACCGAGATATTCGACAGCACTTCTGGTGGGAAGGTATGAAACGGGAGATTGCTCGCTTCGTGGCTAGGTGCTTGGTGTGTCAGCAAGTCAAGGCTGAACATCAAAGGGTTGCTGGTGTGTTGCAACCACTTCCGATTCCTCAGTGGAAGTGGGAACATATAACCATGGATTTCGTGACGGCTTTACCGCGGAGTCCAAAGGGCAACAATGCAGTATGGGTGATTGTCGATCGATTGACCAAGGCAGCTCACTTTATTCCTTTTCGGGTTGGTCAATCGACGGAGACTTTGGCAGAGCAGTACATGCAGGAGATTGTAAGATTGCATGGAGTACCGGTGAGCATCGTGTCCGATCGGGACACTCGGTTCTTGTCGCACTTCTGGAGGAATTTACAAGAAAGTTTGGGGACTCGATTGAAGTTTAGCACAGCTTATCACCCTCAGACGGATGGACAATCGGAGAGAACGATCCAGACCCTTGAAGATATGTTGAGGGCTTGCATGTTGGACTTCAAAGGTTCTTGGGGGATTACCTACACTTGGTGGAGTTTTCGTACAACAATAGCTTCCAAGCGACTATTCAGATGGCTCCGTTTGAAGCGTTGTATGGTCGTAAGTGCCGTTCACCTGTTTGTTGGGATGATGTTGGTGAACGAAGGTTACTGGGACCAGATTTGGTAGTACAGACAGTCGAGAAGGTGAATACAATCAGGAAGCATATGAAGGCAGCTCAAGACAGACAGAAAAGTTAGGCCGACACGTTAAGAGACCTCTAGAGTTCGCCGTGGGTGATTTGGTATTCTTGAAGATATCACCGACTAGAGGGGTGATTCTCTTTGGGAGTCGGGGAAAGCTTAGTCCTCGATTCGTTGGACCCTTCGAGATATTGGAGCGTGTTGGAGAGGTAGCGTACCGTTTGGCGTTACCACAGTCATTGGCAGGAGTGCACGATGTGTTTCATGTATCTCAACTACGGAGGTATGTCAGAGATGAGACTCACGTCTTGGATCATTCGGAGTTGACTGTACGGGAGGACCTAACTTTTGAGGAGCGACCAGTTGAAATCAAGGATCGAAGAGAAAAGGTTCTTAAGAACAAAGTTATCCCTCTTGTACTAGTTTTTTGGGGTAATCGATTGCATGGAGAATCCACTTGGGAGCGAGAAGACGAGATCCGGCAGAAATTTCCTCACCTTTTCCTGTAGTTAGCGATCTTGTATTCTTGGAATTTCGAGAACGAAATTCTTTTTGTAGTTGGGTATGATGTAACACCCGAGCCCAATAATACGATTCTGGTTCTAGTTGAGTATTATACATTGCTCATTTCAATTATCCTGCTTGTTTGGTGCGCTTTGCTAAATTTTAACCAGCTAAGTCATTTGGGCTTATAACAAATTTTAACACCTAAAATGAAATTAAAATATCCATGTTGGCCTACTCGTCGCCACTAGTCGCGTGGTAGCGTCCGCGCTAGATTCTATCCCGTTCGACGAAACGGGCAAGTTTGGACGACTACGCGCGCGTACAAGTGTACGACTTGGGGGCATGCATTTTAATCATAAAACATCTCTTTTTAAAATTTGGAACCCGCTTAAAATCCTATATTTTGAATTTGAAACATTTGGGCCAACCCGGGCACGATTTGGAAATGTTTCATTTAGCGCCGAAAAGCCCATTTAATTAAATAATCTAAAACGATTTATATATAGTTTTCTGTTGGAAATATAACGCTGAAAATCCCATTAAAAATCTTTAAAATTATATTTTTCTATCTACCCGTACCTTTCCAACCAATCACGAGGGATTTAAATCCCTCGTGGGCCCCATCACCATCTCTCTCTCTCCGTCTCTCTCTACCTCTCTCTAATTTCCTATTCTCTCTCTCTCTCTAACCCTCTCCCTATCTCTCTCCTATAATCTTTTCTCTCTCTCTTCCTATATATTTACGCAGCCGTCTTCTTCTTCTCTCCATCTCGAGAAAAACCCCACGAGAAACCCCCATCGCTGAACCCTAGCCGCTCTCCCACCTCGCCGCCGACCCCCCCCACGACCTCGCCACCATCACCCCATCGCCTTCATCGTAACCTCCTCCACTTTCCGTCGTCACCACCCCACCTACAGTCCCGCAACCCATCGCCTTCGGGCACGTTTCCAGCAACCCCTCACCGCCGGCCACTCCTCTAGCCTCAACCCTGATCTCCACCATCATTACTCCGGCCACCTGCATGCATCCCCGAGACCTTAAGCCCAAGCTTTCCTCCCTTAACCCAATCACCCGACATAGGCCTAGTACCCCCACCTTGCTGTCGATCCTTGCCGGCGATCCCTCGCCGTCGGCCTCACCCCATAACCACCACCTCCCTCCTCTCTCCTGCGCCAAGCTTCGACACAACCTTTCCCCTGCACCCGAGACTCCCCTGCACAGAAACTGCAAGCATCTCGCCGTGAAACCTCTCCGGAAAACCCTCGACCGACTATCATCGACTTCACCCCAGTGCCATCTCCTCTGAACCCAGAACAATTAACCACAGTGAGCCTCGTCTCTCTCTCCCCCTTCCCTTCTTCTCTTTCATTCATTCATTCTTTTCTTTTCTTTTCTTTTCTTTTCTTTAACTCTTGATTTCTGTAGTTCGCCGGAGCCGTGACGACGCCGACGATTCCGACTCCCCAGCGAGTGTGCCTGACCCGTGTGATCATCTTGTCCGTGTTTGGATCCGTTCCGTGTACCGTGCGCGCGTCGCGTGTTTTCCGCAGGACGTTGCAGTCGTGTTTTCCGGTCTGTGAAACCGTCGAGGCAAGTATCCGAATACTTGCTTTAACATGCTAGTACACAAGATCAAGTCTTGCTATACACTTAATGATCATATTATTTATTATAACCACACAGCTATTAGTAATATCGATATTATTTTATAACTTAGAATTGACGGTTGCAATTACCCTTAACATTGAATCAGTACAGTAGTTTCTTGTAATTAATCGGTCTGCTATCAATCCACACTTTACTAACCACTGCTCGGCTGGCAACGGTGTCACTAGCCACTGCTCCGTGTCTGTAATTAATCGGTCAGCAAATTCTCCGTGTCACTAGCCACTGCTCGGCTGGCAACGGCTCCTCCAGACCAGTGAAAGTAGACGGACCCAAAAGTCTGAAATCTGCTACAGTCCCTACTCGTTCGACTGGTCTAGTTCCATTGTTGTTTACAGACTGCTGAACGATCTGCAGACCTTCCTGAAACGAATCTGCTATTGCTGGATCAGCTCAGTCTGTCTCTTTGATTTCCAGCATCCCTCTTATCACTCCAAGCATGGCGGCTTCGTTCACACGCCTCTGGTAAGTCTTCAACTTCTTACCTGTCATAATCCTGAACTCAAAACACCCAACATTAGCATGATGATAGATTCTGAATGTGGATCAAGGCTAGAACTCCAAGATGCTTAAATAGAGTACTTCATTGTTGCTATGCCGCGGTATCATAGCCGCAATTACTTAACTCCACCCAAGTCGCCCAAGTCCTAGGGATAACAAGAAATCAGGTTTCCGAGTCGACATGCAAAGTAAGTTTGCACGTCGTAAAAGACATAATCAGGAAGAATGTGATTCAAGAATGGTAAAACGGTCAATGTGGCTGGACATGTTTCCTAAACACGGGTATTCTGATTCGTGTATTGGGTACAATACCCAACTACAAAAGAATCAACCCGACTAACCTATGGCTCTGATACCAAAAGAACCATGTCACGCCCCGCTTCCCAGAGTACGCAAGATTGGGCACGTGACATAGCCAACCATGCTACCTGTGGGTAGGAAATATCCATCCACAGTCACATTACGGTTGTAGAGATATCAAGAACAAAATATTAAACTAATCTAATACATGTCCAAATCCATAATAACAAGAATCAATAAATAAAGAATGCGGAAGCAAATGATCCAATACAATAAATAAACAGTACGTCCCATAATGCGGGCTCTCATCTGGAAATGAAATGAAAATAAATAAACTAAACCCTAAGGAACTCACAGTTCAGCCTGCTGGCTGAAGTACTCCTGCTCGATCGTCGACAGTGGTACGGAATCTGGGCCATGCAAAACCCAGACGTCAGCGCGTCATGACATCAAGTATATAATATAAACATGGTAATAAGCAATGCAAATACGAACATGAATAAAGCAGTACAATAACAGAGCAGGGTAAAGTGCAAGGGTGACTAAACTGTCCTATCAGGCTTCTACTCTATAGTCTTTGAAATCAATTGATGAATCATCGATATAACTCAATAGTATCCCGTGCGTGCCCGGGACCACGGTCAAGGTCCTCGGGGCTGAATCCGAGACGTGCCGCTAAGCAGTAATAGGTAGCAAGATGGGCGAGTGATGTCAGCATCACCACTCCGGGGCTGGCCAAGCCCGTAAGACTGATCAGAACAAGTATCGAACTGTTGAGTTACAAGTCGGTTTCACCTTTGATTTCCCCATACCCCCAAGTTATGTATGTCAGGTCAGGTATTCAGTAGTCAAGGACTAATGCCAACACAAAATCATGTAAAGTAGGTCTGTCTGGATAGACAGCATGAATGGTCAGGTTTGTCGGCATTAGGCATGAAATCAGGTAACAGGTCAGGTCACGTTTTCAACAAGTTGAGTTGATATGTACAGGGTGTCATGTCCGGTGTATCAGTACATGTGTCAGGTGTATCCAGATCGGTCAATATGTAATGCAATCAAATGTATGCTGATAACAGGTATAATGACGAACAAGGAACAACAGCAGGAAATAAAGATATAAGTGTGCGACTATTATCCTCTAAATAGTAAAATGATTAGCAGGTAGTTGTTATTAGGGTTACGGTGGCAAAATACAATTTAAGTAGCAGTATTATGATGTACAACATATTTCGTCCAATGAGATAAGTAGCAATACTAGTTATTATAGCAAGTTTGTGAGTCAAACATTTAAGTAGTTTTAAGGTAGCATGTAGTAAGAAATCTTGCCTCAGAACAAGGGTCGAGATGCAGGCGGCCTGATGCACAAGTCGCGATACGGCGTGTGAAACGGCACGACACGGTACTGGGTCTAGGCGCGATCTGCTGCGCGGTACGGACGCGATCTGCGGCGCGGTCTGGTGCGCGATACGGACGCGATCTGCGGCGCGGTCTGGTGCACGGTCTGGGCGCGATACTGACGCGATCTGCTGCGCGGTCTGGTGCGCGATACGGACGCGATCTGCTGCGCGGTCTGGTGCGTGATCTGGACGCGATCTGGTGCGCGATACAGACCCAAACGACGAACAAAGGAACCACACGGGTCGGGGGTGCCTCGCTGGAACGTCGGGACGTGTCTCCGGCATCGTCGGATTCCGGCGAAACTGTGAACAGTGAAACATCAAGATGTGCAAGAATGGAGGAAAAAGAGGAATGAAGAAGGAGGAAGAATAATGAGAAGAAAGAAGAAGAAGAAAACTTACAGCGGGTTGTACAATGGCCAGGGTACCGGGGCGAGACCACCAGCGGTAACAGATCCGGTAGGGTGCACGGCTTGCAGCTACTGCGACGGCAACGCCTACAGCGACGACAACAGCGAGATGGTTATTGGTGACGGTGATGACTGCAGGCTTCGTCGACGTTGATGATCTCGGCCGGAGTTGTCTCGGGTGTTCTGGGTTCGATAGGGTTATGCTCGAGGAAGGAAAGAAGATGGGTCAAAGTTAGGGTCGGTGATGTTGTTAGGCCTGCTCGGGTCTAATGCCGGTGAGGTGATGCAGTCGAGGGTGCTGCGATGAGAAGGAAGGAGATGGAGTTGAGGGTGTCCAGCAATGGAGTCTCGGGGATTGCAAGGTTGAGGTCGGGGAGTTGTGGGGTTGTTGGGTTAAGAGAAGAGAGGAGGTGAGGTGAGGAGGATGGTGAGAAGTCGTCGGCGTCGAGGTTGCGGCGGCGAGGAGGGCGACGGCGGTGGCTGGGTTCGCGATGGGGTTCTCGTGGGTTCGGTGGGTTTCTCGCGATAGTTTTCTCGTGGAAGATAAAGGAACAGTAAAATAAAAGCAGAGAGAGAGGGAGTTAGGATTAGAGAGAGATATAGAGAGAGAAGGGTATGAGGGAAAGAGAGAGGGGGGACCCACCGGGGAAAACAGAGCCTCGCGATTGGCCAGGCCTTAACAGAAAACAAAAGATTTCAAAGATTTCAAAGATTATATCCTAACAGTGAAGAGATTGTGAATATAGTTTATATTAATTAATTAAATGGGATTTTTGCGCGAAATGAAACATTTCCAAATCGAGCCCGGGTTGCGCCCAAATGTTCCAAATTCAAATTATAGGATTTTAAGCGGGTTCCAAATTTTGAAAAGAGGTGTTTAATGATTAAGATGCATGCCCCCAAGTCGGACACTTGCACGCGCGCGTAGTCGTCCAAACTTGCCCGTTTAGCCGAACGGGACGGAATCTCGACACGCGGACGCTACCACGCGACTAGTGGCGACGAGTAGGCCAACATGGATATTTTTAATTTCATTTTAGGAGTTAAAATTTCTTATGTGCCAGAATGACTTGACCGGTTAAAATTTTGCAAAAAGCACCAAACCATCAGGGTAATTGGAAATGAGCAATATATAACCCTCAACTAGTAATATGAATAGTATTATTGGGCTCGGGTGTTACATCATACCCAACTACAAAAGAATTTCGTCCTCGAAATTCCAAGAATACAAGATAGCTAACTACTGGAAAAGGTGAGGGAATTTCTGTCGGATCTCGTCTTCTCGCTCCCAAGTGGATTCTCCATGCGATCGATTACCCCAAGAAACTAGCATAAGAGGGATAACCTTGTTCTTAAGAACCTTTTCTCTTCGATCCTTGATTTCAACTGGTTGCTCTTCAAAAGTCAGGTCCTCCCGTACGGTCAACTCCGAATGATCCAAGACATGAGTCTCATCACGAACATACCTCCGTAGTTGAGACACATGGAATACATCATGCACTCCTGCTAATGACTGTGGTAACGCCAACCGGTACGCTACCTCTCCAACACGCTCCAATATCTCGAAGGGTCCGACGAATCGAGGACTAAGCTTTCCTCGACTTCCAAAGCGAATTACCCCTCTAGTCGGTGATATCTTCAGGAATACCAAATCACCCACGGCGAACTCTAGAGGTCTTCTTGACGTGTCGGCCCAACTTTTCTGTCTGTCTTGAGCTGCCTTCATATGCTTCCTGATTGTATTCACCTTCTCGACTGTCTGTACCACCAAATCTGGTCCTAGTAACCTTCGTTCACCAACATCGTCCCAACAAACCGGTGAACGGCACTTACGACCATACAACGCTTCAAACGGAGCCATCTGAATAGTTGCCTGAAAACTATTGTTGTAAGACAACTCCACCAAAAGTAGATGATCCTCCCAAGACCCCTTGAAGTCCAACATGCATGCTCTCAACATGTCTTCAAGGGTCTGGATCGTTCTCTCCGATTGTCCATCAGTTTGAGGATGATAAGCTGTGCTAAACTTCAATCGAGTCCCCAAACTTTCTTGTAAACTCCTCCAAAAGTGCGAAAAGAATCGAGTGTCCCGGTCGGACACGATGCTTACCGGTACTCCATGCAATCTCACAATCTCCTGCATGTACCGCTCTATTAAAGTCTCCGTCGATTGACCAACCCGAAAAGGAATAAAGTGAGCTGCTTTGGTCAACCGATCGACAATCACCCATACTGCATTGTTGCCCTTTGGACTCCGCGGTAAAGCTGTCACGAAATCCATGGTTATATGTTCCCACTTCCACTGAGGAATCGGAAGTGGTTGCAACAAACCAGCAACCCTTTGGTGTTCAGCCTTGACTTGCTGACACACCAAACACTTAGCCACGAAGCGAGCAATTTCCCGTTTCATACCTTCCCACCAGAAGTGCTGTCGAATATCTTGGTACGTTTTTGTCCCTCCTGGATGTACAGAGTAGGCTGAACTGTGTGCCTCCTTCATAAGCTCTTCACGCACAACTCCTTTTGGCACACACACACGGCTACCATATCTCAACGAACCGTCTTCATGGATCAGTAAATCAGTCCGTAGTCCGGCTTCAAACTGCTCTCGGAACTTTTGCAGTCTAGGATCCTGCGATTGTGCCGCTTTAGTCTTCTCAACTAAGGACGACTGTACTTACAATTGCATCAACTGTCCCACAGCATGTGGTAGCACAACCTCCAAGTCGAATCTCCGAAAATCCGCGATGATCTCCCTCTGTGTAGTCAATACCTGAATTGCTGGTAACCGACTCAGCGCATCCGGCACGACGTTGACTTTTCCCGGATGGTACTTAAGATCAAGGTCATAGTCAGCCATCAGCTCCAACCATCTGCGTTGCCTCATGTTCAACTCCTTCTGGTGAACACATACTTTAAACTCTTGTGATCTGTAAAGACTTCAACTCTCTCGCCCAAAAGGTAGTGTCTCCAAATCTTCAGGGCGAAGATCACGGCTGCAAGCTCTAAGTCATGAGTCGGATAGTTCTTCTCATGAGTCTTCAGTCGTCTCGATACGTAAGCGACGACTTTCCCATTCTGCATCAAAACACATCCCAATCCTTTTCCGGATGCGTCGCTGTGTATCACTAGTCCTCCTGAATTATCCGGTACGGTCAGGATCAGGGCGGTTATCAACTTCTGTTTCAACGTCTCGAAGGCCAATGTACATCCATCCGTCCAAACAAACGGTACTTCCTTATGCGTAAGCTTGGTTAACGGCTCTGCCAAACGAGCGAAGTTCTCCACAAATCTCCTGTAGTATCCGGCCAAACCAAGGAAACTTCTTATCTCAGCTACATTCCTTGGAATAGGCCAATCTCGAACTGCTGCAATCTTTTCGGGATCGACGGCGATTCCATCGCCCGACACAACATGCCCCAGAAACTTCACTTCTTCCAGCTAGAATTCGCACTTACTCATCTTCGCGAATAACTTCTCTTGTCTCAGCGTCTGCAGTGCGATCCTTAAATGCTCAGCAGGCTCCTCCGGACTCTTCGAGTATACCAGAATATCGTCAATGAATACCACATAAACTGGTCCAAGAATGGTGAAAAGATCATGTTCATCAAATCCATGAATATTGCCGGCGCATTAGTCACTCCGAAGGGCATCACTTGGTACTCGAAATGTCCATATCGAGTCCGAAACGCCGTCTTGCAAATGTCTTCTGCTTTCACTCGGACCTGATGATATCCTGATCGCAAGTCCAGTTTCGAGAATACCCTCGCGCCACTAAGCTGCTCAAAAAGTTCTCCAATGCGAGGGATCGGGTACTTGTTCTTAATAGTCACCCGGTTCAACTCTCGATAATCAATGCACATCCTTCTCGTGCCGTCCTTCTTCTTTACTAAAAGAACTGGAGCTTCCCAAGGTGAGTTGCTGCTTCGAATCCATCCCTTCTCGAGTAATTCACCAACTTGTTTCTTAACTCCTTCCAATTCCACCGGTGCCATCGGATAACAAGATTTTGATACGGCACTGCACCAGGACTAAGGTCGATCGCGAACTCCACGTCTCGCTTCGGCGGTAAGCCCGATATATTTTCAAATACGTCCATAAAATCGCGAACAACTGCCGGCTCTTCATTACTATCAACTTCCATAGCTGCAAGAACACTGTTTGTCGGCCTAGCCCTAAACTCGACTGACCCGACAGAACTGCTTCCTTACCGCAACCGCTGTCTACACTGTTGGCCACGAGAGGTCCAGCAAGACTACTGAGTCTCGTCCATTCTGCTGCATGCACGTCCACGGTTGCTCCATTCTGCCTTAGTCCGATGAACTTCTCCTCCATTTCCTCCGCTCAGTCCGCGGAAGGACTTCTCCAGTAAACTCTTAGAGAAATCCGCCCACTACTTGGCCTGGGGCAAGCGGTTCTCCTCCACATGCCACCACTCTCGGGCGTAATCCACTAGTTGAATGCGCACTACATCAACTCCTTTGTCCTCTGGAATCTGTGCCGCACTCAGCAAATTCTCCGTGTCACTAGCCACTGCTCGGCTGGCAACGGCTCCTCCAGAACAGTGAAAGTAGACGGACCCAAAAGTCTGAAATCTGCTACAGTCCCTACTTGTTCGACTGGTCTAGTTCCATTGTTGTTTACAGACTGCTGAACGATCTGCAGACCTTCCTGAAACGAATCTGCTATTGCTGGATCAGCTCAGTCTGTCTCTTTGATTTCCAGCATCCCTCTTATCACTCCAAGCATGGCGGCTTCGTTCACACGCCTCTGGTAAGTCTTCAACTTCTTACCTATCATAATCCTGAACTCAAAACACCCAACATTAGCATGATGATAGATTCTGAATGTGGATCAAGGCTAGAACTCCAAGATGCTTAAATAGAGTATTGCATTGTAGCTATGCCGCGGTATCATAGCCGCAATTACTTAACTCCACCCAAGTCGCCCAAGTCCTAGGGATAACAAGAAATCAGGTTTCCGAGTCGACATGCAAAGTAAGTTTGCACGTCGTAAAAGACATAATCAGGAAGAATGTGATTCAAGAATGGTAAAACGGTCAATGTGGCTGGACATGTTTCCTAAACACGGGTATTCTGATTCGTGTATTGGGTACAATACCCAACTACAAAAGAATCAACCCGACTAACCTATGGCTCTGATACCAAAAGAACCATGTCACGCCCCGCTTCCCAGAGTACGCAAGATTGGGCACGTGACATAGCCAACCATGCTACCTGTGGGTAGGAAATATCCATCCACAGTCACATTACGGTTGTAGAGATATCAAGAACAAAATATTAAACTAATCTAATACATGTCCAAATCCATAATAACAAGAATCAATAAATAAAGAATGCGGAAGCAAATGATCCAATACAATAAATAAACAGTACGTCCCATAATGCGGGCTCTCATCTGGAAATGAAATGAAAATAAATAAACTAAACCCTAAGGAACTCACAGTTCAGCCTGCTGGCTGAAGTACTCCTGCTCGATCGTCGACAGTGGTACGGAATCTGGGCCATGCAAAACCCAGACGTCAGCGCGTCATGACATCAAGTATATAATATAAACATGGTAATAAGCAATGCAAATACGAACATGAATAAAGCAGTACAATAACAGAGCAGGGTAAAGTGCAAGGGTGACTAAACTGTCCTATCAGGCTTCTACTCTATAGTCTTTGAAATCAATTGATGAATCGTCGATGTAACTCAATAGTATCCCGTGCGTGCCCGGGACCACGGTCAAGGTCCTCGGGGATGAATCCGAGACGTGCCGCTAAGCAGTAATAGGTAGCAAGATGGGCAAGTGATGTCAGCATCACCACTCCGGGGCTGGCCAAGCCCGTAAGACTGATCAGAACAAGTATCGAACTGTTGAGTTACAAGTCGGTTTCACCTTTGATTTCCCCATACCCCCAAGTTATGTATGTCAGGTCAGGTATTCAGTAGTCAAGGACTAATGCCAACACAAAATCATGTAAAGTAGGTCTGTCTGGATAGACAGCAGGAATGGTCAGGTTTGTCGGCATTAGGCATGAAATCAGGTAACAGGTCAGGTCACGTTTTCAACAAGTTGAGTTGATATGTACAGGGTGTCATGTCCGGTGTATCAGTACATGTGTCAGGTGTATCCAGATCGGTCAATATGTAATGCAATCAAATGTATGCTGATAACAGGTATAATGACGAACAAGGAACAACAGCAGGAAATAAAGATATAAGTGTGCGACTATTATCCTCTAAATAGTAAAATGATTAGCAGGTAGTTTTTATTAGGGTTACGGTGGCAAAATACGATTTAAGTAGCAGTATTATGATTTACAACATATTTCGTCCAATGAGATAAGTAGCAATACTAGTTATTATAGCAAGTTTGTGAGTCAAACATTTAAGTAGTTTTAAGGTAGCATGTAGCAAGAAATCTTGCCTCAGAACAAGGGTCGAGATGCAGGCGGCCTGATGCACAAGTCGCGATACGGCGTGTGAAACGGCACGACACGGTACTGGGTCTAGGCGCGATCTGCTGCGCGGTACGGACGCGATCTGCGGCGCGGTCTGGTGCGCGATACGGACGCGATCTGCGGCGCGGTCTGGTGCACGGTCTGGGCGCGATACTGACGCGATCTGCTGCGCGGTCTGGTGCGCGATACGGACGCGATCTGCTGCGCGGTCTGGTGCGTGATCTGGACGCGATCTGGTGCGCGATACAGACCCAAACGACGAACAAAGGAACCACACGGGTCGGGGGTGCCTCGCTGGAACGTCGGGACGTGTCTCCGGCATCGTCGGATTCCGGCGAAACTGTGAACAGTGAAACATCAAGATGTGCAAGAATGGAGGAAAAAGAGGAATGAAGAAGGAGGAAGAATAATGAGAAGAAAGAAGAAGAAGAAAGCTTACAGCGGGTTGTACAATGGCTAGGGTACCGGGGCGAGACCACCAGCGGTAACAGATCCGGTAGGGTGCACGGCTTGCAGCTACTGCGACGGCAACGCCTACAGCGACGACAACAGCGAGATGGTTATTGGTGACGGTGATGACTGCAGGCTTCGTCGACGTTGATGATCTCGGCCGGAGTTGTCTCGGGTGTTCTGGGTTCGATCGGGTTATGCTCGAGGAAGGAAAGAAGATGGGTCGAAGTTAGGGTCGGTGATGTTGTTAGGCCTGCTCGGGTCTAATGCCGGTGAGGTGATGCGGTCGAGGGTGCTGCGATGAGAAGGAAGGAGATGGAGTTGAGGGTGTCCAGCAATGGAGTCTCGGGGATTGCAAGGTTGAGGTCGGGGAGTTGTGGGGTTGTTGGGTTAAGAGAAGAGAGGAGGTGAGGTGAGGAGGATGGTGAGAAGTCGTCGGCGTCGAGGTTGCGGCGGCGAGGAGGGTGACGGCGGTGGCTGGGTTCGCGATGGGGTTCTCGTGGGTTCGGTGGGTTCTCGCGATAGTTTTCTCGTGGAAGATAAAGGAACAGTAAAATAAAAGCAGAGAGAGAGGGAGTTAGGATTAGAGAAAGATAGAGAGAGAGAAGGGTATGAGGGAAAGAGAGAGGGGGGACCCACCGGGGAAAACAGAGCCTCTCGATTTGCCAGGCCTTAACAGAAAACAAAAGATTTCAAAGATTTCAAAGATTATATCCTAACAGTGAAGAGATTGTGAATATAGTTTATATTAATTAATTAAATGGGATTTTGGCGCGAAATGAAACATTTCCAAATCGAGCCCGGGTTGCACCCAAATGTTCCAAATTCAAATTATAGGATTTTAAGCGGGTTCCAAATTTTGAAAAGAGGTGTTTAATGATTAAGATGCATGCCCCCAAGTCGGACACTTGCACGCGCGCGTAGTCGTCCAAACTTGCCCGTTTAGCCGAACGGGACGGAATCTCGACACGCGGACGCTACCACGCGACTAGTGGCGACGAGTAGGCCAACATGGATATTTTTAATTTCATTTTAGGAGTTAAAATTTGTTATGTGCCAGAATGACTTGACCGGTTAAAATTTTGCAAAAAGCACCAAACCATCAGGGTAATTGGAAATGAGCAATATATAACCCTCAACTAGTAATATGAATAGTATTATTGGGCTCGGGTGTTACATGCATGCATCCCCGAGACCTTAAGCCCAAGCTTTCCTCCCTTAACCCAATCACCCGACATAGGCCTAGTACCCCCACCTTGCTGTCGATCCTTGCCGGCGATCCCTCGCCGTCGGCCTCACCCCATAACCACCACCTCCCTCCTCTCTCCTGCGCCAAGCTTCGACACAACCTTTCCCCTGCACCCGAGACTCCCCCGCACAGAAACTGCACAGAAACTGAAAGCATCTCGCCGTGAAACCTCGCCGGAAAACCCTCGACCGACTATCATCGACTTCACCCCAGTGCCATCTCCTCTGAACCCAGAACAATTAACCACAGTGAGCCTCGTCTCTCTCTCACCCTTCCCTTCTTCTCTTTCATTTTTTCTTTCTTTTCTTTTCTTTAACTCTTGATTTCTGTAGTTCGCCGGAGCCGTGACGACGCCGACGATCCCGACGCCCCAGCGAGTGTGCCTGACCCGTGTGATCATCTTGTCCGTGTTTGGATCCGTTCCGTGTACCGTGCGCGCGTTGCGTGTTTTCCGCAGGACGTTGCAGTCGTGTTTTCCGGTCTGTGAAACCGTCGAGGCAAGTATCCGAATACTTGCTTTAACATGCTAGTACACAAGATCAAGTCTTGCTATACACTTAATGATCATATTATTTATTATAACCACACAGCTATTAGTAATATCGATATTATTTTATAACTTAGAATTGACGGTTGCAATTACCCTTAACATTGAATCAGTATAGTAGTTTCTTGTAATTAATCGGTCTGCTATCAATCCACACTTTACTAACTAAACCAAGTAGATCGTCCTTGCTTCATTTGTTAAATCACCCATGAGACAATTATTATGCTTTAGTTTAAATTCATGTAGCTTCATTACTTTATGCTGTTGATATTGGTTCACCTTGTGACTATTGCACCCCAAGGGTGCTTGCACCTGTTAATAAAGATAATACAAAGCACCATTATGACTAAGTGACTATTATTTCTGTTTACTTTAAATTCTTGCTGCTGTTACTTATTCGATTGTATACCTGTTGAGAGCACCCACTCGATCACATTACATATTGACCTGACTCCGCTGCACCTGACACATACATACATATCGACTCAACCTATTGTACTACGACCTGACTTATTACATGATCTCATGCCTAATGCCAACAAACCTGACTTGGGGTCCTCATGGACCATTCCTGCTGTCTATCCAGACAGACCTGTTTTTACCTGTTTCTGTGTTGGCATTAGTCCTTGACTACTGAATACCTGACCTGACATACATAACTTGGGGGTATGGGGAAATCAAAGATGAACCTGACTTGTAACTCGACAGTTCACTACCTGTTCGAGTGTACACATTCATGTTTTGTGCCTAGCGGCATGTCTCGGTTTCGGCCGAGAATATTGTGGCCGTGATCCCGGGTATGTACGGGGTACTACCGAGTGTACACTTTCCTGTTTTGTGCCTAGCGGCATGTCTCGGCTGCAGCCGAGAATATTGTGGCCGTGGTCCCGGGTATGTACGGGATACTATTGAGTTACATCGACGAGTCACCAATTGATTTCAAAGACTTTAGCGTAGAAACCTGACAGGACAGTTTAGTTACCACTGCACATTACCCTGCACTGTTATTTCATAGTATTGCTTATTCATGTTCATACCTGCATTGCTTATTACCTTGTTTATATATATTATTGGTTGACATGACGCGCTGACGTCTGGGTTTTGCATGGCCCAGATTCCCTACCACTGTCGACGACCGAGCAGGAGTACTTCAGCCAGCAGGCTGAACTGTGAGTCCTTAGTGATTAGTTTATTTATTTCATTTCATTTCCAGATGTGAGCCCGCATTATGGGACATACTGTTTATTTATTGTATTGGATCATTTGCTTCCGCACTATTGTTTATTGACTCTTGTTATTATGAATTTGGACATGTATTAGATTAGTTTATTTATATTGTTCTTGATATCTCTACAACCGTAATGTGACTGTGGATGGATACTTCCTACCCATAGGTAGCATGGTTGGCTATGTCACGTGCCCAATCTTGCGTACTCTGGGAAGCGGGGCGTGACAGAATGTTAGCTATAGTTTGTTATTTCTATTTTGGGTTTACTCTTTCAAATTAGTCTGTTGCAATAAGACCTATTCTTTAGGGAAGTTAGAGTTTTTCCAGCCACTACGCTGTAAGCTTGTAAAGCGCTCTTTTTTGTTTCTTTCATTTCTGTGTAAAGACTTTAAATAGCCATTGCTTTGTTGAATTTAATAAGATATTTTTCTTCTCAATCAGTTCTAAGATTTCCGAGTTCTGATTTCAACATTTGGTATCAGAGCTTTTGAAAGGGGCCTGATTTGACTGGGAGTGTGAGAGTGAGTGAAGTATGGCAACCTCAGAAAAATTCGTTATTCCAAAATTTGACGGCCATTACGATCATTGGTCGATGTTGATGGAAATTTTTTTGAGAAGTCTAGAGATGTGGAGTCTGGTGGATGAAGGAATTCCGTCAGCAGCAATTGGGACTTTAGCAGCAAGTGAGGCACAGAGGAAGAGCGTCGAAGAAGCTAAGCTTAAGGATCTAAAGGTAAAGAATTTTCTATTTCAAGCAATTGAAAGAGAAATTATTGAAACCATTCTTGACAAGAAGACATCAAAGGCGATCTGGGATTCAATGAAGCAAAAATACCAAGGATCCACCAAGGTGAAAAGAGCACAGCTGCAGGCATTAAGAAAGGAGTTTGAAATGCTGAATATGAAGGAGGGAGAAAAGATCGATAGCTTTCTTGCACGAACTCTGACATTTGTGAATAAGATGAAGATAAATGGTGAAGCTGTACAGCCAAGCACAGTGGTGAGCAAGGTTTTGAGATCTTTGACTCCCAAATTCAATTATGTTGTTTGTGCAACTGAGGAGTCAAATGATTTAGATTCCATGTCCATTGATGAACTCCATGGAAGTCTACTTGTTCAAGAACAAAGAATGCAGGGAAGTCAGATAGAAGAACAAGTTTTAAGAGTCGCTTATGATGATAGACCAGGGAGAGGAAGGGGCAGAAGCTCATACAGGAGGTCGAGGTAGAGGAAGAGGGAGAATGTCTCAACATAAAGCCACCATAGAATGTTTCAAATGCCATCAATTGGGACACTATCAATATGAGTGTCCTGATTGGGAAAAGAAGGCTAACCATATCGAACTAGGAGAGGAAGAAGAAGGGCTTTTATTGATGGCTTATGTTGAATCTCATCAAACCAAAAGAGAAGAAGCCTGGTTCCTTAACTCGGGGTGTTCCAATCATATGACTGGAAACAAAGAATGGTTCTCGGAACTGGAAGAAGACTTTGCACAAACAGTGAAGCTTGGCAATGACACCAGAATGGCTGTTGTGGCTAAAGGAAGTGTACGACTTCAAATAAATGGCATAATTCAGGTAATTTCAGATGTATATTACATACCTGAATTGAAAAGCAATTTGTTGAGCATACGACAGCTTCAAGAGAAAGGGTTAGCCATTTTAATTCAGCAAGGGACTTGTCAAGTTTATCATTCTAGAAGGGGGTTAATCATGCAAACCAATATGAGAGAAAACAGAATGTTCTATTTGCTAGCATCTATGGCACCAAAAAGCTCTTTGTGTCTTCAAGTTGCAACTCACAGTGACAAAGAATCACACTTATGGCATCGACGCTTTGGCCATTTGAATTATCAAGGGTTAAGAACACTTGCATCCACAAACATGGTAGATGGTGTGCCACTGCTCAACATTCCAGAAAAATTATGTGAAGCTTGCATGGTTGGGAAACAACACAAACAGTCTATACCAAAGCAGAGTTCATGGAGAGCTTCGAAACCACTTCAATTGGTGCATTCTGATATGTGTGGACCTATCAAACCAGCTTCCAACAGCAATAAAAGGTATTTCATAAGTTTTATTGATGATTTTTCACGTAAAACTTGGATTTACTTTTTAAATGAGAAATCAGATGTTTTCAGTGTATTTAAGAATTTTAAAGCATGTGTTGAGAAGGAAGCTGGTGCATATATTATTTGCCTACGAACAGATAGAGGGGGTGAATTCAATTCAAATGAATTCGGAGAATTTTGCAAAGCTCAGGGTATAAGCAGGCAGCTGACAGCAGCGTACACTCCACAACAAAACAGAGTCGCTGAGCGGAAGAACAGAACAATCATGAACACAGTACGATCAATTTTAGCTGAGAAGAAAGTTCCAAAAGTGTTCTGGCCCGAAGCTGTAAAATGGTGTATGCACATTCAAAATAGAAGTATAACTACAGCAGTGAAAGGGAAAACCCTAGAAGAAGCATGGAGCGGTGTGAAGCCAAAGGTGGATTACTTTCGGATTTTTGGGTGTATAGCTCATGTCCACATTCCAGATCAGACGAGGAGCAAGCTAGATTCCAAGAGTAAGAAGTGTGTGTTCTTGGGTGTTAGTGATGAATCCAAAGCCTATAGATTGTATGATCCTATCACCAAGAAGATTATTGTTAGCAGAGATGTTGTATTCGAAGAAGAAGAGAGTTGGGATTGGAGCAGCACTGAAAAAGAATCAACTTTGGATGTGCTAGAAGTTGATAAAAGCGGCATTAAAGAGTATACTGAAGAAGAGAACATTTCGAATGTCTCAGGCAGTAGCGGTTCTAGTAATTCCATTCATAGCAGCAACTCCAGTAACTCAATTCCAACCGAAGAAAATTTGGGAGATGCTGCAATTGAAGGGAGGGGTGAAAGAATCAAAAGAGAACCAATTTAGATGGCAGATTATGAAGCAGGTGATGGGCTTTCTGAGGAGGAAGATATGCTTGCGATGATGATGGTAACTGATCCATACTCATTTGAAGAGGCAGTCAAGAAAAAGGAGTTGAGAGATGCGATGGCAGCAGAAATTCAAGCCATAGAGAAGAACCAGACTTGGGGGTTGACGAATCTGCCCAAGGGTGCTAAACCTATTGGAGTTAAGTGGGTCTTCAAGACTAAACTTAATGAAAATGGTGACATTGAAAAATATAAGACACGATTGGTAGCTAAAGGCTACGCACAACGCTATGGTGTAGATTATACCGAAGTATTTGCGCCAGTAGCAAGACTTGACACCATTCGTGTAATTCTTGCAGTAGCAGCTCAGTATGGTTGGGAAGTTTTTCAGCTTGACGTGAAAAGTGCGTTTCTTCACGGTGAGCTCAAGGAGGAAGTATTTATGCAGCAGCCTGATGGATTTACTAAGAAGGGAGAAGAAGAAAAAGTCTACAAATTAAAAAGGGCTCTATATGGTCTCAAGCAAGCACCAAGGGCTTGGTACAGCAAAATTGAGACTTATTTTCTGCGTGAAGGTTTCGAAATATGTTCCAGTGAGCATACTTTATTCACCAAATCAGTTGGAGGTAAAATTTTGATAATAAGCTTTTATGTAGATGATTTAATTTTCACTGGAAATGATGTTTGTATGTGCGATGAGTTCAAAAAATCAATGATGTTGGAGTTTGACATGTCTGATTTGGGAAGAATGAAGCATTTTCTTAGAATAGAAGTGTTGCAGGATCCGAATGGTATTTTCATCTGTCAGAGAAGATACGCACGAGAGGTGTTAACAAGATTCAAAATGGCAAGTTGTAATGCAGTGAAGAATCCAATTGTTGCTGGTACAAAGCTGACAAAAGATGCAGGAGGAACTGAAGTTGATGCTACTTTGTTCAAACAAATAGTTGGGAGTCTCGTTTACCTAACTGTGACTCGTCCTGATATAATGTATACTGTAAGTCTCATTAGCAGGTACATGTCTAGACCAACCATGTCACATTGGTTGGCAGCCAAAAGAATTCTTAGGTATTTGAAAGGAACGACTGAACTGGGCATTTTCTAAAAGAAGGAAGAAGGAAATGTAAAGCTCTTGGCATTCACAGATAGTGGATATGCTGGTGATCTTGATGATAGGAGGAGTACTTTTGGTTATGTGTTCAAAATAGGACATGGAGCTATATCATGGTCTTCAAAAAAGCAACCGGTGGTGACTTTATCTACAACCGAGGCCGAATATATAGCAGCGGCTCTCTGCGCATGTTAGTGTATATGGCCGAAGAAAATTCTGAAAACAATTGGAGTGGAGGACAATGAAGATACTGAAATTCAATGTGATAATAGTTCTGCCATTCAATTGTCTAAAAATCCAGTTTTCCATGGACAAAGCAAACATATTGATGTGAGGTTCTGCTTTTTGAGAGATTTGGTGAATGATGATGTTGTGAAGTTAAGGTATTGCAAATCTCAAGATCGAATTGCAGACTTAATGACAAAACCACTGAAGCTTGAGCAGTTTGAGAAATTTCGTAGCTTACTTGGAATGGTGAATTCATCAGAAGTAAGCTAATTACATATGTTTAGCTTAAAGGAGGGAATGTTAGCTATAGTTTGTTATTTCTGTTTTGGGTTTACTCTTTCAAATTAGTCTGTTGCAATAAGACCTATTCTTTAGGGAAGTTGTTGAAATCAGAACTCAGAAATCTTAGAACTGATTGAGAAGAAAAATATCTTATTAAATTCAACAAAGCAATGGCTATTTAAAGCCTTTACACAGAAATGAAAGAAACAGAACAGAGCGCTTTACAAGAACTCAGAAATCTTAGAACTGATTGAGAAGAAAAATATCTTATTAAATTCAACAGAGCAATGGCTATTTAAAGCCTTTACACAGAAATGAAAGAAACAGAACAGAGCGCTTTACAAGCTTACAGCGTAGTGGCTGGAAAAACTCTAACTTCCCTAAAGAATAGGTCTTATTGCAACAGACTAATTTGAAAGAGTAAACCCAAAACAGAAATAACAAACTATAGCTAACATTCCCTCTCTTAAGCTAAACATATGTAATTAGCTTACTTCTGATGCATTCACCATTCCAAGTAAGCTACGAAATTTCTCAAACTGCTCAAGCTTCAGTGGTTTTGTTATTAAGTCTGCAATTTGATCTTGAAATTTGCAATACCTTAACTTCATAACATCATCATTCACCAAATCTCTTAAAAAATAGAACCTCACATCAATATGTTTGCTTTGTCCATGGAAAACTGGATTTTTAGACAACTGAATGGCAGAACTATTATCACATTGAATTTCAGTACCTTCATTGTCCTCCACTCCAATTGTTTTCAGAATTTTCTTCGGCCATATGCACTGACATGCGTAGAGAGCTGCTGCTATATATTCAGCCTCGGTTGTAGATAAAGTCACCACCGGTTGCTTTTTTGAAGACCATGATACAGCTCCATGTCCTATTTTGAACACATAACCAGAAGTACTCCTCCTATCATCAAGATCACCAGCATATCCGCAATCTGTGAATGCCAAGAGCTTTACATTTCCTTCTTCCTTCTTGTAGAAAATGCCCAGTTCAGTCGTTCCTTTCAAATACCTGAGAATTCTTTTGGCTGCCAACCAATGTGACATGGTTGGTCTAGACATGTACCTGCTAATGAGACTTACAGTATACATTATATCAGGACGAGTCACAGTTAAGTAAACGAGACTCCCAACTATTTGTTTGAACAAAGTAGCATCAACTTCAGTTCCTCCTGCATCTTTTGTCAGCTTTGTACCAGCAACAATTGGATTCTTCACTGCATTGCAACTTGCCATTTTGAATCTTGTTAACACCTCTCGTGCGTATCTTCTCTGACAGATGAAAATACCATTCGGATTCTGCAACACTTCTATTCCAAGAAAATGCTTCATTCTTCCCAAATCAGACATGTCAAACTCCAACATCATTGATTTTTTGAACTCATCGCACATACAAACATCATTTCCAGTGAAAATTAAATCATCTACATAAAAGCTTATTATCAAAATTTTACCTCCAACTGATTTGGTGAATAAAGTATGCTCACTGGAACATATTTCGAAACCTTCATGCAGAAAATAAGTCTCAATTTTGCTGTACCAAGCCCTTGGTGCTTGCTTGAGACCATATAGAGCCCTTTTTAATTTGTAGACTTTTTCTTCTTCTCCCTTCTTAGTAAATCCATCAGGCTGCTGCATAAATACTTCCTCCTTGAGCTCACCGTGAAGAAACACACTTTTCATGTCAAGCTGAAAAACTTCTCAACCATATTGAGCTGCTACTGTAAGAATTACACGAATGGTGTCAAGTCTTGCTACTGGTGCAAATACTTCGGTATAATCTACACCATAGCGTTGTGCGTAGCCTTCAGCTAACAATCGTGCCTTATGTTTTTCAATGTCACCATTTTCATTAAGTTTAGTTTTGAAGACCCACTTAACTCCAATAGGTTTAGTACCCTTGGGCAGATTCGTCAACTCCCAAGTCTGGTTCTTCTCTATGGCTTGAATTTCTGCTGCCATCGCATCTCTCCACTCCTTTCTCATGACTGTCTCTTCAAATGAGTATGGATCAGTTACCATCATCATCGCAAGCATATCTTCCTCCTCAGAAAGCCCATCATCTGCTTCATAATCTGCTATCCAAATTGGTTCTCTTCTGATTCTTTCACCCCTCCCTTCAATTGCAGTATCTCCCAAATTTTCTTCGGTTGGAATTGAGTTACTGGAGTTGCTGCTATGAATGGAATTACTAGAACTGCTACTGCCTGAGACATTCAGAATGTTCTCTTCTTCAGTATACTCTTTAATGCCGCTTTTATCAACTTCTAGCACATCAAAAGTTGATTCTTTTTCAGTGCTGCTCCAATCCCAACTCTCTTCTTCTTCGAATACAACATCTTTGCTGACAATAATCTGCTTGGTGATAGGATCATACAATCTATAGGCTTTGGATTCATCACTAACACCCAAGAACACACACTTCTTACTCTTGGAATCTAGCTTGCTCCTTGTCTGATCTGGAATGTGGACATGAGCTATACACCCAAAAATTCGAAAGTAATCCACCTTTGGCTTCACACCGCTCCATGCTTCTTCTGGGGGTTTCCCTTTCACTGCTGTAGTTATACTTCTATTTTGAATGTGCACACACCAATTTACAGCTTCGGGCCAGAACACTTTTGGAACTTTCTTCTCAGCTAAAATTGATCGTACTGTGTTCATGATTGTTCTGTTCTTCCGCTCGGCGACTCCGTTTTGTTGTGGAGTGTACGCTGCTGTCAGCTGCCTGCTTATACCCTGAGCTTTGCAAAATTCTCCGAATTCATTTGAATTGAATTCACCCCCTCTATCTGTTCTTAGGCAAATAATATATGCACCGGCTTCCTTCTCAACACAGCTTTAAAATTCTTAAATACACTGAAAACATCTGATTTCTCATTTAAAAAGTAAATCCAAGTTTTACGTGAAAAATCATCAATAAAACTTATGAAATACCTTTTATTACTGTTGGAAGCCGGTTTGATAGATCCACACAGATCAGAATGCACCAATTGAAGTGGTTTCGAAGCTCTCCATGAACTCTGCTTTGGTATAGACTGTTTGTGTTGTTTCCCAACCATGCAAGCTTCACACAATTTTTCTGGAATGTTGAGCAGTGACACACCATCTACCATGTTTGTGGATGCAAGTGTTCTTAACCCTTGGTAATTCAAATGGCCAAAGCGTCGATGCCATAAGTGTGATTCTTTGTCAGTATGAGTTGCAACTTGAAGACACAAAGAGCTTTTTGGTACCATAGATGCTAGCAAATAGAACATTCTGTTTCCTCTCATATTGGTTTGCATGATTAATCCCCTTCTAGAATGATAAACTTTACAAGTCCCTTGCTGAATTAAAATGGCTAACCCTTTCTCCTAAAGCTGTCCTATGCTCAACAAATTGCTTTTCAATTCAGATATGTAATATACATATGAAATTACCTGAATTATGCCATTTATTTGAAGTCGTACACTTCCTTTAGCTACAACAGCCATTCTGGTGTCATTGCCAGGCTTCACCGTTTGTGTAAAGTCTTCTTCCAGCTCCGAGAACCATTCTTTGTTTCCAGTCATATGATTGGAATACCCCGAGTCAAGGAACCATGCTTCTTCTCTTTTGGTTTGATGAGATTCAATCTAAGCCATCAATAAAAGCCTTTCTTCTTCTTCCTCTCCTAGTTCGGCATAGTTATCCTTCTTTTCCCAATCAGGGAACTCATATTGATAGTGTCCCAATTGATGGCATTTGAAACATTCTATGGTGGCTTTATGTTGAGACATTCTCCCTCTTCCTCTACCTCTCCCTCCTCGGTATGAGCTTCTGCCCTAGCCTCTCCCTGGTCTATCATCATAAGCAACTCTTAAAACTTGTTCTTCTATCTGACTTCCCTGCATTCTTTGTTCTTGAACAAGTAGACTTCCATGGAGTTCATCACATGGAATCTAAATCATTTGACTCCTCAATTGCACAAACAACATAATTGAATTTGGGAGTCAAAGATCTCAAAACCTTGCTCACCACTGTGCTTGGCTGTACAGCTTCACCATTTATCTTCATCTTATTCACAACTTTCAGAGTTCGTGCGAGGAATCTATCGATCTTTTCTCCCTCCTTCATATTCAGCATTTCAAACCCCTTTCTTAATGCCTGCAGCTGTGCTCTTTTCACCTTGGTGGATTCTTGGTATTTTTGCTTCATTAAATCCCAGATCGCCTTTGATGTCTTCTTGTCAAGAATGGTTTCAATAATTTCTGTTTCAATCGCTTGAAACAGAAAATTCTTTAACTTCAGATCCTCAAGCTTAGCATCTTCGACGCCCTTCCTCTGTGCCTCACTTGCTGCTGAAGTCCCAATTGCTGCCGACGGAATTCGTTCATCCACCAGACTCCACATCACTAGACTTCTCAAAAAAATTTCCATCAACATCGACCAATGATCGTAATGGCCGTCAAATTTGGGAATGGCGAATTTTTCTGAGGTTGCCATACTTCACTCACTCTCACACTTCCAGTCAAATCAGGCCCCTTTCAAAAGCTCTGATACCAAATGTTGAAATCAGAACTTAGAAAGCTTAGAACTGATTGAGAAGAAAAATATCTTATTAAATTCAAATGGCTATTTAAAGCCTTTACACAGAAATGAAAGAAATAGAAAGGAGCACTTTACAAGCTTACAACACAGTGGCCGGAAAAATTCTAACTTCCCTAAAGAATAGGTGTTATTGCAATAAACTAATTTAAAAGTGTAAACCTAAAACAGAAATAACAAACTATAGCTAACATTGGTGGAGATGCGGGGTTCGAGAAGCCGTCGGCGATTCAGCAGAGGGCCGTGATGCCGATCGTGAGCGGCAGGGATGTGATCGCCCAAGCTCAGTCTGGGACTGGGAAGCCCTCCATGATCGCCCTCACCGTTTGTCAAGTGGTGGATACGATGTCCAGGGAGTGAGTTTTTTCTTTTCTTTTTACAATATTTGTTAGATAAAGTTTGTTCTAGCAATTGCAAAAATAAAAAAATAAAAAAAAAATAGAGATTTTGTAAACAAAAAAAGCCAATTACTTGACGAAAAGGGATGGATGTGGTATTGACCAAAATAAACAAGTAGATACATAATCAAGAAACGAAGAAAACTGATTATAACTTCAGTCTAATTAATATAGTAACTTCCTCGCTCGCGTTGAGGTTATCAAATTATTTTATGGGAAAAAAACAGATGTTGGTGTTAGAATTCCTGGTTCAATGACCTAACATTTTTCTATAAAAAAATTGGACTTTGCATTGCAGTCATTGCAATACATTAGAGACTTTGTAGTAAAGATCAACTCAAACAACTAATATAAATGAAAAAAAGGAGAAGCCTATCAAATTAGACTCCGGTCTAATTCAGAAATTTCATAAAGTAACCCCTCGCAACCTAATCAGGATTTCTAAAACGAGGCCCATCAAATTATAACATGGATGCAATCTATTATCCTGTCATGTGTCTACGCCTATTTACTGTTGAAGCTAATCTAATTAATTAAACATGGGCAGCATGGAATCAAAATCTGATTTGTTATACACCTACTAATCGGCTGTGTTATGTCGAACTGCATTATGAACTCAAGCTGACATATGGGGACCCATATCTAGATTCTAACAAGATGAAGAGTGGCCAGCTACATTTTTAACTGATACATTTCTTTTTGTTCATTCCGCACGTTTTTCCTCAATAAATCATAGGGTGCATCAGTTCGGTCTTGAAAATGACTGTGCAGATTGATACATGTGCATTTTACTACGCAGAGTACAGGCATTAATTCTTTCACCCACAAGAGAACTTGCTACCCAGACCGAGAGAGTAATACTGGCTATTGGTGATTATATAAATGTACAAGCTTATGCATGCATTGGCGGAAAGAGCATAGGGGGGGACATCAGGAAGCTGGAATATGGAGTTCAAGTTGTATCAGGAACACCTGCAGAGTTTGTGACATGATCAAGAGAAGGACCTTGCGCACAAGGGCGATTAAACTTTTAATCTTGTATGTTTATTATTTCTTTTGTAAGTTTTCAATACTTAATATTATCCGACTTTGCACTTGCTAATTTGTGATATTACAACAGGATGAGTCGGGCGAAATGTTGAGCAGAGGTTTCAAGGATCAGATATACAATGTATATAGATATCTTCCGCCAGAACTTCAGGTACTCTTTAGTATCAGTAGCTACCACTGTTGTGCTGATAGCTATTGTTGTGCTTTAAGAAATGCCGTATATTTTCTGAGATTTTCCTATAAGGTGCACTAGAGCTGAAGGATTTGATATTTGTGACTATGTTGTTTTAGCCTTTTCTCTATATAACAAGCAGCTGATTTTCTTTCTATACTAATGGCGGCAACCTAGAAACTCAACCAAAGTACAGGCTGAAATTGTAATTTGTTGAATTTGGAGATTGATCTCATGAATCGTGAATGGTGGATAGACCAATATTAATCACAATGCCTGAAAATTTTAGTAGCCATCCTACAAGAACTCCTTGTATGCAGTTCTTGTTTTCTCCTAGAAACTACAGAATAAGAAATATGATATGGTTTTCAGGGTTGTTTAATGTACTTTTGTGTGGATAACGATGATTATATACCGTGGTATTTCTCTTCAAAATTCGATAACGAGGCTGTGCACGAAAGTTGAGGTTTTTTCGTGTAATCTGTCTGAGAGATATGATGCAAAATTTATTTCTATGGAGAATTAGAATCCCCTCGATCACCCTTTATTTTTTGTTTAGCCATCTTCAACATTTTTCATGATTTTAATGGCTGGGAGATGTTTTCTTCTACATGCACTCTTTATCAAGTCCAACTGTAAGAAGTCATCCATTGATCTCTTTAAGATTCTCTCATTTTACTATCAGAACTCTCAGAACTCCATTCTTTGGAGTTTAGAGTATTCTTCCTATTCTTACTAGAGTAGATCCCCTAATATAGCGCAACTCAAAAACATTTCCTTTTTCCTTGCTCAGTTCCCTCTTCCATAGTGCATGCCTCACATTAATCTCGGGTTTCTACATTGTTTGGGGATGATAAAAAAACCTTTGGGGATTTTCTTTCATTAGTGAAATTACTTCTAATTTGTGCTACATTTGATTCCCTCTTAATGCACCCAAAACTCCCTTCAATAGGAAATAAATCCAATCAAAATGACATATAACCCAGCATGATGCCACCCAAGCATTCTACTCATTGCTGTAATTTTCTTATATCCATTTCTTTAGGTTTTTCGTTCTTTATTGCTTTTATGTTTTCAGCTCCGATATTTTGGGATAAAGGTTTTGATGTCGTTTATCTGTTCATGTAGCACTTTTAATTTTTTAACTTCTAAGTATACTACATTCAGTAGATCCCTTTGTATTATTCATTTCATTAATGTCCATGAATCGTTTTCATCTTTTGGTTTGTATGTCTTTATATATAGATCTGTAATATATATCATATTTTTATGTTAGGTTGTTCTGATATCTGCAACCCTTCCTCATGAAATTTTGGAGATGACTAGCAAGTTCATGACTGATCCGATCCAGTCAGAATACTTGTAAAGCGTGATGAGTTGACATTAGAGGTAAATATTTGACTGAGTTCTAATTTCATTCGCTTTGTTTGTATAATTGTATCTTGAATATTTATTACTCATAACGTTTTTAATGCTTTTCTGCTGTATCTAGGGTATCAAACAGTTCTTTGTTGCTGTTGAGAGGGAAGAGTGGAAGTTTGATACATTGTGCGATCTGTACGATACCCTAACCATCACCCAAGCTGTTATTTTCTGCAACACAAAAAGAAAGGTAACATCCATCTTTTCCCTAATTTACTTGAGAGTAATATACTGTATAACCATTATCTCAATAATTAGGTCTCAGCATTTTGAATAAGCTGAATTTGTCAACTATCATTAGTAGCAAGAAAACTAGATGGCTAAACTATATTAGACATAATTGAAAGAAACGTTTCTCTGAATTTTAGGCACTCTTTTTTGTCACCTTTCTTAATTCTCTTTACATTGTAACCTTATATTTTACTTGTATGATGTCTGATTGGAACCATCGCTCAATCGAGCTCTTAAGTAGACCTTTTGTCTTCAAATAGAAAAAAGACTCTCCTGAGTGTTTCTGCTTCATCAGGGCTGTATTTTTTCTTTTTTACTTCTGTGTATATACTGTCAACCATTGAAACGTGCTGAGGACTCAACAGGCGAACAAGCATCGAGGCCCATAACAAGCATGAATCAGGTTGAGGACCCTTCAGTTATGCTAATTCCTCTCACCTATTCAGCATCATATTCTGGTTAAATATGATAATTATACAATTAAGATTGTAATTTATGCAGCATCAATTTATTTATAAAACTAATTTCCGGCTTGTTGAAAATTAAACTAAGAAAAAACTTATTAAATTGAAACCGGGCTTCTTTCCTGCTTGCTGAACTTCTGACCTACAAATTACCGTTGCTTTTTCTATACTTTCGAACTTATGACTCTGATATTTGTTATTTGATTATAAAAGAACTCCATGAATCTGAGGAGACCATCTTGGCCTCCTCAAGCCTTCGTTTTATCATTCCCAAAGTGGAGTTAGGAATTAAAGTATATGCCGCCTTATGCCAAGGGCTATATGATTTATCCTTATCCTTCTCTTTAATTATATCCATCATCAGATTTTATTGCCTCTGTTTTTTTCCCTTGCACATAACCTTAGCTGCCTACACATCTTCAAACACCCCCAATACAACTCACATGGATGATTTATAATCACTATCAACTACCCAACAAAACCTGGATAATGGATGATGAAAAAAGGGGTCTGCCTCTGTGAGGTCTATCGCCTCCCATTCATCACTGCAGCTATTGCAAGTTTCCTTCGTTTTTTAGCTGACCAGAATCTTTTTGTTCACTCATCTGAAATAAAAATGTGTAAGCTTCCCTTTCTTCTAAAACACGTATACGTTCAATAATCAGAAATATTTACTTAACAAATATTACTCCCTCCGCCTTACAATACTAGTCTTTTTTTGCACCCCCCCCCCCCTCAAATTACTTGCCCTTTTAGAATATCAAGAAACATGTTTGCTTCATGCTTCAAAAACTAATGCACTTTAAATATGGAGTGCCAAATCTGTCCTAAAAATTAATGAAGTTATGGATTTTCTTTATGCTTATTTAAGTTTTAAGAGAATTAAGGAAGGGTTAAATTAGGGATATCACATATATGATTGTTTTTTTGAATTTAGAGAAGTTAAACCCTTCTTGATGAGTGTACAAGAGGCCATAAAGACTAGTATTGCGAAACAGAGGGGTTTAATATATGGAAGTCCAAAAATCAATATGAACCATAAAAGATATATAAAATATACTGCTTTGGAGAAAAAAGCTTTTAAAAAAACGTGCCTATATTATGTATTGCAAAGTACATAGGTTACGTAAATCATATACTAGCTCCATTAGACGGCATGCACCCGCATATTTATAGAGCTAAGTATGTGATCTTTCACCCATTTATACTATTCAATGCGGTTGCTAGCTAAAAACTGTTAAGAGCTGATTAATCGGGCTTTTAAACCTTGTTCCAATGAGACTTGGCCGTATCCACTACTTGTTCTTATAGTTTAAGTAGCACATTTATTTTGGTGTCGTGATCTTTTTACTAATTTAATCTATGTCTCCATTAGCTTCCCCCAATCTTTAAAAATAAAGAGCAGTTTCAAATGCTTTTGAGTTTAGTTGTAACAAAATAATACTATGGAAAATTTTTGTTATGATTCACCTCACTTGCAGGTAGACTGGTTGACTGAAAAAATGTGGAGTAATAACTTCACAGTCTCGGCCATGCACGGGGACATGCCTCAGAAAGAGCGAGATGCGATAATGGCAGAGTTTAGGTC
The DNA here is from genome assembly GCA_030015575.1 of Agapanthus africanus. Classification (NCBI taxonomy): domain Eukaryota; kingdom Viridiplantae; phylum Streptophyta; class Magnoliopsida; order Asparagales; family Amaryllidaceae; genus Agapanthus; species Agapanthus africanus. The sequence goes on from CM057337.1 coordinate 998,938,707, forward strand.
AGGCGCTACCCGGGTGTTGATCACCACAGATGTGTGGGCCAGGGGCATTGACGTTCAACAGGTTGCATCCCCCCCCCCCTCCCTCCCTCTCTCTCTCTCTCTCTCTCTCTCTCTCTCTCTCTCTATATATATATATATATATATATATATATATATATATATAGTTTCATGTGATAGTAATTTGGCTGGCTATAAGATTATGAGAAATTACCAAAATAGCATAGTCCTGTAGTTATATTTTATTCCCTATTCGAGTAGTTCGTTATTTGAATTTAAAGTTAAATAGCACAAAACCCCCTGTAGATTACCATGTATCACACTTATACCCCCTCAAGCGATTTATTAGGAGAAACAACTCCCTATTCTTATGGACAAAAATCCTTAAACACGTCCAAATTCTATTCTAAACAACACAAACATTTTTAGAGTTAAAATTAGAAAGCATAGATTGTTTATAGATTTGAGTTTGTGTGTTTTTCAGGATTGTGGTCAATGAGTAGAGGGGGTTGTTTGTGCTAATAAATCATTTGAGGGGGTACGAGTACCATACATGGTAAACTATACAGGTGTTTGGTGTAGTTGTCCCAAATTTTTTTTGAAGAAATCAAATTTTCAGGCGATGTTTATTTTTCATGGGTGAATTGCGACCCCCCCCCTCCTCCTGTTTATTTTTCTAAGGGATTTTGTGTATTTTGCCTCACAACATTTCTAATCGTGGTATGGTTTGATTTCTTTGATGATGCACAGATTTTGGAATGAGTATGTTCTAAAAACGGTGTTACATAATCTCTTCAAATTTTATTGTTCTGGTGTCGCGTTTTTTAAGAAATCAATTCATCGAAGTGGTGAAGTTTGTTAGTGGGCTAACAATGTATATTAAGACCATTTTGTCTCGAAACCATCTGTAGAAATCCAATTGTACAATGCTGGATTATTTTGGCAGGCAAATATCATGACGTTTCAGTTGAAAATCCAGAATCTAAATTTTGTTCGATGATAGAGATTGTGAATTATAGTTGCCTTCGCTACAGGATATTTTATATGAAATTATGGTAGTTGGTGATTGTTTCTTGTTTAGTCCATTCAAATATAGGTTTGGATACAGGATTATGATAAATCATTGGGCTCTATAACCATAAATCAACTGTATGTAATGCAGAATAAGATTGATGATGTTTCTTATTGCACTCCAACAGCTGAGGCAAACTAATTTGCCTCTGAAAACAACAACAATTACTACTGAGCCTTTTATTCCAAGCATATGGGGTAGGTTACATGAACCAACATGAGAATCACGCCGGGTCAAGCACATGATTCCTCCGCCTCCCCTCACTCCTATCGAACAATATACTTTCATTGAGTCCTTTGGCACCATATCGTTTCGTATCACCTCCATCCATGTTTTCTTCGGTCTTCTTTTTGTCCTTTTGCCATTGCCCATATCGAGAGTATCTATTCGTCGAACCGGTGCTTCCATAAGTCTGCGTCGCACATGACCAAACCATCTTAGCCGGTTTTCCCGCATCTTTTTCTCCACAGGTGCTACACCAACTTTTGCACGAATATACTCATTTCGCACCTTTCTTTTCTAGTGTTACCGCACATCCAACGAAGCATGCGCATCTCCGCTACGTGCATCTTCTGTGTATGATGCTTCTTAGGAGCTCAGCATTCTGTACCATATAATAAGGCATGCCGAATAGCGCTCCGATAAAACTTCCCTTTCAATTTTAACGGAAAGTTACGATCACACAAAATGCACTCCTCTATTTCAACCAACCAGCTTGGATCCTTTGATTAACATCGCTATCGATCTCCCCATTCTTTTGGATGATGGAACCTAAATATCTAAACTGGTTGCTCGGTGATATCTCGTGCCCTTCCAATGTTATACCAATATGGTTTTGACTTCTCTGGTTGCTAAATTTGCAATGCATATATGCTGTCTTGGACTTGCTCAATCTGAATCCCCGAGATTCCAATGTTTGTCTCCATAATTCCAATTTGGCATTAACCCCTGCTTTCGTCTCATTTACTAGAACAATATCATCAGCAAATAGCATACACCAATGTATCTCATCTTGGATAGTTCTAGTAAGCTCATCCATCACGATAGTAAACATGATGGACTTAATGTAGATTCTTGATGTAAACCAATTGTAATCAGAAAATCACCCGTTAAACCGCCGCAAGTTCTGACATTTGCCACTACTCCATCGTACATATCCTTGATTATGTCAATATACTTGACGGGGACCCCTTCTTCATCATTGTCCCCCATAATTTGCCTCTGAAAAGATTGAAGCAAATTGAATTTTATTTTATTTTATTATTTTTTAATAATAAAAGAAGAGAGGCCATTTTGGGCCCGATCTGATGATATAGTTGAGTGTACTCTGAACTGACAGAAACTTGTAGGCGTGTAGCCATACATGAACTTGTTCAGTCCCATAATCATGCTGATGATTGTAGACTTCATAGTTCACAGCGCGTAGCATATTTTAAGCAACATGCGTTGCATGCTATCATGCGTTTAAACTCGAGGGCTCGAGTTGAGCTGGCCGTGAAATATATCATGTGAGTTTCTGAATATGCATGTAATGCAATCTGAACGATAATTCTATCATGTAAAATATTACTAACAAGACAGTAACATTATGTGTTTTATGTAAATTGTGAAGATGCCAATAAATTAATTTTTCTGCATAATTAACTTTGACTGGTGTGATCTAGTGTTCCTCTCTTTGTCAATGTATTTAGGATTGCTGCAGGATACGTGTACTATTTTTCTCTTCTTTTTTATTTTACTGTTGCGACATACTAAATGGTCCCCATCGCAATCTTTTTTCAAGGAAAAGGATGCTCTCGTCACCACCACCGACTTGATGCAAGTTTCAAAGAGTTTTTTCATAAAAATAAATAAATAAATTCGGAGAGTTTTCTTAAATGAAAATTCTTTAGACCCATCCTTTCACTGTCAGAAAAAATAAATAAAATAAATAAATAAACGCTTCTAAATTGTCAATGATACATCTCTGCCGGAAGAGTAGAATTAAGAAGCAGAAATTTATTTAATTTTCAATCTCAAAGGCGGCCTAGGGATTTGGTTAAACGATTTGTTGTTGACGGACATGAACCCCTTTTCAAATAAATGTAAGTTCCCGGTCCAAAAAAATATGATAAGAGAAAGACTTGTCATAGGCCTAGCCAATCAGTTCACACCCTTCAAAATTCTCATACACCAAGAAAAATTTTTATTGTAGGAAAAAGATGATTATGAATCATGTTCGATACTCGGGCATAAATATAGTCAAAAGCAAAATGAAACTTATTCCAGAGCTAAGAAATATAAATTTATTATATTTTTGTTCATCTAAATTGGATGGAGTAATGGTTCTCGATCCAATAATGAAGTGGCCTTGAGAGCTTTTAACTTATACGTCAAGTAATCATAGAATAGACAGCCATTTAAAACGAGTTGAATATATTAATAGCAGAGCACCAAAGTACATTAGCAGTTGGGTTCTACTCATCAATCAAAAGCTCTTTTTCCCTTTCATCTGATCAAAATATATAATCCATTATGCAGTCAAGACATGTCACGCGCTGCCATATTTAAAAACGGGACCCACCAGTATACAATGTAGGATAACTTAATTTATTCAATAATTCTGAACCGTTTTAAGTAGCGGTTAAAATAAACGGTTCAAATTTAACCGCTGCTTAAAAGATAGATTAAAATATTTAACCGCTGCTTAAAACAACGATTCATATTATATAAAAGAGAAAACCGTCCCAACAGTTTCAGCGGTTTAGGGTTTTGAAATCGAAATTGGACGATATGATTTGAATTGCGATTGCTGCTTGGTATTCTGTTGTTTTTCTGATCGATTTTATAACATAAATGAATTAGTTCTACAGTTTCTTCGTCTGTTTTCACTACCATTCCTTCTTCTTTTTCTAATTCAGGTATAGACTACTCATAGACTAGATTAAAAAATATGATAGCGTATGTAAACGTAGAAATCAAAAATTTACCATCACCACTTTGAAAAACCTCGTTGAGAAAGACGTAGACGTCCTGTAGCGAAAGATAGGGTTCGAAAGTCGAAAGATGATAATATCAATATTAAAAATAGCGATAGCGTACAACATAGCGTTACACTGCCAAATAGTGAAAAACGTAAATTGCGTTGCGCATAGCGTAAACTACACGAGATTTTAATGTATAATTATTAATTATTATTATGATCTTATTTGCATTAAATTATATTATTTAAAAATATAAAATTAGTTTTAGAACATATAACATAACGATTTTAAAGAAATTTATAAAGCTCATAATAATAAAAACACAACAATATCTTCTAAATTTTCAATCCTTAAATTCAGATTCACAAGTTGAATAGATAAATTAAATTCAGATTCACAATAGTTGAATAGATTAATTAAATTCAGGTTCACAAGTTGAATAGATTAATCAGATACTTTTTTCGGGTCGTTAAAAATTAAAAATCAAGAGCAGTGTCATGGTGTGTGTACATATGTATACATATGTGTGTGTGTGTGTATATATATATATATATATATAAAAGGGAGGAAAGGCATCCAAAAGATGCGTGGGGTCAGCGACAGCGCTTTGAGCGCTAGCGCACCACGTGGACGCTCGGGCGCTAGCGCTTTGAACGCTAGCGCTCTGAACGCTAGCGCTCTGAACGCAAGAACGCTAGCGCACTGAGCGCGCTAGCGCCACGTGTCAGCACGTGGATGCTCGGGCGCTAGCGCTCTGAGCGCAAGAGCGCTTTGAGCGCTAGCGCGCCACGTGTCAACAAGTGGGCGCTCGAGCTTTAGCGCTCTGGCGCTATGAGCGCTAGCGCACCACGTGTCCGCACATGGGCGCTCGAGCAGCAAAAGGGACTTGGTCGCTGCAATGGGAGTTGTACTCCCAGAAAGGAGCATTTATTATTCTCTCTGTGTGGGTGTGTGTGTGTGTATATATATATATATATATATATATATATATATGAGGAGTTAAACTCCTAAGATGTTTTGAAGCTGATGAAGGGCTTCTCCTCTTGAGCCCTAGTTCTTCCCCAAAGTGGGGTTTCTGGAGATGGGTCTCCTTCTTCTTCCTTTGTTGGCCGGATCTTGAAAATCAAGAGATGTGGGATCTAAAAATCTTTCCTTTCTGAGATCTGATGGCAGATCTGAGTTCCCCTTTGTGGGTTTTGTGGTGAAAAACTATTTAGTTTTGGAAAAGAAAGAGTAAAACTCTTAATTTAATTCAAAAGAAATGAGAAGGTTTAGAACCTTAGAGAAGGAGCAGGAGGCACAAAGAACCCTATTTTTTGGGGGAATGAAAAATTATATTAGATATTTTCATCATGTTGCCTTTTATAGGCTTACATATTTGCATATAGCCCATTGGGCATTACAAAATGACATTTTGCCCATCTCTTTGCTCATGTGCCATTTCTTTTTGCACATAAGCCACGGGCTTACAAAAATTTGGTTTTATGCCCATAAAAAAAATACATCAAAATTATATTTTTACATGATTTGCATGGGGAGGCCGACCGCTTCATGTTTCGGCTCGACTCGGGCATGTGCCCACTTGACCTGGGCTTGGGCCCACCTGGCTTGGGGTTGACCTTGACTTTGACTTTGACTTGGTCAACCGTGATGCAATTTTCGACCCCAACAAAGTGTCCCCCATCAATAAATGTACACCACATATGTGAGTCGTGTGCATGAAATTGATGGATTTTCTTTCATGTGGAGGTGACTTGCTTTGGTTCCCACTTTTTGGGATGCACTGCCCTTTTTACGACATGGACGGTCGACGTTTGACGCGTCTCCGAGACGGAGTGTCCGTGGTAGAAGTTTCCCTGGCCCTGCACTGCCCTTTTTGCGACATGGACGGTCGACGCTCTGATCCGGAGCGATTTGGTTCCCGATTTGTGGGAAGCCCGCACTGCCCTTTTTGCGACATGGACGGTCGACGCTCTGATCCGGAGCGATTTGGTTCCCGATTTGTAGGAAGCCCGCACTGCCCTTTTTGCGACATGGACGGTCGACGCTCTGATCCGGAGCGATTTGGTTCCCGATTTGTGGGAAGCCCGCACTGCCCCTTTTGCGACATGGACGGTCGACGCTCTGATCCGAAGCGATTTGGTTCCCGATTTGTAGGAAGCCTGCACTGCCCCTTTTACGACCTGGACGGTCGACGCTTGACGCGTCTCCGAGACGGAGTGTCCGTGGTAGACGTTTCCCTGGTTCGGAGTGATCTGGTTCCTGCTTTGTAGGAAGCCTGCACTGCCCTTTTTACGACCTGGACGGTCAACGCTCTGATCCGGAGCGATTTGGTTCCCGATTTGTGGGAAGCCTGCATTGCCCTTTTTGCGACATGGACCGTCGACGCTCTGATCCGGAGCGATTTGGTTCCCGATTTGTGGGAAGCCTGCACTGCCCTTTTTACGACATGGACGGTCGACGCTCTGATCCGGAGTGATTTGGTTCCCTGCTTTGTAGGAAGCCTGCACTGCCATTTTTGCGACATAGACGGTCGACGCTCTGGTCCGGAGCGATTTGGTTCTCGATTTGTGGGAAGCCTGCACTTCCCGTTTTGCGACATGGACGGTCGACGCTCTGATCCGGAGCGATTTTGTTCCCTGCTCTGTAGAAAGCCTGCACTGTCATTTTTGCGACATGGACGGTCGACGCTCTGATCCGGAGCGATTTGGTTCCCGATTTGTGGGAAGTCTGCACTGCCCGTTTTGCGACATGGACGGTCGACGCACTATTTGACTTGCTCTGCTTCCTGCAGTGTCTGGGGTGAACTTGACTTGCTCCGCTTCTTGCGGTGTCGAGATTGGATTCTGACTTGCTCTACTTTCTGCGGTGTCGGAGTTGAAGTTGACTTGTTGATTATGATTTGGGTTGACATCAGCATCGCTATACTGGAATATGGTACCAGGAGAGAATCATCATCTGTCTTTGAGAGGATTTTAGGATTTTGGTTTTTGTTTGGCATCTGCATTGCTGCACTGGAATAATGCCAGGTGCAACTCATTATTTGCCCCGGGAGGATTTGGGAATTGGTTTTTGCTTTGCATCAGTATCGCTATACTGGAATAATGCCAGGAGCAACTCATCATTTGTTCCGAGAGGATTTAGGAATTGATGGCTTAGGAGGTAGGTTTAGATCCCCATCACCTAAGGCTTTTCAATTTTATGGGCCGTAAGGGTCCCATAAAAACATTTTCTCCCTACAAGTCGAAAGGATCTCGTAGGTGTATTTTCTTCATAGGAGTCGTGGGGACTCCTAAGTGTGTTGCTCCTTTGTGAGTCGTGAGGATCTCACGCGGGAATTTTCTCCTCATAAAGTCGAAAGGACTTTGCGAGTGCATTTCATCTCTTTTCTCTTCTTCTTTCTCTTTTTTTACGAGTTTGCGCATTTTCGGATTTTCATAAACCCGGCGGCAGTCCTGCTGTTTTTACTCACGGAGCCCTTTCGGGTTTTCATCCGTGCCCATTTTGCTTGTGGACATACCATTTTTTTATTATTATTTTTTTATTTTTGGTGGGACTTTGAATGTGGTCTCACCGGTAGGACTTGGGAGAGACTGGGGTTGTTTTACGCCCGTGGATTGTATACGGTTTTGCAGGATGTATGATCCAGACCGTAGGGCCGGAAAAATTTCGGGACTTTGTTGGCGTCTGCATCGCTGCACTGGAATATGGTACCAGGAGCGGCTCATCATTCGCTGTTTTGGGATTTGGAATTTGGTTGGCGTCTGCATCGCTGCACTGGAATATGGTACCAGGAGCGACTCATCATTCGCCATTGGGGTATGGGAGTTGGAATTTGGTTAGCGTTTACATCGCTGCACTGGAATATGGTATCAGGAGCGACTCATCATTCGCCACTTAGGGATTGAGGAGCGATAGCTTAGGAGACAGGTTTAGATCCCTATCACCTAAGGCTTTTCAATTTTATGGGCCGTGAGGGTCCCATAAAAGCATTTTCTCACTGCGAGTCGTAAGGATCCCGCAGGTGTATTTTCTCCTCAGGAGTCGTGAGGACTCCTAAGTGTGTTTTTCCTTTGTGAGTCGTAAGGATCCCACAAAGGTTTGTTCTCCTCATGTATCGTGAGGACAAATGAGTGGATTTCCCTCGTTCCCAGTTTAATGACTTAGAGGTCGACTGTTTCCAGTTTAACGACTTAGAGGTCATATGTTTCCAGTTTAAAGACTTAGGGGTCTATTATGCCCAGTTTAACGACTTAGCGGTCATCTGTTTCCAGTTTAACGACGTGGTGGTCATCTGTTTCTAGTTTAACGACTTAGAGGTCTACTGTCTCCAGTTTAACGACTTAGAGGTCATATTTTTCCAGTTTAACGACTTAGTGCTATTTCCAATTTAAAGACTTAGAGGTCTACTATTTCCAGTTTAACGACTTAGAGGTCATCTGTTTCCAGTTTAAAGACTTAGAGGTCTACGGATGGCGAGCTTGGAATTTTGGGGTAGGGGCCGGCATCAGCGTTGCTAACACTAAAGCAGAGGTGCCAGGAGCAATTCATCATTTGCCTTTTCCTGTTAGGGAGCGATGACTTAGGAGACAGGTTTAGGTCCCTATTACCTAAGGCTTTTCAATTTTATGAGCCGTGAGGGTCCCATAAAAGCATTTTCTCCCTGCGAGTCGTAAGGATTCCGTAGGTGTATTTTCTCCTTAGGAGTCGTGAGGACTCTTAAGTGTGTTTTTCCTTTGTGAGTCGTAAGGATCCCATAAAAAGTTTGTTCTCTTCATGTATCGTGAGGACACATGAGTAGGTCTTCTCAATGGAGCATAATTCCAAAGGCGGAGACCAGCCGCGTAACTGGTGATTGCGGTGGGGCATGGGCATGATGAGAATTATTTGAGCCCGTGGATTGTATACGATAGTCAAGTTGGGGACTAACCGTAAGGCTGGAAGAATTTTGGGAAACTGGATTTTGGTTGGCGTCTGCATCGCTGCACTGGAATATGGTGCCATGAGCGACTCAGCACTCGCCGTTGTTTTTTGTTTTTTTGTTTTGTTTTTTGTATTTTTTTACCGCGATTGCTCTATCATTTCAGCTTTTCTTATCGCGAAGGTCGCGATTGCCCTATCATTTCGTCTATTTATTCGCGGTTGCCCTATCATTTTGGCTTTATTTTTCATCTTTATTTTACTCGCTGATTTTTATTGCGAGTTGCCCTATCATTTCGGCTTTTTTTTTATTTACACATTTTTTTTACATTCCCAGTTTAACGACTTAGAGGTCGATTGTTCCCAGTTTAATGACGTGGTGGTCATTGTTCCCAGTTTAATGACGTGGTGGTCGATTATTCCCAGTTTAAAGACTTGGTGGTCTGCTGGTGTTCCCAGTTTAACGACGTGGTGGTCCTTTTTGCTTATCCCAGCTCCTTGAATTTTGATCTTGGCGGAGCTTTGTTGATGACCGTAGCTCTGTGGCTTGCCGACACATCAGAGGAATGTGAGGTTTTTTCAAGCTTGTATTGGTCCTCTGCCCAATCTTTGAAAACACAGCAGTCTTCAATGGTATGACTCAGCACCCTATGGTATGGGCAGTATATGGGATTGCCGGTCATATTCATTTCATGTGGCCTTTTCGGAATAGACAGTTGCAGACCGTTGATCAAGGCTCTCTCGAATATATTGCGGACCTCATCCCTTCTGAAGGAGTACACCTTCTTCTTTCTCTCCATTAGAGTAGGTGCCCTTACTGATACTGGTTCTTGAGGCCGATCAGTCTTTGGTTCGCCCTTTTCAGATAATGGCACGTGTCTGGGAGGATTAGGTTCCCGAAAGGCTTCGGTCTCCATTTGTATGAAATCTGCGGTCGTAGCTTGACTGTTTGCTAACACGCCTTTAGACAGTTCTATCTTTCCCGTCTTGTATTGCCTTTCGACCCAATATTTGAAGACGAAGTAGTCCTCAATGGCATGACCTATCACTCTGTGATAGGGGCAATATTTTGGGTCGTCGGTCATATTCGCTTCTTGCGGTCTCTTTGATTCTGGCAGTTGCAGATCGTTTCTTAGGGCGTCTTTGAATATTTTACGGATTTTGTCCCTTCTGAAAGAATAGACCTTATCCAGCTTCTCTTTCAGTAGAGATTCTCCTCCGGTGTATGTATCGAAGGGACTGGAGGCTGATCGCGGCCGTTTTTCATGAAGGCGCTCCGCTCTTAGGTTGAAGGGGATATCAGTTGGCTGCCTTCGGGTATCGATCCCTGGCTCATGAAGCAAAATTTGATTCTGCTATAATTGCAATCGGGCGACTTGGGTCGCGAGATCTGCCGCGAAATTTTCCAACTCGTCGACCTTGGACTGTACCCTGGCTAACTTCTCATCCCTGTCCTGAAGCTGCCCCTGAAGCCATCGGAATAATGCTTGTGCTGTAGTTCCGGTTATGACAACCGGGTCATCCTTATTGCCTGAGCTCAATTCCGCAGGAACCACGGGCTCCCCTGGCTTATCGGCCTGAGCAGGCTCTTCATCATTTAGATCGAGCCGATGCTGGGTAGCTTCAACCATATCATCACCATGGCTGTGAAGAAGAGGAGGGTTCATTTCTTCATGTCCGGCCATGTAGACAGTGTGGATAACACATTCAGCCATTCTTTCATCACTGGCAGCTGGTTTCGCAGAGCGGTCCGGGCTTTGGAAATTCATAAATTTTAACATGGCTAGAGCCCTAGCCTTTTTGTTGGCTCTAAATCTGAGCCGCTTCTGCCTCAGCTTCTCTGCCTTAAGCGCTTGGCAGGCTTCTGCTCTTCGGGAAGCCGCCATAGGCCGAGTGATAGGGATGCTTGAGAAGACATCTTTCCGCGTGTCTGTCGAAGGTATCGTCTGGGCTTACCCATGACGTCTGGCAACTTCTTTTGTTCTGATGGCTTTGCCCCCAGTTGGGGCCATAGAAAGCCATCCAGACACCGATTTGCGTTTGGGTTGGGACTCCTTCGAGACCACCACATTTGGCCTCTTGCCTTTCGAGGCCGGTTTGTCGGTTACCGGAGCTTGAGGAGCTGGGATGGAGTTAGCTGATACGAACAGGATGGAGCTGAATGGTAGCGACGTCTCTTCCCATTTTCGCCCGAGACTGGCCGGGAGGACCGTCCTGGAGTCCATCTTCATCTTGTAGGAGATGGGAGCTGAGTTCATCTTTGGAGACAATGCTGAAAATTGATTGCTTGGAAAACTGCATGAAAGAGCATTATTTTAGTATAAACATCGATATGTATATTGATTGAGTTCGCATGAAGGCTTAACCCGAAATACGGGAGGAGAAATAGGTCCCACCGGGCATGCCAGAATTTGTAGGGTGTTTTTCATCACCCCATTAGATCAGAATACGCGCGCACTGGTCAGGCGTACTACAGATTCCCCCTGCCTAGGGTAGGCCTGGGTTTAATGATTGTGGGGATCCGAATCTCCGGCAGCCGCGGACTAAGCTGCCGTTAATTACCCCTCGCCTTTGGAGCGAGCGAACCTCCGATTGACGGGTTAAACTGGTCATGCGAACTCAATGTGCAGTGTATGTGTGTTGTGTTTTGAAAGGGGAATTTGGATATATCGGGAGCCACGCAGAGTTTTTACGGGGGTCCCGCTACCCGGATAGCGGGTTGGGGGTCAAGAGGGTTAGCAGCCCCCTTGCGGGGTGCGGGGCAGTGCCCCGTTAGAAATTTTTTTTCTAACAGGAGCAGTGTCGTGGAGTATGTGTGTGTGTACATATGTATAAATATGTATATATGTATAAAAGGGGGAAAAGGCATCCAAAGGATACGTGGGGCCAGCGCCAGCGCTTTGAGCGCAAGAACGCTAGCGCTTTGAGCGCTAGCGCACCACGTGTCAGCACGTGGGCGCTCGGGCACTAGTGCACTGAGCGCTAGCGCGCCACGTGTCAGCACGTGGGTGCTCGGGCTCTAGCGGTTTGGACGCTAGCGCTCTGAGCGTAAGAACGCTAGCGCACTGAGCACTAACGCGCCACGTGTCAGCACGTGGACGCTCGGACGCTAGCGCTCTGAGCGTAAGAGAGCTAGCGCGCCACGTGTCCACACGTGGGCGCTCGAGTGCAAGCGTGCTAGCGCTATGAGCGCTAGCATGCCACGTGTCAGCACGTGGGCGCTTCGGACGCTAGAGATTTGAGCGCTAGCGCACCACGTGTCAGCACGTGGGCGCTCGAGCAGCAAAAGGGACTTGGTCCCTGCAATGAGAGTTGTACTCCCAGAAAGGAGCACTTATTATTCTGTGTGTGTGTGTATATATATATATATATATATATATATATATATATATATATATGAGGAGTTAAACTCCTAAGATGTTTTGAAGCTGATGAAGGGCTTCTCCCCTTGAGCCCTAGTTCTTCCCCAAAGTGGGGTTTCTGGAGATGGGTCTCCTTCTTCTTCCTTTGTTGGCCGGATCTTGAAGATCAAGGGATGTGAGATCTAAAAATCTCTCCTTTCTGAGATCTGATGGCAGATCTGAGTTCCTCTTTGTGGGTTTTGTGGTGAAAAACTATTTAGTTTTGGAAAAGAAAGAGTAAAACTCTTAATTTAATTCAAAAATAATGAGAAGGTTTAGAACCTTGGAGAAGGAGTAGGAGGCACAAAGAACCCTATTTTTTGGGGCAATGAAAAATTATATTAGATATTTTCATCATGTTGTCTTTTATAGGCTTACATATTTGCATATAGCCCCTTGGGCATTACAAAATGGCATTTTGCCCATCACATGGCTCATGTGCCATTTTTTTTTGAAAATAAGCCATGGCTTACAAAAATTTGGCTTTATGCCCATAAAAAAATACATCAAAATTATTTTTTTACATGATTTGCATGGGGAGGCCGACCGCTTCATGTTCCGGCTCGACTCGGGCATGGGCCCACTTGACCTGGGCTTGGGCCCACCTGGTTTGGGGTTGACCTTGACTTTGACTTTGACTTGGTCAACCGGGGTGCAATTTTCGACCCCAACAATCATATCATATCGTCTATATTTAACATTTTACTTAAGACTATCATTGTCGGCATGCTTGAGAAACCTTAACATGTTATTCTTGTTTATGGACACTATCATTTTATAACTATTGTACTTGACATGCCAGACTACTCATTGTTCTAGAATACTCATATTAAAACGAGTTCTCTAATTTGAATGCTGAATTACATGACATGACACACCACTAATTACTAGTTTTATTTCCATACAATTAACATATCACAAGTTCCTGTCTTTTCAGCATTCTTAATTAGTGATTTAGTCTTTACCATAGTAGCTATAAATACGCGGGTGTTGGGGTAGTTTGAGTGTGTGTTCGTACAACAAGATCTCAGGAGTCCCATGCCGGCAGCTCGTACCGGGCTATATCGATCTCATGTTTACAGCTCGTACCGGGCTATATCGGTCTCATGTTTATAGCTCGTACTGGGCTATATCGGTCTCATGTTCATTCCACAGTTGGGCCCGTGTTTCCTAGCCCCTGGGGCACCACTCATGGGTTAGGAATACTCCTGCAGAGGTTGACGCACACACTCGAGCTTACGATATGATAGTTTACCTTTTAGTGACCAGTTAGGTTATGACTTGACCTCTTACATGTTTGTTTCATAGTATCCATGTATTCATTTATATATCTGTTTTTACTTGCGCACACTGGCTTCACTACATTTATATATTCATGTTATCATACCACACATACACTTTATACGTTGAGTACTTACTGGGATGTTCTGACATCCCTGAGATTTTCCATCTCAGATTTAGAGACAGATTTTCAGGCCGAGCATGATCGCAACGACTATCAGAACTTTGCTGAAGATCAGTAACCCGTAGGTTTATTTTCCTTTTCTGCTAGTATTTAGTATGTGCGTCCTTATGGGACATTAGGACTTATGTATCTCTTTTGGATCTTATTTTATTTCGAACCTATTGTATCGGATCTTTTTGCATCAATTATCTATTGGACCCATTTTTAGTATTCCTTGTGGCTTCATTGCAGCATGATTATCAGTATTATTCCTTTTGGTATTGGATTTTATTTTTGACAGGTTAATCTAGACAGCCTTATATGACTATAGAAGGATCTTTCCTAACCGTAGGTAGCATGGCTGGCCTTCGTCGCTCTCTGTATTCCGTATTTTGAGAGGCGGGGCGTGACACCGAGTCACCCCCGAGTCGGCCGATTCCAGCGACGACCCCAATATGAAAATTGTGTCTTTTCACATTTCCTATACACCTGCAAAATTTTAGCCTCAGACCATTTCCAGAGCTCTTTTAAAACCCCAATTACTCCACTTTTAATACATTTTTAATACATTTTATCACATTTTTCATTTTAATCTTTCACCTACCCTAACCGTATAAATATCACCCCTACCCTTTACCCTCTCACCCCAAACTCTGAGCTAACTCGCTAAAATTCTCAAGAACTCTTGTGTGCAATCGAATTGAGCGAAAGGCGAAGCTCCGGCGAATTCTTCGGCGGAATTTCCGGCAACATCTGTAGGAACTCCCGGCAACGAAACGACGCACCGCCGACTCCTTCCGAACCATCTCCCTCTTCTAGTTGTCCAAAACCCGTAAGTCCCCAAATTCTACCTCTCTATTCTTTTCTAAAATACGAATTTACAAAACTCGACGGAATCGGAACAAATCCGATTTCCGATTCGGTTTTGTTCCCCTCCGAATGGCGGCCAAGACATGGGCGTCTTGCCTGAAATTCGGGGCAGATGCTAATTGGTGCTATCCGTCCACCTCTCCGACGTTGCCAAGTTGATTTATGGCACCGTGTATCGAAGGTTTAAGCGGATGCGTCCGATGTAGCAGACTTCGTCAGATTCCCCCTCGCTTGAGTGGTTTTTTTGATTGTGGGGACGCTCTTCCCTGCAGGCGCAAGCCCCTGCAGTTAATTACGCTACCGCATCGCGGTAACAACTTTCTCCTTCTCCAGCTGGTCACTTCGTGTCGTGGGTGTTTGTTTTGTTTGTGGTTGCCCGTGGATAGTATACGGAGACTAATGTATGTTGTCGCCCGTAGGACGTGGATTAGTCCAAATCCGTGTTTTCTTAGATTTGGGTTTGGGTGTTTTGGTTTAAGGATTCGTTAGCCGTATTTGCGACTAAGATCAACTTAAACAGTTGTTAAGGATACGTTAGTCCAATTTGAGACTAAGATCAACTTAAGGGGATCGTTTAGATCCGACAAAAGAGCATTTGGGAGCTCTATTGTTCCAGTTTAGGGACATGGTGGTCCATTGCATGTATGGTCGTCGGGACCCGTCACCTCTCTGACGACGTTGAAGGATTACAACGACAGGTGTCGGAGGAGTTCAGAGATGTACCCTTGAACCAAAGTTGATTGGGGGGATTCATAGTCCAATTTGGGACTAAAGTCTGTTTGAAGGTTTAAGAATACGTTAACCATATTTGAGGCTAAGATCAACTTAAACGGTTGTTAAGGATCCGTTAGTCCAGTTTGGGACTAAGATCGACTTAACGGGATCGTTTAGATCCGACAAAAGAGCATTTGGGGGCTCTATTGTTCTAGTTTAGGGACATAGTGGTCCAATGCCAGTTTAGGGACGTGGTGGTCCATTGCCAGTTTAGGGACATGGTGGTCCATCTCCAGTTTTAGGGACATGGTGGTCCATGTTCCAGTTTAGGGACATAGTGGTCCATTGGTAGTTTAAGGACATTGCGGTCCATTTGTAGTTTAAGGACGCATAAGTCCATGGGTTTAAGGGCCCCACAGTCCATATGGGTGTGTTTAAGGACGCATTAGTCCGTTAGTTTAAGGACGCATAAGTCCGCGGGTTTAAGGACCCCACAGTCCGTATCTTGGTTTAAGTACGCATTAGTCCATGAGTTTAAGGACCCCACAGTCCGTATTAATGTGTGGTTGTCGGGACCCGTCACCTCTCTGAAGACGTTGAAGGATTACAACGACAAATATCAGAGGAGTTCAGAGATGTACCCTTGAACCAATGAGTTGGTTGAAAGAGCAGACGTGCTCAGTTCAAGATGATTTGAGGACTTATGGCCAGTTTGGGCTAAGTCCAATTATGGTTGAAATGTTGGCCATTTGGGCCATTAGACATTTGTCTGGGTTCAGCCCCTCGTCATTCAGCAGTGTTAAACAGAGGTTTGGGGGCTCTGACAACATTTTGTCTTTGATTTCCTCAATTTTGAGATTCAATTGTAGGAGGGACTTTTGCCTCTGGAAAATTAGCCAATTTGGCCAAAAGTAGTGTCAAACACTTAGAGAACAACAGTGTTAAACACTGGAGATAGAACTCTCAAATTAGTGTTAAACACTAAAAGACAATCAGTGTTAAACACTGGAAATATAATCTTTAATTTAGTGTTAAACACTAGAAACAATCAGTGTTAAACACTGGAAATATAATTTTCAAATTAGTGTTAAACACTAAAAGATAATCAGTGTTAAACACTGGGAATAAAACTCTCGAATTAGTGTTAAACACTAAAGAAAGAAAAAGGGGTCACGTGGGGACACATGAGGGTGCCCTAAATGTGAAGCCAGATCTCCTCTGTTTTATCCTCAAATCTGCGAATAAGTGTTAAACACTTTTATTTTTATTTTAGAGCATCACGTGTTGGCACGTGATGGGGATCTGTGCGCCAATTGTTAAAGCATTTGTTGAGGGGTCACGTGATAACACGTGAGAGCGCCCAAAGCTTCTATTCCCTTTGCTTTTTCTTTCTGCGTTTTGGGAGTTACGTGGGAGCACGTGAGGCATTGCCTCAAACCTTTCCTCCTTTTCATTTCTGGGGATCTCTTCAGGGGTCACGTGTGGACACGTGACCTTGGTTTTATTCCTTCTTTTCTGATCACTGCGGATTGGGGTCACGTGTCATCACGTGACCAATATTCTTTATGTGCATGGAGATCTTTCAAGTCTCTTTATTTTAAGAATTAAATTCTCTGTAGGGTTAAACCCTGATTTTGTTTTGGAGGAATTAAATTTCTATTGTGAAAGAATTAAATTCTTATTTAGGGTAAAAACCCTAATTTCTCTTTCTAAAGGAATTAAATTCCCAGATATGTAAAAGAATTAAATTCTTGATTAGGGTTAAACCCTAGTTTTGTTTTAGGAGGAATTAAATTCCTGAAAGTTTGGGAGAATTAAATTCTCAAAGCTCAATTCCTCCTCTGTGTTTTAGATCTGCATGGCAGGATCTCAACCCAATGAGAATTAAATTCTCAATTCATGGGGAGATGTGCACCTTGCAGATCCTCAACCAGAGAAAGAACTAAGTTCTTTTTTTTTATATAAGAGTTAAACTCTTTTGAGAATTAAATTCTCTTTTGAAGCCTCTTTTTTCTTACCTAGGGTTTTTCTTTTGCAGAGAATTAAATTCTCCTCTCTTTCTTTTTTCTCTTGAGAATTAAATTCTCCTCCCTCTGTTTCTCTCTCCAAAAAGGTCCCTTCTTTTCTTTTCTTGGCTCCTATTTATAGGAGAAAGAAAGAGAATCAATTTGTTTAGCAAATCTCTCATTGCAAGATTTGATTTGTATTTTAAGAGATTTGATTTATCAATCTGGGTCTTTAGATTGTTAAGTGAATTTTATTCACCATTGGATTTTGAATCCAGAGATATCCCTTTGTTATCTCGGTTAGATTTAGGGGGGATCTTTCCTTGTCTAAGATCATTCCATAAATTGGTGATATTTAATCACTTTTAAATCTTTAATCCAATCGGTTCCAAATAATCATTCTCCTTTGGAAAGATTTGAATGCCGTTCAGAATTTAATTCTGTTAAATAGATAGGCTTTGAGAGCCGGTTACGTGTGGGCACGTGACCCCTTGGAACGAGCTTTCTTCTGCTTTCTGCGCTTTGTCTTCTAGCCGCTGTTCAACCGTCACGTGCCAACACGTGACTCCTGGTCACGCGTGAGCACGTGACCCTTTCTGGAGCCTTTTCTTTGATTTAATCAAGGAGCCGAATCTGCCTTTGCCGCTGCTTTTAATTTTCACGTGCCAACACGTGACTGCTGGTCACGTGCTAGCACGTGATGCCTCCTCCGTAAACTTTCCTGATTTTAAATCAGGAAACAAATGCCCCCACAGCGTTGTTTTCACATGTTTGCACGTGAGTGCAACGCTGTCACTTTTGTGACCGTCGGGTCTGTTTTGGGAGTAGGGTAGATGAATTGTCCTTTCAGAAGCGCCTTCACTTTTTCATCCTCTTCTTTTCAAACCTTTCTTTTAAGAATTTGATTCTCGTTCTCAGAGCTTAGTTTTCTGTTGTGTCTGTGCAGTGCCACTTTATCTTCCAATCGAAGGCTAGTGCTCACGTGTTGCGCATGCAGGGATCTGCTTGATGGGGACGTTTCATTTCCTTAACCTGATTCCAATGCGTCGTTGGATTTCATTTCCAACGCTCTCCCCTTCTTTCCAGGCTTTGAGAATAGTCCCACCATGCACAACATTTTTTGTGCATAGCATTAAATGCTCCCCTTTATAACCTGAACCCATGCCTTACTTCTTTTCTTCACAGAGAAACCCATTCATACCTTAAGGTGATTATCTTTGAGAACCCGACCAATCGCCATGGCTTGCAATCGTCCCCATGCTCGTCGGCAACTATGGGATGTGCCCATTGAGAAGATAATCCCTCGCTTCGCTGCGCGGCTGGCAGATCCCCTTCTCACCGACGCTCAATGTGACACGGTGATGTATGAGCTACTGACTCGTCGGGGCTCTCCTCTTCCCATGGGCTCCATTTGGCTCCGGATGATCCTTATGTCTGTTCTTGCCGATATACCCCATCATCCGGCGGAGATGACTTTGGCGATCCTTGACGCGGCGGAGGACAAGCTTGAGTGCTTTCACGAGGCTTGTCTAATCGCTCAAGCTCTGAAGGATCACTCAGTTCATATACTGAGTCAGATAAGAGCCCGTCGGGCCGTCATGTCTGCTTTCGCTGATGAGCACGGCTCCAACCGATGGGAAGCGACTCCTCGCGAAAACCGTCGTTTTGACGTGCTGGAGAAAGCAGAGAGGGAGCTGGAGAATTTTGTGTTTTGCTTTGTTAACCCTTGTATTTCTGATCCCTTGTTTGGTGATCTTTTCCCGGTAGTGTAGTATGTTTGAATCAATGTACTCCTTTTATCGTTGGCGGTTTGCATGCTTTCTGTTGAATTTTCATGTTTGTCAGATAGTCGTACATGTGTCTTGCTTGCATAAACGAGCTGCATGTTTTTCTCATGGGAATTTTATTTAATTGCGAGCACCATCGTTACGTTGCATGCGCGTCAGTGCCTCGGGTAACATTTCCTTTTAAACATTCGTACAGTTGCAAATGCGCGCCTGATAGGATACAGATCAGAAACTTTCCTTGTTATCTCCCGTATCGGGTGGTTTGTGCTGGCTTCAGATCGAGTATTGTTGTCGAAGGGAGGTTTATGAATGAAGACACATTTTTCTCTTCAATGGTGGTGTCCTCTTTCTATTGAATGTGTTCTGCGGAAAATTTATCTTGATCTCTTTGCAGGGCGGTGATGGCTTAGGAGACAGGGTTAGGATCTGTCACCTAAGACTTTTCAACTTTATGAGCCGTGAGGGTCTCATAAAGACTTTTCTCCCTACGAGTCGAGAGGATCCCGCAGGTGTATTTTCTCCTTAGGGGTCGTGAGGCCTCCTAAGTGTGTTTTTTCTTGAAAGTCGTAAGGATCTCACAAGAGAATTTTCCCGCTTATAAGTCGAGAGGACTCGTAAGCGGTTGTTTCCCTCCTTGTCGAGATTCGATTCGGAGAGTGTGACCCGTGGATAGTATGCAAGAGACCGTTTTGGGCCGACTTGCAGGGTCCCAGTGCTTAGGAAACAGGTTTTTTAGTCCCTACTGCCTAAGGCTTTATCTCACGAGTCGAAACGAATCGAGAAGTTTTCGCAAAGATATCAATTTCCTCACGAGTCGAAACGGATCGAGCAGATCTCGCAAGAATATCCTAACGTCACAGTTAACCTCTGCTCTTTACGACAGAAGTCCGTTAGGGTCTGTGGTACTTAGGGTTTTGGCCGTCGTACCGTCGCATCAGCTGATATATTCCTCGATAGGCAATCGTTTTGTTCGAGTAGCCATGCGACTGCCGTGTCTCTGATCCCTTCGGGGGCTGGACAAGACGTCTTCAAGCAATCCTCCTTGGTAGTTTGACCGTTGGAAGAGCAAGCGTTAGGAATTTGCCATGCCGGTTTTTACTTGAGGTTAGGCTCGTTTTGGGGAGCCCCGATGAGTCATAACCACTCCGCGCTGGTGTGGGATGATCTCCGATAGTCTTTCAGGCTTTATATGACTTGCCGTTATGACCCTGAAGGTAGGAATTTGGCCTTTACTTCGTTTGCTGGCATTGCGTCCTCTGTATCGAGACGAATGTCGTGGTTGTCTCTAGGTTGCTGGTGAACCGTCGAGATTTGGAACTAGGGATTTTGCCGTGGCTCCTTTTGGTGATGTTGCGTCTGCTGTATCGAGACGAACGTCGAGGTGGTGACCACTCCATGTGGGATTATCTCCGGTGGTCTTTCAGGCTTTATATGACTTGCCGTTAAGACCTTGAAGCTAGGAATTTGGCCTTCGCTTCGTTTGCTGGCATTGCGTCCTCTGTATCGAGACGAATGTCGTGGTTGTCTCTAGGTTGCTGGTGAACCGTCGAGATTTGGAACTAGGGATTTTGCCGTGGCTCCTTTTGGTGATATTGCGTCTGCTGTATCGAGACGAACGTCGAGGTGGTGACCACTACATGTGGGATGATCTCCGGTGGTCTTTCAGGCTTTATATGACTTGCCGTTAAGACCTTGAAGCTAGGAATTTGGCCTTCGCTTCGTTTGCCGGCATCGCGTCCTCTGTATCGAGACGAATGTCATGGTTGTCTCTAGGTTGCTAGTGAACCGTCGAGGTTTGGAACTAGGGATTTTGCCGTGGCTCCTTTTGGTGATGTTGCGTCTGCTGTATCGAGACGAACGTCGAGGTGGTGACCACTCCACACTGATGCGAGATAATTTCCGATTGTCTTTCAGGCTTTATATGACTTTCCGTTAAGACACATGAAGCTAGGAATTTGGCCTTTTGCTTCATTTTCTTTGGTGCGTCCGAATCCTGCTGGGGAAGAACGCTGGGGTGACATTTCATCTGCTGTATCGAGACGATCGTCGAGGTGGTGACCACTCCGCGCTGGTGCGAGATGATCTCCGATTGTCTTTCAGGCTTTATATGACTTGTCGTCAAGACCCTGAAGCTAGGAATTTGGCCTTTGCTTCATCTGCTTTGGTGTGTCCGGATCCTGTTGGAGGAAGGACGCTGTAGTGACATCTCGTCTGCGGTATCGAGACGAACATCGAGGTGATGACCACTCCATATGGGATGATCTCCGATAGTCTTTCAAGTTTTATATGAGTTACCGTCAAGACCCTGAAGCTAGGAATTTGGCCTTTGCTTCATTTGCTTTGACCGTAAGGTCTTTTGTTGACGCTGTGTCTGCATCCTGCTGGACCGCAAAGGAACGCTGCTGTTGACATTGCATTTGCTGTAACGAGACGAATACTGAGGTGGAGTTAGGATTTTGCCGTCACTCCGCTTTGCTGACCATGGGGTCTTTCGTCGATGTTGCATGTGCATTCTGCTGGACTGCGGAGGAACACCGTCGTTGACATCTCGTCTGCTGTAACGAGACGAATGCTTAGGTGGAGCTGGGATTTTGCCGTCACTCCGCTTTGTTTCGACCATGAGGTCTTTTGTTGACGTTACATCTGCGTCCTACTGGACTGCGAAGGAACGCTGCTGTTGACATCTCGTCTGCTGTAACAAGACGAATGCTGAGGTGGAGTTGGAATTTTGCCATCGCTCCGCTTTGTTGACCATGGGGTCTTTTGTTGACGTTGCATCTGCATCCTGCTGGGCTGCGAAGGAACACCGTCGTTGACATCTCGTCTGCTGTAACGAGACGAATGCTGAGGCGGAGTTGGGATTTTGCCGTCGCTCCGCTTTGTTGACCATGGGGTCTTTCGTTGACGTTGCATCTGCATCCTGCTGGGCTGCGAAGGAACACCGTTGTTGACATCTCGTCTGCTGTAACGAGACGAATGCTGAGATGGTCTCTAGGATTGTTTACCTCAATCAGAGCAAAGCTCTGTTTAAATTCCAAGGTGGGAAAATAAGCAGTGCTTCTGTTTTTCTCCAATCAGAGGAAAGCTCTGTCTTAAAAATTAAAGAGAAAATTAAAATTAAAATAAATGAAGTAGCGTACTTCATAAGAGCAAATCTCTATTAAAAAAAAAAAAAGCTTCTGCGCTGTGCGACACGTGTCAGCGCAGCGCAACTGCGCGACACGTGTCAGCGCAGCGCACAGTTGCGCAGCGCATAAAAAAAAAGCGCTGCTGCGCTGCGCGACACGTGTCAGCGCAGCGCAACTGCTGCGCTGCGCGACACGTGTCAGCGCAGCGCACAGTTGCGCAGCGCATAAAAAAAAAAGCGCTGCTGGGCTACGCGACACGTGTCGCGCAACGCAACTGTGCGCAGCTCCAAAAAAAATAAATAAAATAAAATAAAATTGCGCAAGCGCTGCTGCGCTGCGCGACACGTGTCCGCGCAGCGCAACTGTGCGCAGCGCCAAAAAAAAAACTGCGCGACACGTGTCAGCGCAGCGCGACACGTGTCACGCTCTGGAGCATTTGCGCCAAGCAGAATTAAAATTCTGAGAAATCTTTTCTGTTCTTGTTAAAACAAGAAGATTTTCTTCTGTAAAACAGAGGCCTTCGGATCAAAGATCAAACGGTGGGGAAAATTCCCCAAATCACTCAGAGAATGATCTCTTTAACAAATTTAACTAATTTATGGGCACTATAAAAAGGACCCTAGACCTCAATTCAAATCATCAACATTTCTTGAAAAAAGTCAAGAGCTTCAAACAGAGAGAACTCTGAGAAAAATTTGAAGAAAAAGGTAAAAACCTTTATAAGAGAGAAGAGATTTCTTCTAATAGATCATTGATTTAAAAACAAGATCAATGATCTTCATATAATAAATAGTGCTTTGCACTTCTTATGAACCACTGGTTATTTAAAACAAGAAAAACAGAAATAAAAAAAAATAGTGCTTTGCACTTTTATGAACCTTTGGTTCTCTGAGATAAGAAAAAACTTGTTTTTTTTTCTTAGATCTAAATCAAATAGTGCTTTGCACTTCTTTTATGAACCATTGGTTCTTGAATCTAAAAGATTCTCAAATTAATAGTGCTTTGCACTTATAAATCTGCACTGTTGCGCTCTTTGATTGGCGCAAAGCGCCTGAAAATGCAATGCATTTTCTCTGTTAAAAGGGCCAGGCCCAAATCAAAATGACCTAACAGGCCAAAATAAATTGCAAGGCAATAAATAGGCAGAGCATGGTCCCAAAAAATAGTCCAGTGGTGTCCATGTCTTGGCCTCCATTCGGAAGGGAACAGATTCTGGCACGTCCGGTGGGACCTCTTCCTCTTTCCACTCCACACTTCGTGTGTCGTGTTCGCGAACAAATCGCGGTTTGCTGTGATTGCCTGTGGATTCAAGGTACTAAAATTTGGTGTCTTGTTTTATGCAGAAAACAGAAAATCGATGGCTTCGAACTGCACCGCCCGCAGCGATAACTCTCGCTCCATCATTGCTGGAGGAGTGACTTATGGGCCCCAAGCGGCCTCCCTTTTCAAAATGCCGGTGGAGCAGGTGGCTCAAGCCACCACTGGACTATTTTTTGGGACCATGCTCCCACCAATGAGCTTCAACGCCCCAATGACATTGCAAGAAGCT
Organism: Agapanthus africanus; assembly: GCA_030015575.1. Taxonomy (NCBI): domain Eukaryota; kingdom Viridiplantae; phylum Streptophyta; class Magnoliopsida; order Asparagales; family Amaryllidaceae; genus Agapanthus; species Agapanthus africanus. Next base: position 998,962,558 of record CM057337.1, read on the forward strand.
CCAAAGAAGTCGGTCTTCGATCGACTTACCACTGCCGCGACCCCTCTCAACGGGTCGTCCAACTCCACTGCTTCAGTTTTTAACGAACTAGGCCAGAGCTCTAATAGGCTCATGAAGAAGCCTGCCATACCGGAAGGCGTTATCCCGAAGCGGATAGCCATTCCAACTCCCGTTCCTGGCAAAATCACCAAGGTTGCTTCCCATGTTCAGAAGTCCGCTTTTGACAAGTTGGCTGTCCCCGTTCAACGGACGTCGATCTTTAAAAAGCTGGTACCAGTATATTCTGACCAACACAGGGGGCATGAGGAGGTCACCCCTATAGCTGAAACAACTCCATCAGCACGACATGCCCGATGTCGCTACTGGCGCCGAGTGAGGAAGGCTGGGGGCAACTCCCCCTCTGGATTTACTCCTCCAACTCTAATGGTGGGGATCGATACTGCTGTTCTAACCAGGAACAGCTTTGAGTTGCTGAACTCGGTTCGCAGAAACTCTCCTACTGCGGTGCTAAAGAGAACTCCTTCATCTGTGAAGAATATTCCAGAGAAGAAGCTAGAGCAGCCCCCTCAACGGCTGTCCTCTAAAATTTACAAGGTCTGGCGACAGGTCCAGGAGTCAGTGATTAATGAAAACCATCTTCATCGACAGAGAAAGATGAAGGTGCAGTAGGAGAAGGATTACTCTGTCAAGCCACAAAAAACAAAAGCTACTTGGATGCTCACTACAACGGCTCCCTTAACTCCAATCACTCAAAAAAGGAGGCCGCAAAAAGCCCCTGTGTTTTTGGCACATCGCAAAGACACCGAACACAAACGCCCCAAGTCTGGGGGCATGGTGGTGCACACCGTTTATATGGCTTGCGGAAAGGAGGAAAGCCGTGCTTCGACGGGCCACCGATCGCTCACCCGATCTGTGACGAAAGCCCAGGAGCAGCAACAGAAGCTTCAGGAAATGATGACTGTGATGGCTGCACTTACCGAACCGAAAGAAAGTTCGGAAGAATCATCAGAGCAACGTCATGAACAAGAGACTGATGCTGACTTCTTACGTAGAATCCTCAAAAAGAAGGACACAGAAGCCACAGAACAAGCGGCTAACATAAAACAAATGGCACTCCTCTTCCAAGACATGGTAGGGATGATGTTACAGCCGGACCCTCCAGCTGAAGACCCTCCAGTCATTGTCGGAAATGACGGAGGGGAAACATCTGATCCTCCTCCGGCTCTTTCAGCAGCCAAGGAAGAAACCATTTCCAAGGCCGCGCTTGACGACTATATAGCTCAGCAAATACGAGCTCATCAGGCGAGTGAAGCGGCTGGGCAAACAGTTAGAACTGGACGACCCTACCCGGGATGGAATGACCAAATTAGTTACCCGCCGGGATATACGATCCCTAAGTTCCACGTATATAAGGGAACGGGAAATCCGCATCAGTACGTCGCTCAATTTAGAGCCATGTGCGGCAACACTGGAGGTGATGATAAATTGCTGCTCCGCCAGTTTGTTGGCAGCCTGTCGGAAACGGCATTTGAGTGGTACTCTGAACTCCCAAATGAGTCTATCAAGACATTTATGGAGATGGAGCTGCTGTTTACACAGAGATTCGCGAGTGCTAGTGGACGCACCCCGATAACAGCACTGATTAATGCCAGGGTAAGGTCAGGCGAAACATGGGTCCAATACGCAACACGATGGCGGAACCTATGGTCGAAATGCGAACAACGCATAGAAGAGGCTCCTGCAGTAGGCATATTTGTGGGTACTCTCGATCCGCAGGCAACCATCTCACAATTCATGATGTTCTTCAGGCCGACCACCTTCCAGGCCTTGATTAACAAATTAGCCCAAATGGACCAGATAGGCCATAGACCGTCTCCTCCAAAATCAGACTCCCAAGATGAGAAAGGAAAAGGGATAGCGATCGTCGTCGCCAATGCTCAACAACAGTCGAGCAACTCAAAGCCGGTCGTTCGCCAAAACAACGTGCGTCCACGCCCATCCCTCGAAGAGAGGCTAGGACGTCCTTACTCGTTTCCTCAGAATAAAACGAGAAGACTGTTCGAGCTGGCCATGCGCAACAGACTCATTAATCTGCCGAGTCCAAAGCGTCTGTCACAACCAGGTGATCTTAATAATCCCAATTATTGCCCTTACCACCAAATGGTAAGTCACCCGATTAAGGATTGTTTCGTCTTTAAGGGATGGATCAAAGATCAGTACCTACAAGGCAAGTTCGCGCTGTCGGAAAACTGGAAGGTAAACACACCACAGCCACACTCTCCAAAGAAAACGGATACGCCGGGGGCAACTTGTTCTTTCGTCGAGGATGAAAACGATGGAGAAAACTTATCGGATGAATCCGAAGACTACGTAGCGACTTGTCATGTGATTTCTCATTCACTGACGGATGATAAGGAGGTTCCTTGCGCTGAGAAATCAATGGCGAACCCTGAGCCAGAGATTCTACAGCCATCAGACGAGTTGATCGATGTCTTCCTAAATGAAATTCGTTTGAAAGCAAAAGCCAATCAAGAGCGTGAAATGGCCATACTGGAAAAAGCCAAGGCATTCCCGTCAAATCAAAAGCCATCCACTGCGGATAAAAACAAATTCAAGACGAGGAAAAGGTTCGCCAAAGCTCTGTCAGTAGGAATGAAGCTACCGCCCTCTGAAGAAAATACTCTCGCTGAGGCAGAGATGCACCCTAACTTCTGTTTATATCATCAGAAGATCATACATCCTACCGAAGACTGCGAATCCTTTAACTGTTGGTGGCAAGGGTATGTCGCTCAAAAGCAATACTTCGACGGGACAAAGTGTGAAGCTTGTGGACATCGGAAAAATGCGATATATGAGCGCAAAAGAGTCGCCGACGATTGCCATATAGCCGACTCTAAGGTATCGCAAATTATCACCTTTGGAAGCAACTCTGACGAAGAAGCTATCCCCAACTCTTCCCTCGGGGAATCTATTTCAAAAATAAAGGAATTGAGAAGCTGCGAGAACGTTCAGCCATGCAATCGCATGCTACTCGGAAAGAATCCCGGCCCCGCAAACAACGGAGCGAACAAAAAGGATAAAGAAAAGGAAAAAAAGGGCCTCGTCGCCAGCGCTCAACAACAATCAGGTGACCCTAGACCGGTTGCTTGCCAAAGCAACAAGCGGCAACCCCTCCAGGAAAAGTTGAAACGTCCTTACTCGTTTCCTCAAGATAAAACAAGGGGACTGTTCGAGCTGGCAGTGTGCGACAGACTCATCAATCTGCCGGGTCCAAAACGTCCGTTGCGGTCAGGCGATGTTAATAATCCTAATTATTGCCCTTACCACCAAACAATAGGTCACCTGATCGAGAACTGCTACGTCTTCAAAAACTGGTTTGAAGACCAATACCAACAGGGCAAGTTTGCGCTGTCTGAGAACTGGAAGGTGAGTCCGCCACAACCGCACGCTCCGAAGAAGATGGATATGCCGGGGGCATCATGTTCATTCATGGAGAAGGACTCATAGACCGAAAAGTCAATAAACCAGATATTCGCCTCAAATACGGCGACAACGGACCGAAACGTCCTTAAACTAACAACGGACCGAGATGTCCTTAAACTAATGATGGACCGCAATGTCCTAAAACTTGCAAATGACCGAAATGTCTTTAAACTACTACCGCAACATTCTCAGGCTGACGAGAATATAAAAAAAATTAAAAAAAATAAACGGTATGTCCATAAGCAAAAAGGGCACGGATGAAAACCCGAAAGGGCTCCGTGAGTAAAAACAGCAGGACTACCGGCGAGTGTTCGTGAAAACCCGAAAGGGCGCGACCTCGTAAAAAAAAGAAGAAGAAGAAAATAAAAAGAATAAAAAAAAAACGGTATGTCCATAAGCAAAACGGGCACGGATGAAAACCCGAGAGGGCTCCGTGAGTAAAAACAGCAGGACTACCGGCGAGTGTTTGTGAAAACCCGAAAGGGCACAACCTCGTTAAGAAACACTTATAGGGTCCTCTCGACCCTATAAGGAGAAACCACCCGCGTGAGATCCTTACGACTCACAAGGGAACAACACACTTAGGAATCCCCACGATTCCTAAGGAGAAAATACACTTGCGAAATCCTCACGACTCATGAGGAGAACGCTCTTATGGGACCCTCACGGCTCATAAGATTTGAAAGTCTTAAGTTACAGAAACCTTAACCTGTTCTTAAGTAACCCCCACAATCTTCGGTATTGCCCTACAAGCGGCTCATATTGATCCTTGTATACAATTCACGGGCACGAATAAATATTTCCCTAACAAAGTCCCATCCGTGACTAGGGATATGCTTGTACAGCAAACAACACTTGTAGGTCCTCTCGACTTATAAGGAGAAAACTCTTTTGTAAGATCCTTACGACTTACAAGAGAACATGCACTTAGGAATCCTCACGATTCCTAAGGAGAAAACACACTTACGAGATCCTCACGACTTGTAGGGAAAAATACCTTTGTGAGACCCTTACGGCTCATGAAGTCAAAAGCCTTAGCCGACAGGACCCTTAACCCTGTTTACTAAGCCACCTTTGTTCAACATCGACAGAGGCAAATGATGATTCGCTCCTAGCAATATCCCAGTTGTAGCGATGCTGATGCCTAAACCGGTATCAAATCCCAAGCCCTTTCACGGCAAATGATGATTCGCTCCTGGCAATATCCCAGTTGCAGCGATGCTGATGCCTAAACCGGTATCAAATTCCAAGTCCTTTCATGGCAAATGATGATTCGCTCCTGGCAATAGTCCAGTTGTAGCGATGCTGATACTAAGATTGGCATCAGATTCCAAGTTCCACACTCGCAAAAAAAAAATCAGCGAGCCCAAAAAAAAAATGCATACGAAATAGCCGAAATGATGGGGCAACTCGCAATAAAAATCAGCAAGTAAAAATGTATTCATGCAAAATAGCCGAAATGATTGGGCAACTCGCAATAAAAAGCAGCGAGTAAAAAGAAAAATAGCCGAAATGATTGGGCACCGCGAAAAATAGTCGAAATGATTGGGCAATCGCGACCTTCGCGATATAAAAGCTGAAATGATAGAGCATCGCGGAAAGAATAAAAAAAAATGAAAGAATGAAACTTTTTGCCCTACAGGTAAAATCACATCGATCCCTGTATACAATCCAGGGGCACAGATAAGGAGGGAACCATACCTTCCCAACAGGCTCCATCAGAAAGCGAAGCCAAATCTCGACGGTTCATAGACAACCTAGAGACCATCTCGACATTTGTCGCAATATTACAGACACGATGTCAACAAATGAAGCAAACGAAGATCCCGAGCTTCAGGGTCTCAACGTCAACATCGACAACTTAGAGATCACCAACGGCGTTCCTTCGCAATCCAGCAGGGTGTACATGCAAAGTTAACAAAAGACCTCACGGTCGAAACAAGCGGAGCGATGGCAAAATCCCAGCTTCACCTCAGCATTCATCTCGATACAGTAGACGCAATGTCAACGATGGCATTCCTCTGCAGTCCAGCTGGAGGCAAATGCAATGTCAACAAAAGACCTCACGGTCGAAACAAAGCGGAGCGATGGCAAAATCCCAACTCCACCTTAGTATTCGTCTCGTTACAACAGACACAATGTCAACAACGGCATTCCTTCGCAGTCCAGCAGGGTGTACATGCAAAGTTAACAAAAGACCTCACGGTCGAAACAAGCGGAGCGATGTCAAAATCCCAGCTTCACCTCAGCATTCGTCTCGATACAGTAGACGCAATGTCAACAACAGCGTTCCTCCGTAGTCCAGCTGGAGGCAGATGCAACATCAACAAAAGACCTCAGGTCGAAACAAAGCGGAGTAACGGCAAAATCCCAACTCCACCTTAGCATTCGTCTCGTTACAGCAGACGCAATGTCAACAACGGCGTTGTTCCCCTCCGAACGGCGGCCGAGACGTTAGGACGTCCTGTGCCTGAGGTTCGGGGCAGATGCTATTTGGTTTTATCCGTCCACCTCTCCGAAGATGCCAAGTTGATTTATGGCACCGTGTATCGGAGGTTTAGACGGATGCGGCCGATGTAGCAGACTTAGTCAGATTCCCCCTCAGGGTGAGGGTTTTTTTGATTGTGGGGACACTCTTCCCTGCAGGCACAAGCCCCTGCAGTTAATTACGCTACCGCGTCGCGGTAACAACTTTCTCCTTCTCCAGAATTTCACTTCGTGTCGTGTGTGTTTGTTTTGTTTGTGGTTGCCCGTGGATTGTATACGGAGACTGAGTAATGCCGTCGCCCGTAGGACGTGGATTAGTCCAAATCCGTATTTACTTAGATTTGGGTTTGGTGTTTTTTTGTTTAAGGATGCATTAGTCGCGTTGCGACTAAGATCGACTTAAACGTTCGTTAAGGATACGTTAGTCTTGTTTTAGACTAAGATCAACTTAACATCATGATTGATTTAATTATCCGGCCGTCGGGACTCGTCACCTCTCTGACGTCGTTGAGGGATTACAACGACAGGCGTCTGAGGAGTTCAGAGATGTACCCTTGAACCAAAGTTAATTTGGAGTTTTATCGTTTATTTAAATATCTAAGGACACGTTAACCGTATTTGGGGTTAAGATCAACTTAGACGGGACCGTTTAGATCCAACAAAAGAGCGTTTGGGCCCTATTGTGCCAGTTTAGGGACATGGCGGTCCATCGCCAGTTTTAGGGACGTGGTGGTCCAATATTAGTTTAGGGACGTTCCGGTCCGTCGCCAGTTTAAGGACGTAGTGGTCCAATGCCATTTTAAGGACGTAGTGGTCCGATGCTAGTTTAGGGACGTTTCGGTCTGATATTAGTTTAGGAACGTTTCGGTCCGATATTAGTTTAGGGACGTTTCGGTTCGTCATTAGTTTAGTGGTCGCTGGGACCCGTCACCTCTTTGACGTCGTTGAGGAATTACAGCGACAAATGTCAAAGGAGTTCGGAGATGTACCCTCGAACCGGTCGTGAATTGGTTTGGGAGAGCCATTTTGCTCAATCAATTTAATTTAAGGACTTACAGCGAGGATTGGGTTAAGTCCAATTTTTTTTATTTATTTTAGGCTTTGCCTGACTAAAAGAATCAGTCCAAACAGGGCTCTGCCCCTTTATTATTTTGCAATTTGATTTGGGCCAGGCCCTTTTAAATAATGAGTTGCAGAAACTCAAGAATTTTCAAACAGGGCTTTGCCCTTATTGCAATTTAATTTGGGCCAGGCCCTTTTGAATAATGAGTTGCAGAAACTCAAGAATTTTCAAACAGGGCTTTGCCCCTTTTATTATTGCAATTTAATTTGGGCCAGGCCCTTTTGAATAATGAGTTGCAGAAACTCAAGAATTTCCCAAATTTAAGAACAAAAGTGCATGGCACTTTTGATCTAAATTTGGATCAAAGGAAAAACAAGTTCTTCTTATTTTCCCTGATTTCACAGAACCAAGGGTTCATATCAAGTGCAAGGCACTATTTATTTCTTTTTTTTTTATTTAATTATTCATTTTTTTTATCCTTTGTTCTTCAGAGATTTTTCTCTTTCTATTCTTCAAAAAGAAGATTTTACCTCTTTTTTTGTTCTTGAATAATCTTCAAGAGTTCTTTCTCTTCTCTTTTTTTTTCCAGAAGTTCTTTCTTCTCTTGATGATGATCCTTTGAATGAGGCCTGAGGTCTTATTTATAGTGCTCACAAATTTGTTGGATTTGTTAACAAAATCTTTCCTGAATAATTTTGGGAATTTTCCCACCATTGGATCTCTGATCCAAGGGTCCCTGTTTTACAGAAGAACAGAAAAGATTTACTTAAATTTTCATTCTGTTGCTGCGCAACTCACCAGCTCGTGACACGTGTCGCGCATCCGTGCGCTTGCGTAGTTGCGATTGCGCAACTGCGCAGACACGTGTCGCGCTTGCGTGCGCTTGCGCAGTTGCGATTGCGCAACTGCGCAGACACGTGTCGCGCATTCGTGCGCTTGCGCAGTTTAAGTCTTAATTATGTTTTCTGAAGAGCCTTGCTCTGATTGGACGCATTGTCTTGGGCGTTACGCTGCCGAATCAACTTCCGCCAAGTGGCAAATTGCGCGCTGCGCACGGGAACCGAAGCGTTGCTTCGAATTTTGAATTTTCAAAATTTAAGTAGAGCCTTGCTCTGATTGGGGGAAACAGATGCCCCCCCACCGTTGCGCTCACGTGGCGCGCGCGTGAGTGCAGCGGTGGCAAGATCCTGACCGTCGGATCGAGGGGTCAAGTGAACAGGCGCAGGCGCCTATAAATAGGACCCTTGGTCCTTGGTAATTCTTTACCATTTTCAAGAATTCGAATTTCAGAGCCTTGCTCTTACTTGAGAACTTCCAGAGCCTTGCTCTTGTGACTTCCCTAAGAACTCCCAAGTTCTAACCTTAGAACCATTCTAGGTAAAATTAAATTAATTTAATTTAAATTTAATTTAATTAACAGAGCCTTGCTCTCATAGATCTTTGATCTAAAGGAAACCCCTTTGGGGTTTCTTCAACAGAGCCTTGCTCTCAAAATTTACAGAGACTCTGTTCCTAGGTTTTAACCCATGAACAGAGCCCTGCTCACAGATCAACTAGAAAACTTTTTTTTTTTTTAAAGTTTCCATGGATCTTTAAGATCCCAAAATTTTAATTCTTAGGAGTTATAAATTTTTATTACTACTACAGAGCTAGGCTCTTTTTTAAGAAGTTTTATTCCTTTGAAACAGGAGTTTGACAAATGTCACTCTGTGGCAGAGCTTTGCTCTGAAAAGAGGAGATTTTCTCCTTGTCTCTAGGGATCCCCCCAATGAGGATATTCTCTTGGGGGTCTTTTTTTTATTGACTGATAGTCTCATCCAATGGTGGGATTGTCTCATCAAATGATGCGCCGTCATCTTGATTTTGTGGGTCCCCCTTTGGTCCCCTACCCACTGCATCACAGTGTGGAGCAAGATTTTTATTTATTATTATTATTTTTTTATTATATATATTATTATTTTTTTTTAAATGCTAAGCGTCAGGCCACTAATAATATATATATATTTTATGCAGAAAGGATGTCTGACGACTTGTCTTTTCCCTTCGTTCGCTCAGAAGGAGGGTTCCTACATGCACCAGTGGACCGGGTAGTGTTCACCTTGATTAAAGATCACGATCCTGAGTGCAAGAGACTTCACCTATGGGGAAGGTGGTACAGCCAGATTATCCAAGGCCGTCGCAGTTTTAGTTCCGCCTCGCCTTCCGAACCTATAGTTACGATCCCCTATGCGGATAAACCCCCGGTGGAGTATGCCGTGGAGGTTAAAAATTGGAATTCAGACGACCTCCTCCAGCCTGCAATCGGCGCTATTCCGGTGCAGCCGCCACCGGCCATAGATATCTTGGGAAGGCGAATCTGTCAGGGTGAAGCACGCCCTTGGGGACAGGCTTACAACATTGGATTGAATCCGCGACCGCTTGCTGGATACTTGCCATGGGCCCGGTACATTTTAGCGGCGAAAAGAGCTCACCTGACGAAGATTGGTTTATACTCTGCCGTCTACGTCTCGCTTTTCGAGTATCCTACTCCTCCAACGTGGTGGACAAAGGCCTTCATTGAACAATGGAACATCCCCACACATACTTTCCTGACAGCGGATAGGGAAGTTTCCATTTCTCTAGAGGAATTCGTTGAGCTTTCAGGTTTACCGGCGAGGGGGGAGCACTACGAAGAGTTGCTCCCTCCTGACGAGTACGTCTTTGCCACCAAGCAGGTGGTATTCGACCTAACTCCGGAAAATGCCATTCAGCATCAGCATCCGGGCCTGGTGAAGGTATTGGAGATTTACGAGGAGCTTCATTTGGAATTGGGCGACCGAGGCGTTAGTTTCGCGGACTTCATTGCTCGTTTTATTCGCCCGGAATTTTTATCAGAGCAGGGTGAGAAGTTCGCCCAACTTACTGACCCTTTTGGTTTCGGCCTGGACCGCCGACCTTCATCGGAAATTGATCAGCGAAATTTTTACCTTCCCGGCACTGCTAGCGTCCCTTTCTCAGAGATCGCCGTTCCTGGCATGGATGAGGAGACCTTCTTCATAGGGTTCTTAGGTCTGTGGCTGTGCAGCTTCGCGCTTCCCATGCACCCACGCCTTATGCGGTCTTCTGTCTTTTACCCGGCGCATCGAATGGTGGCCGGTCTGCAGTTATCAGTGGGGATCGCCGGGTTGGCTTACCTCTACAATGGACTTAGCGTAGTGGCGGACGCTAATGAGCCTGGGGTACAGCCTGCTAACTTTTCGATGCACTACTTCACATCTTGGATGGAGCTGCATGTTCGAGGAGTGTTTGGTGCCCATAAAACTCCTCCATTCTTTGAGAGATTCAAACTTCCAAGAATCATGCGATTGGTCGGGGCTTCCATTGTGTTTGCATCTCCGCGGGAGTCTAGGGGATTGCTTCTGCGTTCGCATCTAGTCGGGGCGAAGACCTCTTTTGTGGATAAGGTCATCACCATGGGTTCTGAGACCACTAAGTCGGTGGTGCCGCTGCGTGATGACTTTAAGGGCGGTGTTTCTGTGTTGAAGGCTCGGGAAATCCTCCATCTTTACTCCATTCGGCCGGGCTACTTGGTATTTAGGCAAAATGAAACGGCCCTCTTCATGAGATATAACCCGCATCGATTTGCCCGGCAATCGAGTTACAACCAAGGGGTCCCATTGGAAGCCTTCTTGGGAACACCTGCAGTCGGCCCAGAGGGGGTACGGAATGCGATGCATCACTTCATCCGGCTCAATACAGGCTCCTACTTTTTTATTAGTGAGCCCAGCTGCACCCCTAAGATACTCAATTCGTATGTGGCCTGGTACGCGCACGCGATGGGCCCAATCATCTTGATGGAGAAACGCCTACTGGTCGATCGTAGGGCTGCGCCTCCCGGCGGCGATCGCAAGGCTCCTTTGCAGCCCAGGGTTCAGGTTATCCCTCCGACGAAAGAGGCCGGAGCTGATCGACCACGCGTGTTGGCCCCTCCGCGTGGATTGCCACTGTCTACTACGGTGGATGCACCAACGGCGCCCCGTGCTCCGACCAAGACGGTTAAAGCGGCATCGCCGGAGTCGGGTGCAGGAGCGGACATCGGGACTCGCCGCCCGAAAGTGACTGCCAAAACTGGCAAGCGCAAAGCTGCTCCGAGTGGATCCAAGGCTGGCGAACAGAAGAAGAAGAAGTCCACCTTATCCCTCGACGCGATCCTTAACTTAGAGCCCACGGCTCACCCTGCCGAGGCCATATGCGAGTACGACAGCAATGAGGGTTTTGTGGTGGACCCTGAGGACACCAATTTAGCTGCCGCCATTGCAGCTTCGGAGCGATCGGCAAGGCTTGAAGCGATGTTGAGCAAACTCGCTGAGTCCGGTAATCATCAGACGCGTTATTTATTATTTCATTGCATTTTGTATCATTGTATTTAACTAACATTTGCTCCATTTTTAACAGGCGCTTCTACTGAAGAGGCTATCGCTGCCTCCCTGAAAACCTTCCAAGAGGAGGAGAAGAAGCGTACCCTAGCAAGTGTCGGTATGTTTTACCCCTTTCTCTTTTATAAGGAAAGTTTGTTGTCTTTTTATGATAGTCAACCTGACCTTCTTTTGTTTCTTTGCAGGGGTTGTATTAATCGACGCGAGGATCCTTCCCAAGCCCGTCATCGAAGTCCTGGCTTCGCTGCAGTTGCCACAAGAGCCTCAGCTTGATAGAGCGACGAGGGACGCCTTGAAGCATCTAGAGGCATCCCTGTATACGGGCGAAGAAGCCTCCCTTAAGGAGGCTCTGGTGGCATCTGTCTCATCGGCTCGAGAGGAGCGGAAGCGGTCAAGACGCGAAGCTAAGGCGCGCAGAGCTGCTTTGGCCGCAGGAGCGGGCCCTAGCACTATTCCTCATGCCGACACTTCTTCTGAAGAGGCCCCTGCCGCCCTATCTACTGCTCATAGGCAGGCGGCGCGCACGGTCCGGGATGCAAACGATAAATCCTCTTCAGGTAACTTTTCTTTCAGAACTTTGTTGTAAGAATTATCAAATCGTTGACTCATACGCACTCCTATTTGCAGGGCCAAGTCCGACTGAGGGGGAGGCGGAGACCGTCGAACCTCGGGGAGCGGAGGAAGCGGCGCCTGCCGAGCCTGAGCTGACAGTGAGCAACGTCATCGGGGCCATGGCGCCCGAAACAGAAGTTGAAGAATTCGCTGCCGAGAAGGTCATCGATGTCGCATCTGAAATGGCGGCAGGTGAGATGATTGTCGGACCGGAGGCAGGAGAAATCGAGGCGCCTGAGGCTGGAGATATCGCGGTGCCGATGGATGAGGCAACTATGACCGTAGGACCCGAAGGAGTAGTGGGTGAGGTGGCCACGATTCCTGAGGAGGAGCCAGCCGCTCCTTCTCTGGAATCTGGCAATACCCCAATCATAGCCCTCCCTGCGTATGGTTCCTTCCCGTCTCCCGGGCTTGCGATCACAACAACGGCTCCCATCGAGTCAGGTGATGAGGCTACGGGTGGTGGCCTGATGTCAGTAGAGGAAGGAATTGCCTCTGTCTCGGCTGGCAGTCCATCGGGTAAGTTTCGGGTTACTATTGTTTCCCCCCCTTTTTTATATATATCTTGTAATCTCCTCTAACAAGCTTGTCTTTGCAGGTGCGGCCAGTGCCGACGCTCCATTGCTTGAGGGAGCGCCGTCAACTACTGCTTTGGCGGTGGTCACTTCCCCGTTTTCCCTCGTGCCGTCGCGGATGTTGGAAGGTATGGACCTGTGACTCACAAGTTAATCTCTTAAACGTATAGTTCATGGACTAATGCCATACCATCGTGTCTTTTCAGGAGGGCTCTTTGATCATCTATATCAGGTGTTGCTCCCACACTTCTCCTTCCCCTCCGAGCTTACTTCTCCCTCTAGTGGCGTTGGTGAGTGTACGTTCAATATAGTATCTTCGTTCATTCCCTTTTCCTAGTAATTGAATGATTCTTGACCTTTCCCTTTCTTTATTGCAGTGTCACAAATCGAAGGAGGGGATGCCAGACCTGCCGCGCTACCGGCCCTCCCGGCTCTGCCGTCCGTTGCTGCTGGTATAGCAAACACCCCTCCTTTTTTGTAATCCTTAAATATCTCTTGAACCACCGTTTAATTATGTCTTGTTTTTGCAGCTATTGTTCCGGCTCCGGTCCCCTTTGATTCGCGCGTCCTTATACCGGCAAGCCCTTTCTTGAGGCGCCCGTCTTCAAAGGGTGCTGTGATGAGTCTAGGCATGCTGAGCGGGTATATCGAAGAGCTCAGCATGGATGCTCTCCCTTCTGCTATAGATTTCGCTGTGGATGTTAACCCAATGTTAGCGGCGCTCGTAACTTTTCACAACGAAGGCGTCGTTGAATCTTGGGTTAATCACTGCAGGGAGATCGAGGCCTGTCTATACCGGCTGGAGTTGACGCGCCCTTCTCCCGAAGTTTTAGCTCTGAGCACCCAACGTACAACTTGGCTCGAGCAAAGCACTTCGCACTCCCGCCACTTGGAGCAAGAAGCAGCTCAAAGACTAAGGGAATGCCAAAAGACCTCGAACGAAACGGCCCATCTGCGCGCTGAGGTTGAGGCAAATGCTGCCCAAGTGAAGACTATCTTTGAGGGTCTCTTGGAGCGCATCTCCCATGGGCTAAACTTAAAGCGGAAGCTTGACGTGGCTGAGCGCAATATCCCAAGTCGGGAGGCTGCTTATCAAGTCGTGAGGGAGCAACTTGCATCGGTCTTGCGGCAACGAGCCCAAGTGGAGGCAGAGTTGACGGTGGTAGCCGAGCAAGAGAAGGTGTGGAAGGACATATGCGAGCGATTGCTACATCTGTGCAAGACGCTCCCTTCCCAATAGCTGCCCTTGTATCAATACACTTGTAATTTTCTTTTTTGAATAAGATGTATACATTCTTTATTCTTTTGTATGATTCGCCATGTACTTGATTGAATTAATAAATAAAGATATACATTTTTTGCAATGTCTTGTATCATTTCTTTGCTTTCTCCTTTCCCTTATTATCAGCATGCTGTCTTGATAAACATGATTGACAGGTAACAGAGTAAGCATCTTGGTTTCTTCGAGAGATAGCGATGGCTTATGCCGCAGTTTCGGATCTGCTGCCTAAGACTTTTCAACTCTATGAGCCGTGAGGGTCTCAAAGAGACTTTTCTCCCTACGGATCGAGAGGATCTCGTAAGTGGATTTTCTCCTTAGGAATCGTGAGGGTTCACAAGTGTGGTTTTCTCTCATAAGTCGAAAGGACCTTATGAGAGAATTTCTCCCTCCTACGAGTCGAGAGGGCTCGTAAGCGGTTGTTTCCCTCTTTGTCGAGAATCGACTTCAGAGAGTGAGACCCGTGAATAGTATGCAAGAGACCATTTAGGATTGACTTGTAGGGTCCCATTACCCTCTTACGAGTCGAGAGGGCTCGTAAGCGGTTGTTTCCCTCTTTGTCGAAAATCGACTTTAGAGAGTGAGACCCGTGGATAGTATGCAAGAGACCGTTTAGGATTGACTTGCAGGGTCCCATTGTTCAGGAAGCGAGTTTTTGAATTCTTACTGCCCGAGATGTGAGTCAAAGAAGCTCTCGTCACGGAGTGTTTGTATCCGTGAGTTGAGAAGTTTTGCGAGGGATTATTTGTTTCCCAAGCGCCAAGGATTATTTGTGTCCTTGGGGTTTGAAACGAGTCGATGATTCCCACGGAGGCGCTGGTGGCTCTGCGAGTCGACGCGGATCAGAAGGCTCTCATCAAGGAGTGTTTGTATCCGTGAGTTGAGAAGTTTTGCGAGGGATTATTTGTTTCCCAAGCGCCAAGGATTATTTGTGTCCTTGGGGTTTGAAACGAGTCGATAGTTCCCACGGAGGCGCTGATGGCTCTGCGAGTCGACGCGGATCAGAAGGCTCTCATCAAGAAGTGTTTGTATCCGTGAGTTGAGAAGTTTTGCGAGGGATTATTTGTTTCCCAAGCGCCAAGGATTATTTGTGTCCTTGGGGTTTGAAACGAGTCGATAGTTCCCACGGAGGCGCTGATGGCTCTGCGAGTCGACGCGGATCAGAAGGCTCTCATCAAGGAGTGTTTGTATCCGTGAGTTGAGAAGTTTTGCGAGGGATTATTTGTTTCCCAAGCGCCAAGGATTATTTCTGTCCTTGGGGTTTGAAACGAGTCGATAGTTCCCACGGAGGCGCTGATGGCTCTGCGAGTCGACGCGGATCAGAAGGCTCTCATCAAGGAGTGTTTGTATCCGTGAGTCGAGGATTTTTGTTGAAGTCACTGGCTTCTTCGGTTGAAATGAACCGTTGAGGTTTGGCTTCGTCGTTTGACGGAATCCGCTGGGGAAGTATGGTCCCTTTTTTGTTTACGCCCTTGGATTGTATACAGGGATCGATGTGATCTTAACTATAGGGCCGAAGTTTTATCATTTCTTCTTTTTATCTTATTTTATTTCCGCGATGCTCTATCATTTCAGCTTTTATATCGCGAAGGTCGCGATTGCCCAATCATTTCGGCTATTTTTCGCGGTGCCCAATCATTTCGGCTATTTATTTTATTTTTACTCGTTGCTTTTTATTACGAGTCGCCCAATCATGTCGGCTATTTTGCATGCATACATTTTACTTGATACTTTTCATTGCAAGTTGCCCTATCATTTCGGCTATTTCGTATGCATGAGCGGCCTACTGGCTTTCGCCGTCAACCTGAAATTGGACACCGATTTCGGCATCAGCACCGCTGCAACTGGAACATTACCAGGAGCGAATCATCATTTGCCTCTATCGTTGTTGAACAAAGGAGGCTTAGCGACCAGGGTTAGGATCCCGTCGGCTAAGGCTTTTGACTTCATGAGCCGTAAGGGTTTCGTGAAGGTACTTCTCCCTACAAGTCGTGGGGATCTTGTAGGTGTATTTTCTCCTTAGGAACCGTGAGGGTTCCTAAGTGTTTTGTTCTTCTGTAAGTCGTAAGGATCCTACAGGAAGGTTTTCTCCTCATAAATCGAGGGGATTTATAAGGGTTGTTTACCATACGAACGTATTCCCAGTCATGGATGGACCTTGGTTAGGGAAATGTTTATTCGCGCCCGTGGATTGTATACAAGGGTCAATATTGAACCACCTGTAGGGCAATATTGGAAGTTTGTGGGGGTTTGCTTAAGCGCAGGTTTAGGTCTCTGTGACTTAAGACTTTGAAATCCTATGAGCCGTGAGGGTCCCATAAGAGAGTTCTCCTTACGAGTCGTGAGGATATCGTAAGCGTATTTTCTCCTTAGGAATCGTGGGGATTCCTAAGTGTGCTGCTCCTTTGTGAGTCGTAAGGATCTCACGCAGGTGGTTTCTCCTTACAAGGTCGAGAGGACCCTATAAGTGTTCTTAACGAGGTTGCGCCCTTTCAGGTTTTCACAAACACTCGCCGGTAGTCCTGCTGTTTTTACTCACGGAGCCCTTTCGGGTTTTCATCCGCGCCCATTTTGCTTATGGACATACCGTTTATTTTTATTTTTATTTTTATATATATATGTACATATATATATATATATATTTTTTATTTATTTATTTATTTTTATTCATCTCGTCAGCCCAAGGATGCTGCAGTATTAGTTTAAAGACGTTTCGGTCTGCTATTAGTTTAAAGACATTTCGGTCCGCCGTTAAGAGGGCTGGCTACTACTTATAAAGCTTGAGCTTAGGAAGATAGCGAGCGGACATAGTCGTCGTCATCTACCATTGACCTAGGCTGTGGCTCATTAAGCGTAGTATTTCTTTAGGAAGCGACCGTTTATTGGCCTGAAAGGCCTTTCACCGTGCATGTCCATGAGTAGATAGGCCCCACCTTGGTAGACTTTATCAACGATGTACGGTCCTTCATAGTTTGGCTCAAACTTTCCCCGCTTGGCGCGATTGGGGATCATGGGCCTTTTGACCACTA
The DNA here is from genome assembly GCA_030015575.1 of Agapanthus africanus. Classification (NCBI taxonomy): domain Eukaryota; kingdom Viridiplantae; phylum Streptophyta; class Magnoliopsida; order Asparagales; family Amaryllidaceae; genus Agapanthus; species Agapanthus africanus. The sequence goes on from CM057337.1 coordinate 998,979,501, forward strand.
GCACGAGTTCGCCTTGGTGGAATGTCCTCGGGCGGCTCAATCTTTCATATGAGCGCATCATCTTTGCTTTATAGGCTTCCAGATTTTGTTGTGCTAGAAGCCGTATTTCATCAAGGGCGTCAAGCTCTTCAAACCGAAGGTGAGCATTTTCTTCGTCCGTCAGCTCGTAGTGGACTGCCACTCGTAGAGAGGGTAATTCTATCTCGAGAGGGAGTACTGCTTCCGTCCCAAATACCAACGCGTATGGCGTTGTGTTTGTGGCCGTTTTAAATGTAGTTCGATACGCCCAAAGAGCCTCTTGCAATCTTTCGTGCCAATCTCTCTTATTTCGTGACACTGTTTTCTTCATGATCTTCGTCAAGGTCTTGTTGAAGGCCTCAGCTAGACCGTTAGCTCGCGGGTTATAAACTGAGGAATATCTCCAGTCTATATTGTGCTGCTGTGCGAAACGGCTAATTTTATGACTTCGGTAGGCTGGCCCATTATCAGAGATGATTCTTCTCGGGGTTCCAAACCGGTATATGACGTGCGTTCTGAAGAAATGGAGGATGTTCTCCGTTTTCACTTCCCTCAACGGTACCGCCTCTGCCCATTTGGAGAAGTAATCAGTCGTCGCCAAGATGAAACGATGTCCTTTTGACGATGCTGGTTCGATGGGACCGACTATGTCAGTTCCCCACATTTCGAATGGCCAACTAGCCACTGTTGGATGCAGTGGATTGGGATGCTGATGGATGAAGTCCCCATGAATTTGGCATGAATGACATTGCTTCGCGTATTCCAGGCAATCCTGCATCATCGTGGGCCAGTAGTAGCCCATCCGTTTTATTTTCAACTTCATCTTAGGGCCTGCTTGGTGGGAACCGCAGAGTCCGTCGTGAACTTCTTGGACGACCCTTCTCGCTTCGTCAGGTCCTAAGCATCTTAGCCACAGAGAATCGAATGACCTCTTGTATAGAGTATCGTTAACGAAGGCGAAAGACAGAGCTCGTTTCACAAGTCGATGCCTTATGGACGCTTCTTCGGGTATTCGGTGGAATTTGAAGTAATCTGTGAAAACTTCTCTCCAGTCTTCGGTCTTCTCATGGTCTCTTATTTGTAGGGTTGCCTGCTCAGTTGCTCCCTTTTCTTTATATGATTCTGGAGGTATTTCTGCTGGGGAGAGCACTCGACGGCTTTGTACCACGATTCTAACGTCATCGAGGTTCTCGTCAGCCAATTCTTTAGCAAGTTTGGCCAGTGCGTCCGCTTTGCTGTTTTCCGCACGCGGTATACTTTCCAACGTGTATGAGGGAATTTGGGTTAGCAGTTGCTGCACTTTTTCACCGTATTTTACCAATTCCGGTTTGCATGTTTGGTAATCGCCGTTCACTTGACTGACGACCAGCTGGGAGTCCCCATATATGAGGAGGCTTTCAATTCCCATATCAATGGCGATCTCGAGGCCTGCTATCAAAGCTTCATACTCAGCTTCATTATTCGTTCTCGGCTCTGTTAAGGAGAAGGCGAAGCGCATTATTCCTCCTTGTGGAGTCACAAAGATGAGTCCTACCCCCGATTTGATCGTTGGCATACTTTGTTTGTGCTTTTTCATAGAAGATGCTCCATCGAAATAAAGCTCCCAACGGGTATCACCACTGTCGATTGTGTCAAACGCATGTTTGTCTGGCAAATCGCAATTTAAAGGAGAATCGGCAGGTATGGGATGCTCAGCAAGGAAGTCGGAGATGGCCTGGCCTTTTACTGCCCTGAGAGGTTGATATGTTATCGAAAATTCCATCAAGAGCAGGGCCCATTTAGCGAGTCGCCCTGTCAATATGGCTTTTGACATTAGATATTTAAGAGGGTCCACCTTTGAAATAAGACGGACCTCGTGCGCCAACGCATAGTGCCTAAGCTTTGTTATTGCGAAGATCAACGCCAGGCAGTGTTTTTCAATGGGAGAGTAGTTGCTTTCTGCCCCCAGCAGGACTCGACTTAAGTAGTAGAGCGCTCTTTCTTTCCCCTGATCGTTCTCTTGTGCCCATAATGCGCCTAAGGAACCTTCGAGGGCGGTTGTATAAAGAATGAGAGGCTTCCCCTTAACCGGAGCAGCCAACACCGGCGGGTTCTGCAGGTATTGCTTGATCTCATCCAGTGCGCCTTGGCATTTTTTATCCCAAACAAATGGGGTTCCCTTCTTCATCAGGTGGCTGTAAGGACGGCACTTTCCTGAAAGGTTGGCTATAAATCGCCGTATATACGCGAGTTTCCCTTGGAGAGACCGCAGCTGTTTGAGAGTCCTCGGCGGAGGCATTTCCATGATCGCTTTAATCTTTGACGGATCTATTTCAATACCTCGGTGTCGAACAACGAATCCCAGGAATTTGCCCGAGGAAACCCCGAACGCACATTTAAGAGGATTCATCTTCAAGTTTTATTGCCGAAGGCGTTGAAACACGGTCTTCAGATGCTCGAGATGTTCCTCGTATGATTTGCTTTTAACCACGAGATCGTCGATATAGCATTCAACGATTTCGTGTATAAGGTCGTCGAAGATCTTTGTCATGGCCCTTTGATAAGTAGCACCGGCGTTCTTCAAACCGAAGGGCATCACTTTATAACAAAATATACCAAGAGGAGTCCTGAAGGCTGTGTGCTTCTGATCTTCAGGATGCATTTTTATTTGATTATACCCCGATGAGCCGTCCATGAAGGAGAAAACCTCATGAGTGGATGTGTTGTCTATCATCAGTTCGGTGACTGGCACCGGGAAATCATCTTTTGGGCAGGCTTTATTAAGATCCCGAAAGTCTACGCATATGCGCACTGTCCCATTTTTCTTCATCACTGGGACGATGTTGGCGATCCATTCAGGGTATTGAACTTCCTGGATGAAGCCAGAGTCTATCAGCTTTTTGACTTCGGCGTTGATGCTCATCTCAAGCTCGAGTCGCATTCTTCTCGGCGCTTGTTTGACTGGCTTGATGTCCGGGGATATCGCCAACTTATGTACAGCAATTTCTGGATCTAGTCCCGGCATTTCGGAATAGTTCCACGCGAAGCAATCTTTGTGCTGTAGAAGCACATCCTTTAACGCAGCCACCCTTTCTTCAGATAGCAGTTCGCTGATGAATGTCGGTCGCGGGTCATTTTCCGTCCCCAACTCAATTTTCTTGAGATTATCTGCAGTGGTATGGATTCCATCTTCCAGTTCTTTCGGAGCTGGGGGAAATTCTGAGATTACCTCATCGCTGCCGCTTTCAAAGCACCAAGGGAGGTTGTTCATGTCCTCGGACCCTTCTTTTAATATTGTTATCACATGGAAGGTGCGAATTTTCTGCCAATCCCAATGCAGAGTTGGTTTTATTCTTGTGTTTTCGGGTTCGTGCTTTTGCGGCGGCGCTACCCTCCAACTGTCAGACAACGCGAATTTGCCAAGCTGATATTGGTCCTCAACCCAATTCTTAAAGGTGAAGCAATCTTCAAGCGGATGCCCTACTATTCGATGGTAAAAGCAATACTTTGGGTTGGAGACTTCGCCTGCTTGTTCAGGGTGTTTAGACTTTGGCAACGTAAGCATTTGATGTTTTAGAGCGAGATCGAATATTTTCCTTGTTTTGTTCCGAGGAAATGAGTATGCTCGACCCATTTTCTTCCCGAGGGCTAAGTCAATAACGCTCGATTCTCGGATGCGTGGCTTCTTAGCTCTGCTTTGTGGTTGTCGAGCGCCTCTCTTGCCTTTCGACTTGTTTTTGTTCTCGCGTCGAACCTTTTTTGTAGCAGGTTGACAAGGAGCGGCATCTTCGTTCTTTACTGCCTGTTGGAGGAGGCGCTGTGTTTTAGCTTTCTCATAGATTGCCATTTCACGATCGTGATCATCTCGGGCTTTTTGACTCGCATCCCTTATAAGTTTGCTCATCTGGTCTTCAGACGATGGACTGGGCGGTTTTGTATCAGGAACTTTTGCCGGTTCAGGATTAGCATCCTCCCATTGAGCGTCCGCCTCTTCATCGAAGTCATACATGGCATAACAGCTGTTTACTAGCTCCCGCTTCTTTGGCCGGATGTACCCAAGCCCTTTGGTTTCTACTCTCCCGTTAGGCAGTTTGCATTGGGTCCCGGGGACGTTCCAAACCCTGTCATAGAATTTGGCCTTCCTAACAGTCTGTTCGAAGGGTATCCCTTGGCGCTTTAACAGTCGTTTCAAGCCTTCCGTATAATACCTAGGTAAACGAATGGGTTGAAGCCCGTCCAGCGTTGGATCTGCTCCATACCAGATTTCTTTCTCCACTTTATTTTCTTCAGAGCGGTAAAGCAGAATTGCTTTCTCTCTCTTTCTTCTGGGAGGGATATAGAATGTCCGCAACTCTTCTACACTGTAGATATTAAGTGCATCCAGTTCTTTATGGTGTCTAGGCGGCACCATGGCTATTTGTAGACTTCGCTCTTCATCAGCAGAAGTTTGTATTGACAGTCGAGCAGGGAATACAGCATGAACTTCATCCTCTGAATCACTACCGAAGATCAGCGAAGGAACGGATGGTCCTGGCCTGGCAGATTGGGATGGACCTGAATAAATTATATCCTCCTCCTCGGTGTCACTGCCGAAGACAGGGATGGTGGTATTAGTTTTGTTCTCCGGTTTGTGACACCTTTCCGTGTCTTCGAAGCTCGGCAAGAAATATTTGGCATCTTCATACTTGCGAACTTCGTTCACGGAAAACGGATTCAACTCTCCGGCCACAGTGTACTCGAGGCCATCCCTGGAATACTTCATGCACTGATGCTGTGTAGAAGGGATGATATTGTACTCGTGTAGCCATGGTCGGCCGAGCAGAGCATTGTAGCACGTCTTGGCATCTATAACATGGAATTTGATGTCTGTGACGAGCAACCCGAAGCGTAGCGTCAATATCACAGATCCAAGAGTCTTTGAGGATTGAGAGTCGAAACCGGAGATAGTGATCTTGTCTCGGGCGAGGTGTTGCATGCTCATGCAAATTTCTTTTAACACCCGTACATTGAGTAAATTGACGGACGATCCGTTATCGACCAAGATTTTACCTATCTTTATGTCATGGCAATATCCTGAGACATAAAGGGGGCGATTATGTTCACACGTCCCGAGGAGAAGGTCTTCATCACCAAAAGCAACGTCGGCTGTGTGCACTTCTTCCAATTCGTCTTTCATCTTTTCTTCGGCTAAGAAGGCTTGAAACTGGTCCGGATCTTGTAGCGCCTTAATCAAAGAGTCTCTGGCTTCCTTTGATAGTAACAAGGCATCAAGGATACTGAGCTGAGAGGGCAGTTTCCTCAGATGTGCCAGAACGTTGTAATCCACCTTACTTCTCTTCGGCGGGTTCTTGGCGTTTAGCTCTTCCAGAACTTGGTCATCTAAAACGATGTCTTCAGAGACCTTTTCTTTCCCTTTATCTTTTCTATTCGAGGGTCCGAGGTTCTTTTCAGGCAGTGTCCGATTCCACAGCCGGATATTTTCGCAAACCACTGGCTCCTCTTCTTTTCCCGAAGTTGACTCTTTAAAGAGAGGGGCAAGCTCTAGCTCCTCATCAGAGTCGCTCCCAAATGTAGGCACTTGTGACCTGGTAGTGTTAACCATGTGACAGTTGCCGGCAGTTCTTTCAATTCCTTTGGTCGTGCTTCTTTGCTCCCGACGAATCTTACGCTTTTCCCGTTTAAAGCGTTGTTGATTAGCGACGTATCCTTGCCACCATCTATCGAACGCTTTGCACTCTTGGGTAGAATGTGAGACCTTCTGATGATATAAGCAATAAGAGGGGTGCATTTCTACCACGCTAGTAACTTTTTCTTCTGAGGGTGGTAGCTTCATGCCCATCGATATGGCCTTAGCGAACTTCTTTTTTATCTTGAATTGGCTTTTGTCAGCGGTGGAGGCATTTTGCTCCAGTGGGATCATCTCAGCTCCTCCCTCAAGTCGCTGGCGCTTGGCCGCTTCGAATATAGCCGTCTCGCGTTCTTGATCAGCTTTACTTTTCAATCGAGCTTCACTAAGAAAGGCGTCAATCATTTCTATTGATAATTCCGGAACCCTTGACTCAGCATTTTCCTCCGGCGTTTGGGTGCCAGAAGTCCATTCATCGTTCGAGGTCGAGTGAGAGATCACATGACAACTCGCCACGTATTCCTTGGATTCATCTGACGAACTTTCCTCCTCATCTTCTTTTTGAAAGACGTGATCAAGGAAATCTTGGAGCGTAACGGGAGTCCGCGCCTTCTGGTTATATTCATCCAGCGCGTCGATTTGCTTTTGTAAGTCGGTGCGCTTGTCGCCAGGCTTCACGGGCTTCTTAGATTTCTTCTTCTTCTTTTTCGAAGATTTTGACGGCTGGTTATGAACGCTTGAACTACCACTATCGGTCTTCGGAGTCGGACGTGGCTTCAACATCCCCTCTATAACCTGCGGCTCCAAGGGGTTCTTCCACTTGACCGCTGGACAGGTCTGAAGATCATTTAGCATTCTCCTCGTTTTGGCCGATAATACGACTTCCCAGGGAGTTTCTTCAACGACGGAGCATGTTGCCCCCGGCGTATTTGTCCCCTTAGAGGCGTGGGGCTGCGGGGGATTTACCTTCCATTTGTCGGATAGCGCGAATTTGCCCTGGCGGTACTGGTTTTCAAGCCAATTTTTGAAAACGTAACAGTCTTCGATCGGATGTCCTAGCACTCGATGATAAGGGCAGTAATTAGGCTCATTGACGTCACTTGGTTGCGACGGACGTTTTGGATCTGGCAGATTTATGAGCCTATTGCGCAATGCCAGCTCAAATAACCTCCTCGTTTTATCACGGGGGAAGGAGTAAGCACGTCACATCCTGTCCTCAAGGGGTACGTATGGGCGCGTATTATTTGGACGAGCGACCGGCTTCGAGTCGTTCGGTTGTTGTTGGGCATTAGCGACGATGATCGCTTTTCCCTTTCCTTTATCGTTTCGAGAGTCCGGCTTCGGGAGAGGGGGTTTATGGCCCATCTGGTCCATCTGCGCCAATTTGTCGATCAAAGCCTGAAAAGAAGTCGGCTTGAAGAACATCATAAACTGCGAAATGGTTGCTTGTGGATCAAGGGTTCCAACAAACATTCCCACCGCAGGGGCTTCTTCTATACGCTGTTCACACTTAGACCATAGATTACGCCACCGTATAGCGTACTGGACCCACGTCTCGCCGGGCTTTACCCTGGCGTTAATCAGCGCCGTCATCGGAGTACGCTCACTGGCACTTGCAAAGCGTTGGGTGAAGAGCAGCTCCATCTCTGCAAAGGTTTTAATAGAGTCGTTGGGGAGCTCGGAATACCATTCGAACGCCGTATCTGATAAGCTTCCAACAAACTGGCGCATCAAGAGCTTGTCGTCGCCTCCAGTGTTACCACAAAGCGCCCTGAATTGGGCAACATGTTGATGGGGATTGCCGGTCCCCTTATAGACATGAAACTTAGGAATTGTGTAACCTGGCGGGTACTTGATTTGGTCATACCAGCCCGGATATGGCCGCCCCGTTTTTACAACGTGGCCGGCTGCTTCAGCCGCGTGATGGACCTTTTTTCTGCTGGGCTATATATTCGTCCAGATCAGTTTTAGAGATTGTATCCTCTTTAGCTGTTGATAGAACGGGCTGAGGGTTTGATGTTTCTCCCCTATCATCCCCAAGGACGATCGGGGGTTCTTCAGTCGGGGGCTCTGGTTGTATCATCATCCCTATCATGTCCTGGAAGAGAAGGCCCATACGTTGTATATTGGCTGCTTGTTCAGCAGCCTCTTTGTCCCTCTTTTCCAGTACTCTTCGAAGGAACTCGGCGTCGGTCTCTTCTTCTTGACGTTCATCTAAGGATGTCTCAGGATTCTCTTTTGGCCCCGTGAGTGCAGCCATTGTAGTCATCATCTCCTGAAGCTTTTGTTGTTGCTCCTGAGACTTGGTCACTGACCGAGTAAGCGGTCGGTGTCCTGCAGAAGTACGACTTTCTTCCTTCCCCGAAGCCATATAGACCGTATGAACTGTTATGCTCCCTGACTTGGGGCGTTTAGGTTCATCGCTCTTAGACTTTGTCAGTGTCACGGGAGCTTTTTCTGGCCTCTTCCTTTTATGGACCTTTGAGGTTGAAGGAGCCGTTGAAGCGGGCATTCTAGCATTTGTTGCCCCCTGCTGTTTAATGGGGCGGTTCTTGTCTTTTTCCCCTTTTGCCCTTTTCTGGCGACGGAAGTGGTCTGAGTCAATCACGGAGTCTTGAACCCTCCGCCAAACTTTATAAATTTTCGACGACAGCCGTTGAGGGGGCTGTTCCTGTTTCTTCTCCGGAGCTTTTTCCATGGGTGGAGGAGACCTTTTCAACGTAGCAACCGGGGAGTTCTTTCTCACCTTCCTCAGCAATTCAAAGCTGTTCCCAGTTGGAACAGCAGCATTGACCTCCACCGCCGGAGCAGGTGGGGTTAGCCCTGAGGGGGAGTTGCCCCCTGCTTTCCTTACTCGCTGCCAATGGCGACGTCGCGCACGACGAGCCGTTGGGACTGGCTCGGAAATCGAGATGGTTTCCTGCTGCCCCCTGTTTGAGCGTGGGGTAACTGCTGATGTCAGCCTATCGAAGACTGATGCCTTCTGACCAGCTGGGGGAGGAGTAGGAACCGTCAATCTTGTGAAGACCGACTCTCTAATAGGAGAAGCCGCTTCAACGTCTTCCGAAGCAGCGGCCGTTGCCCTCTTTGGGACAGCCACTTTATAGTTCTGACCCAGCCTGGTGAAAACAGAGGCTGTCAGCTTAGTAGCGGGTGACCCGTTGATAGGGGTCGTGGTAGCAGTGAGCCGGTCGAATACCGACTTCTTGTTCGCTTCTGGTGCGGATATCGGCGTAGAGACGCTTGTAGGTGGGACCATGGTCCCGAAGAACAAGCCGGTGGTGGCCTGAGTCACCTGGCCTACCGGCAGAGTCAGGAAGGAAGCCGCCTGGGGCCCATATGCTACACCTCTCGGTGAGGTGGAACGTCCGTTGCAGTGGCATTTCGAGCAGTTGGTGCAGTTGGTGGCCATTGAATGCTTGAGTTCTGTACCAGACAAAAGACCAAATCTTAGCAACTTGAAATCTGAAGGCAATCATTTAATAAACCGCGATTGGTTCGCGAAGACGACACACGAAGTGTGGAGTGGAAAGAGGAAGAGGTCCCACCGGGCGTGCCAGAATCTGTTCCCCTCCGAACGGCGGCCGAGACGTTAGGACGTCCTGTGCCTGAGGTTCGGGGCAGATGCTATTTGGTTTTATCCGTCCACCTCTCCGAAGATGCCAAGTTGATTTATGGCACCGTGTATCGGAGGTTTAGACGGATGCGGCCGATGTAGCAGACTTAGTCAGATTCCCCCTCAGGGTGAGGGTTTTTTTGATTGTGGGGACACTCTTCCCTGCAGGCGCAAGCCCCTGCAGTTAATTACGCTACCGCGTCGCGGTAACAACTTTCTCCTTCTCCAGAATTTCACTTCGTGTCGTGTGTGTTTGTTTTGTTTGTGGTTGCCCGTGGATTGTATACGGAGACTGAGTAATGCCGTCGCCCGTAGGACGTAGATTAGTCCAAATCCGTATTTACTTAGATTTGGGTTTGGTGTTTTTAGTTTAAGGATGCATTAGTCGCGTTGCGACTAAGATCGACTTAAACGTTCGTTAAGGATACGTTAGTCTTGTTTTAGACTAAGATCAACTTAACATCATGATTGATTTAATTATCCGGCCGTCGGGACTCGTCACCTCTCTGACGTCGTTGAGGGATTACAACGACAGGCGTCTGAGGAGTTCAGAGATGTACCCTTGAACCAAAGTTAATTTGGAGTTTTATCGTTTATTTAAATATCTAAGGACACGTTAACCGTATTTGGGGTTAAGATCAACTTAGACGGGACCGTTTAGATCCAACAAAAGAGCGTTTGGGCCCTATTGTGCCAGTTTAGGGACATGGCGGTCCATCGCCAGTTTTAGGGACGTGGTGGTCCAATATTAGTTTAGGGACGTTCCGGTCCGTCGCCAGTTTAAGGACGTAGTGGTCCAATGCCATTTTAAGGACGTAGTGGTCCGATGCTAGTTTAGGGACGTTTCGGTCCGATATTAGTTTAGGGACGTTTCGGTCCGATATTAGTTTAGGGACGTTTCGGTCCGTCATTAGTTTAGTGGTCGCTGGGACCCGTCACCTCTTTGACGTCGTTGAGGAATTACAGCGACAAATGTCAAAGGAGTTCGTAGATGTACCCTCGAACCGGTCGTGAATTGGTTTGGGAGAGCCATTTTGCTCAATCAATTTAATTTAAGGACTTACAGCCAGGATTGGGTTAAGTCCAATTTTTTTTATTTATTTTAGGCTTTGCCTGACTAAAAGAATCAGTCCAAACAGGGCTCTGCCCCTTTATTATTTTGCAATTTGATTTGGGCCAGGCCCTTTTAAATAATGAGTTGCAGAAACTCAAGAATTTTCAAACAGGGCTTTGCCCTTATTGCAATTTAATTTGGGCCAGGCCCTTTTGAATAATGAGTTGCAGAAACTCAAGAATTTTCAAACAGGGCTTTGCCCCTTTTATTATTGCAATTTAATTTGGGCCAGGCCCTTTTGAATAATGAGTTGCAGAAACTCAAGAATTTCCCAAATTTAAGAACAAAAGTGCATGGCACTTTTGATCTAAATTTGGATCAAAGGAAAAACAAGTTCTTCTTATTTTCCCTGATTTCACAGAACCAAGGGTTCATATCAAGTGCAAGGCACTATTTATTTCTTTTTTTTTTTTTAATTATTCATTTTTTTTATCCTTTGTTCTTCAGAGATTTTTCTCTTTCTATTCTTCAAAAAGAAGATTTTACCTCTTTTTTTGTTCTTGAATAATCTTCAAGAGTTCTTTCTCTTCTCTTTTTTTTTTCAGAAGTTCTTTCTTCTCTTGATGATGATCCTTTGAATGAGGCCTGAGGTCTTATTTATAGTGCTCACAAATTTGTTGGATTTGTTAACACAATCTTTCCTGAATAATTTTGGGAATTTTCCCACCATTGGATCTCTGATCCAAGGGTCCCTGTTTTACAGAAGAACAGAAAAGATTTACTTAAATTTTCATTCTGTTGCTGCGCAACTCACCAGCGCGTGACACGTGTCGCGCATCCGTGCGCTTGCGCAGTTGCGATTGCGCAACTGCGCAGACACGTGTCGCGCATCCGTGCGCTTGCGCAGTTGCGATTGCGCAACTGCGCAGACACGTGTCGCGCTTGCGTGCGCTTGCGCAGTTGCGATTGCGCAACTGCGCAGACACGTGTCGCGCATCCGTGCGCTTGCGCAGTTTAAGTCTTAATTATGTTTTCTGAAGAGCCTTGCTCTGATTGGACGCATTGTCTTGGGCATTACGCTGCCGAATCAACTTCCGCCAAGTGGCAAATTGCGCGCTGCGTACGGGAACCGAAGCGTTTCTTCGAATTTTGAATTTTCAAAATTTAAGTAGAGCCTTGCTCTGATTGGGGGAAACAGGCGTTCCTTCACAGTCCAACATGGTGTACATGCAAAGTTAACAAAAGACCCCATGGTCGAAACCGAATGGAGCCACGGCAAAATCCCTAGTTCCCACCGCAACATTCGTCTCGATACAGCAGACGCAATGCCAGCAAACGAAGCAAAGGCTAAATTCCTAGCTTCAGGGTCTTGACGACAACTCATATAAAGCCCGAAAGACTATCGGAGATCATCCCCACACCAGCGCGGAGTGGTTATGACTCATCGGGGCTCACCAAAATAAGCCTAACCTCAAGTAAAAAGCGACATGGCAAATTCCTAACGCTTGCTCTTCCGACGGTCAAACTGCCAAGGAGGATTGCTTGAAGACGTCTTGTCCAGCCCCCGAAGGGATCAGAGACACGGCAATCGCAGTGCTACTCGAACAGCACGATTGCCTATCGAGGACTATATCAGCTTATGCGACGGTACGATGGCCAAAACCCTAAGTACCACCAGGCTTAACGGGCTTCTGTCGTAAAGAGCAGAGGTTAAATGCGACGTTAAGATGTTCTTGCGAGAAACGCTCGATTCGTCTCGACTTGCGGAAAAAATTGTTGAGGCGGCTCGACTCGTGAGATAAAGCCTTAGGCAGTGGGCATAAAAGAAGCCTGTTTCCTAAGCACTGGGACCCTGCAAGTTGGCCCAAACCGGTCTCTTGCATACCATCCACGGGTCTCACTCTCCAACATCGAACTTCGACAAGGAGGGAAACAACCGCTTACAAGTCCTCTCGACTCGTAAGAGGGAAAATTCTCTTGTAGGATCCTTACGACTTACAAGAGAAAACCACACTTAGGAATCCTCACGATTCCTAAGGAGAAAAACCCACCTATGAGATCCTCTTGATCCGTAGGGAGAAAAGTCTCTATGAGACCCTCACGGTTCATAGAGTTGAAAAGTCTTAGGCAGCAGATCTGAACCTGCGGCCTAAGCCCTCGCTATCTCGTGAAGAAATCAAGAAGCTTACTCTATTACCTGCTAATTGTGACGACATGCTGAGAAAGAGGAAAAGCAACAGAAATAGCATCCGATTTACATTTGATCAAGCGTTCAAGACACATTCATTCATGCATGGGCAAAAAGACTCAGGACAAAAGATATATAATAAAGACAAGCTGAGATATAAAAAAAATTTCCATTAATATTGCCCGAAGTTCTTACAGTCATAAAAACAATAAACGAAAGTTACAATGGAATAACCTCAGATCCAGGGCATGGATTGAGGAATTCAAAAGCGACCCTATCTATGACTTTCCAAGCCTCGCGGACCATCCTAGTGTGCTTCCTTTCGCGAGCACAAGCGTCAGGGTCCCTCCCGATGTCTTCCACCCTCCGATAAGCAGCGAGTATGGCAGACTGTTGAAAGATCTCGTGTAAGAGGTCAATAAGACTGTCTCGCCGTCTCTTCGAGATAAAGTTCAATAGGTACACAGAGTGCACCTTGTCCTCAGCGGCATCCGACGCCCTAAGTGGCACGCCGGAACAGAATAGGGGAAGTGCTTCCCAGATAGCTCCCACGATAAATTTAAGAAGAGAGGAACGTCGGGGAAGCAGTGGACCATTGTATGCGTCGAAGTGACTCATTATTTCAGCACACTCCTCGTTTGTGAACTCCCGATTTTGAGAGCGGCTAAGTCGGCGGATGTCCTCATGAGAGATGATCTCGTTAAGAGCATACATGTGGGCGTTCATTGTTCTTGTGAAAGAGGATCAACAGAATTATCAGAAAGACTGATTAAGCAAAACGATATAATGCACTGAGGAATAAAATGCCATCTTTAAGTTCCAAGATCCATGAAGAATTCTTAAGAGTTCTTCTATATGATTTGGGAGGAGCAAAGCTCCATTAATGAATTAAGAAAATCCAAGGAAAATCTTTCAGAGAGCAGAGCTCTATGGAACCCTAGTAGGGTCCCCTTTAGTTCTCTTTAGATCCTTTTAAGACCTGTAGAGCAAAGCTCTGCTAAGTGAAACCCTAAATAGGTTTCCTTTAGATCAGGGATCTATTGAGAGCGAGGCTCTATCAATGAAAATTAATTTAATTTAATTTAATCCAAATTAAAATTTTCACCTAAAAGTTTTAAGAGTTTAACTCTTAAAGTTCTTGAAAATAAAGAGCGGGGCTCTGAGTTCTGAAAGTAAAAATTTAGAGATGAGAATCATCTAAGGGACCAAAGGTCCTATTTATAGGCATCAAGTGCCATTTCAGCTACCAAGGGATGGCGCGACGGTTTGAAGTCTGCCACCGCTGCGCTCACGTTAGGAGGCCACGTAAGCGCAACGGTGGGGGGGCATTTGTTTACCTCAATCAGAGCAAAGCTCTGTTTAAATTCCAAGGTGGGAAAAGAAGTAGTGCTTCTGTTTTTCTCCAATCAGAGGAAAGCTCTGTCTTGAAAATTAAAGAGAAAATTAAAGTTAAAATAAATGAAGTAACGTACTCCATAAGAGCAAAGCTCTATAAAAGAATAAGCAAAAAAAAAGCTGCTGTGCTGCGCGACACGTGTCAGCGCAACTGCTGCGCTGCGCGACACGTGTCAGCGCAGCGCACAGTTGCGCAGCGTCAAAAAAAAAAAAGCGCTGCTGCGCTGCGCGACACGTGTCAGCGCAGCGCAATTGTGCGCAGCGCCCAAAAAAATAAAATTGCGTAAGCGCTGTTGCGCTGCGCGACACGTGTCAGCGCAGCGCAACTGTGCGCTGCGCGACACGTGTCCGCGCAGCGCAACTGTGCGCAGCGCTGATTGGTTGTGATTTTTAGCGTGCTTGCGCTTTCTAAAAGATAGATCAAAAATATTTGTAAACCGCAATCAAGCACGGCGTCGCTTTGCAGCTAGCCGGTGAGTACGGGTCGGTCCACAGGGATGTTGTGAATTTCCTAATCGCGCTAACGAGTTAATTCTGAAGGGTGTTCGGATTGATTATTAAATCTAAAAATTGAAGTTGTATGATACTAGGATTAGAAACTTGCTAGGATTAGGTTTAGGGAAAATTTGGTAAACAAGGATCTACATCTCTTTCCATTGCCTTTAATTAAATATATCATATTAGTGTTATGGTAAATCTTAACAAAGGGGATTAGGATGATTGGGAAGATTGATTCTCCCTCTAGATCCTTGTCCTTCCTTTCTTAATTTTTACCCTAACCTCCATGGAAAACCTTAAAATCTGGGCCTTTATACTACGGTATCACAGCTACCTCGAGGGTAGAGTGCCGTAGGGAGCGGAATAAGAATGTATGCATGGAGTTCTAATTTTCATAAAAGTTTGGCAACGAAAAGAGATGGGAGATCTTCATCTCTCAAATCCTTCCCTATTCCTAACCCTAACAAGCGAGAAAACTACTCGCTCATTGAGGGGATGAAAAAAGACATGATTTTATTAAAGAGAGAAAATATCGATTGCAAGTTAATAAAAGCTAAACTAAATTAAACTAAGGCGAGAAAATAATTTACCTAGAGCAAATATGAAAAACTACAACTACTGCAAGGAAAATAACCTACTTACTGATGCATCTCTCCAATCATCAACGCAGGGTTGTCAGATCTGAATTCATGAATTGAAAAGAAACACCGATGCTCTCCAAAAGAATTCTAAAATTTATTAATGAAGGGAGGCATGAGAAATTACAATGAGTAGAGTTCCTATTTATAGAGAATAGGAAACCCTAGGTTACAATTGATTTGCATGTCTACATTTACCAAAATATCCTTAGGAAGAC
The DNA here is from genome assembly GCA_030015575.1 of Agapanthus africanus. Taxonomy (NCBI): domain Eukaryota; kingdom Viridiplantae; phylum Streptophyta; class Magnoliopsida; order Asparagales; family Amaryllidaceae; genus Agapanthus; species Agapanthus africanus. The sequence goes on from CM057337.1 coordinate 998,994,731, forward strand.
CTAGTCAAAGTAGACTTCAAGCTTTGGTAAAATTTTATGTCTCTTTAAAAGAAAGTATTGGGCCTTGGTTCTTTGGGCTTCCTTATTATTTGGTTCTTTGTTAAAATAGCTTCTATGTTTCTTCCAGATCTCCAGTGAATAATTGCGGTGGGCTTTTAACCGTTCGCTTTGTAATCTTGGACCTTGCATTACCTTGTACTCTGTGAATTTTATGTTTGATGTAGGCTTGATCAAGAGTCTTCTATTTGTTGGTCAAAGTCCACTTTTTGTATCATCTTTTGTCTTTTTCACTGTTTTCGCTTCAAGAATCTGTAACCTGTAATATGTAGCAGACATGCATCAAAAGCACCTGTTTATCATTGTAAAATGCATAAGAATGGGGAATAGAAAATGCAATATTATGGTATGAACAAATACCCCCAAACTTATCTTTAGCTCGTCCTCGAGCAAACTTATTTTTTTATTCTCGATAAAAATCTAACCTAGCCGCACTTTCGCAGGGAAACGCGATTGCACTGAGCTCGTGCAACAAGCCGTTAAACCTCTAGGTGTCCCTAGTAGGAGGAGTGTTGTCTCCTGAGGGTTTTCAGCGGATACTACCCACAAAATCCTATCAATTTGGCTTTTTCGACTTTTGTTTTCCAATTAGGTTTTCTAACAAGGAATTCTATTATCTTTCGACTCGCAAATTATCCACCCACATTCTTCACACTTCCTCATCATTTAACTTAAGATTATATATATCATGCAGATCTACTTAGCTTTCGGCATTTCCTAAGTTTTCCTTCTAGGGTTCCATTTCCACTTAGGAATTTCTATCAACTCCATTAAAGATACAAGTTCTATTCTTTATTCCTCTCTCTTATCTAAATTCCAATCACATATCCCCACGTGTGTGTATAAATCACCTCTACACTTGGAAATTCAAATCAAGCAATCGTACTCTCGTCCTTTGTCCAAAGCACTTCTTAGTAGGTGAATTTAAATGAAATTTGCTTACACATCCTTCATGCGACCGTTAATACTTCTTGAGGTACCAACGACCGATTACAAAATGCGTTTGCACTTTAAAGCATACTTCCTAGTCTTTGCAACACCCAAGGCTTTAGCAGTGACTCCCAAACCAGTTGGTCTAAGGCACTAGGTGATGAAGCACCCTCGCTAAGTATTTTTCTATTTTTGCAGCCTTAAGTAATCACAAAATCCAGTGTCCATTTTTTTTTCATTCACACTTTTTCATACTAAGGACTTTAGACAAGAGCATTTCAAGGTCTCTTCTACTATTCCAAGTTTCAAGGTGCGTGATTGTGCAAATTGTAGGGTATACATTTTCAGAATCTAGACTTAAGCTAGAAACTATTTTTCAAACTTATACTCTAATAAGAACATCAATACTCTTTCCTTGTTTCGACTTAGCCCAAGAAGTGAACCCAAAATTTGCCTATTTCTAAATAAACTACAAGGCATATACTTTCTACCGTTAAACTTTAAGGAAGGTTATTTTTAGGGTTTTTAATTCACTAAGTCTAAGATCTAGTTGTTCCTAGCCAGTTAACCTATCTGTCAAACTCAAGTCAATTAGCCAAAATTGAATACATTAATTTTTATAATTTTTGAAATTTTTCAAATTTTTATGGGTTTTCAAATAAGCATGCAAATGCAAAAATATGTACAAATGAATGCGAAGGAAGAAGACGTACCGAGCATACCCCCAAACTTGAACTTGACAGTGTCCTCACTGTCATGCTAAACCAAGAGGGTCAAAATGCCGATACTCCCCTGTTTATTTATTTATAATTTTTTTTTATTCTTTTAATGTTTTGAAATTTTTATTTTATTTTTTTATAGAAAAAGAAAACAAAAAATATATATACAGATATACAAAGGTTCCCCCCAAACTTAAGCTTGGCCTTACACAAGCCAAAGGTTAGCACCAACCATTCAAAAATTCTATCGGGGTAATGGTAGAGTTGGTGAAAGAATGGAGTGGAAAGAAAAGAAATGAGAAGCACACGAGACCGAGTGGAGAGAAAGGGATAATATGGTCTCGGTGGAGGAGAATGGCGGAGGGGAAGAAGAAATGGTAGGGGTTCTACTTCTTCGAGTGGAGGTTGATTAATCACAAAATCCATATCATTTAAGAATGTGAGTTCGTCGGCGAAAATATCTTCGAAACTTTCCTCGAAGGTCCAATTGAAAATTATCGAACTCAAAATGTCGGATTGTGATTCATCAACACTCGATATCATTAAAGGAAGATTAGAAGAACCAAAGAAAGTGGGAATACGAATTTGAGGGTGTGGATGGAGCGTATAAATTAGCACAATTTGTAATGACCGATGTGTAAAAAGCGATTGTGCTAATCTATCAACCCGCGAAAAAATGAGATTAAATCCCTCAAGAGTCGTGAGCAAACATGGGTACGTCGAACTAGGTATTGGAGATGAAAGCGTAACGGTCTCTTGCACAGTCGAAACGATAGGAAGGACGGAAGGAAGTGAGTGAGGAAGGGTATCAGTTAAGGATTTAGGAGGGTGTATTGGAAAATTCGACACATCAAACGAAAATGGTTCAACCTCAATATTATCCTCAGTACTATCCTCATAATTCTCCTCAATATTTTCCTTAAAAATTTGCTTATCCATGCCAATATCATCAAAATCAAGACGCATATGAGATTCGGGAGAAACATTTAATAACTCGGAATGATGATTTGAACATAAAATTTCAATTAAATCGACAGGTTCATTATCCGAAATATTCCCGGCGTCTATATCCTCAATCAAGTGAAAGTAAATTTCTTTAGACACCTCCTCAAAAGCATGGATGTTTATCAATGTAGGTTCTAGAGTGGAAGTGTAAAGGTCGAAAGGAGTAGGTGCGGTTTCACTCGACAGGGGTTCCTCACAATCTGGCAAATCAAACACTACAAAATCACACAACTCATTTTTATTTTCAACCGGTGAACTATTTAGGGCAATCGATGGAAAACAGGAGTTGTGGGCTTCAATTGGGTAAGGGTGGGTTTGATTTGAAAATCCTCTCTCAGTCTCACTCAGTCCAACCACCTCCTCATACATTGGAAAATTTGGAGTTAGTTGGAAACTAGCTACCGGTTCACTAGGTCGCATAAGGGTGGCCACGGACGCTTCCACATTCCTAACCATTTTGTTTGTTGCTGCGATATACGCCTCCAACGCCTCTTCCAAACTAGACTTGGGTGGTAAGGGGGTTTCGGTAAAAGATTCGAAATTGTTTGGATATGTGAAACTCCCTAATGGCTGTGTAGAAGCAGTGTCTAGTGAAGGTGGAAAGGTCGGGTAGGACTGGTAGGAAGTGGGTGATTGGACTGGGGTAGGGTCAACATGTGGATAAAAAGGTGAATAGTCTTGTTGATCCCTAGAACTAGATGTGTGGAGAGGGGTGAAAGATCGACTACGAGATTGAGCAATATGCTCAGCAATGGACATCGGCCTAGGAGTGACAGAAGGGCTTGAAAAGGTGGTATCAACATATGGAGGTGGTAAAGGTTGACTTGGTTGACACAAAGTGGGTTGAAAAGTCAAACTGTTTCTCCTAGACGCTTCTATTTGATCTTTCAACGATATTTTAGGCAAGGAAGGATCGTCTTTAAATTGACAGAACAAATTGCCGAACGACGCAAAATTAGGTTCGGGATGCCAAAGTTCGGCTAATGATTTTTTATGTGGGGTACCCATGTTAGAAGAAGAAAGGTGACAAGAAGGGAGGTTGGGTGGTGCAAGGATTTCCGAGCGACAAAAGTTGCAAGTATTTTTTTTTTTAAAAATTCCTCTTATTTTTATTGTTTTGCAAAAATTTTCGATAAAGGGCTTAGACACAAATGCAATCAACCAGAAATGCACAATCAGGCCTAGATCTAGGGTCACCTAGGTCAGCTAGACAGCTCCTAACTGTTCCAAAGGGCTAGAAATAGGACCTCAAACCGCCTCTTCACTGGCAAGTACGGCCAGGTAAGTGGGAAGGAACCACCACTACAGTGGGCCTAATTAATAACCACTAGCCTAGACACCGCAATGTCAGTTAGGATAAACGGTCGATGCCTATACTAGTCCTTTTCCTATTGAGCTCGATGTCCTTAGGTCTGAGTCTAATATTTTTTAATTAATTGTGGTCAATGCACATGCTGCAGGCAAATTTACAGAAGATATATCAAGATTTGCAGAGGAGGAGAGAGAAAACTCACAGAAATTTGCAGTGGCAGAACAGTTTTTTTTTTTTTTTTAATACCGCGCTTCTGCCTTTTTTTCTGGCAACCGATCTGTCGCCACCACCGCGGAACCGCCGCTAAGTGCCGCCTCCGACCGCGGATCCGTCGCGGGTTGGAGCCTTCGGCGGTTTTTTTTTTTTGCTCTCCAAAAGATCGCTGCTGTTCTTCTTGTTGACTCGGTCCTCCAAATTTTTTTCTGTTCCTCTGTTGTTGCAATCTTCTGTTGATAGGATCGTCTATTTGCTGTTTTGATCTTTGGAGATTTCCAGATCCGAACTTGATTGTAAATCCTGCAAAATTCAAACAACAAAGTACCCTTTCCAAAAATAACAAATGATATATTTTTATATTTTTTGGATATTTCAGATTTTTATGATTTTTTTTTTAATTTTGATTAACCCGAAATCGCGAAAAGAAAATTCTACGCCATCCCCGGCAACGGCGCCATTTGATTGGTTGTGATTTTTAGCGTGCTTGCGCTTTCTAAAAGATAGATCAAAAATATTTGTAAACCACAATCAAGCACAGCGTCGTTTTGCAGCTAGCCGGTGAGTACGGGTCGGTCCACAGGGATGTTGTGAATTTCCTAATCGCGCTAACGAGTTAATTCCGAAGGGTGTTCGGATTGATTATTAAATCTAAAAATTGAAGTTGTATGATACTAGGATTAGAAACTTGCTAGGATTAGGTTTAGGGAAAATTTGGTAAACAAGGATCTACATCTCTTTCCATTGCCTTTAATTAAATATATCATATTAGTGTTATGGTAAATCTTAACAAAGGGGATTAGGATGATTGGGAAGATTGATTCTCCCTCTAGATCCTTGTCCTTCCTTTCTTAATTTTTACCCTAACCTCCATGGAAAACCTTAAAATCCGGGCCTTTATACTACGGTATCACAGCTACCTCGAGGGTAGAGTGCCGTAGGGAGCGGAATAAGAATGTATGCATGGAGTTCTAATTTTCATAAAAGTTTGGCAACGAAAAGAGATGAGAGATCTTCATCTCTCAAATCCTTCCCTATTCTTAACCCTAACAAGCGAGAAAACTACTCGCTCATTGAGGGGATGAAAAAAGACATGATTTTATTAAAGAGAGAAAACATCGATTGCAAGTTAATAAAAGCTAAACTGAATTAAACTAAGGCGAGAAAATAATTTACCTAGAGCAGATATGAAAAACTACAACTACTGCAAGGAAAATAACCTACTTACTGATGCATCTCTCCAATCATCAACGCAGGGTTGTCAGATCTGAATTCATGAATTGAAAAGAAACACCGATGCTCTCCAAAAGAATTCTAAAATTTATTAATGAAGGGAGGCATGAGAAATTACAATGAGTAGAGTTCCTATTTATAGAGAATAGGAAACCCTAGGTTACAATTGATTTGCATGTCTACATTTACCAAAATATCCTTAGGAAGACCTAGTCAAAGTAGACTTCAAGCTTTGGTAAAATTTTATGTCTCTTTAAAAGAAAGTATTGGGCCTTGGTTCTTTGGGCTTCCTTATTATTTGGTTCTTTGTTAAAATAGCTTCTATGTTTCTTCCAGATCTCCAGTGAATAATTGCGGTGGGCTTTTAACCGTTCGCTTTGTAATCTTGGACCTTGCATTGCCTTGTACTCTGTGAATTTTATGTTTGATGTAGGCTTGATCAAGAGTCTTCTATTTGTTGGTCAAAGTCCACTTTTTGTATCATCTTTTGTCTTTTTCACTATTTTCGCTTCAAGAACCTGTAACCTGTAATATGTAGCAGACATGCATCAAAAACACCTGTTTATCATTGTAAAATGCATAAGAATGGGGAATAGAAAATGCAATATTATGGTATGAACAAGCGCCAAAAAAAAAACAAAAAAAAAACTGCGCGACACGTGTCACGCTCTGGAGCATTTGCGCCAAGCAGAATTAAAATTCTGAGAAATCTTTTCTGTTCTTATTAAAACAAGAAGATTTTCTTCTGTAAAACAGAGGCTTTCGGATCAAAGATCCAACAGTGGGGAAAATTCCCCAAATCACTCAGAGAATTATCTCTTTAACAAATTTAACTAATTTATGGGCAATATAAAAAGGTCCCTAGACCTCAATTCAAATCATCAACATTTCTTGAAAAAAGTCAAGAGCTTCAAACAGAGAGAACTCTGAGAAAAATTTGAAGAAAAAGGTAAAAATCTTTATAAGAGAGAAGAAATTTCTTCTAATAGATCATTGATCTAAAAACAAGATCAATGATCTTCACATAATAAATAGTGCTTTGCACTTCTTATGAACCACTGGTTCTTTAAAACAAGAAAAACAGAAATAAAAAAAAATAGTGCTTTGCACTTTTATGAACCTTTGGTTCTCTGAGATAAGAAAATACTTGTTTTTTTTTAATATTTAAATCAAATAGTGCTTTACACTTCTTTTATGAACCATCGGTTCTTGAATCTAAAAGGTTCTTAAATTAATAGTGCTTTGCACTTTTATGAACCTTTGGTTCTCTGAGATAAGAAAAACAAGAAAAAACTTGTTTTTTTCTTAGATCTAAATCAAATAGTGCTTTGCACTTCTTTTATGAACCATCGGTTCTTGAATCTAAAAGGTTCTTAAATTAATAGTGCTTTGCACTTTTATGAACCTTTGGTTCTCTGAGATAAGAAAAACAAGAAAAAAACTTGTTTTTTTCTTCTTAGATCTAAATCAAATAGTGCTTTGCACTTCTTTTATGAACCATTGGTTCTTGAATCTAAAAGATTCTCAAATTAATAGTGCTTTGCACTTATAAATCTGCTCTGTTGCGCTCTTTGATTGGCGCAAAGCGCCTGAAAATACAATGCATTTTCTCTGTTAAAAGGGCCAGGCCCAAATCAAAATGACCTAACAGGCCAAAATAAATTCCCAGGCAATAAATGGGTAGAGCCCAAATAAATTGATGCTTTGCATCCTTTATACAAGGGCAGAGCCCAAATAAAATTGATGCCTTGCATCATTCCTAAAAGAACAGAGCCCAAAACAAATTGATGCTCTGCATCCTTTCTGGGCAAAGCCTAAATAAAAATAAAAAAAAGAAATGCAATGCAAAAGCAAATAAAATGTTGAACATTTTCAATTGGACTTAGCCCAATTTTGGGCCGTAAGTCCTTAAATTAAATTGACTGAGCACGACTGCTCTTTTAAATTAATTTATATCCGGTTCGAGGGTACATCTCCGAGCTCCTCTGACACCTATCGTTGTAATCCTTCAATGACGTCAGAGAGGTGACGGGTCCCGACGACCACATACGTCAATATGGACTGCGGGGTCCTTAAACTCGTGGACCGAAACGTCCCTAAACTAATATCGGACCGAAACGTCCCTAAACTAATATCGGTCCGAAACGTCCTTAAACTGGAATATGGACCACCACGTCCCTAAACTGGAATATGGACCACTATGTCCCTAAACTGGCACAATAGAGCCCAAATGCTCTTTTGTCGGACCTAAACGATCCCGTTAAGTCGATCTTAGTCCCAAACTGGACTAACGTATCCTTAACAACCGTTTAAGTTGATCTTAGCCTCAAATATGGCTAACGCATCCTTAAACCTTCAAACAAACTTTAGTCCCAAATTGGACTATAAATTCCCCCAATCAACTTTGGCTCAAGGGTACATCTCTGAACTCCTCGGACATTTGTCGTTGTAATCCTTCAACGTCGTCAGAAAGGTGACGGGTCCCGACGACCATACATGCAATGGACCACTATGTCCCTAAACTGGAACAACAGAGCCAATTGCTCTTTTGTCAGATCTAAACGATCCCGTTAATTTGATCTTAGTCTCAAACTGGACTAACGTATCCTTAACAAACGTTTGAGTCGATCTTAGCCTCAAAAATGGCTAACGTATCCTCCAAACAGACTTTAGTCCCAAATTGGACTATGAATCTCCCAAACCGGAACAATAGAGCCCAAACGCTCTTTTGTCGGATCTAAACGATTACGTTAAGTTGATCTTGGTCTCAAACAGGACTATCATATCCTTAACGAACGTTTAAGTTGATCTTAGCCGCAACGCGACTAATGCATCCTTAAACTAAAAACACCAAACCCAAATCTAAGTAAATACGGATTTGGACTAATCCACGTCCTACGGGCGACGGTATTACTCAGTCTCCGTATACAATCCACGGGCAACCACAAACAAAACAAACACACACGACACGAAGTGAAATTCTGGAGAAGGAGAAAGTTGTTACCGCTATGCGGTAGCGTAATTAACTGCAGGGGCTTGCGCCTGCAGGGAAGAGCGTCCCCACAATCAAAAACCCCTCAAGCGAGGGGGAATCTGACGAAGTCTGCTACATCGGCCGCATCCGTCTAAACCTCCGATACACGGTGCCATAAATCAACTTGGCATCTTCGGAAAGGTAGACGGATAAAACCAAATAGCATCTGCCCCGAACCTCAGGCAAGACGCAAAGTCTGCGCCGCCGTTCGAAGGGGAACAAGGTTGTCTGTGAACCGTTGAGATTTGGAACAAAGGACTATGCCGTGGCTCCGTTTGATGGTGTAGCATCTATGTCCTGCTGGAATGAGGAAGCACACCGTTGTTGGTCTCCAGGCTGCAGATGTGCCCATTGAGATTTGGAACTAGGGCCTTTGCCATGGCTCCGTTTCGTTGCGACTCTGAGGTCGGTTGTTGACGTCACGTCTGCATTAGGTTGGAGGGACAAAACACGCCGGTGTTGATCTCTAAGTTGTCGATGTTGACGTCGAGACCCTGAAGCTAGGGATTTTCCTTTGCTTCCTTTGCTGACATTGTGTCTGCAATATTACGACAAATGTTGAGGTTGTCTCTAGGTTGTTTATGAACCGTCGAGATTTGGCTTCGCTTTCTGGTGGAGCCTGTTGGGAAGGTATGGTTCCCTCTTTATTTGTGCCCCTGGATTGTATACAGGGATCGATGTGATCTCATCTGTAAGGCAAAAAGTTTCATTCTTTCATTTCATTCTTTTTTTTATTCTTTCCGCGATGCTCTATCATTTCAGCTTTTTATATCGCGAAAATCGTGATTGCCCAATCATTTCAGCTGTTTTTCGCGGTGCCCAATCATTTCGGCTATTTATTTTATTTTCACTCACTGCTTTTTATTGCGAGTTGCCCAATCATTTCGGCTATTTTGCATGCATACATTTTTACTTGTTGATTTTTATTGCAAATTGCCCCATCATTTCGGTTATTTCGTATGCATGTATGGTTCGCTGATTTTTTTATCGCGAGTGTGGAATTTGGAATCTGACGCCAATCTCAGCATCAGTATCGCTACAACTGGAATATTGCCAGGAGCGAATCATCAGTTGCCATGAAAGGGCTTGGAATTTGATACCAGTTTAGGCATCAGCATCGCTGCAACTGAGATATTGCCAGGAGCGAATCATCACTTGCCATTTAAGGACTTAGAATTTGATACCGGTTCAGGCATTAGCATCACTACAACTGGGATATTGCCAGGAGCGAATCATCATTTGCCTCTGTCGATGTTGAACAAAGGTGGCTTGGTAAACAGGGTTAAGGATCCTGTCGGCTAAGGCTTTTGACTTCATGAGCCGTAAGGGTCTCACAAAGGTATTTCTCCCTACGAGTCGTGAGGATCTCGTAGGTATGTTTTCTCCTTAGGAATCGTGAGGATTCCTAAGTGTATGTTCCCCTGTAAGTCGTAAGGATCTTACAAAAGGGTTTTCTCCTTATAAGTCGAGAGGACTTACAAGGGTTGTTCACCATACGAACATATCCCCAGTCACGGGTGGGACTTGGTTAGGGAAATGTTTATTCGCGCCTGTGGATCATATACAAGGGCTAGTATTGAGCCGCTTGTAGGGCAGTATCGAAGGTTGTGGGGGGTTTGCTTAAGAACAGGTTCAGGTCTCTGTAACTTAAGACTTTCAAATCTTATGAGCCGTGAGGGTCCCATAAGAGAGTTCTCCTTACGAGTCGTGAGGATCTCGCAAGTGTAATTTCTCATTAGGAATCGTGGGGATCCCTAAGTGTGTTGCTCCCTTGTGAGTCGTAAGGATCTCACGCGGGTGGTTTCTCCTTACAAGGTCGAGAGGATCCTGTGAGTGTCTTTTAACGAGGTTGCGCCCTTTCGGGTTTTCACAAACACTCGCCGGTAGCCCTGCTGTTTTTACTCACGGAGCCCTTTCGGGTTTTCATCCATGCCCATTTTGCTTATGGACATACCGTTTTCTTTCTTCTTTTTTTTGTTTATTCTTTCTTTTTTTTATTCTAACGAGGTTGCACCCTTTCGGGTTTTCACAAGACTCGCCGGTAGCCCTGCTGTTTTTACTCACGGAGCCCTTTTGGGTTTTCATCCGTGCCCATTTTGCTTGTGGACATACCGTTTTTTTTGTTTTTTTTACCACGCCAGCCTGAGGATGCCGCGGGTTGATAGTAGTTTAACGAGGTTTCGGTCATTTGCAAGTTTTAGGACATTGCGGTCCGTCGTCGCCGTATTTGAGGCGAATCTCTAGTTTACTGACTTTTCGGTCTATAGGGCTTTCCCTATGAATGAGCATGATGCCCCCGGCATATCCACCTTTCTCGGAGCATGTGGTTGTGGCGGGCTTACCTTCCAGTTTTCGGACAGCGCGAACTTGCCCTGTTGGTATTGGTCTTCAACCCAGTTTTTCAAGATGTAGCAATTTTCGATCGGATGGCCCAATACTTGGTGGTAAGGGCAGTAATTAGGATTATCGACCTCATTCAATTGCAGCTGGCATTTCGGCTCCGGTAGAGTGATAAGCCCGTCGCGCAATGCTAGTTCGAATAGCCTCCTTGTTTCATCCCGGGAAAATAAGTAAGGACGTTTCAACTTTTCATAGAGGGGTTGCCGCTTGTTGCTTTGGCGAACAACCGGTCTAGGGCCACTCGATTGTTGTTGAGCGTTGGCGACGAAGGCCGTTTTTTCCTTCATTTTATCCTTTTTGTTTGATCCCTTATTTGCGGGTCCGAGATTCTTTCCGGATAGTGTGCGATTGCACGGCTGAATGTTCTCGCAACTTCTCAACTCTTTCGTTTTAGAGATGGATTCCTTGAAGAGAGGGCCGAGGGCTACTTTTTTGTCGGAATCGCTCCCGAATGTGAGAACTCGCGGTCCCTCGGGATCAACCCTATGACAATTGCCGGCAATTCTTTTACGCTCATCTGTCGCATTTTTCTGCTGTCTTCGAGCTTCACGCTTTGTCCTGTTGAAGTGTTGCCTGTGAGCGACATACCCTTGCCACTAACACTTAAAGGAGTTGCAGTCCTCAGTAGGATGTGCGATCTTCTGATGATATAAGCAGAAGTTAGGATGTACTTCCGCATCATCAAGATATATGCCACCAGGAGACTTTTCTCCGAAAGAGGGCAGCCTCATCCCCATCGATATCGCTTTGGCGAATCGTTTCCTTGTCTTGATCCAGCTTTCATTTGTGTCGGATGTACTTTGATCCGGTGGGAGTGTTTCGACCCTTTTGTCCAGTCGCCGGCGTTTAGCTTTCTCGAATATGGCCATCTCGCGCTCTCGATCGGCTTTGCTTTTAAGACGGGCTTCGTTCAGGAAGGCATCGATCATCTCGTTTGACGGCCACAGAAGTTCTGGTTCAGGATCTGCCCCCAGCTTCTCTGTGTAAGGAGCTTCTTCGTCATTTATTGACGAGTGAGAGATTACATGGCAGCTTGCCACATAATCTTCAGATTCATCCGACGAGTCTTCTCCATTGTCATCATCTCCGTCCTCAAGGACGTGGCTGAGAAATTCTTGGAGTGTGACTGGGGTCCGCGCCTTCTGATTATATTCTACCAACGCGTCAATCTGTTTTTGCAGGTCCGTGCGCTTGTCACCAGGCTGCACGGGCTTTTCGGTCTTCTTCTTCTTCTTCGAAGAATTTGACGGCTGGGTGTGAGCGCTCTAACCTTCACCACCCGTTTTTGGAGTTGGGCGCGGTTTCAGCATTCCCTCGATGATCTCGGGTTCCAGTGGATTTTTCCACCTGATTGCCGGGCACATTTGGAGATCCTTTAGCATTCTCTTAGTTTTGGTTGAAAGAGCGACCTCCCACGGGGATTCCCTTATGAATGAGCACGATGCCCCCGGCACGTTCACTTTTTTAGGGGCGTGAGGTTGTGGCGGGTTCACTTTCCAGTTTTCGGATAATACGAACTTGCCTTGTTGGTACTGATCCTCGATCCATCCCTTAAAGACAAAGCAATCTTCGAATGGATGGCTTACCGCTTGGTGGTAAGGGCAGTAATTTGGATCGTTGACATCGCCTGGCTGCAACGGACGTTTCGGACTCGGCATGTTGATGAGTTTGTTTCGCACTGCCAGCTCGAATAATCTCCTCGTTTTATTCTGAGGAAACGAGTAAGGACGTCCTAGTCTTTCCTCAAGGGATGGGCGTGGATGCACGTTGTTTTGGCGAACAACCGGGTTTGAGTTGCTTGGCTGTTGTTGAGCATTGGCGACAACGATCCCTTTTCCTTTCCCCTTCTCATTTCGAGAGTCCGATTTTGGAGGAGACGGTCCATGGCTCATCTGGTCCATTTGGGCCAATTTGTCAATCAAAGCTTGGAAGGCGGTCGGCCTGAAGAACATCATGAATTGCGAGATGGTCGCTTGCGGATCAAGAGTGCCCACGAACATGCCTACCGCAGGTGCTTCTTCGATGCGTTGTTCGCATTTCGACCACAGATTCCGCCATCGTGTTGCGTATTGAACCCACGTTTCGCCGGGCCTTATCCTGGCATTAATCAGTGCTGTTATCGGAGTGCGTCCACTAGCACTCGCGAATCTTTGTGTGAACAGTAGCTCCATCTCCGCAAATGTTTTGACAGAGTCATTAGGTAGCTCTGAATACCACTCGAAAGCTGTGTCTGCTAAACTACCGACGAACTGGCGAAGTAGAAGTTTATCATCACCTCCAGTATTGCCGCAAAGAGCCCTGAACTGAGTGACGTGTTGATGGGGATTGCCTGTCCCCTTGTACACATGGAATTTGGGGATCGTATATCCCGGCGGGTATTTTATCTGGTCATACCAGCCCGGATATGGTCGCCCAGTTTTAACAACTTGCCCAGCCGCTTCATTCGCCTAGTGAACTCGCATCTGCTGAGCGATATAATCATCGAGCGTGGCTTTAGAGATGGTCTCCTCCTTGGCTGCTGAAAGAGCCGGAAGGGGATTCGATGTCTCCTTTCTGTCGTCTTCAATAATTATCGGGGGGTCTTCAGCTGGCGGTTCTGGCTGTAACATCATCCCAGCCATGTCTTGGAACAACAGAGCCATTTGTTTTATATTGGCTGCTTGTTCCGCAGCCTCTTTTTCTTTCCTCTCGAGCATTCTTCGGAGGAACTCAGTGTCAGTCTCTTGTTCTCGACGCTGCTCTGAGGTCTCTGGGCTTTCTTTCGGCCCAGTGTGTGCGGCCATGGCTGTCAGCATTTCCTGAAGTTTCTGCTACTGTTGCTCCTGAGTCTTCATTATCGATCGGGTAAGCGGTCGAAGACCCGTAGAAGCGCGGCTTTCTTCTTTTCCAGAAGCCATATAAACGGTATGTATTACCATGCCCCCAGACTTGGGATGCTTAGGCTTACTTTCTTTGACATTTGCTGCAGGCATGAGGACTTTCTCCTGCTTTCTGCTCTTGCGAATAGTCGACGTGGAGGGGGCCGTTGTAGTGGGCACCCAAGTGGTTGTCGTCCTTTGCGGTTTGACAGGACGGTTCTTTTCTTCTTGAACTTTCACCCCCTTCTGCCGGTGAGAGTGATCTTGAACGATTACTGAGTCCTGAACTCGTCGCCAGACCTTGTAAATTTTGGAGGACAGCCGTTGAGGGGGCTGCTCTGGCCTTGTTTCTGTAGCATTCTCTGCGGGTGGGGGAGATCTTTTCAGCGCGGCAGTCGGAGAGTTTCTGCGCACCTTGTTGAGTAGTTCAAAGCTGTTCCCGGTTGGAACAGCAGCATCGATCCCTACCGTTGGAGCTGGCGGAGTTATCCCAGAGGAGGAGTTGCCCCCAGCCTTCCTCACTCGGCGCCAGTGGCGACGTCGAGCGTGTCTTGTGGATGGAGTCACCTTCGTTGTTGGATAAGCTTCTTCATGCCCCCTGTTAGGGGAAGCAGCTTTGAGGACCTCGCCTGGAGCAGCAACCGGAATGGCCAGCCTTGTAAAAACTGACTTCTTGGAAGGAGGAGCCTTTCCAATGATTTCGTCCGTTTGAGCCGGGATGGCTATCCGCTTTGGGATGGCCGCTTCGGGTATCGCGGGCTTGTAGACGTTCTGGTCCAGTCTGTTGAAAACTGAAGTATTGGAGCCGGGCGACCCATTAAGAGGGGCCGCGACAGTAGTAAGTCAATCAAAGACCGACTTCTTTGGGGCTTCTTGCAACGTCATCGGGGCATTGAAGCTCATTGGTGGGAGCAGGGTCCCGAAGAATAGTCCAGCGGTGGCTTGAGTAACCTGCTCCATTGGCATCTTGAAAAGGGAGACCGCTTGGGGCCCATAAGTCACTCCTCCAGTAAGGACCGAGCGAGAGTTGCAGTTGCAGGCAGTGCAGTTTGAAGCCATTGATCTTCTGTTTTCTGCACGGAGCAAGACACCAAATCTTAGTACCTCGAATCCACAGGCAACCACAGCAAACTGCGATTTGTTCGCGAACACGACACACGAAGTGTGGAGTGGAAAGAGGAAAAGGTCCCACCGGGCGTGCCAGAATCTGTTCCCCTCCGAATGGCGGCTAAGACATGGGCGTCTTGCCTGAAATTTGGGGAAGATGCTAATTGGTGCTATCCGTCCACCTCTCCGAAGATGCCAAGTTGATTTATGGCACCGTGTATCGAAGGATTAAACGGATGCATCCGATGTAGCAGATTTCGTCAGATTCCCCCTCGCTTGAGGGTTTTTTTTTATTGTGGGGACGCTCTTCCCTGCAGGCGCAAGCCCCTGCAGTTAATTACGCTACCGCATCGCGGTAACAACTTTCTCCTTCTCCAGCTGGTCACTTCGTGTCGTGGGTGTTTGTTTTGTTTGTGGTTGCCCGTGGATTGTATACGGAGACTAATGTATGTTGTCGCCCGTAGGACGTGGATTAGTCCAACTCCGTGTTTTCTTAGATTTGGGTTTGGGTGTTTTGGTTTAAGGATTCGTTAGCCGTATTTGAGACTAAGATCAACTTAAACAGTTGTTAAGGATACGTTAGTCCAATTTGAGACTAAGATCAATTTAATGGGATCGTTTAGATCCGACAAAAGAGCATTTAAGAGCTCTATTGTTCCAGTTTAGGGACATGGTGGTCCATTGCATGTATGGTCGTCGGGACCCGTCACCTCTCTGACGACGTTGAAGGATTACAACGACAGGTGTCGGAGGAGTTCAGAGATGTACCCTTGAACCAAAGTTGATTGGGGGGATTCATAGTCCAATTTGGGACTAAAGTCTGTTTGAAGGTTTAAGGATACGTTAGTCCAGATTGGAACTAAGATTGACTTAACGGGATCGTTTAGATCCGACAAAAGAGCATTTGGGGGCTCTATTGTTCTAGTTTAGGGACATAGTGGTCCAATGCCAGTTTAGGGACGTGGTGGTCCATCTCCAGTTTTAGGGACATGGTGGTCCATGTTCCAGTTTAGGGACATAGTGGTCCATTGATAGTTTAAGGACATTGCGGTCCATTGGTAGTTTAAGGACGCATAAGTCCATGGGTTTAAGGGCCCCACAGTCCATATGGGTGTGTTTAAGGACGCATTAGTCCGTTAGTTTAAGGACGCATAAGTCCGCGGGTTTAAGGACCCCACAGTCCGTATCTTGGTTTAAGGACGCATTAGTCCATGAGTTTAAGGACCCCACAGTCCGTATTAATGTGTGGTTGTCGGGACCTGTCACCTCTCTGAAGACGTTGAAGGATTACAACGACAAATATCAGAGGAGTTCAGAGATGTACCATTGAACCAATGAGTTGGTTGAAAGAGCAGACGTGCTCAGTTCAAGATGATTTGAGGACTTATGGCCAGTTTGGGCTAAGTCTAATTATGGTTGAAATGTTGGCCCTTTGGGCCATTAGACATTTGTCTGGGTTCAGCCCTTCGTCATTCAGCAGTGTTAAATAGAGGTTTGGAGGCTCTGACAACATTTTGTCTTTGATTTCCTCAATTTTGAGATTCATTTGGAGGAGGGACTTTTGCCTCTGGAAAATTAGCCAATTTGGCTAAAAGTAGTGTTAAACACTTAGAGAACAATAGTGTTAAACACTGGAGATAGAACTCTCAAATTAGTGTTAAACAATAAAAGACAATCAGTGTTAAACACTGGAAATATAATCTTTAATTTAGTGTTAAACACTAGAAACAATCAGTGTTAAACACTGGAAATATAATTTTCAAATTAGTGTTAAACACTAAAAGATAATCAGTGTTAAACACTGGGAATAAAGCTCTCGAATTAGTGTTAAACACTAAAGAAAAAGGGGTCATGTGGGGACACGTGAGGGCGCCCTAAATGTGAAGCCAGATCTCCTCTGTTTTATCCTCAAATCTGCGAATAAGTGTTAAACACTTTTATTTTTATTTTAGAGCATCACGTGTTGGCACGTGATGGGGATCTGTGCGCCAATTGTTAAAGCATTTGTTGAGGGGTCACGTGATAACACGTGAGAGTGCCCAAAGCTTCTATTCCCTTTGCTTTTTCTTTCTGCGTTTTGGGAGTTACGTGGGAGCACGTGAGGCATTGCCTCAAAGCTTTCCTCCTTCTCATTTCTGGGGATCTCTTCAGGGGTCACGTGGGGACACGTGACCTTGGTTTTATTCCTTCTTTTCTGATCACTGCGGATTGGGGTCACGTGTCATCACGTGACCAATATTCTTTATGTGCATGGAGATCTTTCAAGTCTGTTTATTTTAAGAATTAAATTCTCTGTAGGGTTAAACCCTGATTTTGTTTTGGAGGAATTAAATTCCTATTGTGAAAGAATTAAATTCTTATTTAGGGTAAAAACCCTAATTTCTCTTTTTAAAGGAATTAAATTCCCAGATATGTAAAAGAATTAAATTCTTGATTAGGGTGAAACCCTGGTTTTGTTTTAGGAGGAATTAAATTCCTGAAAGTTTGGGAGAATTAAATTCTCAAAGCTCAATTCCTCCTATGTGTTTTAGATCTGCATGGCAGGATCTCAACCCAATGAGAATTAAATTCTCAATTCATGGGGAGATGTGCACCTTGCAGATCCTCAACCAGAGAAAGAACTAAGTTCTTTTCTTTATGTAAGAGTTAAACTCTTTTGAGAATTAAATTCTCTTTTGAAGCCTCTTTTTTCTTACCTAGGGTTTTTCTTTTGCAGAGAATTAAATTCTCCTCTCTTTCTTTTTTCTCTTGAGAATTAAATTCTCCTCTCTCTGTTTCTCTCTCCAAAAAGGTCCCTTCTTTTCTTTTCTTGGCTCCTATTTATAGGAGAAAGAAAGAGAATCAATTTGTTTAGCAAATCTCTCATTGCAAGATTTGATTTGTATTTTAAGAGATTTGATTTATTAATCTGGGCCTTTAGATTGTTAAGTGAATTTTATTCACCATTGGATTTTGAATCCAGAGATATCCCTTTGTTATTTCGGTTAGATTTAAAGGGGATCTTTCCTTGTCTAAGATCTTTCCATAAATTGGTGATATTTAATCACCTTTAAATCTTTAATCCAATCGGTTCCAAATATTCATTCTCCTTTGGAAAGATTTGAATGCCGTTCAGAATTTAATTCTGTTAAATAGATTGGCTTTGAAAGCCGGTCACGTGTGGCCACGTGACCCCTGGTCACGTGTAGGCACGTGACCCCTAGGAACGAGCTTTCTTCTGCTTTTTGCGCTTTGTCTTCTAGCCGCTGTTCAACCGTCACGTGCCAACACGCGACTCCTAGTCACGCGTGAGCACGTGATCCTTTCTGGAGCCTTTTCTTTAATTTAATCAAGGAGCCGAATCTGCCTTTGCCGCTGCTTTTAATTGTCACGTGCTAACACGTGACTGCTGGTCACGTGCTAGCACGTGATGCTCTTTCGTAAACTTTCCTGATTTTAAATCAGGAAACAGGTTTCTTTATAAAACTTCACTTTTTCTTAATACATGTATGCTTAAACCCATTCATGTTGACTATTAAACACTAATCAACCAAATGGATCAAGTTTCATATCATAAAATAATTGCTAGTTCCTTTTACCGTATTTTTTCATTTAAATACCACATAGTTCCTTTTGCGACATTTAAACCATTAAACTTGTTATACCTTTAAGTAGATCACGAGGTAACGACCTACCTCCTCATACACTCATATACAACATAGCAAGATACCCTTGGGAACATAGAATACGGGAAATCAACATCTTTACAAATAAATAACCTTTGAGCTAATAAAAAAAATATCTAGACTCAGCCAATTAAGGACTGTCGTGCTTATTAGGACAGAGGAAGGTTGTGGGCATTCAGTCGTTTATCTAAACCTGACTTTATGGTGCCTAGGCTAGACAAGTAAGAAAGATAACTTTAAAAGGCCCATCTCACGGTGATTCGTGAGCGGAACCCTCCTTTTTTCACTTGTACTTACCTGGCCACAATTGGCGGTGAAGAGGCGATTTGAGGGATATCTCACAACTTGTCGCTTTGGACCAGTTAGGAGCAGTCTAGTTGACTTAGGAGATCCTAGAACATAGAATACGGGAAATCGACATCTTTACAAATAAATACCATAATTAATAAAACCGTTTTTTCTTAATGATTAGTATTTATTCAAACCTGTCATGCCCCGCTTCCCAAAAGAAGGTGAAGGATGACGTGGCAAAGTCCACAACTTAACTGTATTGAAGGTGGTCTTTTCAATACAGTTACGTTAAGCGTATGAATATCTAACATGCAGAGTGTGTACCAAAATCAAAGTAATAAAAGCGAAAGGCATTTATTTCCATTAACTAAACTTTATTACATCCCAAAGGAAAGAGTAAAATAAATTAAGTAGTTTAATTATATCGAGGAGAAACAAAAGCCCTAAACATGTGCGTAACAACAAAAATTAAATCTAGCTAATCTTTCATCGTCCAGTCTGCATAATCTTCATAAGTTGGCTTCACACCTTGATCCTCGCCATAATACTCATTCTTATCTGACGAACATTCTAAAGATAGAGGAAGAAAAGGAAGGTCCGTCAGCGAGTTATACTCGGGTAGGATTGCCTCATAAGGAAGTAGGTATAGAAACAAACAAGTGTATACAAATATAATGAATATGATGTACATGTGTATAAATGTATAGGGTTGTATGCAAATTAGATATATTGACAGAGCTATATGTGAATATGAGTAGGTTGTGTGAGGTATATATTTGGTAAAAGTTCAAGTCAAGTCAAACGAATATTCAGTCTAAGAGTTAGATCAGGTTAAACCAGGCGTGTATTGATGGAATTGACTGGTGAACATACTCATATCCTTGAGGTATCCCATGACTAACTGGAAGCAGTATGAGCTGGTGCTCGTGCCTGGGGTGGCAATCAATGCAGTAGCGTGAACACCCCCGAAAGGTGTCCCATAACTACGATGGAGCTTTATCTAGCGTGAATATCACTCAAGTGCATAGGTATTACCACCCTTCAGTTCCATAATAAACAACAAGTCTAAACTGGTAAAATATCCACATCCAAGATACTGAATAACTCGTGTTTCATGAAGAAAGGTAGATAAGGTAACATGTGGGTATAACACATGATGTGAGTTTAGTGTTGACTATCAATAGGTATTGTAAACGTTTTTAGTTTGTTAAACAAGGGTCCGGATACTCGCGATTATTCCGTTGTGGCCACGGAACAACAACTGGAGAAGTGAAATGTACCGTTTCACTTCCCGGGATCATGATCGAGTAATAGGGGAATCCGAGTTCCGATATCTCCTTGCCTAAACAAACTACCCATCCCCGTGGTTCAGTATAAATGTTTTGACGAATTAGAGTTAGTGCGTATACCTCTAGGTATGGAATTTCCACATTGTATGTCATCCACATTTTGGATCATTCGCCCTCAAATAGGGTTAGTATTCGCCCGAATATCGGGTTAGTATTCGCCCGAATATCGGGTTAGTAGCCGTCCACACATTGGACTGGTCACCCTTCCTGCAGGGATCTTTATATATAAGTATTCCATACCTAGGTCCGCGCATTCTAACCCTAATCGTATCATATGTTGTATATGTCATAAACTTGTAATCAGAAAAGTTGATCTCATTTAATATGGCATTCCACAACCATTCATTTTATCTTGTTATCTTCTTAAGTTTGTAAGGTATATCGTATCATCTTATAGAACACTTAGTTAATAAAGAATAATAGTGTTTAATTATATTTATTGTTTATAAGAAAATCATGATGTTTGGAATATTTATCGTTTTGGAAACCCATAATATTTTACTGAGAAAACATCCTTTTAAAAAAAGGTTATGGTATTTGTTCGAAAATTATCTTTTAATAAAGTTTTAGATATTCTTTTGGAAAATATCATTTATAAGGGTTATGGTCTTTATTGAAAATGGCCTTTTAGTAAAGGTCAAGCTATTTAAATGAATTTATCTCTTTTTAGGATGGATTGAGATATTTTATTGTAAATAATAATTTTATGAAATTATAGTGTTTTAAGTTTGAGATAACGTTTTAGAAAATACGTTCATATTGGCAACCGCTGCACATGGACGGCAGGATTTGTGTCCTTTTCAGGGACGATTGCCTTATCAACCACGAGTTACTCGCGTAAAACATTACCCTATTATTAGGGTAACTCATTAAACTTTAGTTAACATTCTAAGAAGAATTAATATAAAAACATCCCTTCGAGTGGAAGGGGCTAAGTTGGAAAAATCATGTGCCGTTATTTAAATTTAGTATTATCTCCTTTTCAAAGGGAAAAGGAATTTAACAAAATTACAGTAGTTGCTGAAAAGTATAAGTAAAATATGTATATATATCGTATCTAAAATATTTATTCCAAATATCTTATCTCATATGGATATTTTAAACAAATACAACATTTTAATAAAACGAGGGTATTTTGTGGAAGTACGCTATTTCGAGATCAAAAAGTAGCATGGGTGAGTATGGGTATGTAAGGGGTGAATTAATACTCGTGGGTTATAATTTTAAGGCTGCCACATTCCATGTTGTATGAAGGTGCAATATTTTTTTTTGACATATAGGAGTGATTAAGGAAACCATTTTAATCATGGATTAAGATTATCATCATTAAGGGGTACAAAAGTATAGACATGCAAGAATATTGTAACATCATTTTAATATGGGGTTGATGATTAGAAGTTGGAATTAAGGTTATTGAAAAAAAAAAGAAGGCGACAGATGAGTGGAGAGAGACGGATCCTACCTTTTGTTTGTGTCGGATGCTGATGGGTTGAAAACGTAGGCTTGTACAAAATCCTCAATAGCTCCGCACTCAGATTTTTTCTTGATGATTGGGTGGAGCCGTAGCGTCCGTAGCGTCCGTGTCGTCGATATGAAGGCGTGTGTATTTTTTTCAGAATTTTTGGAGTTCTGAGGTGTGAGAAAACAGTGTTTGAAGGTGTCTATTTATATGGTTTTTTTACCAACCATAAAATCCAAAAACAGTTAAAAAAATCCTCATCCATGCTCCTAATCATTTCAGAATCATTAGCCGCCGCCGCCTTTTCACCTCAGCCGTTGGATCAAGATCCAACGGTCGAGATCGCGCCGCCGCCGCCACGCACCATGCGTCACGCGTGTGGGGATCACGCGTTTTCGTATGGTCCCCACCACATGGACGCCGCCGGCCGTTGGATCTTGTGATCCAACGATCCAGGTTAAAGGGAATTTTTTTAAATTTTTTTATATTAAAAATAATAAACTGTTTATTATTTAAAATTGAATTTGGTTTTAAAATAATTGTTAAAAATAGTTTAAAATATGGGAAAATTATGGAAAAATTTCAGAAAATATATTTTATTATTATCTTTAGTATAAAAATAATTTTGAGCTAAAACTAAATAATATATCCATTCCTATGGTTTTAGCTAGTTATTAAAATCTAGTTTATCCTTTAAAATATTTTTTTTATTACGAATTAGTTATTTTAATCGATAATAAAAATATGTAGATTATTTTAAGGCATTATAAAACATTTTAAGCCTATAAAAACGATAAATAGATTTTATAAAATTCCTTTAACCATTTTCAATGCTTTGAAAATAATTAACATTACTTTAAAAATTATTCTTCTATCAACGAAACACGTAAATAATTATTTGATAGTAGAAATTTAAATAAAATATATTTTATTAGGTATTAGAAAACATGGTCGTTACAAAATCTTTGCAAAGCGCCGCTACAACCCATTTGGGGAACCCGTTCGGGGTGGTGCAGATTATTGCACATCCTCGGGCTTAATAGTGCGGGATGCAGACTTCCGCAAGGAGTATTCGGTCTCGAAAGATTTAAAATACGGCATCTTAAGAAAACGAGATTTCTAGAATATTACATATATACTAAAATTATTTTTATATAAATATATGTATATGTAATATAAAAATATCTATTTTGAATTATTACAAATATTCCACTTTTTCTAAAAATATCACAAGAATCATTTTACATTAAAATACCATGAATTCTATACAAATCAATATTACAAATAAATATCTTTATTTATGAAATTAGGATATTTTCACTAGAAATATCACAATATAAAATCTACATTTATTACAACTCTAAAGACGAATAATAAATATTTGGGGTGTATTTTGAAAAGTATATAAAAGTATTTTTACATAAAACCCCCTCAAGTTCTATAAATTACCATAAGGACCCTAATAAACATAGGTTTAAGCGGGACCAATCTCTTGAGCCTCAGGGAGCCGGAGAAGTAGGTGCTTGCCTACTTAAGGTAGACAACTTAATAATGGTGTTATCAATACGGTAATTTTCTTTGAAAAAAGACACAAATCCTGCCGTCCATGTGCAGCGGTTACCGATAATATTAAAATAATCAGGACTTCAATTTACTTTTCTAATTGTCTGACTCAGTTTGAGTCTCATTATAATCTAACTTGAATACGATTCAAGTACAATCTACAATCTACAATCTACAACATACAATTTACAATATTACAATTCAACATGAATTCATGAATCTATTATTCAATCTATCAACTTGACCGAACTGAACCATGGATATACATTCCATTTACATGATTTTACAGTTACATCCATGATTCTACAGTTAAATACATGATTTTACAGTTACATCTGTTTACTGATATCATGGTTTCGGTCAGTCATCCAATTATACAATTTATACAGTTTACAATACAATACAACAATACAATCAAGATAACACTATGGGGTTTAAGGGGTAGACTGGTACGAAATATGTTAAAGGTGGCACGAGTTGGTCACTTAAGACGTAATTACATCCATGCCGTTGTTCCGTGGTATTATCGACGGAGTCTTGTATTACGGGTTACCAAAATCTCCGGTGTAAGTGAGACTCCTCTCGTATATACTGGTATTTTCTGTACCAAGTTACAAACAACAGCGTTAATACAATATCATAACAATATACTACAACTTTAAAAGCTACCTTCTTATTCCGTCTATTCTACTTCTCTCTTATCTTTGGGACTTACCGAACGATCTGTTCGCTGACGACATTCTCTTTCTTTCTTCTTTGAATGTCGTCAGGTGATCTGGACACATCAGGGATCGAGCCTAGTGCTGAAAACTTGGACCGGTTCAGTGAAGACCCCGAGCTCTAGTCATTGTACACTTTCCATTCAGTACTTTTCATTTCCTGTTATGCCATTGTTTAGGCATTGCTTTATTTTCATTGTATTTACTTTCCATGCATTGTACAAAACGAATGTGAATAAATAAAGTTGCTGTTTTATTATATCTTGTCTTTTGTGCTTTACTTTTATATTGCTTAGATACGCTTAGCGTATTTACTTCATCGGTCCAGTCGCGGGCCCCTTCGCCGTATACCGGGAAGCGGGACGTGACAATAACTGCAGATTCAATTACAAATACTAAGGTCCAGTTCGGATGTGTGG
The DNA here is from genome assembly GCA_030015575.1 of Agapanthus africanus. NCBI lineage: Eukaryota > Viridiplantae > Streptophyta > Magnoliopsida > Asparagales > Amaryllidaceae > Agapanthus > Agapanthus africanus. The sequence goes on from CM057337.1 coordinate 999,019,064, forward strand.
TGTGAAACAATGGTTTTACAATCAAATCATATTTTGGGGTGTATTCGGGAGAGCGGTATGAAATCATGGTTTTATAACTATGAGGTGTTTGGGTTATCTAAACCATAGCTTTATAACCATGATTTTTGGGTAAAAATTATTAAAAGTTCTACTTAACCCCTTCAATTTATTAAAAAAAATAACAAAAAGGGCTCACCGTTTCTTCCTCACTGCTCTTGAACGGTGGGAACCGTTTGCCGCTCTTCCCGAACAGGAAGCGGTAATAGCCGCTCAACGCTAGAGAAAGCGGGGAGCGCCACTCCTCCGAATGGGGCCTAGGCTAACCGTAACCGAAATCATAACAAGAGCTAACAAATTTAAGATACGCAACAAATAAAATTAAAATCGAAGAGAAGACGGATACTATTAGGGCAAAATAAGATAAAATAAAAAAACACCACGTATATTTCCGTCAATGTAATCCGGCACCACTTTTATAATTATTGGCATAATGCCCTCTATTATTAGATTATTATGGAGGGAAATAAATATGACATTCACCTCAAACTTAAATACTTAATGAGATATATGACGAAATGGTTAACCACAGCTCCATGGCTATGGTCGCCAGCCAGGAACGGACTCACATAAAGAGAAGAGAGGGCACATGCCCTCACTCAAATTAAACTGCGAGGAAGAAAGTTATCAACTTTGAGTTTTGGTGTTTTTAAATATATTGTATATATATTTTTATATTATATATGGATAGGGATGATGTTTAGCTCTTGTGAAAGGTTGTTGCTTCGACACATGATAAAAACATAATTATTCAAATATTATTTAAATAGGCAAGGATTTTAGTAATTTTATTTAAGATATTTAAGCCAATTAGTTTTAATTCTTGAATTGTATAAAAAAATTTAGATATCAAGAAGTTAGACTTATGAATAAAATTTTCTTATTTACGACATTGTTCTTCTTGCTGTCGAAAATTTATGGATCCGGCACTATACAGCATTAAATGCTGTTTTAAGTTGGGACGGCCTCCACTCGAGCCCCTCATTTTTGCCATACTTCATATAGGGATCAATAGGAATGCAACAAACCACAAATCTGACCGGATACAACCAGCGGCCGCCGCCGCATCCCCACGTCATCCCCACGTCATCCATGACCTGTGAATCCAGACGTTTCCAGCAGATACATCGAATCCCGACGCGTTTCCGTCCTCCCCTTCTCCCACCCTATAAATACCCCCCACAAAAACTCCATTTTTCGTGGAAATAAGTTTAAAATAATAAATCAAATTAAAAAAAAGAATTCATCTATTATTCGATAGAATTAGGGTTAGGGTTTGAGCGATGGCGTTGATCTCGAGCTACAAAGCCCCCAAACTGGCGTCAAAATTGGATCTTGGGCTGGGGATCGAGGAGGATCTGAGGCGGAGGAACGAGGAGCTGGAGAGAGAGGTGAGGGAGAGGGAGGAGAGAGAGGAGGCGATGAGAAGAGAGATGGAGGCGATGAGGGAGAGGCTAAGGTTCGTGGAGGAGGCGGAGGAGAGGCTCTGCGCTCAGCTCGGTGATCTCGAGGCCGAGGCCCTGACTCAGGCCAGGGCTTCCCGTCGCCGGATCCAGGACCTGCTGGCTCAATTGAGCGAGGCGAAGCGGTGTTTGGCATCAAGAACCCATCTTGTTGCTAGATGACCATTGGTTCGATCGATCGATTTGTTGTTGTTGTTGTTATTAATATTTTTTTTATAGAAATTGTTCTCTTTTTTTTTTGTGAATTTTTGGGGGTGTTTATGATGTGATTGGAAATTTGTAGGAGATTTGGGGTTTATTTTGATTTTTTGATTTTTTTTTATGTGGATGGATTTTTCATGAAGAGAGGGAGTAGGGTATTTAAAGATATTGTTTATGCCCCTCTTTTGAAAATTTTAAATTTCTCTCTTTAACGTTATTTCATATTTCTCCATTTCACATTTTCTATCTTAAAAAATTACCTGCCGTTATCTAATAGCATTTTGTGGATTGATTTTAATAGTTTGATAAAAGGTAATCTCCGTTGACCTAATATCAGGTTAATTTTTGGGTTCTAAGTTTTTAAAAAGGAATATGAAATATCTTAATAGATTTGAGAAAGAAATATAAAAAATATAAACAGAGATTCTTAAAAATAAGAGAATTAAAGGAGGGATATATGTTAAAAGTTTTTTTTTTAAAACATTTTGTTTTTGTTCTTTCTAGAGATTTTATGATTTTATGCATCGCAACGAATTATATGCTCAAATGTATTATATGCTGAAAATTCTTATTCTCTCTTCGGCAATACCTAAAATCACTTCAGGTAACCTGAGAACTGCTCGCTTGACTGTCGGGCCGATGATTCTTGCAACCAATAAAAGGAAAATTTCATTAAGAACAGTAGAAAATTATTTAAAACCCATAATAAAAGGAACAATGTATTAAAAGATTTTGTTGAAAAACATGCTTCTAAAATTTTGAAAGGTTCCGGGCGAAAGTTTCCAGCCTGACAAGGGCTGAAACTAAATATGCCTAGATCCAGCGGAAAAAAAGAGATTGATGTATCTCCGATGTAAACGGACCCGGCTAATCCGATTGGATCCATTTTCGAATCCGATAAGTTGCGGATATAGATACTAAAAATCCATAATCGGAAGGATTCAGAACGTAATTGACGAGGCTCGGTATCGTGACCCTCTAGATACAGACACGTGGCAGATGACGTGTCCCAGAACTATGAGAAGGGATCAAGAACTTCAGTTGGAATCACACCTCGGGCCCCCGATGCTGAGGTCTTTCCCGACCTTTGGTGACCTTCCAGACCACCCCCGGCTCGTCTTCGAGCTATCACAGAACCAAGACGTCTCGGACTCCCGCTTGTGCTCGAGCCTCCCGCCGAGGTGATCTTCCTCGGTCTCACCCTGACCGACCCGCAGGCGTCTCAGCCACGGATCCGCGAATCTTGCCATGCGCGAGATATCCGCCGCCCATGATCCCACGTTCCACGCCATCACAGTCCCCCATTAACGAGCCTGTCTCGCCATTAATAGAGATCCCGTCTATCACGCGGGCGTGACGTCAGAGGCGTAACGGCCGGCGTGATTCTCGTGCCTACCTGTCTATTGCTGCCGCTATATAAACCCCTCTCTCAGACAATTGAGGTACGCAATTCTTTCCACTAAGCCGCTACTCTACCCGATTTGCACTACTAACTTGATCGTCGGAAGGTCCTCGGTGGTACAACCATCCCAGGACTTCCTTGCAGGTAGCTCGGTTCAACCTCAAATCCAAGCCCATTGAGATCCACACGATAAAGGAATCAACCCCCAGATCAATTCTCAGCCGTCCTCCATTACGCGAAGAGATCAACGAAAGATAATATCTGAAGGAGATCCAGGCCTCCATCAGTTGGCATCATCTGTGGGAACCCCTTGAGAAGCGACGCGGGGGAACCGGTCTTGGATCCCAACTCCATGGCGAGTGATCACCGCGATGATCCAAGCGCTAACCGCCGCCTCCCCCACAACGGAGGCGCGGACGAATCTCCTCCCCCGAACGCCATTAACGTCCTAACCGCTCGGATAGATCGACCCGTGTCCGTTGTGGATGCGCTCGTCCGTGTCCAAACGGCAGGGCAAGCTCCTCAGGTCGCCACTCCCCCACCTCGGGACTGGGACCCCTACAGAGGGAGAGAAGACTCTGCTCGCGTCGGCACTACCAACCACCGTCTCGCTACCTCAGGCGGGCGCAGATCACACGGGCCAACATATTCTATGGCCCGCTGGACGTCCCACAGTTCAACGCCGAGGTCCGTCGCCAGAGCGCCTCGTCCCGAGCCCCATCACGCCCCTGTCTCTCCCGAAGAGGTGTCGATCAGCTCGCCTGCGTCCAGGCATGACCGACACCTCCTCCCTCGACGGGGTCGTGCGGACGAGACTCGTCACGGCAGCTTAAAGACTACCTCGCCGGGGGACCTTAGAAACCTCATCGAAAGGAACCGGGACCGCAGCCCGACACAGTTCTCCGACAGCAGTGGCCAAAGATCAGAATGTGCCGAGTCATCGGGATACCACGGTCGACTCAACGCCCGCGAAAAGAAAATCGAGAGCATGCATCGGGAAGGTCGTTGTTCAAGTGACGGGGCTAAATACGCCGCCGACTCGCTCACGAAGCCTTTCACCGAGGAGCTTCTCACCGTTCACGTCTCTTCTCGAAACAAACCTCCGAAGGTCTCGCTCTTCGACGGTAAGTCCGACCCAAAGGACCATTTGGACGCATTGACGGTCGGGATGAGTTTCCAAGACTGTTCTGACCCATCCCGGTGAGTTGACAATCGGCCAAATCATGGTCATATCAGCGGGGGCTACGTCGGATACCAACGAGGCTCAGCACCCCACGCCGGTCGTAAAGGCTAACGACCGTCCGAGGAAGAAGGCCAGAGAGTCCGAGCCAATCGTTTTTAACGACGAGGACCTCCACGGTATATCCCTGCCCCACAACGACCCTCTGGTGATTACGGCTCGTGTCCACCAATACGAAGTGCAGAGGATACTGGTTGACTCGGGGAACTCCGTGGATATACTCTTTTACGACTGCTTTCTGCACATAGGGCTCACCCCAGAAGACCTAAGGCCGACCTCCTATATCCTGTCAGGATTCACCAACCACTCCATTTCGGTGAAAGGGGTAATCACTCTGCAGTTTAACGTCGGGAAGGCCGGCCGTACGGGAACAGTGCCTGTGGAATTCATCGTAGCAAGAATCCCATCGGCCTACAACATCCTCCTTGGCCGCCCAACGCTAAACTCCTTCAGGGCCCAGATATCGACCTTCCACTTGGCTATGAAATTCCCGCTCGACCAAGGCGGGATAGGTCGGGCCTATGGAGACCAGCGGACTGCGAAGGTTTGCTTCACCGCGGCATCTTCTTCCGAACGGGCGAACAAAGATGTTGAGGCCGAGAGTGAAATCAGGGGTTCTCTGGACACTCGGGATGAGCAAAGGGAGGTCCGAGGAACCCCGGTGGAGCTATTGACAGAGATCCCCTTCGTAGAAGGGAACGTTGAACGTACCGTTCATATCGGGTCGCTTCTGACAGGGACTCAACGAGACGACCTAGTTGGCTTCCTAAAAAACAACGCCGATGTCTTCGCCTGGGCTCCTACTGACATGCCTGGGATTGACCCCAAAATCATATCTCATAAGCTCGGGGTAGATCCTACGGCCCGACCTTTCAGGCAGATGAAGCGATGCTTCACCCCGGTCAAGCAGAAGGCAATCGAGCACGAAGTAGACAGGCTTCTCGCCGCCAACTTCATTCGGAATGTGCCTTACTCCGAATGGTTGGCAAACGTGGTCATGGTGAAAAAGTCAAGCGGGAAGTGGTGCATGTGCGTCGACTTCACCGACCTCAACAAGGCATGCCCGAAAGTCAACTATCCCCTCCCTCGGATAGATCAGCTCGTCAACAGCTCAGCAGGCCACGAGCTACTTAGCTTCATGGACGTCTTCTCCAGCTACAATCAGATCCGTATGAATCCGGCAGACGAAGATCTCACCGCATTCACAATGGACCGGAGGGTATACTGCTACAAGGTAATGCCTTTCGGCCTCAAAAACGCCGGAGCTACGTACCGACGCTTGGTCAATCGCATGTTCAAGCCGCAGATCGGCAGGAACATGGAAGTTTACGTCGACGTTATGCTCGTCAAATCGGTCTCGTCGGCTGACCACACCAAGGACCTGGGCGAGGCCTTCGAAGGACTCCGCAAGTTCAAGATGAAACTGAACCCCGTCAAGTGCGCATTCGGGGTCACCGGGGGAAAGTTCCTCGGTTTCATGGTCACTCACCGCGGGATCGAAGCTAACCCGGAGAAAATCAATGCCATCCTCAATATGGCCGCGCCCAAGACTAACGTCGAGATCATGCGGCAGACAGGACGCGTAGCCGCTCTGTCACGTTTCATGTCGAGGTCTGGCGAGAAGTGGCTCCCGTTCTTCAAGGCTCTAAGGAAAATTCCGAGATTTGAGTGGTCGGTGGAGTGCCAGACCGCCTTTGACCAATTGAAGAGGCACCTCGCAACTCCACCCCTGCTCACCCGACCAGTGGAAGGGGACGAGCCATAGCCGTATCTGGCAGTATCCGACCAAGCAGCGGGCGCAGTGCTCGTCCGTGAGGTCGACGGAGTCCAGAGCCCGGTATACTATGTGAGCCACGTCTTCAAAGACGCATAAACAAGGTACCCAGTAATAGAGAGAATCGTCTTGGCACTCATCGTGGCCTCAAGGAAACTGCGACACTATTTCCAGGCGCACACCATCCTTGTTCTTACTGAGCGCCCTGTTCCCCTCCGAAAGACGGCGCAAGATAGGGACGTCTTGCTTAAGATTCGGGGCAGATGCTAATTGGTGCTATCCGTCCATCTCTCCGAACATGCCAAGTTGATTTATGGCACCATGTATTGAAGGTTTAAATGGATGCAGCCGATGTAGCAGACTTCGTCAGATTCCCCCTCGTTTGAGGGGTTTTGATTGTGGGGACGCTCTTCCCTGCAGGCGCAAGCCCTTGCAGTTAATTATGCTACCGCACCGCGGTAACAACTTTCTCCTTCTCTAGATGGTCACTTCGTGTCATAAGTGTTTGTTTTGTTTGTGGTTGCCTGTGGATTGTATACGGAGACTAATTTATGTTGTCGCCCGTAGGACGTGGATTAGTCCAAATCCGTATTTTCTTAGATTTGGGTTTGGGGTTGGGTTTAAGGATACGTTAGTCTCATTTGAGACTAAGATCAACTTAAACGTTTGTTAAGGATACGTTAGTCTAATTTTTGACTAAGATCAACTTAACGGGATCATTTAGATCCAACAAAAGAGCATTTGGACTCAATTGTTTAGTTTAGAGATATTGCGGTCGATTACCAGTTTAAGGACATGGTGGTCCAATACCAGTTTAAGGACATAGTGGTCCATAAAATGTATGGCTGTCGGGACCCATCACCTCTCTGAAGACGTTGAAGGATTACAACGACATGTATCAGAGGAGTTCAGAGATGTACCCTTGAACCAAGGAGTTAGTTGAAAGAGAAGATGTGCTCAGTTCAAGATGATTTGAGGACTTATGGCCAGTTTGGGCTAAGTCCAATTATGTTTGAAATATTGGCCCTTTGGGCCATTAGACATTTGTCTGGGTTCAGCCTTTCATCATTCAGCAGTGCTAAACAGAGATTTGGGGGCTCTGACAACATTTTGTCTTTGATTTCCTCAATTTTGAGATTCATTTAGAGGAGGGACTTTTTCCTCTGGAAAATTAGCCAATTTAGCTAAAAGTAGTGTTAAACACTAGAGAACAACAGTGTTAAACACTGGAGGTAGAACTCTCAAATTAGTGTTAAACACTAAAAGACAATCAGTGTTAAACAATGGAAGTATAATCTTCAATTTAGTGTTAAACACTAGAAACAATCAGTGTTAAACACTGGAAATATAATCCCCAAATTAGTGTTAAACACTAAAGAAAGAGGGGTCACGTGTGGACACGTGAGAGCGCCCAAAAGTGGGACCAGATCCCTTTTCTTCGTTCTGCAATTAAGTGTAACACTTTTTCATCTTTTGAGCTTCACGTATTGACGCGCGATGGAGATCTATGCACTGCTCATTAAAGTACTTTCTAAGGGGTCACGTGGGGGCACATGAGAGTGTCCAAAGCTCATATTTCCTTTGCTTTTTCTTTCTGTGTTTTGTAGGTCACGTAGGAGCACGTGAGGCATTGCCTCAAAGCTTTCCTCCTTCTCATTTCTGGGGATCTCTTCAGGGGTCACGTGGAGCCACGTGACTTTAGTTCTTTGCATGCATGGAGATCTTTTAAGTCTCTTTATTTTTTTAAGAATTAAATTCTCTGTAGGGTTAAACCCTAATTATGATTTTGGAGGAATTAAATTCCTATTTTGCAAGAATTAAATTCTTAAGTAGGGTTAAACCCCAATTTCTTTTTAGAGGAATTAAATTCCCATATATGTAAAAGAATTAAATTCTTGATTAGGGTTAAACCCTAGTTCTGTCCATCTTGAAGGAATTAAATTCCTGTGAGTTTGTGAGAATTAAATTCTCATATAGGGTTAAACCCTAATTTGTTTTGGGAGAATTAAATTCTCTAAACTCAATTCCCCCCCTAAGTTTTGGATCTGCATGGCAGGATCTCAACCCGATGAGAATTAAATTCTCAACCTATGGGGAGATGTGTTTCTGCAAATCTTTAACTAGAGGAAGAACTAAGTTCTTTTGCAGAAGAGTTAAACTCTTAGATTTTGAGAATTAAATTCTCTGTTTGAAGTTTTGATTCCCTTTCTTTTCTCACCTAGGGTTTTCTTTTTCTCCTGAAGAAATTTTCTTCCTCTCTTGAGAATTAAATTCTCCTCTCTTTTTCTCTCCCTTGAGAATTAAATTCTCCATTCTTTTTTTCTCTCTTGAGAATTAAATTCTCCTCACTTTCTTTCTCTCTCTGTTCTTCTCTCAAAAAAGTCCATCCCTTCTCTTCTTTTCTTGGCTCCTATTTATAGGAGAAGGAAAAGAATCAATTTGTTTAGCAAATCTCTTATTGAAAGATTTGATTTGTTTTCATATTTAATATGAGCCTTTAGATCATTCGGTGAATTTTATTCACCGTTGGATTTTAAATCCAAAAGATATTCTGTTTGTTATTTTCAGTAAGATTTAGGGGAAATCTTTCCTTGTTTAAGATTTTTTTTCATAAATTGGTGATTTTTAATCACCCTTGGATTTTTAATCCAACGGTCCCCATAATCCTTTTCCATTTGGAAAGATAGAGAAGCCTTTAAAATTTAATTCTATTAAACTGTAAGACTTTCGAAGCCAGTCACGTGCTGACACGTGATCTTTGGTCACGTGTGAGCACGTGACCCCAACTGAGTCCTTTTCTCAGCCTTTATTTATGCTTCAATTTTAACCATCACGTGTCAACACGTGACCATTGGTCACGTGTGAGCACGTGATACCTCATTGAGGTATTTCCTTCAGCCATTTGTTTTTATTTCTGTTTTAACTATCACGTGTCAACACGTGACCATTGGTGACGTGTGAGCACGTGACCCCCAATTGGGTCCTTCTTCAGCCCTTTGTTTTTATTCTTGTTTTAACTATCACGTGTCAACACGTGACCATTGATCACGTGTGAGCACGTGATACCTCATTGAGGTAATTCCTGATTTTTAATCAAGGAACAGTGCATAGTATATTTGCTCATAACTTTTGATCCTGGATGAATTATGAAGCCCATAATATATCAAATCGAAGGGTTTTCCGAGATGCTTTCAATATCATCAGAATTTAGGTGTTTCTCCTTCGGGAGTTTATCAAAATACAGGTCAGAAGATACTAGCTCGTATTTTCTAAAACGTATCGCTGCTATTTGATACCTTGGGCTCTTTTGCGCGGAATTTTTTTGGCGGGAACAAATGCCCCCCTCTACTTTGCCCACGTAAGTATGTACATGGGTAAAGTAGTGCATAGTTATGCATGGCCATAGAATTGAGGGCTTAGGAGAAAAGTTTTAGGGTCCTTTTAGCTTAAGACTTTTTCATCTTCATGAGCCGTAAGGGTCTTAAAAAGGTTTTTTCTCCCTACAGGTCGAGAGGATCCCGCAGGTGTATTTTCTCCTTAGGGGTCGTGAGGACTCCTAAGTGCATTTTCCCTTGAGAGTTGTAAGGATCTCACAAGAGAATTTTCTCCCTTACAAGTCGAGAGGACTCATAAGTGATTGTTTCCCTCCTTGTCGATGTTTGACTTCGGGGAGTGTGGCCTGTAGATAGTCCATCTTGACCTCTTTATAGGGTGATGGCTTAGGAGACAAGGTTGGGATCTGCCACCTAAGACTTTTCAACTTTATGATCCGTGAGGGTCTCATAAAGACTTTTCTCCCTACGAGTCGAGAGGATCCCGTAGGTGTATTTTCTTCCCAGGAGTCGTGAGGACTCCTAAGTGTGTTTTCTCTTGAGAGTCGTAAGGATCTCACAAGAGAATTTTCCCGCTTATAAGTCGAGAGGACTCGTAAGTGGTTGTTTCCCTCCTTGTCGAGATTCGACTTTGGAGAGTGTGGCCCGTGAATAGTATGCAAGAGTCCGTTTTGGACCAACTTGCAGGGCCCCAGTGCTTAGGAAACAGGTTTTTATCCCCATTGCCTAAGGCTTTTCCCTATGAGTCGAGACGAATCGAGCATTTCTCGCAAGGATATCCTAACGTCACAGTTAACCTTTACTCTTTACGAAAAAGGTCCGTTAGGGTCTGTGGTACTAGGATTTTGTCCGTCGTACCGTCGCGTTGGCTGATGTATTCCTCGATAGGCAATTTTGCTGTTCGAGTAGCCTTGCGATTGTCGTGTCTCTGATCCCTTCGGGGGCTGGACAAGACGTCTTCAAGCAATCTTCCTAGGCAGTTTGACCGTCAGAAGATCAAGCGTTAGGAATTTTGCCATGCCGCTTTTTACTTGAGGTTAGGCTCATTTTGGAGAGCCCCGATGAGTCATAACCACTCCGCGCTGGTGTAGGATGATCTCCGATAGTCTTTCAGGTTTTATATGAGTTTCCGTCAAGACCCTGAAGCTAGGAATTTGGCCTTCGCTTCGTTTGTTTTGTCGTGTCCGAATCCTGTTGGAGGAAGGATGCTGTAGTGACATCTCGTCTGCTGTATCGAGACGAATGTCGTGGTGGTGACCACTCCATATGGGATGATCTCCGGTAGTCTTTCAGGTTTTATATGAGTTACCGTCAAGACCCTGAAGCTAGGAATTTGGCCTTTACTTCGTTTGCTGGCACTGCATCTGCTGTATCGAGACGAATGTCGCGGCTTGGAACTAGGGACTTTGCCATGGCTCCGTTGTTGGTGTCGCGTTTGCATCTTGTTAGAGGAAGAACGCTGGGGTGACATATGGTCTGCTGTATCGAGACGAACGTCGAGGTGGTGACCACTCCATGTGGGATGATCTCCGGTAGTCTTTCAGGTTTTATATGAGTTACCGTCAAGACCCTGAAGCTAGGAATTTGGCCTTTGCTTCGTTTGCTTTGGTGTGTCCGAATCCTGCTGGAGGAAGGACGCTGTGGTGACATCTCGTTTGCTGTATCGAGACGAACGTCAAGGTGGTGACCATTCCGCGATGATGTGGGATGATTTTCGATAGTCCTTCAGCTTTTATATGAGTTGCCGTCAAGACCCTGAAGCTGGGAATTTGGCATTTGCTTCATTTGCTTTGGTGTTGCGTTTGCTGTATTGAGACGAACGTCGAGGTGGTGCCGGGATTTTGCCATCACTCCGTTTTGTTTTGACCATGAGGTCTTTCGTTGACGTTGCATCTGCATCCTGCTGGACTGCGAAGGAACGCTGTTGCTGACATTGCGTTTACTGTAACGAGACGAATGCTGAGGTGGAGCTGGAATTTTACCGTCACTCCGCTGTTTTGACCGTGAGGTCTTTTGTTGACGTTGCGTCTGCATCCTGCTGGACTGCGAAGGAACGCTGTTGTTGACATTGCGTCTACTGTACCAAGACGAATGTCGAGGTGGAGCTGGGATTTTGCCGTCACTCCGCTTTGTTTCGACCGTTGGGTCTTTCGTTGACGTTGCATCTGCATCCTGCTGGACTGCGAAGGAATGGCGTTGTTGACATTGCGTCTGCTGTAATGAGACGAATGTTGAGGTGGAGCTAGGATTTTGCTATCACTCCGCTTTGTTTCGACCGTGGGGTCTTTCGTTGACCTTGCATCTGCATCCTGCTGGACTGCGAAGGAACGCCGTTGTTGACATTGCATCTGTTGTACCGAGACGAATGTCGAGGTGGTCTCTAAGTTGTCTGTGAACCGTCGAGATTTGGAACCATGGACTTTACCATGGCTCCGCTTGATTGTCGCGTCCGCATCTTGTTGGAGGAAGAACGTTGTTGTGGGTCTCCAGGCTGTAGATGTAGCCATCGAGACTTGGCTCTCTTTTCAACGGAGCATGGTGGGATGATATGGTTCCCTCTTTGTTTGCGCCCCTGGATTGTATACAGGGATCGATGTGATCTCACCTGTAGGGCAAAAAGTTTCATTCTTTCATTTTTTAAAATTCTTTCCGCGATGCTCTATCATTTCAGCTTTTTACATCGCGAAAATCGCGATTGCCCAATCATTTCGGCTATTTTTCGCGGTGCCCAATCATTTCGGCTATTTGTTTTATTTACTCGCTGCTTTTTATTGCGAGTTGCCCAATCATTTCGGCTGTTTTTGTATGCATACATTTTTACTTGCTGATTTCGTTGCAAGTTGCCCCATCATTTCGGCTATTTTATATGCATTTTTGGCTCGTTGATTTTTATCGCAGGTGTGAAACTTGGAATCTGGTGCCAATCTTAGCATCAGCATCGCTGCGACTGGAATATAGCCAGGAGCGAATCATCATTTGCCATGAAAGGACTTGGAATTTGATACCGATTTAGGCATCAGTATCGCTACAACTGGGATATTGCCAGGAGTGAATCATCATTTTCCTCTGTCGATATCGAACAAAGGTGGCTTAGCAAACAGGGTTAGGATCCCGTCGACTAAGCCTTTTGACTTCATGAGCTGTAAAGGTCTCATAAAGTGTTTCTCCCTACGAGTCGTGAGGATCTCATAGGTGCATTTTCTCCTTAGGAATCGTGAGGATTCCTAAGTGTGTGTTCTCTTATAAGTCGTAAGGATCTTACGAGAGTGTTTTCTCCTTATAAGTCGAGAGGACTTACAAGGGTCGTTCACCATGTGAGCATATCCCTAGTCGCTGGTGGGACTTTGTTAGGGAAATATTTATTCGTGCCCTTGGATTGTATACAAGGGTCAATACTGAACCGCTTGTAGGGCAGTATTGGAGGTTGTGGGGGGGGGGTGCTTAAGAACAGGTTCAGGTCCCTGTAACTTAAGACTTTTGAATCTTATGAGCCATGAGGGTCTCATAAGAGGGTTCTCCTTACGAATTGTGAAGATCTCGCAAGTGTAATTTCTCCTTAGAAGTCGTGGGGATTCCTAAGTGTGTTGCTTTTTTTGTGAGTCGTAAAGATCTCACGCGGGTGGTTTCTCCTCACAAAGTCGAGAGGAACCTTGAAAGTGTCTTTTAACGAGATTGCGCCCTTTCGGGTTTTCACAAAACTCGCCGGTAGCCCTGCTGTTTTTACTCACGGAGCCCTTTCGGGTTTTCATCCGTGCCTATTTTTCTTATGGACGTACCGTTTCTTTTTTTTTACGAGTCTGCGCCCTTTCGGGTTTTCACAAACATCACCGGTAGTCCTGCTGTTTTTACTCACGGCGCCCTTTCGGGTTTTCATTCGTGCTCATCTCGCTTATGGACATTTTTTTTACCACGTCAGCCTGAAGATGCCGCGGGTTGGGAGTAGTTTAACGACGTTTCGGTCATTTGTTAACGTACGATTACGCAGCTAGATTTTGCCGCAAATCTTCACATGTTTTGTGCCGGAGGTGGATTCCTTGAAGAGAGGGCTACTGGCGATTTCTTCATCAGAGTCGCTTCCAAAGGTGATAACTTGCGATCCATTGGTGTCGGCTATGCGACAGTTGCCAGCAGCTCTTTCGCGCTCATCTGTCGTGCTTTTCTGGTCCTGACGAGCCTTGCGCTTTACTCGTTGAACGTGTCGTCGATGGGCAACATATCCCTGCCACCAATTTTTAAAGGCTATGCACTCCTCGGTGGGGTGTGCAATTCTCTGATGGTATAGGCAGAAGTTAGGATGTATGTCCGCTTCATCAAGACGTATATTGACAGGGGTATTTCCTTTGAGAGAGGGCAACTTCATTCCTATTGTCAAGGCCCTAGCGAATTGATTCCTTACTTTAAGCTTGCTTTTGCTGGCGATAGGGATGCTTTGCTCCAGTCGGGGTGTCTCAACCTTTTCCTCCAGTCGTCGGCGTTTGGCACTTTCAAATATAGCCAGTTCACGCTCTCGATTGGCTTTGCTTTCCTGACGGGCTTCGTTTAGGCATGCATCAATCATTTCGTCTGATGGTCCTAGAAGTCCAGGCTCAAGATTTGCCCCTAGTTTTTCTACATCTAAAGCTTCTTCACCATTTATTAACGAGTGAGAGATCACATGACAACTTGCCGCATAATCCTCAGACTCATCCGATGAGTCTTCTCCATTGTCATCATCTTTGTCTATAAGGAAGTGGGTGAGAAATACTTGGAGTATGACCGGGGTCTGCGCCTTCTGATTATATTCTTCCAACGCGTCAATCTATTTTTGCAGGTCCGTGCGCTTGTCACCAGGCTTCACGGGCTTTTTGGTCTTCTTCTTCTTCTTTGAAGACTTTGACGGCTGGGTGTGAGCGCTCTGACCATCACCACCAATTTTTGGAGTTGGGCGCGGTTTCAGCATTCCCTCGATGATCTCGGGTTCCAGTGGATTTTTCCACCTGATCGCCGGGCATGTTTGAAGATCCTTCAGCATTCTTTTTGTTTTGGCTGCAAGAGCGACCTCCCATGGAGCTTCTTCGACAAACGGGCATGATGCCCCCGGTGTGTCCATCTTTTTGAGAGCGTGTGGCTGAGGCGGGCTTACTTTTCAATTCTCGGACAGTGCGAATTTGCCCTGTTGGTATTGGTTTTCGATCCAGCCTTTAAAGACGAAGCAATCTTCAACTGGATGGCTTACCGTTTGATGGTAAGGGCAATAATTAGGACTATTAGCCTCGCCGGGTGGCAACGGTCGTTTTGGATTCGGGAGAATGATGAGCCTGTTGCGCACCGCTAGCTCAAATAATCTCCTTGTTTTGTCTTGGGGAAACGAATAAGGGCGTCCCAGTCTCTCCTCGAGGGATGGGCGTGGACGCACGCTGTTTTGGCGAACGACCGACTTTAAGTTGTTCGGTTGTTGTTGGGTATTGGCGACAAAAATCGCTTTCCCTTTACCCTTTTCATTTCGCGGCTCCGGCTTTGGAGGAGACGGTCTATGACCTATCTGGTCCATTTGGGCCAGTTTGTCAATCAAGACCTGGAACGCGGTCGACTTGAAGAAGATCATGAATTGGGAAAAAGTTGCTTGAGGGTCAAGAGTGCCCACGAACATGCCCATTGCCGGCGCTTCTTCAATGTGCTGCTCACATTTTATCCACAAGTTCCGCCATCGTATTGCGTACTGCACCCACGTTTCACCTGGCTTCACCCTGGTATTGATCAATGTTGTTATTGGGGAGCATTCACTAGCACTTGCGAAACGTTGGGTAAATAGCAACTCCATTTCTGTAAACGTTTTGACGGAGTCGTCGGGAAGCTCCGAGTACCATTCAAACGCTGTCTCCGATAAGCTTCCAACAAATTGGCGAAGCAACAATTTATCGTCACCCCCAGTATTACCGCACAAGGCTCTGAATTGAGCAACGTGCTGGTGCGGATTTCCCGTCCCCTTATATACGTGGAATTTGGGGATCGTATATCCCGGCGGGTATCTTATTTGGTCATACCATCCTGGATAGGGTCGTCCCGTTTTAACGCTCTGCCCAGTCGCTTCATTCGCCTGGTGAGCTCGTATTTGCTGAGCGATGTAATCATCCAGAGTGGCCTTGGAGATAGTCTCCTCCTTGGCCACTGAAAGAGCTGGAGGAGGGTTTGACGTCTCCACTCGGTCGTCTTCGAGGATAATCGGAGGATCTTCAGCTGGAGGATCCGGCTATAACATCATCCCGACCATGTCTTGGAATAAGAACGCCATTTGTTTTATGTTGGCAGCTTGTTCCGCTGCCTCTTTGTCCTTCTTTTCGAGGATTCTCTGAAGAAACTCGGCATCAGTTTCCCGCTCACGGCGCTGCTCCGAGGATGTCTCCGGGCTTGCTTTCGGTCCCGTAAGTGCGGCCATGGCTGTCAGCATTTCTTGGAGCTTTTGTTGTTGTTGCTCCTGAGCCTTAGTCACTGAATGCGTAAGCGGTCTATGACCTGTGAAGACATGGCTATCCTCTTTTCCGGATGCCATATAGACGGTATGTACCATCTTGCCCCAGGCTTGGGGTGTTTGGGTTCAGTGGTCTTGCAGTTCGTCGCAGACCCAGGGATTTTCTTCGGCCTTCTCCTCTTGTGAGCGGTCGAAGTTGAGGGGGCCGTTGCAGTGGGCACCCAAGTAGCTATCACCTTTTGTGGCTTGATAGGACGGTCCTCTTCCCGCTGAACTTTCACCTTTTTCTGTCGGCGGGGATAATCTTGATCAATTACCGAGTCTTGGACTTGATGCCAGACCTTGTAGATTTTAGAGGACAGCCGTTGAGGGGGCTGTTCCGGCTTCACCTTTGTAGCGCTCTCCATAAGTGGAGGAGATCTTTTTAGCACGGCCATCAAAGAGTTCTTGCGTACCCTCCTAAGTGGTTCAAAACTGTTCCCAGTTGGAACAGCAGCATCAATTTCCACCGTTGGAGCCGGCGGAGTCAATCCAGAAGGAGAGTTGCCCCCAGCCTTCCTTACTCGGCACCAGTGGCATATCCCTAATAGGAGGAGTGTTGTCTCCTGAGGGTTTTCAGCGGATTGCACCCACAAAATCCTATAATAAAAGAGAGATGGTGAAAGTTAAATGAAGATAAGAACTATAAAAGAAAGAACTTGAAAATAAGAGTTTTCAACTATACCAGCTTTTCAGTTGCTATGAGCCCTATCTTAATGGTCATGAAAAACTGTTAGAAATCACATTATCCCTCAATAAAACATCGCCTTTAGTTTTCATTCCTACCTTTCTTCCAAACATTGATCATATATCTCTACGTGTGTGAACTGGACATCCCTACACTCAGAGAATTCAATTCAAGCAATCATACTCTTGTCCATCTACCTCAGTACTTTTTAATAGATATTTAGATGGAATTTGCTCACACATTCTTCATGCGACCGTTAATACTTCTTGAGGTACTAACCGACTGATTACTCATGTGCTTGCTAATTAGGTGTTTTTCCTCGTCTTGCAACACCTAAGGCGTAGCAGTGGCTCCCAAACCAGTTGGTCTAAGGCACTAGGTGATAAAGCACCCTCGCTATATTTTTTTATTGCTGCCTCGGTGATAACAAAACCAGTGTTCATTTTCTTTTCACCATTTTATCTTTTATTCTCTACTTTTATTTTCTTCATACTTTGGCTTTTAGACAAGAGCATTTCAAGGTATCCTCTACTATCTTGAGTTTCAAGATTTGTGTAAGTGCGTATAGTAGGGTATCAACGTTCAAATGTTTGGATTCCAGAATAGGAACTATTTTTCAGGCTTACTTTTATCCTCAGATTAGTAATTTCCTTCATCTTACTAACCCTTAGGACAACAGCTCATAACTACTTATTACTAGTTTCATTTAAGAAAACATCTAACTTTCTTGTTTTTCTTAAACTATTCCTATCTTTTAAATATAATTTTTCACTTTCTACTCTTTTATTATCACAAAATTTTTTGTGTGTGCTTATATATAGTATAATGCAAAGTAAGGCGTAAATAAGCACAGGAGCGCTGAAAAACGACTTCTTGAGAGCTTCTTGCGATGGTACAGGAGCGCTGAAGCTCATTGGCGGGAGCATGGTCCCGAAGAATAGCCCAGTGGTGGCTTGAGTTACCTGCTTCACTGGCATAGTGAAAAGGGAGGCCGCTTGGGGCCAGTAGGTTACTCCTCCAGATGGGACAGAGCGAGAGTTGCTGTTGCAGTTAGTGCAGTTCGAAGCCCATTGATTTCTTGAAGAGCCGGATTGCAGAGATTTGAGGCTGCAAGTGACCCATACTTGACTCCGCCGGATATGACAAAGCCTGAGTTGCTAGGATGGGAGCTAATGCCATTTTTCATAGAGACGAAATGCCGGCTTCAATATCCACTCCCCTAAAGGCAACCAAAAACATACACACCGCGATTATTTGATCGCGGGAAAAACACGACACACGAAGTGTGGAGTGGAAAGAGGAAAAGGTCCCACCGGGCGTACCAGAATCTGTTTGCCGCCGGAAGACGGTGCAAGACAGGGACGTCTTGCCTGAGATTCGGGGCGGATGCTAATTGGTGCTATCCGACCAGCTCTCCGAAGATGCCAAGTTGATTTATGGCACCGTGTATCGAAGGTTTAGACGGATGCGGCCGATATAGCAGACTTCGTCAGATTCCCCTCGCTTGAGGGGTTTTTTTGATTGTAGGGTCGCTCTTCCCTGCAGGCGCAAGCCCCTGCAGTTAATTACGCTACCGCATCGCGGTAACAACTTTCTCCTTCTCCAGATGGTCACTTCGTGTCGTGGGTGTTTATTTTGTTTGTGGTTGCCCATGGATTGTATACGGAGACCAATTTATGTTGTCACCCATAGGACGTGGATTAGTCTAAATCCGTATTTTCTTAGATTTGGGTTTGGGGTTGGGTTTAAGGATACGTTATCTCATTTGAGACTAAGATCAACTTAAACGTTTGTTAAGGATACGTTAGTCTAATTTTTGACTAAGATCAACTTAACGGGATCATTTAGATCCAACAAAAGAGCATTTGGACTCAATTATTTAGTTTAGAGACATTGCGGTCGATTACCAGTTTAAGGACATGGTGGTCCAATACCAGTTTAAGGACATAGTGGTCCATAAAATGTATGGCTGTCGGGACCCATCACCTCTCTGAAGACGTTGAAGGATTACAACGACATGTAACAGAGGAGTTCAGAGATGTACCCTTGAACCACGGAGTTAGTTGAAAGAGAAGATGTGCTCAGTTCAAGATGATTTGAGGACTTATGGCCAGTTTGGGCTAAGTCCAATTATGTTTGAAATATTAGCCCTTTGGGCCATTAGATATTTGTCTGGGTTCAGCCCCTCATCATTCAGCAGTGCTAAACAGAGGTTTGGGGGCTCTGATAACATTTTGTTTTGGGAGAATTAAATTCTCATATAGGGTTAAACCCTAATTTGTTTTGGGAGAATTAAATTCTCTAAACTCAATTCCCCCCCTAAGTTTTGGATCTGCATGGCAGGATCTCAACCCGATGAGAATTAAATTCTCAACCTATGGGGGGATGTGCTTCTGCAGATCTTCAACTAGAGGAAGAATTAAGTTCTTTTGCAGAAGAGTTAAAACTCTTAGATTTTGAGAATTAAATTCTCTGTTTGAAGTTTTGATTCCCTTTCTTTGCCCACCTAAGGTTTTCTTTTTTCCTGAAGAAATTTTTTTCCTCTCTTAAGAATTAAATTCTCCTCTCTTTTTCTCTCTTTTGAGAATTAAATTCTCCTCACTTTCTCTCTCTCTGTTCTTCTCTCAAAAAAGTCCATCCCTTCTCTTCTTTTCTTGACTCCTATTTATAGGAGAAGGAAAAGAATCAATTTGTTTAGCAAATCTTTCATTGAAAGATTTGATTTGTTTTCATATTTAATATGAGTGTCACGCCCCGCTTCCCAGTGTACGGCGAAGAGGACGCGACAAGGTCCGCTACGTATATACTCAGAAGTACATACGCTAAGTGTTTATAAGCAATATAAAATAAATACACAAGAGACAAGAGATAAAAAGAACAACTTTTATTTATTAACATTCTTTGTACAATGCATGAAAGGAAATACAACTGAAATAAAAAGATGCCTAAACAGTAGCATAACAGGAAATGAAAAATACAAAAAGGAAAAGTGTACAATGAAACTACAGTGCAGGGTCTTCAGTAAACTGCTCCAAGTCTTCTTGCGATGGCTCAACCTCTGCCGGATCCAAATCACCTGACGACATTCAAAAAAGAGAAAAACAGAATGTCGTCAGCGAACAGGTCGCTCAGTAAATCCCAAAGGTAAGAGGAAAGTAGAAAAAGACAGAATAAGAAGATACATTTTAAAGTGTAAACTATTGTTGTAATGTTATGTCAACGCTGTTGTTTGTAGCTTGATACAGAAGAATGCCAGTGTATACGAGGGGAGTCTCTATATGCCAGAGACTAAGGGCACGTATAGTACAAGGTACCGTTTATGCCACGGTACAACAGCAATTGGATTCATATTAGGCGTGTTAAGTCTGACCACCTCATGCCACCTTTAACACCTTCCGTACCAATCTATCTCTTAAACCCCACGATGTCTTGTTTGTATTATTATCTTGTAAATTGTCTTGGTTGTATGATTGATTGACTGACTGACCGAAACCATGATATCAGGAAACGGTGATAACCGTAGAGTCATGTAAATGGAATCATGTAAAAGGAATATATCCATGGTTCGGTTCAGCCAAATTGTATTGATAATTGTATTCATGGATTCATGTGTTCATTTTGAATTGGAATCTTATAGTTTATAGATTGACTTGAATCATTTTCAAGTCAGATTGATCAGACTCAAACCCGAGTCAGACAATCAGAAATATGAATCGAAGTCTTATAATTTCTAGGGTCCTTAAGGTAATTTATAAAACTTGAGGGGGTTTTATGTAAAAATACATTTATATACTTTTCAAAATACACCTTAAGTATTTATTATTCGTCTTTAGAGTTGTAATGAAGGTGGATTTTATATTGTGACATTTCTAGTGAAAATATCCTAGTTTTATAAATAAGGGTATTTATCTGTAATATTGATTTATTTGAAGTTCATGGTATTTTAGTGTAAAATTTATTCTTGTGATTTTTAGAAAAATGTGGAATATGGATATTATAATAAAATAGATATTTAAATGATAAATATACATATATTTATACAAAAATAGTTTTAATAAATAATTTATATTCCAAAAATCTCATTTTCTTAAGATGTCGTATTTTAAACCTTTCGAGACCGAATGCTCCTTGCGGAGGTCTGAATCTCGCACTACTAGCCCGAGCGTACGCGATAAACCGCACGATTCCGAACGGGTTCCCCAAAGATGGGTTGTAGCGGCGCTTTGCAAAGATTGTAAAATACTAATCCTTTAGAAAACGGTTTTATAAAGTAAAAGGTATTTATTTGCAAAGTGTAATTTTCCGTATTTTAGATTCTAGGGTTTCCTAAGCCAACTAGCCTATTTCTAAAAGGTCTAAACGACAATTTGTTAGAAATCTCAAATCGCCTCTTCACCGCCAATTGCGGCCAGGTAAGTGCCAGGTAAGTGGGAGGCTCTCCACTACAAATAGTGGCCCTAATTAAGTAACCACTTGCTTTAGACACACTTGCCTAGACACCACAAAGTAAGGTTTAGATAAACGATCGATATCCACAACTAATCGTATTTTTCCTATTAAAGATATTGTCTAAACAAATGTATCAAACCTAACTTTTATAAAAGGTTTTATTAAGGAAATGGTATTTTAATATAAATCTTGTTTTATCGTATTAGGAGTTTTCAAGATAGCGTATTATGGTTTTATATGTGTGTGTGAGGAGGTAGGTCATTACCTCGTGATCTATTTTAAGGTATAGCAATGTTAAAGGGTTAAATATGAAATTGAAACATGATGGTATTAAGGTGAAAAAATACGGTAAATTGAAAAGGTTATCATTTCCTGTGTGAAAACTTATTCAAATTGATTTTTATAAGTTTAATAATCATGATAAAGATATTTAGACATGAATGAATTGATTAGAAGTAAAAAAAAAATAAACATTATGGTATTAAAGTGAAAAAGAATACGATATTGCAAAAGCTATCATTTCATGTGAGAAACTTTGTCCAAATTAGTTGTTATGTGATTAACAGTCAACATGAATAAGTTCAAGCATTATGGAATTGGTGATAAGTGATATTTTATAGAAAACCGAATCGGAAATCGGTTTGTTCCGATTTCCGTCGGGTTTCGTAATTTCGTATTTTTGAGAAGTATAAAGAAGGAAAGAATGAGACTTACGGGTTTCGATCTATACTAAAGAGTATAGGAGAACTAGATGAGTTGTCGAGGCGTTGCTTCGTCGCCGGTTGTTTCAAAAACGTCGCCGGAATTCCGTCAGAGCTTCGCCGTGAACTCGATTTCAAAGTACACTCTTCTTGTGAAAATTTTGAGAGAGTAAACCTAGTGTTTTGGGATGAGAGGGTAGAGGGTAGGGTGTCTATTTATAGGGTAGGCTAGGGTAGGGTAGGTGAAAGGTTTTATTTTAAAAAAAATTGTAAAAATTAAAGAAAAACATTAAAATTTGTAGTAAATAGGGTGTATTTAATATTCGGGAACCGATCCAAGCATTTAGAGTATACAGGGGAGTTGAGAAGACAAAAATCCACAACTTTCGTTTTGGGGACTCGGCCGTCCGGCCGAGTCCGGCCGGCGGCGCCGGCCGATCCCGGCCGAGTCCGGTGGTCGTTGGGTGTGGGTTCTCCTGACGTAGCTCCTGGTATATTTACTTTTTAGGGTTCAGTTCAACTTTCGGGAGTTATGGCCTGTGGACTGTTGGGCTTCCAAGAAAATTAAAAGAAAAATAATCTAAAAATAATGTGGGGCATGGGATTTGAACTCTGGTGGCTTGGTTCAGCAGTGCAAGGTATTACCAATGAGCTACAAGCTCCTTCTTGTAATTATTATGGGAAAATAAATACTTAAAGTGATAACAGCAACATTAAATACCCCAAATATACATCAAATTTAAATCAATTTTATGTATACAAAAATTGGAGTTGTTACAATCTACCCTCCTTACAAAAATTTCGTCCTCGAAATTTACAACTTTTATTTGAGGACTAGTTTACAAAGAGATGAGGACATCTTGCACGCATTTCATCTTCCCTTTCCCAAGTGGATTCTCCTGGAGTGTCTTTCCTCCACATTATCCGGACCAAGTTAACTTCCTTGTTCCGAAGTGTCTTCACTTTCCTGTCCAGGATCTCCACAGGTTGTTGCTCACAAGACAAGTTGGGCTGTATAGTGAGCTCGGAATGATCAAGTACATAGCTGGGGTCACTCACATACTTTCTGAGTTGGGATATGTGGAACACGTTATGCACTCCTTCCAATGAGGGTGGAAGCGCTAAGCGGTATGTCACTTCACCGACTCGTTCGAGTATGTCGAACGGTCCAATGTATCTCGGACTCAATTTACCCCGTCTTCCAAATCGGATCACTCCACGGTTCGGAGATATCTTCAAGAATACATGGTCTCCTGGCTGGAACTCCAAGTGTCGTCTCTTTGCATCAGCCCAGTGTTTCTGTCGATCTTGGGCTATGCGCATTCTTTCCCTGATAGTACGAACCACATCAACGTCTGTTACTATCATCTCTGGTCCAAGAAGTTTCCTATCTCCGATGTCGTCCCAACTTAATGGTGATCGACACTTCCTTCCATATAATGCTGCAAAAGGTGCCATTCCTATGCTTGCTTGGTAGCTGTTATTGTACGCGAACTCCACAAGATGCTGGTGATCTTCCCACGATCCTTTGAAGTCTAGTATACACGCTCTGAGCATATCCTCCAAGATCTGAATCATTCGTTCCGACTGACCATCTGTTTGTGGATGATAAGCCGTGCCGAAGTTCAGACTTGTTCCCAAGCTAGCTTGCAGACTCTGCCAAAATTGTGATCGGAACCTAGTGTCACGATCGGAGACAATGCAGACCGGTAGTCCATGAAGTCTCACAATTTCCTGTATGAGTTCATGGGTGTCAGAGATAGTACATTATGAAGTGTTTAAATCTTAATTAGATTATTACCTCCATGTACTTCTTTGCTAGTGTCTCAATTGATTAGCCAACCCGAAATGGGATGAAATGAGCCGACTTTGTGAGTCGATCCACGATGACCCATATAGCATCGTTACTCTTTGTGCTGCGAGGAAGAGCAGTCACAAAGTCCATCGTGATGTGCTGCCACTTCCATTCTGGGATTGGTAACGATTGAAGTAGTCCAGCTGTCCTGTGATATTCAGCCTTTACTTGCTAACACACCAAGCATTTTGCGACGCTTCTGGCTACTTCACGCTTCATTCCATGCCACCAATAATTCTGACGTAGATCTTTGTACATTTTGGTACCTCCAGGATGTACTGAGTAGGGAGAGCTGTGAGCTTCTTTCATTAACTCTTCCCGAACAGGACCTTTTGGTACACACAATCTGCTGCCGTATCTCAAAGATCCGTCTTCATGGATGATGAAGTCTGTTCTGAGTCCATTCTCCACTTGTTCTCTGATCCTTTGCAACTTAGCATCACTTACTTGAGCTGCTTTGATCCGATTGACAATGGTTGATTGAACTTGTAGATTCATCAAACTTGAAGCATTACCTGGCATGACTACTTCAATCTCCATTTGATGTAAGTCTTGCTGAAGCTTCCACTGAGCGGTGAGATTCATCGATAAGGGTTGGCGACTAAGAGCATCAGGTACTACGTTCACCTTCCCTGGGTGATATTGCAAGTTGATGTCAAAGTCCACCATGAGTTCTAACCATCTTCTCTGCCGCATATTCAACTCCTTCTGAGTAAACACGTACTTCAGATTTTTATGATCTGTGTAGATGTTGACTCGTTCACCAAGTAAGTAGTGGCGCCAAATCTTGAGAGCAAAGATGACGGCTGCCAACTCCAGATCATGCGTCGGATAATTGCGCTCATGAGTCTTCAGTTGTCTTGAAGCATAAGCCACAACCTTACCGTGCTGATGTAGAACACATCCTAATCCATTACCGGATGCATCACAATGCACTTCGAATCCTCCAGATTGATCCGGTATTATGAGAATAGGTGCAGATGTCAATCTTGACATGAGTTCTACGAAAGCTTGTTCGCATGCTTCTGACCACACAAATTCTTCATCTTTTTGTGTGAGCTTGGTCAGGGGTGTTGCTATCTTTGAGAATCCTTCAATGAACCTTCTGTAATATCCAGCTAAACCCAAGAAACTCCGAATGTCTTTCACTGACTTTGGTGTAGGCCATTCGCTAACTACTGAAACTTTGGCTGGATCCACAGAAATTCCTTCTCCTGATACGATATGTCCAAGAAAACCAACTTGATTTAGCCAAAACTCGCACTTGCTGTACTTGGCATAAAGCTTATGTAGTCGAAGAGTTTCCAGGACAATTCGTAGATGCTCTGCATGCTCTTTCCGATTTTTAGAATATATCAGGATGTCGTCGATGAAGATGACAACAAACCTGTCTAAATACTCCCGGAAAACTTGGTTCATTAGGTTCATGAATATTGCTGGTGCATTGGTCACTCCAAATGGCATCACTAGAAATTCTTAATGTCCATAGCGAGTTCTGAAAGCTGTTTTGTGAATATCAGCTTCCTTGACCTTCACTTGATGATAACCTGAATGAAGATCCAATTTAGAGAAAACACAAGATCCACTTAGCTGATCGAATAAATCATCGATGCACGGGAGTGGATACTTGTTCTTTATAGGGACTTCGTTCAAGGCCCTATAATCGATGCACATTCTGTATGAACCTTCCTTCTTCTTCACCAGTAGTACAGGTGCTCCCCAACTTGAAGTGCTGGGACAAATCCATCATTTTGCCAATAATTCGTTCAACTGCGTTCGGACTTCCTTCAATCCTTCCGGACTTAGTCTATAAGGTGCTTTGATCACCGGTTGTGCTCCTGGTAATAAATCAATACTGAATTCAAGAGCTCGATCGGGAGGCAAGCCTGATATATCGTCAGGAAATATATCGTCGAACTCTCGAACTACCACTAGTCTTAATTCTTCTTCCGCTTGAGCTGCCGCATCTACTGCTTCCCTTGGCTTCGCTTTGTAGGTACCTGGCTCCAGGGTACGATCTCCGCTCTTAAAATAGAAGACCGGATGGTCTGAAATCTCGAATACTACCCTCCTTTGACGACAGTCGATGGTAGCATAAAAGGTTCCAAGACAATCCATTCCTATAACCACATCGAAGTTCGGTATGTCCAGTACTTTGAAGTCAGCATAAAATTCTCGACTGCAGACGACGACTGGACACAAGCTGTATCCTATGGTTGCCTTTAGAACGCCATTTCCGGAACTGACATTCCAGCTGGATACAAGCGGTGAGACTGGAATCGCATGGGTTCGGACAAACCGTTGCGACATAAAGCAGTGGGATGCTCCAGTATCAAACAGTACAAGTGCAGGTAGTGAAGCTACTAGGATTGTATCTAAGGTATATGGGATATGTTTTAGGTATAGGGAAAGTTTGTATATAACTAGGACGAAAAGATAAGTTTGAGAAGGAAAGTTTACCAGTAATGACTTGGCCAGTGGCCTCAGCTTCTTCCACAGACATCATGAAAGCCTGGTGCTTTGGCACATTCCTCCTGGCCTGAGGAGCATTCCTCGGAACGTTCCTTTGAGCTTGATGGAACTGTCGAGGAGGTGGTGCAGCTTGTGGTCCTCTAGGTGGTGCAGGCAGTGTAAGTCTTGGAGCAGGGGATTGGATGGCTGGACGCTGTGGATAATTGTTTGCTGGCCTGGGTGTAGGAACTGGGTTTTGTTTATAGGGACAAGCCCCAATACCATGAGCAGCTGAGCCACAGATCAAGTAAAGGTTGTTCGCACGGCGGCAATCTCTATCCAGATGCCCATTTCTCTTGCAGTAGTTACAAAAGGCTGGGCTGGGTCTGCTGATTGGTGCTCCAGGACGTCTTGGCACAAAAGGTGGTCTGGATGAGGCTCCACCTGCCATCTGGTTGGCATGGCGCCTGACTCCTGTAAACTGAGGTCTGCCCCTTGCTTTTATCACTGCCTCATAACTGCGAGCAGCTTCTAGAGCATCCTCATGAGTCAAAAATTTTCCTGTGGCTAAAGCAGCCTGAATCTCCGTTTCCAATTCTTGTTGGAAACGACGGGCTCTGATATCGTCCGTCGGTATCAAATGTGCCGCGAATCTGTTCAAGGATAGTGTTAGCTGTGTGGTATGTGATATTTAAAACTGAACTATTGCGACATATCTTACTGGCTTAACATGGTGAATTCAACGTCGTATTCATCTATCGATTTGTCCCACATTGATCCTTACTGTAGATGAATGAACTACTGCTCCATGGCAAACCTGGCAGTCACAGGGAAGTATTTCGCGTCGAACTTCTCGCGAAACGTTTTCCATTCAATGGGCTGTGCAAGACGGCTTTCTTCCGCCTTCCACCAGTTGCGAGCGCTGTCCGTGAGCTGTAGTTTCACAACACGGACCCAAGCGATGTCTTGCACTTGTGCTGCGGCCAGATCATCCTCGATACTTTGAGCCCATTCCTCAGCTTCCAGTGGGCTCCCCTTTCCTGGGAATTGCTTCGGATGTAAAGTCCTGAATTTCTTTACCCCCGGAGCGTCAGTCTCGGGACGATTCAAGAGTTTTTGCTGTCTCTCGAGAAGGCTGCGGATTGCCTCAAGTAGCACTGTTTGCTCGGTAGGTGGCGCAGGAACAGCTAGTGTGAGAGGTAGTGCTGGAGGTGTGTTATTGACGTTGGTGCAGGTGTTGTTCGGGGAATCCATAACCCTGAAGAAAAATTTGGGTTAAGACAGATTCAAGTACATGAAATGATAAGATTCAAGGAATAGAAATTTGTAAGATTCAAGAAACATGAATTGTAAAGAATGTTTTAGTTGCTGGTTCTTGTGTTATATTGCTTAGGTTGTTCACGCAGATCAGAACTGCATGATAGGGATTCATACAGCTCTGATCTGCATGGGCCATCAACAAAACCTGTCACGCCCCGCTTCCCAGTGTACGGCGAAGGGGACGCGACGAGGTCCGCTACGTATATACTCAGAAGTACATACGCTAAGCGTATCTAAGCAATATAAAATAAATACACAAGAGACAAGAAATAAAAAGAACAGCAACTTTTATTTATTAACATTCTTTGTACAATGCATGAAAGGAAATACAACTGAAATAAAAAGATGCCTAAACAGTGGCATAACAGGAAATGAAAAATACAAAAAGAAAAAGTGTATAATGAAACTACAGTGCAGGGTCTTCAGTAAACTGCTCCAAGTCTTCTTGTGATGGCTCAACCTCTGCCGGGTCCAAATCACCTGACGACATTCAAAGAAGAGAGAAACAGAATGTCGTCAGCGAACAGGTCGCTCGGTAAGTCCCAAAGGTAAGAGGAAAGTAGAAAAAGACAGAATAAGAAGATACATTTTAAAGTGTAAACTATTGTTGTAATGTTATGTCAACGTTGTTGTTTGTAGCTTGATACAGAAGAATGCCAGTGTATACGAGGGGAGTCTCCATATGCCAGAGACTAAGGGCGCGTATAGTACAAGGTACCGTTTATGCCACGGTACAACAACAACTGGATTCATGTTAGGTGTGTTAAGTCTGACCACCTCGTGCCACCTTTAACACCTTCCGTACCAATCTACCCCTTAAACCCCGCGATGTCTTGTTTGTATTGTTATCTTGTAAATTGTGTTGGTTGTATGATTGATTGACTGACTGATCGAAACCATGATATCAGGAAACGGTTATAACCGTAGAGTCATGTAAATCGAATCATGTAAAAGAAATATATCCATAGTTCGGTTTAGCCAAATTGTATTGATAATTGTATTCATGGATTCATGTGTTCATTTTGAATTGGAATCTTATAGTTTATAGATTGACTTGAATCATGTTCAAGTCAGATTGATCAGACTCAAACCCGAGTCAGACAATCAGAAATATGAATCGAAGTCTTATAATTTCTAGGGTCCTTAAGGTAATTTATAAAACTTGAGGGGGTTTTATGTAAAAATACATTTATATACTTTTCAAAATACACCTCAAGTATTTATTATTCGTCTTTAAAGTTGTAATGAGGGTGGATTTTATATTGTGATATTTCCAGTGAAAATATCCTAGTTTTATAAATAAGGGTATTTATCTGTAATATTGATTTATTTGAAGTTCATGGTATTTTAGGTAAAATTTATTCTTGTGATTTTTAGAAAAAGGTGGAATATGTAAATTATAATAAAATAGATATTTAAATGATAAATATACATATATTTATACAAAAGTAGTTTTAATAAATAATTTATATTCCAAAAATCTCATTTTCTTAAGATGTCGTATTTTAAACCTTTCGAGACCGAATGCTACTTGCGGAGGTCTGAATCTCGCACTACTAGCCCGAGGGTGTGCGATAAACCGCACGATCTCGAACGGGTTTCCCAAAGATGGGTTGTAGCGGCGCTTTGCAAAGATTGTAAAATACTAATCCTTTAGAAAACGGTTTTATAAAGTAAAAGGTATTTATTTGCAAAGTGTAATTTTCCGTATTTTAGATTCTAGGGTTTCCTAAGCCAACTAGACTATTTTTAAAAGGTCTAAACGAGTCGTTAGAAGCCTCAAATCGCCTCTTCACCGTCAATTGCGGCCAGGTAAGTGCCAGGTAAGTGGGAGGCTCTCCACTACAAGTAGTGGCCCTAATTAAATAACCACTTGTCTTAGACACACTTGCCTAGACACCACAAAGTCAGGTTTAAATAAACGATCGATGTCCACAACTTATCGTATTTTTCCTATTAAAGATATTGTTTAAACAAATGTATCAAACCTAACTTTTATAAAAGGTTTTATTAAGGAAATGGTATTTTAATGTAAATCTTGTTTTATCGTATTAGGAGTTTTCAAGATAGTGTATTATAGTTTCATATATGTGTGTGAGGAGGTAGGTCATTACCTCATGATCTATTTTAAGGTATAGCAATGTTAAAGGGTTAAATATGAAATTGAAACATGATGGTATTAAGGTGTAAAAATACGGTAAATTGAAAAGGTTATCATTTCATGTGTGAAAACTTATTCAAATTGATTTTTACAAGTTTAATAATCATGATAAAGATGTTTAGACATGAATGAATTGATTAGAAGTAAAAAAATAAACATTATGGTATTAAAGTGAAAAAGAATACGATATTGCAAAAGCTATCATTTCATGTGAGAAACTTTGTCCAAATTAGTTGTTATGTGATTAATAGTCAACATGAATAAGTTCAAGCATTATGGAATTGGTGATAAGTGATATTTTATAGAAAACCGAATCGAAAATCGGTTTGTTCCGATTTCCGTCGGGTTTCGTAATTTCATATTTTTGAGAAGTAGAAAGAAGGAAATAATGGGACTTACGGGTTTCGATCTATACTAAAGAGTATAGGAGAACTAGATGAGTTGTCGAGGCGTTGCTTCGTCGCCGGTTGTTTCAAAAACGTCGCCGGAATTCCGTCAGAGCTTCGCCGTGAACTCGATTTCAAAGTACACCCTTCTTGTGAAAATTTTGAGAGAGTAAACCTAGTGTTTTGGGATGAGAGGGTAGAGGGTAGGGGTGTCTATTTATAAGGTAGGGTAGGGTAGGGTAGGGTAGGTGAAAGTTTTTTATTTTAAAAAAAATTGTAAAAATTAAAGAAAACCATTAAAATTTGTAGTAAATATGGTGTATTTAATATTCGGGAATCGATCCAAGCATTTAGAGTATACAGGGGAGTTGAGAAGACAAAAAGCCACAACTTTCGTTTTGGGGACTCGGCCGGCGGCGCCGGCCCGAGTCGGCCGGTCCGCCGGCCGACTCGGCCGATCCCGGCCGAATCCGGTGGTCGTTGGGTGTGGGTTCTCTTGACGTAGCTCCTGGTATATTTACTTTTTAGGGTTCAGTTCAACTTTTGGGAGTTATGGCCTGTGGACTGTTGGGCTTCCAAGAAAATTAAAAGAAAAATAATCTAAAAATAATGTGGGGCATGGGATTTGAACTCTGGTGGCTTGGTTCAGCAGTGCAAGGTATTACCAATGAGCTACAAGCTCCTTCTTGTAATTATTGTGGGAAAATAAATACTTAAAGTGATAACAACAATATTAAATACCCTAAGTATATATCAAATTTAAATCAATTTTATGTATACAAAAATTGGAGTTGTTACAATGAGCCTTTAGATCATTCAGTGAATTTTATTCACCGTTGGATTTTAAATCCAAAAGATATTCTGTTTGTTATTTTCAGTAAGATTTAGGAAAAATCTTTCCTTGTCTAAGATTTTTTTTCATAAATTGGTGATTTTTAATCACCCTTGGATCTTTAATCCAACGGTCCCCATAATCCTTTTCCATTCGGAAAGATTGAGAAGCCTTTAGAATTTAATTCTATTAAACTGTAAGGCTTTCGAAGCCAGTCACGTGATGACACATGATCTTTGGTCACGTGTGAGCACGTGACCCCCAATTGATTCCTTTTCTCAGCGTTTATTTATGCTTCAATTTTAACCATCACGTGTAAACACGTGACCATTGGTCACGTGTGAGCACGTGACCCCCAATTGGGCCCTTCTTCAGCCCTTTGTTTTTATTCCTGTTTTAACTATCACGTGTCAACACGTGACCATTGATCACGTGTGAGCACGTGATATCTCATTGAAGTAATTCCTGATTTTTAATCAAGGAACAGTGCATAGCATATTTGCTCATAACTTTTGATCCCGGATGAATTATGAAGTCCATAATATATCAAATCGAAGGGTTTTTCGAGATGCTTCCAATATCATCAGAATTTAGCTGTTTCTCCTTCGGGAGTTTATCAAAATACAGGTCGTAAGATACTGGTTCGCATTTTCTAAAACGTATCGCTGCTATTTGATACCCTGGGATCTTTTGCGCGGAATTTTTTTGGCGGGAACACGTCCCTTGGGAGCTATCGTCGCCTCACCCGAGTCCTATGGCCGCTTGGAGAAGTGGAGATAGGAGTTGTCCCAGTTCAACATAAAATACCGCCCGAGGAAGGCCATCAAAGCATAAGCCCTGGTCGATGTTTACCCCAATCAGAGCAAAGCTCTGTTCAAATTCCAAGGTGGGAAATGAAGCAACGGTTCTGTTTCCCCCAATCAGAGCAAAGCTCTGCTTTGAAATTAAAGTTAAAATTAAAGTTAAAATTAAAGTTAAGATAATTGAAACAACGCTTCAGATTTCTTGCGCTGCGCGCAACGCGCCACGTGTCAAAAGCTGACATGCCAGCGCAGCGCCCAAGGCAGCGCGCCCTATCAGAGCAAGGCTCTATTTAAAATGAAAATAAAGGAAGCAACGCTTCAGCTGTGTTGCGCTCTGCGCTGCGCGACACGTGGCAGCGCAGTTGCACTGCGCACTACTCTGCGCGACACGTGGCAGCGCTCTGCGCTGCGCTCTGCGCTGCGCACTACTCTGCGCGACACGTGGCAGCGCAGTTGCGCTGCGCTCTGCGCTGCGCGACACGTGGCAGCGCAGTTGCGCTGCGCCCTGCACGACACGTGTCAAGCGCAGGTGCGTTTGCGCCAGACAGAATTAAAATTCCAGTAAGATCTTTCTGTTCTTGTTAAAACAAGAAAATTGTCTTCTGTAAAACAGAAGCTCTTGGATCAAAGATCCAACGGTAGGAAAAAATCCCTAAATCACTCAGAGAAAGATCTCTTTAACTAATTTAACAAACTAATTGCCATTATATAAAGGCCCCTAGACCCCAAGTCTAAAACACACAGAAACAGAGAGAGAATTCAGAGAACTTTAAAAAAAAAAGAGAGAAAAGTTTGAGAAGAACTCAGAAAGAAGAAAAAAAAGGTAAACCTTTGAAAAGAAGAATTTCTTCTGAAAAGATCAATGATCTATGAACAAGATCAAGATCTTAGAATAAAAATAAAAGATCAAATAAAAAAAAGAAGTAATATATTTCTTTAGATCATTTGATCTACACAAAGGCATTGCCTTTTTTATGAACCACTGGTTCTGGAATCTTTAAAGATTCTTTTCTTGAATCCAAAATTGGATTAAGATATTAAAACAGTGCCTTGCACTTGTAAATCCGCACTGTTGCGCTCTTGGGTTGGTGCAAGCCACCAGAGAGCGCCATGTGTCAGCCCTAGAACAACTTGCGCTATGCGCCTTTAAAATAGAGCACTGCTATCTTAAATTGGCGCAACTCACCAGAGCGCGCCACATGTCAGCAGCGCAACAGCGCAGCGCATTGGTGCAGCGCACTGCGCTTGCGCTTACCAGAGCATGACACGTGTCACCTCCGCATACGCTTGCGCTCATTAATTGGCGCAAAGAGCCTGACAGGCCACATGACCACTGTCAGATAATTAATGCACTGCATTATTGAAAAGACGGGCCGAGCCCAATTAAAAAAAGGCTTAACAGGCCTAATAAAATGCCATGCATTATTTTAAAAGGGGCAGAGCCCAAACAAAGGTCTGTCAGACCAAAACAAATGCTCTGCATCATAAGAATAAAGGGACAAAGCCCAAATCAAATAGGCCTTACAGGCCAAAATAAAATGCAGTGTATTATTAAACAGGGGCAAAGCCCTAGCATAGGCCTAATAGGCTAAAGACAAATGAAAACGTTGAACATCTTCAACTGGACTTAGCCCAATCATGGCCGTAAGTCCTCAAATTAAATTGACTGAGCACGACTGCTCTCTTAAATTAATTTACATCCGGTTCAAGGGTACATCTCTGAACCCCTCTGACACCTGTCGTTGTAATCCTTCAACGATGTCAGAGAGGTGACGGGTCCCGACAACCACACATTAATACGGACTGCGGGGTCCTTAAACTCGTGGATCGAAACGTCCTTAAACTAATATTCGTCCCAAAATGGGAACGTTGGACCGAAATGTCCTTAAACTAATGTTCGTCCCCAAATGGGAATGATGGACCACCATGTCCCTAAACTGGAAATCGACCGCAATGTCATTAAACTAAACAATAGAGCCAATTGCTCTCTTATCGGATCCAAACGATCCCGTTAAGTTGATCTGAGTCTGGAGATTAGGCTCACGTATCCTTAACGAACGTTTAAGTTGATCTTAGCGTCAATAGGGCTAACATATCCTTAAACTAAAACTCCAAACCCAAAATCTAAGTAAATACGGATTTGGACTAATCCACGTCCTACGGGCGATGGCATAACTTAGTCTTCGTATACAATCCACGGGCATCCAGAAAC
This sequence comes from Agapanthus africanus, assembly GCA_030015575.1. Taxonomy (NCBI): domain Eukaryota; kingdom Viridiplantae; phylum Streptophyta; class Magnoliopsida; order Asparagales; family Amaryllidaceae; genus Agapanthus; species Agapanthus africanus. The sequence goes on from CM057337.1 coordinate 999,052,878, forward strand.
AAAACAGACACACACGACACGAAGTGAAATTCTGGAGAAGGAGAAAGTTGTTACCGCGAAGCGGTAGCGTAATTAACTGCAGGGGCTTGCGCCTGCAGGGAAGAGCGTCCCCACAATAAAAAAAACCCCTCGAACGAGGGGGAATCTGACGAAGTCTGCTATATCGACCGCATCCGTATGAACCTCCGATACACGGTGCCATAAATCAACTTGGCATCTTCGGAGAGGTGGACGGATAAAACCATATAGTATCTGCCCCGAATTTCAGGCAAGACGAACCTGCGTGGTCGCGTCTCCGTTGTTCGGAGGGGAACGGTCGATTTTGTCGTCGAGTGTACTATCCCCAGCAAGGAGCCGGAGGCAATGCCGGCCTCCGCAGCTCAGCCCTCTGTCGATGGGAAGCCCGACTCAGTCCCTGATTGGATCCTTTATGTCGACGGGTACTCGATCGAGGAAGGTTGTGGTGCCGGCCTCATCATACGGGGCCCGAACGAGGCAAAAATGGAGTATTCTCTGAAGCTCGGGTTCAAAGCCTCAAATAACGAGGCGGAATACGAGGCCTTACTGGCTGGACTGCGCATAGCCTCTGGGCTGGGGCTGAAAACAATTCGGATCCGCAACGACTCTGCCCTAGTCGTTGGCCATGTGACCGGTCATTTCGAGGCTCGGGAACCTCTGATGGTGAAGTATCTGGCCGAGATAAGAAGACTTCTAAAGAACTTCAACGAAGACCAGATAGAGCAGATCCCCAGACAGCTCAACGCCCAAACCGACGCCCTGAGTAAGCTGGCTTCATCCTACTCGGCCAACAACAAGCAGTCCATCCTCTTTGAGATTTTGCCATGGCATAGCATAGAAGATGGGGCAATAACACTCCATGTATACACAGCCCAAGAAGAAGACCAGGACTGGAGGAAGCCCCTCGTTGAATTCCTAAGGGAGGGTACGCTCCTAGAAGATCGGGGAGAAGCCCGCCGTCTCCGAGCCAAAGCCCGTCACTTCGTTTGGAGCAATGGGAACCTCTACAAGAAGTCATTCACTCAGCCCTTTCTCCGGTGTGTCGACCCCCACGAAGCCGACTACGTCCTCTGTGAGATCCACGGAAGGGTCGGCGGCGCATACCAAAGGGCCCGCACCTTAATCTAGAAGGTATTGCTCCAGGGGTACTACTGGCCAACCATTCACCAAGAACCCCAGAAGCTCGTCAGGAGATACAAAAGTTGCCAACTCCACGGAAGCGTACCTCGCCTTCCGGCTACCGAGCTGACCTCCCTACCTCACCGTGGCCGTTCGCCTAGTGGGGAATGAACATGATAGGCTAGTTCCCTATCGGCACGGGCCGGCACAGGTACGCCCTCGTCGCAGTGGATTACTTCACAAAGTGGATCGAGGCCATCCCCATTAGGAAACCAGATGCCACCATAACAATCAAGTTTCTGCAGAACAACGTGATACTCCGGTTCGGCATCCCGAGGTGTATCATCACCGACTATGGGACGAACTTCGAAAACGAAAGAGTGATGGAATTCTGCAATGAATATCATATCCTCATGAAGTTTGCCGCTGTCGCGCATCCCTAATGCAAATGGCAAGCCAAAGTCGCTAATCGGGATGTCCTCTGAGGTCTTCGGACACGCCTAGAAGGACGCCAAGGCAGTTGGGTCGAGAAATTTTCCCGGGTCCTACGGGCCCTGCGCACGTCAAAGAAGTCCCCCACCGGGGAAACCCCTTTCAGTCTCTTCTACGGGACCGAGGCAATGGTCTTAATGGAGATCGGGCTACACAGTCACCGGGTTGAATACTTCGACGATGAAGCAAACACCTCGGCACTAAGAATCAACCTGGACATCTTGTTAGAGAAACAAGACCGGGCTCAGATCAGAGCCGCCGCCTATCAACAACAGACCGTCCGCTACTACAATGCGCGAGTCAAGAGTCGCCTCTTCAAGGCCGGAGATTTAGTCCTAAGGCAGAACGAGTTCGTCGACCAAGGCAGGCTGCATAAGTTTTCCCCAAAGTGGGACGGTCCTTTCCTCGTCTCCGAGGTACTGCCTGGCGGAGCCTACCGTTTACAAGACGCGGGAGGACGCAAGTTTCCACGGTCCTACAACGCCGAGAAACTCAAGCTATACTAATAAAAAGAGCATCTACCAGCGTGCACTTCTTTTACTAAAGCAATGCAAACTTTTTTCAAGTTCTTTCTGTTCATATAATAAGAAGGGAACAATAAGACATTGCAAAAAAGAAGAGTTTTATTTATTCCAAAGGGAACTATGAGCTCCTCAGCCGTATATTGAAATAAAAGAAAATTACAATAGCGGGGGAAGGGGGTGCAGGAAACATTGCTCGTGGTACTCCGAGCATATTTCAGCTAGCCGAGCCCTCTCCGCCTCGGACCTTTGCCTATGATGCCGCTCGCGAACGTCTGCGTGGTACCTCAGTTGGTAGCACTCGAGGACGAGTGCCACCGAGCGATCCCGCCGACCCTTCGAGATCAGGCCGAAGCGGCACAAAGACCTCAGGTTACCGACCGCCTCGTCTTTCAGCTGCTCGGACAGGGGGTTATGCAGCCCTGGCGACGCCCTCCAGATTGAGTACATCAACAACTGGAGGAGGGATGAGCGCCGGGGAAGCAGTCGGCCAGAGTGATCCTCGATACGGCCTATAACTAGCTGTACTATATCCTCGGTGCAGTTCTGGTCCTACAAGTACACGTCCAGGAAAGTTATGATATCGGGGATGGTGAAAGAGAAAGTGTCCATTCTTACGTTTTGGAGATGGAGAAAGGAGTGCTCAACAAGCCCTCCGCTTTATAGCCCCACTGCGCCCTTAAGAGTCCAACAGTCACTCGTACCTTCCACAACTGTACCGCCATGCGGCGGGCGTCCCGCCTTTCTCGGCGAAATCGGAACGATGTGGCTCTTACGCTCCGCCTCCCTCTACGCGTTAATGACACGTGTAGACCATGACGGTCACTCTTACCGATGTTCGAACGCCGTAGAAGATCGGATAGAACCTCACGACTCAATAAAGCAGCTTCACTGCCCGGTCCATCCTTAGCAGGCCGCTTCCGGCCCTTCCCACGCTAAGGATCGAAGCCTTCGCCAAGAGGCAACCGAACAGCTACCGTGCTCGGTTATCTCTGGCTGGTGGTACCTTACCTCCATGACGCCAAGGATCTAAGCCCTCTCCAAGAGGCACCGGGCAGCAACCCTGCTCGGCCTATCCTTAGCAGGCCACTTTCGACCCCTCCCGCGCTAAGGATCGAAGCCCTGGCCAAGAGGCAACCGGGAAGCTACCCTACTCGGTTATCCTTGGCTGGTAGTCCCCTGCCTCTACGATGCCAGGGATCTAAACCCTCGCCAAGAGACACCGGGCAGCAACCCTGCTCGGCCCATCCTTAGCAGGCAACTTCCGGCCCCTCCCGCGCTAAGGATCAAAGCCCTTGCCAAGAGGCACCGGGCAGTAACCCTGCTCGGCCCGTCCTTAAGGATCTAAGCCTTCGCCAAGAGGCACCGGGCAGTAACCTTGCTCGGCCCGTCCTTAGCAGGCCTCTTACGGCCCCTCACGCGCTAAGGATCAAAGCCCTCGCCAAGAGGCACCAGGCGACCGTCCTTAAGGATCTAATCCCTCGCCAAGAGGCAACCGGGCTCGCCCTTGCTCGATTATCCTGACTGTTAGTTCCCTACCCCACGACGCCAGAGATCTAAGCCCTCACCAAGAGGCAACCGTGCTTGCCCCTGCTCGGTTATCCCTGGCTGGTAGTTCCCTACCCCACGACGCCAGGGATCCAAGCCCTCTCCAAGAGGCAACTGAGCCGCTTCATTGTTCGGTTCGTCCTTACCAGACCCCTAACAGTCCCTCCTACGCTAAGGAACAAGGCCCTCCCAAAGAGGAGACCGAGCAGCTACCCTGCTCGGTCATCCCTGGCTGGTAGTTCCCTTCCCCACGACGCCAGGGATTTAAGCCCTCGCCAAAAGGCATCGGGCATCGACCCCGCTCGGTCCGTCCACGTCTATGCGATTTCCACCTCGACTTCGGGGCCATGGATATACCGTCCTTTCACCGGTCTTTGCACACTTGGCAAATGATTGAATTCAACTCAACGTGCAATCGCAAGATGAAATACCGACCTAAAGATGAAAGCAGTACTGTGCAAGTACAATTGTTTACCACAAACAAAAGGACGCGCACGCAAAGAAACTGTAAAATGGATTTTCTATTCACAAAAATCAGAAGTATTTACAAAGATATTATGGGCTCCCCATCCTGGCAAAAATGCCCAGAGGCCTACAAAGTATTTTAGCGCAAGGAAAATGAAGAGGCGGGGAAGTTCAGGCCTCAGGGATTGGGCGAACCTCGATGAGCCGAGCGTCCACTTCGAACACCGGGATGACACCTTCAGGGTCGGCAACCGCCACAGGAACCTCGGCATCGGGGGCCGGGGCGACCAACTTGTCCCCCACGCTGCCACCGAGGGCTTCTTCCCCCGCGACGTTTCCAGGGACTTTCCCCTGCGCATCTTCCGCATGAGGGTACTCCGCCCGGAGCTTTCCGTCGGGGAACTCCAGCATCTGGGCCTTAACAGCGTCAAGGACGTCGTGCCAAATAACGCCAGCGGCTAGAGCAAGGTCGACGTAGAACTGGTCCGACCCTTTGTAGCTCTCCACCGTCTCCGACGCCAGAAGCTCGGCACGCTTCGCCCCCTTCTTCGCCGCCTCGTTCTCCTTCCGGAGGGAGCTCGCCGTATTCTTCATGGCGACGACGAGCAATTTGAAATCCTCCAACTGAGACTCGGCGGCTTGGGCAGCCTCTCGGCACCTAGCGGTCTTCCGATTCGCGGCCACCGCCCGGTCTTCGAGGGCGGTGATTGATCGTTTCTTTGTGTGTCGGTTTAGAAAATGAATAGAAATCACAATCAAAGAATTATTTGACCACAATCAATAACGGTGTCGAAATGTAGCGCGTTAGTAAGTGCGGATCGTCCACAGGGATTGTGCGATTCGTTCGTATTTGTTTTGTTTTGAATTGAAAATTTATGAGAAGAGAAAAGAAAACTTGATTATATGATTTATTTCAATGAATTTCAAGAATCATCTAATCTCATCAAAAATCAAGAAAGTATTAAAAAAAATCAAGAACAAGAATTGATAAAATTCCAATCGATTAAAGTTTTAAGAATTGAAATGAAGCTCGTAGGAGTCGATTAGATCATAGATGTGAAGAAGACTAGCAATTACTTTTTCTTATCCATTAACGAGTTGATGCTAAATCGATGTCGATTTATCGAGGATTAAGGATCTTGCGAAGAATTAGGGTTTCCTCATCCTATCCTTTGTCCTTTCGATGAATCACATTCACAAGATAGCTTCTAGGAAATCGAATGATCGATCGTTGATCTCTAGATCCGTGCGAAAATAATCAAGAACGCATTTCGCATCGATCTAGATCATCGATCATTCAATTTTCAAGAATTTACAATCGTTATAGGACTTAAGAAAATTTTTAAAGATTCGTCAACTTCATCATTCTACCGATCGTCTTGACTCCTCCACGAGCGGAGTTTTATTCAAACATCATCACAAAGAATACATTCAAGAATCGAAGTTGAATCATAATGCTTGAATTGAAAGATAAGCAAGTTAAAAGAATCGTCACCTTTATTTATTCAACAAGTTGTTGCAAATTGCTCAAGACTACAAGAATTTGAGAAGGAACAAGATTGTCGAATCTAGCGTTGCATCGGCTTCTTGAGTCGCGGATCGGCTTGGATCTCATGCTCCGATGAAAACCGGCTTCGCTTCTAAAGGATGGTTGAAGGCTTGCTTTGCTTGAACTTAAAGATCTTAAACTTTTGGTTTCTTGATTGGATTAGGGTTAGGGTTTGGAGGTGGCAAGTGTTGGGTTGATAGAGTGATAGAATTTCAACCACAATCAACAACCTTTTCAAGTGAGGCCTAGGGTCCCTTTTATAGTCTTAGGAATGATTAGCTTCCTTAAGAAGCATGGATTAGATTAGCTTCCCTTGTAAGCTAGTTAGTTAGGTAGAAGTCTCTAAAACTAGTTAGTTAGGGTTTAGCTTCTACCTTAAGGTAGGAGGTTAGGGAGAAGGCTCTAGGCTCTTAAGGTAGTTAGGGTGAAGCTTGCTTTGGAAGCTTGGATATCATTAGTTTAGATCAAAGGGCCTTTGCTGATCTGGCAGAAAGTTCAGGAATGTTTTGGAAATTGCAGTGGCTTGATGAAGTGTAGCCCCAGAGAGAAGAGTTCTGAAGTCAAACTGAGATGGTGATGTGGCATAGCCACCGCGGATCCGCGGCGCAAGCTGGTTCCTGCCGCTGGATCCGCGGCGCTTTAGGAGAGCTAGGGCTTCAACTTCTCTGTAGTGCTTTGTTCTGTCTTTAGGTGTAATTTCTGATATGTTGATTCCCTGAATGCCTTCTAGATCACTACCAGATCTCAAGTCATTGAGTTGGCGTATTTTTTAACAGCATTGTTATACAAATTTGATCTTTCTCCTGGAATTTTCTGCACAGACTTCGAAACACATGTTGCGCTACACAAGAATGATGCAATGCTATGATAAACAGTCAATTTTCCTAAAAATGCCGGTTTAAGTATACAGTACAGGTAATTCAGTATTTTACAGGTGTTTTGCTAATATGTGCGATATGAATACCGAACACCTCTACATGAATGCAAAAGATAGGGAAATTGTCGTGTTAAAAATGCAGTATTTTTTACTGATCAAATTCCCCCAAACTTATTTTCGGTCATCTCGAGCGAACTGTTTTATTAAAAAGATAAGGAGAAAATAAAGAAACAGAAAAACTATCTAGCACACTTTCATAAGCAACACGATTGCACTGAGCGCGCGTGCAACAAGCCTTTAAACCTTTAGGTGTCCCTAGTAGGAGGAGTGTTGTCTCCTGAGGGTTTTCAGCGGATTGCACCCAAAAAATCCAATAATAAAAGGAAGATCATGAATATTACATTTAAAGAAAAGAATCGTAAAAGAAAAGCCTTGAAAATTAGGGTTTCCAACTAAGCTAGCTTTTCGGTTGTCATGAGCCCTATCTTAATAGTCATGAAAAATGTCAAAAATCACGTCCTCCCTCAATAAAACATCGTCTTATTCGTCATTCCTATTTTTTTTCCAAATATCGATCATATAACCCTGCGTGTGTGTAAAGGACATCCCTACACCCGGAAAATTCAATTCAAGCTATCATACTCTTGCCCATCAGCCTCAGTACTTTTTAATTAATGAATATTAGATGAATTTTCTCACACACTTTCATGCGACCGTTAATATTTCTTGAGGTACTAACCGATCGATTACTCCTGTGCTTGCTTATTTGGTGTTTTTTCTCGTCTTGCACCACCTAAGGCTTAGCAGTGACTCCTAGACCAGTTGGCCTTAGGGCACTAGGTGAAGAGACACCCTCGCTATATTTTTTTATTGCTGCCTTGGCGATAACAAAACCAGTGTCCATTTTTTTTCACCGTTTTATATTTTCTTCATTATTTTTTTTATTTTCTTCATACATCGGCTTTAAGACAAGAGCATTTCAAGGTATTCTCTACTATCCCGGGCTTCAAGACGTGTGTAAGTGCGAATAGCAGGGTATCAACGTTCAAAATGTTTGGCTTCCAGAATAGGAACTATTTTTCAGACTTATTTTTATTCTCAGATTAGTGACTTCTTTCATCTTACTAACCCTTGGGACAACGGCTCATAACTACTTATTACTAGTTCGTATAAGAAAACTTCTAATTTTCTTGGTTTTCTTAAATTTTTCTAATCTCATGGATGTAATTTTTCACTATCTAATCTTTTATTATCTTATTTATGTACAAAAATGTTTAAATATTAAATATTTTTATATTTTGAAAATTTTTATGGGTTTTGAAAATTTTTAAATTTTTATAGGTTTTTTTTAAAGAAATGTTTTATGCTTATGCAAATGATATGCAAATGATGCAAAAATAAGCACAAACCTCCCCCAAATTTGTTTTCAACAGTGTTCTCACTGTTGCCAACCGCTATACCTACAAAACCTGTAAGCCTGGGAGGAATTATTAGTGGGGGCAAAATATATAAGTGAAGATTTTCCCCCAAACTTATTCTTTTCACCCACCTCCATTCAAAAGATGATGCAGCAATATACAGGACATGGAGGTGAGATGGAGAAATTTTAATCCAAATAAAATGGCTCCTGTCAGAACAGGAGCTCCTTCGTGGGGTCAGTGGAAAAATACGGCTTTAATCTATGTCCATTTACTTTAAAAAATATGTCGTTTTTAACATTTTCTACTTCTACTACCCCGTGCAGGTATACAGACCGCACAATAAAAGGTCCCTTCCACCGAGATCGAAGCTTACCCGCGTGAAGGTGTAGTCGTGAATCATAAAGAAGGACTTGCTGACCATGTGTAAATGTTTTCCTCAAAATGTTTTTATCGTGAAAAACCTTGGTCCTATTCTTTATGATTACAATGTTATCATAAGCTTCATCGCGGAGTTCGCTTAGCTCATTCAATTGCAGCTTCCGAAAGGTGCAGGCTTGGTTTAAGTCAAAGTTGATTTCCTTAATAGCCCACAATGCTTTATGCTCAATCTTGACTGGCAAGTGACATGCATTCCCAAACACTAACATATATGGAGACATTCCTAGATCGGTTTTAAATGCAGTTCTGAATGCCCAAAGAGCATCTGTCAGTTTGGTCGACCAATCTTTTCTATTCTTCGGAACAGTTTTCTCCAGGATTTGTTTGATCTGTCTATTCGAAATCTCAGCCTGCCCGCTCGTTTGGGGATGATAGGGTGTAGAAAGTCTATGGTTGATTGCGTATTTCTGCATCAGAGTCTCGAAAGACCTGTTGCAGAAATGTGTCCCGTTATCGCTAATGATAGCGCGTGGATGTCCAAATCGCGAAAATATGTTTTCTTTTAAGAACTTAACGACAACCTTTTTATCATTAGTGCGACATGGAATGGCTTCAACCCACTTCGAGACGTAATCAACCGCAAGCAGTATGTACAAATTCCCAAAGGAGTTGGGAAAGGGACCCATAAAGTCAATGCCCTAAACATCGAAAATTTCAACCACTAAGATGGGTTGCTGTGGCATTTCATTTCTCCGGGAAATCCTACCCGTGTGTTGACACTGTGTACAGGTTTTGCAATAATCAAATGTGTCCTTGAACAAGGTCGCCAATAAAACCCGCATTGCAAAACCTTCTCCGCCGTCTTTTTAGGACCGAAGTGACCCCCACAGGCCTGATCATGACTAAAAGATAGAACACTCTTGAACTCCTCATTCGGGACACACCGGCGAATGATCTGATCAGGACAATACTTAAACAGATAGGGTTCATCCCAGTAAAAGTGTTTTACTTGGGATAGAAAATGATATTTGTCCTGTTTTGACCAATCGCTGGGTATCAGTTCCGTGACAAGATAGTTCACAATATCCCTGAACCAAGGCTCCTTGGATACGTTCAAGAGTTGTTCGTCTGGGAAAGAATCATTGATCGGCAGGGTCACAGGGGAAGAAGAGATGCGTGAAAGATGGTCGGCTTCAACGTTTTCACATCCTTTCTTATCTTTAATAACAAGATCAAATTCTTGTAATAGAAGGATCCAACGTATTAGCCTACCTTTTGCATCTTTCTTCACCAAAAGATGTTTCAAGGTGGAATGGTCAGTGTATACAACTATTGATGAGCCAATCAAGTAAGGCCTGAATTTTTCTAATGCAAATACAACCGCCAAAAATTCTTTTTCGGTAGTTGTATAGTTAATTTGAGCATCATTCAGGGTCTTACTTGCGTAATAGATCACGTGTGGCATCTTTTCAATGTGCTGTCCTAAGACTGCACCTACTGCAAAATCTGATGCATCACATATAAGCTCAAAGGGGTAGTCCCAATCTGGAGACGATAGAACGGGGGCTGTAGTGAGGGAGTGTTTGAGTGAGTCGAATAATGTCTCGCAATCCGAGTGAAAGTGGAAGGTCATATCCTTGGCCAAGAGAAGAGTTAAAGGCTAGCAATTTTGCTAAAATCCTTAATGAATCTCCTATAAAAGCCCGCATGGACAAGAAATGATCGAATGTCCTTGACGCTTTTGGAATGAGGAAGGTTTTGAATGACATCTATCTTAGCTCTGTCAACCTCAATGCCTTTTCGTGAAACAACATGTCCAAGTAGACCATGAAATGGCATTTTTCCTAATTCAAGATTAAGTTCTTCTCTTTGCAACGAGTAAGAACTGCGTCAAGATTCGATAGGCAGTCGGAAAAAGAGTCTCCAAAAATCGAGAAATCGTCCATAAAATTCTCCAAAAAATTCTCGACCACGTCAGAGAATATCCCCATCATACACAGCTGAAAGGTAGCGGGAGCATTGCATAACCCAAAGGGCATGCGCCTATAAGCAAAGGTACCAAAAGGACAAGTAAAAGTGATTTTATCTTGATCCGTTTTGACTATGGGGACCTGATTATAGCCAGAGTATCCGTCCATAAAGCAATAATACTCATGTCCAGCTAAGCGTTCCAGCATCTGATCAATGAAAGGTAGAGGAAAATGGTCTTTTCTCGTGGCGGCATTGAGTTTTCTGTAATCAATACATACACGCCACCCAGTTTGGGCGCGTGTCTGAATCAATTCATTTGCCTCACTGGTAATAACAGTGATGCCAGATTTCTTAGGGACGGCATGTATTGCTCACCCATTGGCTATCGGGGATTGGGTATATAATACCATTATCATGGCATTTGACGATCTCTTTCATCACCGCTTCCTTCATGACGGGGTTCAACCGTCTCTGTGGTTCTCGGGTTGGTCTGGTATCATCCATCACATGTATATGATGTTCTACAATCAAGGGACTAATCCCTTTGATGTCCGCCATGGTCCAACCAAACGTCTCTCTATTAGATCTCAATACCGACAAAAGTGCATTCTCTTGCTCTGATACTAGAGAAGCGGATATGATAACCGGTAAAGACTCATTCTCACCTAAATATGCATATTTAAGATGAGAAGGTAAAATTTTGAGATCTAATGATGGCGGAGAAATAATAGAAGGTGGGATCATCGAGTGATTTTCGGAGTCACAAAGAAGCTCATAGCCTGTGAAAGATACAGACTCGGGTGGTGATAAGTCAGGAGTGTCGGACTCAAGCATGGGAAATGTGTCCTCACTAAGATCATGTGCAGGATCAAACAGTGATGTGGTAGTGTTGTCGAGATCTATAAAGCAAATTTCATCAACTCCGCAACTTTCGGGAACAATCTCGTGGACAGAGCACACATCAAGAATATGAGCAGAGGGTTCTGATGGCTGACTTCCAACTTTGTAGATGTTCAGTTCAATGGTCATATTTCCAAATGATAAGTTCATTGAACCGTTTCTACAGTTAATGACAGCATTAGAAGTGGCAAGGAATGGTCGACCCAAAATCACCGAAATTTGACTCCGGGGGTTTGCTACAGGTTGTGTATCGAGAACAATGAAGTCCACAGGGAATACAAATTCCCCGACCTTTATCAACACATTCTCTAGTTCACCCCTAGGTTTGGTGATCGAACGGTCTGCCATTTGGAGAGTGCAGTGAGCTGGTTTCAACTCTCCAATCCATAGCTGCTCATAGACAGAATATGGAAGTAGGTTAACGCTTGCGCCAAGGTCTAAAAGAGCACGGTTTATGTTTTTACCCCCAATAGAAATCGATATTGTAGGACATCCTGGGTCCTTACGTTTCTTTGGTAGCTGTGGGATAAAAGCAGTGCTAATATTATTAGACATGAAGACCTTCTTCGGCACTTGAGTCTTCCTCTTCCTAGTGCACAAGTCTTTAAGAATTTTTGCATAAGCGGGGGCTTGTTGAATCGCATCTAGAAGAGGGATGTTGATGTTAATCTGTTTGAACATTTCCATAACTTTCTCCATATGTGGACTCGATTTGTTACCCCTTAACCGATTCGGGTAAGGAGCTTTAGCAATAAACGCTAGGTCCATCATAGGAGAAGGAAGTAGGGGTAGACATGATCCCAAAAGAGGAGTGGGGATCGTCTGTGAAGAACTAGAAGAGGGTTGCTGAGGTGTCGAGCCTAGAGGGAAATGGAGAATAGGCTCGTGAGAAGGCGGTGGGGTAGAAGAACAAGGATCGGAAGTAGAAGTGTGTGTGTGAGGAAAGGTCTCAGCCGGGATGTTGATAGGATTTTCAATATCATCAACTTCTTCCCCAACATGATTATTCAGCACTCTTCCTGATCTCAACGTTGTGATGGCATTTACATTATAATGCCCAGGATTCGGTAGGGGTTGAGACAGAAGTTTCCCTTTTTCTCTCGCACTCATTTCAGCTTTAAGTCGTGCAATTTCAACTTCCATCGCTCTGATACTCTCAGCTTGGGACGCTGAGTTTTTCTTTATCTCACTGACGGAAGATCTAACCTCAGCCGACACCTCTATGAAATTTGACAAGAGTGATTTCATGGTTTGAGTGAATTGAGAGAATTCGTCAGAACGGGTCATAGAATTAGACGGTGCAGGAGTGTTGACCTGGTTTTGGAAATTTTGTGACTGGTAGGGGTGCTGAGTGAGTTGAAGTGGTTGCTATTGTGGAGGAAGAGCCCTTTGGAATTGATTCGTGTTTGGAACCGTGTTTTGAGAGTGGGATTGGTTCCAAGCAAAGTTTGGGCGATTCTTCCAACCCTGATTGTACGTGGAAGAATAAGGATCGTTTCTAGGTCTTTGAAATGCGGCATTGGTATGCTCTTGACCTTGAAACGGAGAGTTTAATGAACATTCTTCCGTTAAGTGAGAAGGATCAGAACAGCACCCACATACAGTTTTGGGGAGCGACATTGAGTTTAGAGAGGCTGCTAAAAATTTTTGTTCCATACCCTCGAGCTTCTTTTGCATTGCTGCCATCTCAACTCGAACACTTATAGACACATCAATTTGTTGTACGCCACCCCTAGTTGATGACATGTTTCCACTCTCCCACTGTAAAGACTTTTCAGCGAACTCTTCTAAAAATTTCCAAGCTTCCCCATCATCCTTAGTCATAAAATTGCCTTGACATATAGCTTCAAGGTTCTATTTAGTGTTTGGGTTAATGCCCTCATAAATGATTCGGTACAGATCCCATCTCGGGATGCCGTGATGAGGACATTGAACCAAAAGATCCTTGAAGCGTTCAAAGCACTTCGAGAACGGTTCATTCGAAAGTTGGGTGAATTGATTGAGTTCGCTACGGACTCGGGCTGTCTTTTGCATAGGGTAAAATTTCTTAAGGAATGCCGCAACGAATTCTTCCTAATTCGTAATGGAATGTGCGGTAGTGTTATGTAGCCACTTCTCGGCTATATCGCACAAAGTAAATGGAAGAAGACGTAGACGCATAGCATCCACTGAAAGTTGTGACATACTCATCATTGCGCATACATTTTCAAATTTCGTGATAAACACGTATGCGTCCTCAAACTCGAGACCGTGGAATTTGGGTAGAAGATTGATGTACTGGGGTTTAATCTCAAAATTATCCCCGTTGGCTGGTGGTGTGGATAAGCAGGTCGAAAGAGGACCTCGCATAGGATAGCACCTCTCTTGGAGAGAGATGCGGGGTGGATTCTGCGCACCAACGGACGACGGCAGAGTGATGGTAAAGAAGTTCGATGGAGACGGATCCATCGATGTGGGTGTGATGGTGGGTAAAAGAGAGGTAAATGTAGAAATATCGACTTCGGAGTCGATCGGGGGGACGCGGACTAAACGGGCACTAGAATCCCGTGTCCAGCCTATCTTGCAATAAAAAGGGTTAGTACAAGTGGCAGCGTGACTTATAATTAGGGGAAATGATGAATGCGGTGTTTGTTTTGAAAAATATACGGATTTTTGAAAAAATGATGCAAGCACAACAAATGCAACAAGAAAAACCCTAATTCTATTGGTCGCCTAGGTCAAAGCTCTAGACCGCTCCTAACTGTCAAAAGACAAGTCGCAGGATAAATCCTCCACTGCCTCTTTGTCTCCCCTGTGGCCAGGTAAGTGCCAGGTAAGTGGGAAGGTACTCCACTACGTAAGTAGTGGGCCTAATTAATAACCACTAGCCTTAGACACACTTGCCTTAGACACCACAAAAGAAACGCGGATAAGTAATGAATTACCCACGGCCTTCTTCTGTCCTAAGTGAGCCCGACGGTCCTTCGAGTCATCTCTAGATCTTTTTTAGTTAATGAGGGTAAATGCGGATGCAAGTTTGTGATTTTTGAGGTTTAGGAAAGGTAATGAACTCCCCACCTAATCTGGATTTGATCGTGCCCCTTAAAATCCGTATTAATATGCAAACAACCAAGAAACAAAAACATGCACAATTTTATTTTGCTTTTTGCGGCGCTGCGATTTTTGCAAAGAAGCCTGCAGAAATTTGTTAACTAGAGCAGACAGAGGAGGAGATAAGAAAGTAAGAGATCACCTGAGAAAAAATTGCACGGAGAACCCTTCACCAAGCCGCGGAACCGCCGCAATTTATGGCTTAAACCGCGGAATCGCCGCCGTAGGTACTGTTCACTGCAAGAAATTTTTACAGAGAGCTTCTGTTAATTCCCTGAGTCCTCTGGAATATTCTGAAAAAATTTTCAATTGCTCCACAGCTTCCAGAATTCCTCGCAATCAAATCACAACAACACGTTCAGATTTTGCGCGAATTTTGATCTAAAAATTGTAATGGAATAAATCTTTCAACTCAAATTTCAAATAAAGAACGAATTTGTTGGAGATAGTGCCCTCATAGTCAATTATTGGATCACAGGCACGTGATTGCAATGATTGAGGGAGGACCTGTCCCAGTAGGACAGTCTTACTCAAGATGATAGTATGCTATCTGGTTTATGTTTATCATCGTGTACTGCTTTAGGTGACCTGACATGTCGCTATTACACGTTGATAGAGCCCCTAGGATTCTTGCTTGACTGTCAGCAGTATGAAGGCGATCATATACGTGGGAGCTGGTAGTCTATAAGCACATCCTTAAATGGTCCCTAGTCGTGGGAGTTTTGAGACAGGGCATCGATTCTCCAGAGTAGACTAGTGTATACAGTCGAGACCCCGACGAGGGGCGGTGGCCGGTCTCACAAGCCACTGGTGTCAGTTGGTTCACCTAAGATGTATACAGGTGCTCATTGGATTATGAGTACACCGGACAGGACTCGCCGGGAACATGCTAGTTGGTCTTATACCTGACGTCAGATAGCAGTTCCCTGGTGACATGTGTACAGGTTAGTTCATCGACCTGGGGATCGTCATTTGTCTCGTGTGAGTTCCCACTGTACTTTGATTACTGCCCTACCACGGCTCAAAGGAGTCGTGCAAACAGGTTTTAGTTGGGTACAGTCCCGAGCCACATGGAGGCAGTGAGCGGATCTTCAGGGGTTCGTCTCTCCCGGTATTGGGGGTGAGGTCGCGCTGTGTCTAGGAGAGCCATTACACGAAGTCCTTGGCCAAGGCAGGAGATTTGCTGGTAGGTATTCCAGTAGTATCTCAGGGTGTTCTGGGCTACACTCCGACACGACTTGTACCGCTTTTGGGGGTCTGACTTTTACCAACCCCTTAGGCCCGCCATGCGATGCTCATAGACGAATGGACCAGACTGTACGGATATTGTCACTGACTGGCTCAGTAGGGTGTCAGGATGAGTTCGCTCATCGACGTCCCTTTTGATCAATAGCTGGTGGCCCGTCACGTATTGGCTTATACCTCTGACGTGCTAGTGGTTAAATCCACAGCCATAGTATTGACGAGTCTTTAGAGTCCACCACACTTTCAGTTACTCAAGCTTTCGGGCGAAACACTGTAGAGGCCGTATGGAGATATGGCAGGGTTCGATCAGATACGTGCGGTATTGCATAGATCATGATCGGACAGTTTTTACTAGTCGGCTTTGGTTTAAGCCGGATCTTAGTATTTGATAGTGTAATTTTGTCTCTTTGCATTTGTGTTCAGTAGGAATACAAATGCGGGCATGTATTTGCAGCAGCGGGGTTTTTCTGTAATTTATTACGGGACCAGTTTTCTGGAGTTGCCAGTTTGCATTCCGTTCCGGCCGGTTTTCCTTTGTTCTTTCCCGGCCGGACTTTTTCGATGGAGGGTGTTATTTGCAAGTTTGCAAATAACATTTTGTGGAGGGTTTATTTGTGAGATGAGAGATTATGAAAGCATCTTTTGATACCATTCTTATCTATCATCATCACTTGCTTTTTGTTGATTTGAGGTGATTAGAGTTTGATGTGGATTTGTTATGATGATGTTTAGGTTGTGGTCACCCTCCACCTTTTCCTACACTCACCTTCCTTCTAAGGTTGTGGTTTTGATATTCTTTTCCTCCACCATTCTGATATGATAAAGCTAGGCTTCATTTGAGAGAATAAGAGTATGAGAGGATCATTTTCATTTTGAAGAGGGAAAATTTGTTCATCTCATTTCATGCTAAGAAAAATGCAAGCACCATTCTTCTTATCTTGATTTCTCCATCATCTTCAAAGGCAACAAACCCCAAATGAGACATAGCCTCTACACTACACATTCTACAGCAAATCTTGGACGTGTCGGCCAGCCAACTTCGCGCCCGAGTTGCCTTGGTATTGAGGTGGGAGCCCGTAAAAGATGCAGGCGATGTGGTGCCCTTCCGGCAAGGAGGCGACGACCGGAGTTTCCGCAGGAGATCGGGACGACGACGAGAAGACCGGAGGACTCGGATCACTCGGTATATCTCTAACCCGTCTTGTAGTTAGCTTAGACTGGTTAATGGTTCGATCCGGGTGTTTAGTGCGCGGTGGTGCCGGTTTGCTAAGTTCGCAAAATTAAAATTTATCACCGCTTCCGCATTCCGGCGTCAGATTGACGGCCGGGGCGCCGCCGTGCACTTACAGTGGTATCAGAGACTCGCCATTAATTTAGTCTAGCTTTGTTTAATGTGTTTTGCATTTCCGATCAAACAAAATTCCAAAACCACGTTTTTCTCTTGCATCAGTTTCTGTCGAAATATTTTTGTCTCGAAAAATTTTTCAGGGTGCTGCAGAATGTTGCACAGAGTATCCTAAGACCACTGGAAAATTTTGGTTCCCTGATCCCTTCGTACGACCGCGGAACCGCGGCCATAACCCCTTTTTGGCCGCGGTTCCGCCTCAGGTATTTGGGTTCAGTTCACCATTTTTTTTCCAGTGGGCTTATGGGCTTAAAATATGGGTTTTGGAATATTAAATTTGGGCCCAGAATTTCTTGATGTGCTACAGTTGTACTTGGGGCCCACTTGTTAAAATTTGTTCGATCGGATATTTTAAACACATTATTTCACAGTATTTACATTATATCTGCGACCGTGAATGTCACTCGATCGGTAAATCCTTTCTAGCTGCTATAGCCCGGTTAGACGGATTTGCGAACGTGACATTCACGTTGATGTTTTGTGATTTTGCTGTGTTGTTGCGGATCGGTCGTGTGGGGATAGCCTGGATGCAATGCTAGTACAGTGTTTTGTTGTATTATGTACATTTGATATTGCGGGGCGAGCGTCCGACATGTGGACTGCAGTCACTGCCTGTTTGTATTATTATTTTGGGGCACGACCAGGTTGCGGTCGATGTACCCGTTGTATGTATATTTTACTTTCTGTACTAGGATTACCCCGCGGAGGAGTGCACGGATAGTCGGGTTCTAGAGGGCAACAAGCCCGCATCTCATGGCATTGAGACGGAGGGGGCTTCACTCTAGAATTGGCGGGCTATTCGCCGCACTCGTAGGGGGTACAGGTTGACCCAGGAGGGGTGCCCAAGTTACCGGATTCCGTGAAGTGCTGGGTGGTCCATTCATGTTGCTGAAGGGGGCTGCCTCGCTTCAGGTTTTGGCGGGTAACTTTCCGCGCCCGTAGGGGTCTAGGTTTTCATTGCACAGGCTATCCACACGACCAGGGGAACGTCGGGTTTCAGTAGCGGCTCTGTGAAACCCGGGGATCCCAGATATCTGTATTGTTCTGTGATGCTATTCATATCTGTGATGTTGCATTTTTATCACGCCTTGAGCGAATATAATATATTGGTATATATATTAGTAGATGTTGTATATGTTTTGCATCCGTGCTAGTCCAGTCCCCGCTCTGTCGTTAGTTAGCTAACCTAACGGGTAATGACGGGACCCAGTGGCGAATGCGGATGGCATATACGTACGTCAGTATATTTTCGTTCTTTGTGGTGTGATCAATTGATGGGACTGCATTGATTCAGATCAATGCAAGTTAAAACAAACCTATTCTGATGTTGTTGGAACACTTTTCAAAAAGCTGTTATTGCAAGGACCTCTCTTTTGTTTTGCACAGTGATACTCAGTTATGAATATCCAGCTCCTCAGTCGACGAGGCAAGGGCTGAGATCCCTTCACCGGGAGTGACCCCTTGGACAGAAGTTTGCGTCAGGGCATTAACTTCACTATAGCCGATTACTTTTGCTTTGCATTGTGGTATTCATTTGGAATATCCTGCACCTCATTCTACGGGGAAAGAGCCGAGATCCCTTCACCGGGAGTGACCTCTTTAGCAATGGTTTTCGTCACTATATTTTCAAAAAGCTATCCGTTCCTTCAACGATACCAAGTTCATTACGTTAAAGGTTTTCGCCAGAAACCATTCGTAGCCCTCCATCATTTCAGTTAAATATTCGGTAGTATTCAAGCTATGTATTTTGACCTCACGCCAAGGCATAGTGTTTGGTAGCTGCCGGGTATTTATCTGTTGCATAGATAGATGCGTTGGTTTGTGACAGTCGTACTACTATTTTGGCCTACGTCAAGGGTATGTACGGGTGGGTTCAAATTAACCTGGATAATGATGGGTAGAACTTGACATGTGACTTATGATATTTTGACCTCACGCCAAGGTCATAAGAGCATGGGGCAGAAATCACATCGGGAGTTTCAAAAGAACTGAAACTTGCCAGATATGCGCATACCTTCTGGAGTGTGATAACGTGAGCGGATTCCGTCACGTTATCATGCGATGAGAGTTGGATCTCGATTCCCACTGATGAGTTGATTTACTCCTCGGGTGATCCCGGCTAATTCTTCTTTCAGGTTTGGGGAAGGATTTGACGTTACAGTGGGAGGTTTCCAGATTAGATAAATTGGTAACCATTCTGATCTAGGATAGAGTGCACGCTGAGTGTTTCTTTTCTCTCTCTCTGGCAGCGATCATTGACCCGACCCTAGACTATGACTCAGTGACCAAGTTGACCGAACCTTCTTAACACAGGCTTTTGGATTGTCAGAGTTGCAGACCTCATTGCCACTCCTACTTTTACCCTTTTCTCTAGGACACCCCGTATTACTATGAACGTCCACTTCCATTGGACAAAACCATCGTATGGTTATATACGAACTCAAAGGACTTCGAGGATGGTTTCTGGTTCTGGAGAAAACGGATAGGACTATTCAGTTGTCTTTTCTTTTCACCTTCTCTCAGGTTGCGAGTACTCCTTGGTTTAGGAGTAGTACACCTATTACGCAAATTGGATAGTCTTCTTCCAAACCATAGGCTGGTGCCGACCGGTAGGGAATGAAGAAAACCAATTAGCCTAAACGGTGTACAGAAGGTATTAAGTTCAGACAAAGCAAGGGATTAGTAAAAGGGCAAAGTAAAGTGCGACTGTTATTCACGAACAAACCAAGTATTTCTCCGCCAATCCTAAATCGCCTTTGTATTTCTCCAGGACACTCCGTATCACTACGAAGATCCCAGTTTATTGGATAATCCATCGTATGGTTATATACGAACTCGAAAGGAACTTGTTCCAGTTCGGGGATGGATCCTGGTTCAGGAGAAATAGGAATAAAGTACATTCAGGTGTCTTTTATCTTCACCTTTTCTCGCGATGCGAGTGCTCCTAGGATTAGGACAGTACACCCATTATGCTTTTTGGATAGTGTCACGCCCCGCTTCCCAGAGTACGCAATATTGGGCACGTGACATAGCCAACCATGCTACCTGTGGGTAGGAAGTATCCATCCACAGTCACATTACGGTTGTAGAGATATCAAGAACAAGATAAATAAACTAATCCAACACATGTCCAAATCCATAATAACAAGAGTCAATAAACAATAAGTGCGGAAGCAAATGATCCAATACAATAATAGACAGGTACGTCCCGTAATGCGGGATCGCACCGGGGAATAAAATGCAATAAGTAAACTAACTACTACAGAACTCACAGATCAGCCTGCTGGCTGAAGTACTCCTGCTCGGTCGTCGACAGTGGTAAGGAATCTGGGCCATGCAAAACCCAGACGTCAGCGCGTCAAGTCAATCAATAGTATAATATGAACATGGTAATAAGCAATGCAGGTATGAACATGAATAAAGCAGTACTAAGAAATAACAGTGCAGGGTAATGCGCAGTGGTAACTAAACTGTCCTATCAGGTTTCTACTCTATAGTCTTTGAAATCAATTGATGACTCGTCGATGTAACTCAATAGTATCCCGTACATACCCGGGACCACGGCCACAATATTCTCGGCTGCAGCCGAGACATGCCGCTAGGCACAAAACAGGAAAGTGTACACTCGTTAGTACCCCATACATACCCGGGATCACGGTCACAATATTCTCGGCCGAAACCGAGACATGCCGCTAGGCACAAACATGAATGTGTACACTCGAACAGGTAGTGAACTGTCGAGTTACAAGTCAGGTTCATCTTTGATTTCCCCATACCCCCAAGTTATACATGTCAGGTCAGGTATTCAGTAGTCAATGACTAATGCCAACACAGAATCAGGTACAAGCAGGTCTGTCTGGATAGACAGCAGGAATGGTCCATGAGGACCCCAAGTCAGGTTTGTTGGCATTAGGCATGAGATCAGGTAACAAGTCAGGTCATGGTACAACAGGTTGAGTTGGTAGTAAAGGGTACCACGTCCGGTGCATCGGTATGCATGTATATGTCATGTGTAGCAAGGTCAGGTCAACATGTAATGTAATCGAAGGTGTGCTCACAGCAGGTATACAATCGAGTAAGGAACAGCAGCAGGTAATAAAGTAAGCAGCAATAATAGTTTCATTTGATCATAATGGTGCAGTTGTGTTATATTAACAGGTTCGAGCACCCGTGGGGTGCAATAATCACAAGGTAGTGCGATATCATTAACAGAAAGCAATGAAGATATATGTGTACAATTATCGTCCTTTAAATAGCAAAATGATTAACTGGTAGTTTCGTTATTAGGGTTACAGTGGCAAAATACGGTTTAGGTTGCAGTATCATGATATATATCATATTCCGTCCAAATGAGAAAGTAACTATATTTAGTTATCAATGCAAGTTTTATGAATCAATCATACTTAATTAGGATCACATAGCATGTAGCAAGTAATACTTGCCTGACCGGAACGTGAAACGGATATGTGTCCGATGTCTGCAAAGTTGCGACGCACGTACTGCACACGGAGCGGGTCCAAGCAACGCATGATGCTGATGATGCAGCCAAAACACTTCCTCTGGGTCGTCTGGATCGTCGGCGGCGATCCCGGCTCCGGCAAACTATGGAAAAATGGAGATCACGAATCCAAGAGAAAAAGAGACGAAGAGAAAAGAGAGGGCGATGATTGGTGATGGATCAATAGAGGAAAGCTTGGGCTTAGTCTCGGGAATGCATGCAGGTGGCCGGAGATCGAAGCCACGGCGCGGCAGCAGCAAGGTGCCGAGGGGGTCGAGGGTTCGCTGGTGATTGGTGCGAAGGTGGGGCACCGGCGAAGGAGATGAGGGCGGTTGATGGCTGGAGAGGGTGATGGAGATCGGGGTTGAGGCTAGAGGAGTGGCCGGCGGTGGGGGTTGCGGGAACTGCAGGTGGGTTTCATGGGTTGAACTGCGACGGGGGTGATGCAGGGTCCTGGTCGGGGAAAGGAGGAGAGGAGACAGAGGTTGTGAGGATGATGGTGACTAGTTTGGGGTTGGGCGGTCGGCGACGAGGCTGGAGCTCAGCCTGGGTAAGGTTTTCCCGTCGGTTGCAAGCTTGGGAAAGGGTTTGATGCGGGGTGAAGGTTGCAGGCGTCGTAGACGGGAAGATGATGGTGGTGGTGTGAAAGAGGGTGAGGAGGTGGAGGCGACGTCGAAGTTGAGGGTCGACGACGAGGGCAGGCGAGGTCGGGACTATGGGTTCGAGAGGGGAGAGGCGTCGGGAAAAGAGAGGAAAGTGAGGAAGGAGGGGAGGCGCGGTCGATGGTGAGGTCGACGAGGGTGCCGGCGAAGCTGGCAACGGCGACGCGGCGAGCAGGGGGTGCGGTGGTGAAGGGACGAGGCTAGGGTTTGCTGGGGGTTCGAAGGTCTCTCGTGGTGGGTTTTCTGCGCGATGAGGACGTCGAAGGAACAGTTGGGGAATTAAAATATAGGGACAGAGAGAGAGAGAGAGAGATTTTAGGAGAGAGAGAGAGAGAAATAGAGAGAGACGGAGAGAGAGAGAGAGAGAGAGAGACGGAGAGAGAGAGAGATGGTGATGGGGGCCCACGAGGGATTTAAATCCCTCGTGATTGGCTGGGGAGGAATCTCGTGGTGAAATTTAAAAGGTTAAAAGGATTTAAAACGTTATTTAAGTAACAGAATTATATTATATCGTTTTATAATACTAAATTAAAATGGGTATTTCGGCGCTAAATGAAACATTTCCAAATCGCGCCCGGGTTGCGCCCAAAAATTTCAAATTCACATAATAGGATTTTAAGCGGGTTCCAAATTTTAAAATGATATGTTTTATGATTAAAATGCATGCCCCCAAGTCGGACACTTGCACGCGCGCGTAGCCGTCCAAACTCGCCCGTTTCACCGAACGGGATGAAATCTCGACGCACGGACGGTACCACGCGGCTAGTGGTGACGAGTAGGCCAATATGGATATCTTTAATTTCATTTTAGGTGTTAAAATTTGTTATATGCCAAAACTAACCTAGCCGGTTAAAATTTCACAATGAGACCCAAACAGGCAATATAAATGAAGTGAGCACTGTCAAACACTCAACCAGTAGTAGAAATAGTATCATTGGGCTCGGGTGTTATATCATACCCAACTACAAAAAGAATTTCGTCCTCGAAATTCCAAGAATACAAGATAGCTAACTACAGGAAAAAGTGAGGAAACTTCTGCCGGATCTCGTCTTCTCGCTCCCAAGTGGATTCTCCATGCGATCGATCACCCCAAGAAACTAGCACAAGAGGGATAACCTTGTTCTTAAGAACCTTTTCTCTTCGATCCTTGATTTCAACCGGTCGCTCCAACATCTTGAAGGGTCCAACGAATCGAGGACTAAGCTTTCCCCGACTCCCAAAGCGAATCACCCCTCCAGTCGGTGATAACTTCAAGAATACCAAATCACCCACGGCGAACTCTAGAGGTCTTCTTGACGTGTCGACCCAACTTTTCTGTCTGTCTTGAGCTGCCTTCATAGGCTTCCTGATTGTATTCACCTTCTCGACTGTCTGTACTACCAAATCTGGTCCCAGTAACTTTCGTTCGCCAACATCATCCCAACAAACAGGTGAACGGCACTTACGACCATACAACGCTTCAAACGGAGCCATCTGAAAAGTCACTGGAAGCTATTGTTGTACGAAAACTCCACCAGGTGTAGATGATCCTCCCAAGAACCTTTGAAGTCCAACATGCAAGCCCTCAACATATCTTCAAGGGTCTGGATCGTTCTCTCCGATTGTCCATCAGTTTAAGGATGATAAGCTGTGCTAAACTTCAATCGAGTCCCCAAACTTTCTTGTAAACTCCTCCAGAAGTGCGACAAGAACCGAGTGTCCAGATCGGACACGATGCTTACCGGTACTCCATGCAGTCTTACAATCTCCTGCATGTACCGCTCTGCCAAAGTCTCCGTTGATTGACCAACCCGATAAGGGATAAAGTGAGCTGCCTTGGTCAACCGATCGACAATCACCCATACTGCATTGTTGCCCTTTGGACTCCGCGGTAAAGCCGTCACGAAATCCATGGTTATATGTTCCCACTTCCACTGAGGAATCGGAAGTGGTTGCAACAAACCAGCAACCCTTTGGTGTTCCGCCTTGACTTGCTGACACACCAAGCACTTAGCCACGAAGCGAGCAATCACCCGTTTCATACCTTCCCACCAGAAGTGCTGTCGAATATCTCGGTACATCTTTGTCCCTCCTGGATGTACAGAGTAAGCTGAACTGTGTGCCTCCTTCATAAGCTCTTCACGCACATCCCCTTTTGGCACACACACACGGCTACCATATCTCAATGAACCATCTTCGTGGATCCGTAAATCGGTTCGTAGCTCGGCTTCAACCTGCTCTCGAAACTTTTGCAGTCTAGGATCCTGCGATTGTGCTGCTTTAATCTTTTCCACTAAGGGCGACTGTACTTGCAACTGCATCAACTGTCCCATAGCATGTGGTAGCACAACCTCCAAGTCAAATCTCCGAAAATCCGCAATGATCTCCCTTTGTGCGGTCAATACCTGAATTGCTAGTAACCGACTAAGCGCATCCGGCACGACGTTAACCTTTCCCGGATGGTACTTAAGATCAAGGTCGTAGTCGGCCATCAGCTCCAACCATCTGCGTTGCCTCATGTTCAACTCCTTCCGAGTGAACACATACTTCAAACTCTTGTGATCTGTAAAGACTTCGACTCTTTCGCCCAAAAGGTAGTGTCTCCAAATCTTCAGGACGAAGATCACGGCTGCAAGCTCCAAGTCATGAGTCGGATAATTCTTCTCATGAGTCTTCAGTTGTCTCGATGCGTAAGCGACGACCTTCCCATTCTGCATCAAAACACATCCCAATCCTTTTCCAGATGCGTCGCTGGGAAAACACCAGTCCTCCTGAATTATCCGGTACAGTTAGTATAGGGACGGTTATCAACTTCTGCTTCAACGTCTCGAAGGCCAATGCACATCCATCCGCCCAAACAAACGGTACCTCCTTGCGCGTGAGCTTGGTTAACGGCTCAGCTAAACGAGCGAAGTTCTCCACAAATCTCCTGTAGTATCCGGCGAGTCTAAGAAAACTTCTTATCTCCGCCACATTCTTTGGAATAGGCCAATCTCGAACTGCTGCAATCTTTTCGGGATCGACGGCAATTCCATCGCCCGACACGACATGCCCCAGAAACTTCACTTCTTCCAGCCAGAATTCGCACTTACTCATCTTCGCGAATAATTTCTCCTGTCTCAGCGTCTGCAGTGCGATCTTTAAATGCTCAGCATGTTCCTCCGGACTCTTCGAGTACATCAGAATATCGTCAATGAATACCACAATAAACTGGTCCAAGAATGGTGAAAAGACCCTGTTCATCAAATCCATGAATATTGCCGGCGCATTCGTCACTCCGAAGGGCATCACTAGATACTCGAAATGTCCATCTCGAGTTCGAAACGCCGTCTTGCAAATGTCTTCTGATTTAACTCGGACCTGATGATATCCTGATCGCAAATCCAGTTTCAAGAATACCCTCGCGCCACTAAGCTGCTCAAAAGTTCTCCAATGCGAGGGATCGGGTATTTGTTCTTAATAGTCACCCGGTTCAATTCTCGATAATCAATGCACATCCTTCTCGTGCCATCCTTCTTCTTTACTAAAAGAACTGGAGCTCCCCAAGGCGAGTTGCTGCTTCGAATCCAACCCTTCTCAAGTAATTCAGTAACCTGCTTCTTGACTTCTTCCAATTCCACTGGTGCCATTGGATGGTAAGCTTTAGATACTGGCGCTGCACCAGGACTAAGGTCAATCGCGAACTCCACATCTCGCTTCGGCGGTAAGCCTGATATATCTTTAAATACGTCCATAAAATCATGAACAACTGCCGGCTCTTCATTACTATCAACTTCCATTGCTGCAAGAATATTGTTTGTCGGCCTAGCCCTAAACTTGACTGGCCCGACAGAACTGCTTCTTTACCGCAACTGCTGTCTGCATCGTTGGCCGCGAAAGGCCCAGCGAGACTACTGAGTCTCGTCCGCTCTGCTGCATGCACGTCCAAGGTTGCTCCATTCTGCCTTAGTCCGATGAACTTCTCTTTCATTTCCTCCCGTGCCGCCCGCGGAAAGAATTTCTCCAGGAAACTTTTAGAGAAAACAGCCCAACTGATTGGCTTGGGCAAGCGGGTCTCTTCCGCAAGCCACCACTCTCGGGCGTAATCCACTAGTTGAATGCGCACCACATCGACTCCTTTGTCTTCTGGGATCTGTGCCGCTATCAGCAAATTCTCCGTGTCACTAGCCATTGCTCGGCCGGCAACGGCTCCTCCAGACCAGTGAAAGTAGACGGACCCAAAAGTCTGAAATCTGCTACAGTCCCTACCCGTCCGACTGGTCTAGTCCCAACCTCGTTCACAGACTGCTGAACGATCTGCAAACCTTCCTGAAACGAATCTACTATTGCTGGATCAGCTCAGTCTGTCTCTTTGATTTCCAGCATTCCTCTTATCACTCCAAGCACGGCGGCTTCGTTCACACGCCTCCGGTACGTCTTCAACTTCTTACCAGTCATAATCCTGAACTCAAAACACTCAATATTAGCATGATGATAGATTCTGAATATGGATCAAGGCTAGAACTCCAAGATACTTAAATAGAGTACCGCATTGTAGCTATGCCGCGGTATCATAGCCGCAATTACTTAACTCCACCCAAGTCGCCCAAGTCCTAGGGATAACAAGAAATTAGGTTTTCAAATTGACAAATGCAAAGTAAGTTTGCATGTCGACATGATCCGGAAGAATGATTCAAGGATGGTAAAACGGTCAAGGTGGCAGGACATGTTTCCTAATCGCGGGTATTCTGATTCGTGTATTGGGTACAATACCCAACTACAAAGAATCAACCCAACTAACATATGACTCTGATACCAAAAGAACCATGTCACGCCCCGCTTCCCAGAGTACGCAATATTGGGCACGCGACATAGCCAACCATGCTACCTGTGGGTAGGAAGTATCCATCCACAGTCACATTACGGTTGTAGAGATATCAAGAACAAGATAAATAAACTAATCCAACACATGTCCAAATCCATAATAACAAGAGTCAATAAACAATAAGTGCGGAAGCAAATGATCCAATACAATAATAGACAGGTACGTCCCGTAATGCGGGATCGCACCGGGGAATAAAATGCAATAAGTAAACTAACCACTACAGAACTCACAGATCAGCCTGCTGGCTGAAGTACTCCTGCTCGGTCGTCGACAGTGGTAAGGAATCTGGGCCATGTAAAACCCAGACATCAACGCGTCAAGTCAATCAATAGTATAATATGAACATGGTAATAAGCAATGCAGGTATGAACATGAATAAAGCAGTACTAAGAAATAACAGTGCAGGGTAATGCGCAGTGGTAACTAAACTGTCCTATCAGGTTTCTACTCTATAGTCTTTGAAATCAATTGATGACTCGTCGATGTAACTCAATAGTATCCCGTACATACCCGGGACCACGGCCACAATATTCTCGGCTGCAGCCGAGACATGCCGCTAGGCACAAAACAGGAAAGTGTACACTCGGTAGTACCCCGTACATACTCGGGATCACGGCCACAATATTCTCGGCCGAAACCGAGACATGCCGCTAGGCACAAACAGGAATGTGTACACTCGAACAGGTAGTGAACTGTCAAGTTACAAGTCAGGTTCATCTTTGATTTCCCCATACCCCCAAGTTATACATGTCAGGTCAGGTATTCAGTAGTCAAGGACTAATGCCAACACAGAATCAGGTACAAGCAGGTCTGTCTGGATAGACAGCAGGAATGGTCCATGAGGACCCCAAGTCAGGTTTGTTGGCATTAGGCATGAGATCAGGTAACAAGTCAGGTCATGGTACAACAGGTTGAGTTGGTAGTAAAGGGTACCACGTCCGGTGCATCGGTATGCATGTATATGTCATGTGTAGCAAGGTCAGGTCAACATGTAATGTAATCGAAGGTGTGCTCACAGCAGGTATACAATCGAGTAAAGAACAGCAGCAGGTAATAAAGTAAGCAGCAATAATAGTTTCATTTGATCACAATGGTGCAGTTGTGTTATATTAACAGGTTCGAGCACCCGTGGGGTGCAATAATCACAAGGTAGTGCGATATCATTAACAGAAAGCAATGAAGATATATGTGTACAATTATCGTCCTTTAAATAGCAAAATGATTAACTGGTAGTTTCGTTATTAGGGTTACAGTGGCAAAATACGGTTTAGGTTGCAGTATCATGATATATATCATATTCCGTCCAAATGAGAAAGTAACTATATTTAGTTATCAATGCAAGTTTTATGAATCAATCATACTTAATTAGGATCACATAGCATGTAGCAAGTAATACTTGCCTGACCGGAACGTGAAACGGATATGTGTCCGATGTCTGCAATGTTGCGACGCACGTACTGCACACGTAGCGGGTCCAAGCAACGCATGATGGTGATGATGCAGCCAAAACACTTCCTCTGGGTCGTCTGGATCGTCGGCGGCGATCCCGGCTCCGGCAAACTATGGAAAAATGGAGATCACGAATCCAAGAGAAAAATAGACGAAGAGAAAAGAGAGGGCGATGATTGGTGATGGATCAATAGAGGAAAGCTTGGGCTTAGTCTCGGGAATGCATGCAGGTGGCCGGAGATCGAAGCCACGGCGCGGCAGCAGCAAGGTGCCGAGGGGGTCGAGGGTTCGCTGGTGGTTGGTGCGAAGGTGGGGCACCGACGAAGGAGATGAGGGCGGTTGATGGCTGGAGAGGGTGATGGAGATCGGGGTTGAGGCTAGAGGAGTGGCCGGCGGTGGGGGTTGCGGGAACTGCAGGTGGGTTTCATGGGTTGAACTACGACGGGGGTGATGCAGGGTCCTGGTCGGGGAAAGGAGGAGAGGAGACAGAGGTTGTGAGGATGATGGTGACTAGTTTGGGGTTGGGCGGTCGGCGACGAGGCTGGAGCTCAGCCTGGGTAGGGTTTTCCCGTCGGTTGCAAGCTTGGGAAAGGGTTTGATGCGGGGTGAAGGTTGCAGGCGTCGTAGACGGGAAGATGATGATGGTGGTGTGAAAGAGGGTGAGGAGGTGGAGGCGACGTCGAAGTTGAGGGTCGACGACGAGGGCAGGCGAGGTCGGGACTATGGGTTCGAGAGGGGAGAGGCGTCGGGAAAAGAGAGGAAAGTGAGGAAGGAGGGGAGGCGCGGTCGATGGTTAGGTCGACGAGGGTGCCGGCGGAGCTGGCAACGGCGACGCGGCGAGCAGGGGGTGCGGTGGTGAAGGGACGAGGCTAGGGTTTGCTGGGGGTTCGAAGGTCTCTCGTGGTGGGTTTTCTGCGCGATGAGGACGTCGAAGGAACAGTTGGGGAATTAAAATATAGGGGCAGAGAGAGAGAGAGAGATTTTAGGAGAGAGAGAGAGAGAGATTTTAGGAGAGAGAGAGAGAGAGATAGAGAGAGACGGAGAGAGAGAGAGAGATAGAGAGACGGAGAAAGAGAGAGATGGTGATGGGGGCCCACGAGGGATTTAAATCCCTCGTAATTGGCTGGGGAGGAATCTCGTGGTGAAATTTAAAAGGTTAAAAGGATTTAAAACGTTATTTAAGTAACAGAATTATATTATATCGTTTTATAATACTAAATTAAAATGGGTATTTCTGCGCTAAATGAAACATTTCCAAATCGCGCCCGGGTTGCGCCCAAAAATTTCAAATTCAAATAATAGGATTTTAAGCGGGTTCCAAATTTTAAAATGAGATGTTTTATGATTAAAATGCATGCCCCCAAGTCGGACACTTGCACGCGCGCGTAGCCGTCCAAACTCGCCCGTTTCACCGAACGGGATGAAATCTCGACACGCGGACGCTACCACGCGGCTAGTGGTGACGAGTAGGCCAATATGGATATCTTTAATTTCATTTTAGGTGTTAAAATTTGTTATATGCCAAAACTAACCTAGCCGGTTAAAATTTCACAATGAGACCCAAACAGGCAATATAAATGAAGTGAGCACTATCAAACACTCAACCAGTAGTAGAAATAGTATTATTGGGCTCGGGTGTTACAGATAGTCTTCTTCCAAACCATAGGCTGGTGCCGAACGGTAGGGAAAGAAGAAAACCATTTGGCCTAAAGGGGTGTACAGAAGGTAATGACTAAAGACTTATAAAGGGATTTGGTCAGATGGCAAAGAATTATACGGTTGTAGTTGTGAATCTGGATAATGGAAGAGGCATTACTAGGAATACCAGGATACCCCATTGAAACATTTCAATGTTTCAGGTTCACTGTGTACTGTTAATAGAAAACTGATTTCCCGGTTAGACACTTACTCCAGGGTATGTATTTACCAGGTATGATTCTCACATCTGTATGGTTTTACAGATGATGAGTGGGAGTAAGTTATTGGAAATTGGGTGATCATCCTCATTATATCGGGATTCGTTGTAATTGGTGATATTTGAGGAAGTCACCTGGGTTGTTTGCCGGTTGGCAAACATTTGGTTTTGAATATCCGCTGTTATGCACCAATTTCAAATTGATATATCTGTACGTCTATTTTTATAGAGTGAGACATACCTTTTTGAAATTATGTCTATGACATTTACCTATACCAGTGGATGGTTAGGTAAGGAGTATTGAACAGCGGTGTAATTCTTCTTTACCAAAAGGACAGTTTTCAACCTACGACACACAGTGAATGAGTCACTAGACTCAGGGGACTTATACAGAGTATTGTATATTGTCCAGTGTCCATGAGGACAGAGGGGTTGGTTCTCGTACTATATTCGGTTTACTTATGACTTCTCTAGTATTTAGATAAGTGTTTCGTACAAACACAGGGTCCGAATTTTGAGAAGTTATAGGTATATGAATAAAGTAGAGAACCAGGTATTGCAAGTATCAGGATTCTTCAAGATGATCGAAGATGTAGATACTTGTATATGGTATTCAGTTGACAGTAATGATTAAGAGAACTTGCTTCTCTTTCAGGTTACTCATAATTGGAAGTATTCCTAAGTTGAGTAACGCTGATCTGCCTCTCTCCATTTACTTAACATGCACTGGAGACAGCTGCATGATTTGAATCTGGTTCAATTAAATCAGTGCCTCTGTTTCTGTATTGGATATAGAACAGTTCATATCTTAACGATGTTAAGATACGGGGAGTTGTCTGGCTTATGCTTAAAACCAGACTCCGGATAACTCAAGGCACGTTTCTGTAATGGCTGTTTGTGGGTTGACCCGGGCTATGACAAGGGTTGACTTTCTACCATCTGCAAGATCAATAGTGATATTGTTCTTGACTCGCCACAGTTTTATCAAAAATGGATTTTTTCAGAAAACAGTTGTGGGAGTATGGTAGAACTGGAAGTGATTCCAGAACCGCAAACGATTACTGAAGATTTGATAAGGAACCTAAAGATTCGATCTGGATTGACATTCCATTGGCCACTCCGCAGATATAGTGGGTAACCTCAGGCGCTCGAGAGGTACTTCGGTATGCTCAAGGACGGTGGCAGGGAGGTTCTTGTTTACCCACACTTTCCATTGCTGTTGTTCCAGACCATGAGACCCAGCAGGAGGATGAGTATAGAGTCCTTCTAAACTAGCTTTAGAAGTGCACGTCTGTATGACTCTGCCAGAGGGTTGTCGTAGTCAGTGGGAGCAGCGGAAGCATTGGTGGACAGGTAGCTTATGTCTATTTATAGACTAAAGCAGGCGTAGCGGAGATAGATCATCTATTACTGACATGACAGTCATAGGTTTGACTTCGTCAGAATAGGGGATGGATCTGTTGAGAAGGTAGTAGGGTGTGATGTCCTGGTATTTGATGACATACACAGAGTAGGAAGTGATATTCTTATACTACGGTCGGTTATACTTTGGTTGTCACACGGTGGTTTCTCCATATAGGAATTGGATCTTATATCAGACATTCTGGTTACTAGATCTATGGTTTTAGATCTAGATTTGGGTGGTTTCCCAATCTGGGTACTTTGACAACATTCTAAGAGTATTTAGAATGGACGACTCCTGGCACGGTAGTATACCTGCAGGTGATGGAGTCACCCTCTCTAAAGGTGTCTTACAGACTAAAGGGGAGAGGGATGTGCATGATTGGCAGATCACTTGCTCAGGCAGTTGAGTCAATCATGAGATGTCAAGTACCACACCAGATGTTGTTCTTGCAGTAGATACAATAAGTTGACATTGATCCAATCCTGGAGAAACAGTCGGAAGCAGTTTTAGAACATAAGTGGATGTTCTAGGGATATGATAACGACAGCCTCATTCGGGAGACAGTTATCATTCCAGGCTTCCAAGGTGACCTGGACGACAAGGAGGTTGTCAGAGTTATAGTTTTTCCTTCTGACGAGGGGCAGTATTTTGGACAGGTGGTCCAAGGCAATACTGAGGGTGGCATAGCGCAGGATACTGATTAAATTCAGTTGATGATACAGTCTAAGAAGTTTGGATTTGGAGTTCATTTATGAGCTAGGTCCCATCAGACATCCAGAAATTCTAAGACAGGTATTGCTCATTTCGGGAGATGGCTTTCTCCGCGAACTTGAGATATAGAGAGACATAGAAAGAAACATCAAAGCGGATCCACTCACTGAGGCTATTCCTCGAACGCAATAGTTTCACAAACGAGTTTTGTGAGACTGACTAGTAGAGGAGATGGGTGTTCGGTATCACACGGGCTGTGAGTATGCGACATCGCAATAATTAGCCTTGAGTGCAAGTGGGAGATTGTTGGAGATAGTGCCCTCAGAGTCAATTATTGGATCACAGGCACGTGATTGCAATGATTGAGGGAGGACCTGTCCCAGTAGGACAGTCTTACTCAAGATGATAGTATGCTATCTGGTTTATGTTTATCATCGTGTACTGCTTTAGGTGACCTGACATGTCGCTATTACACGTTGATAGAGCCCCTAGGATTCTTGCTTGACTGCCAGCAGTATGAGGGCGATCATATACGTGGGAGCTGGTAGTCTATAAGCACATCCTTAAATGGTCCCTAGTCGTGGGAGTTTTGAGATAGGGCATCGATTCTCCAGAGTAGACTAGTGTATACAGCAGGACTGCCGGCGAGTTTGTGAAAACCCGAAAGGGCGCAGACTCGTAAAAAAAAGATGAAATGTACTCGCAAAGTCCTCTCGACTTTGTGAGGAGAAAATTCCCGCGTGAGATCCTTACGACTCACAAAGGAGCAACACACTTGGGGGTCCTCACGACTCCTAAGGAGAAAATACACCTACAGGATCCTTACGACCCGTAGGGAGAAAATGCTTTGTGAGACCCTTACGGCTTACAAAATTGAAAAGTCTTAAGCGATGGGGACCTAAAACCTGTCTCCTAAGCCAT
The DNA here is from genome assembly GCA_030015575.1 of Agapanthus africanus. Lineage (NCBI taxonomy): Eukaryota > Viridiplantae > Streptophyta > Magnoliopsida > Asparagales > Amaryllidaceae > Agapanthus > Agapanthus africanus. Next base: position 999,086,281 of record CM057337.1, read on the forward strand.
CGTTTCCTAATAAGCAAATGTAAATGATGATTCGCTCCTGGTACCATATTCCAGTGTAGCGATGCTGATGCCAAACAAAAAAAACCAATCCCCAAATCCTCTCTTGACAAATGATGATTCGCTCCTGGTACCATATTCCAGTGTAGCGATGCTGATGTCAACCCAAATCAAATCAAACCAACAAGCTCTATGGCGGAATCATGCTCCGTCCCAGAATTTACCCCGTGTCGAAATCATGCTTCGCCTCGGGATATCTACCTTCCCTGCCGGAATTATGCTCCGCCTCGGAATCAAATCAACCAACCAGCTCTGCGTCGAAATCAAGCTTCGTCTTAGAATGTGCACCCCGTGTCGAAATGATGCTTCGCCTCGGTGTACCTTCCTTCCCTGTCGAAATTATGCTTCGCCTCGGAATCAAGTCAACCGACAAGCTCTGCCCCGGAATCATGCTCCGTCTCAGAATGTACCCCATGTCGAAATCATGCTTCGCCTCGGAGTATTTGCCTTCTCTGTCGGAATTATGCTTCGCCTGGGAATCAACCTCCGCATCGAAATTATGCTTCGGTTAGAATGTCTGTCACCCTTCGGAATGATGCTCCGAATCCTGGAATGATGCTCCGCAAATCGGAATGATGCTCCGACCGTGGACTTATGCTCCGCGCATCGGAATGATGCTCCGATCTCTGGTTTGTCTGCCACCGGGGGCTTGAGGAGCTGGGATGGTGCCAACAGGCATGAACATAATAGAGCCGAATGGTAGCAGCGGCTCCTCCCATTGTCGTCCGAGACTGGCCGGAAGGACCGTCCTGGAGTCTATCTTCATTGTGTAGGAGACAGGAGCTGAGTTCATCGTCGAAAGGTGATTGCTTGAAAATCTGCATGAAAGAGCATTATTTTAGTATAAATATAGACATGTAAATTGATTGAGTTCGCATGAACGTTTAACCCGAAATATGGGAGGAGAGATGGTCCCACCGGGCGTGCCAGAATCTGTAGGGTGTTTTTCGTCACCCCATTGAGATGGGAATACGCGCGCGCTTGTCAGGCGTACTACAGATTCCCCCTGCCTGGGGCAGGCCGGGGTTTAATGATTGTGGGGATCCGAATCTCCGGCAGCCGCGGACTAAGCTGCCTTAATTACCCCTCGCCTTTGGGGCGAGGGAACCTCCGATTAACGGGTTAAAATGGTCATGCGAACTCAATGTGCAGTGTACGTGTGTTGTGTTTTGAAATGGGGGTTTGGATATATCGGGAGCCACGCAGAGTTTTTACGGAGGTCCCGCTACCCGAATAGCGGGCTGGGGGTCAAAGGGGCTGGCAGCCCCCTTGCGGGGTTCGGGGCAGCGCCCCGGCCCAAAAAAATTTTTGAGGGGGAAAGTGTCGCGGAGTATGTGTATGTGTACATTTGTATACATATGTATATATATGTATGTATATATAAATAAAGGGGAAAAGGCATCCAAAGGATGCGTGGGGCAGCACCTTGGGCGCTGTGCGCTTAGGTGCTGTGCGCTCAGGCGCAAGCGCGCCACGTGTCGGCACGTGGGCGCTCTGCGCATGAGCGCTGCGCGCAGGAGCGCAAGCGCGCGCACCACGTGTCGGCACGTGGGCGCTCTGCGCAAGAGCGCTGCGCGCAGGTGCGCAAGCGCGCGCGCGCCACGTGTCGGCACGTGGGCGCTCTGCGCAATGCGCGTTGCGCGCAGGTGCGTAAGCGCGCGCGCGCCACGTGTCGGCACGTGGGCGCTTTGCGCAATGCGCGTTGGAGCGCAAGCGCGCGCGCGCCACGTGTCGGCACGCGGACGCTTGCGCAAGCGCGCGCGCCACGTGTCGGCACACGGGCGCTTTGCGCACTTGCGCAAGCGCGCAGGTGCGCAAGCGCGCGCGCCACGTGTCGGCACACGGGCGTTTTGCGCACTTGCGCTGCGCGCTGGAGAGGACAAGAGGCTTTTAGCCTGAAAAAAGGATTTCTCAAAAGAGAAATCAGAGAGGAGCCGGGCTCCTGAATGTGTTTTGGGTTTAATGGAAGTGGTTCTTCTTCTTCCTCCTGTTGCTTGCTGGATCTTGAAGATCAAAAGATGTGAAATCTCAAAATCTCTCCTTTTTAAGATCTGATGACAGATCCAAGTTCCCCTTTGTGGGTTTTGTGGTGAAAAACTAATTTGTTTTATAAAAAGAAGAGTAAAACTCTTGACTTAATTCAAGAGAAAGAAGAAGGTTTTGGAACCTTGAAGAAGGAAGAAAGAGCTCAGCTCTGAAACTTTTTTTGGAGAGAGAAAAAGTTCTTTTTTTTTTATTCATCATTATGTTGCCTTTTATAGGCTTACATATTTGCATATAGCCCCTTGGGCTTTACAAAATGGCATTTTGTCTATCCCATGGCTCATGTGCCATTTCATTTTTGCACATAAGCCATGGGCTTACAAAATATTGGCTTTATGCCCATTTTACATACATTCATGTATAAAAAATTACATAAAAATTATTTATTACATGATTTTGTTGTTGGCATGAGGAGGCTGGCCGCGGGCTCGACTTGGGCATGGGCCTGCTTGACCTGGGTTTGGGCCCACCTAGCTTGGGGGTTGACATTGACTTTGACTCGGTCAACCGGGGTGTAAATTTTTACCCCAACAGATACCAAGTTGATTTATGGCACCATGTATCGAAGGTTTTGAACGGATGCGGCCGATATAGCAGACTTCGTCAGATTCCCCCTCATTTGAGGGGGTTTTGATTGTGGGGACGCTCTTCCCTACAGGCGCAAGCCCATGCAGTTAATTACGCTACCGCATCGCGGTAACCACTTTCTTCTTCTCCAGATGGTCACTTCGTGTCGCGGGTGTTTGTTTTGTTTTTTGGTTGCCCGTGGATTGTATACGGAGACTAATTTATGTTATCGCCCGTAGGGCGTGGATTAGTCCAAATCCGTATGTTCTTAGATTTGGGTTTGGGGTTGGGTTTAAGGATATGTTAGTCTCATTTGAGACTAAGATCAACTTAAACGTTTGTTAAGGATACGTTAGTCTAATTTTTAGACTAAGATCAACTTAACGGGATCGTTAAGGACACGTTAGTATGATTTTAGACTAAGGTCAACTTAACCATTTGTTAAGGATACATTAGTCTAATTTTAGACTAAGATCTACTTAACAGGATCATTTAGATCCAACAAAAGAGCATTTGGACTCTATTGTTCTAGTTTAGGGACTTTGCGGTCGATTACCAGCTTAAGGACATGGTGGTCCAGTTTAAAGACGTCATAGTCTGTAAATGTTAAGGACATCATAGTCCATGGGCTTAAGGACCCCACAGTCCGAGGTTAAGGACATCATAGTCCATGGGTTTAAAGGACCTCACAGTCCAGTTTAAGGACATCATAGTCCATGTGTTTAAAGGACCCCACAGTCCAGTTTAAGGACGTCATAGTCTATAAAGTTTAAGGACATCATAGTCCATGAGTTTAAGGACCCCACAGTCCATAGAATGATTGGTTATCGGGACCCGTCACCTCTCTGAAAACGTTGAAGGATTATAACGACAAATATTAGAGGAGTGAAGAGATGTACCCTTGAACCAAAGTTGATTGGGAAATCTGTAGTCCAATTTGGGACTAAGATCAATTAACTGGATTATGAGCACATGGACTCGGTCAAATCTGAGTTGAGGACTTATGCGCAACTTGGGCTAAGTCCAATTAGGTTTGAAATGTTGGACCTTTGTTTGGATTGTTGAACATTTGTCTGGGTTCAGTCCCATATTATTTAGCAATGCTAAACAGGGGTTTGGAGTTCTGACAATATTTTGTCTTTGGCTGAGCACTAAACATTCATTATAGCTCTGGACTTTACTTGACATATCATATGAACTGATCAATTTTGAGGTTCAGTTGAAGGGGAGATTTGCCTCTGAAAAACTTAGTCAATTTGGGCTAAGCTTGGTTTTAGAATAGTGTTAAACACTAGAGGATATTTGGCGATCACGTGCTCCCACGTGATGTGCTAAAAATAGTGTTAAACACTAAGGACAAAGCGCTTAAAGTAGTGTTAAACACTAAAATTGAATTGGTCACGTGGGGTCACGTGAGGCATCTGAAGATAGGGCCAGACTTCCTTTATTTTGTTCTTAGAATATTCAAATAAGTGTTAAACACTTTTAGTCTTTGAAATTATCACGTGTGGACACGTGACAATGCCGCTGCGTTAGGCATCCATTCCTCTGTCTTCCCCTATTTTATTCTTTTGAAAATGATGTTTGTCAGGGGTCATGTGGGGACACGTGAGACGCCCTAGATTAATACTGCCTTTGGTTTTGTTCTCTTTTATTTTGAGGGTCACGTGGGAGCACGTGAGGCATTACCTCTTGTCTAATTCCTTCTTATTTTGAGGAGTCCATTAAAGGATCACGTGGGGGCACGTGAGCATGCCTTATTCATTCCTTTTTGTTCGTTGGGATGAAGGGCCACGTATTAACACGTGATCATGTTGGGTACTTAATCTTTACGTGCATGGAGAGCTTCAAGTCTCTTGTTTTAAGAATTAAATTCTTTGTGGGGTTAAACCCTAATTCTGTTTAGAGGAATTAAATTCACATGTATATGGAAGAATTAAATTCTTATGTAGGCTTAAACCCTAGTTTCATTTGGAGAAATTAAATTCCTATGAATTTGGAAGAATTAAATTCTTATGTAGGGTTAAACCCTAGTTTCATTTGGAGGAAATAAATTCCTATGAATTTGGAAGAATTAAATTCTTTAAACTTAATTCTTCCTCTAAGTTTTGGATCTGCATGGCAGAATCTCCCCGATGAGAATTAAATTCTCAACTTGTGGGGAGATCTGCTTCTGCAGATCTTCAACCAAAGGAAGAACTAAGTTCTTATTCAGAAGAGTTAAACTCTTAAATTGAGAATTAAATTCTCTTTTGTTTTATGGAGCTTAGATCTCTCACCTAGGATTTCTTTCTTTTCTCAAGAAACCTTCTTTCTCTTTGGAGAATTAAATTCTCTTCTTTTCTCTCTCTCTCTGTTGTTGTTGTCTCTCCTTTTCTTCTCTCATTGGCTCTAGGAGAAAGAAAAGAATCAGTTTGTTTTGTCAATCTTTTATTGAAAAAATTTAGTTGTTTTTTGTAACCAACATGATCTTCTAGATCATCCAGTGAATTTTATTCACCATTAGATTTTTAATCCAAAAGATATTTTATCTGTTATTCCTGGCAAATTTCAGGGAAATCTTTCCTTATATAAAATCTTTCCATAAATTGGTGATTTTTAATCACCATTGGATTTTTACTCCAACGGTGCTCCATTTTACAGAGCACAATCTTTTTTGTTTGGAAATATTTAGAGAAATATTTTTCCAGTTACGGTTTTTGATTCCCTCTTAACTAGAATTTAATTCTATTAATTCATAAATATTTAGGAACCCATCACGTGTTGGCACGTGACCCCCTGATTAAGCATGTGACCAGAATTTAATTCTATTGTTTTAAAGAACTCAAGAATTATTACGTGTCAGCACGTGACCCTTGGTCACGTGTTGGCACGTGATACCCCATTGGGATTTTTTCTTGTTATTTTATTATACATTTAATTCTTTTCAGTGGGTTTAAAGGCCCATCACGTATTGTCACATGACCCCACTGATTAATTATTTTCAATTATTTATTTTATTCAGTGTTTACAGGCTTTACCTGTAAATAGTCACGTGTTTGCACGTGATGCCCGGTCACGTGTGGGCACCTGATGTCCGGTCACGTGTGAGCACGTGATACTTCATAACTTTTGACCCTGGATGAATTATGAGGCCCATAATATATCAAATCGAAGGATTTTTCGAGACACTTTCGATACTATCAGAATTTAGATATTTCTCATTCGGTAGTTTGTCAAAATGCAGTCCGGAAAATACTGGTTCGCATTTTCTTCCTTAGATTACACATGCATAGCATATTTGCTTATAACTTTTGATCCCGGATGAATTATGAAGGTCATAATATATCAAATCGAAGGCTTTTTCGAGATGCTCTCGATACCATCAGAATTTAGCTATTTCACATTCGGGAATTTATCAAAATAAAGCCCGGAAAATACTGGTTCACATTTTCTTAAACGTATCGCTGCCATTTGATACGTTGGGCTCTTTTGCGCAGAATTTTTTTGGCGGGAACATAACTCACCCATGGACAGCTGGCCCTTTGCCACTGGGTGGGCACAGGCTAATCCTCACTCTCGGACGGGGCGATAAAGAAAAACTTTTTCTTCCATTCGTGAATGGAAGAAGGCACTACGACGACCCTCGACCCAGGGGCGTCCCCCCGTTGCCTTCTAAAGGAGAGGTATACTCAGCTCGGCTCGCCCCTACGAGCGCCTGGGTGGTTTTTGTAGCAAAAAGAAGAGAAGAGAAGGTTCAGGCTGAAAGGGATCTGACACAATTTCAACCGGACCAGGAACCCGAGGAGGATCCTCCAAGAGTTCGGCACTAGCTGACCCGAAACTAACCCAAAACAACTCAACGTCTCACTCACCTTAGGGGAGAGGGGCAGACGCACCCCGGCCCAAAAGGTCTCCAGATACAAGGCAATCTCCTTGCCCCGTACCTGGTTTGCCCTTTCCCCCTCCTCGGCCAGACGAAGCGAATAGCCGGGAGGAATGAAGAAACGGGTCTTGATGTTAGCGAGCTCCTCCGCACGCTTCAGCGAGGATCGCACGCCAAGAACACCTGCGGCCTGAACTCTGGGGACCACCCTATCTTCTCAGGTGAACTCCAGCTCAGAGGGGGAAGAGAAAGAAGTAGAAGAGGAAGCTTCAGAAGACCCCTTAGACTCTACCCGCACTACATCTACAGACTTCTCTGAAGAAGACATCTAACCTGATCAAAGAAAAGTATCCTCGAGAGATTGATAGCACGGAATCCGAACTGAGAAGAAGAGTGCCGAGCTGACATAAGGACGAGGAAATTATGAAGAGGTATGGGCCCTGATGGGGATCCCACCTCCATTTATAGCTGCCGGCGCACGCATCCTACGGCTTCGATCGACTCCCGCCAAAACAACGTTTCGCAACCAACGGCCGTCAACGTTCCACCTGTCGCATTCGTATTGGATGCGTCCCTTCAACCGCAAGGACGCCTGCGACGCGTCTCGCCAGACACGTGGGCCGTCACTTCGACGGGCGTACACACGATCCGGCGCTTCCCCTTTAATGCGAGATCTCTCCCCTGATCCGCTGACGCCATCAAGAAAATACCACTCTCTGCCCGGGAATGCACAACTGACAATATCTTCGAACGAGAACCCACCTCGGATGATCGGTCATACCACTCTCGACCCGACCCAGGAGCGGGTCGAGACGAGAGTGGGGGCTAATGATGAGGCTCGGTATCGTGACCTTCCAGATACAGACACGTGACAGATGACGTGCTCCAGAACTACAAGAAGGGATCAAGAACTTCAGTTGGGATCACACCTCGGGCCCCTGGTGCCGAGGAGTTTCCTGACCTTTGGTGACCTTCCAGACCACTCCTGGCTCGCCTCCGAGTTATCACAGAACCAAGACGCTTCGGACTCCCACTCGTGCCCGAGCCTCCCGCCGAGGTGATCTTCCTCGGTCTCACCCTGACCGATCCGCAGGCGCCTCAGCCACGGCTCCGCGAATCTCGCCATGTGCGAGATATCCGCCGCCCATGATCCCACGTTCCACGCCATCACGATCCCCCATTAACGAGCCTGTCTCGCCATTAATAGGGATCCCGCCTATCACGCGGGCATGACGTCAGGGGCGTAATGGCCGGCGTGATTCTCGCACCTGCCTGCCCATTGTTGCCGCTATATAAACCCCTCTCTCAGACGATCGAGTTACGCAATTCTTTCTACTAAGCCGCTACTCTGCCCGATTTGCACCACTAACTTGATCGTCGGAGGGTCCTCGGTGGTACAACCATCTCGGGACTTCCTTACAGGTAGCTCGGTTCAACCTCAAATCCAAGCCCATTGAGATCCACACGATAAAAGAATCAACCCCCAGATCAATTCTCACCCGTCAGCCATTACGCGAAGAGATCAACCGAAGATAACATCTGAAGGAGATCCAGGCCTCCATCAGTAATCGAATAGGAAATCTGTATCCAAGTCGGATCCGGATATTAACAAAATTTTCGCATTAGGATCCGGATATCCGAACTAATGGTACCCACATCTAACTGCTAATTACTATTAGTTATGGCTGGAGTTATGTATGGTTGGTGGACTTAATGTTACATGAAAAGCCCTAATTTGAAACTATTGAGACGTGTGGATTTGATGTGATTGTTTGAATCTAAAATGTTGGTTAACCTATTTAAATATTTTATTAATCATAGTTATGAATCATGGCATTTTATATTTATCTGAATAGTATATGTATCCGAATTTAGTGGATATGTGTTTTACAATATCCGATCGGTATTCGATGAAAGAGGCAAAATCTAATGAAAGGAGGGGCAAAATCTAATTTTCCATTTTTAGTTCATTTGGGATAAGGGTAGAAGGGGCAAAATCAAATTTTTATAAAGCATAGGGGGCGGAGCTAAATGTTCCGAGCATAATGGAAGGGGCAAAAGATAATTTTCCGTAGAAAATGACAATTGTGATATGCGTATTTTTAATAGAGGATAATGGAGGAAATGTGTCTTATCCTGGAATTTGCTCTTATAGTGTCGGAAAAATACACCCTTTACGATCTTTTTTGATGATGGGCACCCATCGTCTTTATCTTTATCATTTAAGACATGGATAGACTAAATTTCATGAGATTCCATCATTTTTCACCGTTGATTTAGTGGGTGCAAAATTAACGGTTTATCGACAATAGAACTTTCTACATTGCTAATCCAACGGTGAAAAAATGATGGAATCATATGAAATATGGTGTATCCACGTCTTACATGATAAAGATGATGAGAATGGACGCTGATCGTCAAGAAAAATCTTGAAGGAAATAGATTTTTGATGCTATCTAACCTAACTGAAAAAGCCTTCTGGCGCCTCTTTTCTTCATTATTCTCTTCTTAATAATATATAATAGTTTGTTAGGTTTATGGTAAAATTTTAAAAAGCACCATCAGCATCAGCCTTTTAAGTTTTTGAGATAGCAGATTGTCTGAAATGCTAGTTTCATTGACTCCTCTATATATGAATAAATTGAAATAACCTGTCCTTGAAATCACTGAGTTTAATACATATACCAAAATTTAATTAACTATTTTTATGATTATATATTGATATATGCTGATGATATGTACATAGAACAAAGTATAAAGAGAAAACAGAATGATGGAATGCAGTAAGCTCTCTTACAATCTTATCTTGTTTATGAAAAAGACCGTAGTCGTCATCCGTTACTTACGACAACTACAGCTAGAAGATACTATATTGTCCTCTTATATCAAAAAGAAAAAACCACAATAGCTGGAAGAGCTTTGAGGTAACTTAGTTAAAGTGCTTGAAAACACTCAAATAGGTAAATGGCAATTCATGGTATTTGTCATGAGGGATCATAATTCATGTAACATTTGCTTCGAGATCCATGAAGGAAAAGGAATTAGCCACAAAGGGAAATTTGTTTGCCTGCCCATTTTCTTAACTTGATTTATTTAATTTTAAACCAAAAAATAAATTACGGAAAACCCCAAAAATATATAATTAAATTTCTTTTAAAACTAAATCTTTATTTGTATACGTATTTGTTATATGTATTTCCAACAATTCCCTTTTAGTAGATCATAAAATATGTGTTATGATCCGATAAACAAAATACATAGTGCTAAATAGCTGGTGTTGTTATTTGATAAACAATGCTATGTTCAATAATTCCTGTTATGCTTTAATAAATAATGTAGAGTTGGAAAAATAAATCTATTAAAGTTAGAAACCGTATGGCTTGAGAAAGGATAAAGCTGTATATTGGAAAAATTATCCTAATTAGAATACGTATGAGTTTTTGCAATAATTTTTAAAATACACAGGTTTAAAAATTAGCCACTTCTTAAAACTAATCTAGAAAACAATTTTACCTACTCTAAATGGCCAAAGAAACTAATGAGTAATAGCTTATTTGGTATGACAATTCTGCTCATGTGAAGAGTGGCGGGCTCAATCTTGAGGAGGGGAAGTGACCACAATCTAAGATTTTAAAGACAAGTTCGTGGGTCCCCGAATGTGTGTGTGCGTGTTGTTTGTGCTCGTGTGTGGCTGTATGGTGTGCTTGAGTTAGATTTACGAATCGGTTCTTTTACTTAAAAAAAAGAAAGAAAAAAATGGCCACAGAAAATCGAGGGATTTGAATATATATTGTTTGACTTTTTGTTTCCCTCTTCGTTCTGCTGGAATCGGCTTATGTAATCATATTTTATATTTATTAAAATAATGCAATCACCATCGTAATTCTTAACTATGACATCACCTCATTCAAGATATTCTCAATCTATATAGCCATCAATATCATCCCCCGTTCAATTATTATTTTATTATCCAAAATGAAACTTTTGGACAAGAACAAACGTATCATATTACTCCAACTTTCAATCCTTTTGATTTATTTAGTTTCTTTAATATTTTTTCCGATATGGTGGTTTTAGTGCAAAAGATAACGTTAAGAATAAGGGCTTGTTTGGATACAAAGTTAGAATAAATACCCATGGTTTATTTTAAAGTGGAGGTCTGAGGCATACATATGGTTTGCATGCAAACTCCAAATTTTGAAAATGGAGTTTAGTAAATCTTGATCAGATTGGAGTTATGATAACCGCAGTTTAAGGCTGAAAAATTGCAGTCATCTCGATTAATTCCAAAATGGTTGCCAAACAAGCCAAAATTTGCATTTTGGAGTTAACTTTTGCTAGCTTTATGAAACCGTGTTTTACAAAGCTCAACTCCCTTCCCAAACATGCCCTAATAGTTTGAATGACTTGTTATGATTATCATTATTACTATTTTTTTTGGTTTCTTCGGGAGCGTGGCAGCACTCACAACTGTTAAATTTACACTTAATGGTATGTCATTTCCATGTGCGATGCACGCGCGTATTAAATATCGGTTTGATTTAGATATCTTCGTTATCTTAACTAAAAGTCTTAACAATATCTTGACTGCATTCCTTTTTGAATTTTTTTCAAATCTTTTATGCTGACATATTTTTATGTACATCGCACTTGCGAAAATTCGATGATATGCACCATCTAATAATTAAGGATTTTTCTCATTTTTTTGAATATTTTATTTTAATTAGTCGTGAAAGCGACACATGCCTCTTTCGTCTCTGCATTATAACAATAGAGATATAAGAACTAGGTGAGGAGTAATTAAAGTCAAGAATAAACTACAAGCAGCTTTGGTTTGTCCATTACCTTAGGTATCAATCAAGAGTCACCACCTTTTGTTATGCTTAAATCACAAGATGCTCTTAAAAAAAAGTCAAATGAAATAAAAGAAGACATCATTGTCTTTTGATTCTAATCTTATGACGAAGAAAATTAGGCTTATTAATGCCTACCACAAATTAAATTAATATGAAATGGCATGCATGGGGAGATCAGGAACCTATGTTATATACTTTGATATCATTAAGATCCCGGTAGCAGGCACTTCGAATCCTGGGCGCGTCTGCATTTTTTTTCTGGACAAGCGATGCATGCAATTTAAATAATTAGATCATCGTGTGAGCGATCGCATGCATGTTTGTGTTTTATATATATATATATATATATATATATATATATATATATATATAAAAGAATTGTACAGAATAAATAAATATAGAATGAGGTTTGATTTTGGCCAAGCTGCTTCTTCCTCCTTTGAGTGTGAAGGGCTAAGAGTGGTTGTTGACTAATACTTATTGATCAAGTCATAGTAAGATCCTAGAAATGGTGTAGAATTTCTAGAAAGAATTCAAATGTTGAAATTAATTTAAATGCGGCTTAATTATAATTGGGGAGGACGACAGGGTTTTTTTTAAAAGCCTTTCTAGAGTGAACAGATGATACGATAGTCTTCTTCATTATGCTTGGGCTGTTTCATATCTTTTTTCTTTCTATTTTGTTATGATGTTTTGTGATTTGAGTTCTCACACTGTTTATTTGTTATTTTAAACAAAAATTGTTGTTTTGTTATTTAATTTTTACGAAATTAATATATGCACGTGCACAGCATGTGCAGAAGGACTAGGTAATATTAAAACTAGCATGAGCATTGAACCAATTAAACCCCCAACCCTAAATTTATATGAGAAAAAATTCTTTATGAAACAATTCAAATCACTACATTGTAAAACTCTCAGGCCCAGATATAATTAGCTTAATTCCTTTTCCTCTCCTCATCCAAAATCAGCTCTAAAGCTACAAAAACTTTCACAATATCAACCTATTGACTTCAGAGAGAAAATTAATACCAACTGAATTAAGCCGAATTGGTGTAAATTCTTGCTGATTAATATTTAGGACAACCTTATTTCTTACCTTTTATAATTTAGGATTTATGATTCGAAAGAAAAGCTCAGCTTATGTTTTTTCTTGGTTGATAATTGGGTAGTATGTATAATATGATCAAAATATATATTCAAAATCTATATCTAGTATATCTACGTCTCTAGTCTATAGTGCTACCAAAAATAACCCCAGCAACCCGATTTTTTCTTCAGTCCTTTAATAATCGGGGTTAAGATTTACTTTATCTGGAATCTTATTTGAATTTATATTTGATTTTCAGCCATCTATTTAGATAATAACTTACGGTAGGTTTAATTGATAACATAAATTTGTTTTTTTATTTAAATTTTCCGAAACAAATTTAAAATATATACGTTTTCCTTTTCTGAGTAAGTCTACACTGCCTCAACTCTTTGTATCGCCTTCGAAGTTCTAAAGGCCAAAAATCTCCTTATCAAAACCTAAGGTTTCTGGAGCAACCAAAATCGAAGACAAAAGAAATTATCAACGTTTCCTCCACATAATATCCATGAAAAAGGTGGTATGTTTTATTTATCTTTTGCCCAATCCTATCATTATCTTAGAATAATTCTTAATTTATTTCTATTGATTAATCTCATAATATGTAATTTTCTTCTAGGTTTTATAGAAACTTAAATTTGCAATATAATGTGCTGGTATTGAAATATTTATGAAATACTACTAGCAAGTGGCCCCGTGCAATGAGCAAGGAGGTTGTCTAAGCAAAATGTTATTGTACATCAATTTTGTGTAATAAATACTATATATGGTGTTGAAATGTGGAGAAATTTCAGGCAGACGCCTGATACAAGAGGTGCAGACGTCTGGATTTGCACCAAGAACATGTCAAAGGAACAGAGCAACGGTAGACGTCTGAAGGTCAGAGTGCAGACGTTTTCAAAGAGCCTTAACCAGAGAACAGAGCGTGGTTAGACTTCTGGGACAAACACCGGGAGAAGCTGAAGCCCAATCTAGAGCAACGACAGACGTCTGATGGTAAGGGTGCAGACGCCTGCCCAAGAAGCTGAAGAGAAGCACTGAAGAGGCAGACGTCTTGACCTGGTGCAGACGTCTGTCGTCAGGATTTATGTGCGAACCAAATTATTGTAATTTGGGTTTATCGCTTATTTTGGATAGGATTAGGGTTTGCCTATTTATAGAGATCTCTGATATGATTAATGTAATGCAAATTTGAGATACTAGTGACGACTAAGATGTAGAGAGATTTGAGAGAAATTTCCTAAGCTTACTTGGTGTAAACTTGATTCCAGATCTAGTAGAAGCTTGAAGATTCCGCTCTACCAGGGACTAACAATACGGTGGGTGAACCTCGTTAAGAAATCCCCTTGTCTCTGTGGTTTGATTATTTCTTATTCTCGCTTTGTTGTTTGTTTTGTCTTTCATCGGTATTGCATGATTGGTCGTAAGCATTGTTCTATGTAATTGCATCTTCTCCGGCCGGTTTTATCCACAACTGGTATCAAAGCTTAAGGCTTGACGTTTGATACCAACAACTAGTATCAGAGCGTGGTTAGGGAACCAAAAGGTCTTTCGATTCTATGATCTAGGTTAACGGTGGGTAACGACACTTGTGTCATCTTCCTCATCTTTTTACATTGTAGTTTTGAAAGTGTTGGTTCAGATCCGAAGGAGAAGTTGAGTTTGCTGTGATGGTTGACGAAAGATGGGAATGATAAGATAAGAATTGAGAAATTCAATGGTCATAATTATGATTGGTGGCGCATGCAAATGGTAGACTACCTGTATCAAAAGGATTTGTAATTTCCGTTGTTGGACGAAAAGCCCGAGAAGATGTCTGATATGATATGAAATCTGTTGGATAGGAAAGCCCTGATAACGATTAGGCTATCGTTGATTCTGTAAGTGGCCTTTAACATCTCAAAGGAGAGGACATCCATGGGGTTAATGACGACATTAGCGATGTTATATGAGAAGCTTTCGATATCAAACAAGATATTTCTGATGAAGAAGATTTTCAATATGAAGATAGCAAAGAACGATTCGGTGATAAAGAATCGGAACGAATTCAATAGCGTTATGAGCCAACTTGAATCGGTTTCAATTGTATTTGAAGATGAGATTTGAGTCTTTTTATTCCTGTATTCGTTGCCGGAGAGTTGGGGAACCTTTATGATGCGGTAAGTAACTCGATCTCAGAGACTGTCACGTTTAATGATGCGGTGAGTTGTTTATTAAATGATGAGATGAGAAGAAAAGCCGTGAGTGGGAGTTTGGAAACTTCTGCACTTTCAGTGGAAAATCGCGGCAGAACGATGGAAAGAGGAAAATGGAAGATGGGCAAATCAAAGAGCAGAGGAAAATCAAAAGGGAAGATCCAATACTACTATTGCAACTGCGGAAAGAACACATTTCCAGTAAGATCTTTTAGAATTTTTTTGCTTTTGCTTTTTATCATTATTTCCAGAGTTGTCAGTTTTCTTTCTCGCGTGGCCTTTATTATTAGAGCAATTTTCTATGATAAGTGCCTTTGGATTTCTTATTTCCATTTCTAGTTTATCCAAGTTATGAGAATTTTCCTCAACTTGACGAAACTTAAGCAGTTCTTGCATGGTCATGACTTCCCTCTTTTATTTGAGTTCCTTTCGACAGCTTTTTCAAGATAATGGCAACTTTACAATAATAGAAGAGACTTGCAAAGACTCGTCGAGATGATGTCCTTACAGGTTATTTGATGTATAAGAAATTGAAGTTCATTAACTTGGGACATTATAGATTTATTATCTATCATTCTATAATCAAATAATTTTCCAATACGAAATTTTTTGTTACCGGGCTCCTCGGTTTTTTTTTTGTTGTTGAGATCCTCTCAAAGTTCTTTTGCTGTAACCTTTGAGAACTTCCGTTGATATCGTACAAATCGTTGGTGAGACCATTCAAAATGCGGCCTTTGCAGAGGAAGTCTTCTTGCTCCATTTCTGTCGCAGTTTGATATCCGTTAGTGTTTCGTTTTCGGTTGGTTTGGGCATCTCTTCTTTCAGAACATGCACCGACTTCAGTGCCACTAGAAAGAAGTAGATCGTTCCATTCCATCGTCAGTGAGTGTGGTCGAATTTGTCGAGTTCAGAAATTTCTGCTGTTGGTGTGAACTTCGCCGAACTATACACCGTTTCGAATATTATCTTAAGATTGTTAGAAATTTTGTAGGGTTTATTGTAATGATAATTTGTGGCTAATGTTTGAAATCACTGCTTGAATTGAGGAATTATCATTACTTCTTTCCTTAAGACAATATTTGCACCCTATACTGCAAACGGTATCTGCAAACTTGCCTCCTAAGATAATTCAAGCACGGAGTTTAAATTGTATGTTGAAAGTAGTTTGTAGCCTAACTTTCAAGCCGAATTCACACGCCAACACGAGAGAGAGAGAGAGAGAGAGAGGAATTTGGAAAGAATGGAACAAAGAAAATCTACTTTTTTTATAAGAAGCGAAGAGTTTTGCAAAGGGTTTTGAAACATTTTCATGAAGAGTTACATTTATAACCATCCATGATGAAGGGTTACAACCTTTTATGTAAATTCATAATTCTTCATTTAAATCATATCTCTTTATTTAAATTCATAACCTTTTATGAAATGAAGGGTTAGGAATCCTTTCATTTAACTTCATAACCTTTCGTCCATGTTCATGAATAAACGCAACTTTTACCTGTAACTTTTCATTCAAATTTATAAGGTCATGACTTTTCAAATAATGTGGGATTTAAACTTTATATAAATAATTTCTGGTAATTTAGAAAATTCCAAAATATCCCAACATTTCCCAGTTGGCGAACACTAGCGATCGAGATCGAAGGATCGTCCTTCTAAAGTAACATGTTAAGAGCTTTAGTTAAATAGGCATATGGTCGGTTTCGTGTTAATATTTAAACTATACATACATGCATGCATACATACATACATACATATACAAACGAGCCAAAAAACACTCCATTTTCTAGAGCCGTGGTTTATTGTTTTATTAAGGGTATTGGAGAATACTATCCGAATCCCCGTGTTTTGTTTTCTGCAACAAAACATTCCGCTTTCTCTTTCCATCATCTAACCCATTTTGAGCTTCACAGGTGTTCTCTGTCGACTCTTCGACCGGATTTTGCATTAGGAAGCAAGCCTTGTCTTGAGAAGGCATCCATCAGTTTGCACAGTCAGTTTTAATCTAAAAGGATTCAATTATTCTTTCCTAGTGATAGGGAGATGCTCTATATACCTTGGAGCGGTTTCTTTCAAAGGTACAATCAAAGTAACTGGTTTGGATGTAAGATGCACTGGATGGTTTTGATAAATACCATGCCATGCATTCTGTCATGAAACAAAATTATTCGCTAAATTACATGAAACTACCCTTAATTGTGAACTATTCACTAAACCAAATTAAAGTTTCTCATTACTGTGAGCTCACTTAACCTGCTGTATATATGTGAGGGCATTTTAGTGAAAACTCCACATAAACCTAAGATTAAGGAAGTTTAATGCGGTAAAATTAGTTCTAGGCAGTTTCATTTAGTGAAAGTTGTTAGAAATGACACCATATACGACTTTAGTATCTGTATAACATATGCGCATAAAATAAGTATTAAGTGGTTATTAACTTTTTATCATGAAACCACGAAGTACTTGCGGGAACAACTCAACAACCGTAACTCCTTGATCCAATAAAATGGAGTCATTGCGTATCCAAACTATGAGAAGACTACACAAATTATTAATTTCAGGTAACCCCGTTAAATTAATAATTTTTGTATGCTGAGTTGTCCCTTTAATTTAGGTCCTTTCCGTGTTTTTACGAGTGGAAGAGAGCCGCTTCATGATTTCTGGGATGCCCCGGCGACATGGTTCTCTTTCACATGCTCCGAACACTAACCATAACAGCATTTGGGGTCTCATTTAATGCATATGTGCATGCGTTCCTAGAATTTGTTTTAGGTTAAGCACGTATGCTCGAGACAATGAGGCTGGAGGCGCGTGACAGGAAGTCTTCCATGGATATGCTGTCAGAGATGCCGAAGGCTGCAAGTATAGCCCGGATCATATGTGAATTTTTGATCAGCACCAGCATGGAAGTCTAGTTCAAATGACAGCATGACATGCGTGGAATTTAATGTCAAGTATTGACACTTGCTAAATCTTTATGCAATTATTTCCTTAACATTTCAATTGCCATGTAACATCAGAACAGATCATTTTTAATTATGCTATTTATACTATTATTTCCTAAATGTTTAGTGTTTTATGTTACATTAGATTATTAATATTATTAACATTGTTGTTCTCAATGGTCGCTATTGTTCTTCTCCCTTTCATCTTGAATTGCTCGAAATTTCCGTACATTAAGATAATTTCTATATGCCGATTATTTCAATTTTATATAGATATTCACTTCTTCTTCTTCTTTTAATAATATGCATGGTTCGGATAGGATTGAAAGTCGGATACATGTATGTGAATTTTTCCTACAAAATGTATGAAGTACATTTTGCATGATGCCATGGTGCTGCTTGATTTGATTCGGTAGCATTTTCCTTTGTGGAATGTAAATCCCCAGTTCCGTATATGTATTTTTTCCGTATATTTTTCCAGATTTTTCCCTAATTTCCCTATATTTTTTATTATATTTTTAATAATTAATTCTTAATCCTAACTCTAAACCCATAACTAACTCTACCCGACCCGAACCCGACCCGAACTCATTCCTACCCAACTCCCCACGCCCTCGAGACCCGACCCACTTCCCTCTTTTTCTTCTCCCTCGCTCCCTCTGTTTTCCTGCTCGTTTCTTTTTCAACGTCTCCTCGCTCCTCGCGCCCGCGCCCGCACCGTGACGACCGCGCCCCCGTCGCCAACGAACTCCCGCGAACCCCTACACCAAATATCTCCTCCCTCTAGCGGCTCCCCTCTCTAGTCATCTCCGTGAGACTTGCTCCCCTCAACGGCCACGACGATCAAATCCACTCGCCTCACTCCCGGACGATCCCTCGTTCTCCCTCTCTACTTCACTCTCCCTCATCTCTCTCTACTTCTCTCTCATTCCCATTCTCTCTCATTCACTCCACCATCCCCAACTCCAAGCTCCGAGCTCCACATTGCCAACGACCACTTCAGGCAACCACCGACGCCTTCGAGCTCCCAAGCCGACCCGACTCCATCCTCGGAGCTCCCCCTTCACAACCGACGAGCCCTTCCTCTTTCAACTCGAACGCATCACCACCACGAACCCACCGTCGACCCATATTTACCTCCACCGAAGCTTCCTCCTTCGTCGATCTCTCCTCCTCGATGCCGACGTGTTCCTCTAAACAATCAAGCTCCTCCCTTTTATCCCCTGCACACCATCTCCAAGCTCCACGCCACGAACCCACTGCCCCGTTGCCGCCACCACTGCAAAACCACTGTCGTCGTTGAATTCCCTGGAACCACTGCAACTTCAACTCCTTCCACAGTCGATCACCAGCAACGTCAAGCTCCGACATCGCCACCACAGCAGCACAGAGCCCGAGCCTAACCCAAGCATTGGCCGGGCTCAAACCTAGCCGTGCAGCTCGTGCTCTTTGCGATCCTTCTCATTGCCCGTGCCATTTCCTCCATTGTCGTCGCTGCCGTGCCACTTTCGCCAAAGGCAAGTGAAAATTCTTCACTTGCTACTCATGCTAATTTACCAGTTAGATTAAATGACCAAGTTAAAGATTTAATCGTACATGTGTGTGTGTGTATATTTAGATCGTAAATTAAAAGGGAATTGTTAGCAAACCATTGTGTTGATTGTATTGAATTGAACCCAATTCAGATCTGTCAACTGTAATGATATTATTTATAATTCACATGAATTAATTGTTATAATTATTTCGATAACACTGACGATGATCGATACTCGTACTTAAATCTAAGTTCGAAGTGATACATGAATGAAACTCAGCTTAAAGTGTCTATGTTTTGTGATCGTCAAATCCTTTACTAATTAATGAATGTCGTGTAAGGTTTTGAGTTAAAAGTATCGTGTCTTTAATCATGTAAAGTAGCACCCTCAAGGAGACACTAAATCTGAATTTTACCGCGCATGTTACCTCGTTAAAATCATTGTAGATTCAATACAGTTTGGAATGTGATGATCTACGGTTCATATCGAAGCCGACTAGATAATCTAGGACCATACATAGTTTACTTTTCGATATTTATAGATTACTGTAATGAGAATTGGCTGGGAATGCGGCACTGGACTGCAGTCCGGGACAGCATTCCACGATGACACCTGAGTTTAAGCACCTGTACATACCTACATGAACCTGAAAATGCGCGGAGACCCATATAGTCGCATAGATAATTTAGTTAGCTAACACATGAATCTGATCTCGTTCAGTTTCATAGTCGTTTGATATTTAGTTTGTAATTTAGAATGTCGACGTATTCTGCAGTTTCTGCGGTGGCATTTCTTACCCCATCACATTAAACAGGACATAACTTCTAGTACGGGAAAGATATTGATAATCCGTTTGATGCATTAGAAACCTAACAGATAGAACTGGATTTTTTTCACTTGAGCAACACCTGAATCTGAACATAATCACTGGTAAAACGCGCGTGAAATTGGACTTTCAGTTCTGAAACTGGAATTCCAGCAATCGATCGCTAATTTAAAATGATGATAAGTCCCTAACCTGAAATGCTATTGACATGAGATTAATTTTACTACTTAGATAATCAAGACTACTTCGTATGCCTTTTTATTATTTTTGTCGATTTTATACGTGTGATTTATGGTAAATTTTGCAATTTATACGGTGTTGGCTGTCATAATATAGTGAATATATGTTCTATACATTTCTGTCTATTTTTGTGCTTGCTTTATACCTGTTGCACAGTGATTATTTACATTGAGACCTAACTACTGTTTTGCATTGTCAATATATAAATATTAGTGATTGGGTTGTGGTAAATACGAAAGTGGTATTGATAAATGGAAACGTGATTGTGATTATTTACATTGAGACCTAGTTACTGTTTTGCATTGTCAATATATAAATATTAGTGATTGGGTTGTGGTAAATACGAAAGTGATATTGATAAATGGAAACGTGATTGAAAGTGAAAGCGATACGTATTTGTTCACAACCTGTCTAATGCCTGAAAACATACTATAACTTAAGGAATTAGGAAATCAAGGTGGAATTGAACTTGTATTTAGCGAGATACGGTGATTTAGATCATTCGCTATATATATATATATATATATATATATATATATATATAGGGTCGTGGGTTTAACGATACGGCTGCAGGGTTATGTCCCGGGCAACAGTGGACCGTAGTCTCGGGCATGCATGAGACCCTTGTTAAACACGAGCATCATTTCCACCAATTGATTTTATTGACTTAGTGACTGATAAGTAGTGACATACATATTGCCTGGTTTACTGACATGATACTTATATCACACTGTTCATATGTAATGATGTTCATTATACTCATTTTCTACATTATGTTGCACATTTCATATTTAATAGCATTGTACCCGTCATATATATATTTATTGCTATATGTGTCGCCCTGATGAGCTGAGTGTGCATGTTCAGAGGACGAAGTGGATCCAGCCCAAGAGGAGGACCTGCCATTCGAGATCGCGGAGGTCTAGACTGCAGCATCAACTCTATTTCTTTTGCTTTAAGCACCATGTATTCATTGGTTAGTTTTTCCCTTGTGCAAAATAAATGTATTTCGAACTCTTTTATTGCATTGTAATAAAGTTGTGAGCTGTGATTTTCCTTTACTCTTAGTACTGTTTACTAACTACCATGTAATGCTAGAAGCCGAAGTGTGACTACGGCAGGATTATTTTCTGACCGTAAGAGCATGACTGGCCTGGTCATCCCTTGTAATCCGTATTTTGGGAAGCGGGACGTAACATGGAATAACCAATGTAGTTAACCGTTATTACACTACTAGTATTTTTGCACGTGCGATGCATGCTTATATATGGACATTTTAATGATTGTAGATTGGTGCCATGGTGTTGCTTGATTTGATTCGGTAGCAATTTCATTTGTGGAATAACTAATGTAGTTTCCCACTACCGCACTAATATTTTTTCTCTTGGGATGCATGCTTGTATATAGACATTTTCATGATTGGAGATTGGTTTAATTAAATTAAGAGAAATTTGATTGACTTATTTCAGAAAAAATAATTCTCTTTTGGTAAGAGTATTTCGTTGTTGATATTTAGATTTCTTTTCAATGTCTTACCTAAATCTCTAAATTTTGTTTGGCTTATTTACCAAAAACTACCTGCAGTTTCAATCATTTTCAAGAAACTGCCCTAAAGTTTGGAAATTAAGAACAACTACTCTTTTTAACGGTCAATGTCCCGACGTCCAAAATTGTCTGTTATGACCATTTTTTCCTCATACAAAATATAATGAATTATCTTAAATATTTATTAATTAAATTATTGATAATTATTATAGTAATTAAGGCAAGGTGGTGATGGAGAAAGATGGTGGCCACGGTGAGGAGGCGGTGGCAAGAAGGAAGTGATGGGGTCGAGTGGGAAGCTGAAGGAGGAGGAGGAGATGATGATGATGATAAAGGAGGTGGTGGTGGGAAAGGTCAAGGAGGAAAGGGGAGCGATGATGGGACCGGCGACGAGGTAGGATCAACGGTGAGGTCAAAGAAGAAGGGAACTCAAGCGGAGGGGGGACGGAATAGGGCTCGAATGGAGATGGGGAAAGGGAAGGAAGAGCTTGGGGAGAGATCGGAGGCAGGTGGAGGAGGAGGAGGAAGAAGTAGTATTGTTCATATCAGATTTTTGCATTCTTATACCGTACATTCTTAATCACATTGCTTATAGACAGGTACTCTTGATCCGTGTTTGCTAAATAATTGCAGGTTACAGGTTCTCAGCTCTAAGCATTGAAATTCATGGAAAAGCGCGACAAATTCTGGACTACTGCCAACCATAGATAAAATACGGGTCTCCGCTCGCTATCTGTATGTTGCCACACACCAGTTTAAGGGGAAAAAAGGCAAATCAATGGTCACTTTCATGCACAAAGCACGAGGGCAACACAAGATCCAAGACTTCTACGCGGAGCTCAAGAAAATCAAGCCAAAAAGTCCACATCAAATCACCTTTTTGATCTGCTGAAAATCTGGAAGAAAAATGAAGAGTTTCTGAGGAACCAAGTATACCAAACTGAAGAGAACAGCAACATGAAGAAACCCAGAAAAAACGACAGGTCAACTCTACCAAATGGCCGCGGAACCGCGGCCAACATGCCATATATGCGGCGGATTCGCGGCCGAGTTGACTCAGTGTCAACTAGGATTTTGAGGGTAGTTTGGACATTTCATCTTGGGCCAGATTGTATCCTAGGGTTTCAGGTTTCTGCCTATAAATAGCCCAGAGCAAAACCAAGTGAAGGCGTGCTTTTCTTGGTATTAGATTTTAGGATTAGATTTTGTAGTTCTTCCTCTTTTCATCTTTCTCTATTAAAACTTGTAGTGAGTTTTATGAGTGATGAATAAAAGAAGAGTTCTTTTCTTTAACATGCTTGTCTTGTAATTTTGTTCTCTTGCTTGTAATTTTCATTTGCTAATTTAGTTGTTGTTATTTTGTTGTTTGCTTTCTTTCTTCTTCTATTTCTCTTTATCTTTACAACAATGATACTTGAGTATGATCCTTACCAATGTGAGGTCTCAAATAGTTAGTTGTGATTTTCTAACCCCTTTCTTTCTATCTTCCTCCCTTGTTTTATTTTCTTTTTCTTGTTAATGGGTGAGTAGTTTCTCACTTGTTAGGGTAGGATAAGGAAAGTTTGAGAGAAGGAAATCTCTCACTCTTTTCTTTGCCCAACATCTTGAATCAGACTCCCGTTAATTGAACCACAATCCGTTCCCTACGGCACCATATCCTACATGTTAGCGGTGATTCCTTAGCGAGACCGGTTGTGGTTGAATTAACCGGAGGTTAAGGCTAAGAGCCAAGAACGGACGGACAAGGACCAAAAGGAAGAAACTAAGTGTTGGAAAGCCTAACTTATACTCGCAAGTTTCCTTCCTAGTCGTGCTAATCCCCGTTGTTGCCGATTACCGTAACACCGATATTAAGAGTGGTAATGAAAGAAGTGAGCGACTCCTAACTCAAACTAATCTAATCCCAACCCTAACAAGCTCTCTTTATACATATTTCAGCACATTGTTAATCTCAAACAAATCTGGACATTTGGACTTAACTCGTTAAAGCACATAGAAAAAGATTCACATCTCCCTGCGGACGACCCGTACTCAACCGGCTAGCTACCAAGCGAAACCGTCTTGATTGCGGTAATTAACTAAGCACGCAAAAAGTATAACAATCAAATGGCGCCATTGCCGGGGAGACGGTAGTTTATTTCTTTGTGTAATTTCGGGTTAATTTGTGAATATACATATAACCAAAAACAAAAAAATATATATATTGTAAAAATCATCTTATTATTTTTGATTAGTTTTTGTGCAAGTGTGCAGGATAGGAAGAAGGTCAAGTTCAGTGCCAAAAGCATGGGGAGTTCGACTCATATCTCGTGGCTACACCGCGGTGGATCAAGACGGAACCACGGCTTTGCTGTAAAATTCTGGAGCAAACTCAGTGACCAAATCAATATTCAGGGGCACTAAAAAGGAAGAGGAGACCCAAATCAGCACAGGTAAGAAATTTGAAGTTCAGAAGTAACTGTACAGCCGTGGAACCGCGGCACAAGTGCATGTTTGACCGCGGAACCGCGGTCAAAGTGTGACGTCAGCACCCAATTTTCTCTGTGAGTATTCCAACCCTCTTCTCCTCTCCTCTGAACTCCACTGAACTATTCTTTCTGCAGCATTCTTTGCACAAACTCTCTTCCCCTCTCCAATAAAATTATTTTTGTGCGGGATTCTTTGCGCCGCCGCCAAATAAATTTTTTGCAAGTGTTTTAGATTTTTTTTTGTTACTGTTTTGCATAAATAATACGGAATTTAAGGGGCTATAACACCAATTCAGATTGGGTGGGGATTTCATCACCCTTCCTAAGACCCCAAAAATCACTAAAAGCATACGCATTACCCTTGAGCTTAATTAAAAAATATCTAGACTCAGCCAACTAAGGACTGTCGTGCTCAATAGGACAGAGAAAGGTTGTGGGCATTCGATCGTTTATCTAAACTTTACTTTGTGGTGCATAGGCTAGACAAGTGAGAAAGGTAATTTTAAAAGGCCCGTCTCACGATGATTTGTGAGCGGAACCCTCTTTTTCTCACTTGTGCTTACCTAGCCACAATTGGCAGTGAAGAGACGGTTTGAGGGTTATCTCACAACTTGTCACTTTGGAACAGTTAGGAGCAATCTAGTGGACTTTGAAGACCATAGCTCTAGGTGTGATTGTGCATGTTTTGACTATGATTGTTTGAAGTTGTGCCGTAAGTCCATACATATTTTTGCAAAACTCTTTAAAAAAACAGTAACAAAAACTTTTATAAAAACTTGCCCTTTGTTGCCAGAATCCCATTTCACCCACCTTTCATCCGCATTTCTCCATTGACGTTTTCTTACCCTCACATTCTACGCTTTGACTATACTAAACTAGTTTAGTGTATGTTCGGTTAGACTCGGGACACTAGTGCCCGCCTAGTCCTCGTTTCTTTAGTCGCTACCGACTACGCGATCGACTCCGACGTCGAAACTCCCTCCACACCTCTTTCACCTTTATCTTTGCCGGCCAATTCCGACGTTGACCGGGATCCTGTTCATACATCATCACCTTCACCATCATCATCACCAAGTTCTTCTTCTGAGATGTCAGGATTTCCCCCTAACGTCCCTTTATCTCCCCCGGGACTGATTCCATCTCATCTGGGTGCGAATAACCCGCAACCACCTCCTGTTGTAGCACCATAGCGAATCGCGCTCCAGGATCGTTTCTATCCCATCCGCTCTGCACTTCCTACCTGTCTTTCACTTCCGCCGGCCAATGGGGATAATTTCGAAATTAAGCCCCACTTCATCAACATGTTGCCCAAATTTCACGGGCTGGAATCCGAAGATGCCTATATCTTCATCAACAAATTCCAGAACGTTTATGCAATGATGAAGACAACCCAACTGTCCGATGACGCTATACAGCTACGAGTCATTCCTTTCACTCTGTGTGACCTTGCTGAGAAATGGCTGTATAGCACCGCGTCGCATTCCATAACCAGTTGGGATGAGTTTGTTAAAGCGTTTCTTAAAAAGTTCTACCCGAACCACAAGACCGCGAGAATCCGAAACGAAATTAACTAATTTTTCCAGCTTCCTACCGAACCCTTTTGGAAGTGCTTTGACCGATACAAAGACCTTCTTGTTCAGTGTCCTCATCACGGTATTGAGAGATGGCAATTTTGCCAGACCTTATACGAGGGTCTGAATCCAGCAACTAAGCAGTTGTTGGAGACCATTTGTCAAGGCCACTTCCTATCCAAATCTGACGAGGAAGCTTGGCAATTCTTCGACGATCTCGCAGAACAAATGCTTCAGTGGGAAAGCACACGATCGAACACTTCGTCTACTTCTTCTACTTCTTCCGGTCTCTCCAGAGGAGGAGTTCATCAATTCGATATCTCAATTGCAATGAAGGCCGAGATGGCAGCAATAACGCGAAAATTGGAAGCAATTGAGAGCAAGTTTTCATCTCCTTCTCCTGCCCCTTCTCTTCCCCCTCGTATCATCTGCGCTTGTTGTTCTGATCCATCCTATTTGACCGAAGAGTGTCCTTACAACCCACATGCTCAAGGACAGGATCAGTTCAATGCTGCATTTCAGCAAAGACCAAGAAATGATTCATACTCTTCCACTTACAATCCCGGCTGGAGGAACCACCCCAATTTCGCCTGGAATCAGAACCAGCATCAATTCCAAGGACACAACAATTTCCAGAGGCAGCCTCCTCCCGAACAACAAGCTCAGCAACAAACTCAACATCAATATCAACAGCCTTTCCAACCCCAACCTTTTCAAAATCAAACGAACAACTTTGCACCCAACAATTCTTTTCCTCAAAACAACTTTGTTCCGTCAAACAACGATAAGGTTTCCTCGCTAGAGCGAAGTCTGGAGGCGTTTGTAAAGCAATCGAATCAATCCACCGCCAACATCCAGTCTTCCATTCAGTCTTTGGTGCAACACACTGCTGCACACGGGCAAAGTATCAAGACCATCGAAGCCCAGATTGCACAACTGAATGCGGCTTTAAGCGAGCGAGAGAAAGGGAAGCTTCCATCTCAACCACTCCCAAATCCTGGTCACCCACATAATATGCATGTTGCTCTTGAACAACAGAACCATAATGTGGGTGCCGTGACTACATTGAGATCTGGAAAGATACTGCACAACAACATTGGGACGCGGATAGATGATGACACCCTGGCCGCTTCTTCTTCCTCTTCTTCTTCTTCTTCTTCTTCTTCGTCTTCTAAGCCTATTCTCCATTCTTCAAAAGGCTCTTCTTCTTCCGCTGCTCTGAACAGACCCACATCTTACTCCACGAAAACTCCAGCTCTGGGATCCGTTCCAACTCCACAATCTCCTCTACAAGCATTGGACTCAACCAATTTCAAAAACGTTCCATTTCCAAACCGGTTGAGGTCCAATAAACAAAATCCACAAATGGAGAAGATTCTGGAGTTGTTTAAGCAGATTAACATCAACATTCCCCTTTTAGATGCAGTCCAACAAGTCCCTTCCTACGCAAAAATCTTGAAGGACTTGTGCACTAAAAAGAGGAAATCTCAGGTACCCAAGAAGGTTTTCTTAGCTAGTGCTGTGAGTGGTGCTCTTACCCAAGCTTTACCTCAAAAACGGAAGGACCCTGGCTGTCCTACGATTTCAATAACCATTGGGGATAAGAACATCAACCGCGCACTTTTGAATCTTGGTGCCAATGTTAACCTGCTTTCGTACTCTGTATATAAGCAACTAGGTGTAGGAGTGCTGAAACCCACACACTGTGCTCTCCAAATGGCCGACCGATCTATCACCCATCCTAGGGGTGAGCTAGAGGATGTGTTAATAAAGGTTGGGGACTTCATATTCCCTGTTGACTTCATTGTCTTAGACACACAACCTGTAGCTAACCCCCGGAATCAAATTCCGGTAATACTCGGTCGCCCATTCCTTGCAACCTCAAATACTGTGATCAATTGTCGAAATGGTTCGATGAACCTATCTTTTGGAAATATGAAAATTGAACTCAACATTTTTAGGTTGGGGAATCAGCCTTCCGAACCTAATGCTCATATACTAGACGTTTGTTCGATCCAGGAGATCACTCCAGAGGACTGTGAATTCGAGGAGTTTTTGTTCGATCACAGCAATCTTGACGCCACTAGTGCGTTCCTCTTTGAACATGCTGCTGCTTCTGCTCCCGACAGTGATTATGAGTGTTTCACTTTCTCGAACGATCTTGACTTGTCGCCACCCGAGCTTGAATCCTGTGAATTTTCGGATGCGTTAGCTGAACCATCCAACTCGGTCGCTTACACTCGTTTTGAGCCTCTGTTAGAATTCTTTGAGTTCGAGACATTTTCGCCGATCTTGCCTTCAATCGTTTCACCTCCAACGTTCGAACTCAAGACGTTGCCGTCTCACCTCAAGTATGCTTACTTAGGTGAGAACGAGACCCTCCCTGTCATCATCTCGGCTTCTCTGGCTCCAGAGCAGGAGAAAGCCCTTCTTACGGTCTTGCAAAGCAATCGGCAAGCTTTTGGCTGGTCAATGGCGGACATCAAGGGATTAGTCCCCTGATCGTTGAACATCATATTCATATGATGAATGATGCCAAACCAGCCAGGGATCCACAGAGACAACTTAACCCAGTCATGAAGGAGGCTGTGAAAAAAGAGATCATCAAATGTCTTAATAGTAGTATCATTTACCATATCTCTGATAGCCAATGGGCCAGCCCAATTCATGTTGTCCCCAAGAAGTCGGGCATAACGGTCATTACCAACGAGGTGAACGAGTTAATCCCTACTCACATCTAGACTGGGTGGCGAGTATGCATTGATTATAGAAAACTCAACGCCGCAAAGCGGAAGGACCACTTTCCGCTACCATTCATTGACCAAATGCTAGAACGATTGTCACGCCCCGCTTCCCAAAATACGGAATACGAGGGGTTGGAAAGGCCAGCCATGCTTTTACGGTCGAGGTAATATCTCTCCGTAGTCACACTTCGGCTTCTAGCTTTACGTGGTAATCAGTAAACAATGCACAGGTAAAGAGAAATGCAGTAACTGAAACAAAACAAATACAAAGAACTAACCTGATGGAGATCAAAAGAGTATAGCTCTGGATAGCTGATCAAGATGTCTGCGATGTACGTCTGGTCCTGGTCCAAGCTAGACCCACTTCTCACTCTGAGCATGCATACTCAGGTCGTCAGAGCGACACGATAGCAATATATATGTGTACAAATAGTAACTCGTGTAATAATAATGAAATGTAACAGTAAATCAAGAGAGTAAAGATGTGAACATGAAGTAGCCAATGCGAGTGTCTAATAGAGCAGGTGAACAGTAAAGCAGTAAAATAGTATGTCAGGTGTGTTGATTCAGTAAGCAATGCATGTTAATGTCACTAACCCTATCAGTCTCTAAGTCTCACTGTACAGGTCACTAAGCCTATCGTCAGTCTAAGTGTGAGAGTCAACCACTCGTGAGTATCCCCCACCTAAGGGTAGGACCCAAGGACAAGGGAACACGGGCCCGAGTCGTTCGCTAATAATCAGTGATATCCCTATATATCTCCATATATCTCCATATGTGCCGGCATGGGACTCCAGAGAATCTGTTGAACTCACACTCAAACTACCACACACCCCGTGGTCTACATCAAACGCCAACCATAAACTCAAATACCAGCCGGTCCATAACGAGTCTATGCGAAAACTGAAGACAGGGTCTCCATCAAGCATGTCTCGACTGATACCCAAGATCAATGGACGGTGTTTGGTGCCTTACCTGTGACACCCATACAAGTGTTCCATAATTGTCCCATACCAATTATATTCACACTTATACACGTCCCACAGACGTCGACAATGCAATAAATCAATAAGGTCCACTGATTGTGTACAAGTACGTGTCACTTTCACTTATCCATTCATGCTCAAATACTAACGTACTTGCCATAATCACCACTAATACCTAACACTGGGTAATGCACATGATCACTAGGTTACCAATGCAATGACATATATATTTTGTGATGAGAAAAACAGTATTCAAGGCATGATTAAGATGTCATCAAACAATGTCCTACCACTTGCATAATTCTTCATAAACCAGATATGCACAATTTAGCGAAACTATGAATAGGGGATAAGTAGTATGTTTAATTATCTAACCAGCAAATTTAGTTTCACGTCAATCAGGTTTCGGGATCACTAGATATGGCCATTTCATTTGAAGCGTTCGCTGCTGGAAATCCGGTTTCAGAATCGGAAGTCCGTTTCGTAACGCATTTTAATCTCAGTTGAGATCAGAATTTAGCGACGCTACAGTTGAATGAAATTTAGGGTTTTCAATGAGGTTTCTAACACACTAGACGTATTCCCAATCGCGTCTCTACGTCAGAAGTTACGCACTGTTCAACACTAGAGTATCAGTTCTTGTTCTGTTTGGGACTGCTATACGTCCCGATCTTTTAAATTGCAGTTTAAATAGTAAACGACGATATAAAGGGGTGAAGTCACTTGCGTTATTTAGCTAACAGATTCATCTTCAATAAAGAGTAGGGTTCCGCAACATACAAGTTCAGGCGGCGAAGAGGTAGGCATTACGAAACAGGAAATAACAACCAGAGCTGCTCTGGACTGCAGTCCAGAGCCGTTCTCTGAGCCGATTCTTGTCATAATATCAGTACAGAAACAATTAAGAACTTGCATAGGGTTACAGGTCGTCGAGTTGGCTTCGATTTGAGCCCTCGAACGCCTCATTTCAATATGTACACAATTAATTGTGATTTTAACAAATTTCAGGTGCGGGGAATTCCCAGTTTTTACGGGTGTATTTGGGGGTGTTCGTTTAAACCATTAACAATTGTATTTTCCAGTAAAATTTCTACACCGGGTTCATTGCCAGACGGGCCAGAATATGCAATCGAGTTCCGTCAGTTTAAATGAAGGTTTTCATTTGGATCTTGCATCAAACACTTATGTCATATAAGGTTTCACGAAACGTAAACGTGTAATTTATAATATTATGAATTGTAACGGATATAATATAGCATGCGGCAAGTAGGGTACTTGCCTGGAGACGCTTTGGCGACGCACGACAGTGGCAACGGCACGAACTCGACACACGCGCGGCACGGCAATGACGATTCCGGCACGGCACAACAGTGACAAAAGTCTCGATCTTGTCTCGAGCTTGTCGGAGTTGGAGGCTCAGTGTTGCTGGGGTTGCAGTTGATGGCGGTGGTCGCTGGAGTTTGTAGGGGGCTCGACGGCGAGAAACTTCAGTTGGCGTGATGGTGGCCGACGATGCAAGGGTGAGGGTGGAGGCAAGGAGCTCGGTTTGCGGGCTGGAACATGGACGCAAGGACGAGGTGGCCGGAAGAGGTCGCGATGGAGGGAGTCGGGAGTTTGGAAAGAGGAGGGTTCGCCGGTAACGGAGGAAAGGGATGGCAACGGTGGCGAAGCTCCGGTGGGTTGAAGGGGAGCTCGGGGACAAGGTCGGTGCAGTGGACTTGGATGCTTGGGATGATGCGGCTATTTGGGGTTGATGACGAGGAGGCTGGGTGGTGTTGTGCTGTCGGTAGTGGGTTCAGGAAGGAGGACGGCGGCGTGTGGTTGAGGTAGAGGGAGATGGGGTCGCCGGCGGCGGCTGCAGTGAGGAGTAATAGAAGAGGGAGCTCGGTGGGTTTGGGGTATTGGATGGTGGTTGCGGTGAGGTGGAGGTGCAGAGGGTTGTGCGGCGGTGGAAGGGAGGGGATGGTCGGCGGCGTCGACTGGGGTGTAAGGGTGATGGGGTTCGAAGCTCGGGGAGGCAGGGGGTTTGAGAGACAGACCGAAAGTGAGGAGAGAGGTAAAGAGACGAGAGGGGTTAAGGGCTAAGGGCGCTCGGTCGTGGGAACGTGGGTCGACGAGCGGCGCGTCGGCGACGTGGGGGGGGGAACTTGGGGAGTGCGCGCGGAGGAAGAAAATAAGAGGAGCGGGAAAACACTGAAGTGGGGAAGAGAGAGATTTATGAAGTGGGTCGGGTTGGGTTCGAAGCGGGTAAGGGGCTAGGGAAAGGAGTGGGAAGATGGGCTTTGGGGCTTGGGCCGGCGGGGATTAAGGGTTTATTAACATATATATTTAGTTTTGGGCTTTAGGTAAAAGGGCTGGGGATTTATAATTAGTTTTAATTTTGGGCTTGGTTTTGGGTAATAGAGAATAAAATGAAATAGGGTTTGGGTTCGGTGTTTAAAAGGGTTTAAAGGAAAAAAAAATAATTATAAATAAAATAAATAAATTTTGTAAATAATATATTAAAAAAATATGGATAGTGGTGTACAAAAAGAATTGGGTATTACAACGATTAGCTGGACACGAGTACTACTGCTTTCTGGATGGCTAATCCGGCTATAACCAGATTCCCATCACCGAAAAGGACCAGGACAAAACCACGTTCACCTGTCCTTTCGGCACGTTTGCATATCGCCGCATGCCCTTTGGGTTATGCAATGCGCCCGCTACCTTCCAGCGGTGTATGATGGGAATATTCTCAGACATGGTAGAGAAATTCTTGGAGATATTCATGGAAGATTTCTCCATCTTCGGCGATTCCTTTGACGAGTGTTTACTGCATCTCGACGCTGTCCTTACCCGGTGTAAGGATAAAAACCTCACTTTGAACTGGGAGAAGTTCCACTTCATGGTACGCGAAGGTATTGTCCTAGGACATATCATTTCGCAAAATGGCATTGAGGTAAATAAAGCGAAGATTGAAGTCATTTCCAATCTCCCTCCTCCCAGATGCGTCAGAGACATCCGAGATTTCCTTGGCCATACCGGTTTCTATAGACGGTTTATCAACGACTTTAGCAAGATTGCTAGGCCCTTGACTCTCTGCTGGCCAAGGATACCACATTTGACTTCAACTCGAGCTGTGTGACTGCGTTCGAATCACTAAAAAGCTCACTCACTTCTGCTCTCATTCTTTCTTCTCCTGATTGGACGTATCCCTTTGAGATTATGTGCGATGCATCTGACTTTGCCATCGGTGCGGTCCTTGGACAGCACATCGATAAAATGCCGCACGTAATCTATTATGCTAGACGAACCCTGAACGATGCCCAACTGAATTCTTGGCTGTTGTGTTTGCTTTAGAAAAGTTCAGGCCTTACTTGATCGGCTCTCCGGTCATCGTCTACACAGACCATTCAGCTCTACGCCATCTTTTTGCGACGAAGGACGCAAAATCTCGGCTGATACGTTGGATCCTCTTACTTCAAGAGTTTGATTTTGTCATCAAGGACAAAAGAGCATGTGAAAACGTAGTCGCCGACCATCTTTCACGACTCCCTTCTTCGCCGACGCTTCAACTTCTAATCAACGACGTTTTTCCGGATGAACGGCTCTTGACAATATCGTGCAAACTCTTTTCGCAGATATTGTGAACTATTTGGCAACAAGATTACTACCGAATGAATGGTCAAGTCAAGACAGACTTCGATTCTTATCCCAAGTAAAACACTTTTACTGGGACGAACCCTATCTGTTCAAGTACTGTCCCGACCAGATTATTCGTCGGTGTGTTCCTGATAATGAGTTCAAGAGTGTACTGTCGTTTTGCCACGATCAAGCGTGTGGCGGGAATTTTGGCACCAGAAAGACGGCCGAGAAGATCTTGCAATGTGGTTTCTACTGGCCAAAGACGCTCATGATTACTGCAAGACTTGCTCCCGGTGCCAACACTTGGGCCGGATATCCAGGAGAAACGAGATGCCGCTCGAACCAATCTTAGTTGTCGAGATTTTCGATATTTGGGGAATTGATTTCATGGGGCCGTTTCCCAGCTCTTTTGGGAACCTGTATATTCTTCTTGCTGTTGATTATGTTTCTAAATGGGTCGAGGCTGTGCCTAGCCGGACTAACGACAACAAGGTTGTCATTAGATTCCTTAAGGAAAACATCTTTTCCCGGTTTGGGCACCCCCGCACGATCATTAGCGACAATGGAACTCATTTCTGTAATAGGACTTTTGAGGCCTTGATGCGGAAATATTCCATTAATCATAAGCTGTCCACGCCCTACCACCCTCAAACATGCGGGCAAGCCGAAGTTTCAAATCGGAAAATCAAGCAGATATTGGAAAAGGAGGTTTCCAAGAACCGTAAGGATTGGTCTTTAAAACTCACTGATGCCCTTTGGGCATTTCGAGCTGCTTATAAAACTGATCTTGGCATGTCTCCTTATCGGCTTGTTTACGAAAAGGCTTGCCACCTTCCAGTGGAAATCGAGTATCGCGCATTTTGGGCGATAAAGGAGCTGAATCTATCTCTCGAAGATACGGGCAGGCATCGGAAGCTGCAGCTCAACGAATTGAACGAGCTTCAGGATGAAGCTTACGAAAACACGGTTGTCGTTAAGAACCGAACGAAGGTGTTTCACAATAAACACCTTGCGCGCAAAACTTTCACACCTGGCCAACAGGTACTTCTTTACGACACCTGACTACATTTCCATCCTGGAAAGCTCATATCTCGCAGGAAAGGACCATTTTTTCTGCGGACTGTTTATCTGCACGATGCAGTGGATTTGGAAAATCTAGAGGAGGGTTCACTGTTCAAAGTGAACGGACACAGCGTAAAACCGTTCCTCACCGCTGACCCATCGAAGGAGCTCATGATGTTGCAGGAGCCGATTTACATTGACTGGTCTTTCTTCGCGTACCACCAAACTTCGGTTATCCAGCCATAAACAGTGGAAACACTGTTTCAAATAAGTTTGGGGGTATGTTACACCAATTTTTTTTTTAAATTTCCCACTTGTAATTATTTATAGAATAAAAAAAATAAAAAAATTCAAAGGTATTTTTGTAAATATACAGAACCATAATAAAACAAAAAATTTCTAATTCTTTTATTTAATTATTCTTTTTCGGGGGGCTTTTGTATAACTCACCAGTACCCCTATAAATACATCTCGACCCCCTGCTGAATTTCCTGTGCCTCAGAAACCCTGAACTCCAAAACCCTAGCCGCCGCAGCGAATTTCCACAGCAGATCTTCTCGACGCGCCGCGCAACCGCCGCCGACTGCACCATTCCGCCGCGCATCCGCCGCTGTTAAGCCTCGTCACTCTCTGA
The DNA here is from genome assembly GCA_030015575.1 of Agapanthus africanus. Classification (NCBI taxonomy): domain Eukaryota; kingdom Viridiplantae; phylum Streptophyta; class Magnoliopsida; order Asparagales; family Amaryllidaceae; genus Agapanthus; species Agapanthus africanus. Next base: position 999,121,134 of record CM057337.1, read on the forward strand.
AATTTTCAGAGGAGGTTCGATCTTCTAAACTCTTCTCTGTAAATTTCCTATTTTCTGTATTTGCTTTCTGTCATGGCCCCGGCCCTGCAATTTGAATGGTATTTCTCCCAATTGTTTGCACATAATATTTACGGTAGTTATTTCGGCGACAAGATCCGAAAGCGTGAATGGAATTTTTTGTTATTTAACCATCCAAACGCATTCGCGCTTCCGGATCTTGTTGCACGTTTCTATGATAGTTTAGAGGAGGGTTGTTTGGCACAACACGGGTACCTTAGATTACTATGGGGGGATCGGGAAATTTTAATTGATAGGGATTTCTTTCGTGAAGTTACTTTAATACCATGAATCCCCGTCCACGACCAACCCCTCCGTTTTGAGGACTACCTACCATTAATGGGAGACGACTGTTCTAGGGAGCCCAGAAAGGGCATTCAGGCTCACACGCTGTATGCGAGCGTTTTAACTGTGCCGTTGGTCACAAAACAATATTTTCGGAAGTTCGCACAACACGACATTTTTTACCCCATCCCTTCACATAGTGCACACTTTAATGACCAAAAATCCTAGCTACGACATGTACACTGTGCTGCTTCACTTGATTGGCGCCAGCAAGCGGGCGGCCAATTATCCATGCCCAATGTTGGTGACACAACTGTGTCGCCATTTCCTCCCTGTTGAGGAATTTGAATTTTACCTGCATGGTGGGGTTCCCTTTCGACCCCTTCTTGAGGGTATCTCCACATCCTACACACGACTTCATGATTTGTGGTCGCGCACCGAGCCGGACAAGGATGTGATGGCCGAGACCCCTAGCTAAAGCTCCACAGCGAGCATGAAGAGCTCACCCCCGCTGTGCAAGCGCGCTTAATTCGACGAACCCATAGGGGGGTAGAACGAGTGATAGGGATGCTGACTAACTTTGATCAGCGACTGACGAGTCTGGAACAGGGAATGTCCACCCTGCTAGCAAGAGAGGAAAGATCACGCTCATGATCGAGGGGACGGGGGGCTGATAGGGATGAGGCAGGAACAAGTGAGGCCGCGTCTAGTAGACGCCGCAGGGAGCAGTGAGGACACTGCTATCAATAAGTTTGGGGGTGAGGGTTGATTGTAAATAGTTATCTTTGCGTTGCATCTGCACAATTTTTTTTAAATTTCTGTAAGTATTTGTTTTTCCTTGCATATTTAATTCCGTATCTTATTTTTCTGCATTGCATCATTATAAAAAATATATATAAAAATAAAAATTAAAAAAATATATTAAGAATTTTCAATATTGGCCAAATTTGACTCAAGTTCGACATGACGGTTGACTAGTTAGGAAAAACTAGATTCTAAACTTAGCAAATCAAAAACCCTAAAAATAACCTTCCTTGAATTTTAACTGTAGATAATATACGTCCTTACGGTTTATTTAGAAATAAGCAAATTTTGAGTTCAGTTCTTGGGCTAAGTCGAAATGAGGGAAGAGTATTGAAAGCTCTATTTGAAATATAAGTCTGAAAAATAATTCTGAACCTTAAATCCAAATTCTAAAAATATATACCCTACAAATCGCACATACAAGCACCTTGAAACTTGGGATAGTAGAAGATACCTAGAAATACTCTTGCCTGAAAGCCTAATATGAAAGAAAAAACGGCAATTAAAGCTAACCACAAAAAGAGCATCATTAAAAATATATCTGGTCTTAAAAAAAAAGAAAAAAGAAAAAAAAAGAGAATAAAATACAAGACCTGGAGACTGTTAGTTACGCTTTAAGCTCACACATTCAGTAATCGGATGTTAGTGGCTCAAGAAGCATTAATAGTCGCATGAAAGGTGTGTGAGCAAAACCGTCCTTCATTAATGAAAAGAAGTAGTACTAGGTATTAAGGCAAGGGTATCATAGCTTGAATTGAATTTCCAAGTGTAGGGGTGAAAATTACACACACGTAGCGGTTTATGATCAGAGTTTGGAGGAGAGTTAGGAATGAAAAATAGGGCTTATATCTTCGGTAGAGATGATAAAAATTCCTGAGTTAAGATTGCGCCTTAAAAGGAAAACTCATGAAATGCTGAGAGCTTTATAAACTTGCAAAACGTATAGGACCTTAAGTTAAATGGATAGGAAGAGTGAAAAATACGGGTTGATAATTTCTAAGTTGAAGATGATAGAATTTCTTGCTAGAATACTGAGTTGTAGAATTAAAGTCAATGCTAATTTGATCGGATTTTGTGGGTAGTATCCGCTGAAAACCCTCAGGAGACAACACTCCTCCTATTAGGGACACCTAGAGGTTTAACGACTTGTTGCACATGCTCAGTGCAATCGCGTTCCCTGCGAAAGTGAGGTTAGGATTTTTTGTGAATAAAATGGCTTTGCTCGGGACGAGCAAAAGATAAGTTTGGGGGTATTTGTTCATATCAGATTTTTGCATTTTTATACTGCCCATTCTTAATCACATTGCTTATAGGTAGGTACTCTTGATCCGTGTTTGCTAAATAATTGCAGGTTACAGGTTCTCGGCTCTAAGTAGTGAAATTCATGGAAAAGCGCGACAAATTCTGGACTACTGCCAACCACAGATAAAATACGGGTCTCCGTTCGCTATCCGTATATTGCCGCACACCAGTTTAAGGGACAAAAAGGCAAATCAATGGTCACTTTCATGCACAAAGCACGAGGGCAACACAAAATCCAAGACTTCTACGCGGAGCTCAAGAAAATCAAGGCAAAAAGTCCACATCAAATCATCTTTTTGATCTGCTGAAAATCTGGAAGAAAAATGAATAGTTTCTGAGGAACCAAGTATACCAAACTGAAAAGAACAGCAACATGAAGAAACCCAGAAAAAACGACATGTCAACTCTACCAAATGGCCGCAGAACCGCGGCCAACATGCCATATATGCGGCGGATCCGCGACCGAGTTGACTCAGTATCAACTCGGATTTTGAGAGTAGTTTGGACATTTCATCTTGGGCCAGATTGTATCCCTAGGGTTTCAGTTTCCTGCCTATAAATAGCCCAGAACAAAACCAAGTGAACGTGTGCTTTTCTTGGTATTAGATTTTAGGATTAGATTTTGTGGTTCTTCTTCCTCTTTTCATCTTTCTCCATTAAAACTTGTAGTGAGCTTTATGAGTGATTAATAAAAGAAGAGTTCTTTTCTTTAACATGCTTGTCTTGTAATTTTGTTCTATTATCTTGCTTGTAATTTTCATTTGCTAATCTAATTGTTGTTATTTTGTTGTTTGCTTTCGTTCTTCTTCTATTTCTCTTTATCTTTACAACCATGATGCTTGAGTATGATCCTTGCTAAAGTGATGTCTCAAATAGCTAGTTGTGATTTTCTAACCCCTTTCTTTCTATCTTCCTCCCTTGTTTTATTTTCTTTTTCTTGTTAATGGGTGAGTAGTTTCTCACTTGTTAGGGTAGGATAAGGAAAGTTTGAGAGAAGGAAATCTCTCTCACTCTTTGTTTTGCCCAACATCTTGAATCGGACTCCCGTTAATTGAACCACAATTCGCTTCCTACGGCACCCTATCATATATGTTAGCGGTGATTCCTTAGCGAGACTGGTTGTGGTTGAATTAACCGAAGGTTAAGGCTAAGAGCCAAGAACGGATGGACAAGGACCAAAAGGAAAAAACTAAGCGTTGGAAAGCCTAGCTTATACTCGCAAGTTTCCTTCCTAGTCGTGCTAATCCCCGTTGTTGCCGATTACCGTAACACCAATATTAAGAGTGGCAATGAAAGAAGTGAGCGACTCCTAACTCAAACTAACCTAATCCCAACCCTAACAAGCTCTCTTTATACATATTTCAGCACATAGTTAATCTCAAACAAACCTGGATATTTGGACTTAACTCGTTAAAGCACATAGAAAAAGATTCTCATCTCCCTGCGGACGACCCGTACTCAACCGGCTAGCTACCAAGCGAAACCGTCTTGATTGCGGTAATTAACTAAGCACGCAAAAAATATAACAATCAAGCATCAAGTGGTGATGGTGATGATAATGGATGTGGTTGTTGTGGTGATTTTGGGTGGGGTTTCAACGGCGACGCCGGTGGCGATGGAGGGAAAAATGCAAGAGTTATAGGAGATAGGGTTGTTAAAAAAGCGCGGAGCTCGGTTCGGGATTAGCTTATTAACAATTATGGCATTAAATATTCTTTATCTTTGCAGTCATGGCATTTTTCTAAACAAGCTTTAATGGTTCAAAAGAGTTGGCTATTTTCATGGCCGGTCCAACTTTTGTCGCGGGGTAACCATGTTCCTGAAACCTCACAAACTCCAATTGAACAGGAGCCATAGACCTTTTATCGGCTCTATATCTGAGCCGCTTCTATCTCAACTTTTCATTTTTAAGGGCTAGGCGGGCATCTGCTTTCTTGGCGACTGTCGTGGACTGACTGATGGTCTAAAGAAGACGCTTGAGCGTGTGGTTGCATGGGCCTTGTTTGGACTGAAGACATCTTGATGCCTCTCTTAAGTTAACGGTCATGCCCCCAGTTAGAGCGATAGATAGTTGATCGAACACAGATTTGCACGCTAGCTCGGGTGTCTTTGCGACGATCACGTTGGGCCTTCTTCCTTTTGAGATCGGCTTGATCATTTGGCTCGCTGGAGCTTCTGAGGTAAGGGTACTGATGACTACGGGGAATGTGATGAACTCGAATTGAAGTGGCTCTTCCGTCCATTGCTGCATAAGATCTGACGGAAGAGTAACCTTTGCAGTTGCCGATTGTGCATGTGACGGGGTCACATCAGAAACTGAACTTATTTCCATGACATCGTTGTTGATTGCTATTGACTGTTGATTGTTGTTGAAAGTTGATGATCTGTATGAAAGATCATGCTTTCAGTATAGTTAACGATGTATATGTTAAATGAGTTCACATGAACGCTGGTCCTACCGAATGTGTCAGAATTTGTAGAGTGTTTTTTGTCGCCCCGTTGAGATGGGTGCGCTCGTATTTCAGTCCCCTGCCCATTACAGGCAGGGATATTGTTCAGTTGATAAAACTGCACATTTGTTATTACATTTTTCCTACTATTTCTATATTAGAAAAGGTGTTTATTATAATATATGATACATATGAGGGTTTATCTGTAAAAATACTATTTTTCATGTGTTGATATATTCTAATTAACATTTGGTAGGAAAATATATGCAAAAATACCATTGACCAAATCTTAAATGGTAAAATTAATATCTCAATAAAACAAATTCTACTAATATTATTTGTTGAGTTGTTGTGCAGAATTTCCAGGGCTAAAATCGAGGTAATCAAAGTTGTTAGTGCAAATCTGCCTAATTAAGAAAGCAAACTAAAGAAATCAAGTCTGGCAGTAACTACGAGAAGATTTTCAGCTTCTGAGATTCAAAAGATCACCACGTGGCAATATAGATGAAGCCCCAGAAAAACCAACATGAGATCTCACCATTGGGCCGCGGATCCGCGGCCAAACCCCCATATTGGCCGCGGATCCGCCGCGGTTTTGAAGACTTAGGAGATGGGATTTTTTCTGTTGGATACTAACTACTTGCTTCCAAATTAGGAAGCTAAGTTTCTGGTTTTGGGACTATAAATAAAGACCGAGAGCCTCTTGGAAAAATCATCAAGTCGACGAGATCACGAAGTCCAAGACGGCTCACGCATCCAGGCTGATTATCAACGGTTCATTTACCTCCTTAGAAGAGATCGAGAAGCAAACTAGTATTTGTAATCATTTTCTAAGGAATCAAAGTGTAATGAATATTGTTGATTAATAAAGGTAGCTCTTTTTCCTATTCTATTTCTTTGTAGTTTAATTATGCATTTTCTCTCCATCTCTTTTTCTCCCAACATGCGCGAGTAATTCTCCGCTTGTTAGGGTTCGTAGGATTAGGGTAGGTTAATGGATGATGAAAATACCTAAACTCTTTTTACGTCCTATAAAGTTTATAAACTTTATCAAAAGAATTATTAACATCCTAATCGGGCACGCTACGAATTCATTGTTAGCCTCGACCGCGATTAGAGATTAGATTAATGATTGTTTTGGTAAAGGCTAGATATGAACGGAGTTCCGTGTCGAGATAGCGGTTAAAAGTGGGATTCATTTTTCCTCCAGAAACCTTAATCTACACGCATCACTGTCGTTCTAGTTTTAAAATCTATTAAAGGATAGAAAGAGTAATTTTTAATTAATCATCCTTAACTACTAAATCCTAATGAACCCTACAAGCCCTCTTTTTATATAAACCTACATCCGTAGTTAATCTAGATCTATATTTTGCATTAGTGTTTAACGTAGATCTAGATCCTACAACCATTCTACAACATTCTTTATCTCTCCTCTCTTTCTCAACACATCTAAAGTAAGAATAAAAGGTTCCACGTTTTCCTGAGGACGACCCGTACTCACCTCGGTCTAGCTACACGCGACACCGTTCTGATTGCGGTTATTCTACAAACTACAAACAATTGTTCACATCAATCAAATGGCGTCGTTGCCGGGGATACGTGCGTAATTTTTTATTCTTACTATTTGTGTTGAATTCTTATACGATCCATATCATAATTAAAACAAAACTGCAAATCATATATTTAACGAAGTGTGTGAATTTTTGCAAGGAGATCTGGAGTCACAGACTTGAGAAAACAGGAGACAGAGACATTCATTGAGATCCAGAGGAGTACAGGAGGCCACGTAGCAAACTTCATCACCTGATCCATCCTTCTTGCGGCGAATCCGCGGCAGGAGGTGCACATTGGCGGCGGAAGCGCGGCCAAGTAGAGGATCTAGGGTTCCACATTTCTCTGGTAAGATTCTAACCTCTTTCTCTCTCCTCTGAAATCCAATAAAATCTCTTTTCTGCAGGATTCTTTGCAAAATATCGCCGCTCAAAAATCTTTTTGCAAAGTTTTGTGATTGGTTTTGTTTTGCATATTTTAATACGGACTTTAAGGGGCGAAGACCAAATCCAGATTAGGTGGGGATTTTATCACCCTTCCTAAACCCCACAAATCACAAACCGAGCATCTGCATCAACCCTACATTAATTTAAAAAAATATCTAGACCAGACTTTAAGGACTGTCGCGCTCATTAAGGACAGAGGAAGGTCGTGGGTAATCTATCGCTTATCCGCATTACTTTTGTGGTGCCTAGGCAAGTGTGTCTAAGGCAAGTGGTTACTTAATTAAGGCCCGCTATTTTCGGTGATTCGTATAGCTGATACCTCCCACTTACCTGGCACTTACCTGGCCACAAGAGTAGTAAAGAGGTGGTAGAGGATTGATCCTGCGGCTTGTTCTTTGGAAGTCTAGGAGCGGTCTAGAGACTGGACCTAGGTAACCTTAGTTCTAGGGTTGTTTGTGCATTTTTTGTGTGATTTGTCTTAAGTCCCACTTTTTCAAAACAGACTAATTTTAAATCACACACACGCTGCCACTTGCGCTAAACCCGATTAGTGCATGCTTGGCTGGACACGGGATTCTAGTGCCCGTCTTGTCCGCGTTCCTGCTATCAACTCCGAAGTCGGTACTTCTTCATCTTCTTTTCCCCCACCACACACCACATCAACCGAGATGGATGGCACTCCATCAAATTATAACATCACGCTGCCACCGCCCGTAGGTGCGCAGAATCCACCGCGCATCTCTCTCCAAGAGAGATGTTATACTATCCGTGGTCCACTTCCCAGTTGTCTATCTATTCCACCAGCTAACGGGGATAATTTTGAAATTAAACCCCACTACATCAATCTGTTGCCCAAATTTCACGGGCTTGAGTCGGAAGACGCGTACGTTTTCATCACCAAATTCGAAAACGTATGCGCAATGATGGGTACTTCACAATTGACTGTGGATGCTATGAGCTTGCGTCTTCTCCCATTCACTCTGTGCGATTTGGCAGAAAAACGGCTTTATAATACTGCCGCACACTCTATCACTAATTGGGATGAATTCGTAATAGCATTTCTTAAGAAGTTTTACCCAAACCATAAGACTGCCCATATTAGGAGCGAGATCAACCAATTCACCCAGCTTCCCAATGAACCATTTTGGAAGTGCTTTGAACGTTTCCAGGATCTGCTTGTCCAATGTCTTCATCATGGAATACAAAGATGGGATTTATGCCGAATTATATATGAGGGCATTAATCCAGCGACAAAGCAGATGCTTGAAACAATGTGTCAATGCAATTTCATGTCTAAAGATGACGGAGAAGCTTGGAAGTATCTGGAAGATCTCGCTGAAAATACTTTGCAGTGGGAAAGCGTAATACCACCTTCATCTAGGGGAGGTATTCACCAGCTCGATATTTCCATCGCAGTGAAAGCCGAAATGGCAGCGATGCAGAAGAAGCTCGACGCTATTGAGAACAAATTCTCATCAGTCTCTTAAATCAGGTCACGCTTTCCAAGACCGTCTGTGGTTGCTGTTCAGATCCTTCACACTTAACGGAAGAATGTCCTATGAATGCATCGTTTCAAACTAATGCTTCTTTTCAGCAGCGACCTAGAAACGATCCTTATTCTTCCACGTACAATCAAGGATGGAGGAATCATCCTAACTTTGCTTGGAACCAAAACCAACCCTAAAATCAAAATCAGTTCCAAAGCAATTATCAAAGACCTCCTCCACAGCAACCATAACCACAAAGTCAGCTCCCCTTTCAGTCACAAAATTTTCAAAATCCGGCCAACACATCTACATCACAAGTGGCCGATACTGACAACTCTTCACTCGCACAAACTTTGGATTTGTTTATGAAACATAACATTCAAATGTCGGCTGATATGAAGTCTTCTATTGATACCATACAGAAAAACTCTGCCTCCCACGGTGAGAGTATTAAATCAATAGAAAACCAAATTGCACAATTGAACGCCGCAATGAGTGCGAGAGAGAAAGGGAAACTCCCATCTCAACCCCTACCGAATCCTGGCCACTCACAAAATCATAATGTGAATGTCGTTACTACGTTGAGATCGGGGAAAGTGCTGAATAACCGAGTGGGTGAGCAATTTGATGTTAGTGACACCAATGATACCCCAGCTTCTTCTTCTTCCTCCCCTAATTCGTCTAGTCTCCCACCTTCATCCGAGCCTATTCTCCGTTTTCCCCAAGGCTCGAACATTTCACCAAATCTATCTAAGTCGATTCCCACTCCAATTTTGGGATCGAATCCGTCCCCACAATCTTCTCCACAAACGTTGGACCCAAAACTTATTGATCAAGCTCTGTTTCCAAACAGATTAAGGGCCGACATACCTAACCCACAAATGGAGAAGATTGTGAAAATGTTTAAGCAAGTTAGCGTGAATATTCCTCTCCTAGATGCTATTCAACAAGTCCCATCTTATGCAAGAATCCTTAAAGACTTGTGCACTAGGAAGAGAAAAACTCAAGTGCCTAAGAAGGTTTTCATGACGAGTAATGTTAGCACAGCTTTTACCCAGCAAATACCAAAGAAACGTAAGGACCCTGGCTGTCCTACAATCTCTATTTCTATTGGGGGTAAAAATATTAATCGTGCTTTACTCGATCTTGGCGCTGGCGTTAACTTGCTTTCTTATTCGGTATACGAGCAGTTAGGAATTGGAGAGTTAAAACCCGCCCATTGTACTCTCCAGATGGCAGACCGATCTATCACCAAATCTCGGGATGAACTAGAGGATGTGTTAATTAAAGTCGGGGAATTCATATTTCCCGTGGACTTTATTGTTTTAGATACACAGCCTGTGGTAAACCCACGCAATCAAATCCCGGTGATACTTGGTCGACCCTTCCTAGCAACTTCTAACGCTGTAATTAATTGTCGTAACGGTTATATGAACTTATCTTTCGGGAAAATGACAATTGAGCTTAATACTTACAAGCTAGGAAGTCAGCCATCAGAACCTTCTGCTCATTTGCTGAATGTTTGTTCCATCCACGAGATAGCTCCCGAAAGCTGCATGGATGAGGAACTTTGCTTTGATGATCTCGACAACACTAATGAGACATCGTTTGATCTTGCACCACTTTATAGTGAGGATATATTCAATGAGTCCGTCCTTGAGTTTGAACACGTTGACTCGTTGCAAAAGTCAGCAACACTTTCCGAGTCGATATCTTATGCAAGTTTCGAACCTCTTAGGGAGTCCGAATATCATTCTGTTACCCCACCTTCTATTATCTCTCCGCCAATTCTTGATCTCAAACTGCTACCTTCTCATCTTAAATATGCATATTTATGAGAGAATGAGACTTTGCCAGTGATTATATCCGCTTCTCTAGCCTTAGAGCAAGAGAATGCACTTTTGGCAGTGTTGAGATCGAATCGGCAAGCATTTGGTTGGACAATGGCCGACATCAAAGGGATTAGTCCCTTAATTGTTGAACATTACATACATCTGATGGATGAAGCCAAACCAACCCGAGACCCATAAAGACGGTTAAATCCCGTTATGAAGGAGGCGGTAAAGAAAGAAATCGTCAAGTGCTTTGATAGTGGAATAATTTACCCCATATCTGATAGCCAATGGGTAAGTCCAATTCATGTGGTCCCTAAAAAGTCTAGCATCACGGTCATCACTAATAAGGCTAATGAGTTAATCCAAACACGCACCCAAACTGGGTGACGCGTATGTATTGATTACAGGAAACTCAATGCCGCGACGAGAAAAGATCACTTCCCTGTACCTTTCATTGACCAGATGTTAGAACGATTAGCTGGACACGAATACTACTGTTTCTTAGACGGATACTCTGGCTATAACCAGGTCCCCATCGCCGAAAAGGATCAAGATAAAACCACATTTACCTGTCATTTCGGAACTTTTGCTTATAGACGCATGCCCTTTGGGTTATGCAACGCTACATTTTAGCGGTGCATGATGGGGATATTCTAAGATATGGTGGAGAATTTTTGGAAATTTTTATGGACGATTTCTCCATTTTTGGGGACTCCTTTGAGTACTGCCTTCGTAATCTTGACGCGGTTCTTACCCGCTGTAAGGATAAGAACTTGACTTTGAATTGGGGAAATGCCATTTTATGGCCCAAGAAGGTATTGTACTTGGACATATAATTTCACGAAAAGGCATTGAGGTTGACAGAGCTAAAATAGATGTCATTCATAACCTCCCTCGTCCCAAATGCGTCAAAGATATACGATCCTTCCTTGGTCATGCAGGATTTTATAGGAGATTTATTAAGGACTTTAGCAAAATTGCTAGACCCTTAACCCTTCTATTGGCTAAGAATACTACATTTCACTTCGATTCGGATTGTGAGGCTGCTTTTGAATCGCTTAAAGGATCACTCACTACAGCCCCCGTTCTATCATCTCCGGATTGGAACCACCCGTTCGAGCTTATGTGTGATGTATCAGATTTTGCTATTGGTGCTGTCTTAGGACAGCACATTGATAAGATGCCACATGTAATTTATTATGCAAGTAGGACCTTGAATGATGCACAAATAAATTACACAACTACCGAGAAAGAACTCTTGGCAGTTGTATTTGCATTAGAGAAATTCAGGCCCTACTTGATTGGCTCGCCAATTGTGGTTTACACTGATCACTCCGCCCTACGACATCTTTTATCGAAGAAGGATGCGAAGGCCAGGCTAATACGTTGGATCCTATTATTACAAGAATTTGATCTTGTCATCCGAGACAAGAGTGGATGTGAAAACGTTGTAGCCGACCATCTTTCATGCATCACTTCTTCACCAACTTTAACCGTGCCGATAAATGACTCATTTCCTGACGAACAGCTCTTGACTGTATCCTACGAACCTTGGTTCGTGGATATCGTGAACTATCTTGCGACGGGACTTATTCCCAGCGATTGGTCGAAACAAGACAAACTTCGATTTCTATCCCAAGTAAAATATTTTTACTGGGATGAACCTTATCTGTTTAAGTATTGTTCCGATCAAATCATTCGCAGGTGTGTCCCTAACGATGAGTTCAAGAGCGTGTTATCATTTTGTCATGATCAGGCATGTGGCGGTCATTTTGGTCCTCGAAAAACGGCGGAGAAAGTTTTGCAATGTGGTTTTTATTGGCCAACATTATTTAAAGATGCATATGAACATTGCAAAACTTGTCCGCGATGTCAGCATTTGGGTCGGATTTCACGAAGAAACGAGATGCCGCTCCAACCTATATTGGTTGTGGAAATATTCGATATTTGGGGTATTGATTTTATGGACCCTTTTCTCAACTCTTTTGGGAATTTATATATCTTGTTAGCGGTTGATTATGTCTCGAAATGGGTGGAAGCTATACCGTGTCGCACTAATGACAACAAAATTGTCATTAAGTTCCTTAAAGAAAATATCTTTTCGCGATTCGGACACCCTCGCACTATAATTAGCGACAACGGGACACATTTCTGTAATCGGTCTTTCGAGGCCTTGATGCGGAAATATTCAATCACTCACAAACTTTCTACGCCCTATCATCCCCAAACAAGCGGACAGGCTGAGATCTCAAATAGGCAAATCAAACAAATTTTGGAGAAGACGGTTTCTAAAAACCGTAAAGATTGGTCAACTAAATTTACGGATGCTCTTTGGGCATTCTGCACCGCTTATAAGACCGATCTTGGTATGTCTTCATACCGCCTAGTGTTTGGGAAGCCATGCCACCTTCCTGTCGAGATCGAACATAAAGCAATGTGGGCTATTAAAGAGCTTAACTTCGATTTTGATCATGCAGGCAGCTATCGGAAGCTGCAATTGAATGAACTAAGCGAACTCCGCGATGAAGCTTACGATAATGCGGTGATAGTAAAGAACAGGACTAAAGTGTTCCACGATAAAAACCTTTTTAGAAAAACTTTCACATCGGGGCAACAAGTCCTTCTTTACGATTCCCGTCTCCATCTTCATCCGGGTAAGCTTAAATCTCGTTGGAAAGGACCTTTTGTCGTGCGGTATGTACACCCGCACGGGGCAGTAGAAGTTGAAAATTTGAAAAACGGTTCAATTTTTAAAGTAAATGGGCATAGATTAAAACCGTATTTCTCTGCTAACCCCGCGGAGGAGCTCCTATTTTTACAGGAGACGCTTTATCAAAACTGAATTTCCTCCGCCTCACCTCCATATTTTGGTAACATTTTCTCATTTTAAGAATGGAGGTGAGTAAAAATGGATCAAGTTTGGGGGTAGTTTTCATTTAACTATTATTTTACCCCTTATATCTATCCCCTAGTATACAGGTCCATACTCGCAAAAGACAACATCAGTGAGGACACTGCTGAAAACGGGTTTGGGGGAGGTTTGTATTCACTGAATTATCTTTGACACTGGGCATTCAAAAATTTTAATTTTTTTTTATAACAAAAGAGTAGAAAGTGAAAAATTACATCCAAAAGATAGGAATAGTTTAAGAAAACCAAGAAAATTAGAAGTTTTCTTAAACGAACTAGTAATAAGTAGTTATGAGCTGTTGTCACAAGGGTTAGTTAGATGAAAGAAGTCACTAATCTGAGGATAAAAATAAGTCTGAAAAATAGTTTCTATTCTGGAAGGCAAACATTTGAATGTTGATACCCTACTATATGCACTTACACACGTCTTGAAACTCGGGATAGTAGAGGATACCTTGAAATGCTCTTGTCTAAAAGCCAAAGTATGAAGGAAATAAAAAATGAAGAAAATATAAAAATGGTGAAAAGAAAAAAATGAACACTGGTTTTGTTATCGCCAAGACAGCAATAAAAAAATATAGCGAGAGTGCTTCATCACCTAGTACCTTAGACCAACTGGTTTGGGAGTCACTGCTAAGCCTTAGGTGGGGCAAGACGAAGAAAATACTATCACCTAATCTGCAAGCACATAAGTAATCGGTCGGTTAGTATCTCAAGAAGTATTAACGGTCGCACGAAAAATTGTGTAAGCAAATCCAATCAGGTATTCATCAAATTAAAAAGTACCGAGGTAGATGGACAAGAGTATGATAGCTTGAATTGAATTCTCCGAGTGTTGGGATGTCCATTACACACACGTAGGGTTATATGATCGATGTTTGGATGAAAGGTAGGAATAAAGAATAAAGACGATGTTTTATTAAGGGATAATGTGATTTCTAATATCTTTTCATGACTATTAAGATAGGGCTCATGACAACTGAAAAGCTAGTGTAGTTGGAAACTCTTATTTTCAAAGTCTTTCTTTTATGGTTCTTCTCTTTATATGTAAATTTCACCATCTCTCTTTTATTATAGGATTTTGTGGGTGTAATCCGCTGAAAACCCTCAGGAGACAACACTCCTCCTATTAGGGACACCTAGAGGTTTAACGGCTTGTTGCACGTGCTCAGTGCAATCGTGTTTGCCTACGAAAGTGTGCTTAGTTTTCTCTTTTCTTTTTTCTCCTTCTCTTGAATAAACTAGTTTGCTCGGGACGATCAAAGATAAGTTTGGGGGTATTTGTTCAGTTGATAAAACTGCACATTTGTTATTACATTTTTCCTACTATTTCTATATTAGAAAAGGTGTTTATTATAATATATGATACATATGAGGGTTTATCTGTAAAAATACTATTTTTCATGTGTTGATATATTCTAATTAACATTTGGTAGGAAAATGTATGTAAAAATACCATTGACCAAATCTTAAATGGTAAAATTAATATCTCAATAAAACAAACTCTACTAATATTATTTGTTGAGTTGTTGTGCAGAATTTTCAGGGCTAAAATCAAGGTAATCAAAGTTGTTAGTGCAAACCTGCCTAATTAAGAAAGCAAACTAAAGAAATCAAGTCTGGCAGTAACTACGAGAAGATTTTCAGCTTCTGAGATTCAAAAGATCACCACGTGGCAATATAGATGAGCCCCAGAAAAACCAACATGAGATCTCACCATTGGGCTGCGGATCCGCGGCCAAACCCCCCTATTGGCCGCGGATCCGCCGCGGTTTTGAAGACTTAGGAGATGGGATTTTTTCTTTTAGATACTAACTTCTTGCTTCCAAATTAGGAAGCTAAGTTTCTGGCTTTGGGACTATAAATAAAGACCGAGAACCTCTTGGAAAAATCATCCAAGCGACGAGATCACAAAGTTCAAGACGGCTCACGCATCCAGGCTGATTATCAACGGTTCATCTACCTCCTTAGAAGAGATCGAGAAGCAAACTAGTATTTGTAATCATTTTCTAAGGAATCAAAGTGTAATGAATATTGTTGATTAATAAAGGTAGCTCTTTTTCCTATTCTATTTCTTTGTAGTTTAATTATGCATTTTTTCTCCATCTCTTTTTCTCCCAACATGCGCGAGTAATTCTCCGCTTGTTAGGGTTCGTAGGATTAGGGTAGGTTAATGGATGATGAAAATACCTAAACTCTTTTTACGTCCTATAAAGTTTATAAACTTTATCAAAAGAATTATTAACATCCTAATCGGGCACGCTACCAATTCATTGTTAGTCTCGACCGCGATTAGAGATTAGATTAATGATTGTTTTGGTAAAGGCTAGATATGAACGGAGTTCCGTGTCGAGATAGGGGTTAAGAGTGGGATTCATTTTTCCTCCAGAAACCCTAATCTACACGCATCACTGTCGTTCTAGTTTTAAATCTATTAAAGGATAGAAAGAGTAATTTTTAATTAATCATCCTTAACTACTAAATCCTAATGAACCCTACAAGCCCTCTTTTTATATAAACCTACATCCGTAGTTAATCTAGATCTATATTTTGCATTAATGTTTAACGTAGATCTAGATCCTACAACCATTCTACAACATTCTTTTTCCCTCATCTCTTTCTCAACACATCTAAAGTAAGAATAAAAGGTTCCACGTTTTCCTGAGGACGACCCGTACTCATCTCGGTCTAGCTACACGCGACACCGTTCTGATTGCGGTTATTCTACAAACTACAAACAATTTTTCACATCAACCAGATATATTGGTTGTGGGAATTCTAATTTCCAGTTTCCACGGACAAAACTGTTGTTAATTACTTCTAGTTTTGACACGAGAGAATCTCTGATTAATTGGATCAAATGTATCATGCGAACTCATTCTGAGATATGTGTTTGTGTGTACAGTTATGCAGGAAAATTCCCGAGAAGAGGGAAGAGAGAGAGAGAGAGATTCAAGTGGCCTTCCGAGGGGGAACCCCTTTAAGGGGGTTTCGATGGTCGCCCCCTTTGAAGGGGGAGTCTTAAAAGAAGGGATCCTTAAAAGGGGGTCCCGAAGGCGGGATCCCTATAGAGAGGTCTCGAAGCGAGGACCCCTTTAAAGGGGTCCCAAACAAGATGATCTCTTTTAGGAAGGCCCCGAGGGTCGGATGCCCCTTGAGGGGGGCATCCGGAGACGGCAACGAACACGGGCGTGTTCCGTGTTCACGTCTTTGGTTGGTAACATAGGTCGTAACCCATGTTCCCATGAATTTGGTAAAAGATCCGGCGTTGAAGAGCTTCGCGTGGTTAAAACCATGGTCTTTCATGACAAAGTAGTGGCCTATGGGTTGCTAGAGGTGAAAGTCAGCGTCTTTCACCATGGGTCTTCATCGAAGAGTGGCCACCTGAGGTAAAAGCCATAGGGGTCATTCTTCTTCCTCTTTGAATTTGGAGAGAAAGGTGGTCCTTTTCTTAGATTCTTGAAGTTTTAATGGTTTTATCTGGGTTTTATTTTAGATTTTAAAGAAAAGAGATCTTTTCTATGGATTTTCTAGATGAGGAAGAAGAGAGATGCTTGCCTCTTTTAGATGGAGGCTCAAAATACTAAAGAATTTTAGAGAGAATGAAATTTATTATCATTTCTTCATTTGGTGGGGTTTGAATACCCTTACACTTTTACACTTTAGCTTTTGGGCTTCAGAAGTTTTGGCTTTTTGTCTCTTTCTCTTACACTTGTGCACACATTTTGCACCTTAGCCCTTGGCTTTAAAAATTTGTCTTTTTGCTCATTTCTCTTGCATTTATTTATACTTATTTACATATTAAATTTTTTCTTCCATGGCATAGGGTTGGCCCCATGGTTGAGCTTGGACCGGTTTTGAGCTTGGTTCAGACCGGTTGGAGTTTGGCTTAACTTAGACTTGAGCCCGCTTGCTTGGGTTTGGAGTGGGCCGGTTGGCCCCATGCTTAGGCTTGGGACCGGGTTTCATCCTTCTTCTTTGATTTTAGTTTCGGAAGTGGGGTGTGTTCCCTTATAAAAAAGGAATGAGGGAAAGTTCCTCACTAAAACAGCCCCACGTATTTAACACGTGAGTGTCTATATTCAACTAAAACAATTGCCAAGCTAATAAGCCTCACGTAGGCACTTCCCTATGTAGAATTAAATTCTACTCAACAAGGCATCGTTGGATCAAAATTCTAATGATAATAGAATTGAATTCTATTGAACTTTTAAATGGGAAATGATATTTTCTGTTAAACAGAAAGTTAGCGGATCAAAGATCTCATGAGTTGGAAAATATTTTTCATCTCTTTTTAAAACAAAAAAAATTGTGCTCCGTTAAACCAAGCACCGTTGGATTAAAAATCCAACAGTGATTAAAAATCACTAATCTATAGAATAAATTCTGTACAGGAAAATATTTTTCTAATCTTGTTTAAGAAACAAGAAAATATGTTCTGTGAGACAGAAACCCTTGGATCAAAAATCCAACAGCGGGTAAAACCCCGAAATCAATTGGAGTCTCTCAATGAGAGATTTTCTAAAACTAATTAACAAATTTCTCTCTACTATATAAAGAACCCAAGGCTTCAAGTCAAAAAAAAGAGGAAAAAAAAAGAAAGAACAAAAGAGAAGATACAAAAAAAGGAGAAAAAAAAGAGAGAGAATTCAATTCTCTAAAAGAAGAAAATTCCCTTCTTAAACAAAAAAAACCCTAGGTAAGAAGAAAACACAGAGATTATTCTATCCCTTCTTCGCCTCTTTAAGGGTTTAACCCTTCAAAAAAGGAACTTAGTTCTTCCTCTGCTTGAGATCTACAGAAGCAGATCTCCCCACAAGTTGAGAATTTAATTTTCATCGGGAATATTCTATTATGCAGATTCAAAACTTAGGGAAAAGAATTTAATTCTTACAAAAGTATATAGGAATTTAATTCCTCCGATAAAACTAGGGTTTAACCCTGTAAAAAGAATTTAATTCTTATAAAATAAGAGACTTGAAATTCTCTAAACTCATATCCCAACATCGTTAATATGAGATCAAGATCTTTATGCACATGGAAGGAAAGACTGGTGATTCATTAGTGTTCAACAATATAACGAAATCTCACGTATTTCCCCACGTGAGCACCTCTGATTAACAAAAAAGAATGGCTGAGACTGAGTCACGTGTTTCACACGCGAGCATTTAAAAAGAACAAGAAGTGCCTCCTAGGGCAGTCACATATTTTCCACGCGACCCCCAATCAAATGCTTAGCACTTATATGAAAAAGAGAATCGACCTAAAAACAGCGCTCATATTTTGAAGGCGCCTCACGTGTTCGCACGTGAGCGCCACCGGGTCCAAGTGCTAATCATTTATAAAAAAAGAGAGAAATAAAATACAGAGAACAGATCCCATTTCGGACGCCCCACGTGCTCACACGTGAGCCGAGTGCTTAGCATTTATAAAAGAAGAGGGAAATAAAACCCAAAAAGACAGTACCCAAATTTAGGGCGCCTCACGTGCTCACACGTGAGTGGCACAAAAATTAAGTGTTTAACACTTATATATAAACGGGGACTTGAACCCAATGTACATCGCCAACTTTGAGGTGCCTCACGTACCATACGTGAGCATCCCCGGAATCCAGTGTTTAACACTGCTTTAGAACCTCACGTGGGAACATGTGAGTGCTGAACGTATACTGGTGCTTAACACTATGGGAAATCAACTCCAGCCTCAAGTTGGCTAAGTCTTCTTGAGATTAAAATATCTTCGATCTCCAAATAGACCGAGTATCTATGCTCATGACTTCCCAAACTAATTCCAGTTTCAAACACGACTGATGACTCCTCAACTAATGATCTTCTGACGGATATTCATCCCACATCTCCCCTCAATCTGGAAAGTGGTTCAAGGATACATCTCGCCACCTCTCTGATACATGTCGTTGTAATTCTTCAACGTCTTCAGAAAGATGGCGGGTCCTGACAACCAACAACTCTTTGGTGCACTCCCAAACCAATGGGTACATCCTAATACGGACCGCAACGTGCTTAAACTAGCTACGAACCGAAACATTCTTAAACTAACAACAGACCGAACGTCCTTAAACTAAAGCAATAGAGCCCAAATTCTCTTTTGTTGGATCCGAATGATCCTAAAACCTTGTTAAGTTAAGTGGATCTTAGTCTAAAATTGGATTAACGTATCCTTAACAAATATTTAAGTTGATCTTAATCTCAAACGAGATTAACGATCCTTAAATCAAACCAAACCCAAATTTAAGAATATACGGATTTGGACTAATCCACGCCCTATGGGCGACAACATAAATTAGTCTCCGTATATAATCAACGGGCAACCAAAAATAAAACAAACACACACAACACGAAGTGAACCTCTGGAGCAGAAGAAAGTGGTTATTACGATGCGGTAACGTAATTAACTGCAGGGGCTTGCGCCTGCAGGGAAGAGCGCCCCACAATCAAAAACCCTTCACAATGAGGGAAATCTGACGAAATCTGCTACAGCGGCCGCATCCATCCAAATCTCCGATACACGGTGCCATAAATCAACTTGGCATCTTCGGAGAGATGGACGGATAAATCCAAATACCATCTGCCCCTAAATTCAGGCAAGACGATCCATCCCGGTTCCGTCTCCGTTTTCGGCGGTAAACAGGGTGTAATTTTCGACTCTAACACATTTCTTTTTGCGACTTAGAAAAGTTCATAATTCTTTGTGTCGAGGTCATGCCTCGAGCCGTGTGTAGATTGGACTTGGCATCTTTTTCCTTGTAACTTAGAAAAGTTCATAAGTCTTTGTTAAAGCTAAGGTCATGTCTCGGGCCGAGTGTAGCTCGGGCTTGGCATCTTTTCTTGCGACTTAGGAAAGTTCACATGTCTTTGTGTCGAGTGTTTACTGATGAAAACTGGACTGAGACACGGAAGTATCTAGCCTGAATTTAGGAGCAGGTGCTATATGAACATATCCATCCACCTCTCCGAAAATATCAAGTTGATTTATGGCACTGTATATCGGAGGTTTGGATAGATGCGACCGATATAGCAAACTTATCAGATTCTCCCTCATTTGTGAGAGGTTTTTGATTGTGGGAATACTCTTCCTTGTAGGCGCATGTCCCTGCGGTTAATTACGCTATCGCATTGCGATAACAACTTTCACCTGTTCTAGACAGATCACTTCGTATCGTATTATATTTGTTTATATGTGGTTGCCCTTGGATTGTGTACGGAGACTAATATATATCATCGTCCGTAGGGCGGGGATTAGTCCAAATCCATATATTAGATTTAGGATTTTGAACTTCGGACATAGATATCATTTGAATGAGGTTCATCAGTTCACTAGATATTTGGGTTTAATCTAAGGATCGTTAGTCATATATGAGACTAAGATCGACATAGGAACAATGATCATATGAGATCAATTGATCATTAGATCATATATAAATAGCCCATGGATTATATACGGTAGTCGATAAGGAGACAGTCCACATGGAAAAATATATTAGTTTAAGGACATCGCGGTCCATGGGAGATATAGATAGAATATGGGTTATTTGTGCCCGTGGATTGTATACGGGGGTCAATATGGAAACCAACCGTAGGGCCAAACATATATCAGTTTAGGGACATTACGGTCAATCATCCATCTTACGCGCACGTGTATATTTTACGTGGCGAAGAGAACGATGGTGAAAGTGGGATGCGCCCAATATTGAGGTGCGATCCTATTGAGGTGCGATCCAATTTGAAGGCATTTATATTTCCTTTAAAGATATACATATACATATATGTATAAATCCGGAGCTTAATATGAGATCTGTATCTATATGGGATGCGTGTCAATATAAGGTGTACACATCAATATGGAAGTGCATAAATATGGGGTGTATCAATATGAGGATTAGGACATTTCCTGTCTTGATGAAATTTCATATATTTCATTAAGTTGGGACGAGAAAGGAGTTATTGGTTGTTGGGACCTGCCATATCTCTGAAGTTGTTGAGGAATTACAACGACGTATATCAAAGGTGTGGAAAGATATACATTTGAACCAAATCTCATATATGAGGGAAAAGTTCATGTCAGAACTGAGGATCGTTAGTCTTATATAAGACTAAGATAAAGATCATTTAGTCATATATGGGACTAAAATCGATTTGTGTAGTCGATCATTAATTGTATATAAGACTAAAATCAAATGGATGAAAGATCGATGAAAGATCGATGAAAGATCATTAGTCGTATATGGGACAAAGATCATTATGGATGAAAGATATTTAGCCATATATCCGACTAAGATCAGCTTAGATGAACGATCATTAGTCATATATCCGACTAAGATCGACTGAGAAATATAATTGATGATCATTAATCTTATTTTATATTAAGATCAATTTAAACATGTGAGCATATGGGCTCAAAGAAGTTTTCACTTCACAGACTTAGCCAATTTGAGGCAAAGGTTGAGTTTTTGTAATGCTAAGCACTCAAACGTGCGACGCTCATGTGAACATCATGTGATATGCTGAGCGTCTCAAGTGTTCACGTTGACATTACGTGAAGCACTGCCTTCATGTGCGCTCACGTGATCTTCACGTAAGGCATGGTCTTTATGTGCGCTCACGTGATTTTCACGTGTGTTGTGTTAAGCACTCATCCATCTAGCACTCACGTGTGTTTCACGTGAGACGCTCACTTGCATGGTCATCTTACCATCTGTGCTTACGTAGATATCACGTGACGCGCATCTTTCTAAGAGATTTAATCTCTATTCATGTTTTTTAAAGTAGTTAAACTTCTGTTAATGGTATTTTGACCGTTAACAATTATCAAGATCAATATTTTAAGAATCTGGGATCAGATTATTTAAAAACTAAGTTCTTGTCATGTTTGGGAACTGAGTTACTGGAGTATAAATTCCATCTTCTTCATGTTCTTTTTTCATAATTGTTCTTTTTAATCATGTTCTTCCCTGAATTCTTGATTCTCAAGAATAAGATCCACAAATTCTCATCTTGTGAGAGACTTGTCTTGTGAATCTCAGATCCAGAAAAAAAACTAAGTTCTTTGAAAGGTTAAACCCTATTTTTTTATGCATAATAGGTAAAAAGGAGATATATTCCTCCCCTATTTTTACCTAGGATTTTTAGGAGGAGGAAGATGATCTTTTTTCGAAAAGAATTAAATTCTCTATTGTAGAAATTTATGGGGGGTCTCCTTCCTCTTAGATATAATCTCTTTGCTCCTATTTATAAGAGAAGAGAAAAATCAATCTGTTTTGAGAGAAAAATTTATTGAGGGATCATGATTGATTTCATAATCAATCAAATTGATCTTAAAAATCAACCAGTAAATTTTATTCACCGTTGGATTTTTAATCCAAAAGCTCTCTATTTAACAGAGAAGATTTCTTATTTATTTTAACAAGATTAGAAAAATATTTTCCTAACATAGAATTTAATTCTATTATATAACCATCTTGTTAGGAATATATTTTCTTAACCATAAAATTTAATTATGTTTAACAAAAAAAATCTTTCTTATTTTAGAAAGATCAGGAAAATATTTCCCACATAGAATTTGATTCTATCAGATGGTTTAATTGGTGATATTTTATCACCATTAGATTTTAAATTCAAAGATTCTATGTTAGAGAAAGATCTTTCCATATTAGAAAAATCAAGGAAAATATTCCCAAATAGAATTCTATCACATAGAATTTAATTCTATCAGATGAGAGCGTCTCAAATTGGGACGCTCACGTGCTATCACGTAAACGTTGCTCATATACATATATAGCAGCTTGCGCACACGTGCTTTGTATGTGAGCGTTGCCACAAGAATGCGGCAAGAGAACACACGTTTTTAACACGTGGATGATCACGTGTTTAACACGTGAGGGCTATTATAGGATTTAATCCTATCTAAAACCGGTACTCACATACTTTGCAGTGCTCACGTGTTTAACACGTGGGCGCTGCTATAGAATTTAATCCAAACTGCAGCAGGTACTCGCGTGCTTTGCACGTGGGGGTGTCATAGGATTTAAATCTATCTGAAACCGCTACTCACATATTTTGCATGTAAGTGATCACATGTTTAATATGTGGAGGCTGCCCTCTATTTTTATAAAGGGAACAATAAGGTTTGAGCCAAAAAAATTGGCGGGAACATCGAAGTCATGCCTCAAGCCAAGTGTAGCTTCGGCTTAGCCTCTTTTTTCTTGCGACTTAGAAAAGTTCACAAGTCTTTTTTGGAGCCAAGGTAATGCATCGGGTCGAGTGTAGCTCAGATTTGGCATCTTTTTCTTGCGGCTTAGGAAAGTTCACGTCTTTTTTGAAGCCAAGGTCATGTCTCAGGATGAATGTAGGTAGGGCTTAGGATCATTTTTCTTACGACTTAGAAAAGTCCACAGGTCTTTTTTGGAGCCAAGGTCATGCCTCATGCCAAGTGTAGCTCGGACTTAGCATCGGTTTTCTTGCGACTTAGAAAACTTCACAAGTCTTTTTTGGAGCTAAGGTCATGGCGTATGCCGAGTGCAGCCCGGGCTTAGCATCTTTTTATCTAAGTCCTCCTCGTTCACCTGAGTCATGCCCGGGCATCCGAGTCATGCTCGGGCATCCGAGTCTTTTTTGGATTTGGCTCAGATCTTCTTGCTGTTCATCTGAGTCATGCCCGAGCATCCGAGTCTTTTTTGGATTTAGCACAGGTCTTCTCATCATTCATCCAAGTCTTGCCCAAGCATCTGAGTCCTGCTCGGACATTTGGTTTTGTTTTGTTTGTTTTTTTTGATTTGGCCCAGGTCTTCTCATCGTCCATCCAAGTCCTGCTCGGGCGGCCTGGGTCTTTTTTGGATTTGGCCTAGGTGTTCTCGCCGTTCATCCAAGTTCTGTCCGGATGTCTGAGTCTTTTTTGGATTTGGCACAGGTCTTCGTCCTGCAAGGCAAAGGACGCTGGAGATTTACTCCGGGATCCTCCTCCGATGCTAAAGTCAGTCCCTTTCTTAATAGGAGATCAAGGTTTGTGAGTGAGAGATTTAGTGGATACCTAGGTACTCAAGTTAGGGGGTTACATAGGATTCATGTAGGATTGTGAAATCACATGAGGAGCATTTGGTTAGTTATCTAGGGTTTCGTGATTGGGCCCATTCAGGTACCAAGATTTCGAAATTGGATTCTTTGCTACTAGAGGCCTTTATACGCCTAGTGGACCTCTGGCAGGCTTCTAAATGCGGAGGAGTGACTCTTGGGGCCCAAGCAGATATTTCATGCTATTTCAAGCCTCAAATTACCTATGCGCTCGGTCTGCATCGCCTGGACGACCTGAAAGGTCAGCCAAGACTCGCTGATATCGACTGTTGAGAGCAAAGGCGAATGCAAAATAGCACAGTGGATTTCATTCCTTGAGATGCCTCTCCTAACATGAAAAACATGAAAATATTTCATGTTTGGACACCTACAAAAGGAACAGTCACATACATTAGTCTTCCAGCTACAATCCAAAATCAAGAAACTGGACTTAATTGGCAACTTTATTCAAGAAAACTGGATCTAATCCAAACATCAAAAATATGTTGAATTGTGCTTAACCAGAATATACAGAATAGGAAAATCTAACAACATCAATTAGCACACATGTTACATATCTCTTTTCAATATTTATAAGATATCTAGATTAAGTCCAGTTTTCTAAGAACAGACATGAAATCTGATGCGTCAAGAATTCGTAGGAAACCAAAAAATAGCACAAATGTGAAATGATTGGTACTGAAATCCAACACGAATTCCCATGTAATTAAACGGAATATATCTACTATAAATTCATTTACGGTTCATTGAAATCTAACACAAATTCATAATGTAATTAAAACGGAATCTACCAAAATTTCATCATCAGGTCATGAAACAAACAAGAATATTTCCTATGTAATTAAACGGAATCTACCAAAAATCCATCTACGATCCATGAAACTAACAATAATTCCTATGTAAGTAAATGGAATGTACCAATCAATAATGCAATTGTAATTAATGGAAATATACAAAAAATACCGATCTAATTATTCATAACGTACATACAGAAATCAATCAATCTACAATGAATGATGCATCAAGATATCAATTTGAAGATTGATTTTCTTGAAAAAGAAATGTAAGAATCTGGCTAGCTAGGGTTTTGAGAAATGAATCTCATGTCTATGTCTCCAAATTAAGCGGAGGAACTCACGTGTTGCGAGTCCCCTGAGGAGCTCCGCAACATCCGCGGCCGAGAGCTGGAGCGGCCTCATATTGATGCACCGGCCTCACCTTTTCGGCGACCTGGCACCAATGGCGGCTGATAAATTTCGCCCTCAGGAGGTCCACAGCAGAGAGCTTCTCGCAAATTAACCAAGGTGAGCAGCTCCGAGAGGAAGCATTAATCCCATCCTAGATTCATTCTCCGACATTGGAGTCGAGAGAGAACGAGCTTTCGAAGACGACGAGGTCCAAGGAGGAGGGAGGAAAGGGGGAGATCGCGATCCATGACGATGTTCGTTGATGAGAGGGAGATCGTGATCGATGTTGTTTCTTTACGGTGGGGAGAGAGGGAAAACGCTATCGATGTTTCGTTTCTTCAGAGAGAGAGGAAAGAGAGAAGCGAGAAGAGTGAGTGATAGATAGAGAGAGTGAGAGAGAGAGAGCGGGGAGCGAAATCAAGATGGAGACGATTCCCTTCTCGATTGCGTTCGTTAGGGATTCTGCTCTGCTTGCCTCATGCCGTAACGGCCTCTCTTTCGAGCCAGAACCATAGCATTTTCCCTTTTTTTTTTGTGGGGGCGGGGGAGGGGGGGGGGGGGGGGGGCTTTTATTTGGCACCCAAAAATAAGATGAGAAATATAACCTGCTTCTTGAGGAGCCTTGATGCATGGAATCTTGAATGATACATTTCCATGATTGTATATATGCACAACAACAGACAACGGTCGAATGGTTGTGATAGTAGAAGCAGCGAAGAAAAAGTGTCGGTTGATTACAAAGAGCAATGGCCGCCAAGCAGCAATAGACGGCGAGCGACGACGGTGATTGATGCCTGGCACGGCATTGTAGGGCAAATTTCATGTATTGAAGCCATTGCATTTTTCATGTATCCAAAAACTGTTTATTATTCTACTCCCCCGAATGGATATATTGCATATCTTCAAATCTTATTAAATTTGATACATAAACATGAAGACCGAGATGTCATTTGAGGCTTACTGAAGTATGTATTTTGGAAAGAAACAATATACATTTAAACATAAACGCCTTGTCCATTTCCAAATCTGGCCATAGTGATTTATTTGGCCAGAACATATGTTTAACAATGCCTTAATAATTGCTGCAATAAACTGATCATCTTGTACAAATAGAACATCCACAATATCAAGAGTGAATAAATATCTCGGTAATCATACATTTATGTCTACGGAAACACATTTCAACAAAATAGCACAACGATAAAACCAGTTTAGCTACAAAATGATAAAGATAATGCTCTTCTAACATTATAAATTGCTAGCAAAAGACATTGCACAACCTCGATCATGTGAACTTTGTAAACATGAACCTTGTAAACATGAACCGCAGAGTTACACGACCATTTGAATGAAGGCTCCAATGCTCAATCTTTTACGAGCTCTCAAAAGCATAGTTGCTGAAATACACCGATGTTGTTGCAATTACTTTGCTTGCCGAGGTTGCATGCTACAAAAGGCAAATTATAAACATTAGCCTCCTTTATGATACCAAATACTAAAATAACTGAGCATGTCATTAACACGACGCAAATCTGAACATCGAATCACAGTTTCATATAGTTGGCATAAAAGAATGAAACTAAAGTGTGTTTCCATTAAAACCTGCAAATGCCAACTGCAGACGAGAAAATATCACAATTCTGACAAAACATAGTTATCTTGCAATAGTCGGACCAATACCTGCACAATCAGTGCACATATATAAAAGGAACTCATAGCACAAACATTATATCTCCTTGTGAAAGCAATGGAATGATGAGGTTACACCATATATGTTCCGAATAGAACAAAACAGTAGCCTATAGCAGTACAGTAATTGATACAAGCAAAATAATTCCAAACATGAGATGAATCTCATAACAATAACAATCAAGGCATTTAATGTTGCTAGATATAAGTAAAGATTCTTGATGTTATAAACCAATGGAAATCAGCAACAGAGTTGGTGATAAACTCGTAAGCATATATTTTGTACAAGAGATGAAACAAGAACAAAGAGAGAACCAAAATAGTAGCAGCCGACGAACAATAAAACTAGCACTAGTATCATTCTTGTTAGAACTGATAAACAAGATATAAACATCATTGCATACCTGGCCCACTTCTAAACCTCACCATAGCAGTTAACTTATTTGGAGATTTTCAAATTGGATGAAAGCTGCAATGCATTGGCTAGCTTCTCCAAATAAAATATCCACGAAATTAAAAAAATCTTAAGAATATCACGGTAGAAATACATTTAAAGAATGATATTCAACAAGACACGGCTCAAGGGAAATGCAGAAGATAACAGTTTAGGTGCAGATTACACGTCAAGGTTTCCACATACTGCTTCAAAAATTCCATCAAAGATGAGAAGCCTGTCTTGTCAAAATATAAAATCTGCTGAATAATGCTATATAGATAAAAAGCTGCAATCAATTTTCTATCTTGTCCAAATAGAATGTTAAAATGTAGAATCTGAATGGTTATTTTGGAACAAATAATTTTGATATAGGGAATGGCATTCACCAATATATAACTAAATGGAAAAACACAAGATAATTACATCTAGGTTTCTAGCAGCATGTAACTACAGAATCCAGGAATTGATTTTGATATAAGCAAACATAGATATGCAAGAGGAATATCATGTCTCAAAACAAAAATATAACTAGTGGTCAATGAACAATAAAATTTGCACTAGTATATGTTTGAAAATGGAAAATCTTGCAACTATAATCAGACAGAAAATCCCACTATTTGAAGTTCACTTAAGTTTTTATATACACAAGTTATAATATTCATGCACACCTTGTTCATTTCCAAAATGGGCAGACCACATGCCGAATAATGCTTTAGCAAGAAGCCAAAAAAAAATATCTCAAAGAATATCTTGGTAAAATTACTTTTACTTTAGGGAATGATATTCACCAAATAGAACCCAACGCAACACATCACAATAAGCTATAGGATTCTACAGTATATAACTACAGATTTCATGAATAGATTTCGATATAAGCAAACAAGATGTAGAATAAGATTAGCAACTCTCATAAAAAAAACTACAAGTGGCGGTCGGTAAACAATAGGGATTGCTGTAGAGCATTTGAAAATGGAGAATTTCACAATAATAATTCATGGCATGAGTAGCTAATCTGATTAGACAATTCCACCAAAGTTTGATATCTGAAGTTAACTGAAGTATTTATATATGCACAAAATAATATATCAATGCATACCTTGTCCATTTCCAAATCTGGCCATTGCGGTTGATTTATTTGGGCAGAACATATGTTGAATAAGGATTAATAAAAGCTGCAAAAAATTGGCTGTCTTATCCAAATAGAATATCAACAAAATCAAAATTGAATTAATATCTCGGTAAAAATACTTCTCTTTCTGGGAATAATGTTCGCCATACACAACTCAACGAAAGTGAACATGGTAAAAGCAGTTTAGATACATATGATAAGATCTACTCTTCTAGCAGTAGAAATAGCTAGCAAAAGGCATTGCACAACCTTAAAAACTTTAATCAGACATAAAGATTATGAGACTACAAATTTGAGCTAAGCACCGCCATCTCAATGAAAACCTACTTGGTTACAAAAACGAACCGATGACTTAGGTACAACCATTTGAGTGATGGCTCCAATATTCGAGCTTTCCAGAGCATTTGAAGGTATAGTTGCTGAAATACACCAATGTTGTTGCAATTTCTGCACTTGTTGAGGTTGCTTGCACGCTAATGAGTTTGAATCCTAACCCAATAGGAGTATAGTTAGACCTGCAAAAGGCAAATAATAAACATTAGCCTCCTTTATGATACCAAATACTAAAATTACTAAAACATTAGTCACTAAGTTAACCGCAAACCTGGAAATCCCTGCAAAGGAAAAAAAACACCTTAAAAACATAAGAATTACAATTGAATATAAATGGCATAAAAGAAATAAGATAAAGTGTGCCTCCATTAACCTGCAGTTGCAACCTACAAACCTGAAAAACATCACAATTCTAATAAAACGTAACTATCTTCCAATAAAAGGACCAAAACCTGCAATATCAGTATATATAAAAGGGACTCACATCATAAACATTAAATAACTTAATCAGTGTTACAATCCGTAGATACTCTTTGTGAAAGCAATGGAATAATGCAGTTTACAGCTTGTATGTCACAAATTGAGCACTCTAAAAAATCAATAGTCCCCAACAATACAGCCATTGGTATAAGCAAAATAATTCCAAAGATGATATATTGGTCTCCTAACAATAACAATCAAGACATTTAATGTTGCTAGATATAACTAAAGATTCTTGATATGTTATAACTAAAAGAACTCATCAACAAAATTAATGATAAACTCGTACGCATATCCCAATAATACCGGTACCATAAGTTTGCCAAAGTTTCAAACGTCTAATAAGTTAGAAATTACATAATCCATATAACATATTCTAAATAAGACTCTTTAATGATAACCTACACCTCAAGATCTTACTCAACTCACTTTCAAGTCTCAACATAGTACCGCTACACTCCATTTTCATGGAAGACAACGGAAAAAGGAAAAATAAAAAAAAAGGTTAATCGCACAGAACCCCTGTAGTTTATCTCGCATAGCACTTATACCTCCTCCAGTAATTTATCAGCCCAACCACCTCGCCTGCTCATTGATTCAAACATTAAAAACACTCAAATTCAACTCAAAATCATTGTCTAATAGCTATAGAACTTGTTTGTGATGTTTAGATTAGAATTTGGGTTGTTTGTGCTAATATATCACATGAGGGGGTTATAGATGATATGCGTTGTAAACTACACAGGGCTTGTACAACCAACACAAAAAAGGATGAAAAAGGCAGGAAAATAAGCAAAGGAAATGGACATAACGAATGAACACTAGTTCATGTCCATGCCATCTCCAACTTGGCTGCAAATTGGCTTGACCGTGGAAAAAGCCCTCTCAAAAGGTGAAGGATGGGCCCCAAGCCTGCGCTTAGAAGCGCAGCCCTCAGAACTACTCTCGACTTCGAACTTCCTTCTAATTCCCCTCACTGCTTGCTCTTCAACCGGCGAGAGAGGGAAAACTTGCCCACTCACTCTGCAAAGAGAGCTATGGTTATCATATAAGATCCTCTGGTTACAATTTTTATCACAGATGTGTGTGATTCCTGTTAGTTTGCATCGGTACATGTTGCCAAAAATATGTTCATTTTGGCATCTGTGGTCACACTTGTGACTAGGGATTGGCCCCTCCCTGTTTAAGATAGTGGACAGAAAAATGACATTGCTGGGCTCGACTATCATGGGACTGCCAAATACCTCCATTTTGCTGGTCGGGTTGCTTCGTGAACTTTCGGCTAAAATTACCAAACAGAATCCTCAACTCTGCAGTTTAAGGGAAAATAAATGGATGAGAAGAGTTTTCCTCATGCCGGTCAATTCATTAAAGCAAATGCTAGATCAGCTCATCAACCTTGCCTCTCTTTAGTCAATCCATAAATCTAAAGGTTGGCACGCATACAAACAAGATAAAGAAGGAGGAAAAGCAACGAGCTCGAAGCTAAAAAAAACCCTTTTAGGCTTTCAGGTAAGTTGCAAATAAAGCGGATGCAAAGGGGTTATCTAGGTATATGAATTTGAATCCAAAGATATAATCTTCTATCCAAATTGGGTCACAAATTCACTTTACTAGGTATCTGAATCTGAGAGATGCCTATCAAAATACATGTGATTTGTTAATATAACGGCCGTCCTGCTCTAGAAACCTCTAAAATGGCTGATATTTCTCGCCAACGGATTGTAAGTTTTTAGGACAGCCATTTAGGTCCTGGTACTAACAATAGAACAAAAACTTTCAGATGTCACTCACAAAAAAACTGGCAAATTTTTACAACTAGTTGTTACAATACGGTGATAAATACAAATAGATCCACAACAAAGCAAACAGATTTAAGCAATTTACACGCATTTAAACCACTCCCTCTCCTCAATCAAGTACTTTTCACAGCAAACGCTCTTTGAAGGGGCAAAAAGCGCAAATAAAGCGCCCTAATAGTCATAATAGAGACATCCTAATCACTGATCGGCATCAAAAAGCTCAGATCCAAACAAAACCAAGCCCTAGTTTGCACCAAATCAAACCCTAACCCTAATTTATTCCCCACCAACACAAAATCAAATCGAAAGGGGGAGAAATCACTTACACGAGAGATAGCTAGCAAGCTGAAGAACCCTAACCCTAATCTCTCTCTCTCTCTCCTTCTCTCTCTCGCGACTCTTATCTCGAGCTCGGAGCCTGCAACTTAGCGCCACGTGCGATGCGAAACGAACCCGAAGGCAACGAAGGGGGCCGCTATAAATAAATCTCCACTACAATTTGCCGATAATGTTGATTTCATAACAGCAAACAGCGGTTCCAGATAATGAAAATTGGCCACGTTGGGAATGGCCGGTGGCGTTGCTGTTTGCTGAGGTGCAGTTGAGCTAAAGAGACACGTGTCGGTGGATGAATGGGGTTGACGTTTTCGCCGTGGCGAGAGAGTCGGCACGTGGCTGTATTTAATGATGGAGTAGCGTAGGGCGTCACTTGCCCCGCACGTGATAGAAAAAAATTTGCAAAAATCTTTAACGGGCTTTGACCCATGTACGCACCCCATGGCGAACGGTGGGGCCCTTGATAGGGAGCAAGTTGTGTATGGTGTGGAAATCGTGGGTTTAGGGTTTGTATTTTAATGGACGTGGCGCGTTGACTTTATCTACTGATGTCTATATCTTTAAGTGGGAAAGGACAGATTCGTGCTTTGATTTTTATATGAAGTAAGGCTTAAAATTCGAATTAAATTCTAAGGATAACAATTTTTTTTGGGGTCGGATGGAGGATGGGGGGTGGTTGATTACATTGATTAAAGGGGCAATCGGAAAAATAAATTTTATAAAATATAATAAGAATGTATATATATAGTAGTAAAAGGACACAGCTAGGTAAAGCAAATAATTTGTATCGTCTATAGTATGTTCTGCTATGGTTGTTGAGAGAGAACAATTCATGCTCAACCAACCCCTCCTTGTTTGGGAGGGTTTAAACATTCATGTAAGTTGATGGGCATGTGTTTTTTTCTTTTTGGGGCATTGGCCTATAAACCCTGGCCTATATGCTTATACACATCATACACAAGCACATATCACGCGCGCACATGGGCCCATGAATTTATACCTAAAGAGTTAAATTGTGGCTACTTGCCCACTAGAGGTCGAACTCCTAAACTCTTCCGAGGGAGGGAAGTGCCACACCAATTGAGTTGTTGCTCACCGGTGATAGGCATGCGGTTGTAACCCGTCCTCTTTTTTTTATTGTTATAAAGACGTGTTAAATTCGTGTTGGATGCTACTGATCATGTTAAAAGAAGCATTAGGCTATTATGGCTAGATCATCGGGAATAAGCTTTTAAAGTAAAGAATGATAGCCAATAATTAGCGGCCTTATGGCTTCCGTGGTTGAGTTATCCGTAAACTAGAAAAGGCACAAAAGTTTTATTTTCCAAGCCATATGCTGGCATTCTTTGAAAAATGACCATATTTTGAAGCCAGTTCTGTGTAATTTTTGGCTTAAAATTATACCACGGCCTGATGATGCTCAATATCGGTGATCTCCCATATCGTGACACGTGGCTGATGACGTGTCCCGAAGCCCGCAAGAAAGGATCAAGGACAGCACGTCGGAGGAACATCCGGGTCTGTGACCCATGGACGTGGCCGACCTTCTGGGCCGTCCACACCACTCCTATGCCCGTCTTGCAAACAACCGTTGGCTCGCCTCCGAGCCTCCTGCACCTTTGGCCTCCTCGGCCCTCTCAGCTCGCCTCCGGGCTACCACAGAACCAAGATAGCTCGGCCTTCCGCTCGGTCCCGAGGCCCCGCCGAGCTCATCTTCCTCGGTCCCTTCGACCGACCGACGGCATCATTCACAGGTGCTTCCGCCTCGCTACCGTGAATCTCTCCATGCACGAGATATCCGTTGCCCACGATCCCGCGTTCCATGCCATCACGATCCCCATTAACGAGCCTATCTCGCTATTAATGGGAGATCCCGCCCATCACGCGGGCATGACGTCGGGGGCGTAACGGCCGGCGTGATTCTCGCACCTGCCTGCCTGCTGCCACCGCTATATAAACACATCCTTCAGACGGTTCAAGTAAGTCACTTTCCACTCACTAGACCATTACTCTGCTCGGATTTCCTGTCTAACTTGATCATCGGAGGGTCCTCGGTGGTACAACCACCCCGGGACTTCCTTGCAGATAGCTCGGCCCCAACAACCTCAAACCCATTGATATCCACACACTTCATGAGCTATCCTCCAACTCAAATCTCGGCCGTCCATCATCGCCAACAGCAGATCAACGGAAGGTAACATCTTGACGCGATTCCACCCGCGTCAGCTGGCGCCGTCTGTGGGAACTCTTGATTCCACTCAACAAAGTTCATCTTCCGATCTTAACCCAATGGCGAGCGGTCACCACGACGATCCAAGCGCTAGCCGCCACCTCCCCCACAACGAAGGCGCAGACGAATCTCCTTCCCCGAACGCCATCAACGCCCTAGCCGCCCGGATAGATCGACTCGCGTCCGTCGTGGCCGCGCTCGTCCGTGTCCAAACTGCGGGGCAAGCTCCCCAGGTCGCCGCTCCCCCATCTTGGGACCGGGACCCCTACAGAGGGAGAGAAGACTCTGCTCATGTCGGCACTGCCGACCGCTGCCTCCCACGGCTACAGATCTTCCGAGCCAATATATTCTGCGACCCGCTGGGCCCCCCTGTCACGCCCCGCTTCCCAGAGTGCGCTAAGATAGGCACATGACAGAGCCAACCATGCTACCTGTGGCTAGGAAACATCCCTCCACAGTCACATTACGGCTGTCTAGAGATATCAAGAACAATAGAAATAAAATAAACTATCCAGTACATGTCCATGAACCAGAATAAACGAATCAAGAAATAATATGTGGAAGCAATAAATCCAAATAACAATAACAATCTGGAAGGTACGGAAATGACTAAACTAACTGGATACTAACAGGATCATCACTGCTCGGCCTGACGGCGGAAATACTCCTGATCAGCCTACGACAAAGGTAGAGGATCTGGGCCATGCAAAACCCAGACGTCAGTGCGTCGTAATATCAATAATAATATAATCAGGGGGTAACAAGTCATGCAGGAATGAGTATGAACAGTAATAAAAGTATAACAATAACACAAATAAGAAACAGTGAAGGGTATAAACACATGTGACGTGCGGTGAGTAATCTGAACTAAACTACTGGGTTAACTACTCTCAAGTCTTTGAAATTAATTTAATGAATCGTCGATGTAACTCAATAGTATCCCGTGCGTACCCGGGACCACGGTCCAGACTCTCAGGGCTGAATCCGAGACGTGCCGCTAAGCACAAACAGGAAACATGTACAGACGAATGATGTCAGCAGCATCATTTCGGGACTGGCCTAGCCCCCAAAACTGATCAGTATAAGCGTTGAACTGTTGAGTTACAAGTCAGGTTTCATCATTGATTTCCCCGTACCCCCAAGTTATGTGTTCAAGTCAGGTATTGATAAATCTGAAGTTAATGCCAACACTGGATCAAGCAGGAACAAGTTTGTTTATACAGACAACGGGATATGTCCATCGGGACAACATGTCAGGATTGTCGGCATTAGAAACGGGATCAGGTAACATGTCAAGTGGTGATATATCAGGTCATGTCAGGTAGTATACATGTATCAAGTCATGTCAAGTAGTGGTGTATCAGGTCATGTCAAGCAGTGCACAGGTGTCAAACGGGTGCTCATAATTGAACTGTAGCAAGTATTGAATCAAGGTAAAAGTACGGATGTACAATAAAAGAATGGATGCACAAATATCGATCAGGGGTCACATCATGACTAAGTAGGATGCACAATCATCAAGCATGGTGCACTAATACAATAGTAACATGAAATAATATGGTCTCAGCGTGCAACTAGATATGTAATAAACCGTACGGATACAGACGGATACTATAAAACTGTAAATCGGTAAAATTTGCTGAATATTAAAACACAAGAACTGTTATTTATTAAATAGATATTGACATAATAATATTAACATGGATAACATATTTAAACCGATTAATAACTATAAAAGTGGTATTGATTAACCATGCACAAGAAAGTTCTGTTCAGAAATTCAGCGTCACCCTGATTTGTAAAATAGCTTTAAAATAACAAACGTTCTCCAAAAAGGACGTGTTTTATACCAAAACAAAGATAATTCAATAAGGTTTTCATTTTTATAAGTTGAAATATCTCAGGTTTTTCCTACAAAAAGTTATGAACATTCGAAGTTGAAAGTTTGCTGCCGGAATTTCCCTGGACAGCAGTTTGGAGATATTTTCATTTGCATTTTACGTTATTTAAACAATTTATTTTGCAAGTAAATAATTCATAGAGTTATAGTATTCTGAGTTAGTTTCGTAATGAACTAAAGAACGTATACTAATGATTTTTCTATGATTTATAATGAATTTTATAAGGTAATGTGTACAGTAAATTTCATATTTGTCGTATCCGCTTTGCAACGACGTTTCATGTGTAAACTATAATATTTTCAAACTATATTTTGTATAACATTATAAAATGAAGATTATAAACTAACTAAATATAATAATAAGAAATATTACGACGATATATATTTTAAATGATATGGATGCAAACGGGTATCCGAAAACGGTCAAACTTTAATATGGATATACAGTGCAATCAACATGTGATATTTTTATTCGTATGGATGCAAAATAAGATACATAGCATGTAGTAAGATGAATTAGCATGCGACTAGATATGTAAATATTTATATGGATGCATACGGATGTCCGAAGACAGTCGAACTGTAAAATGGTAATGTGGGATGCATAACTAAAGATTATGTGATGTTATTATTCAAATGGGTGCAATATATTGTAGTCTAGCATGTAACAAGATAAATTTGCATGCACTAGATACGAAATAAATTGTACGGATGCAAACGGACGTCGTAAAACTGTAAAACTATAACATGGGATGCATAATTTTAAATACATGTATTATATTTATTCAAATGGATGTAAATATAGTAACATAGCATGTAGCAAGGTAAACTTGCCTCGATCGAATCACACGAAGGATACGCACGGCACGTCCGACATCGGTCAATCGTCGCAACGCACACGCGGCACACGGGACGGGTCCAGGCAAGGCAAGAGAGTGATCACATAGACAGGGTACGTTCACTGGATCACTCGGATCGTCAGCGACAAGCACGGCTCCGCGGTGATCACCGGAATCAAGAAACAAGATCAAGAAAAAGAAAGAAGAAAGAAGAAAGAAGAAGAAGTAAGAAGAAGAGGCTGTGTATTAAATAAGGAAAGAAAAAAAAATTTAATAAATAAAATATATATAAATATATATATGCACAAGAGAGAGAGAGAGAGAAAGGGGTTGTTAGTTTGTTAGGAAATTAGTTTAGATTTAAATTTAAAAAATCTTTTATTAGTTAACTAAATTTTAATCTGTATCAGTTTATAAAATTAATATTATATAAATAAAATTTGATATTCTGGTAAATACAAACATAGTCCAAAACATGCCCGGGTAGGGTCTAAAATTCAGTTTTAAAATACGAAAAATATACATGTCGACCAAAATTAAAGTTGGATATCCGGGTAACGAAAATGCATACCCCCAAGAACGGATGCACGCACGTGCGCGTAGCCATCCAAACAAGTCTGTTTCACTGAACGGGACGAGAACAAGATGCGCGGATACTACCACGGGGTTAGGGGTATCATGCAGGCCATGCAATGTATTTTTAAAATATTTTATGTGACTTAAATTGTTATATTGTAAAATTGCAAATGCTAGATAAAATGCGAGTATGCAATATACATGAAAGTGCACAAGTCTACGTAACAAGTCAGGATAATTCATAAATATGAACCAAGACAGGTTTCAAGCAAGCGGGTCGGGTCGGATGCTAATACAGATGTCAGATATACTACTTGCACCCAAAGCACGATAAATCAGGAAAATACTATAAATAAAGAAATACGAGAACTGGAATTGGTATAAATGAACTAGGGTGTTACATTATACCCAACTACAAAAGAATTTCGTCCTCTAAATTCCAAGAACAAGGAAAGATAAACAATCATGAAACTACAAGAATAGGTGTGGAAATTTCTGTCGAATCTCGTCTTCTCGTTCCCAAGTCGATTCTCCATGCGAGCGATTTCCCCAAGAAACAAGTACGAGAGGGATAACCTTGTTCTTAAGGACCTTTTCTCTTCAATCAACAATCGACATCGGTCGTTCCTCAAAAATTAAATCATCCCTTACAGTCAGCTCCGAATGATCCAGCACGTATGTTTCATCTCGAACATACTTACGGAGTTGAGATACATGAAACACGTCATGAACATTCGCCAAAGATTGTGGTAACGCCAATCGATAAGCCACTTCTCCAACACGCTCCATAATCTCGAAAGGCCCCACGAATCGAGGACTAAGCTTGCCTCGACTCCGAAAAACGAATCACTCCTCTAGTCGGTGATATCTTCAAGAATACCAGATCACCAACAGAGAACTCTAGAGGTCTTCTCGATGTGTCGGCCCAACTCTTCTGCCGATCTTGTGCTGCCTTTATGTGATTCCGGATAGTATTAACTTTCTCTACTGTTTGCACGATCAAATCCGGTCCCAACAATCTTCGCTCTCCAACATCATCCCAACAAACAGGTGAGCGACACTTACGACCATACAACGCTTTAAATGGAGCCATCTGAATAGTCGCCTGAAAGCTGTTATTGTAAGAAAACCCCACAAGTGTAGATGATCCTCCCATGAACCCTTGAAGTCTAACATGCAAGCTCTCAACATGTCTTCAAGAGTTTGGATCGTTCTCTCCGACTGGCCATCTGTTTGAGGATGATAAGATGTGCTAAACTTCAATCGAGTCCCCAAACTTTCCTGTAAACTCCTCCAGAAGTGTGATAAGAATCGGGTGTCACGATCGGACACGATACTCACAGGTACTCCATGCAATCTTACAATCTCCTGCATGTACCGTTCTGCCAACACTTCCGTTGATTGACCAACTCGAAATGGTATGAAATGAGTTGTCTTGGTCAATCGATCAACAATCACCCAAACTGCATTGTTGCCCTTTTGACTCCGCAGTAAAGCTGTCACGAAATCCATGGTTATATGAACCCACTTCCATTGAGGAATCAGAAGTGATTGCAATAAACCAGCAACCCTTTAATGTTCAGCCTTAACTTGCTGACACACCAAGCATTTCGCTACAAAGCGAGCAATCTCCCTTTTCATGCCTTCCCACCAGAAATGCTGTCTTAGATCGCGGTACATCTTCATGCCTCCTGGATGTACGGAATACACGGAACTGTGTGCCTCTTTCATAACTTCTTCGTGAATATCTCCTTTTGGGACACACAAACGGCTACCATATCGCAACGAACCATCTTCATGAATTAACAAATCTGTTCGAAGTCCAGCTTCAACCTGTTCTCGAAACTTCTGCAATCTTGGGTCCTGTGACTGCGCTGCTTTATTATTATCGATCAACGACGACTGTACGTGCAGCTGCATCAACTGTCTCGAAGAATGCGGTAACACAATCTCCAACTCGAATCTCCGAAAGTCTTCGATAAGCTCCTTCTGTGCAGTCAACATCCGAATTGCTGGCAACCGACTAAGCGCATCCGGCACAATATTAACTTTTCTCGGATGGTACTTAAGATCAAGATCGTAGTCAGCCATCAGCTCTAACCATCTACGCTACCTCATGTTAAGCTCTTTCTGTGTGAACACGTACTTCAGGCTTTTGTGATCGGTGAATACTTCAACCCTTTCGCCCAATAAGTAGTGTCTTCAAATCTTCAAAGCGAAAATCACAGCTGCTAGCTCCAAATCATGAGTTGGGTAATTCTTCTCATGGATCTTCAACTGTCTCGATGCGTAAGCTATAACCTTCCCATGCTGCATCAAAACACATCACAAACCTTTCCCAGATGCGTCGCTGTGAATCACCAATCCTCCGGAACTGTCTGGTACGGTCAAAATAGGAGCGGTTATCAACCTTTGCTTCAACACCTCAAAAGCTGACGCACATTTATCCGTCCATACAAACGGTACTTTCTTACGTGTAAGCTTGGTCAAAGGCTCAGCCAAACGAGCAAAATTCTCCACGAAACTTCTGTAATAGCCGGCAAGTCCAAGAAAACTTCTCATCTGTGCTATGTTCTTCGGAATCGGCCAATCTCGAACTGCTGCAATCTTCTTAGGGCCAACAGCGATTCCATCTCCAGATACAACGTGTCCCCAAAAACTTCACTTCTTCAAGCCAAAACTCGCACTTGCTCATCTTTGCATACAATCTTTCTTGCCTCAATATCTGCAGTGCGATCTTCAAGTGTTCTGCATGCTCTTCATTGCACCTCGAATACACCAGAATATCATCCATAAACACCACAATAAACTGGTCCAAGAACGGTGAAAGGATTCGGTTCATCAAGTCCATAAATATCGCCGGTGCATTCGTGACTCCGAATGGCATCACTAAATACTCGTAATGTCCATACCGAGTTCGGAACGCAGTCTTGCAAATATCCTCTGATTTAACTCGGACCTGATGATATCCGGATCGCAAATCCAGCTTCGAGAATACCCTCGCGCCACTAAGTTGCTCGAACAATTCGCCAATGCGAGGGATCGGGTACTTGTTCTTAATAGTCACCCGGTTTAATTCTCGATAATCGATGCACATCCTCCTTGTGCCATCTTTCTTCTTTACTAGAAGAACTGGAGCTCCCCAAGGTGAATTGCTGCTGCGAATCCAACCCTTCTCAAGTAATTCGGTAACCTGCTTCTTGACTTCTTTCAACTCCACTGGTGCCATCGGATAGTACACCTTTGAGATTGGCGCTGCACCAGGAACAAGATCGATCGTGAACTCCACATCTCGTTTTGGCGGTAAACCCGAGATGTCCTCGAACACGTCTATGAACTCTCGAACCACAGCTGGCGCTTCCTCCTTATCAACTTCCATTGTCGAAAGAACCTGTTTGTCGGCCTAGCTCTAAACTCAACTGGCCCGACAGAACTGCTACCTCCTGCAAAACAAACTCCGGATGTCCGGAAATCTAGAAAATCACTTTCTTTGCCCTACAATCAATGTGAGTATGGAAAGTGCTGAGAAAGTCCATTCCCAAGACAACATCATAGCTGCCGGTATCAATCACCAAGAAATCTGCAAAACATGAACTGGTAAGTAATGAAACTGAGAGAACCAAGGTAATAAAACGACCATGGAACAAGGAAATGAACTCAAGACCAGGACTCCAAGTTACTTAAATAGAGTACCGCATTGTAACCATTGTGGCAGTTCATGGGTACAATCACATAACTCCGTTCAATTCGCCCAAATACTAATATCAGAATAGAAAGAAACAATAGGGAACCAGAAGGTTTCAAGTCGAGATGCAAAGTTGTTTTCATATCGTCAAGACAAAGGATCAAGAGAAAAATAAGATTCAAGAATCACGATAACAATGTGGCAGGACATGTTCCTAATCATGAGTATTCTGATTCGTGTATTGGGTCCAATAACCAACTACAAAAGAATCAAACCCGATTAACCTAAATCCTATGGCTCTGATACCAAACAAACCCTGTCACGCCCCGCTTCCCAAAGTGCTCTAAGATAGGCACGTGACAGAGCCAACCATGCTACCTGTGGCTAGGAAACATCCCTCCACAGTCACATTACGGCTGTCTAGAGATATCAAGAACAGTAGAAATAAAATAAACTATCTAGTACATGTCCATGAGCCAGAATAAACGAATCAAGAAATAATATGCGGAAGCAATAAATCCAAATAACAATAACAATCTGGAAGGTACGGAAATAACTAAACTAACTGGATACTAACAGGATCATCACTGCTCGGCCTGAAAGCGGAAATACTCCTGATCAGCCTGCGACAAAGGTAGAGGATCTGGGTCATGCAAAACCCAGACGTCAGTGCGTCGTAATATCAATAATAATATAATCATGGGGTAA
The DNA here is from genome assembly GCA_030015575.1 of Agapanthus africanus. Lineage (NCBI taxonomy): Eukaryota > Viridiplantae > Streptophyta > Magnoliopsida > Asparagales > Amaryllidaceae > Agapanthus > Agapanthus africanus. The sequence goes on from CM057337.1 coordinate 999,162,678, forward strand.
CAAGTCATGCAGGCATGAGTATGAACAGTAATAAAAGTATAACAGTAACACGAATAAGAAACAGTGAAGGGTATAATCACATGTGACGTGCGGTAAGTAATCTGAACTAAACTACTTGGTTAACTACTCTCAAGTCTTTGAAATCAATCTAATGAATCGTCGATATAACTCAATAGTATCCCGTGCGTACCCGGGACCACGGTCCAGACTCTCAGGGCTGAATCCGAGACGTGCCGCTAAGCACAAACATGAAACATGTACAGACGAATGATGTCAGCAACATCATTCAGGGACTGGCCTAGCCCCCAAAACTGATCAGTATAAGCGTCGAACTGTTGAGTTACAAGTCAGGTTTCATCATTGATTTCCCCATACCCCCAAGTTATGTATTCAAGTCAGGAATTGATAAATCTGAAGCTAATGCCAACACAGGATCAAGCAGGAACATGTTTGTCTATACAGACAACGGGATATGTCCATCGGGACAACATGTCAGGATTGTCGGCATTAGAAACAGGATCAGGTAACATGTCAAGTGGTGATATATTAGGTTATGTCAGGTAGTGTATATGTATCAAGTCATGTCAAGTAGTGGTGTATCAGGTTATGTCAAGCAGTGCACAGGTGTCAAACGGGTGCTCATAATTGAACTGTAGCAAGTATTGAATCAAGGAAAAAATACGGATGTACAATAAAAGTATGGATGCACAAATATCGATCAGGGGTCACATCATGACTACGTAGGATGCACAATCATCAAGCATTGTGCACTAATACAGCAGTAACATGAAATAATATGGTCTCGGCGTGCAACTAAATAAGTAATAAACCGTACGGATACAGACGGATACTATAAAACTGTAAATCGGTAAAATTTGTTGAATATTAAAACACAAGAACTATTATTTATTAAATAGATATTGATATAATAATATTAACATGGACAACATATTTAAACCGATTAATAAATATAAAAGCGGTATTGATTAACCATGCACAAGAAAGTTCCGTTCAGAAATTCAACGTCACCATGATTTGTAAAATAGCTTAAAAATAACAAACTTTCTCCAAAAGGGACGTGTCTTATACCAAAACAAAGATAATTCAATAAGATTTTTATTTTTATAAGTTGAAGTATCTCAGGTTGTTCCTACAAAAAGGTATGAACATTCGAAATTGAAAGTTTGCTGCTGGAATTTCCCTGGACAGCAGTTTGGAGATATTTTCATTTGCATTTTACGTTATTTAAACAATTTATTTTAGAAGTAAATATTTCATAGAGTTATAGAATTCTGAGTTAGCTTCGTAACGAACTAAAGAACGTATACTAATGATTTTTCTATGATTTATAATGAATTTTATAAGGTAAGATGTACAGTAAATTTCAGATTTCAATTTCATGTGTAAACTATAATATTTTCAAACTATATTTTATATAACATTATAAAATGCAGATTATAAACTAATTAAAGATAATAATAAGAAATATTACGACGATATATATTTTAAATGATATGGATGCAAACGGGTATCCGAAAACGGTAAAACTTTAATATGGATGTAGAGTGCAATCAACATATGATATTTTTATTCATATGGATGCAAAATAAGATACATAGCATGTAGCAAGATGAATTAGCATGCGACTAGATATGTAAATATTGATATGGATGCATACGGATGTCCGAAGACAGTAAAACTGTAAAATGGTAATGTGGGATGCATAACTAAACATTATGTGATGTTATTATTCAAATGGGTGCAATATATTGTAGTCTAGCATTTAACAAGATAAATTTGCATGCACTAGATACGAAATAAATTGTACGGATGCAAACGGACGTCGTAAAACTGTAAAACTATAACATGGAATGCATAATTTTAAATACATGTATTATATTTATTCAAATGGATGTAAATATAGTAACATAGCATGTAGCAAGGTAAACTTGCCTCGATCGAATCACGCGACGGATACGCACGGCACGTCCGACATCGGTAAATCGTCGCAACGCACACGCGGCACGCGGGACGGGTCCAAGCAAGGCAAGAGGGTGATCACACAGACAGGGTACGTTCACTGGATCACTCGGATCGTCAGCGACGAGCACGGCTCCGGCGGTGATCACCGGAATCAAGAAACAAGATCAAGAAAAAGAAAGAAGAAAGAAGAAGAAGAAGTAAGAAGAAGAGCCTGTGTATTAAATAAGGAAAGAAAAAAATTAAATAAATAAAATATATATAAATATATATGCAGAGGAGAGAGAGAGAAAGGGGTTGTTAGTTTGTTATGAAATTAGTTTAGATTTAAATTTAAAAAATCTTTTATTAGTTAACTAAATTTTAATTTGTATCAGTTTATAAAATTAATATTATATAAATAAAATTTGATATTCTGGTAAATACAAACATAGTCCAAAACATGCCCGGGTCGGGTCTAAAATTCAGTTTTAAAATACGAAAAATATATATGTCGACCAAAATTAAAGTTGGATATCCAAGTAACAAAAATGCATACCCCCAAGAACAAATGCACGCACGTGCGCGTAGCCATTCAAACAAGTCCGTTTCACTGAACGGGACGAGAACAAGATGCGCGGATGCTACCACAGGGTTAGGGGTATCATGCAGGCCATGCAATGTATTTTTAAATTATTTTATGTGACTTAAATTGTTATATTGTAAAATTGCAAATGCTAGATAAAATGCGAGTATGCAATATACATGAAAGTGCACAAGTCTACGTAACAAGTCAGGATAATTCATAAACATGAACCGAGACAAGTTTCAAGCAAGCGGGTCAGGTCGGATGTTAATACAGATGTCAGATATACTACTTGCACCCAAAGCACGATAAATTAAGAAAATACCATAAATAAAGAAATATGAGAACTGGAATTGGTATAAATGAACTAGAGTGTTACACCCCCACAGTTCAACACCGAGGTCCGTCGCCAGAGCGCCTCGCCCCGAGCCCATGTACGTCCCTGTCCTTCCGAGGAGATGTCGGTCAGTTCGCCTGCTCCCAGGCATGACCGGCACCCCCTCCCTCGACGGGGTCGTACGGACGGGACTCGTCGCGGCACCTCGAAGACTACCTTGCCAGGGGACGTAAGGAACCTCATCGAGAGGAACCAGGACCGCGACCAAACGTAGGTCTCCAATGGCAGAGGCCAAAGATTATAATGTGCCGAATCTTCAGGATACCACGGCCGACTCGATGCCCTCAAAAAGAAGATCGAGGGCATGCATCGATAAGGTCGCCACTCGAGCGATGGGGCTAAATACGCCGCCGACTCGCTCACAAAGCCCTTCACCAAGGAGCTTCTCGCCGTCCATATCTCCTCCCGGAACAAGCCCCCCAAGGTCTCGCTCTTTGACGGGAAGTCAGACCCGAAGGACCATCTGGACGCGTTCACGGCCGGGATGAGCTTCCAAGACAACTCTGACGCCGCCTGTCACGCCCCGCTTCCCAAAATACGGAATACGAGGGGTTGACAAGGCCAGCCATGCTCCTACGGTCAAGGAAATATCCTGCCGTAGTCACACTTCGGCTTCTAGTTTTTCATAGTAAACAGTAAATGATGCGCAGGTAATGAGAAATGCAGTAACTGAATGAAACAATGTAAAGAACTGACCTGTGGGGAAAATAAAAGAATATAACTCTGGATAGCAAGTCGAGGTGCCTGTGATATACGTCTAGTCCTGGTCCAGGCTAAATCTTCTCCTCACACTGAGCATGCATACTCAGGTCGTCAGAGCGACACAATAGCAATATAATATATGAAATCATGTGACAATTCTAACAGTGATAATAGATATATATAACAGTAAATCAATGACGGTATAGGTATGAACATGCAGTAATCAATGCAGCGGAACAGTAAAAGCAGTAGTATGATGTGCCACGTATGTCAACACAGTGAGTAAGTATGTCGATGCTATCATCCCTACCAGTCTCTAAGTCTCACTGTACATGTCACTAAACCTAACGTCAGTTCAAGTGTGAGAGTCAACCACTCGCGAGTGTCCTTGTTCAGTTGATAAAACTGCACATTTAATATGACATTTTTCCTACTATTATTATATAATAAAAGGTGTTTATTATAATATATGATACATATGAGGGTTTATCTGTAAAAATACTATTTTCATGTGTTTATATATTATAAATAACATTTTGTAGGAAAAAGTAAGCATATAATATCCATGTAACATTTGGCCCATTTAAATATGCTTACCTTATTAAATACCTTTGACCAATTCTTAATGGTTAAGTTATTATCTCAATATAACAAACTCTACTAAATATAATTTGTTGAGATATTGTGCAGAATTTGCAGGGCTAAAATCAAGAAAATCAAAGTTGGCAAATCAAATCTACCAAAGATATTCAAGAAACTAATTCTGATAGAAATGTAGAAAAGATTTTCAAAGTCTAGATACTCAAAAGGTTACCAAGTGTTACAGATATGAAGTTACAAAAATTAGAGGTCATGATCTCACCAAAAGGGGGTGGATCCGCGGCCAAACCTATCCAATGGTCGCGATTCCGCCGTGGATTTGAAGAGTTGAGATATGGGATTGTGGTGGTTAGGATCCTAACAACTAGTTTCCATATTAGGAAACTAGGGTTCTGGCTCTGTGATTATAAATAAGGACCGAGAGCCTCTTGGAAAAATCATCAAGCCGAAGAGATCACGAAGCTCCCGACGCTTACGCATCCAGGCTGATCATCGACTGTTCGACTACCTCCTTAGGAAAGATCGAGAAGCAACTAGTTTGTAATCATTTTCTACGGATTAAAGTGTAGTTTGTTCAAGTGATTAATAAAGGTAGTTATTTTATTTAATTATTTTTGCATCTTACATTATGTTTTCCCTCTCTCTCTTTTCATCTTCTTCTCCTAACATGCGCGAGTAATTCTCCGCTTGTTAGGGTTCGTAGGATTAGGGTAGGCTAATAGACGATGAAAATAATTAAACCCTTTTTAAGTCCTATAAAGTTTAGGAACTTTATCAAAAGAATCATTAACATCCTAATCGGACGCGGTAGCAATTCTTTGCTAGTTCCGACCGCGATTAGAGATTAGATTAATGATTGTTTTGGTAAAGGCTAGATATGAACGGAGTTCCGTGTCGAGATAAGGGTTAAGAGTGGGATTCTTTTTCCCTCCAGAAACCCTAATCTACACGCATCACCGTCGTTCTAGTTCTAAATCTATTAATGGATAAAAATGGTAACTTTTAATTAATCGTCCATAACTACTAAATCCTAGCGAACCCTACAAGCCCTTTTATTATATTAATTACATCTTTAAAATAATCTAGATCTATATTTTACATTCTTGTTTAACGTAGATCTAGAAAGCATTCTATAAAATTCTTTATCCCTCCTCTCTTTCTCAACACATCTAAAGTAAAAGTAAAAGGTTCCACGTTTCCCTGAGGACGACCCGTACTCATCTCGGTCTAGCTACACGCGACACCGTTATTGATTGCGGTTAACAACTACAAACACTTTTTCGTATCAATCAAATGGCGCCGTTGCCGGGGAAACGTGCGTAATTTTTTATTTTTACTATTTGTGTTGAATTCTTAGACGAGTCATATTATTATTAAAACAAAACTGCAAATTGTATATTTAACGATTATTGTGTGAATTTTTGCGAGGAAATCTGGAGTCACGGACTTGAGGAAACAGGAGATCTAGGGTTCACACTTCTCTGGTAAGATTCTAACTCCCTTCTCTCTCCTCTAAAATCCAATAAAATCTATTTTCTGCAGGATTCTTTGCAAAATATCGCCGCTCAAAAATCTTTTTGCAAAGTTTTGTTTTTCGGTTTGTTTTTGCATATTTTAATACGGATCTTTAAGGGGCAATGACCAAATCAAGATTAGGTGGGGATTTCATCACCCTTCCTAAGCCCCACAAATCACAAACCAAGCATATAGATCAACTCTTCATTAATTTAAAAAATATCTAGACCAGACTCTAAGGACTGTCGCGCTCAATAAGGACAGAGGAAGGTCGTGGGTAATCTATTGTTTATCCGCATTACTTTTGTAGTGCCTAGACAAGTGTGTCGAAGGCTAGTGGTTTTTAATTAGGCCAACGACGTGGTTCCTTCCTACTTACCTGGCACTTACCTGGCTACAAGGGTAGTACGGAGGCGGTAGAGGATTTATCCTGCGGCTTGTCCTTTGGAAGTCTACGAGCGGTCTAGAGACTGGACCTAGGTAACCATAGTTCTAGGGTTGTGCATTTTTGTGATTTGTCTAAATCCGTCCCTTTTTTTAAAACAAACCAATTACTTTCTCTCCTTTTTACCCCTTCCCCCTTCTTCTCTTCTTATAATGGGTGACCTAAACAGAAGAACACTTGCCGAGCTTTGCTGTCCACAACCAGATGTCTCTTGTTTTCGAAATCCCTTCGGTATACCGTCCGGCTCTTCCATGTCCTTAAGAGATCATATAGAACAAGCAAGAAGAAACAGTTGGCCACCTCAGTCTAGGTCTTATCAACCGTATCCTAATCCTACACCTGTTTCAGTTCATACCCAGAGTGAGGAAGCCCCTAGACGAATGTCCATTGCTGAGCACATAGCTAGGTCTAGAGGCCAAAGTTTCAACCCGGACCAATATCAACCATCACCACCACTGTCCGGAGAAGAGTTTGATATGCGGTTTGTATATAGCCAACCAACCAACCCATATCAATATTCTTCTTATCATAATATTGATCCTACTCCTACCCAAGTTCAGCAACCATTCTGTTCCTATCAATCCAATCCGACTTTTCCACCTACTCTAGACAGTTCTTCTAATCAGTCATTTGAGAGTTTTAATTATCCACAGGAATTTCAATCTTATACTGAAACCCCTTATCAACCCAAGACTAGTCTGGAGCAGACATTAGAAAAATTTATGGAACTGACGAATCAAATTATGAAGGATTTGCGTAGTATGACAGAACTGTACACCCTTCCTAATCAAACCTCCCCATTCCAAACTGAACTCCACAACTCCAGTTTCATAGATTCATCAAGTACAATGTCTGATAAGTTGTGTGACTTTGTAGTGTTTGATTTACCCAACTGTGAAGGGTCCCTTTCAAGTGAAACCATACCCAACCCTTGTGATCTCTACACCTCCACTCTTGAACCAAAACTGATTGAAAACCATACTTTTGATGAGGAGTTTGAGAATTTTAACCTTCACTTGAATGAGGTGATTGACGTTGGGGATATTTTGATTGATGAACCCGAAATTTTGGATAATTTTATCCCACCAATTCATCGATTCTTTTCACTTCCTTGTGGTCATCATCTTGAGCCTTTAATTCTTCCCGAATCCCAAATATGTCTTGAAATTGATGATAAAGGTATACCCGAAGATCAGATCGAAATACAGCCTCCATCTTCCATATCTGGTTCAGCAACACTCGACACACCAATTTGTTTACCCATTTCACCTTCTACTTTCTCCGGTTCTTCTTCTGTTCCTATAGTTTCAGTGAGTTTTGATAAATCACAATCCGTTAATTCAAGTTCAGTAATACCAGAAATTCAACTTGATTTGGATATTTTTGAAAAAGAGGTAGATGAGTTTTTCGAGTCCTCTACCTTAGTGATTTTTTATGAATCAAGTAGAATAAATTCTGGCATAAAACTCTTTGACAGCAAAATGTTCAATCACACCATTGATAAAAGTTTTGAAGAACTTTTTGCTGACGAACTTGAATTTTTAAACAATATGGATTTTGTGATTGATCAATCTCCACCTATAGAGGTTGAACCGTCACCATTCCTTCTTCCTAATCATTCACATTCATCCTCATTCTTTCTTTTCTCTAAATTCAAACCCTTTCCTGACCACCTTTTATCCCTTCCCCACTTTTTCTTGACTCGATACAACACATTCTTCCACCAACCTATACGATATACTGATAAAATCCTTGAATGGTTGGTGTTGACTTTTAGTCTTTGTAAAGTCTTACTTTGACCAAATGACTCACCCCCTCTTAAAATGCTTCGTATTGTCTAACTCATGTTTGAGGGGGGCATATTTTTGGCTCTTGATCATAACTTTTATGAGCCAAAAATAAGTTTGGGGGAGGATTTTCACTTTCATATATTCTTGCCCCCATTAATAATTTCCTCCCAAGTCTACAGGTTTTTTGAGCTTAACGGATGACATCAGTGAGGACACTGCTGTAAACAGGTTTGGGGGAGGTTTGTGCTTATTTACACATCAATTTGCATCATATTTTGCATAAGCACAACATTTTCAAAAAAAATTTTAAATTTTTTTTTTCTTTTATAACAAAAGAGTAGAAAGTGAAAAATTACATCCAAAAGATAGGAATAGTTTAAGAAAACCAAGAAAATTAGAAGTTTTCTTAAACGAACTAGTAATAAGTAGTTATGAGCTGTTGTCCCAAGGGTTAGTAAGATGAAGGAAGTCACTAATCTGAGGATAAAAATAAGTCTGAAAAATAGTCCCTATTCTGGAAGCCAAACAGTTGAATGTTGATACCCTACTATATGCACTTACACACGTCTTGAAACTCGGGATAGTAGAGGATACCTTGAAATGCTCTTGTCTAAAAGCCAAAGTATGAAGGAAATAAAAGAAAATGAAGAAAATATAAAAATGGTGAAAAGAAAAAATGAACACTGGTTTTGTTATCGCCAAGGCAGCAATAAAAAAATATAGCGAGGGTGCTTCATCACCTAGTGTCCTAAGGCCAACTGGTCTGGGAGTCACTGCTAAGCCTCAGGTGGTGCAAGACGAGAAAAATATTATCACCTAATCAGCAAGCACATGAGTAATCGGTCGTTTAGTACCTCAAGAAGTATTAACGGTCGCATGAAAATGTGTGAGCAAATCTAAATATTCATCAAGTTAAAAAGTGCTGAGGTAGATGGACAAGAGTATGATAGCTTGAATTGAATTCTCCGAGTGTAGGGATGTCCATTTCACACACGTAGGGGTATATGATTGATGTTTGGATGAAAGGTAGGAATGAAGAATAAAGACGATATTTTATTGAGGGATGATGTGATTTCTAACATCTTTTCATGACTATTAAGATAGGGCTCATAACAACTGAAAAGCTAGTGTAGTTGGAAACTCTTATTTTCAAAGTCTTTTTTTATGGTTCTTATCTTTATATGTAAATTTCACCATCTCTCTTTTATTATAGGATTTTGTGGGTGTAATCCGCTGAAAACCCTCAGGAGACAACACTCCTCCTACTAGGGACACCTAGAGGTTTAACGGCTTGTTGCATATGCTCAGTGCAATCGTGTTGCCTACGAAAGTGTGCTTAGTTTTCTCCTTTCTTTTTCTCCTTCTCTTGAATAAACTAGTCTGCTCGGGACGATCAAAGATAAGTTTGGGGGTATTTGTTCAGTTGATAAAACTGCACATTTAATATGACATTTTTCCTACTATTATTATATAATAAAAGGTGTTTATTATAATATATGATACATATGAGGGTTTATCTGTAAAAATACTATTTTCATGTGTTTATATATTATAAATAACATTTTGTAGGAAAAAGTAAGCATATAATATCCATGTAACATTTGGCCCATTTAAATATGCTTACCTTATTAAATACCTTTGACCAATTCTTAATGGTTAAGTTATTATCTCAATATAACAAACTCTACTAAATATAATTTGTTGAGATATTGTGCAGAATTTGCAGGGCTAAAATCAAGAAAATCAAAGTTGGCAAATCAAATCTACCAAAGATATTCAAGAAACTAATTCTGATAGAAATGTAGAAAAGATTTTCAAAGTCTAGATACTCAAAAGATTACCAAGTGTTACAGATATGAAGCTACAAAAATTAGAGGTCATGATCTCACCAAAAGGGGGTGGATCCGCGGCCAAACCTATCCAATGGTCGCGATTCCGCCGTGGATTTGAAGAGTTGAGATATAGGATTGTGGTGGTTAGGATCCTAACAACTAGTTTCCATATTAGGAAACTAGGGTTCTAGCTCTGTGATTATAAATAAGGACCGAGAGTCTCTTGGAAAAATCATCAAGCCGAAGAGATTACGAAGCTCCCAACGCTCACGCATCCAGGCTGACCATCGACTGTTCGACTACCTCCTTAGGAAAGATCGAGAAGCAACTTGTTTGTAATCACTTTCTACGGATTAAAGTGTAGTTTGTTCAAGTCGATTAATAAAGGTAGTTATTTTATTTAATTGTTTTTGCATCTTACATTATGTTTTCCCTCTCTCTCTTTTCATCTTCTTCTCCTAACATGCGCGAGTAATTCTCCGCTTGTTAGGGTTCGTAGGATCAGGGTAGGCTAATAGACGATGAAAATAATTAAACCCTTTTTAAGTCCTATAAAGTTTAGGAACTTTATCAAAAGAATCATTAACATCCTAATCGGGCGCGCTAGCAATTCTTTGCTAGTTCCGACCGCGATTAGAGATTAGATTAATGATTGTTTTGGTAAAGGCTAGATATGAACGGAGTTCCGTGTCGAGATAAGGGTTAAGAGTGGGATTCTTTTTCCCTCCAGAAACCCTAATCTACACGCATCACCGTCGTTCTAGTTCTAAATCTATTAATGGACAAAAAGGGTAACTTTTAATTAATCGTCCATAACTACTAAATTCTAACGAACCCTACAAGCTCTCTTATTATATTAATTACATCTTTAAAATAATCTAGATCTATATTTTACATTCTTGTTTAACGTAGATCTAGAAACCATTTTATAAAATTCTTTATCCCTCCTCTCTTTCTCAACACATCTAAAGTAAAAGTAAAAGGTTCCACGTTTCGCTGAGGACGACCCGTACTCATCTCGGTCTAGCTACACGCGACACCGTTATTGATTGCGGTTAACAACTACAAACACTTTTTCGTATCAATCAGTCCTCCACCCAAGGGTAGAACCCAAGGGCAAGGGACCACGGGCCCAACATGTATATCATGGTAATAATCATGTACCCTGTAAATCTCCATATATCTCCCTAAATATATAAGCCGGCATGGGACTCCCGAGATTCTGTTGAACTCACACTCAAACTACCCTACACCCCGTGGTCTACATCAAATGCTAACCATAACCCTAAATACCAATCGGTCTGTGACAAGTCTGCGCGAGAACTGGAGGCAGGACCTCCATCAAGCACGTCCCGACTAATACCTAAGATAAATGGCAGTGTCTGGTGCCTTATCTGTGACACCCGTGCAAGAGCTTCCATAAGTGTCCCATACCACTTATAGTCACACGTACACGCATCCCACAGACGTCGACAATGCAATAGAATAATAAGGTTCACTGATTGTGTACAAGTACGTATCACTTTCACTTATTCACTGATACACGAACACTAACGTACTTGCCACAATCATCACTAATACCTAACACTGGGTAATGCACGTCATCACTAGGTTATCAATGCAGTGACATGTGTATGATATGATGCGTAAACAGTATGTAAAGCATGATTAGGGTGTCATGAATCAATAATCTACCACTTGCATAATTTATCATAAATCATACGGTTACAGTTTAGTGAAACGGTGAACAGGTAATAATTAGTATGTTCAGTTATCTATCCAGCGAATTTAGTTTCAAGCCAATCGGGTTCCAGGATCATTAATTATAGCCATTTCATTTTAAGCGTTCACGGCTGGAAATCCGGTTTCAGAATCGGAAGTATGTTTCGCAACGCATTTTAATCTCAGTTGGGATCAGATTTTAGCGATGTTACAGTTGAATGAAATCTAGGGTTTTCAGTAGGGTTTTTAACGCAACAGACGGATCTTTAATCGCGTCTGTACGTCAGGAGATATACACTGTTTAATACTAGTATGTCAATTCTGATTCTGTTGGGACTGTTATGCGTCCCGATCTTTTAAATTGCAGATTAAATAACAAACGATAACGAAATAGGATGAAACCACTTGTGATGTCTAGCTAACAGATTCAACTATAATAAACAGCAGAGTTCCGCAACCCACGAGTTAAGTAAACAGTGTGGTACCCATTACGGAACAGCACACAACAACTGGAGTCGCTCTGGACTGCAGTCCAGAGTCGTACTCCGATCCAAATATTGTCATAGTTTAAGTACAGAAACAAGTAGAACTTTACATAAGGTTATAGTTCATCGAGTCAACTTCGATTTAAGACCTCGAACGCATCATTCCAGTATGTATATAATTTATGGCGATTTTAACGGTTTGCAGGTACAAGGAAATTCCAGTTTTACAGGTAAACTTGGGGGTAGTCGTTTTAGTCGTTAATGGTCATATTATCCAGCGAAATTTGTACAAGTTATTCATCACAACAAGGGCCAATGTAAGCAATCCAATTCCGTCAAGTCAGAAAAGTATTTTTTTTGGGAACATGGATCGAACAGGTACGTAATATAATTTATCAGGAAAAATTACTACGGAATCTATACTATTTTAAATTGTAATAAAGATAACTTAGCATGTATCAAGTAGATAACTTTCCTGGAGGCATTCTGGCGATACACGGAAGCGGCGCGGTCTATCGCAATGGCACGACGCGATCACGACGCAAATACGACAAGGATTTGCCTCAGCTCGAGGTTAGCTTGACGGCCCGGTGCAGTGGTTGTTTGTGGTGTTGGCCGGTTGATAGGAGAGTGAGGAAGAGATATAGAGAGAGAGGAATGTTGAGAGAGAGAGATGTGTAGAGAGAGAGAGATTTCAGAGAGTGAGAGAGAGAGGACACAGAGAGAGTGTGAACACACAGAGAGAGAGAGAGTGAACGCAGAGAGAGAGAGAGAGTGCAGGGATTGAGAGTGAGAGAACAGAGAGACAGTGATAGAGAGAGAGAGAAGGGGAAAGGGAGTGTAGAGAGTGGTAGAGAGAGGAGGTCGGGTGAGCGAACTGAAGGGGAAAGGAGATGCTGGGCCGGCACGCGAAAATTCAAAGAATTAATAATAGAAAGGGATGGAAGATGGGCCAGAGGGAAAAAGCAAGGAAAATTTGAGGAGAAAAGAGAGAATGGGCTGAGTATGAAAGCTGGGGCTTTTAGTTTAATTTGGCTTTTAGGGTTTGGGAATTTTGTTGGGCTTAGAAATAAATTCCTTTTATAAAAAGGCTGAGGAGATTATGGAAGAAAAATGGTTTATAAGCTGAGGGAAAATAGGTTTGGGTTGTAATAAAAGAAGTATGGGGTTTAGAAGAAATAAGATTATAAATAAAATTATGAATAAGAATAAATAGAATTCTAGAGTAACAAAATACAGATTTTGGTATAAAAGAGGCTGGGTATTACATCATACCACCCTTATAAAAATTTCGTCCTCGAAATTTAAAATAAACGATAAGTAATACAAACACAGGCGAAAGCTATTATATTGCAAACTAACACATAAAGATTTACTGGAACTAGGCGGATGAAGAGATTCGAAGAACAACATACAAAGATATAGGTTTAAATAAGTATACGACAGGAACAACTACAAAGGTAACCTATATGTATCCGAGAATAGCAATAACAACAAGAATGAACAATGATATTCGAGGCGTACTCGATAAAATTGAAACTCAAATATGTGCACGTATAAATATATCAAAGGTAGCACGGCAGAAATAATAAGTATAAGGCACAATCATTTATAATAGTAAACGTAGGCACAATACCCGAAGTAAAGTAGCGATAATAAAGTAGTGAAAGATTTGTCGGTAGGTTAAAATATTTCAGGACGATGTATCGATCAAATAGTTTTAAAATAACTTAGGAAATTCATATAGTGAAAGTTAGAAACATGGAACAAAATATGCGCGGTGTAAGGTTGCGCTACTGAAAAATAAGGATAATAGTAGTGTGCTTTAAAATACATAAAACTAAGTAGTCAATAACACGCACTCTTCGACAAATACAAGATAATGAAAACCAAATTTTGAATAATAAAGTCCCTAAATATATATATAGGGTAAAAGGAAAAATATAACGAGGTATAGGGCTAGCTAGGGTAATGATTACAAGGAAGTGGGGCTCATTCAGAAGGTCGGAGGGTGACGGCTTTAGACTGAAAGTCGAAGAGATTGGGGTCGGGTCAGCACAGGAACAAATGACTACAAGGGGAAAAACATGGGGGAACCACGGTCGGTACAACATACGAATCAAAAATTTAAAGGGTTAGCGAACTCGGAGATTTCACTAAAAAATTTCTCCTCCCAGAAGGAATCTTGAACGAGGCACAGACGAAGGATGAAGGTGGACTTCTAAAAGATCGGGTGTGGTATTGGTTAATCTGAGTGAGGGTTAAGGTAATGTGAGTAGTAGGGGTGGACAGACCTCAGTAGGAAAATAATTGTATAGGAGAAATAATCAAGCAGCAAGTGAACTAAGAAGATCGAAAGATTAGCGAACTCAGCAATTTATTTTATTCCGGAAGATTTTAAACAAAGCATTCTCAAAGATGAAAGGTGGCCCTAAACTATACACAGATTTATTTGGCCAGAAAGACAACATCTAAAAGGAATCCCGTCAGTCGCGGTTGTGGAGATTCAGTAGGTTGCGGTAGGCTCGCGCGCTCAGGTAGGGGTGTCCATTTCCATAGCGCCTCGCGGGGATCGCCAATGGGAGTTCTTCCACAGCAGGGTCTTGTCCTTCTGGTCCTTCTTCCTCGGCAGGAGCTTCTTCATCGAGGTCTGATTCCATGTGATTCTCTTCTTCTGGATTTTCTTCCACGGGATTTTCCTCCATTGGATTTTCTTCCATCGGGTCTTCCTCGGGATCTTCTTCTATTGGGTTTTCTACAGGGTCTCCTTCCTCTTCATCGGAATCGCCTATCAAGTAAAACCCTGGGGCGACTGCTCCTTCATCCTCTGAATCGTTGTTCCCGAAAATGGACTGGGGATCGTTGATCTCATCATCAGAACTCACCAGCGTGCGGTCTAAGGAAACACATGACTGTGCATCCTCATCTAGATGCGGCGCTGCTCCAAGGTGGGCCATGGCCTGAAAAGAAAGAGTCATGATTAGACAGTGGAATACATCAAGAAAATAGCTCAGTGTACGAAGTATAGGAAAATATGCGGTGGCAGGAACTGAAAGATCAGGATTAAAATGCTGTGATCATGAATGGTATAAATAAGAAGAAAGCAAGAGAATGATACATATATTACGATTCAAGTTTTATTGCATTCAACTAAAAGTTCAACGGATACAAGATTTCAAACGGAAAGAAATATTCATAAGAGGATGACAACATTTTTACTGAAAGTAGAAAACATGAAAATTCTTCTTTGATTACTAGAACGTTGCATTCTCGTCACGTGAATTGAATCCTGTGCTGGGTCCGCCTTATCCTCGATATTTGAACTACGCAATAATCATCACTTGGCAGAAGTGTGGAGTGTGGACGAATCTCCTCCCTGTAGCTCTTTCCTTTTTGGGCAACCGTTGATAAGATGTCCGCTGGACCCGCAAATCAGACATTTTCCTTGGGCGCGGCGACAATCCCTCTGAAGATGTCCTGGCCTCTTACAGTACCCACAACATGGGGTCTTTTGCTGCTTCAGTCACGGGGAAACAAATTGGCGCTTCATTTTCTTCTCTTTTCCTCGTCTAACGGGGATCCCTTTATGATTGGAGACTCCCGCTGGTGCCTGATTCACCTGCCTTCTCAGTCCTTCAGCTAATAAGTCATTCGTTCGCTCCTGGGCTTCCTTCAGGCCTTGCAGTACACTCAGAATCTCAACGGTCTGAATCTGGGGAGTGGAGATAGAGGAAGAGTCGTTGGAAGACATGATCCTGAAACAATAATTTTGAGGATAATATAAGGCACAAGCTATAAGAATCAAAATATAATATCGATTGGACAGAGATTCAAGAATATCAGATGTGATGAAATTCATTGCAATTGAAAAATCAACTGTATGACTCTAAGTCACTTAAACAGAGTACGGTAGTGCAATTGCAACCACGTAACCTTGCCAAGTCACCCGAAACCCTAGCGAATGGATAGCGGAACACTCAATGCGAATATGGATCAAGAATATCAAGTTTACAATCTAGACCGATAGATGTCTTAGATTGTCAAGCTCTACACGGAAAACTGCAATCCCAATCAAAGCAAAACCTGGGCTCTGATACCAACTAAACCATGTCACGCCCCGCTTCCCAAAATACGGAATACGAGGGGTTGACAAGGCCAGCCATGCTCCTACGGTCAAGGAAATATCCTGCCGTAGTCACACTTCGGCTTCTAGTTTTTCATGGTAAACAGTAAATGATGCGCAGGTAATGAGAAATGCAGTAACTGAATGAAACAATGTAAAGAACTGACCTGTGGGGAAAATAAAAGAATATAACTCTGGATAGCAAGTCGAGGTGCCTGTGATATACGTCTAGTCCTGGTCCAGGCTAAATCTTCTCCTCACACTGAGCATACATACTCAGGTCGTCAGAGCGACACAATAGCAATATAATATATGAAATCATGTGACAATTCTAACAGTGATAATAGATATATATAACAGTAAATCAATGACGGTATAGGTATGAACATGCAGTAATCAATGCAGCGGAACAGTAAAAGCAGTAGTATGATGTGCCACGTATGTCAACACAGTGAGTAAGTATGTCGATGCTATCATCCCTACCAGTCTCTAAGTCTCACTGTACAGGTCACTAAACCTAACGTCGGTTCAAGTGTGAGAATCAACCACTCGCGAGTGTCCTCCACCCAAGGGTAGAACCCAAGGGCAAGGGACCACGGGCCCAACATGTATATCATGGTAATAATCATGTACCCTGTAAATCTCCATATATCTCCCTAAATATATAAGCCGGCATGGGACTCCCGAGATTCTGTTGAACTCACACTCAAACTACCCCACACCCCGTGGTCTACATCAAACGCTAACCATAACCCTAAATACCAATCGGTCTATGACAAGTTGCGCGAGAATTGGAGGCAAGACCTCTATCAAGCGCGTCCCGACTAATACCTAAGATAAATGTCAGTGTCTGGTGCCTTATCTGTGACACCCGTGCAAGAGCTTCCATAAGTATCCCATACCACTTATAGTCACACGCACACGCATCCCACAGACGTCGACAATGCAATAGAATAATAAGGTTCACTGATTGTGTACAAGTACGTATCACTTTCACTTATTCACTGATACACAAACACTAACGTACTTGCCACAATCATCACTAATACCTAACACTGAGTAATGCACGTTATCACTAGGTTGTCAATGCAGTGACATGTGTATGATATGATGCGTAAACAGTATGTAAAGCATGATTAGGGTGTCATGAATCAATAATCTACCACTTGCATAATTTATCATAAATCATACGGTTACAGTTTAGTGAAACGGTGAACAGGTAATAATTAGTATGTTCAGTTATCTATCCAGCGAATTTAGTTTCAAGCCAATCGGGTTCCCATATCATTAATTATAGCCATTTCATTTTAAGCGTTCACGGCTGGAAATCCGGTTTCAGAATCGGAAGTCCGTTTTGCAACGCATTTTAAT
The DNA here is from genome assembly GCA_030015575.1 of Agapanthus africanus. Classification (NCBI taxonomy): domain Eukaryota; kingdom Viridiplantae; phylum Streptophyta; class Magnoliopsida; order Asparagales; family Amaryllidaceae; genus Agapanthus; species Agapanthus africanus. Next base: position 999,180,205 of record CM057337.1, read on the forward strand.
CCCAGTTGGGATCAGATTTTAGCGACGTTACAGTTGAATTAAATCTAGGGTTTTCAGTAGGGTTTTCAACGCAATAGACGGATCTTCAATCGCATCTATACGTCAGGAGATATACACTGTTTAATACTAGTATGTCAATTCTGATTCTGTTGGGACTGTTATGCGTCCCGATCTTTTAAATTGCAGATTAAATAACAAACGATAACGAAACAGGATGAAACCACTTGTGATGTCTATCTAACAGATTCACCTATAATAAACAGCGGAGTTCCGCAACCCACGAGTTAAGGAAACAGTGTGGTACCCATTACGGAACAGCACACAACAACTGGAGTCGCTCTGGACTGCAGTCCAGAGTCGCACTCCGATCCAAATATTGTTACAGTTTAAGTACAGAAACAAGTAGAACTTTACATAGGATTATAGTTCATCGAGTCGGCTTCGATTTAAGCCCTCGAACGCATCATTCCAGTATGTATATAATTTATGGCGATTTTAACGGTTTGCAGGTACAAGGAAATTCCAGTTTTATAGGTAAACTTGGGGGTAGTCGTTTTAGTCGTTAATTGTCATATTATCCAGCGAAATTTGTACAAGATATTCATCACAACAAGGTCCAATGTAAGCAATCCAGTTCCGTCAAGTCAGAAAAGTATTTTCTTTGGGAACATGCATCGAACAGGTATGTAATATAATTTATCAGGAAAAATTACTACGGAATCTATACTATTTTAAATTGTAATAAAGATAACTTAGCATGTAGCAAGTAGAGAACTTGCCTGGAGGCGTTCTGGCGATACACGGCAGCGGCGCGGTCTATCGCAATGCACGACGCGATCACGACGCAAATACGACAAGGATTTGCCTCGGCTTGAGCTTAGCTTGACGGTCCGGTGCAGTGGTTGTTTGTGGTGTTGGCTGGTTGATAGGAGAGTGAGGAAGAGATATAGAGAGAGAGGAATGTTGAGAGAGAGAGATGTGTAGAGAGAGAGAGAGATTTCAGAGAGTGAGAGAGAGAGGACAGAGAGAGAGAGATTGAGAAAGAGAGAGAGAGAGTGAACACACACAGAGAGAGAGAGTGAGAGAGTGAACGCAGAGAGAGAGAGAGAGAGAGTGAGTGCAGGGATTGAGAGTGAGAGAACAGAGAGACAGTGATAGAGAGAGAGAGAGAAGGGGAAAAGGAGTGTAGAGAGAGGTAGAGAGAGGAGGTCGGGTGAGGGAACTAAAGGGGAAAGGAGATGCTGGTCCGGCACGCGAAAATTCAAAGAATTAATAATAGAAAGGGATGGAAGATGGGCCAGAGGGAAAAAGCAAGGAAAATTTGAGGAGAAAAGAGAGAATGGGCTGAGTATGAAAGCTGGGGCTTTTAGTTTAATTTGGCTTATAGGGTTTGGGAATTTTGTTGGGCTTAGAAATAAATTCCTTTTATAAAAAGGCTGAGGAGATTATGGAAGAAAAATGGTTTATAAGCTGAGGGAAAATAGGTTTGGGTTGTAATAAAAGAAGTATGGGGTTTAGAAGAAATAAGATTATAAATAAAATTATGAATAAGAATAAATAGAATTCTAGAGTAATAAAATACAGATTTTGGTATAAAAGGGGCTGGGTATTACACCGCCCAATGCCGAACTTTCCCGGCCACTCTCATCCGCTCCGGACGAGACTGGTTCCGAAGACTCGCGCCACGCCCGATCTAAACCTTCGACGAGCTGGCCACCCAATTCCTCGGCCATTTCGTCGGGCATAGATGGCAGAAACGGGCCGTTGACTATCTCTTCACGATCAAGAGCGGGGACAAAGAAACATTCAAAGCATACGTTACCCGCTTCTACAATGTCCTTCTCGAGGTCCCCGAACATCGGGACGAGACAGTCATCACAGCCCTGAGGTCCGGTCTTAGGCATAAGGAGTAGTTACGCTCCTTTGCATTAGCGCAACCTAAGACCATGGCCGAGGTAAATGCCTGGACCGAGCACGAAATCCAGCTCGAGTCCGAGGTGAACGCAAATCTCCCCGGGGCAGAGAAAACTGACCAGAAGAAAAGGACGAGGGGAGAGAGAAAGAGACTTGAGCGGCCGAAGCCCTACTCCCCGAGGTTTCAGGATTACACCCCGCTCAACGTCTCCTTGACGGTACTGCTTGAGGAGGCCAAGGGCGAGGGGTTCTTCAAACTCCCCCCGATCTCACGCATGGCGGAAAAGCGTATCCGGGGCCCCTACTGCGGTTTTCATAGATCGCTAGGCCACTCCACGGAAAGTTGTAAGCAGCTCCGAGACAACATCGAGGAGCTCATCCGTTCGGGACACCTTGCAGCATACTTGCGGGATAAGCGGCAAGCTGACCGCGAGCAGGAGAAGTGTCCCCCTCCCGGAGAGTTGACAATCGGCCAAATCATGGTCGTGTCAGCGGAGGGTACGTCGGATACCTACGAGGCTCAACACCCCGCGCCGGTCGCGGAGGCCAACAGACATCCGAGGGGCTCAAGCTGCGCAAATAAAAAGAACATCTACTAGCTTGTACTTCTTTCACTAAGGCAATGTAAACTTTCTCAAGATCTTTCTGTTTATATATTAAGGAGAGATCAATAAAACATTGCAAAGAGAAGAGTTTGTTTATCCAAAGGGTACTATAGGCTCCTCAGCCGTACACCGAAAAAGAAAAATTACAATAGCGGGGGAAGGGGGTGCAGGAAACACTGCTCGTAGCACTCCGAGCATATTTCCGCCAACCAAGCCCTCGCCGCTTCAACCTTTTGCCTCTGATGCCGCCCATGAATGTCGGCGTGGTGCCTCAATTGATAGCACTCAAGGATGAGCGCCACCGAGCGGTCCCGCCGACCCGCGGAGATCAGCCGAAGCGCCGCAGGGACCTTAGCTTACCAACCGCCTCGTCCCTCAGCTGTTCGGACAAGGGGTTGTAGAGCCCCGGCAACGCCCTCCAGATGGAGTACATCAACAGCTGGAGCAGGGGGGAGCGCCGGGCAAGCAGTCGGCCGAAATGATCCTTAATGCGGCCAATCACTAGCTGCACCGTATCCTCGGTACAGTTCTGGTCATAGAGGTACGCGTTCTCAAAATTTACGATGTCAGGGATCGTGAAAGGGAAGTCTTCCATTCTTACGTTTTGGGTGTGAAGAAAGGAGTGATCAACGCTCCCTCCGCTTTATAGCCTGCTGCGCTCTCGAGAATCCAACAGTCGTCCGTTTCACCCACAACTGTGCCACCACGCGGCAGACCTCGAGCCTTTCTTGGCGAAATAGAAACAACGCGGCTCCAGCGCTTCACCTCCCCCACACATTCGAAACACGTGTTGCTCGCGACTGTACCTATTCCCCATACTTACACCGGGAAGGTCGGACAGAACCTCCCGAATCGACTGGGCGGCTTCAGTGCTCGGTCCATCCTTAGCCACCTCTTACGGCCCTTCCAGCGCTAAGGATCGAAGCCCTCATTAAGAGGCAACCGAGCAGCTACCCTGCTCGGCTATCCCCGGCTGGTAGTTCACTGCCACACAACACCAAGGATCGAAGCCCTCATCAAGAGGCAGCCGAGCGGCTACCCTGCTCAGCTATCCCCGGCTAGTAGCTCCCTACCCCACAATGCCAGGGATGAAAGCCCTCATCAAGAGGCAGCCGAGCGGCTACCCTTCTCGGCCATCCCCAGCTGGCAATTTACTGCCACACAACTCCAGGGATTGAAGCCCTCGCCAAGAGGCCACTGAGCAGCTTCACTGCTCGGTCCATCCTTAGCCACCTCTTACGGCCCTACCAGCTCTATGGATCGAAGCCCTCATCAAGAGGCAGCCGAGCGGCTACCCTGCTCGGCTATCCCCGGCTGGTAGTTCACTGCCACACAACCCCAGGGATTGAAGCCCTCTCCAAGAGGCAACCGAGCAGCTTCACTACTCGGACAATTCTTAGCAGGCCTCTTACGGCCCTTCCCTCTCTAAGGATCGAAGCCTTCATCAAGAGGCAGCCGAGCGGCTACCCTGCTCGGCTATCCCCGGTTAGTAGCTCCCTACCCCATAACACCAGGGATCAAAGCCCTCATCAAGAGGCAGCCGAGCGGCTACCCTGCTCGGCTATCCCCGGTTGGTAGCTCCCTACCCCACAACGCCAGGGATTAAAGCCCTCGCCAAGAGGCACCGGGCAGCAACCCTGCCCGGCCCAGTCCTTAAGAATCAAAGACCTCGCCAAGAGGCACAGGGCAGCAACATTGCTCAGCCCATCCTCAGTAGGCCTCTTACGGCCCCTCCCGCGCTAAGGATCAAAAGCCCTCACTAAGAGGAAACCGGGCCCGCCCTTGCTCGGTTATCCCTGGCTGGTAGCTCCCTACCCCACAACGCCAGGGATCAAAGCCCTCGCCAAGAGGCACTGGGCAACAACCCTGCCCGGCCCCGTCCTTAAGGATCAAAGCCCTCACCAAGAGGCACCGGGCAGCAACCCTGCTCGGCCCGTCTTTAGTAGGCCTCTTACGGCCCCTCCCGCGCTAAGGATCAAAAACCCTCATCAAGAGGCAACCGGGCCCGCCCTTGCTCGATTATCCCTGGCTGGTAGTTTCCTACCCCACAGCGCCAGGGATCGAAGCCCTCATCAAGAGGCAGCCGAGTGGCTACCTTGCTCGGCTATCCCCGGCTAGTAGTTCACTGCCACACAGCGCCAGGGATCGAAGCCCTGGACAAGAGGCAACCGAGCAGCTTCACTGCTCGGACCTTCACTGCTTGGACCATCCTTAGCAGGCCTCTTACGGCCCCTCCCGCGCTAAGGATCGAAGCCCTCATCAAGAGGCAGCCGAGCGGCTACCCTGCTCGGCTATCCCCAGCTGGTAGCTCCCTACCCCACAATGCCAGGGATCAAAGCCCTCATCAAGAGGCAGCCGAGCGGCTACCCTGCTCGGCCATCCCCGGCTGGTAGTTCACTGCCACACAGCGCCAGGGATCGAATCCCTCGAGGCAACCGAGCAGCTTCACTGCTCGGACCATCCTTAGCAGGCCTCTTACGGCTCCTCCCGCGCTAAGGATCGAAGCCCTCATCAAGAGGCATCCGAGCGGCTACCCTTCTCGGTTATCCCTGGCTGGTAGCTCCCTACCCCACAACGCCAGGGATCTAAACCCTCACCATGAGGCACCGGGAAGCTACCCTGCTCGGCCCGTCCTTAGCATGCCTTGCCTGGCCTCCCGCGACCAAGGAACAAAGCCCTCACCAAGAGGCATCCGGTCTATCTATGTTTGAGCGATCTCCACCTTGACTTCGGGGCCATGGAGATACCGTCTCCCTACCGGTCTTTGCACAGTTGGCAAATGAACAGATTCAACTCGACGTGTGATCACTAGACGAAAAATGGGCCTAACACGAAGGCAGTACTGTGCAAATACAAGTGTTTACCGATAAAGGAAAATACGCGCACAAATACTACTGCAAAAAGTTTTTATTCACAAAGCCAAAAGTATTTACAAGGGTATTGTAGGCTCCCCAGCCTTATCAAATTACCCATAGGCTTACAAAAGAGAGAGGAGGAAAAGCCAAAAAGTTCGTGCCGCAAGCCCCGCCTAGACCTTACCTCCCTCATCACCATCGGCCGGAGGCATGACCACCGAAAGTGGGACCCGAGCACGGAGCTCACCGTCGGCAAACTCCAGAAACTGATCCTTGACGGCATCAGGAGCTTTGTTCCATACAATAGCGGAGGCCTCGCCAAGGTCGACGTAAAACTGGTCCAACCCCTTGTAATCAGTCACCGCTTTTTTAGCCCAAATCTCGGCAACCTCCGCCGCTCGAAGCGCCGCCTCGGCATCCCGCCTGCTGGCATCCCCTCGCCCTCTTCATGGCTGCAAAGCGATCGGCCAGTTCCATCAACTTTGCCTCGATGACTCGGTGGGACTCACTTAAGCGGTGATAGGACTCCCGACACTTTGAGACGGCGAGCTCCGCTACGGCCGATCGGGCTTCAAGGACGGCCATTCTCTCCCTCTCCAGACGCAGCTCAAGTCGCAGATCCTCGGCCTCCGAAGAAGACTCTCCTGCTGGCCTCGTAGCATGGATAGCCCCCTCGGCCTCCATGCGAGTAACGAGGGTGCAGTACTGAAGGACCTGATGAAAACAGCAAAAAGACTTAGAGACACTCGAACTAAAGAAAGGGCGCTCGAAATATCGCATGAGGGAGTACATACCTGCACCGCCTCCTGAGCTATAGCCACCATTTGGGCCCTCAGGGTCCCCCGCGGAATCTTGTCCCCGGTCGACTCTTCCATACCAGTATGTAGGCTGGCAGTAACGGAAATCCCGGGTGGGACTGCGAAATGGGCGTCCCCCTCCTATACAGGAATCCCCTCAGGAATCTCCGTCGGTGGCGCATGAGAGACCGTCCTCTTCCTCTTAAGAGGAACCCCATCATCGTCCTCTCCTGCATCCCTCGTCCGGGGCTCAGGAACCCGTGGACGCCTTTGGCCGCCACCGGGGTAATCATCGGGAGCTCGTGACGAGGCAGATGGCCCCACCGGCGGCGGCACATTTGGTGCGGGGCTCGGGTCGGCCGGAGGCGCGGCCGCACCGCCGGCCCCCCTCCGGGACAGAGCACCGAGGGCACCAAGAGTCCTGGATCGATCCATTTGTCCTGCCAAAGGGAGAGACAGACTCGACTCAGAAGGAGAAGAAGCAGAAGAAAGAAAAAGAAGAATCTACGGGGTGCTCCCTAGACTCTACCCGAACTATTTCTACAGACTCTTCAGAAAAAGACATCTAACCCTATTAAGAGGATGGGTCCTTGTCACGCCCCGCTTCCCAGAGTGCACTAAGATCGGCACGTGACAGAGCCAACCATGCTACCTGTGGCTAGAAAACATTCCTCCACAATCACATTACGGCTGTCTAGAGATATCAAGAACAGGAAAATAAAATAAACTATCTAGTACATGTCTATGAGCCAGAATAAACGAGTCAAGAAATAATATGCGGAAGCGATAGATCCTATAAACAATAACAATCTGGAATGTACGTCCCAAATACGGGCTCACATCAGGAATGAAAATGCTGAAAGAAACTAAACTAAAATACTAACAGGTCCTCACTGCTCGCCCTGTTCACTGAAATACTCCTGATCGGCCCACGGCAAAGGTAGAGGATCTGGGCCATGCAAAACCCAAACGTCAGTGCGTCATAATATCAACAATAATATAATCAGGGGTAACAAGTCATGCAGACATGAGTATAAACAGTAATAAAAGTATAACAGTAACACGAATAAGAAACAGTGAAGGGTATAAGCACATGTGACGCGCGGTGAGTAATCTGAACTAAACTACTGGGTTAACTACTCTCAAGTCTTTGAAATCAATTTAATGAATCGTCGATGTAACTCGATAATATCCCGTGCATGCCCGGGACCACGGTCCAGATTCTCGGGCTGAATCCGAGACATGCCGCTAGGCACTAAACAAGAAACATGTATAGATGAATGATGTCAGCGGCATCATCCCCGGGCTGGCCTAGTCCATAAAACTGATCAGTATAAGCATTGAACTGTCGAGTTACAAGTCAGGTTTCATCATTGATTTCCCCATACCCCCAAGTTATGTGTTCAAGTCAGGTATTGATAAATCTGAAGCTAATGCCAACACAGGATCAAGCAGGCACATGTTTGTCTATACAGACAACGGGATATGTCCATCAGGACAACATGTCAGGATTGTCGGCATTAGAGACGAGATCGGGCAACATGTCAAGTAATGGTGTATCAGGTCATGTCAAGTAGTGCACAGTGAATCAAATGGGTGCCCAACAGTACAATGCAGCAAGTATTGAATCGGGATAAAAGTACGGATGTACGATAAAAGCATGGATGCACAAATATCTATCAGAGGTTACATCATGACTATGTAGGATGCACGTTATCAAGCATGGGGTACTAATGTAATAATAATATGAGTCAATGTAATATGGCATGCAATTAGGTACATAATTAATGGTATGGATGCACAAATATCGATCACGGGTTATATTTACAGCTCCAAGTCTAAGCGGGATGCACATTATTAAGCATGGGGTGTTACTACAACAATAACATGAATTAATATGATCTGTAGATGCAGCTATATATATTTTAAATGATATGGATGCATACGGGTAGCCGAAAATAGTAAGACTTTAATATGGATGTATAATGCGATCAACATGCAATATTTTATTCATATGGATGCAAGATAGGTATTATAGCATGTAGCAAGATAAACTTGCCTCGATTGGATCTCACGACGGATGTAAACGTAGCGTCCGATGTCGATAAAATGCCGCTACGCACACGCGGGTGTACAAAACTGGACCAAACAAATCAAGAAGGTGACCACGCTGGCTGGGGATGTCCGCTGGGTTGCCTGGATCGTCGGTAACGGTCACGGCTCCGGCGGTGACCGGAAAATACAGATCAAGAAATGAAAAGAAGAAGAAAGAAGGAGAAGGGCAAGAAGAAGAAGAGAGGAAGGGACTGGGTTTGCTTATTGTAGTGTTCTGGGGTCAGAGGAGGCCGCAAGGGGGTGCCGTCGACGGTGGGCCGTCACGGTGGGCCATCACGGCAAAGGGCAGCAAGGTGTTAGGGTTCTTGAAGTCGGGGCTGTGGGTTTCTTGGATTCTTGGGGTCGGGTTTGCAGGGGAGAGCCGAGAAAGGGGAGTGGAGAGGAAGAGGGAGTAGGTCGTGGTGATGAGGATGATGAGATGATCGACGGCAAGGGGTTGCTCGGGTGAAGGTGGTTGAGGGTGCTGTCGAGGGGGTGCAGTGTTGGTGTTTCCCCAATCAGATCAAACCTCCGTTCAAATTCCGAGATTTGAAATAAAGCGACGCTTCTGTTTCCCCCAATCAGAGCAAAGCTCTGTTTTGAAATTCAAAAATTGAAGCAACGCTTCAGATCCAGCGCTAGGCGCGCTGCGCGCCACGTGTTAAACGTAGGTGCGCTAGCGCAAAGTGCGCTGTGCTCTGAGCAGCGCACCACGTGCAAAGCACAGGTGCGCCAGCACTGGAATTATAAAATTCCCCACCGTTAGATCAAAAGATCTAATAATAATGATAAATTATTAATTGATCAGAATTAAAATTTTGTTATGGAAAGATTTTCTCAATCTTGTTAAAAACAAGAAGATTGCTTTCTGTAAAACAGAAGCCCTAGGATCAAAGATCCAACGGTGGGGAAACATCCCCAAATCAATTAGAGAAAGATCTCTTTAACTGATTTAACAAATCAATTTGCCCTATATAAAGGCCCCAAGACTTCAAGTCTGATATAAAATACTCCCCTACAAACTTTGAGAAAACTCCAAAGAAAGAGAGCAAGCTCTTGAAAGAATATCATTTTTTCAAGGTAAAAAGAATGATTCTTGAACAAAGAGATGAAATCATCTCTTTAAAACAGAAGAATTATCTTCTTAAAAGATCATAGATCTACAAAAGACCAAGCTCTTTTAGAAAAAGAGATCAAAAGATCTCATCATAAAAACAAAAGAAGTATTTACTTCATTCACAGATCATTGATCTACAAAGGCAAAGCCCTTTCAAAAATAAGAACTGTTGTTCTTGAATCTTGAGGCAAAGTCTCTTTTAAAAAGAACATAAATTTGTTCACAGATCATAAATATGATCAAATGCGATTTGCGCTATTGATAAGTGCCTTGCACTCTTGAATTGCGCTCCTTAGACCGGCGCTCAGCGCCAAAACGTGCCACGTGTCAACCACGTATGCAACTTGCGCTTTGCGCTTCTGAAACAGCGCACTGCGCTCATAGGCTGGCGCTCAGTGCCAAGCGCGCCGCGTGTCACTCACTTGTGCGCTACTGAACTAGCGCAACGCGCTCATAAATTGAAAGCGCAATGCGCTCATAAACTGGTGCAATGTGCCCATCATCTGGCGCTTAGCGCCAAGCGCGACACGTGTCCTTTTCGTGTGATCTACTTGGCAGAAGCACAATGCGCTCTTTAATTGGCGCAAAGTGCCTGGCGCGCCACGTGGCGCGCTGTCAGAACACACATCGTTCTGATGAATACTATGCATTCAATACAAGACAAAAAATGTCAGGATCTAATGCTCGGCATTATTAAAAGGGCCAAGCCTAAATAAAGGCTCAACAGCCCAGAACAATAAAATGTTAAACATTTTAATCTCATTGGACTTAGCCCAATATTGGCCATAAGTCCTCAACTTATATTGAACTGAGCCCATCTGCTCACGAATATTTAACAGATCTCAGTCCCAAACTGGACTACAGATCTTTCAACCAACTCACACCGGTTCAAGGGTACATCTCTTTACTCCTTTGATATCTGTCGTTGTAATCCTTCAACGTCTTCAGAGAGATGACGGGTCCCGACAACCACGCATTTCACGGACTGTGGGGTCCTTAAACTCATGGACTACGATGTCCTTAAACTTCATAGACTACAATGTCTTTAAACTACGGACTGTGGGGTCCCTAAACTCATGGACTACGATGTCCTTAAACTTCATAGACTACGATGTCTTTAAACTACGGACTGTGGGGTCCTTAAACTCATAGACTACGATGTCTTTAAACTACGGACTGTGGGGTCCCTTTAAACCCACGAACTACGATGTCCTTAACCTGGACCGAGATGTCCTTAAACTAACATTGGAACGAGATGTCCTTAAACTAACACTGGACCGTAATGTCCTTAAACTAATCGACTGCAATGTCCTAAAACTAAACAATAGAGCCCGAATGCTCTTTTGTTGGATCTAAACGATCCTGTTAAGTTGATCTTAGTCTAAAAATTAGACTAACGTATCCTTAACAAACGTTTAAGTTGATCTTCGTCTCAAATGAGGTTAACGTATCCTTAAACACAACCCCCAAACCCAAATCTAAGAAGATACGGATTTGGACTAATCCACGCCCTACGGGCGACAACATAAATTAGTCTCCGTATACAATCCACGGGCAACCAAACACGAAACAAACACCTACGACACGAAGTGACCATCTGGAGAAGGAGAAAGTTGTTACCGCGATGCGGTAGCGTAATTAACTGCAGGGGTTTGCGCCTGTAGGGAAGAGCGTCCCCACAATCAAAAACCCCTCAAACGAGGGGGAATCTGACGAAGTCTGCTACATCGGCCGTGTCCGTTTAAACCTTCGATGCATGGTGCCATAAATCAACTTGGAATTTTCGGAGAGGTGGACGGATAGCACCAATTAGCATCTGCCCCGAAATTCAGGCAAGACTTACGCCGCGTCTTTCGGCGGGGAATAGATTCTGGCACGCCCGGTGGGACCTTTTCCTCTTTCCACTCCACACTTCGTGTGTCGTGTTCGCGAACGAATCGCGGTTTGCTAATGGTTGCCCTTGGGTTCGAGGTACTATGATTCGGTGTCTTGCTTGGTGCAGAAAACGAAAGATCAATAACGTCTACTTGCACGAAGTGTTCCAGCTGCAATTGCAACTTGCGTTCCGCCTCAACTGGAGGCATAGCTTTCGGGCCCCATGCGGCCTCCCTGTTCACAATGCCGATAGAGCAGGTGACGCGGGCTACCACCGGTTTGTTCTTCGGGACCATGCTCCCACCAGTGAGCATTAACATCCTGCTGCCGCAAGAAGCGCAAAAGAAGTCGGTCTTTGATCGGCTCACTACTACCACGGCCCCTCTCAACGGGTCGTCCGATATCAAGCCGACAGCATCAGTCTTCGATAGACCGAGCCTAAACTCCAATGGGCCTGTCAAGAAGCCCACAATACCTGAAGCGGCCATCCCAAAACGGATAGCCATTCCTGCTCTTGAGGTCACTAAAGGAGCTTCTCCCGTAAAGGGATCGGTCCTTACTGTTTCCCCCAATCATCAGAGCAAAGCTCTGTTTTGAATTTCAAAATTCAAAAATTGAAGCAATGCTTCAGATCCAGCGCTCTGCGCTGCGCGCCACGTGTGAAACACAGATGGGCTAGCGCCAGGAGTGCTGCGCCCTAGGCAGCGCACCCCCAATAAGAGCAAAACTCTGTCTTAAATTTTAAAATTCAAAAGTTGAAGCAACGCTTCAGATCCAGCGCTCTGCGCTGCGTGTCAAACACGGGTGTGCTAGTGCAGTTGCGCTGCGCTGCGTGTCAAACACGGGTGCGCTAGCGCAGTTACGCTGTGCTCTGCACTGCGCGCCACGTGTCGAACGTAGGTGTGCTAGCGCAAGGTGCGCCAGCGCTGGAATTAAAAATTCCCCACCGTTAGATCAAAAGATCTAATAATAATAAATTATTAATTAATCAGAATTAAAATTCTGTTATGAAAAAATCTTTCCAATCTTGTTAAAAACAAGAAGATTACCTTCTGTAAAACAGAAACCTTAGGATCAAGGATCCAACGGTAGGGAAACGTCCCCGAATCAATCAGAGAAAGATCTCTTTAACTGATTTAACAAATCAATTTGCCCTATAAAAAGGCCCCTAGACTTCAAGTCTAAAATATACAGAAAAACAGAGAGAAACACGGAGAAACCTCCCTGCAAACTTTGAGAAAAACTCAAAAGAGAAAGAAGAGCAAGCTCTTAGAAAAAGAAAATCATTTCTTCAAGGTAAATAATTAATCCTTGAAGAACAGAGATGAAATCATCTCATTAAAAAAGAAGAACTATCTTCTTAAAGGATCATAGATCTACAAAAGACCAAGCTCTTTGATAAAAAGAAAAAAGATCAAAAGATCTAGTCATAAAAATAAAAGAAGTATTTATTTCATTCACAGATCCTTGATCTACAAAGGCAGAGCCCTTTTTATAAATAAAGCAAGAACTTTTGTTCTTGAATCTTAAGACAAAGTCTCCTTTAAAAAAGGACATAAACTTGTTTCTCTGATCATAAATTTGATCAAATGCGCTTTGCGCTATTGGAAAGTGCCTTGCACTCATGAACTGCGCCTTTGCGCTCCTTGGACCGGCGCTCAGCGCCAAAACATGCCACGTGTCAACCACAGACACAGCTTGCGCTTCTGAAACAGCGCACTGCGCTCATGGGCCTGCCCTCAGCGCCAAGCGCGCCACGTGTCACTCACTGGTGCGCCACTAAACTAGCGCAAAGCGTTCACAACTTGAAAGCGCAATGTGCTAATAAACTGGCGCTTAGCGCTAAGCGCGACACGTGTCATTTTCGTGTGCGTTACTTGGCAGAAGCGTAATGCGCTCTTTAATTGGCACAAAGCGCCTGGCGCGCCACGTGGCGCGCTGTCAGAACACACTTTGTTCTGATGAATGCTATGCATTCAATATAAGACAAAAGATGTCAAAATCTAAAGCTCTGCATTATTAAAAGAGCCGAGCCCAAATAAAGGCTCAACAACCAGAACAATAAAATGCTAAAACATTTTAATTTTATTGGACTTAGCCCAATTCTGGCCGTAAGTCCTCAACTTATATTCAATTGAGCCCATCTGCTCACAAATATTCAACAGATCTTAGTTCCAAGCTGGACTACAGATCTTTCAACCAATTCACACCGGTTCGAGGGTACATCTCTTTACTCCTCTGATATCTGTCGTTGTAATCCTTCAACGTCTTCAGAGAGGTGACGGGTCCCGACAACCACACATTTCTACGGACTGTGGCGTCCTTAAACTCATGGACTACGATGTCCATAAACCTTATAGACTACGATGTCTCTAAACCGGACTGTGGGGTCCTTAAACTCATGGACTACGATATCCTTAAACCTTATAGACCACGATGTCTCTAAACCGGACTGTGGGGTCCTTAAACTCATGGACTACGATATCCTTAAACCTTATAGACCACGATGTCTCTAAACCGGACTGTGGGGTCCTTAAACTCATGGACTGCGATGTCCTTAAACCTTATAGACCACGATGTCTCTAAACCGGACTGTGGGGTCCTTAAACTCATGGACTACGATGTCCTTAAACCTTATAGACTACGATGTCTCTAAACCGGACTGTGGGGTCCTTAAACTCATGGACTACGTTGTACTTAACCTGGACCGAGATGTACTTAAACTAACAATGGACCGTAATGTCCTTAAACTAATCGACCGCAATGTCCCTAAACTAAACAATATAGTCCAATTGCTCTCTTGTTGGATCTGAATGATCCCGTTAAATTGATCTTAGTCTAGAAACTAGACTAACGTATCCTTAACAAACGTTTAAGTTGATCTTAGTCTCAAACGAGACTAACGTATCCTTAAACCAAATCCCCAAACCCAAATCTAAGAAGATACGGATTTGGACTAATCCACGTCCTACGGGCGACAACATAAATTAGTCTCCGTATACAATCCACGGGCAACCAAAAAACAAAACAAACACCCACGACACGAAGTGACCATCTGGAGAAGGAGAAAGTGGTTACCGCGATGCGGTAGCGTAATTAACTGTAGGGGTTTGCGCCTACAGGGAAGAGCGTCCCCACAATCAAAAACCCCTCAACGAGGGGGAATCTGACGAAGTCTGCTATATCGGCCGCATCCGTTTAAACCTTCGATACATGGTGTCATAAATCAACTTGGCATCTTCGGAGAGGTAGACGGATAGCACCAAATAGCATCTGCCCCCAGATTCAGGCAAGACAGTCCGTCTTCCCGGCTTCCGGCGGTAAACAGATTCTGGCACGCCCGGTGGGACCTTTTCCTCTTTCCACTCTACACTTCGTGTGTCGTGTTCGCGAACGAATCGCGGTTTACTAATGGTTGCCATTGGGTTCGAGATACTAAGATTTGGCGTCTTGCTTGGTGCAGAAAGCGGAGGATCAATGGCGTCCACTTGCGTAAAGTGTTCCAACTGCAACTGCAACCCACGTTCCGCCTCATCTGGAGGCATAGCTTATGGGCCCCAAGCGGCTTCTCTGTTCACGATGCCGGTGGACCAGGTGACTCAGGCCACCACCGGATTGTTTTTCGGGACTATGCTCCTACCGATGAGCTTTAGCACTCCTGTACCAACACCAGAAGCTCTCAAGAAGTCGGTCTTTGATCGGCTTACAACTACTCCGGCCCCCCTCAATGGGTTGTCCAGCTCCAGCGCCTCAGTCTTCGCCAGATTGGGCCAAAGTTCATGTGGGCCCATGATGAAGCCTGTAATTCCAGAACAGGTTGTTCCGAAAAGGATAGCCATCCCTGCTCCCGAAGTCGTCAAGGCGGCTTCTCCTGCCAAAGGGTCGGTCTTTACAAGATTGACTGTTCCGGCTCCCACTCCGGCTCCCGTCCCTGCTCCAAAGTCTGTTTTTGACAGATTAGATACTGCTACTCAACGGACATCAGTTTTCAAGAGGCTGGTACCAACGGCCCTTCTCCAAAGCAGGGGACAAGACGAAGTCACCCCTCAAGCTGAAACCATCCCAATAGCTCGACGCGCTCGACGTCGCCACTGGCGCCGAGTGAGGAAGGCTGGGGGCAACTCCCCCTCTGGGCTAACTCTACCAGCCCTAACGGTGGAAGTCAATGCTGCTGTTCCAACTGGGAACAGCTTCGTACTGCTGAACAAGGTGCGCAGGAACTCTCCTACCGCCGTACTGAAAAGATCTCCTCCTTTGGTGGAGAATGTTACAGAAATAAAGCTGGACCGGCCTCCTCAACGGCTGTCCTCCAAAGTTTAGAAAGTCTGGCGACGGGTCCAGGAGTCGGTGATCGATTAGGACTATCTCCACCGACAGAAGAAGCTGAAGGTTCAGAAGGAAGAGAACCGTCTGGCCAAGCCACAAAAGGCAACAGCTGTCTGGGTGCCCGCTGCGACGGCCCCTTCAACGTCAACTGCTCAAAAGAGAAGGAAGCCAGAGAAAGCCCCTGTGACTACGGCAGACCACAAAGACGCTAAGCCCAAATGCCCCAAGTCTGGGGGCATAACGGTGCATACTGTTTACATGGCTTCCGGAAAAGAGGAAAGCCGCACTTCGACGGGCCATCGACTGCTCACCCGATCAATAACAAAAGCCCAGGAACAACAACAGCAGAAGCTTCAAGAGATGCTGACTACGATGGCCGCACTCACCGGACCAAAAGAGAGCCCGGAGGCGTCATCGGAGCAGCATCATGAACAAGAAACTGATGCTGACATCCTACGCAGAGTCCTCGAAAAGAAGGACAGAGAAGCCGCAGAACAAGCTGCCAACATAAAACAAATGGCGCTTCTCTTCCAAGATATGGTAGGGATGATGTTACAGCCGGACCCTCCAGCTGAAGACCCTCCGATCATTGTTGGAGATGACGGAGGGGAGACATCTAATCCTCCTCTGGCTCTTTCAGCAGCCAAGGAGGAAACCATTTCCAAGGCCGCACTGGATGACTATATAGCTCAGCAAATACGAGCTCACCAGGAAAATGAAGCGGTCGGTCAAGTCGTTAAAACTGGGCGACCGTATCCAAGCTGGTATGACCAAATAAAATACCCGCTAGGATGCACAATCCCCAAATTCCATGTGTACAAGGGGACAAGTAATCCTCACCAGCACGTCGCCCAGTTCAGAGCTCTTTGCGGCAACACCGGAGGCGATGATAAGCTTTTGCTCCGTCAGTTCGTCGGCAGCTTATCGGAAACAACATTTCAGTGGTACTCCGAGCTTCCAAACGACTCCATTAAGACTTTCGCAGAAATGGAGTTGTTATTCACCCAGCGATTCGCGAGTGCTAGTGAACGCACCCCGATAACGGCATTGATCAATGCCAGGGTGAAGCCAGGCGAGACGTGGGTCCAGTACGCCATCCGATGGCGGAATCTGTGGTCGAAATGCGAACATCGGATCGAAGAAGCGCCAGCGGTAGGCATGTTTGTGGGCACTTTGGACCCTCATGTAACCATTTCACAATTCATGATGTTCTTTAAGCCGACCACATTCCAGGCCTTAATCGACAAACTGGCCCAAATGGACCAGATGGGTCATAGACCGTCTCCTCCAAAGACGGACTCTCGAAATGAAAAAGGGAAAGGAAAAGCAACCTTCGTCGCCAACACTCAACAACAACCGAGCAGCTTAAAGCCGGTTGTTCGCCAAAACGACGTGCGTTCACGCCCATCCCTCGAGGAGAGACTGGGACGTCCTTACTCGTTTCTCCAGGATAAAACGAGGACACTGTTCGAGCTGGCAGTGCGCAACAGACTCATCAATCTGCCGGATCCAAAACGACCGTTGCAACCCTGCGAAGCTAATAGTCCCAATTATTGCCCTTACCATCAAACGGTAAGCCATCCAATTGAGGATTGCTTTGTCTTTAAAGGCTGGATTGAAGATCAATACCAACAGGGCAAATTTGCCCTGTCCGAGAATTGGAAGGTGAACCCTGTTCCCCTCCGAATGGCGGCCAAGATATGGGCGTCTTGCCTGAGATTCGGGGCAGATGCTAATTGGTGCTATCCGTCCACCTCTTCGAAGATGCCAAATTGATTTATGGCACCATGTATCGAAGGTTTAAACGGATGCGGCCGATATAGCAGACTTCGTCAGATTCCCCCTCATTTGAGGGGTTTTTGATTGTGGGGACGCTCTTCCCTGCAGGCGCAAGCCCCTGCAGTTAATTACGCTACCGCATCGCGGTAACGACTTTCTCCTTCTCCAGATGGTCACTTCGTGTCGTGTGTGTTTATTTTATGTTTGGTTGCCCGTGGATTGTATACGGAGACTGAGTTATGTCGTCGTCCGTAGGGCGTGGATTAGTCCAAATCCGTATTTTCTTAGATTTGTTTTTGGGGTTTTGGTTTGAGGATACGTTAGCCATATTTGAGGCCAAGATCAACTCAAACGTTTGTTAAGGATATGTTAGTCTAGTTTGAGACTAAGATCAACTTAACGGGATCGTTTAGATCCGACAAAAGAGCGTTTGGGCTCTATTGTTCCAGTTTAGGGACATAGTGGTCCATTGAACATATGGCCGTCGGGACCCATCACCTCTCTGACGACGTTGAAGGATTACAACGACAGATACCAGAGGGGTTCAGAGATGTACCCTTGAACCAAAGTTGGTTGGGAGATCTATAGTCCAATTTGGGACTAAAGTCTGTTTGAAGGTTTTGGTTTAAGAACACGTTAGTCATATTTGAGGCTAAGATCAACTTAAACGTTTGTTATGGATACGTTAGTCTAATTTGAGACTAAGATCAACTTAACGGGATCGTTTAGATCCAACAACAGAGCATTTGGACTCTATTGTTCTTGTTTAGGGACATGGTGGTCCAATACCAGTTTAAGGACATGGTGGTCCAATACCAGTTTAAGGACATGGTGGTCCATCATTCCCATTTTGGGGACAAATGTTAGTTTAAGGACGCATTAGTCCATGAGTTTAAAGACCCCACAGTCCGTATTAATGTGTGGTTGTCGGGACCCGTCACCTCTCTGAAGACGTTGAAGGATTACAACGACAAATATCAGAGGAGTTCAGAGATGTACCCTTGAACCAATGAGTTGGTTGAAAGAGCAGATGTGCTCAGTTCAAGATGATTTGAGGACTTATGGCCAGTTTGGGCTAAGTCCAATTATGTTTGAAATATTGGCTCTTTGTTGGCTCATTGAAGGAGAGGCTTTGCCTCTAGAAACTTAGCCAATTGGGCTAAAGCTAGTGTTAAACACTAAAGACCAACAGTGTTGAACACTGGAATTAAGATTAGCAAGTTAGTGTTTAACACTAAAAGATAATCAGTGTTAAACACTAGCAACGGGGCTTTCAAATTAGTGTTAAACACTAAAGCAAATCAGTGTTAAACACTGGTAGCAGAGATTTCAAATTAGTGTTAAACACTAAAGCAAATCAGTGTTAAACACCGGGAACAGAGTTTTCACATTAGTGTTAATCACTAAGAAAATCAGTGTTAAACACTGCAAAAAGAGTTTTCCAAATTAGTGTTAAACACTAAGAAAATCAGTGTTAAACACTGCAGATAGAGTTTTCCAATTAGTGTTAAACACTAAGGAGGGAGGGGTCACGTGCGGACACGTGAGAGCGTCCTGATTTCCCTTATTTTATTCTGCAGGTAAGTGTTTAACACTTTTAATTTCCTGGCCATCACGTGTGGGCACGTGATAGGCATCCATCCATTCGATATTAAAGGGATTCGTTAGGGGTCACGTGGGGACACGTGAGGGCGCCCTAAATGTGGAGCCAGATCTCCTTTTGCTTTATCCTCAAATCTGCGAATAAGTGTTAAACACTTTTCATCTTTATTTTAGGGCATCACATGTTGGCACATGATGGGGATTTATGCATCGATAATTACATCACTTACTGAGGGGTCACGTGGGGACACGTGAGAGCGCCCAAAGCTTCTTTTCTTTTGTTTTTTCTTTCTGCATTTTGGGAGTCACGTGGGAGCACGTGAGGTATTGCCTCAAAGCTTTTTTTCTTCAGGGATCTTTTCAAGGGTCACGTGGGGGCACGTGACCCTAGTTCTTTTCATGAACAGAGATCTTTTAAGAATTGAATTCTCTGTAGGGTTAAACCCTAATTATGATTTTGGAGGAATTAAATTCCTATTGTGAAAGAATTAAATTCTTATTTAGGATAAAACCCTGATTTCTTTTTAAAGGAATTAAATTCCCAGATATGTAAAAGAATTAAATTCTTAATTAGGGTTAAACCCTAGTTTTGTTTTAGGAGAATTAAATTCTCAAAACTCAATTCCCCTTCTAAGTTTAGGATCTGCATGGCAGGATCTCGACCCGATGAGAATTAAATTCTCAATTTATGGAGAGATGTGCTCTGTGCAGATCTTCAACCAAAAGAAGAACTAAGTTCTTTTTTGTATAAGAGTTAAACTCTTAGATTTTGAGAATTAAATTCTCTGTTTGAAGTTTTGATTCCCTTTCTTTTCTCACCTAGGGTTTTCTTTGTTGAGAATTAAATTCTCCTTTCTTCTCTTCCCTCTTGAGAATTAAATTCTCCTCTCTCTGTTTCTCTCTCAAAAAAGTCCCTTCTCTTCTTTTCTTGGCTCCTATTTATAGGAGAAGGAAAAGAATCAATTTGTTCAGCAAATATCTCATTGAAAGATTTGATTTGTTTTCATATTTAATATGAGCCTTTAGATCATTCAGTGAATTTTATTCACCGTTGGATTTTAAATCCAAAGATATTCTGTTTGTTATTTCCGGTGAGATTTTAGGGGAAATCTTTCCTTATCTAAGATCTTTCCATAAATTGGTGATATTTAATCACCCTTGGATCTTTAATTCAACGGTCCCCATAATCCTTTTCCATTTGGAAAGATTTAGAGAAATTTAGAATTTTAATTCTATTAAACTGTAAGGCTTTCAAAGCCTGTCACGTGCTGGCACGTGGCCCTTGGTCACCTGTGAGCACGTGACCCCTAATTGAGTTCTTTAAGGGCCGCTTGTTTATGTTGTTGTTTTAACCATCACGTGTCAACACGTGACCATTGGTCACGTGTGAGCACGTGATACCTCGTTGAGGTATTTCCTGATTTTTAATCAGGGAACAGATTTTAGAATTTAATTCTATTCATTATTTTAGAGGCCTTAAAAGCCCATCACGTGTCTGCACGTGACCCATGGTCACGTGTGAGCACGTGATGCCCCATTGGGGTCTTTTCTGAGTTTTTATTATATCTTTTAATTTCTCCAGCGGGTTCTTAAAGGTCCATCACGTGTGGACACGTGATGCCTCATAACTTTTGATCCCGGATGAATTATGAGGCCCATAATATATCAAATCGAAGGGTTTTTCGAGATGCTTCCAATACCATTAGAATTTAATAGTTTATTCTTCGGGAAATTATCAAAATACAGGCCGGAAGATATTGGTTCGCATTTCCTTAAGCGTATCGCTGCCATTTGATACCTTGGACTCTTCTGCGCAGAAATTTTTGGCGGGAACAAATGCCCCCCACTACTTTTCCCACGTAAGTATGTACGTGGGTGAAGTAGTGCAGAGTAATGCATAGCGTATAACCAGTTTCGGGTTGGTATATAACTTTCAGAATCTTGATATGAGAAGATAACGAGCGGACACAAGCGTCATCATTTATCATTGACTCAAATCTCGACTCTTAAAAGATATAGTTCCAAACTCTCAACTCCATGAGCCGCACCTTTCTATTTCTTTATGTCTTACTCTGGCGTGAAGTAGTTTATACGCTCATGAGTAAGTTCTCCATTTCAGTGGCATGTAGCTTTGGCAAGTGTGGCTCATAGATGGTCCATCTTAACCTCTTTGTAGGGCAGTGATGGCTTAGGAGACAGGGTTAGGATCTGCCAGCTAAGACTTTTCAACTTTATGAGCCGTGAGGGTCTCACAAAGACTTTTCTCCCTACGGATCGAGAGGATCTCGTAGGTGTATTTTCTCCTTAGGGGTCGTGAGGACTCCTAAGTGTGTTTTCTCTTATCAGTCGTAAGGATCTTATAAAAGAAATTTTCCCTCTTACGGGTCGAGAGGACCCGTAAGCGGTTGTTTCTCTCCTTGTCGAGATTCGACTTCGGAGAGTGAGACCCGTGGATAGTATGAAAGAGGCTGTTTTGGGCCGACTTGCAGGATCCCAGTGCTTAGGAAACAAGTTTTTTAATCCCTGCTGCCTAAGGCTTTACCTCACGAGTCGAGACGAATCGAGCAGTTCTCGTAAAGACATCAATTTCCTCACGAGTCGAGATGAATCGAGCATTTCTCGCAAGAATATCCTAACATCACAGTTAACCTTTGCTCTTTACGACAGAAGTCCGTTAGGGTCTGTGGTACTTAGGGTTTTGGCCGTCGTACCGTCGCATCAGCTGATATATTCCTCGATAGGCAATCGTGCTGTTCGAGTAGCCCTGCGACTGCCGTGTCTCTGATCCATTCGGGGGCTGGACAAGACGTCTTCAAGCAATCTTCCTAAGCAATTTGACCGTCGGAAAAGCAAGCGTTAGGAATTTTGCCATGCCGCTTTTTACTTGAGGTTAGGCTCATTTTGGAGAGCCCCGATGAGTCATAACCACTCCGCGCTGGTGTGGGATGATCTCCGATAGTCTTTCACGCTTTATATGAGTTGCCGTTAAGACCATGAAGCTTGGAATTTGGCCTTTTCTTCGTTTGCTGGCATTGCGTCCTCTGTATCGAGACGAATGTCGTGGTTGTCTCTAGGTTGCTGGTGAACCGTCGAGGTTTGGAACTAGGGATTTTGCCGTGGCTCCTTTTGGTGATGTTGCGTCTGCTGTATCGAGACGAACGTCAAGGCGGTGACCACTCCGCACTGGTTCGAGATGATCTCCAATTGTCTTTCAGGCTTTATATGACTTGCCGTTAAGACGCATGAAGCTAGGAATTTGGCCTTCGCTTCGTTTGCTGGCATCGCGTCCTCTGTATCGAGACGAATGTCATGGTTGTTTTTAGGTTGCTGGTGAACCGTCGAGGTTTGGAACTAGGGATTTTGCCATGGCTCCTTTTGGTGATGTTGCGTCTGCTGTATCGAGACGAACGTCGAGGTGGTGACCACTCCGCACTGGTTCGAGATGATCTCCGATTGTCTTTTAGGTTTTATATGACTTGCCGTTAAGACCCTGAAGCTAGGAATTTGGCCTTCGCTTCGTTTGCTTTGGTGTGTCCAAATCCTATTGGAGGAAGAACGCTGGGGTGACATCGCGTCTACTGTATCGAGACGAACGTCGAGGTGGTGACCACTCCGCATTGGTGCAAGATGATCTCCGAATGTCTTTCAGGCTTTATATGACTTGCCGTCAAGACCCTGAAGCTAGGAATTTGGCCTTTTGCTTCATTTTCTTTGGCGTGTCCGAATTTTGTTGGAGGAAGGACGCCGTAGTGACATTTCATCTGCTGTATCGAGACGATCGTCGAGGTGGTGACCACTCCGCGCTGGTGTGAGATGATCTCCGAATGTCTTTCAGGCTTTATATGACTTGCCGTCAAGACCCTGAAGCTAGGAATTTTGCCTTTGCTTCATTTGCTTTGGCGCGTCCGAATCCTGCTGGGGGAAGAACGCTGGGGTGACATTTCATCTGCTGTATCGAGACGATCGTCGAGGTGGTGACCACTCCGCGCTGGTGTGAGATGATCTCCGATTGTCTTTCAGGCTTTATGTGACTTGCCGTCAAGACCCTGAAGCTAGGAATTTGGCCTTTGCTTCATCTGCTTTGGTGTGTCCGGATCCTGTTGGAGGAAGGACATCTCGTCTTCTGTATCGAGACGAATGTCGTGGTGGTGACCACTCCATGTGGGATGATCTCTGATTGTCTTTCCGGTTTTATATGAGTTACCGTCAAGACGTTGAAGCTAGGAATTTGGCCTTCGCTTCGTTTGCTTTGGCGCGTCCGAATCCTGCTGGGGGAAGAACGCTGGGGTGACATTTCATCTGCTGTATCGAGACGATCATCGAGGTGGTGACCACTCCGCGCTGGTGTGAGATGATCTCCGATTGTCTTTCAGGCTTTATATGACTTGCCGTCAAGACGTATGAAGCTAGGAATTTGGCCTTCGCTTCGTTTGCTTTGGCGCGTCCGAATCCTGCTGGGGGAAGAACGCTGGGGTGATATTTCATCTGCTGTATCGAGACGAACGTCGAGGTGGTGACCATTCCATGCGGGATGATCTCCGGTGGTCTTTCAGGCTTTATATGACTTGCCGTCAAGACCCTGAAGCTAAGAATTTGGCCTTTGCTTCATTTGCTTTGGCGCGTCTGAATCCTGCTGGGGGAAGAACGCTGGGGCGACATTTCATCTGCTGTATTGAGACGAACGTCAAGGTGGTGACCACTCCGCGCTGGTGCGAGATGA
Source organism: Agapanthus africanus (assembly GCA_030015575.1). Classification (NCBI taxonomy): domain Eukaryota; kingdom Viridiplantae; phylum Streptophyta; class Magnoliopsida; order Asparagales; family Amaryllidaceae; genus Agapanthus; species Agapanthus africanus. The sequence continues at coordinate 999,203,889 of CM057337.1, forward strand.
TCTCCGAATGTCTTTCAGGCTTTATATGACTTGCCGTCAAGACCCTGAAGCTAGGAATTTGGCCTTTGCTTCGTTTGTTGGCATTGCGTCTGCTGTATCGAGACGAATGCTGAGGTGGAGCTGGGATTTTGCCGTCACTCCGCTTTACTGACCATGGGGTCTTTCGTTGACGTTGCATCTGCATCCTGCTGGACTGCGAAGGAACGCCGTTGGTGACATCTCGTCTACTGTATCGAGATGGATGTTGAGGTGGAGCTGGGATTTTGCCGTCGCTCCGCTTTGTTTCGACCGTGAGGTCTTTCGTTGACGTTGCATCTGCATCCTGCTGGACTGTGAAGGAACGATGTTGTTGACATCTCGTCTGCTGTAACGAGACGAATGCTGAGGTGAAGCTGGGATTTCGCCGTCACTCCGTTTGATGGTGTAACATCTGTGTCCTGCTGGAATGAGGAGGCACACCGTTGTTGGTCTCCAGGCTGCAGATGTGTCCATTGAGATTTGGAACTAGGGCCTTTGCCATGGCTCCGTTTCGTTGCGACTCTGAGGTCGGTTGTTGACGTCATGTCTGCATCAGGTTGGAGGAACAAGCATGTCGGTGTTGATCTCTAAGTTGTCGATGTTGACGTCGAGACCCCGAAGCTCGGGATCTTCGTTTGCTTCATTTGTTGACATCGTGTCTGTAATATTGCGACAAATTTCGAGATTGTCTCTAGGTTGTCTATGAACCGTCGAGATTTGGCTTCGCTTTCTGATGGAGCCTGTTGGGAAGGTATGGTTCCCTCTTTATCTGTGCCCCTGGATTGTATACAGGGATCGATGTGATTTCACCTGCAGGGCAAAAATTTCATTCTTTCATTTTTTATTCTTTCCGCGATGCTCTATCATTTCAGCTTTTTATATCGCGAAAATCGCGATTGCCCAATCATTTCGGCTATTTTTCGCGGTGCCCAATCATTTCGGCTATTTTTCTTTTTACTCGCTGCTTTTTATTGTGAGTTGCCCAATCATTTCGGCTATTTTGCATGCATACATTTTTACTTGCTGATTTTGTTTGTAAGTTGCCCCATCATTTCGGCTATTTCGTATGCATTTTTTTTTTGGCTCGCTGATTTTTTTTCGCGAGTAGGGGATTTGGGATCTGATACCAATCTTGGCATTAGCATCGCTGCGACTGGAATATTGCCAGGAGCGAATCATCATTTGCCGTAAAAGGACTTGGAATTTGATACCGGTCTAGGCATCAGTATCGCTACAACTGGGATATTGCCAGGAGCGAATCATCATTTGCCTTAAAAGGGCTTGGAATTTGATACCAGTTTAGGCATCAGTATCGCTGCAACTGGGATATTGCCAGGAGCGAATCATCATTTGCCTCTGTTGATGTTGAACAAAGGTGGCTTAGTAAACAGGGTTAAGGGTCCTGTCGGCTAAGGCTTTTGACTTCATGAGCCGTAAGGGTCTCACAAAGGTATTTCTCCCTATAAGTCGTGAGGATCTTGTAGGTGTGTTTTCTCCTTGGGAATCATGAGGATTCCTAAGTGCATGTTCTCTTGTAAGTCGTAAGGATCTTACAAAAGGGTTTTCTCCTTATAAGTCGAGAGGACTTACAAGTGTTGTTTGCTGTACAAGCATATCCCTAGTCACGGATGGGACTTTGTTAAGGAAATATTTATTCGTGCCCGTGGATTGTATACAAGGGTCAATATGAGCCGCTTGTAGGGTAGTATCGAAGGTTGTGGGGGTTGCTTAAGAACAGGTTAAGGTTTCTGTAACTTAAGACTTTCAAATCTTATGAGCTGTGAGGGTCCCATAAGAGAGTTCTCCTTACGAGTGATGAGGATCTCGCAAGTGTATTTTCTCCTTAGGAATCGTGAGGATCCCTAAGTGTGTTCCTCCCTTGTGAGTCGTAAGGATCTCACGCGGGTGGTTTCTCCTTACAAGGTCGAGAGGACCCTGTAAGTGTCTTTTAACGAGGTTGCGCCCTTTCGGGTTTTCACAAACACTCGCCGGTAGCCCTGCTGTTTTTACTCACGGAGCCCTTTCGGGTTTTCATCCGTGCCCATTTTGCTTATGGACATACCGTTTTTTTTTATTCTTCTTTTTTATTCTTTTTTCTTTTTTTTCGAACGAGGTTGCACCCTTTCGGGTTTTCACAAACACTCGCCGGTAGCCCTGCTGTTTTTGCTCACGGAGCCCTTTCGGGTTTTCATCCGTGCCCATTTTGCTTATGGACATACCGTTTTTTTTTACACCACGCCGGCCTGAGGATGCCGCGGGTTGATAGTAGTTTAACGACGTTTCGGTCATTTGCAAGTTTTAGGACATTGCGGTCCGTCGTTAGTTTAGGGACGTTTCGGTCCGACGCCAGTTTTAGGACATAGTGGTCCACCGTCGCCGTATTTGAGGCGAATCTCTAGTTTACTGACTTTTCGGTCTATAGGGCTTTCTCTATGAAAGAGCACGATGCACCCGGCATGTCCATCTTTTTCGGAGCATGTGGTTGTGGCGGGCTCACCTTCCAGTTGTCAGACAACGCGAATTTGCCCTGTTGGTATTCATCCTCAATCCAGCCTTTGAAGACATAGCAATTTTTGAGTGGGTGACCCATTACTCTGTGGTAGGGACAATAGTTAGGATTGTCAACGTTACCTGGCTGCAACGGACGTTTTGGATCCGGCAGAGTGATGAGCCCGCTGCGCACCGCTAGCTCGAACAATCTCTTTGTTTTATCTCTGGGAAACGAGTAAGGACGTTTCAACTTCTCATTGAGGTATCGCGGCTTGTTGTTTTGACAACAAAACGGTCTCGGGTTACTCGGTTGTTGTTGAGCATTGGCGACGGAGGTCGCTTTTCCATTTCCCTTATCCCTTGTTTGTGGGTCCGAGATTCTTTTCGGATAGCGTGCGATTGCGCAGCTGAACGTTCTCGCAGCTCTTCTTTTCTTTCTCTTTTCCTGAGGTGGATTCTTTGAAGAGAGGGCTGAGAGTCATTTCTTCTTCAGAATTGCTCCCGAAGGTGAGAGCTTGCGATCTTCTGCCGCCAACCATGTAACCGTTGCCGGCAGTTTTCATATGCTCATTTGTCGTGCTCTGTTTCCGACGAGCTTCACGCTTCAATCGCTGAACGTGCTGCCGGTGAGCTACGTATCCCTGCCACCAGTTTTTAAAGGCATTGCATTCTTCAGTAGGGTGTGCAATCTTCTGATGATATAAGCAGAAGTTAAGATGCATGTCCGCTTCATCAAGATATATATCGGTGGAAGAATTTCCTCTAAAAGAGGGGAGCTTCATTCCCATCGATATGGTTTTGGCGAACCTTTTCCTCATCTTGAACCTGCTTTTATTTGCGGTGGATGTACTTTGATCCGGTGGGAGTGTTTCGACCCTTTCATCTAGTCGCTGACGTTTCGCTTTCTCGAATATGGCCATCTCGCGCTCTCGATCATCTTTGCTTTTGAGACGGGCTTCGTTCAGGAATGCATCAATCATTTCGTCTGATGGTCCTAGAAGTTCTGGCTCAGGATCTGCCCCCAGCTTCTCTGTGTAAGGAGCTTCTTCGTCATTTATTGACGAGTGAGAGATCACATGGCAGCTTGCCACATAATCTTCAGATTCATCCGACGAGTCTTCTCCATTGTCATCATCTCCGTCCTTAATGACGTGGCTGAGAAATTCTTGGCGTGTGATTGGAGTCCGCGCTTTTTGATTGTATTCTTCCAACGCGTCAATCTGCTTTTGCATGTCCGTGCACTTGTCACTAGGCTCCACGGGCTTTTTGGTCTTCTTCTTCGACGACTTTGACGGTTGAGTGTGGGCGCTTTGGCTATCATCACCGATCTTTGGAATTGGGCGCGGTTTCAGCATCCTCTCGATGATTTGAGGTTCGACCGGGTTCTTCCATCTGACCGCCGGGCGCGTATGAAGATCACTCAGCATCCTTTTGGTTTTGGATGAAAGCACGACCTCCCATGGGGCTTCTTCAACAAAAGAACAAGTTTCCCCCGGTGTGTCTGTCTTCTTAGGAGTATGCGGTTGTGGTGGGTTTACTTTCCACTTCTCAGACAGCGCAAACTTGCCTTGTAGGTACTGATCCTTGATCCAACCCTTAAAAACGAAGCAATTCTCAATCGAGTGGCTTACCGTTTGGTGGTAAGGGAAATAATTGGGATTGTTGACATCGCCTAGCTGCAACGGACGTTTTGGATTCGGCAGATTGATGAGTCTGTTGCGCACTGCCAGTTCGAACAGTTTCCTCGTTTTATCCTGGGGAAACGAGTAAGGACGTCCTAGTCTTTCCTCGAGGGATGGGCGTGGACGCATATTGTTTTGGCAAACAACCGGCTTTAAGTTGCTCGGCCGTTGTTGAGTATTGGCAACGAAGGTTGCCTTCCCTTTGCCGTTTTCATTCCAAGGCTCTGTCTTTGAAGAAGAAGGCCTATGGCCCATCTGGTCCATTTGGGCCAGCTTGTCAATCAAGGCCTGGAAGGTGGTCGGCTTGAAAAACATCATGAACTGGGAGATGGCCGCTTGAGGGTCAAGAGTGCCCACGAACATGACTACCGCAGGTGCCTCTTCTCTGCGTTGTTCGCATTTCGACCATAGGTTCCGCCATCGTGTTGCGTATTGGACCCACGTTTCGTCTGGCCTTATCCTGGCATTTATCAGTGCTGTTATCGGGGTGTGTCCACTAGCACTCGCGAATCTTTGTGTAAACAGTAGCTCCATCTCCGCAAATGTTTTGACAGAGTCGTTAGGTAGCTCCGAATACCATTCAAAGGCTGTTTCCGCTAAGCTGCCGACGAATTGGCGAAGCAACAGTCTGTCATCGCCTCCAGTATTGCCGCATAAGGCCCTGAATTGAGCGACATGCTGATGTGAGTTCCTTGTCCCTTTATATACGTGGAACTTAGGGATCGTATATCCCGGCGGGTAACTGATTTGGTCATACCAGCCCGGATAGGGTCGTCCAGTTCTAACAATTTGCGTAGCCGCTTCATTCACTTGATGAGCCCGTATTTGCTGAGCTATATAGTCATCCAGCGCAGCCTTGGAAATGGTTTCATCTTTGGCTGTTGAAAGAGCCGGAGGAGGGTTCGATGTCTCCCCTCTATCGTCTTCAATAATGATCGGAGGGTTTTCAGCTAGGGAATCCGGCTGTAACATCATTCCGACCATGTCTTGGAAGAGAAGCGCCATTCGTTTTATATTGGCAGCTTGTTCTGCCGCTTCTCTGTCCTTCTTTTCGAGGACTCTACCTAGGAAGTCAGCGTCAGTTTCTTGTTCGTGACGCTGTTCTGATGATGCCTCCGGGCTTTCTTTTGGCCCGGTGAGTGCGGCCATTGCAATCATCATGTCCTGAAGCTTCTGTTGCTGCTCCTGGGTTTTCGTCACGGATCGGGTGAGCGGTCGGTGACTCGTCGAAGCACGACTTTCCTCCTTTCCAGAAGCCATGTATACGGTGTGCACCACCATGCCCCCAGACTTGGGGCGTTTGTGTTCAGCGCTTTTACGGTTCGCCATGTTCACATGGGCTTTTTGCGGCCACCTTTTCTTTTGAGTGATTGATGTTGAGGGAGCCGTTGCAGCGGGCACCCAAGCAGCCGTTGCTTTTTGTGGCTTGACGGAGTAATCCTTCCCCTGCCGAACCTTCATCGTTTTCTGTCGGCGGAGATAGTCTTGATCAATCATCGACTCCTGGATCTGTCGCCAGACCTTGTAAATTTTATAGGGTAGCCGTGTTCATAACATAATATTGCATTTTGTATTCCCCATTCTTATGCATTTAAGAATAAAAACAGGTGCTTTTGACCCATGTCTGCTACATGTTACAGGTTACAGGTTCTTGGCGCGAAAACAGTGAAAAACACGAAAGACGACACAAAAGAAGGATTTTTGACCAACAATTAGGAAGATCTTAGTAAAGCCCAGCAGAAGAACGGTTCACCATCAACAAGGCAACGCAAGATCCAAATTTGCGAGAAAAACGGTTAAAAGTTCCCTTGCAAAGTGTTCACTGAAGTTCTGGAATCACTGCAGAAGCCCAAATGGAAAAATAAATGAATAAATGAAAATCCCAATGAAACCTGAAGCAGCACAGAAAAGCCCATCAGATGACCTCACTAAAGAGCCGCGGAACCGCGGCCCAAGCCAACCCATGCCGCGGTTCCGCGGCCGTTTGAAGCCCTAGTGCGCAGGAAATTTTACCATAATTTTTGGCGGCTTTGGAAAGATTTTCCTGAGGGTATATTTATAATTGTAGACATGCGGATCAGCTGTAGCCCTAGGGTTTCTATGTCCTATAAATAGAACCCAAGTCCTTGTATTTTTTTATGCCTCTACTCATGAATAAAATTCTGTTTTCTTGAAATTAGAGCGCATCAACAGTAAGTAGGTTATTTTCCTTGCAGTAGTTGTAGTTTTTCATATCTGCTCTTATTTTCTCGCCTTAGTTTAAGTTAGTTAGTTTTTATTAAACTTGCAGTAAATGTTTTCTCTCTTTAATAAAATCATGTCTTTTTTCATCCCCTCAATGAGCGAGTAGTTTCCTCGCTTGTTAGGGTTAGGAATAGGGAAGGATTTGAGAGATGAAGATCTCTCATCTCTTTTCGTTGCCAAACTTTTATGAACATTAGAACTCCATGCATACCTTTTTATTCCGCTCCCTACGGCACTTTTACCCTCAAGGTAACGGTGATTCTGTAGTCTAAAGGCCCGGATTTTAAGGTTTTCCATGGAGGTTAGGGTAAAGATTAATAAAGGAAGGACAGGGATCTAGAGGAAGAATCAATCATCCCAATTATCCTAATCCCCTTTATAAATATTTACCATAACACTAATATGATAGATTTAATTAATGGCAATGGAAAGAGATGTAGATCTTTGTTTACCAAATTTTCCCTAAACCTAATCCTAGCAAGTTTCTAATCCTAGTCTCATACAACTTCAATTTTTAGGTTTAATTATAAATCCAAACACCATTTGGAATTAACTCGTAAGAACTTAAAGGAGATTTACACATCCCTGTGGACCGACCCGTATTCACCGGCTAGCTTCATGCGACGCCGTTCTTGATTGCGGTAAATATTTTTGATCGACAAATCCTCTCTTAATCAAATGGCGCCGTTGCCGGGGATGGCGTAAAATTTCCTTTTTGTAATTTCGGGTTAATATAAAATATAAAATAAATCATAAAAATCTGAAAAATCAAAAATAAAAAAATAAAAAATTCTATCATCTTTTATTGTTTGAAGGGTTTTCTTTGTGGATCTTTGCAGGATTGACGAATCTGAAACAATACAGAAGGAGAATCAGGAAAAGGTACATCAGAACAGAGGTAGATTGCTACAGAAGAGCCGTACAAATTTTTTCAGAGCCCGATCCCTCCTTATCACCGCGGAACCGCGGCCTAGAGGTGTCATCTGCGGCGGAAACGCGGTCTTGTGGAGTCTTCTCTGCACGAAAATTGCTTGGTTTGTTTCCTCATTCTCCCCTCTACAAATCCCCATATATCTTTTGCCAAATCTTCTGCAGGATTCTTTGCGCTAAAAATCTTCTTCCCTCTTCTAATAATTGATTTTCTGCAGGATTCTTTGCGCCGCGCTAAAAAGCAAATTGATTGCAAGTGATTTACTGCTTTGCATATTTTAATCTGACTTTAAGGGGTTATTGACCAATTCAGATTGGGTGGGGATTTCATCACCCTTCCCAGGACCCCAGAAATCACTTAAAGCATTTGCATTGACCACTTTTAATTTAAAAAATATTAGACTCAGCCCTAAGGACCTCGAGCTCAATAGGACAAAGGACTAGCATAGGCATCGGCCGTTTATCCTAACCGACATTGCGGTGTCTAGGCTAGTGGTTTTTAATTAGGCCCACTGTCGTGGTGGTTCCTTCCCACTTATCTGGCCGTACTTGTCCGTGAAGAGGCGGTTTGAGGTCCTATCTCTAGCCCTTTGGAACAGTTAGGAGCTGTCTAGCTGACCTAGGTGACCCTAGACTTAGGCCTGATTGTGCATGTGTGGTTAATTGCATTTGTGTCACTAGTCTCTTTTCAAAAATCTTTTTGCAAAAGCACAAAAAAAAAAGAAACAGGGAAAATCTTTTCAAAACTTGCAACTTGTCGCTAAAGAATCTTTGCACTCACTTACACCACTTCTTCTCATTGACGTTTTCTTACCTTCACATTCTGTCTTTCATCTTTCGACTACACTAACCCTTTTAGTGTATGTCCGGTTGGACTAGGGACCCTAGCGCCCGATTAGTCCGTGTTTCGTTGGTACCGACCGACGAACCTTTCGATTCCGAAGTCGAAATCTTGTCCACTTTTTCACTTCCACCATCACATTCTTCCGAAGGTATGTCGGGATATGATCCTAACAACACCTTACCGACGGGAAGGATTCCACCTCCGTTAGGTGCGAATAACCCGAATCTTCCGCCTGTCGAAGCGCCCGCACGAATCGCGCTCCAGGATCTTTTCTACCCCGTTCGCACCGCCCTTCCTACTTGTCTTTCCCTTCCACCGGCTAATGGGGACAATTTTGAGATCAAACCCCACTTCATCAATATGCTGCCTAAGTTTCATGGTTTGGAATCCGAAGATGCATATATCTTTATCAACAAATTCCAAAACGTTTGCGCCATGATGAAAACTACCCAATTAAGTGATGACGCTATAAGGCTAAGGGTCATTCCTTTCACCTTATGTGACCTAGCCGAGAAGTGGCTATACAGCACCGCATCACACTCAATTAGAAATTGGGACGAGTTTGTGAAAGCTTTTCTTAAAAAGTTCTATCCTCATCACAAAACTGCAAAAATCCGTAATAAGATTATACAATTTTCACAGCTTCCTGCCGAACCATTTTGGAAATGTTTTGAAAGATTCAAAGACCTACTCGTTCAATGCCCTCACCATGGGATCGAAAGATGGCAACTTTGCCAAACATTATACGAGGGATTGAACCCGGCAACGAAGCAGTTGCTAGAAACCATTAGTCAAGGTCACTTTCTGTCCAAATCTAGTGAGGAAGCATGGCAGTTTCTTGAGGATCTTAGTGAACAAACAATTCAGTGGGAGAGCACCAAAACCACATCATCATCTTCTTCTATTGGTCAACCTAGGGCAGGCATACATCAAGTAGAGATGTCAATTGCTATGAAGGCCGAGATGGCCGCTCTTACGAAAAAGCTAGAAGCGCTTGAGACCAAAATCTCAGCACCTTCTCCTGCCCCTGTTATGCCCCCACGAACTGTTTGTGCTTGTTGTTCGGATCCATCACATCTCACTGAAGAGTGTCCTTACACTGCATCCACTCAAGGACAAGATCAAGTCAATGCTGCCTTTCAGCAACGACAAAGAAATGATCCATACTCTTCAACATACAATCCGGGTTGGAAGAGCCACCCTAATTTCGCTTGGAACCAAAATCAACAATCCCAAGGAAACAACAATTTTCAAAGGGCTCCTCCTCCACAACAACAAGCACCTCCACAAACTCAATTTCAGCAGCCTCTCCAACAGCAACCTTACCCTAATCAGATGAACAATTTTGTGCCCAACAATTTTGTCCCCCCTCAAAATGCTGTTAGCTCGCTCGAAAGAAGTCTAGAAGCATTCCTAAAGCAATCTGCACAGTCCACAGCAAGGATAGAGACTTCTGTTCAATCTTTGGTGCAAAACAGTGCCTCACACGATCAAAGCATCAAAGCTATTGAGGCACAAATTGCACAACTCAACGCAGCGTTAAAAGAGCGAGAGAAAGGAAAGCTTCCGTCTCAACCACTCCCAAATCCTGATCACGCACATGTTGCACATGAGCAGCAGAATCATAACGTGAATGCTGTGACTACGTTGAGATCCGGAAAAGTGCTGCAAAACAATGTGGGTATTCACCATAACACCTCTGCCGGTGGTTCTTCATCTTCCTCTTCTTCTTCGTTAGAGCCTATTCTCCATCCTTCACATGGCTCTACTTCTTCTAGCTCGAACGGACCCTCTTCTCACAACACGAACACATCTACACGGGGTTCCGTTCCAACTCAACAATCTGATCCGCAGAAATTGGACTCAACAACTTTTCAAAATGTTCCTTTTCCAAATCGGTTGAGATCCAATAAACCAACTCCACAGATGGAGAAGATTGTAGAGTTGTTCAAACAGGTTAGCATAAATATCCCTCTTTTGGATGCAATCCAACAAGTTCCTTCATATGCAAAAATCTTAAAGGACTTATGCACCAAAAAGAGGAAGTCACAAGTACCAAAGAAAGTTTTCGTGGCTAGTGCTGTTAGTGATGCTCTTGTCAATTCTTTACCCCCAAAGCACAAGGACCCCGGTTGTCCTACTATTTCGATCACAATTGGGAACAAGACCATCAATAGAGCACTATTAGATCTTGGTGCTAGTGTCAATTTGCTACCTTATTCGGTGTACAAACAATTAGGCGTTGGAGAGCTTAAGCCCACTCATTGTACTCTCCAAATGGCCGACCGATCAATCACCCATCCTAGGGGAGAGTTGGAGGATGTGTTAATTAGAGTAGGGGATTTCATTTTCCCCGTGGACTTTATTGTTATGGATACACAGCCTGTCGCTAACCCCCGTAATCAAATTCCGGTGATACTTGGTCGACCATTCCTCGCGACTTCTAACGCAGTAATCAACCGTCGTAACGGTTCAATGAATCTATCTTTTGGCAAGATGACAGTTGAACTTAACATTTTCAAGTTAGGAAGTCAGCCTTGCGAGCCTAATTCTAGCGTACTTGATGTGTGCTCGATCGATGAGATCGCGGAGGAGGACTGTGAGTTCGAGAATTTCATGTTTGATCACAGTAATATTGACGCCACTATTGCGTTCCTCCTAGAATCCGACACAGCTTTCACGACGGACAAGGATTATGAGTGCTTCACCTTTGTTGATGATCTTGAAGACTCTCCACTCGAGTTTGAGTCTTTTGCTTTTTCGGATGAGTTAGTTGAACCATCCGACTCGGTAGCGTACACTCAATTTGAACCTTTGATGGAATCCTTCGAGTTTGAAACGGTTACTCCATTGTTACCATCTATTGTTTCACCACCTAAACTCGAGCTAAAGCTTTTGCCTTCGCACCTAAAATATGCTTATCTAGGTGAAAATGAGACCTTACCAGTTATCATATCGGCCTCTCTAGCTCTTGAGCAAGAGAAGGCTCTTTTAACGGTCTTATACGATAATCGGCAAGCTTTCGGCTGGTCTATGGCGGACATCAAGGGGATTAGTCCCCTCATAGTCGAACATCATATACACTTGATGGATGATGCCAAGCCGGCAAGGGATCCACAAAGACGCCTCAACCCCATCATGAAAGAGGCGGTCAAGAAGGAGATTGTTAAGTGTCTTGATAGCGGTATTATTTACCCTATCTCGGATAGCCAATGGGTTAGCCCCATTCATGTCGTGCCAAAGAAATCGGGCATCACGGTCATCACCAATGAGGCAAATGAGTTAATTCCCACTCGCACCCAAACTGGGTGGCGAGTTTGCATCGACTACCGAAAACTCAATGCCGCGACAAGGAAGGACCACTTTCCTTTACCATTCATTGACCAAATGCTAGAAGGACTGGCGGGGCACGAATTCTACTGCTTTTTAGATGGCTATTCCGGTTATAATCAAGTCCCCATAGCCAAAGAGGATCAAGACAAGACTACATTTACTTGTCCCTTTGGCACTTTTGCTTATCGTCGCATGCCCTTTGGGTTACGCAATGCACCCGCTACATTTCAGCGGTGTATGATGGGGATCTTTTCGGACATGGTGGAGAAGTTTTTGGAAATCTTTATGGATGATTTCTCCATTTTTGGTGACTCCTTCGATGAGTGTTTACGACATCTTGACGCAGTTCTCACCCGCTGTAGGGAAAAGAACCTGACTTTGAATTGGGAGAAGTGCCACTTTATGGTACGAGAAGGCATTGTCTTAGGACATGTCATCTCGCAAAACGGCATAGAGGTTGATAGAGCTAAAATCGAAGTCATTTCTAATCTTCCTCCTCCTAAATGCGTCAAAGATATCCGAGCTTTCCTGGGCCATGCCGGTTTTTATAGACGGTTCATCAAGGACTTTAGCAAGATTGCTAGAACCTTGACTCTCTTGTTGGCCAAGGACACTACTTTTGTTTTCGACTCAACTTGCATGAAAGCGTTCGAGTCTTTGAAACACTCACTCATTTCTGCGCCCATCCTTTCATCTCCAGACTGGACGCACCCTTTTGAAATTATGTGCGACGCATCAGATTTTGCCATTGGTGCTGTTCTTGGACAGCACATTAACAAGATGCCGCATGTAATTTACTACGCTAGCCGAACAATAAATGAGGCCCAATTAAACTACACAACAACAGAAAAAGAGTTTTTAGCGGTTGTGTTTGCCCTTGAAAAATTTCGGCCTTATTTAATCGGCTCTCCAGTTATAGTATACACGGATCACTCAGCTCTTCGCCACCTTTTTGCGAAGAAGGATGCTAAGTCTAGGCTAATACGTTGGATCCTTTTGCTGCAAGAATTTGACCTTGTTATAAGGGACAAAAAGGGATGTGAAAACGTAGTGGCCGATCACCTTTCACGACTTCCTTCTTCGCCTACACTTGAACTGCCTATCACTGATGCTTTCCCCGATGAGCAACTCTTGACCGTTTCTTGCGAACCATGGTTCGCCGATATTGTAAACTACTTAGCCACCGGCTTGATACCTAAAGATTGGTCGAAACAAGATAAACTTCGATTTTTGTCCCAAGTAAAGCATTTTTACTGGGATGAACCTTATCTTTTTAAATATTGTTCCGGCCAAATCATTCGCCGGTGTGTGCCAGAAAATGAGGTCAAGAGTGTGCTGTCTTTTTGCCACGATCAAGCATGTGGCGGGCACTTTGGCCCAAAGAAGACAGCCGAGAAAGTTTTGCAGTGTGGTTTCTATTGGCCACGACTCTTCAAAGATGCATTCGAATACTGCAAAACTTGCTCCCGGTGCCAACACTTGGGCCGGATATCGCGGAGAAACGAAATGCCGCTCCAACCGATTTTGGTTGTAGACATTTTCGATGTTTGGGGTATAGATTTTATGGGACCATTTCCTAACTCTTTTGGAAATGTGTATATTCTTTTGGCTGTTGACTATGTTTCAAAATGGGTCGAGGCTGTACCAAGTCGAACGAATGACAACAAGGTTGTCGTTCGATTTCTAAAAGAACACATCTTTTCTCGATTTGGGCACTCTCGTGCGATAATAAGTGATAATGGTTCTCACTTTTGCAATAGGACTTTTGAGTCCCTAATGCGCAAATACTCTATCACCCATAAGCTGTCAACGCCATACCATCCCCAAACATGTGGGCAAGCCGAGATCTCGAATCGACAAATTAAGCAAATCTTGGAGAAAACGGTTTCTAAAAACCGTAAAGATTGGTCACTCAAATTAATCGACGCGCTATGGGCTTTCCGTACTGCATACAAGACCGATCTTGGCATGTCTCCATACCGGCTTGTTTACGGGAAGGCTTGCCACCTTCCAGTAGAAATTGAGCATAAGGCATTTTGGGCCATTAAAGAGCTGAATTTATCTTTAGGAGATGCGGGCAGCAACCAAAAGCTGCAGTTAAATGAACTAGAAGAGCTGCGGGATGAGGCATATGATAATGCCGTTATTGCTAAGAACCGAGTTAAGGTATTTCATGATAAAAACCTTTTGCGAAAGACATTTAAACCAGGTCAACAGGTTTTATTATATGATACTCGGTTACATTTTCATCCCGGCAAGCTCCGTTCTAGATGGAGAGGACCTTTTGTAGTCCGCACCGTTTATCCGCACGGTGCGGTTGATCTTGAGAATCCAGAAGACGGTACTTTATTCAAAGTAAATGGACATCGATTGAAACCGTTCTTCTCAGCGGACCATTCGGAGGAGCTCCTGTTTTTACAGGAGCCGATTTACATCGATTGATTTTCCTCCACCTTCACCCTCGAATTTCCATTTTTCCAAAACTTTATTTCAAATAAGTTTGGGGGTGTATATAATATGTAAATATAATAATAAGCAGGAACTCGCCGATATTATCAACCCATTTGGTGCAGCATGACAGTGAGGACACTGTCTATTGTAAGTTTGGGGGTATGTTCGGTAAGTTTTTTCCTTTTGCATTCATATGTATATTTCTGCATTGCATCTTTATATAAAAAATCATAAAAATTTGAAATTTTGAAAAATAAAAAAAATTAGAAAAAGAAAAACCCATAAAAATTGAAAAATTCAAAAAATTATAAAAATTAATGTATTCAATTCTGATTAATTAAATTGAGTTTGATAAATAGGTTAACTGGCTAGGAAAAACTAGATCTTAGACTTAGTAAATTAAAAACCCTAAAAATAACATTTCTTAGAGTTTAACGGTAGAAAGTATATGTCTTTGTAGATTATTTAGAAATAAGCAAATTTTGGGTTCACTTCTTGGGCTAAGTCGAAACGAAGGAAAAGTATTAAAACTTTTATTAGAATATAAGTTTGAAAAATAGTTCCTAGCTTAAGTCTAGATTCTGAAAACATGTACCCTACAAAATGCACAAACACGCACCTTGAAACTTGGATTAGTAGAAGAGACCTTGAAATACTCTTGTCTAAAGTCCTTAGCACAATGAAAATAAAAAGAAAAAAAAGTGAATAAAGAAAAAAATGGACACTGGTTTTTGTGATTACTTAAGGCTGTAAAAATAGAAAAATATTTAGCGAGGGTGCTTTATCACCTAGTGCCTTAGACCAACTGGTTTGGGAGCCACTGCTAAAAGCCTTGGGTGTTGCAAAACTAGGAAGTACGCTTTAAAACGCTAACGCATCTTGTAATCGGTTGTTGGTACCTCAAGAAGTATTAACAGTCGCATGAAGGATGTGAAAGCGAAAATTCACCAATTAATAAGTGCTTTGGACAATGGACGAGAGTACGATTGCTTAATTTGAATTTCCAAGTGTAGGGGTGATATTTACACACACGTGGGGATATGTGATTGGAGTTTAGATAAGAGAAAGGAATGAAGAATAGAACTTGTATCTTTAATAGAGTTGAGAGAAATTCCTAAGTGGAGATGGAACCTTAGAAGGAAAACTTAAGAGATGCCGAAAGCTAGGTAATTCTACAGGATATGTATAATCTTAAGTTAAATGATGAGAAAGTGTGAAGAATACGGGTGGATAATTTGCGGGTCGACGATAATAGATTTCCTTGTTAGAAAACCTAATTAGAGAACAAAAGTTGAAAAACCAAATTGATAGGATTTTGTGGGTAGTATCCGCTAAAAACCCTCAGGAGACAACACTCCTCCTACTAGGGACACCTAGAGGTTTAACGGCTTGTTGCACGAGCTCAGTGCAATCGCGTTTCCCTGCGAAAGTGCGGCTAGGTTAGATTTTTATCGAGACTAAGTAAAATAATAAGTTTGCTCGAGGGCGAGCAAAAGATAAGTTTGGGGGTATTTGTTCATAACATAATATTGCATTTTGTATTCCCCATTCTTATGCATTTAAGAATAAAAACAGGTGCTTTTGACCCATGTCTGCTACATGTTACAGGTTACAGGTTCTTGGCGCGAAAACAGTGAAAAACACGAAAGACGACACAAAAGAAGGATTTTTGACCAACAATTAGGAAGATCTTAGTAAAGCCCAGCAGAAGAACGGTTCACCATCAACAAGGCAACGCAAGATCCAAATTTGCGAGAAAAACGGTTAAAAGTTCCCTTGCAAAGTGTTCACTGAAGTTCTGGAATCACTGCAGAAGCCCAAATGGAAAAATAAATGAATAAATGAAAATCCCAATGAAACCTGAAGCAGCACAGAAAAGCCCATCAGATGACCTCACTAAAGGGCCGCGGAACCGCGGCCCAAGCCAACCCATGCCGCGGTTCCGCGGCCGTTTGAAGCCCTAGTGCGCAGGAAATTTTACCATAATTTTTGGCGGCTTTGGAAAGATTTTCCTGAGGGTATATTTGTAATTGTAGACATGCGGGTCAGCTATAGCCCTAGGGTTTCTATGTCCTATAAATAGAACCCAAGTCCTTGTATTTTTTTATGCCTCTATTCATGAATAAAATTCTGTTTTCTTGAAGTTAGAGCGCATCAACAGTAAGTAGGTTATTTTCCTTGCAGTAGTTGTAGTTTTTCATATCTGTTCTTATTTTCTCGCCTTAGTTTAAGTTAGTTAGTTTTTATTAAACTTGCAGTAAATGTTTTCTCTCTTTAATAAAATCATGTCTTTTTTCATCCCCTCAATGAGCGAGTAGTTTCCTCGTTTGTTAAGGTTAGGAATAGGGAAGGATTTGAGAGATGAAGATCTCTCATCTCTTTTCGTTGCCAAACTTTTATGAACATTAGAACTCCATGCATACCTTTTTATTCCGCTCCCTACGGCACTTTTACCCTCAAGGTAACGGTGATTCTGTAGTCTAAAGGCCCGGATTTTAAGGTTTTCCATGGAGGTTAGGGTAAAGATTAATAAAGGAAGGACAAGGATCTAGAGGAAGAATCAATCATCCCAATCATCCTAATCCCCTTTATAAATATTTACCATAACACTAATATGATAGATTTAATTAATGGCAATGGAAAGAGATGTAGATCTTTGTTTACCAAATTTTCCCTAAACCTAATCCTAGCAAGTTTCTAATCCTAGTCTCATACAACTTCAATTTTTAGGTTTAATTATAAATCCAAACACCATTTGGAATTAACTCGTAAGAACTTAAAGGAGATTTACACATCCCTGTGGACCGACCCGAATTCACCGGCTAGCTTCATGCGACGCCGTTCTTGATTGCGGTAAATATTTTTGATCGACAAATCCTCTCTTAATCAAATGGCGCCGTTGAGGGGGCTGCTCCAGCTTCTTCTCTGGAGTATCCTCCACAGGTGAAGGAGTTCTCTTCAGCATCGCAGTAGGAGAGTTTCTGCGCACCGTGTTCAGCAATTCAAAATTGTTCCCGGTTGGAACAGCAGTATCGATCCCCACCGTTGGAGCTGGCGGAGTCATTCCAGATGGGGAGTTGCCCCCAGCCTTCCTCACTCGGCGCTAGTGGCGACGTCGAGCGTGTCGTGTGGATGTAGTCACCTCTGTTGTTCGATAAGCTTCTTCATGCCCCCTGCTCTGGGTAGGGGAAGCAGCTTTGAGGACCTCGCCTGGAGTAGCAATCGGAATGGCCAACCTTGTAAAAACTGACTTCTTGGAAGGAGGAGCCTTTCCAATGATTTCGTCCATTTGAGCCGGGATGGCTATCCGCTTTGGGATGTCTGCTTCGAGTATCGCGGGCTTGTAGGCTTTCTGGCCCAGTCTGTTGAAAACTGAAGTATTGGAGCTGGGCGACCCGTCGAGAGGGGCCGCGACAGTAGTAAGTCGATCAAAGACCGACTTCTTTGGGGCTTCTTGCAACGTCATCAGGGCATTGAAGCTCATTGGTGGGAGCAGGGTCCCGAATAACAATCCTGTGGTGGCTTGAGTGACCCGTTCCATCGACATTGTGAACATGGAAGCCGCTTGGGGCCCATAAGTCACTCCTCCAGCAAGGACCGAGCGAGAGTTGCAGTTGCAGGCAGTGCAGTTTGAAGCCATTGATCTCCTGTTTTCTGCACGGAGCAAGACACCAAATCTTAGTACCTCGAATCCACAGGCAACCACAGTAAACCGCGATTCGTTCGCGAACACGACACACGAAGTGTGGAGTGGAAAGAGAAAAAGGTCCCACCGGGCGTGCCAGAATCTGTTCCCCTCCGAATGGCGGCCAAGACATGGGCGTCTTGCCTGAGATTCGGGGCAGATGCTAATTGGTGCTATCCGTCCACCTCTTCGAAGATGCCAAATTGATTTATGGCACCATGTATCGAAGGTTTAAACGGATGCGGCCGATGTAGCAGACTTCGTCAGATTCCCCCTCATTTGAGGGGTTTTTGATTGTGGGGACGCTCTTCCCTGCAGGCGCAAGCCCCTGCAGTTAATTACGCTACCGCATCGCGGTAACAACTTTTTCCTTCTCCAGATGGTCACTTCGTGTCGTGTGTGTTTATTTTATGTTTGGTTGCCCGTTGATTGTATACGGAGACTGAGTTATGTCGTCGCCCGTAGGGCGTGGATTAGTCCAAATCCGTATTTTCTTAGATTTGGTTTTGGGGTTTTGGTTTGAGGATACGTTAGCCATATTTGAGGCCAAGATCAACTCAAACGTTTGTTAAGGATACGTTAGTCTAGTTTGAGACTAAGATCAACTTAACGGGATCGTTTAGATCCGACAAAAGAGCGTTTGGGCTCTATTGTTCCAGTTTAGGGACATAGTGGTCCATTGAACATATGGCCGTCGGGACCCATCACCTCTCTGACGACGTTGAAGGATTACAACGACAGATACCAGAGGGGTTCAGAGATGTGCCTTTGAACTAAAGTTGGTTGGGAGATCTATAGTCCAATTTAGGACTAAAGTCTGTTTGAAGGTTTTGGTTTAAGGACACGTTAGCCATGTTTGAGGCTAAGATCAACTTAAACGTTTGTTAAGGATACGTTAGTCTAATTTGAGACTAAGATCAACTTAACGGGATCGTTTAGATCCAACAACAGAGCATTTGGACTCTATTGTTCCAGTTTAGGGACATGGTGGTCCATCGCCAGTTTAGGGACATGGTGGTCCAATACCAGTTTAAGGACATGGTGGTCCAATACCAGTTTAAGGACATAGTGGTCCATCATTCCCGTTTTGGGGACAAATTTTAGTTTAAGGACGCATTAGTCTATGAGTTTAAGGACCCCACAGTCCGTATTAATGTGTGGTTGTCGGGACCCGTCACCTCTCTGAAGACGTTGAAGGATTACAACGACAAATATCAGAGGAGTTCAGAGATGTACCCTTGAACCAATGAGTTGGTTGAAAGAGCAGATGTGCTCAGTTCAAGATGATTTGAGGACTTATGGCCAGTTTGGGCTAAGTCCAATTATGTTTGAAATATTGGCCCTTTGTTGGCTCATTGAAGGAGAGGCTTTGCCTCTAGAAACTTAGCCAATTGGGCTAAAGCTAGTGTTAAACACTAAAGACCAACAGTGTTGAATACTGGAATTAAGATTAGCAAGTTAGTGTTTAACACTAAAAGATAATCAGTGTTAAACACTAGCAACGGGGCTTTCAAATTAGTGTTAAACACTAAATCAAATCAGTGTTAAACACTGGTAGCAGAGATTTCAAATTAGTGTTAAACACTAAAGCAAATCAGTGTTAAACACCGGGAACAGAGTTTTCACATTAGTGTTAATCACTAAGAAAATCAGTGTTAAACACTGCAAAAAGAGTTTTCCAAATTAGTGTTAAACACTAAGAAAATCAGTGTTAAACACTGCAGATAGAGTTTTCCAATTAGTGTTAAACACTATGGAGGGAGGGGTCACGTGCGAACACGTGAGAGCGCCCTGATTTCCCTTATTTTATTCTGCAGGTAAGTGTTTAACACTTTTAATTTCCTGGCCATCACGTGTGGGCACGTGATAGGCATCCATCCAATCGATATTAAAGGGATTCGTTAGGGGTCACGTGGAGACACGTGAGGGCGCCCTAAATGTGGAGCCAGATCTCCTTTTGCTTTATCCTCAAATCTGCGAATAAGTGTTAAACACTTTTCATCTTTATTTTAGGGCATCACGTGTTGGCACGTGATGGGGATTTATGCATCGATAATTACAGCACTTGCTGAGGGGTCACGTGGGGACACGTGAGAGCGCCCAAAGCTTCTTTTCTTTTGTTTTTTCTTTCTGCATTTTGGGAGTCACGTGGGAGCACGTGAGGCATTGCCTCAAAGTTTTTTTTCTTCAGGGATCTTTTCAAGGGTCACGTGGGGGCACGTGACCCTAATTCTTTTCATGAACAGAGATCTTTTAAGAATTGAATTCTCTGTAGGGTTAAACCCTAATTATGATTTTGGAGGAATTAAATTCCTATTGTGAAAGAATTAAATTCTTATTTAGGATAAAACCCTGATTTCTTTTTAAAGGAATTAAATTCCCAGATATGTAAAAGAATTAAATTCTTGATTAGGGTTAAACCCTAGTTTTGTTTTAGGAGAATTAAATTCTCAAAACTCAATTCCCCTTCTAAGTTTAGGATCTGCATGGCAGGATCTCGACCCGATGAGAATTAAATTCTCAATTTATGGGGAGATGTGCTCTGTGCAGATCTTCAACCAAAAGAAGAACTAAGTTCTTTTTTGTATAAGAGTTAAACTCTTGGATTTTGAGAATTAAATTCTCTGTTTGAAGTTTTGATTCCCTTTCTTTTCTCACCTAGGGTTTTCTTTGTTGAGAATTAAATTCTCCTTTCTTCTCTTCCCTCTTGAGAATTAAATTCTCCTCTCTCTGTTTTTCTCTCAAAAAAGTCCCTTCTCTTCTTTTCTTGGCTCCTATTTATAGGAGAAGGAAAAGAATCAATTTGTTCAGCAAATATCTCATTGAAAGATTTGATTTGTTTTCATATTTAATATGAGCCTTTAGATCATTCAGTGAATTTTATTCACCGTTGGATTTTAAATCCAAAGATATTCTGTTTGTTATTTCCGGTGAGATTTTAGGGGAAATCTTTCCTTATCTAAGATCTTTCCATAAATTGGTGATATTTAATCATCCTTGGATCTTTAATTCAACGGTCCCCATAATCCTTTTCCATTTGGAAAGATTTAGAGAAATTTAGAATTTTAATTCTATTAAACTGTAAGGCTTTCAAAGCCTGTCATGTGCTGGCACGTGACCCTTGGTCACCTGTGAGCACGTGACCCCTAATTGAGTTCTTTAAGGGCCGCTTATTTATGTTGTTGTTTTAACCATCACGTGTCAACACGTGACCATTGGTCACGTGTGAGCACGTGATACCTCGTTGAGGTATTTCCTGATTTTTAATCAGGGAACCGATTTTAGAATTTAATTCTATTCATTATTTTAGAGGCCTTAAAAGCCCATCACGTGTTTGCACGTGACCCATGGTCACGTGTGAGCACGTGATGCCCCATTGGGGTCTTTTCTGAGTTTTTATTATATCTTTTAATTTCTCCAGCGGGTTCTTAAAGGTCCATCACGTGTGGACACGTGATGTCTCATAACTTTTGATCCCGGATGAATTATGAGGCCCATAATATATCAAATCGAATGGTTTTTCGAGATGCTTCCAATACCATTAGAATTTAATAGTTTATCCTTCGGGAACTTATCAAAATACAGGCCGAAAGATATTGGTTCGCATTTCCTTAAGCGTATCGCTGCCATTTGATACCTTGGACTCTTCTGCGCAGAAATTTTTGGCGGGAACAAACCCACCACAACCACATGCTCCCAATAAGACAGACACACCGGGGGCATCATGCTCTTTCATTGAAGAAGCTCCATGGGAGGTCACTCTTTCAGCAAAGACTAAAAGAATATTGAGGAATCTCCAAACATGCCCGACAATCAGGTGGAAAAATCCACTGGAACCCGAGATTATCGAGGGAATGTTGAAGCCGCGCCCAATTCCAAAAACCGGTGGTGATAGTCTAAGCACTCATACCCAACCGTCAAAGTCTTCCAAGAAGAAAACCAAGAAGCCCGTGAAACCTGATGACAAACGCACGGACCTGCAAAAACATATTGACGCGCTGGAGGAATATAATCAGAAGGCGCGGATACCAGTCACACTCCAAGAATTCCTCAGCCACATCCTTGAGGACGGATGTGATGACAATGGAGAAGACTTGTCAGATGAACCTGAGGATTATGTGGCAAGCTGCCACATGATCTCTCACTCGTTAATAAACGGTGAAGAAGCTCCTGACGCAAAGAAATTGGGGGCAGATCCTGAGCCGGAACTTCTAGAACCATCAGACGAAATGATTGATGCATTCCTGAACGAAACCCGTCTTAAAGGTAAAGCTGATCGAGAGCGTGAGATGGCCATATTTGAAAAGGCTAAACACCGGCGACTGGACGAAAGGGTTAAAACACTCCCCCCAGGTCAAAGCACTTCATCTACCGCAAGTAAAAGAAGGATCAAGATGAGGAAAAGGTTCGGCAAAGCCATATCGATGGGAATGAAGCTGCGCTCTTTTAGAGAAAATTCTCCTGGCAATATACGCCTTAATGATGAGGATGTGCATCCTAATTACTGTTTATATCATCAAAGGATTGCGCACCCCACCGAAGAGTGCAACGCCTTTAAAAATTGGTGGCAAGGGTATGATCAGTTGATCCACAAATCAGACAAAGTCTAAGTCTCCTTCGACAATCTCTCCAGAAATGACCCGGTCGTTAGCAGTAATCGCACAACACCATTCCTTTTTTGCTTGGCAAAACTGGCCTCCGAGCATTCTCTTTCTTATGATGCTTCAACGGACAAGCATTGATAGTGTGATCCGCTGATCTACAATTTAAACAGAGTCCATGCTTCCTTCGACACTCCTTTTGCACATGCCCAGGAAAACGGCAAAAGTCACAAATCACGCTCCTTTTCCGATCAGCCACGACTGTTTTCTTCATTGGTGCTACGCCACGTCGGTTCACCGGAATACTTCTACGTACGGGCGTTTGGTTTGGTGCAAACGCCGGCATAAGCTCGGTCTGCTGCTTGTGGTCCTCTAGTAAGTCACGAATTACTCCAAGCAAAGTGGAGTCATCCATACACCTTTGGTACGATTGTAGATTCCTGGCTTCTATGATCCTGCAACCAAGACACCAAAGAGAATTAGTATGCAGAACAAGATTCGAAACTTGCGATGAATGATGATCATGAATCAAGGATATGAATCAAAACTAGAACTCCAAGTTACTTTGATAGAGTACCGCATTGTAACCATGCTGCAGTTCATAGTTACAATCACATAACTCCACTCAAGTCGCCCAAATTCTAGAGATAAACAATAGGGAACCAAAAGTTTCAATTCGAGATGCAAAAGAAGTTTGCATATCGTCAAGGTAAGGATCATGAGGGAGTTAAGATTCAAGAGTGGCAAGATGGTAAAGTGGCAGGACATGTTCCTAATCTCGAGTATTCTGATTCGTGTATTGGGTCCAATACCCAACTACAAAAGAATCAAACCCGATTAACATATAACCTATGTCTCTGATACCAAAGAAACCATGTCACGCCCCGCTTCCCAGAGTACGCTAAGATAGGCACGTGACATAGCCAACCATGCTACCTGTGGATAGGAAATATCCTTCCACAGTCACATTACGGCTGTAGAGATATCAAGAACAATAATAATAACTATCTAATACATGTCCATAAGCCAAAATAACGAGTCAAGAATAAAATAATGCGGAAGCAAAAGATCCAATACAAGAATAAACTGGAATGTATGTCCCATAATGAGGGCTCACATCGGGAATGAAAATACTGAAAGTAAAATAAACTAACTACTAACAAGTTCTCACTGCTCAGCCTGCTGACTGAAAAACTCTTGCTCGGCCTGCAGCAAAGGTAGAGAATCTGGGCCATGCAAAACCCTGACGTCAGTGCGTCATAATATCAAGCAATAAAATAAACAGGGGTAGCAAGACATGCAGGTATGTGTATGAACAGTAAAACAGGTATAACAGTAATATAAATGAGGACCGTGAGGGTAATGTGTAGTGAGTAATCTAGACTGGTCTATTGGGTTAACTACTCTCAAGTCTTTGAAATCAATTTGATGAATCATCGATGTAACTCAATAGCATCCCGTGCATACCCGCGACCACGGTCAAGATTCTCGGGCTGGAACCGAGACATGCCGCTAGGCACTAAAACAGGAAATATGTATAGATGAATGATGTCAGCAGCATCATCCCAAGGCTGGCCTAACCTCTAAAACTGATCAGTATAAGCAAGCGAACTGTCGAGTTACAAGTCAGGTTTCATCATTGATTTTCCCATACCCCCAAGTTATATATGTTCAAGTCAGGTATTAATAAATCTGGAGCTAATGCCAACACAGGATCAAGCAGGTACATGTTTGTCTGGATAGACAACAGGACATGTCCGCAGGGACAACAGGTCAAGTTTGTTGGCATTAGTAACAAGATCAGGGAACAGGTAAAGCTATGGTACATCAGGTCAAGTCAGGTAGTATATAGGTATCATGTCATGTCAAGAAGTGCACGGTATCACGTCGTGTCAAGTAGTAGGTGTATCAAGTCATGTCAGGGGTGCACAAAATGTCACGTGGGTGCTCATAATCAAACTAAAATAAGCATGGGTATACAAAACAAGTATGGGGTACTAATGGAACAATAAAAATGGAACATTGTGATGTGGTATGCAAATAGGTACAGATTAAAGCATATGGATGCACAGTTATCGATTTGGGTTAAGGTGATAGTTCCAACATTAATTAAAATACACTTTATCAAATATGAAATGTTAAAATCACATTATTATGTATTAAAGGATCTAGGGATGCAATTGTATATATATTAGGCTAGATGGATGCAAACGGGTTTCCGAAAGGTTATAAACAAATGAAAGGGTATTATGGGCTATGCAACCAAGCACTATGTGATATAAATATGGACGTGGGTACAATGTATTGTAATCTAATACGCAATATGATATATTTTCAAGTTCTAGATCTAAAATGATATAAATGGAACATCGAAATGTTAAAATGAAACATGTGGTATTAGATTTAATCTACAGGTTTAATATGCAATTAAATAAGTATATTTAAAATAGCATGTAGCAAGTTTTACTTGCCTAGACGGATCAAGAAACGGGTGTACGGAACGTCTCACGTCGGCTGAAAAAGTCGCGACGCGTGCACGGTATACGGAACGGATCCAAACAACGCATAAGGTGATCACACGGGTCAGGTACGCTCGCTGGGTCGTCGGGATCGTCGACGGCACGCTCGGTTTCCGGCGAACTAAAAGGCAATGAACATTTTAATGAAAAGAAATGCATGGAAAGAAAGAAGAAGAGAAGAAGGGAAGGAGAAAGGAGAAGAATGAGAAGAGGAAGCTCACAGTGTTCTGTGGAGAGGGTCGTGAGGGTGTCGACGACGTCGATGGTGTTCCGGCGAGGTAACTGCAGAGGACAGAGGTTTTTTTTTTAAAAAAACAGAATGAAGGAAAGAAAGAAAGAAAGAAAGAAAGAAAGAAGAATGAAGAAGGGGGTGCTAGGCTCACCGTTGCGCCGGATCTGGGACGATGGACGACGACGAGATCACTCCGGTGATCGTCGCGGTGAAGCGATGCGCAGGGGCTTGGCTGTTCTCGGGTGCGTGTGCAGGGCTCGGGAAGGAGAAGAGATGGAGGCGGAGGCGATGAGGGTGAGGAGGCGACGAGGTCGGGAAGGGCGTCGTCGGGCTAAGGGCGACGGCGAGGTGGAGGCAGGCGGCTAGGGTTCGCGGTTATGGGTTCGTTAAAAAAAGGAGGAAGAAGAAGAAATATATAAAGAGAGAGGGGGGAATATGCGAGATGAGAGAGAGAGATTCTAAGAGAGAGAGAGAGAGGAGATCGAGAGGGCTACGTGAACAGTTAGGAGAGATACTTTTCTTTTACATGGGGGAGAGAGAAAGACTGGAGAGTGAGAAAAAGAGAGTGCGAGAGGAGAGAGAGGGCCAGAGGGATTGGAGAGAGAGAGAGATTGGGTAAATCTTTAGGTTTTAAAATATATATAATATATACATAAAGAGATAGAGACGGTGAGATAAGGATTTATTTAGTTTAAAATATATATATATATATATATATATATATATATATATATATATATATAAGTATAACTGTTAGTATACTAAAGGATATAATAATATATTTTAGTTAAAAGTATATTAATAGTTTATAAATATATAAAGAATATAATATTAGTCCGTTTTGAGATTTTGGCAAATACAAACTTACTTCAAAACACGCCCGGGTCGGGTCTAAAATTTCAGATTTAAAATACGAAAAATATATGCGACTTTCAAAATACAAAACGAAGGCTCAGGTAATGAAAATGCATACCCCCAAGAACGGATGCACGTACGTGCGCGTAGCCATCCAAACACGTCCGTTTCACTGAACGGGACGAGAACAAGATGCGCGGATGCTACCACGGGGTTAGGGGTATCATGCAGGCTATGAAATGCAATTTTAATTTATTTTATATGACCTAAAATATTATATGATAAAATGTGCAATGTCAGATGAAAAGTCAATATGCAGTATACATGAGATGCACGTGTCTATTTAACAAGCCAGTGTAGTCTATAAATATGAATCAACAGGTTCAAGCAAGTAGGTCGGGTCGAATGCAATGTAAAATGTAAAATACCATTCGCACCCAAACATGATAAATCAATAAAATACCACAGATAAATAAATACGGGAACTGGAATTGGTATAAATGAACTCGGTTGTTACATTATACCCAACTACAAAAAGAATTTCGTCCTCGAAATTCCAAGAACAAGAAAGGATAAACAATCAATACACTACAAGAATAGATATGGAAACTTCTGCCGGATTTCATCTTCTCGTTCCAAAGTTGATTCTCCATGTGAGCGATTTCCCAAGAAATAAGTACAAGAGGGATAACCTTGTTCTTAAGAACCCTTTCTCTTCGATCCACAATCGACATTGGTCGCTCCCCAAAAGTCAAATCTTCACGTACAGTCAACTCCGAATGATCCAGCACGTGTTTTACATCTCGAACATACTTACGGAGTTGAGATACGTGAAACACGTCATGAACATTTGCCAAACATTGCGATAACGCCAATCGATACGCCACTTCTCCAACACGCTCCAAAATCTCAAAAGGTCCAACGAATCGAGGAATAAGCTTTCCTCGACTTCTGAAACGAATCACCCCTCTAGTCGGTGATATCTTCAAGAGTACCAAATCACCAACAGCGAACTCTAGAGGTCTTCTCGATGTATCTGCCTAACTCTTTTGTCGGTCTTGTGCTGCTCTCATATGATTCCGGATGGTGTTAACCTTCTCAACTGTTTGCACGATCAATCCGGTCCCAACAATCTTCGTTCTCCAACATCGTCCCAACAAACAGGTGAACGACACTTACGACCATATAATGCTTCGAATGGAGCCATCTGAATAGTCGTCTGGAAACTGTTATTGTAAGAAAACTCCAATAAGTGTAGATGATCCTCCCATGAACCCTTGAAGTCTAACATGCAAGCTCTCAACATGTCTTCAAGAGTTTGGATCGTTCTCTCCGACTGGCCATCTGTTTGAGGATGATAAGTTGTGCTAAACTTCAATCGAGTCCCCAAACTTTCCTGTAAGCTCCTCCAAAAGTGTGATAAGAAACGAGTGCCACGGTCGGACACGATGCTCACCGGTACTCCATGCAATCTTACAATCTCCTGCATGCACCGTTCTGCCAAAGCTCCTGTTGATTGACCAACTCGAAATGGTATAAAATGAGCTGCCTTGGTCAATCGATCAACAATCACCCAAACTGCATTATTGCCTTTTTGGACTCCGCGGTAAAGCCGTCACGAAATCCATGGTTATATATTCCCACTTCCATTGAGGAACCGGAAGTGGTTGCAATAAACCAGCAACCCTTTGATATTCAGCCTTAACTTGCTGATACACCAAGCACTTTGCCACAAAGCGGCAATCTCCCGTTTCATGCCTTCCTACCAGAAATGCTGTCGTAGATCTCGGTACATCTTTGTGCCTCCTGGATGTACGGAATATGCTGAACTGTGCGCCTCCTTCATAACTTCTTCGCGGATGTCTCCCTTTGGCACACACAAACGACTACTATATCGCAACGAACCATCTTCATGAACCAATAAGTCCGTTCGAAGTCCAGCTTCAACCTGTTCTCGAAACTTCTGCAATCTTGGGTCCTGCAATTGCGCTGCTTTAATATTCTCGATCAACGACGACTGTACTTGCAGCTGCATCAACTGTCTCGAAGAATGTGGTAGCACAACCTCCAAATAGAATCTCCGAAAATCTTCGATAAGTTCCTTTAGTGCAGTCAACATCTGAATTGTTGGCAACCGACTAAGCATATCCGGCACAACATTAACTTTCCCCGGATGGTTCTTAAGATCAAGATCGTAGTCAGCCATCAGCTCCAACCATCTACGCTGTCTCATATTTAGCTCCTTCTGAGTGAACACGTACTTTAGGCTTTTGTGATCGGTGAATACTTCGACCCCTTTTGCCCAATAAGTAGTGTCTCCAAATCTTCAAAGCGAAAATCACAGCTGCTAGCTCCAAGTCATGAGTTGGGTAATTCTTCTCATGGGTCTTCAACTGTCTCAATGTAAAGCTACAATCTTCCCATGTTGCATCAAAACACATCCCCAAACCTTTTTCCAGATGCGTCGCTGTGAATCACTAATTCTCCGGAACCGTCTGGTACGGTTAAAACAGGTGCGGTTATCAACCTCTGCTTCAACGCCTTAAAAGCTGACGCACACTTATCCGTCCATACTAATGGTATTTCCTTGCGCGTAAGCTTGGGTTAAAGGATCAGCCAGACGAGCAAAATTCTCCACGAACCTTCTGTAATACCCGGCAAGTCCAAGAAAGCTTCTGATCTCAGCAACGTTTTTCGGAATCGGCCAATCTCGAACCGCTGCAATCTTCTCGGGATTAACGGCGATTCCATCTCCGGACACAACATGCCCCAAAACTTCACTTCTTCAAGCCAAAACCCGCACATCCTCCTTGTGCCATCTTTCTTCTTGACTATAAGAACTGGAGCATCCCAAGGTGAATCGCTGCTGCGAAACCAACCCCTTCTCAAGTAATTGACTTCTTTTAACTCCATTGGTGCCATTGGATAGTACGCCTTAGAAATTTGCGCTGCACCAGGAATAAGATCGATCGTAAACTCCACATCTCGTTTTGGTGGTAACTCGAGATGTCCTCGAACACATCCATGAAATCGAACAACAGCTGGCGATTCAATTTCGATCGACGAAAGAACATTGTTTTGTCGGCCTAGCCCTACACTCGACTGGTCCGACAGAACTACTAACTCCAAACAACCTCTGGATATCCGGGGATCTGGAAATTCGCTTTCTTTGCTTTACAAACAATGTGAGCGTGGAAAGTGCCAAGAAAATCCATTCCCAAGATAACTTCATAACTACCAGTATTAATCATCGAGGAATCCGCGAATAACCCCCGTCCGCAAATAGCTACAGAACAATCCTTACACCCTCTATTAGTTATGATCTTCCCATTCCCAGTGTGCATGTCCCGATAACTAAACAGGGTCATGCAAGTCATCGAGTGTATAGTAATAAACTTGGACGACATAAATCAATGGGATGCACTAGAATTGAATAACGCTAATGTGAGAAAGCCATGAACAAGTAGGGTACCTGAAACAACTTCCTCTGAAGCTTTAGCCTCTTCAGTCGTCAGGGTAAAAGCTTGAGCCAGATTAGCTTCCTGAGTTAATTGCTCCTGCTCCGGAAACTGCTTTTGCGGTGGCTCCCGGGTATCTTTCTCCAACCTTAGCTTTGACGGACAAGTATCAATGGTATGATCAGTTGATTCACAAATCAGACAAAGTCTAAGTCTCCTTCGACAATCTCTCCAGAAATGACCCGGTCGTTGGCAGTAATCGCATAACACCCTTCCTTTTTGCTTGGGCAAAACTGGCCTCCGAGCATTCTCTTTCTTATGAAGCTTCAACGGACAAGCATTGATAGTGTGATCCGCTGATCCACAATTTAAACAGAGTCCATGCTTCCTTTGACACTCCCTTTGCACATGCCCAGGAAAACGGCAAAAGTCACAAATCACGCTCCTTTTCCGATCAGCCACGACTGTTTTCTTCATTGGTGCTACGCCACGTCGGTTCACCGGAATACTTCTACGTACGGGCGTTTGGTTTGGTGCAAAGGCCGTGTTTCCTGATTTAAAATCAGGAAAGCTTCTGTGGAAAGCTTCAAAAAGGGGCCACGTGCTTACACGTGACCAGCAGTCACGTGTTGACACGTGACCTATAAAATGCAGAAAAGGCGCGCATTGAGTCGCTGAGCAAAGTCAAGGAAAAGAGCTTCAGAAGAGGTCACGTGCTCCCACGTGACCAGGGTCACGTGTCGACACGTGACGTTCAAGGCAGCAAACTCGCTCCCCAATTGAACCAAGGAAAGAAGTGCCAGACAGGGGTCACGTGCTCACACGTGACCAGGGGTCACGTGGTAGCACGTGATGGCTAAAACAGCAACCAGAAGACAGCGCAGAAAGAAAGAGGATCCTTCGTCCCAAAGGGGGTCACGTGTCTACACGTGACCATGGGTCACGTGGTCACACGCGACCGGCTTTCAAAGCCCATTTTTGATGACAGAATTAAATTCTGAAGGAAATTTGAATCTTTCCAAAGGAAAGTGATTATCTGAGACCAATCAAATTAAAGATTTAGAGATGATTAAATATCGTCTATCTATGGAAAATCTCGGGTTTGGAAAGATTTCCCCCTTAAATCTAACCAAAATAACAAAGGAGAATCTCTGGATTTAAAATCCAATGGTGAATAAAATTCACCCAATAATCCAAAGGCCCAAAACGAATGATGGATGCAAATCAAATCTCTCAGTGAAGATTCATCAAAAAACTAATTCATTCGGCTGCTTCTCCTATAAATAGGAGCCAAAAGACACAGAGGAGAGGGGGATATACGCGCAGAGAAAGAAAAAAGGAGAAAAGCTTTGATACTTGGAAAAGACTTGGATCTTCTGCAAAAACCCTAGGTAAGAAAGGGAAGGCTTTCGGAAAGAAAGAGAATTTAATTCTCAACAGAGTTTAACTCTAATATATAAAACAGAAGAACACATTTCTTCTCTCTTTGATAGAGGATCTGCAAAGTGCACATCTCCCCTTAAGGTTGAGAATTTAATTCTCAATGGGTCGAGATCCTGCCATGCAGATCCAAAACATAGAGAAGGAATGCAAGCATGAGAATTTAATTCTCGCAGAACTATAGGAATTCAATTCCTTTAAAATAAAATTAGGGCTCGACCCTGTATCATGGGAATTTAATTCCTTCAAAATAAAAAGAAGCAGGGTTTAACCCTAATTAAGAACATAGTTCTGTTGAAACAGCAGGAATTTGATTCCCTTAATCATAATTCTTTAAAACGGGAAGTTTAGCTCCTTAAAAGCTTTCATTAGGGTTTAACCCTATTCAGTTCTTCACATATGTGAGGAATTTAATTCCTACAGAAAATTCAGAGTTCAACTCTGTTTCAGAATATAAATCTGCAAAAGGAAGTAGGAATTTAATTCCTTTGAAAATTAAAGGCCCGAGGAATTTAATTCCTGAAAAAAGATCAACAGATCCTCTAAAAACGACACACATAGAGGCAGGGTCACGTGCTACCACGTGACCCCCCAAGAGATCTACAGAAAACCCTTTGAGGCTGTCCCTCACGTGACCCACGTGACCCTTAATAAAAGCTCTAACAAATGAGTATATGAATGCCCGTCACGTGCTGACACGTGATGCTCTGAAAGATGCAGTAATCTCAGCAGAACCATTGAAAAGAGGGCGCTCTCACGTGTTGCTACGTGACCCCTTTTGTCTTAGTGTTCAACACTAAATTGGAACTCTCAAACCCAGCGTCAAAACACTGTTGGGCCTTAGCATTCAACAATGATTAAAAAAGCCTTATTGGCAGTGTTCAACACTGACCTGTTTTAGTGTTTAACACTAATTTGAAAAAGCCTTATTGCTGGTGTTTAACACCAATTATCTCTTAGTGTTGAACACTAACTTATCAACCTTATTCCCAGTGTTCAACACTGATTGCTCTGAAGTGTTTAACACTAGGCTTTGGCCCAATTGGCTAAAGGGATAGAGGCAAACATTCTCCCTCAATGGACCAACAAAGAGTCAATATTCCAGACCTGACTGGACTTAGCCCAAGCTGGCCATAAGTCCTCAATTTGTGATTAACTGGGCCGATAGGCTCATAACATAATTGATCAGTCTTGACCCAAATTGGGCCAGGGACTATTTAATCCACCCCGGTTCTAGGGTATATCTCTTCACTCCTTTGATACTTGGCATTGTAATCCCTCAATGTCTTCAAAGAGGTGACGGGTCCCGAAGACCATTCATGATATGGACTGTGGGGTCCTTAAACCCATGCATAATGCAAAATTCCTGGTTACGTGGAACGCGGATAACGTCACTCTTTGACCCCGCGGAAAACGTCCAGAGCGGATCCTGGTCCTCGCAGAGCACGGCAGTGAACCCGTGTGAAGCATCCAGAGCGGAGCCTGGTCCTCGCCTAGCACGGCAGTGAACCCGTGTGAAGCATCCAGAGCACATACCGGACTGTGGAGTCCTTAAACCCATGGACTATGACGTCCTTAACCTTGACCGAGATGTCTTAAAACTACCCACGGACCGCAATGTCCTTAAACTACCCACGGACCGCAATGTCCTTAAACTACCCATGGACCGCAATGTCCTTAAACTAACCATGGACCGCAATGTCCTTAAACTACCCATGGACCGCGATGTCCTTAAACTAGAAACCATAGAGCCTCCATATGCTCTTTCGTCGGATCTAAACGGTCCTGTTTAAGTTGATCTTAGCCTCGAAGATGGCTAACGCGTCCTTAAACCCTCAAACAGACTGGACTATGAATCCCCCTAATTAACTCTGGCTCGAGGGTACATCTCTGAACTCCTCTGACATTCGTCGTTGTAATCCTTCAACGTCGTCAGAGAGGTGACGGGTCCCGACGGCCACACATACGACGGACTACTATGTCCTGAAATTGGAACAATGGGGTCCAAACACTCCTTTGTCGGATCTAAACGATCCTGTTAAGTTGATCTTAGCCTTAAACTAGACTAATGTGTCCTTAACAAATGTTTGAGTTGATCTTAGCCTCAAGCATGGCTAGCGTATCCTCAAACCAAACCCCCAAACCCAAATCTAAGAAGATACGGATTTGGACTAGTCCACGCCCTACGGGCGACGACATAACTCGGTCTCCGTAAACGATCCACGGGCAGTAAAACATAAAACAAAACACACGACACGAAGTGACCATCTGGAGAAGGAGAAAGTTGTTACCGCGACGCGGTAGCGTAATTAACTGCAGGGGCTTGCGCCTGCAGGGAAGAGCGTCCCCACAATCAAAAACCCCATCACCCTGAGGGGGAATCTGACGAAGTCTGCTACATCGGCCGCATCCGTCTAAACCTCCGATATATGGCGCCATAAATCAACTTGGCATCTTCGGAGAGGCAGACGGATAGCACCTATTGGCATCTGCCCCGAATCTCAGGCAGGACGTCCTAACGTCTCGGCCGCCATTCGGAGGGGAACAGATTCTGGCACGCCCGGTGGGACCTTTTCCTCTTTCCACTCCACACTTCGTGTGTCGTGATTCGCGAACCAATCGCGGTTCGCTAATAGTTGCCCTTGGGTTTCAAGGTATTAAGAATTGGCGTCTTGCCTATTGCAGAAAACAAAGGATCGATGGCTGCTGCTTCCGCAAAGTCCTTCAACTGCTCAAACTGCAATTGCGACCAACGCTCTACCTCGCCAGGAGGTATAGCCTATGGACCCCAAGCTGCTTCGTTGTTCACAATGCCGGTGGACCAGGTGACTCAAGCCACTACCGGATTGTTCTTTGGGACTATACTCCCACCATCCAGCTTCACGGCGCCAGTGCTGACAAAGGAAGCTCTCAAGAAGTCGGTCTTTGATCGTCTCACCCCTGCCATGGCTCCTCTCAACGAGTCGTCCGATGTCAACGCCTCAGTCTTTTCTAGATTGGGCCAGAAATCCTGCAAATTCATCGCAGAGAAGGCTGCTCCTAAGAAAACGGCCGCTCATGCCTCCGAAATCGCCAAGGCAGCTTCCCCGGCCAAAAAGTCGGTCTTTACCAGATTAACGGCTTCAGCTCCCGCTCCCGCTGCACAAAGGACATCGGTCTTTGACAGGCTAACACCAACAACGACCCCCCACCCACACAGGGGGCAAGACGAAATCATTCTTATATCTGACTCTACGCCGTCTGCTCGACGTGCTCGGCGTCGTCATTGGCGCCGAATAAGGAAAGCTGGGGGCAACTCCCCCTCCGGATTGACTCCACCAGCCCCGGTGGCAGAAGTTAATGCTGCTGTTCCAACTGGGAACAGCTTCGAAATGCTAAATAAGGTGCGAAGGAATTCCTCTACTGCAGTGCTGAAGAGGTCTCCTCCCCCATCAGAAAAGGTTGTGGAAATAGAATCAGAACAGCCCCGATCTCCTCAACGGCTGTCTTCCAAAATCTATAAGGTTTGGCGGCAGGCCCGAGACTCAATCATCGATCCAAACTTCTCCCGCCAGCATAAGAAGCTGAAAATCCAACCGAAGGCTGGTCACCAGGCGAAACCCCAAAAGGCTGTCTGGACGCCCACCTCGATGGCCCCCTCAACCTCCATGGCTCATAAAAGGAGGGAGCCAGAGAAGATCCCTCAACATGCAACGACGGCTAAAAGCAATGAGCCCAGACACCTTAAGTCTGGGGGCACGGTGGTGCACACTGTTTACATGGTCTCTGGAAAGGAGGAGAGCCGCACTTCTACGGGCCACCGACCGCCGACCCGATCCGTGACGAGAGCCCAAGAACAACAACAAAAGTTGCAGGAAATGATGAGTGCTATGGCTGCACTTACCGGGCCAAAAGAAAGCCCAGAAACATCCTCAGACGCGCGCCGAGAGGAGGAAACCGACGCTGAGTTCCTTCGCCGGACATTGGAGAAAAAGGACAAAGAGGCTGCTGAACAAGCGGCTAATATACAGCGCATAGGCCTTCTCTTCCAAGATATGATAGGAATGATGATCCAACAGGACCCACCCATTGAAGATCCCCCAATCGTTCTGGAAGATGACCGAGGAGAAACGTCAAATCCACCACCAGCCCTCTCTACGGCCAAGGAGGAGACGATCTCTAAAGCGGACTTGGCCGACTACATAGCCCAGCAAATCCGGGCCCATCATGCGACTGAGGCAGCTGGTCAAGTCGTGAAGACGGGGCGGCCGTATCCAAGCTGGTACGATCAAATCAAATACCCGCAAGGCTATACGATACCGAAATTCCATGTGTATAAGGGGACCGGCAATCCTCATCAACACGTCGCCCAGTTCCGGGCCCTCTGCGGTAACACCGGCGGTGACGATAAACTGTTACTCCGTCAGTTCGTTGGCAGCTTATCAGAAACAGCGTTCGAATGGTATTCGGAACTCCCGAACGATTCCATCAAAACGTTCGCTGAAATGGAGTTGTTATTCACTCAGCGGTTCGCAAGTGCCAGCGAGCGCACTCCAGTGACTGCTTTGATTAACGCCAGGGTAAAGCCAGGCGAAACCTGGGTCCAGTACGCTATACGCTGGCGGAATTTGTGATCGAGATGCGAGCAACGCATTGAGGAAGCACCCGCAGTGGGTATGTTCGTGGGAACCCTAGACCCCCACGCAACTATCTCCCAGTTTATGATGTTCTTTAAGCCAACCACATTCCAGGCTTTAATCGACAAGTTGGCTCAGATGGACCGGATGGGTCATAGACCACCTGCCCCGAAGCCAGAACCTCGGAATGACAAGGGTAAAGGAAGGGCGACTTTTGTCGCGAATGCCCAACAGCAACCTGACGCCCCGAAATCGGCAGATCAATTGGAAGAAAGACGCCGATATTATAACGAAAAGATGAAGCGTCCCTACTCGTTCCCACGAGACAAGACAAAACGGTTATTTGAGCTGGCAATACGCAACAGACTTATAAACCTACCAAATCCAAGGCGACCGCCACAACCCACCGAGGTGAATAACCCCAACTATTGCCCTTACCATCAAACGGTAAGCCATCCGATTGAAGATTGCTTCGTCTTCAAAGGATGGATCGAAGATCAATACCTCCAGGGGAAGTTCGTACTATCCGAAAAGTGGAAGGTGAACCCACCACAACCGCACACTCCTAAAAAGGCCGATACACCGGGGGCAACCTGCTCCTTTATCGAAGAAGTTCCATGGGAGGTCGTGCTATCAACGAAAACCAAAAGGATGCTGAGAGACCTTCATGCGTGCCCTGCAATCGAATGGAAGGATCCTCTCGAACCCCAAATTATCGAAGGAGCAGTGAAGCCCCGCGCAACTACGAAGACTGCTGATAAGGGCCCAAATACTCACACACAATCGTCAAAATCTTCAAAGAAAAAGAAGAAGAAATCCAAGAAGCCCGCGAAGCTTGGAGACGATCGCACGAACTTGCAAAAGCAAATCGACGCGCTGGAAGAATACAATCAAAAGGCACGAACTCCTGTCACACTGCGAGAGTTCTTCAACCATACCTTTCAAGAGGGAGATGATGGAGAGAGCTCATCGGATGAATCCGAAGAGTATGTGGCAAGTTGTAACGTAATCTCCCACTCGTTTCCCGACGATGAGAAAACTCCTGACACTAAGAAGCCGGAGACGGAGCCTGAACCAGAGCGTGCGAGGCTGACAACTAATATGATCAATGCCTTCCTAGACGAAATTCGTCTAAAAAGTAAAGCGGATCAGGAGCGTGAGATGGCAGCATCAGAAGGAGCCGAAGGCGGGCGACTGAACGAAAGAGTTGAACTACCCTCGCCAGATCAAAAGGCATCCGAAGTAGACAGGAAGATATTCGAGACGAGGAAAAGGTTCGCCAAAGCCATGTCAATGGGAATGAAGCTACCACCCTCGGAAGGAAACACACACAATGGGGCGGAGAAGCACCCCGATTACTGCGCATATCATCGGAAAATCTCACACCCCACAGAGGAGTGCGACGCCTTTAAGATATGGTGGGAAGGATATGTTGCTCGTCGGCAACATTTCAAGCGCATGAAACGCAAGAGCCGTCGGGAGCAAAGAAGCACTGTCGACGGGCCCAACAGAATTACTGGTAACTGTTATATAGCTCGTGCCGAGGGGTCGCAAGTCCTCACCTTTGGGAGCGACTCTGATGAAGAAGTGACTCTGGGCCCTCTCTTTGAAGAATCCGCGCTAGGGAAAGATGAGGAATCAGAGGCCTGCGGAAACACTCAGCTGCGCAATCGCACACTCCCAGAAAAGAATCTCGGGCCTACGAACAGAAAAGATAAGGGAAAGGAAAAGGTCACTGAAGATATCACTTTGGATGACCAAGTCGCGAAAGAACTGGCTGCTAAAGACCCTCCTAGGAGGAGTAAAGTGGACTATAACATCCTCGCGCATCTAAGGAAGCTACCTTCTCAGCTTAGCATTCTCGACGCCCTCCTATTATCAAAAGAAGCACGGGACTCACTAATTAAGGCATTACAAGAACCTGAACAATTCCAAGCCTTCCTCGCCACTGAAAAGATGAAGGACGAACTGGAGGAAGTGCATACGGCCGACGTCACTTTCGGTGATGAAGACCTCCTTCTTGGGACGTGCGACCATAACCGTCCCCTATATGTCTCCGGATACTGCCATGACATCAAGATAGGCAAGATCCTGGTGGATAATGGATCCTCCGTCAATCTCCTTAATGTTCGGGTGTTGAAGGAGATCTGCATGAGTGTGCAACATCTCGCCCGTGACAAAATTACTATCTCCGGTTTCGATTCACAATCGTCACGGACTCTCGGATCTGTGATACTAACGTTACGCTTCGGGCTTCTCGTCACAGACATCAAATTCCATGTCATTGACGCCAAGACCTGTTACAATGCCTTGCTCGGCCGTCCTTGGTTACACGAGTACAACATCGTCCCTTCTACACAACATCAGTGTATGAAGTACTTTAAAGATGGTTTCGAGTATACTGTAACGGGTGAGCTGAACCCATTTTCCGTGAACGAAGTCCGCAAATACGAAGACGCGAAATACTTTTTGCCAGACTTCGAAGATACAGAAAGGTGTCGCGACTCGGAGAACAAGGCCGCCGCCACCATCCCTGTTTTCGGAAGCGATACCGAAGAAGAGGAAGAGATAGTTTATACGGGGCCATCTCAACGCAACAACCGGAGGACGCCCACCCCCATACTGGTCTTCGGAAGTGATTCAGAAGATGAGGTCAATGCCGTATTCTCCAATCGGCTTTCAATGCAAGCACCTCCTGGCGATGACCATAACTTGCAAATCACCATGGTACCGCGAGAACACTACAAGGACCTCGACACGCTTCAAGCTCACAGTGTGCAAGAGCTGCAAACGTTTTGCGTCCCTCCCAGGCGAAAGGGTGAGAAGATGATCCTATTCTATCGATCCTCAGAGTCGAAAGTAGAGAAAGAGATCTGGCACGGCGTGGATGCTACACGTGACAGGATCCAACCCATCCGTCTGCCTAGATACTATACAAACGGGTTAAAGAAGCTGTTGAAGCGCCAAGGAGTACCCTTAAAACAAACTGTTCGGCAGGCTCGGTTCTATAACAAGATTTGGGATGTCCCTGGGACTCAACGCAAATTGCCTAATGGAAAAATGGAAACACTCGGGCTTGGATACGCGAGAGCCGGAAAACGGGAACGAGCCCACAGTAGCTACGCCATATATACCTTTGATGAAGAAGAGGACGCCATGTCAGGAAAGGCCGACCCCTCATCAAAACCAGACCACGCGATTGAGGCGCCGAGTCCGTCATTTCTAGAACGAATGGACAAGCCTATCAGGAAAGTGGGTCAGAAAGGTCGGGAAGACCCCAACCACGAAATGGCCATCTACGAGAAGGCCAGGACGCAACGTCTATTTCAACAGGCTGCGAAAGGCAAGAATGCTCAGCCTTATCGACCCGTCATGCAAAAGGCCCGATGCGGAGACGGGAATAAGTCGAGAAGCGGAAAGAGGGGTCGAGCGTACTCCTTCCCCCGAGATAAGACGGAAAGGTTACTCAAGCTCGCCCTAAAACATCAGATGATCACGCTTCCAGAATCTAAACACCCTGAGCAAACCAACAAGACTTCTCGTTCGAGCTATTGCTCTTATCACCAAGCCATAGGACATCCTACCGAAGACTGCGTCACCTTCAAGAACTGGGTCGAAGACCAGTACCGACGGGGCAGATTCGCTTTATCCAACAGCTGGAGGGTAACGCCGCCACGAAAGCACGAGCCCAAGGCCGCAAGAGCAGAACCAGATCCACCTCAGTCTCGGGAGCGGATTCGCACCTGTTATACGATTACGATATTAAAAGAAGAGCCCGAGAACATAGATGACCTTCCCCGGTGCTTTGAAAACAGCGATGATGAGGTGATCTCAGAATTTCCGCCCGCTCCGAAAGAGCTGGAAGACGGTATACATACTACTGCAGATAACCTCAGGAAGATTGAGTTGGGATCGGCGAATGACCCGCGACCGACATTTGTCAGCGAGCTACTCTCTGAAGAAAAGGTGGCCGCGTTAAAGAACGTGCTTCTACGGCACAAAGACTGCTTCGCGTGGAACTACTCCGAGATGCCAGGATTAGATCCGGAAGTTGCTGTGCATAAATTAGCAATATCCCCAGATATCAAGCCAGTCAAGCAAGCGCCAAGAAGGATGCGACTCGAGCTTGAGATGAGCATCAATGCCGAAGTCAAGAAGCTGATCGATTCTGGGTTTATTCAAGAAGTCCAATATCCCGAATGGATCGCCAATATCGTCCCAGTAATGAAGAAGAATGGGACGGTACGTATATGCGTGGATTTCAGGGATCTCAATAAAGCCTGTCCAAAGGATGATTTCCCAGTACCGGTAACCGAGCTGATGATAGATAACACGTCCACTCACGAGGTTTTCTCCTTTATGGACGGTTCGTCAGGATACAATCAGATAAAGATGCATCCCGAAGACCAGAAGCACACCGCTTTCCGGACCCCTTTGGGTGTATTTTGCTACAGGGTTATGCCCTTTGGTCTAAAGAACGCCGGCGCTACCTATCAAAGGGCCATGACAAAGATCTTCGACGACCTCATACATGACATCGTCGAGTGCTATATCGATGACCTCGTAGTAAAGAGTATGTCATACGAAGATCACTTAAAGCATCTGGAGACTGTATTTTAACGCCTTCGGCAATATAATTTGAAGATGAATCCCCTCAAGTGCGCGTTTGGAGTCTCCTCGGGAAAATTCCTGGGATTCGTCATCCGACACCGAGGTATTGAGATAGATCCGTCTAAGATTAAAGCAATCATGGAGATGCCTCCGCCAAGAACCCTCAAACAGTTGCGGTCTCTCCAAGGGAAGCTCGCATACATCCGGCGATTTATCGCAAATCTTTCAGGCAAATGCCGCCCCTACAGTCACCTGATGAAGAAGGGAACCCCATTCGTCTGGGATCAAAAATGCCAAGGTGCACTAGACGAGATCAAGCAGTACCTGCAGAACCCGCCGGTATTGGCTGCGCCGGTCAAGGGAAAACCCCTCGTTCTTTATACAACCGCCCTCGAAGGTTCCTTGGGCGCATTATGGGCGCAAGAGAACGATCAGGGGAAAGAGACAGCACTCTACTACTTAAGTCGAGTTCTACTGGGGGCAGAAAGCAATTACTCTCCCATTGAAAAACATTGCTTGGCATTAATCTTCGCAACGACAAAGCTCAGGCACTATGCGTTGGCGCATGAAGTCCGTCTTGTTTCAAAGGTGGACCCCCTTAAATACTTGATGTCAAAAGCCATATTGACGGGACGACTCGCTAAATGGGCCCTGCTCTTGATGGAGTTCTCGATAACATATCAACCTCTCAAGGCAGTGAAAGGTCAGGCCATTGCCGATTTCCTCGCTGAGCACCCGATACCGGCCGATTCTCCTCTGAACTGTGATTTGCCGGACGAGCATGCATTTGATGCGATTGGCGGCGGTAGCACCTGATGGGAACTCTATTTCGATGGAGCGTCCTCCGTAAAGAAACAAAAGCAAGGTATCCCAATGATCAAATCGGGGATAGGCCTCATTTTTGCAACCCCACAAGGAGGGATAATGCGCTTCGCCTTCTCCTTGACAGAGCCGAGGACAAACAAC
This sequence comes from Agapanthus africanus, assembly GCA_030015575.1. NCBI lineage: Eukaryota > Viridiplantae > Streptophyta > Magnoliopsida > Asparagales > Amaryllidaceae > Agapanthus > Agapanthus africanus. The sequence goes on from CM057337.1 coordinate 999,244,864, forward strand.
GGGGCTGAATATGAAGCTTTGATAGCAGGCCTCGAAATCGCCATCGACATGGGAATTGAAGACCTCCTTATATACGGAGATTCTCAGCTAGTCGTTAGTCAAGTAAAAGGTGACTACCAAACGTGCAAACCGGAGTTGGTAAAGTACGGCGAAAGGGTGCAACAACTGTTGGCCCAAATTCCCTCCTATGTTTTAGAGAACATACCGCGCGCGGAGAACAGCAAAGCAGACGTGCTGGCCAAACTCGCTAAAGAACTGGCTGACGAGAACCTCGATGATGTCAGAATCGTGGTACAAAGCCGTCGAGTGCTCACCCCGGCAGAACTATCTCCGGAACTACATAAAGAGGGAGCGACCGAGCAGATGACCCTACAAATAAAAGACCAAGAGAAGGCCGAAGACTGGAGGGAAGTCTTCATAGACTACTTTAAGTCCCGCCGAATGCCCAAAGAAGCGTCCGCAAGACATCAGCTCGTGAAACGAGCTCTATCTTTCACTTTCGTCAACGATACCCTATACAAGAAATCGTTTGATTCTCTATGGCTGAGATGCTTAGGACCTGACGAAGCAGAAAAAGTCGTTCAGGAAGTTCATGACGGACTTTGCGGTTCTCATCAAGCAGGCCCAAAGATGAAGTTAAAAATTAAACGGATGGGTTACTACTGGCCCACGATGATCCAGGACTGCCTCGAATACGCGAGGCAATGCCACTCGTGCCAGATTCATGGAGACTTTATCCACCAACACCCAAATCCACTACACCCAACGGTGGCCAGCTGGCCATTCGAAATGTGGGGGACTGACATAGTCGGCCCCATCGAGCCGGCATCATCTCGGGGACATCGTTTCATCCTGGCGACAACTGATTACTTCTCCAAATGGGCAGAAGCAATACCACTGAGGGAAGTGAAGACGGAGAATATCCTCCATTTCTTCAAGACGCACGTTATCTACCGGTTTGGAACCCCACGGCGGATTATCTCCGATAACGGGCCAGCCTACAGAAGCCATAAGATTAGCCGCTTCGCACAGCAGCACAGTATAGATTGGAGGTATTCTTCAGTTTACAACCCACGAGCTAACGGTCTGGCCGAGGCCTTCAATAAGACCTTGACGAAGATCATAAAAAGGACCGTTTCCCGGAATAAGAGAGACTGGCACTAAAGGCTGCAGGAAGCCCTTTGGGCTTATCGAACTACATTCAAGACGGCCACGAACACAACGCCATACGCGTTGGTATTTGGGACGGAAGCAGTACTCCCCCTCGAGATAGAGTTACCCTCTCTACGAGTGGCAGTCCACCACGAACTGACCGACGAAGAAAATGCTCACCTTCGATTTGAGGAGCTTGATGCCCTCGACGAAACCCGACTCATAGCGCAACAACATCTAGAAGCCTACAAAGCAAAGATGACGCGCTCGTACGAAAAATTGACCAGGCCAAGGGCATTCCGCCAAGGCGAACTCGTGCTGGTGGTCAAAAGACCTATGATCCCCAATCGTGCCAAGCGAGGGAAATTCGAGCCAAACTATGAAGGCCCGTACATCATAGACCAGGTCTACCAGGGTGGAGCCTATCTACTCGTGGACATGCACGGTGAAAGGCCTTTCAGGCCAATAAACGGCCGCTTCTTGAAGAAATACTATGCTTAGTGAGCCACAGCCTGGGTCAACGGTAGATGACGACGACTATGTCCGCTCGCTATCTTCCTAGGCTCAGGCTTTACAAGCAGTAGCTGGCCTTCCCATAACGACGGACCGAAACGTCTTTAAACTATCAACGGACCGAAACGTCCTTAAACTATCAACAGACCGAAACGTCTTTAAACTAACGATGGACCGAAATGTCCTCAAACTAACGACGGACCGAAACGTCCTTAAACTAGCGACGGACTGAAACGTCCTTAAACTAACGACGGACCGAAACGTCCCTAAACTACTGCCGCAGCATCCTTAGGCTGACGAGATAAAGAAAGGAGAAAAGGAAGAAAAATATAAAAAAATGAAATGAAAAAAAAAAAGAAAAAAAACGGTATGTCCATAAAGCAAAATGGGCACGGATGAAAACCCGAAAGGGCTCCGTGAGTAAGAACAGCAGGACTACCGGCGAGTGTTTGTGAAAACCCGAAAGGGCGCAACCTCGTTAAAAGACACTTATAGGGTCCTCTCGACCTTGTAAGGAGAAACCACCCGCGTGAGATCCTTACGACTCACAAAGGAGCAACACACTTAGGGATCCTCACGATTCCTAAGGAGAAAATACACTTACGAGATCCTCATGACTCGTAAGGAGAATTCTCTTATGAGACCCTCACGGCTCATAAGACTTGAAAGTCTTAAGTTACAGAAACCTAAACCTGTTCTTAAGCGAATCCCCCACAACCTTCGATATTGCCCTACAAGCGGCTCATACTGACCCTTGTATACAATCCACGGGCGCGAATAAACATTTCCCTAACAAAGTCCCACCCGTGACTGGGGATATATCCATATGGTGAACAACCCTTGTAAGTCCTCTCGACTTATAAGGAGAAAATCCTCTTTGTAAGATCCTTACGACTTACAAGAGAACATGCACTTAAGAATCCTCACGATCCTTAAGGAGAAAACACACCTACGAGATCCTCACGACTTGTAGGGAGAAACACCTTTGTGAGACCCTTACGGCTCACGAAGTCAAAAGCCTTGGTTGGCAGGACCCTTAACCCTGTTTACTAAGCCACCTTTGTTCAAACGTCGACAGAGGCAAATGATGATTCGCTCCTGGCAACATTCCAGTTGTAGCGGTGCTGATGCCGAAACCGGTATCCAAAAAATCCGAGCTAGCGAGCCACACATGCATGATAAAATAGCCGAAATGATGGGGCAACTCGCAATAAAAAAAAAAAACAACGAGTGAAAATGAAATAAATAGCCGAAATAATTGGGCACCGCGAAAAATAGCCGAAATGATGGGGCAATCGCGACCTTCACGGTATAAAAGCTGAAATGATAGAGCATCGCGAAAGGAGAAATGAAATAAAGTGAAATCCTCGCCCTACGGGTGATGTTACATCTAACCCTGTATACAATCCAGGGGCGCAATCAAAGAAGGGATCATACTCCTCCCCCGGGTTTCACCATAAGGAGAAGCCAAATCTCGGCGGTTCACAGATAGCCTAGTGATCACCACCGCGGCATTCGTCTCGATACAGCAGACGCGATACCAGCAAATGAAGCGAAGGCCAAATTCCTAGCTTCAACGTCTTGACGGTAAGTCATATAAAACCGGAAAGACATTCAGAGATCATCTCATACCAACATGGAGTGATCACCACCTCGACGTTCGTCTCGACACAGCAGACACAACATCAAGCGAAACGGAACAGCGGCAACCCCAAGTTCCATGGCTCGGCGATACATATCACCAAGAGTCAAACCTCCATCCCGTGAAATGCGGATACAATCAACAAACTTCCTGGTTACGTGGAACGCGGATAATGTCACTCTTTGACCCCGTGGAAAACGTCCAGAGCGGATCCTGGTCCTCGTAGAGCACGGCAGTGAACCCGTGTGAAGCATCTAGAGCGGAGCCTAGTCCTCGCAGAGCACGGCAGTGAACCCGTGTGAAGCATCTAGTGCAAACTTCCTGGTTACGTGGAACGCGGATAATGTCACTCTTTGACCCCGTGGAAAACGTCCAGAGCGGATCCTGGTCCTCGCAGAGCACGGCAGTGAACCCGTGTGAAGCATCCAGAGCGGAGCCTAGTCCTCGCAGAGCACGGCAGTGAACCCGTGTGAAGCATCTAGTGCAAACTTCCTGGTTACGTGGAAAGCGGATAATGTCACTCTTTGACCCCGTGGAAAACGTCCAGAGCGGATCCTGGTCCTCGCAGAGCACGGCAGTGAACCCGTGTGAAGCATCCAGAGCGGAGCCTAGTCCTCGCCTAACGCGGCAGTGAACCCGTGTGAAGCATCTAGTGCAAAATTCCTGGTTACGTAGAAAGCGGATAATGTCACTCTTTGACCCCGTGGAAAGCGTCCAGAGCGGATCCTGGTCCTCGCAGAGCACGGCAGTGAACCCGTGTGAAGCATCCAGAGCGGAGCCTAGTCCTCGCAGAGCACGGCAGTGAACCCGTGTGAAGCATCTAGTGCAAACTTCCTGGTTACGTGGAAAGCGGATAATGTCACTCTTTGACCCTGTGGAAAACGTCCAGAGCGGATCCTGGTCCTCGCAGAGCACGGCAGTGAACCCGTGTGAAGCATCCAGAGCGGAGCCTAGTCCTCGCCTAACGCGGCAGTGAACCCGTGTGAAGCATCTAGTGCAAAATTCCTGGTTACGTAGAAAGCGGATAATGTCACTCTTTGACCCCGTGGAAAGCGTCCAGAGCGGATCCTGGTCCTCGCAGAGCACAGCAGTGAACCCGTGTGAAGCATCCAGAGCGGAGCCTAGTCCTCGCCTAACGCGGCAGTGAACCCGTGTGAAGCATCTAGTGCAAACTTCCTGGTTACGTGGAACGCGGATAATGTCACTCTTTGACCCCGTGGAAAACGTCCAGAGCGGATCCTGGTCCTCGCAGAGCACGGCAGTGAACCCGTGTGAAGCATCCAGAGCGGAGCCTAGTCCTCGCCGAGCACGGCAGTGAACCCGTGTGAAGCATCTAGTGCAAGATTCCTGGTTACGTGGAACGTGGATAACGTCACTCTTTGACCCCGCGGAAAACGCCCAGAGCGGAGCCTGGTCCTCGCCAAGCACGGCAGTGAACCCGTGTGAAGCATCCAGAGCAAACACCGGACTGTGGAGTCCTTAAAATCCACGGACTATGACGTCCTTAACCTCGACCGCGATGTCTTAAAACTAACGATCAACCACCCCTATTCCTTACAGATTTTTGCCTCGGTTTAAGGGTACATCTCTTCACTCCTTTGATGCCTGGCGTTGTAATTCCTCAACGTCTTCAAAGAGGTGACGGGTCCCTGCAACCAAACGTCGGACTGTGGAGTCCCTAAATCCACGGACTATGAGGTCCTTAACCTTGACCGTGATGTCTTAAAACTAACATCGGACTGTGGAGTCCCTAAATCCACGGACTATGAGGTCCTTAACCTTGACCGTGATGTCTTAAAACTAACATCGGACTGTGGAGTCCTTAAATCCACGGACTATGAGGTCCTTAACCTTGACCGCGACGTCTTTAAACTACAATATCTGGAGAAACCCCTGACTCCGTAAAACACGGACAAGGGTAACCGCATCCGGCACTTACAAGTCCTCACGGCCGGGAGGAAAACTCTTTATGAGACCCTCGGGGCTCGTAAAACGCAGAAGTCTTAAGAAGCAGATCTTAACCCTGAGCCCTAAGCCATCGCGGTCCTGCAAGGAGATCAAGACAGAATATCCACAGAATGCATTCAATAAAAAGAAAAAGGGGACACACCATTGAAAGGAAAATTGTATCTTTTATTCATAAGCCAAAACGGATACAAAGCGCGATTCATGAAAGAAAACAAAAGAAAAATACTCTTATTCATGAGTGTGTACAAGAAAGGGCAAGAAAAGATACAAATCCTCAAGTCGGCGGGCGGTGCAATAATTTGACCAACTCATCGTTTCGTTGTTGAGACACGGCTTCATGATGCAAGACCTCCAGAAGACGAGCCTTCGCCTGAGCTTGCTGAGTCTGATACGAAGCAGGCCGAGCTTCGAGCTCTTTCTCAGTGGCTTTGTGAGCCTCGACCCTCTCACGAGTGAACGTGACAGCTTTGTCGAGAGCCACCACCTCTTTGATGAACTCCTGAAGCAACCGTCAGAGTTCATACGCTTGGTCGGCCTGGGTGATAAGGGTAGCGCGAAGCTCGCTCAGCGCCTTGGAAGCTAGCTCCCTCTCCGAAAATTTATGGTCGAGCCTTTTTCTCGCATAACGATATGTTCGCTACGCGACCACGCAAGCTCGCTTCCGTGGCCGCGGCCTTGCAAACATGACATTTACAAGACCGTATAAATGGGCTTCCAACCGACGGGAATAGTCGATCTAAAACGCGCTCATGTCACCTGACGTGAAAGGCAACAAGAAGGATTCCCGACATATTTCAAGCATGCGATCGCAATCATATGAGTATTCAAAAGAAAATAGTAATAGCATTTGCAATTGCATGAACATTCATAGTAAAAAAAAAAAAAAAAAAGGGGGGGGGGGTCTGATGTGCAGGAAAGTGATGATAGCATTTGCAATTAAAGAAAGTTCTCATGAGAAGAATCCAAAGTTTATTTATGCAAGCGAAAACATACGAGTTCTGCATGAAGCATACAAAAGAAGAGGACTAATTTAAAAACACTACGCTAACGGAAAAGATCACCAAACACCGGATCAATGGCACAAGGGTTAACAAAGCAAAGAACAAAATTCTCCATCTCTCTCTCTGCTTTCTCCAGCACGTCAAAGCGACGGTTCTCACGAGGAGTCGCTCCCCATCGATTGGTGCCGCGTTCGTCTGCAAAAGCGAACATAATAGCTCGCCGGGCCTTAATCTGGCCCAGCAGGTGAATCGAGTAATCCTTCAAAGCCTGAGTAATCAGGCACGCTTCATGGAAGCCCTCGAGCTTTTCTTCTGCCGCGTCGAGCATCGCCAGGGTCATCTCCGCCGGGTGAGGAGGAATGCCGGCAAGCACGGCCGTGAGAATCATCCGGAGCCAGAGAGAACCCATCGGGAGGGGAGACCCTCTACGGATCGAGAGCTCGTGCATGGCCGAGTCACATTCGTTGTCAGAAAGGAGGGGGTCCACCAACCGAGCAGCAAAGCGGGGGATCATCTCCTCAAGAGGAACTTCCCACGGTTGTCGACGAGCATGAGGGCGATTGCAAGCCATGGCACTCGTTTCTCTCTTAAGAAAATATATATATATATATATATATATGATATGATATGAATCTCTCTGTGAAAGGAAAAGAAGGCTATAGCCTCATATATAATGAAGTGCATTAAGTGCTATGCGCGGAAAATCTTGCATGGTGAATTTATTTTCAAGGCCTAAAAAAGGAAAGGTACCGAAAGTCAAGGAGATGGAACGATTTCCAAGCCCCTTTTTCAGCACCTAATATTGTGCACTGAAAATGTGGCATGAGGAAAATCTGGTGAACAGTCGCATCAAGGGATCTCACGTGTAGAACACGTGAGGCCCAAACCTGATGTGCATTTAAAAGAAAGAATATGGAGTGGTACCCTGCATATTAAAGCACAAACGACAATAGTAACAGAATAATAAGATTTCAGAGAAAAAGCATGCAAACACACAGAGACACAACAAAGCTTATTATCCAGACTTTAAGAAGGCGATACAAAATAAAAGAAAAACTTTTACAATGGTAAGGTTTCAGACGCGGAGCATGGGTTGAGAAACTCAAAATTGACTTTATTCAAGATCTTCCAAGCATTTCGAACCTCCCGGGTATGCTTTCTCTCACGGTCACAAGTATCGGGGTCCCCGCGGATGTCCTCTACCCTCCGGTAGGCACCCAATATGGCTGACTGCTGAAAAATCTGATGAAGGAGATCGATGAGGTCATCCCGCCTTCTCTTTGAGATCAAGCCCATGAGGTACACCGAATGCACCTTGTCCTCGGCAGTGTCCAAGTCCCCGAGTGGTATGCCGGCGCAAAAGAGAGGAAGGGCCTCCCGGATCGCCAGCACGATCAGCCTCAGAAGAGAAGAGCGACGGGGAAGTAGCCGGTGATTGTACTCGTCGAAGCGGCCCATGATCTCGGCACACTGAGCATCAGTGAACTCCTGGTTCTGACTGCGGCCCAGCGCACGAATATTCCCGTACGAAATGATCTCGTCAAGACGATACAGATGGGCGTCCATGATACCTGAAATAAAAGTCACGAGAATCATTACAAAATCCCCATCGCATTAATTGCAGAAGAACAGCCTCGGGCCAAGAGACCCCAAGGAGCCTCTGTGTGAAGAGATTGAGTTCTTCATAGGAATTAAACTCCTTATTAAGAAAAAGGGAATTAAATTCCCAGGAATAATTTTGATGGAATTAAAGTCCAGGGAGTTGAAACGCTGTCATTGTCCCCCCAAGGATCACCTAAAAACCCAAAGAGATCTACAGTTCGAAGGTTCCCTGTTCTTAAGAAAAAACTTGAAGAAAAATGGGTTCTATGCGAAACCCTTAATACAGATTTGAAATCCAAAAAGTTCTTTTAAAGACGAAGGCGCTTTGGCCGTTCAACACCATTACCTGAGAAGAAAGGTTCTTTGCGAACAGAGTTAAACTCTGGGAAATGTTCAAGACAGAGAACTGAGCTCTGAAAGCGAGAATTAAATTCTCAAAGAAGAAATTCTCAGAGGAAGAAGGATGAGCAAAGTGAAGGCTCCTATGAAGAGACGGCAGTATTTATAGAAAACAATGGAAACGTTTCATCTCCCCAGATCCCTAAAGGAATCCAACGGTCGCGAGAGGAGACAGCGTTGCACTCACGAGCTGACACGTGAGAACAACGCTGTGGGGGCATTTGTTTCCTGATTTAAAATCAGGAAAGCTTCTGTGGAAAGCTTCAAAAAGGGGCCACGTGCTTACACGTGACCAGCAGTCACGTGTTGACACGTGACCTATAAAATGCAGAAAAGGCGCGCATTGAGTCGCTGAGCAAAGTCAAGGAAAAGAGCTTCAGAAGAGGTCACGTGCTCCCACGTGACCAGGGTCAAGTGTCGACACGTGACGTTCAAGGCAGCAAACTCGCTCCCCAATTGAACCAAGGAAAGAAGTGCCAGACAGGGGTCACGTGCTCACACGTGACCAGGGGTCACGTGGTAGCACGTGATGGCTAAAACAGCAACCAGAAGACAGCGCAGAAAGAAAGAGGATCCTTCGTCCCAAAGGGGGTCACGTGTCTACACGTGACCATGGGTCACGTGGTCACACGCGACCGGCTTTCAAAGCCCATTTTTGATGACAGAATTAAATTCTGAAGAAATTTGAATCTTTCCAAAGGAAAGTGATTATCTGAGACCAATCAAATTAAAGATTTAGAGATGATTAAATATCGTCTATCTATGGAAAATCTCGGGTTTGGAAAGATTTCCCCCTTAAATCTAACCAAAATAATAAAGGAGAATCTCTGGATTTAAAATCCAATGGTGAATAAAATTCACCCAATAATCCAAAGGCCCAAAACGAATGATGGATGCAAATCAAATCTCTCAGTGAAGATTCATCAAAAAACTAATTCATTCGGCTGCTTCTCCTATAAATAGGAGCCAAAAGACACAGAGGAGAGGGGGATATACGCGCAGAGAAAGAAAAAAGGAGAAAAGCTTTGATACTTGGAAAAGACTTGGATCTTCTGCAAAAACCCTAGGTAAGAAAGGGAAGGCTTTCGGAAAGAAAGAGAATTTAATTCTCAACAGAGTTTAACTCTAATATATAAAACAGAAGAACACATTTCTTCTCTCTTTGATAGAGGATCTGCAAAGTGCACATCTCCCCTTAAGGTTGAGAATTTAATTCTCAATGGGTCGAGATCCTGCCATGCAGATCCAAAACATAGAGAAGGAATGCAAGCATGAGAATTTAATTCTCGCAGAACTATAGGAATTCAATTCCTTTAAAATAAAATTAGGGCTCGACCCTGTATCATGGGAATTTAATTCCTTCAAAATAAAAAGAAGCAGGGTTTAACCCTAATTAAGAACATAGTTCTGTTGAAACAGCAGGAATTTGATTCCCTTAATCATAATTCTTTAAAACGGGAAGTTTAGCTCCTTAAAAGCTTTCATTAGGGTTTAACCCTATTCAGTTCTTCACATATGTGAGGAATTTAATTCCTACAGAAAATTCAGAGTTCAACTCTGTTTCAGAATATAAATCTGCAAAAGGAAGTAGGAATTTAATTCCTTTGAAAATTAAAGGCCCGAGGAATTTAATTCCTGAAAAAAGATCAACAGATCCTCTAAAAACGACACACATAGAGGCAGGGTCACGTGCTACCACGTGACCCCCCAAGAGATCTACAGAAAACCCTTTGAGGCTGTCCCTCACGTGACCCACGTGACCCTTAATAAAAGCTCTAACAAATGAGTATATGAATGCCCGTCACGTGCTGACACGTGATGCTCTGAAAGATGCAGTAATCTCAGCAGAACCATTGAAAAGAGGGCGCTCTCACGTGTTGCTACGTGACCCCTTTTGCCTTAGTGTTCAACACTAAATTGGAACTCTCAAACCCAGCGTCAAAACACTGTTGGGCCTTAGCATTCAACAATGATTAAAAAAGCCTTATTGGCAGTGTTCAACACTGACCTGTTTTAGTGTTTAACACTAATTTGAAAAAGCCTTATTGCTGGTGTTTAACACCAATTATCTCTTAGTGTTGAACACTAACTTATCAACCTTATTCCCAGTGTTCAACACTGATTGCTCTGAAGTGTTTAACACTAGGCTTTGGCCCAATTGGCTAAAGGGATAGAGGCAAACATTCTCCCTCAATGGACCAACAAAGAGTCAATATTCCAGACCTGACTGGACTTAGCCCAAGCTGGCCATAAGTCCTCAATTTGTGATTAACTGGGCCGATAGGCTCATAACATAATTGATCAGTCTTGACCCAAATTGGGCCAGGGACTATTTAATCCACCCCGGTTCTAGGGTACATCTCTTCACTCCTTTGATACTTGGCATTGTAATCCCTCAATGTCTTCAAAGAGGTGACGGGTCCCGAAGACCATTCATGATATGGACTGTGGGGTCCTTAAACCCATGCATAATGCAAAATTCCTGGTTACGTGGAACGCGGATAACGTCACTCTTTGACCCCGCGGAAAACGTCCAGAGCGGATCCTGGTCCTCGCAGAGCACGGCAGTGAACCCGTGTGAAGCATCCAGAGCGGAGCCTGGTCCTCGCCTAGCACGGCAGTGAACCCGTGTGAAGCATCCAGAGCACATACCGGACTGTGGAGTCCTTAAACCCATGGACTATGACGTCCTTAACCTTGACCGCAATGTCCTTAAACTACCCATGGACCGCAATGTCCTTAAACTAGCCACGGACCGCAATGTCCTTAAACTACCCATGGACCGCGATGTCCTTAAACTAGAAACCATAGAGCCTCCATATGCTCTTTCGTCGGATCTAAACGGTCCTGTTTAAGTTGATCTTAGCCTCGAAGATGGCTAACGCATCCTTAAACCCTCAAACAAACTGGACTATGAATCCCCCTAATTAACTCTGGCTCGAGGGTACATCTCTGAACTCCTCTGACATTCGTCGTTGTAATCCTTCAACGTCGTCAGAGAGGTGACGGGTCCCGACGGCCACACATACGACGGACTACTATGTCCTGAAATTGGAACAATGGGGTCCAAACACTCCTTTGTCGGATCTAAACGATCCTGTTAAGTTGATCTTAGCCTTAAACTAGACTAATGTGTCCTTAACAAAAGTTTGAGTTGATCTTAGCCTCAAGCATGGCTAGCGTATCCTCAAACCAAACCCCCAAACCCAAATCTAAGAAGATACGGATTTGGACTAGTCCACGCCCTACGGGCGACGACATAACTCGGTCTCCGTAAACGATCCACGGGCAGTAAAACATAAAACAAAACACACGACACGAAGTGACCATCTGGAGAAGGAGAAATTTGTTACCGCGACGCGGTAGCGTAATTAACTGCAGGGGCTTGCGCCTGCAGGGAAGAGCGTCCCCACAATCAAAAACCCCATCACCCTGAGGGGGAATCTGACGAAGTCTGCTACATCGGCCACATCCGTCTAAACCTCCGATATATGGCGCCATAAATCAACTTGGCATCTTCGGAGAGGAAGACGGATAGCACCTATTGGCATCTGCCCCGAATCTCAGGCAGGACGTCCTAACGTCTCGGCCGCCATTCGGAGGGGAACAGGCCGGCTTCAGCTCGGTCTACTGCTTGTGGTCCTCTAGTAAGTCACGAATTACTCCTAGCAAAGTGGAGTCATCCATACACCTCTGGTACGATTGTAGATTCCTGGCTTCCACGATCCTGCAACCAAGACACCAAAGAGGATTAGTATGCAGAACAAGATTCGAAACTTGCGATGAATGATGATCATGAATCAAGGATATGAATCAAAACTAGAACTCCAAGTTACTTTGATAGAGTACCGCATTGTAACCATGCTGCAGTTCATAGTTACAATCACATAACTCCACTCAAGTCGCCCAAATTCTAGAGATAAACAATAGGGAACCAAAAGTTTCAAGTCGAGATGCAAAAGAAATTTGCATATCGTCAAGGTAAGGATCAGGATGGAGTTAAGATTCAAGAATGGCAAGATGGTAAAGTGGCAGGACATGTTCCTAATCTCGAGTATTCTGATTCGTGTATTGGGTCCAATACCTAACTACAAAAGAATCAAACCCGATTAACCTATAACCTATGTCTCTGATACCAAAGAAACCATGTCATGCCCCGCTTCCCAAAGTACGCTAAGATAGGCACGTGACATAGCCAACCATGCTACCTGTGGATAGGAAATATCCTTCCACAGTCACATTACGGCTGTAGAGATATCAAGAACAATAACAATAACTATCTAATACATGTCCATAAGCCAAAATAACGAGTCAAGAATAAAATAATACGGAAGCAAAAGATCCAATACAAGAATAAACTGGAATGTATGTCCCATAATGCGGGCTCACATCAGGAATGAAAATACTGAAAGTAAAATAAACTAACTACTAACAAGTTCTCACTGCTCAGCCTGCTGACTGAAAAACTCTTGCTCGGCCTGCAGCAAAGGTAGAGAATCTGGGCCATGCAAATCCCAGACGTCAGTGCGTCATAATATCAAGCAATAAAATAAACAGGGGTAGCAAGACATACAGGTATGTGTATGAACAGTAAAACAGGTATAACAGTAATATAAATGAGGACCGTGAGGGTAATGTGTAGTGAGTAATCTAGACTGGTCTATTGGGTTAACTACTCTCAAGTCTTTGAAATCAATTTGATGAATCATCGATATAACTCAATAGCATACCGTGCATACCCGGGACCACGGTCAAGATTCTCGGACTGGAACCGAGACATGCCGCTAGGCGCTAAAACAGGAAATATGTATAGATGAATGATGTCAGCAGCATCATCCCAAGGCTGGCCTAGCCTCTAAAACTGATCAGTATAAGCAAGCGAACTGTCGAGTTACAAGTCAGGTTTCATCATTGATTTCCCCATACCCCCATGTTATATATGTTCAAGTCAGGTATTAATAAATCTGGAGCTAATGCCAACACAGGATCAAGCAGGTACATGTTTGTCTGGATAGACAATAGGACATGTCCGTAGGGACAACATGTCAAGTTTGTTGGCATTAGTAACAAGATCAGGGAACAGGTAAAGCCATGGTACATCAGGTCAAGTCAGGTAGTGATAGGTATCATGTCATGTCAAGAAGTGCACGGTATCACGTCGTGTCAAGTAGTAGGTGTATCAAGTCATGTCAGGGGTGCACAAAATGTCACGTAGGTGCTCATAATCAAACTAAAATAAGCATGGGTATACAAAACAAGTATGGGGTACTAATGGAACAATAAAAATAGAACATTGTGATGTGGTATGCAAATAGGTACAGATTAAAGCATATGGATGCACATTTATCGATTTGGGTTAAGGTGATAGTTCCAACATTAATTAAAATACACTTTATCAAATATGGAATGTTAAAATCACATTATTATGTATTAAAGGATCTAGGGATGAAATTGTATATATATTAGGCTAGATGGATGCAAACGGGTTTCCGAAAGGTTATAAACAAATGAAAAGGTACTATGGGCTATGCAACCAAGCACTATGTGATATAAATATAGACGTGGGTACAATGTATTGTAATCTAATATCCAACATGATATGTTTTCAAGTTCTAGATCTAAAATGATATAAATGGAACATCGAAATGTTAAAATGGAACATGTGGTATTAGATTTAATCTACAGGTTTAATATGCATTTAAATAAGTATATTTAAAATAGCATGTAGCAAGTTTTACTTGCCTAGACGGATCAAGAAACGGGTGTACGGAACGTCTCACGTCGGCGGAAAAAGTCGCGACGCGCGCACGGTACACGGAACGGATCCAAACAACGCACAAGGTGATCACACGGGTCAGGTACGCTCGCTGGGTCGTCGGGATCGTCGACGGCACGCCCCAATTTCCGGCGAACTAAAAGGCAGTGAACATTTTAATGAAAAGAAATGCATGGAAAGAAAGAAGAAGGGAAGGAGGAAGGAGGAAGGAGAAGAATGAGAAGAGGAAGCTCACAGTGGTCTGCGGAGAGGGTCGTGAGGGTGTCGACGACGTCCACGGAGCTCCGGTGACATAACTGCAGAGGACAGATGGTTTTTTTAAAAAAACAGAATGAAGGAAAGAAAGAAAGAAAGAAAGAAGAAGGAAGAAGGGGGTGCTAAGCTCACCGTTGCGCCGGATCTGGGACGATGGACGACGACGAGATCATTCCGGTGATCGTCGCGGTGAAGCGATGCGCAGGGGCTTGGCTGTTCTTGGGTGCGTGTGCAGGGCTCGGGAAGAAGAAGAGATGGAGGCGGAGGCGATGAGGGTGAGGAGGCGTCGTCGGGCTAAGGGCGACGGCGAGGTGGAGGCAGGCGGCTAGGGTTCGCGGTTATGGGTTCGTTAAAAAAAAGGGGAAGAAGAAATATATAAAGAGAGAGAGGGAGAGAAGGAAATATGCGAGATGAGAGAGAGAGATTCTGAGAGAGATCGAGAGGAGAGAGAGACGGCTACGTGAACAGTTAGGAGAGATAATTTTGTTTTACATGGGGGAGAGAGAAAGACTAGAGAGTGAGAAAAAGAGAGCGCGAGAGGAGAGAGAGGGGCAAAGGGATTGGAGAGAGAGAGAGATTGGGTAAATTTTTAGGTTTTAAAATATATATAATATATACATAAAGAGAGAGACGGTGAGATAAGGATTTATTTAGTTTAAAATATATTATATATATAATTATAACTGTTAGTATAGTAAGGAATATAATAATATATTTTAGTTAAAAGTATATTAATAGTTTATAAATATACAAAGAATATAATATTAGTCCGTTTTGAGATTTTGGCAAATGCAAACTTACTCCAAAACACGCCCGGGTCGGGTCTAAAATTTCAGATTTAAAATACGAAAAATATATGCGACTTTCAAAATTCAAAACGAAGGCTCAGGTAACGAAAATGCATACCCCCAAGAACGGATGCACGTACGCGTGCGTAGCCATCCAAACACGTCCGTTTCATTGAACGGGACGAGAACAAGATGCGCGGATGCTACCACGGGGTTAGAGATATCATGCGGGCTATGAAATGCAATTTTAATTTATTTTATATGACCTAAAATTTTATATGATAAAATGTGCGATGTCAGATGAAAAGTCAATATGTAGTATACATGAGATGCACGTGTCTATTTAACAAGCCAGGGTAGTCTATAAGTATGAATCAACGGGTTCAAGCAAGCTGGTCGGGTCGAATGCAATGTAAAATGTAAAATACCATTCGCACACAAACATGATAAATCAGTAAAATACCACGGATAAATAAATACGGGAACTGGAATTGGTATAAATGAACTCGGTTGTTACACCTATCAAGGAATATATCAGCCAACGCGACGATACGACGGACAAAACCCTAATACCACAGACCCTAACGGACCCCTGTCGTAAAGAGCAGAGGTTAACTGTGACGTTAGGATATTCTTGTGAGAACTGCTCGATTCGTCTCGACTCGTGAGGGAATTAGGATATCCTTGTGAGAAATGCTCGATTCGTCTCGACTCGTAGGGAAAAGCCTTAGGCAATCGAGATAAGAACCGGTTTCCTAAGCACTGGGGCCCTGCAAGTCGGTCCAAAATGGACTCCTGCATACTATTCACGGGCCACACTCTCCAAAGTCGAATCTCGACAAGGAGGGAAACAACCACTTACGGGTCCTCTCGACTTGTAAGAGGGAAAATTCTCTTATGAGATCCTTACGACTCTCATGAGAAAACGCACTTAGGAGTCCTCACGACTCCTAAGGAGAAAATACACCTACGGGATCCTCTTGACTTGTAGGGAGAAAAGTCTTTATGAGACCCTCACGGCTCATAAAGTTGAAAAGTCTTAGGTAGGATATCTGAACCTACTTCCTAAGCTATCACTACCTCTCAAAGAGTTCAAGACGGAATGCTCTCTATCATTCACAGGCTACTCTTACTAAGGAAACAAGCCGGCAATAAAGAAAAGGGAAGAAAGTAGAAAGATGACACAAGACATTGCGAAGGAAATGTATCTTTTATTCATGAATTCAATTGGGTACAAAATACATCACATGAAAGAATAAAAGAGTGAATACATTTTATTCAAAATTACAAATGATACAACAAAAATTATTGAGAGGGAAGTGCTTTCAATAATTCGATCAGCTGCTCGCGTACTTCCCTCAGCCCCTCTTCTTGATCAGCTGCCGCGACCAACTCTGCTTCGACCCGGGCTCGCTGTTGCAAATAAGATGAAAGTTGTTCCTCGACGACCCGCTGAGCTGCTTCCCGATTTTGTGCATCCCGCTCGACGACGTCGAACTTCTGCCTCAGTGTTAACCCGTCAGAAATGCATCGCAAAAGGCCTTCGAAGATAACTTTCAACTGGGCAGCATTCGCATCAACCTGAGCATGCAGTCGACCAGATTCGCTTGAAGTTTCTTTACATTCCTTCCGCTTTAAAGCCACTTCCTGTTCAAGATGGCGAAAGTAAGAGGTACTCTGCTCGATCCATGCAGCCCGTTGAGTGCTCACAGCCAGAACCTCAGGAGCAGGACGCCTAAGCTCAAGCTCGTGCAGGCAAGCCTCAATTGCCCTGCAGCGATTAACCCAAGACTCAACGACGCCCTCACAATGAAAGTTCATGAGCGTCGCTAGCATAGGGTTAACCTCCGCGGCAAAATCCGCAGCAGATGTGGGAGTCTCCATATCGAGCTCCTCAATGTAGTCGCTCAGCATGCGCAGACTATTCGCGGCGCCTTTCGAGGATGGATGTCTGGAAAAGGGCCCTGCTGGCATAATAATGTGAGACTCGAACGGGGATGGAGTCGATGTGATCGCTGTAAAATAAACCATAATCAGATGCCGGTTCAAGAAATAAAGAAGATACACAAAAACAGAGTCTATTATACCAGCCGCAATAGGGGGCGGAGCTGGGAGTACTGGCGGCGCAACGATAGCCTCGTCTCCGCCTTCGATTTGTAAGGTTACAAGCAATACAAAGAGAGATTAGCAATAATGTGACTGCCCGTTAAAGAAAAGACATCATTTAGAAAAGATACTCACCGACACCACCAGGCGAACCAATCTCTGACAGGAAGGAGAAGTGAGGGTGCAGCACCTGATACAGGTGGTCAAAAAGGACTCCTGCAAAGACGCAGTAATGCAATGTCAATACATAAACTATACAGCCTAGAAGTAAGACCGATGGGTCACAAATCCCTACCTTCCAACATCTGAGACGGTGCGAGAGAAGGTAGAGGGGGAGTCACCGTCAAAACAGTAACTGGTGGCGTTGCCTCGGGTAGCGCGACCTCAGCACTCGCTACACCTGCATTAGAAATAAAACAAATACTGTCAGGAAAGATTGAAAAGGATTGCAGAACAAAAGAAAAGAAATGACCCAAAATCTACCTGATGAGTCGCCAGTAGGAACCGCGACGAGGGCGCCACTTGATACAGCAACGGTTTACTCCTCCTCCATCGGGAAGGTTTCACCTCCCGTCGCCTCATCCCCTGACTCTATAAGAGCCGTCGTAACGCTTGCGATGCCAGGAGATGGCCAAGAGCCGTAAACGGAAAGAGCAATGATTGGGACGGTGCCCGATTCTTAAGAGGGAGCGGCCGCCTCAGGCTCAGCAATTGTAGCCGTCTCACCCATCACCACCTCGGGCTCGGCAATGGCAGCTATCTCAGGCACAGCAAACGTGACTGTCTCACCAGCCGCTGCCTCGAGCTCGGCAATTGGAGGCACCTCGCCTACCGCCGCCTCGGGTTCGGCAATCACAGCTACCTCCTCTACCGCGGCCCCAGGCTCAGCGGTCACCGCCATTTCTTCGGTAAGACTCGGCCCTGCAAGATAAGATATGTGAGAACTGGTAATTAAAACTTTGACAACGGAACCCCATGTCACATTACCCTGAGTTGATCTTCCGTTTGCCTCCCGAACCGCACGTGTTGCCCGTCTGTAGGCTGTGGACAAGGCAGCCGGAGATTCCTCCGATGGAGTAGGGGCAGAGATAGCGGTGCTCGAACCCGCACCCGTGGCTAAGGCGGCACTGCGCTCCCTCGCTGCACGCATTCTATGTTTCCTTTCCGCCCGGGCCGTGAGAGCCGATCTTCTCAAGACCTCCGTCAATGGGACGTCATCATCCACGCCAGGAGCTACCGCTGGAGCCGTTACGGCGTCCGTCATCGGTTGCTTGAGTAAAGCCTCGTTCGGCAGTACCGAAGAGGCCGGGACTTCGGTGGCTGGCCCGGGAAGAATCTCCGCATCACCTTGCGGGATCGGCATTGTGGTCCCTACGATAAGATAAAGAAGGGGTCAGATCACCTCTATAAAAAAAACGGGAGCGGAGACACGATAAACCAAAGCATACCGATGCCTAAGGATGCTCGAAGCCTTTCCTCTTCCTCAAAAGTCTTGAGAGAAGCTGCAAGAGCTTCTTCACTGGAAATGCCTGTTAAAGAAGGAAAAGTGTCAGTCAAAACATGATGATAGAAATATGATGGAATGACGAAAGATACAATTAATGGTTACCTGATCGCGCGAGGAAGCCAGTCCCGCTTCACGGCGTGCCAATTGCTCAGAAGCTGCAATGGCAGCTGCCAGATCAGTATCATCCGGCGGCATGAATAAGCCCTCGTTTGTCCCATACTCGCTAAAGCCCTCACTATAAGGAGCATGAGGCTCCTGAACAAATACGACGTCGGCAGAGAAGAGCGACTTCTTCTTCCTCTTCTGTGAGCGAGCTCTGGTTGCCGCTAACACCAGCTTACGCTTGGTGGGCACCTTGGGGCGACGAGTCCCGATATCTGAGCCTACGCCAGATTCGGGGGAAGCTACATTTATCGTCTCCGCGGGAGCATGGGGCACCGATGGTACATCCACCGTCTCCACAGGAGCACGGGGCAACCCGCGCGTAGGGCTTAGCACACGTGGAGGCTCAACTGCAGCGACCTCTCTTAGCGGGGGGGACAGTGGTCCGTCGCTTCAAATGGACGTTGCGATCGCTGGCAGGGGTGCACTCTTGCGATCGAGCAGCAGCCGCCTCTCTTCCCTGATAACAACACCTATTGCATGTTGATACCAGGCCACATGCACGTTGAGGGCCCTCGGGACACAACTTGGCTCACTGATAAAGAAGTGAGAGCCCGTATTCAAGCGCATGAAGTGATGTAGCGCACCCCGCATTCCCTCTCTGGTGGCAGCGGGTTCTACCAAGAAAGCTTCCAGCGGGACCCCCTGATTGTAACTCAGCAGCTGGGCAAAATGATGAGGGTTGTATCTCATGAATAACGCCGCATCATTTTGCCTGAATACAAGAAAGCCCGGCCTGATGGAGTATAAATGGAGAATCTCCCGGGCTTTCAACACGGAGGTCCCGTCCTTAAACACGTTGCGCAATGCCAACACCGTCTTGGAAGTTTCCTGGCCGATCATCAGGACTTTGTCCGTAAAAGATATACCATCTCTGACCGTGCGCGGATGAAGGAGCAAGCCCCTAGCTTCCCGCTGTGACGGACTCACGATGGAGGCGTCAACCAGCCGCATAATCCGAGGGAACTTGCATCTTTCGTAAAAAGAAGATCTCTTATGAATGCCGAAGATCCCGAGCACGTGCATCTCCATCCATGACGTGAAGTAATGCATCGGAAAATTGGCAGGATGCACCCCCGGTTCAGTGGTATCCGCCGCTACGCTAAGACCGTGGTATAGGTGGGCTAACCCGACGATCCCGATGGCCACTTGTATTCCGGCAACCATATGATGCGCGGGGTAGAAGACGGAAGGCCTCATGTAACGAGGATGCATAGGGAGCACGAACCAACTCAACCATAGCCCAAGAAACCCAAGAAAAAACGCCTCCTCATCAATGTCCGGGACGGCGATTTCTAACAGAGGGATGACCGCAACGTCAGGAAGAAAGAAGCCCTTCTGATCAGTTTCCAGTACCGGCTGACGGTCCAAGCCAAAGCCGAAGGGATCATCGAGCTTGGCAAACTTTTCGCCTCGTTGCGACAAAATCTCCGAGCGAAGAAACCGGGCAATGAAGTCCGCAAAACTGACCCCGCGACCTCCGGATTCCAGGAAGAGGCTCTCGTACATGTTCAGCACCTTTATCAGACTGGGGAACTGGTGCTAAATAGCGTTCTCCGGCGTGAGGCCCATCACCACCGGCTTGGTGGCAAAAACGTATTCATCCGGAGGAAGCAGCTCCTCGTAGTGCTCCCCCCTGACCGGTAGACCAGAAACCTCGGCGAATTCTTCCAAGGAAACGAAGACCTCTCTGTCCAGTAGAAGGAAGGTATGAGTAGGGATGTTCCACTGCTCCAAGAACGCCTTAATCCACCATGTGGGAGGTGCAGAATACTGGAACAACGAAGCGTAGACCGCATGGTATAAGCCGAGCTTTAACAGCTGCGATTTCTTCGCCGACAAGATGTAACGAGCCCACTGCAAGTACCCGGCCGGATGACGGGGAGTCAGCCCGATGTTGTAGGGCTGTCCCCAAGGGCGCGACTCGCCCTGGCATATGCGCCTCCCCAGGGTATCCAAAGCCGCTGGCGGCTGCATGGGTACAGCGGCAATCGAAGGTTGAAGAAGACCCTCCGAAGTCCAATTGACAACCTCCACGTCATAGTTCACCGGGGGTGCATCTGCATACGGGATCAACGAGATAGGTTCCGACGGCGTCGCGCAAGAGAAGCTTCGACGACCTCTGATAATCCGTTCGTACCATCTATCCCATAAGTGAAGATTTTTGTATTCCGGGTCATGGTCTTTGATGAGCGCGAGAACCTCCCGGTCCACGGGCGCCTCAGGAAACCCGCCTTCTGAACGAAAAAACGGTCAAGAGAGATCGAAAGACATGTCGCCTGTAAAAAAGGGACAGAAGTAAACTATCAGTGATATAATTTAATTCTAAATTTTTACACTCGGTACTTTAAAATTTGTACCACATTGCAATGCAGTGGAAAGGTCATATAAAGGGGGACCCACAAAATCTAGATGATAATGCATCAATTAATAAAACTGCCTCATCATTGGATGAAACTGTTAATTAAATGAGGAAATCCTCAGGAAAATTCTAATTAAATAAGAGATCCCTCGGGAAAAGGAGAAAATCTCCCTTTGAGAGCAATGCTCTATGACAGAGTGACACTTGTCAAACTCTGATCATAAAGGAATAAAATTCCTTAAGAGCCTGGCTCTGTAATGATGATGGAAAATCCATTAAGGATTAATTAAAATTGGTTTTTATGAATTAAAAATTATGGGATCTTCAAGATCCATAAAAAAAACCTCTTAAGAGTTCTTCATCAAAGATCAAGAAATCTACATATTATCAAATAGCAGAGCTCTGATTCATGGGCTAAAAACCCCCAAGAAAAGATCTCTTTAGATCTATGGGTTCATGAGAGCAAAGCTCTGTTGATGAAACCCTAAATGGGTTTTCTTTAGATCAAAGATCTATGAAGAGCAAGGCTATGTAAAACCCTAATTTATTAAAAATTAATTTTTTTAAACTTTGCCTAAGTTTTGATAGAGTTCTGACTCTTGAAAAGTTCTTAAACTGAAGAGCAATGCTCTGAATAAAAATTCTCAAGAAAGAAGATGGAAATCATCTAAGGGATCAAAGTTCCTATTTATAGGCATTGAACCGCCTCTTCAACTTCTGAGTTGATCCAAGGGCTCAGATGTTGCCACCGCTGCACTCACGTGTGCGCCACGTGAGCGCAATGGTGGGGGGGCATTTGTTTCCCCCGATCATCAGAGCAAAGCTCTGTTTTGAATTTCAAAATTCAAAAATTGAAGCAACGCTTCAGATCCAGCGCTCTGCGCTGCGCGCCACGTGTCAAACACAGATGGGCTAGCGCTAGGAGCGCTGCGCCCTACGCAGCACACCCCCAAACAGAGCAAAACTCTGTCTTAAATTTTAAAATTCAAAAGTTAAAGCAACGCTTCAGATCCAGCGCTCTGCGCTGCGCGTCGCGTGTCAAACACGGGTGCACTAGCGCAGTTGCGCTGCGCTCTGTGATGCGTGTCAAACACGGGTGCGCTAGCGCAGTTGCGGCGCTCTGCACTGCGCGCTACATGTCAAACACGGGTGCGCTAACGCAGTTGCGCTGCGCTCTGCATGTTGAACGTAGGTGCGCTGGCGCAAGGTGCGCTGGCGCAAGGTGCGCCGGCGCTGGAATTAAAAATTCCCCACCGTTAGATCAAAAGATCTAATAATAATAAATTATTAATTAATTAGAATTAAAATTTTGTTATGAAAAGATCTTTCCAATCTTGTTAAAAACAAGAAGATTACCTTCTGTAAAACAGAAACCTTAGGATCAAAAATACAACGGTGGGGAAACGACCCCGAATCAATCAGAGAAAGATCTCTTTAACTGATTTAACAAATCAATTTGCCCTATAAAAAGGCCCCTAGACTTCAAGTCTAAAATATACAGAAAAACAGAGAGAAACACGGAGAAACCTCCCTGCAAACTTGGAGAAAAACTCAAAAGAGAAAGAAGAGCAAGCTCTTAGAAAAAGAAGATCATTTCTTCAAGGTAAAGAATTAATCCTTGAAGAACAAAGATGAAATCATCTCATTAAAAAAGAAGAACTATCTTCTTAAAGGATCATAGATCTACAAAAGACCAAGGTCTTTGTTCCCGCCAAAAATTTCTGCGCAAAAGAGTCCAAGGTATCAAATGGCAGCGATACGCTTAAGAAAATGCGAACCAGTATCTTCCGGCCTGTATTTTGATAAACTCCCCAAGGAGGAACTGTTAAATTATGATGGTATTGAAAGCATCTCGAAAAAACCTTCAATTTGATATATTATGGGCCTCATAATTCATCCGGGACCAAAAGTTATGAGCAAATGTCTATGCACATTGATCTAAGAAAGAAGATTCGAACCAGTATTTTCCGAGCTGTATTTTGACAAACTCCGGAATGAGAAACAGCTAAATTCTGATGGTATTGAAAGCATCTTGAAAAGACCTTCGATTTGATATATTATGGGCCTCATAATTCATCTGGGATCAAAAGTTATGAGCAAACGTATATGCACATGTGATCTAAGGAAGAAGATACGAACCAGTATTTTCCGAGCTGTATTTTGACAAACTCCGGAACGAGAAACGGATAAATTTTGATGGTATTGAAAGCAACTCAAAAAGATTTTCGATTTGATATATTATGGGCCTCATAATTCATCCGAGATCAAAAATTATGAGCAAATGTGTTAGGCACGTGTAATCTAAAGTAATGCTCTACTACATGGGGAATGCATTTTTTAGTCCCACATCGGGAAAAGGAGATATGGCTTCTCTACCACTCTCATATAAATAAGAGGGGATACCTCTTAGAAAGGGTAGAGTAAAATCCTCAAAGGATTCAATACTCAAAAGAGCTTAGTTCTCCAAAGGAGCTTAGTTCTCTAAGATAGGAGCATGCTCCTCCCCATAATGCGCATATGCGCAAGCGCCATGTGCGCTACGTGCAACGCATGTGTGCCCGCCATGCGGCACCACGTACAACGCACGTGCACACCACATGAAAATATTTAATAATATTAAAAGGAACTTGTTCTCCATATATAGAAGCTCTGCTTCTCCTCATAATGCGCATGTGCGCCACGTGCAACGCACGTGTGCCCGCCACGCGCGCACCACATGCAACGCACGTGCGCACCACATGAGAACATTTAATAATATTAAAAGGAGCATGTTCTCCATATATAGAAGCTCTGCTTCTCCTCATAATGCGCATGTGCGCCACGTGCAACGCACGTGTGCCCGCCACACGCGCACCACGTGCAACGCACGTGCGCACCACATTAGAATATTCAAAGGAGACTCGTTCTCCATAGGAGCTTGCTCCCCCCCATAATGCGCATATGCGCAAGATCCATGTGCGCTACGTGCAAATATGAGCGCCCAACACATGCGACGCACGTGCGCCCAACACGTGCGACGCACGTGCGCCCAACACGTGCGACGCACGTGCGCGAACGCAAAGAAGCCTTTTTCAGTAGCGAGAAGCTTAAGCTCCAGCCTGTTCTTCCCCCCTAATGAGTGAGACATGGTTCAAAGGATACATCCCTCCACACCTTCGATATATGGCACTGTAATCTCTCAGTGTCGTCGGAGAGGTGGTGGGTCCCAACGACCAATGATCCTTCTTTCTAAAATAAAAAAAAAGCATGAACATTTGTGAAAAATCAAGAACTTTAAACAGAGAGAACTTTGAAGGAATTTCAAGAAGAAAAAGATAAGAACCTTTAAGATAGAAGGATTTCTTCTAATAGATCATTGATCTAAGAACAAGATCAATGATCTTCAAAAAAAAGCAAATAAAAATAGTGCTTTGCACTTTTTATGAACCTCTGGTTCCCTGAACTAGGAAAAACAAGAGAAACTTGTTTTCTTTGATCTAAATTAGATCAAGAAAACAAACAGTGCTTTGCACTTTTTTATGAACCATTGGTTCTGAAATCTAAAAGATTCTCAAGTTAATAGTGCCTTGCACTTGCAAAACTGCACTGTTGCGCTCTTAGGTTGGCGCAAGCCACCAGAGAGCGCCACGTGCCAGCATCTGAATCACTTGCGTTATGCGTTCTTGAAATAGAGCTTTGCTCTCTGAAACTGGCGCAACTCACCAGAGCGCGCCACGTGTCAGCAGCGCAAGCACAGCGCACTAGCGCAGTGCACTGCGCTTGCGTGACACGTGTCATCAGCACAAGCGCTTACGTTCAATGATTGGCGCAAAGCGCCTGACAAATGCAATGCATTTCTCTTGTTAAAGGGCCAGGCCCAAATCAAAAAGACCTAGTGGGCCAAAATAAATTGCAAAGCAATAAATGGGCAGAGCCCAGGTAAAATTGATGCTCTGCATCTTTTATAAAAGGGCAGAGCCCAAGTAAAATTGGTGCTCCGCATCATTTATAAAATGAGCAGAGCCCAAAACAAATTGATGCTCTGCATCCTTTATGTGCAGAGCCCAAACAAAAAACAAATAAAAGTGTTGAACTTTTTTCAACTGGATTTAGCCCAATCATGGCCGTAAGTCCTCAAATTAAATTGACTGAGCACAGCTGCTCTCCTAAATCGATTTACATCCGGTTCGAGGGTACATCTCCGAACTCCTTTGACTCCTATCGTTGTAATCCTTCAACGACGTCAGAGAGGTGACGGGTCCCGACAACCACACATCAACACGGACTGTGGGGTCCTTAAACTCATGGACTTAAGCGTCCTTAAACCAAGATACGGATTGTGGGATCCTTAAACCCGCGGACTTATGCATCCTTAAACTAAAACATGGATTGTGGGATCCTTAAACCCGCGGACTTAAGTGTCCCAAAACTAAAAATGGACCACCATGTCCCTAAACTGGAATATGGACCCCCATGTCCCTAAACTGGCAATGGACCGCAAGGTCCTTAAACTACCTTTGGACCCCTTAAGTCCCTAAACTGGAACAATAGAGCCCCCAAACGCTCTTTTGTTGGATCTAAACGATCCCGTTTAAGTTGATCTTAGCCTAAAATATGGCTAACGTATCCTTAAACATTCAAACAGACTTTAGTCCCAAATTAGACTATAAGACCCCCAATCAACTTTTGTCCAAGGGTACATCTCCGAACTCCTCTGACACAGGTCGTTGTAATCCTTCAACGTCGTCAGAGAGGTGACGGGTCTCGACGGCCATATATTAAATGGACCACCATGTCCCTAAACTGGAAATGGATCTAGACGATCCCGTTAAGTTGATCTTAGTCTGGAAATTAGACTAACGTATCCTTAACAAACGTTTAAGTTGACCTTAGCCTCAAAAATGGCTAACGTATCCTTAAACCAAAACCCAAAACCCAAATCTAAGAAAATACGGATTTGGACTAATCCACGTCCTACGGGCGACGGCATAACTTAGTCTCCGTATACAATCCACGGGCAACCACAAACAAAACAAACACCCACGACACGAAGTGAAATTCTGGAGAAGGAGAAAGTTGTTACCGCGATGCGGTAGCGTAATTAACTGCAGGGGCTTGCGCCTGCAGGGAAGAGCGTCCCCACAATCAAAAACCCCTCAAGCGAGGAGGAATCTGACGAAGTCTGCTACATCGGTCGCATCCGTCTAAACCTCCGATACACGGTGCCATAAATCAACTTGGCATCTTCGGAGAGGTAGACGGATAAAACCAAATAGCATATGCCCCGAATCTCAGGCAAGACGTCCTCGCGTCTCGGCCGCCGTTCGGAGGGGAACAGATTCTGGAACGCCCGGTGGGACCTTTTCCTCTTTCCACTCCACACTTCATGTGTCGTTTTCGCGAACGAATCGCGGTTTGTTAATGGTTGCCTTTGGATTTCAAGTTTACTAAGATTTGGTCTCTTGCTTGGCACAAAGAAGAAATCAAGCATCGATGGCCTCTACCTGTTCGAAGTGCTCTAACTATAGCTGCAACTCGCGTCCTGCCTCAACTGGGAGCGTAACCTACGGGCCCCAAGCGGCCTCTTTGTTCACAATGCCCGTGGAGCAGATTACTCAAGCCACCACAGGGCTGTTTTTCGGAACCATGCTTCCGCCAACAAGCTTTAGCACCCCCGTGCCCGTACAAGAAGCTCCTAAGAAGTCGGTCTTCGATCGACTTTCAGTTACTGCGGCCCCTCTCAACGGGTCGCCCAACACCAGTGCCTCGGTCTTCTCTAGACCGGGCCAAAACTCCTGCGGGCCCACAATGAAGCTTGCAGTCCCGGAAAAGGCGATTCCAAAAAAAGTTGCCAAACCAGCTCCTGAAGCCGTCAACGCGGCTTCTCCTGCTAATAGATCGGTCTTTACAAGATTGACCGTCCCAACTCCCACTCTTGCTCTTGCTACTCAAAAGACATCAGTCTTCAATAGGCTGACACCGGTAACAGCCCCACACCTGAATAGGGGGCAAGAAGAAGTTGTTTCTGTCTCTGAGCCAATACCGACAACTCGTCGCGCCCGACGACGCCACTGGCGCCGGGTAAGGAAGACCGGGGGCAACTCCCCTTCTGGGATGACTCCGCCAGCTCCAACGGTAGAAGTTGACGCTGTTGTTCCAACTGGGAACAGCTTCGAGTTACTGAATAGAGTACACAGAAACTCGCCAACTGCGGTCCTTAAAAGATCTCCTTCACCGGTAGAGACCGCCATGGAAGCAGAAAAGCCGGAGCAGCCTCCTCAATCACTATCCTCCAAGATCTACAGGACATGGCGACGAGTCCGAGAATCTGTGATTGATCCTAATTTCTCTCGCCAACAGAAGAAGTCGAGAGGTTGGCAAGAAGAAAATCCCCCGGTCAAGCAACGAAAGGCGACGACCGCTTGGGTGCCCAAAGCAACGGCCCCTCAACTTCTACGGCCCTTAAAAGAAGAAGGCCGGAGAAAGTGCCAACGCCGACGACGAATATCAAAGGTGGTGAACCCAAACGCCCTAAGTCAGGGGGTATTGTAGTTCATACCGTCTATGTGGCATCTGGTAAGGAGGACAGTCGCATATCTACGGGTCATCGACCGCTTACGCGATCAGTGACCAAAGCGCAGGAGCAGCAGCAGAAGCTCCAAGAGATGATGAACGCTATGGCCGCACTTACTGGGCCAAAAGAAAACCCTGAAACGTCCTCGGATGAACGCCAGGAGGAAGAAACCGACGCCGAATTCCTTCGTCGAATATTGGAGAAGAAGGACAAAGAGGCTGCTGAACAAGCAGCCAACATAAGGCGTATGGGCCTCCTGTTCCAAGACATGGTGGGGATGATGATCCAACAAGATCCTCCGGCCGAAGATCCCCCGATCGTCCTTGAAGATGATAGGGGAGAAACGTCGAATCCTCCACCAGTTCTATCAACAGCTAAGGAGGATACAATCTCCAAAGCTGATTTAGACGAGTACATAGCCCAGCAAATACGAGTTCATCATGCGACTGAAGCAGCCGGCCAGGTTGTAAAAACAGGGCGGCCATATCCAAGTTGGTACGATCAGATCAAGTACCCGCCGGGCAACACAATTCCCAAATTCCATGTCTACAAGGGGACGGGCAATCCTCACCAGCATGTTGCCCAGTTCAGGGCACTCTGCGGTAACACCGGCGGTGATGATAAGCTGTTGCTTCGCCAGTTTGTTGGAAGTTTATCAGATACGGCGTTCGAGTAGTACTCTGAGCTCCCGAACGACTCTATCAAAACCTTCGCGGAGATGGAGCTGTTGTTTACTCAGCGTTTTGCAAGCGCCAGTGAACGTACCCCGATGACAGCATTGATTAACGCCAGGGTAAAGCCAGGCGAGACATGGGTCCAATATGCTATACGGTGGCGAAACCTATGGTCAAAGTGCGAGCAGCGCATTGAAGAAGCTCCCGCGGTGGGTATGTTTGTGGGAACCCTTGATCCGCAAGCAACCATCTCGCAATTTATGATGTTTTTCAAGCCGACTACCTTCCAGGCCTTGATTGACAAGCTAGCGCAAATGGATCAGATGGGCCATAAACCCCCTTTTCCAAAGCCGGACTCCCGAAATGACAAAGGGAAAGGAAAAGCGATCATTATCGCTAATGCTCAACAACAATCGAGCAACTCGAAGCCGGTCGTTCGTAAAAATAATATGCGCCCGTACGTAGCCCTTGAGGAGAGGCTAGGACGTTCTTACTCTTTTCCCCGAGATAAAACGAGGAGGTTATTCGAGCTGGCGTTGCGCAACCGACTTATAAATCTGCCGGATCCAAAACGTCCGTCGCAACCAAATGATGTTAATGAGCCCAACTACTGTCCTTATCATCGAGTACTGGGTCATCCGATCGAAGATTGCCACGTCTTCAAAAATTGGCTTGAAGACCAGTACCGACAGGGCAAGTTGCGTTATCAGACAAATAGAAGGTGAATCCCCCGCAGCCCCACACCTCTAAGGGGATGAGTACGCCGGGAGCAACATGCTCTGTCGTTGAAGAAGCTCCTTGGGAGGTTGTATTATCAGCTAAGACAAAGAAAATGCTGAACGACCTTCAGGC
Organism: Agapanthus africanus; assembly: GCA_030015575.1. Lineage (NCBI taxonomy): Eukaryota > Viridiplantae > Streptophyta > Magnoliopsida > Asparagales > Amaryllidaceae > Agapanthus > Agapanthus africanus. The sequence continues at coordinate 999,274,176 of CM057337.1, forward strand.
ATGCCCAGCGATCAAGTGGGAAAATCCGTTGGAACCGCGGGTCATTGAAGGGATGTTGAAGCCACGTACAACTCCAAAGACCGATGGTGGTGGCCCAAGCACTCGCAACCGGCCGTCAAAATCTTCGAAGAAGAAGAAGAAATCTAAGAAGTCTATAAAGCCTGGTGACAAGCGCACAGAGTTACAAAAACAAATTGACGCGCTGGAGGAATACAATCAGAAAGCACGGACTCCCATTACACTCCAAGAGTTTCTCAACCACGTCTTTCAAGAGGAAGGTGAGGGAGAAAGTTCGTCAGATGAATCTGAAGAATACGTAGCGAGCTGCCATATGATCTCCCATTCGTTGACAGACGATGAAGAGACTCCTTGCACTGAAAAGCTGGGGGCAGATCCCGAACCAAAAATTCTGGGGCCATCAGATGAAGTAATTGACGCATTCCTTAACGAAGCTCGGTTGAAAAGTAAAGCTGACCGAGAACGCGAGATGGCTATATTTGAAAGGGCCAAGCGCCAGCGACTTGACGAAAGAGCTGAAACACTCCCGCTGGAGCAAAATACATCCACTACCGACAAAAGCAAATTCAAGATGAGGAAAAGGTTTGCTAAGGCCATATCAATGGGCATGAAGCTACCATCCTCCGAAGGAAACATTACTGGTGAAATGGAAATGCACCCCTCCTATTGCTTATATCATCAGAAGATTTCGCACCCCACTGAAAAGTGCAAAGCTTTCGATAGATGGTGGCAAGGATATGTTGCTCATCGACAACATTTTAAGCGGGAGAAGCGCAAAACTCGTCAGGAGCGGAAAAATATGACCGAAGGGTTTAACATAACTACCAGTGATTGTCGCATGGTTAACGCCGGGGGATCACAGGTGCCTACATTCGGAAGCGATTCTGATGAGGAGCTGGAGCTTGGCCCTCTCTTTCAAGAGTCCACCTCGGGAAAAGAAGAAGAGCCGAAGGTCTGCGAAAATATCCGGCTACGTAATCGCACGCTTCCCGAAAAGAATCTCAGACCCTCAAATAAAAAAGATAAGGGAAAAGAGAAGGTCCCTGAAGATATCGTCTTAGATGACCAAGTTGTGGAGGAGCTAAGCGCCAAGGACCCTCCGAAGAGAAATAAGGTGGATTACAACGTCTTAGCGCATCTGAGGAAGCTACCCTCACAGCTCAGCATTCTTGACGCCCTTTTGTTATCAAAGGAGGCAAGAGATTAGTTAATCAAGGCACTACAGGATCCGGAGCAATTCCAAGCTTTCCTGGCCGAGGAAAAGATGAAAGATGAATTGGAGGAAGTGCACACGGCCGATGTCGCTTTTGGTGATGAAGACCTTCTCCTTGGGACGTACGAACACAATCGCCCCCTTTATGTCTCAGGATACTGTCACGATATAAAAATAGGCAAAATCCTGATCGACAATGGATCCTCCGTTAACCTCCTCAATGTGCGGGTGTTAAAAGAAATCTGCATGAGCGTCCATCACCTTGCTCGGGACAAGATCACTATCTCCGGATTCGACTCCCAGTCATCAAGAACTCTTGGGTCTGTGATACTGACGCTACGCTTCAGGCTACTCGTCACGGACATTAAGTTCCACGTCATAGACGCCAAGACATGCTACAACGCTTTGCTCGGACGACCGTGGTTACACGAGTACAACGTCATTCCTTCTACACAACATCAGTGTATGAAATACGCTAAGGATGGTCTCGAGTATACCGTGGCGGGAGAACTGAACCCGTTCTCCGTGAACGAAGTCCTCAAATATGAAGATGCCAAATACTTCTTACCGAATTTCGAAGACACGGAAAGGTGTCACAAGCCGGAGAACAAAACTAACGCCACCATCCCTGTTTTCGGGAGTGACACCGAGGAGGAAGAGGAGATAGTTTATTCGGGTCCGCCCCAATACAACAAGCCGGGACTATCTGCTCCTACGTTGATCTTTGGTAGTGACTCGGAAGATGAGGTCCATGCTATATTCTCGGCTCGGCCTTCAATACGAATGTCCGCTAACGAGGAACAAAGTCTACAAGTCGCCATGGTACCGCTTAAACACCGTAAAGAGCTGGATGCACTTGATATTTACAATGTAGAAGAGCTGCAAACGTTCTATATCCCTCCCAGGCGAGAAAGCGAAAAAGCAATTCTATTCTACCGCTCTGAAGAAACCAGAGTGGAGAAAGAAATCTGGCATGGCGCGGATCCTACGCTTGATAGGCTTCAGCCCATCCGTCTCCCCAGATATTATACAGAAGGCTTGAAAAGGTTGCTGAAATGCCAGGGGATATCCTTCAAGCAGACCGTTCGAAAAGCCAAGTTCTATGACAAATTCTGGAACGTTCCCGGGACTCAACGCAAACTGCCTAATGGAAGAATGGAGACAAATGGGCTTGGATACATCCGGTCCAAGAAACGAGAGCTACTAAACGGTTGCTATGTCGTGTATGACTTCGATGAAGAAGCGAACGCTCAGTGGGAGGACGCTAATCCTGAACCAGTGAAAGTTCCAGATGCAAAAGTGCCCAGTCCGTCGTTCGAAGAACAAATGGACAAATTTATAAGGGAAGCTGGTCAAAAAGTCCGAGACGACCATAACCGCGAAATGGCCATCTACGAGAAATCCAAAACGCAACGCCTCCTCCAACAGGCCGTGAAAGATGAAAATGCCGCTCCTTGTCAACCTGTTATAAAGAAGGCTCGACGCAAAGGCAGAAACAAGTCGAAACGCGAAAAAGGCGCTCAACAGCAACGAAGCGAGGTTAAAAGGCCACGCAAGCAGGAACCATGCAGTTCCGATCTATCCCTCATGAGAAAAATGGATCGAGCATACTCTTTTCCTCGGGACAAGACGAAGAAAATACTCGACCTCGCTTTAAAACATCAGATGCTTACACTGCCGGAGTCTAAACACCCCGAACAAGCAGACGAAGTCTCTCACTCGGACTATTGCCCTTATCACCGAGTGATAGGGCACCCTCTCGAGGACTGCTTCACCTTCAAGAATTGGGTTGAAGATCAGTATCAGCTTGGCAAGTTCGCTTTGTCTGACAAGTGGAGGGTAGCACCGCCGCAGAAGCACGAACCTAAGGCCACGAAAGAAGAACCAGTTCCACATTGGGATTGGAAGCGAATTCGTACTAGTCACGTGATAACGATATCAAAAGAAGAGCCCGAGGACATGGACGACCTTCCCTGGTGCTTTGAAAACAGCAACGACGAGGTAATCTCGGAATTCCCACCAGCGCCAAAAGAGCTGGAAGATGGAATCCATACCACTGCAGACAACCTCAAGAAAATTGAGTTAGGAACGGCGAACGATCCGCGACCGACATTCATTAGTGAGCTGCTGTCCGAAGAAAGGGTGGTTGTGCTAAAAGACTTGCTTATGCAGCATAAAGATTGTTTCGCATAGAACTACTCCGAAATGCCGGGACTAGATCCAGAAATTGCTGTGCACAAATTGGCGATATCCTCAGCCGTCAAGCCGGTCAAGCAGGCACCAAGAAGAATGCGGCTCGAGCTTGAGATGAGTATCAATGCGGAGGTCAAGAAGCTGATCGACTCTGGCTTCATCCAGGAAGTTCAATACCCTGAATGGATCGCCAACATTGTCCCGGTGATGAAGAAAAATGGGACAGTGCGCATATGCGTAGACTTCCGGGATCTTAATAAAGCTTTCCCGAAGGACGATTTCCCAGTGCCGGTCACCGAACTGATGATAGACAATACGTCCACTCACGAGGTTTTCTCCTTCATGGACGGCTCGTCAGGATATAATCAGATAAAAATGCATCCCGAAGACCAGAAGCACACCGCCTTCAGGACTCCTTTGGGTATATTCTGCTACAAGGTGATGCCCTTCGGTTTAAAGAACGCCGGTGCTACTTATCATAGGGCCATGACGAAGATCTTCGATGACCTTATACACGAAATCGTCGAATGCTATATCGACGATCTCGTGGTTAAAAGAAAATCATACGAGGAACATCTCGAGCATCTGAAAACCGTATTTCAACGCCTTCGGCAATACAACTTGAAGATGAACCCTCTCAAGTGCGCATTTGGAGTTTCCTCGGGCAAATTCCTGGGATTCATCGTTCGACACCGAGGTATTGAGATAGATCCGTCAAAGATCAAGGCTATCATGGAAATGCCTCCGCCAAGGACTCTCAAACAGTTGCGGTCTCTCCAAGGGAAGCTCGCATATATACGACGATTTATAGCCAACCTTTCAGGCAAGTGCCTTCCTTACAGCCACCTGATGAAGAAGGGAACCCCGTTCGTCTGGGACCAAAAATGCCAAAGCACGCTAGACGAGATCAAGCAATACCTGCAGAACCCGCCAGTGCTGGCTGCTCCGGTCAAGAGAAAGCCCCTCATTCTTTATACAACCGCCCTCGAAGGTTCCTTAGGCACATTATGGGCACAAGAGAACGATCAAGGGAAAGAGAGAGCACTCTACTACTTAAGTCGAGTTCTACTGGGGGCAGAAAGCAACTACTCCCCCATTGAAAAACATTGTCTGGCGTTAATCTTTGCGATAACAAAGCTCAGACACTATGCGTTGGCACATGAAGTCCGTCTCATTTCGAAGGTGGACCCCCTTAAATATTTAATGTCGAAGGCCATATTGACGGGACGACTCGCTAAATGGGCCCTGCTCTTGATGGAGTTCTCGATAACGTATCAACCTCTCAAGGCAGTGAAAGGCCAGGCAATCGCCGACTTCCTCGCTGAGCATCCGATACCCGCCGATTCTCATTTGAATTGCGATCTTCCAGACGAACATGCATTTGATGCAATCGACGGTGGTGATACCCGATGGGAGCTTTATTTCGATGGAGCATCTTCCGTGAAGAAGCGCAAACAAAGTATCCCTATAATCAAATCGGGGGTAGGACTCATCTTTGTAACTCCACAAGGAGGGATAATGCGTTTTGCTTTCTTCCTAACAGAGCCGAGGACAAACAATGAAGCCGAATACGAAGCTTTGATAGCAGGCCTCGAGATCGCCATCGACATGGGAATTGAAAACCTCCTCATATACGGAGACTCCCAACTGGTCGTTAGTCAAGTAAACGGCGACTACCAAACATGCAAGCCAGAGCTGGTGAAGTACGGCGAAAAGGTGCAGCAACTGTTGACCCAAATTCCCTCCTATACTTTGGAGAACATACCGCGCGCGGAAAACAGCAAAGCGGATGCACTACCCAAACTCGCTAAAGAACTGGCTGACGAGAACCTCGATGACGTCAGAATCGTGGTACAAAGCCGTCGGGTGCTTGCCCCAGCAGAAAAATCTCCGGAATCATCCGAAGAAAAAGGAGCGAGTGAGCAGACGACCCTGCAAATAAAAGATCGGGAAAATACCGAGGATTGGAAGAGAAGTCTTTATAGACTACTTCAAATACCGTCGAACGCCCGAAGATGCGTCCTCAAGACATCAGCTTATGAAACGAGCTCTGTCTTTCGCCTTCGTCAATGATACTCTGTACAAGAGGTCATTTGATTCTCTGTGGTTGAGATGTCTGGGACCTGAAGAAGCAAAAAGAGTCGTTCAGGAAGTTCATGACGGACTCTGTGGTTCTCATCAAGCAGGCCCAAAGATGAAGTTGAAGATCAAGCGGATGGGCTACTACTGGCCCACGATGATTCAGGACTGCCTCGAATATGCGAAGCAATGCCACTCATGCCAATTTCATGGGGACTTCATCCACCAACATCCAAATCCACTCCATCCAACAGTGGCTAGCTGGCCATTCGAAATGTGGGGGACTGACATAGTCGGCCCTATCGAACCAGCATCGTCTAGAGGACACCGTTTCATCCTGGCGACGACTGACTACTTCTCCAAATGGGCAGAAGCAGTACCGTTGAGGGAAGTTAAGACGGAGAATATCCTCCATTTCTTCAAAACGCACGTCCAATATCGGTTTGGAACTCCGCGCCGGATCATCTTCGATAACGGGCCAGCCTACAGAAGCCATAAGATCAGTCGTTTCGCGCAGCAACATAACATAGACTGGAGATATTCCTCGGTTTATAATCCTCGAGCTAATGGTCTAGCTGAGGCCTTCAACAAGACCTTGACAAAGATCATGAAGAAAACGGTGTCCCGAAATAAGAAGGACTAGCATGAGAGTCTACAAGAAGCTCTTTGGGCGTATCGAACTACGTTCAAGACAGCCACAAACACAACGCCATATGCGTTGGTATTCGGTACAGAAGCGGTACTTCCCCTCGAGATAGAGTTGCCCTCTCTACGAGTGGTAGTCCACTATGAGCTGACAGACGAGGAAAATGCTCACCTTCGGCTTGAGGAGCTTGATGCCCTTGATGAAACCCGGCTCATAGCGCAACAAAATCTGGAAGCTTATAAACCAAAGATGACGCGCTCATATGAAAGATTGACCCGGCCAAGGACATTCTGCCAAGGCGAACTCGTGCTAGTGGTCAAAAGACCTATGATCCCCAATCGCTCCAAGCGGGGAAAATTCGAGCCGAACTATGAAGGCCCGTACATCATAAACATGGTCTACCAAGGTGGAGCCTATCTACTCATGGATATGCACGGTGAAAGGCCTTACAGGCCAATAAATGGTCGATTCCTAAAGAAATACTACGCTTAGCGAGTTACTACCTAGGTCAATGATAGATGACGACGACTATGTCCGCTCGCTATCTTCCTAAGCTCAAACTTTATAAGCAGTAGCCAGCCTTCTCCTGGACGGACCGAAACGTCCCTAAACTAACGGCGGACCGAAACGTCCCTAAACTAATGACGGACCGAAACGTCCCTAAACTAATGGCGGACCGAAACGTCCTTAAACTACTACCGCAGCATCCTTAGGCTGACGAGATGAATAAAAAAAAAGAGAAAAAGAAAATAATAAAAAAATGATGATAAAAACGGTATGTCCATAAGCAAAAAAGGGCACGGATGAAAACCCGAAAGGGCTCCGTGAGTAAAAACAGCAGGGCTACCGGCGAGTGTTCGTGAAAACCCGAAAGGGCGCGACCTCATAAAAAAAAAGTAAATAAAAATAAAAAGGATAAAAAAAGGGGGTATGTCCATAAGCAAAATGGGCACGGATGAAAACCCGAAAGGGCTCCGTGAGTAAAAACAGCAGGACTACCGGCGAGTGTTTGTGAAAACCTGAAAGGGCGCAACCTCGTTAAAATACGCAGAGGACCTTGTAAGGAGAAACCACCCGCGTGAGATCCTTACGACTCACAAGGGAGCAACACACTTAGGGAGCCCCACGATTCCTAAGGAGAAAATACACTTATGAGATCCTCACGACTCGTAAGGAGAACTCTCTTATGGGACCCTCACGGCTCATAAGATTTGAAAGTCTTAAGTTACAAAGACCTAAACCTGTGCTTAAGCAATCCCCACAACTTCTGAGATTGCCCTACAAGTGGTTCAATACTGACCCTTGTATACAATCCACGGGCGCGAATAAACATTTCCCTAACCAAGTCCCATCCGTGACTGGGGATATATGCGCATGATGAACAACCCTTATAAGTCCTCTCGACTTACAAGGAGAAAACCCTCTTGTAGGATCCTTACGACTTACAGAGGAACATACACTTAGGAATCCTCACGATTCCTAAGGAGAAAATACACCTACAAGATCCTCACGACTAGTAGGGAGAAATACCTTTGTGAGACCCTTACGGCTCATGAAGTTAAAAGCCTTAGTTGACAGGACCTTAACCCTGTTCGCTAAACCACCTTTGTTCGACATCGACAGAGGCAGATGATGATTCGCTCCTGGCAATATCCCAGTTGTAGCGGTGCTGATGCCGAATCGATGTCTAATTTCAGGTTTACGGTGAAAAGCCGGTAGGCCGCACATGCATACGAAATAGCCGAAATGATAGGGCAACTTGCAATAAAAAGCAGCAAGTAAAAACGTATGCATACAAAATAGCCGAAATGATTGGGCAACTCGCAATAAAAAGCAGCGAGTGAAAATAAAATAAATAGCCGAAATGATTGGGCACCGCGAAAAATAGCCGAAATGATTGGGCAATCGCGACCTTCGCGATATAAAGGCTGAAATGATAGAGCATCGCGGAAATAAAACAAAAAAATGATAAAACTTTAGCCCTACAGTTGAGATCACATCGATCCCTGTATACAATCAAAGGGCGCGAACAAAGAGGGAACCATACATTCCCAACAGGCTCCGCCAGAAAACGAAGCCAAAATCTCGACGGTTCGTTTCAACTCCGAAGAAACCAGTGTCTTCGGCAAATCCTTCGAATCGAGGAAACAAGTGTCCTTGACGAAGAAAATCCCGATTCGCGTCGACTCGCAGAGAAACCAGTGTCTCCGTGGGAAATTCTCGATCCGTTTCAACACCATGGAAACAAATAATCCTTGGCGAATACCTCAATTCAGGGAAACAAACATCCTTGATGAGAGCCTCCCGATTCGCGTCGACTCGCAGAGAAACCAGTGTCTCCGTGGGAAATTCTCGATTCGTTTCAACACCAGGGAAACAAATATCCTTGGCAAATACCTCAATTCAGGGAAACAAGCGTCCTTGATGAGAGCCTCCTGATTCGCGTCGGCTCGCAGAGAAACCAGTGTCTCCGCGGGAAATTCCCGATTCGTCTCAACTCGCAAGATGAAGCCTCAGGCGGCAGGGATAAAAATAAGGACTTGTTTTCTGAGCAATGAGACCCTGCAAGTTGATCTAAAACGGTCTCTTGCATACTATTCACGGGTCTCACTCTCCAAAGTCGAATTTCGACAAGGAGGGAAACAACCGCTTACGGGTCCTCTCGACTCGTAAGAAGGGAAAATTCTCTTATGAGATCCTTACGACTTATAAGAGAAAATGCACTTAGGAATTCTCACGATTCCTAAGGAGAAAATACACATACGGGATCCTCTCGATCCGTAGGGAGAAAAGTCTTGATGAGACCCTCACGGCTCATAAAGTTGAAAAGTCTTAGGTGGCAGATCCTACCCCTGTCTTCTAAGCCATCACTACCTTATAAAGGATTCAAGATGAATTGTTATCTACCATTTATGGTCCACACTTGCCAAAGCTACATGCCACTGAAATGGAGAAGTTACTCATTAGCATATAAACTACTTCACACCAGAGTAAAACATAAAGAAATAAAAGGGTGCGGCTCATGGAATTGAAAGTTTGGAACTATATCTTTTAAGAGTCGAGATTTGAGTCAATGATAAATGACGACACTTGTGTCCGCTCGTTATCTTCTCAGATCAAGATTCTGAAAGTTATATACCAACCCGAAACTGGTCATACGCTATGCATTACTCTGCACTACTTCACCCACATATATACTTACGTGGGCAAAGTAGTGGGGGGCATTTGTTCCCGCCAAAAATTTCTGCGCAAAAGAGTCCAAGGTATCAAATGGCAGCGATACGCTTAAGAAAATGTGAACCAGTATCTTTCGGCCTGTATTTTGATAAAATCCCCAATGAGGAACTGTTAAATTATGATGGTATTGAAAGCATCTCGAAAAAACCTTCAATTTGATATATTATGGGCCTCATAATTTATCCGGGATCAAAAGTTATGAGCAAATGTCTATGCACATGTGATCTAAGAAAGAAGATGCGAACCAGTATTTTCCGAGCTGTATTTTGACAAACTCCGGAACGAGAAACGGCTAAATTCTGATGGTATTGAAAGCATCTCGAAAAGACCTTCGATTTGATATATTATGGGCCTCATAATTCATCCAAGATCAAAAGTTATGAGCAAATGTGTTATGCACGTGTAATCTAAAATAATGCTCTACTACATGGGGAATGCATTTTTTAGTCCCACATCGGGAAAAAGAGAGATGGCTTCTCTACCACTCTCATATAAATAAGAGGGGATATCTCTTAGAAAGGGTAGAGTAAAATCCTCAAAGGATTCAATACTCAAAGGAGTTTAGTTCTCCAAAGTAGCTTAGTTCTCCAAAATAGGAGCATGCTCCTTTCCATAATGCGCATATGCGCAAGCGCCATGTGCACCACGTGCAACGCACGTGTGCCCGCCATGCGGCACCACGTGCAACGCACGTGCGCACCACATGAGAATATTTAATAATATTAAAAGGAGCTTGTTCTCCAGATATAGAAGCTCTGCTTCTCCTCATAATGCGCATGTGCGCCACGTGCAACGCACGTGTGCCCGCCATGCGGCACCACGTGCAACGCACGTGCGCACCACATGAGAACATTTAATAATATTAAAAGGAGCATGTTCTCCATATATAGAAGCTCTGCTTCTCCTCATAATGCGCATGTGCGCCACGTGCAACGCACGTGTGACCGCCACGCGCGCACCACGTGCAACGCACGTGCGCACCACATGAGAATATTCAAAAGAGACTCGTTCTCCATAGGAGCTTGCTCCCCCTATAATGCGCATATGCGCAAGATCCATGTGTGCTACGTGCAAATATGAGCGCCCAACACGTGCGACGCACGTGCGCCCAACACGTGCACCCAATACGTGCGACGCACGTGCGCCCAACACGTGCGACGCACGTGCGCGAACGCAAAGAAGCCTTTTTCAGTAGCGAAAAGCTTAAGCTCCAGCCTGTTCTTCCCCCCAAATGAGTGAGACATAGTTTAAAGGGTACATCCCTCCACACCTTCGATATATGGCACTGTAATCTCTCAGTGTCATCGGAGAGGTGGTGGGTCCCAACGACCAATGATGCTTCTTTCTAAAAAAAAAAAAAGAAGCATGAACATTTGTGAAAAATCAAGAACTTCAAACAGAGAGAACTTTGAAGGAATTTCAAGAAGAAAAAGGTAAAAACCTTTAAGATAGAAGGATTTCTTCTAATAGATCATTGATATAAGAACAAGATCAATGATCTTCAATAAAAAAACAAATAAAAATAGTGCTTTGCACTTTTTATGAACCTCTGGTTCCCTGAACTAAGAAAAACAAGAGAAACTTGTTTTCTTTGATCTAAATTAGATCAAGAAAACAAACAGTGCTTTGCACTTTTTTATGAACCATTGGTTCTGAAATCTAAAAGATTCTCAAGTTAATAGTGCCTTGCACTTGTAAAACCGCACTGTTGCGCTCTTAGGTTGGCGCAAGCCACCAGAGAGCGCCACGTGTCAGCATCTGAATCACTTGCGCTATGTGCTCTTGAAATAGAGCTTTGCTCTCTGAAACTGGCGCAACTCACCAGAGCGCGCCACGTGTCAGCAGCGCAAGCACAGCGCACTAGCGCAGCGCACTGCGCTTGCGTGACACGTGTCATCAGCACAAGCGCTTACGCTCAATGATTGGCGCAAAGCGCCTGACAAATGCAATGCATTTCTCTTGTTAAAGGGCCAGGCCCAAATCAAAAAGACCTAGTGGGCCAAAATAAATTGCAAAGCAATAAATGGGCAGAGCCCAGGTAAAATTGATGCTCTGCATCTTTTATAAAAGGGCAGAGCCCAAGTAAAATTGGTGCTCCGCATCATTTATAAAATGAGCAGAGCCCAAAACAAATTGATGCTCTGCATCCTTTATGGGCAGAGCCCAAACAAAAACAAATAAAAGTGTTGAACTTTTTTCAACTGGATTTAGCCCAATCATGGTCGTAAGTCCTCAAATTAAATTGACTGAGCACAGCTGCTCTCTTAAATCGATTTACATCCGGTTCGAGGGTACATCTCCGAACTCCTTTGACTCCTATCGTTGTAATCCTTCAACGACGTCAGAGAGGTGACGGGTCCCAACAACCACACATCAATACGGACTGTGGGGTCCTTAAACTCATGGACTTAAGCGTCCTTAAACCAAGATACGGATTGTGGGATCCTTAAACCCGCGGACTTATGCGTCCTTAAACTAAAACATGGATTGTGGGATCTTTAAACCCGCGGATTTAAGCGTCCTTAAACTAAAAATGGACCACCATGTCCCTAAACTCGAATATGGACCCCCATGTCCCTAAACTGGCAATGGACCGCAAGGTCCTTAAACTACCTATGGACCCCCTACGTCCCTAAACTGGAACAATAGAGCCCCCAAACGCTCTTTTGTTGGATCTAAACGATCCCGTTTAAGTTGATCTTAGCCTCAAATATGGCTAACGTATCCTTAAACATTCAAACAGACTTTAGTCCCAAATTGGACTATAAGACCCCCAATCAACTTTTGTCCAAGGGTACATCTCCGAACTCCTCTGACACAGGTCGTTGTAATCCTTCAACGTCGTCAGAGAGGTGACGGGTCTCGACGGCCATATATTAAATGGACCACTATGTCCCTAAACTGGAAATGGATCTAGACGATCCCGTTAAGTTGATCTTAGTCTGGAAATTAGACTAACGTATCCTTAACAAACGTTTAAGTTGACCTTAGCCTCAAAAATGGCTAACGTATCCTTAAACCAAAACCAAAAACCCAAATCTAAGAAAATACGGATTTGGACTAATCCACGTCCTACGGGCGACGGCATAACTTAGTCTCCGTATACAATCCACGGGCAACCACAAACAAAACAAACACCCACGACACGAAGTGAAATTCTGGAGAAGGAGAAAGTTGTTACCGCGATGCGGTAGCGTAATTAACTGTAGGGGCTTGCGCCTGCAGGGAAGAGCGTCCCCACAATAAAAAACCCTTCAAGCGAGGGGGAATCTGACGAAGTCTGCTACATCGGCCGCATCCGTCTAAACCTCCGATACACGGTGCCATAAATCAACTTGGCATCTTCGGAGAGGTAGACGGATAAAACCAAATAGCATCTGCCCCGAATCTCAGGCAAGACGTCCTAGCGTCTCGGCCGCCGTTCAGAGGGGAACAGTCTTTGATAAAAAGAAAAAGATCAAAAGATCTAATCATAAAAATAAAAGAAGTATTTACTTCATTCACAGATCCTTGACCTATAAAGGCAGAGCCCTTTTTATAAATAAAGCAAGAACTTTTGTTCTTGAATCTTGAGGCAAAGCCTCCTTTAAAAAAGGACATAAACTTGTTTCTTTGATCATAAATTTGATGAAATGCGCTTTGCGCTATTGGAAAGTGCCTTGCACTCATGAACTGCGCCTTTGCGCTCCTTGGACCAGCGCTCAGCGCCAAAACATGCCACGTGTCAACCACAGACACAGCTTGCTCTTCTGAAACAGCGCACTGCGCTCATGGGCTGGCGCTCAGCGCCAAGCGCACCACGTGTCACTCACTGGTGCACCACTAAACTAGCGCAAAGCGCTCACAACTTGAAAGCGCAATGTGCTAATAAACTGGCGCTTAGCGCTAAGCGCGACACGTATCATTTTCGTGTGCGCTACTTAGCAGAAGCACAATGCGCTCTTTAATTGGCACAAAGCGCCTGGCGCGCCACGTGGCGCACTGTCAGAACACACTTTGTTCTGATGAATGCTATGCATTCAATACAAGACAAAAGATGTCAGAATCTAATGCTCTGCATTATTAAAAGGGCCAAGCCCAAATAAAGGCTCAACAGCCAGAACAATAAAATGCTAAAACATTTTAATCTTATTGGACTTAGCCCAATTCTGGTCGTAAGTCCTCAACTTATATTCAATTGAGCCCATCTGCTCACAAATATTCAACAGATCTTAGTTCCAAGCTGGACTACAGATCTTTCAACCAATTCACACCGGTTCGAGGGTACATCTCTTTACTCCTCTGATATCTGTCGTTGTAATCCTTCAAAGTCTTCAGAGAGGTGACGGGTCCCGACAACCACACATTTCTACGGACTGTAGGGTCCTTAAACTCATGGCCTACGATGTCCTTAAACCTTATAGACTACGATGTCTCTAAACCGGACTGTGGGGTCCTTAAACTCATGGACTACGATGTCCTTAAACCTTATAGACCACGATGTCTCTAAACCGGACTGTAGGGTCCTTAAACTGATGGACTATGATGTCCTTAAACCTTATAGACTACGATGTCTCTAAACCGGACTGTGGGGTCCTTAAACTCATAGACTACGATGTCCTTAACCTGGACCGAGATGTCCTTAAACTAACAATGGACCGTAATGTCCTTAAACTAATCGACCGCAATGTCCCTAAACTAAACAATAGAGTCCAATTGCTCTCTTGTTGGATTTGAACGATCCCGTTAAGTTGATCTTAGTCTAGAAACTAGACTAACGTATCCTTAACAAACGTTTAAGTTGATCTTAGTCTCAAACGAGACTAACGTATCCTTAAACCAAACCCCCAAACCCAAATCTAAGAAGATACGGATTTGGACTAATCCACGTCCTACGGGCGACAACATAAATTAGTCTCCGTATACAATCCACGGGCAACCAAAAAACAAAACAAACACCCACGACACACCATCTGGAGAAGGAGAAAGTGATTACCGCGATGTGGTGGCGTAATTAACTGTAGGGGCTTGCGCCTGCAGGGAAGAGCATCCCCACAATCAAAAACCCCTCAACGAGGGGGAATCTGACGAAGTTTGCTACATCGGCCGCATCCATTTAAACCTTCGATACATGGTGTCATAAATCAACTTGGTATCTTCGGAGAGGTGGACGGATAGCTAGCATCTGCCCCCAGATTCAGACAAGACAGTCCGTCTTCCCGGCTTCCGGCGGTAAACACTTACGAGGTTGGCCACCCCGGCTCCCGTTCCAGCTCAAAGGTCTGTCTTTGACAGATTGGATACTGCTAACATGGGGCACGACGAAGTCATCCCTAAAGCTGATACAATCCCAACGGCTCAACACGCTCGACGTCGCCACTGGCGCCGAGTAAGGAAGGCTGGGGGCAACTCCCCCTCTGGGCTAACTCCACCAGCCCCAACGGTGGAAGTTAATGCTGCTGTTCCAACTGGGAACTGCTTCGAGCTGCTTAATAGGGTGCGCAGGAATTCACCCACCGCCGTACTGAAAAGATCTCCTCCACCCGTGGAGAATGCACCGAAGGTGAAACCGGAACAACCCCCTCAGCGGCTCTCTTCCAAAGTTTACAAAGTCTGGCGACAGGTTCAGGACTCAGTAATTGATCAAGATTACCTTCGCCGACAGAAAAAGGTGAAGGTTCAGCAGGAAGAGAACCGTCCTGTCAAGCCATCAAAGTCGACAGCTATCTGGGTGCCCGCTGCAACGGCCTCCTCGACTTCAATTGCTCAAAAGAGAAGGAGGCCAGAGAAAGCCCCTGTGACTACGGCAAACCACAAAGACGCTGAGCCCAAACACCCCAAGTCTGGGGGCATAATGGTGCATACTGTTTATATGGCTTCCGAAAAAGAGGAAAGCCGCGCTTCGACGTGTCACCGACCGCTCACCCGATTCGTGACAAAAGCCCAGGAGCAGCAACAGAAGCTTCAGGAAATGCTAACGCAAATGGCCGTACTTACCGGGCCAAAAGAAAGCCCGGAGGTGTCATCAGAGCAGCGTCATGAACAAGAAACCGATGCTGACTTCCTCCGCAGAGTCCTCGAAAAGAAGGACAAAAAAGCAGCAGAACAAGCGGCTAATATAAAACGAATGGCGCTTCTCTTCTAAGACATGGTCGGGATGATGTTACAGCCGGAACCTCCAGCTGAAGACCCTCCGATCATTATTGAAGACGACAGAGGAGAGACATCGAACCCTCCTCCTGCTCTTTCAGCAGCCAAAGAGGAAACTATTTCCAAGGCCGCTCTGGATGACTATATTACTCAGCAAATACGAGCTCACCAGGCGAATGAAGCGGCCGACCAAGTTTTTAAAACTGGGCAACCGTATCCAGGCTGGTATGACCAAATAAAATACCCGCCGGGATACACGATCCCTAAATTTCATGTATACAAAAGGACGGGCAATCCCCACCAGCATGTCGCCCAGTTCAGGGCTCTTTGCAGCAACACCGGGGGTGATGATAAACTTTTGCTCCGACAGTTTGTTGGCAGCTTGTAGGAGACGACGTTCGAATGGTACTCTGAACTTCCAAACGATTCCATCAAGACTTTCGCAGAAATGGAGCTATTATTCACCCAGCGATTCGCGAGTGCCAGTGAACGCATCCCGATTACAGCATTGATTAACGCTAGGGTGAAACCTGGAGAGACATGGGTTCAATACGCAATCAGATGGCAGAATCTGTGGTCGAAATGCGAACATCGCATCGAAGAGGCACCAGCGGTGGGCATGTTCGTAGGCACTCTGGACCCTCATGCAACTATTTCACAATTCATGATGTTTTTCAAGCCGACTACTTTCCAGGCTTTGATTGACAAGTTGACCCAAATGGACCAGATGGGTCATAGACCGTCTCCTCCAAAGCCGGACTCTCGAAATGAGAAGGGAAAGGGGAAAGCTATCGTCGTCGCCAATACTCAACAGCAGCCCGGTGGCCCGAGACCAATTGATCGCCAAAATAACAGAACTCGATCTCTCGAAGATAAAATGAGACGCCCTTACTCATTCCCTCGAGACAAGACGAAGAGGTTATTCGAGCTTGCATTGCGCAACAGGCTCATCACTCTGCCAGAGCCAAGACGCCCAGCACAAACAGGCGACATTAGCAATCCTAACTATTGCCCTTATCACCGAATATTGGGCCATCCGATCGAGAATTGTTACATCTTCAAAAGCTGGATAGAAGATCAGTACCAGCATGGCAAATTTGTATTTTCCGAGAATTGGAAGGTGAACCCGCCTCAACCACACACTCCCAAGAAGACGGATACACCGGGGGCATCATGCTCTTTCGTAGAAGAAGCTCCATGGGAGGTTGCTCTTTCATCCAAGACGAAAAGAATGCTAAAGGATCTCCATACATGCCCGGCGATCAGGTGGAAGAATCCACTCGAACCAGAGATTATCGAAGGGATGCTGAAGCCGCGCCCAACTCCAAAGATCGGTGGTGATAGCCAAAGCACTCACATCCAGCCATCAAAATCTTCAAAGAAGAAGAAGAAATCCAAAAAGCCTGTGAAGCCTGGTGACAAGTGCACGGACCTGCAAAAGCAGATTGACGCGCTGGAAAAGTATAACCAGAAGGCGCGGACTCCAGTCACACTCCAAGAGTTTCTCAGCCACGTCCTTGAGGACGGAGATGATGGAGAAGACTCGTCAGATGAATCTGAAGATTACGTAGCAAGCTGCCATGTGATCTCTCACTCGTCGATAGACGATGAAGAAGATCCTTACACAAAGAAACTGGGGGCAAATCCTGAACAGGGACTTCCAGGGCCATCAGAAGAAATGATTGATGCATTCCTAAACGAAGCTCTTTCACAAAGCAAAGCTGATCGGGAGCGTGAGATGACCATATTTGAAAAAGCCAAATGCCGGCGATTGGACGAAAGGGTTGAAACACTCCCGCCAGATCCAAGTGCATCCATCGCAGATAAAAGTAGGTTCAAAACGAGGAAGAGATTCGCCAAAGCCATATCGATGGGAATGAAGCTGCCACCCTCCAAAGAGAACGCTCTTGGTGAAGCGGAAACACATCCTAACTACTGCCTATATCATCAAAGGATTGCGCACCCTACTGAAGAGTGCATAGCCTTTAAAAACTGGTGGCAGGGATATGTTGCTCACCGATAACATTTCAAGCGGATGAAACGCAAAACTCGTCGGGAGCAAAGAAATACGACCGAGGAGCGCGAAAGAACTACCGTCAACTGTCGCATGGTCGAAGCTGGGGGATCACAAGTTCTCACCTTTGGGAGAGACTCTGACGAAGAAATAGCTCTTGGCCCTCTCTTCAAAGAAACCACATCCGAAATGGAAGAAATGAAGACCTGTGAGAACATTCAGCTGCGCAATCGCACATTACCTGAAAAGAATCTCAGACCAGCAAACAAGGGATCGAATAAAAAAGATAAAGGGAAGGAAAAAGTCCCCGAAGATATCGTCCTCGATGATCGAGTCGTCGAAGAGCTGACAGCTAAGGACCCGCCAAAGAAAAGTAAGGTGGACTAAAACGTTCTGGCACACTTGAGAAAGATACCTTCGCAGTTAAGCATTCTCGATACCCTCTTGTTATCAAAAGAAGCAAGAGATTCTTTGATCAAGGCACTACAAGAACCCGAGCAGTTCCAAGCTTTCCTCGCCGAAGAAAAAATGAAGGACGAGCTGGAAGAAGTGCACACAGCCGATATCACCTTCGGCGATGAAGATCTCCTCCTCGGGACGTGCGAGCATAACCGTCCCCTTTATGTCTCCGGATACTGTCATGATATCAAGATAGGCAAAATCCTGGTTGACAATGGGTCCTCCGTCAATCTCCTTAATGTAAGAGTGTTGAAAGAAATCTGCATGAGCGTTCAGCACCTTGCTCGTGACAAAATCACCATCTCCGGTTTTGACTCCCAATCGTCGCGAACGCTCGGATCTGTGATACTGACACTGCGCTTTGTGCTACTGGTCACGGACATCAAGTTTCACGTCATAGACGCTAAGACTTGCTATAACGCTTTGCTCGGCCGGCCTTGGTTACACGATTACAACATCATCCCTTCTACACAACATCAGTATATGGAGTATTTCAAGGATGGTCTCGAGTATACCGTAACAGGGGAGTTGAACCCATTCTCCGTGAATGAAGTCCGAAAGTACGAAGATGCAAAATACTTCTTACCGGATTTCGAGGACACGGAAAAATGTCACAAACCAAAGAACAAAACTATCACCACTATTCCGGTCTTCGGGAGTGATACCGAGGAGGAAGAAGAAATAGTTTATTTAGGTCCGCCCCAGTGCAACAAGCCGGGACCGTCCGCTCCTACGTTGATCTTCGGCAGCGACTCGGAAGACGAAGTCAATGCCGTATTCTCTGCTCGGCCATCAATACAAGCCTTCGCAGATGAAGATCAAAGTTTTCAAGTTGCCATGGTTCCGCCAAAGCATCATAAAGAGCTAGACACGCTTGATACCTACAATGTGGAAGAACTGCAGACATTCTACGTCCCTCCCAGGTGAAATGGCGATCCTATTCTACCGATCCCGGGAAACCAAAGTGGAGAAAGAAATTTGGCATGGTGCGGATTCTACACTTGATAGGCTGCAGCCCATCTGTTTGCCCAGATATTACACAGACGGACTAAAGAGACTCTTGAGACGCCAAGGTGTACCCCTTAAGCAAGCTGCACGACAAGCACGGTTCTGTAACAGGATCTGGAACGTTCCCGGAAATCAACGAAAGTTGCCCAACGGGAGAATGGAAACGACCGGGCTTGGGTATGTTCAATCCAAGAAATGGGAGCTACTCCGCGACTGCTACGTCATACATGACTTTGATGAAGAAGGAGATGCTCTATGGGAAGATGCTAACCCTGAAACAGAACGAGCTCCCGCCGTAAAATTGCCCAGTCCGTCGTTCGAAGAACAAATGGACAGGCTTATAAGGGAAGCATGTCAAAAGGTTCGAGACGACCATAATCGCGAAATGGCAATCTACGAGAAAGCCAGGACGCAACGCCTCCTTCAACAGGCTGTAAAAAATGAAAATGCTCCTCCTTGTCAACCCATTGTACAAAAGGCCCGACGCAGAGGCAGAAACAAACCAAAGAACGGGAAAGGCGTTCGACACCGACAAAGCGGGTCCAAGAAGCCATGCGAGCAGAAATTGAGCAGTCTGGATTCGTCTCTTATAAAAAAGCTGGGTCGAGCATATTCTTTTCCCCAAGACAAGACAAGGAAGATATTCGATCTTGTCATAAAACATCAGATGATGACACTCCCGGAGTCCGAGCACCCCAAGCAAGCAGGCAAAGTCTCTCACCTGGACTATTGCTCCTATAATAGGGCAATAGGACATCCTCTAGAAGACTGCTTCACATTTAAAGACTGGGTAAAAGATCAGTATCAGCAAGGCAGGTTCGCTCTATCCAGCAGCTGGAGGGTAACCCCGCTGTAGAAGCATGAACCCAAAGCCGTGAGAGTAGAACCAGATCAACATCGGTCTTGGAAGCGATCTCGTACTTGTCATATGATAATGTTGTTAGAAGAAGAGCCCGAGAATATGGATGACCTCTCCCGGTGCTTCGACAACGATGATGACGAGGTAATCTCAGAGTTTCCACCGGCGCCAAAGGAGCTGGAAGATGGGATACATACTACTACAGATAACCTCAAGAAAATTGATTTGGGGACGGCAAGTGACCCGCGGCCGACGTTCATCAGTGAGTTGTTGTCTGAAGAAAGGGTGGCTACGCTAAAGGACGTGCTCATGCAGCATAAAGATTGCTTCGCATGGAACTATTCCGAGATGCCAGGATTAGATCCAGAGATCGCTATGCACAAATTGGCGATATCCCCGGACGTCAAGCCAATCAAACAAACGCCGAGAAGAATCCGTCTCGAGCTTGAGATGAGCATCAACGCTGAGGTCAAAAAGCTAATCGACTCCGGCTTCATCCAAGAGATTCAGTACCCTGACTGGATCGCCAACATCATCCCTGTGATGAAGAAGAATGGGACGGTGCGCATATGTGTGGACTTTCGGGATCTCAATAAAGCCTGCCCGAAAGATGACTTCCCAGTACCGGTCACCGAGCTGATGATAGACAACACACCCACTCATGAAGTTTTCTCCTTTATGGACGGCTCGTCAGGATACAATCAGATAAAGATGCATCCCGAGGACCAGAAGCATACCGCTTTCCGGACTCCTTTGGGCATATTCTGCTACAAGGTGATGCCTTTCGGTCTAAAGAACGCCGGTGCCACCTATCAGAAGGCCATGACGAAGATCTTCGATGACCTAATACATGAAATCGTCGAATGCTATATCGACGACCTCGTAGTAAAAAGCAAATCATACGAGGAACATTTAGAGCATCTGAAGATCGTGTTTCAGCGCCTTCGGAAATAAAATTTGAAGATGAACCCTCTCAAATGCGCGTTCGGAGTTTCCTCGGGCAAATTCCTAGGATTCATCGTCCGACACCGAGGCATCGAGATAGATCCGTCAAAGATCAAGGCGATTATGGAAATGCCTCCGCCAAGGACTCTCAAGCAATTGCGGTCTCTCCAAGGGAAGCTCGCGTATATCCGGCGATTTATAGCCAATCTCTCCGGCAAGTGCCGCCCCTACAGCCACTTAATGAAGAAGAGAACTCCGTTCATTTGGGATCGCAAATGCCAAAGCGCACTGGACGAAATCAAACAATACCTACAGAATCCTCCAGTGATAGCTGCTCCCGTCAAGGGAAAGCCTCTCATTCTGTACACAACAACCCTTGAAGGTTCTTTAGGCACGCTGTGGGCATAAGAAAACGACCAAGGGAAGGAGAGAGCCCTTTATTATCTGAGTCGAGTTCTCCTGGGTGCAGAAAGTAATTACTCTCCCATTGAAAAACACTGCTTGGCGTTGATCTTCGCAATAACTAAGCTCAGACACTACGCGTTGGCACATGAGGTCCATCTCATATCGAAGGTGGATCCTCTCAAATATTTGATGTTGAAGGCCGTTTAACAGGGCGGCTCGCTAAATGGGCCCTGCTCTTGATAGAATTCTTGATAACTTATCGGCCTCTTAGGGCAGTGAAAGGCCAGGCCATCGCCGACTTCCTCGTTGAGCATCCAATACCTGCTGATTCTCCCTTGAATTGCGAACTGCCAGACGAACATGCGTTTGACACGATCGACGAGGGTGATACCCGGTGGGAACTTTATTTTGATGGAGCGTCTTCCATAAAGAAGCGCAAACAAAGCACACCCATAATCAAATCAGGGGTAGGCCTCATCTTCGTGACTCCACAAGGAGGGATAATGCGCTTTGCCTTCTCCTTAACAGAGCCGGGAACGAATAATGAAGTTGAATACGAAGCTTTGATAGCAGGTCTCGAGATCGCTATCGACAAGGGAATTGAAAACCTCCTCATATACGGAAACTCCCAACTAGTCGTTAGTCAGGTAAACGGCGACTATCAAAAGTGCAAGCCAGAGTTGGTGAAGTACGGCGGGAGAGTACAGCAATTACTGACTCAAATTCCCTCCTACACGCTGGAAAGTATACCGCGTGCGGAAAATAGCAAAGCAGATGCATTAGCCAAGCTCGCTAAAGAACTGGCTGACGAAAACCTCGAT
This sequence comes from Agapanthus africanus, assembly GCA_030015575.1. NCBI lineage: Eukaryota > Viridiplantae > Streptophyta > Magnoliopsida > Asparagales > Amaryllidaceae > Agapanthus > Agapanthus africanus. The sequence goes on from CM057337.1 coordinate 999,296,202, forward strand.
GACGTGAGGATCGTTGTGCAAAGCCGTCAGGTTCTCGCATCGGCAGAAATATCTCCGGAGTTGTCCGAAGAAAAGGGAGCGACCGAGCAAATAACTCTACAAATAAAAGACCAGGAGAAGGCTAAGGATTGGAGGGAAGTCTTTATAGACTACTTCAAAGCCCGTCGAACACCTGAAGATGCGTCCTCAAGACATTAGCTTATGAAACGAGTTCTGTCTTTCGCTTTCGCCAATGATACTCTGTATAAAAGGTCATTTGATTCTCTGTGGCTAAGATGCCTGGGACCTGAAGAGGAAAAGAGAGTCGTCCAAGAAACTCATGATGAACTTTGTGGTTCTCACCAAGCCGGCCCGAAGATGAAGCTGAAGATCAAACGGATGGGTTATTATTGGCCCACGATGATCCAAGACTGCCTCGAATACGCTAAGCAGTGCCATTTGTGCCAGATTCATGGGGACTTTATCCATCAGCATCCAAACCCACTACATCCAACAGTGGCTAGCTGGCCGTTCGAAATGTGGGGGACTGACATAATCGGCCCCATCGAACCAGCATCGTCCAGAGGACATCGATTCATTTTGGCGGCAACCGATTCCTTCTCCAAATGGGCAGAAGTAGTACCGCTGATGGAAGTGAAGACGGAGAATATCCTCCATTTCTTCAAAATACACATCATTTATCGGTTTGGAACTCCAAGACGGATCATCTCCGATAACGGGCCGGCCTACAGAAGCCACAAGATCAGCCGCTTCGCACAACAGTATAACATAGACTGGAGATACTCTTCGGTCTATAATCCCCGAGCTAACGGTCTAGCTGAGACTTTCAACAAGACCTTGACAAAGATCGTGAAAAAGACGGTGTCGCGAAATAAGAAGGACTGGCATGAACGACTGCATGAAGCTCTCTGGGCATATCGAACTACGTTCAAAATGACCACGAACACAACACCGTACGCGTTGGTATTCGGTACCGAGGTGGTACTCCCCCTCGAGATAGAGTTACCCTCTCTACGAGTGGCAGTTCACTGTGAGCTAACGGACGAAGAGAATGCTCACCTTCGGCTTGAGGACCTCGATGCCCTTGATGAAACCCGACTCATAGCGCAACAAAATCTGGAGGCTTATAAAGCAAAGATGACGCGTTCATATGAGAAATTGACTAGGCCGAGAACATTCCGCCAAGGCGAACTCATGCTAGTGGTCAAAAGACCTATGATCCCCAATCGTGCCAAACGGGGGAAATTTGAGCCGAACTATGAAGGCCCGTATATCATAGACAAGGTCTACCAGGGTGGGGCCTATCTACTCATGGACATGCATGGTGAAAGACCATTCAGGCCAATAAACGGTCGCTTCCTAAAGAAATACTACGCCTGACGAGTCACGGCCTAGGTCAACGATAGATGACAACGACTATATCCGCTAGCTATCTTCCTAAGCCCAAACTCTATAAGTAGTATCCGGCTAACGGACCGAAACGTCCTTAAACTAACAACGGACCGAAACGTCCTTAAAGTAACAACTGACTGAAATGTCCTTAAACTAACAACGGACCGAAACGTCCTTAAACTAACAATGGACCATTATGTCCTAAAACTAGTTGTTGACCGAGATGTCGATAAACTACGGTGGATTGCAGCATTCCAAAGTTGATACAAAAAAAAAAGAATAAAAAAAAAGAAGAAGAAAAAAGAAAACGGTATGTCCATAAGCAAAATGGGCACGGATGAAAACCCGAAAGGGCTCCGTGAGTAAAAACAGCAGGGCTACCGGCGAGTTTTGTGAAAACCCGAAAGGGCGCAACATCGTTAGAATAAAAAAAACGGTATGTCCATAAGCAAAGAGGGCATGGACGAAAACCCGAGAGGGCTCCGTGAGTAAAAATAGCATGGCTACCGGCGAGTTTTGTGAAAACCCGAAAGAGCGCAATCTCGTTAAAAGACACTTGCAAGGTCCTCTCGACATTGTGAGGAGAAACCACCTGCGTGAGATCCTTACGACTCACAAGGGAGCAACACACTTAGGGATCCCCACGATCCCTAGGGAGAAATTACACTTGCGAGATCCTCACGACTCGTAAGGAGAGCCCTCTTATGGGACCCTCACGGCTCATAAGATTCAAAAGTCTTAAGCTACAGGGATCTGAACCTGTTCTTAAGCGGCCACCACAACTTCCAATTTTGCCCTACAAGCGGTTCAATGCTGACCCTTGTATACAATCCACGGGCGCGAATAAACATTTCCCTAACAAAGTCCCATCCATGACTAGGGATATGTCTACACGGTGAGCAACCCTTGTAAGTCCTCTCGACTTATAAGGAGAAAACACTCTTGTAAGATCCTTACGACTTATAAGAGACCATGCACTTAGGAATCCTCACGATTCCTAAGGAGAAAACGCATCTACGAGATCCTCACGACTCGCAAGGAGAAAAACCTTTATGAGACCCTTACGGCTCATGAAGTCGAAAGCCTTAGTCGACAGAATCCTAACCCTGTTCGCTAAGTATAACAACCCTAATTTTCTTATACACTTTTTCCATACAAATTTTTAAATTGTTTTTTTCAAAATCCATAAAGGGGTATTTATTGCCTGAGCACAAGACTTAAGTAATTAATTAGCAATTTAATTACAAGAAGGAGCGTGTAGCTCATTGGTAATAACTTGCATTGCTGAACCAAGCCACCAGAGTTCAAATCTCATGCCCCACATTATTTTCAATATTTATTTTGTTTTAAATTTTATGGAAGCCCAACAGTCAACACGTGATAACTCCAAATTTTCCCTCTACCCATGAAAAACTAAATGCACCAGAGCCTGCCCCAGGAGACCCCCCACCTTTCCATGCCCCGACTCGGCCGGACTCGGCCGGACAGCCGAGTCGCCAACTGAAAAATTGTATCTTTTCATCTTCTTAACTCCCCTGCACACTCTAATTTATTTAGATCGGTTCCTGAAACCTTTGAAATCCCCATTTACTCCATATTTTAATGAATTTTAATATATTTTTACATTTTTTATTTAAACTCTTCACCTACCCTAACCCTAGCCTAACCCTATAAATACACCCCCTACCCTCTACCCTCTCACTTACATTTCTGAGCCAACTCTCTAAAATTTTCAAGAGATCTTGTGTACCTTGAAAACGAGCTCGAGGCGAAGCTCCGACGAATTTCCCGGCGGAACTTCCGGCGATCGTTTTAGGAACTACCGGCGACGACGCAACACATCGGTGATTCCACTACTTCCCTCCCACCCTCTTGTGTGTCCTAAAACCCGTAAGTCCCTATCTATCTCTCTTTTCCATTCTCAAAATACAGATTTACAAAACCCGACGGAATCGGAACAAATCCGATTTCCGATTCGGTTTCTTATAAAATTTCACTTCTCACTAATACAATCATACTTAAACTTTCTCATGATGGCTATTAAACACTAATCAACCAAATTGATCAAGTTTCATCACATGAAATGATATCTATTTCAATTTATCGTATTTTTTTCACTTAAATACCACATTGTTTCAACTTTACATTTAGCTCCATTAAACTTGTTATACGTTTAAAGTAGAGTACGAGGTAACGACCTACCTCCTCACACACTCATATGCAACATAACACGATAACCTAGAATACGAGAAAACAAACATTTCATTTAAATACCATTGACTAAATAAAACATTTCTAAAAGATTTAGTATTGATACACTTTTTAAATAAATACCTCTTATTATGAAAATATGATAAATTGTGGACATCAGTCGTTTATCTAAACCTGACTTTATGGTGTCTAGGCTAGGCAAGTGAGAAAGGTAACTTTAAAAGGCCCGTCTCACGGTAATTCGTGAGCGGATCCCTCCTTTCTTCATTTGTACTTACCTGGCCACAATTGGCGGTGAAGAGGCGATTTGAGGTATCTCATAACTTATCGTTTTGGACCAGTTAGGAATAGTCTAGTTGACTTAGGAGACCTTAGAACATAGAATACGGAAAATTGACATCTTTACAAATAAATACCACTTACTTCATAAAACCGTTTTTCTAAAGGATTTAGTATTTATACAATCTTTGCAAAGCGCCGCTACAACCCATTTTGGGGAACCCGTTCAGGATGGTGCGGATTATCGTACATCTTCGGGCTTAGTAGTGCGAGATTCAGACTTCCGCAAGGAGCATTCGGTCTCGAAAGATTTAAAATACGATATCTTAAGAAAATGAGATTTTTAGAATATAATAAATATATTAAAATTATTTTTGTATAAATATATGTATATTTATCATTAAAATACCTATTTTGTTATGATATAAATATTCCACTTTTTCTAAAAATCACAAGAATAAATTTTACACTAAAATACCATGAATTCCATACAAAACCAATATTACAAATAAATACCTTTTATTATGAATTTAGGATTTCTCATTAGAATTGTCACAAATATAAAATCTACATTATTACAACACTGAAGACGAATAATAAATACTTGAGGTGTATTTTTAAAGGTATATAAAAGTATTTTTTCATAAAACCCCCTCAAGGTTTATAAATTACCCTAAGGACCCTAGTAAATATAGGTTTAAGAAATAATCAAGACTTCGATATACATTTCTAATTGTCTGACTCGGGTTTGAGTCTGATTATATCTGACTTGAATATGATTCAAGTACAATCTACAATCTACAATCTACAGTTTACAATCTATAATCTGCAATCTTCAATATTATAATTCAACATGAATCCATGAATCCAGTTATCAATCTATACAACTTGACCGGACCGAACCATGGATATACATTCTATTTACATGATCCCCAGTTTACATCCAGTTTACATGATTCTACAGTTACATCCATTTACTGATATCATGGTTTCGGTCAGTCATCCAAATTATACAATCAATACAATTTACAAGGCAAACAATACAAACAAAACACTACGGGGTTTAAGGGGTAGATTGGTACAGAAGATGTTAAAAGTGGCACGAGACGGTAAGATTAAGACACCTAATATGAATCCAATTGCCGTTGTTCCGGGCCTTCTAACAGAGCCTTGTACTTACATTTACCTCAGTCTCCGGGGCAAGTGAGACTCCTCTCGTATACACTGGCATCCTTCTGTACCAAGCTACAAACAACAACGTTAACACTAAATACAACAATATAACAATATAATACAACTGTAAAAGCTACTCTCTCTCTTACTCTCTGTCTATTCTATTTCTCCTCTTATCTTGGGACTTACCGAGCGACCTGTTCGCTGACGACATTCTCTTTCTTTCTTCTTTGAATGTCGTCAGGTGATCTGGACACGTCAGAGATCGAGCCTACTGCTGAAGACTTGGATCAGATTATTGAAGACCCCGAGCTCTAGTCATTGTACACTTTCCATTCAGTACTTTCATTTCTGTTATGCCATTGTTTAGGCACCGCTTTTTATTCAGTTGTATTTATTTTTCATGCATTATACAAAAGAATGTTAATAAATAAAGGTTGATGTTTCTATTATACCTTGTCTCTTGTGTATATTGCTTAGATACGCTTAGCGTATTTACTTCAGAGTAAATACGTAGCGGACCAGCCGTGTCCCCTTCGCCGTATACCGGGAAGCGGGGAGTGACACTAAGCCACCTTTGTTCAACATCGATAGAGGCAAATGATGATTAGCTCCTGGCAATATCCCAGTTGTAGCGGTGCTGATGCCGAAATCGGTATCTAGCTCCAAGCTTGTAGCAAAAAGCCAGCGAGCCACACATGCATACGAAATAGCCGAAATGATTGGGCAACTTGCAAACAAAATCAGAAAGTAAAAATGTATGCATGCAAAATAGCCGAAATGATTGGGCAACTCGCAATAAAAAACAGCGAGTAAAAATAAAATAAATAGCCCAAATGATTGGGCAATCGCGACCTTCGCGATATAAAAGCTGAAATGATAGAGCACCGCGGAAAGAAATAAAGAAAAATGAAATTTATGCCCTACATGTGATATCACATCAATCCCTGTATACAATCCAGGGGCGCAAACAAAGAAGGAATCACGCCTTCCCTCCCCAGGCTCCATCAGAAAACGAAGCCAAATCTCGACAGTTCAGGGATAGCCTAGAGATGATCAACAGCGTTCCTCTCCATTCCAGCAGGATTAAGACGCTGCAATCAACCCTGGGGCTACGGCAAAACCCCTACTCCAAATCTCGATGGTTCCCAGACAACCTGAACACCACTTCGATATCCGTCTCATTACAACAGACGCTACGTCATCCATATGACCCCGTCTCGGAAATACCCCATCCACATGACCCCGTCTCGGAAATACGTCATCCACATGACCCCGTCTCGGAAATACGTCATCCACATGACCCCGTCTCGGAAATACGTCATCCACATGACCCCGTCTCGGAAATACGTCATCCACATGACCCCGTCGCGGAAATACGTCATCCACATGACCCCGTCGCGGAAATACGTCATCCACATGACCCCGTCGCGGAAATACGTCATCCACATGACCCCGTCGCGGAAATACGTCATCCACATGACCCCGTCTTGGAAATACGTCATCCATATGACCCCGTCGCGGAAATACGTCATCCACATGACCCCGTCTCGGAAATAAGTCATCCACATGACCCCGTCTCGGAAATACGTAATCCATATGACCCCGTCGCGGAAATACGTCATCCATATGACCCCGTCTCGGAAATAAGTCATCCATATGACCCCATCACAGAAATACGTCATTTATATGACCCCGTCGTGGAAATACGTCATCCACATGACCCCGTCTCGGAAATACGTCATCCACATGACCCCGTCGCGGAAATACGTCATCCACATGACTCCGTCGTGGAAATACGTCATCTACATGACCCCGCCTCGGAAATACGTCATCTACATGACCCCACCTAGGAAATACGTCACCCGATGACGCCGTGAAATGCGGATAACGTCAATCTCATTAAACACTTACGGGTCCTCTCGATTCGTAAGGAAGAAAACTCTCTTATAAGATCCTTACGACTTATAAGGGAAAACACACTTAGGAATTCTCACGACTCCTAAGGAGAAAAGACACCTATGAGATCCTCACGACTCATAGGGAGAAAAGTCTTTATGAAACCCTCACGGCTCATAAAGTTGAAAAGCCTTGGGTAGCAGATCTGAACCTGCTTCCTAAGCCATCACTACCCCTCGAAGGAGCCAAAACAAGATACTCACTCTATCATCTACATGCTACACTTGCCAGAGAAACACACCAACAACACAGAAAAGAGAAGAAAGCGACAAGGAGAACATTTGATGCGCATTTGATTAAGCATGCGAAGCATACCCGTTCATGCATGTGCAAAAGATTTAGTACATAAAATAAAACACGCTGAAATGAGGAATTTGCCATTCATACTTCGAAAAAGTTCTTACAATTATGAAAGCAGTAAACGGAAATATCATTAAAAGATTAGTAATGAGGAAAAACAGATACGGAATTTAAAAGACTCTTGATATCCCCATGGAGAAAACAAATTCTAATTATGACACATAATAAATTCGAATTTGTAAGAAATCCTGAAAAAAGGAATCTCATTTGATAAGCGACCCTTCGGGTCAAAGAGTTAAACTCCTCGAGAGCAATGCTCTACAAACAGGAATGACACCTGTCAAAGTCAATTATGAAAGGAATTTAAAAAGATTCCCCGGGAATGTCAAGAGTCTGGCTCTGTAATGATGGTAGAAAAATCCATCAGAAAAGAATTAATTAAAATTAATTTTTATGAATAAAAAAAATTCTGGGATCTTCAAGATCCATAAACAAACTCTTAAGAGTTCTTCATCAACGATTAAGAAATCTACATGTAATCAAAAGAGCAGAGCTTTGATTCATGGGCTAAGAAACCCCAAGAAAAGATTTCTTTAGATCTATGGGTTCATGAGAGCAAAGCTCTGTTAATGAAACCCTAAATGAGATTTCTTTAGATCAAAGATCTATGAAGAGCAAGGCTCTGCTAAAGGGTAAAACCCTAATTTATTAAAAATTTTAAACTTTACTTAAGTTTTGACAGAGTTTTGACTCTTAAAAAGTTCTTAAACAAAAGAGCTATGCTCTGTGGGAGAATGAAATTCTTAGAAAATAAGAAGGAGATGAACAATGGTCATCTCAGAGGGCCAAAGGACCTATTTATAGGCATTGAGAGCCGTTTCAACTTCCAAAAGTTGATCCAACAACTGAGATGCTGCCACCGCCGCACTCACGTATGGGCCACGTAAGCGCAACGGTGGGGGGCATTTGTTTCCCCAATCAGAGCAAAGCTCTGTTCAAATTCCGAGATTTGAAATGAAGCGACGCTTCTGTTTCCCCCAATTAGAGCAAAGCTCTGTTTTGAAATTCAAAATTCAAAAATTGAAGCAACGCTTCAGATCCAGCGCTAGGCGCGCTGCGCGCCACGTGTCAAACACGGATGCGCTAGCGCAGGCTGCGCTGCGCTCTGCGCCACGCGCCACGTGTCAAACGTAGGTACGCTAGCGCAAAGTGCATTGCGCTCTGAGCAGCGCACCACGTGCAAAGCACGGGTGCGCCAACGCTGAAATTATAAAATTCCCTACCGTTAGATCAAAAGATCTAATAATAATGATAAATCATTAATTAATCAGAATTAAAATTTTGTTATGGAAAGATTTTCTCAATCTTGTTAAAAACAAGAAGATTGCCTTCTGTAAAACAGAAGCCCTAGGATCAAAGATCCAACGGTGGGGAAACATCCCCAAATCAATTAGAGAAAGATCTCTTTAACCGATTTAACAAATCAATTTGCCCATATAAAGGCCCCAAAACTTCAAGTCTGATATAAAAAAAACCCCTACAAACTTTGAGAAAACTCAAAAGAAAGAGAGCAAGCTCTTGAAAGAAGATCATTTCTTTAAGGTAAAAAGAATGATTCTTGAACAAAGAGATGAAATCATCTCATTAAAACAGAAGAATTATCTTCTTAAAAGATCATAGATCTACAAAAGACCAAGGTTTTTTTACAAAAAGAGATCAAAAGATCTCATCATAAAAGCAAAAGAAGTATTTACTTCATTCACAGATCATTGATCTACAAAGGCAAAGCCCTTTCAAAAATAAGAACTGTTGTTCTTGAATCTTGAGGCAAAGCCTCCTTTAAAAAGAACATAAATTTGTTTACAGATCATAAATTTGATCAAATGCGCTTTGCGCTATTGATAACTGCCTTGCACTCTTGAACTGCGCTCCTTGGACCGGCGCTCAGCGCCAAAACGTGCCACGTGTCAACCACGTATGCAACTTGCGCTTTGCGCTTCTGAAACAGCGCACTATGCTCATGGGCTGGCGCTCAGCGCCAAGCGCGTCACGAGTCACTCAGTTGTGCGCCACTAAATTAGCGCAACGCGCTCATAAATTGAAAGCGCAATGCGCTCATAAACTGGCGCAATGCGCCCATCATCTGGCGCTTAGCGCCAAGCGCGACGCGTGTCCTTTTCGTGTGCGCTACTTGGCAGAAGCGCAATGCGCTCTTTAATTGGCGCAAAGCGCCTGGCGCGCCACGTGGCGCGCTGTCAGAACACACATCGTTCTGATGAATGCTATGCATTCAATTTAAGACAAAAAAATGTCAGGATCTAATGCTCAACATTATTAAAAAGGCCAAGCCCAAATAAAGGCTCAACTGCCCAGAACAATAAAATGTTAAACATTTTAATCTCATTGGACTTAGCCCAATATTGGCCATAAGTCCTCAACTTATATTGAACTGAGCCCATCTGCTCACGAATATTTAACAGATCTCAGTCCCAAACTGGACTACAGATCTTTCAACCAACTCATACTGGTTCAAGGGTACATCTCTTTACTCCTCTGATATCTGTCGTTGTAATCCTTCAACGTCTTCAGAGAGGTGACCGGTCCCGACAACCACGCATTTCACGGACTGTGGGGTCCTTAAACTCATGGACTACGATGTCCTTAAACTTCATAGACTACGATGCCTTTAAACTACGGACTGTGGGGTCCCTAAACTCATGGACTACGATGTCCTAAAACTTCATAGACTATGATGTCTTTAAACTACGGACTGTGGGGTCCTTAAACTCATAGACTACGATGTCTTTAAACTACGGACTGTGGGGTCCCTTTAAACCCACGGACCACGATGTCCTTAACCTGGACGGAGATGTCCTTAAACTAACATTGGACCGAGATGTCCTTAAACTAACACTGGACCGTAATGTCCTTAAACTAATCGACCGCAATGTCCCTAAACTAAACAATAGAGCCCGAATGCTCTTTTGTTGGACCTAAACGATCCTGTTAAGTTGATCTTAGTCTAAAAATTAGACTAATGTATCCTTATCAAACGTTTAAGTTGATCTTAGTCTCAAATGAGGCTAACGTAACTTTAAACACAACCCCCAAACCCAAATCTAAGAAGATACGGATTTGGACTAATCCATGCCCTACGGACGACAACATAAATTAGTCACCGTATACAATCCACGGGCAACCAAACACGAAACAAACACCTACGACACGAAGTGACCATCTGGAGAAGGAGAAAGTTGTTACCGCGATGCGGTAGCGTAATTAACTGCAGGGGCTTGCGCCTGCAGGGAAGAGCGTCCCCACAATCAAAACCCCCCTCAAACGAGAGGGAATCTGACGAAGTCTGCTACATCGGCCGCCTCCGTTTAAACCTTCGATGCATGGTGCCATAAATCAACTTGGCATCTTCAGAGAGGTGGACGGATAGCACCAATTAGCATCTGCCCCGAAATTCAGGCAAGACGTACGCCGCGTCTTCGTCCGCGTCTTTCGGCGGGGAACAGTTGGGTTCGGGGTTTCAAGTGCAGGGATCTTGGGTTTGGAGGGGGAGGAGAGGAGAGAGGAAGATGGAGGTGAGAATGATGGCAAGGAGGTGGTGTGGAGGTGAAAGCGACGGAGGCGACGACGAAGTGTGTGCAGGGTTTGCGACGGAGATCGAGGAGAGAGAGATGTGAGGTTGAGGAGGTGGAGAGGAACGGGGTCGGGGAGACAAGAGGAGGAGGTCGAGGGTCGGCGACGGGCAAGCGCGGCTAGGTTAGGGTTAGGGTTTTGTGTGGGTTCTCGTGGGGGCGCGGGGATTTAAAGAAGAAGAAAAGAAAATAGAGGAGGGAGGTGAGCGTAAGGGAGAAGGCGGTGACGAGAGTCGAGGAATGCACAGTAAGTGCGAGAGGAGAGAGAAGGCGTTCGAGAGGAGAGAGAAACGAGAAGAGAGAGAGAGAGACGTGGGGAACAGTGGGTACCGTGAAAGAAATTTTAAAAGAATTTTATATTTAAATAGAGGAGAGAGAGAGACAGAGAGATCAGGGTTAGGATTTGAATAATAAAAAAATATTTGAAAATATAGGTTTGTTAAAAACGTATATGAAACAGTTATATATATAAAGAATAAAATATTAAGGAAATTGGGTTTTCTGGCTAATACAAAAGTACTCCAAAATACGCCCGGTTTGAAAATACGGTTAATATACGTGTCAACCAAAATCAAAATTGGATATATGGGTAACGAAAATGCATACCCCCAAGAACGGATGCACGCACGTGCACGTAGCCATCCAAACAGGTCTGTTTCACTGAACGGGACGAGAACAAGATACGCGGATGCTACCACAGGGTTCGGGGTATCAGGCAGGCCATGCAACATATTTTAAAAATATTTTATGTGACTTTAAATGTTATATTAAAATATGCAGATGCTATATATAATGTGAGTATGCAATGCACTAATAATGAAAGTGCACAGATCCATATAATAAGCCAGGATAAACCATAAACAGGAATCAAGACGGGTTTCCAGCAAGCGGGTCGGGTCGGATGCAAATACAGATGTCAAATACACTATTCGCATCCAAACACGGTAAATCAGGAAAATACCATAAATAAAGAAATACTCGAAATAGAATTGGTATAAATGAACTAGGGTGTTACAGACCTCAAAACGGGTAACGCAGAGATCCGACCTAAAAAGAGAGCGCCGAGTTAACGAGACCCAAGGCGAGGAAAATGTGAAGTGGTACGGGCCATGATAAGGACCCCACCTCTATTTATAGCTGCCGGCGTACACATCCTACGGCGACAGTCATCTCCCGCCAAAACGGCTCAGTGCATTCGACGACCACGATCGCTCTACCTGTTGCACACGCATTGGCCGTATCCCACCAGACGCCAGAAGCCTGCGGCCCGTCGCGTCAGCCAACCAGCGCCCGCCACGTGGGCTGTCGCTTCGGTGAACGTACGCACGATCCGGCGCATCCTCTTTAATGCGAGATCCGGCCCTTGATCCGCTGACATCACCAATAGGATACAGTTATTGCCCGGGAACACACGCTCACGATATCTACGACGAGGAGCTCACCTCGGGTGACCTGGTAGACCACCCTCGACCCGACCCGTGAACAGGTCGGGACGAGAGTGGGGGGCTAATGATGACGTTCGATATCGGTGATCTCCCAGATTGTGACATGTGGCTGATGACGTGTCCCGAAGCCCGCAAGGAAGGACCAAGGACAACACGTCGGAGGAACACCCGGGTCTGCGACTCATGGACGTGGCCGACCTTCTGGGCCGTCCACACCACTCCTATGCCCGCCTTGCAAACAACCGTTGGCTCGCCTCCAAGCCTCCTGCACCTTTGGCCTCCTCAGCCCTCTCAACTCGCCTCCGGGCTACCACAGAACCAAGATAGCTCGGCCTTCCGCTCGGTCCCGAGCCCCTGCCGAGCTCATCTTCCTCGGTCCCTTCGACCGAACAACGGCATCATTCGCCGGTGCTTCCGCCTCGCCTCCGCGAATCTTGCCGTGCGCGAGATATCCGCTGCCCATGATCCCGCGTTCCACGCCATCATGATCCCCATTAACGAGCCTATCTCGCCATTAATGGGAGATCCCGTCCATCACGCGGGCGTGACGTCGGGGGCGTAACGGCCGGCGTGATTCTCGCACCTGCCTTCCTGCTGCTACCGCTATATAAACCCCTCCTTCAGACGGTTCAAGTAAGTCACTTTCCACTCACTAGGCCGTTACTCTGCTCGGATTTTCTGTCTAACTTGATCGTCGGAGGGTTCTCGGTGGTACAACCATCCCGGGACTTCCTTACAGGTAGCTCGGCCCCAACAACCTCAAACCCATGGAGATCCACACACTTCAGGAGCTATCCTCCAACTCAAATCTCGGCCGTCCATCATCGCCAACAGCAGATCAACGGAAGGTAACATCTTGACGCGATTCCACCCGCGTCACGGCCAAACAAGCCTTCCAATACCGAGACAAAGCATGCTCATTAAACCGACAATCTATGAGTTCAGCTCGTTTGTTCGTTCGTCTCACTAGGGGATCCCTTCGGCAGAAGTTATTTTCTTCTCCAAAATGTTTATATCCACACGTATTAAACTGCACCCCGTTTTGAAGACCGCGTTAAATAAATATCTATAGCAGCTACTTAAATTATCATGTCTTGATGACGGCGGCTGCATTTCTCTGGCTAACTAAAAGACAGCTCGTTGGTATTTATCTGTAAGCTGAAGACCATGCTTTACCATATTAAAAAGCTAATCCATGACAACATCGGCTTTTGAGTGAGTTTCCAAAGTAAAGTATTGAGCTAATATTTGATAAGGAATATCACAAAAGGAAGAAATGATAAAATCCGCAAAAATATCCTCCGTCTTCTTTCTTGCAAACTGGAGGATTTGCTCTTTCGAACTCCCAAAACCCTAAATTTAAATTTCAATGCCAATTCTCACTCAGTTCCATTCCCTCCCAATCAATGCCGATCCCAATACCCTAATTCCTCCCCTCTCTCGATTCCGAAACCCTAACCCCTCTCATCTCCGCCCTCTCCCCAAACCCTCTCTCAAGTCCCCTTCTCGGCTCCGAGCACTCCCCGCCGCTGCTTCCGCCGCCCCATTCGTCGTATCCGGCAACGAGAAGTACGGAAACAAGCAAATCATCAGCCTCACCCCTCAGCTGTACGATTACATCTTGTCTAACGTCCGCGAGCCTGAGGTAATTCGATTTTCTCCCCAAAATTTTAGGCGTTCTGTACATCTTTTAAAGTTTGTGAAGTTTGATTGTGATAGATTCTTCGGGAGCTTCGGGAGGAGACGGCGGGGATGCGAGGGAGCCAGATGCAGGTGAATTTTGTTCCCATATCTTCCTGACTATGAACAAGGGTTTAGGGTTTAATGGTTAATTATATAAATTCCCTGAAATTCAAGTTCTTGCTAATCAGGGCGATGAGTTCAAAATTCTGGCCTTTTGGTATTAGAACTGATAATGTGGCATCGGAGAGTTTCAAATGTAGGTTATGGGTTTGAAGGTAAATTACAGAATAATCTGATTTTTGGTTTGTGTGAGTAGGACGATGACTTCAAGGTCTAGGTGTTTTGGGATTAGAGCAAATAATGCGGCAACGGAGAGTTGGAAACAGTCGATAGCTTAGGTAACACTAGTCATATTTTATCTACTGAAGTTTTAAGGATATGTAAAGGAAAATCAAAGAATAAGTGAAGCTCAAGATAATCTAAATTGCTTGTAATATGGAATTTGGTTTCTATTTCAAGTATGTTACCGGATGAGTTTTCGTTAGAATAGACGTATATAATCCTCTATCGTGTATACAACCACAAACTTCATTTCCACTCTTGCAACCCAATTCTTTCCGTGAATTATTTGTTTATTACATCAATTTAAACATGTTATCTCAGACCTCTTCTAAATTAGTTTTCCCTATCCTATGTATTTACATTGCCATGCCAAGGTATCTAAGATTGTGATTCTTTCTGACATTTCATTTGAAAAATAAATTACGCATGAGGAAGGTTGTAAGATGATTGCCACATTGTTATATAAACGTGGAATTTATTTATTATTTGGATAAATTGAGGATGCTCAGTTCAGAACCCTGACATTAAAAGAAGACGTGAAAAGTGAATGTTTTACTTTCACTATTTCACTGTAGTGGACCTAGTGGTTGATGTTGCGGTCTAAGATTTCTGTTGCCATGATCCTTCTTGAAACCATTCAAATATTAAATAGCATTTAACTCCCTGTATTTAGACAACAGATCACATGACTTAGTACCAAATAAAGAAAACAGAACCAGTTATTTTTCTTCTTTTTTCTGGGGATTCTCAAGGTGCTGATGACTGTCTTACGGAGGGAGCTTGTTTAAGTTTTAAACGAAATCATTGCGGTGGGAGCTCAGATCTTTCAGTTAATCAATAGCAAAATTATAACAGGGCTTCTCGTTACTATACACTCTTCCCTTGTGAATGCATGTTTTACTAACTGCTTTCAAATTTTTAGTAGGTATCTCCTGATCAGGCCCAACTACTAGCAATGCTTGTGCAGGTTCTAGGAGCACAACGGTGTATTGAAGTTGGTGTCTATACTGTATGTGCTGCTTAGCATCTCTAAATTAGATACTGTTTCATAACTTGAATTGCTAGTTGCTTGTTCTTGGTCGAGTCATGATTTTTGGGTGTTCTTATGCATGCTAGTTAAACACCTATAAACTATTACGATTTAGTTCTTGATATAGTTATAGATATTGTACTAATCCCTATCTCGGTTAATACACTATGGTTATCTTAGAGAAATGGTGGTAATTCTTAATCTTAGAACTATTTCATACTTGAAAAACAAAGATATTCTTAGAAATTTTGACATCAACTTCATCTATCAATATTGTACACATATACCTTGCTTGGAGACAAATACAAGAACACAATCTTTTTATACATGAAGAATTGGCATGGATTGTCCGTTTTATTGTTGATTCCTGTTAGGCAGCTACAATGCTATTATTGAAACTAGTTACTTCAATCAGAATTATTGGCATGGCCATGAATTCTGATTTATAAATGCAAGACTAAGAATTTATCAGATAGAATTTTCTGTACACAAGTTCAATTTCAGCACAGTGTAGGCTCAGGCTGGCACATACAAATAAGACCTATCTTGTCGTCTACCATATCAGCTAGGCACAAAAACTGGACTCAAGCTTGGGATCAAGTATTCTTTTAAATATTATGTGCACGCATCTAGCTGAATGTGCCTACTTGCTTCTTTATTTTTATTTTTTATAAAAAAAAGTAGTCGCTTCTTCTAGGCTTCAAATGTCTGGAAGCCTTTTATTGAAGAAGAACAATAAGGTCTAGGGATCAAATCTTTCTAGCTACACTTATGTTTTTCTTTACAGGACTTCCAAAATTTCCCCCCTAATGTATAATATTGGCCACATGGTTTCAGATACGTAGGCCTGAGGGTAGCCTTTCGGTTGGTGAGCATGGTTCAGTTCTTTTGGCTTTCAATCTTAGTCCCCTGGGTCTAGTTAACCTCAGCTCAGTGTGCGATTAAGGAATGGACTGCATGGATTAGGTTTTGGCAGTTCCTAGACCAGATAAGATGTCTAAGTGTGCTCTCTCTCTCCAAGGCAAATATTTTTACTGTAATGATCACTTCTTTAGAATAAATAAACTACACCAGATGCAAAATGTGTTACTATGGATGCCAACTTATCATTAGATTCTGATTCTGTAAAGGACTTGTACACATGGTTTGAAATCTTGACCGATCCCGATCCGAGATGGTCCCAAAATTGGCCGTTGAAGTTCCGATACCGAGATTTTAGACCTTAATATTGGGTTTACCAATTGGTTAGTGCAGTTTTAATGTTCGGTTTACTCATGAGTAAGTGAGTTTAAAATGGATTATTGGATTATTTGACATCATTAATAACTAGTAAAATGCCCAAAAGTTTACATTAATCTCTACAACAAATTAAAAAACCCGTTCTAGACATCATTAAGTACTAGCGGCGGTCCTTTTGAGCTAATTGTTCTACGGCTAAAAAACCGTTCTAGGGTCCTAGACATCATCAAGCACTACGAAAAGCATCAAATTGTTAGTCATTTTTTCTTATATGATATAAATTCTGATACTTCTAATCTGAGATGGCGATATTGCCGAGATGGCCGATTCCGATCCCAAAAATGATTGTATGATAGCGGCAGCGATATCGAGATTTAAACCTTGCTTGTACACCTTGCTTGAAGGTAATATTTTGCAAGGTTCTGTAGATGGAAACGCACTTATCATGGTTTCTGTTATCTTTGATTTGTGATTTAGTTATGTTCTTTATCTTCTTATTTCAATGCTACTTGCTGAGCCTCACCATCTGATTCTTGCTTCCATCTTTAATTTAATTGGATGCAGCATAAAAGCACTTGCTTCTTTTCAGGGGAAAAATCACTTTTTAATTTTAATTAGTCATGTTGTTTCTTGATCAAAGTCAAGACTGTTTTAACCTTATTATTTCTAGCTCAGGGTTTTGGACCTAATAATTATTGTTTGATAGCTTTATGAGTGTATTTCACTATTACTAATAATCAAAAGCACAAGTCATATAAGAAAAAGTGGAGAAAATGTTGTATGAACAAGCATGATATTTATCTTCCTATATATCTTATAATTTATATTGAAGAAGTGGTTGATCATCGTGCATATTTTATATGATAATCCCTTCCTCTTCGTCAAATTAAACAATTTTGATTTTTGGTGAAAATTACTGCTGTTACTCTAGCCGAAATCTTTGATGACACCGATGCCTTCTTTTTTCTAGGGATATTCATCTTTAGCTGTTGCACTAGTCCTACCTGAATCAGGCTGTTTGGTTGCATGTGAAAGGGATGCAGAATATCTTGAAATTGCAAAGAAGTATTATGAGCGTGCAGGTGTCTCCCACAAGGTTACTTGCTGCTTTCCCTTGTTTGTCAGTTATATTTGCCTGCCTGCCTGCTATATTGTTTTGGTTGATTTTCATTGGTCGTCGACTATCTGGCATTCAGCTGTCTGTTATCTATTTTTTTTTTTTTTGTGACAACCAAATATATTCTTGGGTCTTCCATCCATTCATAGTTCATGTTATGGAAGGCTGAACCAAACAAGGAGATGTGTATTTAACCAGTTTATGTTTATTCAAGGACGATTTTTTTTTTCTTTTTTTGTTTTTCATGTATGGGCTGCATATAAGCTGACTACTTGACTCTGATAACTGGTTTATGTTGGGTATCGCTGCCATCTTGCTGTTATAGGTTGTCTATTCCATGAAATTCTCATATAGTTATATAAATTATCAATTACCATTTTTTGGTTAAATATGATAAACCTTTGAACTTGGTTTGTATGCCAATGTCTAATTTTATTTCTAATTTAAGTTCACAAGGAAATGAGATAAAATTTTAAGATTCTGTAAGATGTTAACAACTCTAAAACTCAGTAATCAGTACTTCTGATGCAGTACATACTACTATTGACAGGCCATAAGCATTCTTTTACATACACTTCTCTGTAAGCTTCATATTTGTTACTGTTTAAGAGGAAAAAGCCTCCATCAAAATGTTTTAATTTATGATTAAATACTGTTTAATGGTTTAAACTACTGATTGTTGGATTGTCATGTGCTTATATGTGGAAACCATCTAGCATGTTTACCTGTTTGATAGATGCGTTTTGGCTATGTATTTAATATCGGCGTTTTAGTTATGTACAATTTTTTTTGAAAACCTTGTATTTCTTCTTTATGTAAATGTTCAGGTGGACATTAACCATGCCTTGGCAGCAGATACTTTAAGATATCTAATTCAGAAAGGTGAAACTAGCAGGTATATGGGACGGAAATCATAATTTTGATATTATTTTCCCCTTTATCCATGTATAAGGCTTTTCTTCTTTCTTAAGCCAACACTCCCTCTATGTTTTCCATATGATGTGTATAGGAATTATCTCAATTTGGTTCTTAAGTTTTATTGAAAGCTGAGAAGGTGTCATAAGATGTGATTGCCTGTATAGGGAAATATCTCTCTTTACTCATATGTTCCTCAAGTCCTACCGACTCTTAACTTTCTCTTACAATATATTATCACTCATCATTCCTCCACATCATCTTCACCCTGGGCAAATTGAAGCTCCGATCGCATCATCCACCAATTCCATATAGGGTAATATCTCAATGTAGTTCTTCTGTACTGTTAAAAGTTGGGAAAGTGCTATAGTGCACGCTCATTGTTTATAATAACGAGAATTTTAGAACTGCTAATTGTTCTCTATTTAATTGAAGGTTAGGGGTAAGTACAACTAAGGAATTAAGGTCTTCATTCCGCCAACCATATGTTTAAAGAAACACCATTTTATTCTCATCCTTTATTTATTTGTTTAAGAAAATAAGAAGTCAATTACAATTGAACTTTGATATGAATGATTCAATCTTCTGATGGTTTTCTCTACGAGTATTTTTCCTTTACAAATGCTTCTCTGATAGTGGGCCTAAATGTATTTTTCAATATCTGAGAACGAGTTAAAAAAAATTATACAACAGTCTTATCTTATATAAAAGCTTTTATACAGTGAATAAGGAGCGTACTTGTCTAATAGGGATGTGAATCTGTAATTTTATCAAAGATCAGTCTGATTAGTTCCCACTCTTTTATTACTTATTGGGTGGTTCATGAAATTTAAAGGCTAAAATGCACTTAACCCCTCACTTTAGCCTGAAATGCAGGAAACCCCCTTCACTTAATAAACCTACATGTTACTCTCCCCAAAAAATTTAACAACGCTTTTTTTCCCAGATTCAATTTCCCAAAAGGCCCTTCCATCCTTCCCTTTTTTCCGCTCATTTTTTCCTCCAAATTTCCTTCCCTTCTTTCTTCCCCAAAATCTTGATTTCAATTTTACACGCTACCTGCCTCCTCTCCATTCCTGTAATGAGCGACCATGGATTCAAGATTATGGATTTGGGCAAGAAGAATAATAAAAGAAAACAATTGGTTTAGTCACTTAGAATTAATCCGAAGCATTATCGTTATAGAAAAGTCTTGTGGATGGAAAAGCCAATGGTTCTAGGGTTTGTGGGGTAAAGATTTTTGAAGTTAAGGGCGGTTTTCTTCATTTTAACCAAAATTAAGCTCAAAAGTTTAAAATAAAAAAAAACTTTTCTGAAAGGGCCAAATATGCAGGTATTTAATGACAAGTTCATCAATTTGAGATAAGCTGAGATTGCTGTGGTCAGGCAGTTTTCGCTAACACTAGATTTATATGTAACAAACGAAAAAATTTGATCACATAGTTCAGTGTGTGTTGGGGTGGGGTGGGGGGAGTACAGAAAAAATAATAGGAGATCAAGGAAATATTTGTTAAGCATTTATCTATTTAGGTAGTGTTGGATCAGATATATTACTTCTCTGAAGAAGTTTTCATTTTTTTGGTGTGTATAGATGATGGTCTGGGTCTTATAATTAACTATATTATATTAGGCCTGGGTTTCTCCATTTTGCGGCAGTCTGACCAATTTCCAGTCTCAAAATCAGCAAGAAATTTATATTGGTAGATTCTCATTAGTCATAATCGATACAGATTTGGGGGTCTTTGCTACTAGTTCGCCCATGCTATTACCTGCTCTTAAAGTCAACTGTGAGAGCTAGGGTAAAACAGGAGGAGGGCCCACAGGTTTGGTTTATTGGATCTAATGTGTGTCTAGGATCTTACAATAGCATATAAACAGGAGGGAAATAATAGCAAAGTCCCAAATCCGATATTATAGAGTTTGTCATGCATTCTTATCATCTCATTTGTATAATTTTCTTAGTGTATTAATGGTGTTTCAAGTTATAAGAATGTTCACTGTACTCTCTAACATTGTCTCCTTGATCTACCAGTTATGATTTTGCATTTATTGATGCAGAGAAGCGCATGTATGATGATTATTTTGAATTGCTAATGAAATTGGTATAGTTCTAATCCTTACTTGGAAAGCCATAGTAAATACGATAATACGAGCAACTGTCAGCACCTATACTGCTTCTATTCTTGAAAAAAATCATAAAAGATGTTTGATTTCAATTTTCAATTAAGATGTTGGCCTGAATATGTTATATGTGATTCAGACGATAAAAGCACTACCTATTAAGTTGTTGATCACTATTTTATTTCATAGAGTAATTTTCAGCTTTTTTTTTCCTTTTATCATTTCTCATTTCCTGTACTTCGGAATCAGTAGACAGCCAAAAAAGAAACGTTAATTTGATTTCTAGGGAATTGTGGTAGGAATGAGATAGATAACTTGATGTTGCGTATATGTCATGACATCTTATTTAGTCTTTCCCCTTTAGACTCGCAATTAAATCATGAAAGATGGTTTCGCTATTTGAGAACATTTCATAACTTTTTGTTCAACTAGGATATTCTTGCAAAGCTTACATGCTTGAAACCTATTCACCGCGTCCATTTATGCCGAATGGATATTGAACCCTATCATGAGTTTTAATTCTCTACTACAAGAACGCTGTATCGTGTTACTAAAGTCACATTGATAGAAACAAGAGCAGATAACATTGCGTAAAATGCAAATTTCAAAGACGGACGCTTTTGTGCAGTTTAGCCTTCTTGATATACCTTGCCAATTAATCCAATGTTTTAATTTTGCAGGTGAGGGTTGGGGGTCTGATTGTCATCGATAATGTTCTCTGGCATGGAAAAGTTGCATATCCTCAAGTAAGCCAATATTATCATGAGATTCTATTACCATTTCATACGCCTGTTATACAAGCCATCCTGCATTTGTGCAGGTTACTGATCCAAAGACCATCAGCATTAGAAATTTCAATAAGAAAATTCTTGAGGACAAGCGTGTTAATATCAGTATGGTATGTTTTTTCTATCTGAAAATTCTCGATCTTTTTCTTCTTTATTTTACAAACATAAATAAACAGTTTGCAAAACAAACAGGTGCCGATAGGGGATGGCATGACAATATGCCGCAAAATAGCTTAAAGTTCCTCAAAAATCCTCATACAAGAAAATTGTCTGTGTTATCAATACCTTGTTCAAGTAAACTCTCGCGACAAGCTTATTCATACTTGTGCCGACACGGGATTCACCATGGAGTTTTTTGTTCTTTTCGTCTGAAAGCGGTTTTACCAAGTACAGACGGAAATTTTGCTGTTAATGAGGTTTTTTGGTTGGCAAAATACAAGTTTATTAGTGAAAATGCAATGGCGAAGTTTGTTAATGTTTAATGTGTTATGTTGTCACCAACTCATGCAGCCTTTTTAAATACCTGCACTTTGCTCCTACTTTAACAGTTGTTTTGTCTTGGCTTGGCAAATATTATATTCTCGATATTTCTTCACAAAAGTATTTACTATGCAAAATGATAAAGTAAAGGGGGAATTGTTTGGTGCTTCCCAATTCTCTCTCTCACACACACGCACTCATTCTCTCTCTCCTTTGGGAAGCACCGAAGAATTTCCCAAAAGTGAGGGGAATTCTTTGGTGCTTCCCTTTGGGAAGCTAAAAATTTTGAGAGGCAGAGTCTGTCATGATCAATACAGGGTCATGCTCGTATCTGTTACCGATTCATGAAAGAATAGTTTTATATGTGTACATTTGTGATGTGATGCAAGCATCATTACTGGCACATTCTCTTTGGTGGAATCACTGATCGTAATGACATGATGCAAGTGAGGGATTAAAATTCAAACCATTTGCTCTACCATAGAAGCTCTAGCGCCTGCCATGTTGTAGCGGCACTCATCCTTCACAACATAAATGACTTGATGCGCCGTAACTTTTGAGTCAGCACAGGGCGGTGTTCGACAGTGGCGGCGATATTTCCTAGTACATGCTCAAACCGTGAGATGGAGCATGGAATGGTGATCCCTCTAGGATGCTTGAACTCGAACTCAGCCTCTGCCTCTTGCAGCAACTCCCAGAACAACGGATGGTTTATCTGAGTCACCGGCATGATATATCTGCCGCTCTCATCTAGCACCTCCTCTTCCACCACCTCCTCCTTATAACACTCTCCGATGTACACTGCCAGATGCCCCTTTGGGAGCTGGCTCGCTGGAGACGAAAAAAGAAGCCGGGCATAATTTTTGGAGCGAAACCGAGGGACGGTTTTTGAAATTCTCAAAAGCAACTTGTATAAGTTCAGACATTTCAACTTCTTCATCGTTCCTTCAATTGATGTGAGTCATCATCTAATTGGTTTGGGGTTTATATATATAGCTTAGTTAACTTAGTAACGTGGAAGTTCGAAACTAAAATGAGAAATTGGATGCAGCACACAAAATAAAAAAGGACCAACTGTATTTTTCCTCGGACGAATCGAGCAGCATGAAACGAGGTATGGATGTACTTTTTGATGTTTTTCTTAGAAAAAAGGCTTTGTCTTTTTAAGCTTAGGATTCCTTCAAAATTGAGAGATATTTTATCCAGATGCAAGGACAAAATGATACTTCAAATAAAGAAATATATATGTTTGGAATGTCCAAATATGAAGACATTTTTCATATGTGAAATATGGTATTTTCACTAAAAATTCCCCAACTGCTTCACTAATTACAAAAAATCATCTTCATACTTCATATTTACTTCATACATTTGAGCTGCATTAAAACGCCCCGCCCCCCTCAATAGACTGAAAAAGAGAATTTCTCATGCTAATAGTGAGTATCGGTCAGACTTTTAAAATCTTCTCAACCCCTCTTCTTTTCTTAAAATTCATAAAATTTTCTCCAAATTGGATTTAGTATTAGGGTTTCAATAAAAAATCTCTCAAATTAATCATGAAAACCGGCTCGTTTTTTTCAAGCTGCTCTACCAACGAGCCTGTCGAGTGCCTTTGTCATTTCAAATGTAAGCTTTGAGTTCATGGTCAACCTCTCAAGGTGGTAAGTGGACGGGGCAACCCGTGGCCCGGCCGAGAGACCAGCCCGGCTTGGGGCCGGGCCCGGTTCAGGCCGGCCCAAAGGTCTTGCCAAGCCCGTCTTTTCTTTTACTTCAATTAAAAAAAAATTTAAATAGGTTGAAAAATGAAGTGCATATCAACAACGATATGTTCATCGCATCAGGGAAGAAATAAATAGACGTAACCTAGTTGAGAAGAGCCAAAAGGCCCGAAACATAACAATATTTTAATCAGTTCTAGAGAGCAAGTTTCAGAAACACGATGAACAACCAAATAAATTTAGGTCTCCTATATTCTCATGAGAAAAACAGCTTTGAGAGTTAAAACATAACATCTAATGCCCATCTCATTGCATTGGATAGTAAATAATCAATGAGCATCCATTGCATAATCTAATATCAATCGCATTAACTTCAAAAAGAAAAAGAAACAAATTAGGAGCATGTCGTCTTTAAAGAGCGTCTGGCATCCTCTTAACTCTGTGGCTTTTTATGCAACTGAAGCTCGTTTTCACCAATCTACTCAATTTGTGAATTGCGCATCTTAAATATACTGAGGATTCTCATTGATATCCTAAATTTTTTAATATCAATTAGAATACAAATCATCCATGACCGTAAATTGAATTGTAATTGGAAATTGCATAAAAGGACCCCCCAAAAAAATCAAAAAAAAAAAACAATTTAAAAAATATTTAAAAATAAGGGCAGTCGGTTGAGCCGGCCTGACAGGCTCGGCTCGGTCCAGACCCAGCCCGACCCAAGCCAGGCCTAAGGCTGGGCCGGGCTCTATCATGGAGCACTCGGGCCGGCCCGAGGCACAACCCGATTAAGATCAAACCGGGCTTGGCCCGGCCCGAAGACCGACCAAGCCCGGTATGCCGACCAGGCCCCGATTGTCATCCTGAACAAGCTTATTTGAAAAGAGAGCGATTCTTTAGTTACGATAAATCCCAATATTCAACTAAGTGAGAATACGGGTTCATTTCATGAGAGAAACACCTTCCTGAATACATAAAATGTAAGAGAACAGCTCAAGCACAAGCTCCAGTTCCATCTTCCTAACGACACACTAGCTTTTGATGGAAAACCAATGAGGTTTTTTTTAGTGCAATTAAAATACACGGGATCTTTTAAGTAAATATGAAATACGAGTGTGATTTTTAGTAATTAGCAACTAAAGATGTTTTGAAAAGTGCGGTATTATCATATTGGGCTTTTTACTAAAAAGCCCCCTTATATTTCGTGGGCAACCCTCATTTGAAAGGAGAGTGATTCTTTAGTTGCGATAAATCTCAATCTTCAATTAAGTGATAATTAATTTGAGTTCTTTTTATGTGAGAAACACCTTTCTAAATAAGTAGAAGGTAAGAGAACAACTCAAACACTGATGATGCCCGATATCGGTGATCTCCCAGATCATGACGTGGCAGATGATGTGTCCCAGAGCATGCAAGAAATGACCTATAGTGTTCGACCAGACCACTCCTATGATTGTCCTATAACGAAGCTGGCTCACCTCCGAGCCCCCTGCACAACTGGCCTCCTCGGCCTCACAGCTCGTCTCTGGGCTACCGCAGAACCAAGATAGCTCGGCTCTCCCGCTCGTCCGTGAGCTCTCCCACCGAGGTCATCTTTCTCGGTCCCCTCGATCGACCAACAGCACCGTCTGTAGGCGTAACCGCCATCCCGCGAATCTCGTCATGTACGAGATCTCCGCCGGCCACATCCCACGTTCCACGCCATCACGATCCCCCATTAACGAGCCTGTCTCTCCATTAATGGGAAGATCCCGCTCATCGCGCGGGCGTGACGTCGGGAGCGTAACTGCCGGCGTGATTCTCGCGTCTGCTGCACCTGCTGTCACCACTACTTAAACCCCTTTTTCAGACGGTCAAGGTAAGCCATTTTGACTCCACTGAGCCGTTACTCTGCTCGGATCTCTAGTCTAACTTGATCGTCGGAGGGTCCTCGGTGGTACAACCATCCCGGGACTTCCTTACAGGTAGCTCGGCAACCACAACCTCAAACCCATTGAGACTCACATGCTTCAGAAGCGACAACCTCCAGATTCAAGCTCAGCCACCCATCGCCGCCATCAGCAGACCAGCGGAAGACAACATCTGAAGGAGATCTACACCTCCATCAAACACAAACTCCAATTCTATCTTCCTAATGGGATGCTAACTTTTGATGGAAAACTAGTTAGGTTTTTTTTATTGCAATTAAAATGTATGAGGGTCTTTTAAGTAAATATAAAGTATGAGGCTAATTTTTAGTAATTAGCAACTAAAGATGTTTTGAAAAGTGTGGTATTATTATATTGGGCTTTTTACTAAAAATCCCTCTTATACTTCGTGGACAACCTCATTTGAAAGGAGAGCGATTATTTAGCTGCGAAAAATCCTAATCTTCAATTAAGTGATAATGCGAGTTCTTTTTATGAGAGAAAAACCGTCCTAAATATCTAGAAGTTAAGAGAATAGCTCAAACACAAGATCCAGTTCTATTTTCCTAATGGGACACTAACTTTTGATGGAAAAGTTGTGCGGTTTTTTTTAGCGCAATTAAAATTCATAAGAGATTTTTTAAGTAAATATGAAATATGAAGGTTTTATTTAGTAATTAGCAAATTAAGTATAAAAATCTTTTTAGTAAAATACCCAAGGGCACTTTTCAAAACATCTTAGATTGTATCAAAATTCAAACATGGCATGCATTGCATTAAAATTATGAACACAGGTACCCCCAAACAATTATTTAAAAAATCAGCTTTTAAATATAGAGCTCAGAAAATTGTGATTTCAAAAAGTTTTAAGGATTCAATACCTGATGGAGGCATTGATCTCCTTCAGATGTTGTCTTCCGTTGATCTGCTGATGGCGGCGATGGGTAGCTGAGATTGGATCTGGAGGCTGTCACTCCTGAGGCGTGTGGATCTCAATGGGTTTGAGGTTGTGGTTGCCGAGCTACCTGCAAGGAAGTCCCGGGGTGGTTGTACCACCGAGGACCCTCCGACGGACAAGTTAGACTGTAGATCCGAGCAGAGTAACGACTTAGTGGAGTCCAAAATGGCTTACCTTGACCGTCTGAAAGAGGGGTTTAAGTAGTGGTGGTGGCAGGTGCAGCAGACGCAAGAATCACGCCGGCCGTTACGCTCCCGACGTCACGCCCGCGCGATGAGCGGGATCTTTCCATTAATAGCGAGACATGCTCGTTAATGGGGGATCGTGATGGCGTGGAACGTGGGACGTGGCCGGTGGATATCTCGCGCGTGGCGAGATTCGCGGGATGGCGGTTGCGCCTGTGAGCGGTGCCGTCGGTCGGTCGATGGGACCAAGGAAGATGACCTCGGCGGGAGAGTTCACGGACGAGCGGGAGAGCCGACGTATCTTGGTTCTGCGGTAGCCCGGAGACGAGCTGTGAGGCCGAGGAGGCCGATTGTGCAGGGGGCTCGGAGGTGAGCCAGCTTCGTTGTAGGACGGTCATAGGAGTGGTCTGGTCGACCACTATAGGTCCTTTCTTGCATGTTCTGGGACACGTCATCTGCCACGTGTCATGATCTGCGAGATCACTGATAACGAGCATCATCATTAGCCCCCCACTCTCGTCTCGACCAGCTGACGAGTCGGGTCGAGAGTGGTCTTCCAGATCACCCGAGGTGAGCCCCTTTTTCGAAGACATCGTCGGGCGTGTCCCCGGGCAATCCGTTGTATTTTCTGGATGGTGCCAGCGAATCAGGACGAGATCTTCTACATTTAAAGAGGGTGCGCCAGATCGTGTGCACTTTGGTGAAGCGACATGCCACGTGTCGGGTGTCGGTTGGCTGATGTGACGTGCTGCAAGCTTCTGGCGTCCGATGGGACGCGGCCAATGTGCTCGCGACAGGTGAAGCGATCGTGGTCGTCGAGCACACTGAAACGTTTTGGCAGGAGTTGACCGTCACCGTTGGATGAGGACGCCAGCTGTATAAATCGAGGGGAGGCCTGATTCGGGGTCTCTCCCTCTTCCCACTTTCCTCATTCTGAGTCTTGTTAGCTCGGCGCTCTCCCTTTTATGTCGGATCTGAGCGTTTTCTCTTCTCGGGGATTTCTTCCCATCAGGTTAGGTGTCTTGCTTCTTCTTCCTTCTGCTTCTTCTCTTTCTGAGTCGAGCCTCTTCTCTCTTTTGGCAGGACAGATGGTTCGATCCCAGACTCTTGGTGCCTTCGGCGCTCAGTCTTGGAGGGGGGACGGCGGTGCGGCCGTGCCTCCGGCTGACTCGAGCTCTACGCCGGATGTGCCCCCGACGGCGGGGCCACCTTCCCCGTCACGAGCTCTTGACGATTGTTCCGGTGGCGGCCAAAGGCATACACGGGTTCCCGACTCTCAGACGAGTGATGCAGGAGAGGGCGAAGATGAGGTTCCTCTCAAGCGGAAAAGGATGGTCTCTCATGCGCCACCGGAGGAGACTTCGGAAGGGACTCCCGTGCAGGAGGGGGACGTCCAGTTCATGGTCCCGTCGGGGCTTTCCGTTGCCGCCAGTCTTCTTGCTGGTATGGAGGAGTTGGCAGGGGGCCAGATGCCACGGGGGACCTTGAGGGCCCAAATGGCTGCTATTGCACAGGAGGCGGTTCAGGTATGCACTCCCTCATGTGTTGATTCGAGCGACCTTTTCTTAGTTTATGTGTCCTTAAGTTTCTTTGCCATTTTTCGCCAGGTCCTTCAGCACTGCGCCCTTGTTACTCGTATAGAAACCGAGGGGGCTATTCGGGCTGCGAGGCCAGCAGAAGAGTCTTCTTCGGAGGTCGAGGGTCTGCGACTCGAGCTGTGTCTGGAGAGGGAGAGGTCGTTCGCCCTCAAAGCCCGATCAGAAGTTGCGGATCTCACCGTTTCGAAGTGCCAGGAGTCTTACCGCCGCCTAAGTGATCCCCACTAAGTCGTTGAGGCGAAGTTGATGGAACTGGTCGATCGCTTTGCAGTCATGAGGAGGGCGAGGGATGCCAGCAAGCGGGATGCCGAGGCGGCGCTTCAGGCGGCGGAGGCCACCGAAGTCCGGGCTAGGAAGGCGGTGACGGATTACAAGGAGTCGGACCAGTTTTATGTCAACCTCGGCGAGGCCTCCGCCCTTGCATGGAATAAAACTCTTGATGCCGTCAAGGAGCACCTTCCGGAGTTCGCCGACGGTGAGCTCCGTGCTCGGGTCCCACTCTCGGTGGTCCCGCCTCCGGCCGATAGCGATGAGGGGAGTGAGGTCTAGGCGGGGCTTGCTGCCTGACATTTTTTGTTTTTCCTCCTCTCTCTTTTGTAAGCCTCCGGGTAATTTGATAAGGCTGGGGAGCCCACAATACCCTTGTAAAGACTTTTGGCTCTGTGAATAATTTTTTTTGTTTTTGCAGTAGTGTTTGTGCTTGCACTTCCCTTTGTTGGTAGACACTTGTATCCACACAGTACTGATTTTATGGTCGACATGTTCCTCATCTAGCGATTACTCGTCGACTTGACTCTGATCATTTGCCGAGTGTGCGAGGACCGGCGGGAAGACGGTATCTCCATGGCCCCGAAGTCAAAGTGTAGATCACTAAGACGTTGATAGACCGGATGCCTCTTGTTAAGTTCATGTTCTTTAGTTGTTGGAGGGGCCGCAATTGGCCAACTAAGGATGGTGCCGAGCGGGGTAGCTGCTCGGTGCCTCTTGGCGAGAGCTTTGATCCTTAGCGCGGGAGGGGCCGTGAGAGGCCTATTAAGGATGGCCGAGCAGGGTAGCTGCTCGGTGCCTCTTGGCAAGGGTTTTGATCCTTAGTTGTTGGAGGGGCCGTGAGAGGCCTACTAAGGATGGCCGAGCAGGGTAGCTGCTCGGTGCCTTTTGGCGAGGGCTTTGATCCTTAAGGATGCCCGAGCGGGGTTGCCGCCCGGTGCCTCTTGGTGAGGGCTTCGATCCCTGGTGTTCTGCTCGTGATAACCGAGCACGGGTCGTGCTAAGCGGTTGCCTCTTGCGATAGCTTTTCATCCTTAGCGTGGGAGGGGCCGTAGGAGGCCTACTAAGGATGGCCGGGTGGGGTTGCCGCCCGGTGCCTCTTGGCGAGGGCTTTGATCCCTGGTGTGTTGCAAGGGATAACCGATCAAGGGTCGTGCTAAGCGGTTGCCTCTTGCGAGGGATTTTGGGTCCTTAAGGATGGCTGAGTAGGGTTGCTGCCCGGTGCCTCTTGGTGAGGGTTTTGATCCCTGGCGTTGTGGGGTAAGGAAGCTACCAGCCGGGGATAGCCGAGCAAGGTAGCTGCAGGGCTGCCTTTTGGTGAGGGCTTTGATCCCTGACGTTGGGGGTAGAGAACTACCGGCCAGGGATAGCCGAGCGAGGTAGCCGCTGGGCTGCCTCTTCGTGAGGGCTTAGATCCTTAGCGCCGGAGGGGCCGTTGGAGGCCTACTAAGGATAGCCGAGCAGGGTAGCCGTTCGGCTGCCTCTAGGTGAGGGCTTAGATCCTTAGCGCCGGAGGGGCTGTTGGAGGCCTGCTAAGGATGGCCGAGCAGCTACGCTGCTCGGCTGCCTCTTGGTGAGGGCTTAGACCACAAAGACAGAACTCTTCTTTTTGCAATGTTCTAATGTTCCCTTCTTGTTATTCGGATGAAAATGACCTTTTAGAAAAATTTACATTGTCTTTGTGAAAGGATAGTTGTACACTCGTAGGTAGTGATTTCACTGGTACAGCTTGAGATTCTCGGCGTTGTAAGGCCGCGGAAACTTGCGCCTGTCCGCGTCCTGTAAGCGGTAGGCTCCGCCGGGAAGTACCTCGGCGACGAGGAAAGGACCGTCCGATTTCGGGGAAAACTTATTCAGCCTGCCTTGATCGCCGAACTCGTTCCACCGTAGGACCAGATCTCCGGTCCTGAAAGAGCGACGCTTGACCCACGTGTTGTAGTATCGGGCAGTTTGCTGTTGATAGGCGGCAACCCTGATCTGAGCCCGGTCTCGCTTCTCCAACAAGATGTCCAGATTGGTCCGTAGTGCCGTGGTGTTTTCTTCGTCGTCTAAGTTCAACCCGATGACTGGGTAACCCGATCTCCGCTGGGACCATTGCTTCGGTCCCGTAGTAGAGCCTGAAAGGGGTTTTCCCGGTCGGGGTCTTCTTTGACGTGCGCAAGGCCCACAAGACCCGGGGAAGCTCCTCGACCCAACTGCCTTGGCGTCCTTCCAGGCGGGTCCGGAGACCTCGGAGGACGTCCCGGTTAGCAACTTCGGCCTGCCCGTTGCATTGGGGATGTGCGACCGCGGAAAACTTCATGAGGATATGGTACTCATTGCAGAAACCCTTCACTTTCTCATTTTCGAAGTTCGTCCCGTGGTCGGTGATGATACACCTCGGGATTTCGAAGCGGAGTATCAGGTTGTTCTGCAGGAACTTGATGGTCGTGGCGGCATCCGGCTTCCTGATGGAGACGACTTCGACCCACTTCGTGAAGCAGTCTACTGCGACGAGGATATACCTGTGCCCGCCCGTACCAGTCGGGAACTGGCCTATCATATCCAATCCCCACTGGGCAAACGGCTACGGGGAGGTTAAAGCGGTCAGCTCGGTAGCCGGAAGGAGAGGTATGCTTCCATGGAGCTGGCAACTTTTGCATCTCCCCGTGAATAGTTGGTCAGTAGTACCCCTGGAGCAACGCCTTCTGGATTAAGGTTCGGGCCCCTTCGTGTGCGCCGCCGACCCCCTCATGGATTTCACGGAGGACGTAGTCGGCTTCGTGGGGGTCGAAGCACCGGAGCAGGGGCTGGGTGAAGGATTTCTTGTAAAGGTTCCCATTGCTCCAGACGAAGTGACGGGCTTTGGCTCGGAGAAGGCGGGCTGCTCCCCGATTTCTGGGAGCGTACCATCTCGTAGGAATTCCACGAGGGGCTTCCTCTAGTCTTGGTCGCCTTCCTGCGCTGCATATACATGAAGCATCATCGCCCCGTCTTCCACGCTGGGCCGTGACAAGGTCTCGAAGAGGATATATCGCTTGTTGTTGGCCGAGTAGGATGCAGCCAGTTTGCTCAGGGCGTCGGCTTGGGCATTGAGCTGCCTGGGTATTTTCTCTACCTGGACCTCGTCGAAGTTCTTCCGAAGTTTTATTACCTCGACCAAGTACTTCACCATTAGAGGTTCCCGAGCCTCGAAGTGACCGGTCACTTGGCCAACAACTATGGCTGAGTCACTGCGGATTCGAATTGTTCTTAGCCCCAGCCCGGAGGCCATGCGCAGTCCGGCCAGCAGGGCCTCATACTCCGCCGCATTGTTTGAGGCCTTGAATCCGAGCTTTAGTGAGCACTCCATTTCTGCCTCGTTCGGGCCCCGAATGATGAGGCCGACGCCACAGCCTTTCTCGGTTGAGGACCCGTTGTTCTTCTCCGAATACAGAGACGAGACCGCGCAGGTCCGTCTTGCCTGAATTTAGGGGCAGATGCTCATTGGTGCTATCCGTCCACCTTTCCGAAGATGCCAAGTTGATTTATGACACCATGTATCGAAAGTTTAAACGGATGCGACCGATGTAGCAGACTTCGTCAGATTCCCCCTCGTTGAGGGGTTTTTGATTGTGGGGGCGTTCTTCCCTGCAAGCGCAAGCCCCTGCAGTTAATTACGCTACTGTATCGCGGTAACCACTTTCTTCTTCTCTAGATGGTCACTTCGTGTCGTGTGTGTTTGTTTTGTTTTTGGTTGTCCGTGAATTGTATACGGAGACTAATTTATGTTGTCGCCCATAGGGCGTAGATTAGTCCAAATCCGTATCTTATTAGATTTGGGTTTGGGGTTGGGTTTAAGGATGCGTTAGTCTCATTTGAGATTAAGATCAACTTAAACGTTTGTTAAGGATACGTTAGTCTAATCTTAGACTAAGATCAACTTAACAATTTGTTAAGGATACATTAGTCTAATTTTAGACTAAGATCTACTTAACAGGATCATTTAGATCCGACAAAAGAGCATTTGGGCTCTATTGTTTTAGTTTAAGGACTTTGCGGTCCAACATTAGTTTAAGGACATTACGGTCCAACATTAGTTTAAGGACATTACGGTCCATGAGTTTAAGGACCCCAGAGTCCGAGGTTAAGGACATCATAGTCCATGGGTTTAAGGACCCCACAGTCCGTAGTTTAAAGACGTCATAGTCTATAAAGTTTAACGACCCCACAGTCCATGGAATGATTGGTTATCGGGACCCGCCACCTCTCTGAAGACGTTGAAGGATTACAACGACAAATATCAAAAGAGTGAAGAGATATACCCTTGAACCAATGTTGATTGGGAAATCTGTAGTCCAATTTGGGACTAAGATTAATTAATTATATTATGAGCACATGGGCTCAGTTAAATCTGAATTGAGGACTTATGGACAACTTGGGCTAAGTCCAATTAGGTTTAAAATGTTGGACCTTTGTTTGGACTGTTGAACATTTGTCTGGGTTCAGCCCCCCATTATTTAGCAATGCTAGACATGAGTCTGGGTTCTGACTGCATTTTGTCTTTGGCTGAGCACTAACCATTCATTATAGCTCTGGACTTTACTTTGCATATCATATGAACTGATCAGTTTTGAGGTTCAGTTGAAGGGGAGACTTGCCTCTGGAAAATTTAGCCAATTTGGGATAAGATTGGTTTGAAAACAGTGTTAAACACTAGCACACATCTGGCGGTCACGTGTTCCCACGTGATGCATTTAAAATAGTGTTAAACACTAGGGATGAAATGCTTAAAATAGTGTTAAACACTAGAAAAATGGGGCGCTCATGTGAGGACACGTGAAGCGCCCTAGGACTGGGCCAAGCTTCCTTTATTTTACTCTTAAAATCTGCAAATAAGTGTTAAACACTTAGTCTTTGTAATCATCACGTGTGGACACGTGATAGTGCCCATGTATTGGGTATTAATTCCTCTGTTTTCCCTCATTAACCCTTTTTAAAAAGGTGTTTGTCAGGTGTTCAGTTGATAACACCGCACATTTGTATTACATTTTCCCTACCATTTTCATATTAAAAAAGGACTTTATTATGATATATTATGCATATGAGGGTTTATGTGTAAAGACACCATTTTCCATGTGTTAATATATTTTAATTAGTATTTGGTAGGAAAGTGTATGCAAATAAATCCATTGACCAAATCCTAGTAGAAATAAGCCTACTAAATATTATTTGAGATTATTGTGCAGAATTTTCCAAGTTGTTATGCAGAATTTATCAAGCAAATCAAGTTGTTGAAGAAAACTTGCCAAATTAAGAAGCAAAACTTGGAGACCAAGTCTGGAAGCAACCGAGAGAAGATTTCTGAATTATGAAGGTGCCTAGGATTGCCACATGTCACAATCACAAAGCCCAAGAAAACTCATTAAGAGATCTCCACCATTGGCCGCGGAACCGCGGCCAAACCCCCCTGTTGGCCGCGGATCAGCGGTATTCTAGAGGGATCATTTGCTAAAACTTTGGGAGATGAATCTATGTTATATTTTACCAAGTTTTCAACCAAAAGATTCTGGCTTTGCACTATAGAAGGGCACCGAGAGCTTCTTGGAAAAGTTATCAAGCCGAAGAGATCACGAAGCCCCAAACGCTCACGCATCCAGGCTGATCATCAACTGTTCGTCTACCTCCTTAGGAAAGATCGAGAAGCAACTAGTTTTGTAATCATTTTCTACGGAATAAAGTGTAGATTGTTCAAGTTGATTAATAAAGGTAGTTATTTTATTTAATTCTTTTGCATTTTACATTATGTTTTCCCTCTCTGTCCTTTCATCTTCTTCTCCCAACATGCGCGAGTAATTCTCCGCTTGTTAGGGTTCGTAGGATTAGGGTAGGCTAATGGACGATAAACATCCCTAAACCCTTTTTAAGTCCTATAAAGTTTATGAACTTTATCAAAAGAATCATTAACATCCTAATCGGGCGCGCCAACAATTCTTTGCTAGTTCCGACCGCGATTAGAAATTAGATTAATGATTGTTTTGGTAAAGGCTAGATTTGAACGGAGTTCCGTGTCGAGATAAGGGTTAAGAGTGGGATTCCTTTTCCCTCCAGAAATCCTAATCTACACGCATCACCGTCGTTCTAGTTTTAAATCTATTAATGGATAAAAAGGGTAACTTTTAATTAATCGTCCATGACTACTAAATCCTAACGAACCCTACAAGCCTTCTTATTATATTATCTAAATCTCTAAAATAATCTAGATCTATATTTTTGCATTCTTACTTAACGTAGATCTAGAAACTTTTCACAAAACTCTTTATTCCTCCTCTCTTTCAACACATCTAAAGTAAGAGCAAAAGGTTCCACGTTTCCCTGAGGACGACCCGTACTCATCTCGGTCTAGCTACACGCGACACCGTTCTGATTGCGGTTAAACTACAAACACACTTCTTCGATTCAATCAAAAGGCGCCTTTGCTGGGAAACGTGCGTAATTTCTTATTCTTGCTATTTGTGTTGAATTCTTAGACGATTCATATCATTATTAAAACAAAACTGCAAATTGCATATTTAACGATTTGTGTGTGAATTTTGCGAGGGAATCTGGAGTCACGGACTTGAGGAAACAGGAGATCTAGGGTTTCACACTTCTCTGGTATCTTTCTTAACTCCTTCTCTCTCCTCTAAAATACAATAAAATCTATTTTCTGCAGGATTCTTTGCAAAATTGCGCCGCTCAAAAAAAAATCTTTTTGCAAAAGTTTTGTGATCGGTTTTGTTTTGCATATTTAATACGGACTCTAAGGGGCAAAGACCAAATCAAGATTAGGTGGGGATTTCATCACCCTTCCTAAGCCCCACAAATCACAAACCGAGCATATAGATCAACCCTTCATTAATTTAAAAAATATGTAGACCAGACTCTAAGGACTGTCGCGCTCAATAAGGACAGAGGAAGGTCGTGGGTAATCTATCGTTTATCTGCATTATTTTTGTAGTGCCTAGACAAGTGTGTCAAAGGCTAGTGGTTATTAATTAGGCCCACGACGTGGTTCCTTCCCACTTACCTGGCACTTACCTGGCTACAAGAGTAGTACGGAGGCGGTAGAGGATTTATCCTGCGGCTTGTCCTTTGGAAGTCTAGGAGCGGTCTAGAGACTGGACCTAGGTGACCTTAGTTCTAGGGTTGCTTGTGCATCTTAGGGAGATTTGTCTTGGGTCCCACTTTTTCAAAACAAGCCAATTTTAAATCACACACACGCTGCCACTTGCACTAAACCCGCTTAGTGCATGCTCGGCTGGACACGGGATCCTAGTGTCCGTCTTGTCCGCGTTCCTGCTATCGACGCCGAAGTCGGTACTTCTTCATCTTCTTTTCCCCCACCACATACCACATCAACCGTGATGGAAGGCACTCCATCTAATTATAACACCACGCTGCCACCGCCCGTAGGTGCGCAGAATCCACCGCGCATCTCTCTCCATGAGAGATGCTATCCTATCCGTGGTCCTCTTCCCACTTGTCTATCTCTTCCACCACCTAACGGGGATAATTTTGAAATTAAACCCCACTACATCAATCTGCTGCCCAAATTTCACGGGCTTGAGTCGGAAGACGCGTACGTTTTCATCACCAAATTCGAAAACGTATGCGCAATGATGGGTACTTCACAATTGACTTTAGATGCTATGCGCTTACGTCTTCTCCCATTCACACTGTGCGACTTGGCAGAAAAACGGCTTTACAATACTGCCGCACACTCTATCACTAATTGGGATGAATTCGTCATAGCATTTCTTAAGAAGTTTTACCCAAACCATAAGACTGCACGTGTTAGGAGCGAGATCAACCAGTTCACCCAGCTTCCCAATGAACCATTTTGGAAGTGCTTTGAACGTTTCAAAGATCTGCTTGTCCAATGTCCTCATCATGGAATCAATAGATGGGATTTATGTCGGATTATATATGAAGGCATTAATCCAGCGACAAAGCAGATGCTTGAAACAAATTGTCAATGCAATTTCATGTCTAAAGACGACGGTGAAGCTTGGAAATATCTAGAAGACCTTGCTGAACACACTTTGCAGTGGGAAAGCGTAAGACCACCTTCTTCTAAGGGAAGTATTCATCAGCTCGATATTTCCATCGCAGTAAAAGCCGAAATGGCAGCGATACAGAAGAAACTCGACGCTATTGAGAACAAATTCTCATCATTCTCCCTAAATCAGGTTACGCTTCCTAAGACCGTCTGTGGTTGCTGTTCGGATCCTTCACACTTAACGGAAGAATGTCCTATGAATGCATCGTTTCAAGCTAATGCTGCTTTTCAGCAGCGACCTAGAAACGACCCTTATTCTTCCACGTACAATCAAGGATGGAGGAATCATCCTAACTTTGCTTGGAATCAAAACCAACAAAGCAATTATCAAAGACCTCCTCCACAGCAACCACAACCACAGAATCAGCCCCCCTTTCAGTCACAGAATTTCCAAAATCTGGCCAACATTTCTACACCACAAGTGGCCGGTACTGACAACTCACTTGCACAAACTTTGGATATGTTCATGAAACAATCCATGCAATTTTCGGCTGAGATGAAGTCTTCTATTGATACCCTAACGAAAAACTCCTCCTCCCATGGTGAGAGTATTAAATCAATAGAAAACCAAATCGCACAGTTAAACGCCGCAATGAGTGCGAGAGAAAAAGGGAAACTCCCATCTCAACCCATACCTAATCCTGGCCACTCACAAAGTTATAATGTGAGTGCTGTTACCACGTTGAGATCGGGAAAAGTGCTGAATAACCGAGTGGGTGAGCAATGTGATGATAGTGACACCAATGATACCCCAGCTTCTTCTTCTTCCCCTAATTCGTCTAGTCTCCCACCTTCACCCGAGCCCATTCTCCGTTCTCCCCAAGGCTCGAACCCTTCGCCCATTTCGCCAAATCTATCTAAGTCGATTCCCACTCCAGTTTTGGGATCGAATCTGTCCCCACAGTCTTCTCCACAAACGTTGGACCCAAAACTTATTGATCAAGCACCTTATCCAAACAGGTTAAGGGGCAACAGACCAAGTCCACAAATGGAGAAGATTGTGGAAATTTTTAAGCAAGTTAACATAAACATTCCTCTCCTAGATGCTATTCAACAAGTTCCGTCATATGCAAAAATCTTAAAGGACTTGTGCACTAGGAAGAGAAAAGTTCAAGTACCTAAAAAAGTTTTCCTTGCGAGTAATGTGAGCACTGCTTTTACACAACAACTACCCAAGAAACGAAAGGACCCCGGAAGTCCTACAATTTCTATTTCTATTGGGGATAAAAATATCAATCGTGCTCTACTCGATTTAGGTGCTAGTGTTAACTTGCTTCCGTATTCTGTTTATGAGCAATTAGGGATCGGAGAGTTAAAGCATGCGCATTGCACTCTTCAGATGGCTGATCGATCTATCACCCAACCAAGGGGTGAGCTAGAGGATATGTTAATCAAAGTCGGGGAATTCATATTCCCTGTGGACTTTATCGTTATAGATACACAACCTGTGGCAAACCCACGCAATCAAATCCCGGTGATACTCGGTCGACCCTTTTTGGCCACTTCCAACGCAGTAATCAATTGTAGAAACGGCTCTATGACCCTATCCTTTGGAAAGAAGTCAATTGAGCTTAACATTTACAAGTTGGGAAGTGAACCCTCCGAACCCTATGCTCATGTGTGTTCTGTCGAATTAATGGATGTCGACAGCAGCGAATTTGATCAACCTCATGATATTGACTCTTTTCATATGTTGTTGTTTGACCCAACCATGTACTCTTCCACCGAGTTGTCCGGATCAACATCTAACACTGATGAGGAACTTTTTATAGAGTCTGACGATCACCCTATTTTTTCTGATGACATTATTCTTCGGGGTATCGACGAAAGCTTTGAGGAAATTTTCGCTGATGAACTCGCATTTTTACAAGACACGGGTGTTGAGATGAATCAACTCCAAGATAAAGAAATTGAGCCTCCACCCCTTCTTCTGGACAATCATGATAATGCGAGTAATCCATCATTACTATCACTGTGTCGTCTCTCCAAATTGAGACGCAATCCTTTTCCATTACACCTCTTATCACCTCCCCACTTCTTCACGTCGAAAGGTGACATGTTCTTCCACCAACCTTGGTGCTTCATCGATAAAATTTTTGAACGGTTGGTGTTGACCTTCGGTCTTTGCAAAGCTTGGCATTGACCAATAACCTTGACCCCCTCTTGTGATTTTAAAAAAGATTAAAACTGTTTAACTCAAGTTTTGGGGGGGGGGGGTATATTTTGGCTCTTGAAAGAAAATGATTTTTACAAAATTGTGAGCCTAAAATAAGTTTGGGGGAGGATTTTCACTTTCATATATTCTTGCCCCCATTAATAATTTCCTCCCAAGTCTACAGGTTTTTGAGCTTAACGGATGACATCAGTGAGGACACTGCTGTAAACAGGTTTGGGGGAAGTTTGTGCTTATTTACACATCAATTTGCATCATATTTTGCATAAGCACAACATTTTCAAAAATTTAAAAAAAAAAAAAATTCTTTTATAACAAAAGAGTAGAAAATGAAAAATTACATCCAAAAGATAGGAATAGTTTAAGAAAACCAAGAAAATTAGAAGTTTTCTTAAACGAACTGGTAATAAGTAGTTATGAGCCGTTGTCCCAAGGGTTAGTAAGATGAAAGAAGTCACTAATCTGAGGATAAAATAAGTCTGAAAAATAGTTTCTATTCTGGAAGCCAAACATTTGAATGTTGATACCCTACTATATGTACTTACACACGTCTTGAAACTCGGGATAGTAGAGAATACCTTGAAATACTCTTGTCTAAAAGCCAAAGTATGAAGGAAATGAAAAAAAAAATGAAGAAAATATAAAAATGGTGAAAAAAAATGAACACTGGTTTTGTTATCGCCAAGGCAGCAATAAAAAAATATAGCGAGGGTGCCTCTTCACCTAGTGCCTTAAGGCCAACTGGTCTGGGAGTCACTGCTAAACCTTAGGTGGTGCAAGACGAGGAAAAGATTATCACCGAATCAACAAGCACATGAGTAATCGGTCGGTTAGTGCCTCAAGAAGTATTAACGGTCGCATGAAAATGTGTGAGCAAATCTTAATATTCATTAAATTAAAAAGTACTGAGGTAGATGGACAAGAGTATGATAGCTTGAAATGAATTCTCTGAGTGTATGGGTGTCTATTACACACACATAGGGGTATATGATCAATGTTTGGATGAAAGGTAGGAATGAAGAATAAAGACGATGTTTTATTGAGGGATGATGTGATTTTTAACATCTTTTCATGGCTATTAAGATAGGGTTCATGACAACTGAAAAGCTAGTGTAGTTGGAAACTCTTATTTTCAAAGTCTTTCTTTTATGGTTCTTATCTTTATATGTAAATTTCACCATCTCTCTTTTGTTATAGGATTTTGTGGGTGTAATCCGCTGAAAACCCTCAGGAGACAACACTTCTCTTACTAGGGACACCTAGAGGTTTAACGGCTTGTTGCACGTGCTCAGTGCAATCGTGTTGCCTACGAAAGTGTGCTTAGTTTTCTCCTTTCTTTTTCTCCTCTTAAATAAACTAGTTTGCTCGGGACGATCAAAGATAAGTTTGGGGGTATTTGTTCAGTTGATAAAACTGCACATTTGTATTACATTTTTCCTACCATTTTCATATTAAAAAAATGACTTTATTATGATATATTATACATATGAGGGTTTATGTGTAAAGACACCATTTTCCATGTGTTAATATATTTTAATTAGTATTTGGTAGGAAAGTGTATGCAAATAAATCCATTGACCAAATCCTAGTAGAAATAAGCCTACTAAATATTATTTGAGATTATTTTGCAGAATTTTCCAAGTTGTTATGCAGAATTTATCAAGCAAATCAAGTTGTTGAAGAAAACTTGCCAAATTAAGAAGCAAAACTTGGAGACCAAGTCTGGAAGCAACCGAGAGAAGATTTCTGAATTATGAAGATACCTAGGATTGCCACATGTCACAATCACAAAGCCCAAGAAAACTCATCAAGAGATCTCCACCATTAGCCGCGGAACCGCGGCCAAACCCCCCTGTTGGCCGCGGATCAGCGGCATTCTAGAGGGATCATTTGCTAAAAATTTGGGAGATGAATCTATGTTATATTTTACCAAGTTTTCAACCAAAAGATTCTGGCTTTGCATTATAAAAGGGCACCGAGAGCCTCTTGGAAAAGTTATCAAGCCGAAGAGATCACGAAGCCCCAGACGCTCACGCATCCAGGCTGATCATCAACTGTTCGTCTACCTCCTTAGGAAAGATCGAGAAGCAACTAGTTTTGTAATCATTTTCTACGGAATAAAGTGTAGATTGTTCAAGTTGATTAATAAAGGTAGTTATTTTATTTAATTATTTTGCATTTTACATTATGTTTTCCCTCTCTGTCCTTTCATCTTCTTCTCCCAACATGCGCGAGTAATTTTCCGCTTGTTAGGGTTTGTAGGATTAGGGTAGGCTAATGGACGATAAACATCCCTAAACCCTTTTTAAGTCCTATAAAGTTTATGAACTTTATCAAAAGAATCATTAACATCCTAATCGGGCGCGCCAACAATTCTTTGCTAGTTCCGACCGCGATTAGAGATTAGATTAATGATTGTTTTGGTAAAGGCTAGATTTGAACGGAGTTCCGTGTCGAGATAAGGGTTAAGAGTGGGATTCCTTTTCCCTCCAGAAATCCTAATCTACACGCATCACCGTCGTTCTAGTTTTAAATCTATTAATGGATAAAAAGGGTAACTTTTAATTAATCGTCCATGACTACTAAATCCTAACG
Source organism: Agapanthus africanus (assembly GCA_030015575.1). NCBI lineage: Eukaryota > Viridiplantae > Streptophyta > Magnoliopsida > Asparagales > Amaryllidaceae > Agapanthus > Agapanthus africanus. The sequence goes on from CM057337.1 coordinate 999,337,783, forward strand.
AACCCTACAAGCCTTCTTATTATATTATCTAAATCTCTAAAATAATCTAGATCTATATTTTTGCATTCTTGCTTAACGTAGATCTAGAAACTTTTCACAAAACTCTTTATTCCTCCTCTCTTTCAACACATCTAAAGTAAGAGTAAAAGGTTCCACGTTTCCCTGAGGACGACCCGTACTCATCTCGGTCTAGCTACACGCGACACCTTCTGATTGCGGTTAAACTACAAACACACTTTTTCGATTCAATCATCAGGTGTCACATGGGGACACGTGAGGCGCCATAAATTAGTACCGCCTTTGGATTTATTCCTTTTTGTTTTGAGGGTCACGTGTGAGCACGTGAGGCATTGCCTCCAAGCTTGTTCTTTCTCATTTTGAGGAGTCTATTTAAGGGTCACATGGGGACACGTGACCATGTCTCATTCGTTCTTGCTGATCATTGAATGGAGAGTCACGTGTTGCCACATGATCAGGTTTAAGTCCCTTGTTTGAGAATTAAATTCTTTGTAGGGTTAAACCCTAATTTTGTTTAGAGGAATTAAATTCCTATGTACATGGAAGAATTAAATTCTTTAAACCCAACTCTTCCTCTAAGTTTTAGATCTGCATGGCAGAATCTCCCCGATGAGAATTAAATTCTCAACTTATGGGGAGATCTGCTTCTGCAGATCTTCAACCATGAAGAAGAACTAAGTTCTTGTTTTAAGCGTTAAACCCTGTCTCTGTTGGAGGAATTAAATTCCTAAGTATTTGGAAGAATTAAATTCCTTAGCATTTGGAAGAATTAAATTCTTTAAACTCAATTCTCCCTCTAGGTTTTGGATCTGCATGGCAGAATCTCCTCGATGAGAATTAAATTCTCAACTTATGGGGAGATCTGCTTCTGCAGATCTTCAACCAAAGGAAAAACTAAGTTCTTATTCAGAAGAGTTAAACTCTTAGTTTGAGAATTAAATTCTCTTTTTTCTTTTGTGGGAGCTTATAGGATGATCTCTCACCTAGGATTTCTTTCTTTTCTCAAGAAACCTTCTTTTTTCTCTGGAGAATTAAATTCTTTTTTCTTTTTTCTCTCTCTGTTGTTGTATCTCTTCCTCTTGTTCTCTGTCTCCCTTTTTTCTTCCCCCTTGGTTCTTATTTATAGGAGAAAGAAAAGAATCAGTTTATTTAGTCAATCTTTCGTTGAAAGATTTTAATTGATTTTGTAACCAACATGATGTTTTATATCACTCGGTGAATTTTATTCACCATTGGATTTTTAATCCAAAAAATATTTTGTCTGTTATTCCTGGCAAATTTCAGGGAAATCTTTCCTTGTATAGAATCTTTCTATAAATTGGTGATTTTTAATCACCATTGGATTTTTAATCTAACGGTGCTCCACTTTACAGAGCACAATCTTTTTTGTTTGAAAAGATTTAGAGAAATGTTTTTCCAGTTAGGGTTCTCGATTCCCTCTTAATTAGAATTTAATTTTATTAGTTCAGAAGGCTTAAGAGCCTGTCACGTGTTGGCACGTGACCTTCTGATTGACCATTTAATTAGAATTTAATTCTATTATTTCAGAGATCTTATGATCCCATCACGTGTTGACACGTGACCCCTTGATTAAGCATTTTAACCAGAATTTAATTCTGTTGTTTTAAAGAGCTCAGGAATTATCACGTGTCAATACGTGACCCTTGGTCACGTGTGGGCACGTGATGCCCCATTGGGGTTTTTCCCTGTTGTTTTATTATACGTTTTCCAGTAGGTTTAAAGGCCCATCACGTGTGGGCACGTGACCCCATTTGAAGTTGTGTATCTCAGCGCCTATAACTTTGCCCATAGAAGGTCACGTGTCCCCACGTGATCCCCGATCACGTGTGGACACGTGATCCTTCTCTTGTGTATTTTTTTGCTGCTTTATTCAGTTTCCATGAGGGAACAAATGCCCCCACAGCGTTGTTCTCACGTGTTTGCACGTGAGTGCAACGCTGCCATCTTTTGTGGCCGTTGGATCTGCCTAGGGAAGGGGGTAGATGAACCGTTTCCCATCACATCTTATAAATGCAGGGGTCTCTTCAGAAGCGCCTCCACTCTTTCATCTTCTTCTTTGTTCATTTTCCTTTGAAAATTTAATTCTCTTTCTCAGAGCTTAGTTCTCAGTTCCAAAAATTTTCAGAGTTTAACTCTGTCAACAAAAGATTTCCTTTTTCAGGTAAGAATCTTGAACGGACGACGAACTTCTTGTAGAAATTTTCTTTGGATTTTAAATCCAAACCAAGGGTTTTTCCCTTTAACAAGAATCCATCTTTCCAAGTTCTTAAAAAAATGTCCAATCTTTAAATAATAAACCTCTTTTGATAGGGTTTCTCTGATCTTAGGGGATTGATGATGATACTTGTCCTTCCTCTGGAATTTAATTCCATTTCAAAGAGCTTTAGCTCTGAAAATTTTTCTGGGAATTTAATTCCTCTGTTCAAAAGGAATTTAATTCCTTTAAAGAACTTAGTTATTAAAAGAAGACTTCTTGGGATATTTCATCCTGAGTTGTTCTTGCAGAGATCCTTCTCGATTTGCACAGAATTCCTGTAATGGGTTTTCCCCTCGGGGGAATGTGTAGAGTCATTTGAATTTATTGGGAATCTTCCTTTTGTCCCCATGATGATTGCTCAGCATCATCATTAGTGAGCCGCCATATTGATTTTGTGGGGCCCATGTGTTTTGTAACCAATGGTCCCATAAAAATAAGTTGTTTGTCGCGTTCTTCCACTATCTTCTTATATATATATATTTATAAGTATATATACACGTGTGGGCTTCACTAACAGTTCCTCCTTCCTTTATTTCAGGTACAATGGTTTCTGTTTCATATTTCCCTTTCACCCGCTCGGAGGCTGCCTTTCCTCAGTCACTGTCTGACGAAGAGGTGACGGCGATGATTAGAGCTCATGACCTTGATTACACCAATTTACTTTTATGGGGGACCTGGTACGGTCATATCATCCGTGGTCGTCGAAGCTTTCTTTGCGAGGTACCAACGGAGCCTATCCGTCCATTCTTGCCGATGGACCGTTCGCGGATTGCTTTTGCTGTGGAGGTGGCAAATTGGACCCCTACCGGCCGGCTCGAACTGTCGACAATTGGGATACCAAATCAGCCTGTGCCGGCCATAGACATCTTGGAGCGTCGTATCTGCCAAAGAGAAGCCTAGCCTTGGGGACAAGTTTACAAGATAGGGCTTACCCCTCGCCATCCCACGGGCTACCTTCTTTGGGCTCGTTACATCTTGTCCGCTCATCGTGCGCGACTGCAGAGGGTCGGGCTTTACCAAGCGGTGTATGCGTCCCTCTTCCATTATCAATCTCCCCATGTATGGTGGGTTAAAACTTTCCTAAATCAATGGAATCTTCCCACCAATACTTTCTTGTTAGGGGACCGCGAAGTTTCGATCTCTTTGGAAGAGTTTCGTGAGATCTCGGGTTTACCGATCAGGGGAGCGCCTTATGAAGAATTGTTGCACCCTGACGAGTATGTTTTTGACACTATGCCCGCTATGCTTGACGGCTTTTCGACTGAAAATGCCGTTCGCCACAAGTACCCGAGTTTAATTAAGATGCTGGGGATTTTTGAGAAGCTGTTCACGGAATCAGAAGAACATGGCGTCACTTTCAAAATCTTTATTACCTGCTTTCTTCGTAGAGACGTTCTATCAAAGGCGGCTCCGAAGTTCGCGAATATCAACGACCCCTTCGGGTTTTGTAACATTTCAGAAAAATAAAATATTATTTTTGGGAATTTTTATAATTTAATATTAATTTTAATGAATATTTTAATATTTCGGTATAATTAAATACCGATAAATTAGAAAAATATAGAAATTACTAAAAAGAGGATGTTTTATGTGAATTATGCAAATTTTAAGTTTTTATGATTAATTTGACACTAATTTTGTGCTAATCGCGATTAAAAATCGCTAATCGGATTTTAAGCGGGTTTTGTGCAAAACATGCACCATATCATTTCACACTTGTGTTACATTTTCTACCATGGTTTCATTTGTGTTTCCTAGTCAGATTTTAAAAGAATGAGAAGATAAAAGAAAATAAATGAGAATATTAAACAATGGTGCATAGTGTAAGGTATGGGTGAGAGAGAATGAGGTGAGGGGGGGGGTCAAACCTTGGTCTTGGCTTTATTTCATTCACCATTTTCATCCCTAACCTCTCTCTCTTCAGCTCATGGCAGCACCTCCTCCCTCCCCATCTTCAAACCCCCACTTCATCACAAAAAATCTATCAAAGTCCATCCTCATTTCACAAAAGTTATGCACAAGCTTATAAGCTACCTTATGGACCAAGAAAAATTTGCTTTTGGCGCTGTAGAGGATTCATGGGAGCTAAATGAGGTAACTCTTTCACAATTAGTGTAGTGTTTCAAGTGCTTAAGCCTCATGTCAAGTTTAAAATCGTTTTGGCGAAGTTTAGCGATGTTTGAAATCTCAAGTTGGGAATTAGGGTTTGATTTGAGTAGAGATGGTGTAATTGAGCCTTAGGGATGACCGTAGACCCCCTTAGATGTTAGAAACCCCGAACCAAACACAATACCAAACCTGAAACGAAAAACTGAAACTTTGCATATCAGTTTTGTGAGTGTATAAGGCGTGCAGGGAAATCTGGAATGAACCGGGGCATTTACGAGATAAATAAACAACTTCAGGAGCTTAGATTGACTACCAGGAGACCACCCTACTAATACGAGACGATTCCACCCTACCAAAACCGAGGAGGCCGGTTTTACTGGGTATGTGGCCGGCCATGGGGTGGGGGTTAGGGCCCAGGTTGCTTCAGTAGGTCATATGTACCCTATACATCACCCCAGAGTTGTTTGCATACCTTGTTTTCACTTGAGACGAAATCTGGGACCACTTTTCTGGGTTGCTTCCATGTGTTTCATGATGTATATGAATTTAAGTTCTGATATTTGTGTTGTACTCGGTCACTTGACGTTTGTATGTCTACCCCGAGTGTTATTGGGTTGAGTTGCGAGATGCAAACTATAGGTTCTAACCTATAGGCTTTTAAGCGTGTCGTTTTGGTTTTCATGTGTCGTTTTGGTTTTCGTGTGTCGTTTTGGTTTTCGTGTGTCGTTTTGGTTTCGATTTGGTTCTAATGCGATGCGTGTGACATGTAGGTACCCCCACGACGATTCGAGACGATGAAGAGGATGATGGCGACATCAATATCGGCAAGCAAGACGCAAGGTGAATAGATTATATCTATGGGGGAAGTCGGGTGGATAGCGTATAGCACCCCCGCAGTTCGATATTTAGTATACTATGTGTGTGTGTGTGTGTGTTTATATATATATATATGATAGCGTTATGTGTGACATGGATATTCTAGATGTGATTAGGAGTACTATGGTTAGATTAGGGTTTTTAGAAGTATAGCTTCTTAGTTGCGAACCCTAGAATAGGTTTACACACACATGCTTACTTGTTATACTTATACCTGGATGATGAGGATAGTCGATGATATTTGGAGATGAGTCGATGGGATTGGGCATAGTGCCATGAGATCGGTGATATGATGTGGTTCGTATTTGGGATACGACATGAGATTTTAGCGGGCCTTTGGACGTGTGTTTTACACACACATTTATATTTACATAGATGGTATTGGTTTGTACTAGACTTAGATCAGTACCCCAATTCATGAGATATGATGATAAAGATACCAGTTAATTGATGAGATAAATGTGATATTGACCCGTACCCAGATTTGGGATGCCGTACGATGATTTGCCGTACGAGCTCTATTTGATGATAAGATCTGCACTCATGACTCGAAGATGTCATGTGATATTGTATCGTACGGGTTACCATTGAGGCGGGATCACCGACTATTATATGTATATATATATATGTATCGACTCAGATTTAGGTGGTTTCCATACCCCTCCCGATTAACTTGTTAGTTAGATTTGTAGTTTGCTTAGTTGATGTTAGGCTAGACCCGAGTCATACCTATTTCAAAACTAACGAATCGGGAGTATTTTAAAGACATGTAAAGGGACTCTACGGATATTTTCAAAAGACACATCCTTTCTTAAAAACACCGTAACCCTTATTTTACTAAAAACCCCGGTTCGTCTTATTTCAAATGGCATAACTGTATGACATTTTTATATTGATGTAGATTCTTCACTGTTGTGTTTATTAGTCGATTTCTGCATATTCTTGCTATTCGCATCGCATTGCATGTGCAAATGTGTTATTGTTATATCAAAACCATGTTGTTAGGACACCGGCACCATTATCGATGATGCATATGTTCCACGTATACCTTCTTGCCGCTCACATACTTCATCATCGATAATTTCCATGTCACTACACTGTAGGATTGTTGCATTCAGGATATGACCAATACTTGCATACATAAGTATTTGCACACGCATAGATGATTCTGGCTTGATTAGAGATTTGGGAACCGCAAGGTATATCTTAAAACTGTATTCATTTTAAAAGAGCGGTTTCCCTCAATATGTGCATATTACTATTCCATGTTGCATGATATACTGATATGCTTACATTTCTTTTATATGTCGCATACATCATGCTTTTTGATTGTACGCATTGAGATATGTTGTTTCCATGATATTTCTGGATTTGGGAACCGTGGGTATTTCAAAAGAGAGTATGTATTGTTTTAAAAACCTGGTTACCTTTGATATGATATTTCAGTGCGTCCACCATGTATTTTCTCGGTTCTGAGAGCGACATGTGAAACCCGATTCGAGGAGGCGGATGAGGCCGATTGCGGGTACATGGTGGACCCGGTATGGTACCCCGGGGCGAGAACGGATCTGTCGTGCAGTAGGCGATGAGCCTGGCAGAGGGACCACTACCTACCGGTGATTGTATTTGAGCTCGGCGGATATCCGGAGGATACCGATCGGAGTTGAGAGATGATACGGGCCGATCCGGACTGACGGAGCCCCATATATATGAGGATTTACGTGCCGATGCTAGGCACAGTTTTCATGATATTTTCGAGTGTCGATGCTAGACACTTAGGTTCCATGATTTTGATATGCCGCGAGGGACACATGTTGATTTATATCCTCATACTTCCATGCATATGCTTTATGATATTTACATGCATGATGCTTTACGTCATTGGGTGACACGTGGACGAGATCCACATACATATAGTTGACATTGATCACATAGTTGGATGATATCCACATACCACATATTCATGACATGTTACTACCTGAGGCACTGACACTAGCATTTGGTACTACACTTATGTATAGATGTTTACCCTTGCCACCTTATCATGCTTCAGACTTATTCATATTGAGGATATATTATTACTGATCGTATTGACCTAGGATTATGTTATGCATACGATTTCTACTCTGCGATGTTTTTTATTCACGAGTTGGCAACTCACCCCCGTTGTGCCACAGTTCTTGCAGGTTTTGCCGTACAGGTTTCATTGCGGCTTTTCTGGCACACTGCTTCCTTTCTGGGTGATTGCTTTGGTAGGTGGGTTCACTCGCATCGTGACCATCCTTGTATTTATTTTAATCGGTTGTATCTAGTAATTCCATCAACCAAACTTGTATATTGTTTCAGACTTAGAAAACCAGTTGTGTATTATTTCGACCTTAGAGTCGCGCGTTGTAGTATTATGGGTTTCATGTTGATTTTGAGTTCCTTTTGAGTTTTGATTCTCGCCCTTCGGCGTTGTATATTATACTGCTTGCGTGGTTGTGACCGTCGATTGACGAAGAGCTAGCTCCCGCTTGGGGATGCCTTTTATCGTTGTGTATATAGTATTCTTGTTGTACCCCGTTCGGGGCCATTATTTACAAAGGAAACTCTGCCGAAATTTTCAGAAAAGAATATAGATTTTTAAAAAAATGCATATTCGGCTTACTTATTTTAAAAACCTTGCTTTTAAAACATGTTTTCCTTACTTCTTAAAAACTAGTTTTCTTATTTACTCCTTAAAATGGTTTTAGATTTCTGGGCTTTTGGCTTACTTGAATTAGATGGGGTCCTATAGGCTTCATATGATTCGAGGGCCAGTCACGTGCTATTTCGGAACATGACAGGTTTGGTTTTAATAGGCTACCGGCTAGAGAAGAGGATTTTCCCCAATTCTATATTCCAATCTTGTCAGCTGTACCTTTCGAGTCGATTGCAGCTCCTAGCATGGATGAAGAGACTTTCTTCATTGGTTTTATCAGCGTTTGGCTCAGCTGGTTTGTAGTTCCAACGCACCGTCGATTCATGAGAGCCTCGGTCATTTACCCTGCTCATCGCATCGTCGAAGGGACGCGACTAGCCGTGGGCATTGCAGGGCTGTCGCATCTGTACCATGGGCTAAGCAGTGCATCTAATACCTCAACTCCAGGCGTGGACGTGGTGAGTTTTTCTCTCCATTATTTTACGTCATGGATTGAGATATACGTGCTAGGGGCATTTGCTGCGCATCAGAGACCCAGTTTTTATGATGCATATACCTTTCCCCGGCTTATGAGGTTAGTGGATGCTTCTGCTCCTGATCCGACTCAATTAGGGGCTCTTCATGTGCTGCTCAATCCGTATGCTAATGAAGGAGGAATGGTATTTAATGATCGGATCCTCTCTTATCCCTCGGGACCTGTTCAACAGTTGTTTGATCTGTCGAAAGAGGGAGCACCATCTTTGAAGCTCAAGGAAGCCATGCATCTGTATTCGATCAGACCCGGTTATTTGGTGTTCTGTCGAAACAATGCGACTCTTTTCATGCGGTACAATCCACACCGCTTTACCCGACAACTGGGATATGATCAGGGTATCCCCTTCGAGGCATTCACAGTGGAGCCCAGCCCTTCTTTGGAAACTGTTCGTGACGCCACCCATCATTTCATGAGGCTAAACACCGGTTCTCATTTCATGATTCTCGAGGCCGATTACATTCCGAGGTGCGTGGGGTCTATCACGGGTTGGTATCTCCACCTGGTTAGTCCAATCATTGCTGAGGAGAGGAGGATACTTTTTGGGCTTAGAGCTCCCGCCCCGCTCCAGGCTACGGGAGTCCCACCGCGACTGCGGACAATGATTCGCTCTCCCTTGAGGGATACTGGTACCGTACTCATTCCTAAGGTGGCGGATGTGGACTTAACTCCGAAAGTTGGTATGCCAATGCACACCAGAGCTCAGGCAAGGGCTTCGGATAAGGCGCCGGTAGCAGTTTCATCGGCTGCGGCGTCATCGATGGCAGTATCCTCATCAGTAGCACCGCCGAGAGAGGATACTGAAGGCGAAGTGGGTCAACGCCGCAGCAAAGCACCGAGGGGAAAGAAGCGATCGTCTTCTGGTGTTAGTTCTGGGTCAAAGAGGCGAAGGAAGACGGTCACCTATCTGCTCGAATTTTTAGTGGAATCCGAGCCTATCTTTCAAGACGAGTCAATAGCTATGCAAGAGCCGGATGGTGGTCTTCTTTTTCCTGGTTTATCTGCCGAGGAAGCCGCACAATTGGTTGAGGCTATAAGATGCTCTCAGGATGAAACTGAGAATGTAAGGGTCCCGAAGAGGTTTTATCCTGCCGTCATCTTCTACGAAGATCCTCCATCGATACGGCGGATATTTATAGGTCCTTTCGAAGAGGGAGGCGAGATAGCCCTTAAGCAGCCTATCTCGGCCGACGACGAAGATGCACTGTCGTTGTGGACTGGTGGCTACGAGTCTACCCTCGCACCCCGGCAAGCACGAATTCTTGAGAAGGAACGCCGGCTTGAAAAATCCATACTGGAAGCTCCTTTGCGCATTGGTATATTTATATATCTTTTTGTAGTATTTTGCACTGCTCATATATATATATATATATATATTCTTATCTTCGTGAAAACTTTGCAGGGACTTCGGCGATGGCAGAGGATCTGAGTTCGAGTCGCGCCTTGACTATGGACTCTGTAAATATTCCCGATGAGACACTAGTAAGTATGGAGGGGGTTGATACAGCTGTTCTTCCTGCCACGGAGCTCCCAATGGTGGTTCCCGTTCCCCCGGTGCTTGCCCTCCCGGAAGAGGAATCTTCATTGGCCGCGAAATCAATGGATCTTTCTGGGGACGGCCAGGAGACTATGGGACATGCAGTCGAGGCTACCGTCCTTTCATCGGGAGCCTGCAGCGGTGGCCACTGCTCCTCAATTGGAAGTTGTTATACCTGTCCATATCCCCGATGATGTGCCTGGGGGCATGGCGGAGGATGCCGAAGCTGCTATCCTCCAGTCCAGAGCGGGAGGAGCATCGAAGGTAGCCTTCTATATTTTATTTTAATAATCTCTCCATTATCTGAACCTTTCTGTCTTTTCAGAATTGCACGGGTTGGCGGCGTCTATCACCGATCTGTCTCCCAGAAAATCCTTTCAGCGTTTGCTAGAGATGGCCGCTCCGCAGGCCATATCCCCTCAACGCATCATCCTCTCTTCCGGGCAAGGTTAGCGTTATTTGCCTTCTCCTCATGGCATTATTATTATTTCATATACTGATACCGATGTCTTCTGCAGTTCTGGAAGCCGATGATGAAGTTGAGATTCTTGATGGGCCTGAGGATCCTTCAGACCCTTCTTGCATGACTGTGGGTAAGTAAAGTTTCGACGTTGTTCCACCTGCTCTTTGCTTGCAAGTCTCGCTGATTTCTTTATGAATCTTAACAGCTTTGCCAGTTCTTACCACGCTGGAATCTCGCATCATCATGCCGTCCGGCCCCTACGCTCTGTGTGCCTCGGAACGGATGGCAAAGTTAAGCCTTCACTCCTTGTCAGCTCTGATCGAAGACCTTCGCGCCGGTAGTTTGATAACTGCCGAAGAATTTACCGCCGAAGCCAACAGTTCTCTCCTCATTCTTGCTGCTTACCATAGTGAAACATTGGTGCAAGTCTGTGTTGAGTTTTGTCGTCGGGTGGAGGCTTGCTTACATAGCCTTGAGTGCTCACGTCTTCCTTCAGAGGTTGTGGCTGCAAAGACGAGTTTGCGAGGGCTGATCGAGCGGTGCGCCACAAATATGCTATCATGCGAGAAGAGGCTAGCCGAAAATTTTCAGAGAGGAAGTTTGCTTCAACTGCGCTGGGAGAACTTCAAGCTAATCTTACGGCCAAGACCACCCGGGCGTATGAACTTTGGCAGGTGCTTCAAGAAGCTATCAGGGAGATGGTAGCCATTGATAAAGCCATCATTTTCACTCGCGAAATGGTAGAAGCTCATAAAGTTACCGAAAAGGAGCTTGAAAGTCGGCTTGCTTCGTACCAGGCCCAACAGTCTCAAGCGGAGGCCCGTCTCTTAGCGATAATGAATCATGAAGCCGAAGCCCAGCGGAAAAAGGATGAATTAGCAAATCTTTTCATCCGTGCCCATTTTGCTTATGGACATACCATTTTCTTCTTTTATTTTTTTAAATTTTTTTTTGTGTCAGCCTTGGGATGCCGCGGTCCGTAGTAGTTTATCGACGTCTTGGTCAACAGCCAGTTTTAGGACATAGTGGTCCGTCGTTAGTTTAAGGAAGTTTCGGTCCGTAGCCGGTTACTACTTATAGAGTTTGAGCTTAGGAAGATAGCGAGCGGACATAGACGTCGTCATCTATCGTTGACCTAGGCCGTGACTCGTCAGGCGTAGTATTTTTTCAGGAAGCGACCGTTTATTGGCCTGAAAGGTCTTTCACCATGCATGTCCATGAGTAGATGGCTCCACCCTGGTAAACTTTGTTTATGATGTACGGGCCTTCATAGTTCGGCTCGAATTTCCCCTCTTTGGCACGATTGGGGATCATAGGTCTTTTGACCACTAGCACGAGTTCGCCTTGGCGGAATGTTCTCGGCCTAGTCAATCTTTCATATGAGCGCGTCATCTTTGCTTTATAAGCCTCCAAGTTTTGTTGCGCCATAAGCCGGGTTTCATCAAGGGCGTCGAGCTCCTCAAGCCGAAGGTAAGCATTTTCTTCGTCCGTTAGCTCGTAATGAACTGCCACTCGTAGAGAGGGTAACTCTATCTCAAGGGGGAGTACCGCTTCTGTGCCAATGCATACGGTGTTGTGTTCGTGGCTGTTTTGAACGTAGTTCGATATGCCCAGAGAGCTTCATGCAGTCTCTTATGCCAGTCTCTCTTATTTCGAGACACCGTCTTTTTCACGATCTTCGTCAAGGTCTTGTTGAAAGCCTCAGCTAGACCGTTAGCTCGAGGATTATAGACCGAAGAGTATCTCCAGTCTATGTTATGATGTTGTGCGAAGCGGCTGATCTTGTGGCTTCTATAGGCTGGCCCGCTATCGGGGATAATCCGTCGCGGGGTGCCGAAATGATAAATGACGTGTGTCTTGAAGAAGTGGAGGATATTCTCCGTCTTTACTTCACTTAGTGGTATTGCTTCTGCCCACTTGGAGAAGTAATCGGTGGTTGCCAAAATGAATCAATGTCCCTTGGACGATGCTGGTTCAATGGGCTCGATTATGTCAGTCCCCACATTTCGAACGACCAGCTAGCCACCGTTGGATGTAGCGGATTTGGATGCTGGTGGATAAAGTCCCCGTGAATCTGGCACGAGTGGCACTGCTTCGCGTATTCGAGGCAGTCTTGGATCATCGTGGGCCAACAGTAGCCCATCCTTTTGATCTTCAGCTTCATCTTCGGCCCGGCTTGGTGAGAACCGCAGAGTCCATTGTGAGTTTCTTGGATGACTCTCTTTGCTTCTTCAGGTCCCAGGCATCTTAGCCACAGAGAATCAGATGATCTCTTGTACAGAGTATTATTGACGAAGGCAAAAGATAGAGCTCGCTTCATGAGCTGATGTCTTGAGGACGCATTTTTAGGTGTTCGACGGGATTTGAAGTAGTCTATAAAGACTTCTCTCCAATCCATAGCCTTTTCCTGGTCTTTTATTTGTAGGGTCGTTTGTTCGGTAGCTCCCTTTTCTTTAGACGACTCCGGCGTTATTTCTGCTGGTGCAAGAACCCGACGGCTTTGCACAACGATCCTCACGTCATCGAGATTCTCATCGGCCAGTTCTTTAGCGAGTTTGGCCAATGCGTCCGCTTTACTATTTTCCGCGTGCGGTATTCTTTCCAGGATGTAGGAAGGGATTCGAGTCAGCAGTAATGTGACTGTGGATGGATACTTCCTACCCACAGATAGCATGGTTGGCTATGTCACGTGCCCATCTTAGCGTACTCTGGGAAGCGGGGCGTGACACTGCGGTCCATACGCTACACCTCCAGGTGAGGCGGAGCGTCGATTGCATTTGCAGTTCGAGCAGTTGCCAACCATTGATCCTTTTGCTTTCTGCAGCAAACGAAACACCAAGTCTTAGTACTTCGAAACCCAAGGGCAACCATTAGCAAACCGCGATTGGTTCGCGAATCACGACACACGAAGTGTGGAGTGGAAAGAGGAAAAGGTCCCACCGGGCGTGCCAGAATCTGTTCCCCTCCGAATGGCGGCCAAGACATGGACGTCTTGCCTGAGATTCGGGGCAGATGCTAATTGGTGCTATCCGTTTACCTCTCCGAAGATGCCAAGTTGATTTATGGCACCGTGTATCGAAGGTTTAAATGGATGCGTCCGACGTAGCAGACTTCGTCAGATTCCCCCTCGCTTAAGGGGTTTTTGATTGTGGGGACGCTCTTCCCTGCAGGCGCAAGCCCCTGCAGTTAATTACGCTACCGCATTGCGGTAACAACTTTCTCCTTCTCCAGATGATCACTTCGTGTCGTGTGTGTTTGATTCGTGTTCGGTTGCCCGTGGATTGTATACGGAGACTGAGTTATGTCGTCGCCCGTAGGGCGTGGACTAGTCCAAATCCGTATTATCTTAGATTTGGGTTTGGGGGTTGTGTTTAAGGATACATTAGCCTCGTTTGAGACTAAGATCGACTTAAACGTTTGTTAAGGATACGTTAGTCTAGTTTTAGACTAAGATCAACTTAACGGGATCGTTTAGATCCGACAAGAGAGCGATTAGGGGAGCCATGTTGTATAATTTAGTGACATTGCGGTCAATAGGTAGTTTAAGGACATTGCGGTCCAATGTTAGTTTTAAGACGTTGCGGTCAAGGTTAAGGACGTCGTAGTCCATGGATTTAAGGACTCCACAGTCCGATGTTAGTTTTAAGACATCACGGTCAAGGTTAAGGACGTCATAGTCCGTTGTTAGTTTTAAGACATTCCGGTCAAGGTTAAGGACCTCGTAGTCCGTGGGTTTAAGGACCCCACAGTCCGGCGTTTAGTTTTAAGACATTACGGTCAAGGTTAAGGACCTCATAGTCCATGAGTTTAAGGACCCCACAGTCTGTATCAATGTGTGGTCATCGGGACCCGTCACCTCTTTGAAGACGTTGAGGAATTACAACGCCATGTATCAAAGGAGTGAATAGATGTACCCTTAAACCAAGGTAGATTAAGTGATCTGCAGTCCAATTTGGAAACTAAGATCAATTATTATATTATGAGCCCATTGGCCCAGTTGAGTTTGAATTGAGGACTTATGGCCAGCTTGGGCTAAGTCCAATCATGTTTGGGATATTGGCCCTCTGTTGGTTCATTGAAGGAGAGGCTTTGCCTCTGGAAACTTAGCCAATTGGGCTAAAGCTAGTGTTAAACACTAGAGACCAACAGTGTTGAACACTGGGAATAAGATTAACAAGTTAGTGTTAAACACTAAAAGATAATCAGTGTTGAACACTGGGAACAGAGTTTTCTAATTAGTGTTAAACACTAAGCAAATCAGCGTTAAACACTAGGGACAAAATCTCCAGACTAGTGTTAAACACTAAGGAGAGAGGGGTCACGTGCGGACACGTGAGAGCGCCCTGATTCCCCTTATTTTATTCAGTCAAAAGTCTTGAATACTTTGAAGTATCGCGTGCTATCACGTGATGGGAATTTAGGCGTTTATCCTTTAGAGCTTTAGCCAAGGGGTCACGTGGTAGCACGTGAGAGCGCCCTGCTTCCCTTTATTTTGTTCTATAGATAAGTGTTTAACACTTTTAATTCTGAAAGCCATCATGTGTGAGCACGTGATAGGGGCTCACGCTTTGATCTGTTAGAATGTTCATTAGGGGTCACGTGTTGACACATGAGGGCGCCCTAGAGCTCTTTTTTGTTTCTTTTTCTCTTGTGTGCTTTAGAGATCACGTGGGGCACGTGAGGCATTGCCTCAAAGTTCTCTTTTATAGATCTTCGCAGGAGTCACGTGGTAACACGTGAGGTGTTGCTTCAAAGTTCTTTTCTGTGGGTCTTTGCATGGGTCACGTGGTAGCACGTGACTCTGGTTCTTTGCATGTTTTAAAGATCTGTTCATCTTTTAAGAATTAATTTCTTCATAGGGTTAAACCCTAACAACAAAGTTTAGAGGAATTAAATTCCCGTTTTCTTCTGAAGAATTATATTCTTAAATAGGGTTAAACCCTAATTTTTTTTTCTTAAGGGAATTAAATTCCTGTGAGTTTGAGAGAATTATGTTCTCAATTAGGGTTAAACCCTAGTTCTGTTCATTTTGAAGGAATTAAATTCCTATAACATAGGGTTAAACCCTAATTTTATCTCAAAGGAATTGAATTCCTATCATTTGGTGAGAATTAAATTCTCAAAACTCAATTCCTCCTCTGTGTTTTAGATCTGCATGGCAGGATCTCAACCCAATGGAATTAAATTCTCAATTCATGGGGAGATGTGCACTTTACAGATCCTCCACCAGAGAAAGAACTAAGTTCTTTTCTTTATATGAGAGTTAAACTCTTTTGAGAATTAAATTATCTTTTTAAGCCTCCCTTTTCTTTTCTTACCTAAGGTTTTCCTTTTGCAGAGAATCAAAGGCTCTATATCTCTCTCTGTGTGTATCAAAAGAAAAGGTCCAAAGGTCTCCCCTCTTCTTTTCTTGGCTCCTATTTATAGGAGAAGGAAAAGAATCAATCTGTTTGGTAAATCTTTCATTGAAAGATTTGATTTGTTCATTGAGAGATTTGATTTATCTTCATCATTAATCTGGGCCTTTAGATTATTAGGTGAATTTTATTCACCATTGGATTTTAAATCCAAAGATATCTCTTTGTTATTTCGGTTAGATTTAGGGGGAAATCTTTCCAAGTCCAAGATTTTTCCATAAATTGGTGATATTTAATCACCTTTAGATTTTTAATCCAACGATTTCAGATAATCCTTCTTCATTTTGGAAAGATTTGAAAGATTTATCCTCAGAATTTAATTCTGTTAAAGAATAAGGCTCTTAAAGCCGGACACGTGTGGCCACGTGACCCCTGGTCACGTGTAGGCACGTGACCCCTAGAATGGGCTTCTCTTCTTCTGCGCTCTGTTCTCTGGCCGCTGCTTAACCATCACGTGCCAACACGTGACCACTGGTCACGTGTGAGCACGTGATGCCTCTTCTGGAGCTTTTTCTTGATTTTTAATCAGGGGATGAATGTGCTTTTTGCCGCTGCTTTACTATCACGTGCCAACACGTGACCACTGGTCACGTGTGAGCACGTGATGCCTCTTCTGAATCTTTTCCTGATTTTTAATCAGGGAACTAATGCCCCCACAGCGTTGTTCTCACGTGTCTGCACGTGAGTGCAACACTGTCACTTTTGTGACCGTCGGATCTGCTTTGGGAGTAGGGTAGATGAAATGTTTTCTATCCCATCCTATAAATGCCCATGTCTTTTCAGAAGAGCCTCCACTTTGCTCATCTTCCTCCTTTGAGAACTTCTTTCTCTTGAGAATTTAATTCTCTTTTTCCAGAGCTTAGTTCTCTGCCTTGAAAATTTTCAGAGTTTAACTCTGTTCAAGAAGGACTTTTCCTTTCAGGTAATGATATTGAACGATCGAAAAACCATCATTAAAAAAAACTCTCTGGATTTTAAATCCACATCAAGGGTTTCACCCCTTTTTAACATGAATCCATTTTTTTCCAGGTTCATCAACAAGAACAGAGACCCATCTAATTTTCAAACTATAGATCTCTTAGGGCTTTTCTAATCTTTAAGGAAGACGATAATGTCGGTTGTTTTCCATGGAATTTAATTCCATCCCAAGGAGCTCTGGTTCTGGAACCACCTCTTCTGGGAATTTAATTCCCTTTTTCAAAAAGGAATTTAATTCCTATGAAGAACTAAATTATTCTCACGGGGACTTCTTGGGGTTTCCTCGCCCTGAGTCGTCTCCTTCACATCCAAGAAGTTTACCCTAAACCCTTATGTTCTTTATTTCAGGCATTATGGACGCCCATATGTATGCTCTTGATGAAATCATTTCTTACGGGAACATTCGTGCACTGGGCCGTAGTCAGAATCAGGAGTTCACCAACACTCAGTGTGCTGAGATCATGAGCCGCTTTGACGAGTACAACCATCGGCTACTCCCCCGTCGCTCTTCTCTTCTGAGACTCATCGTGCTGGCGATCTGGGAGGCGCTTCCTCTCTTTTGCACCGGTGTACCGCTCAGGGCATTGGACGCTACCGAGGATAAGATACATTCGGTGTATCTGATGAGCCTAATCTCGAAGAGAAGGTGCGACAACCTCATTGATCTCTTGCACCAGGCTTTTCAGCAGTCGGCTATTCTTGCTGCCTATCGGAGGGTGGAGGACATTCGTGAGGATTCCAACACTTGTGACCGTGAGAGAAAACATACTAGGATGGTTCGAAATGCCCGGAAGATCTTGGACAAAGTTACGTTTGAGTTTCTCAATCCATGCCCAGCGTCTGAGGTCTTACCGTTGTAAACGTGTTTCTTTTATTTTGTATGGACTTTTTAAAGCATGAATGACAAGTTTTATCGTGTCATCCTGTGATTGTATGCCTTGTTGGGATTTTGCTCTTTTTGTTATTGTCACTGTTGGCGTGTTTGGTGTGTAAGGCACCATTTTACTTTCTAATGCACACCAAGTTTAGTGCTCACGTGCTCTGCACGTGGGGTCCCTTCGATGGGGCTGTTCAACTTTCCCTGCCCTATTTTTTGTGCATGGTATTAGATGCAGAAAAGGGGCCTTGAAAATAGTCCCCTTTCCTGATTTCCAATGCCTTCCCCTTTTTGGGCCTTGGAAATAGTTCCATCATGTCATGTTCTTCGCGTAGCATTTAATGCTCCTCTTTATAGTCCTGAAGCCATAGCCTATTTTTCCTTCACAGAGAAATTTATTCTCACTTTGGTGTGATTTGTCTTGAGAGACAACTGAGTGCCATGGCCTGCAACCGCCCTCATGCTCGTCGACAGCCTTGAGAAGTGCCCATCGAGGAGATGATCCCGCGCTTTGCCGCACGATTGGTGGATCCCCTCCTTACCGATGACGGATGCGACTCAGCGGTATACGAACTCTCGACTCGTAGGGGGTTTCCCCTCCCAATAGGGTCCCTCTGGCTCCGGATGATTCTTGCTGCTGTGCTTGCCGACGTCCCTCCTCACCCGGCGGAGATGACCCTGGCGATGCTCGACGTGGCTGAAGAAAAGCTCGAGGGTTTTCACGAGGCGTGCCTGATTACTCAGGTTTTGAAAGATCGCTCAGTTCACCTTTTGAGCGAAATAAGAGCTCGGTGGGCTGTTATGTCTGCTTTTGCGGACGAACATAGCGCCAATCAGTGGGGAGCGACTCCTCGTGAAAACCGTCGCTTTGATGTGTTGGAGAGAACAAAGAGAGATGGAGAATCTTGTTCTTTGTTTTGTTAACCCTTGTGCTACCGATCAGTTGTTTGGCGACCTTTTCCCGCTAGCGTAGTATATTCAAATTAGTTTTCGCATGCTTTATGTTGAACTTTCATGTATGCTGGGTACTCGTATGTATGTTTTTGCTTGCATAAATGAACTTTGTGTTCTTCCCACGAGAACTTTCTTTAATTGCAAACACTATCACCATGTTACATGCACATCAGAGCTTCGGGTATTATTTCTTTTCGGATATTCATATAGTTGCGAATGCATGCTTGATAGGATATACATCGAGAATTTTTTTTTGTTGCTTCCCATACCAGATAATGTGCGCATGTTTTAGATCGACTATTGCTATCGACTGGAGGCTTGTTTATACGGTCTTGAGCGTATATGTCCTGTTTCAAGGGTTGCGGTTGCGAAAGCGGGATTGCGTGGTCTGATAGAGCGATGTGTGGCGAACATAGTGTTGTGCGAGAAGAGGCTTGGCCGCAAATTCTCGGAGAGGGAGCTGGCTTCTAAGGCGCTGAGCGAGCTTTAAGCTAATCTTACCGCCAAGGCCCACAAAGTGTATGAACTGTGGCGAGTGCTTCAAGAGGCCATCAAGGAGGTAGTGGCCATCGACAAGGCCGCCGAGTTTACTCGCGAAAGAGTCAAGGCCCACAAAGCTACCGAGAAGGAGCTCGAAGTTCGGCTTGCCTCATATCAGGCCCAGCAGGTTCAGGCAGAGGCTCGTCTTCTGGCGATCCTGAATCATGAAGCTATGGCCCAGCAAAAGCAGGATGAGCTAGTAAAATTGCTAAATCGCCCGCCGGCTTGAAAAACTTGTATCTTTTCCTTTTTTTTGTACATACTCCTGAACGAGAGTATTTTCTTTTTGTTCTTTCATGAATTGTACTTTGTACCCATTTTGGTTTATGAATAAAGACATATTTTTCTTCTCAGTGGTGTGTCCCCTTTTTATTGAATGTGTTCTGCGGACAATTTATCTTGGCCTACTTGCAGGGTAGCTATGGCTTAGGATTCAGGGTTAAGATCTGCCTCCTAAGACTTTTGAGCTTTATGAGCCGTGAGGGTCTCATAAAGAGTTTTTCTCCCTACAGGTCGAGAGGATCCCGTAGGTGTAAGTTTTTCTTAAGAATCGTGAGGATTCTTAAGCGGGTTATCCCTTGGGAGTCGTAAGGATCTCACAAGAGAGTTTTCTTTCTTGCAGGTCGTGAGGACCCGCAAGTGCTGAGTGCGGTCACCCTTATCCGTATTTCACGGGGTCTGGGGTTTCTTTGGGATGTTCTCCACGGTATCGTAGTTTAAAGACATCGCGGTCAAGGTTAAGGACCTCATAGTCCGTGGGTTTAAGGACTCCACAGTCCAATGTTAGTTTTAAAACATCACGGTCAAGGTTAAGGACCTCATAGTCCGTGGATTTAAGGACTCCACAGTCCGATGTTAGTTTTAATACATCACGGTCAAGGTTAAGGACCTCATAGTCCATAGATTTAAGGACTCCATGGTCCGATGTTAGTTTTAAGACATCACGGTCAAGGTTAAGGACGTCATAGTCCGAGGATTTAAGGACTCCACAGTCCGATGTTAGTTTTAAGACATCACGGTCAAGGTTAAGGACCTCATAGTCCGTGGATTTAAGGACTCCACAGTCCGATGTTAGTTTTAAGACATCACGGTCAAGGTTAAGGACGTCATAGTCTGAGGATTTAAGGACTCCACAGTCCGCGAAATGTGTGGTTACTGGGACCCGTCACCTCTTTGAAGACGTTGAGGAATTACAACGCCAAATATAAAAGGAGTGAAGAGATGTACCCTTTAACCAAGGTAAAATCAGTCTAGAATCATCATGGTTGATCGTTAGTTTTAATACATTACGGTCGAGGTTAAGGACATCATAGTCCGTGGATTTTAAGGACTCCACAGTCCGATGCTTGCTCTGGATGCTTCACACGGGTTCACTGCCGTGTTTGGCGAGGACCAGGCTCCGCTCTGGACGTTTTCCGCAGGGTCAAAGAGTGACATTATCCGCGTTCCACGTGACCAGGAATTTTGCACTAGATTCTTCACACGGGTTCACTGCCGTGCTCGGCGAGGACTAGGCTCCGCTCTGGATGCTTCACACGGGTTCACCGCCGTACTCTGCGAGGACCAGGATCCGCTCTGGACGTTTCCCACGGGGTCAAAGAGTGACGTTATCCGCGTTCCACATAACCAGGAATTTTGCTCTAGATGCTTCACACGGGTTCACTGCCGTGCTCGGCGAGGACTAGGCTCCGCTCTGGACGTTTCCCACGGGGTCAAAGAGTGACGTTATCCGCGTTCCACGTGACCAGGAATTTTGCTCTGGATGCTTCCCACGGGTTCACTACCGTGTTCTGCGAGGACCAGGCTCTGCTCTGGATACTTCACACGGATTCACTGCCGTGCTCTGCGAGGACCAGGATCCGCTCTGGACGTTTTTCACGGGGTCAAAGAGTGACGTTATCCGCGTTCTATGTGACCAGGAATTTTGCTCTGGATGCTTCCCACGGGTTCACTGCCGTGTTCTGCGAGGACCAGGCTCCGCTCTGGATGCTTCACACGGGTTCACTGCCGTGCTCTGCGAGGACCAGGATCCGCTCTGGATGTTTTCCACGGGGTCAAAGAGTGACGTTATCCGCGTTCCACGTGACCAGGAATTTTGCTCTGGATGCTTCCCACGGGTTCACTGCCGTGTTCTGCGAGGACCAGGCTCCGCTCTGGACGTTTTCCACAGGGTTAAAGAGTGACGTTATCCGCGTTCCACTTGACCAGGAATTCTGCTGATCGTATCCGCATTTCATGGAGTGAGGGTTTGACTCTTGGTGATCTGTATATCGCCGAGCCATGGAACTGGGAGTTGCCGCTGTTCCGCTTCGCTTGAAGTTGTGTCCGTTGTGACGAGACGAGTGCTGAGACGATCTCTAGGTCACTTGCGGCCCGTCGAGATTTGGCTTCTTCTTATGATGAAACCTGGGGGAGGAGTATGATCCCTTCTTTGTTTGCGCCCTTGGATTGTATACAGGGATAGATGTAACATCACCTGTAGGGTGTGAATTTCATTTTTATTTTATTTCTTTTCCCGCGATGCTCTATCATTTCAGCTTTATATCACGAAGGTCGCGATTGCCCCATCATTTCGGCTATTTTTCGCAGTGCCCAATCATTTCGGCTATTTATTTTATTTTTACTCGCTGCTTTTTATTGCGAGTTGCCCAATCATTTCGGCTATTTTTCATGCATACATTTTTACTTGTTGCTTTTTATTGCAAGTTGCCCCATCATTTCGGTTATTTCGTATGCATGGGTGGCTCGCTAGCCTTTTCGCTGCAAGCTTGGATTTTATACATCGATTTCGGCATCAACACCGCTACAACTGGGATATTACCAGGAGCGAATCATCATTTGCCTCTGTCGATGTTGAACAAATGTGGCTTAGTAAACAGGTTAAGGGTCCTGTCGACTAAGGCTTTTGACTTCATGAGCCGTAAGGGTCTCATAAAGGTATTTCTCCCTGCGAGTCGTGAGGATCTCGTAGGTGTAATTTCTCCTTAAGAATCATGAGGATTCATAAGTGCATGTCCTCTTGCAAGTCGTAAAGATCTTATAAAAGGGTTTTCTCCTTATAAGTCGAGAGGACCTACAAGGGTTGTTTGCCATACGAACATATCCCTAGTCACGGATGGGACTTGGTTAGGGAAATGTTTTTTCGTGCCCGTGGATTGTATACAAGGGTCAGTATTGAGCCACTTGTTGGGCATAAATTGAAGGTTGTGGGGGGTTGCTTAAGCACAGGTTTAGGTCTCTGTGACTTAAGACTTTCAAATCTTATGAGCCGTGAGGGTCCCATAAGAGAGTTCTTCTTACGAGTCATGAGGATCTCGCAAGTGTAATTTCTCCCTAGGAATCGTGAGGACTCCTAAGTGTGTTGCTCCCTTGTGAGTCGTAAGGATCTCACGCGGGTGATTTCTCTTTACAAGGTCGTGAGGACCCTGCAAGTGCCCTTTAACGAGGTTGCGCCCTTTCTGATTTTCACAAACACTCGCCGGTAGCCCTGCTGTTTTTACTCACGGAGCCCTTTCGGGTTTTCATCCGTGCCCATTTTACTTATGGACATACCGTTTTTTTTTTTTTTTTTTTTATTTTTTATTTTTTTTATATCGTCTTTGAGATACTGCAATCCACCGTAGTTTATCGACATCTCGGTCAACAGCCAGTTTTAGGACATAGTGGTCCATTGTTAGTTTAAGGACGTTTCGGTCCGTTGCTAGTTTAAGGACATTTCGGTCCATTGTTAGTTTAAGGACATTTCGGTCCGTTGTTGAAGAAGGCCGGTTACTACTTAGAGTTCGGGCTTAGGAAGCCATTTACTGGCCTGAAAGGTCTTTCACCATGCATATCCATGAGTAGATATGCTCCACCCTGGTAGACCTTGTCTATGATGTACGTGCCTTCATAGTTCGGCTCGAATTTTTCCCGCTTGGCGCGATTGGGGATCATAGGTCTTTTGACCACTAGTACGAGTTCGCCCTGGCGGAATGTCCTTGGCCTGGTCAATCTTTCGTAGGAGCGCGTCATCTTTGCTTTATAAGCCTCCAGATTTTGTTGCGCTATGAGCCGGGTCTCATCAAGGGCATCAAGCTCCTCAAGCCGAAGGTGAGCATTTTCTTCGTCCGTCAGCTCGTAGTAGACCGCCACTCGTAGAGAGTGTAACTCTATCTCGAGGGGGAGTACTGCTTCTGTACCGAATACCAACGCATATGGCGTTGTGTTCGTGGCCGTTTTGAACGTAGTTCGATATGCCCAGAGAGCTTCTTGCAGTCTCTCGTGCCAGTCCTTTTTGTTTCGGGACATCGTCTTCTTCACGATCTTTATCAAGGTTTTGTTGAAAGCCTCAGCTAGACCGTTAGCCCGTGGATTATAAACTGAGGAATATCTCCAGTCTATGTTGTGTTGCTGCGCGAAGCGACTAATCTTGTGGCTTCTGTAGGCTGGCCCGTTATCGGAAATGATCCGTCGCGGATTTCCAAACCGATAGATGACGTGCGTCTTGAAGAAATGAAGAATATTTTCCGTCTTCACTTCCCTTAATAGTACTGCTTTTGCCCATTTGGAGAAGTAATCAGTCGTCGCCAGGATGAAACGATGTCCCCTGGATGATGCTGGTTCGATGAGGCCGATTATGTCAGTCCCCCACATTTCGAACGGCCAGCTAGCCACCGTTGGATGTAGTGGATTTGGATGCTGATGGATGAAGTCCCCATGGATCTGGCACGAGTGGAATTGCTTCGCATACTAGAGGCAGTCCTGGATCATTGTGGGCCAATAATAACCCATTCGTTTGATCTTCAGCTTCATCTTCGGGCCGGCTTGGTGAGAACCGCAGAGTCTGTCGTGAACTTCCTGAATGACTCTTTTCGCTTCGTCAGGTCCCAGGCATCTCAACCACAGAGAGTCAAATGACCTCTTGTACAGAGTATTATTGACGAAGGCGAAGGACAGAGCTCGTTTCACAAGCTGATGTCTTGATGACGCATCTTCAGGCGTTCGACGGGATTTGAAGTAGTCTATGAAGACTTCTCTCCAATCTCCAACCTTCTCTTGGTCGTTTATTTGCAGGGCCGTGTGCTCAGTTGCTCCCCTTTCTTCGGGTGACTCCGGAGATATTTCTGTAGGGGCAAGTACTCGACGGCTTTGTACCATGATCCTAACGTCATCGAGGTTCTCATCAGCCAGTTCTTTAGCGAGCTTGGCTAATGCATCCGCTTTGGTATTTTCCGCGCGCGGTATGTTTTCCAAAGTGTAGGAAGGGATTTGAGTCAGCAGTTGCTGTACTCTCTCTCCATACTTCACCAGCTCTGGCTTGCATGTTTGGTAGTCGCCGTTTACTTGACTAACGACCAGTTGGGAGTCTCCTTATATAAGGAGGTTTTCAATTCCCATGTCGATGGCGATCTCGAGGCTTGCTATCAAAGCTTCGTATTCAGCCTCATTATTCATCCTCGGCTCTGTTAAGGAGAAAGCAAAGCGCATTATCCCTCCTTGTGGAGTTACGAAGATGAGACCCACCCCTGATTTGATTATGGGGGTGCTTTGTTTACGCTTCTTCATGGAAGATGCTCCGTCGAAATAGAGTTCCCATCGGGTATCACTACCGCCGATCTCATAAAACGCATGTTCGTCTGGCAGCTCGCAATTCAAAGGAGAATCGGCAGGTATCGGGTGCTCAGCGAGGAAGTCGGCGATGGCCTGGCCTTTCACTGCCTTAATAGGTTGATATGTTATCGAGAACTCCATCAAGAGCAGGGCCCATTTAGCGAGCCGACCTGTCAATATGGCCTTCGACATTAAATATTTGAGGGGGTCCACCTTCTAAATGAGACGAACTTCATGCGCCAACGCATAGTGCCTGAGCTTTGTTATCGCAAAGATTAACGCCAAGCAATGTTTTTCGATAGGGGAGTAGTTGCTTTTTGCCACCAGCAGAACTCGACTTAAATAGTAGAGTGCTCTTTCTTTCCCTTGATCGTTCTCTTGTGCCCATAATGCGCCTAAGGAACCTTCGAGGGCGGTTGTATAAAGAATGAGGGGTTTTCCCTTGACCGGAGCAGCCAGCACTGGCGGGTTCTGCAGGTATTGCTTGATCTCGTCTAGCGCGCTTTGGCATTTTTGGTCCCAGACGAACGGGGTTCCCTTCTTCATCAGGTGACTGTAAGGGCGGCACTTTCCTGAAAGGTTGGCTATAAATCATCGGATGCATGCGAGCTTTCCCTGGAGAGACCGCAATTGTTTGAGAGTCCTTGGCGGTGGCATTTCCATGATCGCCTTAATCTTCGACGGATCTATCTCAATGCCTCGGTGGCGGACAATAAATCCTAGGAACTTGCCTGAGGACACCCCGAACGCGCATTTGAGAAGGTTCATCTTCAAGTTGTATTGCCGAAGGCGTTGAAATACAGTCTTCAGATGCTCGAGATGTTCCTCGTATGATTTGCTTTTCACGACGAGGTCGTCGATATAGAATTCGATGATTTCATGTATGAGGTCATCAAAGATCTTCGTCATGGCCCTTTGATAGGTGGCACCGGCGTTCTTTAGACCGAAGGGCATCACCTTGTAGCAGAATATTCCCAGAGGGGTCCGAAAAGCGGTATGCTTCTGGTCTTCGGGATGCATCTTTATCTGATTGTACCCTGATGAGCCGTCCATGAAAGAGAAAACCTCGTGAGCGGACGTGTTATCTATCATCAGCTCGGTTACCGGTACTGGGAAATCGTCATTCGGGCAAGCTTTATTGAGATCCCGGAAATCCACGCATATGCGCACTGTCCCATTTTTCTTCATTACCGGGACGATGTTGGCGATCCAGTCAGGATATTGAACTTCTTAGATAAACCCAGAATCGATCAGCTTCTTGACTTCGGCGTTGATGCTCATCTCAAGCTCGAGCCGCATTCTTCTCGGCGCCTGTTTGACTGGCTTAACGTCCGGGGGTATCGCCAATTTATGGACCGCTATTTCTGGATCTAGTCCTGACATTTCAGAATAGTTCCATGCGAAGCAATCTCTATGCTGCATAAGCACGTCTTTTAACGCGGCCACCCTTTCTTCAGATAGAAACTCGCTGACGAATGTCGGTCACGGGTCGTTCATCGTTCCCAACTCAATCTTCTTGAGGTTATCGGCAGTGGTGTGTATGCCATCTTCCAGCTCTTTCGGCGCTGGTGGAAATTCTGAGATTACCTCGTCGTCATTGTTTTCGAAACACCAAGAAAGGTCATCCATATCCTCGGGCTCCCTTTTTGATATCGTAATCATACGACAGGTACGAGCTCGCTTCCAAGACCGATGTGGATCTGGTTCTGCTCTTGTGGCTTTGGCTTCGTGCTTTTGTGGCGGCGTTACCCTCCAGCTTCGGATAGAGCAAATCTGCCTTGCTGGTATTGGTCTTCGACCCAGTTCTTGAAGGTAAAGCAGTCTTCGATAGGGTGTCCTATGGCTCGGTGATAAGGGCAATAGCCCGGATGAGAGACCTCGTTAGCTTGCTCAGGGTGTTTAGACTTCGGAAGTGTTATCATTTGATGTTTTAAAGCGAGGTCAAGTATCTTCCGTGTTTTATACTGAGGAAAAGAGTATGCCTGACTCATCTTTTTCATAAGGGACAAATCTGGACCGCTCGATTTCCGATCGCGTGACTTCTCGGTCCCGCTTTGTCGCTGTCGAACGCCTTTTCTGCTCTTTGACTTGTTTCTACCTCTGCGTCGGGCCTTTTGCACAACAGGTTGACAGGGAGGAGTATTTTCGTCTTTGGCAGCCTGTTGAAGAAGACGTTGCGTCTTGGCTTTCTCGTAGATGGCCATCTCGCGATTATGGTCGTCCCGAGCTTTTTGACCCGCTTTCCTGATAAGCTTGTCTATTCGTTCTTCAAACGACGGACTCGGCATTTCGATCGCGGGATCTAGTTTTGATGAGGGGTTGGCATTTCCTGACAGGGCGTCCTCTTCTTCATCGAAGTTATATATGGCATAGCTACCGTGGACTCGTTCCCGTTTCCCGGCTCTCACGTATCCAAGCCCAAGCGTTTCCATTCTCCCATTGGGCAATTTGCGCTGAGTCCCAGGGACATCCCAAATACTGTTATAGAATCGAGCTTGTCGAGTAGTCTGTTTTAAGGGTACCCCTTGGCGCTTCAATAGCCTTTTCAATCGGTTTGTGTAATATCTGGGCAAACGGATGGGTTGAAGCTTGTCAAGTGTAGAATCCGCGCCATGCCAGATCTCTTTCTCCACTCTTGTTTCCGAGGATCGATAGAATAGGATCGCCTTTTCGCTTGGGAGGGACGTAAAACGTCTGCAGGTTTTGCACGTTGTGAGCTTCAAGCGTGTCAAGATCTTTGTAGTGCTCCCGCTGAATCATGGTGATTTGCAAACTCTGATCATCACCAAGGAATTCTTGTATTGGCGGCCGACTGGAGAATACGGCATTAACCTCATCTTCCGAGTCGCTTCCGAAGATCAGTATGGGGGTGGGCGGTCCCGAGTTGTTGCGTCGAGACGGCCCAGAGTAAACTATCTCTTCTTCTTCTTCGGTATCACTCCCGAAAACAGGAATGGTGGCAGCGGCTTTGTTCTCCGGTTTGCGACATCTCTCTGTATCCTCGAAATCTGGCAAAAAGTACTTTGCATCTTCGTATTTGCGGACTTCGTTCACGGAGAATGGGTTTAGCTCACCTGTTACGGTATACTCGAGACCATCCTTGAAATACTTCATACACTGATGTTGCGTAGAAGGGATAATGTTGTACTCGTGTAACCAAGGTCGGTCGAGCAGAACATTGTAACATGTCTGGGCATCTATGACGTGAAACTTAATGTCCGTGACGAGTAGCCCAAAGCGTAGCGTCAACATCACAGACCCAAGAGTTCTCGATGATTGGGATTCAAACCCGGAGATGGTGATCTTGTCCCGAGCAAGGTGCTGGACGCTCATGAAAATTTCCTTTAACACCCGCACGTTGAGGAGATTAACAGAAGACCCATTGTCAACCAATATTTTTCCTATCTTTATATCGTGGCAATATCCAGAGACGTATAGGGGACGGTTGTGGTCGCACGTCCCAAGGAGCAGGTCTTCGTCACCGAAAGTGATATCGGCCGTGTGCACTTCTTCTAGTTCATCCTTCATCCTTTCTTCGACGAGGAAGGCTTGGAATTGTTCGGGCTCTTGTAGCGCCTTGATTAATGAATCTCTCGCTTCCTTTGATAACAGGAGGGCGTCGAGAATGCTGAGCTGTGAAGGTAGCTTCCTCAGGTGCGCTAGGATGTTGTAATCCACCCTACTCTTCTTGGGCGGGTCCTTGGCAGTCAGCTCTTTCATAACTTGGTCATCTAAGGTGATATCCTCAGCGACCTTTTCCTTTCCCTTATTTTTTCTAGTTGCGGGTCCGAGATTCTTCTCCGGAAGCGTGCGATTGCGTAGCTGAATGTTTTCGCAGGCTTCTGGTTCTTCCTCTTTTCCCGAGGTGGACTCTTTAAAGAGGGGGCTAAAAGCCATTTCCTCGTCAGAATCGCTCCCGAATTTGAGCACTAGCGATCCCCCGGCGTTGACCGTGTAACAGTTACCGGTAGTTCTTTTGTGTCCTTCGGTCGTACTTCTCTGCTCCCGATGAGTTCTACGTTTCATTCGCTTAAAATGTTGCCGATGAGCAATATATCCCTGCCACCATGCCTTAAAAGCGTTGCACTCCTCAGTGTGGTGTGAAATCTTCCGATGATATGAGCAGTAATTAGGATGCCTCTCCGCCCCATCGAGCGTGTTTTCTTCCGAGGGTGGTAGTTTCATTCCCATTGACATGGCTTTGGCAAACCTTTTCCTCGTCTTGAATATGTTTTTATCCGCGCCGGGTGCCTTTCGATCTGGCGGGAGTACCTCAACTCTTTCGTTTAATCGCATGCGTTTGGCTCCTTCTGATGCGGCCGTCTCTCGCTCCTGGTCGGCTTTACTTTTCAAACGAATCTCGTCTAGAAAGGCGTCGATCATTTCGTCTGTTGGCCACACAAGCTCCGGTTCAGGATCTGCCCCCAGTTTCTTAGTGCCAGGAGTTTTTTCATCGTCCGTAAACGAGTGGGAGATCACATGACAACTCGCCACATATCCCTCGGATTCATCCGACGAGCTTTCTCCTTTATCTTCCTCCTGGAAGACGTGGTTGAGGAACTCTTGGAGTGTGATGGGAGTCCGCGCCTTTTGATTGTACTCCTCCAGCGCGTCGATCTATTTCTGTAAGTCTGTGCGCTTGTTGCCAGGCTTCACGGGCTTCTTAGCTTTCTTCTTCTTTTTCTTTGAAGATTTCGACGGCTGGTTGTGAGTGCTCGGGCCATCACCACTGATCTTCGGAGTTGGGCGCGGCTTCAGCATCCCTTCAATGATCTGGGGTTCCAGCGGGTTCTTCCACCTGATCGCCGGGCATGTTTTAAGATCGTTCAGCATCCTTTTGGTTTTTGCTGAAAGCACGATTTCCCATGGAGCTTCTTCAATGAAAGAACAAGTTTCCCCCGGTGTGTCCGTCTTCTTAGCAGTGTGAGGTTGTGGCGGGTTCACCTTCCACTTCTCGGACAGCGCAAACTTGCCCTGTAGATATTGATCTTCAATCCATCCTTTGAAGACGAAGCAATCCTCAATCGGATGGCTTACCGTTTGCTGGTAAGGGCAGTAGTTGGGGTTATTCACCTCACTGGGTTGCGGCGGTCGCCTTGGGTTTGGCAAGTTGATAAGCCTGTTGTGTATTGCCAGCTCGAATAGCCTCTTCGTCTTATCCCGCGGGAATGAGTAGGAGCGCTTCATTTTCTCATTGTAATACCGCCGTCTTTCTTCCAGCTGATCCGCCAGATTTGGGGCACTGGGTTGCTGCTGAGCGTTCGCAACGAAGGTTGCCTTCCCTTTACCCTTATCATTCCGAGGTTCTGGCTTCGGGGGAGACGGTCTGTGACCCATCTGGTCCATCTGGGCCAACTTGTCGATCAAAGCCTGGAACGTAGTTGGCTTAAAGAACATCATGAACTGTGAGATAGCTGCATGAGGATCTAGGGTACCCATGAACATGCCCACCGCGGGCGCCTCCTCAATGCGTTGTTCGCATTTCGACCACAAGTTTCTCCAGCGTATAGCGTACTGGACCCACGTCTCACCTGGTTTCACCCTGGCATTAATTAACGCCGTTATCGGGGAGCGTTCGCTGGCGGTCGCGAATCGCTGAGTGAATAGCAACTCCATTTTAGCGAACGTCTTGACGGAATCGTTCGGGAGTTCAGAATACCATTCGAAAGCTGTTTCTGACAAGCTGCCGACGAATTGGCGAAGCAAGAGCTTATCATCGCTGCCAGTGTTGCCACAAAGCGCCCGGAACTGGGCCACATGCTGGTGGGGATTTCCCGTCCCCTTATAGACATGAAATTTCGGTATTGTATAGCCCGGTGGGTACTTGATCTGATCATACCAGCTCGGATATGGTCGCCCTGTTCTGACAATTTGACCAGCTGCCTCAGTCGCCTGGTGAACCCGTATCTGCTGAGCTATATATTCGTTTAAGTCAGCTTTGGAGATTGTTTCCTCCTTGGCTGTTGACAGAGCAGGTGGAGGATTTGACGTTTCTCCCCTGTCATCTTCAAGGACGATTGGAGGATCTTCAGCAGGAGAATCTTGTTGGATCATCATTCCCACCATGTCCTGGAACAGGAGGGCCATTCGTTGTATATTAGCTGCTTGTTCGGTAGCCTCTTTATCCTTCTTCTCCAATATCCTACTAAGGAATTCAGCGTCACTTTCTTGCTCCTGGCGTTGATCAGGTGACGCTTCGGGGCTTTCTTTTGGCCCGGTGAGTGCGGCCATCGCGTTCATCATTTCCTGGAGCTTCTGCTGCTGCTCCTAAGCTTTGGTCACTGACCGTGTAAGCGGTCTATGACTCGTGGATGTACGGCTGTCCTCCTTTCCTACAGCCATGTATACTGTATGCACCATCATGCCCCCAGACTTAGGGCGTTTAGGCTTATTGTCCTTGACATTTGCTGCAGGAGTGGGGACTCTATCCGGCCTTCTTCTCTTTTGAGTAGTCGACGTGGAGGGAGCCGTTGCAGCGGGCACCCAAGCGGTTGTCGTCCTTTGTTATTTGACGTGACGGTTCTTTTCTTCCTGCACCTTCGCTCTTTTCTGTTGACGATAGTGATCTTGGTCAATTACCGAGTCTTGAACCTTCCGCCAGACTTTATAAATTTTGGAGGACACCCGTTGAGGAGGCTGCTATGGCTTTGTCTCTATAACATTCTTCGCAGGTGGAAGGGATCTTTTGAGAACCGCAGTTGGCGAATTTCTGTTTACCCTGTTTAATAGCTCGAAGCTGTTCCCGGTTGGAACAGCAGCCTCAATTTCCACCGTTGGAACTGGTGGAGCTAGTCCGGAGGGGGAGTTGCCCCCAGTCTTCCTTATCTGGCGCCAGTGGCGACGTCAGGCATGACGGGTTATTGGGATTGATTCAGCGACGGCTTCGTCTTGCCCCCTGTTCTGGGGAGGGGCTACTGCCTGTGTCAGCCTCTTGAAGACTGACGTTCCTTGAGTAGCTACGTCCATCCGGTCAAAAACAGATTTCTGAGCGGGAGTGGGAACGGGGGTAGCCAGTCTCGCGAAGACCGATCCTCTGGGAGGAGAAGCCGCCTTGACGACTTCGGGAGCAGCTGTCTTCCTCGGGATGGCCGCCTCAGGTATCATGGGCTTCTTGGCGGGCCCTTTGGAGTTCAGGCTCAGTCTGGTGAAGACCGAGGAGTTGGACGACCCGCTGAGAGGGGCCGTGGGAGTAGCAAGTCGATCAAAGACCGACTTCTTTGACGCTTCCGGTACAGGCATTGGGATGTTAATGTTCACCGGCGGGAGCATGGTCCCAAAGAATAAACCGGTGGTAGCTTGAGTCACTTGCTCCACAGGCATAGTGAATAGGGAAGCAGCCTGCGTGTAACAACCGAGTCCAGTTACAGCAGATTCAGTTACCGTATGTGTAGTGTGTGGTATTTATTTCATTTATACTGCTTTGGCTGTTACCAGTTATAGTTTGCGCCGTCATGTCATATTCTGTATATTACAATTTAAGTCATCTAAAATTAAATTAAAAATAATCGACTTGGCCTGCTCGACACCCCAACCCTGTGGTAGCGTCCTTGCATCGTATGCTCGTCCCGTTCATGGAAACGGACGTGTTTGGACGGCTACGCGCACGTACGTGCATCCGCTCTTGGGGGGTATGTGTTTTAATTATAAAATCCTTCATTTTAATTTTTAGAATCCGCCTATAATTTTCTTATTTCAATTTCAAATTTTTGGACCCGACCCGGGCGCAATTTGGAAATATTTCGCATTTGCGCCAAATCCTATTTTTTTTAATATTATTTTTTTAACCAACGAATAAAAGTAAACCCAGAATATATTTTTCCAATTTCCCTAAAAATCTTTTAAAATTTTTCCCTAACTGTTCCAGCTAATGAAGCTGGGAAATCTTTTTCCCTTGCCATTTTTAAAACACGAGCCAATCAAAACCCTCTATTCTCTCCCCTGGGCCCCACACGAATTCCCCCCAACCAATCGCTCTCTCTCTCTCCCCCTTTCTCCTTCTCTTTCTCTCTCTTCTCTCTCTCTCTCTAGCGCTACGAGACGAAATTCTTTCTCCTCCCCGTTTCTCTCTCCTCTCGATCTCTCACTTCCTCTCTATCTCTCTCCTCTCGCAATCTCCCCGTCTCTCTCTCTCTCTCCCCGTCTCTCTCTCTCTCTCCCCCTATATATATATTTTCTCCTTCCTCGATTTCTTTTTCACAGAACCCACCTTCACAGAACCCTAACCGCCTCGTCCTCCCTCGTCTTTGCCCCAACGCCGACGCCATCATCGCCGGTCTCGTCGCCTCCTCGCCCTCGGCACTTCCACCACCTCTCCTTCCTTCTTCCTTCTCTCCCCGAGTACCCTGCACGAGCACCGCGCACTCCCTGCACGCCGCAGCACGTCGTGGGATCGCCGCCGGCGATCTTCATCCGTTCCCTGGCCTCGTGAGCACCCTCCTCGGTGAGCATAGCATCCCTTTACTCTTCTCCTTTCTTCTTCTTTCCTTCCTTCTTCTCTGTTCTTATTTTTGTGATCTGTGGATTTGTCGCTGTCATTGTAGGTTGTCCGCCGGAGCTCCGTCGACGTGGTCGACGATCACAACCTCTCCACAGATCATCGTGAGCACCCTCTTCTCCATCCTCCTTCCCTTCTTTCTTCTTGATTCTTCTTTTATCGTTGCATGCATTCTTGAATATTGTAGATTCACTGTTTTTGGGTTCGCCGGAATCCGGCCGTGCCGGCGATGTGTCCCGACGATCCAGCGAGGTATTCTGACCGGTGTGGTTCCACTGCTTGTCGTTCGGACTTATTCCATGAACCGTGCGCACGTCGCGAGATTTCCCCGCCGACGTGTAACGTTCCGTTTTCCCGATTCGCGACCCGTCGAGGCAAGTGAAACTTGCTACATGCTATTTTAAACTATTCATATGCTAAAGTAATTATTTCCTGTTAAATCCCTAATTAGAATTGCTAGAAGTAGATTTCAAGATTAACCATATAAAGTGCCGTTACACATTTTATAATTCCGGACTTGAAGCTTAATCTTGCACCTGATTAGTTATAACTAACAATCACCTGTACATGATAGATCACATTGTTTATTGCCATGATCCCCTTTATCCAGTTTAGCCTATCAGACATCCATGTGCAACTCAAACCGGTCTAATTACAACTGCATCCATTAAACAGATTATACATGTCGTCGCATTTAGATTTATTAACATGTTTTTCTGCATTCATATCTATCATACTGTATTCACATAATGCTGACACTGTCTGTTAAACACCACTGATAACTGTACAGCTAGTTAATTGAATCTGATTATTGCTTAATTCATTGCTTAGATCATGTTGTTGATAACCATGCTTGATTATGTAACTGATTATAAGCACACCTATGATATCGTTTACATCTTGACATGACTTGCTACATATATATTGATTGACCCGACATGGTACCGTATACTTCTTGACCTGACCTGATGTACCATGACCTGACCCGTTACCTGATCTTGTGTCTAATGCCAACAAACCTGACATGTAGTCCTCACGGACCGTTCCTGTTGTCTATCCAGACAAACCTGCTTACCCGATCCTGTGTTGGTATTAGTTCTTGATTACTGAATATCTGAATTGACATACACATATAACTTGGGGGTATAGGGAAATCAAAGGTGAAACCTGACTTGTAACTCAACAGTTCGCTACTTGTTTTGATCAGTTTTAGAGGCTAGGCCAGCCTTGGGATGATGCTGCTGACATCATTCATCTGTACACATTCCTGTTTTAGTGCTTAGCGGCATGTCTCGATTTCAGCCCGAGAATCTGGACCGTGGTCCCGGGTACGCACGGGATACTTTTGAGTTACATCGATGATTCATCAATTTGATTTCAAAGTCTTTAGAACAGAAAACCTGATAGAACAGTTTAGTTTACTCAATGCACACTACCCTACACTGCCCTGACTTACATTACTGTTACACCTGCTTTTCATTCATGTTTATATTGCATTGCCTGTTACCCTGTTTATATTTTATTACTTGATGATATGACGCGCTGACGTCTGGGTTTTGCATGGCCCAGATTCCGTACCGCTGCTGCAGTCCGAACAGGAGTATTTCAGCCAGCAGGCTGAGCTGTGAGGTGTTAGCAGTAGTTAATTCTTTTATTTCCTGCATTTTATTCCTGATGTGAGCCCGTATTTTGGGACATACATTCCAGATATTTTTGTATTGGATCTTTTGCTTCCGCATTTTATTATTCTTGACTTATGTTATCTTGTATTATGGACATGTTTTAGATAGTTTTATTTTGTTTTTGATATCTCTACATCCATAATGTGACTGTGGATGGATACTTCCTACCCACAAGTAGCATGGTTGGCTATGTCACATGCCTATCTTAGCGTACTCTGGGAAGCGGGGCGTGACATGGTTCTTTTGGTATCAGAGCCATAGGTTTGTCGGGTTGATTCTTTTGTAGTTGGGTATTGTACCCAATACACGAATCAGAATACCCGTGTTTTGGAAACATGTCCTGCCACCTTGCCGTTCTTGAATCAAATTCTTCCTGATTATATCTTTTACGATGTGCAAACTTCCTTTGCATATCGACTCGAAACCCGATTCCTTGTTATCTCTAGGACTTAGGCAACTTGGGTGGAGTTATGTAATTGTGGCTATGATACCGCGGCATAGTTACAATGCGGCACTCTATTTAAGTAACTTGGAGTTCTAGCCTTGATCTATATTGTAAATTTGTTATCCTGCTAATCTTGGGTGTTTTGATTTCAGGAGTATGGCAGGTAAGAATCTGAAGACGTACCAAAGGCGTGTTGACGAAGCCGCCATGCTTGGAGTAATTCGGGGAATGCTGGAGAATCAAAAGAGGCAGACCGAGCTGATCCAGCAGCAAGCTGAATCGTTTCAGGAAGGTTTGTAGACTGTTCAGCAGACTGTGGACAATGTTGGGGCTAAACCAGTTGACCGTATGGGGACCGTAGCAGATTTCAGACGTTTGGGTCCGTCTGCATTTACTGGTTTGGAGGAGCCGTTGCCAGCGGAGCAGTGGCTAGTTGACACAGAGAACTTGCTTATTGCGGCACAGATTCCAGATGAGAAAAGAATTGATGTGGTACGCATTCAGTTAGTGGATTACGCCCGTGAATGGTGGCTTGTGGAGGAGACCCGCTTGACCAAGTCGATCAAGTGGGCGGATTTTTCGAAGAGTTTCCTGGAGAAGTTCTTTCCGCGGACTGCACGGGAGGAAATGGAAGAGAAATTCATCAGTCTGAAGCAGAATGGTGCGGCCGTGGATGTACATGCAGCTGAGTGGACACGGCTCAGTAGATTCGCTGGACCTTTAGTTGCCAACGATGCAGACAGGGCAAGGAGGTTTATGCGCAGCTTGGATGTGGACATCCAGAGGCAGATTTTCTCTCTGGGTTTGACCACTTTCTCACAGGTTCTTACGGCAGCTCGAGAACAGCAGAGCCTATCAGGGAAGACTGGGAGTTTACAGCAGACAGCAGTTGCAGTAAGGAAGCCGGCATTTGTACCAAACCGAGCTCATGGTCGCAGAGGTATTCCAGTGGACCGTCGTGGTATAACACCCATGAAGAAGCCTGTTGTCATTGATCGAAGAAAGAGCGTGACTTGTAACTACTGCAATTTACCTGGCCACGTGCAAAAGGATTGTCGAAGGAGGCTGGGACTCTGTTTAGTTTGTGGAGCGGCAGATCACGCTGTCAGCGCTTGTCTGTCGAAGCTTCGTACGAGGGATGATATTCAGAAGCCTCCGCATAGACCGTTCCAGGAACAGAAGCAGCTGACTCAAGGACCTAATCAGGCTCGAGCTTTTACCTTGACAGCTGAGGAAGCTAAGGCGTCGGGAGAAGTTGTTTCAGGTACTCTACTCGTTCATGGTTTTCCCGCATTAGCGTTATTTGATTCTGGTGCATCCCATTGTTTTATGTCGTCCAAGTTTATAGCGACACACTCGATTACCTGCACGACCCTGTCTAGTTTCTGGGACATACACACTGGGAATGGGAAAATCATATCTAGTAGGAAATGTAAAGATTGTACAGTTGTTGGCGGACGGGAGCTTTTTGCAGATTTCTTGGTGATCGATACGGGCAGCTACGAAGTCGTCCTGGGAATGGATTTTCTTGGCACTTTCCACGCTCACATTGATTGTAGGGCAAAGAAAGTAATTTTCCAGATCCCGGACATCCTGAATTTGCCTTCACTGGAGGAAGCAGTTCTGTCGGGCCAGTCGAGTTTAGGGCTAGGCCGACAAGTAATATTCTTACATCAATGGAGGTTGATAAAGGTGAAGAACCAGCTGTTGTTCATGATTTTATGGATGTGTTTGAAGACATATCGGGATTACCGCCGAAGCGAGAAGTGGAGTTCGCAATTGATCTTATTCCTGGTGCAGCGCCAGTATCTAAAGCGTATTATCCAATGGCACCAGTGGAGTTGGAAGAAGTCAAGAAACAGGTTGCCGAACTGCTTGAAAAGGGTTGGATTCGAAGCAGTAACTCGCCTTGGGGAGCTCCAGTTCTTCTAGTTAAGAAGAAAGAAGGAACGAGAAGGATGTGCATCGACTATCAAGAATTAAACCGGGTGACTATTAAGAATAAGTACCCGATCCCTCGCATTGGCGAACTTTTTGAGCAGCTTAGTGGTGCGAGGGTATTCTCGAAGCTGGATTTGCGATCCGGATATCATCAGGTCCGAGTGAAAGCTGAAGATATTTGCAAGACGGAGTTCCAAACTCGATATGGACATTACGAATACCCTTCGGAGTAACGAATGGACCGGCGATATTCATGGACTTGATACCGAATCTTTTCACCATTCTTGGACCAGTTTATTATGGTGTTCATTGATGATATTCTGGTTTAATCGAAGAGTTTTGAAGAGCATGCAGAACATTTAAAGATCGCACTGCAGACGTTGAGACAGGAGAAGTTGTATGCGAAGATGAGCAAGTGCGAGTTTTGGCTGGAAGAAGTAAAGTTTTTGGGGCATGTTGTGTCTGGTGATGAAATCACCGTCGATCCCGAAAAGATTGCCGCAGTTCGAGATTGGCCGATTCCGAAGAGTGTTGCAGAGATAAGGAGTTTCCTTGGACTAGCTGGTAATACAGAAGATTTGTGGAGAACTTTGCGCGTCTGGCGGAGCCGTTGACCAAGCTTACGTGCAAGGAGGTACCTTTTGTGTGGACGGATAGATGTGCGTTAGCTTTTGAGACGTTGAAGCAGAAATTGATAACCGCCCCTATTTTGACCGTGCCAGACAATTCCGGAGGATTGGTGATTCACAGCGACGCATCTGGGAAAGGATTGGGATGCGTTTTGATGCAGCATGGGAAGGTTGTGGCATACGCATCAAGACAATTGAAGACCCATGAGAAGAATTACCCAACTCATGACTTGGAGCTTGCGGCTGTGATTTTCGCATTGAAGATTTGGAGACATTACCTTTTGGGCGAACGGGTCGAAGTTTTTACTGATCATAAGAGCTTGAAGTATGTGTTCACGCAGAAGGAGCTTAATATGAGGCAGCGTAGATGGTTGGAGCTGATGGCTGATTACGATCTTGATCTTAAGTACCATCCGGGGAAGGTTAATGTCGTACCGGATGCGCTCAGTCGGTTACCAGCAATTCAGATGTTGTCTACGCAGAAGGAGCTCGTTGAAGAATTTTGAAGATTTAAATTGGAGGTTGTGCTACCGCATTCTTCGGGACAATTGATGCAGCTGCAAGTGCATTCGTCTTTGATCGAGAATATTAAAGCAGCGCAACCGCAGGATCCTAAATTGCGAAAGTTTCGAGAACAGGTTAAAGCCGGACTGCGAACAGATTTACTGATGCATGAAGATGGTTCGTTGAGATATGGTAGCCGTTTGTGTGTCCCAAAAGGAGATATTCGCGAAGAGGTTATGAAGGAGGCACACAATTCAGCTTATTCCGTACATCCAGGAGGCACGAAGATGTACCGAGACTTACGACAGCATTTCTGGTGGGAAGGCATGAAATGGGAGATTGCTCGCTTTGTGGCAAAGTGCTTGGTGTGTCAGCAAGTTAAGGCTGAACATCAAAGGGTTGCTGGTTTATTGCAACCACTTCCGATTCCTCAGTGGAAGTGGGAACATATAACCATGGATTTCGTGACAGCTCTACCACGGAGTCCAAAAGGCAACAATGCAGTATGGATGATTGTTGATCGATTGACCAAGGCAGCGCATTTTATCCCTTTCCGGGTTAGTCAATCAACAGAGACTTTGGCGGAGCGGTACATGCAGGAGATTGTAAGATTGCATGGAGTACCGGTGAGCATCGTGTCCGATCGGTACACTCGGTTCTTATCACACTTCTGAAGGAGTTTACAGGAAAGTTTGGGGACTCGATTGAAATTTAGCACAGCTTATCATCCTCAAACTGATGGTCGGTAGAAAAGAACGATCCAAACTCTTGAAGATATGTTGAGAGCATGCATGTTAGACTTCAAGGGTTCATGGGAGGATCATCTACATTTGGTGGAGTTTTCTTACAACAACAGTTTCCAGGCAACTATCCAGATGGATCCATTTGAAGCTTTGTATGGTCGTAAATGTCGTTCACCCGTTTGTTGGGACGATGTCGGTGAACGAAGATTATTGGGACCAGATTTGGTTGTGCAGACAGTAGAGAAAGTTAACACTATCAGGAATCATATGAAGGCAGCACAAGACAGACAGAAGAGTTGGGCAGATACGTCGAGAAGACCTCTAGAGTTCGCCGTGGGTGATTTGGTATTCTTGAAGATATCACCGACTATAGGGGTGATTCGTTTTGGAAGTCGAGGGAAGCTCAGTCCTCGATTCGTTGGACCCTTTGAGATTTTGGAGCGTGTTGGTGAGGTAGCGTATCGTTTGGCGTTACCACAGTCCTTGGCGAATGTGCACGATGTGTTTCACGTATCTCAACTCCGTAAGTACGTTCGAGATGAAACGCATGTATTGGATTATTCGGAGCTGACAGTACGTGAAGATTTGACTTTTGAGGAGCGACCGGTTGAAATTGTGGATCGAAGGTAAAAGGTTCTTAAGAACAAGGTTATCCCTCTTGTACTTGTTTCTTGGGGTAATCGCTCGCATGGAGAGTCCACTTGGGAACGAGAAGATGAAATCCGGCAGAAGTTTCCTCATCTTTTCTTGTAGTTTGTTTGTTTTCGCCTTTCCTTATACTCTTGGAATTTCGAGGATGAAATTCTTTTTGTAGTTGGGTATAATGTAACAACCGAGTCCAGTTATACCAGATTCAGTTACCGTATGTGTAGTGTGTGGTATTTATTTCATTTATACTGCTTTGGCTGTTACCAGTTATAGTTTGCACCGTCATGTCATATTCTGCATATTACAATTTAAGTCATCTAAAATTAAATTAAAAATAATCGACTTGGCTTGCTCGACACCCCAACCCTGTGGTAGCGTCCTTGCATCGTGTGCTCGTCCCGTTCAGGGAAACGGACGTGTTTGGACGGCTACGCGCACATACGTGCATCCGCTCTTGGGGGGTATGTGTTTTAATTATAAAATCCTTCATTTTAATTTTTAGAACCCGCCTATAATTTTCTTATTTCAATTTCAAATTTTTGGACACGACTCGGACGCAATTTGGAAATATTTCGCATTTGCGCCAAATCCTATTTTTTTTAATATTATTTTTTTAACCAACGAATAAAAGTAAACCCAGAAAATATTTTTCCAATTTCCCTAAAAATCTTTTAAAATTTTTCCTTAACTGTTCCAGCTAATGAAGCTGGGAAATCTTTTTCCCTTGCCATTTTTAAAACACGAGCCAATCAAAACCCTCTATTCTCTCCCCTGGGCCCCACACGAATTCCCTCCAACCAATCGCTATCTCTCTCTCTCCCTTTCTCCTTCTCTTTCTCTCTCTCTCTCTCTCTAGCGCTACGAGACGAAATTCTTTCTCCTCCCCGTTTCTCTCTCCTCTCGATCTCTCACTTCCTCTCTATCTCTCTCCTCTCGCAATCTTTCTCTCTCTCTCTCTCTCCCCGTCTCTCTCTCTCTCTCCCCTATATATATATTTTCTCCTTCCTCGATTTCTTTTTCACAGAACCCACCTTCGCAGAACCCTAGCCGCCTCGTCCTCCCTCGTCTTTGCCCCAACGTCGACGCCATCATCGCCGGTCTCGTCGCCTCCTCGCCCTCGGCACTTCCACCACCTCTCCTTCCTTCTTCCTCCTCTCCCCGAGTACCCTGCATGAGCACCGCGCACTCCCTGCACGCCGCAGCACATCGTGGGATCGCCGCCGGCGATCTTCATCCGTTCCCTGGCATCGTGAGCACCCTCCTCGGTGAGCATAGCATCCCTCTACTCTTCTCCTTTCTTCTTCTTTCCTTTCTTCTTCTCTGTTCTTATTTTTGTGATCTGTGGATTTGTCGCTGTCATTGTAGGCTGTCCGCCGGAGCTCCGTCGACGTGGTCGACGATCACAACCTCTCCACAGATCATCGTGAGCACCCTCTTCTCCATCCTCCTTCCCTTCTTTCTTCTTGATTCTTCTTTTATCGTTGCATGCATTCTTGAATATTGTAGATTCACTGTTTTTGGGTTCGCCGGAATCCGGCCGTGCCGGCGACGTGTCCCGACGATCCAGCGAGGTATTCTGACCGGTGTGGTTCCACTATTTGTCGTTCGGACTTATTCCATGAACCGTGCGCACGTCGCGAGATTTCACCGCCGACGTGTAACGTTCTGTTTTCCAGATTCGCGACCCGTCGAGGCAAGTGAAACTTGCTACATGCTATTTTAAACTATTCATATGCTAAAGTAATTATTTCCTGTTAAATCCCTAATTAGAATTGCTAGAAGTAGATTTCAAGATTAACCGTATAAAGTGCCGTTACACATTTTATAATTCCGGACTTGAAGCTTAATCTTGCACCTGATTAGTTATAACTAACAATCACCTGTACATGATAAATCACATTGTTTATTGCCATGATCCCCTTTATCCAGTTTAGCCTATCAGACATCCATGTGCAACTCAAACCGGTCTAATTACAACTGCATCCATTAAACAGATTATACATGTCGTCGCATCCAGATTTATTAACATGTTTTTCTGCATTCATATCTATCATACTGTATTCACATAATGCTGACACTGTCTATTAAACACCACTGATAACTGTACAGCTAGTTAATTGAATCTGATTATTGCTTAATTCATTGCTTAGATCATGTTGTTGATAACCATGCCTGATTATGTAACTGATTATGAGCACACCTATGATATCGTTTACATCTTGACATGACTTGCTACATACATATTGATTGACCCGACATGGTACCGTATACTGCTTGACTTGACCTGATGTACCATGACCTGACCCGTTACCTGATCTTGTGTCTAATGCCAACAAACCTGACATGTAGTCTCACGGACCGTTCCTGTTGTCTATCCAGACAAACCTGCTTACCCGATCTTGTGTTGGCATTAGTTCTTGATTACTGAATACCTGACTTGATATACACATATAACTTGGGGGTATGGGGAAATCAAAGGTGAAACCTGACTTGTAACTCAACAGTTCGCTACTTGTTATGATCAGTTTTAGAGGCTAGGCCAGCCTTGGGATGATGTTGCTGACATCATTCATCTGTATACATTCCTGTTTTAGTGCTTAGCGGCATATCTCGGTTTCAGCCCGAGAATCTGGACCGTGGTCCCGGGTATGCACGGGATACTATTGAGTTACATCGATGATTCATCAATTTGATTTCAAAGTCTTTAGAACAGAAAACCTGATAGAACAGTTTAGTTTACTCAATGCACACTACCCTACACTGCCCTGACTTACATTACTGTTACACCTGCTTTTCATTCATGTTTATATTGCATTGCCTGTTGCCCCGTTTATATTTTATTACTTGATGATATGACGCGCTGACGTCTGCGTTTTGCATGGCCCAGATTCCGTACCGCTGCTGCAGTCCGAGCAGGAGTATTTCAGCCAGCAAGCTGAGCTATGAGGTGTTAGCAGTAGTTAATTCTTTTATTTCCTGCATTTTATTCCTGATGTGAGCCCGCATTATGGGACATACATTCCAGATATTTTTGTATTGGATCTTTTGCTTCCGCATTTTATTATTCTTGACTCATGTTATCTTGTATTATGGACATGTTTTAGATAATTTTATTTTGTTCTTGATATCTCTATAGCCGTAATGTGACTGTGGATGGATACTTCCTACCCACAGATAGCATGGTTGGCTATGTCACGTGCCCATCTTAGCGTACTCTGGGAAGCGGGGCGTGACACTGCGGTCCATACGCTACACCTCCAGGTGAGGCGGAGCGTCGATTGCATTTGCAGTTCGAGCAGTTGCCAACCATTGATCCTTTTGCTTTCTGCAACAAACGAAACACCAAGTCTTAGTACTTCGAAACCCAAGGGCAACCATTAGCAAACCGCGATTGGTTCGCGAATCACGACACACGAAGTGTGGAGTGGAAAGAGGAAAAGGTCCCACCGGGCGTGCCAGAATCTGTTCCCTTCCGAATGGCGACCAAGACATGGACGTCTTGCCTGAGATTCGGGGCAGATGCTAATTGGTGCTATCCGTTTACCTCTCCGAAGATGCCAAGTTGATTTATGGCACCGTGTATCGAAGGTTTAAATGGATGCGTCCGACGTAGCAGACTTCATCAGATTCCCCCTCGCTTAAGGGGTTTTTGATTGTGGGGACGCTCTTCCCTGCAGGCGCAAGCCCCTGCAGTTAATTACGCTACCGCATTGCGGTAACAACTTTCTCCTTCTCCAGATGATCACTTCGTGTCGTGTGTGTTTGATTCGTGTTCGGTTGCCCGTGGATTGTATACGGAGACTGAGTTATGTCGTCGCCCGTAGGGCGTGGACTAGTCCAAATCCGTATTATCTTAGATTTGGGTTTGGGGGTTGTGTTTAAGGATACATTAGCCTCGTTTGAGACTAAGATCGACTTAAACGTTTGTTAAGGATACGTTAGTCTAGTTTTAGACTAAGATCAACTTAACGGGATCGTTTAGATCCGACAAGAGAGCGATTAGGGGAGCCATGTTGTATAGTTTAGTGACATTGCGGTCAATAGGTAGTTTAAGGACATTGCGGTCCAATGTTAGTTTTAAGACGTTGCGGTCAAGGTTAAGGACGTCGTAGTCCATGGATTTAAGGACTCCACAGTCCGATGTTAGTTTTAAGACATCACGGTCAAGGTTAAGGACGTCATAGTCCGTTGTTAGTTTTAAGACATTCCGGTCAAGGTTAAGGACCTCATAGTCCGTGGGTTTAAGGACCCCACAGTCCGGCGTTTAGTTTTAAGACATTACGGTCAAGGTTAAGGACCTCATAGTCCATGAGTTTAAGGACCCCACAGTCCGTATCAATGTGTGGTCATCGGGACCCGTCACCTCTTTGAAGACGTTGAGGAATTACAACGCCATGTATCAAAGGAGTGAAGAGATGTACCCTTAAACCAAGGTAAATTAAGTGATCTGCAGTCCAATTTGGAA
The DNA here is from genome assembly GCA_030015575.1 of Agapanthus africanus. NCBI lineage: Eukaryota > Viridiplantae > Streptophyta > Magnoliopsida > Asparagales > Amaryllidaceae > Agapanthus > Agapanthus africanus. The sequence continues at coordinate 999,382,185 of CM057337.1, forward strand.
ACTAAGATCAATTATTATATTATGAGCTCATTGGCCCAGTTGAGTTTGAATTGAGGACTTATGGCCAGCTTGGGCTAAGTCCAATCATGCTTGGGATATCGGCCCTCTGTTGGTTCATTGAAGGAGAGGCTTTGCCTCTGGAAACTTAGCCAATTGGGCTAAAGCTAGTGTTAAACACTAGAGACCAACAGTGTTGAACACTGGGAATAAGATTAACAAGTTAGTGTTAAACACTAAAAGATAATCAGTGTTGAACACTGGGAACAGAGTTTTCAAATTAGTGTTAAACACTAAGCAAATCAGTGTTAAACACTAGGGACAAAATCTCCAGACTAGTGTTAAACACTAAGGAGAGAGGGGTCACGTGCGGACACGTGAGAGCGCCCTGATTCCCCTTATTTTATTCAGTCAAAAGACTTGAATACTTTGAAGTATCACGTGCTATCACGTGATGGGAATTTAGGCGTTTATCCGTTAGAGCTTCAGCCAAGGGGTCACGTGGTAGCACATGAGAGCGCCCTGCTTCCCTTTATTTTGTTCTACAGATAAGTGTTTAACACTTTTAATTCTGAAAGCCATCACGTGTGAGCACGTGATAGGGGCTCACGCTTTGATCTGTTAGAATGTTCATTAGGGGTCACTTGTTGACACGTGAGGGCGCCCTAGAGCTCTTTTTTGTTTCTTTTTCTCTTGTGTGCTTTAGAGATCACGTGAGGCATTGCCTCAAAGTTCTCTTTTATAGATCTTTGCAGGAGTCACGTGGTAACACGTGAGGTGTTGCTTCAAAGTTCTTTTCTGTGGGTCTTTGCAGGGGTCACGTGGTAGCACGTGACTCTGGTTCTTTGCATGTTTTAAAGATCTGTTCATCTTTTAAGAATTAATTTCTTCATAGGGTTAAACCCTAACAACAAACTTTAGAGGAATTAAATTCCTGTTTTCTTCTGAAGAATTATATTCTTAAATAGAGTTAAACCCTAATTTCTTTTCTTAAGGGAATTAAATTCCTGTGAGTTTGAGAGAATTATGTTCTCAATTAGGGTTAAACCCTAGTTCTGTTCATTTTGAAGGAATTAAATTCCTATAACATAGGGTTAAACTCTAATTTTATCTCAAAGGAATTGAATTCCTATCATTTGGTGAGAATTAAATTCTCAAAACTCAATTCCTCCTCTGTGTTTTAGATCTGCATGGCAGGATCTCAACCCAATGAGAATTAAATTCTCAATTCATGGGGAGATGTGCACTCTACAGATCCTCCACCAGAGAAAGAACTAAGTTCTTTTCTTTATATGAGAGTTAAACTCTTTTGAGAATTAAATTCTCTTTTTAAGCCTTCCTTTTCTTTTCTTACTTAAGGTTTTCCTTTTGCAGAGAATCAAAGGCTCTATATCTCTCTCTCTGTGTATCAAAAGAAAAGGTCCAAAGGTCTCCCCTCTTCTTTTCTTGGCTCCTATTTATAGGAGAAGGAAAAGAATCAATCTGTTTGGTAAATCTCTCATTGAAAGATTTGATTTGTTCATTGAGAGATTTGATTTATCTTCATCATTAATCTGGGCCTTTAGATTATTTGGTGAATTTTATTCACCATTGGATTTTAAATCCAAAGATATCTCTTTGTTATTTCAGTTAATTTAAGGGGAAATCTTTCCAAGTCCAAGATTTTTCCATAAATTGGTGATATTTAATCACCTTTAGATTTTTAATCCAACGGTTTCAGATAATCCTTCTTCATTTTGGAAAGATTTGAAAGATTTATCCTCAGAATTTAATTCTGTTAAAGAATAAGGCTCTTAAAGCCGGTCACGTGTGGCCACGTGACCCCTGGTCACGTGTAAGCACGTGACCCCTGGAATGGGCTTCTCTTCTTCTGCGCTCTGTTCTCTGGCCGCTGCTTAACCATCACGTGCCAACACGTGACCACTGGTCACATGTGAGCACGTGATGCCTCTTCTGGAGCTTTTTCTTGATTTTTAATCAGGGGTTGAATGTGCTTTTTGCCGCTGCTTTCCTATCACGTGCCAACACGTGACCACTGGTCACGTGTGAGCACGTGATGCCTCTTCTGAATCTTTTCCTGATTTTTAATCAGGGAACAGTCGTCAATATAACATTCGACGATTTCATGTATAAGGTCATCGAAAATCTTCGTCATGGCCCTCTGATAGGTGGCACCGGCGTTCTTTAGACCGAAAGGCATCACCTTGTAGCAGAATATGCCCAAAGGGGTCCGGAAAGCGGTATGCTTCTGGTTCTCAGGATGCATCTTTATCTGATTGTATCCTGATGAGCCGTCCATGAAGGAGAAAACTTTGTGAGTGGACGTATTATCTATCATCAGCTCAGTGACCGGTACTGGAAAGTCATCATTTGGGCAAGTTTTGTTGAGATCCCGAAAGTCCACACATATGCGCACCGTCCCATTTTTCTTCATTACTGGGACAATGTTGGCGATCCAGTCAGGATACTGAACCTCCTGGATGAAGCCGGATTCGATTAGCTTCTTGACCTCGGCGTTGATGCTCATCTCAAGCTTGAGCCGCATTCTTCTCGGTACTTGTTTGATCGGCTTGACGTCTGGAGAAATCGCCAATTTGTGGACAGCAATCTCTGGATCGAGTCCTGGCATCTCTGAATAGTTCCATGTGAAGCAACTTTATACTGCATGAACATGCCTTTGAGCGTAGCCACCTTTTCTTCAGACAATAGTTCACTGACGAACGTCGTCTGTGGGTCATTTGCCATCCCCAAGTCAATTTTTCTGAAGTCGTCTGCAGTAGTATGTATCCCATCTTCCAGCTCTTTTGGCGCCGGTGGAAATTATGAGATCAACTCATCTTCATTGTTTTTGAAGCACCAAGAAAGGTCATCCACACTCTCGGGTTCTTCTTCTGACAGCGTTATCACGTGACAGGTACGGGATCGATTCCAAGACCGATGTTGGTCTGGTTCTACTCTCATCGCATAAGTGGCTTTTGATCCATGTTTCCATGGCGGACTTACCCTCCAACTGCTGGATAGAGCGAACCTGCCTTATTGATATTGATCTTCGACCCAGTTCTTGAAGGTGAAGCAGTTTTCGAGAGGATGTCTTATTGCTCGGTGATAGGAGCAATAATCTGGCTGAGAGACCTTGTCTGCTTGCTCGGGATGCTTGGACTCCGAGAGTGTCATCATCTGATATTTTATGATAAGATCGAATATCTTCTTTGTCTTGTCTTGGGGAAAAGAATATGCTCGACCCATTTTCTTTATAAGAGACGGATCCCGGCTGCTCGATTCTTGATCGCGTGGCTTCTTAGATCCGCTACGCTGCTGTCGAACGTTTTTTTCCGTCCTTTGGTTTATTTTTGCCTCTGCGCCGGGTTTTTTGTATGACAGGTTAGCGACGAAGAACATTGTCATTCTCCGCGGCCTGCTGAAGAAGGCGCTGCATTCTGGCTTTCTCGTAAATGGCCATTTCGCGGCTATGGTCATTCCGGACCTTTTGACCCGCTTCCCTTATTAGCTTGTCCATCTGTTCTTCAAACGACGGACTTGGCATTTTGATGGTGAGACCTCGTTTTGGTTCAGAGTTAGCGTCTTCTAACAGAGCATTTCCTTCTTCATCGAAGTCATGTACAACGTAGCAGTCATGGAATCGTTCCCGTCTCTTGGATTGAACATATCCAAGCCCGATCATTTCCATTCTCCCGTTGGGCTATTTTCGCTGAGTTCTGGGGATGTCCCAGATCCTGTTGTAGAACTGAGCTTGTCGAGCGGTCTGTTTAAAGGATATGCCTTAGTGACTCAACAGCCTCTTCAATCCTTCTGTGTAGTATTTGGGCAGTCGGATGGGATGAAGTTTGTCAAGTGTCGAGTTAGCACCATGCAGACTGCTTTCTCCACTTTGGTTTCCGTGGATTGATAAAAGAGGATCGCCTTTTCATCTCTTCGCCTGGGAGGGACGTAGAATGTCTGCAGTTCTTCTACACTGTAGGTATTAAGTGCGTCGAGTTCTTTGTAATGCTCCTGCGGGACTATGGCGATTTGCAAACTCTGATCATCGCCAGCGAAGGCTTGTATTGATGGCCGAACAGAAAATACGGCATTGACCTCATCTTCCGAGTCGCTGCCGAAGATCAACATAGGGGTGGACGGTCCCGGCTTGTTACATTGGGGCGGCCCTGAATAGACTATTTCTTCTTCCTCCTCGGTATCACTCCCGAAGACCGGAATAGTAGTGATAGCCCTGTTCTTCGGTTTGTGGCATCTCTCCCTGTCTTCGAAATCTGGTAAGAAGTATTTTGCATTTTCGTACTTTCGGACTTCATTCACGGAGAATGGGTTCAACTCCCCTGTCACGGTATACTCTAGACCATCCTTGAAATACTTCTTACACTGATGTTGTGTAGAAGGGATGATGTTGTACTCGTGTAACCAAGTCCTGCCGAGCAAAGCATTGTAACATGTCTTAGCGTCAATGACGTGAAATTTGATGTCCGTGACGAGCAGCCCAAAGCGTAATGTCAGTATCACAGACCCGAGCGTCCGTGATGACTAGGAGTCAAACCCGGAGATAGTGATTTTATCACGAGCGAGGTGTTGAACGCTCATGCAGATTTCCTTCAACACTCTTATATTGAGGAGATTGACGAAGGACCCATTGTCAACTAGGATTTTGCCTGTCTTGATATCATGATAGTATCCGGAGACATAAAGGGGGCGGTTGTGCTCGCATGTCCCGAGGAGGAGATCTTCATCGCCGAAGGTGATATCGGCTGTGTGCACTTCTTCTAGCTCGTCCTTCATCTTTTCTTCGGCGAGAAAAGCTTGGAACTGCTCGGGCTCTTGTAGTGCCTTGATCAAAACATCTCTCGCCTCTTTGGATAGCAGAAGGACGTCGAGAATGTTTAGCTGTAAGGGGATCTTCCTCAGGTGTGCTAGAACATTGTAATTCACCTTATTTTTCTTGGGCGGATCCTTTGCTGGCAGCTCTTCGACGGCTTGGACATCGAGGGTGATATTCTCAGGGATCTTTTCTTTTCCCTTATCCTTTTTGGTCGACCCCCCGTTTACGGGTCCGAGATTCTTTTCAGGCAATGTGCGATTGCGCAGCTGAATGTTCTCGCAGCTCTTCGGTTCTTCCTATTTTCCTGAGGTGGATTCTTTGAAGAGAGGGCCAAGAGCCATTTCTTCTTCAGAATCACTCCCGAAGGTGAGAACTTGCGATCCCTGCTATTAACCATGTGACAGTTTCCGGCAGCTCTTCCATGTTCGTCTGTCGCATTTTTCTGTTGTCGACGAGCTTCACGCTTCATCCTCTTGAAATGCTGCCTATAAGCGACGTACCCTTGCCACCAATTTTTAAAGGCGTTGCATTCTTCAGTAGGGTGCACAATCTTTCGATGATATAAACAGTTATTAGGATGCGCATCCTCTTTATTAAGGTGTATTTCATCAGAAGTGTTTCCTTCGAAGAGTGGCAGCTTCATTCCCATCGATATGGCTTTAGCGAACCTTTTCTTCGTTTTAAGCCTGCTCTTGTCTGTCGCGGGCTTGCCTCGGTCTGGTTGGGGCACTTCAACCCTTTCATCTAGTCGCCGACGTTTGGCTTTTCCAAATATGGCCATTTTGCGCTCTCGATCAGCCTTGCTTTTCAGAAGAGCTTCGTTTAGGAATGCATCAATAATCTCGTCTGACGGTACTAAAAGTTCCGGCTCAGGATCTGCCCTTAATTTCTATGCATCCAGAGCTTCTTTACCGTTTATTAACGAATGAGAGATCAAGTGGCAACTTGCCACATAATCCTCAGGTTCATCCGACGAGTCTTCTCCATTGTAATCATTTCCGTCTTCAAGGACATGGCTGAGAAACTCTTGAAGTGTGACCGGGGTTCGCGCCTTCTGGTTATATTCTTCCAGCGCGTCGATATGTTTTTGCAGGTCCGTGCGCTTGTCATCAGGCTTCACGGGCTTTTTGGTCTTTTTCTTCTTCTTCGAAGACTTTAACGGCTGGGTGTGGACGCTTTGACTATCACCACCAATTTTTGGAGTCGGGCGAGGTTTCAGCATTCCCTTGATGATTTCCGGTTCCAGTGGATTTTTCCATTTGATCGCCGGGCATGTTTGGAGATCCTTCAGCATTCTTTTCGTTTTGGCCGAAAGAGCGACCTTCCATGGAACTTCTTCGAAAAGAGCACGATGCCCCCGGTGTGTCCCCCCTTTTAAGAGCATGCGGTTGAGGCGGGCTTACTTTCCAATTCTCGGACAATGCGAATTTCCCCTATTGGTATTGATCTTCAATCCAGCCTTTAAAGACGAAGCAATCTTCAATTGAATGGCCTATCGCTTGGTGATAGGGGCAATAATTGGGATTCGGCAAATTAATGAGCCTGTTGCGCACCGCTAGTTCAAACAATCTCCTCGTTTTATCCCGGGGAAACGAATAAGGGTGCTTCATTCTCTCATTAAAGAACCGTTGTTTCTTGTCTTGGCGACCAGTTAGCTTCGGGCCACTGGGCTGCTGTTGAGCACTAGCGACGAAGGTCGCTTTCCCTTTCCCTTTTTCATTTCAAAATTCCAGCTTTGAAGAAGACGGTCTATGACCCATCTGGTCCATTTGGGCCAGTTTGTCAATCAAGGCCTGGAAAGTGGTCGGCTTGAAGAACATCATGAATTGTGAAATGGTCGCTTGAGGGTCAAGAGTACCCATGAATATGCCTACCGTAGGCGCTTCTTCGATGCGCTGCTCGCACTTCGACCATAGATTCCGCCACCTTATTGCGTATTGCACCTACGTTTCGCCTGGCTTTACCCTGGCGTTAATCAGTGCGGTGATCGGGGTGCGCTCGCTAGCGCTTGCGAATCTCTGGGTAAACAGCAGCTCCATCTCTGCAAATGTCTTGATAGAGTCATTCGAGAGTTCCGAATACCACTCAAATGCCGTCTCCGACAAGCTGCCAACGAATTGGCGAAGCAACAGTTTATCATCACCTCTAGTGTTACCGCACAAGGCTCTGAATTGAGCGACGTGCTGATGCGGATTTCTCGTCCCCTTATATATGTGGAATTTAGGGATCGTGTATCCCGGCGGGTATTTTATTTGGTCGTACCAACCCGGATAGGGTCGTCCCGTTTTAACAATTTGGCCGGCTGCTTCATTCGCCTGGTGAACTCGTATCTGCCGAGCGATGTAATCATCCAGGGAAGCTTTGGAGATCGTCTTCTCCTTGGCTGTTGACAGAGCCGGCAGAGGATTTGATGTCTCTCCTCTATCATCTTCAATTATTATTGGAGAATCTTCAGCTGGAGGGTCTGGCTAAATCATCATGCCCACCATATCTTAGAACAGAAGGGCCATTTGTTTTATATTGGCCGCTTGTTCCGCATCCTCTTTGTCCTTCTTCTCAAGTATTCTCCGAAGGAATTCAGCATCAGTTTCCTGCTCACGGCGCTGCTCCGAGAATGTCTCCGAGCTTGCTTTCGGTCCTGTAAGTGCGGCCATAGCTGTTAACATCTCTTGGAGCTTCTGTTGTTGTTGCTCCTGAGTCTTAGTCACTGATCACGTAAGCGGTCGATGACCTGTGGAGATACGGCTATCCTCTTTTCTGGATGCCATATAGACGGTATGCACCACCATGCCCCCAGACTTAGGGTGTTTAGGTTCAGTGGTCTTGCGATTCGTCGCAGACTCAGGGATTTTCTCCGGCCTTCTCCTCTTGTGAGTGGTCGAAGTTGAGGGGGCCGTTGCAGTGGGCACCCAAGTAGCTGTCGCCTTTTGTGGCTTGACAGGATGGTCCTTTTCTCGTTGAACTTTTACCTTTTTTGTCGGCGAGAGTAATCTTGATCAATCACCGAGTCCTGAACCTGTCGCCAAACTTTGTAAATTTTAGAGGACAGCCGCTGAGGGGGCTGTTCAAGCTTCGCCTTAGTAGCGTTCTCCACGGGTGGAGGAGATCTCTTCAGCATGGCAGTCGGAGAGTTTTTGCGCACTCTCCTTAGCGGCTCAAAGCTGTTCCCAGTTGGAACAGCAGCATCGATTTCCATCGTTGGAGCCGACGGAGTCAGTCTAGAAGAGGAGTTGCCCCCAGCCTTCCTTACTCGGCGCCAGTGGCGACGTCGAGCGTGTCGAGCCGTTGGGATTATCTCAGCTGTAGGAGTGACTTCCTCATGCCCCCTGCGTTGGTCAGAAGTTGTCGTTGTCAGCCTCTTGAAGACTAATGTCCGCTGAGTGGGGATAGCCAACCTATCAAAGGCAGACTTCCGAGCAGGGGAAGCAGCCTTGACGATTTCGCCTGAAACGGGAGCTGAAACAGTTAGTCTTGTGAAGACCGACCCTTTGGCAGGAGAAGCCACTTTGCCGACTTCGAGAGCAGGAATGGCTATCCTTTTTGGGATAACCCTTTCTGGTATCGCAGGCTTCTTCACAGGCCCACGTGATCTTTGGCCCAATCTGTCAAAGACTGAGGCGATGGATTTGGGCGACCCGTTGAGAGGGGCCGCGGTAGTGGTAAGTCGATCAAAGACCGACTTCTTTGGGACTTCTTGCGACAGCAGCGGGGCATTGAAGCTCATCGGTGGGATCATGGTCCCAAAGAACAGCCCAATGGTGGCCTGAGTTACTTGCTCCACTGGCATCTTGAACAGGGAGGCCGCTTGGGGCCAGTAGGTTACTCCTCCAGCAGGAACAGAGTGAGAGTTATTGCCGTTGTTGCAGTTTGTGCAGTTTGTGCAGTTGAAAGACATCGTTCTTCAGTTTTTCTGCACAGAGCAAGACACCCAATCTTAGTACCTTGAATCCAGGGGCAACCACATAAAACCGCGATTCGTTCGTGAATACGACACACGAAGTGTGGAGTGGAAAGAGGAAGAGGTTCCACCGGGCGTTCCAGAATATGTTCTCCTCCGAATACAGAGACGAGACCGCGTAGGTCCGTCTTGCCTGAATTTGGGGGCAGATGCTCATTGGTGCTATCGTCCACCTCTCCGAAGATGCCAAGTTGATTTATGACACCATGTATCGAAGATTTAAACGGATGCGGCCGATGTAGCAGACTTCGTCAGATTCCCCCTCGTTGAGGGGTTTTTGATTGTGGGGACGCTCTTTCCCACAGGCGCAAACCCCTGCAGTTAATTACGCTACCGCATCGCGGTAACCACTTTCTTCTTCTCCAGATGGTCACTTCGTGTCGTGTGTTTTTGTTTTGTTTTTGGTTTCCCGTGGATTGTATACGGAGACAAATTTATGTTGTCGCCCGTAGGGCATGGATTAGTCCAAATCTGTATCTTCTTAGATTTGGGTTTGGGGTTGGGTTTAAGGATGCGTTAGTCTCATTTGAGACTAAGATCAACTTAAACGTTTGTTAAGGATACGTTAGTCTAATCTTAGACTAAGATCAACTTAATAATTTGTTAATAATACGTTAGTCTAATTTTAGACTAAGATCTACTTAACAGGATCATTTAGATCCGACAAAAGAGCATTTGGGCTCTATTGTTTTAGTTTAGGGACTTTGCGATCCAACATTGGTTTAAACACATTACGGTCCAACATTAGTTTAAGGACATTACGGTCCATGAGTTTAAGGACCCCATAGTCTGAGGTTAAGGACATCATAGTCCATGGGTTTAAAGACCCCACAGTCCGTAGTTTAAAGACGTCACAGTCTATAAAGTTTAAGGACATCATAGTCCATGAGTTTAAGGACCCCACAGTGTATGGAATGATTGGTTATCGGGACCCGTCACCTCTCTGAAGACGTTGAAGGATTACAACGATAAATATCAAAGGAGTGAAGAGATGTACCCTTGAACCAATGTTGATTGGGAAATCTGTAGTCCAATTTGGGACTAACATTAATTAATTAGATTACGAGCACATGGGCTCAGTTAAATCTGAATTGAGGACTTATGGCCAACTTGGGCTAAGTCCAATTAGGTTTGAAATGTTGGACCTTTGTTTGGACTGTTGAACATTTGTCTGGGTTCAGCCCCCCATTATTTAGCAATGCTAGACATGAGTCTGGGTTCTGACTGCATTTTGTCTTTGGCTGAGCACTAACCATTCATTATAGCTCTGGACTTTATTTTGCATATCATAAGAACTCATCAATTTTGAGGTTCAGTTGAAGGGGAGACTTTCCTCTGGAAAATTTAGCCAATTTGGGTTAAGATTGGTTTAAAACAGTGTTAAACACTAGCACACATCTGGCGGTCACGTGTTCCCACGTGATGCATTTAAAATAGTGTTAAACACTAGGGATGAAATACTTAAAATAGTGTTAAACACTAGAAAAATGAGGCGCTCACGTGAGGACACATGAGGCGCCCTAGGATTGGGCCAAGCTTCCTTTATTTTACTCTTAAAATCTGCAAATAAGTGTTAAACACTTAGTCTTTGTAATCATCACGTGTGGACACATGATAGTGCCCATGTATTGGGTATTAATTCCTCTGTTTTCTCTCATTTACCCTTTTTTAAAAGGTGTTTGTCAGGGGTCACGTGGGGATATGTGAGGCGCCATAAATTAGTACTGCCTTTGGATTTATTCCATTTTGTTTTGAGGATCACGTGTGAACACGTGAGGCATTGCCTCCAAGCTTGTTCTTTCTCATTTTGAGGAGTCTATTTAAGGGTCACGTGGGGACACACAACCATGTCTCATTCGTTCTTTTCTGATCATTGAATGGAGGGTCACGTGTTGCCACGTGATCAGGTTTAAGTCCCTCGTTTGAGAATTAAATTCTTTGTAGGGTTAAACCCTAATTTTGTTTAGAGGAATTAAATTCCTATGTACATGGAAGAATTAAATTCTTTAAACCCAACTCTCCCTCTAAATTTTGGATCTGCATGGCAGAATCTCCCTGATGAGAATTAAATTCTCAACTTATGGGGAGATCTGCTTCTGCAGATCTTCAACCATGAAGAAGAACTAAGTTCTTGTTTTAAGGGTTAAACCATGTCTCTGTTGGAGGAATTAAATTCATAAGTATTTGGAGGAATTAAATTCCTTAGCATTTGAAAAATTAAATTCTTTAAACTCAATTCTCCCTCTAGGTATTGGATCTGCATGGCAGAATTTTCCCGATAAGAATTAAATTCTCAATTTATGGGAAGATCTACTTCTGCAGATTTTGAACCAAAGGAAGAACTAAGTTCTTATTCAGAAGAGTTAAACTCTTAGTTTGAGAATTAAATTCTCTTTTTTCTTTTGTGGGAGCTTATAGGATGATCTCTCACCTAGGATTTCTTTCTTTTCTCAAGAAACCTTCTTTTCTCTCTGGAGAATTAAATTCTCTTTTCTTTTCTCTCTCTCTGTTGTTGTATCTCTTCCTTTTGTTCTCTGTCTCCCTTTTTTCTTCCCCCTTGGTTCTTATTTATAGGAGAAAGAAAAGAATCAGTTTATTTAGTCAATCTTTCGTTGAAAGATTTTAATTGATTTTGTAACCAACATGATCTTTTAGATCACCCAGAGAATTTTATTCACCATTGGATTTTTAATCCAAAAGATATTTTGTCTGTTATTCCTGGCAAATTTCAGGAAATCTTCCCTTGTATAGAATTTTTCTATAAATTGGTGATTTTTAATCACCATTGGATTTTTAATCTAACGGTGCTCCACTTTACAGAGTACAATCTTTTTTGTTTGAAAAGATTTAGAGAAATATTTTTTCAGTTAGGGTTCTCGATTCCCTCTTAATTAGAATTTAATTCTATTAGTTCAGAAGGCTTAAGAGCCTGTCACGTGTTGGCACGTGACCTTCTGAGTGACCATTTAATTAGAATTTAATTCTATTATTTCAGAGATCTTAGGATCCCATCATGTGTTGACACGTGACCCCCTGATTAAGCATTTTAACCAGAATTTAATTCTGTTGTTTTAAAGAGCTTAGGAATTATCACGTGTCAACACGTGACCCTTGGTCACGTGTGGGCACGTGATACCCCATTGGGGTTTCTCCCTATTGTTTTATTATACCTTTTCCAGTGGGTTTAAAGGCCCATCACGTGTGGGCACGTGACCCCATTTGAAGTTGTGTAACTCAGCGCCTATAACTTTGCCCATAGAAGGTCACGTGTCCCCACGTGATGCCCGATCACGTGTGGACACGTGATGCTTCTCTTGTGTATTTCTTTGCTGCTTTATTCAGTTTCTATGAGGGAACACCCGTCGACGTAAATGACCCACTCTGGGACCGAGTCGGGTCTCCCCACGATTGGGTGCTGAGTCGCGAGGGCCGGCGTGGACTCCGGCTCTTTGCTGGGGATGGTGCACTCGACGATAAAATCGACCAGGGCTTGTGCTTTGATGGCCTGCCTTGGGCGGTATTTTATGTCGAACTGGGACAGCTCCCACCTCCACTTCTCTAAGCGTCCCGAGGATTCGAGTGAGGCGAGGATAGCCCCCAGAGGGCGTTCGGTGAGAACGAAGATAGTGTGCGCCTGGAAGTAGTGCCGTAGCTTTCTTGAGGCCACAACGAGTGCCAAGACAATCTTCTTTATGGTTGGGTATCTCGTTTCTGCGTCTTTGAAGACGTGATTCATGTAGTACACATGTTTTTGCTCTCCATTGACCTCTCGTACGAGCACTGAGCATACTGCTTGGTCGGATACCGCCAGATACAGAGATAACTCATCTCCCTCAACTGGTCGGGTGAGCAGCGGTGGCGTCGCGAGGTGCCTTTTAACTGGTCGAAGGTGGTCTGGCACTCTTCTGACCACTCGAACCTCGGAATTTTCTTTAGAGCTTTGAAGAATGTGAGGCATTTTTCCCCAAACCTCGACATGAAACGGCTCAGAACGGCTACCCGCCCTGTCAGTCGCATGATCTCGACGTTGGTCTTGGGTGCGGTCATGTTGAGAACAGCGTCGATTTTTTCCGGGTTAGCCTCGATCCCACGATGGGTGACCATGAAACCGAGGAACTTTCTCCCGGTGACCCCAAATGCGCACTTGGCTGGGTTCAGCTTCTTCTTGAACTTGCGGAGTACCTCGAAGGCCTCGCCCAGGTCCTTGGTGTGGTCGGTCGACGAGACCGATTTAACGAGCATATCGTCGACGTAAACCTCCATGTTCCTGCCGATCTGTGGCTTGAACATGCCGTTGACCAGCCGTTGGTACATATCCCCGGCGTTCTTGAGTCCGAAGGGCATCACCTTGTAGCAGTATACCCCCCAGCCCGTTGTGAATGTGGTGAGATCTTCATCTGCCGGATTCATACGGATCTGATTGTAGCCGGAGAAGGCATCTATGAAGCTCAATAGCTCATGGCCTACTGAGCTGTCAACGAGCTGATCTATCCGAGGTAGTGGATAGTTGTCTTTGGGGAAGGCCTTGTTGAGGTCGGTGAAGTCGACGCACATGCGCCACTTCCCGCTTGACTTCTTGACTAGGACTACATTCGCTAGCCACTCCGAATAGGGCACATTCCAAATGAAGTTGGCGGCGAGGAGCCGATTTACCTCGTCCTCGATAGCCTTCTGTTTGACCGGAGCGAAGCTTCGCTTTTTTTGTCTGACGGGTCGGGCCGTAGGATCTACCCCGGGCTTGTGAGATATAACTTTGGGGTCGATCCCGGGCATGTCAGTAGGTGCCCAGGCAAATACGTCGAAGTTGTTTCTGAGGAAATGAACCAGGTCATCTCGGTGGGTTCCTGTCAGAAGCAACTCGATCTGAACGATTTTTTCGTCGTCCTCCTCTACGAGGGGGTCTTCTGTCAGAGGCTCCACCAGGGTCCCTCGGACCTCTTTTTGCTCGTCTCCAGTGTCTAGAGAACCCCTGATGTCACCCTTACCCTCAACATCGTCGACCGGCCTCTCCGATGAAGATGTTGCGGTGAAGCAAATCTTTGCAATTCGTTGGTCTCCATAGACCCGACCTATCCTACCCTGGTCGAGAGGGAATTTCATTGCCAGGTGGTAGGTCGATATTTGAGCCCGGAGGGAGTTCGGCGTGGGGCGGCCGAGGAGGATGTTGTAGGCCGATGGAATTCCCGCTACGATGAATTCCACCGACACTGTCCGCGTACGGCCGGCTTCCCCGACATTGAACTGTAGGGTTATTACCCCTCCCGCCGGGATGGAGTGGTTGGTGAACCCTGAAAGGATGTGGGAGGTCGGCCTCAGGGCTGCTGCGGTGAGCCCGATGCGCAGAAAGCAATCGTGGAAGAGAATGTCTGCCGAGCTTCCCGAGTCAACCAGGATCTTGTGCACCTCGTATTGATGGACCCGAGCCTTAATCACCAGGGGGTCGTTGTGGGGTAGGGATATGCCGTGAAAGTCCCCATCGTCAAAAGTGATCGGCTCGGTCTCCCTGGCCTTCTTCCTCGGACGACAGTCGGTCTCCGCGGCTGGCGCGGGGTGCTGAGTCTCGAAGGTACTCGACGTACCCTCCGCCTTCATGACTATGATTTTTGACGAGCCTCGGTTCTTTTCTGTGAGGTTCCTTACGCCCCCCGGTAGGGTTGTTTTTGAGCTGCCGTGGCGAGTCTCGCGTGCGCGGCCCCGTCGTGGGAGGGGGTGCCAGTCATGCCTGCAAACAGGCGAGCTGACTACCGCCGCCTCGGGAGGGACAGGGGTGCGACGAGGCTCGGGGAGACACTCTCTGGCGTAAGGCCTCGAAGCCAAACGAAGCGGTGTCCACCGGTTTATTGAATATGTCGGCCCGGGAAACCCGCGGCTGGTGGAAACAGTGAGGCGCTGATCGGCTGTGCCTGCACGAGTGGGGAATTTTCTCCCCTTGTAGGGATCCAGGTCCCGAGGAGGGGGATCGGAGGTCCGGGGATCTTTCCCTACCATTTGGACGCGGATGAGCGCCTCCACGACGGACGCGAGTCGATCTATCCGGCCGGCGAGGGCGTTGATGGCGTTCGGCGGAAGAGGGTCGTCCGCGCCTCCGTTGAGGGAAAGGCGGCGGCTGGTGCTTGGATCATCGTGATGATCGCTCGCCATTAGGTCGAGATCGGAAGGCGAATTTTTGTTTTTGTGGTCCTTCCCACAGACGGCGCCAGCTAATGGAGGCGTTGATCTCCTTCAGATGTTGTCTTCCGTTGATCTGCCGATGGCGGCGATGGATGGCTGAGATTGGATCTGGAGGCTGTCTCTCCTGAGGCATGTGGATCTCACTAGGTTTAAGATTGTGGTTGCCGAGCTACCTGCAAGGAAGTCCTGGGGTGGTTGTACCACCGAGGACCCTCCGACGGTCAAGTTAGACTAGAGATCCGAGCAGAGTAACAGCTTAGTGGAGTCCAAAATGACTTACCTTGACCGTCTAAAAGAGGGGTTTAAGTAGTGGTGGCAGCAGGTGCAGCAGGCGCGAGAATCACGCCGGCCGTTACGCTCCCGACGTCACGCCCGTGCGATGAACGGGATCTTCCCATTAATGGCGAGACAGTCTCGTTAATGGGGGATCGTGATGGCGGGAAACGTGGGAGCACAGCTTAGTGGAGTCCAAAAACGCTCAAATTGGATTAGAAATTGGGACCAAACCCTAAAATTGAGGAGCGCAAGAATCAAAGTGGGACGAATTGAGGGAAGAAGCAAGAAAGATCGAAGGAGATCTTGATGTGAAGTTCTCTTCCTACTCTAAGATTGCCGCTCGATCCATTCCATCATCATCAGGTACCTGCATTTTGATCTCTCTTTTTCCTTTTATCTTTTAAAAACTTATGGGGTCAGATATCGCTTAAAGTTTGCGCCTTTGATTGTTTTAAGGCTGAGTTCTAACTAAATTATGGTTTTTGTAAGCAAAGAACTGTTTGAAGAAGTAAAATTAGCAATTTTTTTGAACAAGTAAAATTAGTAATTTTGTAGGATATTAAGTCGACATAAAGTGTTTTGAGAGTTTGATTTTGAAAACCGTGAATGCAAGATTATGATAAAACCATCTAAGTAGCAATTATACTATGCTTACACTAAAATACCCTTACCTATTGCTGTTATTCACTAAAAGTCGACGACAAACAAGCCTTCGTCCAACATTTTTAGGGCCGGCTATGTGAACTTTTCCATCCTGTTCTATTAAGGAATGTCTTCTTATTCAAATTAACAATTAACATATCGTTCTTAATTGTCTCTATCCATATTCGTTTAGATCTATTTCTACCATTGTATATTTTATAAAATTTACGATACACTAAAATGCTCGGACAATGTTGAAGAAGAGTTTTATTTTACCAATTTGTCCTTGCTATGTTAAATATTTTTTCCATGTGGTGAAAGAGCTAGAAGGAGAGGTGGGACGGAAACAGAGGACTTCGGAGGGAAGAGGGGTGACAGAGGTGCCGAGGAGGAGGTGGCGGTCATGGAGGGGAGAGAGAGAGGAGCGGTGGAGGAGAAGTAGTGGAAGCGGTGGAGATGGAGGTGTAGAGAGAGGCAGCGATGGAGAAGTAGCAGAAGCGGTGAGAAGGAGGTGCAGAGAGAGGAGTGGGGGATGAGGATGTTGTATCTCGATCTCCTCTAATACGGAGCGATGAACTACGAAGGGGTCATTCAAGAATCATGTAGCGAACAAGTGTACGATGCATCGGAAATAAACAGAATCGCGTGCAAACGAAAACAATGGAAAAGAAATATCCAACAGATCGCAACACACCACAAACAAATAAAAAACACACCAACAACCAAAAAACACAATTATATATCCAAGCTTGGTGCAAACTCGCACCTGATCATGATTTTGCGACGAGAACTTCCACAGGAGTAAAGATTAAAATAAAATACATCCAAAGCCCCCACAAGCCCAATAAAAGAAATCTCTCTCTCTCTCTCGGCCGCAAGCACCTTTTTCCTTTTTGTGCTCTAATTAAAACCCTAGAAATTAATATATACAGATGAGAGAGAAGTCTTAGTCATACTAGGATTAATTAACTTAAAGATGCATGCCTCTTAGCAAAGCACGTGGGTTTCATCGGGCTTGCTTTCGGGCGCATAAAAGTTGTATCAAAATCAACAATCTCTATCATGATGTAAATTCTCCACAATCTTGTCATTTGCTAAATCCTTGAAACTCTGTTCTCAATGCAGTTTACCCTCAACAATCAACTAGGCAAAATCAAGTTCAAGCACTGCTTGAACCTGATATCTGGAACCACCATCACCCTAAATGCAACTGCCAGATTTCCTATGATACCCAACTTCGTAACCCTTTTCTCATCCTCTAAAAAGAACGCTCTCACCTTTAAAATTCCCAACCCAATATCCTCCGCATATGCATAGTCCCCCTAACCGTCTCTAAGACAGTTAACAATTCTGTCTCTGTTGTTGATTGCGCAATAACTGGATAAAGCGTCAATCTCTCTGGCAATACATCCGTACCCAACATGTTCCCCATCGTCGACTTCTATTTGCCCCTATCACCATACATTGTCATATGCAACTATCAACATTTCCTCTACTGAATGATGAGTCGAACCCTTCGCTATCTTTCAAGTATCTCAGTCTACTAATGTTCTTTGCTCGGAATAGTCAAGTATCCGCAGACTACTCCAACTGCATGTGCAATACTCAGCCGCGTGCATCCCATACCAACCTATGCACTCGCATATGACATTAAAAACATGTGATCTTTGCCTGCGTTTGACCCTAGTGATAACATCGCCGAAACCTGAAGTGCGCCTCTAAGTAAGAAGACACTGGCCGAGTCTTCATCCCATATCAAACTACGCAACTCTCCATCCATGTCATTCTCCATTCTACGAATCAAACGTGCAGTCTTTCTGCCGAACTCTCGATACTCTTACCTTGGAAACTCGTCCTTAACCGCTTCTATGAGTCGAACTGTCCTTCACCTCTACACCATTGGCTTTACTGGGCTCTCCACATGAATCGGAGTACCGACTACCTCATCTCCAAACGAAACATGGACTGGAACTTCGAGCTCCACCTTACTTTGCGGCATACATGTTCGCCATCTGACCGAGTATGTCTTCTTTGAAGTATCACAGACTCAACGAATATTACTCGACTGATTGCTCCACTCTGAATCCCAAAACACCATGACGTATACCTTTTTGCTCCGCCTCCGAAATCGACAAGAGAACATCTCTCGACCATCGGCTCCTCGATGCATCGAATTCCATGAAATCCTGAGCAATCTCTAGCCCCTCTAGTCCGTATTTCCTTAGGAATTTCTATATTTACCGCCATCAATGGTGATTGATCGATGAGGTACTCAGCAGTAGACGGGGTTCCAGCCCGAAACTCCCTCGGAAACGCAACTGTAAACCATAAAGTTATGTTCTTTCCAACCGTCCGAACCATCCGCCCTGCAATGCAATCTGACCGAGGATCTCCTAACGTAGTGTATTGATGCACGATCCTCTCCGGTCTACACAATCCTGCGAACCCCTGCGAAGTGAACCTTTTGCCAAAATCGAACCGAAAACCCATAATGCGCTTCCCGAGCTGCAAATCCAACACGGCCGTTCTGAACTTCTGAAAATTCTCCGCCTCGGGTTTGAGAACGTACACCCTCAACTTTTTCAAGAAGTTGTACATGAAGGAAACATCATGTCCGGCTCCACCCCGAGAACAATCCGGTGTCGGTACAACCTGTATCATCTTCTCATTGTCCATACAGAAATCTGTCATGCTGAACTCTCCTCCTCCAAGCAACTGCTTCTTCTGAGGCACCTCCAAACTCATATGACTGATATGGCCTAATCGTGAACGCCGCATCCTGACCGAATCTGAACCGTATAAACTGGTAGAAGTTTCTACAACATATCCTACTTCTGTCTGTGTCCCTGAAGAAAAATATAGATTTTCCACCCTCTTCGTCTTCATGATAATCGGAGCACTCTTGGAAATCCTCATTGAATCTATGTCGGCCACGCACTTGTAGCCGAACCCGCCCAAAACCTCCAAAGAGACCAAGCTCCTCCTCATATCTGACATGTGCCTGACACCTGTCAACGTCCGAATTATCTTATCATGCATGCGAATTCGAACTGTGTCCACCCTAGCAACTTTGCTCGACGTATCGTTCCCCATGAAGACCGAGTCTTCAACAACTGAACGATATGTAGCAAACCAACTTCGATATGGAGTTATATGGAACGAGCTCTCCGAATCCACCATCCAAGAATCATGTACCTCTGAAGTTGCACAACCAATAGAACCGAACCATCACTATCCTGATCTGAATCTTCCTCTGCGACTGCAATGCTGGAAGAAATCTGCTTGCTTCTCTCTTTTAACTTCGAATAATCAATCTTTCAATGCTCTCTTTCTTTGCAATGTCCGCACTTGTTATTCATCCAGCTTCTCGACTTCTTGAAACCATCATCCGTCCGCTTCACCGAGCGGCCTCTAGCGAACATCGTGTCGCCCGAACTTCCTCTGTCACCGACCACCTTTTCCTTCAACGACTCACTATGCAAATCTATCTTGACATCTTACAAAGATAACTTGTCTCGGCCATACACCATTGATTTGACAAACTGGCCGAACTCAGTGGTTAAAGAGTATAATAAAATCATCACCTGATTTTCATTGTCGATCTTTACTTTCATATTTCGCAAGTGCTTCACAATCTGATTGAGCAAGTAATTTTTGACAGAAGTCATTTCCTTCATCCTCAAGGTGTACAAACTTTGCTTGAGACAGAGATATAATAAAATCAAGAGATGAAAGGGAGGGGGGGGGGGGGGGGGGGGTCTGTCTACAAAAAGCCACTTAACCGAAAAATTAAATGACCGAACATAATGCAAGATGGAAGATATCTTCGATTTTAGCGAAAAAGTCAATGATAGTTTTAAGGTAATTTAGTGCAATTAAAATTGATGTGGTATTTTAGTGTACTTAAACTAAATATGTTTTTGCAGAGCCTTAACCACTAAAATTCCTTGCTCCTGTAGCTAAATTTACTAGAAATGCTTTGATTGTCCTCTTGATTTTGTGTTGTTGCCTCATAATATTTAGTTGATGAAACTATAGCAGGAGTGATTTCAAGAGAGAGAGAAATGGATAGAATCAAGTGAATCTGAAGGATTTTGATTAGCAGGGTGTTGAAAAAAAAAGATACAAAACAAAAGAATGGAATTTAAAGCAAGCTTGCAAAAAGAAACTGTGTCACAATCAATATTGACAACTTGGGAAAGAAAAAAGAAAGTAGAGTAATATTTTATCAATTAGGATCGGTACGTACGAGTGAAGAAAACATTTCCCTTAGAATTACAACATGATGTAATAGCCTTTAGTGTTTTTTTTTTAAATTATAAAAAACATTATTTCAGGTTACAATAGATCATCAACAATTGGACCCAATAGATCCTGGAAGATCATGCAAATGGAAATACAATACTCACTCGAGAAGCTACTGGACGCTAACGATTCCATGAGCCGATGCGCCGCATCAGCATCTGCTACAAGTTCCGTCGATCAAAAGCTTATGAGGCATAGAGACATACTTCATGAATATACACAGGTATTGGATTGGATATTTCCCTTTACATTTATACCTGTTAGGACTAGGCTTGTGGTGAATTATTCTTATTCATTGCACTACACTTTGTCGAAGGATACAAAATTCACTCAACTTGTAATCTTGTTCTTCAATTTTGGAAACTCTCACCTAAGTTTTAGTACCAAAAATTTATTCATAATCGTCAGAGTGCAAATTTACATCATTTGCATCTACGTTGAGATATATACCGATATTTCGGCAGGTTCTTGTAACTATAGCCGTGCTGTACTTTCTTATATTTATTATTTTAATCACCTTGTTCTTATTCGATCATCAGTTCTCATACCTGTGTTTGTTGTGGTTGTCGCTCTCTTTTGTCTTATTTATTGCGAGAGAGAGCTTCAGTTCATGGAAGCACAAGCCATGTAGAAATCTATTCTATGTGGAGGTCTACTTTGTTGCTGATAGTGATTACAAAATACCATTACCATAACCCCGCACGCGTATAGCACTTATTCCCCCTCAAGTGGCTTGCTTAAGCAAACACCTCGTCTGCTCATTAACCAAAACTCTTTGAAAAGCACTAGGATATAACTATAATCGACTCAAATAACTGTCGAATCCAACTCAGGGATTTGTTCAGTGTAGTTTTAAAGTAGGAGTTGAGTGTTTTTCAGGGTTTTGGTCTATGAACATACGGGGTGCTTGCGCTAATAAATCACTTGAGGTTGTATAAGTACTATACGGTGTAAACTAGGAGTAGTTTCGTGCAATTAACCTATTTTTTTTTTGTTCATAACATTCTGCTATGCCGCCGCAGAAATTCCAAAGTTATGGTAATGGTTCAAAGATACAGTCTTTACATTCTCATAGGCTGGTTGCCTTTTCCTGTGGCTGCAATCTGATTTTTTGCGCAACCGTATATTTTTTTAGTTCGCCTTTATTTAATTTGTACACCTTGATATTTGAACCTGCATTGTGTTTATTCCAAAAACTGCCCCAAAACTTCTATACCTCTAAGTTTTGGTGAGGTTTAAGAGGGAACTGCCGATGAGATGGATGAGGTGATAGGTCAGGCTCAAGTCACAAGATTTGCCCTAGGAGCACAAAGAGCTCTGTTTGGCGATGTTCAAGGAAGAGTGAACCAACTTGGTTAAAATTTTCCGATAATCCGAGGCCTTCTCGGTATCTCATCTTCCAACTTCCATAAACTTCACATTAGTTTTGTTTTGACTATTGTACTGATTTTATTCTTAAAATTTAATTTTTCCACTTGCAGGTGTCATTAGAAGAAAGAACATCTCAAAATAGTCGGGTTCTTGTAATTAGTAATCATGCATCTTCGGCTTCATCGATATATGCATAGTAGCTATTAGCTTAATTGGGAACAGAGAGGATAGTGAAAATTTAGGTTGCCAGATTTGTTTTGGTTTCATTTTGTTTCTTCTTGCAACTGAGTTCAATGTTCAGAATTTAGAAGATTATTTATATCAATGATCCCTTTTATTATTTGATTTGCTTGGAAATATGTTTTAGTGTTACGATTATTAGTGTTTTTCATGTGCATGTGTGTATATGTCAACAACATCATGGACAAAGACTTGAAAATTCTAATGAATTTTATTTGGATAATATAGATTTTTTAAGACCTCTAAGTGAGATTCTTATGGATTCGAATTTGAGAAGCTACTTGAGCTCTAACAGATTTTTTCTTCTCCTCGAAAATATGAGAACTTCTCTCTTCAGTAGGTAGCTATTAAAATAACATGAAAACCGTAATACTACTACACGCGACTCTAAGATCGAAATAATACATCACTAGTGTCTAAGCCTGAAACAATATACAAGTTTTGGTCATCGCCATTCGGCGTTGTATATTATATTGCTTGCGTGGTTGTGACCGTCGATTGACGAAGAGCTAGCTTCCGCTTGGGGATGCCTTTTATCATTGTATATATATTATTCTTGTTGTACCCCGTTCGGGGCCAGTATTTACAAAGGAAACTCTGCCGAAATTTTTAGAAAAGACTATACATTTTAAGATTTCATATTCGGCTTAGTTATTTAAAAACCTTGACTTCAAAACATGTTTTCTTCACTTCTTTAAACTAGTTTTCTTTATTTACTCCTTAAAATGGTTTTAGATTTCTGGGCTTTTGGCTTACTTGGATTAGATGGGGTCCTATAGACTTCATATGATTCAAGTGCCAGTCACGAGCTATTTCGGGTCGTGACAAAGTTGGTATCAGAGCTCACAATCATATGCATCAGCGTCTGTATATATGTGGATCCCGTCCACCTGTCTGTGTATCGACTACCGCCAGCTGAATAGGGTTACAGTGCGGAACAGGTATCCTTTGCCACGCATCGACGATTTGCTCTGATACCAACTTTGTCACGACCCGAAATTCGACTCGTGACCGGCACTTAATCACGCAATGTCTACAGGCGTAACGCGACTAAATAAGCCGAACCCAGAAATCAAACCATTTAAAGGTAGTGAGTGTTGAAAACGTTTGTTTAAAACATTTGGGAAAGCCTTAAGTAGTTTAATAAAAATCTTTAAAGTTAAGTTATCGTCTTAATAATTTTGACAGCATTTCCTAATAAAACTATTCCCGAAGTCGGGTATAAAACAGGATATAAGCGAAAATGATACAGGATATAATAAAGCATCCCAAACGGGAGCAATCACGCCCAACGACGGAAACAATCACCACAAGAGTAATATACGACGCCGTAGCGAAGAAATGAGCAATAAGTAAAAACATCATAGAATACTAAAACTGCAAATATAAAGTCGGCTCCCACGAGCTCGACACCAGAATACAAATAATATACATCATCGTCCTCACACTGTCTCTAAGTCAAATACATATAAAGGTTGATGGAGAATACTAGATACAACAGTATGTACAATAGAATAACCAGATACCACAACCCACCTAACAGCAAAACAGCTCTCGCACCAACTGTAGTGGTATCTACAGCCAAAAGATGTAAGGAGGCAGCCTGCCGCGACTATTCTGAGGGGCAACCTGCAAACACTATGGCACAACGGGGGTGAGTTGCCAACTCGTGAATAGAGATAGCATGTAAAGGCAATCGCGAGCATGCACGTACTGCGCTACTCTGTCAAATGCCAGCAGATAAAGTCTATATGCGATAAACAGGATGTGCATAATCATGCAAGTGCTCGGTCAAGTAAAATAACTACAGGATGAGATACATAATAATAAATGCTGAGCATGGGATGAAATAACATCTACACGGAATATCAACGTGGAAAAATAATCGGTGCCCATCAATACACTCAAATCCCAATAAACTCAGGCGTCGGCACTCCCATCGGCCCTCAAATCCTGTAAATCTCAGAGAATCACGAATGCCCAACATCGGCACTCAAATATCATAAATACTCGTGTCCAGCATCGACAGGCAAATCCTCATATATCGGGCTCCGTCAGTCCGGATCAGCCCACGGGCTCCGTCTGCGGTATCGGCCCTGGCAGTACGGGTCATCCCGCATCCGTCTATCGACTCTGGTCAGTATCCTACGGATAACCGCCAGGTCCAACCAATCACCGGTAGGTAGTGGTCCCTCTGCCGGGCTCATCGCCTGCTGCACGACAGATCCGTTCTCACTCCGGGGTACCATACCGTGTCCACCATGTACCCGCAATCGGCATCATCCAACTCCTCGATTCGGGTTCACAAGTCACACGTCTCAGAACTGAGAAAACGCATGGTGGACGCACTGAAATATCATATCAAGAGGAACCGGGTTTTTAAAACAGTGCATATTTTCTTAAATAATCTCATGGTCCTCAAATCCAGAAAACGCATGAAGTCCAAAGCAAATGCGCAAATCCATGCATGTAATATATGCAACAGAAGTCGTACCATAAGTAAAAGGGAGAAACCGTTCTTTAAGTAGATTCATTTTTTAAAAAGGTATAATGCGGTTCCCAGTTTCTACCCAAAATCAGCTTACCTAGGCAGGTACTGTTTGAAAATGCATGAGTATACATATGCCAATGCGTACGTACACAAGTAACAAAATCATGTCGAAACACATAGAAGATGAGCTACAGCATAATGATCATGGCAATTCTACAGTGAGAGTGTCATGGCAATTACTAACAGTGTAAATCCCCGTTTCCATTCTAATAAAAGTTTCCAATTCTCTGAATTCCAGTAGTTCTTTTCTCTTTTCCCTCATATTTTGAATTGGTTGGTTAAGCAAAATATTTATATTTTTCCCAAGACCTAAAGTTAAAACCAAAGAGTTAAAACCAAAGTCAATTAAACTAAAACCAAAATTTTATCAATAGAAATAAATCCTAACCCAAAACTATATTCAAACCCCTCAGCCCAAAGAATTCCTAACCCGTTCTCCGGCCCGTTCACAAAATTGTTAAAATAAAATTCTTTACAAATTCTCCCCGGCCCAATCCCATTCTCCAGCCCACTTCTGTTTTTTTATTGTTTTAAAAGGGTTTTTTTGGTGCCCGGCCCGTCTCCCCGGCCTGCCCCCTCAAGCCAACCCGACCCGCTTTTAAATCCTTCTCTTTCCCCCCGTTAAAAACTTCCCGCCCATTCTCTTCCCTCCTCGCGAACCCACGTCCCCGAGCTCCCCACGTCGCCCTCGCCGTTGGCCACGACCCGCGACCTCAGCCACGACTCCCTCAAACTCCCCGTCTCCAACTCCTCATCTCCCTCTCACTCCAACTCCTTCTCAAAACTCTCCAACTCCCTCAAGTTTTTCCACACGAACCCACTGCAAAAACTTCTGACCTCTGCCGCCGACGACGACTACGACCACCCCTGTTCCTCCCTCTCACCTCGCTCCTCTTCACCCCCTCGTCCGCTCAGCCCTCTTCCTCCATCAACCCAACTCCATTTTCCAACACTACCCGCCGAGCTCAAGTCTCCCCTGCACGCCTCCTCGACGCCGGCGAACCCCCCTACACCTGAAACATCTCGTCAACCCTAACCTCCTCAGCACCACTCCATCACCCGAGCCCCATTGCGCTCTCTCTCTCTCTCTCTCTCTCACCAAAGAACCCATTCTTTCCCCTCACTGCGCACTCTCCGTGCACGCTGCCGGAGCAACGCCGTCGACCGTCGTCGACCCCAGCAAGTCCCAGGCCACACACAGAGCACACTCTATACCTCCGGCGAGCACTTGGAAACTCCGACGAAAAACCCGTGTTTCGATCGAGGCTCGCGCGAACTTGTTCCGCGGCGTACAACGCGCGTTCGTGACATCGTTGCTGCTGTGTGATCCCGAGACATCTTCCAGGCAAGTGTTTACTTGCTTCATGCTAAATTATTAGTGATATGAAACTAAAATATCTAGTTTACGGATTTTGTCGAATACTAATACATAATACGATCAATGTGTTCGATGCAAATCACCCATGAAAATGATTGTTTATTTTGACGGAACCCGATGTTTTATGTTGGCCCATATAGTGATAAACATAGTGTATGAATCTCGCTGGAAGATATGATTGTTTGTAACAAAAATTGATACCCCCAAATATGCCGTTTAAACTAGAATTTTCTCTTGCCTGAAAACGAATAAAATCACCATAAATCATATGCATACTGGATTGAGACTTTCGAGGGCTTAAATCGAAGCCGACTCGACGAACTTTAACCCTATGGAAAATCCTAATGATTTCTGTTCTGTAATCATGATGATAACTGGGTCGGAACACGACTCTGGACTGCAGTCCAGAGCGTTTCTGATTATTGTGCTCTGTTCAAAGATCTGCACCACTGTGTTTCTTGAAGTCGTATGTTACGGAATCCTACTGTAGATTAAAGATATTTCTGTTAGTTTAACAAACCAAGTGGTTCCATTCCATTTCGTCGCCGTTTGCTATTTTAAAAGGTATTTAAAAGGGCAGAACGTATATCTGTCCAGAACAGGTTCTGAAATGACACACTGAGATTAAACTGGTTATAACTTTCAACGTACAGATGCGATTGAGGATCCGTCTGTTGCGTTGAATACTTTATCGAAAACCCTAAATTTCATTTAACTGTGACATCGCTAAATTCTGAGCCCAACTGGGTGCAATTCGTGCCGCGAAACAGACGTTCAGTTCTGAAATTGAAATTCCAGCCGCGCGCACTTAAAATGAAACCGCTATATCTTGAAAACCGAAACTCCGATTGAACTGAAATAAATTTTGATGAATTACAGACTGATTGTTCTATATATCTCACTTACATCATTTTTGCTGAATTCTGAACATGTTAATTTGTGCAATTTATTTTAGTTCATGACATGCATGTTAATTCATAACATACAGAGCTTATTGGTAGCATACAATACATATATCATACCCTTGTCATATACTCAGTATTAGTGCGTGTGGACATTGCATTATCGTGCGTGATAGATGTTGGTTTAGGGGTGACAAGTACACCGATGGAAAGTGAATATTCGTGACAGTGATTGATACAGTGGACAGTGATGAAACCGTGCCATTGGTATACTTGTACACAATTAGATCAATATCATAAATAGTGTAACCTGGGGAAAAGGGGAAATCAAAGTGGAAAGAGTATCGTATTTAGCGGGACCGTGTTTAGAGGATGATCATTCGAACAGAGATACTGATACATGTAGGATAGGATCTAGCGATCCGGCTGACAGGGTTATGTCCCGAGCATGTGGGCCGTTGTCTCGGGTATGTACGAGACTCCTGTTAAACATGATCCTCCTTCCACCATGTGATTTCAAACTTGACCTAGAGACCGATAGGGACACATACATATTCTGCATCATATAACAACATAGTGATTACTTGCATTGTTCTTACACTAGTATTACTTCATATACCTGTTTCGTCTCATTACAATAATATTGTTATTGTGTCGCTCTGACGACCTGAGTATGCATGCTCAGATCCCGCGGGAGGACCAGCACAGGAGACGGATCTACCCTTCGAGTTCACGGAGATTTAGACTGGTGTATTTTCTATTTTCTGCTTTCCATAAAAGTGATCGTAAGTTTGACTTTGGTTAGTATTTGTTCTTGTTATCTGTAATTTGTGAACAATGGAATATTAATGTAATAGATTAGTAATGTGATTCCTTTACCACTGCGCTTTATTTACTGATTACCATGCAATGCTAGAAGCCGAAGTGTGACTACGGCAGGATGATTCTTTGACCGTAGGAGCATGGCTGGCCTAGGCATCCCTCGTTTTCCGTATTTTGGGAAGCGGGGCGTGACATGGTTTAGTTGGTATCAGAGCCTGTGTTTAGTATCAAGGGATAACATTAACTATGCAGTATTACGTTATTCTTGTTTCACTACTCTTGATTTCCATCCTTGAATCTGATCCTATCCTTTTGAATCTTTCAGTGATATGACGTCCCCGAACGACCCCTCCTCGGACTCCAGCTCTCAGGACCGCACGGAAAGGATGCTCAGCGCACTGACCACTCTCGCGGAAGCTCAGGAGAGGAAGACCGACTTGCTCACTGAGGGACTCAGGGCGATTACCGCCACAGAAGGACCCTCTGCATTTATTACCGCCCCCGAGGGCGTTGTTCCACCAGCTTATCATGCTAGGGCTGGTACAGTAGCAAACTTCCGACGGTTACACCCATCTGCGTTCACAGGGCTAGCTGAACCCCTTGAGGCTGAGCAATGGTTGGTGAATATGGAGAATCTATTGACTGCTGCCAGGGTTCCAGAGGAAGACAGAGTGGACGTGATAAAGATACAATTAGAAGACGAGGCCCGCACATGGTGGTCGGTGGAGGAGAGCAGACTTGACAGGCCGATCGAATGGAGCAAGTTTAAGGAGTGCTTCCTAGATCATTACTTTCCTTCCACAGCTAAGGCAGAGATGGAGGAGAGATTTATTCTTTTGAAGCAGAATGGACGCCCCGTGGATGTTTATGCGGCAGAGTTCAACCGCTTGAGTCGTTTCGCTCCGTACATGGTCGCCTCAGAAGTTACCAGGGCCAGGCGTTTCCTTCAGGGGTTAGATTTTGAGTTGCAGCAGTTGATTGCTTCGTTGGATCTGCAGACTTTTGCACAGGTACTCAACGCGGCGAGAGTTCAGGAGCAACTGATTAACAAGTTCAGGAGACCCTCAGTCGTTCCAGCACGTACCCACACGCCATCTCGTGGAGTCATACCGGTTCACAGGCCAGGGACGACGCAAATGAAGCGCCCGTTCGTACCACAGCAGCGCCCCCAGAGACAGGGCGTGACTTGCGGCTATTGCGGTAGAGGAGGACATACTCAGAAGGACTGTCGTCGTGCCAAGGGACAGTGCTTGATTTGCGGTTCCAGTCAGCATAAGATTGGCAGTTGTCCTGAGCGAGCAGAGGTACAGGCAGGTTCTGGACCGTCACAGCAGAGGCCGCAGGAGCAGAGACAACCATTCGCAGGTCGCGGTCAGGGACGGGCTTTCACCTTGACCGCCGAGCAGGCGGAAGCGTCAGGAGATGTGGTTACAGGTACTCTACTCGTGCATTCCTTACCAGCTAGAGTACTTTTTGATTCGGGAGCATCGCATTGTTTCTTGTCTGAGCATTTCACTACTACACACTCAATACCACATGAACCACTAACAAAGGGATGGGAAATTCATACGGGTAATGACATCATAATATCTAGTCGAGAATGTAGATTATGTCCGGTTGTGGTGTGTGGCAGGGAATTCTATGCGAATTTCCTCCTAATTGGGACAGGCAGTTACGACGCAATTCTTGGGATGGATTGGATGAGCACTTTTCATGCTGTAATCGATTGTCGTGCAAGGAATGTGATTTTCCGCATTCCCAATCACCCGGAGTTTATTTTCGAGGGCGGAAGCGAATCTTTGGAGCCAGCTAAATACAGAGCAAAGCCTAAGGAGCTGACAGCTATGGAGGTTGATAGGAGCCCAGCCCCAGAAATTGTTCGGGACTTTCTGGACGTTTTTCCCGAGGATTTACCAGGTCTACCACCTTCTCGAATTTTAGAGTTCTCAATCGACTTAACTCCAGGTACAGCCCCAGTATCCAGAGCCCCATACAGAATGGCACCAGTTGAACTGGCGGAATTGAAGAAGCAGGTTGAAGAACTATTGGAGAAAGGATTCATTCGGCCAAGCGCTTCACCGTGGGGTGCACCAGTTCTATTAGTAAAGAAGAAGGATGGATCGTTGCGAATGTGTATAGATTACCGGGAGCTGAACAAGGTCACAATAAAGAACAAGTACCCAATACCGCGCATTGACGACCTATTTGATCAACTAAGTGGAGCCAAGGTTTTCTCGAAGTTGGACCTCCGTTCTGGGTATCATCAAATCAGGGTAGCAGCCGAGGATGTGTGCAAGACGGCTTTCAGGACCCGATACGGACATTACGAGTTCCTTGTGATGCCGTTCGGCGTTACCAACGCCCCAGCAATATTCATGGACTTGATGAACAGGGTGTTCGCAAAATACTTGGACACGTTTGTCGTTGTGTTTATCGACGACATACTTGTCTACTCGAAGACTCAGGAGGAGCACGCTGAACATTTGCGCACGGTCTTACAAATTCTTCGGGAGGAGAAGCTGTATGCGAAGCTAAGCAAGTGTGAGTTCTGGCTCGACAAGGTACAGTTTTTGGGACATATTGTTTCGGGATAAGGCATTTCGGTGGACCCGGCAAAGATAGAATCTGTCAGAGATTGGCCGACGCCGAAGTCAGTGGCTGAGATCAGGAGTTTTCTGGGATTGGCAGGCTATTATCGGAGATTCGTCCAAGATTTCTCCAGAATTGCGGAACCATTGACGAGGCTGACAAGGAAGGACGTGCCGTTTACATGGACAGAGGAGTACACTCAGGCATTCGACACACTAAAGCAGAAATTAACCACGGCGCCTATTCTTACTGTACCAGATGATTCAGGTGGTTTGGTGATACACAGTGATGCCTCAGGGAAGGGTTTAGGCGGTGTTTTGATGCAGCACGGCCGTGTGGTTGCTTACGCATCTCGACAACTGAGAAACCATGAGAAGAACTACCCCACACATGACTTGGAGTTAGCCGCGGTAGTCTTTGCATTGAAGATTTGGAGGCACTATCTATTGGGTGAGAAAGTGGAGATGTACACAGATCACAAAAGTTTGAAGTATGTTTTCACCCAGAAAGAATTGAATATGAGGCAGCGCCGATGGCTAGAGCTGATGGCAGATTACGACTTGGACCTTCAGTACCACCCGGGGAAGGTGAATGTTGTACCAGATGCGCTCAGTCGCAAGCCAGCGGTCATGATGTTGACCGATCAGAGGAGCATTATTGAGGACTTTCAGAGGCTTGAACTTGAAGTCGTTACGCCGAACGCACTCAGTCAACTTTGGCAGCTACAGGTGCAATCTTCTCTGGTGGATCGCATCAAGACTGCACAAGCGGACGATCCCCGATTGCAAAAGTTCAGAGAGGAAGTGAAAGCTGGACTAAGAACGGATTTGATTATACATGAAGATGGCTCTCTGAGATTCGGTAGCAGACTCTGCGTACCTAAAGGAGGTGTTCGAGAAGAAGTATTGGCTGAAGCACACAGTTCAGCTTATTCTGTGCATCCGGGAAGTACGAAAATGTATCAGGACCTAAAGCAGCACTTTTGGTAGAACGGAATGAAGCGGGAAATTGCGAGGTTCGTATCCAGGTGCTTGGTATGTCAGCAGGTGAAGGCGGAGCATCAGAGGACAGCAGGACTGTTACAACCCCTGCCGATACCGGAATGGAAGTGGGAGCACATTACTATGGATTTCGTGACGGCCTTACCACGGAGCCCTAGGGGCAATAACGCTATTTGGGTTATCGTCGATCGCCTCACAAAAGCTGCACACTTTCTACCGTTCCAAGTGGGACAGTCGACAGAATCATTGGCGGAAAGATATATGCAGGAGATCGTACGACTTCACGGTGTTCCAGTCAGCACTGTGTCAGACCGGGACACGAGATTCTTGTCGCACTTTTGGAAGAGCTTACAGGAGAGCTTGGGTACCCGCCTTAATTTCAGCACAGCTTATCACCCACAGACGGATGGACAATCCGAGCGTACTATTCAGACGCTCGAGGACATGTTGAGAGCCTGCATGTTGGACTTTCAAGGTTCCTGGGAGGACCATCTGCATCTAGTCGAATTCTCTTATAACAATAGTTATCAAGCTAGTATTCAGATGGCTCCTTTTGAAGCATTATACGGGCGGAAATGTCGATCACCAGTATGTTGGGATGATGTGGGAGAGCGAAGACTACTGGGCCCCGAACTCATCGTTCAGACAGTCGACAAAGTTCAAATGATCAGACAGCGCATCAAGACGGCTCAGGATCGACAGAAGAGTTGGGCAGATACCAGCAGAAGGGCACTTGAGTTCGAAGTCGGAGATCATGTGTTCTTAAAGATTTCCCCTACTCGTGGAGTTATCACGTTCGGAGGTCGGGGAAAGCTTGGTCCCCGCTTTATCGGACCTTTTGAGGTGCTAGAGCGAGTAGGAGAGGTGGCCTATCGACTCGCCTTGCCTCCATCGCTAGCTGGTGTGCACAATACCTTCCACGTGTCACAGTTGCGGCGATATGTTCGGGATGAGAGCCATGTTCTAGACCATTCGGAGCTAGTTCTGGGTACCGATTTATCATACGAGGAGCAGCCTACTACCATTCTCGACCACAGAGAGAAAGTGCTGAAGAATAAGGTCATTCCGTTAGTCCGAGTGTCTTGGGGCGGTCGTTCCCCAGGAGAATCCACCTGGGAGCGGGAGGAAGACATCCGTGATCATTATCCACATCTCTTTGTTTAGTACTCTTGTTTCTTTGTATCCTTGTTAAATTTCGAGGACGAAATTTTTGTTAAGGGGGGTATGATGTAAATCCCCGTTTCCATTCTAATAAAAGTTTCCAATTCTCTGAATTCCAGTAGTTCTTTTCTCTTTTCCCTCATATTTTGAATTGGTTGGTTAAGCAAAATATTTATATTTTTCCCAAAACCTAAAGTTAAAACCCAAGAGTTAAAACCAAAGTCAATTAAACTAAAACCAAAATTTTATCAATAGAAATAAATCCTAACCCAAAACTATATTCAAACCCCTCAGCCCAAAGAATTCCTAACCCGTTCTCCGGCCCGTTCACAAAATTGTTAAAATAAAATTCTTTACAAAATTCTCCCCGGCCCAATCCCATTCTCCAGCCCACTTCTGTTTTTTTATTGTTTTAAAAGGGTTTTTTTCGTGCCCGGCCCGTCTCCCCGGCCTGCCCCCTCAAGCCAACCCGACCCGCTTTTAAATCCTTCTCTTTCCCCCCGTTAAAAACTTCCCGCCCATTCTCTTCCTTCCTCGCGAACCCACGTCCCCGAGCTCCCCACGTCGCCCTCGCCGTTGGCCACGACCCGCGACCTCAGCCACGACTCCCTCAAACTCCCCGTCTCCAACTCCTCATCTCCCTCTCACTCCAACTCCTTCTCAAAACTCTCCAACTCCCTCAAGTTTTTCCACACGAACCCACTGCAAAAACTTCTGACCTCTGCCGCCGACGACGACTACGACCACCCCTGTTCCTCCCTCTCACCTCGCTCCTCTTCACCCCCTCGTCCGCTCAGCCCTCTTCCTCCATCAACCCAACTCCATTTTCCAACACTACCTGCCGAGCTCAAGTCTCCCCTGCACGCTTCCTTGACGCCGGCGAACCACCTACACCTGAAACATCTCGTCAACCCTAACCTCCTCAGCACCACTCCATCACCCGAGCCCCATTGCTCTCCCTCTCTCTCTCTCTCTCTCACCAAAGAACCCATTCTTTCCCCTCACTGCGCACTCTCCGTGCACGCTGCCGGAGCGACGCCGTCGACCGTCGTCGACCCCAGCAAGTCCCAGGCCACACACAGAGCACACTCTATACCTCCGGCGAGCACTTGGAAACTCCGACGAAAAACCCGTGTTTCGATCGAGGCTCGCGCGAACTTGTTCCGCGGCGTACAACGCGCGTTCGTGACATCGTTGCTGCCGTGTGACCCCGAGACATCTTCCAGGCAAGTGTTTACTTGCTTCATGCTAAATTATTAGTGATATGAAACTAAAATATCTAGTTTACGGATTTTGTCGAATACTAATACATAATACGATCAATGTGTTCGATGCTAATCTCCCATGAAAATGATTGTTTATTTTGACGGAACCCGATGTTTTATGTTGGCCCATATAGTGATAAACATAGTGTATGAATCTCGCTGGAAGATATGATTGTTTGTAACAAAAATTGATACCCCCAAATATGCCATTTAAACTAGAATTTTCTCGTGCCTGAAAACGAATAAAATCACCATAAATCATATGCATACTGGATTGAGACGTTCGAGGGCTTAAATCGAAGCCGACTCGACGAACTTTAACCCTATGGAAAATCCTAATGATTTCTATTCTGTAATCATGATGATAACTGGGTCGGAACACGACTCTGGACTGCAGTCCAGAGCGTTTCTGATTATTGTGCTCTGTTCAAAGATCTGCACCACTGTGTTTCTTGAAGTCGTATGTTACGGAATCCTACTGTAGATTAAAGATATTTCTGTTAGTTTAACAAACCAAGTGGTTCCATTCCATTTCGTCGCCGTTTGCTATTTTAAAAGGTATTTAAAAGGGCAGAACGTATATCTGTCCAGAACAGGTTCTGAAATGACACACTGAGATTAAACTGGTTATAACTTTCAACTTACAGATGCGATTGAGGATCCGTCTGTTGCGTTGAATACTTTATCGAAAACCCTAAATTTCATTTAACTGTGACATCGCTAAATTCTGAGCCCAACTGGGTGCAATTCGTGCCGCGAAACAGACGTTCAGTTCTGAAATTGAAATTCCAGCCGCGCGCACTTAAAATGAAACCGCTATATCTTGAAAACCGAAACTCCGATTGAACTGAAATAAATTTTGATGAATTACAGACTGATTGTTCTATATATCTCACTTACATCATTTTTGCTGAATTCTGAACATGTTAATTTGTGCAATTTATTTTAGTTCATGACATGCATGTTAATTCATAACATACAGAGCTTATTGGTAGCATACAATACATATATCATACCCTTGTCATATACTCAGTATTAGTGCGTGTGGACATTGCATTATCGTGCGTGATAGATGTTGGTTTAGGGGTGACAAGTACACCGATGGAAAGTGAATATTCGTGACAGTGATTGATACAGTGGACAGTGATGAAACCGTGCCATTGGTATACTTGTACACAATTAGATCAATATCATAAATAGTGTAACCTGGGGAAAAGGGGAAATCAAAGTGGAAAGAGTATCGTATTTAGCGGGACCGTGTTTAGAGGATGATCATTCGAACAGAGATACTGATACATGTAGGATAGGATCTAGCGATCCGGCTGACAGGGTTATGTCCCGAGCATGTGGGTCGTTGTCTCGGGTATGTACGAGACTCCTGTTAAACATGATCCTCCTTCCACTATGTGATTTCAAACTTGACCTAGAGACCGATAGGGACACATACATATTCTGCATCATATAACGACATAGTGATTACTTGCATTGTTCTTACACTAGTATTACTTCATATACCTGTTTCGTCTCATTACAATAATATTGTTATTGTGTCGCTCTGACGACCTGAGTATGCATGCTCAGATCCCGCGGGAGGACCAGCACAGGAGACGGATCTACCCTTCGAGTTCACGGAGATTTAGACTGGTGTATTTTCTATTTTCTGCTTTCCATAAAAGTGATCGTAAGTTTGACTTTGGTTAGTATTTGTTCTTGTTATCTGTAATTTATGAACAATGGAATATTAATGTAATAGATTAGTAATGTGATTCCTTTACCACTGCGCTTTATTTACTGATTATCATGCAATGCTAGAAGCCGAAGTGTGACTACGGCAGGATGATTCTTTGACCGTAGGAGCATGGCTGGCCTAGTCATCCATCGTTTTCCGTATTTTGGGAAGCGGGGCGTGACAAACAGTGTGTGTGTAACATGCAGATTAGTGCTCGTGCGACATAAACCGTTAGTAATAGTGCTCGTGCGACATAAACCGTTAGTAATAGTGCGGTGTTCTATCAATTCTAGTTTATATACATATAGCGGGGAATGCGGTCTGCAACAAACAGTAGCCATGTAGGTAAATACAATATGTAGCTATAAGGTCCTATCAGCCCTGACGCATAACGCCATGCGGGCGATATCCCCGTAGATGTAGAAACACGCAAAATCTTATTTTCCTTTTTAATAAGTGATAATTGTGTTGTGAAGTGTTTATATATTATGAATAGGGTTACAGTGCGGAACAGGTATCCTTTGCCACGCATCGACGATTTGTTCGACCAGCTTCAGAGGGCAGGATACTTTTCGAGGATCGATTTGCGATCAGGCTACCATCAGTTGCGGGTTCGACAGGAGGACATTCCTATGACGGCTTTCCGCACGCGCTACGGCCATTATGAGTTTTTGGTGATATCGTTCGGACTCACCAACGCGCCAACAGCATTCATGGACTTGATGAACCGTATTTTCCGGCCGTATCTTGATCGGTTCGTCATCGTATTCATTGACGATATCTTGGTCACGACCCGAAGTTGGACTCATGACCGGCACTTAACCACGTAACGTCTACAGACGTGGCGCGACTAAGTAAGCCGAACCCAGAAATAAAAAACCATTAAAAGTAGTGAGTGTTGAAAACATTTGTTTATAACATTTGGAAAACCTTAAGTAGTTTAATAACAATCTTTAAAGTTTAAGTTATTATTTAAAAAAATTTGGCATCATTTCCTTTGTAATAACTAACCCCGAAATCGGGTACAAGATATGACATGAATAAATGATAACAATATAGTACAGCATCTCAAACGGGAGCAATCACGCCCAACGGCGGAAACAATCACCACAAGAGTAATATACGACGGTACAGGATCGGATCACGTGCCTAGCAACAAACGACTCTCCCACAGGAGTAGTCACAACAAGCGGCTGATCAAACAAACCGGACTCTCTACCCAAACTCGGCACAAAATGTGTGGATACGTACGAGTGCATGATCCGGGATCGAACAACACGTGTGCATCTTGGTCGACCGTTTCGGTTCCGAAAAAGGATCACATCATATAAGGAAACTAGAAGGGGTAGAGTATACTGTTTATTCCATTAGTATAAGTTTTGTTTTCCCCTCGTACAAAAATAATATTTTCACTCCAAGATTACCTAATCAATCTTGGAGGGAAGAACCATAAATTGAGGCCAAATAATTATCTTAGCACACAAGTTTCAGTAGAATGAATGTGAGAAGAAAGGGAAATTAATCCAAATAGATATTAAAGAAAAACAAAATTAAGTAAACATGAGCAAGATTTTAAACAACCCAAACACAATCAAAGCATGCCCTTAATTTAGCTAATATTCCACATAAGGGTAGGAAAAAATGATCACAATGGTACATCAACTAGATAATTATCCATCAGTACACACTTTTCCAATAGAATGAATGTGCGAGAAGAAAAGAACACTAGTCCAAAAAGATTTTAAAGAAAAACAAAATTAAGTAAGCATGAGCAAACTCATCGACAAGGACTTTCTCACTACACAGCCCTAATACAACCAAAGCCTCTTCTTACCTCAGCTAATACTTCTCATAATGGTAGGAAAAAATACTCTTAACAAATCACAATCTGTCTACCAAATCTCGAATAGGCTATGCGAATATGGCGAGTGCAACTAACAACAGCATAGATGGTATCAGATTCGCTCGCACACGCACAACAAAAGAAGAATTTTCGCCCATTGCATGAGGCTTCTGCGCCCTGAAAGAAGAAATATAAAAAATATGATCAAGTGTCAGAGGTTGGTTTTTTGGTTTCATGGAAATCAAAGCTGCAAGAACAAATCGTGCAGCGTACGCCTCCAGTCTGCAACACATGCAACATATGGTGCTAGTAATCCTATGATATAAATTTCCTTAAAAGAATATTTTCTTAAAAGAAGTTTCACCTTCCTTCAGTAAATTGCGGTGCAATCGCCAATTAAGTCTATATTAAGCGTCTGCAACAAGATCGTCATTTACTGGCAATGCCACAGGCAACAAATGCTGCATTTTCTTTTGCAGCAGACAAAATAATTCATTAATAAAGTAATTCTCCGCGCATGTCGATTCAGGATATGCCCTAACATCCTAATGTCGATTCAGGATATGTCCGAACATTCCTAACTATTAACTAGTTGAGTTTGGCTCGTGCATTGCTTGTGCATATCTCATCGCCTGTTGGTTATATAACCGCTCGAATCTAATGAGATCAATTACATGGTTCAATCATGAGGTTTTGTGTAGTTTATCCGGTTCCAATAATTTATTTCAGAATCGATATCTTTTAGGGTATCAAACTTTTGATAGGATCAGATCCCTCCCAATCCTCACAAATCAACAAACTTCTTTGATGACTATTCTAAATTAAGGAACTTTCACAATTTTTCTTTTTTTCAATTGTCACTTGTCCCCATAGATTTCTAGTTATAATAGTAAAAATGAATACAATGCTCAGAGTCAGGAGCATACTTCTGCATATCCTTTAGAAGGCCACAATAAAGAGCGTTATCCGGCATGGGCAATTCGGTTTTGTTAGTATCCTCTGGATTCACTACCCTTACATACGTCTCCTGCCCAAGGTACCATGTGTCGAGATTTTCAGTCCGCACGTTCCACACGCCAACATTATCCAGTGAAACTAAGACAGCCGTCCATGCTCCCGGATAAACCTGAAATAAATATATAAAATATGTTAATCAAGCATCATGAATGTTGCCTATAATTGGGTACAGCCTTTTTCCTTGCACATTCATTGGCTCTGTTAGGATGTATATGGACATATTCTCGCACATCCCATTGGCTAGTGTATTCCTAGTATGTTTGGGGAATATACCGGGGTTATCGCCAAAATATAGTAGACCCGTATGTCAGGATACATCCTAACTGATTTGATTTCTATAGATCATCCTAGCTAATGACTTTTAGGGCATCACAATTCATTTAACTATGAATATCATTCTATTGCTGAAGTATATAATATTTGATTACCAGATGTTAGGAATTTTCTTATAATAAACCAGAAACAGATTATTATTTGTACATGAGTATATTGCTTTGATAACCGACTATCTAAAAAACCCTTAATATTTGGAAAGACGGTCTTTTGCTTTTCTTTAGAAATTCGAGACCATAAAAAGCTTAAACTATCAGAGAACATAAACACATGGGGGCGTTAATACTTGGCGGGATTAACATATAGCTCATAATGTCAAAACAAACATCAGACATTGTCAGAAATTCAATTTTTGTGTTTATAGCGATGCAAGACAAAAATAATAAGAAATTTAATCTTTTTGCAAGACAAAATTACGGACCTATAGCTGATGATGGCATAAAGTTAAGGCCATCAACGGATTACAATAAAAACTAGCAATTGCGATAGGTTTGAAGTAATAATAAAAACATGGTGATTATAATGGAATATCGGTGCTTCTACATCTAGTTACGAGGAAAAGAAAAACAATTAAAAAATAAATGAAAGATGTTCTGATACCAACTAAATTGCACCTTGAACTCTCACCAAATAAAGGGGCCTTTAAAAAGAAATCTCATTGTTTGTTACTCCAGAAATGTATGAAAACAATTTATGTGTGTGTTTGTGTGTAGCAACAAAATTCTACAAGTAGCTTATTGTCATGATGTAATAAAGGGGGGGAAACTAGTTGCGGTCAAAGGAGATTCTAATGTTCTCTACAAAAGCTTGCGAAACTTAAATTCTCTTGAAACATAATAATCACCTGTATAGTACAGCGAGCGACACCATCCCATTTATTATACGTTCCCCTGCTATTTTCGCTCCATTCCCCATAATCCATCCTGTAACAAGTGAAACGAAGATGCAATATAAAGAACATTTCCTGCATGTTATCATAATTACGAAAGCTAAGATATCAGCCATACCCTACAACAAAAAATGCATATCCATCCATGTGGTAACTTTGAACAATTGTATCATTATTCTGAAATATAATTTCCATGAAACCTCGATACAAGCCATTTATCACCGATCTAGCGAGTTGAGGTGGTCCCGTAAGTGGCCTGCTCGGAAAATCAAGCGAGTAGACTTCCTTTTTATCGAACTGATCGGCGAGCTTAATAGGTGTATCGGGAGGAGAAAACGAGATTCCATTAAGCGTAGTCCGAAGCTTTCCATCGATGACTACTGGTGGCATATTCCTCAGCTCGTAAACTTGGGTCACGTTGATCGAACCGTAATGGAATGATCCTTGTGGGTTTGGACGTGCAGCACCGGCACTAACATTTGTCCTGGTAAACCATAAAGAACGATCTTAGAAAACGTTATGATTGTTATGAATCTATACATATGACAGGGCTGAGGTAAAGTACTGTGGGACTATATTAGACATAGTTATTAGTGGCTCTACTCCTTCATTCATTGTTGTTTTCTAGTTTAGGTTGTTCTGCAAATTTTTAAATTTTTTATGGTTTTATTTGCAAATTTGGAGTCATTTTCCCTCTATCTCTACTATTATAACCAAACCAGGAAGTTTGAATTCGATGTCTTCATCGGCAGCTCAAACCCCAGAAGTTGATGTGTCCGCTTCTCCTTTTTTTCATGAAATATCCAAAAACAAAGAAAATTTCTCCTATCTCAAGTGATCCACATCATCAATAGTGTCTACAAGAAATGCTGTGCCATATTTCTCTTCTCACTCTGGTAATACAAATTAGCACTTTACAAATTCTTTATGCACAACTCCTAATACATATACACATGCATCGCTTGTGCAAAAACCTAGTATATGCAATCAGAGATTCAAAATCATCAGCATCGTCAAAGAAAAGCTCCATGGAAGATTTAAGAAAGCTATATGACTGGATGTTAACTCTCTCTATATTAGTGCCAAATTTCTCGAGGACACCATGAAAAGGGAGATACTTATCACATAATCCTAACGTAACACCGTAATTGTTGCTTTGAAATGGGTATTTCTTATATATTACCCCAAAACTTAGCTATTTCCATATAGCACCCCGGAAAGTTCACATTTTCATATTTCACCCCTAAAAACTATAAGTTGTCCAACATCCTGCCTTTGGTTTTACAAAACAAGGTTATTTTGAATATTTTGTAGTAGGCGCATTCTAACCGTTTAGACCCCGTTTGGGTATGGAGTTAGGATACTCGGAGTTTATTTTTAAGTGGAGGTAGAGAGAATGCAAACTACGGTTTGCAAGCCCCAAACTGCATTTTAAATATAAACAATAGTTATGTTACAAGATATGTGTTTGGGAAAATGGAGTTTAGATAACTTAAATCAGATTGGAGTTTAGATAACTGGAGTTATTTCAACTTTAGAGTCTCCAAAAGGAATGCCAAACAAGATAAAGTTAGCATTTTGGAGTTAAATTTTGCTAACTTTATGAATCTCCGGTTTAGAAATATAAACTTCATTCCCAAACAGGGCCTAAAAATTGGATGAAGTAATGGCACGAGCATTTTTTTCCTTATCATCTACAAAGTTTAGTAATTCATAACTTCCTCCATCAAAAGAAACAGGGAGCAATATGACACCTATGAGTCTAAAGTTTCAAAAAGTTTGTACATTTGAGCAATTAAATCAACTACGATGAGTTTGATCAGTACATCAAGTATAATTGATAACATACAACCGGTATTTGAATATAGTAAGATTCTATAAGTGATGTATGAAAATCTTATATTTAGGTGTTCTATATGAAAATAGTAAGTTGTAGGGGATATATATGAGAGAAACCACTTTAAAATTGTGTGAAAGGGATAGGACCTCTCATCAAGAGCGGCAAAAATTTAAAAACCTTTTGGACATG
This sequence comes from Agapanthus africanus, assembly GCA_030015575.1. Lineage (NCBI taxonomy): Eukaryota > Viridiplantae > Streptophyta > Magnoliopsida > Asparagales > Amaryllidaceae > Agapanthus > Agapanthus africanus. Next base: position 999,423,485 of record CM057337.1, read on the forward strand.
GAGCTAGGGTAGATAAAGGTTGTCATCAAGACAGCGAAGTAATAAAGCATTCTAACATGAAATAAATCAGAACAGATCTTAGAACAAAAGATAAAAACAGGAAAACAATTTGGGAAATTAGTACAAACCTGATTGATCTAGCCTGATTCATCGAAAAAGTTTTGTCATAAAAATCTTGAGGAGGATCAGGAAGAGGACCCGAAGCTTTGCCTTTCGAATTCGAATAGTGCAAGATGGCAACACCTGTTACTCTAGTCCAAAGCGACTCGTTTACGAACCTCGCACTCGCCACAATGTAGTAGTCACTGCTTGCATTTTGATCCATCGTGACCAAGAAAGAATATGATTGAGCAACACAAATATCGAGGTTTGTGTAATTTTGTGCCACAGTGTAAGTTCCCTCAGTCTCGACAAGAAGTAAGTTGTGAGACTGGATTCTGAAGTTCAAACAAGTCTTGATGCCAACATTGTGTACGCGAAGTCTATACGTTTTGCCTATTCAAAGGTTTGAAAAAAAAATCATAAACAAGGTAATTTCGTATGAATAACCAACTATTCAAAGAAGAATAAGTAGAAGAATAGGCAGACATAGCTAGAGTATAATTGTTCTTCGAATAAAATCAACCAAGCAAAATTATTTGCAATTAATTTCATTGTTAAGTTTATTGTTAGAAATTAAACTTGTTTTCGGTTACAAAGAATTGAAGAGACATCGGTTATAAAAGGAAGGGATACCAATTCATGAATAGGTTTAATGAAAGGATATGTAACGGTTATTGTAATCAATTGGTATTATGAAGAGTCATAATGAAGGGACATGTAAACTCCTATATAAGGAGATGTTTTGTAAAGTTTTTAAGAGAGCAAAGAAAATATAAGAATAGTTTATTGATACTTTCTCCATTCTCTCCTCCAAACACATTCGGCTACATCGTAGACCGAACATAAAGTCGAGAAGATCCTAACAAAGTGGTATCAGCGCAAGGTTCGAAGAAAATGTCGAAGACAACACTCTCGTACAACGCCCCATGCCTCACCAAAGATAACTATGAAAATTGGAGCATCAAAATGAAGACTGTTTTGGGAGTAGTAGGCGCTTGGGATGTGGTGGTCCGAGGCTATGATCGGCCTCAAGATGAAGCTGCACTGACGACAGCTCAGAGAACGACCCACGAAAAATTATTCGAGAAAGATTGTACCCAAGATACTTTATCGAGCAAGGTGTCGATGATTCGACTTTCGAGAAGATTTCGGCTGCCACTAATGCAAAGCAACAGTGGAAGATACTTGAGAAAACCTTCCAAGGAGTCGAGAAGGTTAAAAAGGTACGCTTACAATCACTAAGGAGGGAGTTTGAATTGTTAAAAATGAAGGAGAATGAATCGGTGACTGACTATAATGCCCGAGTGCTTACGGTGGTCAACCAAATGAAGAGGAACGGAGAAAAAATGGAGGATGTAAGGGTGATAGAGAAAATTCTTCGGTCACTACCACCGAAGTTTGACTTCATTGTGTGTTCAATTGAAGAGTCAAAGAATCTTGAAGAAATGACGATAGATGAGTTGATGGGTTCACTAAAAGCCCACGAAGAACGGTTCGTGAAAAAGCAAGGACCGATTGAAAAATTACTACAAACACAAGTTAATTTGAAAGGTGATTCGGTTGAAAATGGTCAAAATGACCGAAATCGAGGAAATACACGCGGCCGAGGAAGAGGCCGTGGCCGAGGTCAATTCGGTCGAGGACAAGGTGGTCGAGGTCAAAACAATGACGATAGAAGCAAAAGCCAAAATTTCGGCCGAGGTCGAGGCCGAGGACGATCGACTGGTGGAAGAGAGAGACCGAATGTTCAATGCTATAATTGCAAGAAATTCGATCACTACGCAGCAGACTGTTGGGGAAAAACGGTCGAGGAAAAATCAAACTTTGTGGAGAAAGAAGATTACAATGACGATGTACTTCTGCTGGCTTTTAAAGGTGACGAAGAAAGTGCCGACACTTGGTATCTCGATACTGGTGCAAGTAATCATATGTGTGGCAAGCGAAACATGTTCGTAGACTTGGACGAATCGGTGAGTGGCCAAGTCACATTCGGTGACTGTTCGAAGGTACCAGTAAAAGGCAAAGGTAAAATTTCAATTCGACTGAAAGATGGATCACAAAAATATATCGAAAATGTGTATTATGTGCCGAATATGAAAAACAACATCTTGAGTTTGGGACAACTCTTAGAAAAGAATTTCGATATTCATTTAAAGGATCGAACTCTTTTCTTAAGAGATAACCGAATGAAATTGATAGCAAAAGTGCAGATGACGAAGAATCGGCTATTTCTATTGGATATCAAATATGGTGAAGCAAAGTGTCTAAAATCATCGGTGAAAGATTCGGCTCGGTTATGGCATATGAGGTATGGACATCTCAATTTCGGCGGACTAAACTTGTTGGCGAGGAAGAACATGGTCAAAGATTTGCCGATTATGAATAAACCGAAAGAGTTATGTGAAGGGTGTTTACTTGGTAAACATCACCGAGCAAGTTTTCCAAAAGAAGTCGAGTTTAAAGCCAAGGAGCCATTACAACTTGTCCACACCGATGTATGTGGACCAATTACTCCAAATTCATTTGGTGGAAAAAGGTACATTCTAACATTTATTGATGATTTCACAAGGAAAACATGGGTATATTTTCTAAAAAATAAATCGGAAGTTTTTGAAAATTTTAAAAGATTCAAAATGAATGTGGAAAAAGAAAGTGGGTTTTATTTGAAATCGGTCAGGTCAGACCGAGATGGAGAATTCACTTCAAATGAGTATGAAAATTTTTGCAAAGAAAATGGGATTCGGCATTTCTTAACGGCCTCCTATTCACCACAACAAAATGGAGTGGCCGAACGAAAAAATAGAACCATATTAGACATGGTGAGATGTATGTTAAGTAGTAAAAATATGCCGAAAGAATTTTGGGCAGAAGCGGTTGTATGTGCTGTGTACATTCTAAACCGATGCCCAACCCAGAGTCTACAAAATGTAACACCGCAGGAGATGTGGCATGGTTATAAGCCGAATGTAAGTCACTTTAAAATTTTCGGGAGCATAGCATATGCTCATGTCCCCGAACAAAAGAGAGTAAAACTTGATGACCGAAATTCTCGGTTGATTTTTATCGGTTATGATCTAAGAACCAAAGGCTCCAAGCTGTTTGATCCAGTCAATAAGAAGGTCATTGTTAGCCGAGATGTCGAATTTGATGAAGAAAGCTCATGGAGTTGGAGCGATGAAGCCGAAAGCAGCAGACCGAATGAAGTACTCGGTCAAGAAGAAAAGAAAAGAAATGAAGTCGAAGTTGATGTTCCATCGCCTGCAACAACACCTCGGTTCAATTCGCCTCAAGTCGGTTCTCCACAAACCGAAGCGTCGTCAAGTTCAACTCCACCAAGAAATCCAAGGACGAGGACTATGACCGAGTTATATGAGGTAACCGAAATGCAAAATAATCTAACATTATTTTGTTTGTTTGCCGAATGCGAGCCAATGAATTTTGAAGAAGCGGTCAAAGACCGAAGGTAGAAAGAAGCAATGGACGAAGAAATCAGTGCTATTGAGAGAAATGGAACTTGGGAGATCACCGAACTTCCCAAAGGCAAGAAACCCATAGGAGTGAAATGGGTGTACAAGGAGAAAAAGAACGCTAAGGGAGAAATCGAGCGATACAAGGCAAGGTTAGTGGTCAAAGGCTACAAACAACAAGCTGGCATTGATTATGATGAAGTTTTCTCACCAGTAGCGCGACTCGAGACAATTCGACTGATCATTGCTATGGCGGCTCAATTCAGTTGGAAGATATATCAATTGGATGTTAAATCGGCATTCCTCAATGGATATCTTGAAGAAGAAGTCTATATCGAGCAACCACTCGGTTATGAGAAGAAAGGACATGAGTCGAAAGTACTGAAGCTAAAGAAGGCTTTATATGGCCTGAAGCAGGCACCGAGAGCATGGAATAGTCGAATCGACATATACTTCCAAGCACACGGTTTCATGAAGTGTCCTTATGAGCATGCATTATACATAAAGAAGTCCGAAAAAGGTGATATCTTTATAGTATGTTTATATGTGGATGATCTCATCTTCACAGGAAACAATCCACGTATGTTCGATGACTTCAAAAGCTCGATGGTTAAAGAATTTGAAATGACCGACATCGGTCAGATGGCATATTATTTGGGAATAGAGGTAAAGCAAAGACCGAATGGGATTTTCTTATCCCAAGAAGGATATGCTCGGTCGATTTTGAGAAAGTTCAATATGGAGCAAAGCAATTCGGTCAATACCCCAGTAGACTGCGGAACAAAATTATCAAAGTTCGATGAAGGGAGCAATGTGGACTCGACGCATTTTAAAAGCTTGGTAGGCAGTCTTCGGTATCTTACATGCACAAGACCGGATATTCTATATGGAGTCTGCTTGATCAGCCGATACATGGAAGAACCGAAATTGACACATTTATCAGCGGCGAAAAGGATATTGAGATATATCAAAGGTACACCAAATTTCGGTTTGTTCTATTCGAAATCTAACAATTTTGAATTATATGCATATACCGATAGCGATTGGGGAGGAGATATAGATGACCGGAAAAGTACGACAGGGTACATTTTCTTCATCGGTGAATCAGCATTTACTTGGTGTTCCAAGAAGCAACCGATAGTGACACTATCAACTTGTGAAGCCGAATACGTTGCTATAGCGGCTGGAGTTTGCCATGCTATATGGCTAAGAAATCTGCTGAAAGATCTAAAGGTTGAACAGGAAGGACCTACGAAGATGTATGTGGACAACCAATCTGCTATAGCACTGGCGAAGAATCCAGTGTTTCATGAACGAAGCAAGCACATTGATACTCGGTATCACTCTATCAGAGAACATGTGAGGAAGAAAGAGGTCGAACTCGTTCATGTCAAATCACAAGATCAACTGGCCGACATTTTTACAAAGCCCCTAAAATTTGAAGTGTTCGCAAAATTGCGAGGAAAGATCGGCATGGTAAAACAAGTTTAAGGGAGCAGGTTAGAAATTAAACTTGTTTTCGGTTACAAAGAATTGAAGAGACATCGGTTATAAAAGGAAGGGATACCAATTCATGAATAGGTTTAATGAAAGGATATGTAACGGTTATTGTAATCAATTGGTATTATGAAGAGTCATAATGAAGGGGCATGTAAACTCCTATATAAGGAGATGTTTTGTAAAGTTTTTAAGAGAGCAAGGAAAATATAAGAATAGTTTATTGATACTTTCTCCATTCTCTATCCATTCTCTCCTCCAAACACATTCGGCTACATCGTAGACCGAACATAAAGTCGAGAAGATCCTAACATTTATTATGTTAAAATTATTATGTAGAAGTGTAAAACATCCTGTTATAGCTATTCATGATGCAAAGAGCATACATAAGAGAGGTAACTATTATACAGATCTAATTATTGCCGCATGTTACAAGTTCAGGAATTAATTTGTAAGGAGAATCAACATACTGACTCCAAAACTGTACATTTCAAAATGCATTAATATAATTAGTTTTAGCTAGTTATGGAAGATGCATTAATATAATTCATAGAACCATTTGACCAATTAGAAGTGAAACGGATTTGATCAATTATAGAGCATATGTTATGGTTATGCATCAAAACACTCGACACCTAACTTCTTTATAGCTTTCACAAGTAAATATTAAATCCATCAAGATATATATTTAAACCATAAGAAGTGTTTGAAGAATTGGAAAATTGAATCGTTTTTTGAAGTGTCCGAAATTAATGCCATGCATCAAAATGCACTATCATTGCAATGATCGGCACAAATAGCTTACCATGACAAAACATAAATCCATATACAAAAAGAAAATCTTCAAAAGTACTTTCACAATTAAAAAAATTACCTGGATCAACATCAATAGTTTCATAATCGATACCAGCTGGAACATTAGTATCATTATACCGATATGGGCCTCTCCCATTCATCAGCACACCATCGGGGATCCCAAGATCATTTCCATCATCGAGTTTATTCCTCAAATCCTACAAAATCCACAACATCCAAATGCAAAATCAATCACACCTCATCCCTAAAATATAAAAAAACGCTACAAATTTTAGCAATTGCGGTCTCCTTCTTCGGTTGTCATTTATAAAATTAACCTTTTTATGGGATTTTGAACATGCTCTTTGAAAAGAAGGAAGGTTTCTTCGGCATGATAGCATGGTTTTGTTGTTGGCAAATGATGGCAGAAACTTAACGACGAATCAAATGCATAATTATTACACTGGTCACTTTCATTCTTTAATTTTCTTTGTAAGAGATGCTTATTGTACATCTCTAACTTCTATTTTCTATTTTGAAACTCTCTTATTTCATAATTTCAACGAAATATCGTTTTGGCTATATTCGTAGTGACTCTATCCAGTTTACTCAACAAAAAATAGGCAATTGCACTCACCTTATGATTCTTATTGTACCAATCCCCGATAAATAGAGTGATATCCCCATCTGGCGTATTAAATGGCAGCGCAATAACACCCCGATTGTTAATAGTTACGCCGCCATAGCCTCCAGAAGCTCTTTGGAAGTTAGTTGAAGGGAAATAGAAAAAGCTTCCAATTTGATCCTTGACTTGGAACTGGTAAGTCCAGTTCCATCCCGCTGGAATCGGGCAGTTTGTGCCCAATACCCCATCTTCCCATGAGTTTTTTCGCTGCTGAACTCCATCCCTGCAGTTGTCAAGAATAAAGCACAATCAAGAAAGAAAATTTCTGCCAAATAATCAGTTTGACAAATGAAAAGTTGAAATATAAACCCAACTAAAAAGTCGAAAATTAGAAGAAAAAAATAATGATAACCCAGTTCAGTATATGTATAAAAACACTTAAAAATTATACCCAAATGAAGAAATTTTTACCAAGTGATGAGAAGAGGCTCATCCAAGCTGTTGAGAACATTCACCACCACATTCCAATTGGTAGTCACATTCACAATGGGTCCAGGGAATTCGTTGTTCACAGCTATCACCTGCGCAATTAATTGAGTCAACAAATCAAAAGTAAAGATCAAAAACCCCAAAATTCATAAAATTTAAACAAAACTTAAAAATTTACCCCCAAAAAAAACTGCTTTAAGGCGAAACTGATGCAATATGCAACCAAAACCCTATTGTTAAGATATGTGAATTAAACCAAAAGAGGTACATTTGGTATAAAATATAAAATGGGCCAAATGTACTGGATCTTAAGCTTGTTGTTGGAACCCACATGTACTGGATCAAATTTTTTCACTCTAAAAATTAAGAAATTTGCACCTTTTGCGCAACGCCGAGGGGAGAAACAGTCTTGTAATGAACATTAAAGTCGTAGAAAGCGAAGGGATCGCCGGCGATAGCCGGTCCCGCCGCCGCCGCAAATAAAACCACCCAAAGAGCCGCCGCCGCAAATAAAACACTCGCCATTTTCAAGAGCTCGAGTTTGAAATGCGGAAGAAATCGCTTCAAATTGAAGCTTTCTCTCACTAGAAATCTCTCTCTCTCTCTCTCTCTCTCTCTCTCGGAAAAAAGGGGAATTTTTTCTTACATTATAGTAGTTTGTTTGAAAAGAGCAGAGCAAAGGCTGAGTGTGAGAATTTTTAGCGCAGATGTGCTGAGAAGGTGCTGGAATTTCACTAAACACCCTAACTTTTGAAGTTTGTCAATTAACCCCTTTCTGTCAGCAACGCAAGGATCTGGATGGCACCCAATATTCTTTCCATTTATTATCTGTTTCATTTTTATTTTATTTTTTAAATGACCACGACAAAGAATGTATTTCTAGACGTCTACAAACGTTAATATAAGATGTCGCGTCATCAAAATATAACATTCTTTCTATTTTATCCTCAACGGATGTTTTAAATAACTCCCCACCTTTTTCTTTATTTAAATATATTTTACTAATTTTTTTTATTTTCTTATACGTAAAATTTCTTTTTTTTCTAAAAAAAATGTATTTCTTCTCCTCTTCCGTTCTTCTTGAGCACAATCTCTTTCGATGCGAAATGAGTGGGCTTAAAAAACAAAGGAAGAAGACTTGAATTTGCATTCAAAATACAATCTCTTTTTTCAAGGGCACAATCTTTTCTTTCTTCTCTTCTCTTTTTATGAGACAAAATTCCTTCACCTCTAAATTGTCGAATTCAAAAAGCTATAAAATGGAGGGTTGGGTTCGAGTTTAATAGGTCGATTATTCCCAGCAAGATGATCATTGCTCATGATTTTGACCTTCCATAAGAGACGTTTTGAAATGATTTAGATTGGAGATGGGTTCTTGTTTTTCGCTTTAACTCTGAAATAGATAGTGTGACAGTGAGAGTTTCGTATCTTGGGAATTAAGAAAGAAGAATAGAAAAATTAATGAAATTGTGGCTTTTATGAAAGAATTAAGGAAAGAATAGATGGTGTGGAATTTTTGGTTTAAAACAAATAAGCAAGTGTTAAATGGTCAAAATTTAGCTTGTATTGATGTTCTAGGATACAGTTAAATGCCAATAGGATAGTTCAACTTCTTAAATCAAGGAACTGCATAAAAAATTTGAAAGGCTGGAAATATTTTAGTGCACATTAGCCATTGCTTTATGTACCAGTCCGGTAAATTTCATATAGGCTGCCAGATTGGTGCTTGACTGCAGGATATAGACAAAAAGTTTGGAACTTGCACTTTTATCCTCACCTTTGCAACCATTCACCAACCCAATAGCGTATATAAAACCTGTCGCGTTGCTCTGAAAGGCAACTTTCTTCTTGTTTCTCTCACAGCTCCAATGTTCGTCACCTTTCAATTTACTTGTCTAGAGATTGACGTCGCATGATATAAAAAACAGTTTCGGTTACAAGGTGATGATGCTCGGTGCTGGGAACTCCTCAGATCATGACACGTGGAAGGTGACGCGTCCCAAAATTTACGAGAAAAGAGCAAGAACGGTACATCAGGAGCATACCCCGGGCCTTCGACCCGAAGATGCTCTCGATCCTCGATGACCGCCCAAAACACTCCTATGCTCGTCCCGCAAACAACCATTGGCTCACCTCCGAGCCCTCCTGCACGATGGGCCTCCTCGGCTGTCACGCCCCGCTTCCTAAAAGAAGGAGAAGGAAGACATGGCAAGGTCCGCAACATAACTGTATTGAAGGTGGTCTATTCAATACAGTTACGTTAAGCGTATAAATATTTAATATGCATGATGTGTACCAAAACAAAAATAATAAAAGCGAAAGGCATTTTATTTCCATTAACCAAACTTTATTACATTCCAAAAGAAATAGTAAAATAAACTAAGTAGTTTAATTACATCAAAGGAGAAACAAAAGCCCTAAACATGTGGGCAACAACAAAAATTAAAATTATCTAATCTTCAATCGTCCAGTCTGCAAGATCTTCATAAGCTAGCTTCACACCTTGATCTTCGCTATAATACTCATTCTTATCTGATGGACATTCCAAAGATAGAGAAGGAAAAGGAAAGTCCGTCAGCGAGTTATACTCGGGTAGGATTGCCTCATAAGATAGTAAAGGTATAGAAACGAACAGACGTATATAAGAGTATGATGTATGACAATCAATGTGGTAGCGTGAACATCCCCGAAAGGTGTCCCATGACTACGATGGAGGTTTGTCTAGCGTGAATATCACTCAAGTGCACAGGTAATACCACCCCTCAGTTCCATAATAAACAACAAGTCTAAACTGGTAAAATATCCACATCCATGATACTGAATAACTCGTGTCTCATGAAGAAAAGTAGATAAGGTAACAGGTAGGTATATCACATGATGTGGGTTTGGTGTTGAGTATCAATAGGTATTGTAAACGTTTTAGTTTGTTAAACAAGGGTCCGGATACTTGTGATTATTCCGTTGTGGCCACGAAACAACAACTACGGAAGTGAAATGTACCGTTTCACTTCCCGGGATCATGATCGAGTAGTAGGGGAATCCGAGTTCCGAATTATCCTTGCCTAATCAAACTACCCATCCCCGTGGTTCAGTATAAAGGTTCGAACGAATTAGAGTTAGTACGTATACTTCTAGGCATGGAATTTCCATATTGTATGGTCGCCCATATATTGGACTGGTCACCCGGAACATCGGGATCTTCATATTTATATAGTCGCTCATATATTGGACTGGTCACCCGGAATATCGGGATCTTCATATTTGTATAGTCGCCCATATATTGGACTGGTCACCCTGCCTGCAGGGATCTTCATAAAGTATTCCATACCATGGTCCGCGCATTCTAACCCTAATCGTATCATGTTTTGTATATCTCATGTTGTCATAAACTGGAAATTTTAGAAAGTGTATTGATCTCGTTTTATATGGCCTTCCACAACCATTTGTTTTATTTTCTAGAATTTGTAAAGTACTTCGTGTCCTCTGGAGAAAGCTTAGTTAAAATAATAAGGTTTAAATATCTTTTATTTCTTCTAAGAAAAAAACCATGATATTTGGGATATTTATTATTTTGGAAAAGCATAATGTTTTACAGAAAATATCCTTTTGAAAAAAGGTTGTGGTGTTTATTTGAAAATCTAGACTGCTCCTAATATTCCAAAAGGACAAGTTATGAGGTCCTCAAATCGTCTCTTCACCGTCAATTGCGGCCAGGTAAGTGCCAGGTGAGTGGGAGGCTCTCCACTACAAGTAATGGCCCTAATTAAGTAACCACTCGCCTTAGACACACTTGCCTAGACACCACGAAGTCTGATTTAGATAAACGATCGATGCCTACAACCTTTCATTTGTTCTAGGTTGGTGTTATTTTAAAATTACCTTTTAAAAGATACTAAATATTCCCTTTTTTTTAAAAAAGATATCGTTATTTAAATTTAATATTTTCTTCCTTAAAAAGTTGAGGGGTTTTTAAAAATATTTGTAAGTAAAATATACGTATGTTGTATCTAAAATATTTATTTCACATATCTTTATTTCTTATAGATATTTTTTAAAAAAATAATATTTAAATCAAACGAGAGTATCTTGTGGAAGTAACCTATTTCGAGATCATTTTTTTGGTATGGGTATGAAAGAGGGGAAATGACAATTCATGGGTTGTGACAAATTCCAGGTATTATGGGTACGCCATATAATTCTGTGTACAGAGGAAATTTAAACACCGTTTTAAAAATATGGGTTAATATTATTATAATTGGGGGTACAAGGAATAGGTATGCACAAATATAATAATAACATTTTAAATGGGGGTTGATGATTAAAAGTTGGAACTAGGTTATTGAAATAGAAGAAGGTAACAGGAAAAGGAGAGAGAGACGGATCCTACCTTTTGTTTGAGTCGGATGCCGCAGAGTTGAAAACGTAGTCTCGTACTAAATCCTCAATAGATCCGCGTCCCGATTTTTCCTTTGTGATTGGATGGAGCCGTAGCGTCGGCGTCGTCAATACGAAGGCACCGGTATTTTTTTCAGAATTTTTGGAGTTCGGTGGTGTGAGAAATTTAGGTTTGAAGGTGTCTATTTATAGCGTTCAAAAAGTAACAAGAAAATCCAAAAACTCGTTAAAAATCCTCAAAATATGCGCCCCAATCATTTCAAAATTATCTGTCAATGATTAGCCGCCGCCGCCTTTTATCTCAGCCGTTGGATTGAGATCCAACGGCTAAGATCACGCCGCCTGGATCCGCCGCCTTGCCACACGTCGCCGTGCGATTCGTCCACAGCCGTGTGTGGGGATCACGCGCTTTCGCGTGGTCCCCACCACGTGGGCACCGTCAGCATTTCTGGGCCGTTGGATCTCGTGATCCAACGGTCCAGGTTAAAAGGCTTTTAAAAATTTAAAATAAAATTAATAAAAATAAATAAAACAGCAGATTATTTAAAAATTTTGATTTGGCTTTGAAAAATTTGTTAAAAATACGGGAAAATTATGGAAAAATTCCAGAAAATATATTTTACTATTATCTTTAGTATTAAAATAATTTTGGGCTAAAAACAAATAGTATATCCATTTTTAAATTGTTAGCAAGTTATAATAATTATATAATATCTAGTTCATCTTTAAAATATTTTTAATTACTTTAATTGATAATAAAAATATGTAGATTATTTTAAGGCGTTATAAAAAATTTATTAAAACATTTTAAGCCTATAAAACAATAAATAGATTTTAGAAAAATTCCTTAATCATATTTAATGCTTTGAAAATTATTAACACTACTTTAAAAATTATTATTATATAAAAGAAACACGTAAATAATTATTTGCTAGTAGAAATTTAAATATAATATATTTTATTAGGTATTAGAAAACATGGTCGTTACAATCTACCCTCCTTAAAATAATTTCGTCCTCGAAATTTCAGAAGGTGGGTCAAGGGAAGAAAGAAATCACTAAGAAGAGATTATCGCGGTTAAAAATTTTGGTCTCGCACTCTCATCCCATTTCCTCGCTTCCCACCATATCCTGGCATTATCCGTAAGTTGTAGGTTAGCGATGTTCACCCACGCGTCCTTCGGAATTTGGGCGGCACTGAGATCATTGACTGTTCCCTTAAGCCATTCTTCAGCTTCTAAAGGAGTTTCCTTGCCCGAAAAGTCTTAGGGTGGAGTGATCTGAACTGCTTCACTCCCGCCGAACCTTATGGAACTGGGGTTAGTGCCTTACTTAAAATCTCTGCTTATTGCTGTCTACTTTCTCGTAGCTCCTGATGAAGGGCGGCTGTTTGCAGCTGCTGTTGATCCAGTAATCCTTACATCCTTTGTAGCATAGCTGCTTGTTGAGCAGTGACTTCATTGACTCCATTTTCCCTTCTGTTTCGGTTATAGTGTCGTCCGGCCATTGATGATTAGGATCAGAATAGGTTAGGTTACAAACGGCTGAGGTGAGACAAGATAATAACTTGCACGGAAGAACAACAATTAATGCAAGGGAGAGACTAAGAAGAGCAAGAGACACAAGAGAGATTATTGCTCGAAACTAAGATTTTATTATCCAACTTCAATATGGAGAGTACAACCAAAAAGTAAGGACATGCCCTTAATGTTCTTACATCGTTTTATTCAGCCAAAGAAAAGGAAAAAGACTCATTAGTCTCGAATATGGGAGTTCAACAAGTGTTGATAGGTCCTCGCACTAAGAAAGGTACGACCATTCCCACGGTGCCTTATGGGGACAACTGCCTGAGTTTCTTCGGTCTCGAGTTCCTCCTCACTCGAAGCTTCGTCCTTCGACTCAACCTCGGCAGGAGCCTCGCTCTCTGATTCCACCTCTATAGGGTTTTCTTCTTCTGCAGGAGCCTCCTTTTTCTGGCTCATCCTTTATATGCTCCTCTTCCCTGGGATATTAGCCATCATAGACTCCGGAGTTGCAGTATCAATTTCTTCATCTTCCGAGGCGCTGTCGGAAAACCGCTTGAGAGTCTACGACTTCGTCGTTTGAATCTCCAGATGTAGCTTCAAAGTAATATCGGACATGTCGTCCTTGTTGGAAAGATTTGCCATGACCAGAAGGAAAGGTCATGGTCAGGGTACAAAATGTCAAGGAAGGGACAAGGGACATAGGAAAACTATGATATCGGTATAGATGGATGAGATTCACAAATATAATAAGTCAGTTAACGGTTTCATTTTAGTACACAAGAGGACCTGCATGGACCACCACAAAAACCTGTCACGCCCCGCTTCCCAAAAGAAGGAGAAGGAAGACGTGGCAAGGTCCGCAACCTAACTGTATTGAAGGTGGTCTATTCAATACAGTTACGTTAAGCGTATAAATATTTAATATGCAGGATGTGTACCAAAACAAAAATAATAAAAGCGAAAGGCATTTTATTTCCATTAACCAAACTTTATTACATCCCAAAAGAAATAGTAAAATAAACTAAGTAGTTTAATTACATCAAAGAAGAAACAAAAGCCCTAAACATGTGGGCAACAACAAAAATTAAAACTATCTAATCTTCTATCGTCCAGTCTGCAAGATCTTCATAAGCTAGCTTCACACCTTGATCTTCGCTATAATACTCATTCTTATCTGACGGACATTCCAAAGATAGAGAAGGAAAAGGAAAGTCCGTCAGCGAGTTATACTCGGGTAGGATTGCCTCATAAGATAGTAAAGGTATAGAAACGAACAGGCGTATATAAGAGTATGATGTATGACAATCAATGTGGTAGCGTGAATATCCCCGAAAGGTGTCCCATGACTACGATGGAGTTTTGTCTAGCGTGAATATCACTCAAGTGCACAGGTAATACCACCCCTCAGTTCCATAATAAACAACAAGTCTAAACTGGTAAAATATCCACATCCAAAATACTGAATAACTCGTGTTTCATGAAGAAATGTAGATAAGGTAACAGGTAGGTATATCACATGATGTGGGTTTGGTGTTGAGTATCAATAGGTATTGTAAACGTTTTAGTTTGTTAAACAAGGGTCCGGATACTCGTGATTATTCCGTTGTGTCCACGGAACAACAACTAGGGAAGTGAAATGTACCGTTTCACTTTCCGGGATCATGATCGAGTAGTAGAGGAATCCGAGTTCCGAATTATCCTTGCCTAATCAAACTACCCATCCCCGTGGTTCAGTATAAAGGTTCGGACGAATTAGAGTTAGTGCGTATACTTCTAGGCATGGAATTTCCATATTGTATAGTCGCCCATATATTGGACTGGTCACCCGGAACATCGGGATCTTCATATTTGTATAGTCGCCCATATATTGGACTGGTCACCCGGAATATCGGGATCTTCATATTTGTATAGTCGCCCATATATTGGACTGGTCACCCTGTCTGCAGGGATCTTCATAAAGTATTCCATACCTAGGTCCGCGCATTCTAACCCTAACCGTATCATATTTTGTATATGTCATGTTGTCATAAACTGGAAATTTTAGAAAGTGTATTGATCTCGTTTTATATGGCCTTCCACAACCACTCGTTTTATTTTCTAGAATTTGTAAAGTACTTCATGTCCTCTAGAGAAAGCTTAGTTAAAATAATAAGATTTAAATATCTTTTATTACTTCTAAGAAAAACCATGATATTTGGGATATTTATTATTTTGGAAAAGCATAATGTTTTACAGAAAATATCCTTTTGATAAAAGGTTGTAGTGTTTATTTGAAAATCCTTTACAAGAGGTTTTATTTGAAAATCTAGACTGCTCCTAATATTCCAAAAGGACAAGTTATGAGGTCCTCAAATCGCCTCTTCACCGCCAATTGCGGCCAGGTAAGTGCCAGGTGAGTGGGAGGCTCTCCACTACAAGTAGTGGCCCTAATTAAGTAACCACTCGCCTTAGACACACTTGCCTAGACACCACAAAGTCTGATTTAGATAAACGTTCGATGCCTACAACCTTTCCTTTGTTCTAGGTTGGTGTTATTTTAAAATTACATTTTAAAAGATACTAAATATTCCCTTTTTAAAAAAAAAAATATATCGTTATTTAAATTTAATATTTTCTTCCTTAGAAAGTTGAGGGGGTTTTAAAAATATTTGTAAGTAAAATATACGTATGCTGTATCTAAAATATTTATTTCACATATCTTTATTTCTTATAGATATTTTAAACAAATATAATATTTAAATTAAACGAGAGTATCTTCTGGAAGTAACCTATTTCGAGATCATTTTTTTGGTATGGGTATGACAGAGGGGAAATGACAATTCATGGGTTATGACAAATTCCAGGTATTATGGGTGCGCTATATAATTCTGTGTACAGAGGAAATTTAAACACCGTTTTAAAAATATGGGTTAATATTATTATAATTGGGGGTACAAGGAATAGGTATATACAAATACAATAACAACATTTTAAATGAGGGTTGATGATTAGAAGTTGGAACTAGGTTATTGAGATAGAAGAATGTGACAGGAAAAGGAGAGAGAGGCGGATCCTATTTGTTTGAGTCGGATGTCGAAGAGTTGAAAACGTAGTCTCGTACTAAATCCTCAATAGATCCGCGTCCCGATTTTTCCTCTGCGATTAGATGGAGCCGTAGCGTCGGTGTCGTCGATACGAAGGCACCGGTATTTTTTTCAGAAATTTTGGAGTTCGATGGTGTGAGAAATTTAGGTTTGAAGGTGTCTATTTATAGCGTTCAAAAAGTAACAAGAAAATCCAAAAACTTGTTAAAAATCCTCAAAATCTGTGTCCCAATCATTTCAAAATTATCTGCCAATGATTAGCCGCCGTCGCCTTTTATCTCAGCCGTTGGATTGAGATCCAACGGCTGAGATCACGCCGCCTGGATCCGCCGCCTTGCCACGCGTCGCCGCGCGATTCGTCCACAGCCGTGTGTGGGATCACGCGCTTTCGCGTGGTCCCCTCCACGTGGGCGCCGTCAGCGTTTCTAGGCCGTTGGATCTCGTGATCCAACGGTCCAGGTTAAAAGGCTTTTAAAAATTTAAAATAAAATTAATAAAAATAAATAAAACAGCAGATTATTTAAAAAATTTGATTTGGCTTTGAAAAATTTGTTAAAAATAGTTTTAAAATACGGGAAAATTATGGAAAAATTCCAGAAAATATATTTTATTATTATCTTTAGTATTAAAATAATTTTGGGCTAAAAACAAATAGTATATCCATTTCTAAATTGTTAGCTAGTTATAATAATTATATAATATCTAGTTCATCTTTAAAATATTTTTAATTACGAATTAATTACTTTAATTGATAATAAAAATATGTAGATTATTTTAAGGCGTTATAAAATTTTTATTAAAACATTTTAAGCCTATAAAATAATAAATAGATTTTAGAAAAATTCCTTAATCATATTTAATGCTTTGAAAATTATTAACACTACTTTAAAAATTATTATTATATAAAAGAAACACGTAAATAATTATTTCATAGTAGAAATTTAAATATAATATATTTTATTAGGTATTAGAAAACATGGTCGTTACATCGGCCCTCCCAGCTCGCCTCCGAGCTATCACGGAACCAAGCCTGCTCGGCCTCCCACTCGCCTCCGAGCCTCCCGCTGAGCTTAGCTTCCTCGGTCTCATCGGCCGACCCACAGCACAGATCACAGACGTCTCATCCACGGCCTCGCGAATCTCGCCAGACATGAGATATCCGCCGCCCACGATCCCGCGTTCCACGCCATCGCGTTCTCCCGTTAACGAGCATATCTCATCATTAAGGGGGGATCTCACCTTTCACGCAGGAGTAACGCCAAGGGCGTAACGGCCGACGTGAATCTCGCGCTCATCAGCCCATGGCTGCCACTATATAAACCCCTTTCTCAGACGACTCAGGTAAGGCAATTTTACCCCAATAAGCTGTTACTCTACCCAAATACTTCGACTAAATTGATCGTCGGAGGGTCCACGGTGGTACCACCACCCCAGGAATTCCTTGCAAGTTGCTCGACTTCATCCTCAAGTCAAGCCCATTGAGATCCACACGCATCAAGAGGCAACCCTCAGATCCAATCTCAACCACTCATCACCACTCGCTGCGGATCAACGAAAGACAACATCTGAAGGAGATCCAGAGCTCCATCAGTTGGCGACGTCTGTGGGAATTCGAAAATTCCACTCAACGAAAGTTGATCTTCTGATCTCGAACTCATGGCGAGTGATCATCGCGACGATCCAAGCACTAGTCGCCGTCTTCCCCACAACGGAGGCGTGGATGGATCCCCTCCTCCCCCGAACACCATTCACGCGCTGTCTGCTCGAATAGATCGGCTCGCGTCCGTCGTGGATGCGCTTGTCCGTGTCCAAACGGCAGGGCAAGCTCCCTAAGTTGCAGCTTCCCCACCTCGGGAGCGACACATAGGAAGAGAAGGCACTGCCCGCGCTATCACATCCGAGCACAGCCTCGCTGACTCCGGCGGCCACAGATCTCCCGTACCGACCAATTCGATGACCCGTTGGGCACCTCACAGCTCGATGCTGAGGTCTTATGAAAGATCACCCCGCCCTGAGGCCCGTTGCGCTCTTGTCCCTCCCGAGGAGTTGTCGGTCAGCTTGCCTGCTCCCAGGCACGGCCGACGCCCTCTCCCTCGACAGGGTCGCGCGGACGGGACTCACCACGATAGCTTGAAGACGACCTCGCCAGGGGACCTGAGGAACCTCATCGAGCGGAACCGGAATCGCGGCCAGGAGCAGGCCGCCAGCAGCAGGGGCCATAAGTCCAAGTATGTCGAATCCTCAGGATACCACGACCGACTCGATGCCCTAGAAAAGAAGATCGAGGGTATACATCGGGAGAGTCGTCCTTCAAGCGACGGGGCTAGATATGTCGCCAACTCGCTTACGAAGCCCTTCACCGAAGAGCTGCTGGTTGTCCACGTCTCCTCTAGGAACAAGCCCCCAAAGGTCTCCCTCTTCGACGGGAAGTCCGACCCGAAAGACTATTTGGACGCGTTCACAGCAGGGATGAGTTTCCAGGACAACTCCGACGCCGCGCAATACCGGGCTTTCCCCGCCACCCTCATCCGCTCTGGACGAGACTGTCACGCCCCGCTTCCCAAAATACGGAAAACGAGGGATGACTAGGCCAGCCATGCTCCTACGGTTAAGGAATAATCCCGCCGTAGTCACACTTTGGCTTCTAGCATTACATGGTAATCAGTAAACAAAGCACAGAAGTAAAGGAAATACATCACTAAATTATTACATCAACTTTCATTGTTCACAATTTACAATAAAACAAGGAAAAGAACTACTAACCAAGTGCGAATACAAGGTTTCTTTAGGGAAAGCAGTAAAGGTAATGGAGGTACTCCCGACTAAATCTCTGCAAGCTCGAAGGGCAAGTCTGACTCCAGTACTAGTTCTTCCTCGAGGTCTGAGCATGCATACTCAGGTCGTCAGAGCGAAGTAATAGCAATATTATAATAGTGACAAGAAACAAGAATAACAGTGGAGATAAAATGCAAGTAGTCAATATGTCACTAACTGATACAATGTATGATCTGTGCCCCTATCAGTCTCTAAGTCATCTTTGAAATCGAGTTGTGGAAAGGAAGATCATGTTTAACGAGGGTCTCGTACATACTTGTCATGCCCCGCTTTCCAAAATACGGAAAACGATGGATGACTAGGCCAGCCATACTCCTACGGTCAAGGAATAATCCCGCCGTAGTCACACTTCGGCTTCTAGCATTACATGGTAATCAGTAATCAAAGCACAGCAGTAAAGGAAACACATCACTAAAATATTACATCAAATTCCATTGTTCACAAATTACAAATAAACAAGAAGAGCTACTAACCAAGTTCGAGTACACGATCTCTTTAGGAAAAGCAGAAAAGAAGAAAAAGGTACTCCAGACTAGATCTCCGCCAGCTCGAAAGGTAAATCCGACTCCTGCGCTGTTTCATCCTCGAGGTCTGAGCATGCACACTCAGGTCGTCAGAGCGACGTAATAGCAACTTTTATATTAATGACATGAAACATGCGAATACGATAATAACAGTGAAAGTAAAATGTTGGTAATCGCTATGTCACTAAATGATGCAAAGTATGATCTGTGTCCCTATCAGTCTCTAGGTCATGTTTGAAATCGTATAGTGAAAAGGAGGATCATGTTTAACAGGAGTCTCGTACATACCCGAGACAACGGCCCACACGCCCGGGACATAACCCTGTCAGCCGGATCGCTAGATCCTACCTAATATATATAAGAATCATTGTTCTAATGATCATCCACTAAAACACGGTCCCGCTAAATACGATGCTCTTTCCACTTCGATTTTCCCTTTTCCCCCAGGTTTACACTATTGATGGTTATGATTTAGTCTTGTACAAGTATGCACCAATAGTACGGTTTTGTCACTGTTCACTGTATTAATCACTGTCACGAATCATTCACTTTTCATTGGTTTACTTGACACTCCTAAACCACTATCATTCACGCACGATAATGCAATTTCTACTGAATAATAATGCGCGCTAACACTATGTATATGGCAATTGGGTAAGGTAGGTGTATTTATGCAGTTAACAAGTCATGTGTAATATGAACCAATATGCACGTCATGAGCTTACAAAAATTGCAGTAATTCATATGTTCAGAATTCAGCAAAATGATACAAATACGATAACAAGTACAATCTGTCAGCGGTTCAGTAAAATTAGTTTCAGTATAATCGGGTTTCTAGTATTCAAGTTACAGCCGTTTCAATTTAAGTGCTCGTTGCAGAAAATTCAGTTTCTGAACTGAATGTCCGTTTCGCGACACGGTTTTCACCCAGTTGGGCTCAGAATTTAGCGACGCTACAGTAAAATGAAAATTAGGGTTTTCAGTAGGGTTTTCAACGCAACATACGGATTCTCAATCGCATCTGTACATCAGAAGTTATGCACGGTTCAACACTAGGGTATCAGTTCAGTTTTAGTTTGGGACTGCTAGACGTCCTGTTCTTTTGAATTGCAGATTAAATAGCAAACGACGATAAAAAGGGGTGAAATTACTTGCGTTATCTAGCTAACAGATTCATCTTCAATAAAGTGTAGGGTTCCGCAACATACAAGTTCAGGCAGCGGACTGCAGTCCAGAGCTGCTCTGGACTGCAGTCCAGAGCCGCTCTCCGAACCAATTCTCGTCATAATTTCAGTACAGAAACAATTAAGAACTTGCATAGGGTTACAGGTCGTCGAGTCGGCTTCGATTTGAGCCCTCTAACGCCTTATTTCAATATGTACACAATTAATTGTGATTTTAACAAATTTCAGGTGCGGGAAATTTCCAGTTTTTACGGGTGTAATTGGTGGTGTTCGTTTAAGTCATTAACAATTGTATTTTCCAGTGAAATTTCTACATGTTCCCCTCCGAAAGACGGCCAAGACGACGTGAAGACGTCTTGCCTGAGTTTCGGGGCAGATGCTATTTGGTTTTATCCGTCCACCTCTCCGAAGATGCCAAGTTGATTTATGGCACCGTGTATCGGAGGTTTATACGGATGCGGCCGATGTAGCAGACTTCGTCAGATTCCCCCTCGTTAGAGGGGTTTTTGATTGTGGGGACGCTCTTCCCTGCAGGCGCAAGCCCCTGCAGTTAATTACGCTACCGCATCGCGGTAACAACTTTCTCCTTCTCTAGAATTTCACTTCGTGTCGTGGGTGTTTGTTTTGTTTGTGGTTGCCCGTGGATTGTATACGGAGACTAATTTATGTCGTCGCCCGTAGGACGTGGATTAGTCCAAATCCGTATTTTCTTAGATTTGGGTTTGGGATTTTGGTTTAAGGATACGTTAGCCGTATTTGAGGCTAAGATCAACTTAAACGTTTATTAAGGATACGTTAGTCTATTATGAGACTAAGATCAACTTAACGGAATCGTTTAGATCCGACAAAAGAGTATTTGGGGCTCTATTGTTTCAGTTTAGGGACATGGTGGTCCATCACATGTATGGCCGTCGGGACCCATCACCTCGCTGACGACGTTGAAGGATTACAACGACAGATGTCAGAGGAGTTCAGAGATGTACCCTTGAACCAAAGTTGATTGTGGGGTCTATAGTCCAATTTGGGACTAAAGTCTGTTTGAAGGTTTAAGGATACGTTAGCCATATTTGAGGCTAAGATCAACTTAAACGGGATCGTTTAGATCCGACAAAAGAGCATTTGGGGGCTCTATTGTTCCAGTTTAGGAACATAGTGGTCCATGAGTTTAAGGACGCTTAAGTCCGTGAGTTTAAGGACGCTTAAGTCCATAGCAATGTATGGTTGTCGGGACCCATCACCTCTCTGACTACGTTGAAGGATTACAACGATAAATGTCAGAGGAGTTCAGAGATGTACCCTTGAACGGGATTTAAATTGATTTAAGAGATCAGTCGTGCTCAGTCAATTTAATTTGAGGACTTACGGCCATGATTGGGCTAAGTCCAGTTGAAAATGTTCAACATTTATTCACATTTGGCCTGTTAGGGCTTTGATTGGGCTCTGCCCTTTCAAAATTTTCAGAGAGTTTTCTCTTTTATGTATATCTGTATATCTTTTCTTCTTCTTTTTTTATTTTAGAAAGAAGGATCATTGGTCGTTGGGACCCACCACCTCTCCGACGACACTGAGAGATTACAGTGCCATATATCGAAGGTGTGGAGGGATGTGCCCTTTGAACCATGTCTCACTCATTAGGGGGGAAGAACAGGCTGGAGCTTAAGCTTCTCGCTGCTGAAAAAGGCTTCTTTGCGTTCGCGTACGTGCGTCGCACGTGTTGGACGCTCATATTTGCACGTAGCGCACATGGAGCTTGCGCATATGCGCATTATTGGGGGGGAGCAAGCTCCTATAGAGAACGAGTCTCTTTTTAATATTATTAAATGTTCTCATGTGGTGCGCACGTGCGTTGCACGTGGTGCGCGCGTGGCGAGCACACGTGCGTTGCACGTAGCGCACATGCGCATTATGGGGAGAAGCAGGGCTTCTATATATGGAGAACTAAGCTCCTTTTAATATTATTAAATGTTCTCAAGTGGTGCGCACGTGCGTTGCACGTGTTGCGCGCATGGCGGGCACACGTGCGTTGCACGTAGCGCACATGCGCATTATGGGGAGAAGCAAGGCTTCTATATATATGGAGAACTAAGCTCCTATGGAGAACTAGGCTCCTTTTAATATTATTAAATGTTCTCAAGTGGTGCGCACGTGTGTTACACGTGGTGCGCGCATGGCGTGCACACGTGCGTTGCATGTAGCGCACCTGCGCATTATGGGGAGAAGCAAGGCTTCTATATATGGAGAACTAAGCTTCTATAGAGAGCTAGGCTCCTTTTAATATTATTAAATGTTCTCAAGTGGTGCGCACGTGCGTTACACGTGGTGCGCGCATGGCGTGCACGCGTGCATTGCACGTAGCGCACATGCGCATTATGGGGAGAAGCAAGGCTTCTATATATGGAGAACTAAGCTCTTTTGGAGAACTAAGCTCCTTTGAGTATTGAATCCTTTGAGGACTGAACTCCCCAATTAAGAATATTCAACATTTTTATTTGTTTTTGGCATATTAGGCCTTTATTAGGGCCCTGCCCTTATTAATAATGCACTGCATTTTATTCTGGCCTGTTAGGTCTTTTTGATTTGGGCCCTGTCCCTTTATTTTTATAATGCAGAGCATTTGTTTTGGTCCACTGGACCTCTTAATTGGGCTCTGCCCTTTAATAATGCACTGCATTTAATAGTCTGACAGTACGCCACGTGGCCTGTCAAGCGCTTTGCGCCAATTGAGGAGCGCAAGACGCAAGCGCATGCGGAGGTGACACGTGTCATGCTCTGGTGAGCGCAAGCGCAGTGCGCTGCGCCAGCGCGCTGCTGACACGTAGCGCGCTTTGATGACTTGCACCAATTTAAGAGAGCAGTGCTCTGTTTTTAGAAGCGCAAGGCGCAGCTGTTCTGTGATTGACACGTGGCGCTCCCTGGTGGCTTGCGCCAATCCAAGGGGCGCAACAGTGCAAACTCAAAAGTGCAAGGCACTGTTTAATATTTGGATCAAATTAGATCAAAGGAAACAAATTTTTCTTGTTTTCCAGAGAGGTTTTACCTCAGATCTCAAGAACCAGTGGTTCATCAAAAGGCAATGCCTTTATACAAAAGTAAATTACTTCTTTTTATTATTATTATTATTTTTTTTTTCTTGAAGATCTTTGATCTTGTTCTTAGATCATTGATCTTTTTTTTAGAAGAAATTCTTCTTTTATTCAAAAGGTTTACCTTTTCTTTCTCTGAGCTCTTCTCAAAATATTTTTAGAGGAGTTATGTGTTTCTCTTTCTCTGTGTATTTTAGACTTGGAGTCTAGGGGCCTTTATATAGTGCCGATAGATTTGTTAAATCGGTTAAAGAGATGTTTCTCTGAGTGATTTAGGGATTTTTCCCCACCGTTCGATCTTTGATCCAAGGGTTTCTGTTTTACAGAAGAGAATCTTATTGTTTTAATAAGATCAGAAAGATCTTTCAGGAATTTTAATTCTGTTTGGCGCAAGCGCACCTGCGCTTGACACGTGTCGCGCAGCTCAGGGCGCAGCGCAACTGCGCTGACACATGTCGCGCAGCGCAACTGCGCTGACACGTGTCCCAGAGCGCAAGTCAGCTGAAGCGTTGCTTCCTTTATTAGAATTTGAATTTTAAACAGAGCCTTGTTCTGATTGGGTGCGCTGCGCTCCCTACGCTGGCGTGTCTGATTTTGACACGTGGCGCTCTGCGCGCAGCGCAGGGGATCCGAAGCGTTGCTTCATTTATTTTAACTTTAATTTTCATTTTAATTTCAAAGCAGAGCTTTGCTCTGATTGGGGGAAACAGAAGCGTTGCTTCGTTTCCTGTCTTGGAATTTAAACAGAGCTTTGCTCTGATTGAGGTAAACAAATGCCCCTCCCCCCATCATTGCGTTTACGTGGTCCCAAACGTGAGCGCAGCGGTGGCAGAATTCCAACTGTTGGGAAGTTGAAACGGCTCTTATTGTCTATAAATAGGACCCTTGGTCCTCAACAGATGATCACCATCTTCAAGATTTCTCATTCTCAGAACTTCAGAGCTTTGCTCTTGCTTTCAAGAACTTAAGAGTTAAACTCTAGAAAACTTTTAGGTAAAATTAACTTAAATTAAATTAATTTTAAATGACAGAGCCTTGCTCTCATAGATCTTTGATCTAAAGAAAACCCATTTAGGGTTTTATTAATAGAGCTTTGCTCTCTTCAGATCATGATCTTTTCTTGGGGTTTCTTAGCCCATGAATTAGAGCTCTGCTCTCTTGATACAAGTAGATTTCTCAATCTTTTGTGGAGAACTCTTAAGAGTTTGACCATTGATAATGAAGATCAAAAATGAAGTTTTATCTTTAATGGATTATATCATCTTTTCATAGTAGGGCACTTAGAGTTCTCGGGGAATTTCTTTAAATTCCACTCATTACTGGATTTTGATAGGTGTCACTCCTATCTGCAG
Organism: Agapanthus africanus; assembly: GCA_030015575.1. Taxonomy (NCBI): domain Eukaryota; kingdom Viridiplantae; phylum Streptophyta; class Magnoliopsida; order Asparagales; family Amaryllidaceae; genus Agapanthus; species Agapanthus africanus. Next base: position 999,448,441 of record CM057337.1, read on the forward strand.
AGCATTGCTGTCGAGGAGTTTAACTCCCTGTGTCTTTTTTCTCATTGCTAATCTTCCAATGATGTTTCCTTCAGGCATTATGGCTGTTCATCTATACAGTCTGCACGAATTCATCACCTATGAAGATATCCGCGTACAGGGCCATCACCAAAACCAAGAGTTTATAGATGCCCAGTGTGTGGAGGTTATGGGTCGTCTGAACGCACGCGTTGGTTGGTTGCTTCCTCGCCGTTCTGCTCTCTTGAAAGTCATGCTGGGAGCAATCTGGAGAGCACTTACGGGGTTTCACGAGGCCATGCCGCTTAATGCGCTGGATGATGCCGAAGACAAGGTGCATTCAGTGTACCTGTCGGGGCTGATCTCGAAGAAACGTCGAGATAGCCTCATCGAAATTCTGCATCAAATTTTTCAACAGACGACGATAATTGCTGCTTATCGAAGGATGGGGAGCCTTGCCGAAGATCTTGACACACGTGAGCGCGAGAGGCTGCGCACGAGAATAATCAGAAAGGCCAGAAAAACTCTAGATGGCGTTGCTTTCGAATTCCCTAATCCATGCCCCGGATCTGAGGTTTTGCCATTGTAAACATTTGATGATATTTTTCGTTTACTGCTTTCATGATTGTAAGAATTTTTAGCAATATGAATGGAAATTTTTTATTTTAGCTTGTCTTATTTCTCGTTCCGAGTCTTTTGCACATGCATGAATGAGTGTGTCTCGAACGCTTGATCAAATGCAAATCGGATGTTCTTTCTGTCGCTTTCTTCTTTCTTTTATTATCAGTATGCTGCCTTAATAAACATGGTCGACAGATGGTAGAACGAGCATCCTGTCTTGGTTTCTTCAAGAGGTAGTGATGGCTTAGGCCACAGGTTCAGATCTGCTGTCTAAGACTTTTCAATTCTATGAGCCGTGAGGGTCTCATAGAAAATTTTCTCCCTACGGATCGAGAGGATCTCGTAGTTGTATTTTCTCCTTAGGAATCGTGAGAATTCCTAAGTGTGTTTTCTCTTATAAGTCGTAAGGATCTTATAAGAGAATTTTCCCTCTTACGAGTCGAGAGGACCCGTAAGCGGTTGTTTCCCTCCTTGTCAAGATTCGAGTTTGGAGAGTGTGACCCGTTAATAGTATGCAAGAGTCCATTTTTTTGGACCGACTTGCAGGGTCCCGGTGCTTAAGAAACAGGTTTTTTAATCCCCGCTGCCTAAGGCTTTTCCTCACGAGTCGAGACGAATCGAGGATTTCTCGCAAGAATATCCTAACGTCACAGTTAACCTCTGCTCTTTACGACAGAGGTTCGTTAGGGTCTGTGGTACTTAGGGTTTTGGCCGCCGTACCGTCGCGTTGGCTGATATATTCCTCGATATGCAATCTTGCTGTTCGAGTAGCCTTGCGATTGTCGTGTCTCTGATCCCTTCGGGGGCTGGACAAAACGTCTTCAAGTAATCTTCCAGGTAATATTACCGTCGAAAGAGCAAGCATAGGGATATTCCATGTCACTTTTTACTTGAGGTTAGGCTCATTTTGGAGAGCCCCGATGAGTCATAACCACTCCGCGCTGGTGTGGGATGATCTCCGACAGTCTTTCAGGCTTTATATGACTTTCCGTTAAGACCCTGAAGCTAGGAATTTGGCCTTTGCTTCGTTTGCTGGCATTGCATCCTTTATATCGAGACGAATGTCGCGGTTTTCTCTAGGTTGTTGGTGAACCGTAGAGGTTTGGAACTAGGGACTTTGTCGTGGCTCCGCTGTTTGATTGTCGCGTCTGAATCCTGTTGGGGGGAAGAACGCCGTTGTCGACATCTCGTCTGCTGTATTGAGACGATCGTCGAGGTGGTGACCATTCCGCGTTGGTGCAAGATGATCTCCGATTGTCTTTCAGGTTTTATATGACTTGTCGTTAAGACCGTGAAGCTAAGAATTTGGCCTTCGCTTCGTTTGCTGGTATTGCATCCTCTATATCGAGACGAATGTCGCGGTTGTCTCTAGGTTGTTGGTGAACCGTCGAGGTTTGGAACTGGGGATTTTGTCGTGGCTCCGTTTGGTGATGTTGCATCTGCTATGTTGAGACGAACGTCAAGGTGGTGACCACTCTGCATTGGTGCTAGATGATCTCCGATTGTCTTTCCGGTTTTATATGACTTGCCGTCAAGACTTTGAAGCTAGGAATTTGGCTTTCACTTCGTTTGCTGGCATTGCGTCCTCTATATCGAGACGAATGTCACGGTTGTCTCTAGATTGTTGGTGAACCGTCGAGGTTTGGAACTAGGGATTTTGCCGTGGCTCCGTTTGGTGATGTTGCGTCTGCTATGTTGAAACGAACGTCGAGGTGGTGACCACTCTGCATTGGTGCTAGATGATCTACGATTGTCTTTCCAGTTTTATACGACTTGCCGTCAAGACTTTGAAGCTAGGAATTTGGCCTTCGCTTCGTTTGCTTTGTCATGTCCGAATCCCGTTGGAGGAAGGACAATGTTGTGACATCTCGTCTGCTGTATCGAGACGAATGTTGAGGAGGTGATCACCCCATGTGAGATGATCTCCGATTGTCTTTCCGGTTTTATATGAGTTGCCGTCAAGACTTAGCTCAGTTTTCTGATGGAGCATGGGGAAGGAAGATGTGATTCCTTCTTTGTTTGTGCCCCTGTATTGTATACAGGGATTGCTGTGATATCGCCTGTAGGGCAAAAGTTTCATTCATCATTTTTTTTTATTTCTGCGATGCTCTGTCATTTCAGCTTTTATATCGCGAAGGTTGCGAATGCCCAATCATTTCGGCTATTTTTCGCGGTGCCCAATCATTTCAGCTGTTTTTTTTCTTTACTCGCTGCTTTTTATTGCGAGTTACCCAATCATTTCGGCTATTTATTTTATTTTCACTCGCTGCTTTTTATTGCGAGTTGCCCCATCATTTCGGCTATTTTGCATGCATACATTTTTACTTGCTGCTTTTATTGCAAGTTGCCCCATCATTTCGGCTATTTCGTATGCATGTGTGGCTCGCAGTTTTTTTTTATCGCGAGTGTGGAACCTGGAATCTGGTGCCAATCCCAGCATCAGCATCGCTACAACTGGAATATTGCCAGGAGCGAATCATCATTTGCCATGAAAGGGCTTAGAATTTGATGCCGGTTTTGGCATCAGTATCGCTACAACTGAGATATTGCCAGTAGCGAATCATCATTTGCCTCTGTTGATATCGAACAAAAGGTGGCTTAGCGAACAGGGTTAGGATACTGTCGACTAAGGCTTTTGACTTCATGAGCCGTAAGGGTCTCACAAAGGTATTTCTCCCTACAAGTCGTGAGGATCTCGTAGGTGTGTTTTCTTGTCACACCCCGCTTCCCGGTGTACGGCGAAGTGGATGCGACGAGGTCCGCTGCGTATTTACTGTGAAGTAAATACGCTAAGCGTATCTAAGCAATATAAAAGTAAATCACAAGAGACAAGAGATATAGAAATAACAGCAACTTTATTAATAACATTCTTTTGTACAATGCATGAAAAGTAAATACAACTGAAATGAAAAGCAATGCCTAAACAGTGGCATAACAGGAAATGAAAATACTGAAAAGAACAAGGTACAATATCTAGAGCTCGGGGTCTTCGTGAAACCGCTCCAAGTCTTCACCGGTGGGCTCGATCTCTGCTGGGTCCAAAGCACCTGACGACATTCAAAGAAGAAAGAAATAGAATGTCGTCAGCGAACAGGTCGCTCGGTAAGTCCCAAAGATAAGAAAAGACAGAAATAAGAGGTATTTTCTAAAGTATTATGTTGTGGAATATTATGGAATATTGTGTTAACGCTGTTGTTTGTAGCTTGGTACAGAAGGATGCCAGTGTATACGAGAGGGGTCTCTATATGCTAGAGACCAGGGCAAACGGAATGTACAAGGAACCGTTAAGCCACGGTACAACAGCAACGGAATATAGATTAGGTGTCTTAATCTGACCACCTCGTGCCACCTTTAACACCTTCCGTACCAACCTACCCCTTAAACCCCGTAGTGTTGTGACAGTATTGTTGTATTGTATTGTGTAAGTTGAATGACTGACCAAAACCATGATATCAGTAAACAGATTGTAACTGCATAATCAGGTAAATGGAATAACGGAATAATGGATGTATATCCATGGTTTGATTCAGTCAAATTGTATAGATTGTTAACTGGATTCTGGGATTCATGTATTCATATTGAGTTGGAATATTAAAGAATATAGATTGGCTTGAATCATATTCAAGTCAGAAATAGTCAGACTCAAACCTGAGTCAGACTAAAAGAAAAGTAATTTGAAGTTCTATAATTGTTAGGGTCCTTATTGTAAATTATAAAACTTGAGGGGGTTTTATGTAAAAATACTTTTATATACTTTTCAAGATACACCTCAAGTATTTATTATTCATCTTTATTGTTATAATGAGTGTAAATTTTATTTGTGTTATTCTAGTGAATATATCCTGATAAAAGTATTAAATTATAACATTGATTTATTTGAAAGTTCATGGTATTTTAGTGTAATCTTTAATCTTGTAATTTTTAGGAAAAGGTGGAAAAATTTATCTTATAACAAAATAGGCGTTTAAATGATAATTATATATATGTTAATACAAGAATAATTTTAAATAAATATTTTATTCTCCAAAATCTCATTTTTCTTAAATGTCGTATTTTAAACCTTTCGAGACCGAATGCTCCTTGCGGAGGTCTGAATCTCGCACTACTAAGCTCGAGGGTGCACGATAAACCGTACTATCCCTAACGAGTTCCCCAAAGGTGGGTTGTAGTAGCGCTTTGCAAAGATTTAATAAGTACTAGTCATTTAGAAAAAATGGTTTTATAAAGATAAGGTATTTATTTGTAAAAGGGGGTAAATTTCCGTATTTTAGATTCTAGGGTTTCCTAAGCCAACTAACCTATTTCTAAAGGGTCTAAACGATAAGTCATTAGAAGCCTCAAATCGCCTCTTCACCGTCAATTGCGGCCAGGTAAGTACAAGTGAGGAGGGAGGGATCCGCTCACGAATCGTGAGGCGGGCCTTTTAAAGTTACCCAAGCTCACTTGCCTAGCCTAGACACCACAAAGTCAGTTTAGATAAACGATCGATGTCCATGACATATCGTATTTTCCTATTAAAAGATTTTGTTTTAAAATTGTAAACAACTTAGAACTTTTAGAAAAGGTTTATAAAGAAAATGGTATTTTAATGTAAATCTTGTATTTTCATATTCTAAGTTTTGATGATATCAATTAAGGTTGTATTTGCGTGTGTGTGGAGGTAGGTCATTACCTCGTGATCTACGTTAAGGTATAGCAATTGTTAAGGTTTAAATGTGATAACTAAATATTGTGGTATTAAAATGAAAGAAATACGATAAATGGAAACGTTATCATTTCATGTGAAAAACTTTATCCAAATTGATTTTTAAGTGATTAATAGTCAACATGAATATGTTTAAGCATTATGTAATTTATGACAAGTGAGTTTTGATAGAAAACCAAATCGGAAATCGGTTTGTTCCGATTTCCGTCGGGTTTTAGAAAGTCGTATTTTTCTTAAAAGAAAAGAAAGATAGAAAGAGGGGGACTTACGGGTTTTGGACACGTTAGAGAGTGAGAGTAAGGTAGAGGGTTTGCCGGGCGTCGAATCGTCGTGAAGAGTCCTAGCACGATCGCCGGAATTCGTCGTCGATTTCGGCAGCGCTTCGCCTTTCGCTCTTTTCCTAACGTACCGAGTTCTCTTGAGATTTTGGGAGAGTGGACTTAGGAATGTAAGGTGAGAGGGTAGAGGGTAGGGGTGTTTATATAGGGCTAGGCTAGGGTTAGGGTTTTAATTAAAAAAATATATAAAAAATATAAAAATTCATTAAAATATCATTAAATTTGGGAGTAAAAGAGGATTATTGTGCATTCGGTAACCGATAAAAAAAATAAAGTATGCAGGGGGTATGACCAAGTCAACACGGAAAAATTCCGTGTTGACGACTCGGCCGTCCGGCCGAGTCCGGCCGGCGACGCCGGCCCGAGTCGGGCCGAGTCGAGGGCTCTCTGGGTGGGGGATCTTCTGGGAGGAATTTTGGTGTATTTAACTTTTTGGGTTCAGTATAAATTTTGTGAGTTATGGCTGTTTGACTGTTGACTTTCAAAAAAAAATTAAAACAAAACAATATAAAAATAATGTGGGGCATGGGATTCGAACTCTGGTGGCTTGGTTCAACAGTGCAAAGTGTTACCAATGAGCTACAAGCTCCTTCTTGTAATTATGGAATGAAATAAATACTTAAAGAGATATCAGCTGTAATAAATATTTCAAGTATACATTGAATTTAAATCAATTCTTTGTACATTAAAAATGGAGTTGTTACATTTCTCTTTAGGGATCGTGAGGATTCCTAAGTGTATGTTCTCCTGTAAGTCGTAAGGATCTTTAAAAAGTGTTTTCTCCTTATAAGTCGAGAGGACTTATAAGGGTTGTTCACCATATGGACATATCCCCAACCACGGGTGGGACTTGGTTAGGGAAATTTTATTCGCGCCCGTGGATTGTATACAAGGGTCAGTATCGAGCCGTCTGTAGGGCAATATCGAAGGTTGTGGGAGTTGCTTAAGAACAGGTTCATGTCTCTGTAACTTAAGACTTTCAAATCTTATGAGCCGTGAGGGTCCCATAAGAGAGTTCTCCTTACGAGTCGTGAGGATCTCGCAAGTGTAATTTCTCCTTAGGAATCGTGAGGATCCCTAAGTGTGTTGCTACCCTGTGAGTCGTAAGGATCTCACGCGGGTGGTTTCTCCTTACAAGGTCGAGAGGACCCTACAAGTGTCTTTTAACGAGCTTGCGTCCTTTCGGGTTTTCACAAACACTCGCCGGTAGTCCTGCTGTTTTTACTTACGGAGCCCTTTCGGGTTTTCATCCGTGTCCGTTTTGCTTATGGACATACCGTCTTCTTCTTTTTTTTAATCTTTTTATTCCCTTTTTTTTATTTTTCTAATGAGGTTGCGCCCTTTCGGGTTTTCACAAGACTCGCCGGTAGTCCTGCTGTTTTTACTCACGGCGCCCTTTCGGGTTTTCATCCGTGCCCATTTTGCTTATGGACATACCGTTTTTTTAACGAGGTTGCGCCCTTTCGGGTTTTCACAAGACTCGCCGGTAGTCCTGCTGTTTTTACTCACGGCGCCCTTTCGGGTTTTCATCTGTGCCCATTTTGCTTATGGACATACCGTTTTTTTTACATCAGCCTGAAAATGCCGCGGGTTGGGAGTAGTTTAACGACGTTTCGGTCATTTGCAAGTTTTAGGACATTGCGGTCTGCCGTTGTCGTATTTGAGGCGAATTTCTAGTTTACGGACTTTTCGGTCCATGGGGCTATCCCTATGAATGAGCATGATGCCCCCGGCATATCCATCTTTCTCGAAGCGTGTGGTTGTGGCGGGCTCACCTTCCAGTTTTCGGACAGCGCGAACTTGCCCTGTTGATATTGGTCTTCAACCCAGTTTTTGAAGACGTTGCAGTTTTCAATCGGATGGCCCAATACTTGGTGGTAAGGGCAGTAATTAGGAGTGTTGACATCATTCAGTTGTGGCTGGTGTTTCGGCTCCGGTAGAGTGATAAGCCTGTTGTGCACTGATGCTTCGAACAGCCTCCTTGTTTCATCCTGGGGAAATGAGTAAGGACGTTTCAACCTCTCATAGAGGGGTTGCCGCTTGTTGCTTTGGCGAACAACCAGTCTAGGGTAACTCAATTGTTGTTGAGCGCTGGCGACGAAGGTCATTTTTCCCTTTCCTTTATCCTTTTTGCTCGATCCCTTGTTTGTGGGTCCGAGATTCTCTCCGGGTATCGTGCAATTGTACGGCTGAATGTTCTCGTAATTCTTCAATTCTTCAGAGATGGATTCCTTGAAGAGAGGGCCAAAGGCTACATTTTCGTCGGAGTCACCCCCGAAGGTAAGAACTCGTGATCCCCCGGGATCATCCCTATGACAATTGCCGGCAACTCTTTTATTCTCATCTGTCGTATTTTTTCGCTGTCTACGAGCTTCACGCTTTGTCCTGTTGACGTGTTGTCTGTGAGCGACATACTCTTGCCATTAACACTTAAAGGAGTCGCAGTCTTCAGTAGGATGTGTGATCTTCTGATGATATAAGCAGAACTTAGGATGCATCTCTACTCCACCGAGAGTGTTTTCTTCAGAGGGTGGTAGCTTCATTCCCATTGATATGGCTTTAGCAAACATTTTCCTCGCCTTGAATTTGTTTTTATCCGCAGCGGATGTCTTTTGATTTGACGGGAGTGCCTCGACTCTTTCGTCTAGTCGCCGGCGTTTGACTCCTTCCAGTATGGCCATCTCATGCTCCTAATTGGCTTTACTTTTCAGACGAATCTCATTCAGGAAAGCATCGATCATCTCCTCTGACGGCCACAGAAGTTCTGGTTCAGGACCCGCCCTTGGTTTCTCGGTGCAAGGAGCCTCTTTATCATCTATCAATGAGTGAGAGATCACATGACAACTTGCTACGAAGTCCTTAGATTCATCTGATGAGTCTTCTCCGTCGTTTTTGTCCTCGAGAACGTAGCTGAGGAACTCTTGGAGCGTAACTGGAATCTGCGCCTTCTGGTTATACTCTTCCAGCGCGTCAATCTGTTTTTGCAAATCCGTGCGCTTGTCGCCAGGCTTCATGGGCTTCTTGGATTTCTTCTTCTTCTTTGAAGATTTCGACGGCTGGGTATGAGTGCTTAGGCCATCACCACCGATCTTCGGAGTTGGGCGCGGCTTCAGCATCCCTTCAATGATATGAGGTTCCAACGGGTTCTTCCACTTGATCGCTGGGCATGTTTGAAGATCGTTCAACATTTTTTTAGTTTTGGCTGACAGTACGACTTCCCATGGAGCTTCTTCAACAAGGGAGCACGCTGCCCCCGGCGTATTCACCTTTTTAGGGGTGTGAGGCTGCGGCGGGTTCACCTTCCATCTTTCGGACAACGCGAACTTGCCTTGTTGGTATTGATCCTCGATCCATCCCTTAAAGACGAAACAATCCTCGATCGGGTGACTTATCGTTTGGTGGTAAGGACGGTAATTGGGATTATTCACCTCGCTGGGTTTCGGTGGTCTCCTTGGATTCGGGAGATAGATAAGCCTATTGCGCATCGCCAGCTCGAACAGCTTCTTCGTTTTATCCCGCAGGAATGAGTAGGGGCGCTTCATTTTCTCATTATAATACCGCCATCTTTCCTCCAGTTGATCCGCTAGCTTTGGGGCACTGGGCTGCTGTTGGGTGTTCGCAACGAAGGTTGCCTTCCCTTTACCCTTGTCGTTGCGGGGTTCCGGCTTTGGAGGAGACGGCCTGTAACCCATTTGATCCGTCTAGGCTAACTTATCAATTAAGGCCTGGAACGTGGTCGGTTTGAAGAACATCATGAATTGCGAGATGGTTGCTTGCGGATCAAGAGTGCCCACGAACATGCCTACCGCAGGTGCTTCTTCGATCCGCTGTTCGCATTTCGACCACAGATTCCGCCATCGTTTGCGTATTGAACCCACGTTTCGCCTGGCCTTATCCTAGCGTTGATCAGTGCTGTTATCGGGGTGCGTTCACTAGCACTCGCGAATCTTTGTGTAAACAGTACCTCCATCTCCGCAAATGTTTTGATAGAGTCGTTAGGTAGCTCCGAATACCACTCGAAGGCCGTTTCTGCTAAGCTGCCGACGAATTGCCGAAGCAACAGTTTGTCATCGCCTCCAGTGTTGCCGCATAAGGCCCTGAATTGCGCGACATGCTGATGTGGATTCCCTGTCCCTTTATATACATGGAACTTAGGGATCGTATATCCCGGCAGGTAACTGATTTGGTCATACCAGCTTGGATAGGGTCGTCCGGTTCTAACAATTTGCTCAGCCGCTTCATTTGCCTGATGAGCTCATATTTGCTGAGCTATATAGTCGTCTAGTGCAGCTTTGGAAATGGTTTCCTCCTTGGCTGTTGAAAGGGCCGGAGGAGGATTAGATGCTTCCCTTCTATCATCTTCAACAATGATTGGAGGGTCATCAGCTGGAGGGTCCGGTTGTAACATCATTCCTACCATATCTTGGAAGAGGAGCGCCATCTGTTTTATGTTAGCCGCTTGCTCTGCGGCTTCTTTGTCCTTCTTTTCGAGGACTCTACGTAGGAAGTCAACGTCAGTTTCTTGTTCGTGACGCTGTTCTAATGACGCCTCCGAGCTTTCTTTTGGCCCGGTAAGTACAGCCATTGCAGTCATCATTTCCTAAAGCTTCTGTTGCTGCTCCTGGGCTTTTGTCACTGATCGGGTGAGCGGTCGGTGGCCCGTAGAAGCACGGCTTTCCTCCTTTCTGGAAGCCATATAAACAGTGTGCACCACCATGCCCCCAGACTTGGGGCGTTCAGTGTCTTTGTGATTTGCCAAAGGCACAGGGATTTTCGCCGACCTCCTTTTTTGAGTGGTCGAAGTTGAGGGGGCTGTTGTAGTGGGCACCCAAGTAGCTGTTGCTTTTTCTGGCTTGACAGAGTAGTCCTTCTCTTGCCGAACCTTCATCTTTTTCTGTCGGCGGAGATAGTCTTGATCCATTACGGAGTCTTGGACTTGACGCCAGACCTTGTAAATTTCAGAGGGTAGCCGTTGAGGAGGTTGTTCCGGCTTCTTCTCTGTAGCATTCTTCACAGGTGACGGAGTTCTTTTCAGCACTGCAGTAGGAGAGTTTCTGCGCACCTTTCTTAGCGGTTCAAAGCTATTCCCAATCGGAACAGCAGCATTGATTTCCACCATTGGAGCTAGCGGAGTTAGCCCAGAAGGAGAGTTGCCCCCAGCCTTCCTTACTCGGCACCAGTGGGATATCCCTAGTAGGAGGAGTGTTGCCTCCTGAGGGTTTTCAGCGGATTACACCCATAAAATCCTATAATAAAAGAGAGATGGTGAAAGTTATATAAAGATAAGAACTACAATAGAAAGAACTTGAAAATAAGAGTTTTCAACTATACCATCTTTTCAGTTGCTATGAGCCTTATCTTAATGGTCATGAAAAAATGTTAGAAATCACATTATCCCTCAATAAAACATCGCCTTTAGTTTTTATTCCTACCTTTCTTCCAAATATTGATCATATACCCCTACGTGTGTGAACTGGACATCCCTACACTCAGAGAATTCAATTCAAGCAATCATACTCTTGTCCATCTACCTTAGTACTTTTTAATAGATATTTAGATGGAATTTGCTCACACATTCTTCATGCGACCGTTAATACTTCTTGAGGTACTAACCGACCAATTACTCATGTGCTTGCTAATTAGGTGTTTTTCCTCGTCTTGCAACACCTAAGGCTTAGCAGTGGCTCCCAAACTAGTTGGTCTAAGGCACTAGGTGATAAAGCACCCTCGCTATATTTTTTATTGCTGCCTCGGTGATAACAAAACCAGTGTTCATTTTTCTTTTCACCATTTTATCTTTATTCTCCACTTTTATTTTCTTCATACTTTGGCTTTTAGACAAGAGCATTTCAAGGTATTCTCTACTATCCCGAGTTTCAAGATGTGTGTAAGTGCGTATAGTAGGGTATCAACGTTCAAATGTTTGGCTTCCAGAATAGGAACTATTTTTCAGGCTTATTTTTATTCTCAGATTAATAATTTCCTTCATCTTACTAACCCTTGGGACAACAGCTCATAACTACTTATTACCAGTTTCATTTAAGAAAACATCTAACTTTCTTGTTTTTCTTAAACTATTCCTATCTTTTAAATATAATTTTTCACTTTCTACTCTTTTATTATCGCAATTTTTTTGTGTGTGCTTATATATAGTATAACGCAAAGTAGGGCGTAAATAAGCACAGGAGTGCTGAAAAACGACTTCTTGGGAGCTTCTTGCGATGGTACAGGAGCGCTGAAGCTCGTTGGCGGGAGCATGGTCCTGAATAATAGCCCAGTGGTGGCTTGAGTTACCTGCTCCACTGGCATGGTGAAAAGGGAGGCCGCTTGGGGCCCGTAGGTTACACCTCAGGTGGAACAGAGCGAGAGTTGTTGTTGCAGTTAGTGCAATTTGAAGCCATTGATTTTTTGAAGAGCTTGAATATTCTGCCCCCCTGCGTCGACCTTGGTCTTTGGCATGTGCCAGCTATTTGAGGACCGATTCCGTCGGCAAGGCAACTGCTTGGGGAGCCTGCCTGTGGACGACAAACATCCTCTGGGCTTCCTCCATCGGCGTTGAGGCACCGAGGGTGGGAGGTGGGAGCTTCGACCCAAAAAGAAGCCCGTTGATTTCTTGAAGAGCCGGATTGCAGAGATTTGAGGCTGCAAGTGACCCATACTTGACTCCGCCGGATATGAAAGAGCCTGAGTTGCTAGGGTGGGAGCAAATGCCATTCTTCATAGAGACGAAATGCCGGCTTCAATATCCACTCCCCTAAGGGCAACCAAAAACATACACACCGCGATTATTTGATCGCGGGAAAAACACGACACACGAAGTGTGGAGTGGAAAGAGGAAAATGTCCCACCGGGCGTGCCAGAATCTGTTCCCCTCCGAAAGACGGCCAAGACGACGTGAAGACGTCTTGCCTGAGTTTCGGGGCAGATGCTATTTGGTTTTATCCGTCCACCTTTCCGACGATGCCAAGTTGATTTATGGCACCGTGTATCGGAGGTTTAGACGGATGCAGCCGATGTAGCAGACTTCATCAGATTCCCCCTCGTTAGAGGGGTTTTTGATTGTGGGGACGCTCTTCCCTGCAGGCGCAAGCCCCTGCAGTTAATTATGCTACCGCATCGCGGTAACAACTTTCTCCTTCTCCAGAATTTCACTTCGTGTCGTGGGTGTTTGTTTTGTTTGTGGTTGCCCGTGGATTGTATACGGAGACTAATTTATGTCATCGCCCGTAGGACGTGGATTAGTCCAAATCCGTATTTTCTTAGATTTGGGTTTGGGGTTTTGGTTTAAGGATACGTTAGCCGTATTTGAGGCTAAGATCAACTTAAACGTTTGTTAAAGATACGTTAGTCTATTATGAGACTAAGATCAACTTAACAGGGTCGTTTAGATCCGACAAAAGAGCATTTGGGGCTCTATTGTTTCAGTTTAGGGACATGGTGGTCCATCACATGTATGGCCGTCGGGACCCATCACCTCTCTGACGATGTTGAAGAATTACAACGACAGATGTCAGAGGAGTTCAGAGATGTACCCTTGAACCAAAGTTGATTGTGGGGTCTATAGTCCAATTTGGGACTAAAGTCTGTTTGAAGGTTTAAGGATACGTTAGCCATATTTGAGGCTAAGATCAACTTAAACGGGATCGTTTAGATCCGACAAAAGAGCATTTGGGGGCTCTATTGTTCCAGTTTAGGAACATAGTGGTCCATGAGTTTAAGGACGCTTAAGTCCGTGAGTTTAAGGACGCTTAAGTCCATAGCAATGTATGGTTGTCGGGACCCGTCACCTCTCTGACGACGTTGAAGGATTACAATGACAAATGTCAGAGGAGTTCAGAGATGTACCCTTGAACCAGATGTAAATTGATTTAAGAGAGCAGTCGTGCTCAGTCAATTTAATTTGAGGACTTACGGCCATGATTGGGCTAAGTCCAGTTGAAAATGTTCAACATTTATTCACATTTGGCCTGTTAGGGCTTTGATTGGGCTCTGCCCTTTCAAAATTTTCAGAGAGTTTTCTCTTTTATGTATATCTGTATATCTTTTCTTCTTCTTTTTTTATTTTAGAAAGAAGGATCATTGGTCGTTGGGACCCACCACCTCTCCGACGACACTGAGAGATTACAGTGCCATATATCGAAGGTGTGGAGGGATGTACCCTTTGAACAATGTCTCACTCATTAGGGGGGGAAGAACAGGCTGGAGCTTAAGCTTCTCGCTGCTGAAAAATGCTTCTTTGCATTCGCGTACGTGCGTCGCACGTGTTGGACGCTCATATTTGCAAGTAGTGCACATGGAGCTTGCGTATATGCGCATTATGGGGGGAGCAAGCTCCTATGGAGAACGAGTCTCTTTTTAATATTATTAAATGTTCTCATGTGGTGCGCACGTGGGTTGCATGTGGTGCGCGCGTGGCGGGCACACGTGCGTTGCACATAGCGCACATGCGCATTATGGGGAGAAGCAGGCCTTCTATATATGGAGAACTAAGCTTCTTTTAATATTATTAAATGTTCTCAAGTGGTGCGCACGTGCGTTGCACGTGGTACGCGCATGGCGGGCACACGTGCGTTGCACGTAGCGCACATGCGCATTATGGGGAGAAGCAAGGCTTCTATATATATGGAGAACTAAGCTCCTATGGAGAACTAGGCTCCTTTTAATATTATTAAATATTCTCAAGTGGTGCGCACGTGCGTTACACGTGGTGCGCGCATGGCGTGCACACATGCGTTGCACGTAGCGCACATGCGCATTATGGGGAGAAGCAAGGCTTCTATATATGGAGAACTAAGCTCCTATGGAGAACTAGGCTCCTTTTAATATTATTAAATGTTCTCAAGTGGAGCACACGTGCGTTACACGTGGCGCACGCATGGCGTGCACACGTGCATTGCACGTAGCGCACATACGCATTATGGGAAGAAGCAAGGCTTCTATATATGGAGAACTAAGCTCCTTTGGAGAACTAAGCTCCTTGGAGTATTGAATCCTTTGAGGACTGAACTCCCCGGTTGAGAATATTCAACATTTTTATTTGTTTTTGGCCTATTAGGCCTTTATTAGGGCCCTGCCCTTTGTTAATAATGCACTGCATTTTATTCTGGCCTGTTAGGCCTTTTTGATTTAGGCTCTGTCCCTTTATTTTTATAATGCAGAGCATTTGTTTTGGTCCACTGGACCTCTTAATTGGGCTCTGCCCTTTAATAATGCACTGCATTTAATAGTCTGACAGTGCGCCACGTGGCCTGTCAGGCGCTTTGCGCCAATTGAGGAGCGCAAGGCGCAAGCGCATGCGGAGGTGACACGTGTCATGCTCTGGTGAGCGCAAGCGCATGCGGAGGTGACACGTGTCATGCTCTGGTGAGCGCATGCGCAGTGCGCTGCGCCAGCGCGCTGCTGACACGTGGCGCGCTCTGATGACTTGCACCAATTTAAGAGAGCAGCGCTCTGTTTTTAGAAGCGCAAGGCGCAGCTGTTCTGTGATTGACACGTGGCGCTCCCTGGTGGCTTGCGCCAATCCAAGGAGCGCAACAGTGCAAACTCAAAAGTGCAAGGCACTGTTTAATATTTGGATCAAATTAGATCAAAGGGAATAAATTTTTCTTGTTTTCCAGAGAGGTTTTACCTCAAATCTCAAGAACCAGTGGTGCATCAAAAGGCAATGCCTTTATACAGAAGTAAATTACTTCTTTTTATTATTATTATTATTTTTTTTCTTGAAGATCTTTGATCTTGTTCTTAGATCATTGATCTTTTTTTAAAAGAAATTCTTCTTTTATTCAAAAGGTTTACCTTTTCTTTCTCTGAGCTCTTCTCAAAAATTTTTAGAGGGGTTATGTGTTTCTCTTTCTCTGTGTATTTTATACTTGGAGTCTAGGGGCCTTTATATAGTGCCAATAGATTTGTTAAATCGGTTAAAGAGATGTTTCTCTGAGTGATTTAGGGATTTTTCCCCACCGTTGGATCTTTGATCCAAGGGCTTCTGTTCTACAGAAGAGAATCTTATTGTTTTAATAAGATCAGAAAGATCTTTCAGGAATTTTAATTCTGTTTGGCGCAAGCGCACCTACGCTTGACACGTGTCGCGCAGCGCAGGGCGCTGCGCAACTGCGCTGACACATATCGCGCAGCGCAACTGCGCTGACACGTGTCGCACAGTGCAGAGCGCAAGTTAGCTGAAGCGTTGCTTCCTTTATTAGAATTTAAATTTTAAACAGAGCCTTGTTCTGATTGGGTGCGCTGCCTTGGGCGCTGCGCTCCCTGCGCTGGCGTGTCTGATTTTGACACGTGGAACTCTGCGCGCAGCGCAGGGGATCCGAAGCATTGCTTCATTTATTTTAACTTTAATTTTCATTTTAATTTCAAAGCAGAGCTTTGCTCTGATTGGGGGAAACAGAAGCGTTGCTTCGGTTCCCGCCTTGGAATTTAAACAGAGCTTTGCGCTGATTGGGGTAAACACTACACAGTGCTCATTGCCACACGGGCCAGAATATGCGATCGAGTTCCGTCAAATTAAATGATGGTTTTCATTGGGATCTTGCATCAAACACCTAAGTCATTTAAGTTTTCATGAATCGTAAACATGGAATTAATACGGTTTGTTTTGTAACGGAAATAAACTAGCATGTAGCAAGTAGGGTACTTGCCTGGAGACGTTTTGGCGACGCACGGCAGCGGCAACGGCACGAACGCGCGACGAACGGGCGGCTAGGGTTCGCGGCCTCGGCTCGCGATTCGGTTTCGTCGTCGGAGTTGTCCGAGGGTGACTCGTGTTCGCTGGAAGCAGAGTAGATGCTCTGTGTATCTCCCGCGGTGTGCTGAGGTCGACGACGGTCGGCGACGTCACTCCGGCGATGGGCGGTAGGGGGTGTTTGGTTGCAGTGAGGGTTTTTGGTGTGGTTTTAATGATGATGATGATGAGGTTAAAGGGGATCGACGAGGGGTTCAGGTCAGTTGGGGGCTCGCCGGCGTCGAGTGCAAGGGAGTGGCCGAGCTCGGGTGTGCAGGGGAGGGTTCTGCGGTGGCTGGAGAAGGTGAGGAGAGGGCTCTGTTGATGGAGAGAAGAGAGCGAGGGAGGATGATTGAGGGGTTGTAGTCGGCGGCGGCGGCGACGGCGAGTGATGAAGGCAGTGGGCTGCGGGAGTGGGTTTTCGAGAGAGAGGAGAGGAGTGAGTTGGAGAGTGAGAGGGAGAGAGGAGTTGGAGACGAGAAGAGGTTGACGAACTCGAGGGAGTCGTGGTCGAGGTCGCGGGTCATGGGGCAACGGCGCGGAGACGTAGGCGCGAGGGGCGACGTGGGGGGTGAAGAAAAGTGAGCGGGAAAATTGTAACGAGGGGGAAGAAGAGGGGTTAAAAGAGGGTCGGGTCGGGTCACTGAAGGCGCGGGCTGCTGGGCCGGGACGGGAAAGAAGTTAATTAATTTATTAGGGGGGAAAAGGAGTGGGCCGGGGATTTAATGTTAATAAGAATTTATTTGTGTTGGGCTGTGGGATTTGGGTTAATATATATATAGTTTTAAATTTTGGGCTTTGATTTTTAATTGGTTTAGAAAAACAATTACTGCAACTTACGCACTAACCTTCACACAAAATAATGATACGGGAAAAATGGGATAACATTCGGGGACTTGGGAAAAATATAGAAAGATTCTCATTAAAGGAAACGGGGATTTACAATACCCGAGACTATGGCCCGTTATCGCCCGGGACATAACCCTGTCAGCCGGACCGCTAGGCCCAACCTAATATATATAAGAGTCGATGTTCGAATGATCATCCTCTAAATCACTGTCCTCGCTAAATACAATTCTCTTTCCACTTCGATTTCCCCATTTTCCCTAGGTTTACACTATTTATGAGTATGGTCTAGTCGTGTACAAGTACGAACCAACAACGCGGTTTTAGCCACTGTTCACTGTATTGTTTGTCACGAATCATTCATTTTTCACTGGCATACTTGACACTCCTAAACCGATACCATTCACGCAAGATAATGCATTGTACACTGAATAATAACGTGCACTATCACGAGAATTATGGCAGTCGGGTAAAATATGTGCATTTATGCAGTTAACAAATCATGTGTAATACGAGCTATCATGCATCTTATGAACTTATAAAAATTTACTTAAATCATACATTCAAAATTCAGTAAAATGATACAAAGGCGGTAGCAAGTAAACTCAGTCGGCAGTTCAACAAAATTAATTTCAGGGCAATCGGATTTCGGGTTTGCAAGTTACAGCCGTTTCATTTTAAGTGTTCGCTGCTGGAAATTCAGTTCCTGAACTGAATGTCCATTTCGCAACACAATTTTTACCCTGTTGGGATAAAAATTATGTGACGCTATAGTTGAACGAAATTTAGGTTTATCAATTATATTTCCAACGCATAAGACGGATTCTTAATCGCGCCTCTACGTCAGAAGTTATGTACTGTACAACAATAGGGTATAAGTTCTGTCCCTGTTTGGGACTGCTATACATCCTGTTAATCTAAAATACAGTTTAAATAGTAAACGAAAGTGGAAAGGGATTAAATCACTTTCGTTAGTTAGATAACTATTTCATCTTCGCTATGGTATAGGGTTCCGCAATATAACATGTTCAAGCAGCAGAGGGTAAGCGTTACAAGATGAGAATCAACAGCCAGTTCTGCTCTGGACTGCAGTCCAGAGCCGCACTCCGAACCAGTTTCCGTCGTATTTTTGGCAGAGAAACAAATTAAAACTCTTATGGGGTTCTAGTTCGTCGAGTCGGCTTCGATTTGAGCCCTCTAACGCAACATTCCAATCTATAGTAAATTAGTTGTGATTTTTACAAGTTTCAGACGCGGAAAGTTCTAGTTTTAACGGGCTTAAATGGGGATGATCGATCACGTCAGTAACGGCTGTATTTTTCAGCCAAAATATAACACGATGTTCATTACTATACGGACCAACCTATGTGACCATTTTCCGTCAGTTTAACGAGGTTTTCCCCCTCAGGTTTGGCATCGAACACGTACATATTATTGATTCGCAAGTAAAGTATATACTGTATTTATTGTCATCTTGAAAAGTAATAGATAGAATTAGCATGGAGCAAGAAGGGTACTTGCCTGATGACGCGTTGGCGACATACGGCAACACGGCAGCGATGAACACAACAGAGGTAAGGCAGCGATGATCTTGGTTTGAGAGATGATGGGACTTGGCTCGGTCTGGAGTTGAGGGATTCAGGTTTGAAGATGCTCTGGTCTTGGAGGATGAAGGCGATGAAGACAGTGGCTGTAGGAGTTGGGCTCGGCTAGAGTTTGGTCGGCGGTTGGACGAGGCAATGTTGATGATGCTGCTCGGGTCAAGGTTGGTGATCTTGGCTTGGGTGATGGGTGTGCGCGATGGAGAAGTTGGCGGTGAGAAGAGGAGTGTTGCTCAGTTGCAAAAGGGTGGCAATGTAGCAGAGGTGGGACGAGGAGTAGAGGGAGTATGCGAGGGAGAACGAGAGAGAGATTGTTAGAGATGAGGGGAGGTGAGCATTGGGATCTTGGGGAGTAGTTGGGGGAGAGCTCGGTGTTGTAGGAGGGAGAGAGAGAGACGGGGAGGGGCATGAGGAGGAGGCGAGTGTGCGTGCGATCGTGAGCTTGAGGAGCGGGGACGTGTGGCGATGCGGCGACGACATGGGGTCGTGGTGAAAAGGAGCGGGAAACGAATGGACGAGTGGGGAAGAGAGGGATGACGGGTCGGGTTTGGGCACGAGCCGGGTCGGGCGTGGGGTTTGGGCACGAGCCGGGTGTGGGCTGGGCCGGGAAATGGGGGTTTATTTATATACTTATAATTTTGTCTTTGGCTTTATTGTTTCTTTGGTTTAGAAAGGTTTTAATATTTGAACCCTAAGCATCCCAATTCAAACATAAATGCGGAGAAAATAGAAAACATTCAAGGGGATTTGGAGAAATATGGGGAAAATTTTATTGACGGAACCAGGAATTTACAGAGACTGGTTCCGAGGACTCACACCACGCTCAATCTCTACCTTCGATGAGTTGGCCACCCAGTTCTTCGGCCATTTCGTCGGAACCAGACGGCAGAAGCGGACCGTCGATCATCTCTTCACAATAAACAGCGGGGATAAAGAATCCTTCAAGGGGTACGTCACCCGCTTCTACAACGCTCTCCTCGAGATCCCAGAACACCGAGACGAGACGGTCATCACGGCCCTTAGGTTGGGTCTTAGGCATAAGGAGTGGCTCCGCTCCTTTGCATTAGTGCAACCTAAAACTGGCCGAGGTAAAAGCATAGACCGAGCGAAAGATCCAGCTCGAGTCCGAGGTGAACTCGAACCTATCTCCGACAGACCAGACCGACCAGAAAAGGAGGGCAAGGGAAGACCAGAAGAAGATTGAGCGGTCAAAGCCCTACTCCCCAAAATTCCAGGAGTATACCCCGCTCAACGTCTCCCAGACAGAGCTGTTGAAGGAGGCAGATGGCGAGAGATTCTTCAAACTCCCCCCGGTCAACCAGAAGGCGGCCAAACGAACACGAGGCCCCTATTGCACTTTCCATAGGTTGCAGGGGCACCCCACCGAGAACTGCAAACAGCTCTGAGACTACATCGAGGAGCTAATCCGCTCGGGGCACCTGGCAAGATACTTGCGGGACAAGCGATAAGCCGACCGAGAGCAAGAGCACCATCCCGCTCTCGGCCAGTTGATGATCGACCAAATCATGGTCGTATCAGCGGGGGGTGCGCCTGGGGCTGACGAGACTCGGTCTTAAGGCGAAACGAGTTCGTTGATCAGGGCAAACTGCACAAGTTTTCTCCGAAGTGGGACGGCCATTTTCTCGTCTCCGAAGTCCTGCTCGGCGGGGCCTATCTCCTACAAGACGCCGAGGGTCGCAAATCTCCACGGCCTTACAACATCGAGAAGCCCAAGTTGTACCTTTAAAAAGCAAGCCTATGAATACATGTTTCTCCTTTTACGAAGCGATGTAAATTTTGCTAAGTTCTTTTTTAATAATAAGAAGAAACTCCCCATATTTGTTTTCCCCTTCCTCGGTTCAAAGTTCACGGGTTTCGCTCCACGGAATTACTCAAATGCACCCAGAAGACAAAAAGGAAAACCATAGAACGTCGCAAAAAGGAGAGCTTTATTTATTCATCAAAAGGTATTATGGACTCCTCATCCTTACATAGAAATTGAAATTACAACAGCGGGGGAAGGGGATACAGGAAGCACTGCTCGTGGTACTCCGAAGAGATTGCCGCCAGCCGAGCCCTTGCCGCCTCGGACCTCTGCCTCTGATGCTGCCCGCGAACCTTTGACGCCATGGACGGGCCGGAGAACTCTCCAACCGGGAACCCATCGGCGAGATGCCTCAGTTGGTAACACTTGAGAACGAGGGCCACCGAACGATCGCCCCGACTCTTCGAGATCGGGCCGAAACGGCATAGCGATCTCTGCTTGCCAACCGCCTCGTCCTTCAGTTGCTCGGACAAGGGGTTGTGCAGCCCCGGTGACGCTCTCCAAATTGAATACATCAGCAGCTGGAGCAGGGGTCATCGCCGAGGAAGCAGGCGGCCGAACTGGTCCTTCACACGCCGAACCACCGCCTTAAGCGTCTTCTCGGAACCCAGCTGGTCGTACAAGTATACGTCTTCGATGGAAATGATCTTGGGGATAGAGAAGGGGAATTTGTCCATTCTTGTGTTTCGGGGTGCAAAGCTAGGAATGAGCAACACACCCTCTCTATTTATAGCCTCCGCAGAATCCTCGAGAGCCCAAATTTGCGCGCGCATGGACGCGAATCCTAAGATTCGTTCAATTCTTCCAATACCATACCCCCACGTGGCGGACATCCCGTATCTCTCGGCGAATCGAAGTCGGATCGACGCGGGTCTTTGGACGCCTCGCCTCACTTATGCGCCCTTGCCACGTGCCGCCCGCGATGATCACTCTTCCCAATATTTACACATCTCGGAAGGACGAGCAAAGCCTCGCAAAACTGAGCAACTACCCTGCTCGTCTGGAGGCAACCGAGCCGCTTCCCTGCTCGGTCCATCCTTAGCGGGTAACTCCTTACCCGTCTATGCTAAGGGTCAAACCTCGACCTCGGCGACGCCGACCAATCCTAAGAGCAGTGGTTGCCAGTCCAACCCGACGTATCTTCAACGAGCGATCGCCATCTCGACTTTGGGGCCATAAAGACGCCGACCTTACATAGGTCTTTGCACACTTGACAAATGACTGGACTTAACTCGACGCGCGATCGCCAACTAAAGGACCGGCCGCTGACCTGACATTCATCAGGCGAGCAAAATGAGACATTACCACAAACTGGAACATCGTTACAAACAAAAATTTCCGCAAAAGGCTTTATTCACAACTTAGGATTCTTTACAAAGGTATTCTTGGCTCCTCAGCCTTACAAAATCGCCCGAAGGCCTACAAAATCCCAAAGCGAAAACAAAAATATACAAAAAAGGAAAGGGCAGGGAGACTTAGGCCTCAGGGTCGAGAAGGACCTCGACCTGCTCCGCGGGTACCTCGGGAGCCGGGGCGACTGCTTAAGGGTCGGCACCCACCGCAGGGACTTCGGCACTGGGAGCCGGGGTGACCACCTTCTCCCCGACGCCCTTACCAGGGGCCTTCCCCCGGCAACGCTTCCGGTGGTATCCCCCTGCCCCTCACCCTCAAGGGGGTACTCGAGCCGAAGCTTAGCGTCGGGAAACTCCGGCATTAGCGCCTTGACGGCGTCAAGGGCATCATGCCAGACGAGGGCCGAGGCTTCGATGAGGTCGGAGTAGAACTGATCCGACATTCTATAGCTCTCCACCGCCTTAGCGGCCCGGAGGTCGGTGCGCCTCATCGCTTCCTTCATCGCCTCGTTATCCCTCTTGAGGGTGTCCCGCGTCTTCTTCAGGGTGGCGGTGAGCACCCTGGCATCCTCCAACTTGGCCTCAACGGCCTTGTTGGACTCCATCATAACCCGGATAGTCTCTCGGCAGTTGGAGTTTGCCCGACCCTTGGCTGCCACCCGGTCTTCGAGGGCGGCGATCCTCTCCTTCGCCTCGCGAAGCTCCCGGGTCAAGTCCTCCTCCCGCGAGGTATACTCGCCAGCGATCTGCATCGCCGGGGCAATTTTCCCGTCCTCCATGTTGACAACGAGGGTGCATTGCTGGAGGACTGAGGAAAACAAAAGGAGGGGTTTAAAAAAAGGGGTACTTAATAAAAACCCGAGCGGGAGGCGGACACTGACTTGCACGGCCTCCTGGGCTATGGCCGCTATTTGGGCCCTGAGGGTCTCCTGGGGGATTTTACCCCCAGCCGACCTTTCCATTTCTGTGAGCAGGTTGTCAGCGACGGAAAGTACCGAGGGCACTTCGAAGCGAAGATCCCCTTCATCCACGATGATCGGGGAAGCCGGAGAATGGGGCACCGTCCTATGGTGCCTCTTGAAGAGGGGCACGGGAAAATCTTCCCCGTCTCCCACCTCCAGGGCCTGGGGTTCCTGCACCCGAGTGCGTTTGCGGCTCTGCCCATGGCCGGTCTCCAAGGCCCGGGGCGTGCTGGAGCGTCTGGCCGGAGCTGCGGCCGACAGGCCCGGCTCGCAGCGGGGCGTGACGGGCCGGCGCCTCCGGCCTTCCTCCCTTTCTTCTCGGCCAGTGCAGCCCGGAATTGGGATTGGTCCATCGGCTCTGCAAAAAGAAGCGAAAACACAAAGGAGTTAGCAATGCCAGAAAAAGTGGATGAATACACAAGTCTAAACAGGTCGCTTAAAACTCTTAACTTACCCGCAAAATGAGCGGGGCTGAGCCAGGCCCAACTAAGGGCCTGCTCAGAGAGCAACGCATCGGCCCGGGGGACGGGCTCCCACTCCAACACCGCCACCGCGTCGAGATCGTTCGACTGCCTCACCCGCGGGCAGTTGGCCCTGTGCCACTGGATGGGCATGGGCCAATCCTCATCCTCAGGTGGCTCGACAAACAAGAACATCCCCTTCCATTCATGAATAGAGGAAGGTACTACTACGACCCCCGACCCGGCTACCCCTCCTCTGTGTTTTCCAAAAGAAATGTAAATCCAGCTAAGCTCGTCCCTACAAGTATCGGGGTGATTTTTGTAGTAGAGGGAACAAAGGAGAACGTTCAGGCTAAAAGGGATCTCCTGCAATCTCAACCGGACTAGGAACCCGAGAAGAATCCTCTACGAGTTCGGCACTAGCTGGCCCGGGGCTAATTGAAAGCAACGCAACGCCGCACTCACCTCGAGGGAGAAGGGCAGACGCATTTTGGCCCAAAAGGCTTTCAAGTACAAGGCAATCTCCTTGCCCTGTACCTGGTCTCCCTCTCTCCCTCCCCGGCCAAGCGGAGCGTGTAGCTGGGAGGAATATGGAAGCGAGCCCGTATTGTGGTGAGCTCGTCCACATGCCTCACGAGGGAAGGTACGTCGCGGACACTCCTGGAACTCGCTTTGGGGTCCGTCCCCACCGCATGACCCCGGGAAGCGTGACTAGTGTCACGCCCCGCTCCCCAAAATATGGAATACGATGGGTTGACAAGGCCAGCCATGCTCCTACGGTCGAAAAAATATCTCTCCGTAGTCACACTTCGGCTTCTAACTTTAAGTGGTAATCAGAAATCAATGCACAGGTAATGAGAAATGCAGCTACTAAATCAAAACAAGCACAAAAGAACTAACCAGATGGAGATCAAGAGAGTATAGCTCTAGGTAGCTGATCAAGAAGTCCGCGATGTACGTCTGGTCCTGGTCCAAGCTAGATCCACTTCTCACTCTGAGCGTGCATACTCAGGTCGTCAGAGCGACACGATAGCAATATATATATGGGTACAAATAGTAACTCGTGTAATAGTAATGAATATGTAACAGTAATCAAAAGAGTAAAGATGTGAACAGGAAGTAGCCAGTGCAGGTATCTAATAGAGCAGGCAAACAGTAGAGCAGTAAACAGCACGGCAGGGATGTTGAATCAGTAAGCAATGCATGTCAATGTCACTATCCCTATCAGTCTCTAAGTCTCACTGTACAGGTCACTAAGCCTATCGTCAGTCTAAGTGTGAGAGTCAACCACTCGTGAGTATCCCCCGCCCAAGAGTAGGACCCAAGGACAAGGGAACACGGGCCCGAGTCGCTCGCTAATAATCAGTGATATCCCTATATATCTCCATATATCTCCATATGTGCCGGCATGGGACTCTCGAGATTCTGTTGAACTCACACTCAAACTACCCAACACCCCGTGGTCTACATCAAACTCCAACCATAAACTCAAATACATGTCGGTCCATGACAAGTCTGCACGAGAACTGGAAACAGGGTCTCCATCAAGCATGTCTCGACCGATACCCAAGATGAATGGACAGCGTCTGGTGCCTTACCTGTGACACCCATACAAGTGCTTCCATAATTGTCTCATACCAATTATAGTCACACTTATACACGTCCCACAGACGTCGACAATGCAATAAATCAATAGGGTCCACTGATTGTGTACAAGTACGTGTCACTTTCACTTATCCATTCATGCTCAAACACTGACGTACTTGCCATAATCACCACTAATACCTAACACTGGGTAATGCACATGATCACTAGGTTACCAATGCAATGACGTAATGTGATGAGAAAACAGTATTTAAGGCATGGTTAAGGTGTCATCAAACGATATCCTACCACTTGCATAATTTTTCATAAATCATACATGCACAATTTAGCAAAAAAATGAACAGGGTATAAGTAGTATGTTTTATTATCTATCCAGCAAATTTGGTTTCACGTCAATCGGGTTTCAGGATCACTAGATATGGCCATTTCATTTTAAGCGTTCACTGCTGGAAATCCGGTTTCAGAATTGGATGTTCGTTTCGTAACGCATTTTAATCCCAGTTGGGATCAGAATTTAGCGATTCTACAGTTGAATGAAATTTAGAGTTTTTAATAAGGTTTCCAAGGCACCAGAAGGATTCTCAATCGCGTCTCTACGTCAGAAGTTATGCACTGTTCAACACTAGGGTATCAGTTCTGGTTCTGTTTGGGACTGCTATACGTCCTGTTCTTTTAAATTGCAGTCTAAATAGCAAACGACGATAAAAAGGGGTGAAATCACTTGAGTTATTTAGCTAACAGTTTCATATTCAATAAAGTGTAGGGTTCCGCAACATACAAGTTCAGGCAGCAAAGGGGTAAGCATTACGAGACAGAAAACAACAACAAGAGCTACTCTGGACTGCAGTCCAGAGCCGCTCTCCGAGCCAGTTCTCGCCATATCTTCAGTACAGAAACAATTAAAAACTTCCATAGGATTCCAGATCGTCGAGTCGGCTTCGATTTGAGCCCTCTAACGCGTCGATTCAAAGTGTACACAATTAATTATGATTTTAACAAGTTTCAGACACGGGAAATATTCAGTTTTTAATTGGTGTAATTGGGGGCGATCGTTCAAGCCAGTAACGATTATACTTTCCAGTAAGATTTCACCACAATGTTCACTGCCACACGGGCCAGCGTATACAATCAAGTTCCGTCAGTTTAAAGTAAGGTTTTCGTTCGGGTTTTGCATCAAGCACTTGTGTCATAAACGTTTTCACGAGTTTTAAACATGGAATTAATAGGTTTTAGAAATGTAACAGTAATAACTAGCAGGTAGCAAGTAGGGTACTTGCCTCGGTCGCTTGATATGGAAGCGACGTCGCTGCAGGGTTTGTCCCGACATACGGGACGACGCGACGCTGGATACGGCGCGCAGCGCGAGCGCGGTGCGCGGTGACCCGGTACTGGACGAGGTGGCGACGCGGGCGTGATACGGCAGTGGGCGTGATCTTGGCTCGGTGCGTGGCACGGCGCGACACGGAACTGGGCCTAGTGATGATTCGGGCGCGACGCGGTGCTGGGCCTGGTGATGACACGGAGGCAGGCACGAGCGCGACACGGGAGTGGGTCCGTCACACGCACGGTACGGCACCGCAGCGACAGATGTGTACAGCGTTGCGACGGATGGCGTGTTGCTGACGATGACGGCTTCAGGGGATCGGGGCCACAGTTTGATGACGACGCCGGTGATCAGAGGAACGGGAACTGTGTCGGATGTACGTGTTCGACGAAATGCCGGGGCTCGATTTGAAACTTGGGCTAGCTTTGGTGCAGTGAGGGGGCGTCAGTGGTGGGTGTCGCGCAGGGGCTCAGCCACGACGGAGGGGTCGCCGTGATGCTAGCAAAGAGGGTAGGCCGGCGGTTGGTGGTCGAGATGGCCGGCAGTGGTGATGCGAGGGGGTAGCTGGGAACTCAGAGGGTTCGCCGGCGGAGAGAGATCCGGCAATGGGAGCTCGGGGTGCCAGCGACGGAGAAGAGGGGTGCAGTGAAGAGGTGGGCCGTGGTTAGGGCTTGGAGCCGGTGTGCAGGGAGAGAGGGAGATGCAGAGAGAGAGGGAGAGAGAAAGAGGGGGCTCGGTGGTTGGAGGAGGTGATGGCAGTGGTGCTCGGGTCGACGAGGCGGTTCAGGGGCAGTGGGAAGCTTGTCGGCGTTGAGGTCGGTGATGGAGTTTGGTGGAGTTGGGCTCGGCTGTCGATGGGTTGTGATGGAGGAGATTTTGAGAGGGAGAGATAGAGAGGTTGGAGGGGGAGAGAGTGAGAAGGAGGAGGGGCCGTTGAGGGGAGCGGGTCGTAGGAGGGAGTGCTCGTCGTGGGCGCGAGAGACGTGGTCGCGACGACGTGGCAACGTGGGGGGCGTGAAGGAAAGAGCGGGAAAGAGAGAGCGAGTGGGGAAGGAGAGGAGTCGGGTCGGGTTGGAACGAGAGCGGGTAAGGGTGTTGGGTTAGGGAATGGGCCGGTGGGGAGTGTGGACTGGGGAATATAAAGAAAAAAAGATTTAGGAAATTGGGCTGGGCTGTTAAAGAAAAGGGATTAATTGGAGAGGGGGAAAAGAGTGGGCCGGGCTTGGGAATGGGTTGGGTTAGGAAATTAAGGATTTTAGTTTGGAACATTTATTAAATTAGGATTTTGTTTGGGCTGGGCAAGGAAGGTGTTGGGCTTGGGATTTCATTATTTTGTAAAGGAAAAGGATGTGGGCTGAGGAAAGGGAAAAATGGCTAGGTCGGATTGGTATTTAATTCTTTGGTGTAATTTCTTGGGCTTGGTTTTATTATGTTGGGCTGTAACAACCCTAATTTTCCTATACACTTTTCTACACAAAATTTTAAATTTTTTTTTCAAAATCATAAAGGGGAATTTTAGCCTGAGCACAAGATATAAGTAATTATTTTGTTTTTAATTACAAGCTACAAGAATGTAATAACTCCATTTTTAGTGTATAAGAAATTACTTTAAATTTAATGTATACTTGGAGTATTTACTATTGCTGTCATCATTTTAAGTAATTAAATAGCTCCATAATTACAAGAAGGAGCTTGTAGCTCATTGGTAATACCTTGCACTGCTGAACCAAGCCACCAGAGTTCAAATCCCATACCCCGCATTATTTTTAATATTGATTTTTTTAAACCTTTAGAATACCAAGAGTTTACACGTGCATATCTCACAAAAAAAAACTACACCCAAACATGTAACACTTGAAGGAGTTAGATGAACCGTCGGGGAGGATCCTGGACGCCGGACTCAGCCGGGAATCGGCCAACTAGGTCTTGACTCGGCCGACTCAGTGCTCCGACCGAGTCACGGCCGAGTCACCCCCGAGGCGGCCGATTCCGGCGACGGCCACAACATGAAATTTGTGTCTTTTCATATTCCCCATGCACCTGCAAAATTTCATCCTCAGAACACTTCCAAAACTCTTTAAAAAAACCAATTACTCCACTTTTAATACATTTTTATTACATTTTATCACATTTTTATTTTTAACTTTTCATCTACCCTAACCCTACCCTAACCCTATAAATACCAACCCTACACACTACCCTCTCACCCCCAAAATCTTGAGCTACTCTCTCAAAAGTTTTCCAAGAAGTGTGTGCTTTGAAAACAAGTTCGCGGCGAAGCTCCGACGAGATTTCGGCGGGAATTCTGGCGACGTTTTTAGAAACAACCGGCGACGAAGCAACGCCTCGGCAACTTCTTTAGTTCCCCTATACTCTTTAGTATAGATCGAAACCCGTAAGTCCCTTTCTATCCTTCTTTCTATTTCTCTAAAATACGAAATTACGAAACCCGACGGAATCAGAACAAATCCGATTTCCGACTCGGTTTTCTACAAAATTTCACTTCTAACCAATACATTCATGCCTAAACATCTTTATCTTGACTATTAAACTTTTAAAAATCAATTTGAACAAGTTTTGTCACATGAAATGATAACCTTTTCAATTTATCGTTTTTTTCACTTTAAAACCATCATGTTTCTATTTCACATTTAACCCTTAACTTTGCTATACATTTAAAGTAGAGCACGAGATAATGACCTACCTCTACGCACACGCAAATACAACCCTAAAACGATATCATCAAAACTTAGAATACGATAAAACGAAAATTTCATTAAAATACCATATTATTAATAAAAACCATTCTTAAAAGTTTTAGATTTGATACACTTTTAAATAAATATCTTTTAGTAGGAAATACGATAAGTTATGGACATCGATCGTTTATCTAAATCTGACTTTGTGGTGTCTAGGCAAGTGTGTCTAAGACGAGTGGTTGCTTAATTACGGCCACTACTTGTAGTGGAGAGCCTCCCACTCACTTGGCACTTACCTGGCCACAATTGGCGGAGAAGAGGCGATTTGAGGCTTCTAACGACTTGTCGTTTAGGCCATTTAGAAATAGGCTAGTTGGCATAGGAAACCCTAGAATCTAAAATACGGAAAACTACACCTTTGCAAATAAATACCTTTTACTTTATAAAACCGTTTTCTAAAGGATTAGTATTTTACAATCTTTGCAAAGGGCCGCTACAACCCATCTTTGGGGAACCCGTTCGGGATCGTGCGGTTTATCGCGCACCCTCGGGCTAGTAGTGCGAGATTCAGACCTCCGCAAGGAGCATTCGGTCTCGAAAGGTTTAAAATACGACATAAAATGAGATTTTTGGAATATAAATTATTTATTAAAACTATTTTTGTATAAATATATGTATATTTATCATTTAAATATCTATTTTATTATAATATAAATATTCCACCTTTTTCTAAAAATCACAAGAATATATGTTACACTAAAATACCATGAACTTCAAATAAATCAATATTACAGATAAATACCTAAAACTAGGATATTCTCACTAGAAATGTCACAATATAAAATCTACTCTCATTACAACTCTAAAGACGAGTAATAAATACTTGAGGTGTATTTTGAAAAGTATATAAATGTATTTTTACATAAAACCCCCTCAAGTTTTATAAATTACCCTAAGGACCTTAGCAATTATAAGACTTCGATTCACATTTCTGATTGTCTGACTCGGGTTTGAGTCTGATTAATCTGACTTGAATATGATTCAAGTCAATCTATAATCTACAAGTTTCCACTTCAATATGAACTCATGAATTCATGAATCCAATATCAATCTATACATCTTGACCGAACCGAACCATGGATATACCTATTCCTTTTACATGATTCTCAGTTATTCCATTTACATGACTCTATGGTTACAACCGCTTACTGATATCACGGTTTCGGTCAGTCAATCAATCTTACAATCAATACAATTTACAAGATAACAATACAAACAAGATATCGCGGGATTTAAGGGGTAGACTGGTACGGAATATGTTAAAGGTGGCACGAGGTGGTCACTTACCTCGTGCCACTTAAGACATAATTACATTCATGCCGTTGTTCGGTGGTATTATCGACGGAGCCTTGTACTAAAGGTTACCAAAGTCCCCGGTGTAAGTGGGACTCCCCTCGTATACACTGGTATCTTCTGTACCAGGCTACAAACAACAGCGTTAATACAACATTACAATATTATAATACAACATTAAAAGCTACTCTCTCTCTCTCTCTTACTCTCTATCTATTTCTCCCTTATCTTTGGGACTTACCGAGCGACCTGTTCGCTGATGACATTCTGTTTCTTTCTTCTTTGAATGTCGTCAGGTGATTTAGATCCAGCAGAGATCGAGCCATCGCAAGAAGACCTGGAGCAATTTGCCGAAGACCCTGCACTTTAGTTTCATTGTACACTTTTCCTTTCTGTACTTTTCATTTCATGTTATGCCACTGTTTAGGCATCTTTTTATTTCAGTTTCAGTTGTACTTCCTTTTCATATATTGTACAAAAGAATGTTAATAAATAAAAGTTGTTGTTCCTTTTATATCTTGTCTCTTGTGTATTTATTTTATATTGCTTAGATACGCTTAGCGTATGTACCATAGTCACATAATTCGCGAATTATTCGCCGAATTCGTGAATAATTCGCGAATTTTTGATCAAACGAATTAATCTCCGAATTAATCGTCATTGCCGAACTGGCCGAATAATTCACGAATTATTCGCGAATAATTCGCGAATTATGTGAAAAAACAGCGAATAATTCAAAAAACAGCAAATAATTCACAAAATCAAAACCTAGCGTCTCATATATTAATTTATTGCTCGAAATCCTTCCCGAACATTTCCTGAACACTTACCGAATCTTTCCCGAATACCTGCTGATTTTTTCCGAATAGTTCTCCGAAAACGAATTTTCGACCTCGCCGAATTATTCCCGAACGACGAATTTGTGACTATGGTATGTACTTCTGAGTATATACGTAGCGGGCCTCGTCGCGTCCCCTTCGCCGTATACCGGGAAGCGGGGCGTGACATGGGCTGAGGCAAAAAATTGAAGGGATTGGGATTAGGGTTTGGGGTTTAAAGGAAATAAAATAATTATAAATGAAAAAATAAATTTTGTAAATATATTATGAAGAATACGGATAGTGGTGTACAAAAAGAACTGGGTTTACAACTAGCCCTAACTTCCTGGGAAGATTCTGATCCGGGCAAAGAAGAGAAAGCTGCATAAGACTCCCTAGACTCTACCCGAACTATTTCTACGGACTCCTCAGAGGAAGACATCTAACCTGGACAAAAGAAGGGGTCCTCCGAGGAAAGAATGCAAGAGATCCGACTTAGACGGAAGAACGCCGAGCTAACACACGAAGGGAGGAGGAACTTGTAGCAAAGTGTGGACCTTCAGGGGGGATCCCACCTCTATTTATAGTAGTCGGCGAACACATCCTGCGGCGCCGATAGTCTCCCACCAAAATGACACTTCGCATTCAACGGCCGTCAACGCTCCACCTGTCGCACACACATTGGGCGCGTCCCGTCGAGCGCGAAAAACACCGGCGGCCTGTCACGCCAGCCAACCAGCGTCGGACACGTGGCTTGGCGCTCCGATGAACGTACGCCCGAATCGGCGCTTCCTCTTTAATGCGGGATCTCTTCTCTGATCTACTGACGTCATCGAGGAAATACAACTAATTGTCCGGGAATCCCCGTCGACGATATCTTCAAATAAGAACTTGACCCGGATAACCGATCAGATCACCCTCGACCCGACCCATGAATAGGTCGGTCCGAGAGTGGGGGGCTAATGATGATGCTCCGTATTGGGAACCCCCCAGATCGTGACACGTGGCAGATGACGTGTCCCAAAACTTACGAGAACAGAGCAAGAACGGTACATCAAGAGCATACCCCGGGCTTTCGACCCGAGAATGCTCTAGACCCTCGATGACCGCCCAGAACACTCCTATGCTCGTCTCTCAAACAACCATTGGCTCACCTCCGAGCCCTCCTGCACGATGGGCCTCCTCAGCCTTCCCAACTCGCCTCCGAGCTATCACAGAACCAAGCCTGCTCGGCCTCCCGCTCGCCTCCGAGCCTCCCGCCGAGCTTAGCTTCTTCGGTCTCATCGGCCGACTTACAGCACAGATCACAGGCGTCTCCGCCACGGCTCCGTGAATCTCGCCAGACGCGAGATATCCGCCGCCCACGATCCCGCGTTCCACGCCATCGCGTCCTCCCGTTAACGAGCATATCTCGTCATTAATGGGGGATCCCGCCTTTCACGCAGGCGTAACGCCAGGGGCGTAACGGCCGGCGTG
Source organism: Agapanthus africanus (assembly GCA_030015575.1). Classification (NCBI taxonomy): domain Eukaryota; kingdom Viridiplantae; phylum Streptophyta; class Magnoliopsida; order Asparagales; family Amaryllidaceae; genus Agapanthus; species Agapanthus africanus. The sequence goes on from CM057337.1 coordinate 999,481,156, forward strand.
AATCTCGCGCCCGCCAGCCCATGGCTGCCACTATATAAACCACTCTCTCAGACGACTCAGGTAAGAAAATTTTACCCCAATAAGCCGTTACTCTGCCCAAATATTTCGACTAAATTGATTGTCGGAGGGTCCACGGTGGTACCACCACCCCGGGACTTCCTTGCAGGTAGCTCGGCTTCATCCTCAAACCAAGTCCATTAAGATCCACACGCATCAAGAGGCAACCCTCAAATCCAATCTCAGCCACTCATCACCACTCGCTGCGGATCAACGGAAGACAACATCCGAAGGAGATCCAGAGCTCCATCACAAGGTTATATTAATATTGATACCTAATATTTGTTCTCAAATGAATCCCGTATACATATGGATTACTGGGATAGACTGACTTAGCAAGATTGGCATGATAAATAAACGAAGTGAAGATATAATATTAACAAGCAAACCGTAGAACAGAAAGCACCGGAGAAATATAACAATAGAAAAGAAATGTCAGCAATTAAAAAAGAAGAAAAAAGAACACATCCAAAATGTTAAAGGGCTTTTCGTAAAATTTGGCTTGTTTTAAATTATTTTTTTGGGTTGATTGCAAGAATGTAGCCGTTGGATGAGGACAAAAGCAGTAGCTTTAAAATATGAGGGGGTGAGAATCACAAATTTAGAGAGAGAGAGAGAGAGAAAGCCAGCGAATTGGCAGGTAGGGATTGTTCGGCTGTTCTGTGTTCTGTCCAACCGCGTTCTTTATGTGCCACGTGCACCTCACTGGTCAAGATTGACATGTGTACTGTAAATATTGGTGATGATCCCTGTACTGTGTTTTGTGCTGTTTGCTGATCGATACTTATTCACGTGATGGGCACATGAGCGAAGCTCGAGCGTGGGGCCCGCAAGTGCTGGGCACGCGCTGTTGGAAACGCGAAAGCTTACGCGGTTTCCATCGAAAGATGCGCCCGCATAAGATTTTTCATGGGGGACAGACGTGATTTGCGGGGATTCGGGTCGGATGCAGTCACAATGTTCGAAAGTAATTATTAAAGTTTCATATTATACATCAAACTTCTACCATCAACTCCTTCCATTATGAGTCACTATCATTTTGCCGAGTTTTATTAATAAAAGGGGGGGTTTTGCCAAAATATGGTGGTTATAAGTTAAAATTAGAAAAATATTATAATTTAAATCATAATTATGAGAATAGGACGATTTGGACCGTGTACTGTTAGAAGACGGGTTCTAAGAACCCGTTCTGAGAACCCGTCCTGCTCACCCCGCCCCACTCCATCCCACGCATCCAACCCACCCCAACCAAGCCCACTCGATCCCAACCTCCCTAAAGAGCGGGTTCTAGGAACCCGCCCCCTTCTTCTTAAAGGAGAGGGCGGGTTCCCACCCCCTCAAAAGAGGACGGGTTCCCTCTCCTTTGTAAAAAAGAGGGGGTGGGGGTGGGGTGGGGGATGGGGACGGGTTTTAGGAACCCGTCCTAAAAAAATTAAAAATTAAAAATTAAAAATTAAAATAAATCAAGTATTAAATTAAAAAAATAATTTCATCTCTGGCATGAATACTAGTAAATCGGGTTCCAAGAACCCGCCCTGCAGTATATGGGGGAGAGGGTGGTTTCCAAAAACCCGCCTTTCGTATAAATATTGGATAAGATTGACCCGAGAATAAAATTGTTGTTACTGCTACTGACATGGGATAAGGGTTGTTACTGTTTATATAGAAGAAATCCAATACTTGGACCATACTATAAATATGAGAATGAGCAACACTTCAGTAACCAAAAGCAAAGCTCAGCAAAATTTAGTTTCAAGTTGTCTCAAAATTTAGTGTCACGCTCTGTCTCCATTGAAGAATTAGAGAAGATACGAAAAATACAATTGCAGTTGATATGGAGTTTCTAAGTGGATACTAAAGGGTGAAAGATATGAGGGCAGAATGACTTGAAGTTTCCAAGCGGTTACTAACGTAATTTCTTAATACTTGAAGTTCATCCCATTGCCAATATAAACCAATGACACTCGTTGGAGAGGGTAATATAGTATGCCGCAGAAGCTCGAGGGAGGAAACGGGCCCATGTGGGGACACGATCTTTTAGTCCCCTCATATTTGCATTCAATCCAACATCACGGACCGTGTGACATCTATTTCTTTAATATTATTGTATAACATTTAATTGATATATGTGTCACAGCACAAATTTGTAGCACCGTAGTAGAAAATCAGTATGTCGCAGAAGCTATTTCAGTTGAAAACGAGTAAATTCAAGTGTTATTATTCGCTGCTTAATTTACATTTTACAATTTTTACGCTGGTTTACAGTAACTTAGCCTCAAACGAATAATGCAAAAAAAAAATCATACTAAAATTTAAATTGTACAAGTTTCCTTACAAGCGCTAATTGATTTTCCTTCTGTTGCTTCTTCACAATCTCGAAGGTCCCGCCCCTGTTGACTTCCTGGACATCTGGTCCTATAATGACCTGGTTGTTTGTATAGGCTACACCTGCCGTGGCTTTGCTGAGAATCAACATCCATTGTCATTCGATCTCGACGCACTTTAGATCTTCCGGGTCATATATTTTTGTCCGGCGATAATATAGTCGGTGTTTGTCTGTTCCCAGTATAATAGTGCTAATAGCGACTATCTAGTATAGAATGAAATTTTGGATCTTACGCGCCTTGGTAATTGGAAACCGTACAGTAATGTGAAGCAAAATTGTAATATGAGTTATGCAGTAAGATATCTTTCTACTCTCCATAACGACTTTCCAAGCGTGCAGCAGTACGAGCCTAGAGGCCACGTGGAACGAGAAGTGGTAAGTTAAATTTTTTAAATTAAATTAGTTTTTACTATCCGGCGGTATGAGTCAATAATTATATCTTATTTTTTATGCAGCGACAGGCTCGTGGGTTGCATCATATACAATCACAGATACAAGATCCATATCCGACTGATGCTGGTCCAGATAGTCAGGCTTTATTTTCTGCTGTAGACTCATATATTGATGGTATATTTAGTTCATATCATATGATTCCACATTTATCGCCATCGCTAGAGCCGCAACATGAGCTAGAACCAGAGCCGCAGCATCAGCTAGATCCAGAGCAGCGGGATCAGTGGTTAGGAGTACCATACTGTCAGCAGCAACCCTGGCATATTGAACAAGCGCAACAACCGGAGTAACGACATTCTTGGGGGTCAGGTTTTGCGCAACAACAGCAGTCTTGGGAGCCGGGTTTTGCGCAGCATTGGGGGCGAGGTTTTGTGCAACAGCAGCAACATGAAACCGGGACAGGTTTTTCGCAACAACAACCCAGTTGGGAGACAGATTTTTTGTCTTATATACAGTTGTTGGGAGGCAGCACATATCCGACACCTGTCCTACATTCAGGATTTACGGAATAACAACCTGTTCAAGATGATACTGAAGACGAAACAGAAGAGCAGATGCCACCGCCACATACCCAAGACACGGGAGGGTCGTCCAGTCACCTCAAGAGGCATAGGTTTATGCCAAGTCTCCTCGAGTTGGGAAAGAGAAAGGGAAAGCGATAATTGTATACTTTTACAAATGAGTGTCAAAGATGTCCAATTCTTTTAATGGATTCATTTTGTTACTGAAGTGTATACAAAATTCATATTTATAGTATGATCTAAGAATTGAATTCCTTCTATATAAACAGTAATAACACTTATCCCCACGCCAATAACAATAACAACAATCTCATCCAATATTTGTGCGAGGAAGGATTTTTGGAACCGGCATGACCGGTTTTTGGAATCCTATTTAATAAATTATTTTTTTAATTTAATAAATGTTTTATTTCAAATTTTAATTTTTTTTAATTTTTATCTAGGGCGGGTTTTGGGAACCCATCCCCACCCCCAATAAAGAGGGCAGGTCCAGAACCCGCCCTCTTTAATAGGGGGCGGGGGACGGGTTCTGGGAACGCGTCCTCCCTATGAAAAGGGGAAGGGTGGGTTCCTAGGACCCGCCTTTTATTGCGGATGAGGCAGGGACGGGGTGGGGTGAGCAGGGCGGGTTCTCAGAACCAACCCGTCTTCACTTTTTAAATACTAAGACTGGGTTCTTAGAACTCTCCTTCTAACAGTACACAGTCTAAACCGTCATATTCTCATAATTATAATTTAAATTATAATATTTTACTAATTTTAATCTATAACCATCCTATTTCGGAAAAAAAACATAATTAAATGTATAATACTTGTATAAATCTGAATGAATCATGAAGTTTTATCCTGTTTAGAGTCCAAAAAAAATTTCTTGAGCCCATGGATAAATATAAAGTGTGGGGCTTTTGATATAAAATTATTTTGAATGTTAATAAGTGAAGAGAATAGTCATTCTAGTAGTTTTGGTCAAGAGGATTCTAGAAGATACTATAATATGCTATTTACCATACATAAATAAAAAAAGACAGTTTTAAGTAAATGAAACTAAAAGTTGAAAAATAATAAGATTAAAATAACTTCTTGAAGGTCCTTTTTTATGTTAAGTTTAGGTACAATGTAAATTGAATTTGGAATTCAAACTAATTTTTGGAAAGTTTTTGCCCCTCAAGTTTTAGAGAATGCGGAGTTAATTATTTTTGTCATTTTCTTTTACGATGCGGAGACTCTAAGATTTGAGAAATGTTCTTCTTTTTTCTTTATTTTTTCAAAAATGGAGAATGTGGACACTAACCTATGTCATTTGCATTATAAAATAGTATAGATGATTCGTTCGTGAGATCAAATAATAAATTCGGTTTCGGTTTCGTTGGCTATTTTTTTGGGATAAATTAGGCACACTCATTAATGGGCTACTCTAGGTCCCACCAATGGGGTAGCTGAAGCCTAATTTTATCAAGTTTTTGTTATTTGCTTACAAGGATCATATTGGATGGAATACCAGCATTGCTTTGAATATGCTGATGTTTGTTTGGGATGAATTAAACAGAAAAGCATTCGTCAGACATAAATTAATGAGTATTTAAGAAATTCTTTTATTTTTAACGAATGAGTATGGTTTTAATAGGCCTGGCCATTCCAGTCATTCTGTATGCTTTTATTTAGAGTCGTCATATTTAGAGATGTTTGCCTTCGGCAGCTCTGATCCATCCCAAAAAATGATTTTAGAATTTAAAAATCGTCTCTTTATCTTTGCGAGCGGCCTGATAGCTGAGATAGTATTGGGGATATTGGGTTACAAGTCTTTTGTCCGTCAATTGAGAAACTAATTTTAATATACGTTCGTGTTGTCCGTGCACACAAACAAGTGTTGGAATAGCTTCATTGTAAACTTGAGAATCCAAATTGTGTGATGGTGAGTTGGTTGTTTTTTTCATGACAGACAAGATTTTGGGGGGTGGGAGAGGCCAAGGGGGGCAAATGAACAACCCATGCTCATGCATGTGTGTTTCCATGTCTCATGCCTTCATCATTTTTCTGGTCTCAATCTCTCTTTAACTTGTTCCATCTCTCCTTCGTGAAGCATGTTGGGTCATGAGTTTGGATCAATGGGCCCCTTTGTGGGCCAGCCTACAGCCCAAAAGTCTAAAGATGTGCAGGGCTTCGAATAATTGCACTTGTATGCACCCAAGTTGTCTACAATGATGGATTTGAAACTAGCTAGCCTAGGTGCTTTTGTGGAAACCACATTATAAAATACCTTATGATATTAATTAAGCTGTAGAAAAATAATACATATCAATCAAAAGCAAATCTAAACCGGGTTTAGAGTGTCCTAGACTTCTAATTACAGTGACAAGACTCATAGAGGGTGTTTTACTCATAAGCTCAATGAAAACAGATGCAAACTAATAAATGAAAATGAGAATGGATTTGAAACTTGATGAACATTACATTATAAATGATTGCTCTTGCTAAGAGATACAACAAGCTCATGGCGGAGGGGGTGGGGTGGGGTGGACCAATCTACACCTTTGCACAACCACTATTAATTTTGCAAGTTGCCAATTGAGCAACTTGTCAAACCAAACAATCGAACAAGGAGAAGAATTAAATAAAAAATCTAAACTTCTAGCTGACGAGAATCTTGTCTGACATTGGACCATCTATCGAACCGGGCGGATGATAGAAATGGCTGATTGTTGTGTTCATATGCCATACTTTCAGGGTTTGAGCCGTTATGGCGGCCCCCGTCGCGTTATTGAAGAGGAACACTCTGGCGGCGTTGTAGATTGCCTCTGTCGGGTACACCCGGGACGTGGCGCTTGCCCTTCCTCTTTGTGCAAAGCTCTCCACAATGGAATGGTCAACCTGAAAAATAATGAACTCTAAGCAACATGAAGGTACGTAACATGCAACAAAAATTTGATCATTTAAGTTTATGGGTACCAATATTCTCAAAGACAAATTTTCCCCATCAAGCACTGGAACTGTGTGCCCTACTACTCTCTTAACAATGTCACTTGCCTTTGATGACCTGCATCACACATCCAAATTGCAAATAATTAGCCTTAATTTTTTTTTAAAAAATCCCTACATTATAAGCTTAATATGAGCCTAATTAACTTGCCTTATTTCATCCTGGCAAAAATGGGTTTGAAGATTTCCGTCTACTCCTCTGCTAACGTAAAAGTACGTTGCCGTTTGCTCGGTTAGATCCTGATTCGCGAGCACAAGGAGCCCGAATGGCCCAAGCAAGCCACGGTCACTGGCACCGCCGCTCGTGCTGCAGTTGTAGAGTATATTTGCTTCCACCGCCGTCTCCAACGCCTCCTTGTTGATCAAAAACTCTGCTTCTATGTCCAACTACATCAAGGAAAGAATAAAAATAAGTATAATTGGACAATTTTGTACAAAATTTTTAGGTTTGAGGGTTAGATATTTACCTGAGCAGCGCCCCCGACGTCGAGCTGGAATGTGGATCCCGTATCGATAGTGATGCCGCTGAAGTCTCGGAGGGACATTCTAAGGCTCTCCACCTCTTCAACCGGCCATGTTAGAAGGTTGCTACCGGTTTTTAGGTCCAGCAGAACGGTTCGAGGAATTCCCTATGTAAAAATTCCATATAAATTTCAGTTTCTAATTTTATTTTACGATACCAATCACACGAACTTTGTTTAAATTCATTGAGTGAATTATATACCTGAAGTGAAGCCCAGCCCTTTAGGATATCGGCGCTCTCGCTGTCGGTCTCCCCGATCCATCCCCAAAGCACCCGTCTCTTCATCTTCTGGTCATAGAACGACTTCGCTGCGTAAAACTTTCCCCAGTCGTACCTCAACCCAATCCCCACATCCAACAATTCTTCGTCAGGCGTCCACGTGTTGTTCATGGGGTCGTACGTGCCGATAGTGTAGTAGTCATGCCTGTCGTCGTCCATACTGGCTTTGAGCACATGCCTTACGAGAGGGCTGGGCCTCGCAGAGGGGTCAAGGCCGTGGTTGGCATGGGAGGAGGCGGCGGTGGCGACTGGAAAGAAGTCGACGCATTCCCACATGCCGACGCGGGGGACGGCATGGAGGATGCCCGGGAGGAGAGTGTAGGAGAGGAAGTCCTTGGTGGCGTAGACCAGGGCGATTCCACTGTGGGAGTCGTCCTTGGAGCCTATCACGATTCGCCACGTGTCGTCCGACGGTTCATACCTGTCCACACGAATAAAATCAGTTTTTTTTCCCACCAAACGAAGTATTTTTTTTATTAAAGCAAGCTTCATTAAAGTGTTGCCTTTAAGGGTTTAGAGTGAAAACTACAATAAAAGTAAAGTTTGAGGGAGTTTACTGTAATAATTTAGCATATTTAGTTAAATATATATACACAGAAAGAAAACCTATATATAACAAGCAATAATTTACCAGGCCGTAGTGGGGTCCCTAAAGTCCTTTGTTCCGATGAAAGGCGGCGGAACCATAACGGGATTAGCATCAACCTTGGTCCAGTTAAGCAGCAGGGGATCTGAGAGATCGGAAGGAACTGCGAGATTCTGCACCTGCACATTCTCATTGGTGGCACCGGTATACAGCATGACTATTCGTCCATCCGGAAGCAGGGTGGCTGATCCGGTCCATACGCCGTTGATGTCGTACCATTGGTCGGGGACCATGGCTAAGGGGAGGTGCGTCCAGTGGACGAGGTCTTTGGAGACTGCATGGCCCCATGTTATGTTGCCCCACACCGCTGCCTCTGGGTTGTATTGGTAGAAAAAATGGTACCACCCTTTGTAATACATTGGTCCTAGACGAGGGAAAAAACGATCGATGATAATTGGTCATTGGGCCTTCAAAGCATACTAAATCATAATAATTTTGAATTTACATGATTTGAATATACAAGGGAGAAACTGTTAGGTATTTGTCTATACTAAATCATAATAATTTTGAATTTACATGATTGTAATATACAAGGGAGAAACTGTTAGGTATTTGTGTGTAGGATGGATACCGTATAGAAAAGTTCATAAGGAAGTTTGATATATAATCGACTCATCTATAGGCTACAACATGACTGTAGTTTTTGTTATAGAAAAAAAGATTAAAATTATGTAAATATTTTTTCTACTGTTACCGAGTAGTATATAAGTTGATAAGAAAGATCATGACCGTTTATGAATTTCGTAGTTTTATAAGCCGTTGTTAAGAAAAAATTATTCCATATGTACATCCAGAAAAGAGAGATAAGTAATAAAAGTGTGAACCCTACACACTGTCCGAAACACTCCCTTCTTTCTAACCCCAGCCCGGATGTATTACATTCGGCACACCGAATAATTCCTCATTTTAAGCAAAAAGGAGACGTAAATAACTTGATTAAAGTGCTTTAAAAGCAATGAAAACGTAATATCACTAAATTAACTAAAACTTGCAAAGACAAGAAACGGACAAAATATAGTTTGCTTGGGCTACAATTTTGGAACATCGCAAAAAGTCAATGCCGTGTAATACGTGGCAATTATTTAATCAACTGTTTCCCAAAGCGTAGGAACGAAAAACCATAGGTCGTGAGGTAAGCAACGTGGATTCGGATATATTTAAGAGGTCAACTTTCTGACACGTAGGCATGAGTTGGCAAAAAAAAATTAATACTTTGACACCTTCTGAGGTAGGAAAACTGTTTTTGGTTATGGACAAACGTTTTGAATCGGTGGTCCCTGTTTTATTTTCTCTAATTTATCCAAATTATATTTGTTTTTTGTTGACTTATTGAATATACCGCTGTTTTATCCGGAAACATCTTTATTGTGATGGCATATAAAGGCTTGATATGTTTGTCTCACGAATACAGTAGAAATTTATTTCTAGCAGCATGCTTTGGTTTATGAATAATTATTATAACATACTTTGTTTCTTTATATTTATTATTTTTTGGTCGTATTCAAAAAGATACATAGGGGACAAAAAAATAGCTTTAGGTTGCATGAACCTCGATGTTTAGAAGCAAGGGTAAAAAATCATGCAAAACTTCCGCGATCTTAACACATCTCAAACTCTCATTTATTATTTTTGAAAATAAACATTTGAAAGTGTAAATTACACCGAAATACCCGTAGCTATCATTATTATAACTATAGCGAAATACTTCAGCTTTGGTTTTCAAGAAGATTTTTCACCAACTCGTCTTCGAAAACAGCACTTAAAATATTACAGTGTAATAAAAAAGCTTGAGGTATTTCAGCAACGAAATTGAGATGGTTTCTTACCATTGGGATCTGTTGCCGTTCAAAATCCGTCGCCAAAACCAGCCGCCGCCACCACCGACCATGCAAAAAAAAATTCATTAAACCTCAAAAACAATAAAAAAAAAATTACGGCAACACAAAAAAAAAAAAAGTTTACATCTCCCTCACCATTCATCCAGTTTCTTTCGGGTTGGAAATGGAACCCGGTCCGTTGCCACGACAGCATCTTGTTGGTCCACGGGTACGGACCCGAAGAGCCCAACAGACCCGAACCCGAACCCGACGACTTCGACGAAACCCCTTCCGACACTCCCCGCTCGGCCCTTATCGGATCCACCACCGGCATCGCTATCGGATCAGGATCCGGACCCGATCCCGAACCCGAATTCGAAAGAAACGCAGCGAGAACCAAGAGAGAGGCGAAGGAGAGCGCGACGGCGAGGATCCTCAGCGCGCGCCGCGGAGGAGCGGATCCGAGCTCGTCGGCGTAGGGGAGGGGGGCGTAGGACTCGACGTCGCGTGAGGCCATCGTGAGATCGCCGCCGGCGATGGAAATGCGCGTAATTTGAGAGGAGATTTGGGGGCGAAATCGAGAGATCGAACGGAAAAAAGTCGTAATCTTTTGTTGTGAGTGAAAAGGGAGGAGGATGGAGGAGGGGGGTTTATATAGAGGAGCGTTGGGGGAGTTTTTGGACAAAGGGGATGCTGACGTGGCACCATGGGTAGTGGGGCCCCCGTTTGATGGCGGAGGTGGGGAGCGGCTCGGTCGGTTAATATTGAAAGGGTATGCTGGGGACATGTTTTCTTCTCAAAGATTAACAGATTTCTAAATCTGTTTACGTATCAAAATTTCTACAGTGTGTTGGTCATATGTGTCTGATCATGAGAAAGAAAAAAATAAGAAGCTAAGCCCCATCAGACAGTCTAAAATTTTCATCTTTTTCTCTCTTCTGCTCGGATGTGTCATTTATATAGGCAGTAAGATGGGAGTGGAAGAAAATAAGCTTACATACGCCGGGTCTGCTAGCATACATTATGAACAGATTACGTGTGGTCTGCTTGTTTGCATTACGAACAGAGTTACAGATAACATGTCTGTATAGAAAAAAATATGTATTATAGAAACATAATTCTAGGATAAAAGATGTATTTGATTGCTCCGGCTACATATGACTTTCATAGTCTTTTTTCTTTTTATAAAAAGGAAGAATCCAATGAATGGGTAAATGGCTTCCAAATAAAGAGAGGTTTTTTGATAGGTGAGAAAAGGAAAGGGTTAAATTTACAAAACAGTAAACATTTCCTAATAACCGGGTTAATTTTTCCGTTTCATCTTTATCGATTTTCACGTGACAACATGTGACAACATGCATACACAAAGTCCAATTTTATTTTTTTTTGGGAAAAAAAAACACTTACTTTTTAATGAAAATTTAGATGAAGAATCTTGTTTTTCTAGAATGTCTTTTTTATTTTCTTTTTTGTTGTAACGCTGCAAATCTTTTTGCTTTTCTTTTTCCATAGTGTATGTCTCTGTTATCCTTTCGATATTTCTTATATAAACAAGCTCCCTCATAAATTTTCAGTAGGAATGAATTTAATGAAGTGAAATGAATTATATGCATACATTATATTAATAGTTTCCTATTATGTAATTGGGTAAACTTAATTCATCATTATCCAACTTGATTAGTTTGAAAATTATGTTCATCCACAAAGTCCAATTCTTTTTGTGACTAATTCTTGAAGAAATTGGGAAGCCTAGGATGAACGTATGGTCAGATATTGGGTTAAACATAGGCTGATGACCTTTCAAACAAACTAATTTTCTAATTTTTTTAAATTTTTTCCCCTTCAAATTTTATTTTTATTTTTATTAATTTATGAAAATAGGTTTGAGCTTTTTGCAATTTGATTGGTAAACTACTTTACACAAATATTTCTTTTTTTATCCCCTTACAATCATGCATTCCATTGATATTTCAACGTTTATATTGAGCTTTTGTAGTTTGCAGTTCACACACACACATACATATACGTGTGTACACGTATACGTATATGTATACACGTATACATATACTGATTGTTCGTGTTTTTCTATGTGTTTACTTACCATAATTAAGAACGTTCGCGTGTAGCTAACCACGATAAGCACGGATCGTCCACGGAGAGAGAGTATGTGTTTCGTTCTCGTTTTAGACGAGTTAAGTCCAATGTGTCCAAGGGTTTAAGACTATCCTATGTATTAGAATGTTATGTTCAATTAAAACTTGTTGGGGTTAGGATTAGATTAGTTCAAGTTAGGATATTTCTTACTCTTTTTCTTTGTGTCTATCTTGATATTGATGTTAGGATAATCGGTAACAACGTGAATTAGAGTTCTTATGTAGGGTAGTTGCGGGTCTAGACTAGGTCTTCCATACGCTAACTCCTTTCTTATTGACCTTTGTCCTTCCGTTCTTGGCTCTTATCCCTAGCCTCCGGCCAAACAAACACAACCAGTCTCCTTTTAGGAATCGCCGCTATCATAAAGGATATGATGCCTAAAAGACCAGATTGTGTTTCTTTGATCGGAGTTCAATCTCCAAGGTGTTGGACGAAGGGAAGATTAAGGGATTTTTTCATTCCTCAAACTTCTCTTTTCCTAACCTAACAAGTAAACTACCCATTCATGATTAAAAGAACGGAAAAACAAAAATAAGAGAAGAAGAACGAGAAGAGAAAAAGATAAAGAGAATGCAAGCTAGCTTCTTAGGACATCACCTAAACAAGGTATGGAGGATGTTCTTGATGCTGCTTCCCCTTCGGCCCAGATTGGGAAGAGTATCGAAGGCAATCTTATCTTTTACCTCCTTTCATTTGACGATCTCTTAGTATGCCCAACTCTCTCTCTCTTATGGTGTTTTCGGAGTTATGGAAATCGGTGTCCTCCATTTTGGATCATTCTCCGGTGGAGACCTTCTCGCGACTATTTGGCATAGCGGCCCCGCATGTGATACTTCCTCAGCGTATCATACTCTCTTCTGGACATGGTTGGTATCTTTTTATCTCTATTTGCCTAGCAGAGTGCTTTCACCGTTGGTGTTCTTCCCTATAATACTTCCTAGAGCGATACTGACGTTCTTATTTAACTGCGGTCTTGCAGGCCGACGATGAAATCGAGATTTTGGATGAACTTGGGGATCTACCCGATTTACTCCCGTGACCGTGGATGAGTGACACCTTGGTCCTTGTATTCTTTGTTTATCTCCCATCTTGAAGATACGTCTAATCTTCCTATATTTTCTTTATTTTGATTCTCATGTTCGTATGACCGAAAGCCCTAATGCAAGACGTATGTCGGAAGGAATGGAGTGAACAGCCTATGCTCATTGGCCGATCTCATTGAAGACCTACGTACTAGTACTTCATTCATCGCACAGGAGTTTGTTGCAAAGGCTAACGCTTCTTTATCCGTCCTTGAAACCTATCATGACGAGCTGCTAGTGCGTACTTGGGTTGTATACCGTCGGCGAGTGGAAGCCTTTCTTCATGAGATTGAAAACAAACGCTAGCCCTCGGACTTTTCATCTCTGAAGGCCAGGTTGAATGAGTGGATTGAGAGATATGGCACCAATCTCCGGTCTTGCGAGAAAAGGCTGACCCGAAAAATTTCTGAGAGAAAGCTAGTTTCGAAGGCCTTGGAAGACCTCTAAGCTTAACTTGCGGCTAATGCCACTGGGGCTTATGAGGTCTGGCAAGTTCTCCAACAAGTCATGACGGAAGTGGTGGCTCTTGATAGAGCTATTAACTTCACAAAGGAAATGGTGGAGGGTCACAAAACTGCCGAGGAGGAGCTCGAGCGCCGATTCGACATGTATCAACAACATAAAAAAACAAGCAGGAGCTCAGCTTGCTGCGCTGATAGAGCTTGAGACGGAGGTTCAATGGAAGAGCGATAACCTGGCTGGCCTGCCGAATAATCTGCTATACTAGAATTTTCTTTGTCATAACCCCTTTTTTTTTTATAAACATTCTTGTATCCACTCTTCAATTTTAATAGATGAATAAAAGATATTTTGATTTGCATATTGTCTTCCTGTCTTAATCCCACATATTTAATCAAAGCTGGAGGGACGTCAAGATAATTTCTAGGCTGTAGATGTTGCCATCGAGATCTGGAGCTAGGAATTTGTCGTTACTTTTTTTTATTATTGATTACTAATAAAGTCCGTTGTATAATACTAGACTACATGATTGTGATGTAGATCACAATAATGAGACCTGACTAGTCGGTAAGTATATTCTTAAATGTTCCTAATCATAGGAATATCGAGATAGGACATTGATACTCCAGAAGACTAGTGTATACTATACTTACTCATTGGAGAGTAATGACCGTTCTCATGATCATCTGTTATGGTGACATCAGAGTATTGTATGCGGGTGCTTATAGATGATAAGTATACCGAATGACTCACCTTGATTTTCCAGTTCGTAATTATACATAACCGTCAGATAGAAATTCATATAGTGACGATGTTGGATATAGTGCCCTCAAGGCAATTATTGTAATTGCAAGTAGGAGACTATGATAATTGAATAAGGATCTATACAGGTAGAACAGACTTACTCGAGATAATAGTATGCTATCTGGTTTTTTTTATCATTATGTGTATACGTTTTGATAAAGCCCGTAGGATTATTGCTTGATTACCAGTATTATGATGGTGATTATATACGTGGGAGCTGGGCGGTCCATAAGCACATCCTTAAATGTCCCTAGTCGAGAGAGTGTCGAGACTGGACATCGATACTCCGGAGTAGAATAGTGTATACTTTTCGAGACCCCAACGAGAGGCGGCGGCCGATCTCATAAGCCATAGGTGTTGATTCACCTAAGATAGTATACAGGTGCTCACTGGAGGTGAGTACACCGAACGGACTCGACGAGAAATTCTAGATGGTATTATACCTATCGTCAGATGGAAGTTCTCTTGTAGCATGAGTACATGTTAGTATTTTGACCTAAGATTTTCATTTGTCTCGTGTGAGTTCCCACTGTACTTAGATTACTACCCTACCACGGCTTAAAGAAGCTGTGCAAACAGGTTTTAGTTGAGTACAGTCCCGAGCCACATGGAGGCAGCGAACAATCGTCAGGGATTCTTCTCTTCCAGTATTGGGAGTCGATGTCGCGCTATATTGGGTCAGCCATCACCAGAAATCCTTGGCCAAGGTGGATGAGAGTTACTGATGTGATGTCAGTAATTTCTCAGTGGGTGATGTATTTCAGACCGGCACGACTTATCGAGTTAGTAGGGATCTGACGTTATCCACCTCGTAAACCCGGTATGCGATTATCTAGACGAAAAGATTAGACTGTACGGAGATTGTCACATACAGGCTCCGTAGGGATATAGATGAGTTTACTCGTTGGCCTTCCTTTCACTCAATACCTGGGTAGTCGTTACACATAGCTAGTGCCGCTGACGTGCTTTTGGTTAAATCCACTGCCAGCGAATTGACGAGTATTTAAAGTCCCACACAGAGGGTTATTCCAGTTCAGGCAAAATGATGTAGTGGCCGTATATTTATATGTACAAGGTTCCGAGTAGGTATATGTGCTAGTCACGCGGACTTCAATCGGGCGGATGATAATACTAGACGGCCTAGAATTAAACCGTATTATTAAATCAAGTTTTGATTTAATAATTTACACACACACACATATATTTCGATATGTATATTCTAGTATTATATTCATTGTATTTTTCTATCTCTTGTGTATTCGTATTTTGATATGAATACATGCATGTACTTGCATGGACTTATCTTGTATTTATATAAGAATACTTTTAGAAGAAAGACAACTCATTTCAAAGTTTTTCTTTTTAAGAAATTAAGAAATGAGATGGAAAAGAGAAATGGTGGAGGGTATAGGCAAATGAATTTATAATTAATTTGCAAATACTATTCAAGTATGGTTATAGTTTTAAAACGAAAAAAATCTTTTTACAAAAGTGTTGAAGCGTACTTGAATTTGTGAAGGATTTTTCATTCTACCATTTAGCTTCTCTCTCTTTCATGGCTTATCCTTCTTCTTTTTCATCTTCAACCCTTTCATGAGTTGAAAATTATGAAGAGAAAGAGAAAGAAAAATACTAGAACACTGATACACATCACTAAACATCCCAGATTAGGAACCTAGAATCCTTAGTTACTTCATTGATGAAGTTGAAGCTTAAACTTGGTTCTCTCGGGTGGATCATCTATGGCGAAGGAAGACCGGCATGCAAGCATGATCCGGAGCTCTTGAGAGCATGCTAGAGTCCAACCCAATTGGAGCAAATGAAGACGCTACAAAGGTTCTGATTTCTATCTTTTTGTATTTCCTAGTTTAAGTGTTTGGTTTAGATTCTTGGTTACAAGTTTTTAGTGCCAGGATTTTTTTTGTTTTCGTATTCCGCATTGGCCGCGGGTTAGCGGCGATGGCACTGGGAACTTTCATACGACTGGTACGACTTAGTCTTCAGACCTGAGATTCGCCATAGTAACTTGCGTGTGCTAGAGATTTCTTTAATTACTACCTAACCACAGATCCATTGATGATGTATATAACGGTAGTAATTGGGTATGATCGAACACATGTGAAGGTTGTGAGAAATTAACATGCAATTCGTTTCTCCAGTATAAGGAGAACAGTGTTTTGCAGTGTGCGATATATCAGTAACCTAAAATATCTGGCCAGAGTACTAGAAATCAAATGATAAGTATTTATCAGTTTGATCCCACGATTACATGATAATATCAACACAACAGTTATTTGAGTTATTAGGGTTTGACAGTAATATTAAAGCCTTAGACTAAACTAGGAGCACAAGGAGACGAAGAGATCGGACCGTACAGTAGTTTCCACTGATAGGTATTGATTTTCTTGGATAGCTTTATACTATTACAATCCAGTCATCAATAGTTTACCCAAGTAGTCTAAATACGTAGCTATCTTCTCTATAAACTTATGGATTTTACTCCTTACAGAATTAATTTGAATTGTTCGAATTAATTATCTCCTGCTGAGTAAACGTCGAGCCTCCAGAGTCACACATAGGTGAACTCCTATTTTCTAAATATAGAACTATAAACCAAAATAAGAGATAGAATATAGTTGATATACAAAAAGGATTTAATTCAATTAGTATATATGATATGCTACTAATTAAATAAAGGTAAAATTGTCAAATACGATTTGACGTGCTACTTATGATAATATACGATATTAAATGAGTAAATAATACATGCCCATATATGTGTATTAATTATATTATGAATTATATGTATGTATGTATGTATGCATGTATGTAATTATAAATATATATGTTGATATATATATTTAAAAAATAATATTGTTGTGCATTTGATGTGTATCAAATATTATATGCATATTTATATGTGTGGGACAACATGTATTAAATAATAACTAATTAGTTTGTTCAAGAGATTAAACAAATTAATTAATTATGAGTGTTTTATTTGAAAACTATATCCCTATATATAGGCTTATATTTGATAAAAAAAACGTAGCCCTAATCAATACGCTCATCCCCTCCTAAAAGTTTCGCCCATCCCCTCTTCTCTTTTAGCCAAATTTATTAGGAGAAATAAATTAAAAATTCGATATTTAATTCCCCTTCTTTAATTATAATTCTCTTTAATTAATTAGATCTGCTAACTAATTAATTAGAGTTCATTGATCTTGGAGATTCATGTGGAGGCAAGTAAGGAGATCATCAAGGTGTAATCAAATTGTCTTGATTGGATACGAATCGCTAGCACAGCGAACGGAACACAAATTCGAATTTACGCAAATGCATTATCTTTTCGAATCAATTAAGAGTTAATCGATTTCATTAATAGTTAGCCTAATTTATAAGCCTTAATTGGTGTTAATGGAAAAAAAATTTAATTTTCTCTTCCGCTGTGTTTATACCAATTTTCACCAACATGTCCCCATGTGCTTGAGACGTCTGTTGATTTTCTGTGTTTTTATAACACCCCTAAATATCAGAAATATCAGTTTTCATGCTATTTGTATTTTAGACTTTTGTCTCATGCTTATTCAGAAGTCTATCTGTTCTTTGTGCTTTCATTGGGATAAAACTTTTTAAAGAACAAACTTTTGAAGTTTTAATCAACAAACATCTGCAATTCAAAATCATTGAAAATCATTTCTTTTTCAGACGTTTGTCCCATGTTCTTCAGACGTCTGTTTGTTCTTTATACTTTTTTTGGCCACTGTTGAAAAACCATGGCAGATGTCTGAACCTTTAGCCGACAAACGTCTGCAGTTTTAAAAGTTTGGAAAAGTGACCGTTTATAACCATTGCGGTCTTTTGTCTTTAGCGACAGACGTCTGCCCAAATCTTTTTCAGACGTCCATCGATATTGTTGATTATTGATTTTGATTTAAAACGGCTAGTTTTTTGTGTAGGGCAATAAAAGAGTTTTGGGTTGGTTTTTTGAGATCTTATCACTCAATATTTCAGTTTGCAAAATTCCTAAGTGATCAAGAGAGAAAAATCCTACATCTTATGAGAGTTCAAAATAGTTTTTGATTTTCTTATTCAATCTCTCACAAACACACAATCAAGAGGTTCAATTGATTATCCATACTTTGTAGAGTATTAGTAGTGAGTTTGAGAGAAACTCCTAAAGAGTATTGTGCTTAATTGTGACTCTCTTCTTTTCTTTGTGTGAACATATCTTGAGTGCAAGAAAGTCCTTTGTACGAGAGAAGAGTTAGAGAAGTTTTTCTTTTCTTTGTGTTAGAATCCTTGAGTGCAAGGGTGCCTTTGTAAGAGAGGATATTTTTTTAAAGTGAAGAGTTGCTCGTGTATAGAGCAACGCATTTGTTTCGGTGGAGATGTGATTGTAAGTAGTTGCGGGTGCGTAACGTGATTGTCTTGGTAGCAACGTGTTTAATGGAACGGGCTCGAATGCCTAAAGAAAGTGGATCAGGAGATCTCCTGAACCACTATAAATCTCCCGGGTTTGAGTTTGCATTTTCTATCTCTTGCTTTAGTTTGCTTATTACTTTCACAGATAGAATTTCTTGCTTGTGATATTGCTCTATATGCTCATTACTTGCTACTATTGTTCTTACTTGTTGATCATAGTTTCACAATTGTATGATTGTACCAATATTTACTTGAAATATCTTGTGTCTAAGCTTTTCTTTTATGATATTCTATTTGCAAGTGTCGAATTTTTAATTTGGGTATATTCGGCGCACAGTCCTATTCAATCCTCTTCTCTAGGACTATTTGCGTAAGCTTTCATATTCTTTCACTATAACATCATCATACAACTAATCAGACAAAGTCGAAGGAAATGATAGCACCGACGTCGCTGGTCTAAATCTCCAAAATATCCTCGAATTAAGGTAGGTCCTGATCTGAGCTAAGTCCATTTCTCACCCTAAGCATGCAAACTCAGAGCGTCATGGCGACACAGTGTAGCAATATATATAATATATGCATTAATCATAAACATGAAATAGCAAGCATGGAAATAATGAAATGTGAGCATGAAATAGCAAGCACAGGTAAACAGTATAGCATGTATATCAGTTCAGTAATCAATGAATGTCCATATCACTAAACCTATCTGTTCCCCTCCGAATGGCGGCCAGGACATAGACGTCTTGCCTGAGATTCGGGACAGATGCTAATTGGTGCTATCCGTCCACCTCTCCGAAGATACCAAGTTGATTTATGACACCATGTATCGGAGGTTTAAACGGATGCGGCCGATGTAGCAGACTTCGTCAGATTCCCCCTCGTTTGAGGGGTTTTTGATTGTGGGGACGCTCTTCCCTGCAGGCGCAAACCCCTGCAGTTATTTACGCTACCGCATCGCGGTAACAACTTTCTCCTTCTCCATCTGGTCACTTCGTGTCGTGGGTGTTTGTTTTGTGTTTGGTTGCCTGTGGATTGTATACGGAGACTAAGTTATGTTGTCGCCCGTAGGACGTGGATTAGTCCAAATCCGTATTTTCTTAGATTTGGGTTTGGGGTTTTGGTTTGAGGATACGTTAGCCATATTTGAGACTAAGATCAACTCAAACGTTTGTTAAGGATACGTTAGTCTAATTTGAGACTAAGATCAACTTAACAGGATCGTTTAGATCCGACAAAAGAGCGTTTGGGCTCTATTGTTCCAGTTTAGGGACATAGTGGTCCATTGCATGTATGGCCATCGGGACCCGTCATCTCTCTGACGACGTTGAAGGATTACAACGACAGATGTCAGAGGAGTTCAGAGATGTACCCTTGAGCCAAAGTTGGTTGGGAGACCTGTAGTCCAATTTGGGATTAAAGTCTGTTTGAGGGTTTAAGGATACGTTAGCCATATTTGAGGCTAAGATCAACTTAAACGTTTGTTAAGGATACATTAGTCCAGTTTGAGACTAAGATCAACTTAACCGGATCGTTTAGATCCGACAAAAGAGCGTTTGGGCTCTATTGTTCCAGTTTAGGGACATGGTGGTCTATTGCATGTATGGCCATCGGGACCCGTCACCTCTCTGACGACGTTGAAGGATTACAACGACAGATGTCAGAGGAGTTCAGAGATGTACCCTTGAGCCAAAGTTGGTTGGGAGACCTGTAGTCCAATTTGGGACTAAAGTCAGTTTGAGGGTTTAAGGATACGTTAGCTGTATTTGAGGCTAAGATCAACTTAAACGTTTGTTAAGGATACATTAGTCCAGTTTGAGACTAAGATCAACTTAACGGGATCGTTTAGATCCGACAAAAGAGCGTTTGGGCTCAATTTGTTCCAGTTTAGGGACATGGTGGTCCATTGACAGTTTAGGGACATGGTGGTCCATTTCCAGTGTAGGGACATAGTGGTCCAATACCAGTTTAAGGACATAGTGGTCCATCTCCAGTTTAGGGATATAGTGGTCCATGTTCCAGTTTAGGGACGTGGTGGT
Source organism: Agapanthus africanus (assembly GCA_030015575.1). Lineage (NCBI taxonomy): Eukaryota > Viridiplantae > Streptophyta > Magnoliopsida > Asparagales > Amaryllidaceae > Agapanthus > Agapanthus africanus. Next base: position 999,501,777 of record CM057337.1, read on the forward strand.
CCATAGGTAGTTTAAGGACGCATAAGTCTGTGGGTTTAAAGACCCCACAGTCCGTATTTTAGTTTAAGGACGCATAAGTCCGTGGGTTTAAAGACCCCACAGTCCGTATTGATGTGTGGTCGTCGGGACCCGTCACCTCTCTGAAGACGTTGAAGGATTACAATGACAAATATCAAAGGAGTTCAGAGATGTACCCTTGAACCAATGAGTTGGTTGAAAGAGCAGATGTGCTCAGTTCAAGATAATTTGAGGACTTATGGCCAGTTTGGGCTAAGTCCAATTATATTTGAAATATTGACCCTCTGTTGGTCCATTGAAGGAGATGCTTTGCCTCTAGAAACTTAGCCAATTGGGCTAAAGCTAGTGTTAAACACTAAAGACCAACAGTGTTGAACACTGGGAATAAGATTAGCAAGTTAGTGTTAAACACTAAAAGATAACCAGTGTTAAACACTAGCAACATGGATTTCAAATTAGTGTTAAACACTAAAGCAAATCAGTGTTAAACACTGGTAATCAGAGATTTCAAATTAGTGTTAAACACTAAAGAAAATCAGTGTTAAACACTGGGAACAAAGTCTTCAGATTAGTGTTAAACACTAAGGAGAGAGGGGTCACGTGTGGACATGTGAGAACGCCCTGATTTCTTTTATTTTATTCTGCAGATCAGTGTTTAACTCTTTTAATTCTGACGGCCATCACGTGTGAGCACATGATGGAGGCCCCCGCTTTGGTATGTTAGAATGCTCATTAGGGGTCACGTGGTGACACGTGAGGGCGCCCTAAATGTGGAGCCAGATCTCCTTTTGGTTTATCCTCAAATCTGCGAATAAGTGTTAAACACTTTTGTTTTTATTTTAGAGCATCACGTGTTGGCACGTGATGGGGATCTGTGCGCCAACTGTTAAAGCATTTGCTGAGGGGTCACGTGACAACACGTAAGAGCGCCCAAAGCTTTCATTTCCTTTGCTTTTTCTTTCTGCGTTTTGGGAGTCACGTGGGAGCACGTGAGGTGATGCTTCAAAGTTCTTTGCAGGGGATCTTTTCAAGGGTCACGTAGGGGCACGTGACCCTAGTTCTTTTCATGAACAGAGATCTTTTAAGAATTGAATTCTTTGTAGGGTTAAACCCTAATTTTGATTTTTGAGGAATTAAATTCCTATTGTGAAAGAATTAAATTCTTATTTAGGATAAAACCCTGATTTCTTTTTAAAGTAATTAAATTCCCAGATATGTAAAAGAATTAAATTCTTGATTAGGGTTAAACCCTAGTTTCATTTTAGGAGGAATTAAATTCCTGTGAGTTTGGGAGAATTAAATTCTCAAAACTCAATTCCTCATCTGTGTTTTAGATCTGCATGGCAGGATCTCAACCCAATGAGAATTAAATTCTCAATTCATGGGGAGATGTGCACTTTGCAGATCCTCAACCAGAGAAAGAACTAAGTTCTTTTCTTTATATAAGAGTTAAACTCTTTTGAGAATTAAATTCTCTTTTTAAGCCTCTCTTTTCTTACCAAGGTTTTTTTTTCTTTTGCAGAGAATTAAATTCTCCTCTCTTTTCTTTTTTCTCTTGAGAATTAAATTCTCCTCCCTCTGTTTCTTCTCTTCAAAAAAGTAGTCCCCCTTCTCTTCTTTTCTTGGTTCCTATTTATAGGAGAAGGAAGAGAATCAATTTGTTTAGCAAATCTCTCATTGAAAGATTTGATTTGTTTTCATATTTAATATGAGCCTTTAGATCATTCAGTGAATTTTATTCATTGTTGGATTTTAAATCCAAAGATATTCTGTTTGTTATTTCGGTGAGATTTGGGGAGATCTTTCCTTATTTGAGATTTTTCCATAAATTGGTGATTTTTAATCAACTTTGGATCTTTAATCCAACGGTCCCCACAATCCTTTTCCATTTGGAAAGATTTAGAGAAATTTAGAATTTTAATTCTATTTCGAAAGATTTTAGAGAAATTTAGAATTTTAATTCTATTAAACTGTAAGGATTTCAAAGCCTGTTACGTGCTGGCACGTGACCCTTGGTCACGTGTGAGCACGTGACCCCCAAATTGGTTCCTTTAACAGCCGTTTGTTTATGCTTCAGTTTTAACCATCACGTGTCAACACATGACCATTGGTCACGTGTAAGCACGTGATACCTCGTTGATGTATTTTCTGACTTTTAGAATTAAATTCTATTCATTATTTTAGAGGCTTTAAAAGCCCATCACGTGTCTGCACGTGACCCATGGTCACGCGTGAGCACGTGATGCCCCATTAGGGTCTTTTCTGAGTTTTTATTATATCTTTTAGCTCCTCCAGCGGGTTCTTAAAGGTCCATCACGTGTGGACACGTGATGTCTCATAAGTTTTGATCTCGGATGAATTATGAGGCCCATAATATATCAAATCGAAGGGTTTTTCGAGATACTTCCAATACCATCAGAATTTAATAGTTCCTCCTTCGGGAACTTATCAAAATACAGGCCGGAAGATATTGGTTCGCATTTACTTAAGCGTATCGCTTCCATTTGATACCTTGGACTCTTCTGCGCAGAAATTTTCGGCGGGAACAAATGCCCCCCACTACTTTGCCCACGTAAGTATATACGTGGGTGAAGTAGTGCAAAGTAATGCATAGCGTATGACCAATTTCGGATTGGTATATTACTTTCAGAATGTTGATCTGAGAAGATAACGAGCGGACACAAGCGTCGTCATTTATCATTGACTCAAATCTCGACTCTTAAGAGATATAGTTCCAAACCCTCATCCCCATGAGCCGCACCCTTCCATTTTTTATGTCTTACTCTGGCGTGAAGTAGTTTATATGCTCATGAGTAGCTTCTCCATTTCAGTGGCATGTATCTTTGGCAAGTGTGGCTCATAAATGGTCCATCTTGACCTCTTTGCAGGACGGCGATGGCTTAGGAGACAGGGTTAGGATCTGCCATCTAAAACTTTTCAACTTTATGAGCCGTGAGAGTCTCATAAAGACTTTTCTCCCTACGAGTAGAGAGGATCCCGCAGGTGTATTTTCTCCTTAGGGGTCGTGAGGACTCCTAAGTGTGTTTTCTCTTGAAAGTCGTAAGGATCTCACAAGAGAATTTTCCCTCTTACGAGTCGAGAGGACCCGTAAGCGGTTGTTTCCCTCCTTGTCGAGATTCGACTTTGGAGAGTGTGACCCGTGGATGGTATGCAAGAGACCGTTTTGGATCGCCTTGCAGGGCCCCAGTGCTTAGGAAACAGGTTTTTTAATCCCTACTGTCTAAGGCTTTATCTCACGAGTCGAGACGAATCGAGAAGTTCCCGCAAAGACATCAATTTCCTCACGAGTCGAAACGGATCGAGCAGATCTCGTAAGAATATCCTAACGTCACAGTTAACCTCTGCTCTTTACGACAGAAGTCCGTTAGGGTCTGTGGTACTTAGGGTTTTGGCCGTCGTACCATCGCATGAGCTGATATATTCCTCGATAGGCAATCGTGCTGTTCGAGTAGCCCTGCGACTGCCGTGTCTCTGATCCCTTCGGGGGCTGGACAAGACGTCTTCAAGCAATCCTCCTTGGCAGTTTGACCGTCGGAAGAGCAAGCGTTAGGAATTTGCCATGCCGCTTTTTACTTGAGGTTAGGCTCATTTTGGAGAGCCCCGATGAGTCATAACCACTTCGCGCTGGTGTGGGATGATCTCCGATAGTCTTTCGGGCTTTATAGGACTTGCCGTTAAGACCCTGAAGCTAGGAATTTGGCTTTTGCTTCGTTTGCTGGCATCGCGTCCTCTGTATCGTGACGAATGTCGTGGTTGTCTTTAGGTTGCTGATGAACCGTCGAGGTTTAGAACTAGGGATTTTGCCGTGGCTCCTTTTAGTGATGTTGCGTCTGCTGTATCGAGACGAACGTAGAGGTGGTGACCACTCCGCACTGGTGCGAGATAATCTCCGATTGTCTTTCAGGCTTTATATGACTTGCCGTTAAGACACATGAAGCTAGGAATTTGGCCTTCGCTTCGTTTGCTGGCATCGCGTCCTCTGTATCGAGACGAATGTCATGGTTGTCTCTAGGTTGCTGGTGAACCGTCGAGGTTTGGAACTAGGGATTTTGCCGTGGCTCCTTTTGGTGATGTTGCGTCTGCTGTATTGAGACGAACGTCGAGGTGGTGACCACTCCGCACTGGTGCGAGATAATCTCCGATTGTCTTTCAGGATTTATATGACTTGCCGTTAAGACGCATGAAGCTAGGAATTTGGCCTTCGCTTCGTTTGCTGGCATCGCGTCCTCTGTATCGAGACGAATGTCATGGTTGTCTCTAGGTTGCTGGTGAACCGTCGAGGTTTGAAACTAGGGATTTTGCCGTAGCTCCTTTTGGTGATGTTGCGTTTGCTGTATCGAGACGAACGTCGAGGTGGTGACCACTCCGCACTGGTGCGAGATAATCTCCGATTGTCTTTCAGGCTTTATATGACTTGCCGTTAAGATGCATGAAGCTAGGAATTTGGCCTTCGCTTCGTTTGCTGGCATCGCGTCCTCTGTATCGAGACGAATGTCATGGTTGTCTCTAGGTTGCTGGTGAACCGTCGAGGTTTGGAACTAGGGATTTTGCCGTGGCTCCTTTTGGTGATGTTGCGTCTGCTGTATCGAGACGAACGTCGAGGTGGTGACCACTCCGCACTGGTGCGAGATAATCTCCGATTGTCTTTCAGGCTTTATATGACTTGCCGTTAAGACGCATGAAGCTAGGAATTTGGCCTTCGCTTCGTTTGCTGGCATCGCGTCCTCTGTATCGAGACGAATGTCATGGTTGTCTCTAGGTTGCTGGTGAACCGTTGAGGTTTGGAACTAGGGATTTTGCCGTGGCTCCTTTTGGTGATGTTGTGTCTGCTGTATCGAGGCGAATGTCGAGGTGGTGACCACTCCGCACTGGTGCGAGATAATCTCCGATTGCCTTTCAGGCTTTATATGACTTGCCGTTAAGACGCATGAAGCTAGGAATTTGGCATACGCTTCGTTTGTTGGCATCGCGTCCGCTGTATAGAGACGAATGTTGTGGTGGTGACCACTCCATGTTGGATGGTCTCTGATTGTCTTTCCGGTTTTATATGAGTTACCGTCAAGACGTTGAAGCTAGGAATTTGGCCTTCGCTTCGTTTGCTTTGGTGTGTCCTAATCCTGTTGGAGGAAGAACGTTGTTGTTGACATCTCGTCTGCTGTATCGAGACGAATGTCGTGGTGGTGACTACTCCATGTAGGATGATCTCTGATTGTCTTTTCGGTTTTATATGAGTTACCGTCAAGACCCTGAAGCTAGGAATTTGGCCTTCGCTTCGTTTGCTTTGGCGCGTCCGAATCCTGCTGGGGGAAGAACGCTGAGGTGGCATTTCATCTGCTGTATCGAGACGATCGTCGAGGTGGTGACCACTCCGCGCTGGTGTGAGATGATCTCCAATTGTCTTTCACGCTTTATATGACTTGCCGTCAAGACCCTGAAGCTAGAAATTTGGCCTTCGCTTCGTTTGCTTTGGCGCGTCCGAATCCTGCTGGGGGAAGAACGCTGGGGTGACATTTCATCTGCTGTATCGAGACGATCGTCAAGGTGGTGACCACTCCGCGCTGGTGTGAGATGATCTCCGATTGTCTTTCAGGCTTTATATGAGTTGCCGTCAAGACCCTGAAGCTAGGAATTTGGCCTTTTGCTTCATTTGCTTTGGCGCGTCCGAATCCTGCTGGGGGAAGAACGCTGTAGTGACATTTCTTCTGCTGTATCGAGACGAACGTCGAGGTGGTGATCATTCTATGCCGGTGTGAGATGATCTCTGATTGTCTTTCCGGTTTTATATGAGTTACCGTCAAGACGTTGAAGCTAGGAACTTGGCCTTTGCTTCGTCTGCTTTGACCGTAAGGTCTTTTGTTGACGCTGCGTCCGCATCCTGCTGGACCACGAAGGAACGCTGCTGCTGAAATTGCATCTGCTGTAACGAGACGAATGCTGAGGTGGAGCTAGGATTTGTTCCCCTCCGAACGGCGGCCGGGACGCGAGGCGTCCGTGCCTGATATTCGGGGCAGATGCTAATTGGTGCTATCCGTCCACCTCTCCGAAGATGCCAAGTTGATTTATGACACCGTGTATCGGAGGTTTAAACGGATGCGTCCGATGTAGCAGACTTCGTCAGATTCCCCCTCGCTTGAGGGGTTTTTTTTTATTGTGGGGACGCTCTTCCCTGCAGGCGCAAGCCCCTGCAGTTAATTACGCTACGGCATCGCGGTAACAACTTTCTCCTTCTCCAGCTGGTCACTTCGCGTCGTGGGTGTTTATTTCGTGTTTTATTGCCCGTAGATTGTTTACGGAGACTGAGTTATGTCGTCGCCCGTAGGGCGTGGACTAGTCCAAATCCGTGTTTATCTTAGATTTGGGTTTGGGGGTTTGGTTTGAGGATACGTCAGCCATACTTGAAGCTAAGATCAACTCAAACGTTTGTTAAGGATACGTTAGTCTAACGTTGAGACTAAGATCAACTTAACGGGATTGTTTAGATCCGACAAAGGAGTGTTTTAGGCTCCATTGTTCCAGTTTAGGGACATAGTGATCCATCGTATATGTGGCCGTCGGGACCCGTCACCTCTCTGACGACGTTGAGGGATTACAACGACGGGTGTCAGAGGAGTTCAGAGATGAACCCTCGAGCCAGAGTTAATTGGGGGGATTCATAGTCCAGTCTGTTTGAAGGTTTAAGGATACGTTAGCCATCTTTGAGGCTAAGATCAACTTAAACGGGACCGTTTAGATCCGACAAAAGAGCATACGGGGCTCTATTGTTCTAGTTTAAGGACATTGCGGTCCATGGGTAGTTTAAGGACGTTGCGGTCCATGGGTAGTTTAAGGACGTTGCCGTCCATGGGTAGTTTAAGGACGTTGCCGTCCATGGGTAATTTAAGGACATTGCGGTCCATGGGTAGTTTAAGGACGTTGCGGTCCATTGTTAGTTTTAAGACATCTCGGTCGAGGTTAAGGACGTCATAGTCCATGGGTTTAAGGACTCCACAGTCCGGTATGTGCTCTGGATGCTTCACACGGGTTCACTGCCGTGCTAGGCGAGGACCAGGCTCCGCTCTGGACGTTTTCCACGGGATCAAAGAGTGACATTATCCGCGTTCCACGTAACCAGGAATTTTGCACTAGATGCTTCACACGGGTTCACTGCCGTGCTCGGCGAGGACTAGGCTCCGCTCTGGGCGTTTTCCGCGGGGTCAAAGAGTGACATTATCCACGTTCCACGTAACCAGGAATTTTGCATTAGACACGGGTTTAAGGACCCCACAGTCCATATCAATGTGTGGTCGTCGGGACCCGTCACCTCTTTGAAGACATTGAGGGATTACAATGCCAAGTATCAAAGGAGTGAAGAGATGTACCCTAGAACCGGAATGGCTTAAGTAGTCCTTGGCCCAATTTGGGATCAAGACCGATTAATTATGTTATGAGTCCATTAGCCCAGTTAATTACGAATTGAAGACTCATGGCCTAGCTTGGGCTAAGTCCGATCATGTCTGGAGTATTGGCTTCTTGTTGGTCCATTGAAGGAGAGGCTTTGCCTCTATCCATTTAGCCAATTGGGCCAAAGCCTAGTGTTAAACACTACAGAGCAATCAGTGTTGAACACTGGGAATGAGGTTGACGAGTTAGTGTTTAACACTAAAAGATAATTGGTGTTAAACACTAGCAACAAGGATTTCAAATTATCATAAACACTAAAACAGATCAGTGTTGAACACTGGCAATGGAGATCTCAGATTAGTGTTAAATACTAAGGTAATCAGTGTTGAACACTGCGAATAAAGTTCTTTGATTAGTGTTGAACACTAAGGCCCAATAGTGTTTCAATACTGTATTCAAGAGTTCCAATTTAGTGTTAAACACTAAGGCAAGAGGGGTCACGTGGCAACACGTGAGAGCGCCCTCCCTTCATATATTCTGCTGAGATTATCGCATCACGTGCCCTCACGTGAAGGGCATTTAAATGCTTATATGTTAAAGCTTCTGCCGAGGGTCACGTGGGTCACGTGGGGTGCTGCCTCAAAGGGGTTTTCTGTAGATCTCTTGGGGGGGTCACGTGGTGACACGTGACCCTGCCTCTATGTACGTTGTTTAGAGGATCTGTTAATCTTTTCCAGGAATTAAATTCCTCGTAGGGTTAAACCCTGACAGTAATTTCAGAGGAATTAAATTCCTACTTCCTTTTGAAGATTTATATTCTGAATAGAGTTAGACTCTGAATTTTCTGTGGGAATTAAATTCCTCATACATGTGAAGAACTAAATAGGGTTTGTTTCCCCCAATCAGAGCAAGGCTCTGTTGAATTTTGAAAATTCAAAAATCCGAAGCAACGCTTCGGTTTCCGTGCGCAGCGCGCAATTTGCCACGTGGCAGAAGCTGAATGGGCAGCGCAACGCCCGAAACAGTGCGTCCCATCAGAGCAAGGCTCTTCAGAAAACTTAATTAAAGACTTAACTGCGCAAATGCACGGATGCGCGACACGTGTCTGCGCAAGCGCTTGGATGCCCGACACGTGTCTGCGCAGTTGCGCAGTCGCAACTGCGCAAACGCATGGATGCGCGACACGTGTCTGCGCAAGCGCTTGGATGCACGACACGTGTCTGCGCAGTTGCGCAGTCGCAACTGCGCAAACGCACGGATGTGCGACACGTGTCTGCGCAAGCGCATGGATGCCCGACACGTGTCTGCGCAGTTGCGCAGTCACAGCTGCGCAAACGCACCGATGCGCGACACGTGTCTGCGCAAACGCACAGATGCGTGACACGTGTCTGCGCAGTTGCGCAGTCACAGCTGCGCAAACGCACCGATGCGCGACACGTGTCTGCGCAAACGCACAGATGCGTGACACGTGTCTGCGCAGTTGCGCAGTCGCAGCTGCGCAAACGCATGGATGCGCGACACGTGTCTGCGCAGTTGCGCAATCGCAACTGCGCAAGCGCTCGGATGCGCGACACGTGTCATTTGCTGGTGAGTTGCGCAGCAACTGAATGAAGATTTAGATAAATCTTTTCTGTTCTCCTGTAAAACAGGAACCCTTGGATCAAAGATCCAATGGTGGGAAAATTCCCAAAATTATTCAGGAAAGATTTTGTTAACAAATCCAACAAATTTGTGGGCACTATAAATAAGACCCCAAGCCTCATTCAAAAGGCATCAAGGAGAGAATCAGAGAGAGAGTCAATCATCAAAAGAAAGCTCTTTAAAATTAATCAAGAACACAGAAGAAAAAAAAAGAAGAAGGTAAAATTTCTGAAGAACAGAAAATAAATAGTGCCTTGCACTTGATATGAACCCCTGGTTCTAAAAAATATAAAAAAAATATAAATAAAAGAAGAATAAATAGTGCCTTGCACTTAATATGAACCCTTGGTTCTGTATGATCAGGAAAAAACAAGAACTTGTTTTTCCTTTGATCCAAATTCAAATCAAAAGTGCCATGCACTTGTGTTCTTCAATCTGAAGATTTCTAGGGTTCTGCAACCCCTTGTTTTGGGCCAGGCCCAAATTAAGTTGAAATAATAAAAGGGTAAGGCCCTGTTTGGAAAAATTCCTGAGTTTTCTGCAAACTCATTATTTAAAAGGGCCTGGCCCAAACTAAACTGCAGAACAATAATTTGCCCTGTTTGGAAAAATTCCTGAGTTTCTGCAAACTCATTATTTAAAAGGGCCTGGCCCAAACTAAACTGCAGAACAATGAAAGGGCAAAGCCCTGTTTGTAAAAATTTCTTGAATGCCTGCAACTCATCATTTAAAAGGGCCTGGCCCAACCCAAGGAAATTATTGAGTTTCTGAAACTCATTATTTAAAAGGGCAAGGCCCTGCTTGGAGAATTCCTGAGTTCTTGTAACTCATTAAAAGGGCCTGGCCCAAACCAGACTTGCAAAATAATGAAAGGGGCAGAGCCCTGTTTAGATCGATTCTTCTAATCGGGCAGAGCCTAAAAATAAAAATTGGACTTAACCCAATCCTGGCTGTAAGTCCTTAAATTAAATGCCTCTCATAAAACAAGTCATGACCGGTTCGAGGGTACATCTCCGAACTCCTTTGACATCCGTCGTTGTAATTCCTCAACGACGTCAAAGAGGTGACGGGTCCCAACGACCACACATCGATATGGACTGCGGGGTCTTTAAACTCGCGGACCGAAACGTCCCTAAACTAATATCGGACCGAAACGTCCCTAAACTAATATCGGACCGAAACGTCCCTAAACTAATATCGGACCGAAACGTCCCTAAACTAATGTTGGACCACTACGTCCCTAAACTGGCGACGGACCACCACGTCCCTAAACTGGAATATGGACCACTACGTCTTTAAACTGGCGACGGACCGAAACGTCCCTAAACTAATTTTGGACCACTACGTCCCTAAACTGGCGACGGACCACCACGTCCCTAAACTGGAATATGGACCACTACGTCTTTAAACTGGCGACGGACCGAAACGTCCCTAAACTAATAATGGACCACCACGTCCCTAAAACTGGCAATGGACCGCCACGTCCCTAAACTGGCACAATAGGGCCCAAACGCTCTTTTGTTGGATCTAAACGGTCCCGTCTAAGTTGATCTTAACCCCAAATACGGTTAACGTGTCCTTAGATATTCAAATAAACGATAAAACTCCAAATTAACTTTGGTTCAAGGGTACATCTCTGAACCCCTCAGACGCCTGTCGTTGTAATCCCTCAACGACGTCAGAGAGGTGACGGGTCCCGACGGCCGGATAATTAAATCAATCATGATGTTAAGTTGATCTTAGTTTAAAACAGGACTAACGTATCCTTAATAAATGTTTAAGTCGATCTTAGACGCAACGCGACTAATGCATCTTTAAACTAAAAACACCAAACCCAAATCTAAGTAAATACGGATTTGGACTAATCCACGTCCTACGGGTGACGACATCACTCAGTCTCCGTATACAATCCACGGGCAATCACAAACAAAACAAACACACACGACACGAAGTGAAATTCTGGAGAAGGAGAAAGTTGTTACCGCGATGCGGTAGCGTAATTAACTGCAGGGGCTTGCGCCTGCAGGGAAGAGCGTCCCCACAGTCAAAAACCCCTCACCCTGAGGGGGAATCTGACGAAGTCTGCTACATCGGCCGCATCCGTCTAAACCTCCGATACACGGTGCCATAAATCAACTTGGCATCTTCGGAGAGATAGACGGATAAAACCAAATAGCATCTGCCCCGAACCTCAGGCAACGGACGTCCTAACGTCTCGGCCGCCGTTTGGAGGGGAACAGATTCTGGCACGCCCGGTGGGACATCTTCCTCTTTCCACTCCACACTTCGTGTGTCGTCTTCGCGAACCAATCGCGGTTTGTTAAATGATTGCCTTCGGATTTCAAGTTGCTAAGATTTGGTCTTTTGTTTGGTACAGAACTCAAGCATTCAATGGCCACCAACTGCACCAACTGCTCGAAGTGCAACTGCAACGGACGCTCCACCTCACCTAGAGGTGTAGCATATGGGCCCCAGGCGGCTTCCTTCCTGACACTGCCGGTAGGCCAGTTGATTCAGGCCACCACCGGCTTGTTCTTCGGGACCATGGTCCCACCTACAAGTTTCTCGGCACCGATACCCACACTGGAAGCGAACAAGAAGTCGGTGTTCGACCGGCTCACTGCTACTCTGACCCCTGTCAGCGGGTCGCCTGCTACTGGACCAACAGCCTCTGTTTTCACCAGGCTGGGTCGGAACTATAAAGTGGCTGTCCCAAAGAGGGCAACGGCCGCTGCTTTGGAAGTCGTTAAAGCGGCTTCTCCCATTAGAGAGTCAGTCTTCACAAGATTGACGGTTCCTACTCCTCCTCCAGTTGGTCAGAAGGCATCAGTCTTCGATAGGCTGACATCAACAGTTACCCCACGCTCAAACAGGGGGCAACAAGAAACCACCTCAATCTCCGAGCCAATCCCGGCGGCTCGTCGCGCGCGACGTCGCCATTGGCAGAGAGTAAGGAAAGCAGGGGGCAACTCCCCCTCAGGGCTAACCCCACCTGCTCCAGTGGTGGAAGTCGATGCTGCTGTTCCAACTGGGAACAGCTTTGAAATGCTGAGGAGGGTGAGAAAGAACTCCCCGGTAGCTACGTTGAAAAGGTCTCCTCCACCCAAGGAAAAAGCTCCGGAGATGAAACAGGAACAGCCCCCTCAACGGCTGTCAGCGAAAGTTTATAAAGTTTGGCGGAGGGTTCAAGACTCCGTGATTGACTCAAACCACTTCCGTCGCCAGAACAGGGCAAGGGTGGAAAAAGACAAAAACTGCCCCGCTCAACGACAGGGGGCAACAAATGCCAGGATGCCCGCTTCAACGGCTCCTTCAACCTCAAAGGCCCATAAAAGGAAGAGGCCAGAAAAAGCTCCCATAACGCTGACAAAATCTAAGAGCGGTGAACCTAAACGCCCCAAGTCAGGGGGCATCACAGTTCATACGGTCTATATGGCTTCGGGGAAAGAAGAAAGCCGTACTTCTACGGGTCACCGACCGCTTACCCGGTCAGTGACCAAGTCTCAGGAGCAGCAACAAAAACTCCAGGAGATGATGACTACCATGGCTGCACTCACGGGGCCAAAAGAGAATCCTGAGACATCCTTAGATGAACGTCAAGAGGAGGAGACTGATGCCGAGTTCCTTCGCCGAATGCTTGAAAAGAGAGACCAGGAGGCTGCTGAACAAGCAGCCAATATACAGCGCATGGGCCTTCTCTTCCAGGATATGATAGGGATGATGATACAACCAGAATCCCCGACTGAAGAAACCCCGATCGTCCTTGGGGATGATAGGGGAGAAACATCAAACCCTCAGCCCGTTCTATCGACGGCTAAAGAAGACACAATCTCTAAAACAGACCTGGACGAATATATAGCCCAGCAGATAAAAGTTCACCACGCGGCCGAGGCAGCCGGCCACGTTGTAAAAACAGGGCGGCCATACCCGGGCTGGTATGACCAAATTAAGTACCCGCCAGGTTACACAATTCCAAAGTTTCATGTCTACAAGGGGACCGGCAATCCCCATCAACATGTTGCCCAATTCAGGGCGCTTTGTGGTAACACTGGAGGCGACGACAAGCTCTTGCTGCGCCAGTTTGTGGGAAGTTTATCAGATACGGCTTTCGAGTGGTATTCCGAGCTCCCCAACGATTCCGTTAAAACCTTTGCAGAGATGGAGCTGCTCTTCACCCAACGCTTTGCAAGCGCCAGCGAACGTACTCCGATGACGGCGCTGATTAACGCCAGGGTAAAGCCCGGCGAGACGTGGGTCCAGTACGCTATACGGTGGCGTAATTTATGGTCTAAATGTGAACAGCGTATAGAAGAAGCCCCCGCGGTGGGAATGTTTGTTGGAACCCTTGATCCACAAGCGACCATTTCGCAGTTTATGATGTTCTTCAAGCCGACTTCTTTCCAGGCTTTGATCGACAAATTGGCACAGATGGACCAGATGGGCCATAAACCCCCTCTCCCGAAGCCCGAATCTCGAAACGACAAAGGAAAGGGAAAAGCGATCATCGTCGCTAATGCCCAACAGCAACCGAACGACTCGAAGCCGGTTGCTCGTCCAAATAATACACGTCCATACGTACCCCTTGAGGACAGGATGGGACGTGCTTACTCCTTCCCCCGTGATAAAACAAGGAGGTTATTTGAGCTGGCATTGCGCAATAGGCTTATAAATCTGCCAGATCCAAAACGTCCGTCACAACCAAGTGACGTTAACGAGCCTAATTATTGCCCTTACCATCGAGTGCTAGGACATCCAATCGAAGACTGTTACGTGTTCAAAAATTGGCTCGAAAACCAGTACCGTCAGGGCAAGTTTGCGCTATCCGACAAATGGAAGGTGAATCCTCCGCAACCCCACACCTATAAGGGAACGAATACGCCAGGGGCAACATGCTCCGTCATTGAAGAAGCTCCCTGGGAGGTTGTATTATCAGCCAAAACGAGGAGAATGCTAAATGATCTTCAGACCTGTCCAGCGGTCAAGTGGAAGAACCCCTTGGAGCCGCAGGTTATTGAGGGGATGTTGAAACCATGTCCGACTCCGAAGACCGACGGCGGTAGTTCAAGCGTTCATAATCAGCCGTCAAAATCTTCGAAAAAGAAGAAGAGGAAATCTAAGAAACCCGCGAAGCCTAGCGACGAGCGGACGGACTTACAGAAGCAGATCGACGCGCTGGATGAGTATAACCAAAAGGCGCGGACTCCCATTACGCTCCAAGATTTCCTTGATCACGTCTTTCAAAAAGAAGATGAGGAAGAAGCTTCATCGGATGAATCCGACGGATATGTGGCAAGCTGTCATATGATCTCTCACTCGACCTCGAACGATGAAGGGACTTCTGGCACCAAAACGCCGGGGGCAAATACTGAGTCAATGGTTCCGGAATTATCAATAGAAATGATTGACGCGTTTCTTAGTGAAGCTCGATTGAAAAGTAAAGCTGATCAAGAACGCGAGACGGCGATATTCGAAACGGCCAAACGCCAGCGACTTGAGGGAGGAGCTGAGATGATCCCACTGGAGCAAAATGCCTCCACCGCTGACAAAAGCCAATTTAAGATAAAAAAGAAGTTCGCTAAGGCCATATCGATGGGCATGAAGCTACCACTCTCAGAAGAAAAAGTTACTAGCGTGGCAGAAATGCATCCCTCTTATTGCTTATATCATCAGAAGGTCTCACATTCTACCCAAGAGTGCAAAGCGTTCGATAAATGGTGGCAAGGATACGTCGCTGATCAACAACGCTTTAAACGGGAAAAGCGCAAGGTTCGTCGGGATCAAAGAAACACGACCAAAGTGCTTGAAAGAACTGCCGGCAACTGTCACAAGGTTAACACTACCAGGTCACAAGTGCCCACATTTGGGAGCGACTCTGATGAGGAACTAGAGATTGCCCCTCTCTTTAAAGAGTCAACTTCGGGAAAAGAAGAAGAACCGAAGTCTTGCGAAAATATACAGCTGCGGAATCGGACACTGCCTGAAAAGAACCTCAGACCCTCGAATAGAAAAGATAAAGGGAAAGAGAAGGTCTCTGAAGACATCACTTTGGATGACCAAGTCGCGGAAGAGTTAACCGCCAAAAATCCGTCAAAGAGGAGTAAAGTGGATTACAATGTCTTAGCGCATCTGAGGAAGCTACCCTCACAACTCAGCATCCTCGATGCCTTGTTACTATCAAAGGATGCGAGAGACTCTTTGATTAAGGCACTACAAGATCCGGACCAGTTCCAAGCCTTCTTGGCCGAAGAAAAGATGAAAGACGAATTGGAAGAAGTGCACACAGCCGACGTTGCTTTTGGTGATGAGGACCTTCTTCTCGGGACGTGTGAACACAATCGCCCTCTTTATGTCTCAGGATACTGCCATGACATAAAGATAGGTAAAATCTTGGTCGATAACGGATCGTCCGTCAATTTACTCAACGTACGAGTGTTAAAGGAGATTTGCATGAGTGTCCAACACCTTGCCCGGGACAAGATCACTATCTCCGGTTTCGACTCTCAATCTTCAAAGACCCTTGGATCTGTGATATTGACGCTACGCTTCGGGTTGCTCGTCACAGACATCAAATTCCATGTTATAGATGCCAAGACGTGCTATAATGCTCTGCTCGGCCGACCATGGCTACACGAGTACAACATCATCCCTTCTACACAGCATCAGTGCATGAAGTATTCCAGGGATGGCCTCGAGTACACTGTGGCCGGAGAGTTGAATCCGTTTTCCGTGAACGAAGTTTGCAAGTATGAAGATGCCAAATACTTCTTGCCGAGCTTCGAAGACACGGAAAGGTGTCACAAACCAGAGAACAAAACTAATGCCACCATCCCTGTCTTCGGCAGTGATACCGAGGAGGAAGACATAATTTGTTCAGGTCCATCCCAATCTACCAGGCCAGGACCATCCGTCCCTTCGTTGATCTTCGGTAGTGATTCAGAGGATGAAGTTCATGCTGTATTCCCTGCTCGGCCTTCGATACAGATCTCCGCTGATGAAGAGCGAAGTCTGCAGATAACCATGGTGCCGCTTGAACATTACAAAGAACTGGATGCACTCGACACTAACAGCGTAGAAGAATTGCAGACATTCTATATCCCTCCCGGACGAAGGGGTGAGAAGGCAATCTTATTCTACCGTTCTGAAGAGAACAAAGTAGAAAAAGAAGTTTGGCATGGCGCGGATCCCACGCTTGACAGGCTTCAGCCTATCCGTCTTCCCCGGTATTATACCGAAGGTTTGAAGAAACTGCTAAAACGCCAGGGGATGTCCTTCACACAGACCGTTAGAAAAGCCAAATTCTATGACAAGGTCTGGAACATTCCCGGGACCCAATGCAAGCTGCCTAACGGGAAAGTAGAAGCCAAAGGGCTTGGGTACATCCGGCCAAGGAAGCGGGAGCTAGTAAACAGCTGTTATGCCATATGTGACTTCGATGAAGAGGCGGACGCTCAATGGGAGGACGCTAATCCTGAACCAGCAAAAGTTCCGGATACAAAACCGCCCGGTCCATCGTCCGAAGACCAGATGAGCAAACTCATAAGGGATGCGAGTCAAAAAGCCCGAGATGATCACGATTGTGAAATGGGAATCTATGAGAAAGCTAAGACACAGCGCCTCCTCCAACAGGCAGTAAAGAACGAAGATGCCGCTCCTTGTCAACCTGCTACAAAAAAGGTGCGACGCGAGAACAAAAACAGGTCGAAAGGCAAGAGAGGCGCTCGACAACTACAAAGCAGAGCTAAGAAGCCGCGCATCCGAGAATCGAGCGTTATTGACTTAGCCCTCGGGAAGAAAATGGGTCGAGCATACTCTTTTCCTCAGAGCAAAACAAAGAAAATATTCGATCTCGCTCTGAAACATCAAATGCTTACGTTGCCAAAGTCTAAACACCCTGAACAAGCAGGCAAGGTCTCCAACCCGAAGTATTGCTTTTACCATCGAGTAGTAGGGCATCCGCTTGAAGATTGCTTCACCTTTAAGAATTGGGTCGAGGACCAATATCAGCTTGGCAAATTCGCGTTGTCTGACAGTTGGAGGGTAGCGCCGCCGCAAAAGCACGAACCTGAAAACACAAGAATAAAGCCAACTCCGCATTGGGATTGGCAGAAAATTCGCACCTGCCATGTGATAACAATATCGAAAGAAGGGTCCGAAGACATGAACAACCTCCCTTGGTGTTTTGAAAGCGGCAGCGATGAGGTAATCTCAGAATTTCCCCCAGCTCCGAAAGAACTGGAGGACGGAATACATACCACTGCAGATAATCTCAAGAAAATTGAGTTGGGGACGGAAAATGACCCGCGACCGACATTCATCAGCGAGCTGCTATCTGAAGTTAGGGTGGCTGCGTTAAAGGATGTGCTTCTACAGCACAAAGATTGCTTCGCGTGGAACTATTCCGAAATGCCGGGACTAGATCCAGAAATTGCAGTACACAAGTTGGCGATATCCCCGGACATCAAGCCAGTCAAACAAGCGCCGAGGAGAATGCGACTCGAGCTTGAGATGAGCATCAACGCCGAAGTCAAAAAGCTGATAGATTCAGGCTTCATCCAAAAAGTCCAATACCCTGAATGGATCGCCAACATTGTCCCAGTGATGAAGAAAAATGGGACAATGCGCATATGCGTAGACTTCCGGGATCTCAACAAAGCCTGCCCAAAAGATGATTTCCCAGTGCCAGTCACCGAGCTAATGATAGACAACACATCCACTCATGAGGTTTTCTCCTTCATGGACGGATCATCGGGGTATAATCAAATAAAAATGCACCCGGAAGATCAGAAACACACAGCCTTCAGGACTCCTCTTGGCATATTCTGTTATAAAGTGATGCCTTTCGGTTTGAAGAACGCCGGTGCTACTTATCAGAGGGCCATGACGAAGATCTTCGACGACCTTATACACGAAATCGTCGAATGCTATATCGACGATCTCGTAGTCAAGAGCAAATCATACGAGGAACATCTCGAGCATCTGAAGACTGTATTTCAACGCCTTCGGCAATACAACTTGAAGATGAATCCTCTTAAATGTGCGTTCGGGGTTTCCTCGGATAAGTTCCTGGGATTCGTCGTTCGACACCGAGGTATTGAAATAGACCCGTCAAAGATCAAAGCGATCATGGAAATGCCTCCGCCGAGGACTCTCAAACAGCTGCGGTCTCTCCAAGGGAAACTCGCGTATATACGGCGATTTATAGCCAACCTTTCAGGAAAGTGCCGTCCTTACAGCCACCTGATGAAGAAGGGAACCCCATTTGTTTGGGACCAAAAATGCCAAGGCGCACTGGATGAGATCAAGCAATACTTGCAGAACCCTCCGGTGTTGGCTGCTCCAGTTAAGGGGAAGCCTCTTATTCTTTATACAACCGCCCTCGAAGGTTCTTTAGGCGCATTATGGGCACAAGAGAACGATCAAGGGAAAGAAAGAGCACTTTACTACTTAAGTCGAGTCCTGCTGGGGGCAGAAAGCAATTACTCTCCCATTGAAAAACACTGCCTGGCGTTGATCTTCGCAATAACAAAGCTTAGGCACTATGCGTTGGCGCACGAGGTCCGTCTGATTTCAAAAGTGGACCCTCTTAAATATTTAATGTCAAAAGCCATATTGACAGGACGACTCGCTAAATGGGCCCTGCTCTTGATGGAATTCTCGATAACATATCAACCTCTCAAGGCAGTGAAAGGCCAGGCCATTGCCGACTTCCTCGCTGAGCATCCGATACCCGCCGATTCTCCTCTGAATTGCGATCTTCCGGACGAACATGCGTTCGATACGATCGACGGCGATAATATCCGATGGGAGCTTTATTTCGATGGAGCATCTTCCATGAAGAAACGCAAACAAAGTACCCCTATAATTAAATCAGGGGTAGGACTCATCTTCGTAACTCCACAAGGAGGGATAATGCGCTACGCGTTCTCCCTAACGGAGCCGAGAACAAACAATGAAGCCGAATACAAAGCTCTGATAGCAGGCCTCAAGATCGCCATTGACATGGGAATTGAAGATCTCCTCGTATACGGCGATTCCCAACTGGTCGTTAGTCAAGTAAACGGCGACTACCAGACGTGCAAACCGGAATTGGTAAAATACGGTGAAAAAGTGCAGCAACTGCTAACCCGAATTCCCTCTTACACTTTGGAAAGTATACCGCGCGCGGAGAACAGCAAAGCGGACGCACTGGCCAAACTTGCTAAAGAATTGGCTGATGAGAACCTCGATGACGTTAGAATCGTGATACAAAGCCGTCGAGTGCTCGCCCCAACAGAAATATCTCCGAAATCGTCTGAAGAAAAAGGAGCGAAAGAGGAGACAACCCTGCAAATAAAGGACTGGGAAAATACCGAGGACTGGAGAGAAGTCTTCATAGACTATTTCAAGTTCCACCGAATACCTGAAGAAGCGTCCACAAGACATCAGCTCACGAAACGAGCTTTGTCTTTCGCCTTCGTCAATGATACTCTATACAAGAGGTCATTCGACTCTCTGTGGTTGAGATGCTTAGGACCTGACGAAGCGAGAAGGGTCGTCCAAGAAGTTCACGACGGACTCTGCGGTTCCCACCAAGCAGGCCCTAAGATGAAATTGAAGATAAAGCGGATGGGCTACTACTGGCCCACGATGATGCAGGATTGCCTGGAATATGCGAGGCAATGTCATCCATGCCAAATTCATGGGGACTTCATCCATCAGCATCCCAATCCACTGCATCCGACAATGGCTAGTTGGCCATTCGAAATGTGGGGAACCGACATAGTCGGTCCCATCGAACCAGCATCGTCAAAGGGACATCGTTTCATCTTGGCGACGACTGATTACTTCTCCAAATGGGCAGAGGCGGTTCCGTTGAGGGAAGTAAAGACGGAGAACATTCTCCATTTCTTCAAAACGCATGTCATCTACCGGTTTGGAACCCCCAGAAGAATCATCTCTGATAATGGGCCAGCCTATCGAAGTCATAAAATTAGCCGTTTCGCACAGCAGCACAATATAGACTGGAGATATTCCTCAGTTTATAACCCGCGAGCTAACGGACTAGCTGAAGCCTTCAACAAGACCTTGACAAAGATCATAAAGAAAACAGTGTCACGAAATAAGAGAGATTGGCACGAAAGATTGCAAGAGGCTCTTTGGGCGTATCGGACTACGTTTAAAACGGCCACAAACACAACGCCATACGCGTTGGTATTTGGGACGGAAGCAGTACTCCCTCTCGAGATAGAATTACCCTCTCTACGAGTGGCAGTCCACTACGAACTGACAGACGAAGAAAATGCTCACCTTCGGTTTGAAGAGCTTGACGCCCTTGATGAAATCCGGCTTCTAGCACAACAAAATCTGGAAGCCTATAAAGCAAAAATGACGCGCTCGTATGAAAGATTGAGCCGCCCGAGGACATTCCGCCAAGGCGAACTTGTGCTAGTGGTCAAAAGGCCCATGATCCCCAATCGCGCCAAGCGAGGAAAATTCGAGCCAAACTATGAAGGTCCTTATATCATTGATAAAGTCTACCAAGGTGGGGCCTATCTACTCATGGACATGCACGGTGAAAGGCCTTTCAGGCCAATAAACGGACGCTTCCTAAAGAAATACTACGCTTAATAAGCCACAGCCCAGGTTAATGGTAGATGACGACGACTATGTCCGCTCGCTATCTTCCTAAGCTCAAGCTTTATAAGTAGTAGCCAACCCTCTCAACGGTGGACCGGAATGTCCTTAAACTAATAGCAGACCGAAAACGTCTTTAAACTAATACTGCGGCATCCTTGGGCTGACGAGATGAATGAAAATAAATAAAAAAAAAAAAAAAAAAAAATAAAAAAAAAAAACAAAAAAAAACGGTAAGTCCATAAGCAGAATGGGCACGGATGAAAACCCGAAAGGGCTCCGTGAGTAAAAACAGCAGGACTACCGGCGGATGTTGTGAAAACCCGAAAGGGCGCAACTTCGTTAAAGAACCCTTATGGAGTCCTCTCGACCCCGTAAGGAGAAACCACCCGCGTGAGATCCTTACGACTTACAAGGGAACAACGCACTTAGGAATCCTCACGATTCCTAAGGAGAAAATACGCTTGCGAGATCCTCACGACTCGTAAGGAGAACTCTCTTATGGGACCCTCACGGCTCATAGGATTTGAAAGTCTTAAGTCACAGAGACCTAAACCTGTGCTTAAGCAAACCCCCACAAACTTCCAATATTGCCCTACAAGTGGCTCAATACTGACCCTTGTATACAATCCACGGGCGCGAATAAACGTTTCCCTAACCAAGGTCCATCCATGACCGGGAATACGTTCGTATGGTAAACAACCCTTATAGATCCCCTCGATTTATGAGGAGAAAACCTTCCTGTGGGATCCTTACGACTTACAGAAGAGCAAAACACTTAGGAACCCCCACGGTTCCTAAGGAGAAAATACACTTACAAGATCCCCACGACTTGTAGGGAGAAATACCTTCACGAGACCCTTACGGCTCATGAAGTCAAAAGCCTTAGCCGACGGGATCCTAACCCTGGTCGATAAGCCTCCTTTGTTCAACAACGATAGAGGCAAATGATGATTCGCTCCTGGTAATATCCCAGTTGCAGCGGTGCTGATGCCGAAATCGGTGTTCAATTTCAGGTTGACGGCGAAAGCCAGTAGACCACTCATGCATACGAAATAGCCGAAATGATAGGGCAACTTGCAATAAAAAGCAGCAAGTAAAATGTATGCATGCAAAATAGCCGAAATGATTGGGCGACTCGTAATAAAATGCAACGAGTAAAAATAAAAAAAATATAGCCGAAATGATTGGGCACCGCGAAAAATAGCCGAAATGTTTGGGCAATCGCGACCTTCGCGATATAAAAGCTGAAATGATAGAGCATCGCGGAAATAAAATAAAACAAAAAAAAATAAGAAATGATAAAACTTCGGCCCTACAGTTAAGATCATATCGATCCCTGTATACGATCCAAGGGCGTGAACAAAGAAGAAACCATACCTCCCCAGCGGATTCCGTCAAACGACGAAACCAAGCCTCAACGGTTCATTTCAACCGAAGAAGCCAGTGACTTCAACGACAAATTCCTCGACTCACGGATACAAACACTCCTTGACGAGAGCCCTCTGATCCGCGTCGACCCGCAGAGCCACCAGTGCCTCCGTAGGAACCCTCGACTCGTTTCAAACCCCAAGGACACAAATAATCCTTGACGCTCGGGAAACAAATAATCCCGACAAATTCCTCGACTCACGGATACAAACACTCCTTGACGAGAGCCCTCTGATCCGCGTCGACCCGCAGAGCCACCAGTGCCTCCGTAGGAACCCTCGACTCGTTTCAAACCCTAAGGACACAAATAATCCTTGGCGCTCGGGAAACAAATAATCCCGGCAATTCCTCGACTCACGGATACAAACACTCCTTGACGAGAGCCTTCTGATCCGCGTCGACCCGCAGAGCCACCAGTGCCTCCGTAGGAACCCTCGACTCGTTTCAAACCCCAAGGACACAAATAATCCTTGGCGCTCGGGAAACAAATAATCCCGGCAAATTCCTCAACTCACGGATACAAACACTCCTTGACGAGAGCCTTCTGATCCGCGTCGACCCGCAGAGCCACCAGTGTCTCCGTAGGAACCCTCGACTCGTTTCAAACCCCAAGGACACAAATAATCCTTGGCGCTCGGGAAACAAATAATCCCGGTAAACTTCTCAACTCACGGATACAAACACTCCATGACGAGAGCTTCTTTGACTCACATCTTGGGCAGTAAGGATTCAAAACTTACTTCCTGAACAATGGACCTGCAAGTCAATCCTAAATGGTCTCTTGCATACTATCCACGGGCCTCACTCTCTGAAGTCGATTCTCGACAAAGAGGGAAACAACCGCTTACGAGCCTTTTAGACTCGTAAGAGGGGCAATGGGATCCTGCAAGTCAATCCTAAATGGTCTCTTGCATACTATCCACGGTCTCACTCTCTGAAGTCGATTCTCGACAAAGAGGGAAACAACCGCTTACGAGCCCTCTCGACTCGTAAGAGGGAGAAATTCTCTTATAGGATCCTTCCGACTTATGAGAGGAAACCACACCTGGGAATCCTCACGATTCCTAAGGAGAAAATTCACTTGCGAGATCCTCTCGATCTGTAGGAGAAGAGTCTCTATGAGACCCTCACGGCTTATAGAGTTGGAAAGTCTTAGGCAGCAGATCTGAACCTGCGGCCTAAGCCGTCGTTATTTCTTAATAAGGTCGGGATACTCGTCCCAATCGTTCGTCAATTGTGGTTGTTAAGGTGGTGTACTGATTATAAAAGAAAAGAAAGACAGAGAAATGACACAAGACATTACAAAATGTGTATCTTTTATTCATAAAAATTGGTTGAGTACAGGATACATTGTGTTAAAGGATAAAAAATATATACATATAATTTACAAAGACAAATGATACAAGGGGGATTATGGGGAAGGAAGCGTCTTGCACAGATGTAGCAATTGGTCGCATACGTCCTTCCATGCTTTCTCCTGATCAACTGCCACTGCCAGCTCCGCCTCTACTTGAGCCCGCTGTTGCGTGAAGGATGCGAGCTCTTCCCCAACAACCTGATGAGCTGCTTCTTGGCCTTGGGCATCGCGCTCAGCAGCATCAAGTTTCTGCTTCAACGCTAGCCATTAGATATACGCTTAAGAAGACCTTCAAAGACAGCCTTCACCTCAGCAGCATTCGTCCTAACTTCGGCACGAAGGCAAGCGGTCGCGTTTGAAGATTTCTGATGCGCCTTTAGCCGTAAAGCTGCCTTCTGCTCCAAATGGCGGAGATAAGAGGTGCTTTGCTCAAGCCAAGCTATCCGTTCGGCGCTCGCGGCCAAAGCCTCGGGAGAAGGGCGTGTCGACTCCAACCGATGCAGGCGAGCTTCGATCTCTCTGCAGTGGTTAACCCACGATTCGACGACGCCTTCGTTATGGAAAGTTACGAGCGCCGCCAACATTGGGTTAACGTCCACAGCGAAATCTACGGCCGAAGGAAGGGCATCCATGTTGAGCTCTTCGATGTACCCGCTCAACATACCCAGGCTCATTACAGCACCCTTTGAAGACGGGCGTCGCGAGAAAGGACCCGTCGGTGAGAGGACCTGAGATTCAAAAGGAATTGGAGCTGGGACAATAGCTACAAAAAACGAAACATGGTCAAACAATGATTCGAAAAGTCGATGAAAGATCATATAAAAAGAGGAAAGGAATATCTGTACCAGTCGCAACGGACGTCAAAGCCGGAAGCGCCGGTGGCAGCACAAGCCCGGCGTCCCCTCCTTCGATCTGAGGCACTGCAGTCAGGAAGAAGAAAAGTCAGATACGATCCTATATTCCCTCGAAAAAGACCAAGACGGCACTCACCGGTACCCTTAGAGGGAGAAGCGAGCTCGGATGGGAAGGAGAAGTGTGGGAGCAACACCTGATATAGATGATCAAAGAGCCCTCCTGGAAAGGCACAATGGCGTAGCATTAGTACAAGAGCCACATTTTTGAAAGATTAATGCATGAGTCGTGAATCCGTACCTTCCAACATCCGTGACGGCACGAGGGAAGACGGGGAAGTGACCACCGCCAAAGCAGTAGTTGACGGTGCTCCCTCAAGCAGTGGAGCGTCGGCACTGACCGCACCTGCAAAGACAAGCTTGTCAGAAGAGATCACGAGATATATACAAAAAAAATGGAAACGCTGGTGACTCGAAAATTCACCTGACGAGCTGCCAGCAGAAACTGAAGTAGTCCCTTCCTCCACTGACGGAAGACCACCGCCTGTAGCTTCGTCACCCGACTCAAGGGGAACCGTTGTTACGCTCTCAAGCTCTGCAGGCGGCGGGGAACCATAGGCAGGAAGGGCCAAGATAGGAACATTGCCCGATTCCTGAGAAGGAGCGCCTAGCTCGTCTTCAGGAATCATGGCCACCTCACCTGCTGTTCCCTCAGGATCAGCGATTACAGCTGTCCCGTCCACCGGCACCACGAGGTCCCCAGCCTCAAGTACCTCGCCCTCTACCGTCTTCGGCTCGGCTGAGACAATCATCTCATCTGCCGCCACTTCGGGTACGGCATCAACGACTTGCTCCGCGGTAGGTTCTTCAATCCCGGCTCCAGGCCCCATGACCTCGACAAAGTTGTCCACTGTCGGTTCGGGTTCGGCGAGTACCGCGTCCTCTGCTCCCTTGGGCTCGACGGTCGTTTCCCCCTCCCCCTCAGTTGGACTCGACCCTACAAAATGGAATACGTATAAGCCAACAACTCTACAATTCGTACGACGAGATTCTGAAAGAAGTACTACCTGAAGTGGATTTGTCATTGGCACTCTGAACCGCGCGCGCCACTTGCCGACGAGCAGTAGACAGAGCCACTGGGGGCTCTTCAGAAGGAATATTATCGAGAGGAATAGTGCTAGGGCCCGCTCCTGCGGCCAGAGCAGCTCTGCGCGCCTTCGCTTCGCGTCTAGACCGCTTCCGTTCCTCTTGAGCCGATGAGGCAGATGCCATCAGAGCTTCCTTGAGTGAAGCCTCCTCATCCGTGTAGAGGGATGCCTCCAGATTTTTCAGAGCATCCCTCGTCGTTGCATCGAGCCGAGGCTCTTGCACCAGCTTCGACGGAGCTGGGACTTCGATGACAGGCTTGGGAAGGGTCCTTGCACCGATTAATACAACCCCTGTAAAGAAACAAGAGAAGGTCAGGTCGACTATCATAAAAAGACAACAAACTTTCCTTATAAAAAAAAGAACGGGGTAAAACATACCGACGCTTGCTAAGGCGCGCTTCTTCTCCTCCGCCTGGAAGGTCTTCAGAGAGGCAGCAACGGCCTCTTCAGTAGATCCACCTGCTGAAAATGAGGCAAATATTAGCTAAAGATAATAGTAAAAGTGGGATAAAATGACAAATAAGGAGGCTGAGGATTACCCGACTCAGCGAGTCTGCTTAACATTGCTTCGAGCCTCGCCGATCGCTCCGAAGCTGCAATCGCGGCGGCTAGGTTGGTGTCCTCAGGGTCCACCACGAAACCCTCGTTGCTGCCATACTCACATATAGTCTCGGCAGGATGAGCCGCGGGTTCTAAGTTAAGAATCGCGTCAAGGGATAGGATGGATTTCTTCTTCTTCTGTCCACCAGCCTTGGATCCACCCGGAGCATCTTTGCGCTTGCCAGTTTTGGCAGTCACTTTCGGGCGGCGAGTCCCGATGTCCGCTCCTACACCCGACTCCGGTGAGGCCGCTTTAGCCGTCTTCGTCGGAGCACGGGGTACCGTTGGAGCATCCACCGCAGTGGGCAGTGGCAGTCCACGCGGAGGGGCCAATACGCGTGGTCGATCGGCTCCAGCCTCTTTCGTCGGAGGGATAACCTGAACCCTGGGCTGCAATGGAGCCTTGCGATTGCCGCCGGGAGGCGCAGCCCTACGATCGACCAATAGACGTTTCTCCATCAAGATGATTGGTCCCATCGCGTGCGCGTACCAGGCCACATACGAATTGAGTATCTTGGGGGTACAGCTGGGCTCGCTGATGAAAAAGTAAGAGCCTGTATTTAGCCGGATGAAGTGATGCATCGCATTCCGTACCCCTTCTGGACCGACTGCAGGTGTTCCCAAGAAGGCTTCCAATGGGACCCCTTGGTTATAACTCGATTGCCGGGCAAATCGATGCGGGTTATACCTCATGAAGAGGGCCGTGTCATTCTGCCTAAATACCAAGTAGCCCGGCCGAATGGAATAAAGGTGAAGAATTTCCCGAGCCTTCAACACGGAAACACCGCCTTTAAAGTCATCACGCAGCGACACCACTGACTTAGTGGTCTCGGAACCCATGGTGATGACCTTATCCACAAAAGAGGTCTTCGCCCCGACTAAATGAGAACGCAGAAGCAGTCCCCTGGACTCCCGTGGGGGTGCAAAAACGATGGAAGCCCCGACCAATCGCATGATTCTTGGAAGTTTGAATCTCTCAAAGAACTGAGGAGTTTTATGGGCACCAAACACTCCCCGAACATGCAGCTCCATCCAAGAAGTGAAGTAGTGCATCGGGAAGTTAGCAGGCTGTACCCCAGGTTCATTAGCGTCCGCCGCTATGCTAAGTCCGTTGTAAAGGTAAGCCAACCCAGCGATCCCCACTGATAACTGCAGGCCGGCCACCATCCGATGCGCCGGGTAAAATACAGAAGACCGCATGAGGCGTGGGTGCATGGGAAGCGCGAAGCTGCACAGCCACAGACCTAAGAACCCTATGAAGAAGGTCTCCTCATCCATGCCAGGGACGGCGATCTCTGAGAAAGGGACGATAGCAGTCCCGGGAAGGTAGAAACTCCGCTGATCAATTTCTGATGAAGGCCGACGGTCCAGGCCGAAACCAAAAGGGTCAGCAAGTTGGGCGAACTTATCACCTCGCTCTGATAAAAATTCCGGGCGAATAAAGCGAGCAATGAAGTCCGCGAAACTAACGCCTCGGTCGCCCAATTCCAAATGAAGCTCCTCGTAAATCTCCAAAACCCTCACCAGGCCCGGATGCTGATGCTGGATGGCATTTTCCGGAGTTAAGTCGAGTACCACCTGCTTGGTGGCAAAGACGTACTCATCAGGAGGAAGCAGCTCCTCATAATGCTCCCCCCTCACCGGTAAACCCGAAAGCTCAACGAACTCCTCTAGAGAAATAGAAACTTCCCTATCCGCCGTCAGGAAAGTATGCGTAGGGATATTCCATTGTTCAATGAAAGCCCTTGTCCACCACGTTGGAGGAGTAGGATATTCGAAAAGCGAGACATAGATGGCGGAGTATAAACCGATCTTCGTCAGATGAGCTCTTTTCGCCGCTAAGATGTACCGGGCCCATGGCAGGTATCCAGCAAGCGGTCGCGGATTCAATCCAATATTATAGGCCTGTCCCCAAGGGCGTGCTTCACCCTGACAGATTCGCCTTCCTAAGATGTCTATGGCCGGCGGCGGCTGTACCGGAATAGCGCCGATTGCGGGCTGGAGAAGATCGTCCGAATTCCAATTTTTAACCTCCACGGCATACTCCACCGGGGGTTTATCTGCGTAGGGGATCGTGACTATAGGTTCGGAGGGCGAGGCAGAACTAAAACTGCGACGACCCTGGATGATTTGGCTATACCACCTTCCCCATAGGTGGAGATGTTTGCACTCAGGATCACGATCTTTGATCAAGGCAAACACGACCCGGTCCACTGGTGCGTGTGGGAACCCTCCTTCTGAGCGAACGAAGGGAAAAGACAAGTCGTCAGACATCCTTCCTGCATAAAATATATATATATCATTAGTGGCTTGACACTGAACATTCAATAAAAATAATATATATAAAAAAAAATAATCTAATAATAAAAATAATAATAATAAATAAAAATCTGGCTCCACGCTGTGAGGCAGTGGGTAGTGGACCAAAGGGGGACCCACAAAATCAAGATGACGGCGCATCATTTGATAAGACAATCCCACCATTGGATGAGACTGTCAGTCAATTAAAAGACCCCCAAGAGAATATCCCCATTGGGGGGACCCCTAGAGACAAGGAGAAGATCTCCTCTTTTCAGAGCAAAGCTCTGCCACAGAGTGACATTTGTCAAACTCCTGTTTCAAAGGAATAAAACTTCTTAAAAAGAGCCTAGCTCTGCAGTAGTGATAAAAATTTATAACTCCTGAAAATTAAAATTTTGGGATCTTAAAGATCCATGGAAACTTTTAAAAAGTTTTCTAGTTGATCTATGAAGCAGGGCTCTGTTCATGGGTTAAAATCTAAGAACAGAGTCTCTGTAAATTTGGAGAGCAAGGCTCTGTGAATAAAAAAGAAACCCCAAAGGGGTTTCCTTTAGATCAAAGATCTATAAGAGCAAGGCTCTGTTGAAGAAACCCCAAAGGGGTTTCCTTTAGATCAAAGATCTATAAGAGCAAGGCTCTGATTAGTTAAATTTAATTTAAATTAAATTAATTTAATTTTACCTATAATGGTTCTGAAGTTAGAACTTGGAAGTTCTTAAGGAAATCACAAGAGCAAGGCTCTGGAAGTTCTCAAGTAAGAGCAAGGCTCTGAAATTCAATTTCTTGAGAATGGTAAAAAAATTACCAAGGACCAAAGGTCCTATTTATAGGCGCCTGCGCCTGTTCACCTGACTCGTCGATCCGACGGTCAGGATCTTGCCACCGTTGCACCCACGCGCGCGCCACGTGAGCGCAACGGTGGGGGGGCATCTGTTTCCCCCAATCAGAGCAAGGCTCTGTTGAATTTTGAAAATTCAAAAATCCGAAGCAACGCTTCGGTTTCCGTGCGCAGCGCGCAATTTGCCACGTGGCAGAAGCTGAATGGGCAGCGCAACGCCCGAAACAGTGCGTCCCATCAGAGCAAGGCTCTTCAGAAAACTTAATTAAAGACTTAACTGCGCAAATGCACGGATGCGCGACACGTGTCTGCGCAAGCGCTTGGATGCCCGACACGTGTCTGCGCAGTTGCGCAGTCGCAACTGCGCAAACGCATGGATGCGCGACACGTGTCTGCGCAAGCGCTTGGATGCACGACACGTGTCTGCGCAGTTGCGCAGTCGCAACTGCGCAAACGCACGGATGTGCGACACGTGTCTGCGCAAGCGCATGGATGCCCGACACGTGTCTGCGCAGTTGCGCAGTCACAGCTGCGCAAACGCACCGATGCGCGACACGTGTCTGCGCAAACGCACAGATGCGTGACACGTGTCTGCGCAGTTGCGCAGTCACAGCTGCGCAAACGCACCGATGCGCGACACGTGTCTGCGCAAACGCACAGATGCGTGACACGTGTCTGCGCAGTTGCGCAGTCGCAGCTGCGCAAACGCATGGATGCGCGACACGTGTCTGCGCAGTTGCGCAATCGCAACTGCGCAAGCGCTCGGATGCGCGACACGTGTCATTTGCTGGTGAGTTGCGCAGCAACTGAATGAAGATTTAGATAAATCTTTTCTGTTCTCCTGTAAAACAGGAACCCTTGGATCAAAGATCCAATGGTGGGAAAATTCCCAAAATTATTCAGGAAAGATTTTGTTAACAAATCCAACAAATTTGTGGGCACTATAAATAAGACCCCAAGCCTCATTCAAAAGGCATCAAGGAGAGAATCAGAGAGAGAGTCAATCATCAAAAGAAAGCTCTTGAAAATTAATCAAGAACACAGAAGAAAAAAAAAGAAGAAGGTAAAATTTCTGAAGAACAGAAAATAAATAGTGCCTTGCACTTGATATGAACCCCTGGTTCTAAAAAATATAAAAAAAATATAAATAAAAGAAGAATAAATAGTGCCTTGCACTTAATATGAACCCTTGGTTCTGTATGATCAGGAAAAAACAAGAACTTGTTTTTCCTTTGATCCAAATTCAAATCAAAAGTGCCATGCACTTGTGTTCTTCAATCTGAAGATTTCTAGGGTTCTGCAACCCCTTGTTTTGGGCCAGGCCCAAATTAAGTTGAAATAATAAAAGGGTAAGGCCCTGTTTGGAAAAATTCCTGAGTTTTCTGCAAACTCATTATTTAAAAGGGCCTGGCCCAAACTAAACTGCAGAACAATAATTTGCCCTGTTTGGAAAAATTCCTGAGTTTCTGCAAACTCATTATTTAAAAGGGCCTGGCCCAAACTAAACTGCAGAACAATGAAAGGGCAAAGCCCTGTTTGTAAAAATTTCTTGAATGCCTGCAACTCATCATTTAAAAGGGCCTGGCCCAACCCAAGGAAATTATTGAGTTTCTGAAACTCATTATTTAAAAGGGCAAGGCCCTGCTTGGAGAATTCCTGAGTTCTTGTAACTCATTAAAAGGGCCTGGCCCAAACCAGACTTGCAAAATAATGAAAGGGGCAGAGCCCTGTTTAGATCGATTCTTCTAATCGGGCAGAGCCTAAAAATAAAAATTGGACTTAACCCAATCCTGGCTGTAAGTCCTTAAATTAAATGCCTCTCATAAAAAAAGTCATGACCGGTTCGAGGGTACATCTCCGAACTCCTTTGACATCCGTCGTTGTAATTCCTCAACGACGTCAAAGAGGTGACGGGTCCCAACGACCACACATCGATATGGACTGCGGGGTCTTTAAACTCGCGGACCGAAACGTCCCTAAACTAATATCGGACCGAAACGTCCCTAAACTAATATCGGACCGAAACGTCCCTAAACTAATGTTGGACCACTACGTCCCTAAACTGGCGACGGACCACCACGTCCCTAAACTGGAATATGGACCACTACGTCTTTAAACTGGCGACGGACCGAAACGTCCCTAAACTAATTTTGGACCACTACGTCCCTAAACTGGCGACGGACCACCACGTCCCTAAACTGGAATATGGACCACTACGTCTTTAAACTGGCGACGGACCGAAACGTCCCTAAACTAATAATGGACCACCACGTCCCTAAAACTGGCAATGGACCGCCACGTCCCTAAACTGGCACAATAGGGCCCAAACGCTCTTTTGTTGGATCTAAACGGTCCCGTCTAAGTTGATCTTAACCCCAAATACGGTTAACGTGTCCTTAGATATTCAAATAAACGATAAAACTCCAAATTAACTTTGGTTCAAGGGTACATCTCTGAACCCCTCAGACGCCTGTCGTTGTAATCCCTCAACGACGTCAGAGAGGTGACGGGTCCCGACGGCCGGATAATTAAATCAATCATGATGTTAAGTTGATCTTAGTTTAAAACAGGACTAACGTATCCTTAATAAATGTTTAAGTCGATCTTAGACGCAACGCGACTAATGCATCTTTAAACTAAAAACACCAAACCCAAATCTAAGTAAATACGGATTTGGACTAATCCACGTCCTACGGGTGACGACATCACTCAGTCTCCGTATACAATCCACGGGCAATCACAAACAAAACAAACACACACGACACGAAGTGAAATTCTGGAGAAGGAGAAAGTTGTTACCGCGATGCGGTAGCGTAATTAACTGCAGGGGCTTGCGCCTGCAGGGAAGAGCGTCCCCACAATCAAAAACCCCTCACCCTGAGGGGGAATCTGACGAAGTCTGCTACATCGGCCGCATCCGTCTAAACCTCCGATACACGGTGCCATAAATCAACTTGGCATCTTCGGAGAGATAGACGGATAAAACCAAATAGCATCTGCCCCGAACCTCAGGCAACGGACGTCCTAACGTCTCGGCCGCCGTTCGGAGGGGAACAGATTCTGGCACGCCCGGTGGGACATCTTCCTCTTTCCACTCCACACTTCGTGTGTCGTCTTCGCGAACCAATCGCGGTTTGTTAAATGATTGCCTTCGGATTTCAAGTTGCTAAGATTTGGTCTTTTGTTTGGTACAGAACTCAAGCATTCAATGGCCACCAACTGCACCAACTGCTCGAAGTGCAACTGCAACGGACGCTCCACCTCACCTAGAGGTGTAGCATATGGGCCCCAGGCGGCTTCCTTCCTGACACTGCCGGTAGGCCAGTTGATTCAGGCCACCACCGGCTTGTTCTTCGGGACCATGGTCCCACCTACAAGTTTCTCGGCACCGATACCCACACTGGAAGCGAACAAGAAGTCGGTGTTCGACCGGCTCACTGCTACTCTGACCCCTGTCAGCGGGTCGCCTGCTACTGGACCAACAGCCTCTGTTTTCACCAGGCTGGGTCGGAACTATAAAGTGGCTGTCCCAAAGAGGGCAACGGCCGCTGCTTTGGAAGTCGTTAAAGCGGCTTCTCCCATTAGAGAGTCAGTCTTCACAAGATTGACGGTTCCTACTCCTCCTCCAGTTGGTCAGAAGGCATCAGTCTTCGATAGGCTGACATCAACAGTTACCCCACGCTCAAACAGGGGGCAACAAGAAACCACCTCAATCTCCGAGCCAATCCCGGCGGCTCGTCGCGCGCGACGTCGCCATTGGCAGAGAGTAAGGAAAGCAGGGGGCAACTCCCCCTCAGGGCTAACCCCACCTGCTCCAGTGGTGGAAGTCGATGCTGCTGTTCCAACTGGGAACAGCTTTGAAATGCTGAGGAGGGTGAGAAAGAACTCCCCGGTAGCTACGTTGAAAATGTCTCCTCCACCCAAGGAAAAAGCTCCGGAGATGAAACAGGAACAGCCCCCTCAACGGCTGTCAGCGAAAGTTTATAAAGTTTGGCGGAGGGTTCAAGACTCCGTGATTGACTCAAACCACTTCCGTCGCCAGAACAGGGCAAGGGTGGAAAAAGACAAAAACTGCCCCGCTCAACGACAGGGGGCAACAAATGCCAGGATGCCCGCTTCAACGGCTCCTTCAACCTCAAAGGCCCATAAAAGGAAGAGGCCAGAAAAAGCTCCCATAACGCTGACAAAATCTAAGAGCGGTGAACCTAAACGCCCCAAGTCAGGGGGCATCACAGTTCATACGGTCTATATGGCTTCGGGGAAAGAAGAAAGCCGTACTTCTACGGGTCACCGACCGCTTACCCGGTCAGTGACCAAGTCTCAGGAGCAGCAACAAAAACTCCAGGAGATGATGACTACCATGGCTGCACTCACGGGGCCAAAAGAGAATCCTGAGACATCCTTAGATGAACGTCAAGAGGAGGAGACTGATGCCGAGTTCCTTCGCCGAATGCTTGAAAAGAGAGACCAGGAGGCTGCTGAACAAGCAGCCAATATACAGCGCATGGGCCTTCTCTTCCAGGATATGATAGGGATGATGATACAACCAGAATCCCCGACTGAAGAAACCCCGATCGTCCTTGGGGATGATAGGGGAGAAACATCAAACCCTCAGCCCGTTCTATCGACGGCTAAAGAAGACACAATCTCTAAAACAGACCTGGACGAATATACAGCGCATCAGTGCATGAAGTATTCCAGGGATGGCCTCGAGTACACTGTGGCCGGAGAGTTGAATCCGTTTTCCGTGAACGAAGTTCGCAAGTATGAAGATGCCAAATACTTCTTGCCGAGCTTCGAAGACACGGAAAGGTGTCACAAACCAGAGAACAAAACTAATGCCACCATCCCTGTCTTCGGCAGTGATACCGAGGAGGAAGATATAATTTGTTCAGGTCCATCCCAATCTACCAGGCCAGGACCATCCGTCCCTTCGTTGATCTTCGGTAGTGATTCAGAGGATGAAGTTCATGCTGTATTCCCTGCTCGGCCTTCGATACAGATCTCCGCTGATGAAGAGCGAAGTCTGCAGATAACCATGGTGCCGCTTGAACATTACAAATAACTGGATGCACTCGACACTAACAGCGTAGAAGAATTGCAGACATTCTATATCCCTCCCGGACGAAGGGGTGAGAAGGCAATCTTATTCTACCGTTCTGAAGAGAACAAAGTAGAAAAAGAAGTTTGGCATGGCGCGGATCCCACGCTTGACAGGCTTCAGCCTATCCGTCTTCCCCGGTATTATACCGAAGGTTTGAAGAAACTGCTAAAACGCCAGGGGATGTCCTTCACACAGACCGTTAGAAAAGCCAAATTCTATGACAAGGTCTGGAACATTCCCGGGACCCAATGCAAGCTGCCTAACGGGAAAGTAGAAGCCAAAGGGCTTGGGTACATCCGGCCAAGGAAGCGGGAGCTAGTAAACAGCTGTTATGCCATATGTGACTTCGATGAAGAGGCGGACGCTCAATGGGAGGACGCTAATCCTGAACCAGCAAAAGTTCCGGATACAAAACCGCCCGGTCCATCGTCCGAAGACCAGATGAGCAAACTCATAAGGGATGCGAGTCAAAAAGCCCGAGATGATCACGATTGTGAAATGGGAATCTATGAGAAAGCTAAGACACAGCGCCTCCTCCAACAGGCAGTAAAGAACGAAGATGCCGCTCCTTGTCAACCTGCTACAAAAAAGGTGCGACGCGAGAACAAAAACAGGTCGAAAGGCAAGAGAGGCGCTCGACAACTACAAAGCAGAGCTAAGAAGCCGCGCATCCGAGAATCGAGCGTTATTGACTTAGCCCTCGGGAAGAAAATGGGTCGAGCATACTCTTTTCCTCGGAGCAAAACAAAGAAAATATTCGATCTCGCTCTGAAACATCAAATGCTTACGTTGCCAAAGTCTAAACACCCTGAACAAGCAGGCAAGGTCTCCAACCCGAAGTATTGCTTTTACCATCGAGTAGTAGGGCATCCGCTTGAAGATTGCTTCACCTTTAAGAATTGGGTCGAGGACCAATATCAGCTTGGCAAATTCGCGTTGTCTGACAGTTGGAGGGTAGCGCCGCCGCAAAAGCACGAACCTGAAAACACAAGAATAAAGCCAACTCCGCATTGGGATTGGCAGAAAATTCGCACCTGCCATGTGATAACAATATCGAAAGAAGGGTCCGAAGACATGAACAACCTCCCTTGGTGTTTTGAAAGCGGCAGCGATGAGGTAATCTCAGAATTTCCCTCAGCTCCGAAAGAACTGGAGGACGGAATACATACCACTGCAGATAATCTCAAGAAAATTGAGTTGGGGACGGAAAATGACCCGCGACCGACATTCATCAGCGAGCTGCTATCTGAAGTTAGGGTGGCTGCGTTAAAGGATGTGCTTCTACAGCACAAAGATTGCTTCGCGTGGAACTATTCCGAAATGCCGGGACTAGATCCAGAAATTGCAGTACACAAGTTGGCGATATCCCCGGACATCAAGCCAGTCAAACAAGCGCCGAGGAGAATGCGACTCGAGCTTGAGATGAGCATCAACGCCGAAGTCAAAAAGCTGATAGATTCAGGCTTCATCCAAAAAGTCCAATACCCTGAATGGATCGCCAACATTGTCCCAGTGATGAAGAAAAATGGGACAATGCGCATATGCGTAGACTTCCGGGATCTCAACAAAGCCTGCCCAAAAGATGATTTCCCAGTGCCAGTCACCGAGCTAATGATAGACAACACATCCACTCATGAGGTTTTCTCCTTCATGGACGGATCATCGGGGTATAATCAAATAAAAATGCACCCGGAAGATCAGAAACACACAGCCTTCAGGACTCCTCTTGGCATATTCTGTTATAAAGTGATGCCTTTCGGTTTGAAGAACGCCGGTGCTACTTATCAGAGGGCCATGACGAAGATCTTCGACGACCTTATACACGAAATCGTCGAATGCTATATCGACGATCTCGTAGTCAAGAGCAAATCATACGAGGAACATCTCGAGCATCTGAAGACTGTATTTCAACGCCTTCGGCAATACAACTTGAAGATGAATCCTCTTAAATGTGCGTTCGGGGTTTCCTCGGGCAAGTTCCTGGGATTCGTCGTTCGACACCGAGGTATTGAAATAGACCCGTCAAAGATCAAAGCGATCATGGAAATGCCTCCGCCGAGGACTCTCAAACAGCTGCGGTCTCTCCAAGGGAAACTCGCGTATATACGGCGATTTATAGCCAACCTTTCAGGAAAGTGCCGTCCTTACAGCCACCTGATGAAGAAGGGAACCCCATTTGTTTGGGACCAAAAATGCCAAGGCGCACTGGATGAGATCAAGCAATACTTGCAGAACCCTCCGGTGTTGGCTGCTCCAGTTAAGGGGAAGCCTCTTATTCTTTATACAACCGCCCTCGAAGGTTCTTTAGGCGCATTATGGGCACAAGAGAACGATCAAGGGAAAGAAAGAGCACTTTACTACTTAAGTCGAGTCCTGCTGGGGGCAGAAAGCAATTACTCTCCCATTGAAAAACACTGCCTGGCGTTGATCTTCGCAATAACAAAGCTTAGGCACTATGCGTTGGCGCACGAGGTCCGTCTGATTTCAAAAGTGGACCCTCTTAAATATTTAATGTCAAAAGCCATATTGACAGGACGACTCGCTAAATGGGCCCTGCTCTTGATGGAATTCTCGATAACATATCAACCTCTCAAGGCAGTGAAAGGCCAGGCCATTGCCGACTTCCTCGCTGAGCATCCGATACCCGCCGATTCTCCTCTGAATTGCGATCTTCCGGACGAACATGCGTTCGATACGATCGACGGCGATAATATCCGATGGGAGCTTTATTTCGATGGAGCATCTTCCATGAAGAAACGCAAACAAAGTACCCCTATAATTAAATCAGGGGTAGGACTCATCTTCGTAACTCCACAAGGAGGGATAATGCGCTACGCGTTCTCCCTAACGGAGCCGAGAACAAACAATGAAGCCGAATACGAAGCTCTGATAGCAGACCTCAAGATCGCCATTGACATGGGAATTGAAGATCTCCTCGTATACGGCGATTCCCAACTGGTCGTTAGTCAAGTAAACGGCGACTACCAGACGTGCAAACCGGAATTGGTAAAATACGGTGAAAAAGTGCAGCAACTGCTAACCCGAATTCCCTCTTACACTTTGGAAAGTATACCGCGCGCGGAGAACAGCAAAGCGGACGCACTGGCCAAACTTGCTAAAGAATTGGCTGATGAGAACCTCGATGACGTTAGAATCGTGATACAAAGCCGTCGAGTGCTCGCCCCAACAGAAATATCTCCGAAATCGTCTGAAGAAAAAGGAGCGAAAGAGGAGACAACCCTGCAAATAAAGGACTGGGAAAATACCGAGGACTGGAGAGAAGTCTTCATAGACTATTTCAAGTTCCACCGAATACCTGAAGAAGCGTCCACAAGACATCAGCTCACGAAACGAGCTTTGTCTTTCGCCTTCGTCAATGATACTCTATACAAGAGGTCATTCGACTCTCTGTGGTTGAGATGCTTAGGACCTGACGAAGCGAGAAGGGTCGTCCAAGAAGTTCACGACGGACTCTGCGGTTCCCACCAAGCAGGCCCTAAGATGAAATTGAAGATAAAGCGAATGGGCTACTACTGGCCCACGATGATGCAGGATTGCCTGGAATATGCGAGGCAATGTCATCCATGCCAAATTCATGGGGACTTCATCCATCAGCATCCCAATCCACTGCATCCGACAATGGCTAGTTGGCCATTCGAAATGTGGGGAACCGACATAGTCGGTCCCATCGAACCAGCATCGTCAAAGGGACATCGTTTCATCTTGGCGACGACTGATTACTTCTCCAAATGGGCAGAGGCGGTTCCGTTGAGGGAAGTAAAGACGGAGAACATTCTCCATTTCTTCAAAACGCATGTCATCTACCGGTTTGGAACCCCCAGAAGAATCATCTCTGATAATGGGCCAGCCTATCGAAGTCATAAAATTAGCCGTTTCGCACAGCAGCACAATATAGACTGGAGATATTCCTCAGTTTATAACCCGCGAGCTAACGGACTAGCTGAAGCCTTCAACAAGACCTTGACAAAGATCATAAAGAAAACAGTGTCACGAAATAAGAGAGATTGGCACGAAAGATTGCAAGAGGCTCTTTGGGCGTATCGGACTACGTTTAAAACGGCCACAAACACAACGCCATACGCGTTGGTATTTGGGACGGAAGCAGTACTCCCTCTCGAGATAGAATTACCCTCTCTACGAGTGGCAGTCCACTACGAACTGACAGACGAAGAAAATGCTCACCTTCGGTTTGAAGAGCTTGACGCCCTTGATGAAATCCGGCTTCTAGCACAACAAAATCTGGAAGCCTATAAAGCAAAAATGACGCGCTCGTATGAAAGATTGAGCCGCCCGAGGACATTCCGCCAAGGCGAACTTGTGCTAGTGGTCAAAAGGCCCATGATCCCCAATCGCGCCAAGCGAGGAAAATTCGAGCCAAACTATGAAGGTCCTTATATCATTGATAAAGTCTACCAAGGTGGGGCCTATCTACTCATGGACATGCACGGTGAAAGGCCTTTCAGGCCAATAAACGGACGCTTCCTAAAGAAATACTACGCTTAATAAGCCACAGCCCAGGTTAATGGTAGATGACGACGACTATGTCCGCTCGCTATCTTCCTAAGCTCAAGCTTTATAAGTAGTAGCCAACCCTCTCAACGGTGGACCGGAATGTCCTTAAACTAATAGCGGACCGAAACGTCCCTAAACTAATATCGGACCGAAACGTCCCTAAACTAATATCGGACCGAAACGTCCCTAAACTAATATCGGACCGAAACGTCCCTAAACTAATGTTGGACCACCACGTCCCTAAACTGGCGACGGACCACCACGTCCCTAAACTGGAATATGGACCACTACGTCTTTAAACTGGCGACGGATCGAAACGTCCCTAAACTAATTTTGGACCACTACGTCCCTAAACTGGCGACGGACCACCACGTCCCTAAACTGGAATATGGACCACTACGTCTTTAAACTGGCGACGGACCGAAACGTCCCTAAACTAATAATGGACCACCACATCCCTAAAACTGGCAATGGACCGCCACGTCCCTAAACTGGCACAATAGGGCCCAAACGCTCTTTTGTTGGATCTAAACGGTCCCGTCTAAGTTGATCTTAACCCCAAATACGGTTAACGTGTCCTTAGATATTCAAATAAACGATAATAAAAGCTTTTAAATAAAGGGCATCACATTCGAAATGTGGGGAACCTGACTTGGGGCGTTTAGGTTAAACCCTAATAAAAGCTTTTAAGGAATTAAATTCCCATTCTCTATTAAGTTATGATCAAGGGAATTAAATCCCCGCTGTTTCAACAGAACTAGGTTCTTAATTAGGGTTAAACCCTGTTTCTTTTTGTTCTGAAGGAATTAAATTCCCATAACACAGGATCAAGCCCTAGTTTTGTTTTAAAGGAATTTAATTCCTATAGTTCTGTGAGAATTAAATTCTCATGTTTCCATTCCCTCTCTATGTTTTGGATCTGCATGGCAGGATCTCAACCCATTGAGAATTAAATTCTCAACCTAAAGGGGAGATGTGCACTTTGCAGATCCTCCATCAAAGAGAGAAGAAATATGTTCTTCTGTTTTGTATATCAGAGTTAAACTCTTTTGAGAATTAAATTCTCCTTCTTTCAAAAAGCCTTCCCTTTCTTACCTAGGGTTTTCCTTCGCAGAAGCTCCAAATTCCTCAAAGTATCAAGGCTCTCTCCTTTTTCCTCCCTCTGCCTGTATATGTTTTTTGTATCCCTTGGCTCCTATTTATAGGAGAAGCAGCCGAGTCAATTAGTTTTTGACGAATCTTCCTTGAGATATTTGATTTGCATCCATTATTCGTTCTGGACCTTTGGATTATTAGGTGAATTTCATTCACCATTGGATTTCAAATCCAAGGATTCTCCTTTGTTATTTCGTTTAGATTTAAAGGGGAAATCTTTCCAAACCAGAGATTTTCCCATAGATAGATGATATTTAATCACCTCTGAATCTTTAATTCGATTGGTTCCAGATAGTCGCTTTCCTTTGGAAAGATTTGAATCTCCTTCAGAATTTAATTCTGTTAACAAAACGGGCTTTGAAGTCGGTCACGTGTGGGCACGTGACCCCCCTTGGAACGAGCCTTTTTCTTTCGTTCTGCGCTTTGTCTTTTGGTTGCTGCTTAACCGTCACGTGCCACCACGTGACCCCTGGTCACGTGTGAGCACGTGACTCTTGTCTGGACTCTTTTTCTTGGTTTAACTGGAGAACAATTCTGATATTTTGAGCGTCACGTGCCAACACGTGACCCCTGGTCACATGGGAGCACGTGACCTCTTTTGAAGCTTTTTCCTTGATTTGATCAGGGATCCGGTGTGCCTTTGACGCTTGCATTTAAATGTCACGTGTCGACACGTGACCCTGGTCACGTGGGAGCACGTGACTCTTTCTGAAGCCCCTTTTCTTCAATGTAGCCAGGAAACTGAACTTGCCTTGATGATGCGTTTAGGTGTCACGTGTCAACATGTGACCGCTGGTCACGTGTAAGCACGTGACCCTCTTCTGAAGCTTTTCCCAGAAGCTTTCCTGATTTTAAATCATGAAACAAATGCCCCCACAGCGTTGTTCTCACGTGTCTGCACGTGAGTGCAACGCTGTCACCTTTTGTGACCGTTGGATTCCTTTAGGGATTTGGGGAGATGAAGCGTTTCCATTGCCTTCTATAAATACCTCTGTCTCTTCATAGGAGCCTTCACTTTGCTCATCTTCTTCTTCTGAGAACTTCTTCCTTGAGAATTTAATTCTCGCTTTCAGAGCTTAGTTCTCTCTCTTGAAACAATCTTCAGAGTTTAACTCTGTTCGAAAAGAATCCTTTTTCTCAGGTAATGTTCTTGGACAACGATGGACCTTCACATTTCTCTGGATTTTAAATCCAAAACAAGGGTTTTTACCCCTTTTTCTTCATATTTTCCATAAGAACAAGAAACCGCTTAACCTTCAAATTGTAGCTCTCTTAGGGTTTAGATGATCTTTGGAGAGATGATGATGGCGGTTCAACTCCATGGAATTTAATTCCATCCAAAAATATTTCCTGGGAATTTAATTCCCTTTTCTTAATAAGGAATTTAATTCCAATGAAGGACTCGATTTCTTCACACGGAGGCTTCCTGGGGTCTCTTGGCCCGAGGTTGTTCTTCTGCAATTAATGAAATAGGGGTTTTGTAATGATGTCTTCTGTGGGAATTTAATTCCTTTGATTTTGCTGGATTCACTGTAGAGCCCGAGACAGCTCCTGTTGGGGGAGAATGTGCATGGTCATCATTCTTTATTAAATGAGGATATTCCCTTTGTTTTATTGTAACGATTTGGCCTTATTATTAATGAGCCGTCATCCGGATTCTGTGGGGCCCATATGTTTTGTAGCTAATGGTCCCAGAAAACTCTGCTGTTGCTTTCTTTAACTAGTCTTCATGCTCATGCATGAATATATATCGCTGACTTTTCTTTTAACGGTCTTCCTTTATTGGATTTCAGGTGCGATGGCTTCTGTTCCACGCTTTCCCTTTTCTCGCTCGGAGGCTGATTTTCCTCAGTCACCATCTGATGAGGAAGCGATGGCGATGATTCGGGCCCATGACCCGAACTGCACCAACCTTCTTCAATGGGGATCTTGGTATAGTCAGATTATTCAGGGTCGCCGGAGTTTTCTTTCCGCGGTGCCAACGGAGCCCACTTTCCCCTTTTTACCGATGGATCCTCCGAGGACAGTTTTTGCTGTGGAAATGCCCAACTGGACTCCAACAGGGAGGCTGGAGCCTTCGACGACCGGCATTCCGAACCATCCGATCCCGGCCATAGACATCTTGGGACGGCGTATCTGCCAGGGTGAGGCCCACCCGTGGGGGCAAATTTATAAGATAGGGCTCACTCCTAGGCATCCTACGGGCTACCTTCTCTGGGCTCGCTACATCCTTTCTGCCCATCGGGCGCGGTTGCAGAAAGTCGGGCTTTATCAGGCCATATACGCGTCACTATTCCATTACAAGTCCCCGCATGTCTGGTGGGTCAAGGCATTTTTGAACCAATGGAATCTTCCCACTAATACTTTCATTCTAGGAGATCGCGAGGTCTCGATTTCTCTGGCCGAATTTTATGATATCTCGGGGTTGCCGATAAGGGGTAATCTGTATGAGGAGTTATTGCCTTCTGACGAGTACGTTTTTGAACCCGAGCCCGCCCCGGTTGACGTCCTGTCTGCTGAGAACGCCGTTCGTCATAAACGCCCCAGTTTAATCAAGGCGCTAGGCATCTTCGACCGATTATTCACCGAATCCGAAGAGCAGGGCGTTACTTTCAAGAGCTTCATTGCTCGTTTCCTTCGTGAGGACGCCTTATCGAAGACAGCCCCGAAGTTTGCCAACATTGAGGACCCCTTTGGGTTCGGTCCGAAGAAGCTGCCGACCACTGAATCAGATCTTCCTCAGTACTACATCCCTATTATATCACCGATATCTTTTGAATCCATTGCTGTCCCCGGCATGGACGAGGAGACGTTCTTTGTGGGGTTTGTTAGTGTTTGGCTCAGCTGGTTTGTTATCCCCATGCATCGCCGCTTCATGAGAGCCTCAGTCATCTACCCGGCCCATCGTATTGCTGAGGGGACGCGGTTGGCCATTGGCATCCCGGCCTTGGCGCACCTCTATCATGGATTGGGCACCGCAGCTAATACCTCTACACCCGGCGTGGACGTGGTGAACTTTTCGCTTCACTATTTCACGTCCTGGGTCGAAATGCACGTGCTGGGGGCTTTCGCTATGCATCAGAGGCC
Organism: Agapanthus africanus; assembly: GCA_030015575.1. Classification (NCBI taxonomy): domain Eukaryota; kingdom Viridiplantae; phylum Streptophyta; class Magnoliopsida; order Asparagales; family Amaryllidaceae; genus Agapanthus; species Agapanthus africanus. Next base: position 999,544,855 of record CM057337.1, read on the forward strand.
CGCCTTTTACGACGCCTATCCCTTCCCGCGACTCATGCGACTGGTGGGTGCTTCTGCTGCTGACCCGACTCAATTCGGGGCTATTCGGGTGTTGATTTCTCGTCATGCCACTGCCGGCGGGTTGGTTTTCAGTGATCGAGTCTTGTCTACTCCTTCGGGTCCCGTTCAACAACTCTGGGACCAGTCGAAAGACAACGCACCCTCTTTGAAGCCCCGGGAGGCCGCGCATTTGTATACAATTAGACCGGGCTACTTGGTGTTTCGCCAGGACAGTGCAGCCCTTTTTATGCGGTACAATCCGCATCGATTCGCCCGGCAGCTCGGATACGACCAGGGTGTTCCTTTCGAGGCTTTTATAGTCGCCCCAATCCCTTCGCTTGATGCTGTTCGCGATGCCGCTCATCATTTCATGAGGCTGAACACCGGCTCCCGTTTCATGGTCCCTGAAGCCGAGTACATGCCTCGATGTGTGGGTGCTTTTACGGGCTGGTATCTTCATCGGATCAGCCCAATTATTCTTGAAGAAAGAAGGGTGCTTCTTGGTCATGACGCCCCTCCTCAGGTTTCGGGAGCTGAGCTACGACCGAGGGTTCCAGTCCGCTTTCCTTTGAGGGAGATTGGCACCGCGCTCATTCCGGGAGAGTCCGGGGTAGACCTTACTCCAATAGCTGGTATGCCCTTAGGTTCTCGATCGAGGGGTAAACGGGCCCCGGTGGTAGCACCCCTGCCGGCGGCGGCACCGCCCCCTGTAGCATCGACGATGGCGATTTCGTCTTCGGTTGTGGCGCCGAGCGAGAGTAACAGGGATGAGGGCGCTGAGGGCGATGTGGGCCAACGCCGCCCTAAGTCTTCGCGAGGGAGGAAGCGGTCATCCTCAGCGACCGGCTCTGGGTCTAAACGGCGGAGGAAAGCGGCCACCACCCTGCTTGATTCTGTGGTGGAGTCTAAGCCTATCCTTTAAGACGAACCATTGGCCTTGCAAGAGTCAGCCGCTGGACTTCTCTTCCCGAGTTCGGCTGATGAGGAGGCTGCACAGTTGGCTGAGGCCATACGGCGTTCAAAAGACGCGTCCCATAACGCCAAGGTTCCGAAGAAGTCTTATCCCGCTGTAATTTTTTATGAAGACCCTTCGTGGATTCGGCGGCGATTTATCGGCCCTTTGGAGGAATGGGGGGAAAGGGCTTTGAAGCAGGCCGCTTCAGAAGACGCCGCTGATGCACTTTCTTTATGGACTGGCGGTCATGAATCTACCCTTAAACCCCGGAGAGCTCACCTCCTTGAGAAGGAGAAGCGGCTTGAAGAAGCCATATTGAGGGCTTCTTTGCGTATAGGTACGTTGTGCTTCTTTTGTAGTCTTTCCGATTATTTATGCTCGTGGGTATGTATCATTATTCTTATTTGAATCGTGCAGAATCTTCGACGCTGGGGGAGCTCCCAACTGGCCCATTAAAGCTAAAGCCCGCCGAAATTCTCAATGAAGCTTTGCTGGATGTGGAGGGGGCTGATGAGGCTGCTCCTCTCATGATAGAACCTCCAGCGGCGGTTCTTGATCAGGGAGTGCTTGCCCCTTTGGGGGAGGCTCCCTTGGAGGCCGCCGCCCCAATGACTCTTACTGAGGGCGGCCCAAAGGCTGGAAGCGAGGTAGTCGGGACTACTCTCCCTTTGTTGGAGCCTGAGGTCACGGCGGAGACCGTTGAAGCTGCTATCCCCCCGGCTCAGAATGGGAGGAGTGTTGAAGGTATCCCTCTGCGTTTTAATTTAGCAACCCCTTCATAGTCTGAACTCTTTTATCTTTCCCAGAATTGCGCGGCTTGGCGGCCACGATCGCGGATCTGTCGCCTCGCCAGTCATTTCAGCGTTTATTGGAGATGGCAGCTCCGCAGGCGATCTCCCCTCAGCGTATTGTCCTTTCCTCTGGGCAAGGTTAGTGTCATTCACCATTTTTTGTTACCATAGCATTGTTACTATTTTGCGAAATGACGTTGATGTCTCTTATAGTTTTGGAAGCCGACGATGAGGTCGAGGTCGTTGAAGGGCCAGGGGAACCTTCAGCTCCTACTTGCATGACTGTCGGTGAGTGACATTTTATTATAGTCCCGTTCATTCTGCGTTTTAAAAGTTTTACTAACATTTGCCAAATTTGAACAGCCCTGCCAGTCTCCATGGCTTTGGAATCGCGCATTGTGATGCCGCCCGGCCCCTACGCTTTGCGGGCTTCAGAACGCTTGGCCCAATTGAGCCTTGTCTCCCTATCTTCTTTTGTCGAGGAGCTCCGTGCTGGTAGTGCGACCACAGCCGAAGCGTTTGCCGCTGAAGCTAACGGCTCCCTCCCTTTTCTCGCCACCTATCATAGCGAGGAGGTGGTGCGGGTCTGGGTGGAGTTCTGTAGAAGGTGGAGGCTTGTTTGTACGCTCTCGAATGTTCTCGCCTTTCCTCGGAAGCCGTAGCTGCAAAAGCAGAGTTACGAGGTCTGATAGCACGATGTGCGGCCAACATGACGTCATGCGAGAAGAGGCTTGGCCGCAGGTTCTCGGAGAGGGAGCTAGCCTCCAAGGCGCTGGGTGAGCTTCAATCCAATCTCACAGCCAAAGCCAACAAAGCGTATGAACTCTGGCGGGTGCTTCAGGAGTCTATCAAGGAGGTGGTGGCTCTCGATAAAGCCGCCACGTTTACCCGCGAGAGGGTTGAGGCTCATAAGGCCACTGAGAAAGAGCTTGAAGCCCGGCTTGCTTCATATCAGGCCCAACAAGCTCAGGCGGAGGCTCACCTTCTGGAGATCTTGCGCCATGAAGCCGTGGCTCAGCAACAGAACGATGAGCTGGTGAAATTATTGCACCGCCCGCCGGCTTGAGGACTTGTAGCTTTTCTCCTTTTTTTTGTACATACTCATGGATAAGAGTATCTTTCTTTTTGTTTCTTTCATGACTTGTATTTTGTATCCATTTTGGCTTATGAATAAAAGATACAATTTTCCTCTCGATGGTGTGTACCCTTTTTATTGAATGTATTCTGCGGATATTCTATCTTGATCTCCTTGCAGGACAGCGATGGCTCAGGATTCAGGGTTAAGATCTGCTTTCTAAGGCTTTTGTATCTTATGAGCCACGAGGGTCTCATAAAGAGTTTTTCTCCCTACAGGTCGAGAGGATCCCATAGGTGTAAGTTCTTCTTAGCGATCGTGAGGATTTTAAGCGGGTTTTCCCTTGAGAGTCGTAAGGATCTCACAAGGGAGTTTTTTTCTTCCTTACAGGTCGTGAGGACCTGCAAGTGCTGGATGTGGTCACCCTTATCCGTGTTTCACGGGTTAGAGGCTACTCCAGGTATCGTAGTTTAAAGACGTCGCGGTCAAGGTTAAGGACCTCATAGTCCGTGGATTTAGGGACTCCACCGTCCGCTGTTAGTTTTAAGACATCACGGTCAAGGTTAAGGACCTCATAGTCCATGGATTTAGGGACTCCACCGTCCGCTGTTAGTTTTAAGACATCACGGTCAAGGTTAAGGACCTCATAGTCCGTGGATTTAGGGACTCCACCGTCCGCTGTTAGTTTTAAGACATCACGGTCAAGGTTAAGGACCTCATAGTCCGTGGATTTAGGGACTCCACAGTCCGATGTTCGTTTTAAGACATCGCGGTCAAGGTTAAGGACCTCATAGTCCGTGGATTTAGGGACTCCACAGTCCGGTGTTTGGTTGCAGGGACCCGTCACCTCTTTGAAGACGTTGAGGAATTACAACGCCAGGTATCAAAGGAGTGAAGAGATGTACCCTTAAACCAAGGAAGAATCCGTAGGGAATCGGGGTGGTTGATCGTTAGTTTTAAGACATCACGGTTGAGGTTAAGGATGTCATAGTCCGTGGATTTTAAGGACTCCACAGTCCGGTATTTGCTCTGGATGCTTCACACGGGTTCACTGCCGTGCTTGGCGAGGACCAGGCTCCGCTCTGGATGCTTCACATGGGTTCACTGCCGTGCTCTGCGAGGACCACAATCCGCTCTGGACGTTTTCCACGGGGTCAAAGAGTGACATTATTCGCGTTCCACGTAACCAGGAATTTTGCACTAGATGCTTCACACGGGTTCACTGCCGTGCTCGGCGAGGACTAGGCTCCGCTCTGGATGCTTCACACGGGTTCACTGCCGTGCTCTGCGAGGACCAGGATCCGCTCTGGACGTTTTCCACGGGGTCAAAGAGTGACATTATCCGCGTTCCACGTAACCAGGAATTTTGCACTAGATGCTTCACACGGGTTCACTGCCGTGCTCGGCGAGGACTAGGCTCCACTCTGGATGCTTCACACGGGTTCACTGCCGTGCTCTGCGAGGACCAGGATCCGCTCTGGACGTTTTCCACGGGGTCAAAGAGTGAAATTATCCGCGTTCCACGTAACCAGGAATTTTGCACTAGATGCTTCACACGGGTTCACTGCCGTGCTCGGCGAGGACTAGGCTCCGCTATGGATGCTTCACACGGGTTCACTGCCGTGCTCTGCGAGGACCAGGATTCGCTTTGGACGTTTTCCACGGGGTCAAAGAGTGACATTATCCGCGTTCCACGTAACCAGGAATTTTGCACTAGATGCTTCACACGGGTTCACTGCCGTGCTCGGCGAGGACTAGGCTCCGCTCTGGATGCTTCACATGGGTTCACTGTCGTGCTCTGTGAGGACCGGGATCCGCTCTGGACGTTTTCCACGGGGTCAAAGAGTGACGTTATCCGCGTTCCACGTAACCAGGAATTTTGCACTAGATGCTTCACACGGGTTCACTGCCGTGCTCAGCGAGGACTAGGCTCCGCTCTGGATGCTTCACACGGGTTCACTGCCGTGCTCTGCGAGGACCAGGATCCGCTCTGGACGTTTTCCACGGGGTCAAAGAGTGACGTTATCCGCGTTCCACGTAACCAGGAATTTTGCACTAGATGCTTCACACGGGTTCACTGCCGTGCTCGGCGAGGACTAGGCTCCGCTCTGGATGCTTCACACGGGTTCACTGCCGTGCTCTGCGAGGACCAGGATCCGCTCTGGACGTTTTCCACGGGGTCAAAGAGTGACATTATCCGCGTTCCACGTAACCAGGAATTTTGCACTAGATGCTTCACACGGGTTCACTGCCGTGCTCGGCGAGGACTAGGCTCCGCTCTGGATGCTTCACACGGGTTCACTGCCGTGCTCTGCGAGGACCAGGATCCGCTCTGGACGTTTTCCACGGGGTCAAAGAGTGACGTTATCAGCGTTTCACGTAACCAGGAATTTGCTGATTGTATCCGCATTTCACGAAATGGAGGTTTGACTCTCGGTGATATGTATATCGCTGAGCCATGGAACTGGGGGGGTCGCCGCTGTTCCGTTTCACTTGCTATTGTGTCTGCTGCCATGAGACGAACGACGAGATGATCTCTAGGCTATCTGTGAACCGTCGAGATTTGGCTTCTCCTTATGATGAAACCTGGGGAAGGAGTATGATCCCTTCTTTGTTTGCGCCCCTGGATTGTATACAGGGGTAGATGTAACATCACCTGTAGGGCGAGGATTTCACTTTTATTTTATTTCTTTTTCCGCGATGCTCTATCATTTCAGCTTTTATATCGCGAAGGTCGCGATTGCCCCATCATTTCGGCTATTTTTCGCGGTGCCCAATCATTTCGGCTATTTATTTATTTTCTGCTCGCTGCTTTTTATTGCGAGTTGCCCCATCATTTCGGCTATTTTTCATGCCTTCATTTTTACTTGCTGCTTTTTATTGCAAGTTGCCCCATCATTTCGGCTATTTTGTAGGCATGTGTGGCTTGCTAGCTTTTTCACTGCAAGCCTGGATTTTAGGCACCGATTTCGGCATCAGCACCGCTACAACTGGAATGTTGCCAGGAGCGAATCATCATTTGCCTTTGTCGATGATGAACAAAGGTGGCTCAGCAAACAGGGTTAAGGGTCCTGTCGACCAAGGCTTTTGACTTCATGAGCCGTAAGGGTCTCACAAAGGTATTTCTCCCTACAAGTCGTGAGGATCTTGCAGGTGTATTTTCTCCTTAGGGATCGTGAGGATTCCTAAGTGTGTGCTCCTCTGTAAGTCGTAAGGATCCTACAAGAGGGCTTTCTCCTTATGGATCGAGAGGACCTACAAGGGTTGGGCTTTGCTGGGGAAATGTTTATTCGCGCCCGTGGATTGTATACAAGGGTCAGTATTGAGTCCCTTGTAGGGCAATATCGAAGGTTGTGGAGGATTTGCTTAAGAACAGGTTTAGGTTTCTGTAACTTAAGACTTTCAAATCTTATGAGCCGTGAGGGTCCCATAAGAGAGTTCTCCTTACGAGTCGTGAGGATCTCGTAAGTGTATTTTCTCCTTAGGAATCGTGAGGATCCCTAAGTGTGTTGCTCCTTTGTGAGTCGTAAGGATCTCACGCAGGTGGTTTCTCCTTACAAGGTCGAGAGAACCCTACAAGTGTCTTTTAACGAGGTTGCGCCCTTTCGGGTTTTCACAAACACTCGCCGGTAGTCCTGCTGTTTTTACTCACGGAGCCCTTTCGGGTTTTCATCCGTGCCCATTTTGCTTATGGACACACCGTTTTTTATTCTTTTTCTCTCTTTTTTTTTATCTCGTCAGCCTAAGGATGCTGCGGTAGTAGTTTAGGGACGTTTCGGTCCGTCGTTAGTTTAAAGACATTTCGGTCCATCGTTAGTTTAAGGACGTTTCGGTCCTCGTCGTTAGTTTAAGGACGTTTCGGTCCGTCGTTAGTTTAAGGACGTTTCGGTCCGTCGTTAGTTTAAGGACGTTTCGGTCCGTCGTTAGTTTTAAGGACGTTTCGGTCCATCGTTATGGGAAGGCCGGCTGCTGCTTGTAAAGTTTGAGCTTAGGAAGATAGCGAGCGGACATAGTCGTCGTCATCTATCATTGACCCAGGCTGTGGCTCATTAAGCATAGTATTTCTTTAAGAAGCGGCCGTTTATTGGCCTGAAAGGCCTTTCACCGTGCATGTCCATGAGTAGATAGGCTCCTCCCTGGTAGACCTTGTCTATGATGTAAGGGCATTCGTAGTTTGGCTCAAATTTCCCCCGCTTGGCACGATTGGGGATCATAGTTCTTTTGACCACTAGCACGAGTTCGCCTTGGCGGAATGTCCTCGGCCTGGTCAATCTTTCGTACGAGCGCGTCATCTTTGCTTTGTAGGCTTCTAGATGTTGTTGCGCTATGAGCCGGGTTTCGTTGAGGGCATCAAGCTCCTCAAGCCGAAGGTGGGCATTTTCTTCGTCCGTCAGCTCATGGTGGACTGCCACTCGTAGAGAGGATAACTCTATCTCGAGGGGGAGTACTGCTTCCGTCCCAAATGCCAACGCGTACGGCGTTGTGTTCATGGTCGTCTTGAATATAGTTCGATAAGCCTAAAGGGCTTCTTGCAGCCTCTCGTGCCAGTCTCTCTTATTCCGGGAAACGGTCTTTTTTATGATCTTCGTCAAGGTCTTATTGAAGGCCTCGGCCAGACCGTTAGCTCGTGGGTTGTAAACTGAAGAATATCTCCAGTCTATATTGTGCTGCTGCGCGAAGCGGCTAATCTTATAGCTTCTGTAGGCTGGCCCGTTATCGGAGATAATCCGCCGTGGGGTTCCAAACCGATAGATGACGTGCGTCTTGAAGAAATGGAGGATATTCTCCGTCTTCACTTCCCTCAGTGGTACTGCTTCTGCCCATTTGGAGAAGTAATCAGTTGTCGCCAGGATAAAACGATGTCCCCGGGATGATGCTGGCTCGATGGGGCCGACTATGTCAGTCCCCCACATTTCGAATGGCCAACTAGCCACCGTTGGATGCAGTGGATTCGGATGTTGGTGGATGAAGTCTCCATGAATCTGGCACGCGTGGCATTGCTTCGCATACTCAAGGCAGTCCTGGATCATCGTGGGCCAGTAGTAACCCATCCGTTTAATTTTTAACTTCATCTTTGGGCCTGCTTGGTGAGAACCGCAAAGTCCGTCGTGAACTTCCTGAATGACTCTTTCTGCTTCGTCAGGTCCTAAGCATCTCAGCCATAGAGAATCAAACGATCTCTTGTATAGGGTATCGTAGACGAAAGCGAAAGATAGAGCTCGTTTCATGAGCTGATGTTTTGAGGACGCTTCTTTGGGCATTCGGTGGGACTTAAAGTAGTCTATGAAGACTTCCCTCCAGTCCTCGGCCTTCTCATGGTCTTTTATTTGTAGGGTCGTCTGCTCAGTCGCTCCCTTTTCTTTAGATAATTCCGGAGGTATTTCTGCCGGGGCAAGCACTCAACGGCTTTGTACCACGATTCTTACATCATCGAGGTTTTCGTCCGCCAGTTCTTTAGCAAGTTTGGCCAACGCGTCTGCTTTGTTGTTTTCCGCGCGCGGTATGTTCTCCAAAGTATATGAGGGAATTTGGGTCAATAGTTGTTGCACCTTTTCGCCGTACTTCACCAACTCCGGCTTGCACGTTTGGTAGTCACCATTTACTTGACTAACGACCAGTTGAGAATCCCCGTATATAAGGAGGTCTTCAATTCCCATGTCGATGGCGATCTCGAGGCCTGCTATCAGAGCCTCGTATTCAGCTTCATTGTTTGTCCTCGGCTCTGTTAAGGAGAAGGCGAAGCGCATTATCCCTCCTTGTGGAGTTGCAAAGATGAGGCCTATCCCCGATTTGATCATTGGGATACCTTGTTTCTGTTTCTTTATGGAGGACGCTCCATCGAAATAGAGTTCCCATCGGGTGCTACCGCCGCCAATCGCATCAAATGCATGCTCGTCCGGCAAATCACAGTTCAGAGGAGAATCGGCCGGTATCGGGTGCTCAGCGAGGAAATCGGCAATGGCCTGGCCTTTCACTGCCTTGAGAGGTTGATACGTTATCGAGAACTCCATCAAGAGCAGGGCCCATTTAGCGAGTCGTCCCGTCAATATGGCTTTTGACATCAAGTATTTAAGGGGGTCCACTTTTGAAATAAGACGGACTTCATGCGCCAACGCATAGTGCCTGAGCTTTGTTATCGCGAAGATTAGTGCCAAGCAATATTTTTCAATGGGAGAGTAGTTGCTTTCTGCCCCCAGTAGAACTCGACTTAAGTAGTAGAGTGCTCTCTCTTTTCCCTGATCGTTCTCTTGCGCCCATAATGCGCCCAAGGAACCTTCGAGGGCGGTTGTATAAAGAATGAGGGGTTTTCCCTTGACCGGCGCGGCCAACACCGGAGGGTTCTACAGGTACTGCTTGATCTCGTCTAGTGCACCTTGGCATTTGTGATCCCAACACCGGAGGGTTCTGCAGGTACTGCTTGATCTCGTCTAGTGCACCTTGGCATTTCCATGATCGCTTTAATCTTTAACGGATCTATCTCGATACCTCGGTGTCGAACGATGAATCCCAGGAATTTGCCCGAGGAGACTCCAAACGCGCATTTGAGGGGATTCATTTTCAAATTATATTGCCGAAGGCGTTGAAATACAGTCTCCAGATGGTTTAAATGCTCTTCGTATGACATGCTCTTTACTACAAGGTCATCGATATAGCACTCGACGATGTCATGTATGAGGTCGTCGAAGATCTTTGTCATGGCCCTTTGATAGGTAGCGCCAGCGTTCTTTAGACCAAAGGGCATAACCCTGTAGCAGAATATACCCAAAGGGGTCCGGAAAGCAGTGTGCTTCTGGTCTTCGGGATGCATCTTTATCTGATTGTATCCTGACGAACCGTCCATAAAGGAGAAAACCTCGTGAGTGGACGTGTTATCTATCATTAGCTCGGTTACTGGTACTGGGAAATCATCCTTTGGACAGGCTTTATTGAGATCCCTGAAATCCACGCATATGCGTACCGTCCCATTCTTCTTCATTACCGGGACGATATTGGCGATCCAATCGGGATATTGGACTTCTTGGATAAATCCAGAATCGATCAGCTTCTTGACTTCGGCGTTGATGCTCATCTCAAGCTCGAGTCGCATCCTTCTTGGCGCCTGCTTGACTGGCTTGATATCTGGGGATATTGCTAATTTATGCACAGCAATCTCCGGATCTAATCCTGGCATCTCGGAGTAGTTCCATGCGAAGCAGTCTTTATGCCGTAGAAGCACGTTCTTTAACGCGACCACCCTTTCTTCAGAGAGTAGCTCGCTGACAAATGTCGGTCGCGGGTCATCTGCCGATCCCAACTCAATCTTCCTGAGGTTATCTGCAGTAGTATGTATACCATCTTCCAGTTCTTTCGGAGCGGGCGGAAATTCTGAGATCACCTCATCATTGTTGTTCTCAAAGTACTGGGGAAGGTCATCTATGTTCTCGCGCTCTTCTTTTAATATCGTAGTCGCATAACAGGTGAGAATCCGCTCCCAGGACTGAGGTGGATCCGGTTCTGCTCTTGCGGCCTTGGGTTCATGCTTTTGTGGCGGCGTTACCCTCCAGCCGTTGGATAAAGCGAATCTGCCCCGTTGGTACTGGTCCTCGACCCAGTTCTTGAAGGTGAAGCAGTCTTCGGTAGGATGTCCTATGGCTCGGTGATAAGAGCAATAGCTCAAACGAGAAGCCTTGTTAGCTTGCTCAGGGTGTCTAGACTCTGGAAGCGCGATCATTTGATGTTTTAAGGCGAGCTTGAGTAACCTCTCCATCTTGTCTGGGGGGAAGGAGTACGCTCGACTCATCTTCTCCATGAGGGGCGAATCGAGCCGTGCAGTACCCGATCACGTAACCCTCTAATCCTGCGTCGTTGTTGTCGGCTCCTCTTTCCGCTTCTTAATTTATTTCCATCTCCGCATCGGGCCTTTCGTACAACGGGTTGACAAAGATAAGCATCTTTGTCTTTTGCAGCCTGTTGAAATAGACGTTGCGTTCTGGCCTTCTCGTAGATGGCCATCTCGCGGTTGTGGTCTTCCTGAGCTTTCTGACCCATTTTCCTGATAAGCTTGTCCGTTCGTTCTTCAAACGATTTGCTTCCAGCGCGTCGATTTGCTTCTGCAAGTTCGTGTGCTCGTTTCCAAGCTTCACGGGCTTCTTGGATTTCTTCTTTTGCTTCGAAGATTTTGACGGCTGGGCGTGAGTATTTGGGTCCTCATCGCGAGTCTTCGTAGTTGGGCGGGGCTTCAACATCCCTTCGATAATTTGAGGTTCAAGAGGGTCCTCCCATCCGATCGCAGGGCACGCATGAAGGTCTTTCAGCATTCTTTTGGTTTTAGTTGATAGCACGACCTCCCATGGAGCTTCTTCAATAAAGGAGCAGGTTGCCCCCGGTGTATCTGCTTTCTTAGGAGTATGCGGCTGTGGTGGGTTCACCTTCCACTTTTCGGATAGTACAAATTTCCCCTGGAGGTATTGATCTTCAATCCATCCTTTGAAAACGAAGCAATCCTCAATCGAATGGCTTACCGTTTGATGGTAAGGACAATAGTTGTGGTTATTCACCTCAATGGGTTGTGGCGGTCGTCTTGGATTTGGCAAGTTTATAAGTCTGTTGCGTACTGCCAGCTCGAATAACCGTTTCGTCTTGTCCCGTGGGAACGAGTAGGGACGTTTCATCTTCTCATTATAATACCGGCGTCTTTCTTCCAGTTGATCTGCCGGTTTCGGGGCGTTAGGTTGCTGCTGGGCATTCGCGACGAAGGTTGCCCTTCCTTTACCCTTGTCATTCCGAGGTTCCGACTTCGGGGGAGGTGGTCTATGACCCATCTGGTCCATCTGAGCCAACTTGTCGATTAAAGCCTGGAATGTGGTTGGCTTAAAGAACATCATAAACTGGGAGATAGTTGCATGGGGGTCTAGGGTTCCCACGAACATGCCCACTGCGGGTGCTTCCTCAATGCGTTGCTCGCATCTCGACCACAAATTCCGCCAGCGTATAGCATACTGGACCCAGGTTTCGCCTGGTTTTATCCTGGCGTTAATCAATGCAGTTATTGGAGTGCGTTCGTTGGCACTTGCGAATCGCTGAGTGAACAACAGCTCCATTTCAGCGAACGTTTTGATGGAATCGTTCGGGAGTTCCGAATACCATTCGAACGCTGTTTCTGATAAGCTGCCTACGAACTGGCGGAGCAACAGTTTATCATCACCGCCGGTGTTACTGCAGAGGGCCCGGAACTGGGCGACATGCTGATGGGGGTTGCCGGTCCCCTTATACACGTGGAATTTTGGTATCGTATAGCCTTGCGGGTATTTGATTTGGTCGTACCAGCTCGGATACGGCCGCCCCGTTTTTACGATTTGACCAGCTGCCTCAGTCGCATGATGAACCCGGATTTGCTGGGCTATGTAGTCAACCAAGTCAGCCTTAGAGATTGCCTCCTCCTTGGCCGTTGAGAGGGCTGGTGGTGGATTTGACGTTTCTCCTCGGTCGTCTTCAAGAACGATTGGGGGATCCTCGGCGGGTAAGTCTTGCTGGATCATCATGCCTATCATATCTTGGAAGAGAAGGCCCATACGTTGTATGTTGGCCGCTTGTTCAGCAGCCTCTTTGTCATTTTTCTCCAGTATCCGGCGAAGGAATTCAGCATCGGTTTCTTCCTCCTGGCGTGCGTCTGAGGACGTTTCTGGGCTTTCTTCTGGCCCGGTAAGTGCGGCCATAGCATTCATCATTTCCTGAAGCTTTTGTTGCTGCTCCTGGGCTTTCGTCACGGATCGGGTAAGCGGTCGGTGGCCTGTAGAAGTGCGGCTTTCCTCCTTTCCAGAGGCCATGTAAACAGTGTGCACCACCATGCCCCCAGACTTCGGGCGTCTGGGCTCAGTGCTTTTAGCCGTCGTTGCACGCTGGGGGGTCTTCCCTGTCCTCCTCCTTTTATGAGCCATGGAGGTTGAGGGGGCCGTTGAGGTGGGCGTCCAGACAGCTTTTCGGGTTTTAGCCTGTGACCAGCCTCCGGTTGGATTTTCAGCTTCTTGTGCTGGCGGGAGAAGTTTGGATCGATGATCGAGTCTCGGGCCTGCCGCCAAACCTTATAGATTTTGGAAGACAGCCGTTGAGGGGATCGGGGCTGTTCTGATTTTATTTCCACAACCTTTTTTGATGGGGGAGGAGACCTCTTCAGCACTGCAGTAGGAGAATTCCTCCGCACCTTATTTAGCATCTCGAAGCTGTTCCCAGTTGGAACAGCAGCATTAACTTCTGCCATCGGGGTTGTTGGAGTTAGCCCGGAGGGGGAGTTGCCCCCAGCCTTCCTTACTCGGCGCCAATGGCGACGTCGAGCGTGTCGAGCGGACGGTATGGGGTCAGCGGTAAGAATGGTTTCGTCTTGCCCCCTGTGTGGGTGGGGGTTCGCTGTTGGTGCTAGCCTGTCAAAGACCGATGTCTTTTGGGTAGCAGGAGCGGGAGCTGAAGCCGTCGACCTTGTGAAGACCGATTTTGTGGCCGGAGAAGACGCCTTGACGATTTCGGGGGCAGGAGCGGCCACTTTCTTAGAAGCAGCCTTCTGAGATTGTAGGCCCCATGACGAGTTTGCAGGATTTATGGCCTAATCTAGAGAAGACCGAGGCGTTGACGTTGGGCGACTCGTTGAAAAGAGCCGCGGCAGGGGTAAGACGATCAAAGACCGATTTCTTGAGAGCTTCCTTTGTCAGCACCGGCGCCGCGAAGCTTGTTGGTGGGAGTATAGTCCCAAAGAACAATCCGGTAGTGGCCTGAGTCACCTGGTCCACCGGCATTGTGAATAACGAAGCAGCTTGGGGTCCGTAGGCTATACCTCCTGGCGAGGCAAAGCGTTGGTCGCAATTGCAGTCTGAGCAGTTGGAGGATTTCGCAGAAGTAGAAGCCATCGATCCTTTGCTTTCTGCAATAAGCAAGATGCCAATTCTTAGTATCTTGAAACCCAAGGGCAACTATTAGCGAACCGCGATTGGTTCGTGAATCACGACACACGAAGTGTGGAGTGGAAAGAGGAAAAGGTCCCACCGGGCGTGCCAGAATCTGTTCCCCTCCGAACAGCGGCCGGGACGCGAGGCGTCCGTGCCTGATATTCGGGACAGATGCTAATTGGTGCTATCCGTCCACCTCTCCGAAGATGCCAAGTTGATTCATGACACCGTGTATCGGAGGTTTAAACGGATGCGTCCGATGTAGCAGACTTCGTCAGATTCCCCCTCGCTTGAGGTGTTTTTTTTTATTGTGGGGACGCTCTTCCCTGCAGGCGCAAGCTCCTGCAGTTAATTACGCTACCGTATCGCGGTAACAACTTTCTCCTTCTCCAGCCGGTCACTTCGCGTCGTGGGTGTTTATTTCGTGTTTTATTGCCCGTGGATTGTTTACGGAGACTGAGTTATGTCGTCGCCCGTAGGGCGTGGACTAGTCCAAATCCGTGTTTATCTTAGATTTGGGTTTGGCGGTTTGGTTTGAGGATACGTCAGCCATACTTGAAGCTAAGATCAACTCAAACGTTTGTTAAGGATACGTTAGTCTAACGTTGAGACTAAGATCAACTTAACGGGATTGTTTAGATCCGACAAAGGAGTGTTTTAGGCTCCATTGTTCCAGTTTAGGGACATAGTGGTCCATCGTATATGTGGCCGTCGGGACCCGTCACCTCTCTGACGACGTTGAGGGATTACAACGACGGGTGTCAGAGGAGTTCAGAGATGTACCCTCGAGCCAGAGTTAATTGGGGGGATTCATAGTCCAGTCTGTTTGAAGGTTTAAGGATACGTTAGCCATCTTTGAGGCTAAGATCAACTTAAACGGGACCGTTTAGATCCGACAAAAGAGCATACGGGGCTCTATTGTTCTAGTTTAAGGACATTGCGGTCCATGGGTAGTTTAAGGACGTTGCGGTCCATGGGTAGTTTAAGGACATTGCGGTCCATGGGTAGTTTAAGGACGTTGCGGTCCATAGGTAGTTTAAGGACATTGCGGTCCATGGGTAGTTTAAGGACGTTGCGGTCCTTGGGTAGTTTAAGGACGTTGCGGTCCATTGTTAGTTTTAAGACATCTCGGTCGAGGTTAAAGACGTCATAGTCCATGGGTTTAAGGACTCCACAGTCCGGTATGTGCTCTGGATGCTTCACACGGGTTCACTGCCGTGCTAGGCGAGGACCAGGCTCCGCTCTGGACGTTTTCCACGGGGTCAAAGAGTGACATTATCCGCGTTCGACGTAACCAGGAATTTTGCACTAGATGCTTCACACGGGTTCACTGCCGTGCTCGGCGAGGACTAGGCTCCGCTCTGGGCGTTTTCCGCGGGGTCAAAGAGTGACATTATCCACGTTCCACGTAACCAGGAATTTTTCATTAGACACGGGTTTAAGGACCCCACAGTCCATATCAATGTGTGGTCGTCGGGACCCGTCACCTCTTTGAAGACATTGAGGGATTACAATGCCAAGTATCAAAGGAGTGAAGAGATGTACCCTAGAACCGGAATGGCTTAAGTAGTCCTTGGCCCAATTTGGGATCAAGACCGATTAATTATGTTATGAGTCCATTAGCCCAGTTAATTACGAATTGAAGACTCATGGCCTAGCTTGGGCTAAGTCCGATCATGTCTGGAGTATTGGCTTCTTGTTGGTCCATTGAAGGAGAGGCTTTGCCTCTATCCATTTAGCCAATTGGGCCAAAGCCTAGTGTTAAACACTACAGAGCAATCAGTGTTGAACACTGGGAATGAGGTTGACGAGTTAGTGTTTAACACTAAAAGATAATTGGTGTTAAATACTAGCAACAAGGCTTTCAAATTATCATAAACACTAAAACAGATCAGTGTTGAACACTGGCAATGGAGATCTCAGATTAGTGTTAAATACTAAGGTAATCAGTGTTGAACACTGCGAATAAAGTTCTTTGATTAGTGTTGAACACTAAGGCCCAATAGTGTTTCAATACTGTATTCAAGAGTTCCAATTTAGTGTTAAACACTAAGGCAAGAGGGGTCACGTGGCAACACGTGAGAGCGCCCTCCCTTCATATATTCTGCTGAGATTATCGCATCACGTGCCCTCACGTGAAGGGCATTTAAATGCTTATATGTTAAAGCTTCTGCCGAGGGTCACGTGGGTCACGTGGGGTGCTGCCTCAAAGGGGTTTTCTGTAGATCTCTTGGGGGGTCACGTGGTGACACGTGACCCCGCCTCTATGTACGTTGTTTAGAGGATCTCTTAATCTTTTCCAGGAATTAAATTCCTCGTAGGGTTAAACCCTGACAGTAATTTCAGAGGAATTAAATTCCTACTTCCTTTTGAAGATTTATATTCTGAATAGAGTTAGACTCTGAATTTTCTGTGGGAATTAAATTCCTCATACATGTGAAGAACTAAATAGGGTTAAACCCTAATAAAAGCTTTTAAGGAATTAAATTCCCATTCTCTATTAAGTTATGATCAAGGGAATTAAATCCCCGCTGTTCCAACAGAACTAGGTTCTTAATTAGGGTTAAACCCTGTTTCTTTTTGTTCTGAAGGAATTAAATTCCCATAACACAGGGTCAAGCCCTAGTTTTGTTTTAAAGGAATTTAATTCCTATAGTTCTGTGAGAATTAAATTCTCATGTTTCCATTCCCTCTCTATGTTTTGGATCTGCATGGCGGATCTCAACCCATTGAGAATTAAATTCTCAACCTAAAGGGGAGATGTGCACTTTGCAGATCCTCCATCAAAGAGAGAAGAAATATGTTCTTCTGTTTTGTATATCAGAGTTAAACTCTTTTGAGAATTAAATTCTCCTTCTTTCAAAAAGCCTTCCCTTTCTTACCTAGGGTTTTCCTTCGCAGAAGCTCCAAATTCCTCAAAGTATCAAGGCTCTCTCCTTTTTCCTCCCTCTGCCTGTATATGTTTTTTGTATCCCTTGGCTCCTATTTATAGGAGAAGCAGCCGAGTCAATTAGTTTTTGACGAATCTTCCTTGAGATATTTGATTTGCATCCATTATTCGTTCTGGACCTTTGGATTATTAGGTGAATTTCATTCACCATTGGATTTCAAATCCAAGGATTCTCCTTTGTTATTTCGTTTAGATTTAAAGGGGAAATCTTTCCAAACCAGAGATTTTCCCATAGATAGATGATATTTAATCACCTCTGAATCTTTAATTCGATTGGTTCCAGATAGTCGCTTTCCTTTGGAAAGATTTGAATCTCCTTCAGAATTTAATTCTGTTAACAAAACGGGCTTTGAAGTCGGTCACGTGTGGCCACGTGACCCTTGGTCACGTGTGGGCACGTGACCCCCCTTGGAACGAGCCTTTTTCTTTCGTTCTGCGCTTTGTCTTTTGGTTGCTGCTTAACCGTCACGTGCCACCACGTGACCCCTGGTCACGTGTGAGCACGTGACCCTTGTCTGGACTCTTTTTCTTGGTTTAACTGGAGAACAATTCTGATGTTTTGAGCGTCACGTGCCAACACGTGACCCCTGGTCACGTGGGAGCACGTGACCTCTTTTGAAGCTTTTTCCTTGATTTGATCAGGGATCCGGTGTGCCTTTGACGCTTGCATTTAAATGTCACGTGTCGACACGTGACCCTGGTCACGTGGGAGCACGTGACTCTTTCTGAAGCCCCTTTTCTTCAATGTAGCCAGGAAACTGAACTTGCCTTGATGATGCGTTTAGGTGTCACGTGTCAACATGTGACCGCTGGTCACGTGTAAGCACGTGACCCTCTTCTGAAGCTTTTCCCAGAAGCTTTCCTGATTTTAAATCAGGAAACAAATGCCCCTACAGCGTTGTTCTCACGTGTCTGGACGTGAGTGCAACGCTGTCACCTTTTGTGACCGTTGGATTCCTTTAGGGATTTGGGGAGATGAAGCGTTTCCATTGCCTTCTATAAATACCTCTGTCTCTTCATAGGAGCCTTCACTTTGCTCATCTTCTTCTTCTGAGAACTTCTTCCTTGAGAATTTAATTCTCGCTTTCAGAGCTTAGTTCTCTGTCTTGAAACAATCTTCAGAGTTTAACTCTGTTCGAAAAGAATCCTTTTTCTCAGGTAATGTTCTTGGACAATTTTGGGATCGAATCCGTCGCCACAATCTTCTCCACAAACGTTGGACCCAAAACTTATTGATCTAGCTCCATTTCCAAACCGATTAAGGGCCAACCGACCTAACCCACAAATGGAGAAGATTGTGGAAATTTTTAAGCAAGTTAGCGTGAATATTCCTCTCCTAGATGCTATTCAACAAGTCCCATCTTATGCAAGAATCCTTAAAGACTTGTGCACTAGGAAGAGAAAAACTCAAGTGCTTAAAAAGGTTTTCATGACGAGTAATGTTAGCACAGCTTTTACCCAACAAATACCAAAGAAACGTAAGGACCCCGGCTGTCCTACAATCTCTATTTCTATTGGGGGTAAAAATATAAATCGTGCTTTACTCGATCTAGGCGCTAGCGTCAACTTGCTTCCTTATTCAGTATACGAGCAGTTAGGAATTGGAGAGTTAAAACCCGCCCATTGTACTCTCCAAATGGCTGATCGATCTATCACCAAATCTCGGGGCGAACTAGAGGATGTGTTAATTAAAGTCGGGGAATTCATATTTCCCGTGGACTTTATTGTTTTAGATACACAACCTGTAGCAAACCCATGCAATCAAATCCCGGTGATACTTGGTCGACCCTTCCTAGCAACTTCTAACGCTGTGATTAATTGTCGTAACGGTTCTATGAACTTATCCTTCGGGAAAATGACAATTGAGCTTAATATTTACAAGCTAGGAAGTCAGCCATCAGAACCTTCTGCTCATTTGCTGGATGTTTGTTCCATCCACGAGATAGCTTCCGAAAGCTGCATGGATGAGGAACTTTGCTTTGATGTTCTCGACAACACTAATGAGACATCGTTTGATCTTGCACCACTTCACAGTGAGGATATGTTCAATGAGTCCGACCTTGAGATTGAACCCGTTGACTCGTTGCAAAAATCAGCAGCACTTTCCGAGTCAATATCTTATGCAAGTTTTGAACCTCTTAAGGAGTCCGAATATCATTCCGTTACCCCTCCTTCTATTGTCTCTCCGCCAATTCTTGATCTCAAACCGCTACCTTCTCATCTTAAATATGCATATTTAGGAGAGAATGAGACTTTGCCAGTAATTATATCCGCTTCTCTAGCCATAGAGCAAGAGAATGCACTTTTGGCAGTGTTGAGATCGAATCGGCAAGCATTTGGTTGGACAATGGCCGACATCAAAGGGATTAGTCCCTTAATTGTTGAACATAACATACATCTGATGGATGAAGCCAAACCAACCCGAGACCCACAAAGACGGTTAAATCCCGTTATGAAGGAGGCGGTAAAGAAAGAAATCGTCAAGTGCCTTGATAGTGGAATAATTTACCCCATATCTGATAGTCAATGGGTAAGTCCAATTCATGTGGTCCCTAAAAAGTCTGGCATCACGGTCATCACTAACGAGGCTAATGAGTTAATCCAAACACGCACCCAAACTGGGTGGCGCGTATGTATCGATTACAGGAAACTCAATGCCGCGACGAGAAAAGATCACTTCCCTCTACCTTTCATTGACCAGATGTTGGAACGATTAGCGGGACACGAATACTACTGTTTCTTGGACGGATACTCTGGTTACAACCAGGTCCCCATCGCCGAAAAGGATCAAGATAAAACCACTTTTACTTGTCCTTTCGGAACTTTTGCTTATAGACGCATGCCCTTTGGGTTATGCAACGCTCCCGCTACATTTCAGCGGTGTATGATGGGGATATTTTCAGATATGGTGGAAAATTTTCTAGAAATTTTTATGGACGATTTCTCCATTTTTGGGGACTCCTTTGAGGACTGCCTTCGTAATCTTGACGCTGTTCTTACCCGCTGTAAGGATAAGAACTTGACTTTGAATTGGGAAAAATGCCATTTTATGGTCCAAGAAGGTATTGTACTTGGACATATAATTTCACATAAAGGCATTGAGGTTGACAGAGCTAAAATAGATGTCATTCAAAACCTCCCTCGTCCCAATTGCGTCAAAGATATACGATCCTTCCTTGGTCATGCAGGATTTTATAGGAGATTTATTAAGGACTTTAGCAAAATTGCTAGACCCTTAACCCTTCTATTGGCCAAGGACACTACTTTTCACTTCGATTCGGATTGTGAGGCTGCTTTTGAATCACTTAAAGAATCACTCACGACAGCCCCCGTTCTATCATCTCCGGATTGGAACCATCCGTTCGAGCTTATGTGTGACGCATCAGATTTTGCTATTGGTGCTGTCTTGGGACAACATATTGATAAGATGCCACATGTAATTTACTATGCAAGTAGGACCTTGAATGATGCACAAATAAATTACACAACTACCGAGAAAGAACTCTTGGCAGTTGTATTTGCATTAGAGAAATTCAGACCCTACTTGATTGGCTCGCCTATTGTGGTTTACACAGATCACTCCGCCCTACGACATCTTTTAACGAAGAAGGATGCAAAGGCCATGCTAATACGTTGGATCCTATTGTTACAAGAATTTGATCTTGTTATCAAAGACAAGAGTGGATGTGAAAACGTAGAAGCCGACCATCTTTCACGCATCACTTCTTCGCCAACTGTGACCATGCCGATAAATGACTCATTTCCCGACGAACAGCTCTTGAATGTATCCTACAAACCTTGGTTCGTGGATATCGTGAACTATCTTGCGACGGGACTTATACCTAGCGATTGGTCGAAACAAGACAAACTTCGATTTTTATCCCAAGTAAAATATTTTTACTGGGATGAACCATATCTATTCAAGTATTGTTCCGATCAAATCATTCGCAGGTGTGTCCCTAACGATGAATTCAAGAGCGTGTTATCATTTTGTCATGATCAGGCATGCGGCGGTCACTTTGGACCTCGAAAAACGGCGGAGAAAGTTTTGCAATGTGGCTTTTATTGGCCAACATTATTTAAAGATGCATTTGAACATTGCAAAACTTGTCCGCGATGTCAGCATTTGGGTCGGATTTCACGAAGGAACGAGATGCCGCTCCAACCTATATTGGTTGTGGAAATATTTGATATTTGGGGTATTGATTTTATGGGCCCTTTTCCCAACTCCTTTGGGAATCTATATATCTTGTTAGCGGTTGATTATGTCTCGAAGTGGGTGGAAGCTATACCGTGTCGCACTAATGACAACAAAATTGTCATTAAGTTCCTTAAAGAAAATATCTTCTCGCGATTCGGACACCCTCGCGCTATCATTAGCGACAACGGGACACATTTCTGTAATAGGTCTTTCGAGGCCTTGATGCGGAAATATTCAATCACTCACAAGCTTTCTACGCCCTATCACCCCCAAACAAGCGGGCAGGCTGAGATTTCAAATAGGTAGATCAAACAGATATTGGAGAAGACGGTTTCGAAAAACCGTAAAGATTGGTCAACCAAATTGACGGATTCTCTTTGGACATTCCGCACCGCTTATAAGACCGATCTTGGTATGTCTCCATACCGCCTTGTGTTTGGGAAGGCATGCCACCTCCCTGTCGAGATTGAACATAAGGCAATGTGGGCTATTAAAGAGCTTAATTTTGATCTTGATCATGTAGGCCGCTATCGGAAGCTGCAATTGAATGAGCTAAGCGAACTCCGCGATGAAGCTTACGATAATGCGGTGATAGTAAAGAATATGACTAAAGTGTTCCACGATAAAAATCTTTCTAGAAAAACCTTCACATCGGGGCAACAAGTCCTTCATTACGATTCCCGTCTCCATCTTCATCCAGGTAAGCTTAAATCTCGTTGGAAAGGACCTTTTGTGGTGCGGTATGTACACCCGCACGGGGCTGTAGAAGTCGAAAATTTGAAAAACGGTTCGATTTTTAAAGTAAATGGGCATAGATTAAAACCGTATTTTTCTGCTGACCCCGCGGAGGAGCTCCTGTTTTTACAGGAGCCGCTTTATCAAAACTAAATTTCCTCCTCCTCACCTCCATATTTTTTTTAACATTTTCTCATTTTAAGAATGGAGGTGAGTAAAAATGGATTTGATTGAATATCTGTGCGTGTCAAAGAATAAGTTTGGGGGAATTTTTCATTTAACTATTATTTTACCCCTTGTATCTCTCCCTTAGTATACAGGTCCATGTTCTCAAAAGGCTACATCAGTGAGGACACTGCTGAAAACAGGTTTGGGGGGAGGTTTGTATTCACTGAATTATCTTTGTATTCACTGAATTTTCTTTGACACCGGGAATTAAAATTTTTTTTTATAACAAAAGAGTAGAGAGTGAAAAATTACATCCAAAAGATAGGAATAATTTAAGAAAATCAAGAAAATTAGAAGTTTTCTTATACGAACTGGTAATAAGTAGTTATGAGCTGTTGTCCCAAGGGTTAGTAAAATGAAGGAAGTCACTAATCTGAGCATAAAAATAAGTCTGAAAAATAGTTTCTATTCTGGAAGCCAAACATTTGAATGTTGATACCCTACAATATGCACCTACACACGTCTTGAAACTCGGGATAGTAGAGGATACCTTGAAATGCTCTTGTCTAAAAGCCAAAGTATGAAGGAAATAAAAAAAAATGATGAAGAAAATATAAAAATGGTGAAAAGAAAAATGAACACTGGTTTTGTTATCGCCAAGGCAGCAATAAAAAAATATAGCGAGGGTGCCTCTTCACCTAGTGCCCTAAGGCCAACTGGTCTGGGAGTCACTGCTAAGCCTTAGGTGGTGCAAGACGAGGAAATATTATCACCTAATCAGCAAGCACATGAGTAATCGGTCGGTTAGTACCTCAAGAAGTATTAACGGTCGCATGAAAATGTGTGAGCAAATCTAAGTATTCATCAAATTAAAAAGTACTAAGGTAGATGGACAAGAGTATGATAGCTTGAATTGAATTCTCCGAGTGTAGGGATGTTATTTACACACAAGTGGGGTTATATGATCAATGTTTGGATGAAAGGTAGGAATGAAGAATAAAGACGATGTTTTATTGAGGGATAATGTGATTTCTAACATCTTTTCATGACTATTAAGATAGGGCTCATGACAACTGAAAAGATGGCATAGTTGGAAACTCTTCTTTTCAAAGTATTTCTTTTATGGTTCTTGTCTTTATATGTAAATATCACCATCTTTCTTTTGTTATTGGATTTTGTGGGTGTAATCCGCTGAAAACCCTCAGGAGACAACACTCCTCCTACTAGGGACACCTAGAGGTTTAACGGCTTGTTGCACGTGCTCAGTGCAATCGTGTCTGCCTACGAAAGTGTGCTTAGTTTTCTCCTTTCTTTTTTCTCCTCTTAAATAAACTAGTTTGCTCGGGACGATCAAAGATAAGTTTGGGGGTATTTGTTCAGTCGATAAAACTGCACATTTGTAGTACATTTTTCCTACCAATTTTATATTAAAAAAGGACTTTATTATAATATATTATACATATGAGGGTTTATGTGTAAAAACATTATTTTCCATGTGTTAATATATTTAATTATCATTTGGTAGGAAAATGTATGCAAATAATATTATTGGTCTAATCCTAGTAGAACAAAGTCTACTAAAATCTTATTTGAGTTGTTGTGCAGAATATTTCCAAGTTGTTATGAAGGATTTAACAAACAAATCAATTTGTTGAAGAAAACTTGCCAAATTAAGAAGCAAACTTGGAGACCAAGTTTGGAAGCAACCGAGAAAATATTTTCAGATTCTGAAGATGCCTAGGATTGACAAATGTCACCATCAGAGAGCCCAAAAAAACGACAGAGAGATCTCATCCCTTAAGCGCGGATCCGCGGCCAAACCCACCCTGGTGCCGCGGATACGCCGCAATTTAGGGGAGAGAGAATGCAAGATTTTGGGAGATTGATGATTGATAAATTTTACCAACTTTTCAACAATAATATTCTGGGTTTGCACTATATAAAGGCACCGAGGGCCTCTTGGAAAAGCTATCAAGCCGAAGAGATCACGAAGCTCCCGACGCTCACGCATCCAGGCTGATCATCGACTGTTCGACTACCTCCCTAGGAAAGATCGAGAAGCAAATCAAGTTTTGTAATCATTTTCTATGGATTAAAAGTGTAGTTGAAGGAGTTGATTAATAAATGTAGTTTTTTTAATTGTTTGTTTTCTTTTACATTATGTTTTCCATCTCTTTCTTTTCATTTCCTTCTCCCAACATGCGCGAGTAATTGTCCGCTTGTTAGGGTTCGTAGGATTAGGGTTGGTTAATGGACGATGAAAATAATTAAACCCTTTTAAGTCCTATAAAGTTTAGGAACTTTATCAAAATAATCATTAACATCCTAATCGGGCGCGCTAGCAATTCCTTGCTAGTTCCGACCGCGATTAGAGATTAGATTAATGATTGTTTTGGTAAAGGCTAGATATGAACGGAGTTCCGTGTCGAGATAAGGGTTACGAGTGGGATTCCTTTTCCCTCCAGAAACCCTAATCTACACGCATCACCGTCGTTCTAGTTCTAAATCTATTAATGGATAAAAGGGTAACTTTTAATTAATCTTCCATAACTACTAAATCCTAACGAACCCTACAAGCCCTATTATTATATTATTTAAATCTCCAAAATAATCTAGATCTATATTTAACATTCTTGTTTAAAGTAGATCTAGAAACTTTTCACAAAATTCTTTATTCCTCCTCTCTTTCTCAACACATCTAAAGTAAAAATAAAAGGTTCCACGTTTCCCAGAGGACAACCCGTACTCATCTCGGTCTAGCTACGCGCGACACCGTTATTGATTGCGGTTAACTACAAACACAAATTTTCTCACCAATCAAATGGCGCCGTTGCCGGGGATACGTGCGTAATTTTTTATTTTTACTATTTGTGTTGAATTCTTAGACGATTTATATCATTATTAACACAAAACTGCAAATTGCATATTTAACGATTTGTGCGTGAATTTTGCAAGGAGATCTAGAGTTACAGAATTGAGGAAAACAGAAGACAGAGGCATTCATCGGGATCCAGAGGAGCACAGAGGGCTTGAGAAAAATTTTCAGCAATTGTTCCTTCCACCTTGCGGCGGAACCGCGGCAAAAGTACCATTCCTGCGGCGGAAACGCGGCTGTTTGGAGGGATTAGGGCTACAGAACTCTCTGGTAAGATTCTCAACTCCTTCTCTCTCTCCTCAAATCCAATAAAATCTATCTTCTGCAGGATTCTTTGCAAAATTGCGCCGCTCAAAAAAAAAAATCTTTTTGCAAAAGTTTTGTTATTGGTTTTGTTTTGCATATTTAATACGGATTTTAAGGGGCAAAGACCAAATCAAGATTAGGTGGGGATTTCATCACCCTTCCTAAGCCCCACAAATCACAAACCAAGCATATAGAACAACCTTTCATTAATTTAAAAAATATCTAGACCAGACTCTAAGGACTGTCGAGCTCAATAGGAAAAAGACTAGTATAGGCATCGGCCGTTTATCCTAACTGACATTGCGGTGTCTAGGCTAGTGGTTTTTAATTAGGCCCACTGTAGTGGTGGTTCCTTCCCACTTACCTGGCCGTACTTGTCCGTGAAGAGGCGGTTTGAGGTCCTATTTCTAGCCCCAGTTAGGAGCTGTCTAGCAGACCTAGGTGACCATAGTCTAGGGTTGCTTGTGCATCATAGGGTGATTTGTCTTGAGTCCCACTTTTTCAAAACAAGCCAATTTTAAATCACACACACGCTGCCACTTGCACTAAACCCGCTTAGTGCATGCTCGGCTGGACACGGGATCCTAGTGCCCGTCTTGTCCGCGTTCCTGTTATTGACGCCGAAGTCGGTACTTCTTCATCTTCTTTTCCCCCACCACACACCACATCAACCGAGATGGACGGCACTCCATCAGAGTATAACACCACGCTGCCACCGCCCGAAGGTGCGCAGAATCCACCGCGCATCTCTCTCCAAGAGAGATGCTATCCTATTCGTGGTCCTCTTCCTACTTGTCTATCTCTTCCACCACCTAACGTGGATAATTTCGAGATTAAACCCCACTACATCAATCTGCTGCCCAAATTTCATGGGCTTGAGTCGGAAGACGCGTACGTTTTCATCACCAAATTCGAAAACGTATGCGCAATGATGGGTACTTCACAATTGACTTTAGATGCTATGCGCTTACGTCTTCTCCCATTCACACTGTGCGACTTGGCAGAAAAATGACTTTATAATACTGCCGCACACTCTATCGCTAATTGGGATGAATTCGTCGTAGCATTTCTTAAGAAGTTTTACCCAAATCATAAGACTGCACATGTTAGGAGCGAGATTAACCAGTTCACCCAGCTTCCCAATGAACCATTTTGGAAGTGCTTTGAACGTTTCAAAGATCTGCTTGTCCAATGCCCCCATCACGGGATACAAAGATGGGATTTATGTCGGATTATATATGAGGGCATTAATCCAACGACAAAGCAGATGCTTGAAACAATGTGTCAATGCAATTTCATGTCTAAAGATGACGGTGAAGCATGGAAATATCTAGAAGATCTCGCTGAACACACGTTGCAGTGGGAAAGCGTAAGACCACCTTCAACTAAGTGAGGTATTCACCAGCTCGATGTTTCCATCGCAGTAAAAGCCGAAATGGCAGCGATGCAGAAGAAACTCGATGCTATTGAGAGCAGATTCTCATCAGTCTCCCTAAATCAGATTACGCTTCCTAAGACTGTCTGTGGTTGCTGTTCGGATCCTTCACACTTAACGGAAGAATGTCCTATGAATGCATCGTTTCAAGCTATTGCTGCTTTTCAGCAGCGACCTAGAAACGATCCTTATTCTTCCACATACAATCAAGGATGGAGGAATCATCCTAACTTTGCTTGGAATCAAAACCAACAAAGCAATTATCAAAGACCTCCTCCACAGCAACCACAACCACAAAATCAGCCGCCCTTTCAGTCACAGAATTTCCAAAATCCGGCCAACATTTCTACACCACAAGTGGCCGGTATTGACAACTCACTTGCACAAACTTTGGAGATGTTCATGAAACAATCCATGCAAAATTCGGCTGAGATAAGGTCTTCTATTGATACCCTAACGAAAAACTCCTCCTCCCATGGTGAGAGTATTAAATCAATAGAAAACCAAATCGCACAGTTAAACGCCGCAATGAGTGCAAGAGAGAAAGGGAAACTCCCATCTCAACCCCTACCGAATCCTGGCCATTCACAAAGTCATAATGTGAATGCCATTACTACGTTGAGATCGGGGAGAGTGCTGAACAACCAAGTGGGTGAGCAAGTTGATGATAGTGACACATTTGATACCCCTTCTTCTTCTACTTCCCCTAACTCGTCTAGTCTCCCACCTTCATCCGAGCCTATTCTCCTTTTTCCCCAAGGCTCGAACATTTCGCCAAATCTATCTAAGTCGATGCCCACTCCAATTTTGGGATCGAATCCGTCGCCACAATCTTCTCCACAAACGTTGGACCCAAAACTTATTGATCGAGCTCCATTTCCAAACCGATTAAGGGCCAACCGACCTAACCCATAAATGGAGAAGATTGTGGAAATGTTTAAGCAAGTTAGCGTGAATATTCCTCTCCTAGATGCTATTCAACAAGTCCCATCTTATGCAAGAATCCTTAAAGACTTGTGCACTAGGAAGAGAAAAACTCAAGTGCCTAAAAAGGTTTTCATGACGAGTAATGTTAGCACAGCTTTTACCCAACAAATACCAAAGAAACGTAAGGACCCCGGCTGTCCTACAATCTCTATTTCTATTGGGGGTAAAAATATAAATCGTGCTTTACTCGATCTAGGCGCTAGCGTCAACTTGCTTCCTTATTCAGTATACGAGCAGTTAGGAATTGGAGAGTTAAAACTCGCCCATTGTACTCTCCAAATGGCTGATCGATCTATCATCAAACCTCGGGGCGAACTAGAGGATGTGTTAATTAAAGTCGGGGAATTCATATTTCCCGTGGACTTTATTGTTTTAGATACACAACCTGTAGCAAACCCACGCAATCAAATCCCGGTGATACTTGGTCGACCCTTCCTAGCAACTTCTAACGCTGTGATTAATTGTCGTAACGGTTCTATGAACTTATCCTTCAGGAAAATGACAATTGAGCTTAATATTTACAAGCTAGGAAGTCAGCCATCAGAACCTTCTGCTCATTTGCTGGATGTTTGTTCCATCCACGAGATAGCTCCCGAAAGCTGCATGGATGAGGAACTTTGCTTTGATGTTCTCGACAACACTAATGAGACATCGTTTGATCTTGCACCACTTCACAGTGATGATATGTTCAATGGGTCCGACCTTGAGATTGAACCCGTTGACTCGTTGCAAAAATCAGCAGCACTTTCCGAGTCAATATCTTATGCAAGTTTTGAACCTCTTAAGGAGTCCGAATATCATTCCGTTACCCCTCCTTCTATTGTCTCTCCGCCAATTCTTGATCTCAAACCGCTACCTTCTCATCTTAAATATGCATATTTAGGAGAGAATGAGACTTTGCCAGTAATTATATCCGCTTCTCTAGCCATAGAGCAAGAGAATGCACTTTTGGCAGTGTTGAGATCGAATCGGCAAGCATTTGGTTGGACAATGGCCGACATCAAAGGGATTAGTCCCTTAATTGTTGAACATAACATACATCTGATGGATGAAGCCAAACCAACCCGAGACCCACAAAGACGGTTAAATCCCGTTATGAAGGAGGCGGTAAAGAAAGAAATCGTCAAGTGCCTTGATAGTGGAATAATTTACCCCATATCTGATAGTCAATGGGTAAGTCCAATTCATGTGGTCCCTAAAAAGTCTGGCATCACGGTCATCACTAACGAGGCTAATGAGTTAATCCAAACACGCACCCAAACTGGGTGGCGCGTATGTATCGATTACAGGAAACTCAATGCCGCGACGAGAAAAGATCACTTCCCTCTACCTTTCATTGACCAGATGTTGGAACGATTAGCGGGACACGAATACTACTGTTTCTTGGACGGATACTCTGGTTACAACCAGGTCCCCATCGCCGAAAAGGATCAAGATAAAACCACTTTTACTTGTCCTTTCGGAACTTTTGCTTATAGAAGCATGCCCTTTGGGTTATGCAACGCTCCCGCTACATTTCAGCGGTGTATGATGGGGATATTTTCAGATATGGTGGAAAATTTTCTAGAAATTTTTATGGACGATTTCTCCATTTTTGGGGACTCCTTTGAGGACTGCCTTCGTAATCTTGACGCTGTTCTTACCCGCTGTAAGGATAAGAACTTGACTTTGAATTGGGAAAAATGCCATTTTATGGTCCAAGAAGGTATTGTACTTGGACATATAATTTCACATAAAGGCATTGAGGTTGACAGAGCTAAAATAGATGTCATTCAAAACCTCTCTCGTCCCAATTGCGTCAAAGATATACGATCCTTCCTTGGTCATGCAGGATTTTATAGGAGATTTATTAAGGACTTTAGCAAAATTGCTAAACCCTTAACCCTTCTATTGGCCAAGGACACTACTTTTCACTTCGATTCGGATTGTGAGGCTGCTTTTGAATCACTTAAAGAATCACTCACGACAGCCCCTGTTCTATCATCTCCGGATTGGAACCATCCGTTCGAGCTTATGTGTGACGCATCAGATTTTGCTATTGGTGCTGTCTTGGGACAGCATATTGATAAGATGCCACATGTAATTTACTATGCAAGTAGGACCTTGAATGATGCACAAATAAATTACATAACTACCGAGAAAGAACTCTTGGCAGTTGTATTTGCATTAGAGAAATTCAGACCCTACTTGATTGGCTCGCCTATTGTGGTTTACACAGATCACTCCGCCCTACGACATCTTTTAACGAAGAAGGATGCAAAGGCCAGGCTAATACGTTGGATCCTAGAATTTGATCTTGTTATCAAAGACAAGAGTGGATGTGAAAACGTAGTAGCCGACCATCTTTCACGCATCACTTCTTCGCCAACTGTGACCGTGCCGATAAATGACTCATTTCCCGACGAACAGCTCTTGAATGTATCCTACGAACCTTGGTTCATGGATATCGTGAACTATCTTGCGACGGGACTTATACCTAGCGATTGGTCGAAACAAGACAAACTTCAGTTTTTATCCCAAGTAAAATATTTTTACTGGGATGAACCATATCTATTCAAGTATTGTTCCGATCAAATCATTCGCAGGTGTGTCCCTAACGATGAATTCAAGAGCGTGTTATCATTTTGTCATGATCAGGCATGCGGCGGTCACTTTGGACCTCGAAAAACGGCGGAGAAAGTTTTGCAATGTGGCTTTTATTGGCCAACATTATTTAAAGATGCATTTGAACATTGCAAAACTTGTCCGCGATGTCAGCATTTGGGTCGGATTTCACGAAGGAACGAGATGCCGCTCCAACCTATATTGGTTGTGGAAATATTTGATGTTTGGGGTATTGATTTTATGGGCCCTTTTCCCAACTCCTTTGGGAATCTATATATCTTGTTAGCGGTTGATTATGTCTCGAAGTGGGTGGAAGCTATACTGTGTCGCACTAATGACAACAAAATTGTCATTAAGTTCCTTAAAGAAAATATCTTCTCGCGATTCGGACACCCTCGCGCTATCATTAGCGACAACGGGACACATTTCTGCAATAGGTCTTTCGAGGCCTTGATGCGGAAATATTCAATCACTCACAAGCTTTCTACGCCCTATCACCCCCAAACAAGCGGGCAGGTTGAGATCTCAAATAGGCAGATCAAACAGATATTGGAGAAGACGGTTTCGAAAAACCGTAAAGATTGGTCAACCAAATTGACGGATGCTCTTTGGGTATTCCGCACCGCTTATAAGACCGATCTTGGTATGTCTCCATACCGCCTTGTGTTTGGGAAGGCATGCCACCTCCCTGTCGAGATTGAACATAAGGCAATGTGGGCTATTAAAGAGCTTAATTTTGATCTTGATCATGCAGGCAGCTATCGGAAGCTGCAATTGAATAAGCTAAGCGAACTCCGCGATGAAGCTTACGATAATGCGGTGATAGTAAAGAATAGGACTAAAGTGTTCCACGATAAAAATCTTTCTAGAAAAACCTTCACATCGGGGCAACAAGTCCTTCTTTACGATTCTCGTCTCCATCTTCATCCAGGTAAGCTTAAATCTCATTGGAAAGGACCTTTTGTGGTGCGGTATGTACACCCGCACGGGGCTGTAGAAGTCAAAAATTTGAAAAACGGTTCGATTTTTAAAGTAAATGGGCATAGATTAAAACCGTATTTTTCTGCTGACCCCGCGGAGGAGCTCCTGTTTTTACAGGAGCCGCTTTATCAAAACTAAATTTCCTCCGCCTCACCTCCATATTTTTTTTTAACATTTTCTCATTTTAAGAATGGAGGTGAGTAAAAATGGATTTGATTGAATATCTGTGCGTGTCAAAGAATAAGTTTGGGGGAATTTTTCATTTAACTATTATTTTACCCCTTGTATCTCTCCCTTAGTATACAGGTCCATGTTCTCAAAAGGCTACATCAGTGAGGACACTGCTGAAAACAGGTTTGGGGGGGAGGTTTGTATTCACTGAATTATCTTTGTATTCACTGAATTATCTTTGACACCGGGCATTAAAATTTTTTTTTATAACAAAAGAGTAGAGAGTGAAAAATTACATCCAAAAGATAGGAATAATTTAAGAAAACCAAGAAAATTAGAAGTTTTCTTACACGAACTGGTAATAAGTAGTTATGAGCTGTTGTCCCAAGGGTTAGTAAAATGAAGGAAGTCACTAATCTGAGCATAAAAATAAGTCTGAAAAATAGTTTCTATTCTGGAAGCCAAACATTTGAATGTTGATACCCTACAATATGCACCTACACACGTCTTGAAACTCGGGATAGTAGAGGATACCTTGAAATGCTCTTGTCTAAAAGCCAAAGTATGAAGGAAATAAAAAAAATGATGAAGAAAATATAAAAATGGTGAAAAGAAAATGAACACTGGTTTTGTTATCGCCAAGGCAGCAATAAAAAAATATAGCGAGGGTGCCTCTTCACCTAGTGCCCTAAGGCCAACTGGTCTGGGAGTCACTGCTAAGCCTTAGGTGGTGCAAGACGAGGAAATATTATCACCTAATCAGCAAGCACATGAGTAATCGGTCGGTTAGTACCTCAAGAAGTATTAACGGTCGCATGAAAATGTGTGAGCAAATCTAAGTATTCATCAAATTAAAAAGTACTAATGTAGATGGACAAGAGTATGATAGCTTGAATTGAATTCTCCGAGTGTAGGGATGTTATTTACACACACGTGGGGTTATATGATCAGTGTTTGGATGAAAGGTAGGAATGAAGAATAAAGACGATATTTTATTGAGGGATAATGTGATTTCTAACATCTTTTCATGACTATTAAGATAGGGCTCATGACAACTGAAAAGCTGGCATAGTTGGAAACTCTTCTTTTCAAAGTATTTCTTTTATGGTTCTTGTCTTTATATGTAAATTTCACCATCTTTCTTTTGTTATTGAATTTTGTGGGTGTAATCCGCTGAAAACCCTCAGGAGACAACACTCCTCCTACTAGGGACACCTAGAGGTTTAACGACTTGTTGCACGTGCTCAGTGCAATCGTGTCTGCCTACGAAAGTGTGCTTAGTTTTCTCCTTTCTTTTTTCTCCTCTTAAATAAAATAGTTTGCTCGGGACGATCAAAGATAAGTTTGGGGGTATTTGTTCAGTCGATAAAACTGCACATTTGTAGTACATTTTTCCTACCATTTTTTTATTAAAAAAGGACTTTATTATAATATATTATACATATGAGGGTTTATATGTAAAAAAATTATTTTCCATGTGTTAATATATTTAATTATCATTTGGTAGGAAAATGTATGCAAATAATTTTATTGGTCTAATCCTAGTAGAACAAAGTCTACTAAAATCTTATTTGAGTTGTTGTGCAGAATATTTCCAAGTTGTTATGAAGGATTTAACAAACAAATCAATTTGTTGAAGAAAACTTGCCAAATTAAGAAGCAAACTTGGAGACCAAGTCTGGAAACAACCGAGAAAATATTTTCAGATTCTGAAGATGCCTAGGATTGACAAATGTCACCATCAGAGAGCCCAAGAAAAACGACAGAGAGATCTCATCCCTTAAGCGCGGATCCGCGGCCAAACCCACCCTGGTGCCGCGGATACGCCGCAATTTAGGGGAGAGAGAATGCAAGATTTTGGGAGATTGATGATTGATAAATTTTACCAACTTTTCAACAATAATATTCTGGGTTTGCACTATATAAAGGCACCGAGGGCCTCTTGGAAAAGCTATCAAGCCGAAGAGATCACGAAGCTCCCGACGCTCACGCATCCAGGCTGATCATCGACTGTTCGACTACCTCCCTAGGAAAGATCGAGAAGCAAATCAAGTTTTGTAATCATTTTCTATGGATTAAAAGTGTAGTTGAAGGAGTTGATTAATAAAGGTAGTTTTTTTAATTGTTTGTTTTCTTTTACATTATGTTTTCCATCTCTTTCTTTTCATTTTCTTCTCCCAACATGCGCGAGTAATTGTCCGCTTGTTAGTATTCGTAGGATTAGGGTAGGTTAATGGACGATGAAAATAATTAAACCCTTTTAAGTCCTATAAAGTTTAGGAACTTTATCAAAATAATCATTAACATCCTAATCGGGTGCGCTAGCAATTCCTTGCTAGTTCCGACCGCGATTAGAGATTAGATTAATGATTGTTTTGGTAAAGGCTAGATATGAACGGAGTTCCGTGTCGAGATAAGGGTTACGAGTGAGATTCCTTTTCCCTCCAGAAACCCTAATCTACACGCATCACCGTCGTTCTAGTTCTAAATCTATTAATGGATAAAAAGGGTAACTTTTAATTAATCTTCCATAACTACTAAATCCTAACGAACCCTACAAGCCCTATTATTATATTATTTAAATCTCCAAAATAATCTAGATCTATATTTAACATTCTTGTTTAAAGTAGATCTAGAAACTTTTCACAAAATTCTTTATTCCTCCTCTCTTTCTCAACACATCTAAAGTAAAAATAAAAGGTTCCACGTTTTCCAGAGGACGACCCATACTCATCTCGGTCTAGCTACGCGCGACACCGTTATTGATTGCGGTTAACTACAAACACAAATTTTCTCACCAATCAGCTGCCAACAAACTGGCGGAGCAGCAATTTATCATCACCTCCAGTGTTGCCGCACATGGCTCTAAATTGAGCGACGTGCTGATGCGGATTTCCCGTCCCCTTATATACGTGGAACTTAGGGATCGTATATCCCGGCGGGTAACTAATTTGGTCATACCAGCCCGGGTAGGGTCGTCCGGTTCTAGCAATTTGCCCAGCCGCTTCATTTGCCTGGTGAGCTCGTATTTGCTGAGCTATATGGTCATCCAGTGCGGCCTTGAAAATGGTTTCTTCCTTGGTTGCTGAAAGAGCCGGATGAGGATTCGATGTCTCTCCTTTGTCATCTTCAAGGATAATCGGAGGATCTTCAGCAGGAGGATCTTGCTGGATCATCATCCCTACCATATCTTGGAAGAGAAGCGCAATTTGTTTTATATTAGCCGCTTGCTCTGCGGCTTCTTTGTCCTTCTTTTCGAGGACTCTGTGTAGGCAGTTAGCGTCAGTTTCTTGTTCATGACGCTGCTCTGATGATGCCTCCGAGCTTTCTTTTGGCCCGGTAAGTGCGGCCATTGCAGTCATCATCTCCTGAAGCTTCTGTTGCTGCTCCTGGGCTTTCGTTACGGATCGGGTGAGCGGTCGGTGACCCATCGAAGCACGGCTTTCCTCCTTTCCAGAAGCCATATAAACAGTGTGCACCACCATGCCCCCAGACTTGGGGTGTTTTTGTGCAGCGCGTTTACGGTTCGCCATGTTCATAGGGGATTTTTGCGGCCTCCTTTTCTTTTGAGTGGTTGAAGTTGAGGGAGCCGTCGCAGTGGGCACCCGAGTAGTTGTTGCTTTTTCTGGCCTGACGAAGTAATCCTTCTTCTGCCGAATCTTCATCTTTTTCTGTCGGCGGAGATAGTCTTGATCAATCACCGACTCCTGGACCTGTTGCCAGACCTTGTAAATCTTGTAGGACAGCCGTTGAGGGGGGCTGCTCCAGCTTCTTCTCTGGAGTATCCTCCACAGGTGAAGGAGTTCTCTTCAGCATCGCAGTAGGAGAGTTTCTGCGCACCGTGTTCAGCAATTCAAAGTTGTTCCCGGTTGGAACAGCAGCATCGATCCCCACCATTGGAGTTGGCGGAGTTATCCCAGATGGGGAGTTTCCCCCAGCCTTCCTCACTCGGCGCCAGTGGCGACGTCGAGCGTGTCGTGTGGATGGAGTTGTCTCAGCCGTAGGGGTGACCTCCTCATACCCCCTGCTTTGAGGAGAGACCGTTATTGGTGCTGGCCTGTCGAAGACTGACACCCGTTGAGAAGCAATGTCTAATCTGTCAAAGACAGACCTCTGGGCAGAGGAAGCAGCTTTGAGGACCTCACCTGGAGCAGAAACCGGAATGTCCATCCTTGTAAAAACTGACTTTTTGGAAGGAGAAGCCTTTCCAATGATTTCGTCCGCTTGAGCCGGGATGGCTATCCGCTTTGGGATGGCAACTTCGGGTATCGCGGGCTTGCAGACGTTCTGGCCCTGTCTGTTGAGAACTGAGGTATTAGAGTTGAGCGACCCGTTGAGAGGGGCGGCGGCAGTGGTAAGTCGATCCAAGACCGACTTCTTTGGGGCTTCTTGCAGCGTCATTGGGGCATCGAAGCTTATCGGTGGGAGCATGGTCCCGAAGAATAGTCCAGTGGTGGCTTGAGTTGCCTGCTCCACTGGCATCTTGAAAAGAGAGGCCGCTTGGGGCCCGTAAGCCACTCCTCCAGTAGGGACAGAGCGAGAGTTGCAGTTGCAGGCAATGCAGTTTGAAGCCATTGATCTTCTGTTTTCTGCACGGAGCAAGACACCAAATCTTAGTACCTAGAATCCACAGGCAACCACAATAAACCGCGATTCGTTCGCGAACACGATACACGAAGTGTGGAGTGGAAAGTGGAAAAGGTCCCACCGGGCGTGCCAAAATCTGTTCCCCTCCGAATGGCGGCCAGGACATGGACGTCTTGCCTGAGATTCGGGGCAGATGCTAATTGGTGCTATCCGTCCACCTCTCCGAAGATGCCAAGTTGATTTATGACACCATGTATCGGAGGTTTAAACTGATGCGGCCGATGTAGCAGACTTCGTCAGATTCCCCCTCGTTTGAGGGGTTT
This sequence comes from Agapanthus africanus, assembly GCA_030015575.1. NCBI lineage: Eukaryota > Viridiplantae > Streptophyta > Magnoliopsida > Asparagales > Amaryllidaceae > Agapanthus > Agapanthus africanus. The sequence goes on from CM057337.1 coordinate 999,580,954, forward strand.
TTGATTGTGGGGACGCTCTTCCCTGCAGGCGCAAGCCCGTGCAGTTAATTACGCTACCGTATCGCGGTAAAAACTTTCTCCTTCTCCAGCTGGTCACTTCGTGTCGTGGGTGTTTGTTTTGTGTTTGGTTGCCCGTGGATTGTATACGGAGACTAAGTTATGTTGTCGCCCGCAGGACGTGGATTGGTCCAAATCCGTATTTTCTTAGATTTGGGTTTGGGGTTTTGGTTTGAGGATACGTTAGCCATATTTGAGACTAAGATCAACTCAAACGTTTGTTAATGATACGTTAGTCTAATTTGAGACTAAGATCAACTTAACAGGATCGTTTAGATCTGACAAAAGAGCGTTTGGGCTCTATTGTTCCAGTTTAGGGACATAGTGGTCCATTGCATGTATGGCCATCGGGACCCGTCACCTCTCAAACGACGTTGAAGGATTACAACGATAGATGTCAGAGGAGTTCAGAGATGTACCCTTGAGCCAAAGTTGGTTGGGAGACCTGTAGTCCAATTTGGGACTAAAGTCTGTTTGAGGGTTTAAGGATACGTTAGCCGTATTTGAGGCTAAGATCAACTTAAACGTTTGTTAAGGATACATTAGTCCAGTTTGAGACTAAGATCAACTTAACCGGATCGTTTAGATCCGACAAAAGAGCGTTTGGGCTCTATTGTTCCAGTTTAGGGATATGGTGGTTCATTGCATGTATGGCCATCTGGACCCGTCACCTCTCTGACGACGTTGAAGGATTACAACGACAGATGTCAGAGGAGTTCAGAGATGTACCCTTGAGCCAAAGTTGGTTGGGAGACCTGTAGTCCAATTTGGGACTAAAGTCAGTTTGAGGGTTTAAGGATGCGTTAGCCGTATTGAGGCTAAGATCAACTTAAACGTTTGTTAAGGATACATTAGTCCAGTTTGAGACTAAGATCAACTTAACGGGATCGTTTAGATCCGACAAAAGAGCGTTTGGGCTCTATTGTTCCAGTTTAGGGACATGGTGGTCCATTGACAGTTTAGGGACATGGTGGTCCAATACCAGTTTAAGGACATGGTGGTCCATCTCCAGTTTAGGGACATAGTGGTCCATGTTCCAGTTTAGGGACGTGGTGGTCCATAGGTAGTTTAAGGACGCATAAGTCCGTGGGTTTAAAGACCCCACAGTCCGTATTTTAGTTTAAGGACGCATAAGTCCGTGGGTTTAAGGACCCCACAGTCCGTATTGATGTGTGGTCGTCGGGACCCGTCACCTCTCTGAAGACGTTGAAGGATTACAACGACAAATATCAGAGGAGTTCAGAGATGTACCCTTGAACCAATGAGTTGGTTGAAAGAGCAGATGTGCTCAGTTGATTTGAGGACTTATGGCCAGTTTGGGCTAAGTCCAATTATATTTGAAATATTGACCCTCTGTTGGTCCATTGAAGGAGATGCTTTGCCTCTAGAAACTTAGCCAATTGGGCTAAAGCTAGTGTTAAACACTAAAGACCAACAGTGTTGAACACTGGGAATAAGATTAGCAAGTTAGTGTTAAACACTAAAAGATAACCAGTGTTAAACACTAGCAACAGGGCTTTCAAATTAGTGTTAAACACTAAAGCAAATCAGTGTTAAACACTGGTAATCAGAGATTTCAAATTAGTGTTAAACACTAAAGCAAATCAGTTTTAAACACTGGGAACAAAGTTTTCAGATTAGTGTTAAACACTAAGGAGAGAGGGGTCACGTGTGGACACGTGAGAGCGCCCTGATTTCTTTTATTTTATTCTGCAGATCAGTGTTTAACTCTTTTAATTCTGACGGCCATCACGTGTGAGCACGTGATGGAGGCCCCCGCTTTGGTATGTTAGAATGCTCATTAGGGGTCACGTGGTGACACGTGAGGGCGCCCTAAATGTGGAGCCAGATCTCCTTTTGGTTTATCCTCAAATCTGCGAATAAGTGTTAAACACTTTTGTTTTTATTTTAGAACATCACGTGTTGGCACATGATGGGGATCTGTGCGCCAACTGTTAAAGCATTTGCTGAGGGGTCACGTGACAACACGTGAGAGCGCCCAAAGCTTTCATTTCCTTTGCTTTTTCTTTCTGCGTTTTGGGAGTCACGTGGGAGCACGTGAGGTGATGCTTCAAAGTTCTTTGCAGGGGATCTTTTCAAGGGTCACGTGGGGGCACGTGACCCTAGTTCTTTTCATGAACAGAGATCTTTTAAGAATTGAATTCTTTGTAGGGTTAAACCCTAATTATGATTTTTGAGGAATTAAATTCCTATTGTGAAAAAATTAAATTCTTATTTAGGATAAAACCCTGATTTCTTTTTAAAGGAATTAAATTCCCAGATATGTAAAAGAATTAAATTCTTGATTAGGGTTAAACCCTAGTTTCATTTTAGGAGGAATTAAATTCCTTTGAGTTTGGGAGAATTAAATTCTCAAAACTCAATTCCTCATCTGTGTTTTAGATCTGCATGGCTGGATCTCAACCCAATGAGAATTAAATTCTCAATTCATGGGGAGATGTGCACTTTGCAGATCCTCAACCAGAGAAAGAACTAAGTTCTTTTCTTTATATAAGAGTTAAACTCTTTTGAGAATTAAATTCTCTTTTTAAGCCTCTCTTTTCTTACCTAGGGTTTTTTTCTTTTGCAGAGAATTAAATTCTCCTCTCTTTTCTTTTTTCTCTTGAGAATTAAATTCTCCTCTCTCTGTTTCTTCTCTCCAAAAAAGTAGTCCCCCTTCTCTTCTTTTCTTGGTTCCTATTTATAGGAGAAGGAAGAGAATCAATTTGTTTAGCAAATCTCTCATTGAAAGATTTGATTTGTTTTCATATTTAATATGAGCCTTTAGATCATTCAGTGAATTTTATTCACCGTTGGATTTTAAATCCAAAGATATTTTGTTTGTTATTTCGGTGAGATTTGGGGAGATCTTTCCTTATTTGAGATTTTTCCATAAATTGGTGATTTTTAATCACCCTTGGATCTTTAATCCAACGGTCCCCATAATCCTTTTCCATTTGGAAAGATTTAGAGAAATTTAGAATTTTAATTCTATTTCGAAAGATTTTAGAGAAATTTAGAATTTTAATTCTATTAAACTGTAAGGCTTTCAAAGCCTGTCACGTGCTGGCACGTGACCCTTGGTCACGTGTGAGCACGTGACCCCCAAATTGGTTCCTTTAACAGCCGCTTGTTTATGCTTCAGTTTTAACCATCACGTGTCAACACGTGACCATTGGTCACGTGTAAGCACGTGATACCTCGTTGAGGTATTTTCTGACTTTTAGAATTAAATTCTATTCATTATTTTAGAGGCTTTAAAAGCCCATCACGTATCTGCACGTGACCCATGGTCACGTGTGAGCACGTGATGCCCCATTGGAGTCTTTTCTGAGTTTTTATTATATATTTTAGCTCCTCCAGCGGGTTCTTAAAGGTCCATCACGTGTGGTCACGTGATGCCTCATAACTTTTGATCCCGGATGAATTATGAGGCCCATAATATATCAAATCGAAGGGTTTTTCGAGATGCTTCCAATACCATCAGAATTTAATAGTTCCTCCTTCGGGAATTTATCAAAATACAGGCCGGAAGATATTGGTTCGCATTTCCTTAAGCGTATCGCTTCCATTTGATACCTTGGACTCTTCTGCGCAGAAATTTTCGGCGGGAACACTATCAATCTCTAAGTCTCAATGTTCATATCACTAAACCTATCGTCAGTTCGGGTAAGAGGGCCAACCACCGGAGGAGTATTCTCAAATATAAGGCACTAAACCTATCCAGGGGATTAGAAACACGGGCCTAAATCACGATAAGTAAAAATATATACTGTTCAAGCTCGGTACCACAGCAACATGCAATCACAAAATATACCGGTAATGGGATTACTGAGATTCCGTTGATCGAACTCACACTTAAACTAACCCAACACCCCGCAGTCTACATATAGGTCCGACCACGAATCTAAATACTAGTCGCTCCATGATAAGTCTACTCAAGAATTGGAGACATAGTCTCCATCAAGCATGTCTCGACTGGTAAATGAGACAAGTGGACGGTCATCAATGTCTTACCTATGAAACTAATATAAGTGCTTCCATACACGTCTCATACCAGTTATAGTTATACTTATATAAGTCTCATAGACGTCGACAATACAAAAACTAAATGGTTCCGCTGATTGTGAACAAATACGTGCCACTTCTACTATTTAGTCACACTTTTACATTAACGTACTTGCCACAATTCAATCACCAACACTTATCACTAGCTAATGTAAAAGCATTCACTACGGTATCAATACAAATGGTCACTAATTATTGAGGGTAAAACAGTCACGCGATATGGTGGGAATGCAGTAAATGCAATTCAATTAAACAATGGAAGCCGGTGCCATTCAGGTTAGAAAATTCACAGTAATTTATACGTGTAGAATCAAGAGAAATAATATAGAAGTCATAAACAGTAAACTCAATTATCTAGAAAAAAAAATTAGTTTCGGACTAATCGGGTTACTTTAGGAAGATACGATCATTTAAAAATAGATATTCACTGCCGCAATTCCAGTTTCTGAACTGGAAGTCCAACTTCGAACGCATTTTGCCATTAGTTATCTTCAGAATTATGCATCGCTACAGTTAAATGAAATATAGGTTTACCAGTTAAGATTCTAACGCAATATACGGATCAGTAATAGACATTGTATGCAGGTAGTCATGGTCTGTTTAGTTTCACTATGTATAAACAGTTACTGTAGTAAATAGTCAGACATGTCGACAATATAAATTATGTTATAAATATCAAACTGTGATTTAATTTGGTGAAACAAGTGCTTTCATATTGCGTTAAATTTTCTACGCATAGATATAGGACTTTGCACATTTTCATATTTGAACAAAGATTTACATGTGTTTAAAAATAGGTTTTAGTAGAGATTATTGTTCTGGACTGCAGTCCAGAGTCGTATCTATTTTTAGTTTGCACTATCGAAACAAAACAATATTTAGTAAAAATTTCTAGAGATTCCTAGATTATTCAATCCTCTTCGTAAAGAGTCTAAATATGCCATGATACCGTTTATGTATCATTTAGTATGAATTTAATATGGTGATATACACAGTAAATTCCAGATTTTACGTTGCCAAGTGGGGGCGTCTTTTCATGGTGTAAACGTCAATATTTTCAACCCAAATTCCTACATGATATTTATTATCAGTTAAGGGATTTAATAGTCACAAATTCTGCCATTTTAAATGGGTTTTTATTTAGGGTTTTGCATCAAACACTTTACTTAAGTATAGGTATCAATAGAAATATCAATTTTGTTTAATTGATCAAAATGAGATTTAATCCGTATACATTCTAAATGATAATGATACGGAATAGCAGATTCGAGTTGTGTTCCGTTCGCTACAATCAACAACGAGGGTTTGATATAAAAATAATTTGAATTTACTTTACAATATAGATGTGTGTGTAGGTATAGTTAACATTATGTGATATAACTACTATATTTAGCATGAGTAAAAAAGTGAACGGTTTTCACTTGCCTCAAAACGACGGCGGCACGGGCGCGGCAATGATCAACAGCAGCAACAAGTCTGGGGCTTGGCTATAGGGTTCTGTGCAGCGGCGACGGCCTTGACGGCGGCTGCAGAGGTGGAGTGGAGTGGGTGTTGGTTGGCCGGTGGTGAGTGTTGCAGTTGGGTTGCGGGTGAAGGCTTGGGAGAGGGAGGTTGATGGTGATGGCAGTTGTGGTGGATGTCAGTGGTGGCATAGTCGAGGAGGAGGAGGTTGGCAGCGGAGCTCCGGGGAAGTGGTTTTCGACAGTGAGGCTTCGAGGGTAAGGTAGTAAGGGAGTGAGGGAGAGAGAGAAATTGAGAGCGGGAAAGAGAAATTGAGAGATAGGTAGAGATAGAGAGAGAGAGAAGTTGAGGAGCTCGAGGAGTGGATCTCGGGGAAGTCGTTGGGCGAGCGACGGCATGGACGAGCAGGTCGTGGGGAAGTGGGCGTGAGAATGGTGAGATCGTTGGGCGAAGCCGAGGGAAATTGGAAATTTGAACGAGGGAAGAAGAGAGGAAGAAGGAGAAGTGAGCTAGAGGGTTCATGGGTCGGGCCGGGCATGGATTGGGTTAGGGTTTAGCTTTAGGGTTTTAGAAGAAAAGGAAAATAGGATTTAAAGGAATATGAAATAAGAAAAATATTGGGAATTTATAAAAAGAAAATTACAGAAAACTATAAGGAGCCGGGTATTTACAAGGGTTTTTAAAAAACCCCAACCTATTCATCTTCATTTTTCTTCATTTAAAATTCCCAATTAGAACCCCAATTCAAAATTAGCTAGGGTTTAGGATTTGCTCTTCAATTCCTCTAATTGGCAATGAAGTATGGTTCTTCATTCTCAGCCTTCTTCAGGCCGGAAGCAATGGAATACGAATGTGGGCTTAATTGCTAGTTTCGTCTGAGTGGAAAACCGAAAACGAATATGGAAAGTTCTTAGTTGCCCTACGTAAAATGGTCCAAATGAAGAGGTATGTGACGACTTCTTATAGATTAAAGATCTCCCCAAGTAACTTGAAACTAAAAGAACAGCTGAAACCAAGAGAATTGAAAGATCAAAAATCTTCCCAAATCTTCAAAGATGTTGTTGGAGACTCCACCAATCTCTTCATAAATCACTTTTGGATTCAAATTCAGATTGAAGGCTAAGAGGAAGCTGAAGAACAAGAAAGAAATGATGGTTTTATCAATTAGAGTCAAGGGGTTATAAGTAGGAGGGACGGGATATTATAAATTAGCTAAAGACTATATTTTTTTTTGGACGAAAATTTGCACGAGAGTAAAATGAAGCAACTTAAAAGTTTTTTGTGTAATAAGTAATTACCCAGTTTAGGAGTTTTAGTAATTAGTTAAGTTTTGGAGGGCTTTAAGTAAAAAAATTATTTAATAAACGTCGAGTTTCTCTGCCATCTAGCTAATCCTAGTGTTTACATCTCGTCTAACAGTGTGATATATAGTTGTTTCCCAAGTCCTGTAAAGCGATATATCTATACACTAACAACATAGAATAGTTGTTATATGTCAGAAAAATAAATAGTACAAAGATAGATATAAGTTAACATGCACAAATATACTTCAACATAAAGTAGTGTTTAGGCAAATATAGAAGATATATAATTTTGTCCAACTAGGAAGTCTCCAAACTTAACCGAATCGCCTCATATTTCTCATGTAGAAAAGAAAATGTTTTGTTTTTTGAATGTTTAGATTAATGATTGGATTAAGATAATAATTGAAGGTTAGCATGCAGCAAACACCATGTGTGACGCGGCATATGCATGTGGCTTTACATGCCATTAGATATGTATATAGTGATATCCTTATAAGAACAGCTGTACCTTTGATTTCTAACAATATTGATTTTAATTTCTTTTTCTGATTAATTTGTCGGAAATTATGATTGACAGACACATCCCAATCGTTCATTTGTATCGCATGTTCGCCATTAATTATCATCATCAAAATTATCGTATAAAATCTCTTTTAATTTTCTTTTTCCTTTCTCGAAAAAGATATCAATAATGATTAAAATTTGCCTATTTTAAGCGAGGGGGCAAGTCTGTGTGTGTGTGTGTATATATATAACTGGATACGTAGATCGATGGTTTTTTGAAAATAGTGGTTTTACCTTCGACTTAATTTTCTTGCATGGAGCATGCATGGAGAAATAAAGAATCCTCTCCATATCCGGCTCCGAGTCTAAAGTCCTGGTTCTTCCATCCACAAATCTCAAAGTTGAGAGGATTCTTTATTTCTCCATGCATGCTCCGTGCAAGAAAATTAAGTCGAAGGTAAAACCATTATTTTCATCCACAAATCTCAAAGTTGTGTTTAGGATTGAAAGATGATGTTTACTTTTATATTTCTACTCTCCTATTGTATGAATTTTGAGTTCCAGCGTGGATACTTTTCTAAAGTTTTCATCCTTATATCAAAACTTCAAAATCAGACCCATAGAAGACTTTTTTTTTACTGCTAGAAAAAAAACTTCAATTTCAAGCCCATTAAGGAATCAATTGGTATGCTAGAAGGTTTGCACTGTGACAAAGCTAATTAAGGAATCAAATGGAATGATTTATTTTTATGGGATTCGGAGTGGCGGGTATGATCAACACAATAGCACCCATTCTGTTTGGATGAACGGTCCGGACTCATCCAAGATCGAAAGCAACGGTCGAGATTTGTGTAAAACATGGACATTTTGGTACTGGTGTATCCTACGTGCAAAGCACGTAGGATTTATGGCCGGGATTTTTGCAGAGCTCCCCTGCTGCTATTATTTTTGTAATAAAAGCCGGTCTTTTTCCATTTTTAGGTAGGTACCAAGGGAGGGAGGGAGGCAGAAACAAGTGGCTATATATAATATTTTGCCTTGCTGGCTTTGTGATACAAATAAATAGAGCGATGGGATTTGGTCTAGTCAGCAGCGCCAGTTGAGTGGGGCCCACTAACAGGCAACTGACCTCTTGATTGGGAAGCGGCATGGCCAGATGGGCTTTGATTGGTGGCTGAGCTGTTAATTTTGTACACGTGTGCATGCAAACAAACATGCATGTCAAGGGATGCATGATTAATTTAATGGGGAAAAGAGTACTTCCGAACAGACCCCTGTGAATTCCCTCCCGCATGTAAACAAAGTATGAACGGTTTGTACTCTAAAAACGCGGTGAAAAATCAATAAGCTTTATAAGTGCAAAGTAGGTGAAACAACGAAGCATTATTTAGCAATTAACCGATAAAAAATGAAAGTAAGCTACCTAAATCAGCGTAATTTGCCATATGATTAAACGTACGAGCCTTCTTACACTCTTAAAAAAATAAATCTCAAATGGGCACAAAATCAAGAGGCCATAGAAATAAATTGATCCGGCACTGTTGCATAGCACGAAATCCGTTTTCGAAACATGGTACATCATGCTTGTTCGGAATCTTGATTAAAAATTCTAGGTTGTGAAAGTTGATCCAAAATCAACACATCCATTCTGACTGTTTGGATTTATTTCAGATCAAACGGCCTAGAAATCCTTCAATGGCCTGCACCAAATCGAATTTCCAACAGTTATAACATCATTTGATTTAACGTGCGCGTTTATGATATGCATACATCCAAAGAAGTCGACATTGTTCGTATTTTCTCGCTCTCTCCCCTCTTTGTTGAAAGAGAAGTTGTTGTAAGTTGGATCAGCAAGGGGTGAGTTGGAGTGGGCCATATATACATATATGGTGGTTGATTGGATGATGAGTTGTGAAAGAAACAAACCAACAAGTCCAAGGAATCTCAATAATATACTCTTGTCCTTGAGTATCATGTATAATTTTCTGGACCAATTTTGACAATAATTCAAGCTAACATTAGATACGTGTAAGCCATTGAGTTTTTTTCCTTTGTAACAACATGAGCTCGATTTTGATCCATGTGGCTATAAATTTGCCTCTATTTTTCTAAATTTGTCTCTTCATCCTAATGATTGGGCACTTGTTTAATTATCTATTGGTGTAGGAGGGGCCAAATGGCACTCTCTGATTGGTGCTGACTGTATCTTTCTTTTTTAATTCTTGCGTATCTAATTAATATACTATCCATTTAAAATTATAGCTTAGTATTGACATGTAGGCCGGATTCTCTCGGTTGTCTTTTAGAACTATTACATTAAGATTGAAATTCACCTGAATGGATATATATGGCAAGTTCACTAGCATTATTTTCTAGTTTATAAAACCATAATCCTAATGCCCATGATTAAATTTATCAGAAACTTGCAAGAAGACATGTCCGAAGAGGAAAATAGAGAAGCGCGGTTTACTTGTATCACTACTACAAAAAGGGATTGCCTCTACGGATATATTCGTGGGTGCTCAAAAATACACCGTAAGTGCAATGGCCACAGGTGCAAGTTTTCGCTCTGAATATGCCCCTACGGATAAATAATTGCCCCTACGGTTGTCTCCGTAGGGATTCATGCCCCTACGGACAAAATATTTATTTAATTTAGTGGTTTATAAAATAAAATACTTGCCCTTCCGGAGATATCCATAGGGGCAACTTCCTGTCCCTACGGGGTTAGCCGTAGGTCCGGACATAAGCCCCTACGGATATAGTCGTAGGGGCAAGTGTAACGTCTATTACTGAGTCCATAGGGACGAAATGTCAGGTATCCTGATATTTTGTCCCTACGGACAAATATGTAGGAGCAAACTATGGACCTACGGATTAATCCGTAGGGGAAACAGATGGACCTACGGCTTAATCTGTAGGGACAAAATATCAGGGTTTTTTTGAAAAAGGGCTTCCTGTTTTTTCCTCGCCCTGTGCACAATAATATATACATCATATAACCAAATATCACAGTATTCATAATCAACATCTCACGAATAATATATAAAATAAATCAACAAACAGAATACGATATCAATCTAAATCATCGTGAACACGCAAACACCACCAATATCGTCCAAAATATATACAATATGTATCATATAAGTACATACATGCTTAAAACATATTAAAAAAAATCTACCCTAGCTCGGTCCAGCTCCTCCACCTCTGATAATCGCCGTAATCTGGCACATCTGCTCCTCAGTACAGCCCCGAGTCGTCAAAAACTCGACCAATGAAGGAGCGGACTGTGCGGGAGTCTGAGCGGGCTGTGGAGCTGCCGGAGCGGTCTGGGCAACCGCAGCCGAGGTAGTGGCTTGCGGAGCCGCAACCGAAGAAGATGCATGTGGAGCCGCAGCCGAAGTACCCTGTCGCATCTGTTCAATTTTGTGTGTAATAAACGAGTAAGAACCGTGTATTAGTCGAATTCGTATCATTATCGGGTTATTGCGAAACCCCAATCTAAAATTAATCAAAGTTAAGTCTACAACCAAATAAGCTCAGGCTACTAATATTGGATATATTACTATCTATAATATGATATAATATTTTACTATTAAGTACTATACATACCATCATCTCCTTCAACTCCTGGACGGTGGTCTTCAAGGTGGCAATATCTTGCTCTAAACGTCGCTCACGGAGGGTAGGGGAAGTAACTGCCGGAGTAGAGTCCAACCTCATATGGGCCCTGCTAGGACCCATTTCCCGGCATCTCTTCCAACCTCCGTGGTGCCCACCGTGTGCGGCGTCTAGGACCAGGGTCAGCAGCATCGGATCATTCTGTCCAGTAAAATCGACCCCTGATGCCTCTGCCTGCTCCACCACCTGCTCCTACACCCACATTAACCAGTAAAATATAAGTATATCATTTAAATTTAAACTTTTCAAAACAAAAATTTCAAATTTAATAGAATAAATATTAACACTTACGCAATACTCTTGGGTAGTGGTGTCGGGGAATCGAAGCTCGCCCATGGCGGGATCTGTCGATGTGCCGCGGACGATAAGATACGCGGTCAGCACGCTCGGTGTACCATCCTGCGCCAGGGTCTGAGCTCTCTGCAATTCGCACAAAAATTACATATATTATAAAATAACTCTTAATATTACATTATATCACAGTATGTATATTGTAATTTACCGATGCCTCCATGGCACGAGTAATATTCCTCGAGCCACCTGTATAAGTGGGGCGACCCCACTTCGCCGACTTTCTATCCTCTTTATTTTGATCGGCCTGTTTCTGCACAACACATTCAGATTTAGTTTTCTAATTAAGCAACGTAAAAAAATAAATTATATACTAAACAATGAGTTACATTTAAAATACAAACCTGTTTGCGCTGAGAGTCGAAATATTAATACAAGAGAGGCCATGTATCTACGTCGACTCTCGCAAAGGCCGGAGTATGTAGGAAAGCCACTCTCTCTGCCTCGGGGGTCGCCATTCATGGGGAATAGCAGTCGATCTTCTGCTCGTTCCTATTGTATCGGACATTTGATTGCATGTTCTTCATCAGGCCATGGTACAGAGAGTGAAGATCGAGCGCTCTCTCAGGGTGATCAGGGTAGGGTACAGGCTGAATGTCGTAATCCAACTGCAAATACAAAAAAAAACAATGTTATTAAATCGCAAGTGTTAAATAATAATAAATATATTGGGTAAGTCAAATGAAAATATATATTAATACCCGAGCCTGATCCCAGAAGAGGGCAAATGAGCGCCGGTGCTGGTCGCCCCACTCAACGTGAAGTGGATACTTCTTCACCAGGAGGCTCTCATCTCCTATATACCGGCCGAACCTCTCGGCATAATCGCCGGTATAGCGATAATCAGAGGTAAAAAAGAGGGAGAATGCTGCCTCCCCACTAGCTCTATTGGGCCTCAGCCTGTGGGACTGATTCGGGCCTCGAGTCCCCCTCCCGGGATGGGGATGCCCTGCATCTACAAGAAATATCAAGACAATCAATATTAAGACAAAGTGGTATTAAGAAATCAAGTTTTAATGAAAATTGAAGTGTGATATATACCTCCTGCGACAGAAGCACGAGCCTGGGCCTGGGCAGCAACACGAGCGAGACGATAGTTCCTCCGGTGAGGAACAGTCGGTGACCCGGACGTGGACGCATCTCCAACTAGAAAATAAATATCGGTAAAATTACACGAAGTTCATGTTTATTCTTAAAGGATATGTAAAATGAATAAATATTTTATATTTATTCATACAAAGCTGCATACTGAGCGGGGGGTATGGAAGTGACGGGAGTGACCCCTGCACGAGATGTGGACGCACCACTTATAATTAGACAATCAAATATTGACTATATAAGTAATTGCAAAAAGAATGTGTATATCAATAATATAACATTCTATATCAATATTTATATACTATAGGATATATAAACATACCCGTAGGTGTGGTGGTGGCCTATACCCGAGATGTAAGTATGTAAGAGCAAAAAGAATATATGTATATTTATGATATAGCATTCTAAATCAAAATGCATGCATTATATGATATATAAACATACGTGAAGGTGCGGGAGTGGCCTCTGTCCCTGATGTGGACGCACCAGCAACAGCCAGGCAATCAAATATTGACTATATAAGTAATTTTGACATAAATATGCATGTATATCTATAATATTGCATTCAAAATAAATATGCGTGCAATATACCTTGAGGTGTGGCAAAGTCCATATGGAAGGAGGCATCTAAAGGGGTATTCGATCGGGGTGCAAGACCGGCTCTCTGAAGCTCCCTATGCAGCTCTCCGGACGGCAGAACCGCTCTACCTCTGCCTCTGCCTCTGCCGCAGCTGGAGCTCATGCCGCCCCTCGCTACTCCCGTCATCGTCATCAAATCTAGATAAAACGGTTCATGGACGCATTAGACAATCATTACATATGCATGCTATATATGTATAGATCGTAAAATGTGAAGTAATAATATAACATTACTGATAACCTTTTTCGTTTCGTGGACACATTAGACATATCTACTTGGATTTCATCATCTATATATTTCTAACCCACGTAACTTCATGATCAGCTGAAGACAACCCGTCTTTTGAAACAGACGGTCGGAGCACTCTAAGTCTTCTCTTCATCCTTATCGTTGTCCTCAAATTCTGGGATATCGTAAACATCCCTGGGTTTCCAACGGCATACGACACTCCATCCGGGATGCTTCAACACTGTGAGTGGTATACTTGGAACGCTTGGTTCGGAAAGATAAACGGATCGTCCTGACCATAAAATCGAAATGTGTTCACACTAGTCAATCCATATGCATCTTTCCAAGTCCCGAGATTGTTTCTCTACTTATCCGTATCGGTTCGTGTATCGTACCAAGTACACTGAAATATATAAAATGGTTCTGATCGTCCGGGATATTGGATGCCAAGTATACAATTTAAGTATCCATAATAAATCACACCATCCGATCCTACCGTCGCAATCATACTATTCTGAGTGGTTCTAGATGTTTCTATATCCTTAATTTCGAATTTGTATCCAAAGACACCGAACCCTTTATAATATGCAACCTCCATACTAGGAAACTGAGCTAAACATCTTGAATCACTCTTTAATGATGCAGATAAGTTCGGATCGTGGATCTAACAAAATAAATTTTACGACAAATACATAACGATATAAGTTTTGATTAAAACTGGTAGCAATAACATGTTATTCGAATAACTTACATGATCTGCAACCCAATCGCAAAAATTATCCGGATGATATTTTTCTAATCGTTCATCGTTCTAATCAGGATGCCCCTCACGTACCTTGTTAAAATGAATTCTGTTCTCAACAATAAATTATGACATTAATATTATATCATTTCATACATACACAGACACAAATATAACAATTAATCCAAAAAAAACTTACTCTCTAATTTTTTTAAGACATGCGCTAATGAGGAGGATAAACCAGTATATCTTGTTGATAAACATAGTGTTCTTATAATCAGCTTTACCATATGGCCCGTCCTGAATTCTTCGAGGCCGGTTTAGTCTCGTCTCAATGTTCTCGCCCAGATAGCGGGAACAAAATGTGGTTGCTTCATCTAAAAGATAACCTTGCATGATAGAACCCTCTGGTCGATTTCTATTGCGTATAAACTTTTTTAGAGTGTAGAGATACCTAAACAAAAATATGTTAAATAAATAAATACGAGCATACAAGACAACAATAACTTTACAAATTGCGCGAAACGAAAAATTCCACGTACCTCTCGACGGGATACATCCATCGATATTGTACCGGTCCGGCTAAGTTAACCTCAGTTGCAAGATGAACCGTCAGGTGTATTATGATATCGAAGAATGACGGTAAGAAAATACGCTCAATTGAAAAGTATCAACGAAATAAAATTTTCTAGTTTCTCCAGCGCTGTTTCCCCAATTAGAGCAAAGCTCTGTTCAAATTCCGAGATTTAAAATTGAAGCAACACTTCAGATCCAGCGCTAAGCGCGCCATGTGTCAAACACAGATGCGCTAGCGCCGGGTGCGCTGCACCCTAGGCAGTGCACCATGGGTGCACAGTGCTAGGCGCGCGCTGTGCGCCACGTATCAAACATGGGTGCGCTAGCACAGGCTGCGCTGCGCTCTGAGCAGCGCACCACGTGTCAAACACAGATGCGCTAGCGCAAAGTGCGCTGCGCTCTGAGCAGCGCACTACGTGCAAAGCACGGGTGCGCCAGCGCTGGAATTATAAAATTCCCCACCGTTAGATCAAAAGATCTAATAATAATGATAAATCATTAATTAATCAGAATAAAAATTCTGTTATGGAAAGATCTTTCCAATCTTATTAAAAACAAGAAAATTGCCTTCTGTAAAACAGAAGCCCTAAGATCAAAGATCCAACGGTGAGAAACATTACCAAATCAATCAGAGAAAGATCTCTTTAACTGATTCAACAATTCAACTTGCCCTATATAAAGGCCCCAAGACTTCAAGTCTGATAGAGAGAACCCCCCCTAAACTTTGAGAAAATTCAAAGAAAGAAGAGCAAGCTCTTGAAAGAAGATCATTTCTTCAAGATAAAAAGAATGACTCTTGAACACAGAGATGAAATCATCTCATAAAAAGAAGAATTATCTTCTCAAAAGATCATAGATCTACAAAGACCAAGGTCTTTTATAAAAAGAGATCAAAAGATCTCATCATAAAAATAAAAGAAGTATTTACTTCATTCACAGATCATTGATCTACAAAGGCAAAGCCCTTTCAAAAAAAAAAAAAGAACTGTTGTTCTTGAATCTTGAGGCAAAGCCTCTTTTAAAAGAACATAAACTTGCTCCCAGATCATAAAATTGATCAAATGCGCTTTGCGCTATTGAAATGCACCTTGCGCTCTTAAACTGCGCTTCTGCGCTCCTTGGATCGGCGCTCAACGCCAAAATGCGCCACGTGTTAACCACGTATGCAACTTGCGCTTCTGAAATAGCGCACTGCGCTCATGGGCTGGCGCTCAGCGCCAAGCGCATCACGTGTCACTCACGAGTGCGCCATTAAATTAAAAGCGCAATGCGCTCATGGACCAGCGCTCAGCGCTCACAAATAGGCATCTGCACTCATCATCTGGCGCCTAGCGCAGAGCGCAACACTTGTCCCTTACATGTGCGCCACGTGGCAGAAGCGCACTCCATTGGCGCAAAGCGCCTAGCGCACCATAGGTTGCGCTGACAGAACACAAATTGTTCTTTAATGAGCCAGAGCTCTGCTGAATGATTTGCATTCAATATAAGACAAAAGAAAAGATTTTTTGCCAAGATCTAATGCTCAGCATTATTAAAAGGGCAAAGCCCAAATAAAGGCTCAATAGCCAGAATATAATGTTAACCATTTTAACCTGATTGGACTTAGCCCAATATTGGCCATAAGTCCTCAACTTATATTTAATTGAGCCCATCTGCTCATGAATATTTAACAGATCTTAGTCCCAAATTGGACTACAGATCTTTCAACCAACTCATACCGGTTCGAGGGTACATCTCTTTACTCCTCTGATATCTGTCGTTGTAATCCTTC
The DNA here is from genome assembly GCA_030015575.1 of Agapanthus africanus. NCBI lineage: Eukaryota > Viridiplantae > Streptophyta > Magnoliopsida > Asparagales > Amaryllidaceae > Agapanthus > Agapanthus africanus. Next base: position 999,597,438 of record CM057337.1, read on the forward strand.
AACGTCTTCAGAGAGGTGACGGGTCCCGACAACCATACATCTTATAGACTATGACGTCTTTAAATTGGACTGTGGGGTCCTTAAACTCACAGACTACGATGTCCTTAACCTGGACTGTGGGGTCCTTAAACTCACGGACTACGATGTCCTTAACCTGGACCGTGGGGTCCTTAAACTCACGGACTACGATGTCCTTAATCTGAACTGTGGGGTCCTTAAGTCCATGGACTATGATGTCCTTAACCTTTGACCACCATGTCCTTAAACTGGTAATCTACCGCAATGTCCCTAAACTAAACAATAAAGCCCAAATGCCCTCTTGTTGGATCTAAATAATCCCGTTAAGTTGATCTTAGTCTAAAATTAGACTACCGTATCCTTAACAAACGTTTAAGTTGATCTTAGTCTCAAATAAGGCTAACGTATCCTTAAACCCAAACTAAAACCCAAATCTAAGAAAATACGGATTTGGACCAATCCATGCCCTACGGGCGACAACATAAATTAGTCTCCGTATACAATCCACGGGCAACCACAAACAAAACAAACACCCACGACACAAAGTGACTATCTGAAGAAGGAGAAAGTTGTTACCGCGATGCGGTAGCGTAATTAACTGCAGGGGCTTGTGCCTGCAGGAAAGAGTGTCCCCACAATCAAACCCCCTCAAACGAGTGGAATCTGACGAAGTCTGCTACATCAGCCGCATCCGTTTAAACCTTCAATACATGGTGCCATAAATCAACTTGGCATCTTCGGAGAGGTGGACAGATAGCACCAATTGGCATCTGTCCCGAAATTCAGGTGAGACGCCCGCCGCGTCTTCGTCCACGTCTTTCGGCGGGGAACAGATTCTGGCACGCCCGGTGGGACCTTTTCCTCTTTCCACTCCACACTTCGTATGTCGCGTTCGCGAACGAATCGCGGTTTGTTAATAGTTGCCCTTGGGTTCGAGATACTAAGATTTGGTGTCTTGTTGGATACAGAAAACAATGGCGTCTACTTGCATGAAGTGTTCCAGCTGCAATTACAACTCGCGTTCCGCCTCATCTGGAGGCATAGCTTACGGGCCCCAAGCGGTCTCCCTATTCACGATGCCAGTGGAACAGGTCACTCAGGTCACCACTGGATTGTTTTTCGGGACCATGCTCCCTTCAACGAGCTTCAGCGCTCCTATACCAACACAAGAAGCTCCCAAGAAGTCGGTCTTTGATCGGCTTACAACTACAGCGGCCCTCCTCAATGGGTCGTCCAGCTCCAGCGCCTCAGTTTTCGCCAGATTGGGCCAAAGTTCATGTGGGCCCATGATGAAGCTTGCAATTCAAGAAAAGGCTATTCCAAAAAGGATAGTCATCCCTGCTCCCGAAGTCGTCAAGGCGGCTTCTCCTGCCAAAGGGTCGGTCTTCACAAGACTGACTGTTCCGGCTCCCACTCCGGCTCCCGTGCCTGCTCAAAAGTCTGTATTTGACAGGTTATACACCGCTACTCAACGGACGTCGGTCTTCAAGAGGATGGGAGATTGTTAGTTATATGTATGCTCTAGAGGCCATTACTGTACATTGGATGTATATTGTAGTGGATGCTGGGACATATATAGGTAGGACTTTCTTGCTCGACATGATAGTACGCTATCTGGTTGCTCTTTATCTTAACATGTATACTTTCTGTCTCTCTGTTACATGTTGATAAAGCCCTTAGGATGTGTACTCGACTTCCAGGACTATGATGCAGATCATACTAGTGGGGCCTGGATAGTCAATGAGTACATCCTTCATTGTTCCTGGTCGTGGGAATATCGAGACGGGGCATCGATATTCCAGAGTAGACTAGCGTATATCTTCTCGACCCATGTGATGGGCGATGGATGATCCCATATCCATTGGTGTTTGACATCGGAGATGGTATACGGGTGCTCAGTGGAGACTGGGTACACTGAACGGACTCGCCGAGAACTCCCAGATGGTATTATACCTCACGTCAGATGGCAGTTCTCTGGTGACACTGGTACAACTTAGTCTGTTGACCCGAGATCGTCATAGAGTCTTGTGTGTCTCCCACTGTGCTTTGATTTCCACCCTACCACGGCTCTACTGAGTCGTGCAAACAGGTGGTTTTTGGGTACAGTCCCGATTCACATGGAGGCAATGAGCGATAGGAGGGAATTCGTCTCTCCCGGTATTGGGGGTTGATGTTGCGCTATGCTCGACTGGCCATAACTGGAAATCCCTGGCCAGGGTTGCAGTGATATACTGGTAAGAGTTATCAGTAGTTTCACGATTGTTATGGACCTTACGTCGGCATGACTTATTAAGCTATTGGGGTCTGACGTTTACCACCCCTAGGCGAGATATGCGACATATCAGACGAACTGACCGGACTGTACGGTAAGTGTTACTGGTTGGATTCACAGGAGTGTGAGCGGGCTTGCTTGTCGATCTTCTGATCGCTCAATACCCGGGTGGCCGTTACGTTTAGCAGACCGCTTGCGGCTTGTGGGTGTTTGATATGATCATCACCTGCTGCCGGCGTATTGACGAGTCTTTAGAGTCCTAAACAGAGGTTTCCTGGCTCAAGCGAAACGAAATAGGAGCGCATATGAGATATGTGTGGGACCGAGAATAATGCGTGTATGTGATACCGTATTCTATTCTCGCGATGAATGTATCGAATGGTTGTATGCGATATAACCTAGTTATCGAATCAAGGATTGATTCGATAAGATGATACATTGAATATTAGTCGGTCATATGCGATATGACCGGATCGTTAAATCAAGTATTGATTTAATGATTTAATGCATAATTATATATTTGATATATTACTTTGCATTAACTAGTATTGGTTCACTTTAAAAAGGATTTTCTCACTTGATATGCACATTGTATATGTGATATATTTTTGTGCACTTGATTGTATCATGTTTGATGATTCATGAATGTTTGTGTGTATGATTAAACCATGGTTATGCAATGGTTAGGGTTTTCATTTTCTTACTTATTCATTTATTTATTTTGTTTATTTATTTTGGAAAAGATAAATAGTCATGGTGGCTTTCTTTGTTTGTTTGTTGAAGCTTCATGAAGCTTTGAACAAGTCCACCATTCTTGTCTCATGCTTAACCCTAACCATTCAAACTAACCATGGTTTATTCTCTACACCTAACTATGGTTGCTATATGATAAGTATTCATTTATTTTCTATTTTAGAATAATACTTATCATATTCTCTTCTTCTTCTTCCTCTTCATCAACAAGAAGAAAACCTGGCCTCCATCAATGGCAACATGAGAAAAAGAGTGAGAAATCCAATTCTAAAGTGAACTCACTTCCTATTTCTTCATCCTCTACCACTTGCCAAGTAGTATAGGGTGTTTTCTTCACAAGTTTCATGACTTGATGAAGTTGGAGTTTGATCTTGAGTTGCCTCGACGTAGATCATCTTCGGCATCGAAGTCGACGACCTAGCCCGATCATTCTTTCGATGAAACCACCACGAGAGTCCGAGATCCAAAAGGTACAGAGGAGGGACTTCATCGTGGAGCTAAGGAAGTGGAGGACCGGATCTACAAAGGTTGTAGTCACTTTCCTTTTGCAATAAATTCGTTTACTTGCTTGCATCGCCTATACATCTAGTTAACGATCCGTATTAGGGTTTGTAGGCACTTGGAAAATTTTGAATTGGCCATGTTTGATCACTTGTGAGACCTCATTAGTGTGCCTAGGAACCCTACAGGTACCGGCAGCGCCTCACCTGAACAGGGGGCATGACGAAGTCACCCCTCAAGCTGAAACAATCCTAACAGCTCGACACGCTCGACTTCGCCACTAGCGCCGAGTAAGGAAGGTTGGGGGCAACTCCCCCTCTGGGCTAACTCCACCAGCCCCAACGGTGGAAGTCAATGTTGTTGTTCCAACTGGGAAAAGCTTTGAATTGCTGAACAAGGTGCGCAGGAATTCACCCATCGCCGTACTGAAAAGATCTCCTCCACCCGTGGAGAATGCACCGAAGGCGAAACCGGAACAACCCCCTCAGCGGCTCTCTTCCAAAATTTACAAAGTCTGGCGACAGGTCCAGGAATCTGTGATTGATCAAGATTACCCTCGCCGGCAGAAAAAAGTGAAAATTCAGCAAGAAGAGAACCATCTTGCCAAGCCACAAAAGGCAACAGCTGTTTGGGTCCCCGCTGCAACGGCCCCCTCGATTTCAACTGCTCAAAAGAGAAGGAGGCCAGAGAAAGCCCCTGTGACTACGGCAAACCGCAAAAACGCTGAGCCCAAACGCCCCAAGTCTGGGGGTATAATGGTGCATACTGTTTATATGGCTTCCGGAAAAGAGGAAAGCCGCGCTTCTACGGGTCACCGAACACTCACCCGATCCGTGACAAAAGCCCAGGAGCAGCAACAGAAGCTTCAGGAAATGCTAACGCAAATGGCCGCATTCACTGGGCCAAAAGAAAGCCCGGAGGCGTCATCGGAGCAGCGTCATGAACAAGAAACCGATGCTGATTTCCTCCGCAGAGTCCTCAAAAAGAAGGACAGAGAAGTCGCAGAACAAGTGGCTAATATAAAACGAATGGCGCTTCTCTTCCAAGACATGGTCGGGATGATGTTACAGCCAGGTTTGACGGCTGGGTGCGAGCGCTTTGGCTAATATAAAACGAATTCACAACTGTAACCGTGTAATTCTTTGCCACCTCTCCAAATCCCTTTATATGTCTTTAGTCATTACCTTTTGCACACCCCTTTAGGCCAAATGGTTTTCTTCCTTCCCTACCGTTCGGCACCAGCCTATGGTTTGGAAGAAGACTATCCAAGAAGCATAATGGGTGTACTGTCCTAATCCTAGGAGCACTCGCAATGCGAGAGAAGGTGAAGATAAAAGACAACCAAATAAACCTTATTCCTATTTCTCCTGAACCAGAATCCATCCCCGAACTGGAACAAGTTCCTTTCGAGTTCGTATATAACCATACGATGGAGTATCCAATAAACTGTGGATCTTCGTAGTGATACGGTCTGGAGAAATACAAAGGTGATTTAGGATTGGCGAATAAATACTGGGTTTGGTCGTGAATAGCAGTCACAATTTACTTTGCCCTCTCACTAATCCCTTTATATGTCTTTACTTAATACCTTCTGTACACCATCGTTAGGCTAATTGGTTTTCTTCATTCCCTACCGGTCGGCACCAGCCTAAGGTTTGGAAGAAGACTATCCAATTTGCGTAATAGGTGTACTATCTCCTAAACCAAGGAGCACTCGCAACCTAAGAGAAGGTAAAAGGAAAAGACAACTGAATAGTCCTATCCGTTTTCTCCAGAACCGGAAACCATCCTCGAATAAATTCCTTCGAGTTCGTATATAACCATACGATGGTTTTGTCCAATGGAAGTGGACGTTCGTAGTAATACGGAGTGTCCTGGAGAAAAGGGTAAAAGTAGGAGTGGCAATGAGGTTTGCAACTCTGACAATCCAAAAGCCAGTGTTAAGAAGGTTTGGTCAACTTGGTCACTGAGTCATAGTCTTAGGGTCGGGTCAATGGTCGCTGCCAAAGAGAGAGAGAAAAGAAACACTCAGCGTGCACTCTAACCTAGATCAGAATGGTTACCAATTTATCTAATCTGGAAACCTCCCACTGTACCGTCAAATTCTCCTCCAAACCTGAAAGAAGAATTAGTCGGGATCACCCGAGGAGTAAACCAACTCATCAGTAGGAATCGGGATCCAACTATCATTGCATGATAATGTGACAGAATCCGCTCACGTCATCACACTCCAGAAGGTATGCGCATATCTGGCAAGTTTCAGTTTCTTTAGAAACTCCCGATGTGATTTCTGCCCCATGCTCTTATGACCTTGGCGTGAGGTCAAAATATCATAAGTCACATGTCAAGTTCTGCCCATCATTATCCAGGTTAATCTGAACCCACCCGTACATACCCTTGACGTAGGCCAAAATAGTAGTACGACTGTCCCAAACCAACACATATATCTATGCAACAGATAAATATTCGGCAGCTACCAATCACTATGCCTTGGCGTGAGGTCAAAATACATAGCTTGAATACTACCGAATATTTAATCGAAATGATGGAGGGCTACGAATGATTTCTGGCGAAAACCTTTAATGTAATGAACTTGATATCGTTGAAGGAACCGGATAGCTTTTAAAAATATAGTGACGAAAACCATTGCTAAAGAGGTCACTCCCGGTGAAGGGATCTCGGCTCTTTCCCCGTAGAATGAGGTGCAGGATATTCCAACTGAATACCATGGTGCATAGCAAAAGTAATCGGCTATAGTGAAGTTAATGCCCTGACGCAAACTTCTGTCCAAGGGGTCACTCCCGGTGAAGGGATCTCGGCCCTTGCCTCGTCGACTGAGGAGCAGGATATTCAAACTGAATACCACGATGCTAAGCAAAAGAGAACGTCCTTGCAATAACAGCTTTTTGAAAAATGTTCCAACAACATCAGAATAGGTTTGTTTTTAACTTGCATTGATCCGAATCAACGCAGTCCCATCAATTGATCACACCACAAAGAACGAAAATAATATGACGTACGTATATGCCATCCGCATTCGCCACTGGGTCCCGTCATTATCCGTTAGGTTAGCTAACTAACGACAGAGCGGGGTCTGGACTAGCGCGGATGCAAAACATATACAACATCTACTAATATATATACCAATATATTATATTTCGCTCAAGCCGTGATAAAATGCAACATCACAGAAATGTACAGCATCACAGAACAATACTGATATCTGGGATCCCCGGGTTTCATAGAGCCACTACTGAAACCCGACGTTCCCCTGGTCGTGTGGATAGCCTGTGCAATGAAATCCTAGACCCCTACGGGCGCGGCAAGTTACCCGCCAAAACCTGAAGCGAGGCAGCCCCCTTCAGCAACGTGAATGGACCATCCGGCACTTCACGGAATCCGGTAATTTGGGCACCCCTCCTGGGTCAACCTGTACCCCGTACGAGTGCGGTGAATAGCCCGCCAATTCTAGAGTGAAGCCCCCTCCGTCTCAATGCCATGAGATGCGGGCCTGTTGCCCTCTAGAACCCGGCTATCCGTGCACCCCACCTTGGGGTAATCCTAGTACAGAAAGTAAAATATACATACAACGGGTACATCGACCTCGACCTGGTCGTGCCCCAAAAGAATAATATACAGACAGGCAGTGACGGCAGTCCACATGTCGGACGCTCGCCCCGCAATATCAAATGTACATAATACAACAAAATCCCCACGACCAATCCGCAACATCACAGCATAACACAGAACATAAACGTGAAAGTCACGTTCGCAAATCCGTCTAACCGGGCTATAGCAGTTAGACAGGATTTACCGATCGAGTGGCATTCACGGTCGCAGATATAATGTAAATACTGTGAACTAATGTGTTTAAAATATCCGATCGATCAAAATTTACCAAGTGGGCCCCCAAGTACTACTGTAGCACATCAAGAAATTCTGGGCCCAAAAAGAATGTTCCAAAAACCCTATTTTCAAGTCAGGAGCTTTCTGCAAAATTTTGGTACACTGAACAGTTCAAGTCGCGGCGGAACCGCGGCCCAAGCATGGGTTTGGCCGCGGTTCCGCGGTCGTTTAGACTGTTCACGAGACCAAATTTTCACAGAATTCTTAAAATTCTCTGCATATCATTCTGCAACATACTGAAAAAAATTTGGAGCCAAAAAAATTTCGACAGAAAACTGATGTGTATAAAAACGCGGTTTTGGGATTTTTGTTCGATCGGAAATGTAAAACACATTAGACAAAGCAAGACTATGTTAATGGTGAGGCTCTGATACCACTATAAGTACACGGCGGCGCCCCGGCCGTCAATCCGACGCCGGAATGCGGAAGCGATGCTTAACTTAACTTTTTCAAACCGGCACCACCGCGTACTATAAACCCGGATCGTGCCATTAAACTAGTCCTAGATAACTACAAGATGGGGAAGAGAGATATACCGAGCGATCCGTGTCCTCCGGTCTTCTCGCCGTCGTCCCGATCTCCCGCGGAATGTCCGGTCTCCACCTCCTCGCCGGAAGGGCACCACGTCGCCTTCTTCTTTTACGGGCTCCCACCTCTATACCGAGGCAACTCGGGCACGAAGTTGGCGAGCCGACGTGCCCAAGGTTTGCTGTAGAATGTAGTGTAGAACTTGTGTCTCATTTTGGGGTAGTGGAGGTTGCCATTTGGTGGAGGAATGATATGTGACCCTTTTGGAGATGAAACTTGGGATTTTGTGAACACAAGAGAACCAAAATCCCACACCACAAAAAATGGGCAGCCCCTCCTCATGGCTTGGCCGGCCATGCCTCATGGGAGTGTGAGAGGAGAGTGAGAGAGAGAAGTCCAAGGGGATGTGTATCAACCATGATGCAAGAAAAGAATGATGATCAAAAGCAATGATCACAACCACATCCACACTCAACCACAACCATCATCAAAACCATGTCACACAAAAGTCAAGCCATGATGGATAAATCAAGTCAATGGATGGTGCACCATCATGATGCAACAAAATGTAAAGAACACTCTCCACAAATGCTTATTTGCACAAATGCAAATAAGCCCTCCTCCACCAATCTTCGGCCAATGAAGAATACTAAGAAATATGGCCGAAACGGAAAACAAACTGGCAATTCCAGAAAGCTGGTCCCGTAATAAATTACAGGAAAACCCCGATACTGTGTATACACACCCGCATCTGTATTCCGACTGAGTACAAATGCAATGAGACAAAATCTACACTGTACTATACTAGGATCCGGCTTAAACCAAAACCGGCTAGTATTATCCGTCCGATCCTGATCCGTGCAATACGGCACGTATCTGATCGAACCCTGCCATATCTCCATACGGCCTCTAGTACTAACCGTCCGATCCAGATTCGTGCAATACCGCACGTATCTGATCGAACCCTGCCATATCTCCATATGGCCTCTACAACGTTTCGCCCGAAACTTGAGTAACTGAATGTGGGGCACTCTAAAGACTCGTCAATACTATGGCTGTGGATTTAACCACTAGCACGTCAGAGGTATTAGCCATACGTGACGGGCTACCAGCTATTGACCAAAAGGGACATCGATGAGCGAACTCATCCTGACACCCTACTGAGCCTGTCAGTGACAATATCCGTACAGTCCGGTCCGTTCGTCTATGAGCATCGCATGGCGGGCCTAGGGGGTTGGTAAAAGTCAGACCCCCAAAAGCGGTACAAGTCGTGTCGGTGTGTAGCCCAGAACACCCTGAGATACTACTGGAATACCTACCAGTAAATCTCTTGCCTTGGCCAAGGACTTCGTGTAATGGCTCTCCTAGACACAGCGCTACCTCACCCCCAATACCGGGAGAGACGAACCCCTGAAGATCCGCTCACTGCCTCCATGTGGCTCGGGACTGTACCCAACTAAAACCTGTTTGCACGTCTCCTTTAAGCGTGGTAGGGTAGTAATCAAAGTACAGTGGGAACTCACACGAGACAAATGACGATCCTCAGGTCGATGAACCAACCTGTACACATGTCACCAGGGAACTGCTATCTGACGTCAGGTATAAGACCAACTAGCATGTTCCCGGCGAGTCCTGTCCAGTGTACTCATAACCCAATGAGCACCTGTATACATCTTAGGTGAACCATCTGACACCAGTGGCTTGTGAGACCGGCCACCGCCTCTCGTCGGGGTCTCGACTATATACACTAGTCTACTCTGGAGTATCGATGCCCTATCTCGAAACTCCCACGACTAGGGACCTTTTAAGGATATGCTTATAGACTACCAGCTCCCACGTATATGATCGCCCTCATACTGCTGGCAGTCAAGCAAGAATCCTAGGGGCTCTATCAACGTGCAATAGTGACCTGTCAGGTCACCTAAAGTAGTACACGATGATAAAGATAAACCAGATAGCATACTATCATCTTGAGTAAGACTGTCCTACCGGGATAGGTCCTCCCTCAATCATTGCAATCACGTGCCTGTGATCCAATAATTGACTCTGAGGGCACTATCTCCAACAATCTCCCACTTGCACTCAAAGCTAATTATTGCGATGTCGCATACTCACAGCCCGTGTGATACCGAACACCCAACTCCTCTACTAGTCAGTCTTACAAAGCTCATTTGCGAAACTATTGCGTTCGAGGAATAGCCTTAGTGAGTGGATCCGCTTTGATGTTCCTTGCTATGTCTCTCTATATCTCAAGTTCACGGAGAAAGCCATCTCCCGAAATGAGCAATACCTGTCTTAGAATGTGTCTGGATGTCTGATGGGACCTAGCTCATAAATGAACTCCAAATCCAAACTTCTTAGACTGTATCGTCAACTGAACTTAATCAGTATCCTGCGCCATGCCTCCCTCAGTATTGCCTTGGACCACCTGTCCAAAATACTGCCCCTCGTCAGAAGGAAAAACTATAACTCTGATAACCTCCTTGTCGTCCAGGTCACCTTGGAAGCCTGGAATGATAACATTCTCCCGAATGAGGCTGTCGTTATCATATCCCTAGAACATCTACTTATGTTCTAAAACTGCTTCCGACTGTTTCTCCAGGATTGGATCAATGTCAACTTATTGCATCTAGTGCAAGAACAACATCTGGTGTGGTACTTGACATCTCATGATTGACTCAATTGCCTAACCAAGTGATCTGCCAATCATGCACATCCCTCTCCCCTTTAGTCTGTAAGACACCTTTAGAGAGGGTGACTCCATTACCTACAGGTACACTACCGTGTCAGGAGTCGTCCATTCTAAATACTCTTAGAATGCTGTCTAAGTACCCTTAATTGGGAAACCACCCAAATCTAGATCTAAAACCATAGATCTAGTAACCAGTATGTCTGATATAATGTCCAAGTCCCATGTGGAGAAACCACTGTGTGACGACCAAAGTATAACCGATCGTAGTATAGGAATATCACTTCCTACTCTGTGTATGTCATCCAAATACCATAACATCACACCCTACTACCTTCTCAACAGATCCATCCCCTATTCTGATGAAGTCAAACCTATGACTGTCACATCAGAAATTGATGATCTATCTCCGCTATATCTGCTTTAGTCTATAAATAGACATAAGCCACTTGTCCACCAATGCTTCCGCTGCTCCCACTGACTACGACAACCCTCTGGCAGAGTCATATAGACGTACACTTCTAAAGCCAGTTTAGAACGACGCTATACTCATCCTCCCGCCGGGTCTCGCAGCCTGGAACAACAGCAATTGCAAGTGTGGGTAAATAAGAACTTCCCTGTCACCGTCCTTGAGGCTACCGGAGTACCTCTCGGGTGCCTAAAGTTACCCACCTTATCTGCGGAGTGGCCAATGGAATGTCAAACCAGATTGAATCTTTAGGTTCCTTATCAAATCTTCAGTAATCGTTTGCGGTTCTACAATCACTTCCAGTTCTACCATACTCCCACTACTGTTTTCTGAAAAAAAATTCCATTTTTAATAAAACTGTGGCGAGTCTAGAACAATATCACTATTTATCTTCTAGATGGTAGAAAGTCAACCCTCGTCATAGCCTGGGTCAACCCACAAACATCCATTACAGAAACGTGCCTTGAGTTATCCAGAGTCTGGTTTTAAGCATAAACCGGACAACTCCCCGTACCTTAACATCGTTAAGATATGAACTGTTCTATATCCAATATAGAACCAGAGGCACTGATTTAATTGAACCAGATTCAAATCATGCAGCTGTCTCCAGTGCATGTCAACTAAATGGAAGCAGGCCGATCAGTGTTACTCAACTTAGGAATGCTTCCAATTATGAGTAACCTGAAAGAGAAGCAAGTTCTCTTAAACATTACTATCAACTGAACACCATACACAAGTATCTACATCTTCGATCACTTTGAAGAATCCCGATACTTGCAATACCTGGTTCTCTACTTTATTCAAATACCTATAACTTCTCAAAATTCGGACCCTGTGTTTCCACGAAACACCTGTCTAAAAACTAGAGAAGTCATAAGTAAACCGAATATAGTACGAGGACCAACCCCTCTGTCCTGATGGACCCTGGACAACATACAACACTCTGTATAAGTCCCTTGAGTCTGATAACTCATTCACTGTGTGTCGCAGGTTGAAAACTGTACTTATGGTTAAGAAGAATTACACCGCTGTTTAATACTCCTTACCTAACCATCCACTGATATAGGTAAATGTCACAGACATAATTTCAAAAAGATATATCTCACTCTATAAAAATAGACGTACGGATATATCAATTTGAAATTGGTGCATAACAGCGGATATTCAAAACCAAATATTTGCTGACCGGCAAACAGCCCAGATGATTTCCTCAAATATCACCAATTACAACGAATTCCGATATAATGACGATGATCACCCAATTCCCAATAACTTACTCCCACTCATCATCTGTAAAACCATACAGATGTGAGAATCATACCTGGTAAATACATACCCTGGAGCAAGATCTGATTGGAAAATCAGTTTTCTTTTAACAGTACACAGTGAAAATGAAACATTGTAAATGTTTCGTAGGGGTATCATGGTATTCCTAGTAATGCCTCTTCAATTATACATATTCACAACTGTAACCGTGTAATTCTTTGCCACCTCTCCAAATCCCTTTATATGTCTTTAGTCATTACCTTCTGCACACCCCTTTAGGCCAAATGGTTTTCTTCCTTCCCTACCGTTCGGCACCAGCCTATGGTTTGGAAGAAGACTATCCAAGAAGCATAATGGGTGTACTGTCCTAATCCTAGGAGCACTCGCAATGCGAGAGAAGGTGAAGATAAAAGACAACCAAATAAACCTTATTCCTATTTCTCCTGAACCAGAATCCATCCCCGAACTGGAACAAGTTCCTTTCGAGTTCGTATATAACCATACGATGGAGTATCCAATAAACTGTGGATCTTCGTAGTGATACGGTCTGGAGAAATACAAAGGTGATTTAGGATTGGCGAATAAATACTGGGTTTGGTCGTGAATAGCAGTCACAATTTACTTTGCCCTCTCACTAATCCCTTTATATGTCTTTACTTAATACCTTCTGTACACCATCGTTAGGCTAATTGGTTTTCTTCATTCCCTACCGGTCGGCACCGGCCTAAGGTTTGGAAGAAGACTATCCAATTTGCGTAATAGGTGTACTATCTCCTAAACCAAGGAGCACTCGCAACCTGAGAGAAGGTAAAAGGAAAAGACAACTGAATAGTCCTATCCGTTTTCTCCAGAACCGGAAACCATCCTCGAATAAATTCCTTCGAGTTTGTATATAACCATACGATGGTTTTTTCCAATGGAAGTGGACGTTCGTAGTAATACGGAGTGTCCTGGAGAAAAGGGTAAAAGTAGGAGTGGCAATGAGGTTTGCAACTCTGACAATCCAAAAGCCAGTGTTAAGAAGGTTCGGTCAACTTGGTCACTAAGTCATAGTCTTAGGGTCGGGTCAATGGTCGCTGCCAAAGAGAGAGAGAAAAGAAACACTCAGCGTGCGCTCTAACCTAGATCAGAATGGTTACCAATTTATCTAATCTGGAAACCTCCCACTGTACCGTCAAATTCTCGTCCAAACCTGAAAGAAGAATTAGTCGGGATCACCCGAGGAGTAAACCAACTCATCAGTGGGAATCGGGATCCAACTATCATCGCATGATAACGTGACGGAATCCGCTCACGTCATCACACTCCAGAAGGAATGCGCATATCTGGCAAGTTTCAGTTTCTTTAGAAACTCCCGATGTGATTTCTGTCCCATGCTCTTATGACCTTGGCGTGAGGTCAAAATATCATAAGTCACATGTCAAGTTCTGCCCATCATTATCCAGGTTAATCTGAACCCACCCGTACATACCCTTGACGTAGGCCAAAATAGTAGTACGACTGTCCCAAACCAACACATCTATCTATGCAACAGATAAATATCCGGCACCTACCAATCACTATGCCTTGGCGTGAGGTCAAAATACATAGCTTGAATACTACCGAATATTTAACCGAAATGATGGAGGGCTACGAATGGTTTCTGGCGAAAACCTTTAACGTAATGAACTTGATATCGTTGAAGGAACCGGAGAGCTTTTAAAAATATAGTGACGAAAACCATTGCTAAAGAGGTCATTCCCGGTGAAGGGATCTCGGCTCTTTCCCCGTAGAATGAGGTGCAGGATATTCCAACTGAATACCACGGTGCATAGCAAAAGTAATCGGCTATAGTGAAGTTAATGCCCTGACGCAAACTTCTGTCCAAGGGGTCACTCCCGGTGAAGGGATCTCGGCCCTTGCCTCGTCGACTGAGGAGCAGGATATTCTAACTGAATACCACGATGCTAAGCAAAAGAGAACGTCCTTGCAATAACAGCTTTTTGAAAAATGTTCCAACAACATCAGAATAGGTTTGTTTTTAACTTGCATTGATCCGAATCAACGCAGTCCCATCAATTGATCACACCACAAAAAACGAAAATAATATGACGTACGTATATGCCATCCGCATTCGCCACTGGGTCCCGTCATTACCCGTTAGGTTAGCTAACTAACGACAGAGTGGGGACTGGACTAGCGCGGATGCAAAACATATACAACATCTACTAATATATATACCAATATATTATATTTCGCTCAAGCCGTGATAAAATGCAACATCACAGAAATGTACAGCATCACAGAACAATACTGATATCTGGGATCCCCGGGTTTCATAGAGCCACTACTGAAACCCGACGTTCCCCTGGTCGTGTGGATAGCCTGTGCAATGAAATCCTAGACCCCTACGGGCGCGGCAAGTTACCCGCCAAAACCTGAAGCGAGGCAGCCCCCTTCAGCAACGTGAATGGACCACCCGGCACATCACGGAATCCGGAAATTTGGGCACCCCTCCTGGGTCAATATGTACCCCCTACGAGTGCGGCGAATAGCCCGCCAATTCTAGAGTGAAGCCCCCTCCGTCTCAATGCCATGAGATGCGGTCCTGTTGCCCTCTAGAACCCGGCTATCCGTGCACCCCACCTTGGGGTAATCCTAGTACAGAAAGTAAAATATACATACAACAGGTACATCGACCTCGACCTGGTCGTGCCCCAAAAGAATAATATACAAACAGGCAGTGACGGCAGTCCACATGTCGGACGCTCGCCCCGCAATATCAAATGTACATAATATAACAAAATCTGTACTACCATTGCATCCAGGCTATCCCCACGACCAATCCGCAACATCACAGCATAACACAGAACATCAACGTGAAAGTCACGTTCGCAAATCCGTCTAACCGGGTTATAGCAGTTAGACAGGATTTACCGATCGAGTGACATTCACGGTCGCAGATATAATGTAAATACTGTGAACTAATGTGTTTAAAATATCCGATCGATCAAAATTTACCAAGTGGGCCCCCAAGTACTACTGTAGCACATCAAGAAATTCAGGGCCCAAAAAGAATGTTCCAAAAACCCTATTTTCGAGTCAGGAGCTTTCTGCAAAATTTTGGTACACTGAACAGTTCAAGTCGCGGCGGAACCGCGGCCCAAGCATGGGTTTGGCCGCGGTTCCGCGGTCGTTTAGACTGTTCACGAGACCAAATTTTCACAGAATTCTTAAAATTCCCTGCACATCATTCTGCAACATACTGAAAAAAATTTGGAGCCAAAAAAATTTCGACAGAAAACTGATGTGTATAAAAACGCGGTTTTGGAATTTTTGTTCGATCGGAAATGTAAAACACATTAGACAAAGCTAGACTATGTTAATGGCGAGGCTCTGATACCACTGTAAGTACACGGCGGCGCCCTGGCCGTCAATCCGACGCCGGAATGCAGAAGCGATGCTTAACTTTACTTTTTCAAACCGGCACCACCGCGCACTATAAACCCGGATCGTGACATTAAACTAGTCCTAGCTAACTACAAGATGGGGAAGAGAGATATACCGAGCGATCCGTGTCCTCCGGTCTTCTCGCCGTCGTCCCGATCTCCCGCGGAATGTCCGGTCTCCACCTCCTCGCCGGAAGGGCACCACGTCGCCTTCTTCTTTTACGGGCTCCCACCTCTATACCGAGGCAACTCGGGCACGAAGTTGGCGAGCCGACGTGCCCAAGGTTTGCTGTAGAATGTAGTGTAGAACTTGTGTCTCATTTTGGGGTAGTGGAGGTTGCCATTTGGTGGAGGAATGATATGTGACCCTTTTGGAGATGAAACTTGGGATTTTGTGAACACAAGAGAACCAAAATCACACACCACAAAAAATGGGCAGCCCCTCCTCATGGCTTAGCCGGCCATGCCTCATGGGAGTGTGAGAGGAGAGTGAGAGAGAGAAGTCCAAGGGGATGTGTATCAACCATGATGCAAGAAAAGAATGATGATCAAAAGCAATGATCACAACCACATCCACACTCAACCACAACCATCATCAAAACCATGTCACACAAAAGTCAAGCAATGATGGATAAATCAAGTCAATGGATGGTGCACCATCATGATGCAACAAAATGTAAAGAACACCCTCCACAAATGCTTATTTGCACAAATGCAAATAAGTCCCCCTCCACCAATCTTCGGCCAATGAAGAATACTAAGAAATATGGCCGAAACGGAAAACAAACTGGCAACTCCAGAAAACTGGTCCCGTAATAAATTACAGGAAAACCCCGATACTGTGTATACACACCCGCATCTGTATTCCGACCGAGTATAAATGCAATGAGACAAAATCTACACTGTACTATACTAGGATCCGGCTTAAACCAAAACCGGCTAGTATTATCCGTCCGATCCTGATCCGTGCAATACCGCACGTATCTGATCGAACCCTGCCATATCTCCATACGGCCTCTAGTACTAACCGTCCGATCCTGATCCATGCAATACCACACGTATCTGATCGAACCCTGCCATATCTCCATATGGCCTCTACAGCGTTTCGCCTGAAACTTGAGTAACTGAATGTGGGGGACTCTAAAGACTCGTCAATACTATGGCTGTGGATTTAACCACTAGCACGTCAGAGGTATTAGCCATACGTGACAGGCTACCAGCTATTGACCAAAAGGGACGTCGATGAGCGAACTCATCCTGACACCCTACTGAGCCTGTCAGTGAGTGACAATATCCTTACAGTCCGGTCCGTTCGTCTATGAGCATCGCATGGCGGGCCTAGGGGGTTGGTAAAAGTCAGACCCCCAAAAGCGGTACAAGTCGTGTCGGAGTGTAGCCCAGAACACCCTGAGATACTACTGGAATACCTACCAGTAAATCTCCTGCCTTGGCCAAGGACTTCGTGTAATGGCTCTCCTAGACACAGCACGACCTCACCCCCAATACCGGGAGAGACGAACCCCTGAAGATCCGCTCACTGCCTCCATGTGGCTCGGGACTGTACCCAACTAAAACCTGTTTGCACGTCTCCTTTGAGCGTGGTAGGGTAGTAATCAAAGTACAGTGGGAACTCACACGAGACAAATGATGATCCTCAGGTCGATGAACTAACCTGTACACATGTCACCAGAGAACTGCTATCTGACGTCAGGTATAAGACCAACTAGCATGTTCCCGGCGAGTCCTGTCCGGTGTACTCATAACCCAATGAGCACCTGTATACATCTTAGGTGAACCAACTGACACCAGTGGCTTGTGAGACCGGCCACCGCCTCTCGTCGGGGTCTCGACTATATACACTAGTCTACTCTGGAGTATCGATGCCCTGTCTCGAAACTCCTACGACTAGGGACCTTTTAAGGATATGCTTATAGACTACCAGCTCCCACGTATATGATCGCCCTCATACTGCTGGCAGTCAAGCAAGAATCCTAGGGGCTCTATCAACGTGCAATAGTGACCTGTCAGGTCACCTAAAGCAGTACACGATGATAAAGATAAACCAGATAGCATACTATCATCTTGAGTAAGACTGTCCTACCGGGATAGGTCCTCCCTCAATCATTGCAATCACGTGCCTGTGATCCAATAATTGACTCTGAGGGCACTATCTCCAACATCAGATACATCGAGTGCACCTTGTCTTCGGCATCATCCAATGCCTTAAGCGGCATACCGGCACAGAATAGGGGAAGTGCTCCCCAGATTGCTCCCACGATAAGCTTCAAGAGAGAGGAACGTCGAGGAAGAAGCCGACCATTGTATGCACCAAAGCGACCCATGATTTTGGCGCATTGAGCATTTGTAAACGCCTGGTGTTGAGAATGGCCGAGTGAGCGGATGTCTCCGTAAGAGACAATCTCATCAAGATCATACAAATGAGCAGCCATAACGTCTGAAAAAGAAAATCAGTGAGAGTTAGTAGACAGACTGATTAGAAAAGCTTATTGAAACAGATACGGGATTTACACAACTCTTGATGTCCCCTTGGAGAAAACAAATTCTAATCATGACAACTAACAAATTCGAATTTTCGAGAAATCCTAAAAAGGAATCTCATTTAATAAGCGACCCTTCGGGTCAAGGAGTCAAACTCCTCGAGAGCAATGCTCTGCAAACAGGAGTGATACCTGTCAAAGTTAATTATGAGGGGAATTTAAAAATACCCCGAGAATTCTAAAGAGCCATGCTCTGTAAAGAAAATGGAATAACCCATCAAAATGCTTAAAAGATCTCTTAGGATCTAAGATCTAACAAGGGCAGAGCCCTGTTAAGAAGCCCTAAAAAGTTTTTCTTGAAGATCTATGATCTAAGTAGAGCAAAAGGCTCTGATAATGAGTGAAACTCCAGATTATTAATCCCTTTAAAGATTAATCTTTACCTAGAAAAATCTGACAGAGTTTTAACTCTTAACTTTCTTAAAAAAGAGAGCAATGCTCCGAATAAAAGTTATCAAAGAAGAAGATGAAAATCATTTAAAGGACCAAAGGTCCTATTTATAGACATTGACAGCCATTTCAACTTCCAAAAAGTTGATCCAACGGCAAGATGCTGCCACCGTTGCACTCACGTGTGGGCCACGTAAGCGCAACAGTGGGGGGGGCATTTGTTTCCCCAATTAGAGCAAAACTCTGTTCAAATTCCGAGATTTAAAATTGAAGCAACGCTTCAGATCCAGCGCTAAGCGCGCTGCGTGCCACGTGTCAAACACGGATGCGTTAGCGCCAGGTGCGCTGCGCCCTAGGCAGTGCACCATGAATGCGCTAGCGCTAGGCGCGCGCTGCGCGCCACGTGTCAAACATGGGTGCGCTAGCGCAGGCTGCGCTGCGCTCTGAGCAGCGCACCACGTGTCAAACACAGGTGCGCTAGCGCAAAGTGCGCTGCGCTCTTAGCAGTGCACCACGTGCAAAGCACGGGTGCGCCGGCGCTGGAATTATAAAATTCCCCACCGTTAGATCAAAAGATCTAATAATAATGATAAATCATTAATTAATCAGAATTAAAATTCTTTTATGGAAAGATCTTTCCAATCTTATTAAAAACAAGAAGATTGCCTTCTGTAAAACAGAAGCCCTAGGATCAAAGATCCAACGATGGAAAACATTCCCAAATCAATCAGGGAAAGATCTCTTTAACCGATTCAACAAATCAACTTGCCCTATATAAATGCCCCAAGACTTCAAGTCTGATAGAGAGAAACCCCCCCATAAACTTTGAGAAAATTCAAAGAAAGAAGAGCAAGCTCTTGAAAGAAGATCATTTGTTCAAGGTAAAAAGAATGACTCTTGAACATAGAGATGAAATTATCTCATAAAAAGAAGAATTATCTTCTCAAAAGATCATAGATCTACAAAGACCAAGGTCTTGTATAAAAAGAGATTAAAAGATCTCATCATAAAAACAAAAGAAGTATTTACTTCATTCACAGATCATTGATCTACAAAGGCAAAGCCCTTTCAAAAAAAATAAGAACTATTGTTCTTGAATCTTGAGGCAAAGCCTCTTTTAAAAGAACATAAACTTTTTCCCAGATCATAAAATTGATCAAATGCGCTTTGCTCTATTGAAATGCGCCTTGCGCTCTTAAACTGCGCTTCTGCGCTTCTTGGATCGGCGCTCAGCGCCAAAATACGCCACGTGTCAACCACGTATGCAACTTGCGCTTTGCGCTTCTGAAATAGCTCACTGCGCTCATGGGCTGGCGCTTAGCGCCAAGCGCATCACGTGCCACTCACGGGTGCGCCTTTAAATTAAAAGCGCAATGCGTTTATGGACCAGCGCTCAGCGCTCACAAACAGGCATCTGCGCTCATCATCTGGCGCCTAACGTAGAGCGCAACACTTGTCCCTTATATGTGCGCCACGTGGCAGAAGCGCACTGTATTGGCGCAAAGCGCCTAGCGCACCATAGGTTGCGCTGACAGAACACAAATTTTTTTTTAATGAGCCAGAGCTCTGCTGAATGCTTTGCATTCAATATATGACAAAAGAAAAGATTTTTTGCCAAGATCTAATGCTCAGCATTATTAAAAGGGCCAAGCCTAAATAAAGGCTCAATAGCCAGAATATAATGTTAAACATTTTAACCAGATTGGACTTAGCCCAATATTTGCCATAAGTCCTCAACCTATATTTAATTGAGCCCATCTGCTCATGAATATTTAATAGATCTTAGTCCTAAATTGGACTACAGATCTTTCAACCAACTCATACCGGTTCGAGGGTACATCTCTTTACTCCTCTGATATCTGTCGTTGTAATCCTTCAACGTCTTCAGAGAGATGACGGGTCCCGACAACCATACATCTTATAGACCATGACGTCTTTAAACTGGACTGTGGGGTACTTAAACTTACGGACTACGATGTCCTTAACTTGGACTGTGGGGTCCTTAAACTCACAGACTACTATGTCCTTAACCTGGACCGTGGGGTCCTTAAACTCACGGACTACTATGTCCTTAACCTGGACCGTGGGGTCCTTAAGCTCATGGACTATGATGTCCTTAACCTTGGACCACCATGTCCTTAAACTGGTAATCGACCGCAATGTCCGTAAACTAAACAATAGAGCCCAAATGCCCTCTTGTTGGATCTAAATGATCCCGTTAAGTTGATCTTAGTCTAAAATTAGACTAACGTATTCTTAACAAACGTTTAAGTTGATCTTAGTCTCAAATAAGGCTAACGTATCCTTAAACCCAAACCAAAACCCAAATCTAAGAAAATACGGATTTGGACTAATCCACGCCCTACGGGCGACAACATAAATTAGTCTCTGTATACAATCCACGAGCAACCACAAACAAAACAAACACCCACGACACGAAGTGACCATCTGGAGAAGGAGAAAGTTGTTACCGCGATGCGGTAGCGTAATTAACTACAGGGGCTTGCGCCTGTAGGGAAGAGCGTCCCTACAATCAAAAACCCCTCAAACGAGGGGGAATCTGACGAAGTCTGCTACATCGGCCGCATCCGTTTAAACCTTCGATACATGGTGCCATAAATCAAATTGGCATATTCGGAGAGGTGGACGGATAGCACCAATTAGCATCTGCCCCGAAATTCAGGCGAGACGTTCGCTGCGTCTTCGTCCGCGTCTTTCGGCGGGGAACAAGCGTAACAACATTTAGTGTTTTAGCGCATAATTCTCTGAAAAAACAACATAGGTCATTCATTACTAGACCAACCGATTCGGGAAGGGAAGTCTGTTTCCTGATTTAAAATCAGAAAAGCTTATGAAAAAAGCTTCAGAAGAGGGTCACGTGCTTACACGTGACCAACAGTCACGTGTTGGCACGTGACACCTAAAAGTATCGGCAAGGCAAGTTCAGTTTCCCAACTACATCGAGGAAAAAGGCTTCAGAAAGAGTCACGTGCTCCCACATGACCAGGGTCACGTGTCGGCACGTGACTTTTAAAAGCAAGCGGCAAAGGCACATTGGTTCCCTGATCAAATCAAGGAAAAGGCTTCAGAAGAGGTCACGTGCTCCCACGTGACCAGGGTCACGTGTTGGCACGTGACGCTCAAAACATCAGACTCATTCGCCGGTTAAATCAAGAAAAAGACTCCAGACGAGGGTCACGTGCTCCCACGTGACCAGGGGTCACGTGGTGGCACGTGACGGCTAAGCAGCAGAAGAAGACAGAGCGCAAAATGAAAGAGGAAGGCTCGTTCCAAAGGGGTCACGTGCCCACACGTGACCAAGGGTCACGTGGCCACACGTGACCGACTTCAAAGCCCATTTGTTAACAGAATTAAATTCTGAGAAAGACCTCTCAAATCTTTCCAAAAGCAATCGATTGAATTAAAGATTCAGAGGTGATTAAATATCATCTATCTCGAATTTGGAAAGATTTCCCCTTAAAATCTAACAGAAATCACAAAGGAGAATCCCTGGATTTGAAATCCAATGGTGAATAAAATTCACCTAATAATCCAAAGGTCCAGAACGAATGATGGATGCAAATCAAATCTCTCAATGAAGATTCGTCAAAAAACTAATTGACTCGGCTGCTTCTCCTATAAATAGGAGCCAAGAGATACAAGAAATATATAGGCAGAGAGAAGAAAAGGGAGAGAGCCTTGATACTTTGAGGAATTTGGATCTTCTGCAAAAGAAAACCCTAGGTAAGAAAGGGAAGGCTCCTTGAAAGAAAAGAGAATTTAATTCTCAACAGAGTTCAACTCTGATGTAAAACAGAAGAACATATTTCTTCTCTCTTCGATAGAGGATCTGTAAAGCGCACATCTCCCCTTGAAGTTGAGAATTTAATTCTCAATGGGTTGAGATCCTGCCATGCAGATCCAAAACATAGAGAGGGAACGGAATCACGAGAATTTAATTCTCACAGAACTATAGGAATTTAATTCCTTTAAAATAAAATTAGGGCTTGACCCTGTGTCATGGGAATTTAATTCCTTCAGAACAAAGAGAAACAGGGTTTAACCCTAAATAAGAGCCTAGTTCTGTTGAAACAGCGGGAATTTAATTCCCTTAATCATAATTTAACAGAGAATGGGAGTTCAATTCCTTAAAAGCTTTTATTAGGGTTTAACCCTATTCAGTTCTTCACATATATGAGGAATTTAATTCCTACAGAAAATTCAGAGTTCAACTCTATTCCAGAATATAAGTCTTCAAAAGGAAGTAGGAATTTAATTCCTCTGAAATTTAAAGCTCGAGGAATTTAATTCCTGAAAAAAGATTAACAGATCCTTTAAACAACATATATAGAGGCAGGGTCACGTGTCACCACGTGACCCCCCCAAAGATCTACAGAAAGCCCCTTTGAGGCAGTGCCCCACGTGACCCACGTGACTCTTGACAGAAGCTTTAATACACAAGCATTTGAATGCCCGTCACGTGATGGCACGTGATGCTCTGAAAGATGCGATAATCTCAGCAGAATAAATGAAAGGAGGGCGCTATCACGTGTTGCCACGTGACCCCTCTTGCCTTAGTGTTTAACACTAAATTGGAACTCCCGAATCCAGTGTTAAAACACTGTTGGGCCTTAGTGTTCAACACTAATCAAAAAACTTTATTTGCAGTGTTCAACACTGACTACCTTAGTGTTTAACACTAATTTGAGATCTCTGTTGCCAGTGTTTGACATTGATCTGTTTTAGTGTTTAACACTAATTTGAAAGCCTTGTTGCTGGTGTTTAACACCAATTATCTTTTAGTGTTAAACACTAACCTGTCAATCTCATTCCCAGTGTTCAACACTGGTTGGTCTTTAGTGTTTAACACTAGACATTGGTCCAATTGGCTAAATGGATAGAGGCAAAGCCTCTCCTGATTGGACTTAGCCCAAGCTGGCCATAAGTCCTCAATTCGTAATTAACTGAGCTAATGGGCTCATAACATAATTAATTGGTCTTGATCCCAAATTGGGCCATGGACTATTTAATCCACTCCGGTTCCAGGGTACATCTCTTCACTCCTTTGATACTTGGCATTGTAATCCCTCAATGTCTTCAAAGAGGTGACGGGTCCCGATGACCACACATTGATATGGACTGTGGGGTCCTTAAACCCATGGACTACGACGTCTTTAACCTCGACCGAGATGTCTTAAAACTAACAATGGACTGTGGGGTCCTTAAACACATGGACTACGACGTCCTTAACTTCGATCGAGATGTCTTAAAACTAACAATGGACTGTGGGGTCCTTAAACCCACGGACTACGACGTCCTTAACCTCGACCGAGATGTCTTAAAACTAATAATGGACCGCAATGTCCTTAAACTACCCATGGACCGCAATGTCCTTAAACTACCCATGGACCGCAATGTCCCTAAACTGGAACAATAGAGCCACGCATGCTCTCTTGTCGGATCTAAACGATCCCGTTTAAGTTGATCTTAGCCGTAAATATGGCTAACGTATCCTTAAACCTTCAAACAGACTGGGCTATGAATCCCCCCAATTAACTCTGGTTCGAGGGTACATCTCTGAACTCCTCCGACATCTGTCGTTGTAATCCTTCAACGTCGTCAGAGAGATGACGGGTCCCGACAGCCATACATACGATGGACCACTATGTCCCTAAACTGGAACAATGGAGCCCAAATGCTCTTTTGTCGGATCTAAACGATCCCGTTAAGTTGATCTTAGTCTCAAGTTAGACTAACGTATCCTTAACAAACGTTTGAGTTGATCTTAGCCTCAAGTATGGCTAACGTATCCTCAAACCAAACCCCCAAACCCAAATCTAAGATAATACGGATTTGGACTAGTCCACGCCCTACGGGCGACGACATAACTCGGTCTCCGTAAACAATCCACGGGCAACAAAACATAAAAATAAACACACACGACACGAAGTGACCATCTGGAGAAGGAGAAAGTTGTTACCGCGATGCGGTAGCGTAATTAACTGCAGGGGCTTGCGCCTGCAGGGAAAAGCGTCCCCACAATCAAAAACCCCTCAAACGAGGGGGAATCTGACGAAGTCTGCTACATCGGCCGCATCCGTTTAAACCTTCGATACATGGTGCCATAAATCAACTTGGCATCTTCGGAGAGGTGGACGGATAGCACCAATTAGCATCTGCCCCGAATCTCAGGCTTAGACGCCCCACGCGTCTCGGCCGCCATTCGGAGGGGAACAAAGTCCTGAGGGCTAATGGGAGAAGGTGCTCCATAATAATATGGTGATCATTATTTTTCAGCCCATCGATCTTACCTTTCAAAATTTTTATTTTCTTGCTAAATGATCCTGAGAAACCTGTGGGAACTTTCAAATCATGCAACACCTGTAGGAATATTTTCTTCTCCGGTTGTGACATATGATATGCGGCATTGGGAGGTACAAACTTCCTTGGTTTACCCGTTATCGGTTTAGGATGCAATTCACTTCTAATTTTTCAGTTCTGTAGATCCATCCGAGTATGGAGATTGTCTTTCGATTTTCCGTCTTTACAAAGAAGCAAGTTGAGTACGTGCTCGGATACTCCCTTCTCTATGTGCATGACGTCCAGACAATGATGCACTAAATTTGTTGACCGGTACGGAAGCTCGAAGAAAATGCTTAACTTGTTCCAGAATGGTGGTTTGACCTATTTTGTCGGATCCATCCCGAAGGTCACATTATTGTAACCATCCCACTGAATAATCAAGTCCTCTCCGGACAATGGGGCAGTAGGTCCAAGAAGTTCCTGATGACCATCAAAGTGAACAACGTCTAATTTGTAGGGGTGGTCTGGAGGCAGGAAACGTCGATGGCCGCAATAACAAACCTTCCTGCAAAAATTCAAGAATTTTAATGTTGTATGTTGATAGCAATTAAGACATGCTTTGTAGCCATGTACGGACCAACCTGATAGCATTCCATACGCAGGAAAGTCATCAATTTTCCACATTAAAGCCGCACGCAGTATGAAGGTTGTATTTGTGTTTGTATCGTAAGTCTCTACACCATGAATGAATAAAGATTTTAACTCATCGATCAGAGGTCGGAAATAAACGTCGATATTATTTCCCGGTGAGTTTGGTCCGTCGATAAGAAGAGATATCATAAAGTATGATTGGTCCATAGCCAATCAAGGAGAAAGATTATAAACTATCATTACAACGGGCCATGTGCTGTGGCTTCCAGCTATATAGTTGAATGGGTAGAAGCCATCACCAGCGAGTCCGAGCCTGACATTGCAAGGATCGCTACCGAATATTTCGTGCCTCCTATCGAAATCCTTCCATGTCGGTGAACCTCTTGGATGACTCATTTTTCCATCTTCACTTGGAGGAGCAAGGTGATGCCAAATCATTGCCTCGGCTGTTTTCTTGCACCGGAATCGCCTCTGTAGCCTCTGTGTTATGGAAAAGTACCGTGCTATCTTGACAGGTATATCGGGCTTCTTATCAGAATCTTTCGGCTTATACCTGGCCTCTCCGCATGTTGGACACTCTTTCAAATCTGAATTCTCTTTCCGATACAACACGCAATTTTTAGGACATTCTTGAATTTTCTCACATTTCAGAACTAAATTAGACATCATCTTCTGGGCCCCGTACCAGCTGTCGGGCACGTTATTTCCCGGGGGCATAGAATCTTTCAAGAACGAAAGAAGCATTGTGAATGACTTGTTGCTCCATCCATTTAGACACTTAATCTGGAAAAGTTAGACGAACCATGAGAGGGTGGAATACTTTGCATTCTCATAAATTGGTTTTCTAGCATCATTCATGGAATTTTCATACTTATCCGCATGCGGTCCTTGACCGGAAGGAATGTCATTCTCGGTACGAATAGATTCACCTAGGGCAGCCTCTACCATATCATCCATTTCTTCTCCTGCAAAAGAAATTACCGTCTTCTTCCTCTGCCGCTGTCACAGCCTGAAGGTACGGAACATGACTGACACTTAAATTACGAAACGTCTCAAGGCGCAACGTAATCTAAGTAATCCAAAGCCCAGAAATCTAAACCATTTACAGAAATAGAGTGAAGGAAAACTTGCTAAAGAAAGTGATTTTAACCAAAATAAGTCGCATTAAATTTTTTTTTAAAATATCAAAATTTCCCGAAAATTTCGGTAGAGTCTCCTTTGTAAATACTGACCCCCAAATGGGTACAACACATAAAAATACATATAAATCATGAATAAAGGCATCCCCAAGCTGGAGCTAGCTCTTCGCCAAAGGCGGAATTACAACCACATGCAATATGTATATCAAAGGCACGAAAATAAGCATCAGAAAGCAAGAAATAAGAAATACCACGTCGACTCAAGTGAGCATCGACATCAAAAATACATGTCTCACAAGTCTCACCGTCTAGTCCAATATACAAAGGTAGATAAGGTAGATGGAGTATACTAGATACAAGTAATAATACATGATGGAACAAAAGCATCCTCGCAACCCACTTATGAGCAAGCCGCAAGTCCAAGCAAAAGAAGAAGTACGCCCGTCGCTACTATGCTGACGGGCCGGACCTGCAAAATACTATGGCACAACGGGGGTGAGTTGCCAACCCGTGAGTAGTAAGTAACATCTAATAAGCCTATCGTAAGCATGCACGCAAATGCGTCACAACCTACATATACCGATATGATGCGATGCACTAGTATGTGTGCAACATGAATGCATAATCAACACGAAACCTGAATATGTTTAGTACGAGAAAATCTGTATTCTTATCTTAGTAAAATTTTTGTGAAATAACTGAAGTATCATCAACGAAATCAACTGAAATCCGTTGCAAGCATCGACACTAAATATGTATATCTCAATGCCTCAACATCTTAATGTCTCGACATCTCAATGTCACAATATCTCAATGTCTCGATATCTCAATATCTCGGGCCCCGTCAGTCCGGATCGGCCCATATCATCAATCTCACGACTATGGTCGGTATTCTCCGGATATCCATCGCGCCAGACATCACCGGTAGGTAGTCTTCCTCAGCCAGGCTCATCGTCATCCCCACAAAAACACTCTCGCCCCGGGCTATCGTACCGGGCCCACCATGTACCCGAAACGGTTCATCCTCCTCCTCGAATCGTGTCTCGAAAACCAACATCAATCATGAAAACTCATGGTGGACGACCCATATATCACGAGAAAACCGCAACTTGTATTTTAAAATGATAATAAGTTTATAAAATTCTTGCGGTTTTCCCCAAAATCCGGAAATCTCATAAATACTGAAATTCTCGAGAAGAATCACAGTATTTAAACATGTCGGTGATGATGGAAATCTATGATACGGTAGTATATACCATACGAAATACGGCCAGAAGCTATGCATGAATTATGATGCAATGAGGTATGTATATATGACTAACAATCCTACCTATCCATTTTAGATAAATGAATATACAAGTATAAATCTACGGATCATATATGATGCAAATGCAGTTACTGATTTTAAGCAAGTTCTATAGTGTTCGTGACATAGCAATTACCAAAGGCATGTGTGTTCGCATGAATAGTGCATGTGCAGTATGAACCAATGGTAATGGTGCAAGTGTCCTATGAGATGGTATCACACACACACACACACACACACACACACACATATTTGTCTATATAAGACGATGTAATGTGAAACTGCGTATATATTGCAAATAATACAAGTAATACTAAATCATCGGGCGCCTCGCGCCATCCAGATGATCCCCCCATAGATGTGTACATCTACTCACCGGGACGCCTCGGCTAAACTGATCCGATTTCAGCCTTGTCTTTCCGCGCCGCGTCTGACGCCTCTGCACCCGATTCTAGAATCGCACACAAGAAAATAAGAGAATAGATATACGAATAGTCACGGAAACAAACGATACAAGTCAACCACACACACAACAAGATGCGTATACACTTGGTGCACAAACGCGCTCGCGACAACGCCACAACTACAACTAGGGTCGCCATACGTGACAAGTACCAAGCCTAGAACCCAATCGCACCAATCGTGCATTCATAACACACTAAATATTATATAAAATAGATTGTAAACCATCAAAATCTCAAACTTAATTAAAATCGATTTATCCCAAAAACCTAGTAACCATCAATTTATCATTTTAGTTCAAATCTTGATATTTTAACAAAACTAATGGCCACAAAGCTCACTTAAAGTCTTAATTAGGTCACACCATTATTTACTAGATTTTAACATCACCTATTTATGTTAATCAAAAAATTTAGTTTGCAATATTAATTAATTAAGACAATTTAAAAGCAACAATTAGCAATTTAGCAACTAGTTTAGATTTTCCAAGTCTTAAGATATTAAACTATACATTGCAACCTTAATGATGTGATAAAAACCTTAACTTGAAATTCAAACCCTCCTCTTGAAAACTCAAGACTTGAAATTAGAACCATATAAATACTTAATTAAGTTAGATTAAAGAAATTTAACAACAAATTAAACATGGGTTTAGGATTTATACCTCAAAAATTTATAAATCTAACATGCAAACTTAGCCTCCCAAATGTGTTTCCTTGCTCCAAGATCCATACTAGATTGGCCAAGGAATAATGGGTAAAGATTTAATTGCAATTTAGTGGGAATTTGTAAGGATTTTTGAGGCAAAAATGATGAATTTTTTATGTGAGAATGAGGTGGAGAAAGTTGGGGCTGCTCATGGGGGAAGGCTCAGCCAAGATGGGAGTGAGGAGAGAGAGTGAGGTGTGGGTTGTGATCAAGTCAAGAAAACCCCCTTCAAGTCTCATTAATACACCTCACAAATCAATTCTATTTTTATTTTATTTTCTTTTCTTTTTTAAACCTAGAATTCTCTAGAACTTTAGAGACAACTAGAGAAAAAGAAAATATGTTACACACTATGTTTTAAGTTCTCATGGTTTATTAATGTGTATTTAACCCATTCTAATTTGAAATTATCACTAATTAAATGTATAAGTGAAAGCTTAAAATAATATTTAAAATAATTAATTAAGGAAAATATTTAATTAAACTAGCAATTTATAAGTGACCAATTAAATACCAAATACCAGCAATTACATAGTTAAAATAGGTGTATTTAAGTCTATGTGGAAAAATAATTATTTCTTGGTTTTTACGGAAAACGCAAATTATTTTACCGATTATCGGAAATTCTCCTAAACGATTTTTAAAATGTTACAGCCGCATTACCTTCTTCTCCTTCTTCTTCTGCCGCATTACTGTCTTCTTCTTCTTTCCCGTGATATAGCTAAGTTGTATAAAGTCTAGTAAAACTATGTTTAACGATATGAAACTCTGCAAATTCTACCTTCTGCCAGTACTTATTCCCACATCTATCGCACGGGCAGAGAATCTTCTCTAATACGATCTTATTATGTGCGTGTGCAAATTCAATAAAAGCAGCAACTCCTGCGACAAAATTAGGTTGCATACATTGTTGCCAATCCACATACATCCAGCCTTTAACTCTGATGTACTCATGGGCCATATTAGACTGTATAACATATAAATTGTAGGTTATGATGATTATATTGAGGAATCTAAGAACGTGATAGTTACTGACAAAGGAGAAAATCCGTGTATGTGCTTTGTGTGTGCGTTTGTCGTTGAAAAGAATAAATTATCGATAAACAAAGTTAGATTTGAACATACCCATGTATGAGTTGTATTCTATATATGTGTGTTTCAATTTATAATTTCGCTTAAGTGTAGGGTTGTTAGTGTGTATGTGCTGTGTGCGCGTTTGTTGTGTATTCGTGTTGTATATGTGTGTTTCGGCTGTCGTGGGTAAGGCTTCTATCCCATTAAGAATGTATAGAGCAGACACCCATTCGCTTGTGCTTTCAACCGTTTCGAGTAAATTTCGGCAGCACCTCCCCGCTGTTCTCCGAGTACACTGTAATAGAACATATAATTATTTCAAAGCAGTGAAACAACGTTGAAATGAATATCTAATCTATCTTTGTACACAGAGAACCAGCGGAAAAGTTCCGACGAAATAACTCGAAACGGATGAAAACACAAGTGAATGCATGTGTTTGCTTTATACATTCCTAATTGTCCACACTTTACAAATATATCGGTTATCATACGATTGAATCTTCTCGTCATATAGACTATACGACGGTTGTTAGTACCGAACTATACCATCCGATATTTAACAACCTTCGTATAGTTCTATGTCACGACGAATATCGAACGTATGTTAACCGATAGACGGGGCCTAAGCCGCGCTTTGATTTTCATATATGAGCATCGATGAGAATATGAAAGTTTCATATTATCATTGAGTATCATATATTGGTTTTAACTTGAACATTTAACTTGAATAGGTTTTACGTTTACGTTTCGTTATTAAGGGTTCGAAGTTTTTAGTTTAGGGTAATTTTTCTTGCGTTTAAGGTAAAGTTGTACGTTTGCGTTATCATCGAGTATCATACTTAATGAACTGGTGCACCCTAAACCCTAACCCTAAGTAACCCAAATTAACCTAATTAACCCCAATTAACCATAATCGTTACCCTAACACAAATTATCCATAATTAACCCAAACTTAACCCAATTTATCCAAATTAACCTAATTAACCCTAATCAACACCCTAACCTTTTCAAATTATCACTAATTAACCCAATTAACCCTATCTATTTTACGTAATTAACCCAAATTAACCCTAACCTCTAACCCTAACCCTGAACCAAACCTTAACCCTAAACCCTAATCCTAACCCTGAACCAATCCCTAACCCTAACCCTAACCATACACTGAATCCTAACCCTAACTCTAACCCTAACCATACACTGAACCCTAACTCTAACCCTAGCCCAAGTCCTACCCTAACTCTAACCCCAACTAATTAACCCTAACCCTAACTGAACCGAACCCTAACCATAAACCGAACCCTAACCCTAACCGTAACCGAACCCTGAACCCTAACCCTAGCCCAAGTAGCAACCCAATATCAACAAAAACAGAAATAAATGCATAATTAGAAGTAAAAATAAGAAATTTACTAACCTGGCCGGCAATGGAGGAGACCGGAGATGGTCGACGACGCAATCGGCGATGAGAGAATTCCTAACGTCGATGAGAAAGTCCACGGTGATGTCGGGGATGACGAAGGATGCACAGGAGTGCAGTGGCGATGAGGCGCAGGCGGTGGCGACGAGGCGCGGGCGGTGACAACGAGGCGCGCGCGGAAGGTGAGAGGGAGGAAGTTGTGAGAAAGAGGAAATTTCTGGGCTTTTTTTTATTATAAAATAACCCATATAATGCCCCTACGGATTAATCCATAGGTCCTTCGTTTGCGGCTCCGTAGGGCCAAATAACAAATTACGTTTTAAATTTTTTAAATTAAAACGTAGGGCACCGTAGATGCATTCATGGGGACCTACGGATTAATCCGTAGGGGCAATAAAATGTTGCCCCTACAGATATCTTCAACCGTAGGGGCAACCCCTTATTGTAGTAGTGAATAAGTGGTTTCATAAACAATTGAAAAGGTGTTCCGGCCTTAAACAAGTTCAAAAGTTATGTCCAGCAAGGTTTTAAATATCAGGTGGTTTCGATGGATATAGGCATTGTACCAGATACTGTGTGTATGTGTGTAGATACACACACATACAGATGTGATGTTATAATTGATTCTATAATCCTAATCCTATTTGATTTAGGATTTGTTTATTAGAGATAAATCCAAATTAGTTATTTAGAGAAGATTTGAATCGAAGATAAAATTTAAATTGGAT
This sequence comes from Agapanthus africanus, assembly GCA_030015575.1. Lineage (NCBI taxonomy): Eukaryota > Viridiplantae > Streptophyta > Magnoliopsida > Asparagales > Amaryllidaceae > Agapanthus > Agapanthus africanus. The sequence goes on from CM057337.1 coordinate 999,630,004, forward strand.
ATTTGATTAGATTCAAATTTAAATCTGTAACACCCTTATCCGATCGTACGTTCCTTTTTCTTTTTGGATATATTGGGCTTTGTTTTATTATTAATAATTTGGAGTTTAATACTTTTAATTAAGATATATGCATATAATTATGGTTTTTCAAGTTTGTTAAATATGCATATTATTAGTTTTTAAATATATTTTTGTCTAACACTATTTTATAACCATAATTATATTTTAGTATCATAGTTTAAACAAAAAATATTTTATTTGGTATTTCTTTAAACAATACATATACATAAGATTTTACCCCTTTTTAAATTCTATTTATAAGATATTTTGTCTTACGATATTTATTTGGTTAGAATATTTAATTTTGAAAAGTCATGAGAGCCCCTGTTAAATCTTTTAACCATATAAATATTTTTTACTAAACTAACAACTCAATTTTCTCTCTCCAATCACCATATATGTCTCACCTGATAACTTGATTCTTTTTAAAACAAATATTTTCTCTCTCCAAACTAAATAATTTTACCAAACCAAATATATTTTTAAATTTTTTATTAATCCTTGTCCTAACAATCGATGGTCTAATCTCTCTCAGTAGATTCTCTTTCTCAAATCTACTCTCTTTAATTATTTTTTTCTACAAATCTATATACATACATACATATATATAATTGAAGATATTTTGTTATGATAGTTTAACTGAAAATATATTTTAGTTGTTTGATATCATAAAATCTTATATATATAACTAATTATATTTATTTTTATTAACCCATAACTATATACATATCTACATATATTTTCACTATATACTAATATGTATATATACATATACTTTTCTATTATTCTAACTATATACAAACTAATATGTATATATACAACTTTTCTAATATCTTATAGAAGTATATAACAACCCATCATATCTTTTTTTTATAAAATCAAATCCAAATCTTATCTCATCAGAATATTTATCTCTCCAATTATAATACTCTCTCCAATCTTTAAACATCTCTCTTCTCTATAAATAACAACCTAATTATTATCATCTATCCCCTTCTCATATAAATCAACCTTCTCTTTTTCCCATCACAATATTTTCTTCTTCTTCAAAATTAGCCGAGCAATCAAACCTTGGAGTTGTTCTTCGTGTCGTCGTGTTTATCTGTCTCCGAGGCAAGTACTCTTATTCTTTTATTTTTTTAGTCGATACAACATCGGTAATTCTCTAAATAAGTTATTAACTTACAATATTTAAATAAAATTGCAATTTTTTGCCGCTTTATTAATATATCTTATAATACTTGTACATATGATGAAAACCTTAAGATCTAGAATACTTATTAATCCTTTCATCAAGTGAACAACTGTAAAAGTGCAAGCGTAATAAAATAACTTTTAACATGTAAATATGGTTTAATATATAAAAAGCTTTATAAGTAATTATATGTTTCTTTTGCAACAATATTGGTATACACTAGCATGCAAAATATCAACACTTATATCCTAATCCAAAACATAAAATATACCATTATTACTGTTAATCAATAAACGCTTTGGGCTTAATATTTTATATATATAAATTAAACTTTCTACATTATCACTCATAATATCGCTGCACTCTATGTGCCATAATCATATAAATTATTTTGATACTATAATTTGTATTAATATTTTCTATTATCACATGATTATAAAACTTATTATTAGCACTTACATGAGAACTAGTCAATCTGTCATTTATTTTATCTTACTTACTATTATCTCGTAATTATACTATTAGCACCATCCGTTTTATGCATCTGTAATTTATCATTCCTATTTAACTATATTAACCCTTTAAAACCATATTTCAGTTTATTATTCTTTTCAATAAATAAACCCGGATGTTAAACACAGATACTTGCATATTTATGTTGAGTCTTGTTTACATTTTTGACATTATCATATTCTATCGTCTATATTTAACATTTTACTTGAGACCATCATTGTCGGCATGCTTGTGAAACCTTAACATGTTATTCTTGTTTTTGGACACTATCATGTTATAACTATTGTATTTGACATGCCTATTCATGATCCTTGTTATTTTATATTAAAATGAAATCATTAATTTGGATGCTGGACTACATGCCATGACACCACTATTCACCAGTTTTATTTCCATACAATTACCATACTACAAGTTCCTATCTTTTCAGCATTCTTAATTAGTGATTTTAATCTTTACCATAGCAGCTATAAATACGTGGGTGTTGGGGTAGTTTGAGTGTGAGTTGTACAACAGGATCTCAGGAGTCCCATGCCGGCAGCTCGTACCGGGCTATAGCGGTCACATGATTACAGCTCGTACCGGGCTATAGCGGTCTCATGATTACAACTCGTACCGGGCTATAGCGGTCACATGATTACAGCTCGTACCGGGCTATAACGGTCACATGTTTACAGCTCGTACCGGGCTATAGCGGTCTCTTGTTCATTCCACAGTTGGGCCCGTGTTTCCTAGCCCCTGGGGCACCACTCTTGGGTTAGGAATACTCCTGCAGATGTTTACGCACACACTCAAGCTTACGATAGGATAGTTTACCTTTTAGTGGCCAGTTAGGTTATGACCTGATCCCTTACATACATGTTTCATAGTGTTAGAGCATTTAATTACTTATATACATGTTTTCTTGCGCACCGGGCTTCACTTTTATATATTCTTGTTATTATGCTACACACACTTTATACGTTGAGTACTTGCTGGGGTGTTCTGACATCCCTGAGATTTGCCATCTCAGGTTTAGAGACAGGTTTTTAGGCCGAGCGGGATCAGAGCGGCTACCAGGACTTTGTTGAAGATCAGTAATCGTAGGTTTATTTTCCTTTACTTTTAGCCTTTAGCATGTGCGCCCTTATGGGACATTAGGACTTTTGTATCTCTTTCGGATCTTATTTTATTCCGAATCTTTTGTTTTGGATCTTTAATTGCATCAATTATCTAGTGGACCCATTTTTAGGATTTCTTGTGGTTTCATTGCAGCATGATTATCAGTATTATTTCTTTTGGTATTGGATTTTATTTTTGACAGGTTAATCTAGACAGCCTTATGTGACTATGGAAGGACTTTTCCTTACCGTAGGTAGCACGGCTGGCCTTCGTCGCTTCCCGTATTCCACATTTTGGGAAGCGGGGCGTGACAAAATCTTATACTTATCTCTAAGGATTAATTGTAGGTTATAAATATGAAGCCAATTGTTTAGGGTTAGAAAAAGAGAAAAAATTGAGATAGGAGAAATTCTGTAATTCTCTACAAATGGTGAAATGTTCTCTGCTATTGTCCATAGTTTTTCCTTTTTGAGTTTCCATGTAAAATCTCTTTGTCTTCTTGAGTTGGTCTTTTTTGTTTTCTGTGAATTGTTTGATCTTTGTTTCCGTGTTTATCTCGATCATACATAACAAATTGGTATCGGAGCTTACGATGATTCTACCGATCGAGTACAAAGATGGTATCGCACAATATTAAGATCTACAAGTTCTCTGGAAAGAATAGTTACAGTCTCTGGCACATTAAGCTGCGCGCTCTGTTGAAGCAACAGAATCTGAGGACGCTGCTTTCTAGAGCGAGGTCGGCGTTACCGACTGATGAAGACTATAAAAAGATGAAGAAGAAGACACATGCGACGATTCAATTATGTTAGAGGACGAAATCTTATGCGAAATTGCAAATGAGTAGACCACGTCAGGTCTCTGAAATTGGAAAGCAACGATTATTTTCTCTCCGTATGAAAGATAGTATGCCCTTGAAAGAATATATTGATATGCTGAATACGATTCTCATGAATTTGAAGAACTTTGATGTTAAAGTAGAGGATAAAGATTCTGCCTTAATTCTGTTATTCTCCTTACCACCGTCTTTTGAGAATTCGTAAATTCTTTTATTGTCGGTAAGAACACCATATCTCTAAAAGATGTCATATCAGCATTTCACTCTCATGAACTTCGGTACAAAATATTAGAAAGCAATGGGGAGTAGGCAGATGGACTGATGGCGAAATGTTCCGATTAAAGAGAGCGTTCTAATACAAAAAAGGACGTTCTAATAGGGACAAAAGCAAGCAAAAATGGAGATGCTGATCTAAGTCAAGAACTCGTGATGGGAATATTATTTGTCATTATTGAAAAAGGAAGGACAAATGCGGTATTCATGCCCAAAAAAGGAAGAGATGGAAAAGAAGGCGAACAATTCTTCGGTTGTTGGTGTAGCAAAAGATGAGTCATCTGGTACAACCGAACAAGTTCTATCTGTTACTGATAATGTTCGGCCAATAAACGAAAGGGTGCTAGATTCTGGTTGTTCTTATCATATGTGTCCCAATCGGGACTAATTTTCAACATATGATGAGTTCAATGGCGGTAATGTCTTAATGGGTAATAATGTGCCATGTAAGGCGGTTGGTATTGACTCTATTCGGCATCATATGCACGATGGTGTGGTGAGGACGTTGTCTGATGTTCGATATGTTCTAGATCTGAAAAATAATTTGATTTTCTTGGGTATTATGGAGTCTAAAGGTTGCCGATGTGTGATTGAAGATGGAGTTCTTCGGGTCTCGAAAGGTGCTTTGGTGGTGATGAAAGGAGGAAAGAAGAAGACCTTACTTATTCTGTAAGGAAAGATGGTGATATGTTCTGCAGCAGTCTCGTCTATAGAAGAATCAGGGCAAAGAAGACCAATTTATGGGATATGCGATACATGAGCGAGAGGGGTTTGGTGGTTCTCAACAAACAAGGTTTTGGAGGCCACAAGACATCGACAGTTAATTTCTGTGAGCATTATATTTTCGGCAATCGGCGCTGATTTTAGTTCGGTAAGGCAGTGCATAGGACGAAGATGACGCTCGACTATATTCATGCTAATGTTTAGGGACCTTCTCATGTTCTATCGAAAGATGGTGCTCGGTATTTCTTATCAATGATTGATGATTACTCCAGGATGGTTTGGGATTATACTGAAGCACAAAAGCGATGTTTTTAAAGCCTTCAAGGTGTGAAAGGTTCTGATTGAGAACCAGAATGAGAGGAAGATTAATCGTCTTCATACTGATAATAGCATGAAGTTCTATTCGAATAAGTTTAATGAGTTCTGCAAAAATGAGGGTATCGCAAGGCACCGTACACTTAGAAAGACTCCGCAGCATAATGGTATCGCAGAACGTACGAACAGAACGTTATTAGAGAGAGAACGGTGCATGCTTTCTAATACTGGCTTGTCTAAAGATTTCTGGGCCAAGACTGTTACTGCGGCGTGTTCCTTGTTGAATCAATCTCCCACGGCAGCCATTGATTGTAAGACCCCTATGGAGGTATGGTCCGGAAAACCTACTGATTATTCTATCTTTTAGAATATTTAGTTGCCCTGCTTATTATCATGTCAGTGAAGGAAAATTAGAGCCTTGGGCAAAGAAAGCTATTTTTCTCGGGTATGGTATTGGGGTCAAGGGTTATAAAATTTGGACTTCTAATTCAAAAGTTATACATAAGAGAGATGTGACTTTTGAAGAAAACTCTATACTTCGTCCAAAAAAAGAGCTTGATATTTCTGCAAATAAAGAAAAGGATGCTAATAAACACGTGGAGTTTGAAACCACTCCATTTCAGTCTGATCAGGAGAATGTACCCGAGCCAGATACACAACAACAATCTCAGCAGCAACCTCAACAGCTATACAGTATTGCCATCGATCATCCGTGGAGGAAGATCTGTCCCCCTTAGATATATGGTTATGAGAATTTGGTAGAGTATGCGCTTAATACAACGAAAGAGGTGGAGTCTCCTGAGCCCTCTAATTATAGATAGGCTATTTCTGGTGCCGAGTCTATTCAGTGAATTGTTGCAATGGGAGAAGAGATGGAATCTCTTTGTCACGTCCCGCTTCCCAGTGTACGGCGAAGAGGACGCGACGAGGCCCGCTACGTATGTACTCAGAAGTACACACGCTAAGCGTAGCTAAGCAATATAAAGTAAAACACAAGAGACAAATGATATAGAAATAACAACAACTTTTATTAATAACATTCTTTGTACAATGCATGAAAAGAAAATACAACTGAAATGAAAAGTGATGCCTAAACAGTGGCATAACAGGAAATGAAATAAACTGGAAAGAACAAGGTACAGTATCTAGAGCTCGGGATCTTCCTGGAACTGCTCCAAATCTTCACCGGTGGGCTCGATCTCAGCTTGGTCCAACGCACCTGACGACATTCAAAGAAGAAAGAAATAGAATGTCGTCAGTGAACAGGTCGCTCGGTAAGTCCCAAAGATAAGGAGGAATTAGAAAGACAGTGTAAAAGTATTAAAGTATTATATGGTTGTATATTATGTAACATTGTTTAACGCTGTTGTTTGTAACTTGGTACAGAAGGATGCCAGTGTATACGAGGGGGATCTCTATATGCTAGAGATCAGGGCAAAAGGAGAGTACAAGGAACCGTTATGCCACGGTACAACAGCAATAGGATTCAGGTTAGGTGTCTTAATCTGACCACCTCGTGCCACCTTTAACACTTTCCGTACCAATCTACCCCTTAAACCCCGTAATATTTTAACAGTATTGTAGTATTGGAATATGTAAGTTGGGTGACTGACCAAAACCATGATATCAGTAAACATGTTGTAACTGTATAATCAGATAAATGGAATATCAGGATAATGGATGAATATCCATGGTTTGATTCAGTCAAAATGAATATATTGTTAACTGGATTCGGGGATTCATGTATTCAAATTGTATTGTAAAATAAAAGAATATAGATTGACTTGAATCATATTCAAGTCAGAAATAGTCAGACTCTAATCCGAGTCAGACTAAAAGAAGGTAAGTTGAAGTTCGATCTTTGTTAGGGGCCTTATTGTAAATTATAAAACTTGAGGGGGTTTTATGTAAAAAGTACTTTTGTATAGTTTTCAAAATACACCTCAAGTATTTATTATTCGTCTTTATAATTATAATGAATGTGAATTTTATTTGTGTTATTCTAGTGAATATATCCTAATAAAAGTATTAATTGTTTTATTTGAAACTCATGGTATTTTAATGTAAATTTTAATCTTGTAAATTTTTAGGAAAATGTGGAAACGTTATATTATAATAAAATAGGTGTCTAAATGATAATTAAATATATATTCATACAAGAATAATTTTAAATAAATATTTTATTTTCCAAAAATCACATTTTTCTTAAATGCCGTATTTTTAACCCTTCGAGACCGAATGCTCCTTGCGGAGGTCTGAATCTCGTACTACTAGCCCGCGGGTGCACGATGAACCGTACTATCCCTAACGGGTTCCCCAAAAGTGGGTTGTAGCGGCGCTTTACTTATGTTTAACAAATACTTTTCATTTAGGAAAACGGTTTTATAAATATAGGGTATTTATTTGCAAAAGAGTATAGTTTTCCGTATTTTAGTTGTTAGGGTTTGCTAAGCCAACTAGCCTATTTCTAAGGTCTAAACGATGAGTCATTAGAAGCCTCAAATCGCCTCTTCACCGTCAATTGCGGCCAGGTAAGTGCCAGGTAAGTGGGAAGGAACCACAGTCGTGGGCCTAATTAAAAACCATAAACCTTTCTCTCTCTCTGTTAATCTCTTCTCTCCCTCCCTCGTTTCTCTCTCTCTTCATCTCGTCTCCGATCTCGACACCCTCTTCATCCTCATCATGTCGTCGACTCTCTCTCCCAACACCCTCGTCGCCACCCTACTCATGATCGTCACCCTCACCTCGTCCCTCACCTTGTCGGGAACCCAACCTTGACGACTCCAGCGACCTAAACCAATCCTCTCATCTCCCCGTCACCGGCACTTTGTTGTTGCAACACCCAACTCCAGCCCAGAAACTCAACCATCGATACACACATACACCGAGAATGCCCCTTCTTCTCATCACTATCGTCATCTTCCTTTTCCCCAAAGCTTTCTATTTCCATCATCGACCACCATACCAAGAACCTCATCACCATCCTACTCCGCCGGTGTACCGCGACACTATTCCCCAAAACCGAGCAAACCTATCTGATTAATCACCTCGCCTTCACCCTGTTGACGTCGCGATCGTTGTCTTCTCCCTTGCCTGCAATCCAGATCTTAAGCCGAGACCCAACCGCACCGATCGTCCCAGCCTAAATATCGTCGTCAGCTGCATCCTCTTTATCTTCTCTGTGATAGAACCGTTGCCGAGACCATACCTACCGAGATATCCGTTGTCATTTGGTTCTCCGCACAGCTGTCGATCCATAGTCGAAGCACCAAAACCGAGCATCATTCATGTTGAAATCTTGTGTCAGATTCAAGGTCACATCTTCGTGGTTGTTTCCGCGATCGCGTGATCGTCCGTTCGAGGCAAGTATTCGCATACTTGTTTTCATGATAGCAAGATTAAATCTTGTCAAAATAGTAACGTATTATATAGGATAATTGAAGTATTATTATCTGTATAAGTGTATATATTTATTAAGATATAATAACAAAAAGAATAGTAATGGAGCAGTAATAGATACCATAAGTCATTAATAGAAAATAAAATAAAATGTACATGTGAACTCGATCAGGTTAAAGATGAACACTAAGCACAAAGATAGGCATGAAGCAATTGATAGACATAACTATAACAAGTTTATAATTTGCAGTATATAAAATTATTTAAACTATATTGATAATCTGAAATTATTGCAGACTAGTCTAGTTGCCTCAATGGTTTAATCGAAGATTAGGAATTAACACAGTTTAATTTATAATAAGTAATAATCGTAAAACACTATTATAAATACGGTTGGATATATATTTTTAACAAGTAGAAATGAATACATCAATTTCGTTATAGTTAGATAACCATGACAAATATAATACTGCTATTTATTATGATTTGTTTGTGCAGGTAAATATTTTATCTGTTAGTACACAATACTTGACATGCTTATAACCCGTTATCTTGTTACAGATATCGCTATCTTATTTGTACCTATTTATCTGTAATATTTACCGATACCAACAATCCTGACTTGTTGTCCTGATGGACGTGAACCGTTGTCTAAATAGACATAACATGTTCCTGTTTATTCCTGTGTTGGTATTAGATAGATATTTTTCATACCTGATTTGGAAAACGAAATCTGGGGAAATGGGGAAAACCAAAAGTGCAACTAAAATATAATTTAAAAGGATATTACATGATCCGTGTTTCCGGAGGGTAACGGAACAGAATCACACGTGATTCTTATTACTTGATCCGTGGTTCCGTAGAGCAACGGAACGGAATCATTTTTGATTCATCATCTTGATCCGTGGTCTCGGGGAGTAACGGGATATATACTTTTGAGTTACATGGAGCAGTACATTTATCAGTTTCAAATACCTGTAGGATAGTAAACCTAGAAACACAGATTTTAGGATATACGTGACATACCTATAACCTGTTGTTATAACACCTGTGATTGTTTGTTTATACTCATACCTTATTTTGCATGTGACATCCTAGATAGCACGCTGTTCAGTTTATTAGTATTATGATGATATTTATGACTCACCGACGTCTGAGTTTTGCATGGTCCAGTTACTTGACTTAGCATGTGAGTATATCAACAAGACTACCGATCAGTGATGACCATCTCACTGATATAGCTCTTATTCATGGTCAGTTATTCTCGGATCTTTATTGCTTCCGCTACTGTTTCCTGTTATCGTTGTATTTATTGGATATATTTAGAGATAGATGGTTATATTATTGTTCTTGATTACTGATTAACAGCCGTAATATGACTATGAGAGGATATTTTCTTACCGTAGATAGCATATTTGGCTTTGTTACGTTCCTGATTTTATGTATTTTGGGAAGCGGGACATGAAAAAAGCCCTCAGGATCTTTACTTGGCTACCAGAATTATGATGGAATCATAACAGTGGGGACTAGATGGTCCATAAGCACATCCTTAAATGTTTCTAGTATTGTGGAATTTTCTTCCTCAGACGTTTGAATAAGGAGGTTCAGACGTCTGGAATGCATGTGCAAGAAACCAAACGACGCCAGACGAGTCTGGACAAATCTAGAGCCGTCACATAGCGCAGGCAGACGTTTAATCAAGGAGTGCCAGACGCTTGCCAAGGAGCTGAAGTCATTACAGAGCGTCGGCAGACGTCTGACAAAGTCTTCGTCAGACGTTTACGCGCGGGTTTTCTGTGCGAACCGAATATTAATCATATTCTGTTTAAATCCTAATTTGTATAGGATTAGGATTTGGTTATATATATGGTCTCTCATATGACGGAATTTCAAGGCTATTAAAATCTATTGTATAGAGAGAGGATGACGATTAAGAGAATAGAGAGATTTGAGAGAAATCTCCTAGGGTTGCTCATGGTGTAAACTTGATTCAAAGATCTAGTAGAAGTTTGCAGATTCCGCTCTGCCGGCGGCTAGCCATACGGTGGGTGAATCTCGTTAACAAATCTCTTATCTCTCTGGTTTGATTCTCTTTCTTCTCGTATTTGTTTATTATTTTATCTTTCGTTGTTATTGCGTGGTTTGTGTGATTTGACCGTAGCATAGTTCCGTATAGTGTTATTTTCTTCCTACCATTATTCCCCAACAACATATAAGATGGTTCCATTTATATTCAAGCTGTCTAGACAAAACCTGATAGCTGACTTACATTAACAGGCATCCAACCTATATCATTATTGATTTTGGCTATCCTATCACTATAAAAAAAATTATGCTAAGAAATAAAATATGCACATATAATCACCCAATTAAAAGGATTCCGTACGTGTAGATTAATTAGTGTCCTCATAATGATGTGTGCTGCTTAATTTTTACGATAACTTTTTGTTAAGTCATGAATCACTACTATATATTGATTTATATAATCAATAATTAATGAAAACTCTATGCCAGATGCTCAAATGGAAAGGATTGGATACGAAATAATGGCTGTCTAAATCATTAGAACATATCTTTCATCACAGTTATAAGAAAGCATCATAAATAAATTAATACTAATGTTAAATTATGAAGTTATCATAGACTAATTAATTTCTTATGAGTAATTACCAGGTGCAAGTTCTTACAAGCAATATATTCCAATGAAATAATGCAAACCTATTAGAGACTAGCTGCCGGCATCATCTGAAAATTACCAGTATTATACATGTGCGATACACATAAGAAAATGACCAAAATAAAATCAGTAGGAAAAATAGAAGAAAACAACCCTCATACCCTTTTAATTTTTCATTATTATCATTCGTTATTGTTGATTTGTTGTTAGGCTGTATAAATTCAGTCTTTTAAAGACGCTTAAATGAAAGATTTTGGTTTTCCTTTCTCGTGTTTGGACTTGAATTAAAAATTTGCAATTGGTTGGAATATGTTTTTATTTTTTTTATTTATTGAGCCGACATCACAAGGTCTAATTTCCTACATGGAATATACAAAATCATGAGTTCGAAGTCGGAGGCTTTTGGCAGAGTTGGACTGGATTTTGCCACATCAACTATTTTTTAATTTCTTGTGGTGCTTCTCATCTCTTTACCTACCCGGTATTTCTCCATTTTCTGAACATTTTCATTCAGAAGCTTGTAATTTTTTTTAAGAAGTCCTTCCAAATACAAAATTCAAACTCCTAATTTAAAATACAACAATCTCATCTTAAACAAACACAAATATCAAAGTTTGCATTTATTTTCATACATGACTTATGTAACTCTTGATTTTGAACTACTCCACATTACAACAAGCAGGACCCCTTAAATAATGACGTGTGTGGGGCCAGTGTCCACGTAATGCTGAGTGTACTTCCTTTATAATTCATGCATTTTTCAATCAATTATTTCCTAATTTTGGATTATTTATTTAATCATTGCTGCACCAATAATTCATGAAAACCATCGTTAAGCCGACCAATGGTGGATGGACTGAATTCGTATAATATTTATTTATTTACAATGTGCTTTTATCGCCCTTAAAATATTTAAAATTATCAAGAAAGCAAATGGATTTGTAAATTTTTAAATTTTACTATATTTATGATTTATCGATTTAATTTATTATTAATGTATCTGATATGTTTTAAATTTTTTTAGACGATGGATTTGGTTAAATTTTTTATAACCTTTGAACCTTTTCTTACAATAATAATCTCTTCAAATATTTTTTAAAAAAAATCTATATGTAACGTTTTTGCTTACAATACTATTATAATTAGAGGTGATTAGATATGCCATTAATCAGCAAAATAAAAAAGAGAAAAAATAACAAAATTCCATTAGCCAAAATAGAGAATTGATTATTCGCACCTCATCCACCACAAAAGAAAAAAAATATATGACAAAATGAAAAGTCATCAACGATCTTTTTATCTCTCATTCATTACACATTCTCTTTAGGGTTGCATCCGGATATCCGGATTCAGATCCGGTTATCAACCGGATACGGATATATATTTAAATATTCTTCTGGATACGGATGCTGTTTTATCAAAATCATCTGAATACGGATATATATATGGGTATCCGGATATGTGAATTCGGATACGGATCCGGATATCCGTTGAAAAATACGAAAACATATATCTTTTTACATTAATTTTTTCCTTAAAATGCCTATTTAAACCATATGTTTTTAAATTATTTTATATCTTATGCATTTAAATGAATATTATGATATACGGTTCCATTAATTTTTTTATAAAATTGTTTTAAAATAAGCTAATTATATTTAGTATATTGTTAGCATATTTATTTATTCCTATATTATTCATTTTTATGTAAATTTGTCTCAATCAAATATTTTTAAGTCATATTAAATAAGCGGTCAATGAAATATATCGATTACATACATATTTCCGTCTCACATTTATATGTTTTTATATTATATGTTATTTATACAAATATTTGATTTATATCTATATCCGTCTCTTTAATATCTGTTTCGTATCCGTATCCGTTTTTCCTATATATGGATATGAATATTTCTTAACGGACTATATTTGTATCCGTATCTGAAACTATAAAACGGATACGGATATGGTAATTCTCATATCCGATCCGGATGCAACCCTAATTCTCTCTCATGTTCAATAGCCCAAAAAGAGATATGTCTTACAAATTTATACATAAACCCTTATATATTTGTTATTTTGTATAACTCATAAATTTCTCAATTCTAATATCACCACTAACCGCATTCATTTAATCAAAATGTAGAAAAACTATAGATATCTTTATAGACATTTTCATGTAAGGTTCAGGATAAAAAAAAATTATACACGTCTTCATTATATATTGTTTAAAATACACACGTGTCTCAAACGTGCAAAACACTAATTTTCTTTAATGGCCAGCTAGTTTTATTCGGCTCATTATGGAGCCAAATTTTCTGATTCAAATTTAGCTCATCATAAAATTGACTTTACTTTCATACATGATGAAAGACCTTGGATACAGTGAGATATGATACTTACATATTTTTTTAAAAATGAAAACAACTTAAATAGAATATTAGTACCAATGAGCAATAGTGCATTGGCTTTTTGGGAGAATGCGAGGTTCGATCCCTGACGGATAGAAGAACATAATTTAATGTTTTCAGAAAAAATTCATGATTCCGAATTGGTTGCGTGTGTGTTGTGTGCGTGAGTCAGGCTCATGGACAAGTTCAAAAAAGAGAGGAAGGAACGATTACTAGCCAACACCATTAATTTTAGAAAGAAAAATATGGAGAGAATATGAACTAATGTAGCTCTCTTGGCTTCTTTTGCATAATTTGTATGTTGTCTGCTAAAGTTTTCTTTAAATTGGAGAACTCTTGTTAAATAAATATACAAAAGTTCACTATTTTTATAAGTTGATGACGATCTTAGAAACTGACGATGATCGTAAGTGGGAATTTCCCAGACTACGACACGTAGTAGGTGATGTGTCGTTCACGTGAGCCCGTCAGATTCCTAAGGCTAGGGAGATGGAGTAAGTGCGATCCATGCCTCATCTCCGAGGTATCATCCGACCTTTAGGGAGGCTTCCCATGAGTATATTCCCTGCTCGTCCTGCAACCAGCCAACTGCTCGCCTCCGATTCATGCCTCATCTCCGAGGTATCATCCGACCTCTGGGGGGCTTCCCATGAGTACATTCCCTACTCGTCCTGCAACCAATGCAAACGTGACGCAGGGGCATAACAGACGGCGAGAATCTCGCATTGGCTCGCTCCAATGCGACCACTATATAAATCCCTTCTCCAGACGACTCAAGTACGTGGAACTCATTCTCAAGACGCCGCTATTATGCCCAATTACTCATCGGTACGTACTTGATCGTCAGAGGGTAATACGGTGGTTTTCCATCCCGCGACTTCCCTTGCAGGTAGGTGGGTGTCAGCAATAACCGACAATCCATTGAGACCCATACACTCAGTTCTCATACCGAATCTCAACCGTTCAGCCCCGCTAGCAGCAAAATCAACGGAGGACAATATCTGAGCGATATTCCGGTCTTAACCTTGATTCTTTCAAAAGAATATTTAAGAAAATAAATTTAAGAAATTGATTTATAATTCTTTCAGATCGGAGCAATAGGATTTTTTTTTTCCCGGGCTATTGCCGATTACACTTTTTTCGTTCAGTTTTTCCCTCTAAATTGTAATCCTCCTTCCTCTTCCCTCCCACACCCAAAAAAAAACCAAAATAAAAGGTCATGTATATAAAATTAAGCTATCATTGGTGGCCATTATTCTCATTCTAATGGATTTGCTTGCGACAATTTGAGATGGATATGAGGAAAAAACATTATCGCAAGTACAATGTTTTCTTCAAATTTGAATTCCATGTTTGTTTGTAAGAACTTGGAGGCCTAAGAATTTGAACAAAACATGGATTTCAAAGTTGGAGCTAAAAGGATTGAATTTGAAGTTGATGACACTCGATATTGGCAACCTCTAAGATCAGGACACGTGGCAGATGACGTGTCCCAAGACTCAGAAAAAAGGATCTACAGGGGCCGACCAAGTCCCCTGTGCCCGACCTGCAAGTGCAAACTGGCCCTCCTCGGCGCCCCTCTGCAAATTAGCCTCCTCGGCCCCTCAGCTCGCCCGAGCTGCCACAGGACAAAGACCCCTCGGCCTCCTCGCTCGTCCCCGAGCCCTCAGCCGATGCCGTCTTCCTCGTCCCTCCGACCAACTCCACCACTCACAGGCGTAACCGCCGCTCCGCGAATCTCGCCATGCGCAGATTCTACGCCAGCAACATCCCACGTTCCACGCCCCCACGATCCCCATTAATGGGCGATCCGCTCTCTGCGCGGGCGTGACGTCGGGAGCGTAACTGCTGGCGAGATTCCCGCGCCTGCCGCTGCGTGCCACCACCGCTATGTAAACCCCCATCACAGAGGGGCCAGGTAAGCCATTCCTGACACTGGACGCCGTTACTCTGCTCGGATCTCATCACTAGCTTGAGCGTCGGAGGGTCCTCGGTGGTACCAAACCACACCGGGACTTCTTTGCAGGTACTCGGCAACTGCTTCCTCACCTCATCCCTTCCTCCAAAAACCCATTGAGACCCACACGCAACGAAGGATAAACAGCTAAGTTCACCGCGAGATCAACGGAAGACAACATCTGACGGAGGCCCGAAAAGGAGCTCCATCAGTTGGCGTCGTCTGTGGGAAAGTTAAATTCCACAAAATACAAAGTTGGCCTTCCTATTTCCTCTCTCATGGCAGACGACCATCCTAGGGATCCCAGTACAAGCTGCCGCCTTCCGCTCACCGAAGGCGGGGATGAACCTCCCCCCATGACCGTCATCAACGCCCTCGCAGGCCGGATAGATCGCCTGCAATCCCTCGTGGAGGCCTTCGTCCGCGTCCAGACGACCGCGCCCGGGCCCCAGATCGCTGCTCCTCCGCCTCCAGAAGACTCTGTCCCTGTCTAGACGTCCAACCACCAGCAGGCTGCATCCCCTCGCCACCGGTCCCTCGAACCGGTGCCCCCTGAGGCCCGCTGGGCGCCCCAGGGCTCCACGCCAAGATCCGCCGCCAGGGAGCCTCGCCCCGAGCCTCCTCGCGACCCTTACCCCCCTGAGGAAATGCCGGTCACCTCTCCTATCCACGAGCGTGGCCGACCCCACCATGATCGGCGGGAGCGCGTAGAAGGGGTCCGTCCCGGCGACTCAAGAGCTACCTCATCCCAGGACCTGATGCACCTTATCGAGAGAAACCGGGGCCACTCCCAGAAGCAGTCCACCCGCAGCGGGGCCCGGGAAACCCGAGGCGCCGATTCCTCAAGGTACCACGGTCGGCTCGACGCCCTCGAGAAGAAGATCGAGGGCATGCGCCAAGAAGCTAGCTCCTCGAGCGACGGGGCTAAGTACGCCTCCGACTAGCTCACGAAGCCATTCACCGAGGGACTGCTCGCCGTGCGCGTCTCCTCGCGTAATAAGCCCCTAAAGGTCTCTCTGTTCGACGGGAAAACCGACCCGAAGGACCACTTGGACGCTTTCACCGCGGGAATAAGCTTCCAAGATCACTCCGACGCCGTCCAGTGCAGGGCCTTCCCGGCCACCCTCATCCGCGCGGGTCGGGACTGGTTCCGGGGGCTCGAGTCCCGCTCAATTTCGACCTTCGACGAGCTGGCTACCCAGTTCCTCGACCATTTCGTGGGGATTCGTCGACAGAAGCGCACGGTCGATTACCTCTTCACGGTTAAGAGCGGGGACAAGGAAACGTTCACGGCCTATATTACCCGCTTCTACAACGCCCTCCTCGAGCTTCCCGAGCACCTGGACGAGACCGTCATAACGACAATCAGATCCGTTCTGAGGCACAAAGAATGGTTGCGCTCCTTCGCGCTGGCTCAACCTAAGACCATGGCCGAAGTCAAGGCGTGGACCGAGCGCGAGGTCCAGCTAGAATCCGAAGTGAATGCTAACCTTCCCCGGGCGGACTGGCCCGACCAGAAGAAAAGGACTCGGGAGGACAGGCTGGAGCGTCAGCAGCCCTACAACCCGAAGTTCCAGGAGTATACCCCCCTCAACGTATCCCTCGCGGTGTTGTTGGAGGAGGCCCAAAATGAGGGGTTCTTCAAGTTCCCCCCGGTCCCACATCAGGCCGCTAAGCGAATCCGGGGCCCTTACTGTGCTTTCCACCGGGTGCTGGGCCACGCCACGGAGGACTGCAAACAACTGATGGACTACATCGAGGAGCTCATCTGGTCCGGGCACCTCGCCACCTACTTAAGTGACAAACGGCAGACCGACCGTGAGCAGGAGCAGCCTCGCCCAAGCACCAACCTGACTATCAGCCAGATCATGCTCGTTTCGGCGGACAGCCAGCCCGGGGCTCAGGAAGCCCTATGCCCTATGCCAAGCGCCGGGGCTGGCAGCCCTTCAGGGGGCTCGGCCCGAGCCAACAAAGTCATCCTTTAACCTGTACCTGTTCTTTTTTTTTAGCAATGTAAACTCTTCCTAGAATCTACTGTCGACTAAATAAGGATCAATGGAGCATCGCGAAAAAGAAAGGAAATCTTTGTTGATTCAAAAGGTATTATGGGTTCCTCAGCCGTACATGCAAAAGAAAAAAAAATGCTAAGTTACAATAGCGGGGGTAAGGGGTGCAGCGAGCACTGCTCGTGGTACTCGGCGAAAATCTCCGCCAACTGGGGCCGCGCAAGTTCCTGCCTCTGCTCCCGATTCCCCCCATGGGCGTTGACCCTGAGCCTCAGCTCGTAGCATTCACGGACGAGCGCCTCCGAGCGCGCCAGCCGGTTCGTGGAGATCAAGTCGAAGCGCCTCAAGGACCGCAGCTTGCCCACGGCCTCGTCGAAGAGCTGCTCCGACAGGGGGTTGTAAAGCCCCGGCGATGCCCTGCAGATGGAGTACATCAGTAGCTGCAGCAGGGAGGAGCGCCTAGGGAGCAGTTGACCAAAGTGCTCCTCAATACGAGCAACAACCAACTGCACCGTGTCCTCGGTGCTGTCGCGGTCGTAAAGGTACACGTCCCCAGAACTGATGATTTCGGGGATAGTAAATGGGAAATCCTCCATTTTCGATGGCCTATCTGCCAAGGGGGAAGAACCGATACTCCTTATATAGCCCGCTGTGCAGCCCAACGGCCGCCACGCGGCGTCCATCGATCGATACCCGGTCGAAATGAAGCGACGTGCCACGCGGCGTCCTTCAACGTTACTAGGTGGAAACGAAGCGACGCGCCCCTGTCGCTTCGCCTCCCCCCGTCGCTTCGCCTCCCCCCGTATTCAGTGCACTATATGCGCGCGCCTACATTGCCCCGACCGTTCCCATTCCCCGCATCTACAGCTGAACGACCAGGCTGCGCCTCGGCAAAGGTTCAAACCCAGCAGCCGCCCCGCTCAAACGTCCCCGGCCGGCAGCTTCCCTGCCGAAACGCCGGGGATCAGAAAGCCCTCCCAGAGGCAGCCGAGCCCGAGGTTCCCTCGCTCGGCTATCCCCCGCGGGCAGCTTCCCTGCCACGACGCTTGGGATCAAAAGCCCTCCTAGAGGCAGTCGAGGCCAGAGATTCCCTCGCTCGGCTATCCTCCTCGGGTAGCTTACCTGCCAAAACGCCGGGGATCCAAAGTCCTCCCAGAGGCAGTCGAGGCCAGAGGTTCCCTCACTCAGTTATCTTTCAGGACAAAAGCCCTCGCCAAGAGGCACCGGACAGTAACCCTGCCCGGCCAAAGGTCCTTGGTGGGCTTCCTACAGCCTTATAGCTTCCTCGCGCCAAAGGCCAAAGTCCTTCCAGAGGCAGTCAGGTCCTTGCCCGGCTATCCCCGGCTGGTAGCTTCCTACCATAACCGACAAGGATCAAAGTCCTCGCCAAGAGGCACCGGGCAGTAACCCTGCTCGGTCCCCGTCCTGTAGGATCTGAAAGCCCTCCCAGAGGCGGCCGAGCCCGAGGTTCCCTCGCTTGGCTATCCCCGACGGGCAGCTTCCTTGCCACACGCCGGGGATCAAAAATCACCCCCGAGGCTATCGGGCCCTTGCACGGCCTTCGACGGCCGGTAGATTCCTACCACCGTCCTTAAGGATCACAATCCCTCATACAGGGGGACCCGAGCAGCTACCCTGCTCGGTCAGAATCCGGCTCTTGCCATCTACGCCAGATCTCAAAAACCTTCACAAAGACATAGGAGCGGTTACTCTGCACAACCCCCCGAGGATGGAAGTCTCCTACCAACAACTCTAAAGAACCAAGCCCTGAAAAGAAGGCGACCGAGAATGTCACGCCCCGCTTCCCAGAGTACGCTAAAAGGGGCACGTGACATAGCCAACCATGCTACCTGTGGGTAGGAAGTATCCATCCACAGTCACATTACGGCTGTAGAGATATCAAGAACAAAATAAAACTATCTAAAATATGTCCATAATCCAAGATAACATAAGTCAAGAATAATAAAATGCGGAAGCGAAAGATCCAATACAAAAATAACTGGAATGTATGTCCCATAATGCGGGCTCACATTAGGAATAAAAATGAAGGAAAGAAAAACTAACTACTGCTGACACTCACAGCTCAGCCTGTTGGCTGAAGTACTCCTGCTCGGACTGCAACAGCGGTACAGAATCTGGGCCCTGCAAAACCCAGACGTCAGCGCGTCAAGTCATCAAGTAATAATATATAAACAGGGTAACAGGCAATGCGAATATAAACATGAATAAAGCAAGGGTAGCAATAATATAAATCAGAGCAGTGCAGGGTAGTGTGCAGTGGGTAAACTAAACTGTTCTATCCGGTTTTCTGTTATAAAGTCTTTGAAACCAAATTGATGAATCATCGATGTAACTCAATAATATCCCGTGCATACCCGGGACCACGGCCCAGATTCTCGGGATGAAACCGAGACATGCCGCTAGGCACTAAATAGGAATATGTATAGATGAATGATGTCAGCAGCATCATTCCAAGGCTGGCCTAGCCTCTAAAACCGATCAGAATAAGTAGCGAACTGTTGAGTTACAAGTCAGGTTTCACCTTTGATTTCCCCATACCCCCAAGTTATATGTGTATGTCAAGTCAGGTATTCAGTAATCAAGAACTAATGCCAACACAGGATCAGGTAAACAGGTTTGTCTGGATAGACAACAGGAACGGTCCATGAGGAATACATGTCAGATTTGTTGGCATTAGGCACAAGATCAGGTAACGGGTCAGGTCATGGTACATCAGGTCAAGTCAAGCAGTATACGGTACCATGTCGGGTCAATCAATATGTATGTAGCAAGTCAGGTCAAGATGTAAACGATATCATGGGTGTGCTCATACTCAGTTACATAATTAAGCATGTTTATCAACAACATAAATTTAAGCAACGAATTAAACAATAAAGAAGCTTCAATTAATTAGTAGCACAGTTATCAGTTGTGTTTCAGAGGTGATCTCAACATTATAAGAATACAATATGACAGTTATGGCCGTTAAATCATGTTAACAAGTTTAAGAATTTTATGGATGCAATGATATATATATATATATATATATATATATATATATATATATATATATATATATATATATATAGGTTCAATGGATGAAATCACAGCTAATACGGGTTAAATGTACACGAGTGTCCGCATGAAGTAAAATTATAGAGAAGGTGCCATAGGCTACATCAATAGTGAAAGTGTGATTAAAACATGTAAATGTGGTTATTAGGTTCAATACAGTAATTGTAAACGGTAGGTTCAAAGCTTAGAAGAATAAAATGATATAACACGACATTGAACACGAAAAATGGGAAATTATAGTACTAAAGTTAAACTGCAGGTTTAGGGTGTTATCAATGTATATGTAAATATTATTTAGCATGTAGCATGGGGTACTTGCCTCGACGGGTCGCGAATCGGGAAAACGGAACGTTAAACGTCGGCGGGAAAATCTCGCGACGGGCGCACGGTTCACGGAATGAACCCAAACGATGAACAGTGGAACCACACAGGTCAGGGTATCCGCTGGATCGTCGAGACATGTCGCCGGCACGGCCGGATTCCGGCGAGACACAAAACAGTGAACATCAAGAAATGCAAACAAGAAAGGAAAAGAAAAATAAAGAAGAAAGGAAGGAGGATCTGAGAAGAGAGAGCTCACGATGATCCGTGGAGGGGTTGTGATCGCCGATCACGTCGACGGAGCTCCGGCGGTCAGCCTACGACGACGGCGACAGAAACTGCAGATCAAGAAACCATGAGCAGGGAAGAAAGAAGAAGAAAGGAGAAGAGGAGAGGGAGCAACACTCACGGAGGGGGTGTGCGCGAGGGCCAGGGGCACGCCGACGGGTCGTCGGCAGCGATTTCCGGCGGCGCAGATGTGTGCAGGGGGCACAGCCTCACGTGCAGGGTGTTCGGGGAGATGAGGAAGGAGGAAGGAGATGCAGTGGGGATGACGAGGGCGAGGAGGCCGGCGATGATGGCGTCGGCGTTGGGGCGAAGACGAGGGAGGACGAGACGGCTAGGGTTCACAGGGGTTGGGTTCTGCTGGTGGAAGTTTTGATGAAGGAGAAAATATATAGGGGGAGAGAGAGAGAGCGAGAGACGGGGAGAGAGAGAGAGAGATTGCGAGAGGAGAGAGATAGAGAGGAGGTGAGAGATCGAGAGGAGAGAGAAACGGGGAGAGGAGAGAGAATCTTGGCACCTAGCGCCCTGCGCGAGAGAGAGAAGAGAGAGAAAGAGAAGGAGAAAGGGAGAGAGAGAGAGAGATGGTGGGACCCTCGGGGTTTAAAGAATTTTGATTTGCTGGGATGGGAAAAATTTAAGAAAAGAAGGAAATATTTTGTGGGTTTCAGTTAGGAAAATCTTTCCAAAGATTTTAGGAAATAGGAAAATATTATATGGGGTTATAATATATATTCGACAGTTAAAAAAATTACTAGAAATTGGGATTTGGCGCAAATGTAAAATATTTCCAAATTGCGTCCGGGTCGGGTCCAAAAATTTGAAATTGAAATAAGAAAATTATAGGCGGGATCCAAAATTTAAAATGAAGTATTTTACGATAAAAAAGCATACCCTCAAAACGGACACACGTACGTGCGCGTAGCCGTCCAAACTCGCCCGTTTCACTGAACAGGACGAGAACACGATGCAAGGACGCTACAACAGGGTTAGGATGTCAAGCATGCCATGACAAATATTTTTAATTTTATTTTAGATGACTTAAATTGTTATATGCAGAAATGAATTGTCGGGTAAAATTTATAACTAACAACAGTCAAGTAGGATCAAAGAAATAATTACCATACACCATTCATACGGTAACAGAAACTAGTAGTATTGGGCTCGGTTGTTATATTATACCCAACTACAAAAAGAATTTCGTCCTCAAAATTCCAAGAATACAAAGATAGACGACAAACACTACAAGAAAATATGAGGAAACTTCTACCGTATTTCATCTTCTCATTCCCAAGTGGACTCTCCATGTGAGAGATTACCCCAAGAAACAAGTATAAGAGGGATCACCTTGTTCTTAAGAACCTTTTCCCTTCGATCCACAATTTCAACCGGTCGCTTCTCAAAAGTCAAGTCTTCTCGTACCGTCAGCTCCGAATGATCCAATACATGCGTTTCATCTCGAACATACTTACGGAGTTGAGATACGTGAAACACATCGTGCACACTCGCCAAGGACTGCGGTAACGCCAAACGATACACTACCTCACCAACACGCTCCAAGATCTCAAAGGGTCCAACAAATCGAGGACTAAGCTTTTCTCGACTTCCAAAACAAATCACCCCTCTAGTCGGTGATATCTTCAAGAATACCAAGTCACCCACGGCGAACTCTAGAGGTCTTCTCGACGTATCTGCCCAACTCTTCTGTCGGTCTTGAGCTGCTTTCATATGATTCCTGATAGTATTAACTTTCTCAACTGTCTGCACAACCAAATCTGGTCCCAACAATTTTCGTTCACCGACATCGTACCAACAAACAGGTGAACGGAATTTACGACCATACAAAGCTTCAAATGGAGCCATCTGGATAGTTGCTTGAAAACTATTGTTGTAAGAAAACTCCACCAAATGTAGATGATCCTCCCAAGAACCCTTGAAGTCCAACATGCATGCCCTCAACATATCTTCAAGAGTTTGGATCGTTCTCTCAGACTGACCATCAATTTGAGAATGATAAGCTATGCTAAACTTCAATTGAGTCCCCAAACTTTCCTGTAAACTCCTCCAGAAGTGTGATAAGAACCGAGTGTCCCGATCGGACACGATGCTCACCGGTACTCCATGCAATCTTAAAATCTCCTGCATGTACCGCTCCGCCAAAGTCTCTGTTGATTGACCAACCCGAAAAGGAATAAAGTGAGCTGCCTTGGTCAATCGATCAACAATCACCCATACAACATTGTTGCCTTTTGGACTCCACGGTAAAGCCGTCACGAAATCCATGGTTATATGTTCCCACTTCCACTGAGGAATTGGAAGTGGTTGCAATAAACCAGCAACCCTTTGATGTTCAGCCTTAACTTGCTGACACACTAAGCACTTTGCCACAAAGCGAGCAATCTCCCGTTTCATGCCTTCCCACCAGAAATGCTGTCGAATATCTCGGTACATCTTTGTGCCTCCTGGATGTACAGAATAAGCTGAACCGTGTGCCTTCTTCATAAGCTCTTCACGAATATCTCCCTTTGGCACACATAAACGGCTACCATACCTCAACGAACCATCTTCGTGGATCAATAAATCTGTTCGTAGTCCGGCTTCAACCTGTTCTCGAAACTATTGCAGTCTAGGATCCTGCGATTGTGCTGCTTTAATATTCTCGATCAACGACGAATGTACTTGCAGCTGCATCAATTGTCCCAAAGAATATGGTAGCATAACCTCCAAGTCAAATCTTCGAAAATCTTCAACGAGCTCCTTCTGCGTAGTTAATACCTGAATTGCTGGTAACCGACTAAGCGCATCCGGCATGACATTAACCTTCCCCGGATGGTACTTAAGATCAAGATCGTAGTCAGCCATTAGCTCCAACCATCTACGTTGCCTCATATTAAGCTCCTTCTGCGTGCACACATACTTCAAGCTCTTATGATCGGTAAAAACTTCGACCCTTTCGCCCAAAAGGTAGTGTCTCCAAATCTTCAAAGCGAAAATCACAGCCGCAAGCTCCAAGTCATGAGTTGGGTAATTTTTCTCATGGGTCTTCAACTGTCTCGATGCGTACGCTACAACCTTCCCATGCTGGATCAAAACACATCCCAATTCTTTCCCAGATGCGTCGCTGTGAATCACCAATCCTCCGGAATTGTCTGGCACGGTCAGAATAGGGGCGGTTATCAACTTCTGCTTCAACGTCTCAAAAGCTAACGCACATTTATCCGTCCATACAAAAGGTACCTCCTTGCGCGTAAGCTTGGTCAACGGCTCCGCCAGACGAGCAAAGTTCTCCACAAATCTCCTGTAATATCCGGCGAGTCCAAGAAAGCTTCTTATCTCCGCAACATTCTTTGGAATTGGCCAATCACGAACTGCTGCAATCTTTTCGGGATCGATGGCGATTCCATCGCCAGACACAACATGCCCCAAAAACTTTACTTCTTCCAGCCAAAACTCGCACTTACTCATCTTCGCATATAACTTCTCCTGTCTCAACGTCTGCAGTGCGATCTTCAAATCTTCTGCATGCTCTTCAAAACTCTTCGAGTAAACCAGAATACCGTTAATGAATACCACGATAAACTGATCCAAGAATGGTGAAAAGATTCGGTTCATCAAGTCCATGAATATCGCCGGCGCATTCGTCACTCCGAAGGGCATCACTAAGTACTCGTAATGTCCATACCGAGTTCGGAACGCTGTCTTGCCAATATCCTCTGCTTTCACTCGGACCTGATGATATCCGGATCTCAAATCCAGCTTCGAGAATACCCTCGCGCCACTAAGCTGCTCAAAAAGTTCGCCAATGCGAGGGATCGGGTACTTGTTCTTAATAGTCACCCGGTTTAGTTCTCGATAGTCGATGCACATCCTTCTTGTGCCATCCTTCTTCTTTACTAGAAGAACTGGAGCTCCCCAAGGTGGGTTACTACTTCGAATCCAACCCTTTTCAAGCAATTCGGCAACCTGCTTCTTGACTTCTTCCAACTCTACTGGTGCCATTGGATAATACGCTTTGGATACTGGCGCTGCACCAGGAATAAGATCAATTGCGAACTCCACGATTCGCTTCGGCGGTAAACCCGATATATCTTCAAACATGTCCATAAAATCATGAACGACAGCTGGCTCCTCACTTTTATCAACTTCCATTGATGCAAGAATATTGTTTGTCGGCCTAGCCCTAAACTCGACTGGCCCGACAGAACTGCCTCCTCCAGTGAAGCTAAACTCGGGATGTCTGGGAATCTGGAAAATTACTTTTCTTGCCCTACAATCAATGTGAGCGTGGAAAGTGCCAAGAAAATCCATTCCCAAGACGACCTCGTAGCTGCCCGTATCAATCACCAAGAAATCTGCAAAAAGCCCCCGTCCGCACACAACAACTGTACAATCTTTACATTCCCTACTAGCTATGATTTTCCCATTCCCAGTGTGTATGTCCCAGAAACTAGACAGGGTCGTGCAGGTGATCGAGTGTGTAGCTATAAACTTGGACGACATAAAACAATGGGATGCACCAGAATCAAATAACGCTAATGCGGGAAAACCATGAACGAGTAGAATACCTGAAACAACTTCTCCTGACGCCTTAGCTTCTTCAGCTGTCAAGGTAAAAGCTCGAGCCTGATTAGGTCCTTGAGTCAGCTGTTTCTGTCCCTGGAACGGTCTCTGCGGAGGCTTCTGAATATCATCCCTCGTACGAAGATTCGACGGACAAGCGCTGACAGCGTGATCTGCCGCTCCACAAACTAGACAGAGTCCCAGCCTCCTTCGACAATCCTTTTGCACGCGGCCAGGTAAATTGCAGTAGTTACAAGTCATGCTCTTTCCTCGATCGATGACAATAGGCTTCTTCATGGGTGCTACACCTCGACGGTCCACTGGAATACCTCTGCGACCATGAGCTCGGTTTGGTAGAAATGCTGGCTTCCTTACCGCAACTGCTGTCTGCTGCAAACTCCCCTTCATCCCAGATAAACTCTGCTACTCTCGGGCCGCCGCAAGTACTTGTGAGAAAGTGGTCAAACCCAGGGAGATAATATGCCTCTGGATGTCCACGTCCAAGCTGCGCATGAACCTCTGTGCCCTGTCTGCATCGTTGGCAACTAAAGGCCCAACGAATCTGCTGAATCTTGTCTATTCTGCTGCATGCACATCTACGGGTGCTCCATTCTGCTTTAGCCTGATGAACTTCTCTTCCATTTCCTCCCATGCGGTCCGCGGGAAGAACTTCTCTAGGAAATTCTTTGAAAAATCCTCCCACTTGATCGGTTTGGGCAAGCGGTTCTCCTCCACAAGCCACCATTCTCGGGTGTAGTCCACTAACTGAATGCGTACCACATCAACTCTTTTCTCATCTGGAATCTATGCCGCAATAAGCAAGTTCTCTGTGTCAACTAGCCACTGCTCCGCTGACAACGGCTCCTCCAAACCAGTAAATGAAGACGGACCCAAACGCCTGAAATCTGCCACGGTCCCTACTCGGTCAACTGGTTTAGCTCCAACATTGTTCACAGACTGCTGAACGATCTGCAAACCTTCCTAAAATGATTCCGCTTGCTGCTGGATTAGCTCGGTCTGTCTCTTTTGATTCTCCAGCATTCCCCTTATCACTCCAAGCAAGGCGGCTTCGTCCACACGCCTTTGGTATGTCTTCAAATTCTTATCTGCCATATTCCTGAAATCAAAACACCCAACATTAGCATGATGATAGATTCAAAATATAGATCAAGGCTAGAACTCCCAGTTACTTAAATAGAGTGCCGTATTGTAACTATGCCGCGGTATCATAGCCACAATTACATAACTGCACCCAAGTCGCCTAAGTCCTAGAGATAACAAGGAATCAGGTTTCGAGTTGATATGCAAAGGAAGTTTGCACATCGTAGAAGATATAATCAGGAAGAGCTTGATTCAAGAACGGTAAACGGCAAGGTGGCAGGACATGTTTCCTAAACACGGGTATTCTGATTCGTGTATTGGGTACAATACCCAACTACAAAAAGAATCAACCCGACTAACCTATGTCTCTGATACCAAAAGAACCATGTCACGCCCCACTTCCCAGAGTATGCTAAAAGGGGCACGTGACATAGCCAACCATGCTGCCTGTGGGTAGGAAGTATCCATCCACAGTCACATTACGGCTGTAGAGATATCAAGAACAAAGTAAAACTATCTAAAACATGTGCATAATCCAAGATAACATGAGTCAAGAATAATAAAATGCGGAAGCGAAAGATCCAATACAAAAATAACTGGAATGTATGTCCCATAATGCGGGCTCACATCAGGAATAAAATTGCAGGAAAGAAAAACTAACTACTGCTGACACTCACAGCTCAGCCTGTTGGCTGAAGTACTCCTGCTCGGACTGCAACAGCGGTACAGAATCTGGGCCATGCAAAACCCAGACGTCAGCGCGTCAAGTCATCAAGTAATAACATATAAACAGGGTAACAGGCAATGCGAATATAAACATGAATAAAGTAAGGGTAGCAATAATATAAATCAGAACAGTGCAGGGTAGTGTGCAGTGGGTAAATTAAATTGTTCTATCCGGTTTTCTGTTCTAAAGTCTTTGAAACCAAATTGTTGAATCATCGATGTAACTCAATAGTATCCCGTGCATACCCGGGACCACGGCCCAGATTCTCGGGCTGAAACCGAGACATGCCGCTAGTCACTAAACATGAATATGTACAGATGAATGATGTCAGCAGCATCATTCCAAGGCTGGCCTAGCCTCTAAAACTGATCAGAACAAGTAGCGAGCTGTTGAGTTACAAGTCAGGTTTCACCTTTGATTTCCCCATACCCCCAAGTTATATGTGTATGTCAAGTCAGGTATTCAGTAATCAAGAACTAATGCCAACACAGGATCAGGTAAACAGGTTTGTCTGGATAGACAACAGGAACGGTCCATGAGGACTACATGTCAGATTTGTTGGCATTAGGCACAAGATCAGGTAACGGGTCAGGTCATGGTACATCAGGTCAAGTCAAGCAGTATACGGTACCATGTCGGGTCAATCAATATGTATGTAGCAAGTCAGGTCAAGATGTAAACGATATCATGGGTGTGCTCATACTCAGTTACATAATTAAGCGCGTTTATCAACAACATAAATTTAAGCAACAAATTAAACAATAAAGAAGCTTCAATTAATTAGCAGCACAGTTATCAGTTGTGTTTCAGAGGTGATCTCAACATTATAAGAATACAATATGATAGTTATGGCTGTTAAATCATGTTAACAAGTTTAAGAATTTTATGGATGCAATGATATATATATATATATATATATATATATATATATATATATATATATATATATATATATATATAGGTTCAATGGATGAAATCACAGCTAATACGGGTTAAATGTACACGAGTGTCCGCATGAAGTAAAACTATAGAGAATGTGCCATAGGCTACGTCAATAGTGAAAGTGTGATTAAAACATGTAAATGTGGTTATTAGGTTCAATACAGTAATTGTAAATGGTAGGTTCCAAGCTTAGAAGAATAAAATGATATAACACGACATTGAACACGAAAAATGGGAAATTATAGTACTAAAGTTAAACTGCAGGTTTAGGGTGTTATCAATGTATATGTAAATATTATTTAGCATGTAGCATGGGGTACTTGCCTCGACGGGTCGCGAATCGGGAAAACGGAACGTTAAACGTCGGCGGGGAAATCTTGCGACGGGCGCACGGTTCACGGAATGAACCCAAACGACGAACAGTGGAACCATACAGGTCAGGGTATCTCGCTGGATCGTCGAGACACGTCACCGGCACGGCCGGATTCCGGCGAGACACAAAACAGTGAACATCAAGAAATGCAAACAAGAAAGGAAAAGAAAAATAAAGAAGAAAGGAAGGAGGATCTGAGAAGAGGGTGCTCATGATGATCCGTGGAGGGGTTGTGATCGCCGATCACGTCGACGGAGCTCCGGCGGTCAGCCTACGACGACGGCGACAGAAACTGCAGATCAAGAAACCATGAGCAGGGAAGAAAGAAGAAGAAAGGAGAAGAGGAGAGGGAGCAAAACTCACGGAGGGGGTGTGCGCGAGGGCCAGGGGCACGGCTACGGGTTGTCGGCAGCGATTTCCGGCGGCGCAGATGTGTGCAGGGGGCACAGCCTCACGTGCAGGGTGTTCGGGGAGATGCGGAAGGAGGAAGGAGATGCAGTGTGGATGACGAGGGCGAGGAGGCCGGCGATGATGGCATCGGCGTTGGGGCGAAGGCGAGGGAGGACGAGACGGCTAGGGTTCACGGGGGTTGGGTTCTGCTAGAGGAAGTTTTGAGGAAGGAGAAAATATATAGGGGAAGAGTGAGAGAGAGACGGGGAGAGAGAGAGACGGGGAGAGAGAGGAGAGAGATAGAGAGGAGGTGAGAGATCGAGAGGAGAGAGAAACGGGGAGAGGAGAGAGAATC
Source organism: Agapanthus africanus (assembly GCA_030015575.1). Lineage (NCBI taxonomy): Eukaryota > Viridiplantae > Streptophyta > Magnoliopsida > Asparagales > Amaryllidaceae > Agapanthus > Agapanthus africanus. Next base: position 999,659,598 of record CM057337.1, read on the forward strand.
TTGGCACCTAGCGCCCTGCGCGAGAGAGAGAAAAGAGAGAAAGAGAAGGAGAAAGGGGGGGGGGGAGAGAGAGATGGTGGGACCCCCGGGGTTTAAAGAATTTTGATTTGCTGGGATGGGAAAAATTTAAGAAAAGAAGAAAATATTTTGTGGGTTTCAGTTAGGAAAATCTTTCCAAAGATTTTAGGAAATAGGAAAATATTATATGGGGTTATAATATATATTCGACAGTTAAAAAAATTACTAGAAATTGGGATTTGGCGCAAATGTAAAATATTTCCAAATTGCGCCCGGGTCGGGTCCAAAAATTTGAAATTGAAATAAGAAAATTATAGGCGGGATCCAAAATTTAAAATGAAGTATTTTACGATAAAAAAGCATACCCCCAAAACGGACACACGTACGTGCGCGTAGCCGTCCAAACTCGCCCGTTTCACTGAACGGGACGAGAACACGATGCAAGGACGCTACAACAGGGTTAGGGTGTCAAGCATGCCATGACAAATATTTTTAATTTTATTTTAGATGCCTTAAATTGTTATATGCAGAAATGAATTGTCGGGTAAAATTTATAACTAACAACAGTCAAGTAGGATCAAAGAAATAAATACCATACACCATTCATACGGTAACAGAAACTAGTAGAATTGGGCTCGGTTGTTACAGAGAAGCTACCCTGCTCGGCAAACACTGGCGAGTAACCGCCTAACGCCGCAACAGATGCACAAAACCTTAGCGGGAAATGGCGGCCCGGCACCCCGCCAGGTAAAAGACGATACTCTAAATCAGAAACAGATGTCAGGTCTGCCCAAGACTAAATGATCTCCCACTCGACCTCGGGGCCCTAGGTGTTACCTCCTCGAAGACGCTAGTCGGAAAACAACCGTAGTCAGCTCGACTGACGATCGTTGGACAGAGAGCCAACCTGACATGAAAGCAAAACGGCGCAAGTAAAAATATCCCAAAGCGAGTATTCTTTACAAACAGATGGCAGAAAAGAAAACTTTATCACGGCCTAAGAAGAAGAACTTTATTACTACTGCCAAACACAAGTTTTTTTTACAAAAGTTATTTTCTGGCTCCTCAGCCTTACAAAATTCAAAAGGAGAACAAAGTGAAGATAGGAGAGCGGGGGCTCTACACCTCGGGCCCGGGCACGACCTCGAGGTCTTCAACCTCCACCACTGGGGGCGCTGGGTCCTCGGCCCTCTCCCCGCCGGGAGGCTCTCTCCCTTGCTCGTCGACACCCACGAAGGGTAACTCGGCCCGCTGATCCGCGTCGTCGAACCCCGGCATCCGAGACTTGACGGCATCAAGGGCGTTGTGCCAAATGCGAGTCGTGGCCACGGCCAGATCGTCATAAAAGCCCCTTGACCCCTTGTAGCTTGCCACGGCCCTCGATTCTGCCCACTTATAGGCCTCGGTCGCCGCCCCCAGCTCCTTCTGGAGGGTCTTCACCGTCTTCTTGAGGTTACAGGAGAGCACCTGGGAGTTCTCGAACTTACCCTCGGCGATTGTGGCGGCCTCACGATGCCGGGCGACCACCTTTTTCCCGGCATTCACCTCGCCCTCCAGGGCGGCGATCCTCGCCGACATCGCCTCCTGCTCCCGTCTGGAGCTCTCTTGCAACGCGGCGAGCTGGCCCGCGGCCTCCACCGCTGGTGCTACCACCTCGTTCTCCATACGAAGGGTGAGGGCCATGTGCTGGAGAGTCTGGGAGGGCATAAGAAGGAGAAGGATCAGAAAATATGAAGGAAAACACTAAATCTCACCGTGCACTGGGGGCTTACCTGCACGGCTTCCTGGGCGATCGACGCCAGCTGAGCCTTGAGGGTTCCCCCGGGAACCCGACCCCCAGCCGAGGTCTCTATCTCGTGGAGGAGGCTGTTCGCGACCGACAGCCCGGACGGCACCGTGAAGCGGAGCCCCCCTTCCTCCACCACGGTCGGCGAAGATCGGCCCCTGGAGGGTCTCCGTGAACTCTTCTTGAGCGTCTCCGTGGGGGAGCCGATCTCCTCTTCCGAGGCCGTGTCCTACACAATCAGGGCCCGCTTCCGGCCCGACACTCTGCTCGGGCCCGGGGCGGGATCTACCGTCGAGTGTCCTCGGGGAATTGCCACCGGGGTGGTGGGAGTGGGGGCAACCTGCGCCCGGGAAGAGCTGACACCCCCAGCCCTAGCAGGCTGCCTCGGTTGGCGCATAGCATCTCGGAGAACGCCGAAGTCCATGGATCCTGCACAAAACAAACACCCCACTTATCGGCAACGCGAGTAAAACATAAACCCAGAAAGCAAGCCTAACTTACCAACGAACTCGACGGGGCTAAGCCCGGCCCAGCTCAAAATCCTCTCGGACAGCAGCACGTCGTATCGAGGGATAGGCTCCCACGACGCCACTCTCACCGCGGTGGGGTCGTCGGACAGGTTCCCCGGCAGACTCTTCTCCCTCGACCACTTGGTGGGCACCGGCCAGTCCTCGCCCTCGGGAGGGGAGGCGAAGAAAAACTTCTTCTTCCAGTCGTGGATAGAGGAGGGCAAGGCCATGACCCCCGTCCCGGTGGTGACCCCGGGCCGCTTCCTAAAAGTAAAATAAACCCACCTTGGGTCGCCAGCTCGACCGCCGGGGTGACTCTTAAAAGCAAGGGAGGAATCGAGAAGGGAAAGGCTAAAGGGAATCGCCTGCAGCTTCAGGCGGATCAGGAACCCAAGGAGGATCCTCCACGCATTCGGCACCAACTGGCCAGGAGCCAAGCCGAAGAAATTCAGGGCGGCGACGACCTCAGGAGAGAAGGGCAAGCGCATTCCGCCCCAAAAAGCTTCCAAATACAGGGAAATCTCCCTGCCCCGTACCTGGTCTGCCCTCTCTCCTTCCTCGGCCAGACGAAGCGTGTAGCGTGAGGGGATGTGGAAGCGAGCTCGAGCGTTAGCGAGCTCGTCCCCATGCCTCACCCAGCACGGGGTGCTGAGGGCTACATCTACCGCCTCCTCCCTAGAGGCGACCCCCGCCTCACGGCCTCGGGGAGAGGGCCCAGCCCCTGCCCCCCGAGGAGACTCGGACACATCTAAGGCAACTCTATCATTTACTCCTACGACGTGTACTGATTCTATAGGGGAAGACATCTAACCTGGGAAGGAAACTCTTCAAAGGTTGGGAACAAGAGAAGGGAGACGAGCGCCGAGCAGCTGGGGCTTGAGAATGAGGAATATGAGAGAGCAAGGGCTCTAGGGCGGGCCCTACCCATATTTATTACCGCATACAGCCTCATCCAATGGCGCCCATCGTCTCCCGCCGAAACGGCTCCTCGCGCCCAACGGCTCCGATCGCTCCACGTGGCAGCCCAGCAATTGGCCGCGTCCCGTCAGACGCCGCAGACCTGCGCACATCACATTAGCCAGTTGGAGCTCGACACGTGGACCGTCGCTTCGACTGCAGAGTGCACGAAGCGGCGCGCCCTCCTTAAATGAAAAGATCTCGCCTCGATTCTCTAGCGGAAAAGACAACCGACGGCTCGAGGACTCATCTCGGCATAACCCTGAGAAGGAGCTCACCTTGAGGGACCGACAGTCCACTCCTGACCCGACCCGCTAGCTGGACGAGGCAAGAGTGGGGGGCTAATGATGACACTCGATATTGGCAACCTCCAAGATCAGGACACGTGGCAGATGACGTGTCCCAAGACTCAGAAGAAAGGGCCCACAGGGGCCGACCAGGTCCCCTGTGCCCAACCTGCAAGCGCAAACTGGCCCTCCTCGGCGCCCCTCTGCAAATTAGCCTCCTCGGCCCCTCAGCTCGCCCGAGCTGCCACAGGACAAAGACCCCTCGGCCTCCTCGGCTCGCCCGAGCTGCCACAGGACAAAGACCCCTCAGCCTCCTCGCTCGTCCCCGAGCCCTCAACCGATGCCGTCTTCCTCGTCCCTCCGACCAACTCCACCACTTACAGGCGTAACCGCCGCTCCGCGAATCTCGCCATGCGCAGATTCTACGCCAGCAACATCCCACGTTCTACGCCCCCACGATCCCCATTAATGGGCGATCCGCTCTCTGCGCGGACGTGACGTCGGGAGCGTAACTGCCGGCGAGATTCTCGCGCCTGCCGCTGCGTGCCACCACCGCTATATAAACCCCCATCACAGAGGGGCCAGGTAAGCCATTCCCGACACTGGACGCCGTTACTCTGCTCGGATCTCATCACTAACTTGAGCGTCCGAGGGTCCTCGGTAGTATCAAACCATCCCGGGACTTCTTTGCAGGTACTCGGCAACAGCTTCCTCACCTCATCCCTTCCTCCAAAAATCCATTGAGACCCACACGCAACGAAGGATAAACAACTAAGTTCACCGTGAGATCAACGGAAGACAACATCTGACGGAGGCCCGAAAAGGAGCTCCATCAGAAGTGATTTTGTGTCGTGTTATCTTTCATTTAAGGTGATGTTTGTTTGCAAGGAATTGCCTAAAAATGAGAATTTGGGGGACAAGACATTATTCATCAAAACAAAAAAGTATGGAATTTGCATTCTCTTGTTTGTTTGCATGGAATAGGAATTGCAAGTTTTGGGAATCGACATTACCTTTTTTGGTGTGTGTGTATATATATATATATATATATATATATATATATATGATTACCAAAATTCAATTCTCATTTTTTTTTTCAACCTAACAAAGGAAAAGATTGAACCGGATAAAAACCATTTCAATTCTTTACAAACAAACAAAGGAATGACAATTTCAGGAGACCAATTATATTTTGTAAGACCCCAATTCCCATTCTTGTTTTTTGATTCCGGCGAACAAACGACCCCCAATAAAAAAATACTTCCATCTTTAGCTCTCTCTTCAATTCCCATCTCAAATCTATACTTCATCCAAATACATACCAAACTAAACACTAATTGTGCAAATTCAAGCTCAATTTATTCTTTGCTTCCAAACAAACAATTTTATCCCTTTGGATTACAAAAAAATTGAACTTATGACACATTCCAAATTCATATTTTTTTGGATTTGCAACCAAACAAACCCTAATACTCCCCCACTCCACTTGCATTCTCATTAAGGATTCAATTTGAAATGAGTTGATTAGTGAGGCAACCTATTTAGATTCAACTAACTATTTCGATCAATTTAATTTATCTTCTTGCTCTTCTTCTTTGTATATTAAAATGATTGAAAACCAATCAACAAATTTTAAATCAAATTTGGGGTGTATGAATGTGGAGGATTGGTGTTTGAGAAATTACTGAGCAGTGGAAAAGAATAACAAAGGATAAGTCCAAGGAATCTCTCAATCAACAACATGCTCCTTGTGTAGAATCCAATATTTTGGAGAGATCTCATATCACTTCTCATTCATCCACCTGTGTCCCTAAATCCCTATTAAAGTTGAGCCCCACTTGGTGAGTAGGGAGCCTCTATTCACCTCAACTGTTTCTAATTGATGATAGTGATTGGCTATTTGTTCAATCATTTATTTTTGGTTTTTTTTACGGGGCCTATGGTTAAAAACCCACCCGTTTCATTAAACGAAAATTTAACAAAAATTACAAATAAAACATGCCAAAAAAATGGTTGAGGAGGACAAAAGAAAGATAAAGAGAATTGGAGTAGAAATCCCCTACAAATTCCTTTCACCTAATCAATCCCCATGCTTATTAAACGAAAAAATCCTGTCGCTGACAGAAACCTTCACACACAGTATCTCCCAAAGTCATGAAGCCTACGTCGCTCCTCCAGTGTCCTGTCATATCCCATCCGCCATAATTGGTGCATCTAAATCCATGTGACCTGTCTCCGAACTCTCATCGTGTATGGAAGCCTTAACCCATTTGGTGACCCTCCGTAAAGACTATGTCTGTTTTAAAACAAGTAAAAACTTTGCCTGAGTTTAATCTTTTTTTTCCACATATTATAGAAAAGAAATTTGTTTTCAGAAAAAGGAAAAGGAAAGCTATTTTAGTTAAAGAAAATACTTTATTTGTTTTGTAAAATAAAAGGAAGTTTTGTTTTAAGAAAAAGATTTTTTAAGAAAAATTTAAAATGAAATATTACCTTAGAAAATTTATAATCCTATTTTAATGAGGCAATTTAATTTTGTTAGAGAAAAGAATTTTGGGAAAAGATTAATTTTTATAAAGAGGAGAAACTATTTTTAATGATCTTTTAAAGAAAATTTATTCTTTAGAGATTTTCATTGGCAAATCCCTCCATTTGGAAGCTTGATATATATTCATTTCTTCTTAAGTATTTATATGTATGGTTGCGCTAGTGTCTTTTTGGTTAAGACGTCAAACTGTTTTTCTACAGGTCAAAGAATCGAGCATTTGATGTTCTATTTAATTTTTGTTACAAAAAATCTTTCTGTTTGAAAACATCTCAATTTCCTCTCAAGTCAAAGCAAAATCATGGAAGTTCGGATTTTATGCTTTAGACTTGGTCCATGAGAAGATGTGGGTTCTGTGAAATTTGAAAACTTAATGGATATCTTTTAAAATGCCTTAACCTCTCACTTTATTATCTTTTTCCTATTCTTTCCTCCATCTAAAATTATGAAGGAGTTCGAACTTTCAACCACCACCAATTGGAGGAGCGAGAAGGAGCTTTGAGAAGGCGTTTTCAATCTTTTTGATACGCGAATTAACCGGTAGGTTCTCTCGCCTTTCTAATCATGATCTCTGATCTCATGCTATTAGCTTCTCTAAAAGTCTTAACACGATTCCTACATTTTTGTTCATTGTTTAATCTAATTCTGATATAAAAATTACGAAGAAACCTAAATACTTAAGTAACTAGTTTTTAATCAAGATTATACTGGATTTTCCTCCTTATTGATAGATGTGGTAATGCCCTACCACGATATCCTATTCAATGTTTCACTAGCACACCATGACACGCCGTTATGAAGTCCAAAATCACTCTGATAAATAATCGGTTTTAGCCGGAATGCTACCTAATTTTCACTAAACGTTTGTTGCCCATTTTAGTCATATCCTGAGGATTGCTAAACTTTGCATTTTCTCAAAAATTCTATGAAGTTCTTAAACTCGTATTTACATCAAAATACCATAAAGTTTATAAACACGTATTTCAAATCAATACCTTAACTTTATAAAATACCCTAAAATCCTAGATACCGTATTTTCACTAAAATCCCCTAAAGTCCTAAATACTGCATTTTCAATAAAATACCATAAATTTTTCTAAAATTCACATTTTAATAAAATAGCATAAACTTTTCTAAAATTCCTATTTCAATAAAATAACATAACTTTTCCGAAAATTATAATTTCATAAAAATATAATGAACTTTTATTAAACCCTATTTTCTTAAAAATACTCTATACAACTTGGATGAACTTGGATGAGACCCTTAACAGAATACAAGGATCTCTATGTGTCATGCTATCTTGTACGGTTAGAGTTAAACACGTGAACCTAGATATAGAGTACTATTGAAGATTCTGGTATACGAATGACCTTGATTACTATTTAAGATTCCGATATATGGATGACCTTGATTTGGAAAGTCAACTTCGTGTTACCATGCCTAGTAAAGTCATGTGCTAAGGCCTACCTGTACCCTTATATAACAAACTAAGACCCAGAACGGGATAGTTTAGATTACGTGAGGCTGTATTAAGGGTCTCGGGATTCCCCCTCCAGTTAACCATGGTTCCAGGGATGAGACGGAACGCTATATATATATATATGGTCTGCTGTTGTTCCGTTGTACTAATGGAATTGTTCACCGCCGAAAGATGCGACCAGGACTGTTCTCGCCAAAATTTTCGGCCAAGAGCTATTTGTTCCCTTATAACCCTTATAAAAAATGGAGAGAAGAAAGAGGAAAAGAATTCACGGTTGGACATCGCGTGTTAAACACGTGAGCGCTTATATGCAAAGCATATAAGCGTTGAAAGAAAATAACAAAAGGCCAAACATGCCTCACGTGTTAAACACGTGAGCGCTCATATGCAAAGCATATATGTGTTGAAAACACATAACTAAGGGCCAAACATACCTCACGTGTAAAACACGTGAGCGCTCATATGCAAAGCATATGAGCGCTGAACATAAATCAACAATGGCTAAAAAGGCCTCACGTGTTAAACACGTGAGTACTCATATGCTCATATGAGCGCTGACAATAAACATGCTAAAACCCACACTAGAGGTCACATGCTAAACACGTGAGTTTTCTTACCACTCACATGTAAAGCATGTGAGCGTCCCAATTTAAAATACTCGTATCAAATTCTAGAATTAAATTCTATTTGGGAAATATTTTCCTGATCTTCCTCAAACTAGAAAGATCTTCTCTGTTAAACAGAGGACCCTTGGATCAAAGATCCAGCGATCATCATATGATAGAATAAAATTCTATCATATGAAAATATTTTCCTAATCTTGTTAAACTAACAAGATATTCATTTAACAGAATTAAATTCAACATTCCTAATCTTGTTAAACTAACAAGATATTCGCATGACAAGAATAAAATTCTATGTTAACAAGATATCCATATTAAGAAAAAATATATTTCTGATCTTGTTAAACTAAAAAGATATGATAGAATAAAATTCTAATTTTGTTAAAACTAACAAAATATTCATAATCTTGTTAAACAAACAAGAAATTTTTTCTGTTAAACAGAGAGCTTTTGGATTAAAAAATCCAACAGTGAATAAAATTCACCGATTGATCTAAAAGATCATGAAATCAATCAAGATCTATCAATGAGAGATTTTCTCAACATATTGATTTTTTCTCTTCTCCTATAAATAGGAGCAAGGAGGTTAAATCTAAAAAGGAGGAGACCACCCCATAAGCTTCTAAAAAATATACAGAAGCTGCCTAAAAGCTCCCACAAAACAAAAGAGAATTTAATTCTCAAACCAAGAGTTTAACTCTTCTCAAAAAACTTAGTTTTTTCTCTGATTGAGATCTGCAGAAGCAGATCTCCCCACAAGTTGAGAATTTAATTCGCATCGAGGAGATTCTGTTATGCAGATTCAAAATTTAGGGGAAAGAACTAAGTTCAAACAATTTAATTCTTCCAAAAGTATGTAGGAATTTAATTTCTCTGATAAAACTAGGGTTTAATCCTGTAAAAGAATTTAATTCTTATAAAATAAGGACCCGAAATTCTTAAAACTCGGATCAAAATCTATATGCATATAAAATAAAAGACTGGTCACGTGTTCCCACGTGAGCACCTCTGATGAACAAAAAAGGAATGACTGAGATCGAATCACGTGACCCCCAAACAGTTTCTTAAATGGAAAAGGGGGAAAATCCAAAAACAGCGCTTACATTTTGAGCACCTCACGTGTCCGCATGTGAGCACTACATGAGCTAAGTGCTTAGCACTTACAAAAGAAAGAGGGAATAAACCCAAAGAAGCAGTGCCCAACTCTGGGGCGCCTCACGTGCCCACACGTGATGGACGCAAGAATTAAATGTTTAACACTTATATACAGATGGGGATTTGGACTCAAGCGTACAGCGCTAACTTTCAGGCGCCTCACGTGCTACACGTGAGCGCCCCAAATTTCAGTGTTTAACACTGCTTTAGAGACTCATATGAGAGGACGTGACCACCGAGCATATATTAGTGTTTAACACTATAAGAAGCCAACTTCAGCCCCAAATTGACTAAGTCTTCTTGAGATTAAAATATCTTGGATTCCAAATAGACTGAAACTCTATGCTCATGACTTCCCAAACTAATTGACTAGAAAGATGCCCATCACACATCTCTTAAGTTAATCTTAATCTTTCAAAAATGACTAATGATTCGTAGATAGTCCACCATGATATCTCCCCTTAATCTGGAATTTGGTTCAAGGGTACATCTCTCCACACCTCTGATACATGTCGTTGTAATTCTTCAACGTTTTCAGAGAGGTGGAGGCTCCCGACAATTAACAACTCTTTGGTGCACTCCCAAACCGATGAGCTCATCCCAACGGACCGCAACGTCTTTAAACTAAACACGGACCGCAACGTCTTTAAACTAGCTATGGACCGAAACATCCTTAAACTAACAACGGACCGTAACGTCCTTAAACTAAAATAATAGAGCCCAAATGCTCTTTTGTTGGATCTGAATGATCTTAAAACTTTGTCTAAAATTGGACCAACGTAGCGATAACCACTTTCTCCTGCTCCAGAAGGTCACTTCGTGTCGTGTGTGTTTGTTTTATTTTTGGTTGCCCGTGGATTGTATACGGAGACTAATTTATGTTCTCGCCCGTAGGGCGTGGATTAGTCCAAATCCGTATATTCTTAGATTTAGGTTTGGTTTGATTTAAGGATCGTTAATCTCGTTTAAGATTAAGATCAACTTAAATGTTTGTTAAGAATACGTTAGTCCAATTTTAGACTAAGATCTACTTAACAAGATTTTAGGATCATTCAGATCCAACAAAAGAGCATTTGGGCTCTATTGTTTTTGTTTAAGGACGTTACAGTCCGTTGTTAATTTAAGGACGTTTCGTTCCATAGCTAGTTTAAAGACGTTGCGGTCCATAGCTAGTTTAAAGACGTTGCGGTCCGTTGGGATGGGCTCATCGGTTTGGGAGTGCACCAAAGAGTTGTTGGTTGTCGGGACCCTCCACCTCTCTGAAGAAGTTAAAGAATTACAACGACATGTCTCAGAGATGTGGAGAGATGTACCTTTGAACCAAATTCCAGATTGAGGGGAGAGATCATGGTAGACCATCTAAGAATCATTAGTCATTTTTGGAAGACTAAGATTAACTTAGGAGATGTGTGATGGACATATTTCTGGTCAATTGGTTTGGGAAGTCATGAGCATAGAGGCTCAGTCTATTTGGAGATCCAACACGTTTTAATCTCAAGAAGACTTAACCAATTTGGGGCTGAAGTTGGATTTTTATAGTGTTAAACACTAATATATGCTCGGTGCTCACGTGCTCTCAGGTGAGTCTCTAAAGCAGTGTTAAACACTGAAATTTAGGATGCTCACGTGTGGCACGTGAGGCGCCTGAAAGTTGGCACTGTACACTTGGGTCCAAATCCCCATCTGTATATAAATGTTAAACACTTAATTCTTATGCCCATCACGTGTGGGCACGTAAGGCGCCCCATAGTTAGGCACTGCTTCTTTGGGTTTATTCCCTCTTCTTTTTGTAAGTGCTAAGCACTTAGCTCATATAGCGCTTACGTGCGGACACGTGAGGTGCTCAAAATGTGAGCGTTGTCTTTTGATTTTTCCCCTTTTCCATTTAAGAAACTGTTTGGGGGTCACGTGAGAACACGTGATTCGATCTCAGTCATTCATTTTTGTTCATCAGAGGTGCTCACGTGGGAACACGTGACCAGTCTTTTCTTTTATATGCATATAGATTTTGATATAAGTTTTAAGAATTTCAGGTCCTCTATTTTATAAGAATTAAATTTTTTTAGGGTTAAACCCTAGTTTTATCAGAGAAATTAAATTCCTACATACTTTTGGAAGAATTAAATTCTTTGAATTTAGTTCTTTCCCCTAAATTTTAAATCCGCATAACAGAATCTCCTCGATGAGAATTAAATTCTCAACTCATGGGGACATCTGCTTCTGCAGACCTTAACCAGAGGAAGAACTAAATTCTTTAAGAAGAGTTAAACTCTTGGTTTGAGAATTAAATTCTCTTTTGTTTTGTGGAAACTTTTGGGCGGCTTCTGTATATTTTTTAGAAGCTTATGGGGTGGTCACCTCCTTTTTTGATTTAACCTCCTTGTTCCTATTTATAGGAGAAGAGAAAATATCAATTTGTTGAGAAAATCTCTCATTGAGAGATCTTGATTGATTTCATGATCTTTTAGATCAATCGGTGAATTTTATTCACCGTTGGATTTTTTAATCCAAAGGCTCTCTTTTAAATAGAAAAGATTTCTTGTTTGTTTAACAAGATTATGAATATTATTTTAGTTTTAACAAAATTAGAATTTTATTCTATCATATCTTTTTAGTTTAATAAGATCAGAGATACATTTTCTTAATATGGATATCGTGTTAACATAGAATTTTATTCTTGTCATGTGAATATCTTGTTAGTTTAACAAGATTAGGAATGTTGAATTTAATTCTGTTAAATGAATATCTTGTTAGTTTAATAAGATTAGGAAAATATTTTTCTATGATTGAATTTTATTCTATCATATGATCACCGCCGGATCTTTGATCCAAGGGTCCTCTGTTTAACAGAGAAGATCGTTTTAGTTTGAGGAAGATCAGGAAAATATTTCCCAAATATGATTTAATTCTTGAATTTGATAGGAGCATTTTAAATTGGGGCGCTCACATGCTTTACATGTGAGCGGCAAGAGAACTCACGTGTTTAGCACGTGACCCCTAGTGTGGGTTTTAGCCTGTTTATTTTCAGCACGTATATGAGCATATGAGCGCTCACGTGTTTAACACGTGAGGCCTTTTTGGCTATTGGTGATTTATGTTCAGTGCTCATATGCTTTGCATATGAGCGCTCACGTGTTTTACACGTGATGCCTGTTTGGCCCTTAGTTATGTGTTTTCAACACCTATATGTTGTGCATATGAGCGTTCACGTGTTTAACACGTGAGGCCTGTTTGTCCTTTTGTTATTTTCTTTCAGCGCTTATATACTTTACATATAAGCGCTCACGTGTTTAACACGTGATGTCCAACCAAGAATTCTTTTCCTCTTTCTTCTCTCCCTTTTTTATAAGGGTTATAAGAGAACAAATAGCTCTTGGCCGAAAATTTTGGCGGGAACAGGGACGTTAGGACGTCTGGCCTGAATTTAAGAGAAGATACTATTTGGATTTATCCGTTTAGCTCTCCGAAGATACCAAGTTGATTTATGGCACCGAATCTCGGAGGTTTGGATGGATGCGGCCGTTGTAGCAGACTTCGTCAGATTCCCACTCGTTTGCGAGAGGTTTTTTTATTGTGGGGGCGCTCTTCGTGCAGGAGCAAGCCCCTACAGTTAATTACGTTATCGAATCGCGATAACCACTTTCTCCTGCTCCAGAAGTTTACTTCGTGTCGTGTGTGTTTTTATTTGTTTAGGTTGCCCGTGGATCGTATACGGAGACTAATTTATGTTGTCGCCTGTAGAGCGTGGATTAGTCCAAATCCGTATATCTTAGATTTGGGTTTGTTTTATTTAACGATCGTTAATCTGGTTTGAGATTAAAATCGAATTAAATGTAGGTGAGTAGTTGTGGTTCGGTTAGTCTTTTGTTAAGGATACGTTAGTCCAATTTGAGACTAAGATCTATTTAACAAGGTTTTAGGATCATTTTTGTTTCAGATCCAACAAGAGAGCATTTGGGCTTTACTTTCTTAGTTTAGGGACATTTCGGTCCATTATCGCCATTTTGGGGGGCGAAGTTTTAGTTTGAAGACATCTCGGTCTGTTGATCATTATTTTGGATGTGAGAATTTAGTTTAGGAACGTCTCGGTCCGTTAATCACCATTTTGGAGGTGAGAGTTTTAGTTTAAGGACGTCTCGATCCATTGATTACCATTTTGGAGGTGAGGGTTTTAGTTTAAGGACATCTTGGTCCATTGTCCATCTTGCGCGCACGTATATTTGTTACGTGACAGGATGAACGACGATGATTTGGGATGCACCCAGTTTGGGGTGCGGTTTGATTTGAGGTGTGCACGTCAGTTTGGAAGCGCACCAAAGAATTGTTGGTTGTTGGGACCCGCCACCTCTCTAAAGACGTTGAGGAATTACAACGACGTAGATCAGAAGTGTGGAGAGATGTACCCTTGAACCAATTCCCGTATTTGAGGGAGAAAGGAGTTAGTGGTAAACCCGGAAATCATTAGTCACATTTCGAGACTAAGATTTCCTTGGGAGGATGTGGGATGAGTATCGTTTTGGATATCATCAGTTGGATGATCAATAGTCGTATTTGGGACTAAGGTCGGGTTGGGAAATCATGAGCACATGGGCTCGGATGGTCCGAATCAAGAAGGTTCTATCCTCGAGGGGACCTAGCCAATTTGGGCTTGGTCCACTCAGTTTTTGTTGAAAAGTGCTAAGCACTTGTTTGGGCTTTGTATAATCAGTCCCCATTTTGTACAAAGAGTGCTGAGCACTTATATAAGTTCTGATGCTCACATATAATCATGTGGACTTTTAATCATGGGGATTGCCCAATAAGTGTTAAACACTTTAACCCTTTTTGTCTTTGTATGGAGTGCTAGGCATTCTTTATGGCGCCCACGTGAGAAACACGTGAGGTGCTGGGCGCTCTCCTTTTTTATGGTGCCCACGTGAGGGACACGTGAGACGCTGGGCGCTGTCCAATGAGTGCTAAGCACTCTTCTCTTCTGTGGCGCCTATGTGAGGAACACGTGTGGCGCTGAGCGCCGCTTATTGAGTGTGAAGTACTCTTTCTTCTGTGGCGCCCACGTGAGGGGCACGGGAGGCGCTGGGTGCCGCTCATTGCATGATAAGCACTCCCTTACCTTTTTTTGTGGCGCCCACGTGAGGCGCTGGGTGCTAGCTTTTTCCTTATATGTTTTGTTTTGAGGAATTCGATTTCCTAATTCTTTTCTGAATTTTTTATCCTCAAGAATAAGTTCTTCCCGATGAGAATTAAATTCTCAACTTGTGGGAGACTTGTCTTGTGGATCTCAGATCCGGAGAAATAACTAAGTTCTTTTAAAAGGGTTAAACCCTTCAATAAGTAAATGAGATGCTTTGATATCTCTTCTTTTTATTTACCTAGGGTTTTTTTTTCTGAGAAGGGAGATTTTTTTCTTTCTTCCTTTTTGAAACTTTCTGCATTGTTTTTACAAGCTTATGGGGGGTTCCTCCTCTTTAGACTTGAAATCTTGGGTCTTTTATATAGTAGAGGCAAATTTGTTGATTAGTTGAAGAAATCTCTCATTAAGAGATTCTAATTGATTTGGGGATTTTTACCCACCATTGGATTTTTGATTCAAGGGCTTCTGTTTTACAGAACAAGATTGGGAAAATATTTTCCCTTGCACATAATTTATTCTGTAAAACGGTGATTTTTTTTAATCACCGTTGGATTTTTAATCCAGCGGCTCTCTATTTTACAGAGGGCAATCCTTCTTGTTTAGAAAGATTGAGGCAATATATCCCGAAAATAGAATTTTATTCTATAATTTAATTTAGGAAATGTTTTCTCCTAACAGAATTTAATTTTTTATTTCTGATGATTTATCATCTCCGTTGGATCCTTTATCTAACGGCTATGTTTAACAGAGAGTAGAATTTAATTCTACCTGGGAGTCGGAGCTCATGTGTTGTGCATATGGACGCTAATTAAGGTTTTAATTCCTTTATGTGCTTTGTACATCGGCGCCCACTTGAGGAGCACGTGCGGCGCTAATATAAGAGTTTTTAACTCTGGCGCTGGCGCTTTCGTGGAAGGCACGTGAGGCGCTGCCTCTTAAATTTTGAACTGAGCTTTGCTTTTATTATTGGGGGAAACAAATGCCCCCCCACCGTTGCGCTCACGTGGCTCGCACGTGAGTGCAGCGGTGGTATCTTTTCCACCATTCGTGAAGTGCTGGAATCGGTTCACCTTCTTGCTCTGATTCCTATGGGTCAACTATCTTCTTTTCCCATGCCCTTTTTCCCGGCCTTGGAAATAGTTCCACCATGCATGTAATTTTTTATGCTTTGGCTTGAATACTTCTTTTTATAACCTGAGGCCATGTCTTCCTCCTCTTCTCACAGAATGAACCATTTCTCTTAGGTGACCATTTTAATAGTTATGGCTTACAATCGTCCTCATGCTCGTCGGCATCCATGGGAGATACCTATCGAGTAGATTATTTCTCATTTTGCTGCGCGGCTAGCGAATCCCCTTTCTCACCGATGATCAATGTGATACGGTGATGCATGAGCTCCTGACTCGTAGTGGCTCTCCTCTTCCTATGGGCTCCGTTTGGCTCTGGATGATTTTCCTATCCGTGCTTGCCGACATCCCCCCTGATCCGGCAGAGATGACTCCGGCGATTCTCGATGCGGCGGAGGACAAGATCAAGTGCTTCCATGAGGCACGTTTGATTACCTAGCCTCTGAGGGACCGTTCAGTTCAGTTGAGCCAGATACGGGCTCAGCGAGCTATCATGTCTGTCTTCGCTGATGAGCACGGCGCTGACCGATGGGGAGCGACCCTTCGCGAAGATCGCCGTTTCGACATGGTGGAGAAAGTAGAGAGGGGGTTGGAGAATTTTGTTTATTGTTTTGTTAACCCCTGTATCTCTGATCCCATTTTTGGTGATCTCTTTCCTGTAGAGTAAGATACTTATTTAAATGTATCTCTTTGTCGTTGACCGTTGCATGTTTCATCTTCATCACATATGTGTATGCGCATCTTGCATCTACGCGTGTGCTTTATACTTTACTCTTAGGAATTTTTGCTAAGTGTAACATGCCACTGTTGTGCCCGTGTCATTCACCGATCCTTGTCATGCATGTATAAATCGGGACGCTTTGAACGCTATTTCCATTCAAGTACGTATGTAATTGTAAACAAGCGCTTAAACGGGTGTGAATCAAATGCACTAATCAAATGTAGTTCTGAGCCCTGAGGTCCATGGGTTGCACCTTTCTGTCTTCACTCGACTGAAGTAGTTTATGTACTCATTTCGGAGTTTGTAGTTTATTCACTCATTTCGGAGCTTGTAGTTTATTCACTCTTTTCGGAGTTTCTAGTTTACGTACTCATTTCGGAGTTTGTAGTTTATTCACTCATTCCGGAGTCTCTAGTTTATGGACTCATTTAAGAGTTTGTAGTTTATTCACTCATTCCGGAGTCTCTAGTTTATGGACTCATTTCGGAGTTTGTTTAGTTTACCTCCCTTGGGCTTATAAGCAAACTCGTCCTAACGTTATAGATAACCCCTTCTCTTTGCGACAAAGGTCCGTTAGGTTCTGTGGTATTAGGTTTTTAATCCGTGGTACCGCTGGCTGATGCATTCCCCGATATGCAGTCTTTATGCTGCTGATCGAGTAACCCCGCGACTGTCGTGTCTTCGATCCCTTCGGGAACTGGACAATACGTCTTCAAGTAATCTTCTTAGGAAGTTTGACCGTTGGAAGAGCAAGCGTTAAGAATTTTGCCATGCCGCTTTTTACTTGAGGTTAGGCTCAGTTTGGGAGCCTCGATGAGTCATAACCACTCCGCACTGGTGTGGGATGATCTCCGATAGTCTTTCAGGTTTTATTTGAGTTACCGTCAAGACCCTGAAGCTAAGAATTTTGCCTTCGCTTCCTTTTGTTTTGGCTATTTTGGAGCTTTTGTTTACATTGCGTCTGCTGTAATGAGAAGAATGTCGGGATTGTCTTTAGGTCGTTTTGTGAACCGTTAAGACTTGGAGCTAGGAATTTTGCTATGGCTCCGTTTTGTTTCGACCCTGGAGTCCTTTTTGACGTCGCATCTGCATCCTGCTGGAGTGAGAGGGAACGCCGTTGTTGATATTGCGTCTGCTGTAACAAGACGAATGTTGAGGTAGTCTTTAGGTTCTTTTGTGAACCGTCAGGACTTGGCTCTCCTTTTGACGAAGCCTGGTGGGAAAACATGGTCCCTTTTTCATTTGTGCCCATGGATTATATACAGGGGTTGGTGTAGACTCACCTGCAGGGCAGAGAAAATTTACTTTTTTATTTTACATTTTTTTCCCGCGATCCTCTATCCTTTCAGCTTTTCATATCGCGAAAGTGATTGCCCAATCATTTCAGCTATTTATTGCGGTACCTAATCATTTCGGCTATTTTTATATTTTTAGTCGCTGTTTTTTATTATGAGTTGCCCAAATATTTCAGCTATTTCATATGCATATATTTTTTTGCTCGCTCATATTTATTGCAAGTTGCCCCATCATTTCGGCTATTTCATATGCATATACTTTTGTTGCGTGTCAAAAACTTGGATCCTGATACTAATTCCGGCATCTGCATCGCTGCGACTGGGATATTGCCAGGAGCAAATCATCATTTGCCTTGAGAGGACTTGGAATTTGATACCGATTTAGGCATCAGCATCGCTAAAACTGGGATATTGCCAGAATCGAATCATCATTTGCGTGTGTTGATTTGAACAAAGGTGGCTTTGTACACAGGGTTAGGATCATGTCAACTAAGACTTTTCGACTTCGTGAGCCGTAAGGGTCTCATAAAGTTATTTCTCCCTACGGGTCGTGAGGATCTCGTAGGCGTATTTTCTCCTTAGGAATCGTGGGGATTCCTAAGTGTGTGTTCTCTTATAAGTCGTAAGGTTCTTACAAGAGTGTTTTCTCCTTATAAGTCGAGAGGACTTACAAGTGTTTTTCACCATATGAGGACATTCCTCATCATTGGTGGAACTTGGTGGTGAAAATCGTTTATTTGTGCCCGTGGATTATATACAAGGATCAATATTGGACCGCCTGTAGGGCAACTTGGGGAATACGACGGCTTAAGAACAGGTTTGGATCCTTGTAACTTAAGACTTTCAAATTTTATAAGCCGTGAGGGTCTCATAGGGGGAATTCTCCTTACGAGTCGCGAGGATCTCGTAAGTGAAAATTTTACGAGATTGCGTCATTTCGGGTTTTCACAAGCTCGCCGGTAGCCCTGCTGTTTTTACTCACGGCGCCCTTTCGGGTTTTCATCCGTGCCCATTTTGCTTGTGGATATACCGTTTTTTTAACGAGACTGTGCCCTTCCGGCTTTTCACAAACTTGCCGGTAGCCCTGCTGTTTTTACTCACGGCGCCCTTTCGGGTTTTCATCCATGCCCATTTTTCTTGTGGACATACCTTTTTTTTAACGAAACTGCGTCCTTCCGGGTTTTCACAAACTCGTCGGTAGCCCTGTTGTTTTTACTCACGACGCCCTTTCGGGTTTTCATCCGTGTCCATTTTGCTTATGGACATACCGTTTTTTTTGGGTGTGGTGTTTAGGGGTGGCTTTGTCACTGAAGTAGCTGCACAGTTTGTAGAACTTGAGTTGAGATCTTTGCTATTAAGACTTTGATTGAAATATGGATATCAAGAGACTGTATCGTCATATCTGGGGCGACGCACTAGTTTAGGGACGCTCCGGTCCATTGTTAGTTTAGGGACATCTCAGTCCATTGTTAGTTTAGGGACATTTCGGTCCATTATCACCATTTTTAGGTGAAGCTTTAGTTTAAGGACATTACGGTCCGTTGTCGCCATGTTTGAGGCAGAGTTTTTCCGAAGATAGCGAGTGGACACGAGCGTCGTCATCTATCATTGACCTAAGTCGTGAATCGTCAAGCGTGGTATTTCTTGAGGAATCGGCCATTTATTGGCCGGAAAGGTCTTTCGCCATGCATATCCATGAGCAAATTGGCCCCACCTTGATAGACCTTGTCTATGATGTACAGGCCTTCATAGTTTGGCTCGAATTTCCCTCATTTTGCACGATTGGGGATCATAAGTCTTTTGAATACTAACACGAGTTCGCCTTGGCAGAATCTTCTCGGCCTAGTCAGTTTTTCGTATGAGCGCGTCATCCTTGCCTTGTAAGCTTCTAGGTTTTGTTGCGCCATGAGGCGAGTTTCATTGAGGGCGTCGAGCTCCTCAAGCCGAAGATGGGCATTTTCGTCATCTGTTAGCTCGTATCGAACCGCTACTCGGAGAGAAGGGAGTTCTATTTTCAAAGGGAGTACCGCTTTAGCGCCGAATACCAACGCGTATGGTGTTGTATTCATAGCTGTCTTGAATGTCGTCCGGTATGTCCAGAGAGCTTCGTGTAGTCTCTCGTGCCAGTCCTTTTTGTTTCCGGACACCGTTTTCTTTATAATCTTGGTCAAGGTCTTGTTGAAAGCTTCAGCTAGACCGTTGGCTCGGGGATTATAAACAGAGAAGTATCTTCAGTCTATTTTATGTTGTTCTGCGAAGCGGCTGATTTTATGGCTCCTGTAGGCTGGTCCATTATCTAAGATTATCCATCGCGGAGTGCCGAACTGGTGGATGACATGTGTCTTGAAGAAATAGAGAATATTCTCCATCTTCACTTCCCTTAGTGGTATTGCTTCTGCTCACTTAGAAAAGTAATCAGTCATGGCCAGTATGAACCGGTGTCTCTTGGATGATGCTGGTTCGATGGGGCCAATTATGTCGGTTCCCCACAGTTCGAACGGCCAGCTGGCTACCGTTGGGTGTAGCGGATTTGGATGTCGGTGGATGAATTCCTCATGAATTTGGCACGAGTGACACCGCTTCGCATATTTGAGGCAGTCCTGAACTATTGTGGGCCAATAGTAACCCATTCTTTTGATCTTCAGCTTCATCTTTGGCCCAGCTTGATGAGAACCGCAGAGTCCGTCATGAGTTTCTTGGACGACCCTCTTTGCTTCTTCTGGCCCAAAGCACCTTAGCCACAGACAGTCAAGCGATCTCTTGTATAGAGTATTATTGACGAAGGCGAAAGACAGAGCCTGTTTCATGAGCTGATGTCTTGACGACGCGTTTTTGGGCGTTCGATGGGATTTGAAGTAGTCTATGAAGACTTCCCTCCAATCTTTGAACTTTTCTTCGTCTTCTATTTGGAGGACCGCTTGTTTGGTCGTTTCTTTTCCTTCAGATGGCTCCATTGACCCCTCTGAAGATATTTCTGCTGGCGTAAGAACCCTGGGGCTTTGCACAACGATCCTTACGTCATCGAGGTTTTCGTCAGCCAGTTTCTTTAGCAAGCTTGGTTAATGCATCTGCCTTGCAATTTTTCGCATGCGGTATGCTTTCCAGGATGTAAGAGGGGATTTGTGATAGCAGTTTCTGCACTTTTTCACATACCTGATCAGTTCTGGCTTGCACGTCTGATAGTCACCATTTACTTGGCAACGACCAGCTGGGAGTCTCCATATATAAGGAGGTTTTCAATTCCCATATCGACAGCGATCTCAAGACCCGCTATCAAAACTTCATATTTAGCCTCGTTGTTAGTCCTTGGCTCTGTCAGGGAGAAGGCGTAACGCAGTATCCCTCCTTGCGGAGTCACGAAGATGAGGCCTACCCCGGTTTTGATTATAGGAGTGTTGTGCTTCTGCTTCTTCATGGAAGATGCTCCATCGAAGTAGAGTTCCCATTGGACGTTATTTTCTTCCTTCTCCCCTTCAAGTGTGTCGAACGCGTGTTCGTCTGGCAATTCGCAATTTAAGGGAGAATCGGCTGGTATCGGATGCTCAGCGAGAAAGTCATCGATGTCCTGGCCTTTCACTGCTTTGAGGGGTCGATACGTTATCGAGAATTCCATCAAGAGGAAGGCCCATTTGGCAAGACTTCCTGTTAGTATGGCTCTTGACATCAAATATTTGAGATGATCCACCTTTGATATGAGATGGATCTCATGTGCCAAGGCATAGTGCCTGAGCTTCGTTATCGCGAAGATCAGTGCTAGACAATGCTTTTCGATGGGGGAGTAGTTATTTTCTGCCCCTAGGAGAACTCGACTCAAATAATAGAGAGCTCTCTCTTTTCCCTGATCGTTCTCCTGTGCCCATAGCGCGCCTAGAGAACCTTCAAGGGCCATTGTGTACAGGATAAGGGGGTTTCCCTTAACCGGAGCGGTCAGTACCGGTGGGTTCTGTAGGTATTGCTTGATTTTGTCCAGTGCACTTTGGCATTTACGATCCCAAACGAACGAGATACCCTTCTTCATTAGATGGTTGTAAGGGCGGCATTTGCCAGAGAGGTTGGTTAAGAACCGCCGGATATACGCGAGCTTTCCTTGGAGAGACCGCAGTTGTTTGAGAGTTCTTAGCATAGGCATTTCCATAATCGCCTTGATCTTTTATGGGTCTATTTCGATGCCTAGGTATCGTATGATGAATCCTAGGAATTTTCCTGAGGAGACTCCAAACGTGCATTTCAGAGGATTCATCTTTAGATTGTATTTCCGAAGACGCTAGAACACTATGTTCCGATGTTCCCAGTGCTCTTCGTACGATTTGTTTTTCACCACAAGGTCGTCAATATAGCATTCGACAATCTCATGTATGAGGTCATCGAATATCTTCATCATGGCCCTCTGGTAGGTAGCACCTGCGTTCTTCAAACCGAAGGGCGTCACCTTATAGCAGAATGTGCCTAGCGGAGTTCGGAAGGCGGTGTGCTTTTGGTCCTCATGATGCATTTTTATTTGATTGTAGCCTGAAGATCCATCCATGAAGGAGAAGACCTCATGAGTGGACGTGTTATCGATCATCATCTCGGTAACAGGTACTGGGAAGTCATCCTTCGGACAAGCTTTGTTAAGGTCTCAAAAGTCCACGCAGATGCGTACTGTTCCATTTTTCTTCATCACTGGAACAATGTTAGCAATCCAGTCGGGATACTGAACTTCTTGGATGAATCTAGAGTCAATTAGTTTCTTGACTTCAGCATTGATACTCATCTCGTGTTCGAGCCGCATTCTTCTTGGCGCCTGTTTGACTGGCCTAACGTCCGGCGATATTGCCAGTTTATGTACCGCTATTTCTGGATCTAGTCTTGGCATCTCGGAATAGTTCCATGCAAAGCAGACTTTATATTGCATGTGTACATTTTCTAAAGTAGCTACCTGCTTTTTAGATAGCAGCTCACCTGCGAACGTTGTCCTTGGACTGTTTACCGTTCCCAAGTCAATTTTCTTTAGATTGCCCGCCGTGGTGCGTATGCCATCTTCCAGCACTTTTGGCGCCGGTGGAAACTCTGAGATCACCTCCTCCTCCTCCTCATTTACGAAGCACTTGAAAAAGTCATCCATATTCTCGTGCCCTCCACCTTTTGAGAATGTTATCACATGACAGGTACGAGTTTGCTTCCAGTCTCGATATTGAGCTAGTCCTACCTTTGCGATATAGGTTCTCTTTAGCCCATGTTTCTGTGGTGGGGTTACCCTCCAGCTATCAGATAGAGCGAACCTACCTTGTTGATATTGGTCTTCGACCCGGTCTTTAAAGGTAAAGCAGTCTTCAAGTGGGTGTCCTATTGCTCGGTAGTAGAAGCAATAATCTGGGTGATGAACCTCATTTATCTGTTCCGGGTACCGAGGCTTCGGGAGCGTCATCAGTTGATGCTTGATGACAAGGTTAAATATTTTCCTTGTCTTGTCTTGGGGGAAAGAGTATTCCTGACCCATCTTCGTCATAAAAGACAGATTCCAGCTGACTTTTACTCGACCGCGTGGTTTCTTGGATCCGCTTCGCTGTTTTCGAACGTCATTCTCATTCTTCACCATGTTTTTATCTCTGTGTCAGGCTTTTTCCTTGTCTCGAGAACGTACAGAGGCTGAGGGTGAAGGGCGTCGTAATTTTCCTTTTCTACAGACTACTGAATGAGACGCTGAGTCCTGGCCTTTTCGTAAATGGCCATTTCGCGGTTGTGGTCATCCCGAACCTTTTGACCGGCTTCACTTATTAGCTTGGCAACCTACTCCTCGAACGACGGAATTGACATTCGTACTGCGGGATCTCGCTCTGGTTCAATATTATGACCATTTGGAAAAACGTTCCCTTCTTTACCGAAGCCATTTATGACGCGGCAGTTGTAGAATCGCTCCCGTTTATTTGTCCGGATGTATCCGAGCCTAGTCATCTCTATTCTCCCATTAGGCATCTTTCGCTGAGTCCTGGGGACGTCCCAAATCTTGTTGTAGAACTGGGCTTGTCAAGTGGTTTGTTTGAAGGGCACGCCTTGGCATCTTAATAACCTTTTCAATATCTCTGCATAATATCTGGGCAAATGGATTGGTTGAAGCCTGTCAAGTGCAAAATCAGCGCCACTCCAGACTTCTTTCTCTACTTTAGTTTCCGTAGATTGGTAGAAGAGGATCGCCTTTTCACCTCTTTGCTTGGGAGGGACATAGAAAGTCTGCAACTCATGTACGCGGTATGTATCAAGCGCATCAAGTTCTTTGCAATGTCATGGCGGAACTATGGTGATTTGTAAACTCTAATCAGCTCCAGTAACGGTTTGTACTGACAGGCGAGTGGAGAACACGGCGTTGGCCTCGTCCTCAGAGTCATTTCCAAAGACCAAAATAGGAGTAGATGGTCCAGACCTGTTGCATTGGGGTTGCTCTAAGTAGACTATTTCCTCGTCTTCCTCGGTGTCACTCCCAAAGATCGGAATGGTGACAATGGACTTCCATTTATTCTCTGGCTTATGACATATTTCCGTATCTTCGAAGTTTGGTAGGAAGTACTTTGTGTTTTCATATTTTCGGACTTCGTTTATGGAAAATGGATTTAGCTCCCCCGTGACGGTGTATTCGAGGCCATCTTTAAAATACTTCATACACTGGTGTTGTGTATAAGGGATAACGTTGTACTCGTGCAACTAAGGCCTGCTGAGCAAAGCGTTGTAGCAAGTCTTGGCACCGATGACATGAAATTTGATGTCAGTGACGAGTAGCCCAAAGCGTAACGTCAATGTTACGGACCCAAGCGTCCGTGATGACTGTGAGTCGGCCCCAGAGATGGTAATTTTGTCCCGAGCCAGGTGCTGAACGTTCATGCAGATCTCCTTCGGCACCTTTACGTTGAGAAGGTATATGGAGGACCCCTTGTCAATCAAGATCTTCCCTATCTTGATATCGTGGTAATACCCGGTGACATATAGAGGACGGTCGTGCTTGCAGGTTTCGAGGAGGAGATCTTCATTGCCGAATGTAATGCCAGCTGTATGAACCTCTGCCAGCTCGCCCTTCATCTTTTCTTCTACAAGGAAAGCTTGGAACTGATCGGGCTCCTGTAATTCCCTGATCATAGAATCTCTTGCTTCTTTGGATAGGAGGAGAGAATCCAATATGTTCAGTTGTGAGGGTATCTTCCTCAGATGTGCCAGGACATTGTAATCCATCTTGTTTTTCTTAGGCGGGTCCTTGGCTGCGAGCTCTTCAACGACTCTATCATCGAGGGCAATTTCCTCAGGGACTTTTTAATTCCCCTTGTCTCTTTTGCTCGAAGCTTTGTTTATAGGCCCGAGGTTCTTCTCAGGCAGCATGCGATTACGCAGCTGAATGTTCTCACAGTTTTTCTCCTCCTCCTCTTTTCCGGAGGTGGATTATTTGAAGAGAGGGCCGAGAGTTATTTCTTCCTCAGAATCGCTCCCGAATGTAAAAACTTGGGATTTTCCTTTTGTCGAACTAATACCAACCATATGACAGTTGCCAGCCGTTCCTTCATGCTCATCTGTCGCGCTTATTTGCTGTCGATGATATTTATGCTTCATCCGCTTGAAGTGTTGTCGGTGAGCACCATATCCTTGCCACTACTTCTTGAAGGCATGGCACTCTTCGGTGGGGTGGGTGACCTTCCGATGATATAGGCAATAGTTCGGATGTGAAATCTCTCCGTTGAGGCATGTGGCCCCGGGAATATTTCCCTTGAGAGATGGTAGCTTCATTCCCATTGACAGGGCTCTGGCGAACTGTTTCTCCGTTTTTAAACTCTTTTTGTTCGCCGCAGGTGTGCTTCGATCTGGTTGGAATACTTTGTGACTCTTCCTCGCTGCGTCTTCTTCATCCTGATGTCGATGCTTGGCCTTTTCGTATATGGATGTTTCACGTTCTCGGTCAGCTCTGCTCTTTTGAAAAGCTTCATTTAGCAGCCTGTCAATTGGGTCTTCTGACAGTTCCGGGAATTTTAGCACCGGTCTTACCCCCAGTTCCTCTGTGTTGTTTTCCGACGCTGAGGGAGTTTCTTCGTTATTCAATGACGAATGAGAAACCATGTGGCAACTTGCTACATAATCTTCGGTTTCTCCCGATGAGCCATTTCCCTCATCATCGTCACTATCTCCTTTCTCAAGTATATGGTTGAGAAACACTTCGAGGATGACCGTTGTCCGCGCCTTCTGGTTGTACTCCTCCAGCGCGTCGATGTACTTTTGCAGGTCCGTGCGCTTGTCGTCAAGCTGCACAGGCTTCTTGATCTTCTTCTCCCTTTTCGAAGACTTTGAAGGCTTGACTTGGGTGTTTTGCTCATCATTAGCAGTTTTCAGCGTGGGACACAGTTTCAGCATACCCTCAATGATTTCGGGCTCCAGCGGGCTTTTCCACCTAATCGCTGGATATGCTTGAAGATCCTTCAGCATTCTTTTGGTTTTAGCTGAATAGAAAACTTTCCACGGAGCTTCTTCTACAAACGAACATGATGCCTATGGCGTATCCACCTTTTTAGGAGCGTTCCTCTGTTGCGGGTTCACCCTCCAGTTCTCAGAAAGCGCAAATTTCCCCCGTTGATACTGGTCCTCGATCCAAATTTTGAAGATACTGTAATCCTCAATGGGGTGGCTCACCATTCGGTGATAGGAGCAGTAATTGGGATTGTTGACGTCATCGGGCTGCGGTGGACGTTTTGGGTCTGGAAAAGTGATGAGTTTGTTGTGCACTGCCAGTTTGAACAGTCTCCTCATTTTATCACGGGGAAACGAGTAAGCACGTCCTAGCTTCTCTTCTAGGGATTGGCGCGGGCGTGCAGTTTTTTGGCGAGCAACCGGTTTCGGGTCACTCGGTTGCTGTTGAGTGTTGGCAACGAAGGCCGCTTTCCCTTTACCCTTTGCATTCCGAGGGTCCATTTTTGAAGAGGAAGGTCCGTGTCCTATCTGGTCCAACTTTTCAATCAGACCTTGGAAGGTGGTCGTCTTAAAGAACGTCATGAACTGGGACACAGTCGCCTGAGGATCTAAAGTCCATATGAACATGCCCACGGCAGGAGCTTCTTCGATGCGTTGCTCGCATTTTGACAATAGGTTCCGTCACCGGATTGCGTATTGAACCCAGATCTCTCCTGGCTTCACCCTGGCATTGATTAATGCCGTGATCGGGGTGCGGTCGCTTGCGCTGGTGAACAGCTGCATGAACAGTAATTCCATTTCCGTGAATGTTATGACGGAGTCATTTAGGAGCTCCGAGTACCATTCAAACATTGTTTCTGACAGGCTGCCAACGAACTGGAGAAGCAGCAATTTGTCGTCGCCTCCGGTATTGCCGCATAGAGCTTTGAACTGAGCGACGTGCTCATGAGGATTTCCTGTCCCCTTATACACGTGGAACTTGGGGATCGTATATCTTGGCGGGTATTTGATTTGGTCATACCAGCCCGGATATGGTCGCCCAGTTCTGACGACTTGGCCAGCCGCTTCACTTGCCTGATGAGCTCGTATTTATTGAGCTATGTAATCATCAAGGGTAACTTTGGAGATCGTATCCTCCCTGGATGTTGATAAGCTGGAAGAGGGTTTTATGTTTTCCCTCTGTCGTTCTCGATGACTATCGGCGGGTCTTCAGCTGGAGGTTCTGGCTGGATCATCATTCCAACCATATCTTGGAACAAAAGTGCCATCTGTTTTATATTAGCAGCCTATTCCGCGGACTCCTTGTCTTTTCTTTCTAGCACTCTTCGCAAGAATTCTGTATTGGTTTCTTGCTTTTGGCACTGTTCAGATGCTGACTACGGACTTTCTTTCTGTCTGGTGAGTGCTGATATTTTGATCAGCATCTCCTGGAGCTTTTGTTGTTGCTCCTGAGCCTTTGTTAACGACCAAGTTTTCGGTCGATGACCCATGGAAGCACGGCTTTCCTCTTTCCCGGAAGCCATGTAAACCGTGTGCATGATCATGCCCCCAGACATGGGGTGTTTGGATCCATCACCTTTAGGATTTACCGCCGGTGGTGGGAGATTCTCCAGCCTTCTCTTTTTGTGGGAGGTCGAAGTTGAAGGAGCTATTGTAGCAGGCGCCTGTATGAAAGAAGTCCCTCGCTGTATGTTGGAGGGATGATTTTCCTCTTGCCGAACCTTCATTTTCTCCGGTTGACGATCGTGGTCTTTGTTGATCACAGAGTCATGGACTTTCCGCCGAACCCTGTGGATTTGGGAGGAGAGACGTTGAGGGGACTGCTCCGGTTTTTCCTGCATCATGTTTTCGGCAGGAAGTGGAAATTTTTCAACACCGCGGTTGGGGAGCTCTTTCGCACCCTCCTAAGCGGTTCAAAGCTGTTCCCAGTTGGAACAGCGGCGTCAACTTCCACCATTAGAGCTGATGGGGTGAGTCCGGAGGGGGAGTTGCCCCCAGCTCTTGTCACGCCCCGCTTCCCAGTGTACGGTGAAGGGTACGCGACTAGGCCGCTACGTATTTACTCTGAAGTAAATATGCTAAGCGTATCTAAGCAATATAAATGTAATGCACAAGAGACAAGATATAATAAAACATCAACTTTATTTATTCACATTCTTTTTACAATACATGGAAAAGTAAATACAACTGAATGAAAGCAATGCCTAAACAGTGGCATAACAGAATTGAAAAGTACTGAAAATAAAAATGTGTACAATGAAGCTAGAGCTCTGGGTCGTAGGCAAGCAGATCCAAGTCCTCACTAGTAGGCTTGATCTCCTGAGTGTCCAGATCACCTGACAACATTCCAAAGAAGAAAGAGAAGGAATGTCGTCAGCGAACAATCGCTCGGTAAGTCCCAAAGATAAGGGAGAAATAGAATAGACAGAGAGAGAAATGTATCTTTTAAAGTTGTATTATTTGGTCAACGTTGTTGTTTGTAGCTTGGTACAGAAGGATGCCAGTGTATACGAGAGGAGTCTCTATATGCTAAAGACTAGGGCAAATAGAAGTACAAGGCTCCGTTAGAAAGACCGGAACAACGGCGTGGTATTCAGGTTAGGTGTCTTAAATCTTATAGTCTCGTGCCACTTCTAACACCTTCAATACCAATCTACCCCTTAAACCCCGCGATGTCTTGTTTGTATTATTTGTATTGTAACTTGTAATTGAATTGTAATATATAGATTGTATAATTGGATGACTTGCCGAAACCATGATATCAGTAAATGGATGTAACTGTAGAATCATGGATATAACTGGAGAATCATGTAAATGGAAGTATATCCATGGTTTGGTTCGGTCAATACAGATTGAATAGATTGAATATATGTATTCATGGATTCATGTTGAATTGTAATATTGTAGATTGTACTTGAATCATATTCAAGTCAGATTTTTTAAAAAGAGACTCATTCTGAGTCTGAACAAATAGAAAATAAATTGAAGTCCTGAATTAGGTTTTGATGTTATCGGTAACCGCTGTACATGGGCGGCAGGATTTGTGTCTTTTTCAAAAACGGTTACCGTGTTGATAACACCGTTTGTTAAGTTGTCTACCTTAAATAGGCAAGCACCCATTTCTCCGGCTTCCTGAGACTCAAGAGACTGGTCCCGCTTAAACCTATATTTACTAGGGTCCTCAGGGTAATTTATAGAACTTGAGGGGGTTTTATGTAAAAATACTTTTATATAATTTTCAAAATACACCTCAAGTATTTAATTATCGTCTTTAGAGTTTTCATAGTTGTAGATTTTATATTTGTGACATTTCTAGTGAAATAAACCTATTTTTCATAATATAGGGTATTTAATTGTAATATTGAAGTTGTATGGAATTCATGGTATTTTAATGTAAAATGATTCTTGTGATTTTAGAAAAAGTTGGAATATTTATATTATCCCAAAGATATATATTATATATATATATATATATAATTTTAATATATATTATATTTCTAGAAATCTCATTTTCTTAAGATATTTGTATTTTAAATCTCTCGAGACCGAATGCTCCTTACGGATGTCTGCATCTCGCACTACTAAGCCCAGGGATGTGCGATAATCCGCACCATCCCAGTCGGGTTCCCCAAAATGGGTTATAGCGGCGCTTTGCAAAGATTTATAAAAAAATGCGTAATCTTATAGAAAACGGTATTAATAGTAAATGGTATTTATATGTAAAGTTTCATTTTCCCGTATTCTATATTCCCGAAAGGTATTGTGCTATGTTGCATATGAGTGTTGTGCCTACCTCGTGATCTAATTAAAGGTATAACAAGATTAAAGATGTTTTAAAGTCGAAACTAAACTACATGGTATTTTACTGAAAAAGAGAGGTAAAAGTTACAAAATGAAATGTTTTGCTATGAAACTTGTTCAACATGTTTTGTTAATGATTAATAGTCAAGATGTAAGAGTTTAATAAGGTTGTGTTAAGGAAAATTGATGATTATAAAGAAAACTGAATCGGAAGTCGGATTTAACTCCGCTTCCGTCGGGTTTTAGAAAATGAAATTTTTAGAATAGCAAAGGAAAGAGAGATGTGAGACTTACTGGCTTAGAGGTTAGAGAAGAGGGAGAGGAAGACGTAGGATTTGTTGGTGCGTCGTTTCGTCGCCGGAAGCTCCTAGGGTCGTCGTCGGAAGATCGCCGGAGTTTCGCCCTTCACTAATTCCAATTGTACACAAAAGTTCTATAGAGTTTTCTTGAGAGTTTGGACAGAATTTGTGAGTGAGGGGTGTGTGTTTAAGGTTGATATTTATAGGGTAAGGTTAGGGTTAGGGTAGGTGAAAGGGTGAATTGAAAATGTAATAAAAATTGTATTAAAAATATGGTTTAATGGAATTTTAAAGAGCTCTGTTACATTGCAGGAAATTGAAAGTGTACAGGGGTTTAGGGAAGACCAAGAGGCAGAACTTTCATGTTGGACAATCAGAGATCCGGCCGAGTCTGTCCGGCGGAGGCGGGCCGAGTCGGCCGAGTCGCCGGCCCGAGTCGGGCCGGGGCTCGCCGCCACGTGTCCCTAGTCGCTTGGTGTAGCCTCTGGGTCAGTTTGTTTTACATGTGTAGTGGGGTTTTTACGAGTTATGCACGTGTAGGCTCTTGGGATTCTAAAAATTTAAAATAAAACAATATTAAAAATAATATGGGTGATGAGATTTGAACTCTGGTGCTTTGGTTCAGCAGTGCAAGGTCTTACCAATGAGCTACAAGCTCCTTCTTGCTATTAAAAAGTAAAACAAACTTATATCTTGTGCTCAGGAAAAAATACCCCTTTCTGTATTTTTTGAAAAATTTGTACAGAAAGTTGTACAGAAAGTTTAGGGTTGTTACATTCTACCCCCCTTATAAAAATTTCGTCCTCGAAAATTATAAAAGGAAAGTGTAACAGATTCAAGGAAAGTTTGGTGACTGGAGTACCGATAGTGTATAACAAGATGGTGCAAGGGTTTTTTAAAATGTGAAAAAGGCTTACCAGTGTTACCTTGACTTACAGCCTCGGTTTCTACGGCTGCTAATGTGTAAGCCTGTCGCCGTGGCACATTCCTCCTAGCTGGAGGCACATTCCTCTGTCCTCGAGGCATGTTCCTCAGTGCCTGATGGAATTGGCGATCTGGCTGTGCAGGAGTTCTACGTGAGGTGGTGCTGGGAGTGCAAGACGAGTTGCAGGAGCCTGGATAGCTGGCCGCTACGGGTAGTTGGAGGGTGTGTGAGCTGAGTTGCGTCTATAGGGACAGTTTCCAATTCTATGATCGAATGCGCCACAAATTAGGCACAGGCCTTTTGCGCACCTACAGTCCTTCCACAAGTGTCCATCCCTATGGCAGCAGTAACAAAAACCTGGACTTGACTGGTTAATTATTTCTTTCTGTCTCTTAGGTTCAGAAGGTTGTATAAGGTAGGCTCCTCCTGCCATCTGGGTGGCAGAGCGCTTTATACCGGTTGCTTCTTCTTCTGATCGGTTCACTAATATAGCAGTCTGCTGCTGCAGTCCAACCAGGAGGCTTCGGATTTCTTCAAGCGGAACTGTCTGCTCGTTGAGCGGAGCAGGGACGGCAGGTGTGATTGGTAGTGGAGGTGGAGTGTTGTTGAAGTTGGTGCTAGTGTTGTTTGGGGAATCCATAACCTTGAAGAAAAATTTAGGTTATGACAGATTTAAAGTATATGATTCAAAGAATATGAAATTATAAGATTCAAGGAGTATGGATTGTAAAGAATGTTTTAGTTGCTGGTTCTTGTGTTATATTACTTAGGTTGTTCACGTAGAACAAAACTGCATGGTAGGGTTCCATACAGCTCTGACATGCATGTGCCGCCAACAAAACCTGTCACGCCCCGCTTCCCAATAAACGGGCAGAGAACGCGACGAGGCCACTACTTATTTACTCTGAAGTAAATACGCTGGGCGTAACTAAGCAATATAAAAGAAATATACACAAGAGACCATTGTAATAAAACAACAACTTTATTTATTCACATTCTTTTTACAATACATAGAAAAGTAAATACAACTGAATGAAAGCAATGCCTAAACAGTGGCATAACAGAAATGAAAAGTACTGAAAATAAAAATGTGTACAATGAAGCTAGAGCTCTAGGTCGTAGGCAAGCTGATCCAAGTTCTCACTAGTAGGCTCGATCTCCCGAGTGTCCAGACCACCTGACAACATTCCAAAGAAGAAAGAGAAGGAATGTCGTCAGCGAACAATCGCTCGGTAAGTCCTAAAGATAAGGGAGAAATAGAATAGACAGAGAGATAAATGTATCTTTTAAAGTTGTATTATTTAGTTAATGCTGTTGTTTGTAGCTTGGTAAAGAAGGATGCCAGTGTATACGAGAGGAGTCTCTATATGCTAGAGACTAGGGCAAATGGAAGTACAAGGCTCCGTTAGAAAGCCCGGAACAACAGCGTGGTATTCAGGTTAGGTGTCTTAAATCTTACAGTCTCGTGCCACTTCTAACACCTTCCGTACCAATCTACCCCTTAAACCCCACGATGTCTTATTTGTATTGTAACTTGTAATTGAATTGTAATATATAGATTGTATAATTGGATGACTTGCCGAAACCATGAAGTCAGGAAATGGACGTAACTTTATAATCATGGATGTAACTGGAGAATTATGTAAATGGAAGTATATCTATGGTTCGGTTCGGTCAATACAGATTGAATAGATTGAATATATGCATTCATGGATTCATGTTGAATTGTAATATTGTAGATTGTACTTGAATCATATTCAAGTCAGATTATTTAAAAAGAGACTCAGTCTGAGTTAGAACAAATAGAAAATAAATTGAAGTCCTGAATTAGGTTTTGATGTTATCGGTAACCGCTGCACATGGGCGGCAGGATTTGTGTCTTTTTCCAAAACGATTACCGTGATGATAACACCGTTTGTTAAGTTGTCTACCCTAGATAGGTAAACACCCACTTCTCCGGCTCCCTGAGGCTCAAGAGGCTGGTCCCGCTAAAACCTATATTTACTAGGGTCCTCAGGGTAATTTATAGAACTTGAGGGGGTTTTATGTAAAAATACTTTTGTATAATTTTCAAAATACACCTCAAGTATTTAATTATAGTCTTTAGAGTTTTCATAGTTGTAGATTTTATATTTGTGACATTTCTAGTGAAATAAACCTATTTTTCATAATATAGGGTATTTAATTGTAATATTGAACTTGTATGGAGTTCATGGTATTTTAATGTAAAGTGATTCTTGTGATTTTAGAAAAAGTTGGAATATTTATATTATCACAAAGATAGATATTTAAATGATATATATATATATATATTTATATAAAAATAATTTTAATATATATTATATTTCTAGAAATCTCATTTTCTTAAGATATTTGTATTTTAAATCTCTCGAGACCGAATGCTCCTTGCGGATGTCTGCATCTCGCACTACTAAGCCCAGGGATGTGCGATAATCCGCACCATCTCAGTCGGGTTCCCTAAAATAGGTTGTAGCGGCGCTTTGCAAACATTTATAAAATATACGTAATCTTACAGAAAACGGTATTAATAGTAAATGGTATTTATATGCAAAGTTTCGTTTTCCCGTATTCTATGTTCCCGAAAGGTATTGTGCTATGTTTCATATGAGTGTTGTGAGGAGGTAGGTCATTACCTCGTGATCTAATTAATGGTATAACAAGATTAAAGATGTTTTAAAGTCGAAACTAAACTACATGGTATTTTACTGAAAAAGAGCTGTAAAAGTTACAAAATGAAATGTTTTGGTATGAAACTTGTTCAATATGTTTTGTTAATGATTAATAGTCAAGTTGTTAGAGTTTAACATGTTTGTGTTAAGGAAAATTGATCTTTATAAAGAAAACCGAATCGCAAGTCAGATTTAACTCCGCTTCCGTCGTCTTTTAGAAAAAGAACTTTTTAGAATAACAAAGGAAAGATGGATGTGGGACTTACTGGCTTAGAGGTTAGAGAAGAGGGAGAGGAAGACGTAGGATTTGCCGGTGCGTCGTTTCGTCGCCGGGAGCTCCTCTGGTCGTCGTCGGAAGATCGCCGGAGTTTCGCCCTTCACTAACTCCAATTGTACACAAAAGTTCTATAGAGTTTTCTTAAGAGTTTAGACAGAATTTATGAGTGAGGGGTGTGTGTTTAGGGTTGATATTTATAGGGTAGGGTTAGGGTAGGTGAAAGGGTGAATTGAAAATGTAATAAAAATTGTATTAAAAATATGGTTTAATGGGATTTTAAAGAGCTCTGTTAAATTTCAGGAAATTTAAAGTGTACTGGGGTTTAGGGAATACCAAGAGGCAGAACTTTCATGTTGTACAATTGGCGATCCGGCCGAGTCCGGCCGGCGGCGGCGGGCCGAGTCGGCAGAGTCGCCGGCCCGAGTCGGGCCGGGGTTCGCCGCCACGTGTCCCTAGTCGCTTGGTGTAGCCCCTGGGTCTGTTTGTTTTACATGTGTAGTGGGGTTTTTACGAATTATGCACGTGTAGGCTTTTGGGCTTCTAAAAATTTAAAAGAAAACAATATTAAAAATAATGTGGGTGATGGGATTTGAACTCTGGTGCTTTAGTTCAGCAGTGCAAGGTCTTACCAATGAGCTACAAGCTCCTTCTTGCTATTAAAAAGAAAAACAAACTTATACCTTGTGCTCAGGCAAAAATACCCCTTTCTGTATTTTTTGAAAAATTTGTACAGAAAATTGTATAGAAAGTTTAGGGTTGTTACAGCTCTTCTCACTCGGCGCCTGTGGCGACGTCGAGCGTGCCTTGCAGATGGGACCACCTCAGTTGTGGAATCGACTCCGTCGTGCCCCCTGCTTTGGTGAGGGGCTGCTGCTGGTGCCAGCCTGTCGAATACTGACGTCCTTTGAGGGAGAATGGCCAATCTTTCGAAGGCCGAATTTCTGGTAGGGGAAGCACTTTTGATGACTTCACCTGCCAGAAGAGTTGGGAGGACTATCTGTTTTGGGATAGCCCCATCGGGTATCGCGAGCCTCTTTGCGGGCCCAATTGAACTTTGGCTCGGCCTGTTGAAGACTGAAGTGGCAGATTTGGACGACCCGTTGAGCGGGGCCATGGTGGTTGCAAGTCGATCGAAAACCAACTTCTTGGGAGCTTCCTGTGGTGGCACTAGGGCGCTGAAGCTTGCTGGCGGGAGCATGGTCCCGAAGAACAATCCAGAGGTGGCTTGAGTCCCCTGCCCTACCAGCATTGAAGAGATGGAGGCCACATTGGGCCTGTATGTCACTCCTCCAGTTGGGGCGGAGCGGGAGTTGATGTTGCAGTTTGTGTAGCTGAAAGCCATTGATGTTCACCTTTTCTTTCTGTACAGGAGCAAGAAACTAAATCTTAGTACCTCGAATCCAAGGGCAATCATAGCAAACCGCGATTTTGTTCGAGAAACATGACACACGAAGTGTGGAGTAGAAAGAGGAAAAGGTCCCACCGGGCATGCCAGAATCTGTTCACCGCCGAAAGACGCGACCGGGACGTTAGGACGTCTGGCCTGAATTTGGGGGCATTTTCTATTTGGATTTATCCGTCCACCTCTCCAAAGATTCCAAGTTGATTTATGGCACCGTATCTCGGAGGTTTGGACGGATGCGGCCGTTGTAGCAAACTTTGTCAAATTCCCCGTCGTTTGTGAGGGGTTTTTGATTGTGGGGACGCTCTTCCCTGCAGGCGCAAGCCCCTGCAGTTAATTGCGTTATCGCATCGCGATAACCATTTTCTCCTGCTCCGGAAGTTCACTTCGTGTCGTGTGAGTTTTTATTTGTTTAGGTTGCCCGTGGATTGTATACGGAGACTAATTTATGTTTTCGCCCGTACAGCGTAGATTAGTCCAAATCCGTATATCTTAGATTTGGGTTTGTTTTATTTAAGGATCGTTAATCTGGTTTGAGATTAAAATCGACTTAAATGTATGTGAGCAGTTGGGGCTCGGTTAGTCTTTTCTTAAGGATGTGTTAGTCCAATTTGAGACTATGATCTACTTAACAAGGTTTTAGGATCATTTTTGTTTCAGATCCAAGAAGAGAGCATTTGGGTTCTGTTGTCTTAGTTTAGGGACATTTCGGTCCATTATCGCCATTTTGGGGGGCGAAGTTCTAGTTTGAGGACATCTCGGTCCGTTGATCACCATTTTAGAGATGAGATTTTAGTGTAAGGACGTCTCGGTTCGTTGATCACCATTTTGGAGGTGAGAGTTTTATTTTAAGGACGTCTCGGTCCGTTGTCCATCTTGCGCGCACGTATATTTGTTACGTGACAGGATGAACGACGATGATCTGGGATGCACCCAGTTTGGGGTGCGGTTTGATTTGAGGTGTGCACGTCAGTTTGGAAGTGCACCAAAGAATTTTTGGTTGTCGGGACCCGCCACCTCTCTAAAGACGTTGGAATTACAACGACGTGGATCAGATGTATGGAGAGATGTACCCTTGAACCAATTCCCGTATTTGAGGGAGAAAGGAGTTAGTGGTAAACCCGGAAATCATTAGTCATATTTTGATACTAAGATTTCCTCGGGAGTATGTGGGATGAGTATCGTTTTGGATATCATCAGTTGGAAGATCAATAGTCGTATTTAAGGCTAAGTTCATCTTGGGAAGTCATGAGAACATGGGCTCGGATGGTCCGAATCAAGAAGGTTCTATCCTCGAGGGACCTAGCCAATTTGGGCTTGGTCTACTCAGTTTTTGTTGAAAAGTGCCAAGCACTTGTTTGGGCTCTGTATAATCAGTCCCCCTTTTATACAAAGAGTGTTGAGCACTTATGTAAGTTCTGACGCTCACATATAATCATGTGGGCATTTAATCAGGGGGATTGCCCAATAAGTATTAAACACTTTACCCCTTTTTGTTTTTGTATGGAGTGTTAGGCACTCTTTATGGCGCCCACGTGAGAAACACGTGAGGTGCTGGGAGCTCACCTTTTTTTATGGCGCCCACGTGAGGAACACGTAAGGTGTTGGGCGCTGCCCAATGAGTGCTAAGCACTCTTCTGTTCTGTGGCGCCCACATGAGGAACACGAGGGGCTTTTGGCGATGGGCGCCGCTCATTGAGTGTGAAGTACTCTTTTTTCTGTGGCGCCCACGTGAGGGGCACGTGAGGCGCTGGTGTTAGGGTCGAAAATTGCACCCCGGTTGACCAAGTCAAAGTCAAGGTCAGCCCCAAGCCAGGTGGGCCCAAGCCCAGATCTAATGGGCTCATGCCCGAGTCGAGCCCGAACATGAAGCGGCCGGCCTCCCCTATTCTGAAATAAAAAATCATGTAATAAATAATTTTGATGTAATTTTTTATGCATGAATGGGTATAAAGAAAAAATTTTGTAAAGCCCATGTCTTATGTGCAAAAAAAAATAGCACATGAGATATGGGGTGGGCAAAATGCCATTTTGTAAAGCCCAAGGGGCTATATGTATATGTGTAAGCCTATATAAGGCAACATGATGATGAATAAAGGATATACTTTTCATTCTCCCCAAAAAATAGGGTTCATGTGCCTCCTTCTCCTTCCAAAAGGTTCTAAAACCTTCTTCCCTTCTTTTGAATTAAATTAAGAGTTTTACTCTTCTTTTTCCAAAACTAAATAGTTTTTCACCACAAAACCCACAAAGGGGAGCCCAGTTCTTTCATTAGATCTCAAAAAGGGGAGATTTTTAAATCTCAAACATCTTGTTCTTCAAGATCCGGCCGATAGAGGAGGAAGAAGGAGACCCATCTCCGAAAATCCCACTTTGGAGAAGATCCAGGGCTCAAGGGAGAAGCCCCTTCATCAGCTCCAAAAATATCTTAGGAGTTTAACTCCTCAAAAATATACATATACATATATATATATATATATATATATACAAAATAATAAGTATTTCTTTTTAGGGAGTACAACTCCCAGTGCAGGGACCAAGTCCCATTTTGCCGCCGGCGCCCGAGCGCCCACGTGCTTGGCACGTGATGCGCTAGCGCCCAAAGCGCTAGCGCCCGCGTGCCGGGCACATGGTGCGTTAGCGCCCAAAGTGCTAGCACCAGCACCAGCGCCCGGGCACATGGTGCCAGGCACGTGGGGGCGCCAGCGCCAGCGCCTAAGCGCTCGTGCCAGCGCCCACGTGAGGCGCTTGCGCCTTCTCCCACGCATCCTATGGATGCCCTTTCCTTTATATATATATATATATATTAAACTCTGCGGGGCCCCCGATATATCCAAAACGCCTTCAAAACACAACACTGCACATTGAGTTCGCATGACCAGTTTAACCCGTTAATCGGAAGTTCCCTCGCTCCAAAGGCGAGGGGTAATTAACGGCAGCTTGGTCCGCGGCTGCCGGAGATTCGGATCCCCACGATCAATAAACCCCTGCCTACCCTAGACAGGGGGAATCTGTAGTACGACTAACAAGCGTGCGCGTATTCCCATCTCAAATGGGTGACGAAAAACACCCTACAGATTTTGGCACGCCCGGTGGGATCAATCTCTCCTCCCATATTTCGGGTTAAACGGTCATGTGAACTCGATCAATATACATATCGATATTTATACTAAAATAATTCTCTTTCATGCAGTACTTCAAGCGATCAAGCCTCAACCATGTCTCCAAGGATCAGCTCAGCTCTCGACACAGCTCTCATCTCCTACATGATGAAGATGGACGCAAGGACGGTCCTACCGGCCAGTCTCGGGCCACAATGGGAGGAGCCGCTGCTACCATTTGGCTCTATTCTGTTCATGTCAGCTAACGCCATCCCGGCTCCTCAAGCTCAAGTAACAAACAAACCGGCCTCGAAAGACAAGAGGCCAAATGTAGTGATCTCGAGGGCACCACTACCCAAACGCAAGTCGGCGTTCGAACGACTTTCCTTGGCCCCAGCTGGGGGCAAGGCCATCAACACCAACAAAGCAACAAGGCATCTCGGGCAGGCTCCAGCGGCGCCCCTGACAACTGCTTGATTGGGTATCTTCTCTAAGCTCCCTTCTAATCGGCTCACGATGGCTTCCTGGATGACGGATGCCCTCCAAGCCCTCAAAATCGAGAAGTTAAGACAGAAAAGGCTCAGATACAGAGCCGACAAAAGGGCTAGGTCTCATGCTAGGCAGAGCTTCATGAGGCTCTAAGAACGGGGTTACCCTGCCAAAGATAAAGAGACAGCTGGATATGTGGTCCACACTGTCTACATGGTCGGACATGAAGAAACGAGCCCTCCTATGCTTCACAGCCATGGTGATGATTTGGTGTACGCTACCCAACGTCGAATTGGTCTAAATGATGAAGAGATCGCTCTGGCCGATAAGCCGAAAGAGCCCGGGGTTCCTGCGGAATTGAGCTCAGGAAATAAGGATGACCCGGTTGTCATAACCGGAACTACAGAACAAGCATTATTCCAATAGCTTCAGAGGTAGCTTCGGTATAGGGATGAGAAGTTAGCCAAGGTACAGTTTAAGGTCGACGAATTGGCAAACATCGCGGCAGATGTCGCGACCCAAGTCCCCCGATTGCAATTACAGCAGAATAAAATTTTGGTTCATGAGCCAGGGATTGATACCCGGAGGCAGCCAACTGATACCCCCTTCAACCTAAGAGCGGAGCGCTTGAGCACTTATGTAAGTTCTGACGCTCACATATAATCATGTGGGCATTTAATCAGGGGGATTGCCCAATAAGTATTAAACACTTTACCCCTTTTTGTTTTTGTATGGAGTGTTAGGCACTCTTTATGGCGCCCACGTGAGAAACACGTGAGGTGCTGGGAGCTCACCTTTTTTATGGCGCCCACGTGAGGAACACGTAAGGTGTTGGGCGCTGCCCAATGAGTGCTAAGCACTCTTCTGTTCTGTGGCGCCCACATGAGGAACACGAGGGGCTTTTGGCGATGGGCGCCGCTCATTGAGTGTGAAGTACTCTTTTTTCTGTGGCGCCCACGTGAGGGGCACGTGAGGCGCTGGTGTTAGGGTCGAAAATTGCACCCCGGTTGACCAAGTCAAAGTCAAGGTCAGCCCCTAGCCAGGTGGGCCCAAGTCCAGATCTAATGGGCTCATGCCCGAGTCGAGCCCGAACATGAAGCGGCCGGCCTCCCCTATTCTGAAATAAAAAATCATGTAATAAATAATTTTGATGTAATTTTTTATGCATGAATGGGTATAAAGAAAAAATTTTGTAAAGCCCATGTCTTATGTGCAAAAAGAAATAGCACATGAGATATGGGGTGGGCAAAATGCCATTTTGTAAAGCCCAAGGGGCTATATGTATATATGTAAGCCTATATAAGGCAACATGATGATGAATAAAGGATATACTTTTCATTCTCCCCAAAAAATAGGGTTCATGTGCCTCCTTCTCCTTCCAAAAGGTTCTAAAACCTTCTTCCCTTCTTTTGAATTAAATCAAGAGTTTTACTTTTCTTTTTCCAAAACTAAATAGTTTTTCACCACAAAACCCACAAAGGGGAGCCCAGTTCTTTCATTAGATCTCAAAAAGGGGAGATTTTTAAATCTCAAACATCTTGTTCTTCAAGATCCGGCCGATAGAGGAGGAAGAAGGAGACCCATCTCCGAAAATCCCACTTTGGAGAAGATCCAGGGCTCAAGGGAGAAGCCCCTTCATCAGCTCCAAAAATATCTTAGGAGTTTAACTCCTCAAAAATATACATATACATATATATATATATATACAAAATAATAAGTATTTCTTTTTAGGGAGTACAACTCCCAGTGCAGGGACCAAGTCCCATTTTGCCGCGGCGCCCGAGCGCCCACGTGCTTGGCACGTGATGCGCTAGCGCCCAAAGCGCTAGCGCCCGCGTGCCGGGCATATGGTGCGTTAGCGCCCAAAGTGCTAGCGCCAGCACCAGCGCCCGAGCACATGGTGCCAGGCACGTGGGGGC
Organism: Agapanthus africanus; assembly: GCA_030015575.1. NCBI lineage: Eukaryota > Viridiplantae > Streptophyta > Magnoliopsida > Asparagales > Amaryllidaceae > Agapanthus > Agapanthus africanus. The sequence goes on from CM057337.1 coordinate 999,700,556, forward strand.
GCCAGCGCCAGCGCCTAAGCGCTCGTGCCAGCGCCCACGTGAGGCGCTTGCGCCTTCTCCCACGCATCCTATGGATGCCCTTTCCTTTATATATATATATATATTAAACTCTGCGGGGCCCCCGATATATCTAAAACGCCTTCAAAACACAACACTGCACATTGAGTTCGCATGACCAGTTTAACCCGTTAATCGGAAGTTCCCTCGCTCCAAAGGCGAGGGGTAATTAACGGCAGCTTGGTCCGCGGCTGCCGGAGATTCGGATCCCCACGATCAATAAACCCCTGCCTACCCTAGACAGGGGGAATCTGTAGTACGACTAACAAGCGTGCGCGTATTCCCATCTCAAAAGGGTGACGAAAAACACCCTACAGATTTTGGCACGCCCGGTGGGATCAATCTCTCCTCCCATATTTCGGGTTAAACGGTCATGTGAACTCGATCAATATACATATCGATATTTATACTAAAATAATTCTCTTTCATGCAGTACTTCAAGCGATCAAGCCTCAACCATGTCTCCAAGGATCAGCTCAGCTCTCGACACAGCTCTCATCTCCTACATGATGAAGATGGACGCAAGGACGGTCCTACCGGCCAGTCTCGGGCCACAATGGGAGGAGCCGCTGCTACCATTTGGCTCTATTCTGTTCATGTCAGCTAACGCCATCCCGGCTCCTCAAGCTCAAGTAACAAACAAACCGGCCTCGAAAGGCAAGAGGCCAAATGTAGTGATCTCGAGGGCACCACTACCCAAACGCAAGTCGGCGTTCGAACGACTTTCCTTGGCCCCAGCTGGGGGCAAGGCCATCAACACCAACAAAGCAACAAGGCATCTCGGGCAGGCTCCAGCGGCGCCCCTGACAACTGCTTGATTGGGTATCTTCTCTAAGCTCCCTTCTAATCGGCTCACGATGGCTTCCTGGATGACGGATGCCCTCCAAGCCCTCAAAATCGAGAAGTTAAGACAGAAAAGGCTCAGATACAGAGCCAACAAAAGGGCTAGGTCTCATGCTAGGCAGAGCTTCATGAGGCTCTAAGAACGGGATTACCCTGCCAAAGATAAAGAGACAGCTGGATATGTGGTCCACACTGTCTACATGGTCGGACATGAAGAAACGAGCCCTCCTATGCTTCACAGCCATGGTGATGATTTGGTGTACGCTACCCAACGTCGAATTGGTCTAAATGATGAAGAGATCGCTCTGGCCGATAAGCCGAAAGAGCCCGGGGTTCCTGCGGAATTGAGCTCAGGAAATAAGGATGACCCGGTTGTCATAACCGGAACTACAGAACAAGCATTATTCCAATAGCTTCAGAGGTAGCTTCGGTATAGGGATGAGAAGTTAGCCAAGGTACAGTTTAAGGTCGACGAATTGGCAAACGTCGCGGCAGATGTCGCGACCCAAGTCCCCCGATTGCAATTACAGAGGAATAAAATTTTGGTTCATGAGCCAGGGATTGATACCCGGAGGCAGCCAACTGATACCCCCTTCAACCTAAGAGCGGAGCGCTTTCGCGAAAAACGGCCGCGATCAGCCTCCAGTCCCTCCGATACATACACCGAAAGGGAATCGCCTCTGAAATAGAAACTGGATAAGTTCTATTCCTTCAAAAGGGACAAAGTCTACAAGATATTCAAGGACGCCCTAAGAAACGGTCTACAACTGCCAGAATCAAAAAGACCGCAAGAAGCGAATATGACCGACGACCCAAGATATTTCCTTTATCATAGAGTGATAGGTCATGCCATTGAGGACTGCTTCGTCTTCAAAGATTGGGTCGAAAAGCAATACAAGATGGGAGAGATAGAATTGTCTAAAGGAGTGTTAGCAAACTGTCAAGCTACGATCACCGATTTCATACAAATGGAGACCGGAGCCCTTCGGGAAGCTGATTCTCTCAGAAATGTGCCATTATCTAAAAAGGGCAAACCAAAGACTGATCGGCTTTAAGGACCAGCATCGGTACAGGCACCTACTCCAATGGAGAGAAAGAAGAAGGTATACTCCTTCAGGAGGGATGAAGTCCGCAAAATATTCGCGGACACCTTGAACAACGGTCTGCAACTGCCTGTTCCAAAGAGGCCATATGAAATGAACATGGCTGGCAATCCCATATACTGCCCATATCATAGAATGGTGAGCCATACCATCGAAAACTGCTATATTTTCAAAGATTGGGTAGAGAACTAATACAAACTTGGGAAAGCCCCACAGTCGTCAGATGTACCGACAAGCCGCAGAGCTACGGTCATTAACACAACTCTGCCATGATCAAAGTTCGAGGAGCTGGGAAAAGCAAGCTGACCACCAAGTCGTTAAACTGGAAAAAGATGACCTCTAAGTCGTTAAACTGGAAACAGATGACCACCAAGTCATTAAACTGGAAACAGATGACCACCAAGTCGTTAAACTGGAAACAGATGACCTCTAAGTCGTTAAACTGGAAACAAACGACCACCACGTCATTAAACTGGGAACAGTCGACCTCTAAGTCGTTAAACTGGGGATGTAAAAATGTGTAAATAAAACAATATATATATATATATATATAAATAAAAAAAATAATAATATAAAAAGCCGAAATGATGGGGCAACTCGCAATAAAAATCAGCGAGTAAAAATAAAAATAAAGCCGAAATGGTGGGGCAATCGCGAATAAAAAGCCGAAATGATAGGGCAATCGCGACCTTCGCGATAAGAATAGCTGAAATGATAGAGCAATCGCGGTAAAAAAAACCGGCGAATGATGAGTCGCTCCTGGTACCATATTCCAGTGCAGCGATGCAGATGCCAACTAAAATCCGATTTTTCGAAATTCCCTCAGCCTTACGGCCAGTCCCCAAATTGACTACCGTATACAATCCACGGGCTCAAATAATTCTCATCATACCCATGCCTCACTGCAATCACCAGTCCAGCGGCCGGTCACCGCTCTCGGAATTATGCTCCATTTGGGAAGACCCACTCATGTGTTCTCACGATGCATGAGGAGAACAAAACTTACGGGATCCTCACGGCTCGTAAGAAAACTCCTTTGTGGGATCCTTATGACTCACAAAGGAAAAAGACACTTGGGAGTCCCCACGACTTCTATGGAGAAAGTACACCTACGAGATCCTTACGACTCGTAGGGAGAAAATTCTTTTATGGGATCCTTACGGCCCATAAAATTGAAAAGCCTTAGGTGATAGGGATCTAAACCTGTCTCCTAAGTCATCTCTTCCCAATAGGCAATGGCGAATGATGAGTCGCTCCTGGTACTATATTCCAGTGCAGCGATGCAGACGCCAACCAAATTCCAAACCCCATACCCCAAGTGGCGAATGATGAGTCGCTCCTGCTACCATATTCCAGTGCAACGATGCAGACGCCAACCAAAATCCAGATCCCCAAGTAGCGAATGATGAGTCGCACATGGTACCATATTCCAGTGCAGCGATGCAGACGCCAACCAAATTCCAAACCCCATACCCCAACGGCGAATGATGAGTCGCTCATGTACCATATTCCAGTGCAGCGATGCAGACGCCAACAAAGTCCCAAAATTTTTCCAGCCCTACAGTCTGGATCATACATCCTGCAAAACCGTATACAATCCACGGGCGTACAATGATCCCAATCTCTCCCAAGTCCTACCGGCGAGACCAAATTCAAAGTCCCACCGGCGATGAAGATTTAAAAAAAAAGGTATGTCCACAAGCAAAATAGGCACGGATGAAAACCCGAAAGGGCTCCATGAGTAAAAACAGCAGGACTGCCGGTGAGTTTGTGAAAACCCGAAAGTGCGCAAACTCGTGAAAAAGAGATGAAATACACTCGCAAAGTCCTCTCGACTTTGTGAGGAGAAAATTCCTGTGTGAGATCCTTACGACTCATAAAGGAGCAACACACTTAGGGGTCTTCATGACTCCTTAGGAGAAAATACACCTACGAGATCCTTTCGACTCGTAGGGAGAAAATGCTTTTATGGGACCTTTACGGCCTATGAGATTGAAAAGCCTTAGGTGATAGGGATCCAAACCTGTCTCCTAAGCCATCGCTTCCCAACAGGGAAATGCAAATGATGATTCTCTCCTGGTACCATATTCCAGTGTAGCGGTGCTAATGCCGACCCAAAAACCAATTCCCAAATCCTACCGGATCAAATGATGAGTTGCTCCTGGCATTATTCCAGTGCAGCAATGCAGATGCCGACCAAAACCAAAATCCCCAAATCCTCTCAAAGACAGATGCCGATTCGCTTCTGGTACCATATTCCAGTGTAGCGATGCTGATGTCAACCTAAATCAAATCAAACCAACAACCTCTGCGGTGGAATCATGCTTCGTCTCAGAATATACCCCATGTCGAAATCATGCTTCGCCTCGGAGTATCCACCTGCCCTGTCGGAATTATGCTTCGCCTGGGAATCATCCTCTACATCAAAACCAGTGACACTCCATGCTGGGGAAACTTCGACCACAGACACTCCGTGCTGGGGACAAGTCAACCAGCGACCCCCTCATTGGAATTATGCTCCGTCTTGGAATCAAGTCAACCAGCGACACTCCGTGCCGGGGAAAAGTCGATCTGCGACACTCCGTGCCGGGGACAAGTCGATCAGCGACACTCCGTGCCGGGGACAAGTCGAACATCAGCGACACTCCGTGCTGGGGACAAGTCGAACATCAGCGATGCTCCGTGCAGGGGAAAAGTCGATCAGCGACACTCCATGCCGGGGACAAGTCGAACAACGACACTCCATGCCGGGGACAAGTCGATCAGCGACACTCCGTGCCAGGGACAAGTCGAACATCAGCGACACTCCGTACCGGGGACAAGTCGATCAGCGACACTCCGTGCCGGGGACAAGTCGAACAGCGACACTCCGTGCCGGGGACAAGTCGATCAGCGACACTCCGTGCCGGGGACAAGTCGAACATCAGCGATACTTCGTGCCGGGGACAAGTCGATAAGTGACACTCCGTGCCGGGGACAAGTCGATTAGCGACACTCCGTGCCGGGGACAAGTCGAACAGCGACACTCCGTGTCGGGGACAAGTCGATCAGCGACACTCCGTGCCGGAGACAAGTCGAACATCAGCGACACTCCATGCCGGGACTAGTCGATCAGCGACACTCCGTGCCGGGGACAAGTCGAACATCAGCGACACTCCATTCCGGGGATAAGTCGATCAGCGATACTCCGTACAGGGGACAAGTCGAACATCAGCGACACTCCGTGCCGGGACAAGTCATTCAGCGACACTCCGTGCCGGGGACAAGTTGAACAACCAGCGAAATACAGTGCTATCGACCGTCCATGTCGTAAAAAGGGCAGTGCAGGCTTCCTACAAAGAGGGAACCAAATCACTTCGGGCCAGGGAAATGTCTACCACGGACACTCCGTCTCGGAGACGCGTCAAACGTCGATCGTCCATGTCGTAAGAAGGGAAATGCAGGCTTCCTACAAAGAGGGAACCAAATCACTCCGAGCCAGGAAAACGTCTACCACAGACACTCCGTCTAGGAGACGCGTCAAGCGTCGACCGTCCATGTCGTAAAAAAGGTAGTGCATGCTTCCTACAAAGAGGGAACCAAATCGCTCCGGGCCAGGGAAACGTCTACCACGGACACTCCGTCTCGGAGACGCAAACGTCGACCGTCCATGTCGTAAAAGGGGCAGTGCATCCCAAAAAGTGGGAACCAAAGCAAGTCGCCTCCACGTGAAAGAAGATCCATCAATTTCATGCACACGACCCATATATGTGGTGTGCAATTATTAATGGGGGGCACTTTTTTGGGGTCGAAAATTGCATCCCGGTTGACCAAGTCAAAGTTAAGGTCAACCCCAAGCCAGGTGGGCCCAAGCCCAGATCAAGTGGGCTCATGCCCGAGTCGAGCCCGAACATGAAGCGGCCAGCCTCCCCCATGCTGAAATAAAAAATCGTGTAATAAATAATTTTGATGCAATTTTTTATGCATGAATGGGCATAAAGCCAAATTTTTGTAAAGCACATGGTTTATGTGCAAAAAGAAATAGCACATGAGACATGGGATGGGCAAAATGTCATTTTGTAAAGCCCAAGGGCTATATGTAAATGTGTAAGCCTATATAAGCCAACATGATGATGAATAAAAAATATACTTTTCATTCCTCCCAAAAACTAGGGTTCCAGTGCCTCCTTCTCCTTCCAAAAGGTTCTAAAACCTTCTTCCCTTCTTTTGAATTAAATCAAGAGTTTTAGTCTTTCTTTTCCAAAACTAAATAGTTTTTCACCACAAACCCATAAAGGGGAGCCCAGATCTTCCATTAGAACTCAAAAATGGGAGATTTTTAAATCTCATACCTCTTTTTCTTCAGGATCCGGCCAACAGAAGAGGAAGAAGGAGACCCATCTCCGAATATCCCACTTTGGAGAAGATCCAAGGCTCAAGAGAGAAGTCCCTTCATCAGCTCCAAAAATATTTTAGGAGTTTAACTCCTCAAATATATATATATATATATATATATATATATATATATACAAAATAATAAGTATTTCTTTTTAGGGAGTACAACTCCCAGTGCAGAGACCAAGTCTTATTTTGCCGCCCGGCGCCCGAGCGCCCACGTGCTTGGCACGTGAGACGCTAGCGCCCAAAGCTCTAGCACCCAAGCGCCCAAAGCGCCAGTGCCCGAGCGCCCACATGCCGGGCACGTGGGGCGCTAGCGCCAGCGCCCGCGTGCCGAGCACGTGGTGCGCTACCGCCCAAAGCGCCAGCGCCCGAGCGCCCGTATTCCGGGCACGTGGTACGCTAGAGCCAGTGCCCGAGCGCCGGGCACGTGGGGGCGCTACCGTCTGTTCCCCTCCGAAAGGCGGCGCACAGGACCGCGATGTCCTGACGCTGAGATTCGGGGCAGATGCTATTTGGTTTTATCCGTCCACCTCTCCGAAGATGCCAAGTTGATTTATGGCACCGTGTATCGGAGGTTTAGACGGATGCGGCCGATGTAGCAGATTTCATCAGATTCCCCCTCGCTTGAGGGGTTTTTAATTGTGGGGACGCTCTTCCCTGCAGGCGCAAGCCCTTGCAGTTAATTACGCTACCGCATCGCGGTAACAACTTTCTCCTTCTCCAGAATTTCACTTCGTATCGTGTGTGTTTTGTTTGTGGTTGCCCGTGGATTGTATACGGAGACTGAGTAATGCCGTCGCCCGTAGGACGTGGATTAGTCCAAATCCGTATTTACTTAGATTTGAGTTTGGTATTTTTAGTTTAAGGATACGTTAGCCATATTGAGGCTAAGATCGACTTAAACGTTCGTCAAGGATACGTTAGTCCTGTTTGAGACTAAGATCAACTTAACGCGATAATTTATTTAATATCTGGCCATTGGGACTCGTCACCTCTCTAACGTCGTTGAAGGATTACAACGGCAGATGTCAGAGGAGTTCAGAGATGTACCCTTGAACCAAGGTTGATTTGGAGTTTTATAGTCCGTTTGAATGTTTAAGGATACGTTAGCCGTGTTTGGGGCTAAGATCAACTTAAACGGGACCGTTTAGATCCGGCAAAAGAGCATTTGGAGGCTCTATTGTTCCAGTTTAGAGACATAGTGGTCCATAGGTAGTTTAGGGACGTTGCGGTCCATGCTCCAGTTTAGGGACATGGTGGTCCATATTCCAGTATAGGGACGTGGTGGTCCATATTCCAGTATAGGGACGTGGTGGTCCATATTCTAGTTTAAATACGTGGTGGTCCGTTATTAGTTTAGGGACGTTTCGGTCCGATATTAGTTTTAAGAACGTTTCGGTCCAATATTAGTTTAAGGACGTTTCGGTCCAACATTAGTTTAAGGACGTTTCGGTCTAATATTAGTTTTAAGGACGTTTCGGTCCAATATTAGTTTAAGGACGTTCCGGTCCGATATTAGTTTAAGGACGTTCCGGTCCAACATTAGTTTAAGGACGTTCCGGTCCGATATTAGTTTAAGGACGTTTTGGTCCAACATTAGTTTAAGAACGTTCCGGTCCGATATTAGTTTAAGGACGTTCCGGTCCGATATTAGTTTAAGGACGTTCCGGTCAAATATTAGTATAAGGACGTTCCGGTCCAACATTAGTTTAAGGACGTTCCGGTCCGATATTAGTTTAAAGTCGTTTCGGTCTAACATTAGTTTAAGGACGTTCCGGTCCACGAGTTTAAGGACCCCGCAGTCCATATACGTGTGTGGTCATCGGGACCCGTCACCTCTCTGACGTCGTTAAAGGATTACAACGACGGGTGTCAGAGGAGTTCGGAGATGTACCCTCGAACCGGAGGTAAATTGATTTAAGAGAGCAATCTTGCTCAGTCAATTTAATTTAAGGACTTACGGCCAAAATTGGGCTAAGTCCAGTTGAAAATGTTCAACATTTTATTTGCTTTTGCATTGCATTTCTTTTTATTTTTATTTGGGCTTTGCCCAGAAAGGATGCAGAGCATCAATTTGTTTTGGGCTCTGCTCTTTATAAATGATGCAGATCATCAATTTTATTTGGGCTCTGCCCTTTTATTGCTTTGCAATTTATTTTGGCCTGCTTGGTCTTTTTGATTTGGGCCTGGCCTTTTTAGGAAATGCATTGCATTTATCAGGCGCTTTGCGCCAATCAGAGAGCGCAAGCGCTTGTGACGACGACACGTGTCATGCAAGCGCAGTGCGCTGCGCTAGTACGCTGCACTTGCGCTGCTGACACGTGGCGCCCTCTGGTGAGTTGCGCCAATCACAGAGAGCAAAGCTCTATTTCAAAAGCGCATAGCGCAATTGGTTCAGATGCTGACAAGTGGCGCTCTTTGGTGGCTTGCGCCAATCCAAGAGCGCAACAGTGCAGTATTGCAAGTGCAAGGCACTATGATTTAGGAATCTTTTAGATTCAATGAACAGAAGTGCAAAGCACTGTTAGAGATTTTTTTTTGATCTAATTTTGATCAAAGAAAAAGATAAGTTTTTTCTTTCTTATCTTAAAGAACCAAAGGTTCATGAACAAGTGCAAAGCACTATTTTTATTTATCCCTTTATTTAGTTCTGTTTAAAGATCAATGATCTTGTTTTTAGATCACTGATCTGTTCATAAGAGAATTTTCTCTTCTCTCAAAGGTTTTTACCTTCTGTTGTTCTTGAGGAGTTCTCGAGAGTTCTCTTCTCTTTTTTTTTTTTAGAAAGATCTTCCTCCTTTGAATTGAGGTCTAGGGTCCTTTTTATAGTGCCCATAAATTAGTTAAATTTGTTAAAGAGATCTTTCTCTGAGTGATTTGGGGAATTTTCCCCACCGTTGGATCTTTGATCTAAGGGTTTCTGTTTTACAGAAGAAAATCTTCTTGTTTTAACAAGAACAGAAAGATTTCTTTAAATCTCCATTCCGTTTTGCGTAACTCCCCAGCGCTTGACACGTGTCGCGCAGCGCTTGCGCAGCTGTGCTTGCGCAACTGCGCAGACACGTGTCGTGCAGTGCAGTGCTTGCGCAACTGTGCTTGCGCAGCTGGCTTGCGCAGCTGCGCAGGCACGTGTCGCGCAGTGCAGTGCTTGCGCAACTGTGCTTGCGCAGTTGGCTTGCGCAACTGTGCTTGCGCAGTTCGCTTACGCAACTGTGCTTGCGGAGTTGGCTTGCGCAACTGCGCAGACACATGTCGCGCAGTGCAGCGCTTGCGCAACTGAAACGTTGCTTCCTTTACTTTTTTGTTTTAAACAGAGCTTTGCTCTGATTGGTTGCACTGCCTCGGGCACTGCGCTGATGCGTCTGCGCCGGACACGTGGCGCCCTGCGCTCAGCGCAAAGGATCTGAAGCGCTGCTTCATTTATTGAAGTTTAAATTTTCAAAGCAAAGCTTTGCTTCTGATTGGGGGAAGATGAAGCGTGCTTCATCTTCCGCCTCGGAATTTGATCAGAGGTTTGCTCCGATTGGGGTAAAAAAGTGCCCCCCACCATTGCGCTTACGTGGCCCTGAAACGTGAGCGCAACGGTGACAGAATTCCAACCGTTGCAGTAACTTTTGGAAGTTGAAAGGGCACTTGGTGCCTATAAATAGGACCTTTGGTCCTTCACAGATGATCATCATCTCCAAAAATTTTATTTTCAGAACCTCAGAGCCCTGCTCTTGTTTTTAAGAACTCTTAGATTTTCTTTAAAAGGAACTATTTTGGTAAGAATTAGTCTTGAATTGAATCAATTTTAATTAATAGAGCTTTGCTCTTATAGATCTTTGATCTAAAGAAACCCTTCTGGGGTTTCACCAATAGAGCCTTGCTCTCAAGAATCTGTTCCAAGGTTTCTTGACCCATGAACAGAACCTTGCATCTTTGTCAAAACATAGATCTCTTTGATCTAAAAATGATGGACATTTAAGAGTTTGAATATGAATAATGAAAATTAAAATGGAGTTTTGTATTTTAATGGACTATACATCTTTTAATAATAGTGATCTCAGAATCTTGGGGGACTTCTTTAAATTTCCCTTATTAGGATTTTGATAGTCACTCCTGTTCGTAGAGCATTGCTCTCGAGGAGTTTAACTGTCTGTACTCGTTTTTTAACAAGAATTCGCTTAATCAGTCGTTCTGCTAATTCTGTTGATCTTCTTTCATAGGAACCATGAACGCCCACATGTATGCCCTTAACGAGATCATCTCGTATGGGGACATCCACCGACTTGGCCGTTCTCAAAATCAGGAGTTCACAAACGAGGAGTGCGCTGAAATAATGAGTCGCTTCGACGCGTACAATGGTCCACTGCTCCCCAGACGTTCCTCCCTTCTTAAGCTTATCGTGGGAGCCATCTGGGAAGCGCTTCCCCTCTTCTGTTCCGGCGTGCCGCTTAGGGCGTTGGATGCTGCTGAGGACAAGGTGCACTCGGTGTACCTGTTGAACTTTATCTCGAAGAGACGGCGAGACAGTCTTATCGATCTCTTGCACGAGGTCTTTCAACAGTCCGCCATACTTGCTGCTTATCGGAGGGTGGAAGACATCAGGGGGGACCCTGACGCTTGTGCTCGCGAAAGAAAGCATACTGGGATGGTCCGCAAGGCCTGGAAAGTCATAGATAGGGTTGCTTTCGAGTTCCTCAATCCATGTCCTGGGTTCGAGGTTATTCCCTTATAATAATGTTTTTCATTTATTGCTTTTATGAATGTAAGAACTATTGGCCATATTAATGGAAAATTTTTATCCCAGCTTGTCTTTATTTTTCGTTTTGAGTCTTTCGCTTGTGCATGAACAAGTGTGTCTCGAACGCTTGATCAAACGTAAATTGGATGTTCCTTCTGTAGCTTTCTTCTTTCTCTTATTATCGGCATGCTATCTTAATAAACATGGTCGACGGATAATAGAGCACGCATCTTGACTTTCTTAAGAAATTGCGATGGCTTAGGCCGCAGGTTCAGATCTGCTGCCTAAGACTTTTCAACTCCACGAGCCGTGAGGATCTCATAGAGACTTTTCTCCCTACGGATCGAGAGGATCTCGTAGGTGGGTTTTTCTCCTTAGGAATCGTGAGGATTCCTAAGTGTGGTTTTCTCTTATAAGTCGTAAGGATCCTATAAGAGAATTTTCCCTCTTACGAGTCGAGAGGACTCATAAGCGGTTGTTTCCCTCCTTGTCGAAACTCGACCTTGGAGAGTGAGGCCCATGAATAGTATGCAAGAGACCATTTTGGATTGACTTGCAGGGTCCCATTGTTCAGGAAGCAAGTTTTTTAGTCCTTGCTGCCTGAGGCTTCATTTGCAAGTTGAGACGAATCGGGAATTTCCCGCGGAGACACTGGTTTCTCTGCGAGCCGACGCGAATCAGGAGGCTCTCGTCAAGGAGTGTTTGTATCCGTGAGTCAAGGAATTTGCTAAGGATTATTTGTTTCCCTAGCGCCAAGGATTATTTGTTTCCTTGGGGTTTGAAACGAGTCGAGAATTTCCCACGGAGGCACTGGTGGCTCTGCGAGTCGACGCGGATCAGGAGGCTCTCGTCAAGGAGTGTTTGTATCTGTGAGTCGAGGAATTTGCTAAGGATTATTTGTTTCCCTAGCGCCAAGGATTATTTGTTTCCTTGGGGTTTGAAACGAGTCAAGAATTTCTCATGGATGCACTGGTTGCTCTGCGAGTCGACGCGGATCAGGAGGCTCTCGTCAAGGAGTGTTTGTATCCGTGAGTCGAGGAATTTGCTAAGGATTATTTGTTTCCCTAGCGCCAAGGATTATTTGTTTCCTTGGGGTTTGAAACGAGTCGAGAATTTCCCACGGAGGCACTGGTGGCTCTGCGAGTCGACGCGGATCAGGAGGCTCTTGTCAAGGAGTGTTTGTATCCGTGAGTCGAGGAATTTGCTAAGGATTATTTGTTTCCCAAACGCCAAGGATTATTTGTTTCCTTGGGGTTTGAAACGAGTCGAGGATTTCCCACGCAGGCACTGGTGGCTCTGCGAGTCGACGCGGATCAGGGGGCTCTCGTCAAGGAGTGTTTATATCCGTGAGTCGAGGAGTTTGCTAGGGATTATTTGTTTCCCAAGCGCCAAGGATTATTTGTTTCCTTGGGGTTTGAAACGAGTCAAGAATTTCCCACGGAGGCACTGGTGGCTCTGCGAGTCGACGCGGATCAGGAGGCTCTCGTCAAGGAGTGTTTGTATCCGTGAGTCGAGGAATTTGCTAAGAATTATTTGTTTCCCAAGAGCCAAGGATTATTTGTTTCCTTGGGGTTTGAAACGAGTCGAGGACTTCCCACGGAGGCACTGGTGGCTCTGCGAGTCGACGCGGATCAGGGGGCTCTCGTCAAGGAGTGTTTGTATCCGTGAGTCGAGGAGTTTGCTAGGGATTATTTGTTTCCCAAGCGCCAAGGATTATTTGTTTCCTTAGGGTTTGAAACGAGTCGAGAATTTCCCACGGAGGCACTGGTGGCTCTGCGAGTCGACGCGGATCAGGAGGCTCTCGTCAAGGAGTGTTTGTATCCGTGAGTCGAGGAATTTGCTGAAGACAGTAGTTTCTTCGGAGTTGGACTGAACCGTCGAGATTTGGCTTCGTCTTCTGGTGGAGCCTGTTGGGAAAGTATGGTTCCCTTTTTGTTTACGCCCTTGGGTTGTATACAGGGATCGATGTGATCTTAACTGTAGGGCCAAAGTTTTATCATCATTTTTTTGTTTTATCTCCGCGATGCTCTATCATTTCAGCTTTTATATCGCGAAGGTCGCGATTGCCCAATCATTTCGGCTATTTTTCGCGGTGTCCAATCATTTCGGCTATTTATTCTATTTTTACTCGCTGCTTTTTATTTCAAGTTGCCCAATCATTTCGGCTATTTTGCATGCATACATTTTTACTTGCTGCTTTTTATTGCAAGTTGCCCAATCATTTCGGCTATTTTGCATGCATATATTTTTACTTGCTGTTTTTTTTATTGCAAGTTGCCCCATCATTTCGGCTATTTCGTATGCATGTGCGGCCTACTGGCTTTTCGCTGTAAGCCTGAAATTACACACCGATTTCGGCATCAGCACCGCTACAACTGGGATATTGCCAGGAGCGAATCATCATCTGCCTCTGTCAATGTTGAACAAAGGTGGCTTAGCGAACAGGGGTAGGGTCCTGTCGACTAAGGCTTTTAACTTCATGAGCCGTAAGGGTCTCACAAAGGTATTTCTCCCTACAAGTCGTGAGGATCTTGTAGGTGTATTTTCTCCTTAAGAATCGTGAGGATTCCTAAGTGTATGTTCCTCTGTAGGTCGTAAGGATCCTACAGTAGGGTTTTCTCCCTGTAAGTCGAGAGGACCTACAAGGGTCATGCGAACATGTCCCCAGTCACGGATGAGACTTGGTTAAGGAAATGTTTATTCGCGCCCGTGAATTGTATACAAGGGCCAGTATTGAGCCACTTGTAAGGCATTATCGAAGATTGTGGGGGTTGCTTAAGCACAGGTTTAGGTCTCTGTAACTTAAGACTTTCAACTCTTATGAGCCGTGAGGGTCCCATAAGAGAGTTCTCCTTACGAGCCGTGAGGATCTCGCAAGTGTATTTTCTCCTTAGGAATCGTGGGGATCCCTAAGTGTGTTGCTCCCTTGTGAGTCGTAAGGATCTCACGTGGGTGGTTTCTCCTTATAAGGTCGAGAGGACCCTATAAGTGTCCTTTAACGAGGTTGCGCCCTTTCAGGTTTTCACAAACACTCGCCGGTAGCCCTGCTGTTTTTACTCACGGAGCTCTTTCAGGTTTTCATCCGTGCCCATTTTGCTTATGGACATATCGTTTTTTTTAATTCTTTTTATTTTCTTTTTCTCTTTTTATTATTTTTTTTACGAGGTCGCGCCCTTTCGGGTTTTCACGAACATTCGCCGGTAGCCCTGCTGTTTTTACTCACGGAGCCCTTTCGGGTTTTCATCCGTGCCCTTTTTGCTTATGGACATACCGTTTTTATTTATTATATATTCTTTTTTTTATCTCGTCAGCCTAAGGATGCTGCGGTATTAGTTTAAAGACGTTTCGGTCTGTTTTTAGTTTAAGGACATTTCGGTCCGTCACTAGTTTAAGGACGTCTCGGTCCGTCATGGAGAAGGCCGGCCACTGCTTAAAAAGCTCAAGCTTAGGAAGATAGCGAGCGGACATAGTCGTCGTCATCTATCGTTGACCTAGGCTGTGGCTCATTAAGCGTAGTATTTCTTTAGGAAGCGACCGTTTATTGGCCTGAAAGGCCTTTCACCGTGCATATCCATGAGTAGATAGGCTCCACCATGGTAGACCTTGTCTATGATGTACGGGCCTTCATTGTTCGGCTCGAATCTTCCCCGCTTGGCGCGATTGGGGATCATAGGCCTTTTGACCACTAACACAAGCTCGCCTTGGCGGAATGCCCTCGGCCGGATCAATCTTTCATATGAGCGTGTCATCTTTGCTTTATAAGCTTCCAGATTTTGCTGTGCTATGAGCCGGGTTTCATCAAGGGCGTCAAGCTCCTCAAGCCGAAGGTGGGCATTTTCTTCGTCCGTTAGCTCGTAGTGGACTGCCACTCGTAGAGATGGTAACTCTATCTCGAGGGGGAGTACTGCTTCTGTACCGAACACCAATGCGTACGGCGTTGTGTTCGTGGCCGTCTTGAACGTAGTTCGATATGCCCAAAGAGCTTCTTGCAGTCTTTCGTGCCAGTCTTTCTTATTTCGGGACACCGTTTTCTTTATGATTTTTGTCAAGGTCTTGTTGAAGGCTTCAGCTAGTCCGTTGGCTCGCGGATTATAAACCGAGGAATATCTCCAGTCTATATTATGCAGTTGCGCGAAGCGACTGATCTTGTGGCTTCTGTAGGCTGGCCCGTTATCGGAGATGATCTGTCGCGGAGTTCCAAACCGATATATGACATGCGTCTTGAAGAAATGGAGGATATTCTCCGTCTTAACTTCTCTTAACGGTACTGCTTCTGCCCATTTGGAGAAGTAGTCAGTCGTCGCCAGGATGAAACGATGTCCTCTAGACGATGCTGGTTCGATAGGGCCGACTATGTCAGTCCCCCACATTTCGAATGGCCAGCTAGCCACCGTTGGATGTAATGGATTTGGATGCTGATGGATGAAATCCCCATGAATTTGACACGAGTGACATTGCTTCGCATATTCGAGGCAGTCTTGGATCATCGTGGGCCAGTAGTAGCCCATCCGCTTGATCTTCAATTTCATCTTTGGGCCTGCTTGGTGAGAACCGCAGAGTCCGTCGTGAACTTCCTGAACGACTCTTTTCGCTTCGTTAGGTCCGAGACACCTTAGCCATAGAGAATTAAACGACCTCTTGTACAGAGTGTCGTTGACGAAGGCGAAAGACAGAGCTCGTTTCATGAGCTGATGTCTTGTGGATGCTTCTTCAGGCATTCGGTGGGACTTGAAGTAATCTATGAAGACTTCCCTCCAATCCTCGGTATTTTCCCGATCTTTTACTTGCAGGGTTGTCTGCTCGTTCGCTCCTTTTTCTTCGGATGATTCCGGAGATATTTCTGCTGGGGCAAGCACTCGACGGCTTTGTACCACGATTCTAACGTCATCGAGGTTCTCGTCAGCCAGTTCTTTAGCAAGTTTAGCCAACGCGTCTGCTTTGCTATTTTCCGCGCGCGGTATGTTCTCCAAAGTATAGGAGGGAATTTGGGTCAACAGTTGTTGCACCTTTTCACCGTATTTCACCAACTCCGGTTTGCACGTTTGGTAGTCGCCATTTACTTGACTAACGACCAGTTGAGAATCCCCGTATATGAGGAGGTCTTCAATTCCCATGTCAATGGCGATCTCGAGGCCTGCTATCAGAGCTTCGTATTCGGCTTCGTTGTTTGTCCTCGGCTCCGTCAGGGAGAACGCGTAGCACATTATCCCTCCTTGTGGAGTTATAAAGATGAGTCCTACCCCCGATTTAATTATAGGGGTACTTTGTTTGCGCTTCTTCACGGAAGATGCTCCGTCGAAATAAAGCTCCCATCGGGTATTATCACTGTCGATCGCATCAAACGCATGTTCGTCTGGAAGATCGCAATTCAGAGGAGAATCGGCGGGTATCAGATGCTCAGCGAGGAAGTCGGCGATGGCCTGGCCTTTCACTGCCTTGAGAGGTTGATACGTTATCGAGAACTCCATCAAGAGCAGGGTCTATTTAGCGAGTCGTCCCGTCAATATGGCCTTTGACATCAAGTATTTAAGGGGGGTCCACCTTTGAAATGAGACGGACTTCATGCGCCAACGCATAGTGCCTGAGCTTTGTTATCGCAAAGATCAACGCCAGGCAGTGTTTTTCAATGGGGGAGTAGTTGCTTTCTGCCCCCAGCAGAACTCGACTTAAGTAGTTGAGTGCTCTCTCTTTCCCTTGATCATTCTCTTGTGCCCATAATGCGCCTAAGGAACCTTCGAGGGCGGTCGTGTAGAGAATGAGAGGCTTTCCCTTAACTGGAGCAGCCAACACCGGCGGGTTCTGCAGGTATTGCTTGATCTCGTCTAGTGCGCTTTGGCATTTTTGGTCCCAAACGAACGGGGTCCCCTTCTTTATCAGGTGGCTGTAGGGACGGCACTTGCCTGAAAGATTGACTATAAATCGCCGTATGTATGTGAGCTTCCCTTGGAGAGATCACAACTGTTTGAGAGTTCTCGGCGGAGGAATTTCCATGATCGCTTTGATCTTTGACGAATCTATTTCAATACCTCGGTGTCGAACAACGAATCCCAGGAATTTTCCTGAGGAAACCCCAAATGCACACTTGAGCGGGTTCATCTTCAAGTTGTATTGCCGGAGGCGTTGAAATACAGTCTTCAAATGCTCGAGATGTTCTTCGTATGATTTGCTTTTAATCACGAGATCGTCGATATAGCATTCGACGATTTCGTGTATAAGGTCATCGAAGATCTTTGTCATGGCCCTTTGGTAGGTGGCACCGGCGTTCTTTAAACCGAAGGGCATCACCCTGTAACAGAATATTCCTAGAGGGGTCCTGAAGGCTGTGTGCTTCTGGTCTTCTGGATGCATTTTTATCTGATTATATCCTGACGAGCCGTCCATGAAGGAGAAAATCTCATGAGTGGACGTATTGTCTATCATCAGTTCGGTGACTGGCACTGGAAAATCGTCCTTCGGACAAGCTTTATTGAGATCCCGGAAATCCACGCATATGCGCACTGTCCCATTTTTCTTCATCATCGGGACGATGTTGGCGATCCATTCAGGGTATTGAACTTCCTGGATGAAGCCAGAGTCGATCAGCTTTTTGACTTCAGCATTGATACTCATTTCAAGCTCGAGCCACATTCTCCTCAGTGCCTGTTTGACTGGCTTGATGTCCGGGGATATCGCCAATCTGTGCACATCAATTTCTGGATCTAATCCCGGCATTTCGGAATAATTCCATGCGAAGCAATCTTTATGTTGTAGAAGCACATCCTTTAACGCAGCCATCCTTTCTTCAGATAGCAGCTCGCTGATGAATGTCGGTCGTGGATCGTTTGCCGTCCCCAACTCAATTTTCTTGAGGTTATCTGCAGTGGTATGTATTCCATCCTCCAATTCTTTCGGCGCTGGTGGGAATTCTGAGATTATCTCGTCGTTGCTGTTTTCGAAGCACCAGGGAAGGCTGTTCATGTTCTCGGGCTCTTCTTTTAATATTGTTGTTCCCCTCCGAATGGCGGCCGAGACATGGGAATGCCTCGCCTGAGATTCGGGGCAGATGCTAATTGGTGCTATCCGTCTGCCCCTCCGAAGATGCCAGGTTGGTCCGTGGCGCCATGTATCGGAGGTTTAAACGGATGCGTCCGATGTAGCAGACTTCGTCAGATTCCCCCTCGCTTGAGGGGTTTTTTGATTATGGGGACGCTCTTCCCTGCAGGCGCAAGCCCCTGCAGTTAATTACGCTACCGCATCGCGGTAACAACTTTCTCCTTCTCCAGATGGTCACTTCGTGTCGTGTGTTTTTGTTTTATGTTTTCTTGCCCGTGGATCGTTTACGGAGACCGAGTCATGTCGTCGCCCGTAGGGCGTGGACTAGTCCAAATCCGTGTTATCTTAGATTTGGGTTTGGGGGTTTGGTTTGAGGACACGTTAGCCATACTTGAGGCTAAGATCAACTCAAACATTTGTTAAGGATATGTTAGTCTAGTTTGAGACTAAGATCAACTTAACGGGATCGTTTAGATCCGACAAAAGAGCATTTGGGGGCTCTATTGTTCCAGTTTAGGGACATGATGGTCCATTACATGTATGTGGCTGTCGGCACCCGTCACCTCTCTGACGACGTTGAAGGATTACAACGACGGGTGTCAGAGGAGTTCGGAGATGTACCCTTCAAGCCAGAGTTAATTTGGGGGATTCGTAGTCCAGTCTGCTTGATGGTTTAAGGTTATGTTAGCCATCTTTGAGGCTAAGATCAACTTAAACGGGACCGTTCAGATCCGACGAAAGAGCATATGGGGGCCCTATAGCTCTAGTTTAGGGACATTGCAGTCCATGGGTAGTTTAAGGACATTGCAGTCCGTGGGTAGTTTAAGGACATTGCGGTCCGTGAGTAGTTTAAGGACATTGCGGTCCGTTGTTAGTTTTAAGACATCTCGGTCAATTGGTAGTTTTAAGACATCTCGGTCAATTGGTAGTTTTAAGACATCTCGGTCAAGGTTAAGGACGTCATAGTCCATGGGTTTAAGGACTCCACAGTCCGGTATGTGCTCTGGATGCTTCACACGGGTTCATTGCCGTGCTAGGCGAGGACCAGGCTCCGCTCTGGATGCTTCACACGGGTTCACTGCCGTGCTCCGCGAGGACCAGGATCCGCTCTGGACGTTTTCCACGGGGTCAAAGAGTGACGTTATCCGCGTTCCACGTAGCCAGGAATTTTGCATTAGGCATGGGTTTAAGGACCCCACAGTCCATATCATGAGTGGTCATCGGGACCCGTCACCTCTTTGAAGACATTGAGGGGTTACAATGCCAAGTATCAAAGGAGTGAAGAGATGTACCCTAGAACCGGGGTGGATTAAATAGTCCCTGGCCCAATTTGGGTCAAGATTGATCAATTATGTTATGAGCCCATTGGCCCAGTTAATCACAAATTGAGGACTTATGGCCAGTTTGGGCTAAGTCCAGTCAGGTCTGGAATATTGACTTCTTGTTGGTCCATTGAGGGAGAGGCTTTGCTTCTATCCCTTTAGTCAATTGGGCCAAAGCCTAGTGTTGAACACTACAGAGCAATCAGTGTTGAACACTGGGAATGGAGTTGACAAGTTAGTGTTTAACACTAGAAAAATAATTGGTTTTAAATACCAGCAACAAAGCTTTCAAATTGGAGCCTTCAAATTAGTGTTGAACACTAAGGTAGTCAGTGTTGAACACTGCAAGTAAAGTTTTCGATTAGTGTTGAACACTAAGGCAAGAGGGGTCACGTGGCAGCACGTGAAAGCGCCCTCCCTTTAATGATTCTGCTGAGATTACTGCATCTTTGAGAGCATCACGTGTCAGCACGTGACGGGCATTCATATGTTCATTTGTGAGAGCTTTTGCTCAGGGTCACGTGGGTCACGTGGGGGACTGCCTCAGAAGGGCTTTCTGTAGATCTCTTGGGGGGGTCACGTGGTGGCACATGACCCTGCCTCTATGTATGTCGTTTTAGAGAATCTGTTAATCCTTTTTCAGGAATTAAATTCCAACCTCCTTTTATATTCTGGAATAGAGTTAAACTCTGAATTTCGTGTAGGAATTAAGTTCCTCATACATGTGAAGAACCTGGATAGGGTTAAACCCTAATAAAAGCTTTCAAGGAATTATACTTACCATTTTAAAGAATTATAATTAAGGGAATTAAATTCCTGCTGTTTTCACAGAACTATGTTCGTAGTTAGGGTTAAACCCTATTTCTCTTTGTTCTAAAGGAATTAAATTCCCATGATATAGGGTCAAGCCCTAATTTTATCTTAAAGGAATTAAATTCCTATAGTTCTGTGAGAATTAAATTCTCATGCTTGCATTCCCTCTCTATGTTTTGGATCTGCATGGCAGGATCTCAACCCATTGAGAATTAAATTCTCAACCTAAAGGGGAGATGTGCACTTTGCGGATCCTCTATCAAAGAGAGAAGAAATATTCTTCTGTTTTATGTATTAGAGTTAAACTCTGTCGAGAATTAAATTCTCTTTGTTTTCAGAAAGCCTTTCCCTTTCTTACCTAGGGTTTTCTCTTTGCAGAAGATCCAAGTTTTTCCAAGTATCTGAGCTCTCTTCTTTTTCTCTTTCTTCCCTCTGCGTGTATCTCTGTCCCTCCCTTTTTGTGTCTCTTGGCTCCTATTTATAGGAGAAGCAGCTAAATCAATTAGTTTTGGATGAATCTTCACTGAGAGATTTGATTTGCATCCATCATTCGTTTTGGACCTTTGGATTATCGGGTGAATTTTATTCACCATTGGATTTTAAATCCAGAGATTCTCCTTTGTTATTTCTGTTAGATTTAAGGGGGAAATCTTTCCAAACCCGAGATTTTCCATAGATAGATGATATTTAATCATCTCTGAATCTTTAATTTGATTGGTCCCAGATAATCACTTTCCTTTGGAAAGATTCAAATTTCCTTCAGAATTTAATTCTGTCATCAAAAATGGGCTTTGAAAGCCGGTCACGTGTGACCACGTGACCCATGGTCACGTGTAGACACGTGACCCACTTCGGAATGAAGAATCCTCTTTCTTTCTGCGCTGTCTTCTGGTTGCTGTTTTAGCCATCACGTGTTAACACGTGACCATTGGTCATGTGTAAACACGTGACCCCTGTTGGGAGCTCCTTTCCTTGGTTCGACTGTAGAACAAGTTTGCTGTCTTGAGCGTCACGTGCCAACACGTGACCCCTGGTCACGTGGGAGCACGTGACCTCTTTTGACGCTTTTTCCTTGACTTGATCAGCGAATCAATGTGCGCCTTTGCTGTTTGAATTTAAATGTCACGTGTCGACACGTGACCTTGATCACGTGGGAGCACGTGACCCTTTCTGAAGCCCCTTTTCTTCGACTTAGTCAGGAGACTGAACTTGCTTGAATGATGCGTTCAGGTGTCACGTGTCACCACGTGACTGCCGGTCACGTGTAAGCACGCGACCCTCTTCTGTAGCTTTTTCTAGAAGCTTTCCTGATTTTAAATCAGGAAACAATTGTTATCATGTGACAAGTGCGAATTCGCTTCCAATCCCAATGTGGAGTTGGCTCTATCCTCGTGGCTTTGGGTTCGTGCTTCTGTGGCGGCGTTACCCTCCAGTTGTCAGACAAAGAGAACTTGCCGAGCTGGTACTGATCTTCAACCCAATTTTTGAAGGTGAAGCAATCTTCGAGAGGGTGTCCTATCACTCGGTGATAAGAGCAATAATTTGGGTCAGAGACTTCACCTGCTCGTTTGGGGTTTTTGGACTCCGGCAGTGTAAGCATTTGATGCTTTAGAGCAAGATCAAGTATCTTCTTCGTCTTGTCCCGAGGAAACGAGTATGCTCGACCCATTTTCTTCATGAGGGATAGATCAATGACGCTCGACTCCCGTTTGCGTGGCTTCTTAGCGCTGCTTTGTTGTTGTTGACCGCCTTTTTGGCCTTTCGACTTATTTCTGCTTTTGCGCCGAGTCTTCTTTATAACAGGTTGACATGGAGCGGCCTTTTCATCTTTCACGGCCTGTTAGAGAAGACGTTGCGTCTTGGCTTTCTCATAGATGACCATTTCGCGGTTATGATCGTCTCGGACTTTTTGACCCGCTTACCTTATAAGCTTGTCCATTTGTTCTTCGAACGACGGACTGGGCACTTTTGCATCCGGAACTTTCTCTGGCTCAGGATTAGCGTCCTCCCATTGAGCATCCGCTTCTTCGTCGAAGTCATACACGACGTAGCAGCCGTGTAGTAGCTCTCGTTTCTTTGACCTAACGTATCCAAGCCCAATTGTTTCCATTCTCCCATTGGGCAGTTTGCGTTGAGTCCCGGGAACGTTCCAGACTTTGTCATAGAACTTGGCTTTCCGAACGGTCTGCTTGAAGGATATCCCCTTGCGTTTCAGCAGCTTTTTCAAACCCTCTGTATAATATCTAGGAAGACGCATAGGCTGAAGCCTGTCGAACCTAGGATCCGCGCCATGCCAAATTTCTTTTTCCACCTTGGTTTCTTCAGAGCGGTAGAACAGAATTGCTTTCTCGTTCTCTTGCCTGGGAGGGATGTAGAATGTTTGTAGCTCTTCTACACTGTAGATATTAAGTGCATCCAGTTCTTTATGGTGTTTAAGCGGCACTATGGCGACTTGTAGACTTTGCTCTTCGTCAGCGGAATTTCGTATTGAAGGTCGAGCAGAGAATACAGCGTGGATCTCATCTTCCGAGTCGCTACCAAAGATCAACGTAGGAGTGGACGGTCCTGGCTTACTGTGCTGGGGCGGACCTGAATACACTATCTCCTCTTCCTCCTCGGTATCACTGCCGAAGACAGGGATGGTGGCGTTAGCTTTATTCTCTGGTTTGTGACACTTCTCCGTATCTTCGAAATCTGGCAAGAAGTATTTGGCATCTTCGTATTTGCGGACCTCGTTCACAGAGAACGGGTTTAGTTCTCCCGTCACGGTATACTCGAAACCATCCTTAAAATACTTCATACACTGATGTTGTGTAGAAGGGATGATGTTGTACTCGTGTAACCATGGTCGGCCGAGCAAAGCATTGTAGCATGTCTTGGCGTCTATGACATGGAACTTAATGTCCGTGACGAGTAGCCTGAAGCGTAGCGTCAGTATCACAGACCCAAGAGTTCTTGATGACTGGGAGTCGAACCCGGAGATGGTGATCTTGTCACGAGCAAGGTGCTGGACGCTCATTCAGATTTCTTTTAACACCCGCACATTGAGGAGATTAACGGAGGATCCATTGTCGATCAGGATTTTGTTTATCTTAATATCGTGGCAGTATCCCGAGACATAGAGAGGACGATTGTGTTCGCACGTCCCAAGTAGAAGGTCTTCATCGCCAAAAGTAACATCGGCCCTGTGCACTTCTTCCAATTCATCCTTCATCTTTTCCTCGGCCAGGCATGCTTGGAATTGTTCTGGGTCTTGGAGCGCCTTAATCAACGAATCTCTCGCCTCTTTTGATAGCAAAAGGGCGTCAAGAATGCTGAGCTGTGAGGGCAGCTTCCTCAGATGTGCTAAGACGTTGTAATCCACCTTATTCTTCTTCAGCGGGTTGTTGGCGCTTAGCTCCTCCAGAACTTGGTCATCTAAGACGATGACCTTTTCTTTCCCTTTATCTTTTCTGTTTGAGGGTCCGAGGTTCTTTTCAGGCAGCGTCCGATTCCGCAGCCGAATATTTTCGCAGACCTTTGGTTCTTCTTCTTTTCCCGAAGTGAATTCTTTAAAGAGAGGGGCAAGTTCTAGCTCCTCATCAGAATCGCTCCCGAATGTAGGCACTGGTGACCCGCCAGTGTTAACCATGCGACAATCGCCGGTAGTTCTTTTAATCCCCTCGGTCGTATTTCTTTGCTCTCGACGAGTTTTACGCTTTTCCCGCTTAAAGCATTGTCGATGAGCAACGTATCCTTGTCACCATCTATCGAAAGCTTTACACTCTTGGATGGGGTGCGAAACCTTCTGATGATATGAGCAATAGGACGGGTGCATTTCTATTTCATTGGTGATGCTTCCTTCAGAGGGTGGTAGCTTCATGCCCATTGATATGGCTTTAACAAACTTTTTCCTCATCTTGAATTGGCTTTTGTCAACGGTGGAGGCATTTTGCTCCAGCGGGATTATCTCAGCTCTTTCATCAAGTCGCTGGCGCTTGGCCCTTTTAAATATAGTCGTCTCGCATTCTCGATCAGCTTTACTTTTCAATCGAGCTTCGTTAAGGAACACGTCAATCATTTCATCTGATAGCTCCGGAAATTTTGGTTCAAGATCTGCCCCCAGCGTTTCAGTGCAAGGAGTCTCCTCATCGTTCGTGATCGAATGGGAAATCATATGACAGCTCGCCACATATTCCTTGGATTCATCCGATAAACTTTCTCCCTCATCTTCTTCTTGAAAGACGCGATTGAGGAATTCTTGGAGCGTAATGGGAGTCCGTGCCTTTTGGTTGTATTCATCCAGCGCGTCAATTTGTTTTTGTAAGTCCGTGCGCTTGTTGCCAGGCTTCACGGGCTTCTTAGATTTCTTCTTCTTCTTTTACGAAGATTTTGACGGCTGGCTGCAAGTGCTTGAACCACCACCATCGGTCTTTGGAGTTGGACGTGGCTTCAACATCCCTTCAATGACCTGCGGTTCCAACGGGTTCTTCCACTTGATCGCTGGACATGTCTGAAGATCGTTTAGCATCCTCTTTGTCTTGGCTGATAATACAACCTCCCAAGGAGCTTCTTCAATGACGGAGCATGTTTCCCCCGGCGTATTCGTCTCCTTAGAGGTGTGGGGCTGCGGGGGATTCACCTTCCATTTGTCAGATAACGCGAACTTGCCCTGTCGGTACTGGTTTTCAAGCCAATTCTTGAAAATGTAGCAATCTTCGATCGGATGGCCTATTACTCGATGATAAGGACAGTAGTTGGGCTCGTTGACGTCACTTGGTTGCAACGGACGTTTTGGATCCGGCAGATTTATGAGTCTGTTGCGCAACGCCAGCTCGAATAACCTGCTCGTTTTTTCACGGGGAAAGGAATAAGGACGTCCCATCCTATCCTCAAGGGATACGTACGAGCACATATTATTTTGACGAGCAACCGGCTTCGGGTCGCTCGGTTGTTGTTGAGCATTAGGGACGACGGTCGCTTTTCCCTTCCCTTTGTCATTTCGGGAGTCCGGCCTTGGAAAAGGGGGTTTATGGCCAATCTGATCCATCTGCGCTAGCTTGTCAATCAAGGCCTGGAAGGTAGTTGGCTTAAAAAACATCATAAATTGCGAGATAGTTGCTTGCGAATCAAGGGTTCCCACAAACATACCCACTGCGGGAGCTTCTTCAATGCGCTGCTCGCACTTCGACCACAAGTTCCGCCACCGTATAGCATACTGAACCCACGTCTCGCCTGGCTTTACCCTGGCGTTAATCAGTGCTGTCATCGGGGTGCGTTCACTGGCGCTTGCAAAACGCTGAGTAAACAACAGCTCCATCTCCGCGAAGGTTTTGATAGAGTCGTTCGGGAGCTCAGAGTACCACTCGAACGCCGTATCCGATAAACTTCCAACAAACTGGCGAAGCAAAAGCTTGTCATCACCGCCGGTGTTGCCACAGAGTGCCCTAAACTGGGTAACATGCTGATGAGGATTGTCCGTCCCCTTGTAGACATGGAACTTGGGAATTGTATAACCTGGCGGTTACTTGATTTGATCGTACCAACTTGGATATGGCCGCCCCGTTTTTACGACCTGGCCGGCTGCTTCGGTCGCATGATGAACCCGTATTTGTTGGGCGATGTATTCATCCAAATCAGCTTTGGAGATTGTATCCTCCTTAGCCCTCGACAGAGCTGGTGGAGGATTTGATGTTTCTCCCCTATCGTCTCCTAGGACGATCGGGGGCTCTTCAGCCGGAGGATCTTGTTGTATCATCATCCCTATCATGTCTTGGAAGAGGAGGCCCATACGCTGTATGTTGGCTGCTTGTTCAGCAGCCTCTTTGTCCTTCTTCTCCAATATCCGACGAAGGAATTCAGCGTCGGTTTCTTCCTCCTGGCGCTCATCTGAGGACGTTTCAGGATTTTCTTTTGGCCCTGTAAGTGCGGCCATAGCGTTCATCATTTCTTGGAGCTTTTGTTGTTGCTCCTACGCCTTGGTCACTGATCGGGTAAGCGGTCGATGACCCGTAGATATGCGGCTATCTTCCTTACCAGATGACACGTAGATGGTATGAACTATAATGCCCCCTGACTTAGGGCGTTTGGGTTCACCACCTCTGATATTCGTCATCGGCGTTGGGGTTTTCTCTGGCCTTCTTCTTTTGTGGGCCGTTGAAGTTGAAGGGGCCGTTGCAGTGGGTACCCTAGCGATCGTTGTCCCTTGCTGTTCAATAGGACGGTCTTTTCCTTTTTGCACCTTCGTCTTCTTTCGTTAACGGGAGTGATCTGGGTCGATCATGGAGTCTTGAACCCTCCTCCAAACTTTATAAATTCTTGAGGACAGCCGTTGAGGAGGCTGTTCTTGCTTCGTTTCTGGAACTCTCTCCGCAGGCGGAGGAGATCTTTTCAGTGTAGCGGTTGGAGAATTCTTACATACCCTCCTCAGCAGTTCAAAACTGTTCCCAGTTGGAACAGAAGCGTTGACTTCCACCACTGGAGCCGGTGGAGTTAGCCCTGAGGGGGAGTTTCCCCCTGCCTTCCTCACTCGTTGCCAATGGCGACGTCGAGCATGACGAGCCGTTGGGACTGGCTCGGAGATTGAGACATCTTCTTTTTGCCCCCTGTCTGAATGAGGTGCCGCCGGTGTTAACCTCTTAAAGACTGAGGTTGTCTTTTGAGGGGTGATATTCAACCTGTCGAAGACGGATCCTCGAGCAAGGGCAGGAGCAGGAATCATCAGTCTTGAAAAGACTGACTCTTTGACAGGGGAAGCCGCCTTGACGACTTCTGGAGCAGCCGTTATTGCTTTCCTTGGGACAGCCAGTTTAGAGTTCTGATTTAGCCTGGTGAAAACAGAGGCTGTCGGTTTGGTAGCGGGCGACCCGTTGACAGGGGCCGTCGTAGCAGTGAGCCGGTCGAAGACCGACTTTTTGTTCACTTCCGGTGCAGGTATTGGCACAGAGAAGCTTGTAGGCGGGATCATGGTCCTGAAAAACAGGCCGGTGGTGGCCTGGGTCACCTGGTCTACCGGCAGAGCGAGGAAGGAGGCCGCTTGGGGCCCATATGCTACACCTTCGGGTAAGGTGGAGCGTCCGTTGCAGTGGCATCTCGAGCAGTTGGTGCAGTTAAAAGCCATTGAATCTTGAGTTCTGCGCCAGGCAAAAGACCAAATCTTAGTAACTTGAAATCCGAAGGCAACCATTTAACAAACCGCGATTGGTTCGCGAGGACGACACACGAAGTGTGGAGTGGAAAGAGGAAAAGGTCCCACCGGACGTGCCAGAATCTGTTCCCCTCCGAAAGGCGGCGCACAGGACCGCGATGTCCTGACGCTGAGATTCGGGGCAGATGCTATTTGGTTTTATTCGTCCACCTCTCCGAAGATGCCAAGTTGATTTATGGCACCGTGTATCGGAGGTTTAGACGGATGCGGCCGATGTAGCAGATTTCATCAGATTCCCCCTCGCTTGAGGGGTTTTTGATTGTGGGGACGCTCTTCCCTGCAGGCGCAAGCCCCTACAGTTAATTACGCTACCGCATCGCTGTAACAACTTTCTCCTTCTCCAGAATTTCACTTCGTGTCGTGTGTGTTTTGTTTGTGGTTGCCCGTGGATTGTATACGGAGACTGAGTAATTCCGTCGCCCGTAGGACGTGGATTAGTCCAAATCCGTATTTACTTAGATTTGGGTTTGGTGTTTTTAGTTTAAGGATACGTTAGCCATATTGAGGCTAAGATCGACTTAAACGTTCGTCAAGGATACGTTAGTCCTGTTTGAGACTAAGATCAACTTAACGTGATAATTTATTTAATATCTGGCCATCGGGACTCGTCACCTCTATAACGTCGTTGAAGGATTACAACGGCAGATGTCAGAGGAGTTCAGAGATGTACCCTTGAACCAAGGTTGATTTGGAGTTTTATAGTCCGTTTGGATGTTTAAGGATATGTTAGCCGTGTTTGGGGCTAAGATCAACTTAAACGGGACCGTTTAGATCCGGCAAAAGAGCATTTGGAGGCTCTATTGTTCCAGTTTAGGGACATAGTGGTCCATAGGTAGTTTAGGGACGTGGTGGTCCATATTCTAGTTTAAAGACGTGGTGGTCCGTTATTAGTTTAGGGACGTTTCGGTCCGATATTAGTTTAGGGACGTTTCGGTCCGATATTAGTTTAGGGACGTTTCGGTCCGACATTAGTTTAAGGACGTTCCGGTCCAATATTAGTTTTAAGGACGTTCCGGTCCAATATTATTTTAAGGACGTTCCGGTCCAACATTAGTTTAAGGACGTTCCGGTCCAACATTAGTTTAAGGACGTTCCGGTCCGATATTAGTTTAAGGACGTTCCGGTCCGATATTAGTTTAAGGACGTTCCGGTCCAAAATTAGTTTAAGGACGTTCCGGTCCAACATTAGTTTAAGGACGTTTCGGTCCAACATTAGTTTAAGGACGTTCCGGTCCACGAGTTTAAGGACCCCGCAGTCCATATACTTGTGTGGTCGTCGGGACCCGTCACCTCTCTGACGTCGTTGAAGGATTACAACGACGGGTGTCAGAGGAGTTCGGAGATGTACCCTTGAACCGGAGGTAAATTGATTTAAGAGAGTAATCTTGCTCAGTCAATTTATTTAAGAGAGTAATCTTGAACCAGAAAGGATGCAGAGCATCAATTTGTTTTGGGCTCTGCACTTTATAAATGATGCAGATCATCAATTTTATTTGGGCTCTGCCTTTTTATTGCTTTGCAATTTATTTTGGCCTGCTTGGTCTTTTTGATTTGGGCTTGGCCTTTTTAGGAAATGCATTGCATTTATCAGGCGCCTTGCGCCAATCAGAGAGCGCAAGCGCTTGTGACGACGACACGTGTCATGCAAGCGCAGTGCGCTGCGCTAGTGCGCTGCGCTTGCGCTGCTGACACGTGGCGCCCTCTGGTGAGTTGCGCCAATCACAGAGAGCAAAGCTCTATTTCAAAAGCGCATAGCGCAATTGGTTCAGATGCTGACACGTGGCGCTCTCTGGTGTCTTGCGCCAATCCAAGAGCGCAACAGTGCAGTATTGCAAGTGCAAGGCACTATGATTTAGGAATCTTTTAGATTCAATGAACAGAAGTGCAAAGCACTGTTAGAGATTTTTTTTTTGATCTAATTTAGATCAAAGAAAAAGATAAGTTTTTTCTTTCTTATCTTAAAGAACCAAAGGTTCATGAACAAGTGCAAAGCACTATTTTTATTTATCCCTTTATTTAGTTCTGTTTAAAGATCAATGATCTTGTTTTTAGATCACTGATCTGTTCATAAGAGAATTTTCCTTTCTCTCAAAGGTTTTTACCTTCTGTTGTTCTTGAGGAGTTCTCGAGAGTTCTCTTCTCTTTTTTTTTTAGAAAGATCTTCCTCCTTTGAATTGAGGTCTAGGGTCCTTTTTATAGTGCCCATAAATTAGTTAAATTTGTTAAAGAGATCTTTCTCTGAGTGATTTGGAGAATTTTCCCCACCGTTGGATCTTTGATCCAAGGGCTTCTGTTGAAGAAAATCTTTTTGTTTTAACAAGAACAGAAAGATTTCTTTAAATCTCCATTCTCTTTTGCGTAACTCCCCAGCGCTTGACACGTGTCGTGCAGCGCAGCGCTTGCGCAGCTGTGCTTGCGCAACTGCGCAGACACGTGTCGTGCAGTGCAGTGCTTGCGCAACTGTGCTTGCGCAGTTGGCTTGCGCAGCTGCGCAGATACGTGTCGCACAGTGCAGTGCTTGCGCAACTGCGCAGATACGTATCGCGCAGTGCAGCGCTTGCGCAACTGAAATGTTACTTCCTTTACTTTTTTGTTTTAAACAGAGCTTTGCTCTGATTGGTTGCGCTGCCTCGGGCACTGCGCTGATGCGTCTGCGCCGGACACGTGGAGCCCTGCGCTCAGCGCAAAGGATCTGAAGCGCTGCTTCATTTATTGAAGTTTAAATTTTCAAAGCAAAGCTTTGCTTCTGATTGGGGGTTGCTTCATCTTCCGTCTCGGAATTTGATCAGAGCTTTGCTCCGATTGGGGTAAACACCGCCCAAAGCGCTAGCACCAGCGCCTAAGCGCTCGCGTGCCGCTCACGTGAGGCGCTGGCGCCTTCTCCCACGCATCCTATGGATGCCTTTTCCTTTATACACACACACACACACACACACACATATGCACACACACACGTGAGGGGCACGTGAGGCGCTGGGCGCTAGCTTTTTCCTTATATGCTTTGTTTTGAGGAATTCGATTTCCTAATTCTTTTCTAAATCTTTGATCCTTAAGAACAAGTTCTTCCCGATGAAAATTAAATTCTCAACTTGTGGGAGACTTGTCCTGTGGATCTCAGATCCGGAGAAAGAACTAAGTTCTTTTAAAAGGGTTAAACCCTTCAATAGGTAAATGAGATGTTTTGATCTCTCATCTTTTTATTTACCTAGGGTTTTCTTTTTCTGAGAAGGGAGATCTTCTTTTTTCTTTCTTTTTGAAGCTTTCTGCTTTAGTTTTAGAAGCTTATGGGGGGAGGGGTTCCTCCTCTTTAGACTTGAAGTCTTGGGTCCTTTATTTAGTAGAGACGAGTTTGTTGACTAGTTGAAGAAATCTCTTATTAAGAGATCTTAATTGATTTGGGGATTTTTATCCATCATTGGATCTTTGTTCCAAGGGCTTCTGTTTTACAGAACAAGATTGGGGAAATATATTCCCTTGCACAGAATTTATTCTGTAAAACGGTGATTTTTTTAATTACCGTTGGATTTTTAATCCTACGGCTCTCTGTTTTACAGAGGGCAATCCTTCTTGTTTAGAAAGATTGAGGGAATATATCCCGAATATAGAATTTTATTCTATAATTTAATTTGGGGAATGTTTTCTCTAGACAGAATTTAATTCTGTATTTCTAATGATTTATCATCTTCGTTGGATCCTTGATCCAACGGATCTGTTTAACAGAGAGTAGAATTTAATTATACCTGGGCGCCGACGCTCACGTGTTGTGCACGTGGGCGCTAATTAAGGTTTTAATTCCTTTATGTGCATTACACATCGGCGTCCACATGAGGAGCACGTGCGGTTCCAATATAAGAGTTTTTAACTCTGGCGCTGGTGCTCTCGTAGAAAGCACATGAAGCGCTGCCTCTTAAATTTTGAACAGAGCTTTACTCTTATTATTGGGGGAAATAGGAATATTCTCGAGTACACCAGTACCCTTATGTAACTAAGCTATAACAAGATAACTGTACCTTGTATTTAGATTGACGATACCATGCTTAAACCTGACACATATACCTAGTGACATCCGTTTACATATACTTACACAGACACATGCGACTTGCATTACTTTTATTATTGCTTCTTTTCACTCGTCTTATCTTGAGAATCCTACCCGAGTTTATCTCGCTGATAGATATTTTCTCCATCTTTCCTTTTTTCCCAAAATGCCCGTTAGACGAAGGAGAGGACCAGGCGATAGTCGAGGAGGTAGAGCCAACGACGGAGGACTACGCCGAGCTCTCTATATATTATTAGACTTAGCCGTCTTGTTTCTTTTTTCTTGTGTAAGTCGATGTACTTCACCCCAGTACTAATGGGGAGGCGGAATTTTCAAAAACAATCAAGTTTAAACAACGAACATCGACTAACCGCTTGAATCGAAGCTAAACTATAAATAACCGTATCTTATGAGTTTCTTTTCACAAGTGATTAGGGATTATACCTAATGAAACCGGTCCTTCTTCTTTACGTCCTCCTTTGTTCTCCTCGACCTTCTCTAGGTAGTAGACGATCCACCCGAGAGCAAAACACCAAGCTAAACCTCTAACTTGAGGTAACTAATCAACTTTGATTGCTAATCAAAGATGAAAGGATGATAAAGAGTGAAGGTTATGGATTGTTTAGTCTAACTAATCCTTTGATCTCAACACATGAGGATTAAGGATTAGGGTTTGAAGATGAGAGCTTGAGGAGAGAGAATGTGAGATAAGATAATGAGAGAAGAGAGAGAGTGTATCATAATATTATGAAGCATTCTTATTTTAGAATAATCAATAAAGGAAATGAATAAGCATGCTTCATAAAATATCTTGTGGCGATTCATTAGCATGAGTCATTAAGCAATAAATGTGCATTAATGAAGTGAATGAATCACCACCATGACTCACTCTCTTATCCAAAAGAAACCTCCTTAGTCACATCTTCTAGAAGCTTCTCGAGTAATTACGAGAACGCCCCTCCGATCCGTAAAAATACGGAAAAACTTTAGACTGTATAAATCCAGTAACCGGATACCAGTAACTGGCTTAAACCAAAGCCGACTGGTAAAAACTGTCCGAAAGTCGTACGCGCGTAAACGCACGTATGCGTCCGAACCCTTTGTCGCAAAACCATGCAACCTCTATATCGTTTCGCCTGGAGTAGGAAACTCTCTGTGTGGGACTCTAGAGACTCGACTACTACGCTGGCAGTGGGTTTAACCACAGACCGCAAGCGGCACTAGCTGTACGTAACGGTCCCCAGGTAGTTGTCGATAAGAAGGCCGATGAGTAAACCCATCCGAACTCCTACTGAGTCTGATGTGACAATCTCCATACAGTCCGGTCCGTTCGTCCAAGACTATCGCATATCGGGCCTAGGGGGGCGGCAAGCGTCAGTCCCCTAATAGCGGTATAAGTCGTGTCGGAGGGAAGCCCATTACACCCTGAGAAACTACTGGAACCTACCAGCAAAATCTCGCTTGCCCTGGCCAGGGACTTTGCGTAATGGCTCTCTGACACAGCACGATATCTACTCCCAATACCGGGAGGGACGAATCCTGTCTAACCGCCACTGCCTCCAAGTGCTCGGCACTACACCCAACTGCCACCTGTTTGCACGACTCCTTTGAGCCGTGGTAGGGTAGCAATCTAAGAACAGTGGGACACACTCGAGGCGAAGTAGCAGTGTCAAGTCTGCGGACTACGCTGTACTCATGTCACCTGGGAACTGTTTACTGACGACTGGTATCAAACCAACCAACAGTTCCCTGTGAGTCCTGTCCGGTGTACCCGTAACCTAACGAGCACCTGTATACTATCTCCAGTACGACGTACTGACGGCTGTGGGACAGACCATCTCCCCAACTGGGATGAGAAGCGTACACACCAGTCTACTCCGGAGTATCGATGCTCTGTCTCGATAATCCAACGACCGGGGACCTGAATAAGGATGTGCTTGTAGACTACCCAGCCCCCACTAGTGTGACTGCCATCACAACGCTGGTAGACAAGCAAGATCCTAAGAGCTCTATCAATACGTACACTCACATATTAAGATAGAAAAACCAAGTAGCATACTACCATGTTTAGCAAGACTGTTATATACATGTGAATATCCCAAGCTTCCATTAAGTAATATACAAGCTAGTATGATACAGTAATGGCCTTCTAGGGCATAAACACTAACAATCTCCCACTTGCACTAGGGCCATGTACTGGCATATCGCAGACCAATGATCTCGAGCAGCCTCTCGAACTGAATCTGAGGAAGGGCCTTCGTGAATGGATCAGCAATGTTCTCTTCTGAAGCAACTCTCCGAACCTCGATCTCCTGACGATCAATGATCTCCCTGATCAGGTGATACCGCCTCAAGATGTGTCTGGACTTCTGATGGGACCTTGGTTCCTTCGCTAAAGCTATAGCTCCGTTGTTGTCACAATACAGAGGTATTGGATCAACTATGGTAGGAACCACCTGAAGTTCTGTTAGGAACTTCTTCATCCAGACTGCTTCTTTTGCGGCATCGCAAGCAGCTATATACTCCGCTTCCATCGTCGAGTCAGCAACGGTGTCCTGCTTGGAGCTCTTCCAGCACACCGCCCCTCCATTGAGGGTAAAGACATAACCCGACATGGACTTGGAATCGTCCTTATCACTTTGGAAGCCGGAATCGGCAAAGGCCTCCAACCTGAGGTCTTTTCCGCCGTAAACCAAGAACATCTCCTTAGTCCTCCTCAGGTACTTGAGAATGTTCTTTACTGCTATCCAGTGTTTCTCCCCTGGGTCTGACTGATACCGGCTTACCACGCTCAGTGCGTAAGCTACATCTGGTCTGGTACATAACATCGCATACATTATAGAGCCTACCGCAGAAGCGTAGGGTATAATAGACATGCGTTCCCTTTCCAAATCAGTCTTGGGAGA
Source organism: Agapanthus africanus (assembly GCA_030015575.1). Taxonomy (NCBI): domain Eukaryota; kingdom Viridiplantae; phylum Streptophyta; class Magnoliopsida; order Asparagales; family Amaryllidaceae; genus Agapanthus; species Agapanthus africanus. The sequence goes on from CM057337.1 coordinate 999,734,963, forward strand.
CATTTCTTTGGAGAGGGTGATTCCGTGACAAGCCGGTAGATTACCGCGCTTAGAATCTTCCATACTGAATCTTTTCAGTACAGTGTCGATATACCTAGACTGCGAAAGTCCCAACATCCTCTTGGATCTATCACGATAGATCCGGATCCCCAGAATGTAAGAGGCATCACCCAGGTCTTTCATGGAGAACCTGTGTGACAAGAATCCTTTGACAGATTGTAGCATAGGAATGTCATTTCCTATCAATAGAATGTCATCCACGTACAAGACGAGGAATACGACACTTCTGGCCACAACTTTACTATATATGCACGGTTCATCTGGATTTTTGATAAAGTCATATTCTTTGACTGTCTCATCAAAACAGATGTTCCAACTCCGCGATGCCTGCTTTAGTCCGTAAATGGACTTAAGCAGCTTGCATACTTTCCCGCTGCTCCCACTCTGATTGAAACCCTCTGGCTGATCCATATAGACGCTCTCTTCTAAATTTCCATTCAGAAAAGCCGTCTTTACGTCCATCTGCCAGATTTCATAATCATGGAAGGCAGCAATAGCAAGAAGGACCCGAATGGATTTGAGCATAGCCACTGGAGAAAAAGTTTCGTCATAGTCCAAACCAGGTCTTTGACGAAAACCCTTTGCAACAAGTCTAGCCTTATAGGTTTCCACCTGTCCATCTACACCAATCTTTTTCTTGAAGATCCATTTGCATCCTATGGGTTTTACCCCATCTGGAGCAAAGTCCAAAGTCCATACTTTGTTGGTGTACATGGACTCCATTTCGGTCCGCATTGCATCTAGCCATCGTACCGAGTCGCCGCTCTGGATGGCCTGCTGGAAGTCAGTAGGTTCATCATCATCTATGATGCAATCCTCTCTATCCCCGTCTATGAGAAAACCGTAGTATCTCTCAGGCGGATGAGACGGCCTACTACTCCTGCGGAGGGGTGCGGGAATGTTCTGTTCTTCTTGAACCTCTGGTTCTACCAAACTTTCAGTAGCAGCTTGTGGTTCTGGAATTTCTTCCAGTTCTATTTCGCTCCCATTTGTATCCTTTTCTAAAACTTGTTGTTCTAGAATATGGGCATTACGAGAAACAAAAACCTTTTGTTCTTCTGCGTAATAGAAGCAATATCCCTTGGAGTTCTTTGGATATCCTACAAGCATACATTTTACTGATCGTGCCTCGAGCTTGTCCACAAACTGCTTTTTGACAAAAGCTGGACATCCCCAAATCCTTATATACTGAAGATAGGGTTTCTTCCCACTCCACATCTGATATGGTGTGGTAGGCACAGTTTTGGTAGGAACTCTGTTCAAAATATATGCCGCTGATTCTAGCGCATATCCCCAGAAAGATCGCGGTAACTCAGCATTACCCATCATGGATCGTACCATATCTAATAGGGTTCGATTCCGTCTCTCCGATACACCGTTGTGCTGTGGAGTGTATGGAGGAGTAAGCTGAGAGAGAATTCCTTTCTCTTTTAGGTAACCTAGGAACTCGGCACTTAAGTATTCTCCACCTCGATCAGATCTTAGTGTTTTAATACTTTTGCCTGTTTGGTTTTCCGCTTCACTCTTAAATTCCAGGAATTTCTCAAAGGCCTCTGATTTATGCTTCATTAAGAAAACATATCCATACCTAGAGAAATCATCTGTAAAAGTAATGAAGTAGGAATAACCACCTCTCGCATGTGTAGACATTGGACCGCATACATCACTGTGTATGAGTCCTAAGAGCTCGCTCGCTCTTACTCCTTGTCCAGTGAATGGAGTCTTTGTCATCTTTCCTTTGAGACAAGATTGACAAGTGTCATAAGTTTGATATTCGAACGTGTCCAAATATCCTTCTCTATGCAACTTAGTCAACCTTCTCTCATTGATGTGACCCAGTCTACAATGCCATAAGAAAGCTTTATTTAAATCTGGAGACTTTCTTTTTAGGGTGTTCTGGACATTGAAAATTTGGAGTTGGTTTAACACATATATGCCGTTATTTAGAGTACCGGACCCAATCAAACCATGATTAAGGTGGATGTTGACAACATCTCTTACAAACGTGAAATCATAACCTTTATTTGATAACAAGGAAACTGATATGATATTACACGTTAAGCTGGGTACAAACTAACAGTTATGTAAAACCAAAATGTGTCCACTCGTCAATCCTAGGTGATAATCCCCGACGGACGCAGCTCCCACGCTAGCTCCGTTAGCAACCCTGAGGATCATATCACCTTCCTTCAGCACTCTACGGTTTCTCAGTGCCTGCAATGAATTGCAAATATGAGATCCTGACCCGGTATCCAATACCCAGGAAGTAGAGTTGATCGACAGACAATTCTCAATTATAAACACACCTGAAGTCGAAGCCACAGCCTGCTTCGGTTCCTGGTTCTTGGCGTTCCACGCCTTGCAATCCTTCTTCCAGTGCCCTTTCCTGTGACAATGGAAGCACTCATCCTGGCCAACTATCGGTACTGCTTTCTTTTGCTTTCCCTTCCCTCTCACCTTACTAACACCTCCTCTAGGTTTGGGTGCGGCCTTCTTCTTCCTTCCTTTGGCCCTAGCCTTGGACCCGGAAGAAGATGCACCGCCAACAAACATAGCGGGTGTTTCCCTTGCCTTCTGCAAGGTGCCCTCTGCACTCCTTAACATGTTCAGGAGTTCCGCAAGTTCAACTTCTTTTCCTTGAAGATTGAAGTTGAGGATAAACTGGGCGTAGGTGGGAGGAAGGGACTGGAGAACAAGGTCTGTATAGAGCTCATTATCCAAAGTCGTCCCAAGGTCTGCGAGCTCTTCTATATAGCCAATCATCTGTAGGACATGTTCACCTACCGATGACCCGACAGCCAACCTCGCTCGAAACAATTTCTTTGAGGTCTCGTATCTTGCTATACGAGATTGCTCTCCATAAAGTTCCTTTGTATGGAGAAATATGCCATCTAAGGACATATCCTCGTGCCTCCTCTGATGTTCATTGTTCATCGAGGCAAGCACGATGCACTTGGCTCTCGCGCAATCTAAATCCCAGGTTTTGCGGATTTCCTTATCCGCATTACTGGATTTGGGACCAGGGACAGCAGGTGCCGTAGCGGTAAGGATGTACCCCAGTTTGTCATAGGTCAAAGCCATCTTGACATTCCGCAGCCAATCTTTATAGTTTGGCCCCGTCAGTATATTTTTCTCTAAAAGTAACTTAAGTCCAGTCATTTTCAGGGTCGCTGCAATTAGGAGAGAGAGAAGAAAACTCTTTAGCATGATGCTCTTGCAAGTTTAGAGTGGTTTTTAGTTTATCTAAACTGGATGGCTCCCACTGTTTCTCGAATCCTTCCTCAAACCATAAAAGAAGAATTAGCCAAGACTATTCTCACCGTACAATACTTGCTTAACCGTTCAGCCAGGCCGGTGTCGATACTTCGAGGGAGGTTTTCCAACGCTTTCGCGAAGTTCCTTAATTAAGTAACCTCTTTTCTCTGGGGGCGTAACCCCGCTGACACTTTTCTGGACACCTACTAGGTTTATAGCATTGATCGTTAAGCGACGAATATCCTGATAAGTAGCATATACTCACAGTAGGATCGGGATCCAAATATCATCGTCTGATAATGTTGTAGGAATGCTACCAACATTCATCAAACTCAAAATGGTATGCACTTGGTTCTTTGCAAATTTCAGTTTCTTTAGAAATTCCCGATATAAGTTTTTACCCCATGCTCTTATGACCTTGGCGTTGGTCAAAATGTCATAAGTCACATGTCAAGTTCTACCCATCATTATCTTGTTAATTTGAACCCATCCGTATATATCCCTGACGTTGGCCAAATGATAATACGACTGTCCCAAACCAACTCATCTATCTATGCAACAAATGAATACCCAGCAGCTACCAAACACTATGCCATGACGTTGGCCAAAAGTGCATAGCTTGAATACTACCGAATACCCAAATGAAATGACGGAGGGCTACGACTGGTTTTGGCGAAACCGTGAACGTAGTGAACTTGATATAACCGAAGGAACCTGATAGCTTTTAAAAGGAGTGGTTAAATCTCCGCATTTAAAAAATATCTGTTTTAAAAATAACCGAGTGGTTTCTTTTAAATTGTTCCAACGATTTAAACTTTGGTTTGTTTTACTTTGCATTATAGATAATGCGTCCCATCATTAACCTATCATTGCAGAAAACAACGAAAATACAACGTCCTCTTATGCCATCCGCATTCGCCACGGGGTCCCGTCATCACCCGTTAGGTTACTTAACTAACGACAGAGCGGGGGCTGGGCTAGCGCGGGTGTAAAACATAAGTGACGTCTAAATAGCTATCATAATATAGATATTTTACATTCGTCTGACGCAATGATATTCATTCCAGAACACAGATAAACAATATTGGATTTGCAAGCAATCTGTATTTCTTTTGAGCCTGCAAGAAAAGACAGATTACACAGTTGTGATGAATAGCCGTTACCCCACCCTCGACCCCTACGGGTACGGCAAACTACCCACCCGGCAGTCTGTGTACCCCACCTTGGGTCAGTCCTAGGAGCAAAAACAGTAAAATGAAATAATACAACGGTGGCTACAACCGCAACCTGGAAGTGCCCCGCGAAAATAATATTACAACAAATAACATTTACAACAAATGAATTAAACTATAACCCATTGCTAACCCCGGCTATACACCACAACAGTCCAATACAGTTTATATGCACAAACAGATATAACCATTTCAGAAATGTGCAACCCCCTGCCAACCGACATACTAGCAGTTAGGGGAGGTTTACGAACACATTAAACAATCACAGATATAATCCAATACGCAAATACTGTACAATTCGATCGAATAAACAACTTCAATATTGCTCCAAAATCTGCTCTGTTAAACAGTAACCTGAGCAATAATTAAATATACCAGAAAACCCCAAATGTCACAGGGGACCCACACAAGAAAGACGAGTCCATGACTCGGCCAAAGCGCCGCGGAAGGGCGGCGGATCCCACCGATCCGCCGCGCTTTCGCGGCCGAGTTGCCGATTCATGGGCTCGAATTTCTTGGGTGTTCTCCTGGACTCCTTTATAGCTCTCTGAACACACCTGAAAAATTTTCTGACATCGTTTTAAATTCGACAGAAACTAGTATTTTTTAGGGTTTTCCGGATTCGTTTTTCCGTTCGAAATTCGTACAAATTTGCAACTAGGTTATTTATTGTTTAGCGAGGCTCTGATACCACTGTAAGTCGATGTACTTCACCCCAGTACTAATGGGGAGGCGGAATTTTCAAAAACAATCAAGTTTAAACAACGAACATCGACTAACCGCTTGAATCGAAGCTAAACTATAAATAACCGTATCTTATGAGTTTCTTTTCACAAGTGATTAGGGATTATACCTAATGAAACCGGTCCTTCTTCTTTACGTCCTCCTTTGTTCTCCTCGACCTTCTCTAGGTAGTAGACGATCCACCCGAGAGCAAAACACCAAGCTAAACCTCTAACTTGAGGTAACTAATCAACTTTGATTGCTAATCAAAGATGAAAGGATGATAAAGAGTGAAGGTTATGGATTGTTTAGTCTAACTAATCCTTTGATCTCAACACATGAGGATTAAGGATTAGGGTTTGAAGATGAGAGCTTGAGGAGAGAGAATGTGAGATAAGATAATGAGAGAAGAGAGAGAGTGTATCATAATATTATGAAGCATTCTTATTTTAGAATAATCAATAAAGGAAATGAATAAGCATGCTTCATAAAATATCTTGTGGCGATTCATTAGCATGAGTCATTAAGCAATAAATGTGCATTAATGAAGTGAATGAATCACCACCATGACTCACTCTCTTATCCAAAAGAAACCTCCTTAGTCACATCTTCTAGAAGCTTCTCGAGTAATTACGAGAACGCCCCTCCGATCCGTAAAAATACGGAAAAACTTTAGACTGTATAAATCCAGTAACCGGATACCAGTAACTGGCTTAAACCAAAGCCGACTGGTAAAAACTGTCCGAAAGTCGTACGCGCGTAAACGCACGTATGCGTCCGAACCCTTTGTCGCAAAACCATGCAACCTCTATATCGTTTCGCCTGGAGTAGGAAACTCTCTGTGTGGGACTCTAGAGACTCGACTACTACGCTGGCAGTGGGTTTAACCACAGACTGCAAGCGGCACTAGCTGTACGTAACGGTCCCCAGGTAGTTGTCGATAAGAAGGCCGATGAGTAAACCCATCCGAACTCCTACTGAGTCTGATGTGACAATCTCCATACAGTCCGGTCCGTTCGTCCAAGACTATCGCATATCGGGCCTAGGGGGCGGCAAGCGTCAGTCCCCTAATAGCGGTATAAGTCGTGTCGGAGGGAAGCCCATTACACCCTGAGAAACTACTGGAACCTACCAGCAAAATCTCGCTTGCCCTGGCCAGGGACTTTGCGTAATGGCTCTCTGACACAGCACGATATCTACTCCCAATACCGGGAGGGACGAATCCTGTCTAACCGCCACTGCCTCCAAGTGCTCGGGACTGCACCCAACTGCCACCTGTTTGCACGACTCCTTTGAGCCGTGGTAGGGTAGCAATCTAAGAACAGTGGGACACACTCGAGGCAAAGTAGCAGTGTCAAGTCTGCGGACTACGCTGTACTCATGTCACCTGGGAACTGTTTACTGACGACTGGTATCAAACCAACCAACAGTTCCCTGTGAGTCCTGTCCGGTGTACCCGTAACCTAACGAGCACCTGTATACTATCTCCAGTACGACGTACTGACGGCTGTGGGACAGACCATCTTCCCAACTGGGATGAGAAGCGTACACACCAGTCTACTCCGGAGTATCGATGCTCTGTCTCGATAATCCAACGACCGGGGACCTGAATAAGGATGTGCTTGTAGACTACCCAGCCCCCACTAGTGTGACTGCCATCACAACGCTGGTAGACAAGCAAGATCCTAAGAGCTCTATCAATACGTACACTCACATATTAAGATAGAAAAACCAAGTAGCATACTACCATGTTTAGCAAGACTGTTATATACATGTGAATATCCCAAGCTTCCATTAAGTAATATACAAGCTAGTATGATACAGTAATGGCCTTCTAGGGCATAAACACTAACATCTTGTCGCCCACCTATTTAGGACTTGCTTTTCTTTCAAGTGATGAAATGAACTTTTTGTATCTGATGTAATAAATGGAATGGAAATAAAGGCATCAGTTTTATTTATTTTGCTTTGCTACATTATCCTGCATTTCTTTTTACGCTTAACATAACAATCTTGAATTGGGTTCATCTCTCGGTATAGTTAGGTTATGGACCGAGTCGCGTCTCAAACCCCGTTCCTTGGGAAGCATGCATAGTGGACGGAGATAGGATTTAAGATCGATGGGGGAGGGATTGTCATGCCCCACCTCCAATACAGAGAGTATTGTCCGCTCTGGTCGAAACCGCACGGTTTTATCCTTCGGGACGAACCGGACCCGACCAGGGGCCACTTCCCAGGAGGTCATCCATCCCAAAACTTCCCTGGCTCGAGAAAGCTTAACTACGGAGTTCTCAATCTCCTATAGTGCCAGTTCACTTAAAAAGTGCCTTTGTATTGAAGATTGGAATCATTTCATTTATAGTTCTGGATCCGCTCTCTTTCGGAATGTATTATTCCCGATTGTTCTACAATGGGTCCCACGGATTCAAGAGGTGGCCTCCGCCCCCTTGGCATGACACTTGGCGTGGCACTATGTTCCGTGTGGCACTTTTTTCCGTGAGCTAGAATCGGGTCCCGACATTAACAAACCCTGTCACGCCCTGCTTCCTAAAAAACGTAAACACGGCACGTGACAGAGCCAATCAAGCTATCTATGGCGAGGAAAGATCCTTCTATAGTCACATTACGGCTGTCAATCAGATATCAAGAACAGTAAATTACTAAATCTATCTATCACATGTACAATAGCCACAAGAACAATAACTGGAAAAGATAGCGGAAGCAATAAAGATCTAAGGAATAATTAACCCGTATAAGAGCTATATCAATGAGGTGGTCCTCACTGATCGGCGATCCTGTCGAATACTCACATACCATGTCAAGTATCTGAGCCATGCAAAACCCAGACGTCAGTGCGTCATAAATATCAAAATAATAGTAATAACTAGGATAGAATGCTATGATTAAACATGAGTGTAAATAAATAACACATGTGTAAAACAGTGAGATATAGGTATGTCACGCCCCGCTTCCTAATAGAAGGAAACGGTGACGTGGCAAGTCCGCGACGTATTTATTTCGAGAAGGTCATTTCTCAGAATAAATACGCTAAGCATAAAAGAAGCAATATAAAAATGACAAGATAATTAACATGAGATTTATAATTCAACAACTTTATTAACATTCAACTTGATTCATTTACAATACATGATTTCAACTGAAAGAAAATACAAGAAAAGAAATGCCTAAACTGGTGGCCTACATAAACTGAGAAGAAGCTAACTGGTCTAGGCCTGGTTCGCGATCTGATCGTGCTCCTCCTCTGAGATGTCCACCTCCTCAGTCTCCACAGTATCTGACGAACATTCCAAGAAAAATAAAGGTGGGTGGAATATCCGTCAGCGAACTTTCACTCGGTAAGTCCCCAAGATATGAAGTAAAGTATAAAGTGTAATGATAAAGAAAGTGTATGAACAATTGATTATGAGGTATGATGTCTTAGCATGTCATTTTATGTAAACACGGCAATTTTATTTAGCATGCAGTTCTATCGTAATATATATGAACCGGTATGGTAATATATATGACAAGTAGATAAACATGACAGTATAGCATGAGCCTGGCAACAATTATAACATAGCCATGTAGTGTAGGTATGGTGAACAAGCAATGAATGTAAGTGTCTTAACAGGTCTCTACTTGGATACACTAATTTAACGTAAGTTCAAGGGTGAATGCCAACCATCTCAAGAATGTTCTCGAACCCAACAGGCTGTAATTCAGGGGTAAGGAATCATGGACCCGAATCAAGTGTTAATAACGAGACTTCAATTTAGTGTTGAAATATTCCAAACTCAACGGCTGTGATCCAGGAGCAAGGAAACACGGGCCCTCATAATAGCTTGTTTGTGTTAGTAGACATGAATTTATGATCTGGTGGGACTATTGAGATTTTGTTGGATTCACGCATGAACTACCCCAACATCCCCCGTATATGCTAAGTTACAGCTAAAATTACCAGACTTGCTCGAATCCATGAATACATCGAGTTGAAAGATTGAGTTCATGTCTATATCAAGTATTCATGTATTCATGTCAAGTTGTATTCATGGTTCGAGTCAAGTCATAGTGTTCAAATATTCATGTTTTGTTGTAGTCAAGTTCAAGTGTTCTGATTCATGATCAATGGTCAAGTATACCGTTTGAGTTCGATTTTGATTTCGTGTGTTCAATTTCATGATCAAGTATTCATATTTGGTTTTAGATTCAGGCTTTGAGTTTGGATTCAGACTTGAGTTAGAATCAGACTTGAGTCAGACACTTGTAACTGATTTAGATCCTGAATTAGGTTCGGGGATTATCGGTAACTGGTGCACATGGACGGCAGGATTTGTGACTTTTTCTAAGACAATTGTCATTGATAACTCCGTTAAGTTTTCTACCTTAAATAGGCAAGCACTCACTTTCTCCGGCTTTCTGGGGCTCAAGAGAATTGATCTCGTTTAAATCTATATTTACTGAAGTCCTTAAATATTGTTTTATATAACTCGAGGGGGTTTTATGAAAAATATTTTTAATATAGTTTCAAAATAATCTCGAGAAATTATTTATATTATTTAGGGTTTTCATGGATGTGAATTTTAAGGATTTGAAGTATTTTAGTGATAATTACGTAGCTTGGAAAATTCATGGTATTTTATTGTAAAACTTGACTTTTGTTGGTATCTTGATGGTATTTTGATAAAACTTGTAATTCTTTCATTTAAAAAAAATATAAGTTTATTATATTTGAAAATATATGGATTTTGTAATATTTATATAATTATTAAAAATTAACTTTATTTTTAAGTAGAAAATTACGTTTTTCTTAAAATCCGTATTAAAAACCTTTCGAGGTCGAATGCTCCGTGAGAAAGTCTGCATCTTACTTTACTAGCCCAAGAATGTGCGATAATCCGCACTATCAAATAGCGGGTCCCCTAAAGAGGGTGTTAGAGGCATATTTGCAAAGGAATTTAAAATACAATTCATAAGAAAACCGTTTTTTATAGTAAATGGTATTTTCTTGTAATATGGTATTCGTAACAAAAATTCATAGAAGGTTATATTGTGCTATGGAACCATGTGTGTATGCGAGGGGTGGGTCATTACCCTGTCAAGTTTTCTAAAGGTATGTTTTAACAAAATACGAAAAGAGGTGTTATCTAAAGTTCATGGTATTTTAATGTAAAAGTTAAGTTAAAGTAATTTTGCATGATACTTTTGATTAAAAGTTGGTTCTAAGTATTGGTTTTATGATTACGGGCATTGGGTAAGAATATGGATGAACAATATTTAAGAAAAAGTGAAATTTATAGAGTTTAGAAGAAGATATCGATATTAACTCCACTTATCGACATATATTTTGAAATAAGATTTTCAAGGAAGAAGAAAAGGGATTGAGAGGGACTTACGATCTAGGAAGCTTAAAGAAAGATGTAGTAAGAGAGGGTTGTCGTCGTGGCGTCATGGAGTCGCCGGAATTCGCTTCGATCCTCGCCGGAAGTTGATCGCTTGCTAACTCCTCTTCTACTCCACTTGTACTTAAAAATTTTGATAGTTTTGGCTAGAATTTTCAGAATAATAAAGTGATAGGGAATGGAGTAGTATTTATAGTGTAGAATTAAGGTTTTGGAATTAAAATGTATTAAAATGATGATAAATGGAGAATTGAAGGGTCTTTGTTTGATTGCAAAGCAATCAAACAGTATAGGGGAGTTAGGGGTAGGGGAAGGATTTTCTGTGCAAAGGACGAGGTACTTTAGCCTTGGTCCACCCATCGGTACCGGCCCATTAGAGGTTTCCGCGGGCCGATCTGTTACGTCCCGCTTCTCGGTGTACGGATAAGGAGACGGGACTAGGTCCGCGACGTATTTACTCAGAAGTAAACACGCTAAGCGTAAATAAGCAATATAATAAACGTACACAAGAAAGACATGATATGTAAATGAACAGCAACTTTTTATTGATTAAACATTCTTTATAATACAATTGGAAAGTAAATACAATACTGGAAAGCGGTGCCTAAACAATGGCATGAACTGAAAGTAAAAGTATATAGAGCTTGGGGTTCTCGATGAACTGCTCCAAGTCTTCTGAGCTGGGCTCGATCTCCAGAAAGTCGGGTCTTCATGACAACATTCTAAAGAAAGAATAGAAAATGAATGTCGTCAGCGAACAATCGCTCGATAAGTCCTAAGAGGTAGAAAAGAATAGATAGAGAATAGAACATGTAAAATATAAAAGATTATGTTCGTTATACTAACGTAGTTGTTTGTAGCTTGGTACAGAAGATATTAGTGTTTACGAGAGGAGTCCATCTATCCCGTGGACTAAGGTAACACGTAATACAAGGCTCCATCAAACCCCACGGAAAAACGGCAATGGATGTTTAGTTACGTCTTTTAATGACCATCTCGTGCCACTTTTAACACATTCTGTTCCAGTCTACCCCTTTAACCCTGTAATGTATATTGTGTTGTTTTATAGATGTAAGACTTACCAAGACCGTGATATCAATTGTTCATGTAAACGGATAAGGATGTAAACAGATAGTCATATAATCAAGTCAATATATATCTATGGTTCGGTCAAATCAAGTCATGTTGATATCTGGTATTCATGTTCAAGTTCCGGTATATAAGGATTCATGTTGTATTGGAGTTATATTTAGATTGTATGTAGATTGGAATTGTATTCAGATTAGACTGAGACTCTGTCTGAGTCAGACACTTAAACAGAATTGGATTCCTGAATTAGGTTTTGGAGTTATCGATAACTGTTGCACATAGACGGCGGGATTTGTGACTTTTTCCAAGCCAATTACCATTGATAACCTCGTTTTAGTTTCCTACCTTAAATAGGCAAGCACCCACATTCTCCGGCTCTCTGAGGCTCAAGAGAATTAGTCCCACTTAAACCTATATTTACTAGGGTCCTTATTGTAAATTAATATAATTTGAGGGTGTTTTATGAAAAATAGTTTTAATATACTTTCAAGATAATTCTGAAGTATTTATTTATCGTATTTAGGGTTTTCATGGATGTAATTTTTATATGATGAGGTATTCTAGTGAATATAAACCTAAATTGAATAGTATATGGTATTTTAATGTAAATTGACTTGTATGGATTGTTAATGGTAAATTCATGAAATTTGTGATTGTTGTGTTCAGAAAACATGGAATTAATTATAAATATAAAATAGATATTTTGATAATATTTATATATATATAATTATTAAAAATAGAATTTATTTACTAAATAGAAATTCACATTATTCTTAAAAATTGTATTAAAAATTCCATCGAGATCGGATGCTCCGTGAAGAGGTCTACATCTTGCTCTACTAGTCCCGAGGATATGTGATAACCCGCACCATCTAAATTGGGTTCCCCAAAAGTGGGTTGTAGAGACGTAATCGTAAGGAATTTAATTTAAAACTATTTAAAGAATACAGTTTTAATAGTTTATTGTATTTAAATGTAAAATTGTATTAGCCACAAAAATATGGTTTTCAAGCAATCGTGCTATGTCATGATGTGTGTTGTGAGAGGTAGGTCATTAGCTCGTGATGTTTTTCTAAAGGTAATATGAGCAATTATGATAAAAGAATGTCGTAGGTAAACTTTGTGGTATTTAACTGTAAAAGTGTAATACAAGTTGCATTGCATGGTATTTTAAATTGAAACTTGTTCTCAATGTTGGTTTATGGTTGCTAAACAATATATAAAGAAATGGTTTATTTTTTATTAAGAAAAGTTGGTTTTTTTTAACAAATTTAGAATCGGATGTCGAATTAACTCCACTTCCGACGAATTTTGAAAAGAGGACTTTTTAGAATAGGAAGGGAGAGGAGGAGTGGGGACTTGCTGGTTGAAAAGAGAGGGGAGGTATGGGAACAAGATGGAAGCTTCCTGGAGTCGTGGTGTCGCCGAAATCTTCTCGAATCGTCACCGGAACTTGATCTCGGCTAACTCCACTTGTAAAACTTATTTGACTTGGAAAAATTTGAGAGTTTTGACAATGTATTTCAGAATAGAGAGTGCTAGGTATGGGGTGGTATTTATAGTGTAGAATTAGGGTTTTAAAGATTGAAGAATGGAATTAAAATGCATTAAAATTTTGGATTAATGCCTCATTTTAATTCTCTATTTAATTTCAGGAAAAACAAACGGTACTGGGGTTAAGGGGGGAGGCCAAGAGTCATATGTGCAAAGTTTGGGCGTATTTGCAACGGGGGGGGCGGCGACGCCAACCATCTTGAGGGTGTGGGGCTCTGGATCGATTCCACGTGTCCTAGTTAGTATAAATACCCTTTTGCACATGTTTATTTAATCTGACTTTTCATTTTTACGTGTATTGCACGTGTAAACTTTTGGGCTTCAAAAAGTTTAAAAGAAAAATCATTAAAAATAATATGTGGCTGGGGGGATTTGAACACATGGGCTATGCCACAGTAGTGCAAGGCTTTACCAATGAGCTACAAGTCTTTTCTTGCTATTCTTAAACAAAAAATACTTTTGAGTTGTGCTCAGGCTAAAGTACTCATTTCTGTACTTTACAAAAATTTTGTACAGAAAGTTTAAGGTTGTTACATGATCAATGGAGATGGGCCGTTGGATTGATGCCATGTGTTCAAGTCTGTATTTAAATCCTTATGCACATGTTTGATTTTTCTGTCTTTTCATTTTTATGTGTATTGCACGTGTAAACTTTTGGTCTTCCAAAAAGTTTAAAAAGAAAATCAGAAAAAATAATGTGTCTGATGGGATTCGAACACATGTGCTACGTCACATCAGTGCAAAGACTTTACCAATGAGCAACAAGTTGTTTCTAGCTGTTCTTAAACAAAATTAACTTATAACTCAAACTCAAACTGTGAAACTCTATTCTGTATTTTAACAGAAGAATTTCCGTACAAAAATTTCAGAGTCGTTACATTATACCTTCCTTATAAAAATTTCGTCCTCGAAATTTTTACAAAGAAGTTGTAACAGATTTAAGAAAAATTAGATTATAGCGGTGGTGAAAGAACTACTAACATTGTACCGGAAATGTATGAAAATGTTTAGGTAGATGAAAGACCAACATGATGCGAGAATTTGAAAGGATGAAAAGGCTGGAAGGGGATTTTACCAGGGTTACCTTGACCCATAGCTTCGGCTTCCACGGCCGCCAAGGTGAAAGCCCGACGTCTCTGCACATTTCTTTGTGCATGCTAATACATTGATGGATGACGAGGTAAAGGTGGTCCATGTGGAGATGGTGCAGGAAGAGCTAACCAAGTAGATGGAGCTTGGATAGCTGGTCTAGCTGCGGGTATTGAGACAGTTCAGTTGTGTGGGCAAGTTCCTATAGTATGTGAGGATAATCCACATATCAGAAAAAGACCATTTGCTCGACCGCAATCTTTGACTTGGTGTCCGGTCCTCTTGCAATAAATACAGAAATTTGGTTCAGTCTCAGAAAATGATCCTCCTGACCTTATAACCGACGCTGGGAGAGTTGGCCTAGAAGAGGCTCCTCCAGTAATCTGGTGGGCGGGAAGCTTCATACCGATCAACTGTTGCCTTCCCATCTTCTTAATGACAACTTCATAACGACGGGCTGACTTCAAAACTGCTTCATATGTCAAGTATTCTCCCATTGCCAGGGCAGTCTGGATCTCCGGGTTTAATCTTTGCTGGAAGCACCTGGCTCTGGTTTCTGCGGTAGGAATTAGATGAGCGGTGAATCTGCTGAGCATGGTGAATTCACTATCGTACTCGTCGACTGACTTATCCCACATGGATCCTTGTTGCAGGTGGATGAATTTCTGTTCCATCTTGAAGTGCATGGTTTCTGGAAAATACTTGGCATTAAAGAGATCACGAAATTCTTCCACTCGATTGGCTGCTCTAGACGGATCTCCTCGGCCTTCCACCAGATTCCGGAATTGTCAGAAAGCTGGAGTCTTCAATACTTTATGCCCATTCCTCGGCCTCAAGGGGTTTCTCCTTCCCTGAGAAGTTCTTCAGGTGTTACGCTCAAAATTGTTTCACTCCCGGTGCTTCTGCTACAGAGCGGATGAAATTCTGTTGAAGGAGAGCAGTCTGCTCCTGCAAAATCATGCTTTGAGCTTGCTGACCTTCAAGTGGGCTTTTGATAGCCTCCAGAAGCATCGTCAGTTCTGTGAGTGGAGCAGTTACGGTAGGTAGAGGTGGTAGAACGATAAGGATAAGTGGCGGTGGTGTACTTCCATCGTTGGTTCTAGGGTTGCTAGGAGAATCCATCATCTTAGATAGAGAAGAAAAATTTGGATAGATTCAACGGAAATTGAATTGCAAAGAATGTAAAGTTGTTGAATCTTATATTTCTTGTTATATATTGCTTATGATTTCATGCAGTCTTGGCCTGCATGGGTAGCCAACAAAACCTGTCACGCCCCACTTCTCAATAGACGGAAACGGTGACGTAGAAAGCCCACGACGTATTTATTTCAAGAAGGTCATTTCCCGGAATAAATATGCTAAGCGTAAAAGAAGCAATATAAAAATGACAAGATAATTAACATAAGATTTATAATTCAACAAATTTATTTACATTCAACTTGATTCATTTACAATACATGATTTCAACTGAAAGAAAATACATGAAAAGAAATGCCTAAACAGGTGGCCTACATAAACTGAGAAGAAGCTAACTGGTCTAGGCCTGGGTCGCAATCTGATCGTGCTCCTCCTCTGAGATGTCCACCTCCTCAGTCTCCACAGTATCTGAAGAACATTCCAAGAAAAATATGCAGGGTTACTTAGCGCTGCAGCAAGGTTTCGGGAGGCATTGTCCATACCGTTTTCAATTTTTTGCCGTACTAAAGAACCTTAACCCTAGAATCTTAACTAGAGAATTAAACAATAAAACATGCAAACAACTTTGCATACAAAGTGAATGAGGAATACAATCTTTGTAGACCGGTCCTTCACTTCTAAAGCTCCGTGTAGTAGTCCCTTCGCTCCAAGTAGTGAACACCCGAACTCTAGTAAGGGTTTACATGAAAAAATGAACAAGCTTGCTCGAAGTCTTCGAGGCCGAAGATGATCTACGTCGAGGAGACTCAAGCTCATGCTACATCTTCACTAATGGTAGATTAGTGAAGCAAACACCCTAAACTAAATGGCTAATATAGTATAGGATGATGAAGTAGGAAATGGGCTCACTTTAGATTTAATTTTCTCACAATATTTCATCACCATTTTCAAAAGCTAGAAAGTTTTTTTCATGAGGAAGAAGAAGATGAAGTGAGGATGAGAATGAAACTCATGAGGTGAAAATAGCAACCATGGGTGAGTTAGTGTCATACACTAACTCCTGTAGAGAATAAACCATGGCTAATAATAATGGTTAGGTTAATAAATATCTACAAGTAAAACAAAATTAGTGGACTTGGTCAATGGTTCCACAAGCTTCGACCATGTGACTAATTTCCAACTAATTTTGATTAACTTTAAATAAATAAAACCATACATTATCACAAGCTTGGTGTGAGTCTCACACACCCATGTCACATGTGGCATCAAGCATGACACAAAAAAATATGTACATTAGTATATATCACATATATACTAAAGCACATGTGAGAAAAAGAAATACTTAGTGAGCAAATATTAGTTAATGTAATTCAATATATCAAATATATAATTATACATTAAATTATTAATCAACACTTGATTTAATAATCCGGCTATATCACATACAACCGACTAATATCATATGAATCAACTTATCAAATCAACACTTGATTCGATAACCCGGCTATATCATATATAACAAACCGATATCACATATCGCGAGAATAGAATGCGGTATCACATACGCGCATTAATCTCGGTCCCGCACATATCACATATGTGCTCCTACTTCGTTTCTTATGAACCAGGAAACCTCTGTGCAGGACTCTAAAGACTCGTCAATACGCCGGCGGCAGGTGATGATCATATCAAACACCCACAAGACGCAAGCGGTCTGCTAAATGTAACGGCCATCTGGGTATTGAGCGATCAGGAGATCAAAAAGCAAGCCTGCTCATACTCCTGCGAATCCAATCAGTAACACTACCGTACAGTCCGGTCTCTTCGTCGGATATGTCGCATATCGCAGCCTGGGGGTGGTATAACGTCAGACCCCAATAGCCTGATAAGTCATGCCGATGCAAGGTCCATAACGGTTCGAGAAACTACTGATAACACTTACCAGTAGATCTCAGCAATCCTGGCCAGGGATTTCCTGTTATGGCCAATCGAGCATAGCGCAACATCAACTCCCAATACCGGGAGAGACAAATCCCCTCCTATCGCTTATTGCCTCCATGTGACTCGGGACTGTACCCCAAAACCACCTTTTTGCACGATCTCTTGACCGTGGTATGGTGGAAATCAAAGCACAGTGGGAATCACTCAAGACTCTATGACGATCTCCGGTCGACAGACTAACCTGTACCAGTGTCATCTGAGAACTGCTATCTGACGATAGGTATAATACCATCTAGGAGTTATCGGCGAGTCCGTTCAGTGTACCCAGCCTCCACTGAGCACCTGTATAACTTCTCTGATGTCAAACACCAATGGATATGGGATCATCCATCGCCCATCATATGGGTCAAGAAACGCATACGCTAGTCTACTCTGGAGTATCGATGCCCTGTCTCGATACTCCCACGACTAGGTCCATTTGAAGGATGTACTTACCGACTACCATTGCCCCACTAGTATGATCTGCATCATAATCCTGGTAGTCAAGTACTCATCCTAAGGGCTTTATCAACATGTAATAGAGAGACAATAAGTGTACATGTTATGATAAAGTGCAACCAGATAGCATATTATCATGTCGAGCAAGAAAGTCCTCCCTACATATGTCCAAGCATCCACTACAATATACATCACATGTACAGTAATGGCCTCTAAGGCATACATATAACTAACAAAATAAAGGTGGATGGAATGCCCGTCAGCGAACTTTCACTCGGTAAGTCCCCAAGATATGAAGTGAAATATAAAGTGTAATGATAAAGAAAGTGTATGAACAATAGATTATGAGGTGTGATGTCTCAACATGTCATTTTATGTAAACACGGCAATTTTATTTAGCATGCAGTTCTATCGTAATATATGTGAACCAGTATGGTAATATATATGACAAGTAGGTAAATATGACAGTATAGCATGAGCCTAGCAAATTATAACATGGCCGTGTAATGTTGGTATGGTGACCATGCAGTGAATATAAGTGTCTTAATAGGTCTATACTTTGTTACACTAATTTAACGTAAGCTCAAGGGTGAATGTCAACCAATCTCAAGAGTGTTTTCGAACCCAACAGGCTATAATCCAGAGGTAATGAACCACGGGCCCGAATCAAGTGTTAATTACGGGACTTCAACCTAGTATTGAAGTATTCCAAACTCAATAGGCTGTAATCCAGGAGCAAGGAAACACGGGCCCAGATGATAGCTTGCTTGTGTTAATAGACATGGATTCATGATTTAGTAGGACTCCTGAGATTTCGTTGGATTCACACATGAACTATCCCAATACCCCGTATATGTTAAGTTACAGGTAAAATTACCAGCCTTGCTCGAATCTATGATTACATCGAGTTGTAAGATTGAGTTCATTTCTATATCAAGTATTCATGTAAAGTATTCATGTATTCATGTCAAGTTATATTCATGGTTCGAGTCAAGTCATATTGTTCAAATATTCATGTTTTTCTTTAGTCAAGTTCAAGTGTTCCGATTCATGATCAATGGTCAAGTATACTTGTTTGAGTTCGATTTTGATTTCGTGTGTTTAAGTTCATGATCAAGTATTCATGTTTGGTTTTAGATTCAGGTTTTGAGTTTGGATTCAGACTTGAGTTAGACTCAAATTTGAGTCGGACACTTGTAACTGATTTAGATCCTGAATTAGCTCCGGGGGTTATCGGTAACTGCTGCATATGGACAGCAGGATTTGTGTATTTTTCCAATAAAATTACCATTGATAACTCCGTTCAGTTTTCTAACTTAAATAAGCAAGCACTCACTTTCTTCGGCTCCCTGGGGCTCAAGAGAATTGATCCCGCTTAAACCTATATTTACTAAAGTCCTTAAATATTATTTTATATAACTCGAGGGGGTTTTATGAAAAATATTTTTAATACAGTTTCAAAATAAGTTCGAGAAGTTATTTATATTATTTAGGGTTTTCATGGATGTGAATTATAAGGATTTGAGGTATTTTAGTGATAATTACATAGCTTGAAAAATTCATGGTATTTTATTGTAAAACTTGTCTTTTGTTGGTATTTTGATGGTATTTTGATGAAACTTGTAATTCTTTCATTTAAAAAAATATAAGTTTATTATATTTGAAAATATGGATTTTGTAATATTTATATAATTATTAAAAATTAACTTTATTTTTAACTAGAAAATTGCGTTTTTCTTAAAAACCGTATTAAAAACCTTTCGAGATCGAATGCTTCGTGAGGAGCTTTGTATCTCGCTCTACTAGCCTAAGAATGTGCGATAATTCGCAACATCCAATTGCAGGTCCCCTAAAGAGGGTTGTAGAGGTATATTTGCAAAGCGATTTAAAATAAAATTCATAAGAAAACCGTTTTTTTATAGTAAATGGTATTTTCTAGTAATATGGTATTCGTAAAAAAAATTCATACAAGGATATATCGTGCTATAGAATCATGTGTGTATGCGAGGGGTAAGTCATTACCCCGTGAAGTTTTCTAAAGGTGTGTTTTAAGAAAATACGAAAAGAGGTGTTATCTAAAGTTCATAGTATTTTAATGTAAAACTTAAGTTAAAGTTATTTTGCATGATGCATTTGATTAAAAGTTGGTTCTAAACATTGGTTTTATGATTACAAGCATTGGGTAAGAATATGGATGAACAATATTTAAGAAAAAATGGAATTTATAGAGTTTAGAAGATGTCAGTATTAACTGAACTTACCGACATATATTTTGAAATACGATTTTCAAGAAAGAAGAAGAAAGATTGAGAGGGACTTACGATCTAGGAGGCTTAAAGAAAGATGTAGGAAAAGAGAGTTGTCGTCGTGGCGTCGCGGGGTCTCCGGAATTTTCTTCGATTCTCGCCGGAAGTTGATCGCTTACTAACTCCTCTTCTACTCCACTTGTACTTAAGAAATTTTGATATTTTTAGCTAAAATTTTCAGAATGATGAAGGGTCAGGGTATGGGGTAGTATTTATAATGTAGAATTAGGGTTTTGGAATTAAAATGGTGAATTAAGATGCATTAAAATGCTGATAAATGGAGAATTGAAGGGTCTCTGTTTGATTGCAGAGCAATCAAATAGTGCAGGGGAGTTACGGGTAGGGGAAGGGTTTTGTGTGCAAAGCACGGGGCACTTTAGCCTTGGTCCACCCGTCGGTACCGGCCCATAGGAGATTTCCGCCAGCCGATCAATGGAGATGGGTCGTTGGATTGATGCCACGTGTTCAAGTCTGTATTTAAATTTTTGTGCACTTGTTTGATTTTTCTATCTTTTCGTTTTTGTGTGTATTGCACGTGTAAACTTTTGGGCTTCCAAAAATTTTAAAAAGAAAATCAGAAAAAATAATGTGTCTGATGGGATTCGAACACAGGTGCTACGTCACAGCGCAAAGTCTTTACCAATGAGCTACAAGTTGTTTCTTGTTGGTCTTAACAAAATTAACTTAGAACTCAAACTCAGACTGTGAAACTCTATTCTGTATTTTAACAGAAGAATTTCCTTACTAAAATTTCAGAGTCGTTAAATTCTACCCTCCTTATAAAAATTTTGTCCTCGAAATTTATATAAGGAAGTTGTAACAGGTTCAAGAAAAATTAGATTATAGCGGTGGTGAAAGAACTATTGATATTGTACCGGAAGTGTATGAAAATGTTTAGGTAGATGAAAGACCAACAGGATGCAAGAATTTGAAAGGCTGAAAAAGCTGGGAGGCGGTTTTACCAGGGTTACCTTGACCCATAGCTTCGGCTTCCACGGCCGCTAAGGTGAAAGCCTGACGCCTCTGCACATTTCTCTGTGCATGCTGATATATCGTGTCACGCCCCGCTTCCCAGTGTACGGGCAGAGGGCACGACTGGCCGCTACGTATTTACTGTGAAGTAAATACGCTAAGCGTATCTAAGCAATATAAATATAAATGCACAAGAGACAAGATATAATACAATAGCAACTTTATTTATTCACATTCTTTTTACAATACATGGAAAAGTAAATACAACTGAATGAAAGCAGTGCCTAAAAAGTGGCATAACAGAAATGAAATGTACTGAAATAAAAGTGTGTACAATGAAGCTAGAGCTCTGGGTCGTAGGAAAGCTGGTCCAAGTCCTCACTAGTAGGCTCGATCTCCTGAGTGTCCAAATCACCTGACAACATTCCAAACAAGAAAAAGAAGGAATGTCGTCAGCGAACAATCGCTACGTAAGTCTCAAAGATAAGGGAGAAATAGAATAGACAGAGAGAGGAAATAGCTTTTAAAGTTGTATTATATTGTTATAATGTTGTATTTAGTGTTAACGCTGTTGTTTGTAGCTTGGTACAGAAGAATTCCAGTGTATACGAGATGAGTCTCACTTGCCCCGGAGACTAAGGTATCAGGAACTCAAGGAACCGTTTATGCCATGGTACAACAGCAACGGAATATAGGTTAGGTGTCTTATGGTTGCAGTCTCGTGCCACTTCTAACACCTTCCGTACCAATCTTGTAAGTCCACGGTAGCGCCCCGGCCGTCTAACAGACGCCAAATGCGGAACAAAAACTTTTACAACTGGCGCTATCGCGTACTATAACCCGGATCTGCCATTAAAGCTAAACTAACAAACAACAAAGTGGGTAGAAATGTTATACCGAACGGTCCGAGTCCTTCGGTCTTCAACCATCATCCCACGCTTTGTTGCGGCTGCTCCGATCTCCTGAATCTCCAGTCTTCTCGTCCAGGTGGCACCACGTCGACGGATCTTTAAACGGGCTTCCTCCTTTGAACCGAGGCAACTCGATCATCAAGTTTGCTAAAAGAGATGACCAAGAATGATGTAGATAATGAGTAGAACACTTTGTCTCGTTACGTTCAAGGCAATGGACGAACGGTTAATGAAGTTGCCTTTTGGATCGGGTGAAATGAGAAATCTAGTTATCTAATTTCCATGAACCAAAACTTGTATCTTTTTTCAAATCAACAACCATACATCCTCACATGAGAAGGGCCGGCCACTTATAGAAAGAGGGAGGGTGAGTGTAGGAGAGGAGTGGTGACCATAATGATAAATGAAGGAGTGAGTCATATTAACACATCATGAAACCATTAAATACAAACATGAATCACTAACCTAGTCATTAACCTAGACACCATTCAATTAATGCAACAAATGAGTCACTAGCCACCTCATCATCCTAGTCATCATCTAGAAACTTCTAGAACCATGACTCACCCAAGAAAAGATAAATCCGTATTTAACCGAATGTTAAATACGGGTGATAGAAAACTGGAAACTGGCAACTTCCAAAAGTGATCCTGAAACGAATTTCAGGATAACCCCGTAACAGTATAAACATACCCGCATTTGTATTACGACCGAATACAAATGCAACTGAGACAAAGATATTATATCTACACAGTATAATACTCGGATCCGGCTTAAACCAAAGCCCACCAGTATTATCTGCCCGAAATATGACACGTGCGTAAACGCACGTGCATTTTCCGAACCTTGCCATAAAACCATACGACCTCTACAACGTTTCGCCCGAACTTGGGAAAGTGTCTGTGGGGGACTCTAATGACTCATCAACACACTGGCATTGGGTATAACCTCTAGCACGTCAGAGGTACAAGCTATACGTAACGGTTGCCTATGTATTGATTGGAATGGAAGCTGACGAGCGAACTCATACAGAAACCCTACTGAGCCTGACAGTGACAATATCCATACAGTCCGGTCCGTTCGTCTAAGAGTATCGCATATCGAGTCTAGGGGGTGGATAAAGTCAGACCCCTAATAACGCGATAATTCGTGTCGGTATGAAGCCCATCACCACCTGAGAAACTACTGATCCAAATCAGTAATTCTCCACTACCTCGGTCGAGGATTTCTAGTGATGGCCACCCGTGCACTGTGCGACATCAACCCCCAATACCGGGAGAGACAAATCCCCGACGATCCGCTCACTGCCTCCATGTGGCTCGGAACTGTACCAAAAAAATACCTGTTTGCACGTCTCCTTTGAGCGTGGTAGGGTAGAAATCAAAGCACAGTGGGAACTCACATGAGACAAATGACGATCTCAGGTCGACAAACTAACCTGTACACATGTCACCAGGGAACTGCTATCTGACGATATATATAATACCAACTAGCATGTTCCCGGCGAGTCCTGTCCGGTGTACTCATAATGCAATGAGCACCTGTATACATCTTAGGTGAACCAACTGACTCCAATGGCTTGTGAGACCGGCCATCGCCCCTCGTCGGGGTCTCAACTGTATACACTAGTCTACTCTGGAGTATCGATGCCCTGTCTCGAAACTCCCACGACTAAGGACACTTTAAGGATGCGCTTACAGACCCCAGCTCCCACGTATATGATCGCTATCATACTGCTGGCAGTCATGCAAGAATCCTATGGGCTCTATCAACATGCAATAGAGAACTAAAGTATGTAAACGATGATAAAGTCAAACCAGATAGCATACTATCATCTTGAGTAAGACTTTCATATCGGTATAGGTCCTCCCTCAATCATTGCAATCACGTACCTGCGATCCAATAATTGACTTAGAGAGCACTATATCCAACAATCTCCCACTTGCACTTAAGGCTATTATTGCGATGTCGCATACTCATAGCCTCACTGAGTAGATCCGCCCTGATGTTTCTTTCTATGTCTCTCTTAATCTCAAGTTCGCGGAGAAAGCCATCTCCTGAATCGAGTAATACCTGTCTTAGAATATGTCTGGATATCTGATGGGACCTAGTTCATAACTGAACTCCGAATCCAGACTTCTTAGACTGTATCGATAACTGAACCTAATCAGTATCCAGCACCATGCCTTTCACAGTATCCTCTTGGACCACCTGTCCATAATACTATCCCTCGTCAGAGAGAAAACTATAACTCTGACAATCACTCTGTCTTCCATGTCACCTTTGAAGCCTGGAATGATAACCGTCTCCCGAAGGAGGCAGCCGTCATCAAATCCATAGAACATGCACTTATGTTCAATAACTGCTTCCTTATGTTTCTTCGGGATTGGATTAATATATACTTATTGCATCTAGTGCAAAAACAACATTGGTGTGGTACTTGATATCTCACGATTGACTCAATTGCCTAAGCAAGTGATCTGCCAATCATGCACATCCCTCTTCCCTTTAGTCTGTAAGACACCTTTAGAGAGGGTGACTCCATCATCTGCAGGTACACCACCATGCCAGGAATCATCTATTCTAAAATACCATTAGAATACTGTCAAAGTACCCTAATTGGGAAACTACCCAAATCTAGATCTAAAACCATAAATCTAGAAACCAGAATGTCTGATATTATATCCATATCCTGTGTGAAGAAACAACTGTGTGACTACCACAGTATAACCGATTGTAGTATAGGAATTTTACTTCCTACTATATGTATGTCATCCAATTACCAGGACATCACACCCTACTACCTTCTCAACAGATCCATCCCCTATTCTGATGAAGTCAAAACCCATGACTGTCACATCAAAAATAGATGATCTATCTCCACTATATCTGCTTAAGCCTATAAATAGACATAAGCTACTTGTCCACTATGCTTCCGCTGCTCCCACTGACCACAACAACCCTCTGGCAGAATAATATAAACGTGTACTTCTAAAACTAGTTTAGAACGACGTTATACATATCCTCCTGCCGGGTCTCATAGTCTGGAACAACAGTAGTGTTAAGTCTGGGTAAACAAGAACCTCCCTGTCACCGTCCTTAAGGCTACCGGAGTACCTCTCGGGTGTCTGAGGTTACCCACCATATCTGCGGAGTGGCTAATGGAATGCCTAACCTGATTGAATATATAGGTCCTATTAAATTTTCCGTAATCGTTTGCGGTTCTGGAATCACTTCCAGTTCTACCATACTCCCACTACTGTTTTCTGAAAAATCCATTTTTACTAAAACTGTGGCGAGTCAAGAACAATATCACTATTGATCTTCCAGATGGTAGAAAATCAACCCTCGTCAAAGCCAGGGTCAACCCACAAACTGCCATTACAGAAACGTGCCTTGAGTTATCCAGTGCCTGGTTTTAAGCATAAGCTGGACAACTCCCCATACCTTAACATCGTTAAGATATGAATCATTCTATATCCAATATAGAAACTTTGGCATTTATTTAATTGGAACCAGATTCAAATCATGCAGCTGTCTCTAGTGCATATCAACTTAATGGAGAGAGGCTAAACAGCATTACTCAACTTAGGAATATATCCAATTATGAGTAACCTGAAAGAGAAACAAGTTTCTCAAAACTATTACTATCATCTGAATACCAATCACAAGAATCTACATCTTCGATCTCTTTGAAGAATCCCGATACTTGCGATACCTAGTTCTCTACTTTATTCTTATACCCAAAACTTCTCAAAACTTAGACATTATATTTCTATGAAACACTTGTCTAAAAACTAGAAAAGTCATAAGTAAACAGAACATAGTACGAGGACCAACCCCTTTGTCCTGACGAACACTGGACAACATACAATACTCTGTATAAGTCCGCTGATTTTAAATAACTCAAAACATGTGCATCATAGGTTGAAAACTGTATTTATGGTTAAGAACTACTCTATTGTTCAATGCTCCTTACCCAATCGTCAACTGATATAGGTAAATGTCACGGTCATAATTTCAAAAAGTTATATCGCACTTTATAAGAATAAACGTACAGATATATTATTTTGAAATTGGTGCACAACAACGGATACTCAAAACCAAATACATGCCGTCCGGCAAAAACCCAGGCGACTTCCTCAAATATCACCAATTACAACGAATTCCGATATAATGAGGATGATCACCTTATTCCCAATAACATACTCCCACTCATTATCTGTAAAACCATACAGATATGAGAATGAAACCTGGTAAATACATACTGTTGGGGTAAAAATTTACACCCCGGTTGACCGAGTCAAAGTCAAGATCAACCCCCAAGCTAGGTGGGCCGAAGCCCAGGTCAAGCGGGCCTATGCCCAAGTCGAGCCCGCGGCCAGCCTCCCCATGCCAACAACAAAATCATGTAATAAATAATTTTTATGTAATTTTTTATACATGAATGTATGCAAAATGGGCATAAAGCAAATATTTTGTAAGCCCATGGCTTATGTGCAAAAATGAAATGGCACATGAGTCATGAGATGGGCAAAATGCTATTTTTGCAAAGCCCAAGGGGCTATATGTAAATATGTAAGCCTATATAAGGCAACATGATGATAAATAAAAAATAACACTTTTCATTCCCCCAAAACTAGGGTTCTTTGTGCCTCCTGCTCCTTCTCCAAGGTTCTAAACCTTCTCATTTTTTTGAATTAAATCAAGAGTTTTACTCTTTCTTTTCCAAAACTAAGTAGTTTTCCACCACAAAACCCACAAAGGGGAACTCAGATCTTCCGTCAGATCTTAAAAAGGAGTGATTTTTAAAATCTCCTACTTCTTGATCTTCAAGATCTGGCCAAACAACAGGAGGAAGAAGAAGAACCCCCTTCATCAACTTCAAAACATCCTAGGAGTTTAACTCCATATATATAAAACAACAAATATTTCCTTTTTGAAGCATAGCTTCTGTTTCTTAGGCTAAAAGCCTCCTTTTCTCGCCGGCGCTCAAGCACAGAGCGCCCGCGTGCCGACACGTGGCGCGCGCAAGCGCAAGTCGCCCAGGTGCCGACACGTGGCGCGCTTGCGCTCAAGCGCAAGCGCTCGAGCGCAAGTCGCCCCGATGCCGACACGTGGAGCGCTTGCGCTCAAGCGCAAGCGCTCAGGCGCAAGTCGCCCCGGTGCCGACACGTGGCGCACTTGCGCTCAAGCGCAGAGCGCCCATGTGCCGACATGTGGCACTCTAGCGCCTGAGCGCACAGCACCTAGGCGCACAGCGCCCAAAGTGCTGCCCCCACGCATCCTTTGGATGCCTTTTCCCCCTCTTTCTTTTATATATATATATATACATATGTATATATGTATATATATACACATATGTATACATATTTATACACACACATACTCCGCGACACTGTCCCTGTTAGAAAAAACTCTGCGTAGCTCCCGATATATACAAACCCTCCTTTCAAAACACAACACACGTACACTGCACATTGAGTTCGCAATACCATTTTAACCCGTTAATCGGAGGTTCCCTCGCCCCAAAGGCGAGGGGTAATTAACGGCAGCTTAGTCCGCGGCTGCCGGAGATTTGGATCCCCACAATCAATAAACCCCGGCCTACCCTAGGCAGGGGGAATCTGTAGTATACGCCTGACAAGCGCGCGCGTATTCCCATCTCAATGGGGTGACGAAAAACACCCTACAGATTCTGGCACGCCCGGTGGGACTAATCTCTCCTCCCATATCTCAGGTTAAGCGTTCATGCGAACTCAATCAATATACATACCTGTATTTATACTAAAAATAATGCTTTTTCATGCAGATTTTCAAGCAATCACCTTCCGACGATGTCTTCGATGATGAACTCAGCACCCGTCTCCTACACGATGAGGATAGACTCTAGGACGGTCCTTCCGGCCAGTCTCGGGCGACAATGGGAGGAGCCGCTGCTACCATTCGGCTCTATTATGTTCATGCCAGTTGGCTCCATCCCAGCTCCTCAAGCCCCGGTGGCAGACAAACCGGTCTCGAAAGGCAGGAGACCAACTGCGGTGATCTCAAGGGCGCCCCAACCTAAACGCAAGTCGGTATCTGAACGACTTTCCTTGGCCCCAGCTGGGGGCAAGGCCATCAAAACCAACAAAGCTACAACGCGTCCCGAGCAAGCTCCAGCGGCGTCCCTGACAAATGCTCGATCGGGTGTCTTCTCTAAGCTCCCCGCCGATCAACTCGCAATGGCTTCCCGGGTAGCGGATGCCCGCCAAGCCTTCAAACTCGAGAAGCTGAGGGAGAAAAGGCTCAGATATAGAGCCAACAAAAGGGCTAGGGCTCCTGCCAGGCTGAACCTCATGAGGTTCGAAGAACAGGGTTACCCCACCGAAGATGAGGAAATGGCTGGGTATGTGGTCCACACTGTCTACACGGTGGGCACGCGCAGCAAGAGCAAGGACGGGGCTACCACATCTCAAACCCAATCTGGCTTGAATGTGGTGGCCGCTTCCCAAGAACAGCCGCCTCTGCTGGGTGATGAAAACCCTCTTGATGAGGACGATAGGCGGAAAGACCCTTCAGTCCATGAGGAGTCGGGCTCGGAAAGCGAAGAAGAGCCGACTTTCCGCCCCAGGACCGCGGAGCAAGAGCTGCTTCAAGAGCTCCGAAAGCAGCTCAGAAACAAAGATAAGGAGATGGACAAACTCTACTCCAAAATCGATGACTTGACGAATGTCGTGATGCAGCTCACGGCCCGACTTGCCTCTCAGCCGCCCAATCAAGCGGAGGGCTCTACTCGTGAACCGGGAAATGGTGTCCCAAAGCAGCCGACGCCTATTCCCTTAAATCCAAAAGTGTGCGAACTACATGAAAACCAGTCGCATCCTATCTCGGGAAATGTCTTGGCTACCGATGACAGTAGCCCGCTAACTCAAGATCAAATCATGGATTTGGTTGCCAGCAAAGTCAAAACATTGGTGGCCGAAGCCGAAGCGCAAAAAGATATCAGCAGTAGTGGGAGACCATATCCTGCTCAGTATGATCTGGTAGAATTTCCTAGCGGCTATGTCATCCCCAAATTCGGAAGACTCGATGGGACGGGAAATGCGAATCAGCATATCGCCCACTTCAAAGCCTCATGCGGGAATACTGGGGGCAATGATGCGCTTCTCCTCCGCCAATTCGTTAATAGCTTGACTGATGTTGCTTTCGACTGGTACGCGAGCATACCGGATGGCTCTGTCACAACTTTTGTCCAAATGGAGTCTCTGTTTCGGCAGAGGTTCATGAGCGTCAGCGATAAGATTACCATTGCCAAGCTCATAAGGACCAAGCCCAAGAGCGACAAAAGCAACACGGATTTTATAACCCGATGGCGCAATCTCTCCGTCAAATGCGAACCGCCGATAGAGCAGGACCAATCTGTCAGTCTCCTCGTCGGAAATCTCAACAATTGGACGGCCCCGTTTTTATGCACCGCGGGTCTCAAAACATTCCAAGAGCTGACCAGGAAAGTCCAGATGCTGGAGCGCTCAAAACAGGAGTCCTCCTCGGATTCTCAAAATAACAATAGGTCCTGGAGAAACCGGAAGGACGATAATCGCAAAGGCGGAAACTCCGATGATTCTGAATCTTTCAACACGTCGGCTAACCGAAATAAGCAAGGGATGAGCGGACCTAGTGCCAACCAGCCTCGGAAGCCAATGTTCGGAGAGGGAGGAGAATCTCCACTGAAAGAGAAGCTGGATAAGGTCTATTCCTTCAGAAGGGACAAAATCCGTAAAATATTCAAAGACGCCCTGAAGAACGGTCTACAACTGCCAGAGTCCAAAAGACCGCAGGAAGCGAATAGGACCGACGACCCCAAATACTGCCCCTATCACAGAGTGATAGGTCATGCCATTGAGGACTGCTTCGTCTTCAAAGATTGGGTCGAAAAGCAATACAAGGCAGGAGAGATAGAACTGTCCAAAGGCGTGTTAACAAATAGTCAAGCTGCGACCGCCAATTTCATACAAATGGAGACCGAAGTTCTTCGTGAAACCGATTCTCTCAGACATCTGCCTTTCTCTGAAAACAATCGACCACCACGTCATTAAACTGGGAACAGTCGACCTCTAGGTCGTTAAACTGGGAATGTAAAAAAAATGTGTGTATATAAAAAGAAAATGTGTAAATAAAAGAAAAATAAATAAAAGCCGAAATGATGGGGCAACTCGCAATAAAAACCAGCGAGTAAAAATGAAAATGAAAATAAAGCCGAAATGATGGGGCAACCGCGAATAAAAGTCGAAATGATAGGGCAATCGCGATTTTCGCGATAAGAAAAGCTGAAATGATAGAGCAATCGCGGTAAAACAAAAAAAACAGCGGCGAATGATGAGTCGCTCCTGGTACTATATTCCAGTGCAGCGATGCAGACGCCAAACAAAAATTCAAATTTCCAAAGTTCTCCCGGCCCTACGGTTAGTCCCCAAATGGACTACCGTATACAATCCACGGGCTTAAATAATTCTCATCACCCTCATGCCCCACCGTAATCACCAATTACGCGGCTGGTCTCCGCCTTTGGAATTATGCTCCATTGAGAAGACCCACTCATGCGTCCTCACGATACATGAGGAGAAAAACCTTTGTGGGATCCTTACGACTCATGAAGGAAAAACACACTTAGGAGTCCTCATGACCCCTAAGGAGAAAATACACCTACGGGATCCTTACGACCCGTAGGGAGAAAATGCTTTTATGGGACCCTCACGGCCCATAAAATTGAAAAGCCTTAGGCGATAGGGATCTAAACCTGTCTCCTGAGCCATCGCTCCCCAATCCCCAAGTGGCGAATGATGAGTCGCTCCTGGTACCATATTCCAGTGCAGCGATGCAGACGCCAACCAAATTCCAAATCCCATACCCCAACGGCGAATGATGAGTCGCTCCTGGTACCACATTCCAGTGCAGCGATGCAGACGCCAACAAAGTCCTGAAATTTTTCCGGCCCTACAGTCTGGATCATACATCCTGCAAAACCGTATACAATCCACGGGCGTAAAACAATCCCAATCTCTCCAAAAATAAATAAATAATAATAATAAAATAAAATAAAAAGGTGTGTCCACAAGCAAGATGGGCACGGATGAAAACCCGAAAGGGCTCCGTGAGTAAAAACAGCAGGACTGCCGGCGAGTTTCTGAAAACCCGAAAGGGCGCAAACTCGTGAGAAAGAGATGAAATGCACTCACAAAGTCCTCTCGACTTTGTGAGAAGAAAATTCCCGCGTGAGATCCTTACGACTCACAAAGGAGCAACACACTTGGGAGTCCCCACGACTCCCAAGGAGAAAATACACTTACGGGATCCTTACGACCCGTAAGGAGAAAATGCTTTGTGAGACCCTTACGGCTCACAAAATTGAAAAGTCTTAGGTGATAGGGATCTAAACCTGTCTCCTAAGCCATCGTTTCCTAATAAGAAAATGCAAATGATGATTCTCTCCTGGTACCATATTCCAGTGTAGCGATGCTGATGCCAAACAAAAAAAAAACAACACATTCCCAAATCCTGTCATGACAAATGATGATTCGCTCCTGGTACCATATTCCAGTGTAGCGATGCTGATGTCAACCCAAATCAAATCAAACCAACAACCTCTACGGCGGAATCATGTTTCGTCCCAGAATTTACCCCGTGTCGAAATCATGCTTCGCCTCGGAATATCTACCTTCCCTGCCGGAATTATGCTCCGTCTCGGAATCAAGTCAACCAGCAAGCTCTGCGTCGGAATTATGTTTCGTCTCAGAATGCACCCCGTGTCGAAATGATGCTTCTCCTCGGTGTACCTGCCTTCCCAGTCGAAATTATGTTTCGCCTCAGGATCAAGTCAACCAACAAGCTCTGTGTCGGAATCATGCTCCGTCTCAGAATGTACCCCGTGTCGAAATCATGCTTCGCCTCGGAGTATATGCCTTCCCCGTCGGAATTATGCTTCGCCTGGGAATCAACCTTTGCATCGAAATTATGCTTCGGTCAGAATATCTGCCGCCCTTCGGAATGATGCTCCGATCCCCTGGAATCATGCTCTGCTCATCGGAATGATGCTACGATACTTGGAATTATGCTCCGCAAATTGGAACGATGCTCCGCTCATCGGAATGATGCTCCGATCCTTGGAATTATGCTCCGCTCTTCGGAAAGATGCTCCGAACTCTGGAATCATGCTCCGCTCTTCGGAAAGATGCTCCGAACTTCGGAATGATGCTCTGATCCCCTGGAATCATGCTCCGCTCATCGGAATGATGCTCCGATACTTGGAATTATGCTCCGCAAATTGGAATGATGCTCCGCTCATCGGAATGATGCTCCGATCCTTGGAATTATGCTCCGCACTTCGGAAAGATGCTCCGAACTCTGGAATCATGCTCCGCTCTTCGGAAAGATGCTCCGAACTCTGGAATCATGCTCCGCTCTTCGGAAAGATGCTCCGAACTTCGGAATGATGCTCCGATCCCCTGGAATGATGCTCCGCTCATCGGAATGATGCTCCGATACTTGGAATCATGCTTCGCTTATCGGAATGATGCTCCGATACTTGGAATTATGCTCCGCAAATTGGAACGATGCTCCGCTCATCGGAATGATGCTCCGATCCTTGGAATTATGCTCCGCTCTTCAGAAAGATGCTCCGAACTCTGGAATCATGCTCCGCTCTTTGGAAAGATGCTCCGAACTTCGGAATGATGCTCCGATCCCCTGGAATCATGCTCCGCTCATCGGAATGATGCTCCGATACTTGGAATTATGCTCCGCAAATTGGAATGATGCTCCGCTCATCAGAATGATGCTCCGATACTTGGAATTATGCTCCGCAAATTGGAATGATGCTCCGCTCATCGGAATGATGCTCCGATCCTTGGAATTGTGCTCCGCTCTTCGGAAAGATGCTCCGAACTCTGGAATCATGCTTCGCTCTTCGGAAAGATGCTCCGAATTCCGGGATGATGCTCCGCCCCTGGAATGATGTTCTACCTCGAAGTCCAACTTCAAGATCCATCAATTTCATGCACACGACTCAAATGTGCGGTGTGCATTTATTGATAGGGGCACTTTGTTGGGGTAAAAATTTACACCCCGGTTGACCGAGTCAAAGTCAAGATCAACCCCCAAACTAGGTGGGCCGAAGCCCAGGTCAAGCGGGCCCATGCCCAAGTCGATCCCGCGGCCAGCCTCCCCATGCCAACAACAAAATCATGTAATAAATAATTTTTATGTAATTTTTTATATATGAATGTATGCAAAATGGGCATAAAGCAAATATTTTGTAAGCCCATGGCTTATGTGCAAAAATGAAATGGCACATGAGCCATGGGATGGGCACAATGCTATTTTTGCAAAGCCCAAGGGGCTATATGTAAATATGTAAGCCTGTATAAGGCAACATGATGATAAATAAAAAATAACACTTTTCATTCCCCCAAAACTAGGGTTCTTTATGCCTCCTTCTCCTTCTCCAAGGTTCTAAACCTTCTCATTTCTTTGAATTAAATCAAGAGTTTTACTCTTTCTTTTCCAAAACTAAGTAGTTTTCCACCACAAAACCCACAAAGGGGAACTCAGATCTTCCGTCAGATCTTAAAAAGGAGTGATTTTTAAAATCTCCTACTTCTTGATCTTCAAGATCCGGCCAAACAACAGGAGGAAGAAGAAGAAGCCCCTTCATCATCTTCAAAACATCCTAGGAGTTTAACTCCATATATATAAAACAACAAATATTTCCTTTTTGAAGCATAGCTTCTGTTTCTTAGGCTAAAAGCCTCCTTTTCTCGCCGGCGCTCAAGCGCAGAGCGCCCGCGTGCCGACACGTGGCGCGCTTGCGCTCATGCGCAAGCGCTCAAGCGCAAGTCGCCCCGGTGCCGACACGTGGCGCGCTTGCGCTCAAGCGCAAGCGCTCGAGCCCAAGTCGTCCCGGTGCCGACACGTGGAGCGCTTGCGCTCCAGCGCAAGCGCTCGAGCGCAAGTCTCCCCCGTGCCGACACGTGGCGCGCTTGCGCTCTAGCGCAAGCGCTCGAGCGCAAGTCGCCCAGGTGCCGACACGTGACGTGCTTGCGCTCGAGCGCAAGTCGCCCCCGTACCGACACGTGGCGCGCTTGCGCTCAAGCGCAGAGCGCCCATGTGCCAACACGTGGCACTCTAGCGCCTGAGCGCACAGCACCTAGGCGCACAGCGCCCAAAGTGCTGCCCCCACGCATCCTTTGGATGCCTTTTCCCCCTCTTTCTTTTATATATATATATATATACATATATACATATATATATTTATACACATATACATATATATATTTATACACACATATGTATACATATTTATACACACACATACTCCGCGACCCCCGTAAAAACTCTGCGTGGCTCCCGATATATCCAAACCCCCCTTTCAAAACACAACACACGTACACTGCACATTGAGTTCGCATGACCATTTTAACCCGTTAATTGGAGGTTCCCTCGCCCTAAAGGCGAGGGGTAATTAACGGCAGCTTAGTCCGCGGCTGCCGGAGATTTGGATCCCCACAATCAATAAACCCTGGCCTACCCTAGGCAGGGAGAATCTGTAGTATACGCCTGACAAGCGCGCGCGTATTCCCATCTCAATGGGGTGAGTACCCTGAAGTAAGTATGTAATCGGGAAATCAGTTTTCTTTTAATAATGCACTGAAACATGAAAATGTTTCGTAGGGGTATCCTGGTATTCCTAGTAATGCCTCTTCCATAATCCAATTCATGACTTTAACCGTATATTTTAATGCCATCTCTCCAAATCCCTTTATTTGTCTTTATTCATTACCTTTCGTACACCATCGTTAGGCTAAATGGTTTTCTTCCTTCCCTACCGTTCGGCACCAGCCTATGGTTTGGAAGAAGACTATCCAGTAAGCATAATAGGTGTACCCTCCTTAACCAAGGAGTACTCACAACTTGAGAGAAGGTGATGATAAAAGACAACTGAATAATACCTTATTCTATTTCTCCCGAACTGGGGAAAAAGCAAAGGTGAAAATAGGAGTGGCGATGAAGTACGCAGTTTGATCGTGAATGATAACAATCGCAATTTACTTTGCCCTCTTTCTAATCCCTTTATTTTTTCTTTAATTATTACCTTCTGTACACCCTACTTAGGCTAATTGGTTTTCTTCATTCCCTACCTTTCGGCACCTGCCTATGGTTTGGAATAAGACTATCCAATAAGCGTAATAGGTGTACTCTCCTAAACTAAGGAGCCCTCGCAACCTGAGAGAAGGTGATGATAAAAGACAATTGAATAAACAAATTCTATTTCTCCTGAACCTGGATCCATCCTCGAAGAAGTCCCTCCGAGTTCGTATATAACCATACGATGGATCTATCCAATGGAAGTGGATGTCCGTAGTAATACGGGGTGTTCTGAGAAATACAAAGGATAAAAGAAGGAGCGGCAATGACTTATGCAACTTGGACAATCCAAAAGCCAGTATTTTAATAAGGTTCGGTCAATTTGGTCACTGAGTCATAGTCTAGGGTCGGTTAAAGGTTGCTGCCAAAGAGATAGAGAGAAAAGAATCACTCTGCGTGCACTCTAACCTAGATCAGAATGGTTATCACTTTATCTAATCAGGTAACCTCCCACTGTAATCTCAAATTCTCCTCCAAACCTGAAAGAAGAATTAGTCAGGATCACCCGAAGAGTAAACCAACTCATCAGTGAGAATCGGGATCCAACTATCATCGCATGATAACTCGATGGAAGCCACTCAAGTTATCACACTCCAGAAGGTATGCACATGCCTGGCAAGTTTCCTGTAGGTTTGAAACTCCCGATATATATTTTTGACCCATGCTCTTATGACTTTGACTAAGGGCCAAAAATCTCATAAGTCACATGTCAAGTTCTATCCATCATTATCCAGGTTAATTTAAACCCACCCGTACATACTCTTGACTAAGGGCCAAAAACAGTAATACGACTGTCCCAAACCAAAGCATCTATCTATGCAACATGTGAACACCCCAGCAGCTACCAATCACTATGTCTTGACTAAGGGCCAAGTATACATAGCTTGAATACTACTGAATATCCAAAAGAAATGACAGAGGGCTACAGCTGGTTTTTGGCGAAAAACCTTTAACGTAATGAACTTGATATCGCTGAAGGAATCTGATAGCTTTTATAAAAATATAGTGATGAAAACCTTTTGCTAAAAGGGTCACTCCCGGTGAAGGGATCTCGGCTCTTTCCTCGTGGAATGAGGTGCAGGATATTCTAACTGAATACCGCTATGCAAAGCAACTTATAATCGACTATAGTGAAGTTATTACCCTGACGTAAATTCTACCCAAGCGGTCACTCCCGGTGAAGGGATATCTGCCCTTGCCTCGTCGAATGAGGTGCAGGATATTCCAACCGAATATCACTATGCATAACAAAAGGAAACATCTTTGTAATAATACCTTTTAAAACTGTTCCAACAACATCAAATATAGGATTGTTTTATCCTTGCATTGATAAAAATCAATGTAGTCCCATCAATCAATCACACCAGAAAAGCACGAAAATATAATGTATGTATATGCCATCCGCATTCGCCACTGGGTCCCGTCATCACCCGTTATGTTACTTAACTAACGACAGGGCGGGGACTGGACTAGCGCGGGTGCAAAACATATACAACATCTAATAGTATATATACCAATATACAATAATCGCTCCAGGCATGATAATATGCAACATTACAGAAAAGTAATAAGCATCACAGAACAATACAGATAATCTGGGATCCCCAGGTTTCACAGGGCCGCTACTGAAACCCGACGTTCCCCTGGTCGTGTGGATAGCCTGTTGATTATTCCAAAAACTTGTATTTACCGCAATCAGAAACGGCGTCGCTTCGCAGCTAGCCGGTGAGTACGGGTCGATCCACAGAGACGGGTAAATTCCTTATATGTGTTTTAACGAGTTGATTCTATTTGTAGTTTTGATTGGTTTATAAAAATCTATAAAAACTAGATCTAATTAATCTAATTAAAAGTCTTGCTAGGGTTAGGCTTAGGGGAAGTTTTGGAGATTAATTTTTTTCCTCACCGCTTTCAATACCTTCTTTTTTTAGATCTATTAGGTGTTAAGTTAATTATCAATAAAGTGGATACAAATCTTTTGGGAAGATGTTTCTTCCTCTAGATTTGTACCCTTCCTTTGTTGATAATTATCCTAACCCTCACGAAAAACGCGCGCAACCGGCCCTTTATACTACGGTTCATCGTTACCTCGAAGGGTAGGATGCCGCAGGGAGCGGTTGTGCTCGTATGCGTGAAGTTCTAATACATTAGGTTAAAGTGGCATTGAAAGGGGTGAGAGATCTCATCTCTCAACCCTTTTCTTAAGGCTAACCCTAACAAGCGAGGAGACTACTCGCTCATTAGGGGATGAGAAGACATTATAATTAAAAGAAACATAAATAAAAGACCTACTAGATTGACGGCTCCCTCCAAACAAGAAGAACAGATCTGAATTTTGATCTCAGAAATTCTGAATTTTATTGATTGAAAAGAGGCATACAATTTTTAGATCTAAGATTACAATTTATAGGAAAATAGGAAACCTAGGGTTACAGACTCTCGCACATGCGCAATTACAGATTTGCCCACGAAAAATCCCAACACCCGCACCAACGCAACAGCACAAAATCTTTGCGCCGACACGGGCTTTATACGGCCGCGGATCCGCGGCAATTGATGGCTTGGGCCGCGGATCCGCGGCCCATTGGTGGTATTAGGCTTCTAAACTTCTGGGCTTTCCTCAAGGGTTCTTGGGCTCTCTCTTTTTACACTTCTTTCTCTGTTTGGACTTCTGTATCTTCTCCAGATCTCCAGTGAAGACTTGTAAGGATCTTTTGAACCATTTCACTCGACTTTTTGGACCTTGCACTGTTCTTCGACTAGGCTTGACTAGGATCCGTCTACTTGTTGGTCAAAAGTCCCTTTTTCTGTTGTTTTGTGTCTTTTTTACTGTATTTGCTCCAGAAACCTGTATCCTGTAATATGCAACAAACGTGCGTCAAGAGTATCTGTTTATTTATAAAAAGGATAAGAATAGGGGAATGAAAAATGCAATATTATGGTCTGAACACCTGTGCAATGAAACCTAGACCCCTATGGGTGTGGCAAGTTACCCGCCAAAACCTAAAGCGAGGCAGCCCCTTACAGCAAAATGAATGGACCACCCGGCACTTCACGGAATCCGGTAACTTGAGCAGCCCTCCTTGGGTCAACCTGTACCCCCTACGAGTGCGGCGAATAGTCTGCCAATTCTAGAGTGAGGCCCCTCTGCCTCTCAAAGCCATGAGATACAGACCCGTTGCCCTCCAGAACCCGGCTATCCGTGCACTCCTTCGCAGGATAAACCCAGTACAGAAATAAAAATATGTACAACGGGTACATCGACCTCAGCCCGGTCGTGCCCCAAAAAGAATATTATACAAACAGGCAGTGACGGCAGTTCACATGTTGGACGCTCGCCCCGAAATATCAAATGTACAAATAAATCTAAACTGCACTACCATTGCACACTGCTATCCATCACGACAGATCCGCAACATCACAGCATAACACAGAACATCAACGCGAATGTCACGTTCGCAAATCCGTCTAAAAGGACTATGGCAATTAGACGCAATTTACCGCTCAAATGGCATTTCCGGTCGGAGATATAATGTAAATACTGCATACTAACAAGTTTAAAATTTCGATCGACAAAACTTCCCGAAGTGGGCCCCACGTACATCTGCTGTACAGTAATAAAATCTGGGCCCAAAAGAACAGTACCAGAAACCATAATTTCCCAAGTAGAAACTACAGATGAAAAACGGTCAACTGAATCACCAAGACGGCCGCGGTTCCGCGGTCAAAGCAGGCTTTGGCCACGGTTCCGCGGTCAAAGCAGGCTTTGACCGCGTTTCCGCGGTCGTATGGTCGATTCACTTGATCGTTTTTCTCCAGTTTTCTTTTAAAAGCCTGCTTAATTTTCTGGTATACTCAAAATGATTTTTAGACCAATTTTAAAATCGACAGAAACTTTAGACTTGGAAATTACGATTTTGAAAATTTTGTTCGATCGATATTTTAAACGCGTTAGCACAAGTTAGTAAAGCTTAATGGTGAGGCTCTGATACCACTGTAAGTCCACGATAGCGCCCCGGCCGTCTAACATACGCCAAATGCGGAACAAAAACTTTTACAACTGGCGCTATCGCGTACTATAACCCGGATCTGCCATTAAAACTAAACTAACAAACAACAAAGTGGGTAGAAATGTTATACCGAACGGTCCGAGTCCTTTGGTCTTCAACCATCATCCCACGCTTTGTTGCGGCTGCTCCGATCTCCTGAATCTTCAGTCTTCTCGTCCAGGTGGCACCACGTCGACGGATCTTTAAACGGGCTCCCGCCTCTGAACCGAGGCAACTCGATCATCAAGTTTGCTAAAAGAGATGACCAAGAATGATGTAGAGAATGAGTAGAACACTTTGTCTCGTTACGTCCAAGGCTATGGACGAACGGTTAATGAAGTTGCCTTTTGGATCGGGTGAAATGAGAAATCTAGTTATCTAATTTCCATGAACCAAAACTTGTATCTTTTTTCAAATAAACAACCATACATCCTCACATGAGAGGGGCCGGCCACTTATAGGAAGAGGGAGGGTGAGTGTAGGAGAAGAGTGGTGACCATAATGATAAATGAAGGAGTGAGTCATATTAACACATCATGAAACCATTAAATGCAAACATGAATCACTAACCTAGTCATTAACCTAGTCACCATTCAATTAATGCAACAAATGAGTCACTAGCCACCTCATCATCCTAGTCATCATCTAGAAACTTCTAGAACCATGA
Organism: Agapanthus africanus; assembly: GCA_030015575.1. Lineage (NCBI taxonomy): Eukaryota > Viridiplantae > Streptophyta > Magnoliopsida > Asparagales > Amaryllidaceae > Agapanthus > Agapanthus africanus. The sequence continues at coordinate 999,775,027 of CM057337.1, forward strand.
CTCACCCAAGAAAAGATAAATCCGTATTTAACCGAATGTTAAATACGGGTGATAGAAAACTGGAAACTGGCAACTTCCAAAAGTGATCCTGAAACGAATTTCAGGATAACCCCGTAACAGTATAAACATACCCGCATTTATATTACGACCAAATACAAATGCAACTGAGACAAAGATATTATATCTACACAGTATAATAATCGGATCCGGCTTAAACCAAAGCCCACCAGTATTATCTGCCCGAAATATGACACGTGCGTAAACGCACGTGCATTTTCCGAACCTTGCCATAAAACCATACGGCCTCTACAACGTTTCGCCCGAACTTGGGAAAGTGTCTGTGGGGGACTCTAATGACTCATCAACACACTGGCACTGGGTATAACCTCTAGCACGTCAGAGGTACAAGCTGTACGTAACGGTTGCTTTTGTATTGATTGGAATGGAAGCTGACGAGCGAACTCATCCAGAAACCCTACTGAGCCCGACAGTGACAATATCCGTATAGTCCGGTCCGTTCGTCTAAGAGTATCGCATATCGAGTCTAGGGGGTGGATAAAGTCAGACCCCTAATAACGCGATAATTCGTGTCAGTATGAAGCCCATCACCACCTGAGAAACTACTGATCCAAATCAGTAATTCTCCACTACCTCGGCCGAGGATTTCTAGTGATGGCCACCCGTGCACTGTGCGACATCAACCCCCAATACCGGGAGAGACAAATCCCCGACGATCCGCTCACTGCCTCCATGTGGCTCGGGACTGTACCCAAAAAATACCTGTTTGCACGTCTCCTGTGAGCGTGGTAGGGTAGAAATCAAAGCACAGTGGGAACTCACACGAGACAAATGACGATCTCAGGTCGACAAACTAACCTGTACACATGTCACCAGGGAACTGCTATCTGACGATATATATAATACCAACTAGTATGTTCTCGGCGAGTCCTGTCCGGTGTACTCATAATGCAATGAGCACCTGTATACATCTTAGGTGAACCAACTGACACCAATGGCTTGTGAGACCGGCCATCGCCCCTCGCCGGGGTCTCGACTGTATACAATAGTCTACTCTGGAGTATCGATGCCCTGTCTCAAAATTCCCACGACTAGGGACACTTTAAGGATGTGCTTATAGACCCCAGCTCCCACGTATATGATCGTCATCATACTGCTGGCAGTCAAGCAAGAATCCTATGGGCTCTATCAACATGCAATAAAGAACTAAAGCATGTAAACGATGATAAAGTCAAACCAGATAGCATACTATCATCTCGAGTAAGACTTTCATATCAGTATAGGTCCTCCCTCAATCATTGCAATCATGTACCTGCGATCCAATAATTGACTTAGAGGGCACTATATCCAACAAATCTGCCCCTTATACCCTGCGATATCTTGATTGTATTGTTTGTATTGTATCTTGTATTGTCTTGTAATATAGATTGTATAATTGGATGACTTACCGAAACCATGATATCAGTAAATGGATGTAACTGGAGAATTATGGATGTAACTGGAGAATCATGTAAATTGAAGTATATCCATGGTTCGGTTCGGTCAATATAGATTGAATAGTTTGATCTGATTGATTATATGGATTCATGGATTCATATTGAATTGTAATATTGTAGATTGTACTTGAATCATATTCAAGTCAGATTATTAAGAAGAGACTTTGTCTGAGTCAGAACAATTAGAAATGAAATTGAAGTCCTGATTGTTTTGATATTATCGGTAACCGCTGCACATGGGCGGCAAGATTTGTGTCTTTTTCAAAAACGATTACCATGTTGATAACACCGTTGTTAAGTTTTCTACCTTAAATAGGCAAGCACCCACTTCTCCGGCTCCCTGAGGCTCAAGAGATTGGTCCTGCTTAAACCTATATTTATTAGGGTCCTTATTGTAATTTATAAAATTTGAGGGGGTTTTATATAAAAATAATTTTGTATAATTTTCAAAATACACCCCAAGTATTTAATTATCGTCTTTAGAGTTTTCATAGATGTATATTTTATATTTGTGATATTTCTAGTGAAAATAACCTATTTTTCATAATACATGGTGTTTGATTGTAACATTGAACTTGTATGGAATTCATGGTATTTTAATGTAAAGTGATTCTTGTGATTTTAGGAAAAAGTTGGAATATTCATATTATCATAAAATAGATATTTTAATGATACATATTTACATATTTATATAAAAATAATTTTAATATATATTATATTTCTAGAAATCTCATTTTCTTAAGATATTTGTATTTTAAATCTTTCGAGACCGAATGCTCCTTGCGGAGGTCTGCATCTCGCACTACTAAGCCCATGGATGTGCGATAATCCGCACCATGCTAGTCGGGTTCCCCAAAATGAGTTGTAGCGGCGCTTTGCAAAGATTTATAAAAAATACGAATTTTTATAGAAAACGGTTTTAATAATTAGTGGTATTTATATGTAAAGTTTCGTTTTCCCGTATTCTATATTCCCAAAAGATATTGTGCTATGTTGCATATGAGTGTGTGAGGAGGTAGGTCATTACCTCGTGATCTACTTAAAGGTATAGCAAGTTGTGATGTTTTAAATGTCGAAATTAAACTACATGGTATTTTAGTGAAAAAGTACGATAACAATAGAAATCCTTTTGATATGGAACTTGTTCAATATGACTTATTAATATTTAATAGTCAATATGTAAGGGTTTAGTATGATTGTATTTAAGAAAAAGTGAGATTTTTAGGAAGAACCGAATCGGATATCGGATTAACTCCGATTCCGTCGGGTTTTATTAACAGAACTTTTAAGACTAGAGAATAAAAGAAGGAGGTGGGACTTATGGGTTTAGATTCAAGAGAAGAGGAAGAGGACTCGTTAGGAGGTGCCGGTGCGTCGTTTCATCGCCGGGAGCTCCTAGGGTCGTCGTCGGAAGATCGCCGGAGTTTTGCCCTTCGCTAACTCCACTTGTACATAAAAGTTCTAAGGATTTTCTTGAGAGTTTTGAATAGAAATTTGGAGTGAGGAGGGTGTGTTAGGGGTGGTATTTATAAGGTAAGGCTAAGGTTAGGGTAGGTGAAAGGGTGAATTGAAAATGTAATAAAATTGTATTAAAAATATGGTTTAATGGGATTTTAAAGAGCTCCGTTAAATTGCAAGAAATTTAAAGTGTATAGGCGTTATTAGAATACAAAAAGGCAGAACTTTCATGAAGGCAACTAGGAGATCCGACCGAATCCGGCCGGCGGCACCGGGCCGAGTCGGCCGAGTCCGGCTGGCGGCGGCGGGCCGAGTTGGCCGAGTCGTCGGCCCGAGTCGGCCGAGTCGGGCCAGGGCTCACCGCCACGTGTCTCTCGTCGCTTGGTGTAGCCCCTGGGTCAGTTTGTTTTACATGTGTAGTGGGGTTTTTACGAGTTATGCACGTGTAGGCTCTTAGGCTTCTAAAAATTTAAAAGAAAACAATATTAAAAATAATATAGGTGATGGGATTTGAACTCTGGTGCTTTGGTTCAGCAGTGCAAGGTCTTACCAATGAGCTACAAGCTCCTTCTTTCTATTAAAAATCAAAACAAACTTTTATCTTGTGCTCAGGAAAAAATACCCCTTTCTGTATTTTTTGAAAAAATTGTACAGAAAATTTAGGATTGTTACATATCGATGGCTGACGAAGTAAAGATGGCCCACATGGAGGTGGTGCAGGAAGAGCTAACCGAGTAGGTGGAGCTTGGATAGCTGGTCTAGCTGCGGGAATTGAGCCAGTTCGGTTGTGTGGGCAAGTTCCTATAGTGTGTGAGTATGATCCACATATCAGACAAAGACCATTCGCTCGACGGCAATCTTTGACTTAGTGTGCTGTTCTCTTACAATAAATACAGAAATTGGGTTCAGTCTCGGAAAATGATCCTCCTGGCCTCATAGCTGGTGCTGGGAGAGTTGGCCTAGAAGAGGCTCCTCCAGTAATCTGGTGGGCGGGACGTTTCATACCGACCAACTGTGGCCTTCCCTTCTTCTTAATGACAGCTTCATAACGACGGGCTGACTTCAAAGCTGCTTCATGTGTCAGGTATTCTCCCGTTGCTAGGGCAGCCTGGATCTCCGGGTCTAATCCATGCTGGAAGCGCCTGGCTCAGATTTTTGCAGTAGGAATTAGATGAGCGACGAATCTGCTGAGCATGGTGAATTCAGCATCGTACTTGTCCACTGACTTATCCCATATGGATCCTTGTTGCAGGTGGATGAATTTCTGTTCCATCTCGAAGTGCGCGGTTTCTGGAAAATACTTGGCATCAAAGAAATCACGAAAAGGCTTCCACTCGATTGGCTGCTCAAGATGGCTCTCCTCAGCCTTCCACCAGATTCCGGCATTGTCACTAAGCTGGAGTTTTGCTATTCTGACCCAAGCCACTTCTGAAATTTAAGCTGCGGCTACGTCATCTTCAATGCTCTATGCCCATTCCTCGGACTCAAGGGGTTTCTCCTTCCCTGAGAAGTTCGTCGGATGTAACGCTCGAAATTATTTCACTCTCGGTGCTTCTGCTTCAGAGCGGATGAAACTCTGTTGAAGGAGAACAGTCTGCTCCTGCAAAATCGTACTTTAAGCCTGCTGACCTTCAAGTAAGCTTTTTATAGCCTCCAGAAGTATCGTCTGTTCTGTGAGTGGAGCGGTTACAGTAGGTGGAGATGGTAGAACGGTAAGGATAGGTGGCGGTGGTGTACTTCCATCGTTGGTGCTAGGGTTGCTGGGAGAATCCATCACCTTAGATAGAGAAGAAAGATTATGATAGATTCAACGGAAATTGAATTGCAAGGAATGTAAAGTTATTGAATCTCGTATTTCTTGTTATATATTACTTATGATTTCATGCAGAACAGGCCTGCATAGGCTGCCAACAAAACCTGTCACGCTCCGCTTCACAATAGACAGAAACGGTGACGTGGTAAGCCCGCGACGTATTTATTTCGAGAAGGTCATTTTCCGGAATAAATACGCTAAACGTAAAAGAAGCAATATAAAAATGACAAGATAATTAACATAAGATTTATAATTCAACAATTTTATTTAAATTCAACTTGATTCATTTACAATACATGATGTCAACTGAAAGAAAATACAAGAAAAGAAATTCCAAAACAGGTGGCCTATATAAACTGAGAAGAAGCTAACTGGTCTAGGCCTGGGTCGCGATTTGATTATGCTCCTCCTCTGAGATGTCTACCTTCTCAATCTCCACAGTATCTGACGAACATTCCAAGAAAAACAAAGGTGGGTGGAATACCCATCAGCGAACTTTCGCTCGTTAAGTCTCCAAGATATGAAGTGAAATATAAAGTGTAATGATAAAGAAAGTGTATGAACAATTGATTATGAGGTATGATGTCTCAGCATGTCATTTTATGTAAACACGGCAATTTTATTTAGCATGCAGTTCTATCGTAATATATGTGAAACAATATGGTAATATATATGACAAATAGATAAACATGACAGTATAGCATGAGCCTGGAAACAATTATAACATGGCCGTGTAGTGTAGGTTTGGTAAACATGCAGTGAATGTAAGTGTCTTAACATGTCTCTACTTGGGTACAATAATTTAACGTAAGTTCAAGGGTGAATGTCAACCAATCTCAAGAGTGTTCTCGAACCCAATAGGTTGTAATCCAGGGGTAAGCAACCATGGGCCCAAATCAAGTGTTAATAACGGGACTTCAATCTAGTGTTAATATATTCCAAACTCAACAGGCTGTAATCCAGGAGTAAGGAAATACGGGCCCTCATAATAGCTTACTTGTATTAGTAGACATCGATTCATGATCTAATGGGACTCCTGAGATTTCGTTGGATTCAAGTATGAACTATCCCAACACCCCGTATATGCTAAGTTACTGCTAAAATTACCAGCGTTGCTCGAATCCATGAATACATCGAGTTGCAAGATTGAGTTCATATCTATATCAAGTATTCATGTCAAGTATTCAAATATTCATGTCAAGTTGTATTCATGGTTCGAGTCAAGTCATAGTGTTCAAATATTCATGTTTTTTCTTTAGTCAAGTTCAAGTGTTCTGATTCATGATCAATGGTCAAGTATACCATTTTCAAATATTCATGTTAAGTTTTCTACCTTAAATAGGCAAGCACTCACTTTCTCCGGCTTCCGGGGGCTCAAGAGAATTGATCCCACTTAAACCTATAATTATTAAAGTCCTTAAATATTGTTTTATATAACTCGAGGGGTTTTTATGAAAAATATTTTTAATATAGTTTCAAAATAATCTCAAGAATTTATTTATATTATTTAGGGTTTCTATGGATGTGAATTTTAAGGATTTGAGATATTTTAGGGATAATTACATAGCTCGGAAAGTTCATGGTATTTTATTGTAAAACTTGTCTTTTATTAGTATCTTGATGGTATTTTGATGAAACTTGTAATTCTTTCATTTAAAAAATTATAAGTTTATTATATTTTTAAAATAAATAGATTTTGTAATATTTATATAATTATTAAAAATTAACTTTATTTTTAACTAGAAAATTGCGTTTTTCTTAAAAACTGTATTAAAAACCTTTCAAGATCGAATGCACCGTGAGGAAGTCTGCATCTCGCTCTACTAGCCTAAGGATGTGCGATAATTCGCACCATCCAATTGCGGGTCCCCTAAAGAGGGTTGTAGAGGCATATTTGCAAAGGAATTTAAAATACAATTCATAAGGAAACCGTTTTTTTATAGTAAATGGTATTTTCTAGTAATATGGTATTCGTAACAAAAAATTCATACAAGAATTTATCGTGCAATGGAACCATGTGTGTATGCGAGGGGTAGGTCATTACCCCGTGAAGCTTTTTAAAGGTATGTTTTAACAAAATACGAAAATAGGTGTTATCTAAAGTTAATGATATTTTAATATAAAAGTTAAGTTAAAGTAATTTTGCATGATACTTTTGATTAAAAGTTCGTTCTAAGTATTGGTTTTATGGTTACAAGTATTGGGTAAGAATATGGATGAACAATATTTAAGAAAAAATGGAATTTCTAGAGTTTAGAAGAAGTTGTCGGTATTAACTGTACTTACCGACATATATTTTGAAATAAGATTTTCAAGAAAGAAGAAGAGAGATTGAGAGGGACTTACGATCTAGGAGGCTTAAAGAAAGATGTAGGAAGAGAGGGTTGTCGTCGTGGCGTCGTGGGGTCGCCGGAATTTGCTTTGATCCTCACCGGAAGTTGATCGCTTGCTAACTCCTCTTCTACTCCACTTGTACTTAAGAAATTTTGATAGTTTTGGCTAGAATTTTCAAAATGATGAAGGGCTAGGGCATGGAGTAGTATTTATAGTGTAGAATTAGGGTTTTGTAATTAAAATGCATTAAAATGATGATAAATGGGGAATTGAAGGGTCTCTGTTTGATTGCAGAGCAATCAAACAGTGCAGGGGAGTTAGGGGTAGGGGAAGGGTTTTGTGTGCAAAGCACGGGGCACTTTAGCCTCTGTCCACCCGTCGGTACCGGCCTATAGGAGGTTTCCGCTGGCCGATCAATGGAGATAGGCCGTTGGATTGATGCCACGTGTTCAGGTCTGTATTTAAATCCTTGTTCACACGTTTGATTTTTCTTTCTTTTCTTTTTTGTGTGTATTGCACGTGTAAACTTTTGGGCTTCCAAAAAGTTCAAAAAGAAAATCAGAAAAAATAATGTGTCTGATGGGATTCGAACATAGGTGCTATATCACAGAAGTGAAAAGACTTTACTATTGAGATAAAATTTGTTTCTTGCTATTCTTAAACAAAATTAACTTATAACTCAAATTCAGACTGTGAAACTCTATTCTGTATTTTAACAGAAGAATTTCCGTACTAAAATTTCAGAGTCGTTACAAGGTACGTGATGTGTATTCTAAAGTCTGCGCCTCTAGCTTATCTATTTTAGAAGTCTTTGAAATCAATTTAATGGAATCGTTGATATAACTCAATAGTATCCCGTGCGTGCCTGGGACCACGGTCAAGACTCTTGGGCCGAATCTGAGACGTGCCGCTAAGCAGTAAACAGGTAACATGTACAGAGGAATGATGTCAGCAATATCATTCTGGGGCTGGCCGAGCACGTAGAGATTGATCAGTATAAGTATCGAATTGTTGAGTTACAATTCAGACTTCATTATTGATTTCCCCTTACCCCCAAGGTTTTGTGTTCAAGTCAGGTATTGAAGATGTAAATCTAATGCCAACAAGTTACATCCGTCAGGACACCAAGTCAGAATTGTCGGCATTAGTAATAATATCCAAGTAACAAGTTTGGTAATGTGTCGTGAACGTGTCATGTAATGTATATTACCCAAAATAGATACCAAATGTGAAATTGTAATCAATATCGGAATACGACTAATGCCAGGATGCATATGTATTAACCATTATACGTCCATTTCCATGTATGATCCAATATAGATAACATATTAAACTAATATAGTAGTATGATAACGTTGTGACGTTCCGGCATGCAACTAGATAAGATATTATCAGTACGGATACTATAAAACTGTAAATCGGTAATATTTGCTGAATATTAAAACACATGAACTATTATTTATTAAATAGATATTGATAGAATAACATTAACAGGGATAAAATACTCAATCCGATTAATGACTATAAAAGTGGTATTAATTAACCTTGCACAAGAAAATTCCGTTCAGAAATTAAGCGTCACTGTTTACCCCAATCAGAGCAAAGCTCTGTTCAAATTCCAAGGCGGGAGATGAAGCAACGCTTCATCTTCCCCCAATCAGAGCAAAGCTTAACTTTGAAAATTTAAACTTTAATAAATGAAGCAACGCTTCAGATTCTTTGCGCTGTGCGCAATGCGCCACGTGTCAGGCGTAGACGCATCAGCGCAGCGCCCAAAGCAGCGCACCCAATCAGAGCAAGGCTCTTTTAAAAAAACAAAAAGTAAAAGAAGCAACGTTCAGTTGCGCAAGCGCTGCGCAGTTGCGCAAGCACAACTGCGCAAGCGCTGCGCGACACGTGTCTGCGCAGTTGCGCAAGCACAGTTGCGCTGCGCGACACGTGTCTGCGCAGTTGCGCATACACAACTGCGCAAGCACAGTTGCGCTGCGCGACACGTGTCTGCGCAGTTGCGCAAGCACAACTGCGCAAGCCCAGTTGCGCAAGCACTGCGCTGCGCGACACGTGTCTGCGCAGTTGCGCAAGCACAGCTGCGCAAGCACAGCTGCGCAAGCGACACGTGTCTGCGCAGCTGCGCAAGCGCTGCGCTGCGCGACACGTGTCACGCGCTGGGGGAGTTGCGCAAAACAGAATAAATCTTTTCTGTTCTTGTTAAAACAAGAAGATTTTCTTCTGTAAAGCAGGGGCCTTTGGATCAAAGATCCAACGGTGGGGAAAATTTCCCAAATCACTCAGAAAAAGATCTATGTAACAAATTTAACTAATTTGTGAGTACTATAAAAAGGACCCTAGGCCTCATTTCAAAGGCATCAACATTTTAAAAAAGTGAGAAAGAGGACTCTGAAGAACTCCTCAAGAATAAAAAAGGTAAAAACCTTTGAAAGAAGAGAAATTTCTCTTATGAACAGATCAGTGATCTAAGAACAAGATCATGGATCTTCAATAAATAAATAAAAAATAAAAATAGTGCCTTGCACTTGTTATGAACCTTTGGTTCTCTGAAACAAGGAAAAACTTGTTTAGATCAAGGGATCAAAAAGTGCTTTGCACTTCTGTTTTAAATCTAAAAAGATTCTTAGTGCTTTGCACAAATGCAGTGCATTACTTAAAGGGCCAGGCCCAAATCAAAAAGACCAAGCAGGCCAAAATAAATTGCAAAGTAATAAAAGGGCAGAGCCCAAATAAAGTTGATGCTCTGCATCATTTATAAAGAACAGAGCCCAAAACAAATTGATACTCTGCATCCTTTCTGGGCAAAGCCTAAATAAAAATAAAAAAGAAATGCAATGCAAAAGCGAATAAAATGTTGAACATTTTCAACTGGACTTAGCCCAATTTTGGCCGTAAGTCCTTAAATTAAATTGACTGAGCAAGATTGCTCTCTTAAATCAATTTACTACCGGTTTGAGGGTACATCTCCGAACTCCTCTGACACCTGTCGTTGTAATCCTTCAACGACGTCAGAGAGGTGACGGGTCCCAACGACCATACGTATATGGACTGCGGGGTCCTTAAACTCGTGGACCGAAACGTCCTTAAACTAATATCGGACCGAAACGTCCTTAAACTAATATTCATCCCAAAATGGGATTAATGGACCGAAACGTCCTTAAACTAATATTGGACCGAGACGTCCTTAAACTAATGTTGGACCGAAACGTCCCTAAACTAATGATGGACCACCACGTCCCTAAACTGGCGATGGACCACCACGTCCCTAAACTGGAACAATAGAGCCAAAACGCTCTTTTGTCGGATCTAAACGATCCCGTTAAGTTGATCTTAGTCTCAAATTGGACTAACGTATCCTTAACAAAAGATTAAGTTGATCTTAGCCTCAAATATGGCTAACGTGTCCTTAAATCAAACCTTCAAACAAACTTTAGTCCCAAATTGGACTATAGATCTCTCAACCAACTTTGGTTCAAGGGTACATCTCTGAACTCCTCTGATATTTGTCGTTGTAATCCTTCAACGTCGTCAGAGAGGTGACGGGTCCTGACAACCACACATTAATACGGACTGTGGGGTCCTTAAACTTATGGACTTATGCGTCCTTAAACCAATATCCGCCCCCAAAATGGGAATGTTGGACCACTATGTCCCTAAACTGGAACAATAGAGCCCAAACGCTCTTTTTTCGGATCTAAACGATCCCGTTAACTTGATATTAGTCTCAAACTAGACTAACGTATCCTTAACAAATGTTTGAGTTGATCTTAGCCTCAAACATGGCTAACGCATCCTCAATCCAAAACCCTAAACCCAAATCTAAGAAAACACGAATTTGGACTAATCCACGTCCTACGGGCGACGACATAAATTGGTCTCCGTATACAATCCACGGGCAACCACAAACAAAACAAACACCCACGACACGAAGTGAAATTCTGGAAAAGGAGAAAGTTGTTACCGCGAAGCGATAGCGTAATTAACTGCAGGGGCTTGCGCCTGCAGGGAAGAGCGTCCCCACAATCAAAAACCCCTCAAGCGAGGGGGAATCTGACGAAGTCTGCTACATCGGTCGCATCCGTCTAAACCTCCGATACACGGTCCCATAAATCAACTTGGCATTTTCGGAGAGGTGGACAGATAGCACCAATTAGCATCTCCCCCGAACCTCAGGTGAGACGTCCTCATGTCTCGGCCGCCGTTCGGAGGGGAACAGATTCTGGCACGCCCGGTGGGACCTTTTCATCTTTCCACTCCACACTTCGTGTGTCGTGTTCGCGAGCAAATCGTGGTTTGCTGTGGTTGCCTGTGGATTCAAGGTACTAAGATTTGGTGTCTTGCTCCGTGCAGAAAACCGAAGATCGATGGCTTCGAACTTTACCGCCTGCAGCTGCAACTCTCGCTCCGTCATTGCTAGAGGAGTGACTTATGGGCCCCAAGCGGCCTCCCTTTTCAAAATGCCGGTGGAGCAGGTAGCTCAAACCACCACTGGACTATTTTTTGCGACCATGCTCCCACCAATGAGCTTCAACGCCCCAATGATATTGCAAGAAGCTCCAAAGAAGTCGGTCTTCGATCAACTTACCACTGCCGCGACCCCTCTCAACAGGTCGCCCAACTCCACTGCTTCAGGTTTTAATGGATTAGGCCAGAACTCCACCGGGCCCATGAAGAAGCCTGCCATACCAGAAGGCGTTATGCCGAAGCGGATAGCCATCCCAGCTCCCGTTCTTGGCGAAGTCACCAAGGTTGCTTCCCATGTTCGGAAGTCCGCTTCTGACAGGTTGGCCGTCCCCGTTCAACGGACGTCGATCTTTAAAAGGCTGGTACCAGCATATTCTGACCAACACAGGGGGCATGAGGAGGTCGCCCCTATATCTGAAACAACTCCATTAGCACGACATGCTCGACGTCGCCCCTGGCGCCGAGTAAAGAAGGCTGGGGGCAACTTCCCCTCTGGATTTACTCCTCCAGCTCCAACGGTGGGGATCGATACTGCTGTTCCAATCGGGAACAGCTTTGAATTGCTAAATACGGTGCGCAGAAACTCTCCTACTGCGATGTTGAAACGAACTCCTTCACCTGTAGAGAATACTCCAGAGAAGAAGCTAGAGCAGGCCCCTCAACGGCTGTCCTCTAAAATTTACAAAGTCTGGCGACAGGTCCAAGAGTCGGTGATCGATCAAGACTGCTTCCGACGACAGAAAAAGATGAAGGTTCGGCGGGGGAAGGATTACTCTGTCAAACCACAAAAAGCAAAAGCTACTTGGGTGCCCACTACAATGGCTCCCTTAACTCCAATCACTCAAAAAAAGATGCCGCAAAAAGCCCTTGTGTCTTCGGCAAATCGCAAAGACACCGAACACAAACGCCCCAAGTCTAGGGGCATGGTGGTGCACACTGTTTATATGGCTTCCGGAAAGGAGGAAAGCCGCACTTCTACGGGCCACCGACCGCTCACCCGATCCATGACGAAAGCCCAGGAGCAACAACAAAAGCTTCAGGAAATGATGACTACAATGGCTGCACTCACTGAGCCAAAAGAAAGCTCTGAAACGTCTTCGGATGAGCGTCAAGAACAAGAAACCGACGCTGACTTTTTACGCAGAGTCCTCGAAAAGAGGGATAAAGAAGCTGCAGAGCAAGCGGCTAACATAAAACAGATGGCGCTCCTCTTCCAAGATATGGTAGGGATGATGTTACAGCCGGACCCTCCTGCTGAAGATCCTCCGATCGTCCTTGAAGACGACAAGAGAGAAACGTCAAATCCCCCACCGGCTCTGTCAACAGCCAAGGAGGAGGCAATCTCCAAAGCTGACTTGGACGAATATATAGCTCAGCAGATCCGGGTTCATCAGGTGAATGAAGCGGCTGGGCAAATTGCTAGAACCGGACGACCGTATCCGAGCTGGTACGACCAAATCAGTTACCCGCCGGGATATACGATCCCTAAATTCCACGTATATAAAGGGACAGGGAATCCGCATCAGCATGTCGCTCAATTCAGGGCCTTATGCGGCAATACTGGAGGCGATGACAAATTGTTGCTACGCCAATTCGTCAGCAGCTTAGCAGAAACAGCCTTTGAATGGTATTCGGAGCTACCTAACGACTCTGTCAAAACATTTGCGGAGATGGAGCTACTGTTCACACAAAGATCCGCGAGTGCTAGTGAACGCACCCCGATAACAGCACTAATAAATGCCAGAATAAGGCCAGGTGAAACGTGGGTCCAATACGCAACACGATGGCGAAACCTATGGTCGAAATGCAAACAACGCATAGAAGAGGCACCTGCGGTAGGCATGTTTGTGGGCACTCTCGATCCGCAAGCGGCCATCTCCCAGTTCATGATGTTTTTCAAGCCGACCACCTTCCAGGCCTTGATTGACAAGCTGGACCAGATGGACCAGATGGGCCATAGGCCTTCTTCTTCAAAGACAGAGCCTTGGAATGAAAAGGGCAAAGGGAAGGCAACCTTCGTTGCCAATACTCAACAACGGTCGAACAACTCAAAGCCGGTCGTTCGCCAAAACAACGTGCGTCCACACCCATCCCTCGAAGAGAGGCTGGGACGTCCTTACTCGTTTCCGCAGAATAAAACGAGAAGACTGTTTGAGCTGGCAGTGCGCAACAGACTTATTAATCTGCCGAGTCCAAAGCGTCTGTCGCAGCCAGGCGATCTTAATAATCCCAATTATTGCCCGTACCACCAAACGGTAAGTCACCCGATTGAGGATTGTTTCGTCTTTAAGGGATGGATCGAGGATCAATACCTACAAGGCAAGTTCGCGCTGTCTGAAAACTGGAAGGTAAACCCACCACAGCCGCACTCTCCAAAGAAGACGGACACGCCGGGGGCAGTTTGTTCTTTAGTCAAGGATGAAAACGATGGAGAAAACTCATCAGATGAATCCAAAGACTACGTAGTGACTTGTCATGTGATTTCTCACTCACTGATAGATAATAAAGAAGCTTCTTATGCCGAGAAACCAATGGCGAACCCCGAACCGGAAATTCTACAGCCATCAGACGAGTTGATCGATGTCTTCCTAAATGAAATTCATCTGAAAGCAAAAGCCAATCAAGAGCGTGAAATAGCCATATTGGAAAGAGCCAAAGCATTCCCGTCAAATCAAAAGCCATACACTGCGGGTAAAAGCAAATTCAAGACGAGGAAAAGGTTCGCTAAAGCTCTATCAGTAGGAATGAAGTTACCGCACTCTGAAGAAAATACCTTCTCTGAGGTAGAAATGCACCCTAACTTCTGTTTATATCATCAGAAGATTATACATCCTACCGAAGACTGCGAATCCTTTAACTGTTGATGGCAAGGGTATGTCGCTCAAAAGAAACACTTCGACAGGACAAAATGTGAAGCTTGTAGACGTCGAAAAAATGCGATAGATGAGCGCAAAAGAGCCGCCGACGATTGTCATATAGCCGACTCCAAGGGATCACAAATTATCACCTTTGGAAGCGACTCTGACGAAGAAGCTACCCCCAACCCTTCTCTCGGGGAATCTATTTCAAAAATAAAGGAATTGAGGAGCTGCAAGAACATTCAGCCGTGTAATCGCACGCTATTCGAAAAAAATCTCGACCCTTCAAACAACGGAGCGAACAAAAAGGATAAAGGAAAAAGAAAAACGGCCTTCGTCGCCAGCGCTCAACAACAATCAAGTGACCCTAGACCGGTTGCTCGCCAAAGCAACAAGCGACAACCCCTCTAGGAAAAGTTGAAACGTTCTTACTCGTTTCCGCAAGATAAAACAAGGGGACTGTTCGAGCTGGCAGTGTGCAACAGACTCATCAATCTGCCGGGTCCAAAACGTCCGTTGCGGCCAGGCGATATTAATAATCCTAATTATTGCCCTTACCACCAAACAGTAGGTCACCTGATCGAGGACTGCTACGTCTTCAAAAACTGGGTTGAAGACCAATACCAACAGGGCAAGTTTGCGCTGTCTGAGAACTGGAAGGTGAGTCCGCCACAACCGCACGCTCCGAAGAAGATGGATACGCCGGGGGCATCATGTTCATTCATAGAGAAAGACCCATAGACCGAAAAGTCAATAAACTAGATATTCGCCTCAAATACGGCGACGGCGGACCGAGATGTCCTTAAACTAATGATGGACCGCAATGTCCTGAAACTTGCAAATGACCGAAATGTCTTTAAACTACTACCGCGGCATTCTTAGGCTGACGAGATGAAAAAAAATATATATATATATATAAAGAATAAAAAAAAAGAAATAAAAAAAAAGTAAAAAATGGTATGTCCATAAGCAAAACGGGCACGGATGAAAACCCGAAAGGGCTCCGTGAGTAAAAACAGCAGGACTACCGGTGAGTGTTCGTGAAAACCCGAAAGGGCGCGACCTCGTAAATAAAAAAAAAGACGGTATGTCCATAAGCGAAACGGGCACGGATGAAAACCCGAAAGGGCTCCGCGAGTAAAAACAGCAAAGCTACCGGCGAGTGTTCGTGAAAACCCGAAAGGGCACAACCTCGTTAAAAGACACTTATAAGGTCCCCTCGACCTTGTAAGGAGAAACCACCCGCGTGAGATCCTTACGACTCACAAAGGGAGCAGCACACTTAGGGATCCCCACGATTCCTAAGGAGAAAATACACTTGCGAGATTCTCACGACTCATAAGGAGAACTCTCTTATGGGACCCTCACGGCTCATAAGATTTGAAAGTCTTAAGTTACAGAGACCTAAACCTGTTCTTTAGCAACCCCCACAACCTTCGACATTGCCCTACAAGTGGCTCAATGCTGACCCTTATATACAATCCACGGGCGCGAATAAACAGTTCCCTAACCAAGTCCCATCCGTGACTAGGGATATGCTCGTACAGCAAACAACACTTGTAAGTCCTCTCGATTTACAAGGAGAAAACCCTCTTGTAAGATCCTTACGACTTACCGAGGAACATACACTTAGGAATCCTCACGACTCCTAAGGAGAAAATACACCTACAAGATCCTCACGACTTGTAGGGAGAAATACCTTTGTGAAACCCTTACGGCTCATGAAGTCAAAAGCCTTAGTCAACAGGACCTTAACCCTGTTCGCTAAGCCACCTTTGTTCGACATCGACGGAGGCAGATGATGATTCGCTCCTGGCAATATCCCAGTTGTAGCGATACTGATGCCTAAATCGGTATCAAATTCCAAGTCCTTTCATGGCAGATGATGATTCGCTCCTGGCAATATCCCAGTTGTAGCGATACTGATGCCTAAATCGGTATCAAATTCCAAGTCCTTTCATGGCAGATGATGATTCGCTCCTGGCAATATTCCGGTTGTAGCGATGCTGATGCTGAGATTGGCACCAGATTACAAGTTCTACGCTAGCAATAAAAATCAGCGAGCTGAAAATGCATATTAAATAGCCGAAATGATGGGGCAACTCGCAATAAAAAACAGCGAGTAAAAAAAAATAGCCGAAATGATTGGGCAACTCGCAATAAAAAACAGCGAGTAAAAATAAAATAAACAGCCGAAATGATTGGGCAACTCGCAATAAAAAGCAGCGAGTAAAAACAAAATAAACAGCCGAAACGATTGGGCACACGAAATAGCCGAAATGATTGGGCAACTCGCAATAAAAAACAGCGAGTAAAAATAAAAAAAAATATAGCCGAAATGATTGGGCAACTCGCAATAAAAAAACAGCGAGTAAAAATAAAATAAATAGCCAAAATAATTAGGCAACTCGCAATAAAAAGCAGCGAGTAAAAAGAAAAAATAGCCGAAATGATTGGGCACCGCGAAAAATAGCCGAAATGATTGGGCAATCGCGATTTTCGTGATATAAAAAGCTAAAATGATAGAGCATCGCGGAAAGAATAAAAAAATGAAAGAATGAAACTTTTTGCCCTACAGGTGAAATCACATCGATCCCTGTATACAATCCAGGGGCATAGATAAAGAGGGAACCATACCTTCCCAACAGGCTCCATCAGAAAGCGAAGCCAAATCTCGACGGTTCATAGACAACCTAGAGACAATCTCGACATTTGTCGCAATATTACAGACACGATGTCAACAAATGAAGCAAACGAAGATCCCGAGCTTCAGGGTCTCGACGTCAACATCGACAACTTAGAGATCACCAACGGCGTTTCTCCTCACTCCAACTAGATGCAGATATGACGTCAACAACCGACCTCAGAATCGCAATGAAACGGAACCATAGCAAAGTCTCTAGTTCCAAATCTTAATGGCAATATCTACAGCCTAAGAATCAGCAACGGCGTTCCTTTGCAGTCCAGCAGGATGCAGATGCAACGTCAACAAGAGACCCCACGGTCGAAACAAAGTGGAGTGACGGAAAAATCGCAGCTCCACCTCAGCATTCGTCTCGTTACAGTAGACGCAATGTCAACAGCGGCGTTCCTTCGCAGTCCAGCAGGGTGTACATGCAAAGTTAACAAAAGACCCCACGGTCGAAACAAGCGGAGCGATGGCAAAATCCCAGCTTCACCTCAGCATTCGTCTCGATACAGTAGACGCAATGTCAACAACAACGTTCTTCCCACAATAGGATTCGGACGCGCCAAAGCAAACGAGGCGAAGGCCAAATTCCTAGCATTCAGGGTCTTGACGGCAAGTCATATAAAGCCTGAAAGACAATCGGAGATCATCTCGCACCAGCGCGGAGTGATCACCACCTCGACGATCGTCTCGATACAGCAGATGAAATTTCACCCCAGCGTTCTTCTCCCAGCAGGATTCGGACGCGTCGAAGCAAACGAAGCGAAGGCCAAATTCCTAGCTTCAACGTCTTGACGGTAACTCATATAAAACCGAAAAGACAATCAGAGATCATCCCACATGCAGTGGTCACCACCACGACATTCGTCTCGATATAGCAGACAAGATGTCACCCCAGCGTTCTTCCTCCAGTAGGGATTCGGACGTGATAAAGCAAGCGAAGCGAAGGCCACATTCCTCGCTTCAACGTCTTTACGGTAACTCACATAAAACCGGAAAGACAATCGGAGATCATCTCGCACCAGCGCAGAGTAGTCACCACCTCGACGTTCGTCTCGATACAGCAGACGAAATGTCAACCCCATCATTCTTCCTCCAACAGGGATTCGGACGTGACAAAGCAAACGAAGTGAAGGCCACATTCCTAGCTTCAACGTCTTTACGGTAACTCACATAAAACCGGAAAGACAATCGGAGATCATCTCGCACTAGCACAGAGTGGTCACCACCTTAACGTTCGTCTCGATACAGCAGACGAAATGTCAACCCCAACATTCTTCCTCCAACAGGATTTGGACACACCAAAGCAAACGAAACGAAGGCCACATTCCTAGCTTCGACGTCTTGACGGTAACTCATATAAAACCGGAAAGACAATCGGAGATCATCTCGCACCAGCACAGAATGGTCACCACCTCGACGTCCGTCTCAATACAGCAGACGAGATGTCACCCCAACGTTCGTCTCGACACAACAGACGCAACGTCATTAAACGAATGGAGCCACGGCAAAATCCCTAGTTCCAAACCTCGACGGTTCACCAGCAACCTAGAGACAACCTCGACGTCCGTCTCGATACAGTAGACGAGATGTCACCCCAACGTTCGTCTCAACACTTCAGACGCAACGTCATCAAACGAATGGAGCCACGGCAAAATCCCTAGTTCCAAACCTCGGCGGTTCACCAGTAACCTAGAGACAACCTCGACGTCCGTCTCGATACAGCAGACGAGATGTCACCCCAACGTTCGTCTCGACACAGCAGACGCAACGTCATCAAACAAACGGAGCCACGGCAAAATCCCTAGTTCCCACCGCAACATTCGTCTCGATACAGCAGATGCAATGCCAGCAAACGAAGCAAAGGCCAAATTCCTAGCTTCAGGGTCTTGACGGCAACTCACATAAAGCCCGAAAGACTATCGGAGATCATCTCCACACCAGCGCGGAGTGGTTATGACTCATCGGGGCTCACCAAAATAAGCCTAACCTCAAGTAAAAAGCGACATGGCAAATTCCTAATGCTTGCTCTTCCGACGGTCAAACTGCCAAGGAGGATTGCTTGAAGACGTCTTGTCCAGCCCCCGAAGGGATCAGAGACACGGCAGTCACAGGGCTACTCGAACAGCACGATTGCCTATCGAGGACTATATCAGCTTATGCGACGGTGCGATGGCCAAAACCCTAAGTACCACCAACCTTAACGGGCTTCTGTCGTAAAGAGCAGAGGTTAAATGCGACGTTAAGATGTTCTTGCGAGAAACGTTCGATTCGTCTCGACTTGTGAAAAATTGTCGAGGCGGCTCGACTCGTGAGATAAAGCCTTAGGCAGTAGGCATAAAAGAAGCCTGTTTCCTAAGCACTGGGACCCTACAAGTTGACCCAAAACGGTCTCTTGCATACCATCCACGGGTCTCACTCTTCAAAGTCGAGTTTCGACAGGGAGGGAAACAACCGCTTACGGGTCCTTTCGACTCGTAAGAGGGAAAAATTCTCTTATAAGATCCTTACGACTTATAAGAGAAAACCACACTTAGGAATCCTCACGATTCCTAAGGAGAAAAACCCACCTACGAGATCCTCTTGATCCGTAGGGAGAAAAGTCTCTATGAGACCCTCACGGCTCATAGAGTTGAAAAGTCTTAGGCAGCAGATCTGAACCTGCGGCCTAAGCCCTCGCTATCTCGTGAAGAAATCAAGAATCTTACTCTATTACCTGCTAATTATGACGACATGCTGAGAAAGAGGAAAAGCAACAGAAAGAGCATCCGATTTACATTTGATCAAGCGTTTAAGACACATTCATTCATGCATGGGCAAAAAGACTCAGGACGAAAGATATATAATAAAGACAAGCTGGGATATAAAAAAAATCCATTAATATTGCCCGAAGTTCTTACAGTCATAAAAACAATAAACGAAAGTTACAATGGAATAACCTCAGACCCAGGACATGGATTGAGGAATTCAAAAGCGACCCTATCTATGACTTTCCAGGCCTCGCGGACCATCCTAGTGTGCTTTCTCTCGCGAGCACAAGCGTCAGGGTCCCCCCTGATGTCTTCCACCCTCCGATAAGCAGCGAGTATGGCAGACTGTTGAAAGACCTCGTGTAAGAGATCGATAAGACTGTCTCGCCGTCTCTTCGAGATGAAGTTCAATAGGTACACCGAGTGCACCTTGTCCTCAGCGGCATCCAACGCCCTAAGCGGCACGCCGGAACAGAATAGGGGAAGCGCTTCCCAGATGGCTCCCACGATAAGCTTAAGGAGGGAGGAACGCCGGGGGAGCAGTGGACCATTGTATGTGTCGAAGCGGCTCATAATTTCAGCACACTCCGCGTTTGTGAACTCTCGATTCTGAGTGCGGCCAAGTCGGCGGATGTCCCCGTAAGAGATAATCTCGTTAAGAGCATACATATGGGCATCCATTGTTCCTGTGAAAGAAGATCAACAGAATTAGCAGACCGACTGATTAAGCGAATTCTTGTTAAAAAAAACGAGCACAGACAGTTAAACTCCTCGAGAGCAATGCTCTACGAACAGGAGTGACTATCAAAATCCTAATAAGGGAAATTTAAAGAAGTCCCCCAAGATTCTGAGATCACTATTATTAAAAGATGATATAGTCCATTAAAATACAAAACTCCATTTTTAATTTTCATTATTCATATTCAAACTCTTAAAAGTTCATCATTTTTAGATCAAAGAGATCTATATTTTGACAAAGATGCAAGGTTCTGTTCATGGGTCAAGAAACCTTGAAACAGATTCTTGAGAGTAAGGCTCTATTGGTGAAACCCCAGAAGGGTTTCTTTAGATCAAAGATCTATAAGAGCAAGGCTCAATTAATTAAAATTGATTTAATTCAAGACTAATTCTTACCTAAATAGTTCCTTTTAAAGAAAATCTAAGAGTTCTTAAAAACAAGAGCAGGGCTCTGAGGTTCTGAAAATAAAATTTTTAGAGATGAAAATCATCTAAAGGACCAAAGGTCCTATTTATAGGCACCAAGTGCCCTTCCAACTTCCAAAAGCTGCCGCGACGGTTGGGATTCTGCCACCGTTGCGCTTGCGTTTGGAGGCCACGTAAGCGCAACGGTGGGGGGGGCATTTGTTTACCCCAATCAGAGCAAAGCTCTGTTCAAATTCCAAGGCGGGAGATGAAGCAACGCTTCATCTTCCCCCAATCAGAGCAAAGCTTTGCTTTGAAAATTTAAACTTTAATAAATGAAGCAACGCTTCAGATTCTTTACGCTGTGCGCAATGCGCCACGTGTCAGGCGTAAACGCATCAGCGCCGCGCACCCAATCAGAGCAAGGCTCTTTTAAAAAAACAAAAAGTAAAAGAAGTAACGTTCAGTTGCGCAAGCGCTGCGCTGCGCGACACGTGTCTGCGCAGTTGCGCAAGCACAACTACGCAAGCGCTGCGCTGCGCGACACGTGTCTGCGCAGTTGCGCAACATAACTGCGCAAGAACAGCTGCGCAAGCGCTGCGCTGCGCGACACGTGTCTGCGCAGCTGCGCAAGCACAGCTGCGCAAGCGACACGTGTCTGCGCAGCTGCGTAAGCACAGCTGCGCAAGCGCTGCGCTGCGCGACACGTGTCACGCGCTGGGGGAGTTGCGCAAAACAGAATAAATCTTTTCTGTTCTTGTTAAAACAAGAAGATTTTCTTCTGTAAAGCAGGGGCCTTTGGATCAAAGATCCAACGGTGGGGAAAATTCCCCAAATCACTCAGAAAAAGATCTATGTAACAAATTTAACTAATTTGTGAGTACTATAAAAAGGACCCTAGGCCTCATTTCAAAGGCATCAACATTTTAAAAAAGAGAGAAAGAGGACTCTGAAGAACTCCTCAAGAATAAAAAAGGTAAAAACCTTTGAAAGAAGAGAAATTTCTCTTATGAACAGATCGGTGATCTAAGAACAAGATCATGGATCTTCAATAAATAAAATAAAAAATAAAATAAAAAATAAAAATAGTGCCTTGCACTTGTTATGAACCTTTGGTTCTCTGAAATAAGGAAAAACTTGTTTAGATCAAGGGATCAAAAAGTGCTTTACACTTCTGTTTTAAATCTAAAAAGATTCTTAGTGCTTTGCACAAATGCAGTGCATTACTTAAAGGGCCAGGCCCAAATCAAAAAGACTAAGCAGGCCAAAATAAATTGCAAAGTAATAAAAGGGCAGAGCCCAAATAAAGTTGATGCTCTGCATCATTTATAAAGAACAGAGCCCAAAACAAATTGATGCTCTGCATCCTTTCTGGGCAAAGCCTAAATAAAAATAAAAAAGAAATGCAATGCAAAAGCGAATAAAATGTTGAACATTTTCAACTGGACTTAGCCCAATTTTGGCCGTAAGTCCTTAAATTAAATTGACTGAGCAAGATTGCTCTCTTAAATCAATTTACTACCGGTTCGAGGGTACATCTCCGAACTCCTCTGACACCTGTCGTTGTAATCCTTCAACGACGTCAGAGAGGTGACGGGTCCCAACGACCACACGTATATGGACTGCGGGGTCCTTAAACTCGTGGACCGAAACGTTCTTAAACTAATATTGGACCGAAACGTCCTTAAACTAATATCGGACCGAAACATCCTTAAACTAATATTGGACCGAAACGTCCTTAAACTAATATTCATCCTAAAATGGGATTGATGGACCGAAACGTCCTTAAACTAATATTGGACCGAGACGTCCTTAAACTAATGTTGGACCGAAACGTCCCTAAACTAATGATGGACCACCACGTCCCTAAACTGGCGATGGACCACCACGTCCCTAAACTGGAACAATAGAGCCCAAACGCTCTTTTGTCGGATCTAAACGATCCCGTTAAGTTGATCTTAGTCTCAAATTGGACTAATGTATCCTTAACAAACGATTAAGTTGATCTTAGCCTCAAATATGGCTAACGTGTCCTTAAATCAAACCTTCAAACAAACTTTAGTCCCAAATTGGACTATAGATCTCTCAACCAACTTTGGTTCAAGGGTACATCTCTGAACTCCTCTGATATTTATCGTTGTAATCCTTCAACGTCGTCAGAGAGGTGACGGGTCCTGACAACCACACATTAATACGGACTGTGGGGTCCTTAAACTCATGGACTTATGCGTCCTTAAACCAATATCCGCCCCCAAAATGGGAATGTTGGACCACTATGTCCCTAAACTGGAACAATAGGGCCCAAGCGCTCTTTTTTCGGATCTAAACGATCCCGTTAAGTTGATCTTAGTCTCAAACTAGACTAACGTATCCTTAACAAATGTTTGAGTTGATCTTAGCCTCAAACATGGCTAATGCATCCTCAAACCAAAACCCTAAACCCAAATCTAAGAAAACACGAATTTGGACTAATCCACGTCCTACGGGCGACGACATAAATTGGTCTCCGTATACAATCCACGGGCAACCACAAACAAAACAAACATCCACGACACGAAGTGAAATTCTGAAGAAGGAGAAAGTTGTTACCGCGAAGCGGTAGCGTAATTAACTGCAGGGGCTTGCGCCAGCAGGGAAGAGCGTCCCCACAATCAAAAACCCCTCAAGCGAGGGGGAATCTGACGAAGTCTGCTACATCGGTCGCATCCGTCTAAACCTCCGATACACGGTGCCATAAATCAACTTGGCATTTTCGGAGAGGTGGACGGATAGCACCAATTAGCATCTGCCCCGAACCTCAGGCGAGACGTCCTCATGTCTCGGCCGCCGTTCGGAGGGGAACAGTCACCCTGATTTGTAAAATAGCTTAAAAATAACATACGTCTTCCAAAGTGGACGTGTCATATACAAAAAAAAAATCTAATTCAATAAGGTTTTCATTTTTATAAGTTAAAATATCTCAGATTATTCCTACAAAAAGTTATGAACGTTTGAAACTGAAAGTTTGCTGCTGGAATTTCCCTGAACAGCAATTCAGATATACTTTCATTTACAGTTTAAGTTATTTAAACAATTTATTTTGCAAGTAAATATTTCAAAGGGTTATATTATTCTGAGTTACCTTTGTAACGAACTAAATAACGTATATGTTCCCCTCCAAAAGACGGCGCGACGCGGGGGCGTCTTGCCTGAGATTCGGGGCAGATACTAATTGGTGCTATCCGTCCACCTCTCCGAAGATGCCAAGTTGATTTATGGCACCATGCATCTAAGGTTTAAACGGATGCGTCCGATATAGCAGACTTCGTCAGATTCCCCCTCACTTGAGGGGTTTTTGATTGTGGCGACGCTCTTCCCTGCAGGCGCAAGCCCCTGCAGTTAATTACGCTATCGCATTGCAGTAACAACTTTCTCCTTCTCCAGATGGTCACTCCGTGTCGTGTGTGTTTGATTTGTGTTTGGTTGCCCGTGGATTGTATACGGAGACTGAGTTATGTCGTCGCCCGTAGGGCATGGACTAGTCCAAATCCGTATCTTTCTTAGATTTGGGTTTGGGAGTTGTGTTTAAGGATACGTTAGTCTCATTTGAGACTAAGATCAACTTAAACGTTTGTTAAGGATACGTTAGTCTAGTTTTAGACTAAGATCAACTTAACGGGATCGTTTAGATCCAACAAGAGAGCAATTAAGGGAGCCCTGTTGTTTAGTTTAATGACATTACGGTCAATAGGTAGTTTAAGGACATTGCGGTCCAATGTTAGTTTTAAGACGTCGCGGTCAAGGTTAAGGACGTCGTAGTCCGTGGATTTAAGGACTCCACAGTCCGATGTTAGTTTTAAGACATCACGGTCAAGGTTAAGGACGTCGTAGTCCGTGGATTTAAGGACTCCACAGTCCGATGTTAGTTTTAAGACATCACGGTCAAGGTTAAGGACGTCGCAGTCCGTGGATTTAAGGACCCCACAGTCCGTATCAATGTGTGTGGTCATCGGGACCCATCACCTCTTTGAAGACGTTGAGGAATTATAACGACAAGTATCAAAGGAGTGAAGAAATGTACCCTTAACCCGAGGTAGATTAAGTGATCTGTAGTCCAATTTGGATACTAGGATCAATTATTATATTATGAGCCCACTTGCCCGGTTGAATTTGAATTGAGGACTTATGGCCATCTTGGGCTAAGTCCAATTATGTTTGGGATATTGGCCCTCTGTTGATTCATGGAAGGAGGGGCTTTGCCTCTGGAAACTTAGCCAATTGGGCTAAAGCTAGCGTTAAACATTAGAGACCAACAGTGTTGAACACTGGGAAAAGATTCACAAGTTAGTGTTAAACACTAAAAGATAATCAGTGTTGAACGCTGGGAAAAGAGCTTTCAAATTAGTGTTAAACACTAAGCAAATCAGTGTTAAACACTGCAAATATAGTTTTCCAAATTAGTGTTAAACACTAAGAAGAATCGGTGTTAAACACTGGATACATAGTTTTCAATTTAGCGTTAAACACTAAGGTAAGAGGGGTCACGTGGTAACACGTGAGAGCGCCCTTCTTCTCTCTATTTTGTTCTACAGATAAGTGTTTAACACTTTTAGTTCTGAAAGCCATCACGTGCGGGCACGTGATGGGGGCTCATGCTCTGGTTTATTAGAATACTCCTTAGGGGTCACGTGGTGACACATGAGGGCGCCCCAGAGTCTCTGTTTATTTTGCTGTTTCTTTATGTATTTCAGGGATCACGTGGGGCACGTGAGGCATTGCCTCAAAGTTCTCTTTTATATATCTTCGCAGGAGTCACGTGGTAACACATGAGGTGTCTGCTTCAGAGTTCTATTCTGTGGGTCTTTGCATGGGTCACGTGGTAGCACGTAACTCTGCATGTTTTTAAAGTTTTGTTCATAGGGTTAAACCCTAAACTTCAGAGGAATTAAATTCCCGTTTTCTTCTGAAGAATTATATTCTTAATAGGGTTAAACCCTAATCTCTTTTAAGGGAATTAAATTCCTGTGAGTTTAAGAGAATTATGTTCTCAATTAGGGTTAAACCCTAGTTCTGTTCATTTTTGAAGGAATTAAATTCCCATAACATAGGGTTAAACCCTAACTTTTTCTCAAAGGAATTGAATTCCTATCATTTTGTGAGAATTAAATTCTCTGAACTCAGTTCCTCCTCTGTGTTTTGGATCTGCATGGCAGGATCTCAACCCAATGAGAATTAAATTCTCAATCCATGGGGAGATGTGCACTTTGCAGATCCTCTACCAGACAAAGAACTAAGTTCTTTTTTTTTATATAAGAGATAAACTCTTTTGAGAATTAAATTCTCCTTTGAAGCCTCCCTTTTCCTTTCTTACCTAAGGTTTTCCTTTTGCAGAGAATCCAAAGCTCTATCTCTCTCTATCAAAAGAAAAAGATCCAAAAGTCTCAGGGTTTCAGAAAAAAGGTTTTTGAAAAGGTCTTCCCGAAAAAGTCCCCATCTCTTCTTTTCTTGGCTCCTATTTATAGGAGAAGGAAGAGAATCGATCTGCTTAGTAAATCTCTCATTGAGAGATTTGATTTGTATGTTGAGAGATTTGATTTATATTCATCATTAATCTGGGCCTTTAGATTGTTAAGTGAATTTTATTCACCATTGGATTTTAAATTCAAAGATATTTCCTTGTTGTTTCGGTTAGATTTAGGGGGGGAAATCTTTCCAAGTCCAAGATTTTCCATAAATTGGTGATATTTAATCACCTTTAGATTTTTAATCCAACGGTTCCAAATAATCATTCTCTATTTGGAAAGATTTGAATGATCTCTTCTCAGAATTTAATTCTGTTAAATAATGAGTCTTTTAAAGCCGGTCACGTGCCTACACGTGACCCCTGGTCACGTGTAGGCACGTGACCCCTGGAACGAGCCTTTCTTCTTCTTTTATGCTCTGTTCTCTGGCCGCTGCTCAACCGTCACGTGTCGACACGTGACCATTGGTCACGTGTGAGCACGTGACCTTTTCTGGAGTCTTTTCTTGAATGCGCTTTGTGCTGCTGCTTTGAACGTCACGTGTGAGCACGTGATGCCTCTTCTGAGTCCTTTCCTGATTTTTAATCAGGGAACAGTATACTAATGATTTTTCTATGATTTATAATGAATTTTATAAGGTAAGGTGTACAATAAATTTCAGATTTGTCGTATCCGCTTTGCGACGATATTTCATAGGTAAACTATAATATTTTCAAACTATATTTTGTATAACATTATAAAATGCAGATTATAAACTAATTAATGATAATAATAAAAATATTACGACGATATATATATTTATAGATATAATTATATCATGTCGCAAGTTGTAAACTTGCATACATTGTATATTATAAAACTGATTAACGTTAAATAATTACGGTGTATAAATTATATAGATATAACTGTATGATAATAATAATAGTAGTAGTATGACAATATATAAGTAAATTACATAAAGTATAGCATGTAACAAGTTGTAAACTTGCCTCGAAACAAACGCGATGAACGGAAGCAATATGATACTATACAAATCAACACTAAGTTTTGATGGCTCAGTTAAGGTTCTAGGATGCGGCTGGAGTTGCGTCGGCGAGAATGAGTGTGGGTTTGAAGAACGAAGAAGGAGAATATATAAATTGATGAGAGAGAGAGAGATATTATGTGGAGAGAGAGAGAGAGGTTTTGTGTTTAATATAAATATATTTAGTATAGTTTAAATTAGGTTATAAATATATATTAGTTTTAATGCATATAGATAATATTAAATTACAACCAATCTCCACCAAAATCTCATCAAAAATATATTTTGGAAAATAATTCACATATGTAAACTTCTCAACCATAATGTAAGAATATATTTTAAATAACTCATACCTCTAATTTAAGATTTAAAAGGATTTTAAAAATATATCTAGATTTAGTAAATATTTGATATTAGATATCTAGATTTAAACGTAAAAAATAAAAGAAAAATAAGATATGGGATGACAACCATATGATGACAGTTAACAAAATATAATTTATTCTTAATTTGTGGCTATTAAAAGATATATGATGATCTAGATATATGATATATAAAGATCTAAAAATATAATGTAGATATTATACTATATTCACATATATACACTTTACCGGTAAATCTCAGATACAATGTTGTATCATATTGGGTTCTAAACTTGCGAGTCGGGTCGGATAACGACTATTACTATTCGAATCATTCGCGGTCCAATAGATAGAATAGAAGAAATATAACTCAAGTGTTAAAATACCAATTAATATCGTATAACCGTACTAGGGAGTTTCAGGAATTAAAAAGGAATATCTTCAAAATAATGAATTACTCTTAACTTTTATAGTCAAATACTATTAAAATAATATTTAAATGTCATACAAGCACCTACCAAATAGCAAAAAGGTTGGGCATAATTTAATTAAGCCTAATTATTGAACTAGTCTTTTTTGTCTTAAAAAAATTAATTAACATTTTAGTTTATTTTAAGCTTCGAATCCAATTATCGACGTATAATTAATAATCTATATGAGCAAAACTCATGGGTTTCTCTTGGGAAAGAGATATTTCTAATTTGATCTTTAAATGGGATTTGCTTTCAAAATATATACACACAATATAGATTTTTTTTTGTACAAGTTGAATAAATTGGAATGCATAATTATATACGTTAAGTTTCCTATTCAAAATAGTAGAATATTAAATACAATACTATAAAAATATTTATGAATATATAATTGTTGTTTTTATTCCTCAACATAGATAGACTTCTTTCTAATTTTATTATATAATTGTTGTTTTTCTTAATTCTTGACATAATTAAACTTCTTTCTAATTTTATTTGACTTAACCATGTGTTGTGACATAAGAAAATGGTGACATATATTTAGGGCAGTTACTAATTCAGTGCTATAATTAAGTTGGGTTATTTCCTAATTTTTATTGCTGGAGGGTTAAATTAATAATTTCATGAACAAAAAATCAGTAGTGGTCCCTTTGATTTTCTGTGAGCTGGGGGGCACAGCCGCTCCTGCACCTACCCCCTAGCTCCGTCCTTGGAGACGCCCTCATCATTGCAGTACCTGACCAAAATAAGAAGTCAGCTTCAATCCAATTTATACCATGCCTAAATGTTTTCTTAGATTTTTTATATACTCTATTATATATTCCTTCTTACAAAAATACTCTAGCATTCAACTGAAACCACAATTTCTCAAGATTCTTAATATTCTCTATCCAACTTATCCCTCCAGTGACTCCAAAAGTCACCAAATATCATTGGAGAAGGTCTGTTTCCTAAGGACAAGGGCGGAACAACGTTCAAATCAAAGGAGGTAATCACCCCTCAAGATTTTCCCTTAACCATATCGATGTAAGGTAGATTTAGTTGTTGTATATAATCTTTCCCCCTTAATCAGTAGCTATTAACTAATTGAAATTAGTTATCTTCTAAATCTTCCCCAAATAAGGATTGTACGCCATATCCAAATAGAGATTCTAGGTTATTTCTTACAATTCAAGTATAAGCTATTTATTTATGATTTTTGTTTTTGTTTGCATATTTTAAAAAATTATAGATTGTCTTCATATATCATTTATGGTGATTGTTAGTTAATCATTTTTCGTATTTTTTAAACATGTATGATGTATGTAACTTCAGAGGAGGAGAAACCTACTAGAACATTTGAAGAAGATTCTTTCTAGTCGTAAATAAGTTCTGGTTAATTTAATATATTTTTTCGCCCCTCCAATGTCAATAACCTGGTTCCGTCCCTGTCTAGGGAACCCTAAAACCTATCCCAAATATCCTGGCCGTATTATAAGTAAAGAACGGATGATTCACCGATTCTATGTGTACTTCGCATTTACCGCAATTCGAAGGGCTTATCTATTTTCGTTTACATGTATAGGCTGTCTCGAGTCAAAATTGTGTTATTAAAGACTAACCACTTAAATACTCACACTTTTCAAGGCATCGAGAATTTCCGGATTTCCTTATCAAACTCCAATTGTACTACAGCATAATTTAGGATTGAATAAAACAATTTGGAATAGAAAGATTGATTTTTTGCCCATTTCTATGACACCAAATTCTTTCTACCCGTCTCTGTCGGCTTCCAGTCTTGAAGAAAATCAATCATCACACGCCGTTATCTCCCCCCTTCAACTATTAGTGCCCTTTTAAATTTTGGCCACCATTTGTTTCTCTTTCACTAACTCATGGCCGTCATCTCCTTGTTTGTGGGCAACTCAAATAGAACAAAGGATCTATTCTGCAGCTTATATCCCCACACTAGTAATCCCTCCAGAAGTTAATCAAACCTTTTTCACCTATCGTGTAAAATATTCCTCGAAAGAAAACATTTTTGACAGACGTTACTATTTTCTAGAAACCAGACGCTGAAGATAAGTTTTTATTCAAGGAATTAATTGCCCCGAATTTATTAATGTAAGTCGTGTTTATGCCAACCATGCAACCTTTTTTGTTATCTGCAATCAACATCGTTGCCACTTCCAAAGAAGCGTCTTATTCATAGCTTTTATGTTTTTGACTCATACCCTCTCTTCTTTCTTTGATCTACACACCCTCTCCCATTTAAATAAATTTATTTCTTTTTTCTTCGTTGAAGCTCCTCTCCATAAAAATAATACATGGAATCCGATCAATCCTCTTAGTCATCCATCTTGGGAAGCAAATAGAAGGACATATAATATATAGGAATTGTTGATAACACTGTATCAGGTAATTAGATCACCTTTCCACCGATCAAAGACACCATCCCTTCCAACGCTCCAGCCTAACCTGAATTCTATATCAATGACATCCAGTATGCTTTTTTCAACTTTTCCATACCGAATACTGTTGCACCTTGCAATTGAAAGTGAAGGTTAGCTATGCGTTCTTCTCGAATTGCTCTGTCTCTTAACATATAACTGAGCACTAGTGGAAGTTGATCTTCAATCTTGAGCACAACCGAAAAGAATATAAAATTCATTTAGACCAATGTTTTTCAATCATATTAGACAAACCATTTGCTAGTGGGGTAAAGACGAGCGAAGATTAAAGGTTTTGAACACATATATAAAGGTTATCTATAAGAAATTTAAAATGCCATAGCTAGCATTTTTATAAGTCCACAAAGTAAGAACCAAATGGAGAGCGAGAGAAAAACTAAAGTTTTAATCATAATTAAGATGTAAATTGTCACGCCCCGCTTCCCGAAAATGGGGAGGGGACGCGGCGAGGCTCGCTACGTATTTACTCAGAAGTAAACACGTTAAGCGTATCTAAGCAATATAAAGTAAATGTACAGAAGAAAAATGACAATAGATGTAATTGAACATCAACTTTTATTTATTAACAATTCTTTACAAGTACAACTGGAAATGTAAATACATGAATAGAAAACAATGGCATGAACTGAAATGAAAAGTATGTACAAATATCTAAAGCTCTGGATCAAAGGCTAACTGCTCCAAGTCTTCAGTACTGGGCTCGATCTCCAGTGAGTCCGATCCACCTTACAACATTCCAAAGAAAGAAGGAAAGGAACGTCGTCAACGAAAAATCGTTCGGTAAGTCTCAAAGATGAGTAGAGATAGAATAGACAGAAAGAGAATATAACTAGTAATGTTTGACTATAATGTTAACGCAGTTGTTTGTAGCTTGGTACAGAATATGCCAGTGTATACGAGAGGAGTCCCACTATCCGGAGACTAAGGTATACGGAGCACAAGGAACCGTTCAGCCACGATATAACGGCAATGGATATTCAGGTTAGGTGTATTATGGTTATAGTCTCGTGCCACTTCTAACACATTCCGTACCAATCTACACCTTTAAAACCCCGTAATGTCTTTTGTATTTGTTTGTATAATAGATGGATGACTTGCCAAAACCATGATATCAGTAAATGGAATGGATATAAATGGATAGTCATGTAAACGGAGTATATCCATGGTTCGGTTCGGTCAATATAGATTGAATAGACAGATTCATATTGAATTGTAGTTTATAGTTGAATCATAGTCAAGTCAGAATGATTAGATTGAGACTCGGTCTAAGTCAGACACTTTGAAAAGAAATTGAAGTCTTGAATTAGTTTTGATGTTATCGGTAACTGCTGCACATGGACGGCAGGATTTGTGTCTTTTTCCAAAAAATTACCGTGTTGATAACACCATTGTTAGATTGTCTACCTTAAATCGGCAAGCATCCACTTTCTCCGGCTTCCTGAGGCTCAAGAGAACTGGTCCCACTTAAACATATATTTACTAGGGTCATTTTTGTAATTTATAACTTGAAGGGGTTTTAGGTAATAATAGTTTTGATACATTTTCAAAATACACCTCAAAAATTTAATTATCGTGTATAGGGTTTTCATAGATGTATATTTTATAAAAGTAAAATCTTCTAGTGAGTAGAACCTAGTTTTCATTATTCATGGTATTTTAATGAAATATTGTTCATGGTATTTTAATGAAATATTGGAATTGTATTGTAATGAAATGGTACTTTCATGTAATTGTGATTCCTTTGATTTAGAAAACATGGAATATTTATATAATGTATTTAAAATAGATCTTTTGATAATATTCATATATATATTTATATATTTAATAAAAATAACTTTATTTATTTTATAGAAATCTCATTTTCTTAAAAATAGCATTAAAAGTTCTATCGAGATCGAATACTCCTTACGGAGGTATGCATCTCTCTCTAATAGGCCCGAGAACGTGCGATAACCCGCACCATCCCGAACGGGGTTCCCCAAAATGGGTTGTAATGGCGTAATTGCAAGGAATTAGATAACACTATATTTAAAGAAAACGGTTTTTTAAGTTTAGAGTATTTTATCGTAATTTGTAATATTCCCTCAAATATTGTCCAAAAGTAAATCGTGGTATGTCATGAATGTGTGTTGTAATAAGGTAGGTCATTTACCTTGTGAGTTTTCTAATGGTAATACGGTAAAAAGTGGATAACAATATTGTTTGTAAACATGGTGGTATTTTACTGTAAAAATGAGATAAAGATTGCAGCATGGTTTATTTTAAGATGAAACTTGTTCTAATGTATTTATTTATGTTTGTTAAATATTATATGAGAGTATGGTATTTTCTTATTTAAAAAATGAAGTTTTTAAAGAAAAACGAATTGGAAGTCGGAATAATTCCGCTTCCGACGAGTTTGAAAAAGAGAAGTTTTTAATATGGCAAAAGAGAAGTGGAAAGGGGACTTACTAGCTATAAGGGTAGAGGGGAGAAGGGGGAAGAGTTAGAAAGCGTCGGGGCGTTGTTTCGTCGCCGGAATCTCCTCGAAACGTCGTCGGAACCTTGCCCTTTGCTAACTCCACCTGCACAACTATATGGACTTGAAAATTTTTGAGAGTTTTTGTAATGAAATTCTGAGTGAGGAGGGGTGAAATGGAGTGTGGTATTTATAGGGAAAATTAGGGTTTTGGGGTAATGAAGAATGAATTAAAAATGCATTAAAATTTTGGTTTAATGCCACTTTTTAATTCACTGTTTATTTTTTATAAAAAAATAGTATCGGGGTTAAGGGGGGAGGACAAGGGGTGTGGAGTAAAGTTTTGGGGAGCATCCCCTTAGGGGGGCCGGCGGTGCCGACTGTAGGGCATAAGTCGCCGGCCCAAATCCGGCGGTGGAGGGTGCGATTTGTGCCACGTGTCCCCGTCGTCTCATACTACCCAATGCACGTGTTTGTTTATTCTGTTTACACTTACGTGTAGTGCAAGTGTAAACCCTTGGGCTTCTAAAAGATTAAAAGAAAAATTAATAAAAAGATAATATGGCTGGGGGATTCGATCACAAGGGCTATGTCACAACAGTGCAAGGCTTTGCCAATAAACTACAAGTGCTTTCTTGCTATTCAAAAGCAAATCAAATACTTATAGTGTACACAGGATTGCAAATACTCCGTTTGTACATTAACTTTTAAATAATTTTCTGTACATTTAAATTGGAGTTGTTACATTCTACCCTCCTTACAAAAAATTTCGTTCTCGAAATTTACAATCATTTTAAGGAATGGTTTACAAACAAATGAGGATATCTTACACGCATGTCGTCCTCACGTCCCCATGTTAATTCTCCTGGTAAATCTTTTCTCCACATCACTCGAACCAAGTTGACTTCCTTGTTCCGAATTGACTTCACCTTTCTATCCAGGATTTCAACAGGTTGTTGCTCACAGGATAAATCTGGCTATACAGTGAGCTCGGAGTGATCAAGAATATGGCTGGGGTCACTCACATACCTTCTAAGTTGGGATATGTGGAACACATTGTGCACTCCTTCCAATGAAGGTGGAAGTGCCAAGCGATAAGCCACTTCTTCGACTCGTTCGAGTATATCGAACGGTCCAATATACCTCGGACTGAGCTTACCCCGTCTTCTAAAGTGAATCACTCCACGGTTTGGATATATTTTCATAAATACATGTTCTTCCGGTTGGAACTCCAAGTGACGGTGCTTTGCATCAGCCCAGTGCTTCAGTCGATCTTGGGTTATGCACATTCTTTCCCTGATAGTGCGAACTACATCGACAGTTGCCACTATCATCTTAGGTATAAGGAGTTATCTATTTCCGTTGTCGTCCCAACTTAATGGCGAACGACACTTCCTTCCATATAATGTTGCAAATGGTGTCATTCCGATACTTGCTTGGTAGCTGTTGTTGTATGAAAACTCCACAAGATGTAGGTGATCTTCCCACGATCCTCCGAAGTCTAGCATACACGCTCTTAGCATATCTTCTAAGATCTGAATAGTTCGCTCAGACTGGCCATCTGTTTGTGGATGATAAGTTGTGCTGAAGTTCAGACTTGTTTCCAAGCTAGTTTGCATACTTTGCCAAAAATTGCGATCGAAATCTAATGTCACGATCGGAGACAATCAAACCGGCACTCCATGCAATCTCACGATTTCCTGCATGAGTTCATGGGTATCATAGATAGTACACATTGAAGAGTTAAATCTTACTTAGATTCTTACCTTCATATACTTCTTTGCTAATGTCTCGATAGATTGGCCAACTCGAAATGGAATGAAGTGAGTCGACTTTATAAGTCGATCCACAATAACTCATACCACATCGTTACCCTTCGTGCTGCGAGGAAGTGCAGTCACGAAATCCATTGTGATGTGTTGCAACTTCCATTCTGGGATAGGTAAAACGGTTGAAGTAAACCAGCTGTCCTGTGATGTTCAGCTTTTACTTGCTGACACACCAAGCATTTAGCGACGCTTCTGGCTACTTCACGCTTCGTTCCATGCCACTAGTAATTTTGACGCAGATCTTTGTATATCTTTTTGCCTCCAGGGTGTACTGAATAAGGAGAGCTGTGAGCTTTTTTCATTAACTATTCTCGCACAGAACCTTTTAGTACACACAGTCTACTGCCGTACCACAAAAATCCGTCTTCATGGATGATGAAGTCTGCTCGAAATCCACTTTCTACTTGTTCTCTGATCTTTTGCAACTTAGCATCACTTGCTTGAGCTGTTTTGATCTGATTGAAAATGGTAGATTAAACTTGTAAGTTCATCAAACTTGAAGCGTTACTTAGTATGATCACTTCAATCTCCATTTGATGCAAATCTTGTTGAAGCTTCAACTGTGCGGCGAGATTCAATGCTAATGGTTGGCGACTAAGCGCATCAGGCACTACATTCACCTTCCTTGGATGATATTGTATTTAACCATCTTCTCTGCCGCATATTCAACTCTTTCTGAGTAAACACATATTTCAGACTCTTGTGATCTTTGTATATGTCCATTCGTTCACCAAGAAGATAATGGCGCCAAATTTTGAGAGAAAATATTACGGCTGCCAACTCCAAATCATGCGTCGAATAATTGCGCTCATGAATTTTCAGTTGTCTTGATGCATAAGCTACAATTTTACCGTGCTGATGTAGATCACATCTTAATCCCTTACCGGATGCATCACAATGCACTTCGAATCCTCCAGATTGGTCTGGTATGACGAGAATAGGTGCGGATGTCAATCTTGACTTGAGTTCTACAAAAGCTCGTTCGCATGCTTCTGACCACACGAATTCTTCATCTTTGCGTGTGAGCTTGGTCAGGGGTGTTGCAATCTTCGAAAATCCTTCAATGAACCTTCTGTAATATCCTGCTAAACCCAAGAAACTTCGAATGTCCTTCACTGACTTCGGTGTCGGCCATTCGCTTACTGCTTATACTTTAGCTGGATCTACAGAGATTCCATCTCCTGATACAATATGTCCGAGAAAACCGACTTGATCTAGCCAAAACTCGCACTTGATGTACTTGGCATAGAGTTGATGCTGTCGTAGAGTTTCCAGAATAATTCGTAGGTGTTCGGCATGTTCTTTCCGACTCTTAGAATACACCAGAATGTCGTAGATGAAGATAACAACAAACCTGTCTGGGTACTCTCGGAAAACTTGATTCATTAGGTTCAGGAATATAGCTGGTGCGTTAGTCACTCCAAATAGTATCACAAGAAATTCGTAATGACCATAGCGAGTTCTGAATGCCGTTTTATGGATATCAGATTCTTTGACCTTCACCTGATGATAACCCGAACGAAGATCTAACTTGGAGAAAATGCAAGATCCACTTAGCTGATCGAACAGATCGTCGATGCGCGGGAATGGATACTTGTTCTTTATAGTTACATCATTCAGAGCTCTATAATCAATGCACATTCGATATGAACCTTCCTTTTTCTTTACAAGTAGAACTGGTGGTCCCCAACTTAAAGTGTTGGGACGAATCCATCCTTTCGTCAATAATTCGTCCAATCGAGTACGGACTTCCTTCAAACCTTCAGGACTTAACCGATACGGTGCTTTGTTCACCGGTTGTTTTCCAGGTACTAAATCGATGCTAAATTCAAGAGCTCGATCGGGAGGCAAACCTGATATGTCTTCAGAAAATACATCGTCGAACTTTCGAACTACCTCTGGCTTTGATCCTTCCTCCGCTTGAAGTATTGCAATCGCTGCCTTCTTCGGTTTTGCCTTGTATGTGTTTGGCTTCAGGGTAAGGTCTCTACTTTTGAAATAAAAGACCGGATGGTCTGGAATCTCGAACACAACCCTCCTTTGACGGCAGTCGATGGTAGCGTAAAAAGTTCTGAGCCAATCCATACCCAAAACGGCATCAAAATTCGTTATGTCCAGCACCTTGAAGTCAGCATAGAATTCTCTGCTGCAGACGACCACTAGACACAGGTCGTATCCCATTGTTTCCTTTTGAACATTGTTCCCTGAACTGACATTCCAGTTGGATACGAGAAGTTTGACTGGAATCACATGAGTTCAGACGAACCGTTGCGACATAAAGCAGTGAGATGCTCCAGTATCGAAGAGTGCTAGTGCAGAAAGTGAGGCTACTAAGATTGTACCTAAGTTATGTGGGATAGGTTTTAGGTATAAGGAAAGTTTATAGGTATGTATATAGACTGAAAGAAAGTTTGAAAGGAAAATGTTACCAGTGATGACTTGGCCGGTGGCTTCAGCTTCTTCCACAGTCATTGTGAAAGCTTGTCGCCTCGGTACATTCCTCCTTACTGGAGGAGCATTCCTCATTCCGTTCCTTAGTCCTTGAGGTACATTCCTTTGAGCTTGATGAAACTGACGAGGAGGAAGTGCAGTTGGTTCACGAGGAGGTAGAGCAGGGAGAGCTAGTCTTAGAGCAGGTGCCTGGATG
This sequence comes from Agapanthus africanus, assembly GCA_030015575.1. Classification (NCBI taxonomy): domain Eukaryota; kingdom Viridiplantae; phylum Streptophyta; class Magnoliopsida; order Asparagales; family Amaryllidaceae; genus Agapanthus; species Agapanthus africanus. The sequence continues at coordinate 999,812,803 of CM057337.1, forward strand.
GCTGGGCGCTGCTGATAAGTAATTGCTGGTCTAAGTGCAGCATTTGGGTTATGTCTGCGAGGACAAGACCTAATGTCATGAGTGGCTGAACCGCAGACTAAGCAAAGGCGATTTGCACGCCGGCAATCTTTCGCCAAATGTCCATCTCTCCTGCAGTAGAAACAAAAGGCTGGGTTGGGCCGGTTGTTCGGTACTCCCGGTCTCCTGGGTACAAAATGTGGCCTTGAAGAGGCTCCTCCTGCCATCTGAGTGGCAAGGCGCTTCATCCCGGCAGAGTGGGGTCTGCCCTTCATCTTTACCATTGCCTCATATCAGCGGGCAGCTTTCAGGGCCAACTCGTGGGTTGTGAAATCCCCTGTAGCTAAGGCAGCTTGGATTTTCGGATCTAACCCTTGCTGAAATCTTCTGGATCTGATCTCAGCAGTTGGTATTAAATGTGCCGCGAACCTGTTAAGGTCTTATGTTAGTTGTGTAGTATGTGATATTTGAAAATCGAATATTGAGACATATCTTACCTACTGAGCATGGTAAACTCAGCATCATATTCATCCACTGATTTGGTCCATATAGAACCCTGTTGTAGGTGAATGAGCTGCTGCTCCATGTCAAATCGGGCAGTCTCTAGGAAGTATTTCACGTTGAACATGTCGCTAAAAGTCATCCATTCGATAGGTTGGTCAAGACGGCTTTCTTCCGCCTTCCTCCAAACTCGTGCATTGTCAGTGAGTTGCAGCTTTGCAACTCGAACCCAAGCTATCTCTGGCACTTGTGCTGCTGCCAGATCATCCTCAATACTTTGAGCCCATTCCTCAGATTCCATAGGGCTCTCTTTTCCCGAAAACTGTTTTGAGTGCAATGCCCAGAATTGCTTTACTTCGGACGCTTCCGCTTCTGGGCGGTTCATCAAGATAGCAGTCTGCTGCTGCTGTCCTTCCAGGAGGCTGCGGATTGCCTCAAGCAGTACCGTCTGCTCATTGATCGGGGCAGCGACGGTAAGCGTAAGCGGTAGAAGTGGTGGTGTGTTATTGAAGTTGGTGCTGTTGTTGTTTGGAGAATCCACAACCTTGAAATAAAAATAGGGTTAGGATAGATTCAAAGTATATGAAATTATAAGATTCAAGAAATATAAAATGTAAAGAATATTTTTAGTTGTTGATTCTTGTGTTATATTGCTTAGGAAATCATGCAGAATTGACCCGCATGTCCATGCAGAATTGACCTGCATGGGCCACCAACAAAACCTGTCACGCCCCGCTTCCCGAAAACGGGGAGGGGACGCGGCGAGTCCCGCTACGTATTTATTCAGAAGTAAACACGCTAAATGTATCTAAGAAATATAAAGTAAATGTACACAAGAAAAATGACAATAGATGTAATTGAACGACAACTTTTATTTATTAACAATTCTTTACAAGTACAACTGGAAATGTATATACATGAATAGAAAGCAATGTCTAAACAATGACATGAACTGAAATGAAAAGTATGTATAAGTATCTAAAGCTCTGGATCAAAGGCTAACTGCTCCAAGTCTTCAGTACTGGGATCGACCTCCAGTGAGTTCGATTCACCTGACAACATTCCAAAGAAAGAAAAAAAGGAATGTCGTCAGCGAACAATCGCTCGGTAAGTCCCAAAGATGAGTAGAGATAGAATAGACAGAAAGAGAATATAACTAGTAATGTTTGATTATAATGTTAACGCAGTTGTTTGTAGCTTAATACAGAATATGCCAGTGTATACGAGAGGAGTCCCACTATCTGGAGACTAACCTATACGGAGCACAAGGAACCGTTCAGCCACGGTACAACGGCAATGGATATTCAGGTTAGGTGTATAATGGTTATAGTCTTGTGCCACTTCTAACACATTCCGTACAAATCTACCCCTTTAAAATCCCGTAATATCATTTGTATTGATTGTATTGTTTGTATAATAGATGGATGACTTGCCGAAACCATGATATCAGTAAATGGAATGGATATAAATGGATAGTCATGTAAACGGAGTATATCCATGGTTCGGTTCAGTCAATATAAATTGATATATATTGAATAGACGGATTCATGTTGAATTGTAGTTTATACTTGAATCATATTCAAGTCAGATTGATTAGATTGAGACTCAGTCTGAGTTGAAAAGAAATTGAAATCTTGAATTAGTTTTGATATTATCGGTAACTGCTGCACATGGACGGTAGGATTTGTGTCTTTTTCCAAGACAATTACCGTGTTGATAAAGGTAATGCGGTAAAAAGTGGATAATAATATTGTTTGTAAATACGGTGGTATTTTACTGTAAAAATGAGATAAAGATTGCAACATGGTTTATTTTGAGATGAAACTTGTTCTAATGTGTTTATTTATCTTTGTTAAATATTATATGAGAGTATGATATTTTCTTATTTAAAAAATGAAGTTTTTAAAGAAAAACGAATCGGAAGTCGAAATAACTCCGCTTCCGACGAGTTTGAAAAAGAAAAGTTTTTAATATGGAAAAAGAGAAGTGGAGAGGGGACTTACTAGCTATTAGGGTAGAGGGGAGAAGGGGGAAGAGTAGGGAAGCGTCGGAGCGTCGTTTCGTAGCCGAAATCTCCTCGAAACGTTGTCGGAATCTTGCCCTTTGCTAACTCCACTTGCACAACTATATGGACTTGAGAATTTTTGAGAGTTTTGGTAATGGAATTCGGAGTGAGGAGGGGTGAAATGGAGTGTGGTATTTATAGGGAAAATTGAGGTTTTGGGGTAATGAAGAATGAATTAAAAATGCATTAAAATTTTGGTTTAATGTCACTTTTTAATTCACTGTTTATTTTTAATAAAAACAAACAGTACATGGGTTAAGAGGGGAGGCCAAGGAGTGTGGAGTAAAGTTTTGGGGAGCATCCCCTACGGGGGGCCCGGCGGTGCCAGCCGTAGGGCATAAGTCGCCGCCCCAAATCCGGCGGTGTAGGTTGCGATTTGTGTCACGTGTCCCCGTCGTCTCATATACCCTAATGCACGTGTTTGTTTATTCTGTAACTCTTCATCTGTAGTGTACGTGTAAACTCTGGGGCTTCTAAAAGATTAAAAGAAAAATTAATAAAAAGATAATGTGGCTAAGGGGATTCAATCACAAAGGCTACGTCACAACAATGCAAGGCTTTACCAATAAGCTACAAATGCTTTCTTGCTATTTAAAAGCAAATCAAATACTTATAGTGTACACATGATTGCAAATACTCGTGTATATTAACTTTTAAATAATTTTCTGTACATTGAAATTGGAGTTGTTACATAAATTAAGAATTTCACAACTAAAACCTAGCATCTTAAATATGAAAATGCCAATAAACTCGGCACTGGAATTCTTCATGGTCTCGTCCAGTTTCTCTTGTTAGTATTTAAATGCTAAAAAGCAAGAAAAAGATCCATTAACTTCCTCCGATCATGTTTGGGCTCCATTCATTAAATATAGATCAATCGTCCATCAGTTAGTTGCATATAGAAGGCTTATCGGTCTATCAATTGATGGACGGTTAGATTTTTATGTGAGGACCATCCGTTAATTTCTTTTGTACAATAAATGAAGAAAATCCTACTCAATAAATGAACGTGCAAGTTCGTCACATTTCATACAATATTGCTGTTTCAAATCAGAATGTCCCCGCAATTAATGAATATCCACATATTAAAGAATGCCCGCACAATATCTAATTAAGTTTGTATATATAGTTTAAGGAGCCTATAATTTAGCTATACATTAAAATAGTATATAAGATTTCACTTCGGGAAATAAATAAATAAATAAATAAATAAATAAAGGGCCACATCTATCTATCCAAGGTAGATAAAAGTCGAAGGATCAAAGAAAGAAGCATGCCATGTGATGCGTGAGAATCATACATCATAGTAATTTAAGTGTGTTTTCAAGTCGCTCTTGACCAATCAATTGAACTCACACTATATATTGCTTCCTGGATTACTACTAATTTGTCCCATCATTTTTTGTATGCACCTCACAAGACAAAAGAGAAGTTTTACTCAAGTTGGTTGCATCACCTATAACTTCAAATTGATTCCTTGGTGAGCATGCATGTGAGTGTGCAAGTGCACCAGCCTTGTCGGAAAAAACCCAAGAATTTTTTTCCGTTATCTAAAACCCCCGGGGCTTGAAACGGCAATCAAAAACCCATTAGGAATTCTTCTTGCAGTATCTACATAGTAGCCTGCTATATCTAACCAATCTATACGAACAATTTAGACATCGCAGAAAACGGTTTAGATAGCATAGACAACTGTTTGAATATCGCCGGCTACTGTTAGAAATCGCAGGAAACTACATATAGCGGGCAATAATATTTTATTTAATTTTCATATAGGGGATCAATATATATGGCGCAGTCCTTGTGTTAGTGCAACCCGCTGCTGAAGAAAAATTATGCTAAGAAATACAGCATGCACATATATATATAATCACCCAATTAAAAGGATCGATCGAATTGCGTTTTGGTTTTTTAGAACTTGAGTGTAAGCCTCGTGCGCGCGCACAAAACACACCTATGCACATAACACATACAAGCACACAGCTAGGGGGGGTAATTGAACGAGCCAGCTCGGGTTCGATTAAGGTTCAGCTCGGTATCAGCTCGTTCAAATTCAGTTCATTTATTAATGAGCCGGACATGAGCCAGAAAGACTGGCTCGTTTATTAAATGAGCCGGACTCGAGCTCAGCCAGGCTCGTTCGGTATTGACTCGGGTTCGGCTGGGTTACACAGTTTGAAAATAAAAACAGTAATATATAATATATAGCAGATTCTATACAACTCTCAGAACAGTTAATTCAATTAAATGACAGTATATAAAGTGTACTGAGATAAATATAAAACCCAGCAGTTAGACCCATTCAATGCCCTAGATGTTAATGCTTTTTAATTTTTCCATATCTCAAAACCCTGAGTTTTAGGCATTATTGTTAATTATGTTTTTTTTTCTTGGAAGATACTATTAATATGAGTAAATGAGCTGAAAACGAGTCGAGCTTACAAACGAGCTCAATTCAGCTCGGCTCGTGAACTTGGCTCCTTTAGTTAATGGGCCACAACCCACAAATGAACCGAACACGAGCTGGGCATGTTTAATCGAACTGGACTTGAGCCGAGTATCTCTAGCCCGATTAACTAAACGAGCCGGACTTGGGCCGACAAAAAGAACCATGAGCCGAACTCGAGCCGAGCTTGGCTCGTCCAAGCTCGGCTCGTTTACACCCCTACACACAACACGCATACGCACCCAAAAGAAAAAGATGAAGACAAAATCGGTAGAAAAGAAAAAGGAAACGAAGATAACAAACATTATTTTAATTATGCTAATCCATTATGCTCCTTTTTCTTTCTCTTTCAGCTCTTTGGTACCTTTTATTTTCTTATAATCTAAATATAGCTAATGAACTATAAATCAATATGAAATCTTGCTTTACAGTTGTCATCATATTCGCAAAAATGTGAGAATACTCGACATACATGAAACCTCGGTAACAAACTTCTTGAGTTTCCCATTAAAAATAACAATAATAGAGCCGCATTTAGTATTTGACAGTGAAAAGGAGAAAAGACAAGCTTTAAAATTTTAGATTCTTCTATATATATATATATATATATATATATCACCTGCAGATGATTGATCCACATGGCCAACTTCATTCAATTATTATGTTAAAATAATGGTGAGTGTGGGGCCAGTGTCCACGTAATGCTGAGTGTACTTCCTTTATTAGGATCCATGCATCTTTCAATCAATAATTTCCTAATTTTTTTTGATTGTTTATTCAATCATTGTTACACCAATAATTCATCAAAACCATGGTTCAGATGGCCTGAATCCATATAATGTCCCTATTACGGCAAAATGGAGGTCCCTGTGCTCGCTCACACCCAGTTGGCTGTAAACGACAAACACGGTCTCTTTTTCTTTAATTGGTTCCCTACAGCTTAATTAAACTGGGAGATCAATGAGATATTGTTGTTCAAATAGATGTGCACGATTCGCCGCTCTATTAACATCTTTTTTCTTATTCACATTCTCAAAGTTTATAGTTTTTACAACCCTTAGAACAATCAGAAATTAATGTGTAGTTTGGATTAAAAAAAGAACAAAGATATAATAAAAATCAGAATTAAGATTTAAGAAATTAAGTTATAATTCTTTGAGAGAATGAGCAATAATTTTATTTTTTTCTTCTAAATTGTAAGTTTTTCCTTCAAATCCTGTATCTGATATTATGCTATGCGGCAACCGATCCGTATCCCTATCTAATACATTTAAGTTGCACTGCTCTTATATGTCATTGGATATGAAATTATCTTGTCCGTAATCATTTATATCCTTATATCGACACTTTAATATGCGAGTTATAAATCGATATTGTTCATAAGAAATGGATCACAAGTCATTAATAGAAAAGGCAATGCATAAATGTGCCATGTCATGCATCAATTCATGAGCATTATTGGTGCCAATTATTCTCTTTCTCATCTAACACTCCACTTGCATTCTCATTAAGGATTCAATTTGTAATGGGTATTGATTGGTGAGGAAGCCCAGCTATTTCAACCAATCTAATTAATTTCCTTGCTCTTTTTCACTGTACATTAAAATGATTGAAAACCAATCAACAGTTTTTAAACCAAATTTGGGGTGTGTATGAAAGTGAATGATTGGTGCAGGAGAAATTATTTGACCAGCGTAAAGAAACAGGTTAAATTGTCAAAAAGCCCCCGCACTACTACAAATATGGGTTGCCCCTACGGATTTATCCGTAGGGGCAACCCACTGCCCCTACGGATATCTGCGTAGGGGCGAAAAAATACCCCGTAGGTGCAAAGGCCGCAGGTGCAAGTTGAGGCCCTGAACTTGCCCCTACGGACAAATTCTTGCCCCTACGGATATATCTGTAGGTGTTGTTGTCCCTACGGATTACTCCGTAGGGATAATCAAATCATATGTGTATTTTTTTTTTGAATATATTGTATGTACCTACGGATACAACCGTAGGTCCTTGTTATACCCCTACGGATAACTCCGTAGGGGATAGACAGTGGCCCCTACGGAGATATCCGTAGGAGCACTCCCAACACCCTGCACTGAGATCAGGGGGGAAAATATCAGGAAACCTGATATTTTGCCCATACGGATCAGTCCGTAGGGGATAGACAGTGGCCCCTACGGACATATCCGTAGGGGCACTCCCAACACCCTGCACTGAGATCAGGGGGGAAAAATATCAGGTTTCCTGATATTTTGCCCCTACGGATAACTCCGTAGGGGAAACATATATACCTACGGCTTAATCCGTAGGTACATATTGTCTGTATTTTTTTTTTAAAAATGGGCTGCTAGATTTTTTTCCCGCCCTGTGCACAATACTGTATACATCAATCAAATCATATATTGCAGTATTCATAATCACATCTCACGCATATATATAATATACAAAAGAAACCCAAAAACTGAATATGATATAAATACAAACCAATATCAATATGGTTTCAAAATGTAGTACAATGTGATATAAATAAATACATGTTTCAAAAAATAAGAACCAAAAAGCTACCCTAGTTCGGTCCAGCTCCACCTCTGAATAACGTTAGAATAACGCGCGCCTGCTCCTCGGTCAATACACTCTGCAATGCGTCGCGAGCGGGAGTCTGAGCGGCATGTGGAGCTGGCGATGTGGTCTGCGCAGCCACCGTCGAGGTAGTCGCTTGCGGAGCCGCGGCTGCGGGAGTCTGAGTGGGCGGTGGAGCTACAGGAGCTGTCTGCGGAACCGCAGCCGATGTAGTGGCTTGCGGAGCCGCAGCCGAAGGAGATGCACGTGGAGGCTCGGCCGATCTACCCTGTCGCGTCTGGACATAACGTGTGTAAGAAGCGTGTAAGAACTGTGTATTATTCGAATTCGTTTCATTATTAAGTTATTTCGAAACCCTGTTTGGATATCTAGTTTGGAAAAGCGTTGTTTATTTTAATTACATATGTATGTATGATAAATCAAACTTAAGTCTAAAACCAAATAAGCTCAAGCTACGTACTAATTATGGATATGTTGATATGTATATAATATGAAATGATATTTTACTATAAAGTAGTATACATACCAGCATCTCCTTCAACTCCTGAACGGTGGCCCTCAAGCTATCCAGTTCCTGATGGACATGCCGGTCACTGGAGACGGAGGAAGTAACCGCCGGGGTGGAGTCCAACCTCATATGGGCCCTGCTAGGGCCCAATCCCCGGCCTCTCTCCCAACCTCCGTGGTGCCCTCCGTGTGCGGCGTCCAGAACTGGGGTCAGCAGCCTCGGATCGTTCTGTCCGGTAAAATCGATCCCCGAGGTCTGGGCCTGCTCAACCACCCGCTCCTACACCCACATTAAGCAGTAAAGTATAAGTATAAAATTTAAACTTGAACCTTCCAAAACTAAAATTTCAAATTTGGGTAGAAAAAATATTAACACTTACGTAGTACTCCTGGGTAGCGACGTCGGGATATCGAAGCTCGCCCGTGGCGGGATCTGTCGAGGTGCCGTGGACGGCAAGATATGCGGACAGCACGCTCGGTGTACCACCTGACGCCACGGTCCGAGATGTCTGCAATATTAGAAAGCAACTCTTAATATTAGAAATATTAGAGAATAACTCTTAATATTGCAGAATATTAGAGAATAACTCTTAATTTACCGATAACTCCATGGCTCGAGTAATGTTCCTCGAGCCACCTGTGCAAGTGGGGCGACCCCTCTTCGCCGACTTCCTGTTATCCGTATTCTGAGCGGCCTGTTTCTGCACAACACATTAACATTTAGTTTTCTAATTAAGAAACACAAAGAAATAAATTATATCATAAATAATGAATTAAATTTAAAATACATACTTGTTTGCGTTCGGAGTCGAAATAAGCGCACAATAGAGGCCGTGTCTCTACGTCGACTCTCGCAAACGCCGGAGTAGATAGGAGGGCCGCTCTCTCTGCTTCGGGGGTCGCTATCCACAGGGAGTAGCAGTCGGCCTTCAGCTCATTCCTGTTGTAGCGGACCTTGGCCTGCATGTTCTTCATCAGGCCATTGTACAGAGCATGAAGGTCGAGCACCCTCCCCGGGTGATCAGGGTCGGCTACAGGCTGAAAATCGTAATCCAACTGAAAATACAAAAAAAAAACATTGTTATTAGATTGCAAGTGTTAATAATAAATATATTGGATAAATCAAATGAAAATATATATTAATGCATACCCGAGCCTGATCAAAGAAGAGGGCGAATGAGCGCTGGTAATGCTCGCCCCACTCAACGTGAAGTGGATAGTTCTTCACGATCCGGCTCTCGTCCCCCAAATACCGGCCGAACCTCTCGGCATGAGGACCGGTATAGCGATAGTCAAGGGTAAAAAATAGGGGGAATGCTGCCTCCCCCCTAGCTTTATCAGGCCTCAGCCTATGGGACTGATTCGGGCCTCGAGTCCCCCTCTGGGGATGGAGAGGCCCTGCGTCTGCACGAAATATCAAGACAATCAATAATAAGACAAAGTTGTATTAAGAAATCAAGGTTAAACAAAAATTCAAGTGTGATATATACCTCCAGTGACTAGCGCACGAGCCTGGGCCCGAGCAGCAGCACGAGCGGGACGATAGTTCCTCCGGTGAGGAACAACCGGGGTCCCGGACCCAGACGCATCCCCTCCAACTATAAAATAAACATCGACGCTAAATTTCCATGAAGTTCATATTTATTCTATAGAGCATATGTAAAATGAATAAATATTTTAAATTTATTCATACTAACCTGTAGACGATGCGGAGGGTATGGAAGCGGCAGGAGTGGCCCCTGTGGAAGGTGTGGACGCACCACCTATAATTAGACAATTAAAAATAGATTATATAAGTAATTGCAAAAAGAATGTGTAGATCAATAATATAACGTTCTAAATCAATATGCATGCACTATAGGATATATAAACATACCCGCAGGTGCGGTGGTGTCACCACCTACAGCTAGACAATAATAAAAATTGCTAAGTAAGAGCAAAAGGAATGTGTGTATTTATGATATAGCATTCTAAATCAATATACATACACTATATGATATATAAACATACCTGGAGGAGCGGGGGTGGCCTCTGTCCCAGATGTGGACGCATCACCAACAACTAGACAATCAAACATTGACAATATAAGTAATTTTGACATAAACATGCATGAATATCTGTAATATTACATTCAAAATGGATATGCGTGCAGTATACCTGAAGGTGTGGCCAAATCAACACGGAAGGAGGTATCCGAAGGGGTCTCCGATCTGGGTGCAAGACCGGCCCTCTGAAGCTCCCTACGGAGCTCTCCGGGCGGCAGAACCGCTCTGCCTCTGCCTCTGCCTTTGCCGCGGCTGGAGCTCCTGCCGCCCCTCGCTGCTCCCGACATCGTCATCAAATCTAGATAAACGGTTCGTGGACGCATTAGACAATCATTAAAAGTATTGACTATATATGATATAGAGCGTAAAATGTGAAGTAATAATATAACATTACTGATAACCTTTTTCGTTTCGTGGGCGCATCATACATATCTACTTGGATTTCATCGTCGATGTCATTTCTAACCCACGTAACTTCATGATCGGTCGAAGACAACCCGTCCTACGAAACAGACGGTCGGAGCACTTTAAGCCTTCTCTCTTCTTCGTCATCATCGCTGTCCTCGTATTCTGGGACATCGTAGACATCTCTAGGTTTCCATCGGCATACGACACTCCACCCCGGATGCTTCAAACACTGTGAGTAGTATACTTGGAACGCTTGGTTCGGAAAGATAAACGGATCGTCCTGACCGTAAAATCGAAGTGTGTTCACACTGGTCAATCCATATTCATCTTTCCAAATCCCAAGACTGCTTCTCCACCTGTCTGTATCGGTTTGCGGATCGTACCAAGTACAGTGGAATATATAAAAGGGTTCTGATCGTCCGGGATAGTGGATGCCGAGTATACAATTTAAGTACCCATAGTAAATCACACCGTCCGATCCTACCGTCGCAATCCCACTATTCTGAGTGGTTCTAGATGTTTCTATGTCCTTAACTTCGAATTTGTATCCAAGGACACCAAATCCTTTGTAATATGCAACCTCCATACTAGGAAATTGAGCTAAACATCTTGAATCACTCTTAAATGATGCAGACAAGTTCGGATCGTGGATCTAACAAAACAAATTTTACGATAAATACATAACGATACAAGTTTAGATTAAAACTGATAGCAATAAAATGTAATTCGAATAACTTACATGCTCTGTGACCCAATCACAAAAATTATCCTGATGGTATTTTTCCAAACGCTCTTCGTTCCAATCAGGATGCCTCTCACGTACCTCGTTAAAATGAGTTCTGTTTTCGACAAATAATTGTGACATTAATATTATGTCATTTCATACACACACAAACACAGATATAACAATTAATCCAAAAGAACTTACTCTCTAATTTGTTCAAGACATGCGCAATTAAGCAAGATAAACCGGTATATCTTGTTGATAAACATAATGTCTACCCTCTTATACTCGGCTTTACCATATGGCCCATCTTGAATTCTTCGTGGTCGGTTAAGCCTTGTCTCAATGTTCTCGTCCAGATAGCGGGAACAAAATGTGGTTGCTTCATCAAGAAGATAACCTTACATGATAGAACGCTCTGGTCGATTTTTATTGCGTATATACTTCTTAAGAGTGTAAAGGTACCTAATGAGAATATGTTGAATAAATAAACACGGGCATACAGGACAACAATAAATTTATAAATTGCGCGAAACGAAAAATTACACGTACCTTTCGACGGGATACATCCATCGATATTGTACCGGTCCGGCTAACTTCGCCTCAGTTGCAAGATGAACCGTCAAGTGTATTATGATATCAAAGAATGACGGTGGGAAAATACGCTCAAACTTGCAAAGTATCAACGCAATAGAATTTTCTAGTTTATCCAGCGTCGCAACCTCCAGTGTTTTAGCACACAACTCCCTGAAAAAACAACATAGGTCGTTGATTACTAGACCAACCGAGTCGGAGAGAGAAGTCCTGAGGGCTAATGGAAGAAGGTGCTCCACGATAACATGGTGATCATGACTTTTCAGCCCATCGATCTTGCCCTTCACAATTTTTATTTTCTTGCTGAATGATCCTGAGAAACCTGTGGGGACTTTCAAATCATGCAACACCTGCAGGAATCTTTTCTTCTCCGGTTGTGACATATGATAAGCGGCATTGGGAAGTACAAACTTGCCCGGTTTACCCGCTACAGGTTTAGGGTGCAGTTCACTTCTTATTCCCCACTCTTGTAGATCCATCCGGGCATTCATGTTGTCTTTCGATTTCCCGTCTTTACACAGAAGCAAGTTAAGTATGTGCTCTGATACTCCCTTCTCTATATGCATGACGTCCAGGCAATGACGCACTGAATTTGTAGACCAGTACGGAAGCTCGAAGAAAATGCTTAACTTGTTCCAATATTGTGGTTTGACCTGTTTCGTCGGATTCATCCCGAAGGTCACGTTATTGTAACCATCCCATTTAGCAGTCACGTCCTCTCCGGACAATGGGGATGGAGGCCCAAGAAGCTCCTGATGACCATCAAAGTGAACTGTGTCTAACCTATAGGGGTGGTCTGGAGGCAGAAAACGTCGATGGCCGCAATAACAAACCTTCCTGCTAAAATTCAAAAATTTTGATGTTGTGTGTTCATGGCAATGAGGACATGCTTTGTGACCATGTACGGACCAACCTGATAGCATTCCATACGCAGAAAAGTCATTAATTGTCCACATTAAAGCCGCACGCAGTATGAAGGTTGTATTTGTGTTTGAATCATATGTCTCTACACCATCAATGAACAAAGTTTTCAGCTCCTCGATCAGAGGTCGGAGATATACGTCGATATTGTTCCCCGGTGAGTTTGGTCCGTCAATAAGAAGAGGCATCATAAAGTATGATTGGTCCATAGCCAACCAAGGCGACAGATTATAAATTATCATTACAACGGGCCATGTACTGTGACTTCCAGCCATATAGTTGAATGGGCAGAAGCCATCGGCAGCCAGTCCGAGCCGGACATTGCGAGGATCGCTACTGAATATTGCGTGCCTCCTATCGAAATCCTTCCATGCCGGTGAATCTCTTGGATGGCTCATTTTTCCATTTTCGCTTGGAGGAGCACGGTGATGCCAAATCATTGCCTCGGCTGTTTTCTTGCACCTGAATAGCCTCTGTAGCCTCTGTGTTATGGGAAAATATCGTGCTATCTTCACAGGTATATCAGGCTTCTTATCAGAATCTTTCGGCTTATACCTGGCCTCTCCGCATGTTGGACACTCTTTCAAATCTGAATTCTCTTTCCGGTACAACACGCAATTTTTAGGACATGCTTGAATCTTCTCGCACTTTAGACCCAAATCAGACATCATTTTCTGGGCTTCGTACCAGCTTTCGGGCACATTATTTCCCGGAGGCATAGAATCTTTCAAGAACGAATGAAGCATTGTGAATGACTTGTTGTTCCATCCATTTAGGCATTTAATTTGGAAAAGTTGGACGAACCATGAGAGGGTGGAATACTTCGCATTCTCATAAATTGGTTTCCTAGCATCATTCATGAAATTTTAATATTTATCCGCACGCGGTCCTTGACCGGAAGGAATGTCATCTTCGGTACGAATAGATTCACCTAGGGCAGCCTCTACCATATCCTCCATTTCTTCTGATGGAAATAAATTTCCGTCTCCTGCCGTATTACCGAATTCTTCTTCTTCTCCTGTCGCATTATCGTGTTCTCCTTCTTCTTCTACCGCAGTACTGCATTCTTCTCCTTCCCCGTGATATTTCCAGGTTGAATAAAGTCTAGTAAACCCTTGTTTTACAATATGAAGCTCTGCCAATTCTACCTTCTGCCAGTACTTATTGCCACATCTATCGCACGGACAGAGAATCTTCTCTATTATGATCTTATTATGTGCTCGTGCAAATTCAAGGAAAGCAGCAACTCCTGCGAAAAACTTAGGTTGCATACGTTGTTTCCAATCCACATACATCCAGTCCTTAATTCTGACGTACTCATGGGCCATGTTAGACTGAATAACATATAAATTGTAGGTTATGCTGACTATATTGAGAAATATAAGAACGGGATAGTTACTGACAAAGGAGAAAATCCGTGTATATGCTTTGTGTGTGCGTTTGTCGTTGAAAAGAATAAATTATCGCACGTTATGTTAACCGATAGACGGGGACTAAGTGGCGCTTTTAGTTTCATATATGGGTATCGATGGGAATATGAAGGTTTCATATTATCATATATTGGTTTTAACCCGAACATCTCGAATCGCTCTCTAATTATGCGTTTGTATGTATGTGTTCCGGCTGTCGGGGGTAGGCTTCTATCCCATTAAGAATGTATAGAGCGAACGCCCATCACTTGTGCTTTCAACCGTTTCGAGTAAATTTCGGCAGCACCTCCCCGCTGTTCTCCGAGTACACTGTAATAGAATAGATAATCATTTCAAAGCTGTGAAACAACGTTGAAATGAACATCTAATCTATCTTTGTACACGGAGAACCAGCGGAAAGGTACCGACGAAATATCTCGAAACGGATGAAAACACAAGTGAATGAAGGCGTTTGCTTTATATATTCTTAACTTGTCCATACGGGACAAATCTATGGGTTACCATACGATTGAATTTTCTCGTCGCGTAGACTATACGACGGTTGTTAGTATCGAGCTATACTGTCCGATATTTAACAACCTTCGTATAGTTCTAGGTCACGACGAGCATCGCACGTATGTTAACCGATAGACGGGGACTAAGTGGCGCTTTTAGTTTCATATATGGGTATCGATGGGAATATGAAGATTTCATATTATCATCGAGTATCATATATTGGTTTTAACCTGAATATCTCGAGTCGCTCTCTAATTATGCGTTTGTTGTGCATTCGTGTTGTATGTGTAACATGATTTTAAACCATTGAGATCAAGATTGATAGAACTGATCATCCTACATTGCAATAGCATTCATCAACCAAAAACTATTATTGCAATGGTATACATCTATAACAATCAACAATTAAAACTACAAATATAGGATACTGATATCATAAAGCGTTATGAGACACATCATCTGCCACGTGTCGTGATCATGGAAATCGCTAATATTGAGCATCATCAAGATTAGATTATGGTTTTGAAGCAAGTTATTGAGCATCTTGGATTGATTGTCAAGTGTTGATTTTTATTTCAACACTTGACAGAATGAAAATCATAAATACAGTTGCAAAATGTGTTCCTCACCCCCATAAAGTGGATCTTAACAATCCAGACAAGACCATCATTGTTCAAATTGCCAAGGTAGACATAATCTCAGCAGTTATTTACGGTTGCTAGCTTGTATTGCTTGTTGCTATTCTTTTTTTCCTTGCCCTTACTTTCTTTCTTTTTTGGGGGGGTGGGGGGGTTGTGTTTGAAAGGTTTTAACCAACTCACTGCTATTTCTAGGCAATGCAGGAATATAACTAGTTTTATCCCCCAAAAGAAAGAGCTTCAGGCTTCATGCGTCAAGCGATGTGTATAATTATAGGATTTTCTTGCTAGCGGTTCATTTACAACTATTCTTTAGTCTATATGCCTAGCATCTGCTACTAGATATTACATCTTGCATCAACACCCCGCATGTTAAAATCAAAATCGATTATTTTTTTCTTGATCTTTTTCTGATTTTCTACCATCTGTGTCGAGTAAATTATGATTAACATTGTATTTGTCAACTAATCAGAAGAGCCATTCAACCAGCCCCACCGTAACCTTAACCCCAGCCCCACCGTAACCCTAACTCCAGCCCCACCCTAGCAGCAGCCGAACCCCAACCCTAACCCTACCCCGACCCCGACCCCGACCGCCACCGCGACCCCTGCCCAACCCCAACTCTCGCGCGCACAACCCAGACCCAGCCATGAACTCTAAGCCCAAAATAATCCAAAAATGCTTTAATTTACCTCGAGATTTATACCTGAACGACTGCTGGTGGGCTGGAGCGACGACGGTGGCGATTTGGCGACGAAACCGGCGGTGGCGACGACGGTGGCGACGAAACCGGCGGTGGCGACGACGGTGGCGACGGTGGTAACGACGGCGTGGCGATTTGGGGTTTTTTCTCGCGCGCGATTGAGAGAGAGAGAAAATGAGCGTAGGCGATCAATCTGGCTTTATTTTAAAACGATATTTGCTTGCCCCTACGGACATAACCGTAGGTCTTTTGTTTGCGGCTCCGTAGGGGCAAACACCAAATTAAGAATTAATATTTTTATTCTTGGACGTCTGTGCCCGTAGGGGCAACCTTTTAGCCCTACGGATTAATCCGTAGGGCCAAGTTAAATCTACCCATACGGATATTGTCATCCGTAGGGGCCCAGCCTCAACCCTAGCTCAAGCCTTAGCCCAAGCCCAAGCCCCAGCCCCAGCCCCAGCCCCAGCCCCAGCCCCAATCAAAAATTTGAGTAATTGAAGATTTCCTTACCTGTGCAGAGGCGACGAAGAGAACGGAGATGAGCCGGCGCTGGCGACGACGAAAGCAGACGGTGGCTACGATGAATCGGTGGCGCTGGCGACAACGAGAACGACGATCGATCGGCGGGAACGAGGGTTTGGGAATTTTTTTCTTCGCACGAGAATTAGGAATAATGAGCGTAGGGATCGATCTGAGCTTTTAACTTAAATCCCAATTTAGATGCCCCTACGGATAAGTCCGTAGGTTCTTGGTTTGCGGCTCCGTAGGGACAAACAACAATTTAAGATTTAATAATTTTTATATAAATATATAAGGACCGTAGGGGCAATCTTTTGGACCTACGGATTAATCTGTAGAGCCAAAGTAAAATTGTCCCTACATATGTCATTATCCGTAGGGGCAACCCCCTATTGGTTCTCTACAGCTTAATTAAACTGGGAGATCAATGAGATATTGTTGTTCAAATAGATGTGCACGATTCGCCGCTCTATTAACATCTTTTTTTTTATTCACATTCTCAAAAATTATAGGTTTTACAACCCTCAGAACAATCAGAAATTAATGTGTAGTTTGGATTAAAAAAAGAACAAAGATATAATAAAAATTAGAATTAAGATTTAAGAAATTAAGTTATAATTCTTTGAGAGAATGAGCAATAATTAAGATTTTGAACTTTTTCTGGACTTTTTTCCGATTACTTTTTACGTTCATTTTTTTCTTCTAAATTGTAAGTTTTTCTTCAAATCCTGTATCTAATATTATGCTATGCGGCAACTGATCCGTATCCCTATCTAATACATTTAAGTTGCACTGTTCTAATGTGTCATTGGATATGAAATTATCTTGTCTGTAATCATTTATATCATTATATCGACACTTGAATATGCGAGTTATAAATCGATATTGTTCATAAGAAATGGATCACAAGTCATTAATAGAAAAGGCAATGCATAAATGTGCCATGTCATGCATCAATTCATGAGCATTATTGGTGCCAATTATTCTCTTTCTCATCTAACACTCCACTTGCATTCTCATTAAGGATTCAATTTGTAATGGGTATTGATTGGTGAGGAAGCCCAGCTATTTCAACCAATCTAATTAATTTCCTTGCTCTTTTTCACTGTACATTAAAATGATTGAAAACCAATCAACAGTTTTTAAACCAAATTTGGGGTGTGTATGAAAGTGAATGATTGGTGCAGGAGAAATTATTTGACCAGCGTAAAGAAAAAGGTTAAATTGTCAAAAAGCCCCCGGCCCGTTTCAAACTTGTGTAAAAACCTCTGGGCCTTTTGCTCTTGTTAAAAAACCCAGGGCCCAATCAAAACCCCATGTATACCAGTTGCCTGTAATATCTAAGCAGTTGCAGCTGCCTATAATATCTAAACAATTGCATATAATATCCAACCAGTTGAGGAAATATAAGGCCTAAATGAAATACAACCCAAGGGGTTTTTCACAAAGATTTTGAACGGTAAATCATTCCCAGTAATTTTGAAAATTATAAGGGTTTTTAGAAAACTCCTGAGCGGGCCAGGGGCTTTTTGACAATTTACCCAAAGAAAACAATGACCAAGTCCTTTGGACTTAGCACGTGTCACCATAGGGTTCTTATTAAAAGGAAGTGCAGCCTGTGACATAGGAGTAGACTGGACCACCACCTTAAATTGAGTATGAGAAAGATGTGCAAGTGAGGATAGCGGCAGTTGACAGATCATTATCGCGTCATGTGAGCCCTGTCAATGGCTTGCTTATTCAGGATTAGCGTCTAAAGGCATCGATCTCGGCAGATATATACGAGATCGTTCCTTCGTCATCCAAAAAGGTGAGTGTTAAGCGAATAGCTTTTCGGCTTTTTCATACGTTACGTACTGTAAGATCAAAAGATAAAGGTATCTAATGCAAGGCGATTTATCGGACTCACTTTTATGTCTATCTATAATATTGCATATAGAAAGTGGACATTCTTCTTAAAGTAAGCTGGTTTTTCGAGAAAGCTCCGCCAAAATTCTGAGTCTTCATGCTAGGGTTCATTTCATTATGAACTCAAAAGTGTAATCTTGGCTATGGTATTCAAAAGAAAAAACTTTCCATTAGCGCCGGACCGTCGAGTCAAATTGATCGTGTCATGTGCAACGTCCATCAATGATGGTTCATTAATGTCCATTGAAGGTCACCAGTAGGCTAAGAACCTTTCTTACTTATGAAGAAAGCTACAACTCTAGTGAAGGGAAGATAGTTTTTCTTCTTCTTTTTTTTATCTATTTCTGGATGCTTTGAACAGCGTAGTTTCCTACCGAAGGGATGAGACTTTCCTTTTGATCCTATACCACCCTCTACTCATAGAGTAATTTACGGATAGTTTCTAATCCATTTATAGACGGAAAGACATCGTGAGTCACAGGCGAGGAACCATACTCCTCACCGGAGATTTAGCAAGTGAAGTTTCATCCGAGTTACGGGATGGCATCAAATGGAGTAAGGGATATGGTCGAGCAGTCTTTCGCCATTGCTCGTAAGAGATGAAGTGAAGAAGATCAAGAATAAGAGTATAGCCCACGGAGCGGCTAATGAATTCGCAGGAAGATTTCAAAGGAATAGGAAAAGAACACACCTTATGAGCAAAATTTGTGGATAAAAACAAAGAATAAGTCCAAGGAATCTCAACCAACAACATGTTCCGTGTCTAGAATCCAATATCTTGGAGAGATACCATACATATTTGCTTCTCTCATTCATACACCTTGTCCCTACTAAAATTGAGCCCCACTTAGTAAAGTAGGGAGCCTCTGTTTCTTCAACTGTTTCTAATTAATGATGATTGGTTATATGATCAATCATCTATTATTCCAATTGATGAAATTCCTTAACATACTAAGAAAAGTAGATCATGTCAGCAATTTATAACAAACTGAAACGTCTTTCCTTTCCCGAATTATCATAATAAATGACCGGACCAGTTTGCTATTTTCATATTCTTTGATCCCTTTATTGTCTAAAACTTATCTCTAAACCCAAGAAGTAGCTAAACAATGGGATATTTTGCATATGAAACAGTTGGCTACCAACCACATAGCAATTATGAACCCACTCATTTATAGGTTCAGATATGTACGCACATGCAAGTTCATTATATAATCCAAAATGTTGCCGTTTCATCTGAATTTCAAATCCCACCCACCCGCCCCGCCCATCCACCCACAGAGAGAGAGATAACCGATAATAAGTAAATGTGTTATAGGAAGGAATCTCCTTCCATGGCGTCGCAAAAATACAACCTTCACGATTTTTTTTTACGATCGGCATGCATCGTCTCCATCTTTATCATCTAAGATGTGGATACACCAAATTTCATGTGGTTCCATCATTTTTTTACCGTTGATTTAGTAGGTGCAAAATGAACGGTTTGCCGACAATAGAACTTCTTACATTGCTAATTCAACGGTGAAAAAGTTGTAGAATCACGTGAAATTAGGTGTATCCACATCTTAAATAATAAAGATGAAGATGGTAAATACCGATCGTCGAAAAAAATGGTGGAGGATATAGATCTTTTACGCTACCTAATGAAAAAGCCTTCTATGCCCTCTTTTCTTCATTATTCTCATATATGCCTCTTTTCTTCATTATTCTCATATATATATATATATATATATATATATATATATATATATATATATATATATATAAATAGGAGTGATCTATTGCAATCTGGTCCGCGTTTTTTAAAATGGGAACTCTCAATATTTTAAAGATCTGATACGTTCGAGTTGCTCGCCATACCCTCAAACATATGTGCATGAAAAATCAAAGGATTTAAAAATCTTTAACCTATGCATCGGATGAAGTTTATATTGTATAATCGAAAAACGTTTTTTTTTCACCCATCGATGTATAGGCTAGAGCTCTTTAAATCTTTTGAATTTTCATGTACATACATTTGAGGGTATGACGATCAACTTGAATGGATCAGATCGTTGAAATATGTTGTAGATCGATGATTCCCGTTTTAAAAAACGTGGACCGGTTTGCAATACATCACTCACATCTCTAGATCTCTCTACACACACACAGACACACACACAGAGAGAGAGAGAGGAAAGCGGTCCTAGAAGGCTTTTTTTTTTAGACGGCGCCGAAAATCTTCGCCCTCCACCATTGAGATTGTAGTTTTTTAACGCCACCTGACGAAAAAGCCTTCTAGGACTGCTTTCCCCCCTCTCTCTGTGTGTAATGGAGGAAAGCGGCCTTAAAAGGCTTTTTTGTCAGGTGGCGTCAAAAAAGTACATCCTCAATGGTGGAGGGTGAAGATTTTCGGCGCTACCTAACGAAAAAAAGGCTCTCAGAGCCTCTTTATTCCATTATTCTCATATACATATACATATACGTATCCATGTGTGTATATATATACAGAGACAGAGAGAGAGAGAGTAATGAAAGAGAGCCCCAAGAAGGCTTTTTGCTTTATGTGGCGGCACAAAACACGTTTCCATCATTTTATTCGACGATCGACACTTGCCATCTTGATTTTCATCGTCTAATATATCGATACACCAAATTCAAATGATTCTAACACATTTTCACCGTTGATTTAGTGGGTGCAAAATTAACGGTTTACTGATAATAGAACTTTTTACATTGCTAAATCAAAGGTGAAATTGTGTTGTAATCATATGAAATTTGGTGAATCGACAAATTAGAGGATGGAGATCAAATTGGAAGGTGTCGATTGTCGAATAAAATGGTGGAGTGCGTACTTTTTGCCGCCGTCTAATGCAAAAGGTCTCTTAGGGCCTCTTTCGTCCATTATTCTCATATACGAGGATAATGGAGGAAATGTGCCATAGGAGGGAATTTCCTCCTATGGCGTCTCAAAAATACGTCTTCAACCATCGGCATCCATTACCTCTATCTTTATTATCTAAGATATTGATACACCAAATTTCATATGGTTCTACCACTTTTTCACCGTTAATTTAGTGAGTGCAAAATTAATTGTTTACAGACCATAGAACTTTTTACATTGCTAATTCAGCAGTGAAAAGGTGTTAGAATCACGTAAACTTGGTATATCCATATCTAAGATGATAAAGATAAAGATGATGAATGCCCGATTGTCAAAAAAATTGGTGAAAGACGTAAATTTTTGACGCCACCTGACAAAAAATCATAGTAAGGCCTATTTTCTTAGTTACACTCCCTCTCTCTCTCTCTCTGTGTGAAAGTTGCACTCTCTCTCCCTGTGTGAAAGCAATAAAACAAAGATATCCTCACATGATATTAGAGCTTTAGGAAGAAAAAGATAAAGTTATGGGTTAATGGCTCGGATGCCAAGAGGTGTCTAGATTTTGTAAATATACATCTAATTGACAATAAAATTTGAAAACAAATACAAACTTTAAGGGGGGTCTGCAAACTGAACTTGGCAATGTAATTCATATATGGCGAGAAAAATCCTCTTGATTTTAAGGGGCAAAATATTAAATATAACTATAACTAACTTTTCAAAGCTACTTAAATCTATAAAAATCACTGCTAGATGTTTTTAAAATCTATAGTATTAAAACTTTCTAATATAACCATAATAACAGCAAAATAAACAATGGGCTTGATATTTGGTTGGGCTGGATCATGGAGCTAACAGAAATCAACTTCATACAAAATCATTTTTTAAGAGCAAATTTTGACCAGTAATTGTTCCTATACTAGCTTACTCGAAGGTGGGGTGGGGTTGGGGGAGTGGGGGGGTGGGGGGGGGGGGGAAGGTAAGGTATAAGTTTTTCAAGGAAAAAACCGGGGGAGGCGTGGGGGGGGGGGGGGGGCGCAGATAATTAAGGAAAGCAAAATATCAGCCAAATACATTTTTGAACCAATGATGAGCATATCACAAATTTAAACAACAATTTCACAAAAATCTATCTAAATGTAACAAAAACAGGAGCATATATACCGTGTTGCCAGCATATAAACACAAACTAAAATTCTAATATCTGAAACTTTTCAGAATAAGTCACAGAAACAAATTGGAATTTCATGATCTCCAGTGAATATTTTTCATGGAGAGTCCCCTTAATGAAATCCAGCAATTCAATCACAAAAACTAAAACACGAAGTTAGAAACATTCAATTTTCCACGAACAGTCTCAATCCAACAACAAACAGCATTCAAATCAATCCAAATAAACATCAAATGATTTGCACGTCTCTCTAGAAAATCTGGCAACTGAACTGAAAAACCCAAACCTTTTAAATCTTAGGTACCAAATTCATAACTTGCATAACGATAATAAACTCAAGTTCAAAGATAAATAGCACTACGACGACTTGAGAATTTCTCAGAATGACAGCCATCGAAAATCCAGAACCTATGAAAGAAATCAAAAACGAAAAAGAAAAGTTAGTTAGAGAAGAGAATGGAACCTCTAAATATAAATAAATAGAAAACATCAAGTCATGTATATAAATCCTCGCCGCAAGAAATGGAATAAGTGACATTGAAAGCTAACAATGATATTTTGAGAAGTCTACATGTAACGATGAATATTTTCTAAATTGGAAAAATGGTAAATATCTAATGAATTCATTAATGCATTAGAGAACAGGAAAAGAACGAGAAAACACTACGAACACATAATGGAATGCTATTATTAATCAAAAGTGTTCTGCTGTTATTGAATGTTTCACAAATTAATCGAAAATACCATAAATAGCTAACAAATAAGTTATTCAACGGAGAACACTCAACGGTTAATTAGCTAAGAAGCTAATCCCAACATAAAATGTTAAACACCATCTCCAAACTACAGTAGTGATAGAGTAAAACCGATGCATGCAGATGCAGTATACATAAAAGGGCAAATAGATCAGGTTACACTACTGCACTATCCCACATCATCGGCAACAAAAATTAAGGCAAAAGCATGCATACGAGCATAAACCATATATAGAATAATGAGAATGCCAATTGAATCGCTTCTTATTCGGAAGAACAATGCAGGATGCAAATGGAACTAGTGTTTGTTAGAAGAAATATGGAATCGTCCGCTTCCACAGCCTTTGGTAGTACACTATGCATCAATTATAGCTTGTGAACGTTTGCATTGTACATGTCGGTCGAACATTAACCAGTAGAATAATATTTCATCCCAGAAGAATGTTAGAATATAAAATTATATATCACAACCCTCATCGAAACTTTTGGGTTTTGGTGCATGAGTGTGCATTTAAACAGCTGATAAAAAAATTTATTGCAAAGCAAAGCCCATATTTCAGCCCAAGAAAAAGGATGATCGGTGTGTTTGAATATGGAAATACATAACCCAACCCTCGTCATAACATCGGAGCATTGGTGCAATGGTAAGGATGCTAGCTCTAGAAAAAGAAACTAGAAGAGGATCACAATCAACAGGATAATACTCATGGTTTGAAATCCCAGCCGATTCAGATCTCAAAAACAACCATCCAAGTTCCGATACTGAGATAGATACCGAGATTTTGAACTTTTATATATGGTTCACCAATTGGTTATTTCAGTTTTAGAGTTAAGTTTACTAATGCGTTATGGAGTTTGTTAATAGACTTATTGGTTTATCTGAAATCATTACTTTTCAAATGTCAAAAAGTTTGCAATCTTCTCTAAAGCATATTTAAAATACATTCAAAACATTATCAATTACTAAGAAATGTGTCAAATTGTTCATAGTTATTTATACTATTTATTTAAAAACTACATTGATTTTTATAAATTTGTTTACTCAATCGATATAAAAATCTGATTTTCCGTATCTGACATGACCGATTCCAATCCCAAAAATGATTGTTTGATAACGGGTCTGATACCGAGATTTTAAACCCAGATAATACTATAAAAGGCACATTTCATCTCTTAAAGCGGTTTAGAAGTGGGGGCGTGGATCTTGAAACAGGAAAATAAGTACTTGTAAGATAACATGGAATTTTTTTAGCGAACTTTGTAGTAATCAACGATGTAGGTTATGAAACTTAACCTATGAAGTACGAACACTGGACATGGACATCGATAAAGAAACGGAGACATGCTAACACGAACAAGGGCATGGAGACGACAACAACAAGCTTTTATCCAAATTTTTGGGGTTGATTATATGAATCCTTTCTTACATTATGTTGTTAAGGATTGTCTTCTCGGTTAGATCAACAATTATCATATCATTCTTAATTGCGAAATGAGGATATTCGTGCAAAAGTTGGTGTAGCACCCGTGGAGGAGAAGATGCGGGAAAACCGGCTAAGATGGTTTGGTCATGTGCGACGCAGACCTATGGAAGCACCGGTTCGACGAATAGATACTCTCGATATGGGCAATGGCAAAAGGGCAAAAGGGAGACCGAAGAAAACATGGATGGAGGTGATACGAAACGATATGGTTGCCAAAGGACTCAATGAAAGTATATTGTTCGATAGAAGTGAGTGGAGACAGAGGATTCATGTGCTGGACCCGGCGTGATTCTCATGTTGGTTCATGTAGCCTACCCCATATGCTTGGGATAAAAGGCTCAGTTGTTGTTGTTGTCTTAATTGCCACTTTCCATGTTCGTTTAGGTTTTACCCCTACCCCATAGTCGCACCACTAACAACAATTTTGCGCCATTACCTACAAAGTTCGTCACTTTTTCTAACAAGAGTATTGATTGGTCTCCACAGCACATGACCAAACTATCCCTCATTCATTGATATCCAACTATATTTTATGTTGGTTGTCGTCTATGTTACACAACCCTCCTCCTTTATCCTAGCCTAGGACAGACAGTCAAAGGATAAAGCGTTTAAGCACAGCGCTGGCAGGGTTCATAGGGACACTACTATGTTACTTATATATTAAATTATTATATATATTAATAAATATATACTACTATAAATTTAAAACACAATAAAAAAATAAAACCAAGTTTCTGCTTTTATCTTTAACTATAAGATTTCTTGAGTATACATATAGTTATATGTATATGCAAACAAAACAAGAACACCTACACATTGCAATCCGCAAGACTTTCAAAAGACAAAGAAATGTCAACACTTTTTAATTAGAGCCGACTTCTGTAGGCCCGATTTCATCATTTGAATCATTTTGAAACTTCCAGTTCATTAAGTGCAATATTTAAAATTCTCA
The DNA here is from genome assembly GCA_030015575.1 of Agapanthus africanus. NCBI lineage: Eukaryota > Viridiplantae > Streptophyta > Magnoliopsida > Asparagales > Amaryllidaceae > Agapanthus > Agapanthus africanus. Next base: position 999,838,527 of record CM057337.1, read on the forward strand.
TACTCACAAAAATATCAAAGTCATATACACCTATACACCACATTCTAATATCACAACCCTATATTATATATTGAAGTGTCCACCACAACGTCAACGTGTCTAACACGGGTAGGATGCCATGTCAAAGTGTATGTTTGGCCAAACGTGTTGGACACAAGTCCATCGTGCAAAGGCATGTGGCCATGTCAAAGTGTTTGTTTGTCTAATATGTATAGGACACTGGTACATTGACCAAAGGTAAGTGTATGTGCTTCCTAAAACATAATATTCACAACTATGTAATTTTTCATTAGGAAGGTTAAAAAATGTAGGATACCCTCGTTAGAGCTAGTAGACATGCACTTTTTCCGGAACAATGAGACACTTCATTATGTTCCTTTGTTTTCTTTATAGAATTGCAACAACGATGCATGAAACAACATGCATGCACATTTAGTTGTAAAAGGTTCATGGAATGATATGCATATCTACTATTATATGCAAAACTCTTTCGAGCTGCAATTTAGGTTGAGAAATTGTTTTCACAATGCCATTTGGCTTTCTATATAGATGCCATGCGCATTCTTAAATAAAGTCATCACATGGATGGAAGAAATATATCTCCGTCTCCTTTCATCAGGTCCTTCAATAAATGTGAAATTGCAACAATAATATTTTATAAGAAATTTACATATTATCACTTAAGAATCATAAAAGTACATTAATTTTTTAAATGAGAATAATATGGCACTTATCATAAATAATTAACTCCAACATTTCCTTTGTTGTGTGCGCTAGAAAACTAGTATACATAATGCTGCTTATACCCAATGTTTCAGAGCAGTATGAACTTGCGTGCATTAATTCTAAGAGATTCATGATATGACATAACTGGTACATATGTTGCCATGTAAACAAAGTACCATATAATTTCTTAAATAATAAAGCTAAATTGTTCTAACTACTGTCAAATGCAGAAAGAATTCTTATCCAGCACGGAATTTAACACAATGCTAGAGAGAGCTTGAACAAACAACAAAACTGCTCGTATTGAATATATGAATTGAAATGTCGTAGAAAAAAGAATGTAGTAGAAAAAAGAAAAAGGAAATATACAAGGCAAAAACTAGATGGTGAAGTTATAAAGATAAAGAAACTAGATGGTGAAGTTATAAAGATAAGATTAATAAAACGAGTTCACTAGTCAGAAGTAATAGAGGCTCGGGAAAAAAAGAGAGAAGATGGATATAAATGTGTGTAGCTAAAATAGTATGTGTATAGTAACTGATTATGATGGTTAGTAAATAACTAAGGTGATTATTTTTGTTACTAAAATAAATCCTTCATGGTGACCACGAGCTTGAAGAGAATGTTATCCATAGAATGTGCAATTGAAGAAGAAAACTCAGGGGAAAACAAAATGCACAAATATCGATTGAATTTGTTTTAATAGTTTACATAAACCTCAACCATATGGCTATAGCAATAGCCATGCTTAACCATCTTAATGCTAGGCTGTTGAGGGAGAAACATGTCCAATAGAAGATAATTAGAATGAGGATGTCCACATGAATGAGCATCTATACAATAAAAGGCACAACAAGAAACGAGTGTATCGATTGAAAAAATAGAGGCAGCATGAGCATCAAATGAGGATAAGACCAGACCATATCATTTCTAGAGTTCTATAAATGTATAACAGAAACAACAAGGTGTGTTGTTAAGAACAAGAGGTAAGATTGTAGTGGACGAGGATTCTAGAATGATACCTAAGGAAGACTTGGATCGAGATATAAAGGAAAATAATACATTTATGTGCTACTTTAAACCTTAGGAATGGAAATTTGAGTTTTTTTAGTTATTCTTAATGGAGACTAATAGTGATATGAACATAGCTTATCCAAAGACTTGAGAGAAAAGTCTTTCTCGTAGTTGTTATCAAATATTTTGTTGTTGTTATTGTTTTTGAATTGCATACTTCATCTGACTATTTGACTAAGTGCCTTTTATAGAAACCATTCAAAATGGTTAAAACAAGAATTTAGATTTACTACAAGAAAACAATGTTCTATCCCAAAATTTTAGATCGACTACGTATATCATGTCTCTTTCATTCGGCTTTTAAGGTCATCTCCTTGATATAATAGCCTGCAACGAATCTTTTTTAATCGCCAAAGCACAGACGACACAGGTACGGACACATACACGAATTTGGGTCATGACGAATTTTTATAAAGGACATGGAGACGGCTATATTATTATTATTATTATTATTATTATTATTAAACAATATATAAATACTACAAGAAGAAACATGTGCTACTATAACATTAAAGTACAATCTAAATAAAATTTAAGGTTACAACTTTCATCGAAAACTATAAGTATTCTTAAGCACAAACGAGTATGTATGCATGTATGCATGCATAAAACTAAAATAAATACATAAGAATACAATCATTAGAGTTAAAACAACAAAATATTAATTCTTATTAATCGGGGCCGACTTTCCTAGGCCCTACTTCATCATTTGCATCAATTTAAATCATTACTTCTAGATCTAATCTAAATGAGGAGTCGAAATATTTAATATCAAAGGTATCAAAGTTGTCCATATACACATTCTTATTTCCCAACACTTTACGTTATGTAGAAGTGTTGTACATGTCCAATTTGAAAGAACACGGCCCAAGCGTCTCACATGATACCGGGCCAAGTGTCCGATACGTGTAAGACATGGAAACGGCAAGTAAATTGAAGTGTCCATGCTTCCTAAATCACCTCGGACCATGTTCACCTGAGCTTACCTCTAAACCTCATGTTCCCATTAACTATAATGTTGGACACGTCCAAATTATTTCAATCGTTTTTTCTTCATTAATCCTCTATATGAGCTAGCTATCTTTGTCTAAAGAAATACGTTGAGAAATGGTAGGCATATGAGCTAGCTATCTTCCTCTATTCAATCATTTTCCTTCTTCTTGTTGCTGGATATCTTGTTTATATCCATCTTCTCTCTTTTTTTCCCGAGCCTTTATTACTTCTGAGTAGTGGACTCGTTTTATTAATCTTTTAAAGTATTGTCATTTATCTATCTCAACATTCTTATTTTAGCTACACACATTTTTTACACATGTTTCTTATTTGCCTACATTTTAATCAATAAAATAACGTTGGTCTTAATTGTTCGATATTTTGACCTACAAAGCAATGTTGAACTTGTTTCTTAATGGTCCAACACACTGATCCATAAAGCAACTTCGCTTCATCTCATAGGTATTCTGATGAGGACCATGTTTGTGTATGTGAGGAGATAGTTCCAGTACAAGTTAAGTTTTCTATCAGCCTTAGCCACAAGGTGAACCAATTTGGTGCAGGGAACGATGTAAGAAATCAAGTAGAGAAATAAGACCTAATTAATTTGGTGGACCAAAAGATGCAAAAAAATCAAGCAAAGGAATAAGATCTTTGATATCAATTAGAACTATCTTTTCCTTGTTTTATTTGGTCTTTTGATGTTTTGGAAGGTTTAGGATTTGATTTTGATTGTTTTGGTAGTACTTTATTTGATTGAGATAATCGATTGTAATGCTCTGTTATATAAAGAGCCAAGTACTTGAATATGAGGCAGAGAGAGAAATGAAAAGCATTGTTTGCTAAAATTACTTGCAAATTGAGCTTATTTTTCCTTCCATTTTCTGCTTCCTTGTTTTGAGCCAGACTGAGATTGGTGTTGCTGCAAGCATTGGAGGGTAAATATCTGAGGTAAATTCTGACTTGTTTTTGGATCTAATAGATTGAATAAGATTTGGTTATGGATTTAAATACAAAGAACTAATATAGTACTTAGAAATTTAGATCTAGCTTTATTTGAACTCGAATTTCTTAGGCATAGTATTGAAATTTGTTGAAAGTAAAAAAAAAAACCAAATGATGGGACTTTGAAGATAGTTCCACATTGGAAACAGCAAAAAAAACATATAGATATAAGATATAAAATGGATCAAACCTCAACAAGACGAGTCTTACTCTTGGAAGCACGCTTATATCAAAGGCCCATGTGTACCTATAAAAAAACCCATCACTCCCTCAACTTAAATACTCTATCTCTTTAATATGGTATCAGAGCCAATAGCTCGATTCTTCACGTGACAACCACACCAAGAAAGAAACAACAAAAGAAATACATGGATATAAGATATAAGATGGGTTAAATATCAACAAAGCTTGAGTTTTATTGTTGGAAGCCTACTTATATCAAAGGTACATGTGTAACTAAAAAAGACCACCACTCCCTCAACTTAAATACTGTATCTCTTTAATAACATTCATCGGAAGATTGTTTAGTAATTTACACTCAAAGGTCACCTTTTATCACATGAACTGAGTCTTTTAAGTCTCAAAATTCAATTGTTGATATTTGGTATGTCACTTTTACATTATTTATTAACCATAATTATCAATATTCACTTATTCAGCTCCCTTTGTGTACTTGTTCATATAAACTAGCTCTTATCGTACCCAACCTGCATCATATTCAATGATCATATAACACTCCAAAATCATCTCTCCGTTTTAGCCATCCTTCACCAATTCTATAAAACCGCATGCTCCCTGATTTTATCATCATTATAAATGATCGATCCCAAGTAACAAAAACTGATTTATTAGAGACCTTACTTCATGAGGTATATGACAACTTCTAACTTTTTAGCCCGACAAAGTTATTAAGAGGCAACTTTATAAAATTAGGACATGATACCGATGTATATCCTATCCAGGATACTTGCATGTAACTTATGTTAGAGGTTGAGTTGCTCTTCAGCAAGAAGCCACACAGTCAATGTGAAAGCAATAAAATATATGGAATCAATTTATTTTAATTTATAACCATCAAACTCGGTTTTGGGGCCACAACACATGGGCCCACATATGAATGCACATGGACTTTTAATACAATGGAACCCCATCCAAAAGACTCAAGCCTATGGAGGTTTATCCCATCTTATATTTTATGCACATATGCATCCCGCATTTTCCCCGATGTGGGACTGTTATTCCCATATTCTCAACACTCCTCCACCTCACGTGCAACAAGGACTTCACGTGCAATGAGGGATCATACCGCATGTGCAACGCAGACAAACAACCACTCGAGCTTTGATACCATGTCAAACTTGGTTTTGGTACCACACATGGATGCACATGGCCTTTTAATATAGTGAGACTCCATCCAAAAGACTCAAGTCTTATGAAGGTTTATCCCATCTTATATCTTATACACATACACATCCCACGTTTTTCTTGATGTGGGACTATTATTCCCACATTATCAACAATAACTAAAGTGTTAAAAAAGCTAATCATAAATAATATTTGAAGAAAGAATCAATTATGCGGAAAAAGAAAATGAAAAACTTTCCCCCCAAAAAATCCATAATGTTGTAATAAAATTATACGCGGAAGCCTAGCAAGCTCTAAACTCTTAATAACAATCATACCCTTGATTTCAGAAAAACGGAGACCGGACCGGAATCCCTTTCCTTCGGTGCCTCTTGACAACGGCACAAGGAGAAGCCTCATTATGATTCTTTCTCTTTCCTGTCTTGCAATAACCATTTTGAACATTATTCATCTTTGAGCCAGACGTGGTTGCGTCTCTAGGGTTAGGATAACCATGACCTTTTTCTACATCAAACTCCTCAAGGTCTAATGACAGTCTATCGAACTCACGAAGGTGTCGGGCTGTGCTATTTTCAGTTTTCAGAATCTGCTTTACCTGTGTCATGATCTCACAGATTATTCTTAGGATATAAAAATATATGTTACGACCATCATCATAACTTCAAAGGTATGGTACGGAGGGGACATTTAGGATGATATTGAGGTACCCAGGTTCCACTCCCACTCGGTGTATTTAATGCGGATTAGTTTAAAAATCATCGTTGCACAAAAAGCCCGGTTTCGGCCCGTAAAAGGGATCTCAACCCGTGGGAGCATGTTAGAATATAAAAATATATCTTTCAGCTCGCATCATAACTTTAGAGTTATGTATTGTGGATGAAACAATTAAGAATTACCAAAAATAATGCTTTGAGTAAATTAACTCGATAAGTAATGGCAGCTTCTCTTTTAAATTATTACCTTGCAAGTGATAGAGCAGCACTCATATTGTTCTCTAAGGGTACGAGGGCAAGAACAACAAATTTTGTCACCATTTTGGTAACGATTTCTATGAGCTTTTGCCCTCTTTTGGTTAGGATGCGTTTCGCCTTTTTCTCGCTGTTTGATCGGGGCTCTTGCTTTCAAAAACACCACCAGTGCTCTATTTAGCATATATGGCTGTATAAAAAACGAAGTGTAACAAATTATCTATTCTTTCGTAACATTATATAATATTCTATGGATAACAATGTCTGGCAATAATTAGTGGGTTCAAACACTAAAGAACGGATAACAATGTATGCTTTGAGCTTTGGATTGCAGTTTTATTTTGATTTTTACCTGGATCATAGAACAGTTGACTATTTTTTCCATTTCTTCCACTTTAACAACTCTTTCACGATTGTACTTTCGAATCTATAACCCAAAAAAAAATAAAAGATTTAGAAAGAAAGGGAGAAACAAAGGAAATAATTTTGTATCTTCATTTACTGCGAAAAGGCTTAAAAGAAGATATATTTATCAACAAACTTCATTGAAAAAAAGGGGTACATACTTGGAGAACCCGATGACCGAAATGACGCAATGAACAATTATTGCACAAACTAACACAGCAATAAAGGCAAAATATGTTCTTTTCATTCTGCTCATGAGTTAAACAAGGATTGAAGAAATTCTCTTTGAGCAGTCTATGCAGCCAAAATGGGATGTTGCTTGGAGATCCTACCTGGACAATATAGATTGTACAATGAAATAAAAAAAAATCGTAGATGCAAAATAAATTAAAATATAGAGAACCTCTGCCATGTTCTTCTTTTTCTTCTTCCTCCTCCTCAAAGGTAACGAAGCAATGAGATGACAATTAAAACTAGGGTAAATATTAAGTGGTTGTATTCGTCATAAATAGCTTCCAGGATAGGAGAGGAGTGTAAAAAAGGAAAGTGCCAAAAATGATGGAAATGAAAAAAGAGGGATCGAATGTAGTCGCATGCACCGAAGATACTTAGAGGGTTTTAATACAATGCCTTTGTTGGTGGATACACTTCTTATATGAATGTCCATTCATGAATACTATCGGGATTGAACCAAAGAGAAATAGTTTCCATAAAAGAAGCGGATGGTATTTTTACATACACAATTGGTAGTAATGTATGAGAAGAGATCACATACATACACTTCAAAAACCTCTACCATATCGTTGGAAATCTTCAATTATATACACTTGTATATTTACACCTATACAGTATAATTTATCTATTATATCTTTTTAGAATTTGAAATTGTGAACTTATTAATTATATTTTGCTAAAATCGAGTTTAAAATCTAGATGTGTGTGGGGGAAATGCTAATTTGGCTACAAATACTACATAATAAGCTAATATGTGGGCTCACGCCTCGTAAACATAGTCAAACCCTGCTTGTTTCCCCTTGAGTCAGATTGTAAATGTTTATTTGCGATAATTTTAGCGCTTACTTTATGTAATTTCCTGTACAAACTTCAAGTTCAGCGAATCATTTCTGAACTGCATTTACAACATATATTCTATATTCGGCAGTACATATTGTGCATAATTGTGATTCATGGAATCCACCCATCTGATCAATAAATTAAATGCCACCGGTCGGAAAAATTAATAAATTATGATGAATGAATCAAACTGCTCATACAGCAAGGTTTCTTACCATAACAGGAAAAAGATTTTTTATAACTTTCACACTTTTCATCACTAGATAACAAACCCAAGGAAGCTAAACTCTTATGTATACAATACACGCGTGCGCGTGCGCACACAAATGCATGCACAAAAGTTTACAAACTTATGTTTGTAGGATTGTTCTCGTACTCTACCCTTAAGTGAGAAGCTGGAATTGTGTATGAAAGATGAAGTAAATTTAGTAGAGATACAAATAATTACTATAGCAGTGACATTTGGCAAGTTTTACCTTTTGGCATAAAGAAGGTATTGACACATCTTATTATATAAATCTTGGGATATTACGCGGATGAAATCTGTTACAAGGCAGTCATGTGGAACTTTGTTACAAGTTAAGGCAATGTAAGTAACATAAAATTTACCTCAGAGCAACAACTATCTATAAATCGAAAGTTTCTATCTCTCAATAGGTAGCATAAATTACATCTTTGACTGTGCAATTGCATAAGAAAATGAAAACTTTTGACTATAATAAAATCCATAATGTCATAATAAACTCATGTAAGAGCTACTCATGAACCCTAGCCTGCTGAGACCAAACATACGCTGGAAGTCAAAGGGAGACTACGATGAATCGTTTCACAGCGGCCTTTATAGCACTAATTATATATTTGGCAATACAGCATGAGTCCTGTTGGAAACACAATTTCTGAAACTGATACAAAGCACACCTTCTAAATTGGGGTTTCGCCAACTCTATTTTGGCATTTGGGATGGATCTTGGGGGATTCTACTAAGATTGAAATCTTTCCAAATTCCTGGCTTGGGAAATTTAAAATGACTAAACTTTGGTAACATGGTTTCAATGACTAAACTTTGGTTTGGCTCCAAAATTTAAAATTGGGCTGTGTTTGGCTTCCCAAATTGGGGGGTGGAGTTCCCCAAGATCCAATGCAAACACATTGACAAAGTTTGGATGATGTTCTTGCAGAGCAATCGGTATGCACACAAGATGCTCAATGATTTGCCTCAATGAGCTTCACTAGCTGTATGAAGACATCTCATTTCCTTATTGTCGATCTCTAGCTTTCTTCGAGAGGTATGTAATACTTCAATGGGATGAACTTATTTATATGATTATTGCTTGATTTCTTGAAGTTATATCTAACAGATTTGTGTATTAGGATTTAGTTTCATGGGTTCTTACTTTGGTGATAAAATTTTGTAGGTTTTTGTCTCGCTACATAGATAATTGTCATTATTTGAAACATATAGTATTTAATTGCTTGAATAGATGTATGGATTCCATGGATCACAGCTAAGCACAAAAGTTGCCTATTTTGGCTACATTGTTTCAATGACACAATTTGATTGATTTATTTCTTAAAAACACTAATGCGGTTTGGTCTAATTCCTAAAAACATATTTTAGCTTTTTTCCTTACCCACTACCCATGTACTTTAATTTTGTTACCTACTTGACCCCCTCTACTTTAGTTCTGTTAATTTTTTGTGATAAATCGATGGAAATGGGTCACTTGTAATGCATGTGACCCTATTCTTGTCCTCTTCCAATATTGTCCTCTATATCCATTAAATGGTTGTCTATCTTGGTTGTCCATCTTCTTCAGTTCTTTCTCAAATTAAAAACACAACCATCCTCAATTTTTCTTTTTTAGGGATTTTTAGATTTGTAGGGTAGGCTTAAGTGATGGCGAATTCTAAACGTAGGTAACGGAATTAAAGGTACAAAAATAAGGGTCCACATGACCCATTTCCATCGATCTATCACAAAAATTTAATAGAATTAAAGTAGAGGGGGTCAAGTAGGTAACGGAATTAAAGTACAGGAGGTTATTGGATAAGGAAAAAAACTCAAATAGGATTTTAGGAATTAGACCAAATCAGGGGGTGTTTTCAAGAAATAAGCCAATCAAATTTGTGTCATTGAAACAATGTAGCCAAAATAGATAACTTTTGTGCTTAGCTGTGATTCATGGAATTCACACATCTATTCAAGCAATTAAATGCTACATGTTTCAAATAATGACAACTATCCATATAGCGAGACAAAAACCTACAAAATTTTATCACCAAAGAAAGAACCCATGAAACTAAGTCCTAATACACAAATCTGCTAGATATAACTTCAAGAAATCAAGCAATAATCATATATATAAGTTCATCCCATCGAAGCATTACATACCTCTTGAAGAAAGCTAGGGATCAACAATGAGGAAATGAGATATTTTCATGCAGCTAGTGAAGCTCATTTAGGAAAATCATTGAGAACCTTGTGTGCATATTGATTGCTCCGCAAGAACATCACCTAACCCTGTCTTTGTGTGTGCACAGGATCTTAAGCCAAACACAGCCCAATTTTAAATTTTGGAGCCAAACCAAAGTTTAGTCATTGAAACCATGTTGCCAAAAATAGGCAAACTCTGTGCTTTAGTTATGATTCATGGAACCTAATCATGCAACTAGCATAGCATATACCATTCACCAGTAAAGTTCTCAACATTTATATGAAACCCACAAATTTCAACTCGAATTTGAAAACCCAAGAAGATTTATCTTCATCCTATTGATGCATACCTCTTCAAGAAAGCTAAATGTTGGCATTGAGTAATAGAGATGTCTTCATGCAACAAGCGAAACCCATTAAGGCAAACCATCGAGCACCTTGTGTGCTTTTCGAATATGAGCTTGTTTTTCTTCTCAAGACCGTAACCTAAAGCCGATTGGTCGGCGGCGGCGCTGATAACGTCGGCGAGTTGAACAATCTTTGCGCGCTTTTGGGGAATAGAAAATGATTATGTGATATCCACAAAATATCCATTGCATGATAAAATTTGGGGGAAGAGAGTGTGTCCAAATTACAAATTAGGGCATGAACAAAATATATGGATTTTCCCTATATATTTATTAATAAAGCATCCAAACAAAAAATTATTCGGTGTGCCGGTCCTATATGTTCGGTAATGATAGAGAAAAAAATAAGAACATAGACCCGTCCCCAAAATTCTCCATCATTTTCTCTATCTTGCCCGTATGTATTAGACTCCCATGTTACTGAAAAGAAAACGAGAAAAACTTCCTTTATTTTTTGGGTTTTTTTTTGAAACAGTACGAATTAAAAAATTAATTATTAAACTAGGGTGGTTTAGTTTAAAATTTGCAAAATAGGACGGTTTCGTCCCCCTCCCACCCCACCCCCAACCCAGAATAGGGGGCGGGTTCCCAGAACCCGCCCCTATATTAATTTAATTATAATTATAATTATATAATCATAATTATAATTATAATTGTAATTATTTTTAAATAATTTTAAAATAAATAAACGTAAAAAATATTTGAATAAAATAATAAAATTTTATTATATCAATGTTTTGTACAGAATGAATCCGTCAAAATTTACAATACAAAAAAATCCTATCCCATTTCTATCTCGACGGTCAAATTTATAATATCAAAATGGATCCGTCAAATTTACAATATAAAAAAATCCTATCTGATTGTAAAATGTAAATTCTATATCGACGGTCAAATTTATAATAACAAAATGAATCCGTCAAATTTATAATACAAAAAAATCTTCCGGTGCACTTGTCACGATCTCGAAGGTCCCGCCCCTGATGACTGTCATGGACATCTGGTCCTATAATGGTCTGGTTGTTTGCATAGGCTACATCTGGCGTGCCTTTACTGAGGATCAGCATCCATTGTCATTCGATCTTGACGCACCTTAGGTCTTCCGGGCCTTATATTTTTTCCGGCGGTAATACAGTCTGTGTTTGTCTGTTCCCAGTATAATAGTGCCAATAGCGACTGTCCGGTATGGGATGAAATTTTGGATCGTATACGCTTTGGTAATTGTAAACTGTATAGTAATGGGAAGCAAAATTGTAATGTGAGTTATGCATGCTGCTCGCAGCAGCAATTGCGTGGGCACAAGGTAAATGTTGTTGCTGGAAAAGACCGCATGTACACGAAGAGAGCCCTTCATCTCTAAAGTTCACGGCATATTGATTCCTATTACTGCCCGTTACTTGAAACTCCGCCGTGTCAAATCTTTCGGATCTGTAGTATTGTGCTCTGTGCTCTCTTTTCCGGAATATATCTTCGTAATACGCGGTGAGCGGAGTCTCCATCGCCAAGGACTTTTCTCTTCTGTGCACAAAGTAAGTATTCATCCGGAAAAAGGTTCGAACAATCAACCCCTGTATCGGTAAGCCTCTAACGCCTTTAAGCACCCCGTTGAAACTTTTAGACATAGTAGTCGTCATTAGTAGATATCTGCACCCATCGTCATATGCTTGTGACCATATGCGTACTGGATACTCATCTAACCACGCTTTCGCGGCTTGACTCATATCCCCAATTTTCGTCATGAACATTAGGGTCAGGCGTTTCACCGGCTTTGTACATAAGCTTATGTAGATCCGAATTTTTAAATTTTCTATCAAAATTTTGCCTGAAGTGCCGTAGGCAAAACCTATGTGGGGTCGTCGGAAATACAGATCTCATTGCAGCTAGTATTCCTAGATGTCTATCAGATATGATGTATAAATCTGTTTTATCAATAACAGATGGGATGTTTTTGAGTTGACGGAAAAACCATGACCAGGATGATGTATTTTCACCCTCGACAATAGAAAATCCCAACGGAAATATACCATTATTAGCCTCAACACCTGTAGCAATTAACATGCAATCTTTGTACTTACCGTATAGATACGTACTATCAACGCACAATACCGACCGACAGTGTGTGAAACCAGCCGCACATGGATCAAAGCACCAGAAAATTCTTTGAAACCTGACAGAGCATTCGACATCTGTTTCTGTGGTTTTTAACCGGTATACGGTCCCCGGATTTGATGCTTTCATGGATTCCATAAAAGGCACTAGTGAGTTGTACGAGCTTTCCCAGTCCCCAAATATCTTGCATAAAGCCTTTCTATGAGTATCCCATGCCTTCACATACGGAATCTGAATTTTGTGCTCTCCGCTAACCAAGAGCCGTATCTCTCGGGGAGTCATCGCCACATCTGTACGGATTAGTGGCATGATTAGCGAGTAAATGTAAGATGAAGTGCAATTCTGGTGATCTTGTAACATAATAGAATTGATGCAAGTATGTTCTTGGTTGTATTTCGTGACCTTCCAAGCTTTGGCTCTTTTGGAACAACATGCATGCAATCTCCACTTACATTCAGGAGCTTTCGTACATACCACCGTATAGTACGTCTTATTTGACTCTTCGGTTTTAAATGTTACGTTTTGCTGAATAGACCACGACTTCAGCTTACAACTAAGATCTCCTTTTTTTTTTAAACAAATCCCCGACACTGGCGCAATCTTCGCTTGTTGTTGTCGCTTCCAAATAGGGTGCCGTATTTACTTCTGCCACGGCTAAGTCAACCAACTATCATCTTCCAGCGGATCGAGGTCGGGACCTTCTAGTTCGACAAAATCATTATTCGCAACCATACCATCAAAGAATGATACCTCATTCAATCCAGCGGTATATTCCACGCTATCCTCCCCTTGATGACCTTCACCGATTTCATCATCGTCACTGCCACACATATCAATGTCACCCATAGCAACATAAGGCTCGGGTGCAATATATAATGGTTGTGGTCGGTGTAATGTGGATGGTTCGGGATAAGAAGACCGGAAAGATGTGGACGGACATGCTTGGAATGCGCTACTTGGATTATGTTGGAATGATGCGGAGGTGTGGGAAAATCTGCGTTTAGTATATAAATTGTTATTATAATATTATTTCTTAATATTTTCGTAAATAAATCATCACTTGTTTCAGATTTATTTACCTGTGGAAGGTTGTGTATGGTAATCCTTGTTGTTCTTCTGGGGTGCATGTAACTGCAGCAGTCGACTGGGAGAATCTGGATTTATGGATTTATAAAATGTTTGAATATTAGTATCTTGGTGTTACTAAAATGTTTGAATATAGATTTATAAAATGTTTACCCATGAGTTTGAAGGTTTGAATAATGTTGTGTATAATCATATCCACCGAGACCGACGGTATCATCGTTAACCATGTGACCGTACCCCCAGGAACTACCTCCAGCATTACCATCAAAATTACCCGTTGGAGGGACATCTGATACTTCCAATTGCTCCTTCTGAACAAAAGTTCAAAAGAATGCTGGGTGTTTGACAGACCGAAATCTATCATCGAAGATATTGATGCATCGTCTATAATTTCAACCAATGCATTTCCACTAAACATAGGCCATATACAACTTAACTTAACCCTAATTTCACGGGGATCGTATTTCGTGATTTTGAACACTTTATTCTCTAGTTCATTAAAAGTCGTTGATGGTTCTAATCACATGATTCTTGCGGACCCGCCCATATACTCGGGACCTTGTGCACTTGTGATAATCCGGCCATCGTATTTACATACAATAAATAAACTTGAACTTGCCATAATCTGCATCAAACAATATCAAGCCAACAATAAAAAAAAGCGTTAACAACTTCATACAATCACAGTCAAACCATGCACGATCATACCTAGAGCTATGGTCTTCAAAGTCCACTAGACTGCTCCTAACTGTTCCAAAGTGACAAGTTGTGAGATAACCCTCAAATCGCCTCTTCACTGCCAATTGTGGCCAGGTAAGCACAAATGAGGAAAGGAGGGATCCGCTCATGAATCACCGTGAGACGGGCCTTTTAAAGTTACCTTTCTCACTTGTCTAGCCTAGGCACCACAAAGTCAAGTTTAGATAAACGATCGAATGCCCACAACCTTCCTCTGTCCTATTGAGCACGGCAGTCCTTAGTTGGCTGAGTCTAGATATTTTTTAATTAAACTCGAAGGTAATGCGTATACTTTTAGTGATTTTTGGGGTCTTAGGAAGGGTGATGAAATCCCCACCCAATCTGAATTGGTATTATAGCCCCTTAAAGTCCGTATTATTTATGCAAAACAGTAACAAACATAAATCGAAAACACTTGCAAACAACTTATTTGGCGGCGGCGCAAAGAATCCTGCACAAAAACAGTTTTATTGGAGAGAGAAAGAGAGTTTACGCAAAGAAGAAAATATAATGGATGTTTCAGATCAATTATTATACAATAAAAATTGATATTTCAAGTAGTCACATGTTCATGAATTAGTGTTGTAAAATACACAATTTTGTCAATATGATGGATGTTTTAGATCAATTTGGTTTTTGATTGTCAAGTTAAGATTTTCACTCTCACTTCTTATATTCTTAATTGGGGTTTTTCGCTCTCATTTTTCACTCTCATTTCTTACTATGATTTTTGCTATTGTAGATTTTCACAGGCACCAAAGAAGCATTTGTGAGTACAAGATGAGCCTTAACTGTACTTCATAATGCAAGTGTGTTAACTGAAGAGTACAAGATGAGCATTTGTCAATTTTGTCAATTTGTGAGAATGGAGAGTTTGAAAAATAAATTTACAGCAAGCTTTGGTTAACCAAAGAAGCATTTGTCAATTTTGTCAATTCACACGTACATGGATAATAATTAAATGTTAACTGAAATTAAGATATTACTAATATTTAGAAAATAAATTTAAAAATTGAACCTTAAAAAATGAACCTTCAATATACGTCTCTTCTTCCTGTTTAAAGCCCATGAACCATGGGTTGGTCACAGAATTTGCTCCAGCAGCTTCTCCCTCCGGACTATGGTACTGAACTTGACATAACGGAATATCCAGAAACTTGACACACAGCAGATCCTATCCAGCAGATCCTCCCTCCAGAAATTTGCTCCAGAAATAGGATAGTTGTGTATAGGATAGAGCGTAAATGGATAGTTGTTAAATAGGATAGTTGTGTATAGGATAGAGTATCTGTCTTTGTTTGGGCTCCGCCCTTTAAAATAATGCATGGCATTTTATTAGGCCTGTTAGGCCTTTTTTAATTGGGCTCAGCCCTTCTTTTCAATAATGCAGTGCATTAATTATCTGACAGTGGCCATATGGCCTGTCAGGCGCTTTGCGCCAATTAATGAGCGCAAGCGCATGTGGGCGTGACACGTGTCACGCTCCGATGAGCGCAAGCGCAATGCGCTGCGCCAGTGCGCTGCGCTGTTGCGCTGTTGACACGTGGCGCGCTCTGGTGAGTTGCGCCAATTTCAGAGAGCAATACTCTATCTTAAAAGCGTATAGCGCAAGTGGTTTTTGGAGCTGACACGTGGCGCTCTCTGGTGGCTTGCGCCAACCCTAGAGCGCAACAGCGCAGATTTTCAAGTGCAAGGCACTGTTTTAATATCTTGATCCAATTTTGGATTCAAGAAAAGAATTTTTAAGATTCCAGAACCAATGGTTCATAAAAAAGGCAATGCCTTTGTTATTATTATATTTTTATATTGAAGATCCTCGATCTTGTTCTTAGATCAATGATCTTTTCAGAAGAAATTGTTCTTTTTTATTCAAAGGTTTTACCTTTCTCTCTTTTTGAGTTCTTCTAAGAGCTCTTTAGAGGAGTTCTCTCTTTGTTTCTGTGTTTTTCTTTCTCTGTCTTGTGTCTTTTAGACTTGGGGTCTAGGGGCCCTTTTATAGTGCCAATTAGTTTGTTAAATTGGTTAGAGAGATCTTTCTCTGAGTGATTTGGGGATTTTTCCCTACCATTGGATCTTTGATCCAAGGGCTTCTGTTTTACAGAAGACAATCTTCTTGTTTTAACAAGATCAGAAAGATCTTTCAGAATTTTTCTGTTTGGCGCAAACGCACCTGCGCTTGACACGTGTCGCGCAGCCCAGAGCGCAGGTGCGCTGCGCGACACGTGTCAGCGCAGTTGCGCTGCGCGACACGTGTCAAGCGCAGGTGCGTTTGCGCCAAACAGAAAAATTCTGAAAGATCTTTCTGATCTTGTTAAAACAAGAAGATTGTCTTCTGTAAAACAGAAGCCCTTGGATCAAAGATCCAATGGTGGGGAAAAATCCCCAAATCACTCAGAGAAAGATCTCTCTAACCAATTTAACAAACTAATTGGCACTATAAAAGGGCCCCTAGACCCCAAGTCTAAAAGACACAAGACAGAGAAAGAAAAACACAGAAACAAAGAGAGAACTCCTCTAAAGAGCTCTTAGAAGAACTCAAAAAGAGAGAAAGGTAAAACCTTTGAATAAAAAAAAACAATTTCTTCTGAAAAGATCATTGATCTAAGAACAAGATCGAGGATCTTCAATATAAAAATATAATAATAACAAAGGCATTGCCTTTTTTATGAACCATTGGTTCTGAAATCTTAAAAATTCTTTTCTTGAATCCAAAATTGGATCAAGTTATTAAAACAGTGCCTTGCACTTGAAAATCTGCACTGTTGCGCTCTAGGGTTGGCGCAAGCCACCAGAGAGCACCACGTGTCAGCTCCAAAAACCACTTGCGCTATGCGCTTTTAAGATAGAGTATTGCTCTCTGAAATTGGCGCAACTCACCAGAGCGCGCCACGTGTCAACAGCGCAACAGCGCAGCGCACTGGCGCAGCGCATTGTGCTTGCGCTCACCGGAGCGTGACACGTGTCACGCCCACATGCGCTTGCACTCATTAATTGGCGCAAAGCGCCTGACAGGCCACATGGCCACTGTCAGATAATTAATGTACTGCATTATTGAAAAGAAGGGCTAAGCCCAATTAAAAAAGGTGCCATGCATTATTTTAAAGGGCGGAGCCCAAACAAAGACAGATACTCTGCATCATAAAATAAAGGGACAGAGCCCAAATCAAATAGGCCTGACAGGCCAAAATAAAATGCAGTGCAGGGGCAAAGCCCTAGCATAGGCATAATAGGCCAAAGATAAATAAAGCGTTGAGCATATTCAACTGGACTTAGCCCAATCCTGGCCTTAAGTCCTCAAATTAAATTGACTGAGCAAGACTGCTCCCTTAAATCAATTTACATCCGGTTCAAGGGTACATCTCTGAACTCCTCTGACACATATCGTTGTAATCCTTCAACGACGTCAGAGAGGTGACGGGTCCCGACGGCCATACATTCAATGGACCACCATGTCTCTAAACTGGAACAATAGAGCCCAAATGCTCTTTTGTTGGATCTAAACGATCCTGTTAAGTTGATCTTAATCTCAAATTGGACTAACGTATCCTTAACGAATGTTTAAGTTGATCTTAGCCTCAAACATGGCTAACGTATCCTTAAACTAAAACCCCAAACCCAAATCTAAGTAAATATGGATTTGGACTAATCCACGTCCTACGGGCGACGATATAAATTAGTCTCCGTATACAATCCACGGGCAACCACAAATAAAACAAACACACACGACACGAAGTGAAATTCTGGAGAAGAAGAAAGTTGTTACCGCGACGCGGTAGCGTAATTAACTGCAGGGGCTTGCGCCTGCAGGGAAGAGCGTCCCCACAATCAAAAACCCCTCGAAAGAGGGGGAATCTGACGAAGTCTGCTACGTCGGCCACATCCGTCTAAACCTCCGATACACGGTGCCATAAATCAACTTGGCATCTTTGGAGAGATGGACGGATAAAACCAAATAGCATCTGCCCCGAATCTCAGGCAAGACGTCTTCACGTTGCGCCGTCATTCGGAGGGGAACAAGGCTCATAAATTTGCCGGATCCAAAACGTCCGTTGTAGCCAAACGACGTCAATGATCCTAATTACTGCCCCTACCACCGAGTATTGAGCCATCCGATCGAAGACTGCTATATCTTCAAAAACTGGGTTGAAGACCAATACTAACAAGGCAAGTTCACGTTATCGAAAAACTGGAAGGTGAGCCCACCACAACCTCACGCCCCTAAAAAAGTGGACGTGCCGGGGGCATCGTGCTCATTCATAAGGGAAGCCCCATGGGAGGTCGCTCTTTCAGCCAAGACAAAAAGAATGAAGGATCTCCAAACGTGCCCGGCAATCAGGTGGAAAAGTCTACTGGAACCCGAGATCATCGTGGGAATACTGAAACCGTGCCCAACTAAAAAAATTGGTAGTGATAGTCAAAGCGCTCGCGTCCAGCCGTCAAAGTCCTCGAAGAAGAAGAAGAAAACCAAGAAGCCCGTGAAACCTGATGACAAACACACGGACTTGCAAAAACATATTGACGCACTGGAAGAATATAATCAGAAGGCGCGGACCCCAGTCACACTCCAAGAATTCCTCAGCCGCATCCTTGAGGACGGATGTGATGATAATGGAGAAGACTCGTCAGATGAACCTGAGGATTATGTAGCAAGCTGCCATATGATCTCTCACTCGTTAATAAACGGTGAAGAAGCTCCTGACGCAAAGAAATTGGGGGCAGATCCTGAGCCGGAACTTCTAGAACCATCAGACAAAATGATTGATGCATTCCTGAACGAAACCCGTCTTAAAAGCAAAGCTGATCGAGAGGGTGAGATGGCCATATTTGAAAAGGCTAAACGCCGGCGACTGGACGAAAGGGTTAAAACACTCCCCCCAGGTCAAAGCACTTCATCTACCGCAAATAAAAGAAGGTTCAAGACGAGGAAAAGGTTCGCCAAAGCCATATCGATAGGAATGAAGCTGCCCTCTTTTAGAGAAAATTCTCCTGGCAATATACGCCTTAATGATGAGGATGTGCATCCTAATTACTGTTTATATCATCAAAGGATTGCGCGCCCCACCGAAGAGTGCAACGCCTTTAAAAATTGGTGGCAAGGGTATGTCGCTCACAGGCAGCACTTCAAGTGGATGGAGCGTGAAATTCGTCGACAACAGAAAAATGCGACAGACGAACGAGAAAGAGCTGCCGACAACTGTCACATGGTTGATAGCAGGGGATCGCAAGTTCTCACCTTCGGGAGCAATTCTGAAGAAGAAATTACTCTCAGTCCTCTCTTCAAGGAATCCACCTCAGGAAAAGAGGAAGAAACGAAGAGCTGCGAGAACATTCCGCTACGAAATCGCACGCTGCCTGAAAAGGATCTCGGACCCACAAACAAGGGATCAAACAAAAAGGATAAAGGGAAGGGAAAAGCGACCTTTGTCGCCAATGCTCAGCAACGACCGAGTAACCCGAGACCATTTGTTCGTCAAAGCAACAAGCCGCGATCCCTCGATGAGAAGCTGAAACGTCATTACTCATTTCCCAGGGATAAAACAAGGAGACTGTTCGAATTGGCAGTGCGCAACAGGCTCATCACACTGCCAGATCCAAAACATCCGTCGCAACCAGGTGACGTTAACAATCCTAACTATTGTCCCTACCACAGAGTAATGGGTCACCCACTAGAAGATTGCTACGTCTTCAAAGGCTGGATTGAGGATGAATACCAACAAGGCAAATTCGAGTTGTCTGACAACTGGAAGGTGAACCCGCCACAACCACATGCTCAGAAAAGGATGGACACGCTGGGAGCATCATGCTCTTTTACAGGGGAAGCTCCATAAGAAATTGTTTTTTCGGCAAAAAACTAAAGGACTGCTGAAAGATCTTCAAACATGTCCGACCTATGAACCAAAGATCGAAACGTCGTTAAACTAACAATGGACCACTATGTCCTGAAACTGGATATTGACCGAGACGTCGATAAACTACTACAGACCGCAACATCCCAAGGTTGATACAAAAAAGAGACACTAAAAAAAAAGAAAAAAAAGAAAACGGTATGTCCACAAGCAAAATGGGCACGGATGAAAACCCGAAAGGGCTCCGTGAGTAAAAACAGCAGGGCTACCGGCAAGCTTTGTGAAAACCCGAAAGGGCGCAACCTCGTTAGAATTAAAAAAAAAGAAAGAGAAAATAGAAAAAAGAAAACGGTACGTCCATAAGCGAAAAGGGCACAAATGAAAACCCGAGAGGGCTCCGTGAGTAAAAACAGCAGGGCTACCGGCGAGTTTTGTGAAAACCCGAAAGGACGCAATCTCGTTAAAAGACACTTGCAAGGTCCTCTCGACCTTGTGAGGAGAAACCACCGGCGTGAGATCCTTACGACTCACAAGGGAGCAACACACTTAGGGATCCCCACGATTCCTAAGGAGAAAGTACACTTACGAGATCCTCACGACTCGTAAGGAGAACCCTCTTATGGGACCCTCACGGATCATAAGATTCAAAAGTCTTAAGCTACAGGGATCTGAACCTGTTCTTAAGAAGCCATCACAACCTCCAATGCTGCCCTACAAGCGGTTCAATATTGACCCTTGTATACAATCCACGGGCACGAATAAACATTTCCCTAACAAATTCCTACCAGCGACTGGGGATATGCTCAAGCGATGAACGACCCTTGTAAGTCCTCTCGACTTATAAGGATAAAACACTCTTGTAAGATCCTTACGACTTATAAGAGACCATACACTTAAGAGTCTTCACGATTCTTAAGGAGAAAACGCACCTACGAGATCCTCACAACTCGTAGGGAGAAATACCTTTATGAGACCCTTGCGGCTCATAAAGTCAAAAAGTCTTAGTCAACAGGATCCTAACCCTGTTTACTAAGCCACCTTTGTTCGACATCGACAGAGGAAAATGATGATTCGCTCCTGGCAATATCCCAGTTGTAGCGGTGCCGATGCCGAAATCGATATCTAATCCCAGGTTTGCAGCAAGAAGCTAGTGAGCCACACATGCATACGAAATAGCCGAAATGATGGGGCAACTTGCAACAAAATCAGTAAGTAAAAATGTATGCATGCAAAATAGCCGAAATGATTGGGCAACTCGCAATAAAAAGCAGCGAGTAAAAATGAAATAAATAGCCGAAATGATTGGGCAACTCGCAATAAAAGCAGCGAGTAAAAATGAAATAAATAGCCGAAATGATTGGGCACCGCGAAAGATAGCCGAAATGATTGGGCAATCGCGACCTTCGCGATATTAAAGCTGAAATGATAGAGCATCGCGGAAAGAAATAAAAAAATGAAATTTATGCTCTACATGTGATATCACATCAATCCCTGTATACAATCCAGGGGAGCAAACAAAGAGGGAACCATATCATCCCATCAGGCTTCATCAGAAAACGAAGCCAAAATCTCGACGGTTCAAGGATAGCCTAAAGATCATCAACAACGTTTCTCACCATTCCAGCAGGATTCAGACGCTGCAATCAACCTTGGAGCCACGGAAAAATCCCTAGTTCCAAGTCTCGACGGTTGCATCTATAGCCTGAAGACCCACAACGGTGTTCCTTTGCAGTCCAGCAGGATGCATACGCAACGTCAACAAAAGACCTTACGTCAAAACAAAGCGGAGTGATGGCAAAATCCCAGCTCCACCGCAGCATTCGTCTCGCTACATCAGACGCAATGCCAGCAAATGAAGCAAAGACAATATTCCTAGCTTCAAGGTCTTGACGGTAACTCATATAAAACCTGAAAGACTATCGGAGATCATCTCACACCAGCGCGGAGTGGTCACCACCTCGACGTTCGTCTCGATACAGCAGACGAGATGTCACCACAGTGTTCTTCCTCCAGCAGGATTCAGACGCGACAATCAAACAACGGAGCCACGGCAAAATCCCTGGTTCCAAATCTCGATGGTTCACCAACAACCTAGAGATAACCGCGACATTCGTCTCGATACAGCAGACGCAATGCCAGCAAACGAAGCGAATGCCAAATTCCTAGCTTCAGGGTCTTGACGGTAACTCATATAAAACCTGAAAGACTACCGGAGATCATCCCATATGGAGTGGTCACCACCTCGACGTTCGTCTCGATACAGCAGACGAGATGTCACTATAGCGTCCTTCCTCCAACAGGATTCGAACACGCCAAAGCAAACGAAGCGAAGGCCAAATTCCTAGCTTTAGGGTCTTGACGGTAACTGATATAAAACCTGAAAGACCATTGGAGATCATCTCACACCAGCGCGGAGTGGTCACCACCTCGACGTTCGTCTCGATACAGCAGATGCAATGCCAGCAAACGAAGCAAATGCCAAATTCCTAGCTTCAGGGTCTTGACGGCAAATCATATAAAACCTGAAAGACTATCGGAGATCATCTCGCACCAGCGCGGAGTGGTCACCACCTCGACGTTCGTCTCGATACAGCAGACGAGATGTCACCACAGCGTTCTTTCTCTAGCAGGATTCAGACGCGACAATCAAACAACGGAGCCACGGCAAAATCCCTAGTTCCAAAGCTCGACGGTTCACCAACAACCTAGAGACAACCGCGACATTCGTCTCGATACAGCAGACGCAATGCCAGCAAACGAAGCAAAGGCCAAATTCCTAGCTTCAGGGTCTTGACGGCAACTCATATAAAACCTGAAAGACTATCAGAGATCATCTCACACCAGTGCAGAGTGGTCACCACCTCGACGTTTGTCTCGATACAGCAGACGAGATGTCACTACAGCGTTCATCCTCCAGCAGGATTCAGACGCGACAATCAAACAACGGAGCCATAGCAAAATCCCTAGTTCCAAACCTCGACGGTTCACCAGCAACCTAGAGACAACCGCGACATTCGTCTCGATACACCAGACGCAATGCCAACAAACGAAGCAAAGGCCAAATTCCTAGCTTCAGGGTCTTGACGGTAACTCATATAAAACCTGAAAGACCACCAGAGATCATCTTACACCAGCACGGAGTGGTCACCACCTCAATGTTCGTCTCGATACAGCAGACGAAATGTCACCACAGCGTTCTTCCTCCAGCAGGACTCAGACGCCACATTACCAAGTGGAGTCACGGAAAAATCCCTAGTTCCAAACCTCAACGGTTCACCAGCAACCTAGAGACAACCGCGACATTCGTCTCGATACATCAGACGCAATGTCAACAAACGAAGCAAAGGCCAAATTCCTAGTTTCAAGGTCTTGACGGCAACTCAAATAAAACCCGAAAGACTATCGGAGATCATCCCACACCAGCGTGGAGTGGTTATGACTCATCGGGGCTCTCCAAAATGAGCCCAACCTCAAGTAAAATGGCAAAACGCTTGCTCTTCCGACGGTCAAATTGCCTGGGAAGATTGCTTGAAGACGTCTTGTCCAGCCCCCAAAGGGATCAGAGACACGACAGTTGCAAGGCTACTCGAACAGCAAAATTGCCTATCGAGAGATACATCAGCCAACGCGACGGTACGATGGACAAAACCCTAGTACCACAAACCCTAACGGACCTTTGTCGTAAAGAGCAGATGTTAACTGTGATGTTAGGATATCCTTGCGAGAAATGCTCGATTCGTCTCGACTCGCAGGGAAAAGCCTTAGGCAATCGGGATTAAAAAACCTGTTTCCTAAGCACTGGGGCCCTGCAAATCGGTCCAAAAATGGACTCTTGCATACTATTCACGGACCACACTCTCCAAAGTCGAATCTCAACAAGGAGGGAAACAACCACTTACGAGTACTCTCGACTTGTAAGAGCGAAAATTCTCTTGTGAGATCCTTACGACTCTCAAGAGAAAACGCACTTAGGAATCCTCACGATTCCTAAGGAGAAAAATACACCTACGAGGTCCTCTCGACTCGTAGGGAGAAAAGTCTTTATGAGACCCTCACGGCTCATGAAGTTGAAAAGTCTTAGGTGGCAGATCCTAACCCTGTCTCCTAAGCCATCACCGCCCTGCAAAGAGGTCAAGATGGATTATCTATAGGCCACATTCCCCGAAGTCAAATATCGACAAGGAGGGAAACAATCACTTATGAGTCTTCTCGACTTGCAAGGGAGAAAATTCTCTTGTGAGATCCTTACGACTCTCAAGAGAAAACGCACTTAGGAGTCCTCACGACCCCTAAGGAGAAAATACACCTGCGGGATCCTCTCGACCTGTAGGGAGAAAAAAACCTTCTTGAGATCCTTACGGCTCATGAAGATAAAAATGTCTTAGGCTACAAGGACCCTAAACTTGTCTCCTAAGCCCTCAATTCCTTGGCCATGCATAACTCTGCACTACTTCACCCACGTACATACTTACGTGGGCAAAGTAGTGGGGGGCATTTGTTCCCGCCAAAAATTTTGGCTCAAAACCCGCTCCCAATAATAACAATAAAATAAAATAATAATAAAAACTCCACATGAAAAGAGTGTAACAAATGCCTGAAAGCCAAGAGTTAAAACATTTTGAAGCAACACTTCAGATCCAGCGCTCTGCGTTGTGCTCTGCGCTGCGCGCCACGTGTCAAACACGGGAGCGCTAGCGCAGTTGCGCTGCGCGCCACGTGTCAAACGTAGGTGCGCTAGCGCTGGAATTAAAAATTCCCCACCGTTAGATCAAAAGATATACTAATAATAAATTATTAATTAATCAGAACTAAAATTCTGTTATGGAAAGATTTTTCAATTTTATTGAAATAAGAAGATTATCTTCTGTAAAACAGAAGCGTTAGGATCAAAGATCCAACGGTGGGAAATATTCCCAAATCAATCAGAGAAAGATCTCTTAAAACTGATTCAACAAATCATTTGGCCTTATATAAAGGCCCCTAGACTTCAAGTATAAACTAGATACAAAAAAAAGAGAGAGAGAAACCCTCTGCAAACTTTGAGAAAAAGAAGAGCAAGCTCTTAAGAAAAAAAAAGATTTTTCTTCATCTTCAAGGTAAAGAACTATGTTCTTGAACAACATAGATGAAATCATCTCGTAAAAAGAAGAACCATCTTCTAAAAAGATCAGAGATCTAAGAAAAAGACCAAGGCCTTTAATAAAAAAGAAAAGATCAAAAATATCTAATCATAAAAAAACTAAAAGAAATATTTTACTTCATTCACAGATCTTTTGATCTATAAAGGCAGAGCCTTTTAAAAAAACAAGAACTTTTGTTCTCGGATCTTGAGGTAAAGCCTCCTTTGAAGAACATAAATTTGTTCTTTGATCTTAAAATTGATCAGATGCGCTTTGCGCTACTGAAAAGTGCCTTGCACTCATGAACTGTGCCTTTGCGCTCCTTGGATCGGCGCTCAGCGCCAAAACGTGCCACGTGTCAACCATAGACACCACTTGCGCTTTGCGCTTTTAAAACAGAGCGCTGCGCTCATAGACTGGCGCTCAGCGCCAAGCGCGCCACGTGTCGCTCACTGGCGCGCCAACAGACTAGCGCAAAGCGCTCATAAATGGAAAGCGCAATGCGCTAATGAATCAGCGCTTAGCGCTAAGCGCGACACGTGTCACCTTCGTGTGCGCTAGCGCAATGCGCTCTTTAATTGGCACAAAGCGCCTGACGCGCCACGTGGCGCACTGTCAGAACACACTCTGTTCTGATAAATGCTATAAGAAAAAAATGTCATAGCCCAATGCCTAGCATTATTAAAAGGGCCGAGCCCAAACAAAGGCTTAACAGCCAGAACAAAAATAAAATGTTAAACATTTTTTTTTAATTGGACTTAGCCCAATTCTGGCCATAAGTCCTCAACTTAAATTGAACTGAGCACATCTGCTCACAAATATTCAACAGATCTTAGTTCCAAACTGGACTACGGATCTTTCAAACAGTTTACACTGGTTCGAGGGTACATCTCGTTACTCCTCTAATATTTATCGTTGTAATCTTTCAACGTTTTCAGAGAGGTGGCGGGTCCCGGCGACCACACATTTCCATGGACTGTGTGGTCCTTAAACTCATGGACTATGATGTCCTTAACCTCGACCGTGATGTCTTAAAACTAACAATGGACTGTGGGGTCCCTAAACCCATGGACTATGATGTCCTTAACCTCGACCGTGATGTCTTAAAACTAACAATGGACTGTGGGGTCCCTAAACCCATAGACTATGATGTTCTTAACCTCGACCGTGATGTCTTAAAACTAACACCGGACTGTGGGGTCCTTAAGCCCATGGACTATGACGTCCTTAACCTTGACTGTGAGGTCTTTAAACTCACGGACTATGACGTCCTTAACCTTGGCTGTGAGGTCTTTAAACTCACGGACTATGATGTCCCTAACCTTGACTGTGAGGTCTTTAAACTCACGGACTATGATGTCCTTAACCTTGACTGTGAGGTCTTTAAAGTCATGTGCCACCATGTCCCTAAACTGGAAATGGACCACCATGTCCTTAAACTGGTAATCGACCGCAATGTCCCTAAACTAAACAATTGAGTCCAAATGCTCTATTGTTGGATCTAAATGATCCTGTTAAGTTGATCTTAGTCTAGAAATTAGATTAACGTATCCTTAACAAACGTTTAAGTTGATCTTAGTCTCAAATGAGGCTAACGTATCCTTAAACCAAACCCCCAAACCCAAATCTAAGAAGATACGGATTTGGACTAATCCACGCCCTACGGGCGACAACATAAATTAGTCTCCGTATACAATCCACGGGCAACCACAAACAAAACAAACACCCACGACACGAAGTGACCATCTGGAGAAGGAGAAAGTTGTTACCGCGATGTTGTAGCGTAATTAACTGCAGGGGCTTGCGCCTGCAGGAAAGAGCGTCCCCACAATCAAAAACCCTTCACCATGAGAGGGAATCTGACGAAGTCTGCTACATCGGCCGCATCCGTTTAAACTTTCGATATACGGTGCCATAAATCAACTTGGCATCTTTGGAGAGGTGGACGTATAACACCTATTAGCATCTGCCCTCGGAATTCAGGCCCGGACGTCCCAACGTCCCGGTCGCGTCTTTCGGAGGGGAACAGCTAGTAGTTGCCTACCCACAACGCCAGAGATCAAAGCCCTCGCCAAGAGGCGACCGCGCAGCTTCACCGCCCGGTCATCCTTAGTGGGCCTCGTACAGCCCCTCCAACGCTAAGGATTAAAGCCCTCACAAGAGGCATCTGAGTTGCTGCCCCGCTCGGTCATCCCAGGCCGTTGGTTGCCTACCCACAGCGCCAGAGATCAAAGCCCTCGCCAAGAGGCGACCGCGTAGCTTCACTGCCTGGTCATCCTCAGCGGGCTTCTTACAGCCCCTCCAATGCTAAGGACCAAAAGTCCACCATAGGGCCACCGAGCAGTTTCCCATTCACCCTCGGCACAGGTACGGCGAACAGCCCTCTGCCCATTACATGCAGAGGATCCGAGGCCCCCACAAGGGCATCCAAGTCTAAACGATCCCCCCTCGACCTCGGGGCCCATAAGGATGCCTCCTCACCGGCGCTTGGCACGCTCGGCAAGTGATCGAAATCAGCTCGACGAACGATCGCTAGACAGATGACCAACCTGACATGGAAACACAACGATGCAAGCAGAGATATTTTACAAAACACCCCTCGCAAATGAAAGATAAAGTGCGAACCGATGAAACCAAAGCAAAAAGTTTCATTACTACCAAAGGCAAAAGCTTTACAAAAGGTACTTTTGCGCCCCCCGGCCTTACAAAATACCCGGAGGCTTACAAATTCAAGAAGAAAAAATAAAAAAGAGGAAGACGGGGGCTTTAGGCCTCGGGGTCAGGTGCGACCTCGGGGTCCTCGACGACCACCATGTGACGTGCAGGGTCCTCGGCGGCTTCCTCGTCAGGAATCTCTTCCCCCTGCCCATCGGCGTCCGCGAGGGGGTATTCGGCCCGGAGGTCTTCATCGGCGAACCCCGGCATCCGGGCCTTAACGGCGTCGAGTGTCTCGTGCCAGATGTGGGTCGTAGACACGGCCAGGTCATCATAGAAGTCTTTCGACTTCTTGTAGCCCTCCACCGCCTTCGCCGCCGAAAGGTCGGCCCATTTCGCCGCCTTCAGGTTGTCCGACTTAGCCGCCTCGGCCGCCGCCCCCAGCTCCTTCCGGAGGGTCTTCACCGTTTTCTTCAGGTTGCCGGCAAGCGCCAGAGCGTCCCAAAGCTTGGCCTCGGCGGTCATGACAGCCATGCGGTACCGGGCGACCTCCTGTTTCCCGGCCTCCACCTCGCCCTCCAAGGCGGCAACCCTCGCCGTCACCGCCTCCAGCTCCCGCTTGGAGCTCTCTTCCAACGAGGCGAGCTGGCCTGCAGCCGTCATCGCCGGGGCTACCACCTCGGCCTCCATACGCAAGACGAGGGCAACGTGCTGGAGAACCTGAGAGATAGGAAAGAGATCAGAAAGATGAAAGAGGCACCGAATTTCACGAAGAGCCAAACACTTACCTACACGGACTCCTGGGCGATAGACGCCAGCTGAGCCCTGAAGGTCCCCTCGGGGACTCTACCCCCGGCCGATGTCTCTATTTCATGCAGAAGGCTATCCGCAACGGATAGCCCCGATGGCACTGCGAACCGGAGGCCCCCTTCCTCCACCATGATCAGCGAGGACCGACCCCGGGAAGATCTCTGGGAGCTCCTTTTAAGCGGCTCCGGGGGAGAGCCGATCTCCTCCTCCGAGACCGGGTCATCCAAAACCAGGGCCCGCTTCCGACCCGACACTCTGCTGGGACCCGGGGCGGGATCCGCCCCCGAACGCTCGCGGAACGCAACCACCGGAGAAGGAGGAGCCGGGGCAGGCTTCGTGCGAGAAGAGCTGGCGTCCCCAGCCTTCGTAACTTTCCTCGGATGGAGCATGGAGGCTTTGAGCGAGTCGAAGTCCATGGGTCCTGCACAAATCAAATGCAAAGAAGTCAGTAAACACAAGAAATACGTAAGCCAAAAAGCAAGCCTAACTTACCGACGAACTCAACGGAGCTGAGCCCGGCCCAACTCAGGACCCTCTCAGATAGCAGCACGTCGGATCGGGGGATGGGCTCCCACGACGCCACTCTCACTGCAGCGGGGTCATTGGACTGGTTCCCCAGCAAGCATTTCTCTCTCGACCACTTTGTAGGCACGGGCCAGTCCTCACCCGCGGGAGGGGAAACGAAGAAAAATTTCTTCTTCCAATCATGAATGGAAGAGGGCAGGGCTACGACCCCTGTCCCGACGGCGCCCCTCGGCCGCTTTCTAAAGGAGAGATAGACCCACCTCGGGTCGCCCGCTCGACCACCAGGGTGATTTTTGAAGACGAGAGAAGAATCGAGGAGTGAGAGGCTGAAGGGAACCGCCTACAACTTCAGGCGGATCAGAAATCCGAGGAGGATCCTCCACGAGTTCGGCACTAACTGGCCAGGGGCCAAACCGAAAAAGTTCAGCGCTGTGACGATCTCGGGAGAGAAGGGCAGGCGCATTCCGCCCCAAAAAGCTTCCAAATACAGGGCGATCTCCCTGCCCCGTACTTGGTCCTCCCTCTCCCCCTCCTTGGCTAGTCGGAGCGTGTAACGCGAAAGGATGTGGAAGCGAGCCCGGGCATTGGTGAGCTCGTCCTCATGCCTCACCCAACATGAGGTGCTGGGGGCCGCATCTGCCGCCTCCTCCCTGGGGGCTGCCCCCGCCGCACGATCCCGGGGAGAGGATCCGACCCCTGCTCCCCGGGGGGACTCAGACACAACTAAAAGGTCCCTAGAACCTACTCCTACAACATCTACTGACTCTATAAAGGAAGACATCTATGCTTGAGAAAAGGGATCCTCGGGAAACGAAAGCGAGAGAAAAGAAGACGAGCGCCGAGCAACCAGGGCTTAGAAGAGGGAAATATGAAGGAGTAGGGGCCCAAGGACGGGCCCCACCCCTGTTTATTGCTGCAAGCGACCTCATCCAACGACGCCCGTCATCTCCCGCCAAAACGACTCCTCGTGTCCAGCGGCTCCGATCGCTCCACGTGTCGTTCCTGCGCTGGGCTGCATCCCATCAGACGCCGCAGGCCTGCATACGTCGCGTCGGCCAATCGACGCTTGACACGTGGCCCGTCTCTTCAGCGGCAGAATGCATGAACCAGCGCACATTCCTTAAATGCAGAGATCTCGCCCTGATTCGCTAGCAGAAAAGACAACTGACAGTCCGGGGACGCGTCCCGACGAAACCTTAGGAAGGAGCTCACCTCAGGAGGCCCGACAGTCCACTCCTGACCCGACCCGCTAGCTGGTCGGGACAAGAGTGGGGGGCTAATGATGATGCTCAATATTGGCGATCTCCAAGATCGAGACACGTGGCAGATGACGTGTCCCAGAACTCAGAAGGAAGGGTCTACAGGGGCCGGCCAGGCCAACCCTGTGCCCGACCTGTAAGCACAAGCCGGCCCTCCTCAGGGTCCCCTGCAAATTGGCCTCCTCGGCCCCATAGTTCGCCCCGAGCTGCCATAAGACCAAGACTCCTCGGCCTCTTCGCTCGTCCCCGAGCTCCCGGCCGAGGTTGTCTTCCTCGGTCCTCCGACCAACTCCACCGCTCACAGGCGTAACCGCCACTCCGCGAATCTCGCCATACGCAGATTCTTCGCTAGCAAAATCCCACGTTCCACGCCATCACGATCCCCATTAATGGGCGATCCGCTCTCTACGCGGACGTGACGTTGGGAGCATAACTGCCGGCGAGATTCTCGCACCTGCTGCTGCGTGCCACCACCGCTATATAAACCCCCATCACAGAAGGGTCAAGTAAGTCATTTTTATTCCACTTAGCCGTTACTCTGCTCGGATCTTGCACTAACTTGATCGTCGGAGGGTCCTCGGTGGTATCAAACCACCCCGGGACTTCTTTGCAAGTACTCGGCGCTAAACTTCTCAAATCACCTATCTCCTCAAACCCATTGAGACCCACACGCAACAGGAGATCACCTCCAAAAGTCACCGGGAGATCGACGGAAAACAACATCTGAAGGAGGCCTGAAAAGGACCAGAGAATTTTGGGACAACGTTCGGTTCGAGCACATAGGAGGGGCAGAATGAGAATTGCAAACTTATTCCTCGTTGGCATGAGGGGTTGAATTTGATGGCCCAAGTCACGGATTTACCAACAAATATTATAATAAGTTAATAATATTTGTAAGCTAAGAGTGAGAAGCACTAGTGGTCTTGTGGTGGAATTGTACGCTGCCCACGGTACGAGCCGGGTTTGATTCTTGGCCAATTGCAATTTTCTTACCTATGTAAGTCATTGAATCACTAATTCGCGATGGTCGGATTCTTTCATTTTTAGCCTCCAAAAACGGTCGTCCCTTCGATCGGCTCTATTTGAGCACCCGTTTTCTAATATATATAGGATGGTGATCCTATGATACCGTTTCTTTACGGAGCAGGAAGACAGGGGAATTTATTCAAACAGTGTCATGGCCCGACTCATGAAGCTTTGACATCAACATCCAGTGGCAAATAAGAAATCTTAGGTTGATTTAAGTCACAAACCACATAACGAGGAGATCCTTTTTTTTTTTTTTAATGAAATCTTGATCAATCTTAGAACAAAAACAATTATAACCTTGCAAAGATCAGCAAACTTTTATTTAGTTATAGAGGCAACTTGCCTAATGGAAAAAATTAACTAATTAGTTAGTCATGATATCTCTCAGATTGTTTTAGTCATGACAAAGTAGAAAATCCAAGTTCAATCGATAAGCTGCATTTGTGTAGAACGCAGCTATATAGCATAAATTTGACATAAGTTTTCGACCATCGGACAGATGAATAGATTGGTTAAGTTGCTCGTATTTTTACATAATACTTAGGTCCTCTCGATCATTGAAAATGTCCCAACCTCGGAGAAATATGAACTCCGAGTTCCACTGCCGAGGGCGTTCCCGTGCGTCGCCTGTGGGTTTGTCAGTTCTATTCCTTGTACAGGAGTAAATGCCAGACTTGGTCCATTATGATTCACCTTAAATTTTTTAGTAGCTTTAGCTGCGAGTTTACTTTGAACAACAGCACCACTCAACTTCCTGCTTCCTGCTTGACCGAGCGTTCCATATATACCCCCACGCCCAAGCCGTCACCTAGGGAACTCGCCTCTGCTACTCCACAGTGCATTCGGTTAGCTGGCTTCCCCCTATCTGAAACCACATATCTTTCTTTCCTTTTCCACAACCTACGACCACCTCTCTTCCTTTTAGGTTCTGGAGTCGGAACTTGAAAAGATTTTGGTTGCCTTACAGGGGGCGGCTCCTGCCACCTCTCAATCTTTTTACGGATTTAATTTCTTGCAGGAGGAGCCTACCACCTTTCCCTGTCGGATCCCCTCTGTTTGAATCCATTCTTGCGGCTAGAGCCGCCTTTGCGGCTAATATCCGGCAAGCACGCGTCTGTAGAGCAGGCGGAGTAGTCTGAAAAACCTCGGCTTGTTCAATTAAACCTACATAAAGCCGAGAGGTTGCATAAGAAAATCCCGGCAAGATTCTTTTTCTTCGCCAATCCAAGAAGCCGAACATTGCGAGCCGGCATCTTTGCTAGTGCCGACAAGCCACCAGCCATTCCCATTATAAGTTTTGTTGCGACTTCGGTTCCAACTGCAGCAGATAGATCAAGAGCTATGCTTTCCATCTTGCTCTCCACAAAATGCAGCACTTTCTCTAAATCGAGAGCTAGAGCTCAATCACACTGGTCGATTGTTTTCTTTAGATTTTCTTCTTGAAGAGGTTTGCCATCTGTAGTCGAAGCTGCCACCGAAATGACTGCGATATATCATAGCCGAAGGTAAAATCCCTTCCAAATCGACAATAGTTACATCCATCTCATTTCCAATTCTCTTAACCACACAGGCATAATCCATCGGATGACGAACAAGAGACTCAAGCTCAGGGAACTTCGACTGATAGTTCTCACGGATAAAGTTGTGTAATATGATGATAATCTCATTTTCAATGTCAACAGACAAAGCATTGCAATCCAGGATGAGTTGATAATCAGGATCATCATCCTTTTTGGAGTGCATCATCCACTTTTAGAATAATATTGATATAATGCCGTGTCTTTTGCAATTTTGAAACCCTATCAAGGTCATCATAGTTAAAGGCTTCGATATCGGCAATACCGCCATCGCTATCTTCTTGCATGTTTGCTACATTATCGAATAGTGAATCAAGATCGGCCAAGAAGGAATCGGGTAGGTCGGGCATTGCTTTGGTACACCTTGATCTCCATGAAAATTAAAGAAGAGGAACAGAGATAGTTTTGAAAACTTCTCAAGACTTGAAACGTTTTATAAAAAAAAGAGAGGGTTAGTCCTATTAATATATACCAGGCTTGCCACAGACAAGAAAAAAAATTCTTAACTAAATTTATGTGTTTTTCGTTTAAAAAAAAATCCTGGCTAAAAGATGTATCAATTATTCCAACATTTGATTAACATCAAGCATTTAATTCATAAAATCATAGCAACATGTGATTTTGATTTTGGAAATAGATTTTGTTATTTTGTTTGCCTCTCGACCAAGGAAATAAAATCAGTTATATGAATTTTCTTGTAACATATTTTTTTTATCCATGATGGAGGTCCTTTTCAGGTCTCCGTCAGATGTTGTCTTCCGCTGATCTCCCGGTGGACTTAGATGGACACCTTCTGTTGCGTGTGGGTCTCAATGGGTTTTGGTGGAAGAGGTGGTATGAGGAGTTTAGGGCTAAGTACCTGCAAAGAAGTTCCGGGATGGTTTGGTACCACCAAGGACCCTCCGACGATCAAGTTAGTGATGAGATCCGAGCAGAGTAACGGCTTAAAAGAGTAAAGAATGGTTTGTCACCCCTCTGTGATGGTGGTTTATATAACGGTAGTGGCATGCAGCAGCAGGCACGAGAATCTCGCCGGAAGTTACACTCCCGACGTCACGCCCGCGTAGAGAACGGATCGCCCATTAATGGGGATCGTAATGGCGTGGAACGTGGGATGTTGCTGGCGTAGAATCTGTGCATGGCGAGATTCGCGGAGCGGTGGTTACGCCTGTGAGTGGTGGAGTTAGTCAGAGGGCCAAGGAAGACGGCCTCGGCGGGAGCTCGGGGACGAGCGAGGAGGCCGAGGAGTCTTGGTCCTGTGGCAGCTCGAGGCGAGCTGAGGGGCCGAGGAGGCTAACTTGCAGGGAGCCCCGAGGAGGGCCAGCTTGTGTTTGCAGGTCGGGTACAGGGTGGCCTGGTCGGCCTCTATGGGCCCTTTCTTCCGAGTTCTGCGACACGT
Source organism: Agapanthus africanus (assembly GCA_030015575.1). Classification (NCBI taxonomy): domain Eukaryota; kingdom Viridiplantae; phylum Streptophyta; class Magnoliopsida; order Asparagales; family Amaryllidaceae; genus Agapanthus; species Agapanthus africanus. The sequence continues at coordinate 999,873,131 of CM057337.1, forward strand.
CACCTGCCACTTGTCCTGATCTTGGAGATCGCCAATATTGAGCATCATCATTAGCCCCCCACTCTTGTCCCGACTAGCTAATGGGTCGGGTCAGGAGTGGACTGCCGGGCCTCCCGAGGTGAGCTCTTTTCCAGGATTTTGTCGGGATGAGTCCTCGGGCCGTCGGTTTGTCTTTTCCGCTAGCGAATCAAGGCGAGATCTCTGCATTTAAAGAAGGTGCGCCGGTTCGTGCACTCTGCAACTGAAGCGACGGTCCACGTGCCGAGCGTCGATTGGCTGATGCGACGTATGCAGGCCTTCGGCGTCTGATGGGACGCGGCCCAGCGCGGAGCTGACACGTGGAGCGATCGGGGCCGCTGGGCGCGAAGAGCCGTTTCGGCGGGAGATGACGGGCGCCGTTGGATGAGGACGTATGCAGCAATAAACATGGGTGGGGCCCGCTCTAGGGCCCTTACTCCTTCATATTTTCCTCTCTTACGTCTTGGTTGCTCGGCGCTCGTCTCCCTTCTCCCGTTTCCAGCCCTTGAAGATTTTCTTTCCCAAGGTTAGATGTCTTCCTTTGTAGAATCAGTAGACGTTGTAGGAGTAGGTGCTAGGGTTCCTCTAGCTGTGTTTGAGTCTCCCCGGGGAGCAGGGGTTAGATCCTCTCCCCGGGATCGTGAGGCGGGGGCTGCCTCCAGGGAGGAGGCGGCAGATATGGCCCCCAGCACCTCGTGCTGGGTGAGGCATGAGGACGAGCTCGCCAATGCCCGGGCTCTCTTCCACATCCCCTCGCGCTATACGCTTCGACTGGCCAAGGAGGGAGAGAGGGCATATCAGGTACGGGGCAGGGAGATCGCTCTGTATTTGGAAGCCTTTTGGGACGGAATGCGCCTGCCCTTCTCTCCTGAGGTCGTCGCCGCGCTGAATTTCTTCGGTTTGGCCCCCGGCCAGTTAGTGCCGAACTCGTGGAGGATCCTCCTCTGGTTCTTGATCCGCCTGAAGTTACAGGCGGTTCCCTTCAGCCCCTTCTCGATTCCTCCCTCGTCTTCAAGAGTCACCCTGGTGGTCAAGCTGGCGACCCGAGATGGGTTTATCTCACTTTCAGGAAGCGGCCAGGGGGCGCTGCCGGGACCGGGGTCATGACTTTGCCCTCTTCCATTCATGACTGGAAAAAGAAAATTTTCTTCGTTTCCCCTCCCGAGGGCGAGGACTGGCCTGTGCCTACCAAGTGGTCGAGGGAGAAATGTTTGCCGGGGAACCAGTCCAATGACCCCGCCGCGGTGAAGGTGGCATCGTGGGAGCCCATCCCCCGACCCGACGTGCTGCTGTTCGAGAGGGTTCTGTGCTGGGCCGCACTTAGCCTGTTGAGTTCATCGGTAAGTTAGGTTAGCTTTTTGGCTTGTGTCTTTCTCATGTTGCTGATTCGTTGGGTATTTGTTTTGTGCACGATCCATGGACTTCGTCTTGCTCCGAGCTTCCATGCGCCGGCCGAGGCAGCCTACGAGGGCCGGGGGCGCCAGTTCTTCCCGTGCGAAGCCCGCCCCGGCTCCTGCCGCTCCAGTGGCGGCGCCCCGCGAGCGCTCGGCGGCGGGCCCCGCCCCGGGTCCCAGCAGAGCATCGGGCCGGAAGCGGGCCCTGATTTAGGAGGACTCGGCCTCGGAAGAGGAGATCGGTTCTCCATCACAGCCGCTTAAGAGAAGCTCCAATAGACCCTCCCGGGGCCGGTCCTCGCCGACCATGGTGGAGGAGGGGGGCTTCCGGTTTGTGGTGCCATCGGGACTGTCCGTGGCGGAAAACCTTCTGCACGAGATAGAGACGTCGGCAGGGGGCAGAGTCCCGGGGGGGGGCCTTCAGGGCTCAGCTGACGTCCATCGCCCAGGAGTCCGTGCAGGTAAGTTTCTTGGTTCATTGTGATATTCAGTGCCCCCTTCATCTCTCTGATTTTTTTGTGTCTCCCAGGTCCTCCAGCACGTGGCCCTCACCCTACGCATGGAAGCCGAGGTGGTAGCCCGGCGTTGGAGGCTGCGGGTCAGCTCGCCTCGCTGCAAGAGAGCTCCAGGTGGGAGCTGGAGGCAATGTCGGCGAGGGTCACCACCTTGGAAGGCGAGGTGGAGGCTAGGAAACGGGAGGTCGCCTGGCACCGCGAGGCCGCCGTTATCGCCAAGGGCAAGCTCGGGGACGTTCTGGTGCTCGCCGGCAACCTGAAGAGGACGGTGAAGACCCTCCGAAAGGAGCTGGGGGCGGCGGCTGAGGCGACCAAGTCGGCTGAATCGAGGGCGGTGGATAGCTATAAGAAGTCGAAATACTTCTATGACGACTTGGCCATGGCCACGACCCGCATTTGGCACGACGCCATCGATGCCGTTAAATCCCGAATGCCGGAGTTCGCCGGCGCAGACCTCCGGGCTGAGTTCCCCCTCGTGGGCACCGGCGAGCAAGGGGAAGAGGTTCCCGGCGAGGAGGTGGCCGAGGACCCAGCGCGCCACGTGGTGGAGGTCGAGGACCTCGAGGTCGTACCCGGCCCCGAGGCGTAGAGCCCCCGTTCTCCTTCTTTTATTTTGTTTTCTTGAATTTTGTAAGGCTGGGGAGCCCAAAAAATACCTTTTGTAAAACTTTATCTTTGGTAGTAATGAAGTTTTTCTTCGGCTCCGTAGAATTGCACTCTACCATCTGTTTGCAAGATATTTTTGTCTGTACCGTTGTGCTTTCATGTCAGGTTGGCCATCTGCCTGGCGATCGTCCGTCGAGTTGACTTCAATCACTGGCCGGTGAGCGTGGTCGGCGCCCACGAGGAGGTATCCCCATGGGCCCCGGAGTCGAGGGGGGATCGTTTAGACTTGGACAGACTTGATGCGCCTCACTGGGGTCTCGGATCCTCCGCGGGCCACAGGGCATCTCCGATTTTGAATGTTGACCACCATCCGGGGGGTGACTGGGCAGGGTAGCTGCTCAGTCGCCTCTTGCAAGGGCTTTCTGGTCCTTGGCGTTGCGGTAGGGGAGCTACCCGCCAGGGATGGCCGAGCAAGGACTCGACTGTCTCTGGGAGGACTTGGGTCCTTAGCGCAAGAGGGCTGTAAGAAGCCCACTAAGGATGACCGAACAGTGAAGCTGCGCGGTTGCCTCTTGGCGAGGGCTTTTGTCCTGAGAGATAGCCAAGCGAGGGATCCTCGGGCTCGACTGCCTCTAGGAGGGCTTTTTGATCCCTGGCGTCGAGGGTAGGGAGCTACCAGCCGGAGTTGACCGAGCAGGGTAGCCGCTCGGTTGCCTCTTGCGAGGGCTTTTGATCCTTCAGGACAGGGACTGTTTACCCCAATCAGAGTAAAGCTCTGTTCAAATTCCAAGGCGGGAAACGAAGCAACGCTTCTGTTCCCCCCCAATCAGAGCAAAGCTCTACTTTGAAAATTTAAATTTTAATAAATGAAGCAACGCTTTAGATCCCCTGCGCTGCGCGCCCACGTATCAAAATCAGGCACGCCAGCGCAGGGAGCACAACGCCCAAGGCAGCGCGCCCAATCAGAGCAAGGCTCTATTAAAACAAAATTAAAGGAAGCAATGCTTCAGTTGCGCAAGCGCAGTTGCACTTGCGCTGTGCGCTGCGCGACACGTGTCAGCACGGTAGCGCAAGCGCTGCGCTGTGCGCTGCACGACACGTGTCAGCGCAATAGCAGTTGCGCTGCGCTCTGCGCTGTGCGACACGTGGCAGCGCAGTTAGATTAAAGGATTACAACGATAGGTTTAGCGAGGTTGCGCCCTTTCAGGTTTTCACAAACACTCGCCGGTAGCCCTGCTGTTTTTACTCACGGAGCCCTTTCGGGTTTTCATCCGTGCCCATTTTGCTCATGGACATACTGTTTTTTTTACCACGTCAGCCTGGGGATGCCGCGGGTTGGTAGTAATTTAACGACGTTTCGGTCATAGGTCAACGTACGATTACGCAGCTAGATTTTGCCGCAAATATTCGCATGTTCTGTGCCGGAGGTGGATTCCTTGGAGAGAGGACCGAGGGCGATTTCTTCGTCAGAGTCATTTCCAAAGGCGATAACCTACGATCCCTTGGTGTCGGCTATGTGACAGTTGCCGGCAGCTCTTTCGCGCTCATCTGTCATGCTTTTCCGTTCCGACGATCCTTGCGCTTCACTCGTTGAATGTGTCGTCGATGGGCAACATATCCCTTCCACCAGTTTTTAAAGGCTATGCACTCCTCGGTAGGGTGTGCAATCCTCTAATGGTATAGGCAGAAGTTAGGATGTATTTCCGCTTCATCAAAACGTATATTGCCAGGAGAATTTTCTTTGAAAGAGGGCAACTTCATTCCTACTGCCAGGGCCTTAGCGAATCGTTTCCTTACTTTAAGCTTACTTTTGCTGGTGATAGGGATGCTTTGTTCCATTCAGGATGTCTCGACCTTTTCCTCCAGTCGTTGGCGTTTGGCCTTTTCAAATATAGCCAGTTCACGCTCTCGATTGGCTTTGCTTTTTTGACGGACCTAGTTTAGGAATGCATCAATCATTTCGTCTGATAGTCCTAAAAGTTCTGGTTCGGGACCTGCTCCCAGTTTCTCTGTGCAAGAAGCCTTTTCATCGTCTGTAAACGAGCGAGAGATCACATGACGACTTTCCACGTAACCCTCAGATTCATCCGACGAGCTTTCTCCATCATCTTCCTCCTGAAGGACGTGACTGAGGAACTCTTGGAGCGTGATGGGAGTCCGCGCTTTCTAGTTATACTCTTCCAGCGCGTCGATTTGTTTCTGCAGGTCCGTGCGCTTGTCGCCAGGCTTCACGGGATTTTTGGATTTCTTCTTCTTTTTCGAAGATTTCGACGGCTGGGTGTGTGAGCTTTGGCTATCACCACTGATCTTTGGAGTTGGGCGCGGCTTTAGCATCCCTTCTACGACCTCGGGTTCCATTGGATTTTTCCACCTGATTGCTGGGCACGTTTGGAGATCCTTCGGCATTCTTTTAGTTTTAGCCGAAAGAGCGATCTCCCACGGAGTTTCTTTTATAAGAGAGCACGATGCCCCCGGCGTGTCCACCTTTTTAGAAGCATGAGGTTGTGGCAGGCTCACCTTCTAATTTTCGGATAATGCGAACTTGCCTTGTTGGTATTGGTCCTCAATCTAGCCTTTGAAAATGAAGCAATCTTCGATTGGATGGCTTACCGCTTGGTGGTAAGGGCAATAATTAAGATTGTTGACATCGCCTGGCTGTAACGGACGTTTTGGACTCGGAAGATTGATGAGTCTGTTGCGCACTGTCAGCTCGAACAGTCTCCTTGTTTTATTCCGAGGAAACGAGTAAGGACGTCCCAGTCTCTCCTCAAGGGATGGGCGTGGACGCATGTTGTTTTGGCGAACAACCGGCTTTGAGTTGCTCGGCTGTTGTTAAGTATTGGTGATGACGATCGCTTTACCTTTTCCTTTCTCATTTCGAGAGTTTGGCTTTGGAGGGGATGATTTATGTCCCATCTGATCCATTTGGGCCAACTTGTCGATCAAGGCCTGGAAAGTAGTTGGCTTGAAGAATATTATGAATTGTGAGATGGTCGCTTCCGGATCAAGAGTGCCCGCGAACATGCTCACCGCCGGTGCTTCTTCGATCCGCTGTTCGCATTTCGACCACAGATTCCGCCATGGTGTTACGTATTGAACCCACCTTTCGCCTGGCCTTACCCTGGCGTTGATCAATACGGTGATCGGGGTGTGTTCACTAGCACTCGCGAATCTTTGTGTAAATAATAGCTCCATCTCCGCAAATGTTTTGACAAAGTCGTTAGGTAGCCCCGAATACCATTCAAACGCCGTCTCTGCTAAGCTGCCGACGAATTGGCGAAGCAACAGTTTGTCATCGCCTCCAGTGTTGCCGCATAAGGCCCTGAATTGAGCGACATGCTGATGTGGATTTCATGTCCCCTTGTACACATGGAATTTAGGGATCGTATATCCTGGCGGGTAACTGATTTGGTCATACCAGCCCGGGTAGGGTCGTCCGGTTCTAACAATTTGCCCAGCCGCCTCATTTGCCTGATGAACTCGTATCTGCTGAGCAATATAGTCATCCATTGCAGCTTTGGAAATAGTTTCCTCCTTGGCTGCTGAAAGGGCCGGAAGAGGATTAGATGTCTCCCCTCCGTCGTCTCTAACAATGATTGGAGGGTCTTCAGCTGGAGGGTCTGGCTGTAACATCATCCCTACCATATCTTGGAAGAGGAGCGCCATTTGTTTTATGTTAGCCACTTGCTCTGCGGCTTCTTTGTCTTTCTTTTCGAGGATTCTACGTAAGAAGTCAGCATCGGTTTCTTGCTCGTGACGCTGTTCTTATGATGCCTCCGAGCTTTCTTTTGGCCCGGTAAGTGCAGCCATTACAGTCATCATTTCCTGAAGCTTCTGTTGCTGCTCCTGGGCTTTTGTCACGGATCGGGTGAGCGGTCGGTGACCCGTTGAAGCATGGCTTTCCTCCTTTCCGGAAGCCATATAAACAGTGTGCACCATCATGCCCCCAGACTTGGGGCATTTGTGTTCAGCGCTTTTACGGTTCGCCATGTTCACAGGGGCTTTTTGCGGCCTCCTTTTCTTTTGAGTGATTGACGTTGAGGGAGCCGTTGCAGTGGGCACCCAGCCAGCTGTTGCTTTTTCTGGCTTGACGGAGTAGTCCTTCTCCTGCCGAACCTTCATCTTTTTCTGTCGGCGGAGATAGTCTTGATCCATCACGGAGTCTTGGACTTGACGCCAGACCTTATAAATTTTAGAGGACAGCCATTGAGGAGGTTGCTCCAGCTTCTTCTCTAGAGCATTCTCCACAGGTGAAGGAGTTCTCTTCAGCACTGCAGTAAGAGAGTTTCTGCACACCCTATTAAGCAGCTCAAAGCTGTTTCCAGTTGGAAAAGCAGTATCAACTTCCACCACTAGGGCTGATGGAGTTAGCCCAGAGGGGGAGTTGCCCCTAGCTTTTCTCACTCGGCGCCAGTGGCAACGGCGAGCATGTCGCACGATTGGAGTTGGTTTAGCCGTAGGGGTGACCTCCTCATGCCCCCTGTGTTGGTCAGAATTTGCTGGTATCAGCCTTTTAAAGACCGACGTCCGTTGAGTGGGGACGGCCAACCTATCAAAAGCAGACTTCCGAGTAGAGGAAGCAACCTTGGTGATTTCGCCTGGAACGGGAGCAGGGTTGGTTATCCGCTTCGGGATAACGCCTTCTGATATTGCAGGCTTCTTTATGGGCCCGTTGGAGCTCTGGCCTAGTCTGTTAAAAACCGAGGTAGTGGAGTTGGGCGACCCGTTGAGAGGGGCCACGGTAGTAGTGAGTCGATCAAAGACCGACTTCTTTTGCGCTTCCTGAGGCAGCGGGATATTAATGTTCACTGGCGGGAGTATGGTCCCGAAGAACAGACTGGCGGTAGCCTGAGTCACTTATTTCACCGGCATAGCGAAGATGGAGGCCGCTTGAGGCCCGTAAGTCACTCCTCTGGACGGGACGGAGCGAGAGTTGCAGTTGCAGTTAGTGCAGTTTGAAGCCATTGATCTTCTGTTTTTCTGCACGGAGCAAGACACCAAATCTTAGTACCTCGAATCCACAGGCAACCACAGCAAACCGCGATTCGTTCGCGAACACGACACACGAAGCGTGGAGTGGAAAGAGGAAGAGGTCCCACCGGGCGTGCCAGAATCTGTTCCCCTCCGAATGGCGGCGCGACGTAGAGACGTCTTGCCTGAGATTCGGGGTAGATGCTATTTGGTGCTATCCGTCCACCTCTCCAAAGATGCCAAGTTGATTTATGGCACCGTGTATCGAAGGTTTACACAGATGCGGCCGATGTAGCAGATTTCGTCAGATTCCCCCTCGCTTGAGGGGTTTTTGATTGTGAGGACGTTCTTCCCTGCAGGCGCAAGCCCCTGCAGTTAATTATGCTACCGCATCGCGGTAAAAACTTTCTCCTTCTCCAGATGTTCACTTCGTGTCATGGGTGTTTGTTTTGTTTGTGGTTGCCCGTGGATTGTATACGGAGACTAATTTATGTTGTTGCCCGTAGGACGTGGATTAGTCCAAATCCGTATTTTCTTAGATTTGGGTTTGGGGTTTTGGTTTAAGGATACGTTATCCATATTTGAAGCTAAGATCAACTTAAACGTTAGTTAAGGATACGTTAGTATAATTTGAGACTAAGATCAACTTAACGGGATCGTTTAGATCCGACAAAAGAGCATTTGGGCTCTATTGTTCTAGTTTAGGGACATAGTGGTCCATTTCCAGTTTAGGGACATGGTGGTCCATTGCCAGTTTAAGGACATGGTGGTCCAACATTCCCATTTTGGGGATGAATATTGGTTTAAGGACGCATTAGTCCATGAGTTTAAGGACCCCACAGTCCGTATTACCAGTTTAGGGACATGGTGGTCCAACATTCCCATTTTGGGGACGAATATTGGTTTAAGAACGCATTAGTTCATGAGTTTAAGGACCCCACAGTCCGTATTGCCAGTTTAGGGACATGGCGGTCCAATATTCCCATTTTGGGGACGAATATTGGTTTAAGGACGCATTAGTCCATGAGTTTAAGGACCCCACAGTCCGTATTGCTAGTTTAGGGACATGGTGGTCCAACATTCCCATTTTGGGGACGAATATTAGTTTAAGGACACATTATTCCATGAGTTTAAGGACCCCATAGTCCGTAGCAATGTGTGGTTGTCGGGACCCGTCGCCTCTCTGACGACGTTGAAGGATTACAACGACAAATATCAGAGGAGTTCAGAGATGTACCCTTGAACCGGGTATAAATTGAGTTGGAAGAGCAGTTGTGCTCGGTTCAATTTAATCTGAGGATTTACGGCCAGAATTGGGTTAAGTCCATTTGAAAATGTTTAACATTTTATTTGTGTTTGGCCTGTCAGGCCTTTATTTGGGCTCTGCCCTTTTTAATAATGCACTGCATTTTTTTATTTGGTCTGATAGACCTTTTAATTAGGCTCTGCCCTTTTTTTAATAATATATTGCATTTTAATTTGGTCTGATAGACCTTTTAATTGGGCTCTGCCCTTTTTAATAATGCACTGCATTAAATGTTCTGACAGTGCCCCACGTGGCTTGTCAGACGCTTTGCGCCAATTGAGGAGCGCAAGGCGCAAATTCTTGTGGAGGTGACACGTGTCACGCACTGGTGAGCGCAAGTCTGTTACCGTAGTGCACTACACCAGTGCGCTGCGCTAGTGCGCTGCTGACACGTGGCGCGCTCTGGTGACTTGCGCCAAATTAAGAGAGCAATACTCTGTTTTTAAAAGCGCAAGGCGCAGTTGTTCTGTGATTGACACGTGGCGCTCTCTGGTGGCTTGCGCCAATCCAAGGAGCGCAACAGTGCAAATCAAAAGTGCAGGGCACTGTATAGTAGCGCAGAGCGCATCTTGATCACATTTAGATCACATGAAAGAATCTTTTTAGAGGTTTGTAACACCCTAGTTCATTTATACCAATTCCAGTTCTCGTATTTTCTTTATTCGTGATATTTCTTGATTTAGCGTATCTTGGGTGTGAATGGTATTTTACACTTTATATTGCATTCGACCCGACCCGCTTGCTTGAATCTGTTTGACTCTTATTTTATAAATTATCTTGACTTGTTGCATGGACTAGTACATCTCGTGATTTAGTATATACTGATATTTTGTCTAGTATCGCATCTTTTGCATATAACAATTTAAATCATGAAAAATAATTTAAAATTGCATTTCATAGCCTGCTTGATACCCCTAACCCTGTGGTAGCGTCCTTGCATCGTGTTCTTGTCCCATTCAGTGAAACGGACGTGTTTGGATGGCTACGCGCACGTATGTGCGTCCGTTCTTGGGGGTATGCATTTCTATTACATAATCTTTCATTTTAATTTTTGGAACTTGCTAATAATTTTCATATTTCAAATCCAAAATTTTAGACCCGATCCGGGCATGTTTTGGACTAAATTTGTATTTACCAGAAAATCCAATTTTATTTCAGCTAATATCGTTATTAAAATTTAACAGTTTAAAATATTTATAACTTACAAAATCTTTTTAAATTAAAATCTAAACCTTAATAACAACTCCTTTCTCTCTCTCTCTCCTCTGAATATATATATTTATATATTTTTTGTTTATTTAATTTTTCTTTCCTTATTTAATACACAACTCTTCTTCTTACTTCTTCTTCTTCTTTCTTCTTTCTTCTTTCTTTTTCTTGATCATGTTTCTTGATTCCGGTGATCACCGCCGGAGCCGTGCTCGTCACTGACGATCCGAGTGATCTAGTGAACATACCTAAATTGCGTGATCACCCTCGTGCGTTGTTTGGAACCGTTCCGTGTACCGTGCGCGCGTCGCGACATTTCGCCGACGAAGGACGTTCCGTACACATCCGTTCTTGTTCCGTCTAGACAAGTTAATCTTGCTACATGCTATATAATTCATTTTATACCTATTTAAATAAATACCATACCTATAGTTTAAATCTAGTACCCCATGTTTAATTTTATAACGTTTCGATGTTCCGTTTGCATCCGTTTATATCATTTTAAATCTAGATCATGAAAACTTATCTTGTGACATACTAGATTACATTATACAGCATCCATATCATTTAAAATATATATCGTCATAATATTTCTTATTATTATCTTTAATTAGTTTATAATCTGAATTTTATAATATTATACACTTGAAAATATTATAGTTTACACATGAAACGTCGTTGAAAAGCGGATACGACAAATCTGAAATTTACTGTACACCTTACTTTATAAAATTCATTATAAATCATAGAAAAATCATTAGTACACGTTCTTTAGTTCGCTGCGAAGCTAACTCAGAATACTATAACTCTATGAAATATTTACTTGCAAAATAAATTGTTTAAATAACGTAAAATGCAAATGAATACGTCTCTAAACTGCTGTCCAGGGAAATTCCAGCAGCAAACTTTCAACTTCGAATGTTCATAGATTTTTGTAGGGACAACCTGAGATACTTATACTTATAAAAATGAAAACCTTATTTAATTATCTTCGTTTTGGTATAAGACACGTCCCTTTTGGAGAACGTTTGTTATTTTTAAGCTATTTTACAAATCAGGGTGACGCTGAATTTCTGAACGGAACTTTCTTGTGCATGGTTAATCAATACCACTTTTATAGTTATTAATCGCTTTGAATATTCTATCCATACTAATATTATTATATCAATATTTATATCACATATTACTTATTTGTACATCCCACATTACCATTTTATAGTTTTATAACTTTTCAGACATCCGTGCGCATCTTTAACCGGTTTTAGTTATAATTGCATCCATTGAACATATTATACATGTTATTGCATTCCTAGATTACTTAATGCTTATTAACCTGATTTTAACATCCATATTTGTCATACTGTATTCATATAGTGTTGAAACCGTCTCTGAACCACCACTGATAACTGTACTGCTAATTAATTGAATCTGCTTTATTATTAAATTCATTGCTTAGATTATGTTGTTGATAGCCATGCTTGATTACTTATAACCATGATTATGCTAGCTGTTTATGAGCACCCACATGTTATCTTTTACACCCTGACATGACTCGCTACACACATATTGATTGACCCGACATGGTACCGTACACTACTTGACCTGACCTGATGTACCATGGCTTGACCCGTTACTTGATCTCGTGTCTAATGCCAACAAACCTGACATGTAGTCCTCACGGACCGTTCCTGTTGTCTATCCAGACAAACCTGCTCTTACCTGATCCTGTGTTGGCATTAGTTCTTGGTCACTGAATACCTGACTTGACATACATAGCTTGGGGGTATGGGGAAATCAATGGTGAAACCTGACTTGTAACTCAACAGTTCGATACCTGTTCTGATCAGTCTTACGGGCTAGGCCAGCCCCGGAGTGATGATGCTGACATCACTCGTCTGTACCTGCTACCTTTTACTGCCTAGCGGCACGTCTCGGTTTCAGCCCGAGAGTCTGTAGACCATGGTCCCGGGCATGCACGGGATACTATTGAGTTACATCGATGATTCATCAAATTGATTTCAAAGACTTGAGAATAGATAACCCAATAGAACATATTAGTTTACTCACTGCACACTACCCTTCACTGCCCTGATTTACATTACTGTTACACCTGCTTTTCATTCATGATTATATTTGCATTGTCTGTTACCCTGTTTATATTTTATTGCTTGATGACATGACGCGCTGACGTCTGGGTTTTGCATGGCCCAGATTCTTCTACCTTGTTGCAGACTGATCAGGAGTATTGTCGCTGTTAGACGAGCGGTGAAGTTCCTGTCGGTATGTAGTTTCACTTCCAGGTGTTTCATTTATTGTATCTTTTGGCTTCCGCATCTTGTTATTTCTTGACTCTTTTACTCTGGCTTATGGACATGTACTAGATAGTTAGTTTACTTTCCTGTTCTTGATATCTCTACAGCCGTAATGTGACCGTGGAAGGATTTTTCCTATCCACGGGTAGCATGGTTGGCTATGTCACGTGCTCATCTTAGCGTACTCTAGGAAGCGGGGCGTGATATGGTTCTTTAGGTATCAGAGCCACGGGATATAGGTTAATCGGGTTTGATTCTTTTGTAGTTGGGTATTGGACCCAATACACGAATCAGAATACTCGTGATTAGGAACATATCCTGCCACCTTGATTATCGTGATTGTTGAATCATATCCTTCTCTTGATCCTTTGTTTGGGCGATATGCAAACCACTTTGCATTTCGACCGGAAATCCTTTTGGTTCTCTATTGTTTCTCTCCGTTTCTTGATTCTGATACTAGGATTTGCGAGACTTGGGTGGAGTTATGTAATTGTGCCCATGAACTGCAGCATGGTTACAATGCGGTACTCTATTTAAGTAACTTGAAGTGCTGGTCTTGATTCACTTCCATATTCCATGATCGTTATATTTCCTTGCTTCTCTCGGTTTCATTGCTTACCAGTTATTGTTCCATCGCCAGCTTGAATCATGTTTACCGTGGTTAACCCTCTTCGGTATCTTGACTTCGGATGAAGTCATCTTGGTATCTTACTCGTTCTTGTTTTTTTCCCCGCGTTAGGATTATTCAATCCTGGTGCATTTCCTTGTTTGTTGTTGTCTTGGGAATGGGATTTCGCGGCACTTTTCACGCTCATATTGTAAGGAAGGGAAAGTGATTCTCCAGATTCCCGGACATTCGGAGGTTGTTTTGCTGGAGGAAGCAGTTCTGTCGGGCCAGTCAAGTTTAGGGCTAGGCCGGCAAACAATGTTCTTTCGACGATGGAAGTGGGTAAGGAAGAAGCGCCGCCAATATTCAAGAGTTTCATGGACGTGTTTGAAGACATATCAGGTTTACCACCGAGGCGAGACGTGGAGTTCGCACTTGAACTTGTTCCTGGTGCAGCGCCAATCTCAAAGGGCATATTACCCGATGGCACCAGTGGAATTGAAAGAAGTCAGGAAGTAGGTTGCTGAATTATTTGAGAAGGGTTGGTTTCGCCGCAGCAACTTAACTGGGGAAGCTCCAGTTCTTCTAGTAAAGAAGAAAGAAGACATAGGGAAGGCGTGCGTTGATTATCGAGAATTAAGCCGAGTGATTATTATGAACTAGTACCCGATCCCTCGCATTGGTGAAGTGTTTGAGCAGCTTAGTGGCGCAAGGGTATTCTCGAAGCTAGATTTGCGGTTCGGACATCATCAAGTCCGAGTTAAATCAGAACATATTTGCAAGGCTGCGTTCCGAACTCTGTATGGACATTACGAGTATTAGTGAGGCCTTCGGAGTAACGAATACACCAGCAATATTTATGGACTTGATGAACGGAATCTTTTCACCATTCTTGGACCAGTTTTAGTAATGGTCATGGAAGATATTCTGGTCTACTCGAGGAGCATTGAAGAGCATGCGGAACACTTGAAGATCGCACTGCAGACTTGGAGGCAAGAAAGATTATATGCAGAGATGAGCAAGTGCAAGTTTTGGCTTGAAGAAGTAAAGTTTTGGGACATATCGTAGCTGGAGATGGAATCGCCGTTTACCCAGAGAAGATTGCCGCAGTTCAAGACCGGCCGATTCCGAAGAATGTTGCAAAGATCAGAAGCTTCTTGGACTTGCAGGATACTATAGAAGGTTCGTGAAGAAAATTTTGCTCGTTTGGCTGAGCCTCTGACTAAGCTTACGCACAAGAAAGTACCATTTTTATGGACGAATAAGTGTGCGTCAGCCTTTGAGGCGTTGGAGCAAGAGTGATAACCGCTCTTGTTTAAACCGTGCCAGACAGTTCCGGAGGATTGGTGTTTCGCAGCAACGCATCTGGGAAAGGATTGGGATGTGTATTGATACAGCATGAGAAGGTTGTAACTTACGCGTTGAGACAGTTGAAGACCCATGAAAAGAATTACTCAACTCATGACTTGGAGCTTGCGGCTGGGATTTTCGCTTTGGAGATTTGGAGACACTACCTATTGGGCGAAAGGGGTCGAAATATTCACCGATCATAAAAGCCTAAAGTACATGTTCGCTCAGAAGGAGCTAGTTGTGAGACAGCGAAGATGGTTGAAGCTGACGGCTGACTACGATTTCGATCTTAAGTACCATCCGGGAAAAGTTAGCGTTGTACCGGATGCTCAGTCGGATACCGGCAATTCAGATGTTGACTACGCGGAAGGAACTCGTTGAAGACTTTCGAAAATTTGATTTGGAGGTTGTGCTACCGCATCCTACGGGACAGTTGATGCAGCTACAAGTACATCCGTCGTTGATCGAGAATATTAAAGCAGCGCAACCACATGACCCTAGATCGCAAAAGTTTCGAGAACGGGTTGAAGCCGGAATACGAACAGATGTACTAATACATGAAGATGGCTCGTTGAGGTATGGTAGCCGTTTGTGTATGCCAAAGGGAGATATTCGCGAAGAGCTTATGAAGGAGGCACACTGAGACTTACGACAGCATTTCTGGTGGGAAGGTTTGAAACGAGAGATTGCTCGCTTTGTGGCAAAGTGCTTAGTGTGTCAGCAAGTTAAGGCTGAACATTGAAGGGTTACTGGTTTATTGCAACCACTTCCGATTCCTCAGTGGAAGTGGGAACATTTAACCATGGATTTTCGTGACGGCTCTACCAAGGAGTCCGAAATGCAACAGTGTAGTTGGGTGATCGTTGACGGTTTGACCAAGGCAGCTCATTCATCCCTTTCGAGTTGGTCAATCAACAGAAGTTTTGGCAGAACGGTACGAGCGGGGGGAGGATTGCGTGGAATGTCGGTGAGCATCGTGTCCGATCGTGACACTCGTTTCTTAGCACACTTTTGGAGGAGCTTACAAGGAAGTTTGGGGACTCGATTGAAGTGTAGCACAGCTTATCGCCCTCTAACAAATGGCCAGTCGGAGAAAGCAATCCACATTCTCGAAGACATGATGAAATCTTGCATGTTAGACTTCAAGGGTTCATGGGAGGATCATCTACACTAGGTGGAGTTTTCTTACAACAACAGTTTCCAGGCGACTTTTAGGATGGCTCCATTCGAAGCTTTATGTGGTCGCAAGTGTCTGTTCCCCTCCGAACGGCGGCCGAGACGTTAGGACGTCTATGCCTGAGGTTCGGGGCAGATGCCATTTGGTTTTATCCGTCTATCTCTCCGAAGATGCTAAGTTGATTTATGGCACCGTGTATCGGAGGTTTAGACGGATGCGGCCGATATAGCAGACTTCGTCAGATTCCCCCTCAGGATGAGGGGTTTTTGATTGTGGGGACGCTCTTCCCTGCAGGCGCAAGCCCCTGCAGTTAATTACGCTACCGCATCGCGGTAACAACTTTCTCCTTCTCCAGAATTTCACTTCGTATCGTGTGTGTTTGTTTTGTTTGTGGTTGCCCGTGGATTGTATACGGAGACTGAGTAGTGCCGTCGCCCGTAGGACGTGGATTAGTCCAAATCCGTATTTACTTAGATTTGGGTTTGGTGTTTTTAGTTTAAGGATGCATTAGTCGCGTTGCGGCCAAGATCAACTTAAACGTTCGTTAAGGATACGTTAGTCCTGTTTGAGACTAAGATCAACTTAACGTGATCGTTTAGATCCGACAAAAGAGCGTTTGGGCTCTATTGTTCCAGTTTGGGAGATTCATAGTCCAATTTGGGACTAAAGTCTGTTTGAAGGATACGTTAGCCATTTTTGAGGCTAAGATCGACTCAAACGTTTGTTAAGGATACGTTAGTCTAGTTTGAGACTAAGATCAACTTAACGGGACCGTTTAGATCCGACAAAAGAGCATTTGGGCTCTATTGTGCCAGTTTAGGGACGTGGTGGTCCATCGCCAGTTTTAGGGACATGGTGGTCCATTATTAGTTTAGGGACGTTTCGGTCCGTCGCCAGTTTAAGGACGTAGTGGTCCATATTAGTTTAGGGACGTTTCGGTCCGATATTAGTTTAGGGACGTTTCGGTCCATCATTAGTTTAGGGACGTTTCGGTCCGATATTAGTTTAGGGACGTTTCGGTCCGATATTAGTTTAAGGACGTTTCGGTCCACGAGTTTAAGGACCCCGCAGTCCATATCGATGTATGGTCGTTGGGACCCGTCACCTCTTTGACGTCGTTGAGGAATTACAACGACGGATGTCAAAGGAGTTCGGAGATGTACCCTCGAACCGGATGTAAATTGATTTAGAAGAGCAATTTTGCTCAGTCAATTTAATTTAAGGACTTATGGCCAAAATTGGGCTAAGTCCAGTTGAAATGTTCAACATTTTATTTGCTTTTGCATTGCATTTCTTTTTTTTATTTTTATTTGGGCCTTGCCCAGAAAAGATGCAGAGCATCAATTTATTTTGGGCTCTGCCCTTTTAGAAATGATGCAAGGCATCAATTTTATTTGGGCTCTGCCCTTGTATAAAGGATGCAAAGCATCACTTTATTTGGGCTCTGCCCATTTATTGCCTTGCAATTTATTTTGGCCTGTCAGGTCATTTTGATTTGGGCCTGGCCCTTTAATTAATGTATTGCATTTGTGCAAAATACTGTTAATTTGAGAATGTTTTAGATTCAAGAACCGATGGTTCATAAAACAAGTGCAAGACACTATTTGATTTAGATCTAAGAAAAAAACAAGTTTTTCTTATATCAGAGAACCAAAGGTTCATAGCAAGTGCAAGACACTATTAATTTAATAACCTTTTAGGTTCAAGAACCGATGGTTCATAAAACAAGTGCAAGGCACTATTTTTACTTATTTATTTATTTATCGTTAAAGATCTATGATCTTGTTCATAAGAGAATTTTCTCTTCTTTAAAAGATTTTTACCTTTTTTCTTTATTCTTCAAGAGTTCTCTTCTCTTTTTTTTAGCAAGATGTTGATGATTTTGAAATGAGGTCTAGGGTCCTTTTTATAGTGCCCATAAATTAGTTAAAATTTGTTAAAGAGATCATTCTCTGAGTGATTTGGGGAATTTTCCCCACCGTCGGATCTTTAATCCAAAGGTCTCTGTTTTACAGAAGAAATCTTATTGTTTTAACAAAAACAGAAAAGATTTTCTCAAATCTTTATTCTGTTTTTGCAATAAAGAATTTTATTTTTTTTATTTTTTTATTTTTTTTTATTTTTTGCTTGCGCAACTGCGCGTTGACACGTGTCGCGCAACTGCGTAGTTGCGCAGTTGCGCACTGCGCAGTTGCGCAGTTGCGCAGTTGCGCACTGCGCAGCTGCGTGACACGTGTCGCGCAACTGCGCAGTTGCGCACTGCGCAGCTGCGTGACACGTGTCGCGCAACTGCGCAGTTGCGCAGTTGCGTGACACGTGTCGCGCAACTGCGCACTGCGCAGCTGCGTGACACGTGTCGCGTAACTGCGCAGTTGCGCACTGCGTGACACGTGTCGCGCAACTGCGCAGTTGCGCACTTTTTTTTTTTAATTTTTTTGAGCTTTGCTCTGATTGGAGAAACAACAGAAGTATTGCTTCTTTTTCCATCTTGGAATTTAAACAGAGCTTTGCTCTGATTAAGGTAAACAAATGCCCCCCCACCGTTGCGCTTACGTGGTCTCCTAACGTGAGCGCAGCGGTGGCAGACTCCGAACCGTCGCGCCATCTTTTGGAAGCTGAAAGGGCACTTGATGCCTATAAATAGGACCTTTGGTCCTCGAAATTTTTTTTACCACTTCAAGAATTTTGACTCAGAGCCTTGCTCTTGCTTAAGAATTTTCAGAGCCTTGCTCTTGATTTTTTTCCAAGAACTCCAGAGTTCATAACCATCATAGGTAAAAATTAAATTAAATTAAAGCTGATTAATAGAGCCTTGCTCTCCATAGATCCCTGATCTAAAGAAAACCTATTTAGGGTTTCATTTAGCAGAGCTTTGCTCTAAAGAGGTCCAAAGAGAACTCAGGAGAATCCTGTTAGGGTTCCATTAATAGAGCTTTGCTCTATAAAAGATTTTTCTTATATCTTCTTAATTAATGGAGCTTTGCTCCTCTCAACTTATATGGCACTTGAGAATATTATTATTATTATATCATTTTTTTTTAGAGAGCGGAGCTCTCAATATTTTCAGGGAATTTTCCTCAAATTCTCCTCATAACTGATTTTGACTGGTGTCGCTCCTGTCTGCAGAGCATTGCTCTCGAGGAGTTTAACTTTTAACTTTCTGTATTTTCTTGTTTGTTAATATCCCTGTATTGTTTTCTTCAGGTATTATGGCGGTGCGTCTATACAGCTTGCACGAGTTCATTACTTATGAGGATATCCGTGTACAGGGCCGTCAACAGAACCAGGAGTTTACGGACGCTCAATGTGCAGAGGTCATGGGTCGCCTGAATGCCAGGGTGGCTGGCCGCTACCTCGTCGTTCGGCCCTTTTTGAAAGTCGTGCTGGGGTCAATATGGAGAGCACTCCCAGGTCTTCACGAGGCCTTACCGCTCAATGCGCTAGATGATGCCGAAGACAAGGTGCATTCAGTGTACCTGACGGGGCTGATTTCGAAGAAATGGCGAAACAACCTCGTTGACATCCTACATCAAATCTTTCAGCAGACGACAATCGTTGCTGCTTATCGAAGGCCGGAGGGGCTTGCCGATGATATTGACACCGAGGAGCGCGAGAGGCTGCGCATAAGAATAATTAGAAAGGCCAAAAGAAGTTTGGACGGCCTTACTTTTGAATTCCTCAATCCCTGCCCCGGATCTGAAGTTATTCCATTGTAATAATGTTTTCCTTTTACCGCTTTTCAAAATTGTAAGAATTTTTGCCAATATGAATGGAAACTTTTTACTTCAGCTTCTCTTATTTCCCGTCCTGAGTTTTCTGTCCATGCATAAATGAATGCGTCACGCATGCCAGATCAAATGTAGACCGGATATTCTCTCTGTCATCTTCTTTCTTTTAAAGTCAGCAGGCTGTCTTAATAACCATGGTTGATGGATGTCTAAAACGAGTATTCTGACTTCCTCAGGAAATAGCGATGGCTTAGGCCGCAGGTTCAGGTCTAATGCCTAAGACTTTTCAATTCTATGAGCCGTGAGGGTCTCATAGAGGCCTTTCTCCCTACGGATCGAGAGGATCTCATAGGTGGATTTTCTCCTGAGGATTCCTAAGTGTGGTTTTCTCTTATAAGTCGTAAGGATCTTATAAGAGAACCCTCTTACGAATCGAGAGGATTCGTAAGTGGTTGTTTCCCTCCTCGTCGAAATTCGACTTCGGAGAGTGAGACCCGTGAATAGTATGCAAGAGACCAGTTTGGATTGACTTGCAGGGCCCCATTGCTCAAAAAGCAAGCTTTTCAATCCTTGCTGTCTAAGACTTTATCTCACGAGTCGAGCCGCCTCGACAATTTTTCACAAGTCGAGACGAATCGAACGTTTCTCGCAAGAACATCTTAACGTCGCATTTAACCTCTGCTCTTTACGACAGAAGCCCGTTAAGGTCGGTGGTACTTAGGGTTTTGGCCATCGTACCGTCGCATAAGCTGATATAGTCCTCGATAGGCAATCGTGCTGTTCGAGTAGCCCCGCGACTGCCGTGTCTCTGATCCCTTCGGGGGCTGGACAAGACGTCTTCAAGCAATCCTCCTTGGCAGTTTGACCGTCGGAAGAGCAAGCGCTAGGAATTTGCCATGCCGCTTTTTACTTGAGGTTAGGCTCATTTTGGAGAGCCCCGATGAGTCATAACCACTCCGCGCTGGTGTGGGATGATCTCCGATAGTCTTTCAGGCTTTATATGACTTGCCGTTAAGACCCTGAAGCTAGGAATTTGGCCTTTGCTTCGTTTGCTGGCATTGCGTCCTCTGTATCGAGACGAATGTCATGGTGGGAACTAGGGATTTTGCCGTGGCTCCATTTGTTTGATGACGTTGCGTCTGCTGTGTCGAGACGAACGTTGGGGCGACATCTCATCTGCTGTATCGAGACGGACGTCGAGGTGGTGACCACTCTGTGCTGGTGCAAGATGATCTCCGGTTGTCTTTCCGGTTTTATATGAGTTACCGTCAAGACGTCGAAGCTAGGAATGTGGCCTTCGCTTCGTTTTCTTTGGTGTGTCCAAATCCTGTTGGAGGACGAACGCTGGGGTTAACATTTCGTCTGCTGTATCGAGACGAACGTCAAGGTGGTGACCACTCTGTGCTGATGCGAGATGATCTCCGATTTCCTTTACGGTTTTATGTGAGTTACCGTAAAGACGTTGAAGCTAGGAATGTGGCCTTCGCTTCATTTGCCTTGTCATGTCTGAATCCCTGCTGGAGGAAAAACGCTGGGGTCGACATCTCGTCTGCTGTATCGAGACGGACGTCGAGGTGGTGACCACTCTGTGCTGGCGTGAGATGATCTCCGGTTGTCTTTCTGGTTTTATATGAGTTACTGTAAAGACGTTGAAGCTAGGAATGTGGCCTTCGCTTCATTTGCTTTATCATGTTTGAATCCCTGCTGGAGGAAGAACGCTGAGGTTGACATTTCGTCTACTGTATCGAGATGAACGTCAAGGAGGTGACCACTTCATGTGAGATGGTCTCCGATTGTCTTTCCGGTTTTATGTAAGTTACCGTAAAGACGTTGAAGCTAGGAATGTGGCCTTCGCTTCATTTGCTTACACTGCGTCTGGTGTATTGAGACGAATGCTGAGGTGGAGCTGGGATTTTGCCATCACTCCGCTTTGTTTCGACCGTGAGGTCTTTTGTTGACGTTGCATCTGCCTCCAGCTGGACTGCGGAGGAACGTTGTTGTTGACATTGCGTCTACTGTATCGAGACGAATGCTGAGGTGAAGCTGGGATTTTGCCATCGCTCCGCTTGATGGTGTAACATCTGTGTCCTGTTGGAATAAGGAGGCACACCGTTGTTGGTCTCTAGGCTGTAGACGTTGACGTCGAGACCTTGAAGCTCGGGATCTTCGTTTGCTTCATTTGTTGACATCGTGTCTGTAATATTGCGACAAATGTCGAGAAGGTCTCTAGGTTATCTATGAACCGTCGAGATTTGGCTTCGTTTTCTGGTGGAGCCTGTTGGGAAGGTATTGTTCCCTTTTTATCTGTGCCCCTGGATTTTATACAGGGATCGATGTGATTTCACCTGTAGGGCAAAAAGTTTCATTCTTTCATTTTTTTTTTATTCTTTCCGCGATGCTCTATCATTTCAGCTTTTATATCGCGAAGGTCGCGATTGCCCAATCATTTCGGCTATTTTTCGCGGTGCCCAATCATTTCGGCTATTTACTTTATTTTTACTCGCTACTTTTTATTGCGAGTTGCCCAATCATTTCGACTGTTTATTTTATTTTTACTCGCTGTTTTTTTTTTGCGAGTTGCCCAATCATTTCGGCTATTTTTCTTTTTACTCGTGCATACATTTTTACTTGCTGATTTTGTTTGCAAGTTGCCCCATCATTTCGGCTATTTCGTATGCATTTTTTTTTTTATGAGTAGGGGATTTGGGATCTGATACCAATCTTGGCATCAGCATCGCTGCGACTGGAATATTGCCAGGAGCGAATCATCATTTGCCGTGAAAGGACTTGGAATTTGATACCGGTTTAGGCATCAACATCGCTACCACTGGGATATTGCCAGGAGCGAATCATCATTTGCCTCTGTCGATGTAGAAAAAAGGTGGCTTAACGACCAGGGTTAAGGTCATGTCGACTAAGGCTTTTGACTTTATGAGCCGTAAGGGTCTCACAAAGCTATTTCTCCCTACAAGTCGTAAGGATCTTATAGGTGTATTTTCTCCTTAGGAATCGTGAGGGTTCCTAAGTGTATTGTTCCTCTGTAAGTCGTAAGGATCCTACAGGAGGGTTTTCTCCTCGTAAGTCGAGAGGACTTACAAGGGTTGTTTACCATGCAAACACATCCCTAGTCTCAGATGGGACTTAGTTAGGGAAATGTTTATTCGCGCCCGTGGATTGTATACAAGGGCCAATATAGGACCACTTGTAGGGCAATGTCGAAAGTTGTGGGGGTTGCTTAAGCACAGGTTTAGGCCTCTGTAACTTAAGACTTTCAAATCTTACGAGCCGTGAGGGTCCCATAAGAGCCTTCTCCTCACGAGTCGTGAGGATCTCGCAAGTGTATTTTCTCCTTAGGAATCGTGGGGATTCCTAAGTGTGTTGTTCCCTTGTGAGTCGTAAGGATCTCATGCAGGTGGTTTCTCCTTACAGGGTCGAGAGGACCCTATAAGTGTTTCTTAACGAGGTTGCGCCCTTTCGGGTTTTCACAAACACTCGCCGGTAGCCCTGCTGTTTTTACTCACGGAGCCCTTTCGGGTTTTCATCCGTGCCTTTTTTGCTTGTGGACGTACCGTTTTTTTTTATCTTTTATTTTATTCTTTTTTTTAACGAGGTCGTGCCCTTTCGGGTTTTCACGAACACTCGTCGGTAGCCCTGCTGTTTTTACTCACGGAGCCCTTTCGGGTTTTCATCCGTGCCCATTTTGCATGTGGACGTACCGTTTTTTTTTTAACACGTCAGCCTGAAGATGCTGCGGGTTGGGAGTAGTTTAACGACGTTTCGGTCATTTGCAAGTTTTAGGACATTGCGGTCCGTCGTTAGTTTAAGGACATCTCGGTCCGTTGTTAGTTTAAGGACGTTTCGGTCCGTTATCCAGTTTTAGGACGTAGTGGTCCGTTAGGCTTTCTCTATGAATGAGCATGATGCCCCCGGCGTGCCCATATTTTTCGGAGCATGCGGTTGTGGCGGGTTCACCTTCTAAATTTCGGACAACGCGAACTTGCCCTGTTGGTATTGGTCTTCAACCCAGTTTTTGAAGACGTAGCAGTCCTCGATCAGGTGACCTACTGTTCGGTGGTAAGGGCAATAATTAGGATTATTAACGTCGCCTGGATGCAACGGACGTTTTGGATTCGGCAGATTAATGAGTCTGTTGCGTACTGCCAGCTCGAACAGTCCCCTTGTTTTATCTTGCGAAAACGAGTAAGGACGTTTCAACTTTTCCTGGAGGGATTGCCGCTTGTTGCTTTGGCAAGCAACCGGTCTAGGGTCACCTGATTGTTGGTGAGCGCTGGCGACGAGGGCCTTTTTTTCTTTTCTTTTATCCTTTTTGTTCGCTCCGTTGTTTGCGGGGCCGAGATTTTTTCCGAGTAGCATGCGATTGCACGGCTGAACGTTCTCGCAGCTTCTCAATTCCTTTATTTTTGAAATAGATTCCCCGAGGGAAGAGTTGGGGGTAGCTTCTTCGTCAGAGTCGCTTCCAAAGGTGATAATTTGTGATCCCTTGAAGTCGGCTACATGACAGTCGGCGGCGGCTCTTTTGCGCTCATCTATCGCATTTTTCCGATGTCCACAAGATTCACACTTTGTCTTGTCGAAGTGTTGCTTTTGAGCGACATACCCTTGCCACCAACAGTTAAAGGACTCGCAGTCTTCGGTAGGATGTATGATCTTCTGATGATATAAACAGAAGTTAGGGTGCATCTCTACCTCAGAGAAAGAATTTTCTTCAGAGGGCGGTAGCTTCATTCCTACTGATAGAGCTTTGGCGAACCGTTTCATCGTCTTGAATTTGTTTTTACCCGCAGTGTATGGCTTTTGATTTGACGGGAATGCCTTGGTTCTTTCCAGTATGGCCATTTCATGCTCTTGATTGGCTTTTGCTTTCAGACGAATTTCATTTGGGAAGGCATCGATCCACTTGTCTGACGGCCGCGGAATTTCTGTTTCAGGGTCCGCCGTTGATTTCTCAGCGCAAGGATCCTCCTCATCATCCGTCAGTGAATGAGAAATCACATGACAAGTCGCTACGTAGTCTTCGGATTCATCCGATAAGTTTTCTCCATCGTTTTCATCCTCGACGAAAGAACAATTTGCCCCCGGCGTGTCCGTCTTCTTTGGAGAGTGCGGCTGTGGAGGGTTTACCTTCTAGCTTTCAGACAGCGTGAACTTGCCTTACAGGTATTGATCCTCGATCCATCCCTTAAAAACGAAACAATCCTCAATCGGGTGACTTACCGTTTGGTGGTAAGGGCAATAATTGGGATTATTAAGATCGCCTGGCTGCGACAGACGCTTCGGACTCGGCAGATTGATGAGTCTGTTATGCACTGCCAGCTCAAACAGTCTTCTCGTTTTATTTTGAGGAAACGAGTAATGACGTCCTAGCCTCTCTTCAAGGGATGGGCGTGGACGCACGTTTTGGCGAGCGACCGGCTTTGAGTTGCTCAACTGTTGCTGAGCGTTGGCGACGATGATCGCTTTTCCTTTCTCATTTCGGGGATCGGGTCTTGGAGGAGACGGTCTATGGCCCATCTGGTCCATTTGGGCTAATTTGTCGATCAAGGCCTGGAAGGTGGTCGGCCTGAAGAACATCATGAATTGCGAGATGGTCGCCTGCGGATCGAGTGTGCCCACAAACATGCCTACCGCAGGTGCCTCTTCTATGCGTTGTTCGCATTTCGACCATAGGTTTCGCCATCGTGTTGCGTATTGGACCCACGTTTCGTCGGGCCTTATCCTGGCATTTATCAGTGCTGTAATCGGGCTGCGTTCACTAGCACTTGCGAATCTTTGTGTAAACAGCAGTTCCATCTCTGTAAATGTTTTGACAGAGTCATTAGGTAGCTCCGAATACCATTCAAAGGCTATTTCTGCTAAGCTGCCGACGAATTGACGTAGCAACAATTTGTCATCGCCTCCAGTATTGCCGCATAAGGCCCTGAATTGAGCGATGTGCTGATGCGGATTCCCTGTCCCTTTATACATATGGAATTTAGGGATCGTATATCCCGGCGGGTAACTAATTTGGTCATACCAGCCCGGGTAGGGTCGTCCGGTTCTAGCAATTTGCCCAGCCGCTTCATTTGCCTGGTGAGCTCGTATTTGCTGAGCTATATGGTCATCCAGTGCGGCCTTAGAAATGGTATCTTCCTTGGCAGCTAAAAGAGCCGAAGGAGGACTCGATGTCTCTCCTTTGTCATCTTCAAGGACAATCGGAGGATCTTCAGCAGGAGGATCTGGCTGTAACATCATCCCTACCATATCTTTGAAGAGGAGCGCCATCTGTTTTATGTTTGCCGCCTGCTCTGCAGCTTCTTTGTCCCTCTTTTCGAGGACTCTGCGTAAAAAGTCAGCGTCAGTTTCTTGTTCTTGACGCTCATCCGAAGACGTTTCAGAGCTTTCTTTTGGCTCAGTGAGTGCAGCCATTGTAGTCATCATTTCCTGAAGCTTTTGCTGTTGCTCCTGGGCTTTCGTCACGGATCGGGTGAGTGGTCGGTGGCCTGTAGAAATGCGGCTTTCCTCCTTTCCAGAAGCCATATAAACAGTGTGCACCACCATGCCCCCAGACTTGGGACGTTTGTGTTCGGCGCTTTTATACTTCGCCATGTTCACAGTGGCTTTTTGTGGCCTCCTTTTTTGAGTGATTGGAGTTAAGGGAGCCGTTGTAGTGGGCACCCAAGTAGCTTTTGCTTTTTGTGGTTTGACAGAGTAATCCTTGCCCTGCCGAACCTTCATCTTTTCCTGTCGTCGGAGGCAGTCTTGATCGATCACCGACTCTTGGACCTGTCGCCAGACTTTGTAAATTTTAGAGGACAGCCGTTGAGGGGGCTGCTCTAACTTCTTCTCTGGAGTATTCTCCACAGGTGAAGGAGTTCGTTTCAACATCGCAGTAGGAGAGTTTCTGCGCACCTTGTTGAGCAGTTCAAAGCTGTTCTTGGTTGGAACAGCAGCATCGATCCTCACCATCGGAGCTGACGGAGTTATCCCAGAGGGGGAGTTGCCCCCAGCCTTCCTTACTCGACGCCAGTGGCGACGTCGGGCATGTCGTGCTGATGGAGTTGTTTCAGCTATAGGGGTGACCTCCTCATGCCCCCTGTGTTGGTCAGAATATACCGGTACCAGCTTTTTAAAGATCGACGTCCGTTGAACGGGGACGGCCAACCTGTCAGAAGCGGGCTTCCGAACATGGGAAGCGACCCTGGTGACTTCGCCAAGAACGGGAGCTGGGATAGCTATCCGTTTCGGGATAACGCCTTCTGGTATGGCAGGCTTCTTCATGGGCCCGATGGAGCTCTGGCCTAATCCATTAAAACCTGAAGCAGTGGAGTTGGATGACCCGTTGAGAGGGGTCACGGCAGTGGTGAGTCGATCGAAGACCGACTTCTTTGGAGCTTCTTGCAATGTCATTGGGGCGTTGAAGCTCATTGGTGGGAGCATGGTCCCAAAAAATAGTCCAGTGGTGGCTTGAGCCACCTGCTCCGCCGGCATTTTGAAAAGGGAGGCCGCTTGGGGCCCATAAGTCACTCCTCCAGCAATGACGGAGCGAGAGTTATCGCTGCGGGTGGTGCAGTTCGAAGCCATCGATTTTCTATTTTCTGC
Organism: Agapanthus africanus; assembly: GCA_030015575.1. Lineage (NCBI taxonomy): Eukaryota > Viridiplantae > Streptophyta > Magnoliopsida > Asparagales > Amaryllidaceae > Agapanthus > Agapanthus africanus. The sequence goes on from CM057337.1 coordinate 999,899,923, forward strand.
ATAGAGCAAGACACCAAATCTTAGTACCTTGAATCCACAGGCAATCACAGCAAACCGCGATTTGTTCGCGAACACGACACACGAAGTGTGGAGTGGAAAGAGGAAGAGGTCCCACCGGGCGTGCTAGAATCTGTTCCCCTCCGAACGGCGGCCGAGACGTTAGGACGTCCTGTGCCTGAGGTTCGGGGCAGATGCCATTTGGTTTTATCCGTCTATCTCTCCGAAGATGCTAAGTTGATTTATGGCACCGTGTATCGGAGGTTTAGACGGATGCGGCCGATATAGCAGACTTCGTCAGATTCCCCCTCAGGATGAGGGGTTTTTGATTGTGGGGACGCTCTTCCCTGCAGGCGCAAGCCCCTGCAGTTATTACGCTACCGCATCGCGGTAACAACTTTCTCCTTCTCCAGAATTTCACTTCGTGTCGTGTGTGTTTGTTTTGTTTGTGGTTGCCCATAGATTGTATACGGAGACTGAGTAGTGCCGTCGCCCGTAGGACGTGGATTAGTCCAAATCCGTATTTACTTAGATTTGGGTTTGGTGTTTTTAGTTTAAGGATGCATTAGTCGCGTTGCGACCAAGATCAACTTAAACGTTCGTTAAGGATACGTTAGTCCTGTTTGAGACTAAGATCAACTTAACGTGATCGTTTAGATCCGACAAAAGAGCGTTTGGGCTCTATTGTTCCAGTTTGGGAGATTCATAGTCCAATTTGGGACTAAAGTCTGTTTGAAGGATACGTTAGCCATTTTTGAGGCTAAGATCGACTCAAACGTTTGTTAAGGATACGTTAGTCTAGTTTGAGACTAAGATCAACTTAACGGGACCGTTTAGATCCGACAAAAGAGCATTTGGGCTCTATTGTGCCAGTTTAGGGACGTGGTGGTCCATCGCCAGTTTTAGGGACATGGTGGTCCATTATTAGTTTAGGGACGTTTCGGTCCGTCGCCAGTTTAAGGACGTAGTGGTCCATATTAGTTTAGGGACGTTTCGGTCCGATATTAGTTTAGGGACGTTTCGGTCCATCATTAGTTTAGGGACGTTTCGGTCCGATATTAGTTTAGGGACGTTTCGGTCCGATATTAGTTTAAGGACGTTTCGGTCCACGAGTTTAAGGACCCCGCAGTCCATATCGATGTATGGTCGTTGGGACCCGTCACCTCTTTGACGTCGTTGAGGAATTACAACGACGGATGTCAAAGGAGTTCGGAGATGTACCCTCGAACCGGATGTAAATTGATTTAGAAGAGCAATTTTGCTCAGTCAATTTAATTTAAGGACTTATGGCCAAAATTGGGCTAAGTCCAGTTGAAATGTTCAACATTTTATTTGCTTTTGCATTGCATTTCTTTTTTTTATTTTTATTTGGGCCTTGCCCAGAAAAGATGCAGAGCATCAATTTATTTTGGGCTCTGCCCTTTTAGAAATGATGCAAGGCATCAATTTTATTTGGGCTCTGCCCTTGTATAAAGGATGCAAAGCATCACTTTATTTGGGCTCTGCCCATTTATTGCCTTGCAATTTATTTTGGCCTGTCAGGTCATTTTGATTTGGGCCTGGCCCTTTAATTAATGCATTGCATTTGTGCAAAATACTGTTAATTTGAGAATGTTTTAGATTCAAGAACCGATGGTTCATAAAACAAGTGCAAGACACTATTTGATTTAGATCTAAGAAAAAAACAAGTTTTTCTTATATCAGAGAACCAAAGGTTCATAGCAAGTGCAAGACACTATTAATTTAATAACCTTTTAGGTTCAAGAACCGATGGTTCATAAAACAAGTGCAAGGCACTATTTTTACTTATTTATTTATTTATCGTTAAAGATCTATGATCTTGTTCATAAGAGAATTTTCTCTTCTTTAAAAGATTTTTACCTTTTTTCTTTATTCTTCAAGAGTTCTCTTCTCTTTTTTTTAGCAAGATGTTGATGATTTTGAAATGAGGTCTAGGGTCCTTTTTATAGTGCCCATAAATTAGTTAAAGTTTGTTAAAGAGATCATTCTCTGAGTGATTTGGGGAATTTTCCCCACCGTCGGATCTTTAATCCAAAGGTCTCTGTTTTACAGAAGAAATCTTATTGTTTTAACAAAAACAGAAAAGATTTTCTCAAATCTTTATTCTGTTTTTGCAATAAAGAATTTTATTTTTTTTATTTTTTTATTTTTTTTTATTTTTTGCTTGCGCAACTGCGCGTTGACACGTGTCGCGCAACTGCGCAGTTGCGCAGCTGCGCACTGCGCAGCTGCGTGACACGTGTCGCGCAACTGCGGACTGCGCAGCTGCGTGACACGTGTCGCGCAACTGCGCAGTTGCGCACTGCGTGACACGTGTCGCGCAACTGCGCACTTGCGCAGTTGCGCACTTTTTTATTTTTTTTATTTTTGAGCTTTGCTCTGATTGGAGAAACAACAGAAGTATTGCTTCTTTTTCCATTTTGGAATTTAAACAGAGCTTTGCTCTGATTAAGTTAAACAGTGTCGTACACCTGTTTGTTGGGACGATCTCGGGAAACGAAGATTGTTGGGACCAGATTTGGTTGTGCAGACAGTTGAGAAGGTTTATACTATCCGGAATCATATGACAGCAGCACAAGACCGACAAAAGAGTTGGGCAGTTATATTGAGAAGACCTCTAGAGTTCGCCGTTAGTGATGTTCCCCTCCGAACGACGGCGCGACGTGTGGTCGTCTCGCCTGAGGCTCGGGGCAGATGCTAATTGGTGCTATCCTTCTACCTCTCCGAAGATACCAAGTTGATTTATGGCACCGTATATCGAAGGTTTAAACGGATGCGTCCGATGTAGCAGACTTCGTCAGATTCCCCTCGCTTGAGGGGTTTTTGATTGTGGGGACGCTCTTCCCTGTAGCCGTAAGCCCCTGCAATTAATTACGCTACCGCATAGCGGTAGCCACTTTCTCCTTTTCCAGATGGTCACTTCGTGTCATGTGTATTTATTTTATGTTTAGTTGCCCGTGGATTGTATACGGAAACTGATTTATGTCGTCGCCCGTAGGGCGTGGACTAGTCCAAATCCGTATTATCTTAGATTTGGGTTTGGGGGTTTGGGTTTAAGGATACGTTAGCCTCATTTGAGACTAAGATCGACTTAAACGTTTGTTAAGGATACATTAGTCTAGTTTTTAGACTAATATCAACTTAACGGGATCGTTTAGATCCAACAAGAGAGCAATAAAAGGGGGGGGGGGCTCTGTTGTTTAGTTTAGTGACATTACGGTCGGTAGGTAGTTTAAGGACATTGCGGTCTATGGGTAGTTTAAGGACATTGCGGTCCAATATTAGTTTTAAGACGTCCCAGTCAAGGTTAAGGACCTCATAGTCCGTGGATTTAAGGACTCCACAGTCCGTAGTTAGTTTTAAGACATCCCGGTCAAGGTTAAGGACCTCATAGTCCGTGGATTTAGGGACTCCACAGTCCGATGTTAGTTTTAAGACATCACGGTCAAGGTTAAGGACCTCATAGTCCGCGGATTTAAGGACTCCACAATCCGTTGTTAGTTTTAAGACATCACGGTCAAGGTTAAGGACCTCATAGTCCGTGGATTTAGGGACTCCACAGTCCGTATCAATATGTGGTCATCGGGACCCGTCACCTCTTTGAAGACGTTGAGGAATTACAACGCCACGTATCAAAGGAGTGAAGATATGTACCCTTGAACCGAGGTAGATTAAATAATCTTTGGCCCAATTTGGAACCAAGACCAATGAATTATATTATGAGCCCGTTGGCTCAGTTGAATTTGAATTGAGGACTTATGGCCAGCTTGGGCTAAGTCCAATCATGTTTAGGATATTGGCCCTCTGTTAGTCCATTAGAGGAGAGGCTTTGCCTCTGGATATTTAGCCAATTGGGCTGAAATTAGTGTTAAACGCTAGCAACAGGGGGCTCAAATTAGTGTTAAACACTAGGGCAAGTCAGTGTTAGACACTAGCAACAGGGATCTCAAATTAGTGTTAAACACTAAGATAATCAGTGCTAAACACCGGTGGCAGAGATTTTAATTTGGTGTCGAACACTAAGAAAATTAATGTTAAACTCTGTCAACAGAGATTTAATTTAGTGTTAAACACTAAGAAATTCAGTGTTAAACACTGCAAGAAAGCTCTTTAATTAGTGTTGAACACTAAGGCAAAACATTGTTTAACACTGGGCTCAGGGGTTCCAATTTAGTGTTAAACACTAAGGCAAGAGGGGTCACGTGGTAACACGTGAGGGCACCCTCCCTTTATTTTATTCTGTCAAAAGCATTGAATACTTTGGAGTATCACGTGCTGTCATGTGATGGGCATCTTGGTGCTTGTATGTTAAAGCTTCCGCCAAGGGTCACGTGGGTCACGTGAGGCACTGCCTCAAAGGGCCTTTTCTGTGGATCTTTTCGGGGGTCACGTGGTAGCACGTGACCCTGCCTCTTTGTATGTTTTTTGGAAGATCTGTTAATCCCTTTAAGAATTAAATTCTTCGCAGGGTTGAACCCTAACAATAATTTTTTGAGGAATTAAATTCCTATTTCCTTCTGAAGATTTATATTCTGGGATAGAGTTGAACTCTGAATTTTCTGTAGGAATTAAATTCCTCATATATGTGAAGAACTGCATTCTATCATAGGGTTAAACCCTAATAACATATTTAAGGAATTAAGTTCCCACTCTCTTTTAGAGAATTATTCTGAGGAATGAGATTCTGTCATAGGGTGAAACCCTAATTTCTTCTTTCTTAAGGGAATTAAATTCCTGTTATTTTAACAGAACTAAGTTCTTAACTAGGGTTAAACCCTGATTCTGTTCATTCTGAAGGAATTAAATTCCCATAACATAGGGTCAAACCCTAATTTTATTTTAAAGGAATTAAATTCCTATAGTTCTGTGATAATTAAATTCTCAAGCTTCCATTCCCTCTCTATGCTTTGGATCTGCATGGCAGGATCTCAACCCAATGAGAATTAAATTCTCAATTCAAGGGGAGATGTGCACTTTACAGATCCTCCACTAAAGAGAGAACTATGTTCTTCTGTTTATTATCAGAGTTAAACTCTGTTGAGAATTAAATTCTCTTTTAAGGCCTTCCCTTTCTTACCTAAGCTTTTCTTTTGCAGAAGATCCAAATTCCTCCAAAGTATCAAGGCTCTCCTTTTTTTTTTTCTATGTATCGATCTCTCTGCATATATATCCCTCTGTGTGTCTCTTGGCTCCTATTTATAGGAGAAGCAGCAGAATGAATTAGTTTTTTGATGAATCTTTCATTGAGAGATTTGATTTGTATTCATTAGAGATTTGATTTGCATTCATCATTCATTTGGACCTTTGGATTATTAGGTGAATTTTATTCACCATTGGATTTTAAATCCAGAGATTTTTCTTTGTTATTTCGGTTAGATTTTAAGGGGAAATCTTTCCAAATTCAAGATTTTTCCATAGATAGGTGATATTTAAGAATCTTTAAATTTTTAATTAAATCGGTTCCAAATAATCATTTTCTTTTGGAAAGATTTGAGAGATCTTTTCTCAGAATTTAATTCTGTTAACAGATAGGCTTTGAAAGCCGGTCACGTGTGTCCACGTGACCCCTGGTCACGTGTGGGCACGTGACCCCTGGTCACGTGTGGGCACGTGACCCCCTTGGAACGAGCCCTTTTCTTCTTTTTGCGCTCTGCCTTCTGGCCGCTGCTTAGCCGTCACGTGCCACCATGTGACCCCTGGTCACGTGTGAGCACGTGACCCTCGTCTGGAGCCTTTTTCTTGATTTAATCAGAGAATGAGTCCGCTGCTTTTAAATGTCATGTACCAACACGTGACCCCTGGCCACGTGTGAGCACGTGACCTCTTCTGAAGCCTTTTCCTTGATTTGATCAGGGAACTGATGTGCCTTTGAAGCCGCTTTTAAATGTCACGTGCCAACACGTGACTGCTGGTCACGTGTTAGCACGTGATGCCTCTTCTTTAGGCTTTCCTGATTTTAAATCAGGAAACAAATGCCCCCACAGCGTTGTTCTCACGTGTCTGTACGTGAGTGCAACGCTTTCACCTTTTGCGACCGTTGGATTCCTCTAGGGATTTGGGGAGATGAAGCGTTTACATCACCTCCTATAAATATTGGGGTCATTTCAGAAGAGTCTCCACTTTGCTTATCTTCCTCCTTGCAAACTTTTTCTGAAAATTTAATTCTCTTCTTCCAGAGCTTAGTTCTCTGCCTTGGAACAATTTTCAGAGTTTAACTTTGTTTGAAAAGACTCTTTTCCTCAGGTAATGTCCTTGAATAAACGATGAGCTTTCACGTCCCTCTGGATTCTAGATCCAAAACAAGGGTTTTTACCCTTTAAACACGAACCCATGAAACCAATTAATCTTCAGTAATAAATCTCTTTTAGGTCCATCTGATCCTCCAAGGAGATGATGATGACAGTTCGAATCCATGGAGTTTAACTCCGTTCACAGAAAAAGTTTCTGGGGATTTAATTCCCCTTTCCAAAAGGAATTCAATTCCTGTGAAGAACTAAGTTCTTCCCCATAGAGGCTCCTTGGGGTTTCCTTCGCCCCAGGTTGTCCTTCTGTGATCAGTGAAGAAGACGGTTGCAATGATGTCTTTTGTGGGAATTTAATTCTCCTGATTCTGTTTGATTTGTTATGGAGCCCGAGGCAGATTTATCTTCCAAAAGATGTGCAGGGTCACTTGAAACCCACTCCTCATTTAATGAGGATATCCCCTTTGTCTTATCATAACTGCTTGGCCTCATTATTAACAAGCCGCCATCCTGATTCTGTGGGACCCAATGGCTCAATAAAAGAGTCTGCTGTTGCTTTCTTTAACTAGTCTTCATGTTCATGCATGTGTATATACTGTTGACTTTGCTTTTGACAGTCTTCTTTTATTCGATTTCAGGTGCGATGGCTTCTGTTCCGTGTTTTCCCTTTACTCGTTCGGAGGCCGCTTTTCCTCAATCACCATCTGACGAGGAAGCGATGGCGATGATCCAGGCTCATGACCCGAACTGCACCAACTTGCTTCTATGGGGAACTTGGTACAGCCATATTATCCGGGGTCGCCGGAGTTTCCTCTGTGCAGTATCAACAGAGCCTACTTTCCCATTCTTGCCGATGGACCCTCCGAGAACGGTTTTTGCTGTGGAGATGCCCAACTGGACTCCAACGGGGAGGCTCGAGCCTTCGACGACCGGTATCCCGAACCATCCGATCCCGGCTATAGATATCTTGGGGCGGCGTATTTGCCAGGGCGAGGCCCACCCGTGGGGGCAAATTTATAAGATAGGGCTCACTCCTCGACACCCTACGGGCTACCTCCTCTGGGCTCACTACATCCTTTCTGCCCATCGTGCGCGACTGCAGAAGGTCGGGCTTTATCAGGCAATATACGCGTCACTCTTCCATTATAAGTCCCCGCACGTCTGGTGGGTTAGGGCGTTCTTGAATCAATGGAATCTCCCCACCAACACTTTTATTTTAGGAGATCGCGAGGTTTCGATTTCTCTGGCAGAATTTTATGAAATCTCGGGATTGCCAATCAGGGATGCACTGTATGAGGAGTTGTTGCCTCCTGACGAGTATGTCTTCGAGCCCGAGCCTGCACCGGTTGATGGCTTGTCTGTTGAGAACGCCGTCCGCCACAAGCGTCCCAGTTTGATCAAGGCGCTAGGTATCTTCGACCGATTGTTCACCGAATCCGAAGAGCAGGGTGTTACTTTCAAGAGCTTCATTGCTTGTTTCCTTCGTGAGGACGTCGTGTCGAAGACAGCTCCGAAGTTCGCCAACATTAGAGACCCCTTTGGGTTTGGTCCGAAGAAGCTGCCGGCCACTGAATCGGATCTACCCCAGTACTGCATCCCTATTATGTCGCCGACGTCTTTTGAATCCATTGCTGCTCCCGGCATGGACGAGGAGACGTTCTTCGTGGGGTTTGTTAGTGTCTGGCTCAGTTGGTTTGTCATTCCCATGCATCGTCGCTTTATGAGAGCTTCGGTTATCTACCCGTCTCATCGTATTGCTGAGGGGACGCGATTGGCTATCGGCATCCCGGCGCTGGCGCATCTTTATCATGGGTTGGGCACCGCAGCTAATACTTCTACTCCCGGCGTGGATGTAGTAAACTTTTCGCTTCATTATTTCACGTCTTGGATCGAAATGCACGTGTTGGGGGCTTTTGCCATGCATGAGAGGCCCTCATTTTACGATGCCTACCCCTTCCCACGACTTATGCGATTAGTGGATGCTTCTGCCGCCGACCCGACCCAATTTGGAGCTATTCGGGTGCTGATTTCTCCTTACGCTGCCGCTGGCGGGCTGGTTTTTAATGATCGGGTCTTGTCTACTCCCTCAGGTCCAGTTCAACAACTCTGGGACCAGTCGAAAGACAACGCACCTTCTTTGAAGCCCCGAGAGGCCGCGCACTTGTATACAATTAAACCGGGCTACTTGGTGTTTCGCCAGGACAGTGCGGCCCTTTTCATGCGGTACAACCCGCCTCGATTCGCCCGACAGCTTGGATACGACCAGGGCGTTCCCTTTGAAGCTTTCATCGTTGCGCCGGTCCCTTCACTTGATGTCGTTCGCGATGCTGCACATCATTTCATGAGGTTGAACACTGGCTCCAATTTTATGATCCCTGAAGCTGAGCATACGCCCCGGTGTGTGGGGGCGTTTACGGGATGGTATCTCCATCGGGTGAACCCGATTATTCTTGAGGAAAGAAGGGTGCTTCTTGGTCATGATGCCCCTCCTCAGGCTCTGGGAGCTAAGTTACGACCGAGGGCTCCGGTCCGCTTCCCTCTGAGGGAGATTGGCACCGCGCTCATTCCGGGGGAGTCAGGGGTAGACCTTACTCCAACAGCTGGTATGCCCTTGGGTTCCCGATCGCGGGGTAGACGGGCCCCAGTAGTAGCACCACCGCCGGTGGCGGCACCGCCCCCCGTGGCGTCGACAATGGCGGTGTCATCCTCGGTTGTGGCACTGAGCGAGAGTAATAGGGATGAGGGCGTCGAGGGCGATGTGGGTCGGCGCCGCCCTAAGGCTTCGCGGGGAAGGAAGCGGTCATCCTCGGCGACCGGCTCTGGGTCTAAGCGGCGGAGGAAAGCGGCCACCAATCTGCTCGATTCTTTGGCGGAGTCTGAGCCTATTCTTGAAGACGAACCATTGGCCATGCAAGAGTCAGACGTTGGACTTCTCTTCCCGAGTTCGGCCGATGAGGAGGCCGCACAGTTGGCCGAGGCCATATGGCGTTCCAAAGACGTGTCTCATAACTCCAGGGTTCCGAAGAAGTCCTATCCCGCTGTAATTTTTTACGAAGACCCTTCGTGGATTCGGCGGCGATTTATCGGTCCTTTGGAGGAATGGGGGGAAAGGGCTCTGAAGCAGGCCACTTCAGAAGATGCAGCGGACGCACTTTCTTTATGGACCGGCGGCCATGAGTCTACCCTTGAACCCCGGCGAGCCCATCTCCTTGAGAAGGAGAAGCGGCTTGAAGAAGCCATATTGAGGGCTTCTTTGCGCATCGGTACGTTGTGGTTCTCTTTGTAGTTTTTCAGATTATTTATGCCTGTGCATATGTATCCTTATTCTTATTTGAATCATGCAGAATCTTCGACGCTGGGGGAGCTCCTTACGGGCCCATTAAAGCTAAAGCCAGCCGAAATTCTCGATGAAGCCTTGCTTGATGTGGAGGGGGCTGATGAGGCTACTCCTCTCATGGTAGAGCCTCCAGCGGTGGTTCTTGATCAGGGAGTGCTTGCCCCTTTGGGGGAGGCTCCTTTGGAGGTTACTGCTCCAACGGCTCTTCCCGAAGGCGACCCAGAGGCTGAGATGGAGGTCGTGGGGACTACCCTCCCTCTGTTGGAGCCCGAGGTTCCGGCAAAGGCTGTCGAAGCCGCTATCCCCCTGACTCAGAACGGGAGAAGTGTTGAAGGTAACCCTCGGCATTTTAAATTAGCAACCCTTCCATGGTCTAAACTCTTTTATCTTTCCCAGAACTGCGCGGTTTGGCGGCTACTATCGCTGATCTGTCGCCTCGACAATCATTTCAGTGTTTATTGGAGATGGCAGCTCCGCAGGCGATCTCCCCTCAGCGCATTGTCCTTTCCTCTGGGCAGGGTTAGCGTCATTCACCATTTTTTTTATTATAGCATTGTCGTCATTTTTTTTTTTGCGAAATGACGTTGATGTCTCCTATATAGTTTTGGAAGCTGACGATGAGGTTGAGGTCGTTGAAGGGCCAGAGGAACCTTCAGCTCCTACTTGTATGACCGTCGGTAAGCGACATTTTATTATAATCCCATTCGTTCTGTGCTTAAGGATTTTATTGACATCTTTCAAATTTGAACAGCCCTGCCAGTCTCCACGGCGTTGGAATCGCGCATCGTGATGCCGCCCGGTCCTTATGCTTTGCGGGCTTCAGAGCGCTTGGCCCAACTAAGCCTTGTCTCCCTCTCATCTTTTATTGAGGAGCTCCGTGCTGGTAGCGCGACTACAGCCGAAGCGTTTGCCGCCGAGGCTAACGGCTCTCTCCCTTTTCTTTCCACCTATCATAGTGAGGAGGTGGTGCGAGTCTGGGTGGAGTTCTGTAGGAAGGTGGAGGCTTTTTTGTACGCCCTTGAACGTTCCCACCTTTCCTCGGAAGCTGTGGCTGCAAACACGGAGTTACGGGTGTTGATAGCACGGTGCGCTGCAAACATGACGTCGTGCGAGAAGAGGCTCGGCCGTAAATTCTCAGAGAGGGAGTTGGCTTCTAAGACGCTGAGCGAGCTTCAGGCCAGCCTCACAGCCAAAGCCAACAAAGCATACGAACTCTGGCGGGTGCTTTAGGAGTCTATAAAAGAGGTGGTGGCTCTCGATAAAGCCGCCACGTTCACTCGTGAAAGGATCGAGGCCCATAAAGCCACCGAGAAAGAGCTTGAAGCTCGGCTTGCTTCATATCAGGCCCAGCAAGCTCAGGCGGAGGCCCGTCTTTTGGCGATCTTAAATCATGAGGCCGTGGCCCGACAAAAGCAGGATGAGCTGACCAAGCTGCTAAATCACCCGCCGGCTTGAAACATTTGTATCTTTCCCTGCCTTCCTGTATATACTCATAGATGTGAGTATTTTCTTTTGTTTTTTCATGAATTGTACTTTGTATCCATTTTGGTTTATGAATAAAAGATACATTTTTCTTCTCAATGATGCGTCTCCTTTTTGTTGAATGTGTTTTGCGGACAATTTATCTTGATCTCCTTGCAGGGCAGCGATAGCTTAGGATTCAGGGTTAAGATCTGCTTCCTAAGACTTTTGCACTTTACGAGCCACGAGGGTCTCATAAAGAGTTTTTTCTCCCCATGGGTCGAGAGGACCCCATATGTGTAAGTTCCTCTTAAGAATCGTGAGGATTCTTAAGCGGGTTGTCCCTTGAGAGTCGTAAGGATCTCACAAGAGAGTTTTTCTTCCTTACAGGTCGTGAGGACCTGCAAGTGCTGGATGTGGTCACCCTTATTCGTGTTTCACGGAGTCAGGGGTTTCTCGAGGCATCGTAATTTAAAGACGTCGCGGTCAAGGTTAAGGACCTCATAGTCCATGGATTTAAGGACTCCACAGTCCTATGTTAGTTTTAAGACATTATGGTCAAGGTTAAGGACCTCATAGTCCACGGATTTAAGGACTCCACAGTCCGATGTTAGTTTTAAGACATCACGGTCAAGGTTAAGGACCTCATAGTCCGTGGATTTAAGGACTCCACAGTCCGATGTTAGTTTTAAGACATCACGGTCAAGGTTAAGGACCTCATAGTCCGTGGATTTAGGGACTCCACAGTCCGATGTTAGTTTTAAGACATCACGGTTAAGGTTAAGGACCTCATAGTCCGCGGATTTAAGGACTCCACAGTCCGATGTTAGTTTTAAGACATCACGGTCAAGGTTAAGGACCTCATAGTCCGTGGATTTAGGGACTCCACAATCCGTTGTTAGTTTTAAGACAACACGGTCAAGGTTAAGGACCTCATAGTCCGTGGATTTAGGGACTCCACAGTTCGATGTTAGTTTTAAGACATCACGGTCAAGGTTAAGGACCTCATAGTCCGTGGATTTAGGGACTCCACAGTCCGATGTTAGTTTTAAGACATCACGGTCAAGGTTAAGGACCTCATAGTCCGTGGATTTAAGGACTCCACAGTCCGATGTTTGGTTGCAGGGACCCGTCACCTCTTTGAAGACGTTGAGGAATTACAACGCCAGGTATCAAAGGAGTGAAGAGATGTACTCTTAAACCAAGGAAGAATCCGTAGGGAATCGGGGTGGTTGATTGTTAGTTTTAAGACATTACGGTCGAGGTTAAGGACATCATAGTCCATGGATTTTAGGGACTCCACAGTCCGGTGTTTGCTCTGGATGCTTCACACGGGTTCACTGCCGTGCTTGGCGAGGACCAGGCTCCGCTCTGGGCGTTTTCCGCGGGGTCAAAGAGTGACGTTATCCGCGTTCCACGTAACCAGGAATTTTGCACTAGATGCTTCACACGGGTTCACTGCCATGCTCGGCGAGGACTAGGCTCCGCTCTGGATGCTTCACACGGGTTCACTGCCGTGCTCCGTGAGGACCAGGATCCGCTCTGGTCGTTTTCCACGGGGTCAAAGAGTGACGTTATCCGCGTTCCACGTAACCAGGAATTTTGCCCTAGATGCTTCACGCGGGTTCACTGCCGTGCTTGGCGAGGACTAGGCTCCGCTCTGGATGCTTCACACGGGTTCACTGCCGTGCTCCGCGAGGACCAGGATCCGCTCTGGACGTTTTCTACGGGGTCAAAGAGTGACGTTATCCGCGTTCCACGTAACCAGGAATTTTGCACTAGATGCTTCACACGGGTTCACTGCCGTGCTCGGCGAGGACTAGGCTCCACTCTGGATGCTTCACACGGGTTCACTGCCGTGCTCCGCGAGGACCAGGATCCACTCTGGACGTTTTCCACGAGGTCAAAGAGTGAAGTTATCCGCGTTCCACGTAACCAGGAATTTTGCACTAGATGCTTCACACGGGTTCACTGCCGTGCTCGGCGAGGACTAGGCTCCGCTCTGGATGCTTCACACGGGTTCACTGTCGTGCTCCGCGAGGACCAGGATCCGCTCTGGACGTTTTCCATGGGGTGAAAAAGTGACGTTATCCGCGTTCCACGTAACCAGGAATTTTGCACTAGATGCTTCACACGGGTTCACTGCCGTGCTCGGCGAGGACTAGGCTCCGCTTTGGATGCTTCACACGGGTTCACTGCCGTGCTCCGCGAGGACCAGGATCCGCTGTGGACGTTTTCCACGGGGTCAAAGAGTGACGTTATCCACGTTCCACGTAACCAGGAATTTTGCTGATTGTATCCGCATTTCACGGGATGGAGGTTTGACTGTTGGCGATATGTATATCACCGAGCCATGGAACTGGGAGTTGCCGCTGTTCCGCTTAGCTTAGAGTTGTGTCCGTTGTTACGAGACGAGTGCTGAGATGATCTCTAAGTCATTCGCGGCCCGTCGAGATTTTGCTTCTTCTTATGATGAAACTTGGAGGAGAAGTATGATCCCCTTTTTGTTTATGCCCTTGGATTGTATATAGGGTGTGATGGAACATCACCTGTAAGGCATAAATTAAAACTCTTTTTTTTTATTTTATTTCTCTTTCCGCGATGCTCTATCATTTCAGCTTTTATATCGCGAAAGTCGCGATTGCCCCATCATTTCGGCTATTTTTCGCGGTGCTCAATCATTTCGGCTATTTATTTATTTTCTACTCGCTGCTTTTTATTTCGAGTTGCCCCATCATTTCGGCTATTTTTCATGCATACATTTTTACTTGCTGCTTTTTATTGCAAGTTGCCCCATCATTTCGGCTATTTCGTAGGCATGTGTAGCTTGCTAGCCTTTTCGCTGCAAGCTTGGGTCTTAGACGCCTCTTTCGGCATCAGCATTTCTACCACTGGGATATTGCCAGGAGCGAATCATCATTTGCCTCTGTCGATGTTGAACAAAGGTGGCTTAGAAAACAGGGTTAGGGTCCTGTCGACTAAGGCTTTTGACTTCATGAGCCGTAAGGGTCTCACAAAGGTATTTCTCCCTACAAGTCGTGAGGATCTTGTAGGTGTATTTTCACCCTAGGAATCGTGAGGATTCCTAAGTGCATGTTCCTCTGCAAGTCGTAAGGATCCTACAAGAGGGCTTTCTCCTTATAGGTCGAGAGGGCCTACAAGGGTTGCTCACCATGTGGACATATCCCTAGTCACAGGTGGGACTTTGCTGGGGAAATGTTTATTCACGCCCGTGGATTGTATACAGGGGTCAGTATTGAGCCGCTTGTAGGGCAGTGTCGAAGGATATGGGGGATTTTGCTTAAGCACAGGTTTAGGTCTCTGTGACTTAAGACTTTCAAATCTTATGAGCCGTGAGGGTCCCATAAGAGAATTCTCCTTACGAGTCGTGGGGATCTCGCAAGTGTATTTTCTCCTTAGGAATTGTGAGAACTCCTAAGTGTGTTGCTCCCTTGTGAGTCGTAAGGATCTCACGCGGGTGGTTTCTCCTTGCAAGGTCGTAAGGATCCCGCAAGTGTCCTTTAACGAGGTTGCGCCCTTTCGGGTTTTCACAAACACTCGCCGGTAGCCCTGCTGTTTTTACTCACGGAGCCCTTTCGGGTTTTCATCCGTGCCCTTCTTGCTTATGGACATACCGTTTTTTTTTATTCTTTTATTCTATTCTTATTATTTATTTTTACGAGGTCGCGCCCTTTCGGGTTTTCACGAAAACTCGCCGGTAGCCCTGCTGTTTTTACTCACGGAGCCCTTTCGGGTTTTCATCCGCGCCCTTTTCGTTGATGGACATACCGTTTTCATTTATTATATTATTTTTTTCCTTTTTTTTACCTCGTCAGCCTAAGGATGCTGCAGTAGTAGTTTTAGGGACGTTTCGGTCCGTCGTTAGTTTAAGGACGTTTCGGTCCGTTCAGGGGAAGGCCGGCTACTGCTTATAAAGTCTGAGTTTAGGAAGATAGCGAGCGGACATAGTCGTCGTCATCTATCATTGATCTAGGCTGTGGCTCATTAAGCGTAGTATTTCTTTAGGAAGCGGCTGTTTATTGGCCTGAAAGGCCTTTCACCGTGCATGTCCATGAGTAGATAGGCTCCATCCTGGTAGACCTTGTCTATGATGTACGGGCCTTCATAGTTCGGCTCAAATTTTCCCCGCTTGGCACGATTGGGGATCATAGGTCTTTTGACCACTAGTACGAGTTCGCCTTGGCGGAATGTCCTCGGCCTGGTCAATCTTTCGTACGAGCGCGTCATCTTTGCTTTGTAGGCATCTAGATTTTGTTGCGCTATGAGCCGGGTTTCATCGAGGGCATCAAGCTCCTCAAGCCGAAGGTGAGCATTTTCTTCGTCCGTCAGCTCGTAGTGGACTGCCACTCGTAGAGAGGGTAACTCTATCTTGAGGGGGAGCACTTCTTCCGTCCCAAATACCAACGCGTACGGCGTTGTGTTCGTGGCTGTCTTAAATGTAGTTCGATAGGCCCAAAGGGCCTCTTGCAGCCTCTCGTGCCAGTCTTTCTTATTTCGGGACACCATCTTTTTAATGATCTTTGTCAAGGTCTTATTGAAGGCCTCGGCCAGACCGTTAGCTCGTGGATTGTAAACTGAAGAATATCTCCAGTCTATATTGTACTGCTGCGCGAAGCGGCTAATCTTATGGCTTCTGTAGGCTGGCCCGTTATCGGAGATAATCCGCCGTGGAGTTCCAAACCGATAGATGATGTGCGTCTTGAAGAAGTGGAGGATATTCTCCGTCTTCACTTCCCTCAGCGGTACTGCTTCTACCCATTTGGAGAAGTAATCATTTGTCGCCAGGATGAAACGATGTCCCCGGGACGATGCTGGTTCGATGGGGCCGACTATGTCAGTCCCCCACATTTTGAATGGCCAGCTAGCCACCGTCGGATGTAGTGGATTCGGATGCTGGTGGATGAAATCCCCGTGGATTTGGCATGAGTGGCATTGCTTCGCATATTCGAGGCAGTCCTAGATCATCGTGGGCCAGTAGTAACCCATCCGTTTAATTTTTAACTTCATCTTCGGGCCTGCTTGATGAGAACCACAGATTCCGTCATGAACCTCTTGAACGACTCTTTCTGCTTCGTCAGGTCCTAAACATCTCAGCCACAGAGAATCAAACGACCTCTTATACAGAGTATCATTGACGAAAGCGAAAGATAGAGCTCGTTTCATGAGCTGATGTCTTGAGGACGCTTCTTCGGGGATTCGGTGGGACTTAAAGTAGTCTATGAAGACTTCCCTCCAGTCCTCAGCCTTCTCACGGTCTTTTATTTGTAGGGTCGTCTGCTCAGTCGCTCCTTTTTCTTCGTATGATTCGGGAGATATTTCTGCTGGGGCGAGCACTCGACGGCTTTGTACCATGATTTTGACGTCATCGAGGTTCTCGTCAGCCAGTTCTTTAGCGAGCTTAGCTAGCGCGTCTGCTTTGCTATTTTCCGCACGTGGTATGCTTTCCAAAGTGTAGGAGGGAATTTGGGTCAATAGTTGTTGCACCTTTTCGCCGTACTTCACCAACTCCGGTTTGCACGTTTGGTAGTCACCATTTACTTGACTAACGACCAGTTGAGAATCCCCGTATATAAGGAGGTCTTCAATTCCCATGTCAATGGCGATCTCGAGGCCCGCTATCAAAGCTTCGTATTCGGCTTCATTGTTCGTCCTCGATTCCGTTAAGGAGAAAGCAAAGCGCATTATCCCTCCTTGTGGGGTTACGAAGATAAGGCCTACTCCCGATTTGATTATGGGGGTACATTGTTTGCGCTTCTTCATGGAAGATGCCCCATCAAAATAGAGTTCCCATCCTGTATCACAGCCGCCGATCGCATCAAATGCATGTTCGTTCGGAAAATCGCAGTTCAGAGGAGAACCGGCAGGTACTGGATGCTCAGCAAGGAAGTCGACAATGGCCTGGCCTTTCACTGCCTTGAGAGGTCGATACGTTATCGAGAACTCCATCAAGAGTAGAGCCCATTTAGCGAGTCGACCCGTCAATATAGCCTTTGTCATCAAATATTTAAGAGGGTCCACCTTCGAGATGAGACGGACTTCGTGCGCCAATGCATAATGCCTGAGCTTTGTTATCGCAAAGATCAACGCCAGGCAGTGTTTTTCAGTGGGAGAGTAATTGCTTTCTGCCCCCAGCAGAACTCGACTTAAGTAGTAGAGTGCCCTTTCTTTTCCCTGGTCATTCTCTTGCGCCCATAATGCGCCTAAAGAACCTTCTAGGGCAGTTGTATAAAGAATGAGAGGCTTTCCCTTGACCGGCGCAGCCAACACCGGAGGGTTCTGCAGGTACTGCTTGATCTCGTCCAGTGTGTCTTGGCATTTATGATCCCAAACGAATGGAGTTCCCTTCTTCATCAGGTGGCTGTAAGGACGACACTTGCCTGAAAGATTGGCGATAAACCGCCGAATGTATGCGAGCTTCCCTTGGAGAGACCGTAGCTGTTTGAAAGTCCTCGGAGGTGGCATTTCCATGATCGCCTTAATCTTAGATGGATCTATTTCGATACCTCGGTGTCGGATGATGAATCCCAGGAATTTACCCGAGGAGACCCCGAACGCTCATTTGAGGGGATTCATCTTCAAATTATATTGCTGAAGGCGCTGAAATACGGTCTTCAGATGCTCTAAATGCTCTTCGTATGACATGATCTTCACTACGAGGTCATCGATATAGCATTCGACGATTTCATGTATGAGATCATCGAAGATCTTTGTCATGGCCCTTTGATAGGTGGCACCGGCATTCTTTAAACCGAAGGGCATCACTTTGTAGCAGAATATACCCAAAGGAGTCCTGAAGGCTGTGTGCTTCTGGTCTTCGGGATGCATCTTTATCTGATTGTACCCTGATGAACCGTCCATAAAGGAGAAGACCTCGTGAGTGGACGTGTTATCTATCATTAGCTTGGTTACCGGTACTGGAAAATCGTCCTTCGGGCAGGCTTTATTGAGATCCCTGAAATCCACGCATATGCGCACCGTCCCATTTTTCTTCATTACCGGGACGATGTTGGCGATCCAGTCAGGATATTGAACTTCTTGGATGAAGCCGGAGTCGATCAGCTTCTTGACTTCGGCGTTGATGCTCATCTCAAGCTCGAGCCGCATCCTTCTCGGCGCCTGCTTGACTGGCTTGATATCCGGGGATATTGCTAATTTATGCACAGCAATCTCTGGATCTAAGCCCGGCATCTCGGAATAGTTCCATGCGAAGCAATCTCTATGCTGTAGAAGCGCGTCCTTTAACGCAGCCACCCTTTCTTCAGATAGCAGTTCGCTGACGAATGTCGGTCGTGGATTGTCTGCCGATCCCAACTCAATCTTCTTGAGGTTATCTGCAGTAGTATGTATGCCATCTTCCAGTTCTTTCGGAGCCGGTGGAAATTCTGAGATTACCTCATTGTCATTGTTTTCGAAGCACCAAGGGAGCTCATCTATGTCCTCGGGCTCTTCTTTTAATATTGTAATCATGTAACAGGTGCGAATCCGCTTCCAAGATTGATGTGGATCTGGTTCTGCTCTTGCGGCTTTGGGTTCGTGCTTTTGCGGCGGCGTTACCCTCCAGCTGCTGGATAAAGCAAATCTGCCTTGTTGGTACTGGTCTTCGACCCAGTTCTTGAACGTGAAGCAGTCTTCGCCAGGGTGTCCTATGGCTCGGTGATAAGAGCAATAGCCCGGATGAGAGACCTCGTTAACTTGCTCAGGATGCCTAGATTCCGGAAGTGTAACCATTCGATGTTTTAAAGGGAGATCAAGTATCTTCTTCGTCTTGTCTCGGGGGAAGGAATACGCTCAACTCATCTTCTTCATGAGGGACAAATCCGGACCGCGCAATGCCCGATCACATAACTCTCTAATCCCGCGTCGTTTTTGTCGACTCTTTTTTTCACTTCTTGATTTACTTCTGCTTTTGCGTCGGGCTTTTTGCACAACGGGTTGACAGGGAGGAGCATCTTCGTCTTTTACAGCTTGTTGAAACAGACGTTGCGTCCTGGCCTTCTCGTAGATGGACATCTCGCGGTTGTGGTCTTCCCGAGCATTTTGACCTGCTTTCCTGATAAGCTTGTCCACTTGTTCTTCAAATGACGGACTCGGCACTTCACTTGCGGGATCCAATTTTGACGAGGGGTTAGCAATCCCCGACAGGGTGTCCTCCTCCTCATCGATGTTGTATATGGCGTAGCTGCCGTGGACTCGCTCCCGTTTCCCGGATCTTACATACCGAAGCCCAAGCGTTTCCATTCTCCCGTTGGGCAATTTGCGCTGAGTCCCAGGGACATCCCAAATCCTGTTGTAGAACCGAGCTTGTCGAACAGTCTGTTTTAAGGGTACTCCTTGGCGCTTCAATAGCCTCTTTAGTCCATTTATGTAATATCGGGGCAAACAGATGGGTTGGAGCCTGTCGAGTGTAGCGTCCGCGCCATGCCATATCTCTTTCTCCACTCTCGTCTCTGTGGATTGGTAGAATAGGATCACCTTTTCACCCTTTCGCCTGGGAGGGACGTAAAACGTCTGCAGGTCCTGCACATTGTGAGCTTGAAGTGCGTCAAGATCCTTGTAGTGTTTCCGCGGCACCATAGTGATTTGCAAACTCTGATCATCACTAGGGGATGCCTGTATTGACGGCCAACTGGAGAACACGGCATTAACTTCATCTTCCGAGTCACTTCCGAAGATCAACATGGGGGCGGACGGTCCCGGGTTGATGCGTCGAGACGGCCCAGCATAAACTATCTCTTCTTCTTCTTCGGTATCGCTCCCGAAAACAGGGATGGTGGCGGCAACTTTGTTCTCCGGCTTGCGACTCTTTTCTGTATCCTCGAAGTCTGGCAAAAAATACTTTGCATCTTCGTACTTGCGGACTTCATTCACGGAGAATGGGTTCAGCTCACCTGTTACGGTATACTCGAAACCGTCCTTAAAGTACTTCATACACCGATGCTGTGTAGAAGGGATGATGTTGTACTCGTGTAACCAAGGACGACCGAGCAAGGCGTTGTAGCAGGTCTTGGAGTCAATGACGTGAAACTTGATGTCCGTGACGAGCAGTCCGAAGCGTAATGTCAATATTACGGATCCGAGAGTCCGTGACGATTGGGAGTCGAAACCAGAGATGGTAATTTTGTCACGAGCGAGGTGCTGCACGCTCATGCAAATTTCCTTTAACACCCGAACGTTAAGGAGAT
Source organism: Agapanthus africanus (assembly GCA_030015575.1). Taxonomy (NCBI): domain Eukaryota; kingdom Viridiplantae; phylum Streptophyta; class Magnoliopsida; order Asparagales; family Amaryllidaceae; genus Agapanthus; species Agapanthus africanus. The sequence goes on from CM057337.1 coordinate 999,920,184, forward strand.
TGACGGAGGATCCATTATCTACCAGGATCTTGCCTATCTTGATATCATGGCAGTATCCAGAGACATATAGGGGACGATTGTGGTCGCATGTCCCGAGGAGGAGGTCTTCGTCATCGAAAGTGATGTCGGCCGTATGCACTTCTTCCAGTTCATCCTTCATCCTTTCCGCGGCGAGGAAGGCTTGGAATTGCTCGGGTTCTTATAACGCCTTAATTAGTGAATCTCGCGCTTCTTTTGATAATAGGAGGGCATCGAGAATGCTGAGTTGAGAAGGTAGCTTCCTTAGGTGCGCTAGGATGTTGTAGTCCACCTTACCCTTCCTGGGAGGGTCCTTGGTAGTCAGCTCTTTCATGACTTGGTCATCTAAAGTGATATCCTTAGTGACCTTTTCCTTTCCCTTATCTTTTCTATTTGCGGGCCCGAGATTCTTTTCCGGGAGCGTACGATTGCGCAGCTGAATGTTTTCGCAGGCCTCTGGTTCTTCCTCTTTCCCTAAAGCGGATTCTTTAAAGAGAGGGCCAGAGCCATTTCTTCATCAGAGTCGCTCCCAAAGGTGAGAACTTGTGACCCTCCGGCGTTAACCATGTAACAGTTGCCAGCAGTTCTGTTGTGCCCTTTGGCAGTACTTCTTCGTTCCCGACGAGTCTTGCGTTTCATGCGCTTAAAATGTTGCCGATGAGCAACATATCCCTGCCACCATATCCTAAAGGCGTCGCACTCCTCCGTAGGGTGTGAAATTTTCCGATGATATGCACAATAATTAGGGTGCCTCTCCGCCCCATTGAGCGTGTTTTCTTCCGAGGGTGGTAGCTTCATTCCCATTGACATGGCTTTGGCAAACCTTTTCCTCGTCTTGAATATCTTTTTATCTGCCTCGGATGCCTTTCGATCTGGCGGGAGTACTTCAACTCTTTCGTTTAGTCGCCTGCGTTTGGCTCCTTCCGATGCGGCTATCTCACGCTCCTGATCCGCTTTACTCTTCAGACGAATCTCATCTAGAAAGACGTCGATCATTTCATCTGTTGGCCACAGAAGCTCTGGTTCAGGCTCTGTCCCCAGTTTCTTAGTGCCAGGAGTTTTTTCATCGTCGGTAAACGAGTGGGAGATTACGTTACAACTCGCCACATATCCCTCGGATTCATCCGACGAGCTCTCTCCATCATCTTCCACTTGAAAGATGTGGTTGAGGAACTCTTGCAGCGTGACAGGAGTTCGCGCCTTTTGATTGTACTCTTCCAGCGTGTCGATTTGCTTCTGCAAGTTCGTGCGCTTGTCTCCAGGCTTCACGGGCTTCTTAGATTTCTTCTTCTTTTTCTTCGAAGATTTTGACGGTAGGGCATGAATACTTGGGCCATCACCACCGCTTTTTGTAGTTGGGCGCGGCCTCAGCATTCCTTCAATGATCTGGGATTCCAGCGGGTCCTTCCATTCGACTGCCGGGCACGCATGAAGGTCCTTCAGCATTCTTTTGGTTTTAGTTGACAGCACGACCTCCCATGGAGCTTCGTCAATAAAGGAACAGGTTGCCCCCGGTGTATCTGCTTTCTTAGGAGTATGCGGCTGTGGTGGGTTCACCTTCCACTTTTCGGACAGCGCAAACTTCCCCTGGAGGTATTGATCTTCAATCCATCCTTTGAAGACGAATCAATCCTCAATCGGATGACTTACCGTTTGATGGTAAGGGCAATAGTTAGGGTTATTCACCTCAGTGGGTTGTGGCGGTCGCCATGGATTTGGCAGGTTTATAAGTCTGTTGCGTACCGTCATCTCGAATAACCGTTTCGTCTTGTCCCGTGGGAACAAGTAGGGACGCTTCATTTTCTCATTATAATACCGGCGTCTTTCTTCCAATTGATCCGCCAGGTTTGGGGCATTGGGTTGCTGCTGGGCATTCGCGACGAAGGTTGCCTTTCCTTTACCCTTATCACTCCGAGGCTCGGGCTTCGGGGGAGACGGTCTATGACCCATTTGGTCCATCTGGGCCAACTTGTCGATTAGAGCCTGGAATGTGGTTGGCTTAAAGAACATCATAAACTGGGAGATAGTTGCGTGAGGGTCTAGGGTTCCCACGAACATGCCCATCGCGGACGCTTCCTCAATGCGTTGCTGGCATTTCGACCATAAATTTCGCCAGCGTATAGCATACTGGACCCATGTTTCGCCTGGTTTCACCCTGGCATTAATCAATGCCGTTATTGGAGTGCGTTCGCTAGCGCTCGCGAACCGCTGAGTGAATAGCAACTCCATTTCAGCGAACGTCTTGATAGAATCGTTAGGGAGTTCCGAATACCATTCGAACGCTGTTTCTGATAAGCTGCCCACGAACTGGCGAAGCAACAGTTTATCATCACCGCCGGTGTTATCGCAAAAGGCCCTGAACTGGGCAACATGTTGATGGGGATTGCCGGTCCCCTTATACACGTGGAATTTTGGTATTGTATAACCCGGCGGATATTTGATTTGGTCATACCAGCTTGGATACGGCCGTCCCGTTTTTACGACTTGACCAGCTGCCTCAGTCGCATGATGAACCCGGATTTGCTGGGCTATATAGTCGTCCAAGTCAGCCTTAGAGATTGTCTCCTCCTTGGCCGTTGAGAGGGCCGGCGGAGGATTCGACGTTTCTCCCCTATCGTCTTCAAGTATGGCCGGGGGATCTTCAGCGGGAGGATCTTGTTGGATCATCATTCCCACCATGTCTTGGAATAAGTGGGCTATCTGCTTTATATTGGCCGCTTGTTCCGCAGCCTCTTTATCCTTCTTTTCCAACATCCTCCGGAGGAACTCGGCGTCGGTTTCCTGTTCTTGTTGCTGATCCGAGGAAGCCTCGGGGCTTTCTTTCGGCCCAGTAAGCGCGACCATTGCAATCATCATTTCTTGGAGCTTTTGCTGTTGGTCCTGAGCTTTGGTTACTGACCGTGTAAGCGGTCTATGGCTTGTAGACGCACGGCTGTCTTCCTTCCCCGACGCCATGTATACAGTATGGACCATCCTTCCCCCAGCCTTAGGGCGTCTGGGTTCAGCGCTTTTAGCTCTCGTTGCAGGCCCGGGGATCTTCTCCGGCCTCCTCTTTTTATGAGCAGTGGAAGTTGAGGGGGCCGTTGAAGTGGGCACCCAGACAGCTTTTCATGGCTTAGCCTGGTGACTGGCTTCCTGTTGGATTTTCAGCTTCTTGTGCTGGCGGGAGAAGTTTGGATCGATCATCGAGTCTCGGGCCTGCCGCCAGACTTTATAGATTCGGGAGGACAGCCGTTGAGGAGATTGGGGCTGTTCTGTTTTTACTTCTATAGCTCTTTTCAGCGGATGGGGAGATTTCTTTAGCGCCGCGGTAGGAGAATTCCTACGCACCTTATTTAGCATCTCAAAGCTGTTCCCAGTCGGAACAGCAGCATTAACTTCTGCCATCGGGGATGGTGGAGTTAGCCCAGAGGGAGAGTTGCCCCCAGCCTTCCTCATTCGGCGCCAGTAACGACGTCGAGCGCGTCGTGCTGATGGAACCGGCTTAGTGAGGGCGATAACCTTGTCTTGCCCCCCATGTAGGTGGGGGGTCGCTGCTGGTGTCAGCCTGTCAAAGACCGATGTCCTTTGGGTAGCAGGAGTGGGAGCTGGAGCCGTCAATCTGGTAAAGACCGACTTTTTGGCAGGGGAAGCCGCCTTGACGACTTCAGGAGCAGGACTGGTCACTTTCTTAGAAGCAGCCTTCTCTGGGATTGTAGGCCCCATTGCGGGTCCACAGGAGTTCTGGCCCAATCTAGAGAAGACCGAGGCGATGGTGTTGGGCGACCCGTTGAGAGGGGCCGCGGCAGGGGTAAGACGATCAAAGACCGACTTCTTGGGAGCTTCCTTTGTCAGCACCGGAGCGGTGAAGCTTGTCGGCGGGAGCATGGTCCCAAAAAACAATCCTGTGGTGGCTCGCGTGACTTGTTCCAAGGGCATTGTGAATAGCGAAGCAGCTTGGGGTCCGTAGGCTATACCTCCTGGCGAGGCAGAGCGTTGGTTGCAATTGCAGTCCGAGCAATTGGAGCATTTCGCACAAATAGAAGTCATCGATTCTTTGCTTTCTGCAATAAGCAAGACGCCAAGTCTTAGTACCTTGAAACCCAAGGGCAACCATTAGCGAACCGTGATTGGTTCGCGAATCACGACACACGAAGTGTGGAGTGGAAAGAGGAAAAGGTCCCACCAGGCGTGCCGGAATCTGTTCCCCTCCGAACGACGGCGCGACGCGTGGTCGTCTCGCCTGAGGCTCGGGGCAGATGCTAATTGGTGCTATCCGTCTACCTCTCCGAAGATGCCAAGTTGATTTATGGCACCGTATATCGAAGGTTTAAACGGATGCGTCCGATGAAGCAGACTTCGTCAGATTCCCCCTCGCTTGAGGGGGTTTTGATTGTGGGGACGCTCTTCCCTGCAGGCACAAGCCCCTGCAGTTAATTACGCTACCGCATCGCGGTAACCACTTTCTCCTTCTCCAGATGGTCACTTCGTGTCGTGTGTATTTATTTTATGTTTAGTTGCCCGTGGATTGTATACGGAGACTGAGTTATGTCGTCGCCCGTAGGGCGTGGACTAGTCCAAATCCGTATTATCTTAGATTTGGGTTTGGGGGTTTGGGTTTAAGGATACGTTAGCCTCATTTGAGACTAAGATCGACTTAAACGTTTGTTAAGGATACGTTAGTCTAGTTTTTAGACTAAGATCAACTTAACGGGATCGTTTAGATCCAACAAGAGAGCAATAAAAGGGGGGGCTCTGTTGTTTAGTTTAGTGACATTACGGTCGGTAGGTAGTTTAAAGACATTGCGGTCCATGGGTAGTTTAAGGACATTGCGGTCCAATGTTAGTTTTAAGACGTTGCGGTCAAGGTTAAGAACCTCATAGTCCATGGATTTAAGGACTCCACAGTCCGTAGTTAGTTTTAAGACATCCCGGTCAAGGTTAAGGACCTCATAATCCATGGATTTAGGGACTCCACAGTCCGATGTTAGTTTTAAGACATCACGGTCAAGGTTAAGGACCTCATAGTCCGTGGATTTAAGGACTCCACAATCCGTTGTTAGTTTTAAGACATCACGGTCAAGGTTAAGGACCTCATAGTCCGTGGATTTAGGGACTCCACAGTCCGATGTTAGTTTTAAGACATCACGGTCAAGGTTAAAGACCTCATAGTCCGTGGATTTAGGGACTCCACAGTCCGTATCAATATGTGGTCATCGGGACCCGTCACCTCTTTGAAGACATTGAGGAATTACAACGCTACGTATCAAAGGAGTGAAGAGATGTACCCTTGAACCGAGGTAGATTAAATAATCTTTGGCCCAATTTGGAACCAAGACCAATTAATTATATTATGAGCCCGTTGGCTCAGTTGAATTTGAATTGAGGACTTATGGCCAGCTTGGGCTAAGTCCAATCATGTTTAGGATATTGGCCCTCTGTTGGTCCATTAGAGGAGAGGCTTTGCCTCTGGATATTTAGCCAATTGGGCCAATCTGGTTGGTTCGTATTCATTCCCGCCGGTCGGGATGAACATGCGTCGCCGTTCACCGGGGCTTCGGTCGCCGGCTCCCCTGTCATCAGGTCACCAACTTCGAAATTAGTGTTAAACACTAGCAACAGGGGGCTCAAATTAGTATTAAACACTAGGGCAAGTCAGTGTTAGACACTAGCAACAGAGATCTCAAATTAGTGTTAAACACTAAGATAATCAGTGCTAAACACTGGTGGCAGAGATTTTAATTTGGTGTCGAACACTAAGAAAATTAATATTAAACTCTGTCAACAGAGATTTAATTTAGTGTTAAACACTAAGAAATACAGTGTTAAACACTGCAAGAAAACTCTTTAATTAGTGTTGAACACTAAGGCAAAACAGTGTTTAACACTGGGCTCAGGAGTTCCAATTTAGTGTTAAACACTAAGGCAAGAGGGGTCACGTGGTAACACGTGAGGGCACCCTCCCTTTATTTTATTCTGTCAAAAGCATTGAATACTTTGAAGCATCACGTGCTGTCACGTGATGGGCATCTTGGTGCTTGTATGTTAAAGCTTCCGCCAAGGGTCACGTGGGTCACGTGAGGCACTTCCTCAAAGGGCCTTTTCTGTGGATCTTTTCGGGGGTCACGTGGTAGCACGTGACTCTGCCTCTTTGTATGTTTTTTGGAAGATCTGTTAATCCCTTTAAGAATTAAATTCTTCGCAGGGTTGAACCCTAACAATAATTTTTTGAGGAATTAAATTCCTATTTCCTTCTGAAGATTTATATTCTGGGATAGAGTTGAACTCTGAATTTTCTGTAGGAATTAAATTCCTCATATATGTGAAGAACTGCATTCTATCATAGGGTTAAACTATAATAACAGCTTTAAGGAATTAAGTTCCCACTCTCTTTTAGAGAATTATTCTGAGGAATGAGATTCTGTCATAGGGTGAAACCCTAATTTCTTCTTTCTTAAGGGAATTAAATTCCTGTTATTTTAACAGAACTAAGTTCTTAACTAGGGTTAAACCCTGATTCTGTTCATTCTGAAGGAATTAAATTCCCATAACATAGGGTCAAACCCTAATTTTATTTTAAAGGAATTAAATTCCTATAGTTCTGTTAGAATTAAATTCTCAAGCTTCCATTCCCTCTCTATGCTTTGGATCTGCATGGCAGGATCTCAACCCAATGAGAATTAAATTCTCAATTCAAGGGGAGATGTGCACTTTACAGATCCTCCACTAAAGAGAGAACTATGTTCTTCTTTTTAATATCAGAGTTAAACTCTGTTGAGAATTAAATTCTCTTTTAAGGCCTTCCCTTTCTTACCTAAGCTTTTCTTTTGCAGAAGATCCAAATTCCTCCAAAGTATCAAGGCTCTCCTTTTTTTCTATGTATCGATCCCTCTGCATATATATCCCTCTGTGTGTCTCTTGGCTCCTATTTATAGGAGAAGCAGCAGAATAAATTAGTTTTTTGATGAATCTTTCATTGAGAGATTTGATTTGTCTTCATTAGAGATTTGATTTGCATTCATCATTCATTTGGACCTTTGGATTATTAGGTGAATTTTATTCACCATTGGATTTTAAATCCAGAGATTTTTCTTTGTTATTTCGGTTAGATTTTAAGGGGAAATCTTTCCAAATTCAAGATTTTTCCATAGATAAGTGATATTTAAGAATCTTTAAATTTTTAATTAAATCGGTTCCAAATAATCATTTTCCTTTGGAAAGATTTGAGAGATCTTTTCTCAGAATTTAATTCTGTTAACAGATAGGCTTTGAAAGCCGGTCACGTGTGGCCACGTGACCCCTGGTCACGTGTGGGCACGTGACCCCTGGTCACGTGTGGGCACGTGACCCCTGGTCACGTGTGGGCACATGACCCCCTTGGAACGAGCCTTCTTCTTCTTTTTGCGCTCTGCCTTCTGGCCGCTGCTTAGCCGTCACGTGCCACCACGTGACCCCTGGTCACGTGTGAGCACGTGACCCTCATCTGGAGCCTTTTTCTTGATTTAATCAGAGAATGAGTCCGCTGCTTTTAAATGTCACGTGCCAACACGTGACCCCTGGCCACGTGTGAGCACGTGACCTCTTCTGAAGCCTTTTCCTTGATTTGATCAGGGAACTGATGTGCCTTTGAAGCCGCTTTTAAATGTCACGTGCCAATACGTGACTGCTGGTCATGTGTTAGCACGTGATGCCTCTTCTGTAGGCTTTCCTGATTTTAAATCAGGAAATAGGTGATTTGGTATTCTTGAAGGTGTCACCAACTGGAGGGGTGATTCATTTCGGAAGACGAGGAAAGATTAGTCCTCGATTCGTTGGACCTTTTGAGATCTTGGAACGTGTTGGAGAAGTGGCTGATCGTTTGGCGTTACCGCAATCCTTGGCGAATGTTCATGACGTGTCTCATGTATCTCAACTCCATAAGTATGTTCGAGATGAAGCACACGTGTTGAATCATTCAGAGCTGACTGTATGAGAAGATTTAACCTTTGAGGAACGACCAATGTTGATTGTGGATCGAAGGGAAAATGTTCTTAAGAACAAGGTTATCCCTCTCGTACTTGTTTCTTGGGGTGATCGCTCACAAGGAGAATCAACTTGGGAACGTGAAGATGAAATTCGACGGAGGTTTCCATACTTATTCTTGTAGTTTCTTGGTTGTTATCTTCTCTTGTCTTGGGAATTTCGATGACGAAATTCTTTTGTAGTTGGGTATAATGTAACACCCTAGTTCATTTATACCAATTCCAGTTCTCGTATTTTCTTTATTCGTGATATTTCTTGATTTAGCGTATCTTGGGTGCGAATGGTATTTTACACTTTATATTGCATTCGACCCGACCCGCTTGCTTGAACCTATTTGACTCTTATTTTATAAATTATCTTGACTTGTTGCATGGACTAGTACATCTCATGATTTAGTATATACTGATATTTTGTCTAGTATCGCATCTTTTGCGTATAACAATTTAAATCACGAAAAATAATTTAAAATTGCATTTCATAGCCTGCTTGATATCCCTAACCCTGTGGTAGCGTCCTTGCATCGTGTTCTCGTCCCGTTCAGTGAAACAGACGTGTTTGGATGGCTACGCGCACGTACGTGCGTCCGTTCTTGGGGGTATGCATTTCTGTTACATAATCTTTCATTTTAATTTTTGGAACTTGCTAATAATTTCCATATTTCAAATCCAAAATTTTAGACCCGACCCGGGCATGTTTTGGACTAAATTTGTATTTACCAGAAAATCCAATTTTATTTCAGCTAATATCGTTATTAAAATTTAACAGTTTAAAATATTTATAACTTACAAAATCTTTTTAAATTAAAATCTAAACCTTAATAACAACTCCTTTCTCCCTCTCTCTCTCCTCTGAATATATATATTTATATATATATTATTTATTTAATTTTTCTTTTCTTATTTAATACACAACCTCTTCTTCTTACTTCTTCTTTTTCTTTCTTCTTTCTTTTTCTTAATCTTGTTTCTTGATTCCGGTGATCACCGCCGGTGCCGTGCTCGTCACTGACGATCCGAGTGATCCAGTGAACGTACCTGACTTGCGTGATCACCCTCGTGCGTTGTTTGGAACCGTTCCGTGTACCGTGCGTGCGTCGCGACATTTCGCCGGCGAAGAACGTTCCGTACACATCCGTTCTTGTTCCGTCTAGGCAAGTTAATCTTGCTACATGCTATATAATTCATTTTATACCTATTTAAATAAATACCATACCTATAGTTTAAATATAGTACCCCATGTTTAATTTTATAACGTTTCGATTTTCCGTTTGCATCCGTTTATATCATTTTAAATCTAGATCATGAAAACTTATCTTGTGACATACTAGATTACATTATACTGCATCCATATCATTTAAAATATATATCGTCGTAATATTTCTTATTATTATCTTTAATTAGTTTATAATCTGAATTTTATAATATTATACACTTGAAAATATTATAGTTTACACATGAAACGTCGTTGAAAAGCGGATACGACAAATCTGAAATTTACTGTACACCTTACTTTATAAAATTCATTATAAATCATAGAAAAATCATTAGTATTACGTTCTTTATTTCGCTGCGAAGCTAACTCAGAATACTATAACTCTATGAAATATTTACTTGCAAAATAAATTGTTTAAATAACGTAAAATGGAAATGAATATATCTCTAAACTGCTGTCCAGGGAAATTCCAGCAGCAAACTTTCAACTTCGAATGTTCATAGCTTTTTGTAGGGACAACCTGAGATACTTTTACTTATAAAAATGAAAACCTTATTGAATTATCTTCGTTTTGGTATAAGACATGTCCTTTTTGGAGAACGTTTGTTATTTTTAAGCTATTTTACAAATCAGGGCGACACTGAATTTCTGAACGGAACTTTCTTGTGCATGGTTAATCAATACCACTTTTATAGTTATTAATCGCTTTGAATATGCTATCCATACTAATATTATTATATCAATATTTATATCACATATTGCTTAGTTGTACATCCCACATTACCATTTTATAGTTTTATAACTTTTCGGACATCCGTGCGCATCTTTAACCGGTTTTAGTTATAATTGCATCCATTGAACATATTATACATGTCATTGCATCCCTAGATTACTTAATGCTTATTAACCTGATTTTAACATCCATATTTGTCATACTGTATTCATATAGTGTTGAAACCGTTTCTGAACCACCACTGATAACTGTACTGCTAATTAATTGAATCTGCTTTATTGTTAAATTCATTGCTTAGATTATGTTGTTGATAGCCATGCTTGATTACTTATAACCATGATTATGCTAGCTGTTTATGAGCACCCACATGTTATCTTTTACACCCTGACATGACTCGCTACACACATATTGATTGACCCTACATGGTACCGTACACTACTTGACCTGACCTGATGTACCATGGCTTGACCCGTTACTTGATCTCGTGTCTAATGCCAACAAACCTGACATGTAGTCCTCACGGACCGTTCCTGTTGTCTATCCAGACAAACCTGCTCTTACCTGATCCTGTGTTGGCATTAGTTCTTGGTCACTGAATACCTGACTTGACATACATAGCTTGGGGGTATGGGGAAATCAATGGTGAAACCTGACTTGTAACTCAACAGTTCGATACCTGTTCTGATCAGTCTTACGGGCTAGGCCAGCCCCGGAGTGATGATGCTGACATCACTCGTCTGTACCTGCTACCTTTTACTGCCTAGCGGCACGTCTCGGTTTCAGCCCGAGAGTCTGTAGACCGTGGTCCCGGGCATGCACGGGATACTATTGAGTTACATCGATGATTCATCAAATTGATTTCAAAGACTTGAGAGTAGATAACCCAATAGAACAGATTAGTTTACTCACTGCACACTACCCTTCACTGCCCTGATTTACATTACTGTTACACCTGCTTTTCATTCATGATTATATTTGCATTGCTTGTTACCCTGTTTATATTTTATTGCTTGATGACATGACGCGCTGACGTCTGGGTTTTGCATGGCCCAGATTCTTCTACCTTGTTGCAGACTGATCAGGAGTATTGCCGCTGTTAGACGAGCGGTGAAGTTCCTGTCGGTATGTAGTTTCACTTCCAGGTGTTTTATTTATTGTATCTTTTGGCTTCCGCATCTTGTTATTTCTTGACTCTTTTACTCTGGCTTATTGACACATACTAGATAGTTAGTTTACTTTCCTGTTCTTGATATCTCTACAGCCGTAATGTGACTGTGGAAGGATTTTTCCTATCCACGGGTAGCATGGTTGGCTATGTCACGTGCTCATCTTAGCGTACTCTGAGAAGCGGGGCGTGACATGGTTCTACCTCAAGATTCAGGAACCGATGGTTCATCAAAAGGCAATGCCTTTATATAGATCAAAAGATCTAATCAATGAAGTAAATTACTTCTGTTTTATCTTTTTTTCAATTAGATCTTCTTTTGATCTTTTCTCTCTCTTTTTTTATCCAAGATCTTGATCTTATTCTTAGATTATTGATCTTTTTAGAAGAAATTCTTCTTTTTTCTAAAGGTTTTACCTCTTTCTTTTCTTCGAGTTCTTCTCAAAGTTTTAGAGGAGTTCTGTATCTCTATCTCTGTGTATTTTCTCTGTATCTTTTAGACTTGGAGTCTAGTGGCCTTTATATAGGGTCAATGAGTTTGTTAGGTTGGTTACAGAGATCTTTCTCTGATTGATCTGGGGATATTTCCCCACCGTTGGATCTTTGATCCTAGGGCCTCTGTTTTACAGAAGATAATATTTTTGTTTTAACAAGATTAGAAAGATCTTTCTAGAATTTTAATTCTGATTTAGTGCTGACACAGTTGGCGCAAGCGCACCTACGCTTGACACGTGTCGCGCAGCGCAGAGCGCAGCGCAACTGTCGCACAACGCAGAGCGCAGCGCAACTGCGCTGACACGTGTCGCGCTGCGCAGAGCGCAAATCATCTGAAGCGTTGCTTCCTTTATTTTATTTTTAAAACAGAGCCTTGCTCTGATTGGGTGCGCTGTCTTGGGCCCAGCGCTGGCGTGTCTGTTTTTTACACTTGGCGCGTTGCGCGCAGCGCAAGGAATCTGAAGCGTTGCTTCAATTTTTGAATTTTTGAAATTCAAACAGAGCTTTGCTCTGATTGGGGGAAACAGAGATATATGGGGATATTACTGATTATTAGGGAGCGACTCGGGCCCGTGTTCCCTTGTCCTTGGGTCCTACCCTTGGGTGGGGGATACTCACGAGTGGTTGAATCTCACACTTGGACTGACGATAGGTTTAGCGACCTGTACAGTGAGACTTAGAGACTGACAGGGTTAGTGACATTGACATGCATTGCTTATTGATTCGATATACCTGCTTTACTGTTTACCTATACTGGCACCTTCATGCTCATATCGTCACTTCATGCTTTACTGTTTCATATTGATCAATATTACACGGGTTATGCTTGCATTTCTATTTATCGCTATTGTGTCGCTCTGACGACCTGAGTATGCAGTTTCTGAGTAGAGCTTGACAATTTAAGTCGCTCTTTCGGTCCAGATTGTGAACTGTTATCTTTGACTTGAATCTTTATTATTTGTCATGCCATATTTTGACTCCATCCGTTAGAGTTTTGGGCGACTTAGTAGAGTTATATGATTGTAATTATGAACTGCAGCATAGTTACAATACTGTACTCTGTTCGAGTGACTTGGAGCTCTACATTTGGTTTCCATTCGTTTGAATTTCACCTCACCCGATATTCTTGTTTCCTTGCCTAATCTTCATTGTATTCTGATTCTTATAGCTTGTACCTTATGCCGTCCTAAAATTGCTGTTTCTGGATCATGTCTTCCAACGACTCTTCTTCTATCTCCACTCCCCAGAATCAGACCGTCGAGATTTTGAATGTACTGCAAGGTTTGAAGGAAGCCCAGGAGCGAACGAACGACCTGTTAGCTGAAGGATTGGGAAGGCAGATGACTCAGGCACCAGTGGAAGCCTCCAATCGTAAGGGAATCCCTGTTAAACAAGGAAAAGAGGTGAAGATGAAGCGCCCACTTGTTCCCCAGCAACGGAAGCAGCGGAAGACTCAATGTTGTGGATACTGCAAGAAGCCAAGACACTTTCAGAAAGACTGTCGCAGCGCCAAAGGGCAGTGCCTAATTTGCGGATCCAACGAACATCTTGTCAATGGTTGCCCTAAAAGGAAGGAGCTACAAGGAGGAGATTCGTCCACACTCTCCACTCCTGCTAAGTGATGGTTATTTCGTAGTTCGAGCTTCGAGGATAGTACGGACCCAGCGCAGGATTCAACTCGCTTGACGAGAATGTAGCGGTCTAGATATCAAAGAAAAATTATCACATTTCTGCTTTCAATAAAAATATTGTCACTCTTTTATAAATATTTCCTTTCGTTTAAAATCTTGTATCCGTTGAACTCTTAGTTGAATGCAATAAAATTCTGAGTTGTGATGTATGTATCGTCCCCTTGCCACTCATTTTCCTTATACTACCTTTTGCATCGGTATTCTAAATTTTGATTTTTCAATCCTTACCTACCGCATATTTTCCTTGTGCTCTGTAACCTTGGTTATTTTCTTGGCATGTTCCGCTGTCTAATCATGACTTTTTCTTTTCAGGCCATGGCCAATCCTGGAGCAGCACCGCCTCTCGATGAGGACACTCGATCCTGCGTTTCCTTGGACTGCATGCTGGTGAGTTCAGATGACGAGATTAACGACCCACAGGTTATTTTCGGCAACAGCAATTCCGATGACGAGGGAGTCGCATCCCTAGAAGTCGACATGATCAGTGACTCCGACGAGGAGGAAAAGGACCCCGAAGAGGACCCGATAGAGGAAGATCCCGAGGAAGACCCGGTAGAAGAAAATCCAGGAGAGGAAGACTCTGAAGAGAATCCGGTGGAAGAAAATCCCGTGGAAGAAGATCCAGAAGAGGCGAATCACGTAGAAGCATACCACGATGAAGAAGCTCCAGTCGATGCAGAAGGACCAGAAGAAGAAGACCCCGCGGCGGAAGAACCTCCAGTGGCGATCCCTGCGAGGCGCTATAGAAATGGACGCCCTTATCTGAGCGCGCGAGCCTACCGTAACCTGCTGAACTTCCACAACCGCGAATGATGTGATTTAGCTTTTGTCTCCTCTGGCCAAATAAATCTATGTATAATTTAGGGCCATCTGTTATCTTTCGAGAATGCCTTGTTTGAAATTTTCTGGAATGATAATAAAGTTTCTGAGTTCGCTAATCTTCGAGTATTGATTTGCATGATGTATTGACTGTTTTCCCTTCCCAATAAATCTCTTTCCATTCTGAGATTCATTACAATTCACCCTTGCACCTTGTACTGACCCGACCCCAGCCTCTTCAACATTCAGATTAAGAATACCACTTTCCGACCTTTTTGAATGGGCCGTATTCCACTGAAATCCATACCCTGGCTAGCCCCTATACATTTTAGTGATATTCCTTATTACTACCATTACAATTAGTGACATCGTTATTCGAAAATTTAGTTTTCATTAGTTTGTATTTATCGAAACATTGCGTGTTATTAACTACTTCCGTTTACTTATTCTGAATATCTTACTATTCGTCCCATTTTCAGTAGCGCAAATATATACCGCACGTACTATTTTTCTTATTTCACCATATGGGTTTTCTCTAGATATTTTAAATCGATTGATCGATATATCTATTCTAAAATATTTTGACTTATCGGCAAATCCTTCACTATTGCTTATTACGGTTGTTTCATTTTCCGGTATTGTGCATATAGTTTATCATTATAAATGGATCTATCTCGTGCTTACTTAGGCCCATTCTTTTAGTTATGTTATTTATTATACGTATATAGACCTTGGATTTTTATCCAGCTGCTTCTACGTAGATCACTATATAGTAGTAGTTGATTTTGTGACTTCTCGCACATTATTTATAGCTTATCGTTTATTTTAAATTTCGAGGACGAAATTTTATATAAGTGGGGTATGATGTAATACCCAGTCCCTTTTAATTATTTCCGTATTTTTTAAAACAAGATTACAAATTCTTATTTACTTAAATATTTCCATTTTCTCAAATAATTTTCATCTAATTTTCCTAAACCTAACTATTAAACCCTAACCCAATTTCCATTTTCCTTTTCTTATTTTCCCTCTCCCCTCCCTTTTTAATTTTTACTCCCCATACCCGGCCCACCATTCTCCCCTCACTTTTCCCAATTTATTTTCTGAGCCCAGCCCAAAAACCCCGGCCCAAAATCTCTCCCCTCTCCTCACCCGAACCCGACCCGCTACCCACTCCCCCTTCTTCTTCCTCTCCTTCGTTTTCCCGCGCTCCCCACCATCTTCCCCAACAGCTCCCGCGAGACCCGCGCCCACTCCCCGCGACCTCCGCGCCACCTCCTCTCTTCTCTCGCTCCTCCCTGTGACCCGCTCGTTCTCTCCAACGGCTCCCCTCACCCGCACCCAAGCCGCGACGGCCGCACCCACTTCCTCACGACCCGCACTCGCCCATGACCGCGCTCCTCCAACGTATTTCCCCCCCACGACCCCCTCTCTCTATCTCGCTTCCATCTCTTCGTACGACAACTCTCTCTCTACGTCTCTCTCTCCTCTCGTTTCCCCTCACTCACTGCCCCACCTTCTCCCCCTGCACCCCGAGCTCCATCCCTACCACAACGCCGACGACCACTTACCATCATCCCAATACCCTCGCCTCACCTTCTCTCGCGCCCACGCCCCTTCGATCTCGCCTGCATCCCGACTACCTCCTGCACACCGAGCCCAACCCCATCTCCTCTGTCGCCGTCACAACCCTCTACCCTTGCCGCCGACTCCACTACCTCACCTCTCTCTTCCCCCCCTCTCAGCCGCTGCAAACCAATCACAGCCGGGGCCGACCACCACCAGCACCACTACTGACCGCCTCCTTTCTGCTGCCGAGACCCTGCATCCATCACCTCCAGCCGCCCCCGAACTCGCTGCTGCCACCGCTTGTCACTGCGACTACTCCCTGAGCTCGTCACCTGCCTCCAACGACGTCGCCGCCGGCGCCAGTGCCACCAGAACCCCACAGCTACCAATTCCAGCGAGCCCCGTCGTCATCGCCGAGCTTCACCAAAGCCTAGCCAAGTTCAAACCTGGCCATTTACTGTCGTGCCGTGTGTTGCACCGCCACCGTCATCGTCGTGCCATGCCCGTCGTTGTCGTGGATCGAACGATCTCCTTCAGGCAAGTGAAATCCTTCCCTTGCTAAATCATGCTATTAATATGCGGGATAACCCAATTATAATTAACTATATACATGTGTGTGTTGTGTACGAGTAGTTGTAATCATTCGAATTATACTGGTTCCATCATCGTTGAAAACTAATACGAGATTAATTGGTTTTGAGTTTAGAATCGGAGGATATTTGTATAGATATATAGATCGAAATCTCGTGAAATGGTTCTGATGAGACGAGATACCGGTATAGTATGCAAGGTATTCGATTTGAAACTCTAGATTGAAACCTACCTGAAATTGATGGAATTTGTGAATAATGGATTCCTTTAATTTTAACTAATGTCGTGTAGAAATTTGGATTCAAGATAAGGTAGTTTCGCATAAGAAGTGATGTCCCCTAGAGGCAACGTAAAACTGGAACTTACTGAATTCATCGCCGTATTAAATTCATAGTGAATTGCCTATAAACCGTATCATGGTGTTCCAGGACTCGTGTCGAACCTAACTATATAACCTATAACCTTATGTAATTAGTTATTGAATATTGCAATTTCATGACACTGAGAAATGAGGAGGAACACAACTCAGGACTGCAGTCCGGCGCAACGTTCGTTCTAAATACATGACCTTGGGAACACCTGTACACCCCTTTCTTAAACTGACAATGCACGGAACACCATATGGTCGCGTATAGAATTAAGTTAGCTTTCTTACTCCACTAGTCCCATTGGATTCCTTAACTGTATGATATTTTTAACACATTTTATAATACCGACGTGTTCTGCTGAATTTAGCAGTGACAGGTTTTACACATCGAACATAACATGATCATAACTCTCAGTTGAGATAGTATATTACTGATCCGCCAATTGAAGTGGAAATATAACTGCAAAACCTAAACATTGTTCAACTATAGCGTCGCCTAATTACGATCTCAACTGGGATTAAAATGTGTTACGAAACGGACTTCTAATTCTGAAATCGGATTTCCAGCAGTGAACACTTAAATTGAAATGGCCATATCCAGCGAACCTGAAACCCGATTGACATGAAACCAATTTTGATGGATAGACAATCAAACCCAATGCTTATCCCTTTTACATTGTTTTGTTTAATTCTGCATGTATGGCTTATAGTAAATTATGTAAGTGGGAGGACACTGACTGATGGTATTCTATTCATATCGTAATTATTGTATTCTCATCATATCATGTAGATGTCATTGCATTGGTAACCTAGTGATCGTGTGCATTACCTAGTGTTAGGTATTAGCGTTTGATTGTGGCAAGTACGTTAGTGTTTAAGCATGAATGGATAAGAGAAAGTGATACGTACTTGTACACAATCAGGGGACCCTATTGATTTATTGCATTGTCGACGCCTATGGGACGTGTATAAGTGGGACTATAATTGGTATGGGACGATTATAGGATCACTTATATTAGTGTCATAGGTAAGGCACCAAATACTGTCCATTTGTCTTGGGTATCAGTCGAGACGTACTTGATGGAGATCCGGTCTCCAGTTCTTGAGTAGACTTGTCATGGACTGATTGGTATTTGAGTTTATGGTTGGCGTTTGATGTAGACCACGGGGTGTGTGGGGTAGTTTGAGTGTGAGTTCAACAGAATCTCAGGAGTCCCATTGCCGGCACATACAGCGATTCTGGAGATATATGGGGATATTACTGATTATTAGCGAGCGACTCGAGCCCGTGTTCCCTTGTCCTTGGGTCTTACCCTTGGGTGGGGGATACTCACGAGTGGTTGACTATCACACTTGGACTGACGATAGGTTTAGCGACCTGTACAGTGAGACTTAGAGACTGACAGGGTTAGTGACATTGACATGCATTGCTTATTGATTCGATATACCTGCTTTACTGTTTACCTATACTGGCACCTTCATGC
This sequence comes from Agapanthus africanus, assembly GCA_030015575.1. Lineage (NCBI taxonomy): Eukaryota > Viridiplantae > Streptophyta > Magnoliopsida > Asparagales > Amaryllidaceae > Agapanthus > Agapanthus africanus. The sequence goes on from CM057337.1 coordinate 999,938,329, forward strand.
TCATATCGTCACTTCATGCTTTACTGTTTCATATTGATCATTATTACACGGGTTATGCTTGCATTTCTATTTATTGCTATTGTGTCGCTCTGACGACCTGAGTATGCATGTTCAGAGTGAGAAGCGGATTTAGCTCGGACTAGGACCTGACGTACCTCGAGGATATTGCGGATATCTGGACTAGCGACTCAGAGCTATACTTCCTTGGTCTCTATCTGGTTAGTGTTTTGCATTTGTTTCGATTTAGTGACTGCATTTCTCATTACCTGTGCATTGATTACTGATTACCACGTAAAGCTAGAAGCCGAAGTGTGACTACGGCAGAATGTTTCCTCGACCGTAGGAGCATGGCTGGCCTTGTCAACCCCTCGTATTCCGTATTTTGGGAAGCGGGGCGTGACACCAAGGGGAAACAACGCCGTCTGGGTTATCGTCGACCGTCTTACGAAAGCTGCACACTTTATACCCTTCCGGGTAGGACAGTCGACAGAGTCGCTTGCGGAGAAATACATGCAAAAGATAGTGCGACTTCACGGAGTTCCAGTCAGCATAGTATCAGATTGAGACACCAGATTTGTTTCACACTTTTGGAAGAGCTTACAGGAGAGTATGGGTACACGTCTCAAGTTCAGCACGACTTACCATCCACAAACGGACGGACAGTCCGAGCGTACGATTTAGACGCTCGAGGACATGTTGAGGGCTTGCATGCTAGACTTCCAGGGCTCTTAGGAGGATCACCTTCATCTGGTTGAGTTTTCCTATAACAACAGTTTCCAGGCTAGTATCCAGATGGCTCCATTCGAAGCACTTTACGGACGGAAATATCGATCCCCTGTTTGTTGGGATGACATGGGTGAGCGAAGATTACTGGGCCCCGAACTTATTATTCAGATGGTAGACAAGGTCCAGATGATCAGACAGTGTATTAAAACGGCTCAGGACCGACAGAAGAGTTGGGCGGATGCCAGCAGGAGGGCGCTAGAATTTGAGGTCGGAGATCATGTGTTCCTGAAGATTTCTCCTACCCGCGGTGTTATCAGGTTTGGAGGCCACGGGAAACCCAGTCCCCGATTCATCGGGCCTTTCGATGTATTGGAATGAGTTGGAGAAGTGGCTTACCGTCTCGCCTTACCCCCATCGTTAGCTGGCGTACACAACACATTTCATGTGTCACAGTTGTGGCGCTACGTTCGAGACGACAGTCATGTTCTCGATCATTCCGAGTTGACCTTGGGTGCCGATTTATCTTATGTGGAGCAGCCGACTACTATACTCGACCGTAGAGAGAAAGTGTTGAAGAATAAAGTCATTCCGTTAGTCTGAGTATCTTGGGAAGGTCATTCTCCTGGGGAATCTACCTGGGAACGTGAGGAGGATATCCATTCGTGGTTCCCACGTCTCTTCGAGTAGCCGTTGTATCGCCGTTTTCTTTTTCGTTTTTAATTTTGAGAACGAAATTTTTTGTATAGAGCTTCCGTGTATTGATTTCCCGTATTTTCAGATTTTGTAAGATTTTTTTACACCCTTTTATATTATTATTATTAAATTACTACCCAAACCTATCTACCCGACCCGACCCGCTCACCACCCCCACTTCTTTTTCCCCGCGCGCTCACTCTTTTCCCACCACTCTCCCTCAACGGCTCTTCGCGCACGCTGCGAAGATCACGCACATGTCCACCCGCCCCCACGCCCCGCTCACGTTACCTCCTCGACCTCGTCTCCCTTTCCCACTCTCGTCACGTTTCCCCCTTCCCCTACGAATCGCACCCACGCCCGCGCTCAACGTCGGGTCACCTCACCCTCGACCTCGTCTCTCTCTCCCCCTACAAAATTCCACCTCCTCTGCAACCGTGACCACCCAGTTCCCATGCCGAACACCACCTCAGCCACAACCGGCCGCCTTGCCTCCAACCACCCGCTGCCCTCCTTTCTAACCCTACCTCCTCTGAGCTCCTCACTGACCAACGTGCCCCTGTAGCCACCGGCAACCCTAACCTCCAAGCTTAGCCGACGACCACCGTGAAACTTCTCCACTGACCCCTGACCCCCGACTCCATCAACACCGACCGCAGCCACCTCGCCCAGCAACCTGCAGCCCTCGACTTCCTCCTCCTGCTACACCTCCGCAACTCTCACGACCTCAACGCCGAGCACCTAGCCCCGACCCCAGCCCCGCCTTCAACCCAACGTCTACCCCGAGCTTCCCTTGCTCCAGAGCCCAATCCCCCAATGCCGATCCGCTGCAACTCCGACCACGACCCAGCGCCGCCGAAGAACTCTGGCCTACCAAGCCCCGTCGCCGCCATCATCGTCTACGTGACCATCGGTCGTCGTAGGCAAGTGAATTTCGCTTGCTTTTACATTCTATATAGATATAATAGTTAAGTGGTTCTATTAGGATTATATGCTTGAATCAAATACCGTAATCGAATCATTTGCCACTACGAGCACGCGTCGTTGCTTTTAGTGAAATTAATCCATCTAGTGGCTTTTACCCCGTGTTTGAAAACGCTCATAATTCATATGGTTCAAATCTCATGCCCGTCAAGTAAGAAATCGACTTTTCATTGATAACCGTTTACTTAAGCTAGTTTTAGAACATATCCTAGACTAAAACCTATTTTAAATTAGAGGAACTTGGGTTTAATGAACCCATGTAAGGATAATGAATATCCTGTATAAATATGGTTGCAAGATAGCGTCGTTGCACACATAAAATGGTACCCCGATTTCCGTCGTAAAATCTGGAATTTTCATACATGCTAACCCGTAAAATTTATAATAAATTATGTATAGATCGGATTGTAGTGTTTCAGGACTCATATCGAAGCTGATGGAATAACCTACAGTAATATATTTTTGTCCACTAGATTCTAATAAGTCATGATAAAGGAAATCTGGGAGAATTGCGGCTCTGGACTGCAGTCCAAAGCAGCACTGGCTGTCGATACTCGAATTGAAATGATTCCATGTTTCTGTGTGAAAACATTATTATGCAGAACTCTATACCGAAGTGAAGATAAATCTGTTAGTTAAATTTTGAAAGTGATTTCATTCATTTTTATCATCGTTTACTATTTTAATCACATTTTAAACCATCAGTACCTACGGCAGTCCCAAGCAGGGACAGAATGTATACCCCAATATTATATAATGCATAACTTCCAGTACACTATGGATATTATCGATCCGTCTGGTGAATTGGAAAACTAACTGATAAACCTAAATATTATCCAACTGTAGCATCGCCTAATTATGATCCCAACAGAGTGAAAACTGTGTTACGAAATTGACTTTCAGTTCAGGAACTGAATTTTCAGCAGAGAACACTTAAAATGAAACGACTGTAATTTGCGAACCCGAAACCCGATTGACTTGAAACCAATTTCTCTGAACCGCCGACTGAGTTTTCTTGATACCTATTTTGTATCATTTTACTTAATTATGAACGTATAATTTGATGCGATTTTTATAAATTCATGAGATGCATAATGACTTGTATTGCATATAAATTGTTAGCGGTATGATTCATACTTTTACCCGACTGCAATACCTCTAGTGATAGTGAGCGTCCTTATTAATTTTCAGTGTATAATACATTTTCGAACGTGAATAGTATCGGTTTGGTTGTGTCAGGTACGGCAGTTAAAAGTGAGTGATTCGTGATAGTGAATAGTGAATAAAACAGTGTTATTGATGCGAACTTGTACACAACCAGCCCATACTCATAGATAATGAAACATAGGGAAAAAGGGAAAATCGAAGTGGAAAGGAACTTGTATTTAGCGAGGTCGGTGATTTAGAGGATGATCATTCGAATATCGACTCTTATATATTAGGTTTGGACCTAGCGGTCCGGCTGACAGGGTTATGTCCCGGACAACAGTGGGTCGTAGTCTCGGGTACGTACGAGACCCTCGTTAAACATGATCACTCCTTTCCACAACTCGATTTCAAAAGTGACTTAGAGACCGATAGGGACACAGATCATACATTGCATCGTTTCATGGCATACTAATCACCCGCATTTATTGTCTCCATCATTTTTACTTTATTTTCCTTGCCTCATTGTTATTAGTATAATATATTGCTATGGTGTCGCCCTGACGACCTGAGTGTGCATGCTCAGATCTTGGAGAAGACCCAGTTCAGGAGTCAGACCTATCATTCGAGCTCGCAGAGATCTAGACGGTCGTGCCTCTAGTACTTTTACTGCTTTCCATAAATCAACCTTGTATTCGCACTTGGTTAGTAGTTTCTTTTCTTTCGTTCTATTATAAACTGTGAACAATGAAAGTTGGTGTAATAAACTAGTGATGTGCTTCCTTTACTTCTGTGTCATGATTACTGATTACCATGTAATGGTAGAAGCTGAAGTGTGACTACAGCAGGATTATTCCGTGACCGTAGGAGCATGGCTGGCTTAGTCGCCTCCCGTATTTTGTATTTTGGGAAGCAGGGCGTGACTGCATCCTTACTTCCAAAATTTTCTTCGCTTCGTTTTGGGTTGGAAGAAACTATGGAATACGAGAAACAAGAAAAAATATTAATTGTTTATTACCTCTCTTTAATACAACTAAATTGTAATAATTTATTATTATTAAAAAATGGTTTTCTTTTTGTTTTTCATAATAAAAAAACACAAGAATTTACTTTATTGTTTACTTCTTCAAAAAAAATTTACAAACAAATATTGAAAGTAAGTTTTAGGTTTACTTTAATGACAATTTTTTGGAAGTAAGTTTTAGGTAACAATTTTTTAAAAGTAAGTTTTAGGTTTATAAATTTTAAAAAGTTATTTCATAACTATATTTCATATACTTCGGTTCATACAATCGGGCACTAATAGATTTCCATCAGTTATTCGTTTTTTTTTTTGAAATAGGGTATTTTATATTTAAAATTATTAAATTAGGGTATTTTATATTAAAATTAGCATAATAGAGCGGTTTGCTGGACCCCACCCCCTCCCCAGTATAGAGCCGGTTCTTAGAACCCGCCCCCTATATTTTATAGGAGAGGGCGGGTTCTAAGAACCCTCCCTCTCCATTTTTGTAAGGAAGGCGGGTTCCCAGAACCCGCCCTCTCCTATACGAAGGAGAGGGCGGGTTCTGGGAACTCGCCATATTTTAAAAAAAAATTAAATAAAATTGTTTTATTTAAAGCAAAATTCGAAAAAATTAAATAAAGAAAAATTCGAAAAAATTATAAAATTGTTTTATATGAATGTGGTGTACAAAATGAATCCGTCAAATTTACAATACAAAAAAATCCTATCTGTTTGTAAAATGTAAATTCTATCTCGACGGTCAAATTTATAATATCAAAATGAATCCGTCAAATTTACAATACCAAAAAATCCTATCTGTTTATAAAATGTAAATAACTATCGTTTTCCTTTTCCCATTTCTTTATGAAATCCGAGGAGGCTTGACATAAGCCTATGCCTCTTAGGATGACTGGAGGACCCACCCGTTTCTTGGGTAGATAGCGGCGGCGGCGTCGTCTGCTCTTCTGCTTCGGCTTCAGCTTCGTCTTCAGCAGCGTCTTGGACAGGCTGTTGTTCTGCAAATCCTGAATGTGGGACAGGTGTCGGATATCTGCTACCTCCCAACAACTGTACCTAGGACGAAAAATCCGTCTCCCAACTGGGCAGTTGTAGCGAAGAACCTGTCCCGGTTTCATGCGGCTGCTGTTGCACAAAACCTGGGCCCCATGGCTGCGCAAATCCTGACCCCCAAGGTTGCTGTTGTTGCGCAAAACCTGACCCCCAAGACGGATGTTCTGCAAAACCTGACCCTCAAGACTGGTGTTGTTGCGCAAAACCGGTCCCCCAAAACTGTTGTTCCTCCATTTTGTTGCGCTTGTCCGGTATGCCGGGGTTGCTGCTAATGGTATGGTGATCCAAACCACTGATCCTGCTGCACTGGATCTCCGTGATGCTGCGGCTCTGGTGCCGGCTCATGCTGCAGCTCCGGTGCCGGTTCATACTGCTGCTCCGATGCCGGCTCATACTGCTGCTCTGGTGCCGGCGAGAAATGTGGAAGAATATTATATGAACAGAATACACCACCAATTAATTGGTCTACACTTGAAAATAGAGCCTGAGTTTCCGGACCAGCATCAGTCGGGTATGGATCCTGTACCATTGATTGTATAAGATGCAACCCATGAGCCCGTCGTTACATTAGAAATAAGAAATAAGTATTGACTCATACCGCCGAATGTTAAAAAGTAATATAATATAATGAATTCAACTTACCAAATCTCGTTCCACGTGGCCTCTAAGCTCGTACCGCGCGATGTTTGGGAAGTCGTTAGGGGGAGCAGAAAGATATCTTATGGTGACACGCTTATACCACTGTAGATATGCTTCGGTAGCGTCGGTGGCTGTTTGGTCACCTATTTGTTGTAAGGAAATATTACGCTGCCTATCCTCCCATCTCAGCAAATATTGATGATGATGCTCCCTCTAATCACGCTCCGCCTTTCCTCCTTGCATGTCTCCCTCTATTGTCATAGGCGAAGGTGGCGGGACAGGAATATGTTGCGATCTATTAAACTGTCGCAACACCCAGTCCGGTAGGTGCATGACAACGATATTAATGCAGAGGAGTGGGCATCGAGCCCGCAAAACCGCCTCTCCTTCGATACAGATGCCGGGTAATCTTTGCAGGCGATCTGCTGTATAAGGCGTCCACGTGAACTGCGCAAATAACATAGTACAAAAATTGTGATGAAGGTATTTCAAAATTTTAAAACAAACTTAATTACCTAAGTTATGGTTATCTGAGTCGCCTCCATGCGATCCAACTCATCTCTATAGTACCTAAGTACTCGACGAGGAGCCTTATACGCTTTCTTTGCCATTCCACCAAGAGCCGAGCGGCTTTCCAGGGGTATCCAAGGCAGTTATTTTAACTCGATCCGGTCTTCCCATACACATATGCTCCCATGACCAAATCTATAAATAAAGTGTCAGATGATAAGAGAAAGAACCAATATTACAATTTTGCAAATTTCTAGCTGTGAAAAACAAGGAATTTACCTGAAGTAATGTAATGCAGCCATAAATTTTATTCTTCGTTGGAGTACATGCCTTATCGAGTTCCTTGTAAAGAAAGGCCAGGGCCCCTGCTCCCCAAGCATATTGGCCACACACATAAAAGTCCGTAAGGAAGCCATGGTATAACGGATGGACATGCGTTGCCGATTGGTCCGGCATCAACCAAGAACCGATCATGTACAGAATGTAGGCACGTACATGTCTATCCAAGACTTCATCGGTGGCTTCATCAGTGATATTAGTAAATGTATTTTTCAGCCAGTTTAAACTGATCTTATACCCCTTACTATAGCCTCCTGGTGCCTGATATTAGCATTTTTTGTGAAATATTAAAGCTAGAAATAATGTACAAAATGTCCATGCAATAGGTACACTAAAGAGGGAAAACAAAATGATTTTTTTTACATGTCCAAGAGCAGACTCGGCATATGTATCCCAGTATGGGTGGTCGGTATCTGGACCAACAATTTTCCTCCGACCAATCCAAGCCCATTGACCCGTAAACCGAGTAAGAGGCCAATATCCTAGAGTATGATAGTGGCCTCACCCCATCTTAGATGAAAAGTGTGGGTCTCTTTTCTCCAGCACTCAACTAGAGAGGTAACGAGGGCGTGGTCGATTTAGATATGACGAAGTAACGAAGCTTCATAAAATCCGGCCCTTCGAATCCGCTCAATTATTCGCTGGTCGGTAACTATGGGTGACGACAGTGACATTATCTCCATCCAACAAAATTAAATCATGTTATTTTCAACTATTAGAATTAAAAGAAAGGGGTAATTAAAAAAATTTAATAAGTTTTGAATCTTTCCTCTCCGTGTAATATATTAAAAGATCTGTGTTCGTTTTGATCAACGAGCAGAGATTTGTCGAATGGTTGATTCTCCATTGAGACAATTTTGATATTTTAGATATGAGAAGGGACTTTAGACAGAGTTAATTTAACCAAAACCACACTGAAGAGGGCATGGTTTTATAGGGAAAAGAGGGCGGGTTCTAGGAACCCGCCATCTTCAATACTTAGTGTTGTCACAACAATTTTTTATTGTTTAGATTGTATGAATTCCCGAGATTGTCAAGTCAAATCAGTTTTGTAATATTTTGAATTTTTATCAGAGGAAGAGGGCGGGTTCTTAGAGCCCGCCCTCTTCAGTAATTAAATGAAGGCGTGTTCCAGGAACCCGCCCTCATATTTATTGGCACAGTGTGAAGTCAAATCAGTTAAATCAGTTGTATTATAGTGTCAAGTGTTTTATATTGTTATCAGAACGAAGTGGGCGGGTTCTAAGAACCCGCCCTCTTCAATAATTAAATGAGGGCGTGTTCCAGGAACCCGCCCTCATATTTGTTGGATTCCCGGAAAGTCAAATCAGTTAAATCAGTTGTATTATAGTGTCAATTGTTTTAGTGTGAAGTCAAATCAGTTAAATCAAATTATCAGAACGAAGAGGGTGGGTTCTAATCTTAGAACCCGCCCTCTTCAATAATTAAATGAGGGCGTGTTCCAGAAACCCGCCCACATATTTGTTGGATTCCCGGTATTATAGTGTGAAGTCAAATCAGTTGTATTATAGTGTAAAATCAAATCAGTTTTTTAATGTTTTATATTTTTATTAGAACGAAGAGGGCGAGTTCTTAGAACCCGCTATTCCCCTCCGAATCACGGCGCACAAGACTGCGAAGTCCTGGCGCAGAGATTCAGGGCAGATGCTATTTGGTTTTATCCGTCCACCTCTCCGAAAATGCCAAGTTGATTTATGGCACCGTGTATCGGAGGTTTAGACGGATGCGGCCGATGTACCAGACTTCGTCAGATTCCCCCTCGCTTGAGGGGTTTTTGATTGTGGGGATGCTCTTCCCTGCAGGCGCAAGCCGCGGCAGTTAATTACGTTACCGCATCGCGGTAACAACTTTCTCCTTCTCCAGAATTTCACTTCATGTCGTGGGCGTTTGTTTTGTTTGTGGTTGCCCGTGGATTGTATACGGAGACTAATTTATGTCGTCACCCGTAGGACGTGGATTAGTCCAAATCCGTATTTTCTTAGATTTGGGTTTAGGGTTTTGGTTTAAGGATACGTTAGCCATTTTTGAGGCTAAGATCAACTTAAACATTTGTTAAGGATACGTTAGTCTGATTTGAGACTAAGATCAGCTTAACAGGATCGTTTAGATCCGACAAAAGAGCATTTGGGGGCTCTATTGTTCCAGTTTAGGGACGTAGTGGTCCATTGCAAGTTTAGGGACATGGTGGTCCATGGAATGTATGGCCGTCGGGACCCGTCACCTCTTTGACGACGTTGAAGGATTACAACGACAGATATCAGAGGAGTTCAGAGATGTACCCTTGAACCAAAGTTGGTTGGGAGATTTATAGTCCAATTTGGGACTAAAGTCTATTTGAAGGATACGTTAGCCATATTTGAGGCTAAGATCGACTCAAATGTTTATTAAGGATACGTTAGTCTCATTTGAGACCAAGATCAGCTTAACAGGATCGTTTAGATCCGACAAAAGAGCATTTGGGCTCTATTGTTCTAGTTTAGGGACATAGTGGTCCATTGCCAGTTTAAGGACATGGTGGTCCAACATTCCCATTTTGGGGACGAATATTGGTTTAAGGACATCACGATCCACTGTTAGTTTAAGGACATCTCGGTCCATCTCCAGTTTAGGGACATAGTGGTCCATTGCCAGTTTAGGGACATGGTGGTCCATCATTTATGGCCGTCGGGACCCGTCACCTCTCTGACGTCGTTGAAGGATTACAACGACAGGTGTCAGAGGAGTTCGGAGATGTACCCTTGAACCAGATGTAAATTGATTTAAGAGAGCAGCCGTGCTCATTCAATTTAATTTGAGGACTTACGGCCATGCTTGGGCTAAGTCCAGTTGAAGATGTTCAACGTTTTTATTTGTGATTGGCCTGTTAGACCTTGGCTTGGGCTTTGCCCTTTGTTTAATAATGCAGTGCATTTTGTCTGGCCTATTAGGCCCCCTTTTAATTGGGCTCTGCCTTTTTAAATGATGCACAGCATCTATTTTGAGCCTGACAGACCTTTGTTTGGGCTTTATCCCTTTTAATAGTACATAGCACTTTGTTTGGTCTGATAGACATTTCTTTATTGGGCTCTGCCCTTGATAATACATTGCATTAATTAGTCTGACAGAGTGCCACATGGCTTGTCAGGCGCTTTGTGCTGATTGAGGAGCGCAGGGCGCAAGTCCATGTGGAGGCGACATGTGTCACGCTCTGGTGAGCACAAGCACAGTGCGCTGCGCCAGTGCACTGCGCTGTTGTGCTTCTGACACGTGGCGCGCTCTGGTGGGTTGCGCCAAATCATAAGAGCAATACTCTATTTTAAAAGCGCATAGCGTAAGTTGTTCTGGAGCTGACACGTGGCGCTCTCTGGTGACTTGCGCCAGCCCAAGAGGGCAACAGTGCAGATTTACAAGTGCAAGGCACTGTTTTAATATATTGATCCAATTTTGGATTCAAGAAAAGAATCTTTTAAGATTCCAGAACCAGTGGTTCATCAAAAGGCAATGTCTTTGTGTAGATCAAATGATCTTCTTATTTTTATTCTTATTATTTGATTTTTTCTTTTTATTTTAAGATCTTGATCTTGTTCTTAGATCATTGATCTTCTCAGAAGAAGTTTTTATTTTACTAAAGGTTTTTTACCTTTTCTTTCTTTGAGCTCTTCTCAAAATTCTTTAGAGGAATTCTCTATTTTTCTCTCTGTGTTGTGTTTTGAAATTGGGGTCTAGGGGCCTTTATATAGTGCCCATTAATTTGTTAAATTTGTTAAAGAGATCTTTCTCTGAGTGATTTAGGGATTTTTCCCTACCGTTGGATCTTTGATCTAAGGGCTTCTGTTTTACAGAAGACAATTTTCTTGTTTTAACAAGAACAGAAAGATCTTACTGGAATTTAATTCTGTTTGGCGCAAATGAATCTGCGCTTGACACGTGTCGCGCAGCGCAACTGCGCTAGCGCAAAACGTGTCGCGCAGCGCGGAGCGCAGCGCAACTGCGCTGACACGTGTCGCGCAGCGCGGAGCGCAGCGCAACTGCGCTGACACGTGTAGCGCAGCGCAGAGCGCAAGTCAGCTGAAGCGTTGCTTCATTTATTTTAATTTTAATTTTAATTTTCACTTTAATTTTCAAAACAGAGCTTTGGTTTGATTGGGGAAATAGAAGCGTTGCTTCGTTTCCCGCCTTGGAATTTGAACAGAGCTTTGCTCTGATTGGGGTAAACAAATGCCCCCCCCCCACCGTTGCGTTTACGTGGCCCCAAACGTGAGCGCAGCGGTGGCAGAATTCCAACCGTTGCGGCATCTTTTGGAAGTTGAAAGGGTTCTCAATGCCTATAAATAGGACCTTTGGTCCTCAACAGATGATTATCATCTCCAAAAATTTTACTTTCAGAATCTTACATCCCTACTCTTTTGTTTAAGCACTTTTATAAGTTCAAACTTTAGAGAATTTTAGGTAAAAAATTAATTTGGATTAAATTAAATCAATTTTAAGAGCCTTGCTCTCAATAGATTCCTGATCTAAAGAAGACCCATTTAGGGTTTCACTTAGCAGAGCTTTGCTCTAAAGGGGTCTAAAGAGGATTAAGGAGAACCCTATTAGGGTTCCGTTAATATAGCTCTGCTCTCTAAAAGATTTTCCTTGTATTTTCTCATCTCATTAATGGAGCTTTGCTCCTTCCAAATCATATAAAGGAACTTTCAAGATGCTATTTCATGGATCTTGGGGGGTTTTAAGATGGAATTTTATTTTTGATGAATTATATCATCTTTTTAGAGCAGAGCTTTTCATGTTCTTGGGGGATTTTTCTCAAATTCTCCTCATAACTGATTTTGACAGGTGTCACTCCTCTCTGCAGAGCATTGCTCTCGAGGAGTTTTAACTCCCTGTCTCTTTTTTTATTGCTAATTTTCCAATGATATTTCCTTCAGGCATTATGGCGGTGAATCTATACAGTCTGCACGAATTCATCACCTACGAGGATATCCGCGTACAGGGCCGTCAACAGAACCAGGAGTTTACAGATGCCCAGTGTGCGGAGGTTATGGGTCGTCTGAACGCACGTGTTGGTTGGCTGCTTCCTCGCCGTTCTGCTCTCTTGAAGGTCGTGCTGGGAGCCATTTGGAGAGCACTCCCGGGGTTTCATGAGGCCATGCCGCTTAACACGCTGGATGATGCCGAAGACAAGGTGCATTCAGTATACCTATCAGGGTTAATCTCAAAGAAACGGCGGGATAGCCTCATCGACATTCTGCATCAAGTTTTTCAGCAGACGATGATAATCGCTGCTTATCGAAGGATAGGGGGCCTTGCCGAAGATCTTGACACACGTGAGCGCAAGAGGCTGCGCATGAGAATAATCAGGAAGGCCAGCAGAACTCTAGATGGCCTTACTTTCGAATTCCTTAATCCGTGTCCTGGATCTGAGGTCATACCGTTGTAATCATTTGATGATATTCTTTGTTTACTGCTTTCATGATTGTAAGAAATTTTGGCAATATGAATGGAAATTTTTTTATTTCAGCTTGTCTTATTTCTCGTTCTGAGTCTCTTGCACATGCATGAATGAGTGTGTCTCGAACGCTTGATCAAATGCACATTGGATGTTCTTTCTTCTTTCTTTGATTATCAGCATGTTGTTTTTAGTAAACATGGTCGGTAGATGACAGAGCGAGCATCTTGTCTTGGCTTCTTCAAGAGGTAGCGATGGCTTAGACCGCAGGTTCAGATCTGCTGTCTAAGACTTTTCAACTTTATGAGCCGTGGGGGTCTCATAAAGGCTTTTCTCCCTGCGGATCGAGAGGATCTCGTAGGTGAATTTTCTCCTTAGGAATCATGAGGATTCCTAAGTGTGTTTTCTCTTATAAGTCGTAAGGATCCTATAAGAGAATTTTCCCTCTTACGAGTCGGGAAGACCCGTAAGCGGTTGTTTCCCTCCTTGTCGAGATTCGACTTTGGAGAGTGAGACCTTTGGATAGTATGTAAGAGACCGTTTTGGGCCAACCTGTAGGGTCCCAGTGCTTAGGTAAACAGGTTTTTAATCCTTACTGCCTAAGGCTTTATCTTACGAGTCTAGCCGCATCGAGAAGTTCTCGCAAAGACATCAATTTCCTCACGAGTCGAGACGAATCGAGCATTTCTCGCAAGAATATCCTAACGTCATAGTTAACCTCTGCTCTTTACGACAGAAGTCCGTTAGGGTCTGTGGTACTTAGGGTTTTGGCCGTCGTACCGTCGACATCTGATTCGTAACTCAGAAAGCCATCAAAGGCCAGACCCTAGCAGATCATCTTGCATCAGCTGATATATTCCTCGATAGGCAATCGTGCTGTTCGAGTAGCCCTGCGACTGCCGTGTCTCTGATCCCTTCGGGGGCTGGACAAGACGTCTTCAAGCAATCTTCCTTGGCAGTTTGACCATTGGAAGAGCAAGCGTTAGGAATTTTGCCATGCCGCTTTTTACTTGAGGTTAGGCTTATTTTGGAGAGCCCCGATGAGTCATAACCACTCCGCGCTGGTGTGGGATGATCTCCGATAGTCCTTCAGGCTTTATATGACTTGCCGTCAAGACCCTGAAGCTAGGAATTTGGCCTTTGCTTCGTTTGCTGGCATTGCGTCCTCTATATCGAGACGAATGTCGCGGTTGTCTCTAGGTTGTTGGTGAACCGTAGAGGTTTTGGAACTAGGGACTTTGTCGTGGCTCCGCTGTTTGATGATGTTGCGTCTGCTGTGTCGAGACGAACGTCGAGGTGGTGACCATTCCGCACTGGTGTGAGATGATCTCCAGTTGTCTTTCAGGCTTTATATGACTTGCCGTTAAGACCTTGAAGCTAGGAATTTGGCCTTCGCTTCGTTTGCTGGCATTGCGTCCTCTATATCGAGATGAATGTCGCGGTTGTCTCTAGGTTGTTGGTGAACCGTCGAGGTTTTGGAACTAGGGACTTTGTCGTGGCTCCACTGTTTGATGATGTTGCGTCTGCTGTGTCGAGACGAACGTCGAGGTGGTGACCATTCCGCATTGGTGTGAGATGATCTCCGGTTGTCTTTCAGGCTTTATATGACTTGCCGTTAAGACATTGAAGCTAGGAATTTAGCCTTCGCTTCGTTTGCTGGCATTGCGTCCTCTATATCGAGATGAATGTCGCGGTTGTCTCTAGGTTGTTGGTGAACCGTAGTGGTTTTGGGACTAGGGACTTTGCCGTGGCCCCGCTGTTTGATGGTGTAACATCTGTGTCCTGCTGGAATGAGGAGGCACACCGTTGTTGGTCTCCAGGCTGTAGATGTGGCCATTGAGACTTGGAACTAGGGACTTTGCCATGGCTCCGTTTCGTTGCGATTCTGAGGTCGGTTGTTGACGTCACGTCTGCATCTGGTTGGAGTAAGGAGAAACGCCGTTGGTGATCTCTAAGTTGTCGATATTGACGTCGAGACCCTGAAGCTAGGGATCTTCCTTTGCTTCGTTTGTTGACATTATGTCTGCAACATGGCGACAAATGTCGAGGTTGTCTCTAGGTTGTCTATGAACCATCGAGATTTGGCTTCGCTTTCTGGTGGAGCCTGTTGGGAAGGTATGGTTCCCACTTTGTTTGTGCCCCTGGATTGTATACAGGGATCGATATGATCTCACTTGTAGGGCAAAAGTTTCATTCATTTCTTTTTTTATATTATTATTTTATTTCCGCGATGCTCTATCATTTCAGCTTTTATATCGTGAAGGTCGCGATTGCCCAATCATTTCGGCTATTTTTCGCGGTGCGCAATCATTTCGGTTATTTTTCGCGGTGCCCAATCATTTCGGCTATTTATTTCATTTTCACTTGCTGCTTTTTATTGCGAGTTGCCCAATCATTTCGGCTATTTTTCATGCATATATTTTTACTTATTGCTTTTTATTGCAAGTTTCCCCATCATTTCGGCTATCGTATGCATGTATTGCTCGCTGATTTTCTTTTATCGCGAGCGTGGAATTTGGAATCTGACGTCAATCTCAGCATCAACATCGCTACAACTGGAATATTTCCAGGAGCGAATCATTATTTGCCATGAAAGGACTTAGAATTTGATACCGGTTTAGGCATCAGCATCGCTATAACTGGGATATTGCCAGGAGCGAATCATCACTTGCCTCTGCCGATGTTTGAACAAAGGTGGCTTAGTAAACAGGGTTAGGATTCCGTCGACTAAGGCTCTTGACTTTATGAGCCGTAAGGATCTCATAAAGGTATTTCTCCCTGCGAGTCGTGAGGATCTCATAGGTGTGTTTTCTCCTTAGGAATCGTGAGGATTCCTAAGTGCATGTTCTCCTATAAATCTTAAGGATCTTACAGGAGTGTTTTCTCCTTATAAGTCGAGAAGACTTATAAGGGTTGTTCACCATATGGACATATCCCTAGTCACGGGTGGGACTTTGTTAGGGAAATGTTTATTCGCGCCCGTGGATTGTATACAAGGGTTAGTATTGAGCCGCTAGTAGAGTAGTAGTGGATGTTGTGGGGGTTGCTTAAGAACAGGTTAAGGTTTCTGTAACTTAAGACTTTCAAATCTTATGAGCCGTGAGGGTCCTATAAGAGAATTCTCCTTACGAGTCGTGAGGATCTCGCAAGAGTAATTCTCCTTAGGAATCGTGAGGATCCCTAAGTGTGTTGCTCCCTTGTGAGTCGTAAGGATCTCACGCGGGTGGTTTCTCCTTACAAGGTCGAGAGGACCCTGTAAGTGTCCTTTAACGAGGTTGCGCCCTTTCGGGTTTTCACAAACACTCGTCGGTAGCCCTGTTGTTTTTACTCACGGAACCCTTTCGGGTTTTCATCCATGCCCATTTTGCTTATGGACATACCGTTTTTTTATTCGGTTTATTATTATTTTTTTTACGAGGTCGCACCCTTTCGGGTTTTCACGAACACTCGCCGGTAGCCCTGCTGTTTTTACTCACGGAGTCCTTTTGTCACAACCCGAACGAGCACGTGACTGGCCCTTGAACCATATGAAGCCTATAGGACTCCATCTGATCCAAGTAAGCCAAAAGCCCAGAAATCTAAAACCATTTTGAAGAATAAGTAAAGAAAACTGGTTTAAAGAAGTGAAGAAATACAGGTTTGAAATCAAGGTTTTTAAATAACTAAGCCGAAGGTACGTTTTGAAAACAATAAAGTCTTTTCTAAAAATTTCGGCAGAGTTTCTTTTGTAAAAATTGCCCCGAATGGGGTAAAACAAGAATACCAATATATATGCAATGATAAAGGCATCCCCAAGCGGGAGCTAGCTCTTCATCAATCGACGGTCACAACCACACAAGATATGATAATAATATACAACGCCAAGTGGCGAGGATCAAATCCAAAGAAAACTCAAAGGCAATAAGAAAACAGCAATACTACTAAGCGCGACTCTAAGGTCGAATAATACATCACTGTCTCTAAGTCTGAAAGAATATACAAGTTTTGGTTGATGGACAATTTCTAGATACAAAGAAATAAAATAAATACAATGGTGATTCTTGATGCGAAAGAATCCACCTACCAAAAGCAAATCACCCGCAAAAAGGCAGTGCGCCAGAAATGCCGCAATGAAACCTATACGGCAGAACCTGCAAGAACTGTGGCACAACGGGGGTGAGTTGCCAACTCGTGAATAGAAACATCTACAAGCAGAAACCGACTGCAAGACATAAACCTAAGTCAACGATCAGTAATACAATCCACAAGAGTACATCTGAGTGTGATAAAGTGGCAAGGTGACATCTAATCATGTATGTAGTGCCAGGTACTCAGGTAATAACATGTCATCAGTGTAAGGTATGTCTGCATGAAGTAAATATGATAAAGTATCAATGATATCAATACACATATATTAGCGTCCCATACCACTAATATTGGTGTAAGGGTATATATAACAGCGCCCTCATACCCTGTTATATATACAAATAAAGTATGATCAATGTAAAAACCAGTCTGTATGTATGTGGAACCCGTCCACTCGTCACCCACTGACGATAAGCATCATGTATGCAATATGAGGATATAAACAAAATCATGGAAAACATTATGAAACCCGTGCCTAGCATCGACACGAAAATCCTCATCCATATGGGGCTCCGTCAATCCGGGTCAGCCCTCTCTCAAAGTATATACCGGGAATCCGTCAGTCCGGGTCATCCCTTTCTCAATCCATCGGGCTTCCGTCAGTCCGGGTCAGCCCTCTATCAAATCCATCGGGCTTCCGTCAGTCCGGGTCAGCCCTCTATCAATCTATCGGGCTTCCGTCAGTCCGGGTCAGCCCTCTCTCAGAGTATATATATATCGGGAATCCGTCAGTCCGGGTCATCCCTCTCTCAGTACATCGGGCATCCGTCATTCCGGGTCAGCCCTATATCAATCCATCGGGCTTCCGTCAGTCCGGGTCAGCCCTCTCTCAGTACATCCTCTAGCACCGAGAAAACACGGGGCGACGCCCCAAATATCATATCAAGGGAACCGAGTTTTTAAATGATTACTTATTGAAAAGGACACGGTTCCCAAATCCAGAAATCTCATGAAAATCCAATCTCAAGAAGTACATCCAATGCGATGTGCTATGCAATCAATCCATGATGTATGCGACATGTAAAGAAAAGTAATCATATCGGAAATCATGCAACATGGAATAGTAATGTGTATATGTCGAAGGAAGAATCATCTCATGAATGCAATAGTACTACAGTGCAGTGGCATGGCAATTATCGATGATGAAGTGTGTGAGCCGGCAAATAGTGTACGTGAAACATACGCATCATCGATAATGGTGCTGGTGTCCTAACAGCATAATAATAATATAGCAATGCGAATAGCATGAGACTGCAGAAATCTAGTAGTCAACACCACAGTGAAGTATCTACTATGCAACTACATCTAAGTATCAGGTCGATCAGGAGGGGTAGGTGTGGAAACCATCTAAATCTGAGTCAATGTATATGTATAGGTATATAGTCGGTGATCTCGCCTCAATGTCATATCGTAAGATATCCTCGAGTTATGAGTGCGGATCTATCATCAATATCGGCACGTACGGTAAATCATCGTACGGCATCCCCATAGCTGGGTAGGGGGGTCAACATCTCACTGTCTCATCACATAACAGATATCACCATCATCAGATCATATAGTCTAGAGTACTACTCTATGTCTAGTACAACGGTAACATCAGTAAGTATGCATGCGGGGGTAAACACATATCCCAAGCCCGCAAGAATCACAAGTCATATCCCACATATGAATCGTATCAAATCACCGATCCCAGGGCACCAAGCCCACATCATCGACTCATCTCCAAGTCATCACATATCGTCAATCATAGTGCAAGTACAAGTGATAAGCAAAGGTGTGTGTATAGGTGTAATTCTATCCTAGGGTTCGCGACTATGAACTACTCTAGTCACTTCTAACTCTATACTATCCATAATACACCCACTATCACAATAAACTACATAGTAATCTATCTACGGACTGCGGGGGTGCTATACGCCATCCACCCGACTTCCCCCTGTAGATATAATCTACTCACCTTGCATCACCAATTGCGGACGTCACCATGCATTTGCTTGTCGTCCCGAAGTCTTCGTGGGTACCTACACAATAAAGTATCGTATATGCGCATTAAAACCAAATCCAAGCTAAAACGGCGCATGAAATCCAAAACGATACGATAAGGGGCCTATAGGTGAGAACCTATGGCACGCCTTCAAAACCATCAATAAATCCTCTATATCGTCGTATAAACGACAAATAGTCGAGGCAAAACACATTCCACCATTTCAGAATCAAAAATACGGAATACGGAAATATGAATCCAAAACAGCAACTTAGGATATATGTCCCAGATTTCACCCTAGAAAGAATCTGTCAAAACTAGAAGTACCCAGGGCCAAGAATTGAGGTATTGGGGCTATGCACAGAAAACGAGGCGATTCCTCACTGGTCTGGCCGCAATTTGCGGCCAGAATGGAGGTTTTGGCGGCCTCAGGGTGGAGTGGGGAGCTAGGGTTTTGGGTGTTGCCTCTATGGTGCCTGCACATCTCAATTTCCACCCAATATTATTGTAACACCTGAGGTCAGGATTAGTAGTGATTAAGTGTTAATGTGGGATTTTTGGCAAAAGTTTACCAAAAACAGGTTTCTTAAAAACTATCTGGTTTTGTGGTTATTTTGAGAAATTTTATCTCAACCACCCACACTTGTGCACGACAGCCAGGGGTAAGATTAGGGTATGCCATATCTTGAGCTTATGAGTCGTTGTGTTAAGTTAACCACGGTGGTCTAAAATTCTTTGTTTTGTTTGGCGTTGATTGAGGGGTTGTAGTTTTAATTTGGTTTAAGATTGGGATTTGTCTTAAGGGGAGGTTATGATGGGCCTTGATTGTTTCACACTTCCTTCTTTTCAAAATCACGTTTGCCTCTCAAAACTCATCTTGTATACACATACACCAGCAATTTTCAGCTGATTTCAGCAGCCAAAATCAGCACCAGCAGCTCCCATCATTATCACAACACAATCCCCTGCTTAAATTCAGCAATCAGATCTCATAACATCAGCCCAAGAAAGAAATCAGCCATATCACACTTTTTCAGCCACCAAAAGTCAATTTCAGCCACACCTATAACCTCATAGCTCAGCCGTAGCTGCTGCAACAGCAGCCCCCACATCACATCAGCCAATTTGTGCGCAAATTCAGCCTTGAGGTCAGCTATGGCTGCTGCCACAGCCACCTAACACCATGGAAATTCAGCTGAGGCTAGCCCATCATTGCATCAGCCCTCCCCTACCACTCTACAACAGCACCAGGTCACATCAGCCCCAAATTTTCAAACTTCATCAGCCATTTTCAACAGCAACAGCTGTTACATCAGCCCCAAACTCTTTACATAAACCCTCCCCCATAATCACACAACCCTTCCCACAATCATACTACCATCCCTGCTGCTGCTACTACTTCAAACAGCAACAAAAACAGCAATAACACCATCAGCTAGCAGCACCAGCAACCCATTTTCTTGCATCAGCAGTTGCTGCACCAGCATCAGCCCCAACACCATATCACACTCACACCATCCCATACCACCCTCACACCACACCACACACCACTCCATATCACACCACACAACACCTCACACCACAACAACAACAGCAAGCAACAGCAACAACACCATCAAACAGCAACAGCATCAGCAAAACTCAGTTTTTGCATCAGCATCAGTGCACCAGCTCGGATTCCAGCAGCTCCAGCTCACTACAGCAGCACCTACCCTCTTCTTCTTCTCCTTCTCCCTTGTTGCAAGGTTCCTAGAGGGTATAACTCTTGAACTTTTCGTATATTACGTAGATTAGATGCTTGTTTAGCTAGTTATTGCGACAAATAGAATTTTCATGCTAGAATTGTGCCATGATGCTAGATTTAGAGATTTTGGTGTGTTTGTAGTTTAATGAGCCATCTTTAGTGTTAACCAACCTGTTGAAGCCCAGTAGTATCATTAAAATTGGATGGTTAGCCTAATTTGCTAAAATTTCGATAATCTAGCTTAATCGATGTCCGTATCATGCGTAAAAGTGATATTGGGTGTTTTATGGAAATTTTGAGCAAAGTAAGAATTGCGTTAGCTAGAATAACCTTCTTAGGTCCTAGTGAGGCCAGCCAACCAGAGAAATTCCCCAGATTTCTCGTAGAAACCCGATTCACCCGACTTGGCGTATTTTGGCAGTTTTAGTGATTTTTAGCCTTTCTGAAATCTGCTGTTGACCCGATCACTTCAGAATAATTCTAGAGAAGACTGCAGCATGGTGAGAGGAGTAGGAACACACACCCAGAGTACGGGGACCCACCTCCCCAACTTGGCCGCCAATTATTGAGTTCTGGCCGCAATTTGCGGCCAGGAAGGGGGTGGGGGTGTTGGGTTTTGGGGTGTGGGTTTGGTCTTGGTAGCTAGGGTTTTTGGTATCTCTAACTTTTCAAGTTTGGCCCTGAGGCAAAATCTGGAACTAGTTACGTGTTTTCGATGTTTTAAGACTTGTGCGACACGCGCGTGATACGCGTGGTTCTGTGGCGCGCTGCGCGACACAGCGTGTCAGTTCTGATTCAGGTAGGTTTGTGCGCGTCGCGTCGCGTCGCATCGCGTCGTGTGCACACGCGTTTGGTTTCACGCACGCGTATCCCTTTTGTCGATATATTGCGTTTTGCATGACTTTTCCTTATATGGTGACTCATGTGAATTCTAGGTTCGCCGGCAGGAACTTCAAGCGCAGCTGAAAAGGGAAAACAGGTGGTCGGACACACTTAGCACAGGACCACTGGTGAGTAGATTTAACATCTACGGGGGACAATCGTTTGGATGGCGCGAGTCGCCCGATAGATTTAGTAGACTTGGTATTACTGGTAACATTGGAGTAAAAATGATAAAACTTGCATGATAATTGATGTAGTCAGTATCTATATGATGTTCCATATACGCAGATTCATTATAGGACACCTGCACCATTACCAGGTTTTATATGTTGCACGAGCACTATTCATGTGGACACACACACCCTGGTAATTGCCATGTCACGACACTAAATAACTTTAAATCTGGAAAATGTTAACTGCCTAGAAATGTGACATTGAAACAAGTATTTAAATTGATACCATAAGCATTCATAATCATCGGCATATGCATTTATGATAATTTTGTGAGATTTATGATATTTCTGGATTTCGGGGAAAGCCGCAAGATTTCAACTGATATTTGTTAAATATAAAAGCTGCGGTTTTCTAGTGATGTAAAGTGTCGTCCACCATGAGTTTGCTGTGGTTTTTGAGACCCGTTTCGAGGAGGTGGATGAACCGTCTCGGGTACATGGTGGGCCCGGTATGGTACCTCGGGGCAAGAAGATCGCAGATGATGGCGTTGAGCCTGGCAGGGGACGGACTACCTACCGGTGATTTCATTTGGCACGGCGGATATCCAGAGGATACCGACCGTGACTGTTGGATTGAGATATGGATTTTGATATGGATCAGCCGGATAGCTGAGGCCAGAGATACTGGACATGGATATATGAGATTTGGTCAGTTTTGAGGTGTCGTTGCTAGACACGGATTTTACTGTTTTTCCTGGATAATATTATTGATGTTTAAAAAGGGGAGTTTCAAAACAATGTAAGAATAATTCTCATACACACTTGGTTGTATTTTCATGTGGCATACATACCTGTTATCACCTCCATGTGACATATATACTTGTTAGTACTGTTGATGCATACACACCTGCTAGTACATGTAGCTATACCTGTTTTAGGGATGCCAGGACACTTGTGTGCATGCATACGATAGCCTTAGTAAATGTTATCTATTACTCACGAGCTGGCAACTCACCCCCGTTGTGCCACAGCTTCTCTGCAGGTCCATTCCGTCAGCACTGTAGCGGCGGATACCTTTGCTTCATTCGTACTTCTTGCCTGGACTAGAGGCTTTTGCTCATAGGTGGGTTATTATCAGTTTGTACCACCTTATATATGCTCATTGTATCTAGAGTACTCCATCTACTGTCGTTACCGTTTCTACTGTTCTACTGATGTTACTGTATATACTATTGCTACTATCAGTTCAGTTGTACCTGCTTTATTCGGATGACTGTATATTGACCTAGATGTGAGATTGTGAGACTTGAGGATTTATTTATGATGTATCTGGGTCGAGCTCACTTGAGTCGACATGTTATTCCTCATGCACTGATTTCTTTTATATTCTGCTGGAATTTTGGAATAAGGGCAAATTGATTAGGTAATGAGGTAAAAGCTTAAATTAACTGGTTTTTCCTTCACTCTAAATTCTTAATTGGGTTTTGTATTCTGGGCTTCGGCTTACTTATTTTACGGACGCCTTGAGACGTTTCGTAACTTAAGTGCCGGTCGCGTTCCGTACTTTTCGGGTCGTGACAAAGTTGGTATCAGAGCGATAGGTTTCACCTTTCTGAGTGTAGGATGACCCTTAGTAGATGGAGTAAGTAACTTAAGCAGGGTAGCGTAGCGTACGTATGTCCGCGGCATACTTGCGTTGCGGTACTCCGCCTAGGTGACTTTAGGATATGCTTGCTTGAAATTCCTTCTTCAATTCCGTGTATCCTACGATCTTATTGTCATGTTCCTGTACCAGCTACTATGCCGCCAAAGACTACCAGAGCACAGAGGGCTGCCGCCCGAGACGAGATTCGAGCTGGCTCGTCCGAGACTAGGACTGAGCAGGGTAGTATGCCCACACCACAGGAACAAACCGATCTGCCTTTCCCAGGCCGTATGGATAGACTCGAGACTGGTATGGAGGAGTTGCGACAGATGATGGGGAGTATGCAGGAGCTACGTCAGATGGTAGGATCCTTCGTTGCGGCCAGTCATGCACCGAGGCCGGAGGACGTACCCACTGCATCCCAGACTACTATGATACCTGCTCCTACTACTACCACCGTGACCATCCCGGTTTCACTACAGGAGTTCATGAGGCTGAGACCTCCAGTTTTTACGGGTACCGATGCAGCAGAGGACCCGCAAACGTTCCTTGACAGCTTGGCCAGGATCTGCCGTTCACTGAGATGTTCCGATGATCGCTGGGTAGAGCTTGCGAGTTTCCGACTAGAGGGTCTCGCACAGATATGGTGGGAGTCCGTTCTGAGAGGTCGAGCTGCAGGTCTATCGCCCATGACCTGGACCGAGTTCACAGCAGTTTTTCTAGCCCGTTTCCTCCCGGAGAGCGTTCGCTACGTCAGAGCCCGTAGTTTCGAGGCCTTGGTCAAGACACCGGGGATGACGGTATCTGAGTATGATGTTCAGTTCACACAATTATCCCGATATGCTCCGTATCTGGTGGATACCGAAGCGAAGAGAGTGAAGAGGTTTATACAGGGACTGGATGCCCAGTTATATCTTGCCATTGGCGTCCAGCATTTCGATACCTATTCGACAGCTATGAATACAGCATTGCGGATGGAGGCACGTATTTCAGCAACTTCGGCTGTTACCGGGCCAAAGAGAATTCATACTGGCATACCAGATCAGAGGCAGCATGCCAGATTCCTTCCGCGAGATAGGGCCGGCAGAGGATTTGGACGAGGTCATCTATATGGATCGTATACACAGGGACAGCAGTCGTCGCCAGGATGCTTTGGATGCGGGAGTCTGCACCATCGTGTTAGAGACTGTCCAGCAAGGCGACAGGGAGCAACGACCGTTCCGCATGTGACTCTACCTCCATCACCGCCCCCTCCTCAAAGAGCCCTACTACCTGCCACAGGCAATGCTCCACGCCAGTTAGGTGTACCCAGAGGCCGTGGACGTGGCGCACCGATCCAGAGAGGACGAGGAGGCAGAGGCCGAGGCCGAGGTCAGCCCGCTATCGGAGGAGGTCAGGCCCGAGTTTTTGCATTAACACCCCAGGATGCACAGGCATCCAATGCCGTCGTTACAGGTACTCTAGCAGTTTGTTCTGTTGATGCACACGTGTTATTTGATCCCGGATCCACGCACTCTTATGTTTCCACACACTTTGTACCGAGTTTAGGTAGAGAGTCCGGTTTGCTTGATCAGCCACTTGTTGTGACCACTCCTATGGGAGAGTCCTTTGTTGCTAGGCACGTTTTCCGATCCTGTACCGTTCGTATTGGCGAGCGAGAGCTGCCTGTCGACTTGATCCTTCTGGAGATGTTGGACTTCGACATTCTTTTGGGCATGGATTGGTTAGCCACGTGCTATGCGTCTGTGGACTGCCGTGAGAAGACAGTTAGATTTTGTTTTCCCGGCGAGTCAGTTTTTGTTGTGAAGGGGGACCATGGTGCCGCCCCTCACATGTTGATTTCTTCTCTTCACGCTAACCAACTATTAAGAAAGGGATGTCAGGGATTCTTGGCTTATGTCAGTGATACTAGAGCTACAGATGTTCCGTTGGACCAGGTCCCGGTTGTTTGTGAGTTCCCTGATGTTTTCCCTGATGAGCTTCCTGGACTGCCGCCTGAACGCGATATCGAGTTCTGTATTGATTTAATTCCTGGTTCGGGACCTATTTCTATACCGCCTTATAGAATGGCCCCGGCGGAACTTAGTGAATTGAAGGTTCAGCTGCAAGAATTATTAGATAAGGGACTTATTCGACCTAGCGTTTCACCATGGGGTGCTCCGGTCCTGTTTGTCAAGAAGAAGGACGGAAGTTTGCGCTTATGTATCGACTACCGCCAGCTGAACAAGGTTACCGTACGGAACAGATATCCGTTACCACGCATAGATGATTTGTTCGACCAACTCCAGGGTGCGGGTTATTTTTCAAGGATCGACTTACGATCAGGATATCATCAGCTGCGAGTCCGACAGGAGGATGTACCAAAAACAGCCTTCCGTACACGCTATGGCCACTATGAATTTCTGGTGATGTCGTTCGGACTCACCAACGCCCCAGCTGCATTCATGGATTTGATGAACCGTACATTCAGGCCGTATCTTGACTTGTTCATCATCGTGTTCATCGACGATATTTTGGTGTATTCCCGGAGCCGAGAAGAGCACGAGAAGCATTTGCGGATTACTTTGCAGACCTTGAGGGAACACCAGCTTTTCGCAAAATTTTCCAAGTGTGCCTTCTGGCTGGACAGTGTCGGATTCTTGGGTCATGTGATTACGAGAGACGGCATATGTGTGGACCCGAAGAAGATCGAGGCCGTCCAGCAGTGGCCCAGACCAACATCGGTTACTGAGATCCGTAGTTTTCTAGGCCTTGCAGGCTACTACAGGAGATTTGTACAGGATTTCTCCCGTATAGCTGCACCTTTGACAGGTTTGACCCGGAAGGGAGTTCCTTTCGTTTGGACGGAGGAATGCGAGCGCAGTTTTCAGCAGCTGCGGACATGTTTGACTACGGCGCCAGTATTATCTTTGCCTTCGGGATCAGGCGGATTTGTGGTTTACTGTGATGCTTCGCGAGTAGGGCTAGGATGTGTATTGATGCAGCATGACAGGGTGATCGCGTATGCTTCGCGACAATTGAAGAAACATGAACAGAACTACCCCACTCACGATTTGGAGATGGCTGCAGTGGTCTTTGCACTTAAGATCTGGCGACATTACCTATACGGCGAGTCGTGTCAGATATTCACTGACCACAAAAGCTTAAAATACATATTTCAGCAGCGAGATCTGAACCTCAGACAGCGTCGTTGGATGGAGTTGGTGAAGGACTATGACTGCGAAATCTTGTACCACCCGGGCAAGGCAAATGTAGTGGCAGATGCTCTGAGCAGGAGGCCCGGGAGTAATCTATCTCATATGTGCGCAGTGCAGAGGCAGTCATCAGCAGATTGGCAGATTTTATGCGACAGCCGAGTTGAGTTCGAGTTCACTCCAACAGGGGGACAGCTCGCGCATGTGCGTGCGCGCCCACAATTGCTTGACCGTATATATGAAGCACAGCGCAGCGATGACCGTTGTTCAGAGATCATAGCACAGATGGGACATGGCAGATTTTCCGAGTTCGTGGTTGATGAACAGGGATTTTTACGATTTGGATCCAGACTGTGCGTACCAGATGCAGAGGGATTGCGACGCGATATTCTGGAGGAAGCACACCGATCGGCGTATAGTGTCCACCCCGGTTCCACCAAGATGTACCATGATTTGAGAGAGACCTACTGGTGTGACGGAATGAAAAGGGACATCGCAAAGTTCGTATCAAAATGCCTGACTTGTCAACAAGTCAAGGCCGAGCACCAGAGGCCCGCAGGAGAACTACAGCCATTACCCATTCCAGAGTGGAAATGGGAGCAGATTTCGATGGATTTCGTTGTGGGTCTACCCAGGACCAGTCGAGGGTACGACTCCATTTGGGTGATCGTAGATCGATTGACGAAAGCGGCTCACTTCCTGCCAGTGAAAACCACTTTTAGCTTCGCTCAGTATGCCCAGCTTTACATTGATGAGATCGTACGATTGCATGGCGTACCGACTTGCATCGTGTCAGATCGAGGAACTCAGTTCACCAGCCGACTTTGGCAGAAACTTCAGAAGGCATTGGGCACTCGTTTGAGTTTTAGCACAGCATTTCATCCGCAGACCGACGGACAATCAGAGCGGACCATTCAGACTCTCGAGGACATGCTTCGAGCGTGTGTTTTAGATTTCGGAGGTAGTTGGGATCGTCATTTACCTCTAGTGGAGTTCTCCTATAACAACAGTTTCCATGATACTATTCAGATGGCACCTTTCGAGGCGTTATATGGAAGAAGATGTAGATCGCCTGTTTGTTGGACCGAGTTGAGCGAGAGCAGTATCTTCGGACCACAGATCGTGCAGGAGACGACCGAGAAAGTACAGCTAATCCGAGACCGGATGAGAGCAGCCCAGTGTAGGCAGAAATCGTATGCAGACAGACGCCGTCGCAAATTAGAGTTCGCAGTTGGCGACCATGTTTTTCTGAGAATTTCTCCGATGAAGGGCGTGATGCGTTTTGGGCGAAAGGGAAAGCTTAGCCCTAGATTCGTAGGTCCCTTCGAGATTCTTGAGCGTGTTGGCGCTGTTGCGTATCGTTTAGCTCTTCCACCTAGTTTTTCAGATGTTCATCCCGTTTTCCACGTATCGATGCTACGCCGTTATCTTCATGATCCTTCCCACGCGATTCAGCATCAGACAGTTCAGCTCGAGCCCGACCTTTCGTTCACCGTGCAGCCAGTTGAAATTTTAGATCGGCAAGTGAAGAAACTACGATCAAAGGTCCTGCCGTCTGTGAAAGTTCTTTGGCGCAGCCCGAGCAATGAGGAGATCACTTGGGAGGCCGAGGGAGAGATGCGGAAGAAATTCCCTCAACTTTTTGAAGGTATGCGTAGTTACATATTTTAAAATTCGAGGACGAATTTTCTTAAGGGGGGAAGACTGTAACACCTGAGGTCAGGATTAGTAGTGATTAAGTGTTAATGTGGGATTTTTGGCAAAAGTTTACCAAAAACAGGTTTCTTAAAAACTATCTGGTTTTGTGGTTATTTTGAGAAATTTTATCTCAACCACCCACACTTGTGCACGACAGCCAGGGGTAAGATTAGGGTATGCCATATCTTGAGCTTATGAGTCGTTGTGTTAAGTTAACCACGGTGGTCTAAAATTCTTTGTTTTGTTTGGCGTTGATTGAGGGGTTGTAGTTTTAATTTGGTTTAAGATTGGGATTTGTCTTAAGGGGAGGTTATGATGGGCCTTGATTGTTTCACACTTCCTTCTTTTCAAAATCACGTTTGCCTCTCAAAACTCATCTTGTATACACATACACCAGCAATTTTCAGCTGATTTCAGCAGCCAAAATCAGCACCAGCAGCTCCCATCATTATCACAACACAATCCCCTGCTTAAATTCAGCAATCAGATCTCATAACATCAGCCCAAGAAAGAAATCAGCCATATCACACTTTTTCAGCCACCAAAAGTCAATTTCAGCCACACCTATAACCTCATAGCTCAGCCGTAGCTGCTGCAACAGCAGCCCCCACATCACATCAGCCAATTTGTGCGCAAATTCAGCCTTGAGGTCAGCTATGGCTGCTGCCACAGCCACCTAACACCATGGAAATTCAGCTGAGGCTAGCCCATCATTGCATCAGCCCTCCCCTACCACTCTACAACAGCACCAGGTCACATCAGCCCCAAATTTTCAAACTTCATCAGCCATTTTCAACAGCAACAGCTGTTACATCAGCCCCAAACTCTTTACATAAACCCTCCCCCATAATCACACAACCCTTCCCACAATCATACTACCATCCCTGCTGCTGCTACTACTTCAAACAGCAACAAAAACAGCAATAACACCATCAGCTAGCAGCACCAGCAACCCATTTTCTTGCATCAGCAGTTGCTGCACCAGCATCAGCCCCAACACCATATCACACTCACACCATCCCATACCACCCTCACACCACACCACACACCACTCCATATCACACCACACAACACCTCACACCACAACAACAACAGCAAGCAACAGCAACAACACCATCAAACAGCAACAGCATCAGCAAAACTCAGTTTTTGCATCAGCATCAGTGCACCAGCTCGGATTCCAGCAGCTCCAGCTCACTACAGCAGCACCTACCCTCTTCTTCTTCTCCTTCTCCCTTGTTGCAAGGTTCCTAGAGGGTATAACTCTTGAACTTTTCGTATATTACGTAGATTAGATGCTTGTTTAGCTAGTTATTGCGACAAATAGAATTTTCATGCTAGAATTGTGCCATGATGCTAGATTTAGAGATTTTGGTGTGTTTGTAGTTTAATGAGCCATCTTTAGTGTTAACCAACCTGTTGAAGCCCAGTAGTATCATTAAAATTGGATGGTTAGCCTAATTTGCTAAAATTTCGATAATCTAGCTTAATCGATGTCCGTATCATGCGTAAAAGTGATATTGGGTGTTTTATGGAAATTTTGAGCAAAGTAAGAATTGCGTTAGCTAGAATAACCTTCTTAGGTCCTAGTGAGGCCAGCCAACCAGAGAAATTCCCCAGATTTCTCGTAGAAACCCGATTCACCCGACTTGGCGTATTTTGGCAGTTTTAGTGATTTTTAGCCTTTCTGAAATCTGCTGTTGACCCGATCACTTCAGAATAATTCTAGAGAAGACTGCAGCATGGTGAGAGGAGTAGGAACACACACCCAGAGTACGGGGACCCACCTCCCCAACTTGGCCGCCAATTATTGAGTTCTGGCCGCAATTTGCGGCCAGGAAGGGGGTGGGGGTGTTGGGTTTTGGGGTGTGGGTTTGGTCTTGGTAGCTAGGGTTTTTGGTATCTCTAACTTTTCAAGTTTGGCCCTGAGGCAAAATCTGGAACTAGTTACGTGTTTTCGATGTTTTAAGACTTGTGCGACACGCGCGTGATACGCGTGGTTCTGTGGCGCGCTGCGCGACACAGCGTGTCAGTTCTGATTCAGGTAGGTTTGTGCGCGTCGCGTCGCGTCGCATCGCGTCGTGTGCACACGCGTTTGGTTTCACGCACGCGTATCCCTTTTGTCGATATATTGCGTTTTGCATGACTTTTCCTTATATGGTGACTCATGTGAATTCTAGGTTCGCCGGCAGGAACTTCAAGCGCAGCTGAAAAGGGAAAACAGGTGGTCGGACACACTTAGCACAGGACCACTGGTGAGTAGATTTAACATCTACGGGGGACAATCGTTTGGATGGCGCGAGTCGCCCGATAGATTTAGTAGACTTGGTATTACTGGTAACATTGGAGTAAAAATGATAAAACTTGCATGATAATTGATGTAGTCAGTATCTATATGATGTTCCATATACGCAGATTCATTATAGGACACCTGCACCATTACCAGGTTTTATATGTTGCACGAGCACTATTCATGTGGACACACACACCCTGGTAATTGCCATGTCACGACACTAAATAACTTTAAATCTGGAAAATGTTAACTGCCTAGAAATGTGACATTGAAACAAGTATTTAAATTGATACCATAAGCATTCATAATCATCGGCATATGCATTTATGATAATTTTGTGAGATTTATGATATTTCTGGATTTCGGGGAAAGCCGCAAGATTTCAACTGATATTTGTTAAATATAAAAGCTGCGGTTTTCTAGTGATGTAAAGTGTCGTCCACCATGAGTTTGCTGTGGTTTTTGAGACCCGTTTCGAGGAGGTGGATGAACCGTCTCGGGTACATGGTGGGCCCGGTATGGTACCTCGGGGCAAGAAGATCGCAGATGATGGCGTTGAGCCTGGCAGGGGACGGACTACCTACCGGTGATTTCATTTGGCACGGCGGATATCCAGAGGATACCGACCGTGACTGTTGGATTGAGATATGGATTTTGATATGGATCAGCCGGATAGCTGAGGCCAGAGATACTGGACATGGATATATGAGATTTGGTCAGTTTTGAGGTGTCGTTGCTAGACACGGATTTTACTGTTTTTCCTGGATAATATTATTGATGTTTAAAAAGGGGAGTTTCAAAACAAAGTAAGAATAATTCTCATACACACTTGGTTGTATTTTCATGTGGCATACATACCTGTTATCACCTCCATGTGACATATATACTTGTTAGTACTGTTGATGCATACACACCTGCTAGTACATGTAGCTATACCTGTTTTAGGGATGCCAGGACACTTGTGTGCATGCATACGATAGCCTTAGTAAATGTTATCTATTACTCACGAGCTGGCAACTCACCCCCGTTGTGCCACAGCTTCTCTGCAGGTCCATTCCGTCAGCACTGTAGCGGCGGATACCTTTGCTTCATTCGTACTTCTTGCCTGGACTAGAGGCTTTTGCTCATAGGTGGGTTATTATCAGTTTGTACCACCTTATATATGCTCATTGTATCTAGAGTACTCCATCTACTGTCGTTACCGTTTCTACTGTTCTACTGATGTTACTGTATCTACTATTGCTACTATCAGTTCAGTTGTACCTGCTTTATTCGGATGACTGTATATTGACCTAGATGTGAGATTGTGAGACTTGAGGATTTATTTATGATGTATCTGGGTCGAGCTCACTTGAGTCGACATGTTATTCCTCATGCACTGATTTCTTTTATATTCTACTGGAATTTTGGAATAAGGGCAAATTGATTAGGTAATGAGGTAAAAGCTTAAATTAACTGGTTTTTCCTTCACTCTAAATTCTTAATTGGGTTTTGTATTCTGGGCTTCGGCTTACTTATTTTACGGACGCCTTGAGACGTTTCTTAACTTAAGTGCCGGTCGCGTTCCGTACTTTTCGGGTCGTGACAATTATTTTAGGGTTCTCGGGGTGTTAGCAGATTCTAAATAACAGTGACAGATTCCAGTTTTTCCCCGATATTGGTTTCTAAAATCCGTATTCTGGTTCAAGCTTCAGGTTTTGGGTTCCAATTCAAACACTAGGGTGTTGGTAAGACCTCTACTGAGCTCAATTTCATAATATAACACCATTTTCCCTCAAACCCTAACTAGGTTTTCACCAAGTCCATAATATCACACAATATCGATTAAACCTTAACATGGGGTTATAGGAAAGGCTATAATTAAGCTAATGGTTCAGAAATTACCTCCATTAGCAACTCAAGGATTTTCTTGAGTTGCCCCTAGTGGCCGAAATCCTTGCTTCTTAAGCTCCATATATAGATCTAGGGATTTTGCACAATTTTAATGAAGTGAGTGTGAGGTTTTGGGGTGTTTTTAGAGATGATATGAGGAGTTGAAGAGGGGGAGAATGGGGCTAGGGCGGAAGCAGCACAAGGAGGAAGAGGGGGAGAAATGAGAGGGTGAGAAAATGGTTAAGGGTTCAAGTCAATGGTCCACCTCTCTCTCTCTCACCTACCCTCATCATTACACTTTCTTTTCT
The DNA here is from genome assembly GCA_030015575.1 of Agapanthus africanus. NCBI lineage: Eukaryota > Viridiplantae > Streptophyta > Magnoliopsida > Asparagales > Amaryllidaceae > Agapanthus > Agapanthus africanus. Next base: position 999,970,807 of record CM057337.1, read on the forward strand.
CTTTTCTTTTCCTTTTTCCTCTAATTCAAATCCTTCTCATACCAATAGTAAACCCAAATGAAAACCATGGCTAGAAAAAACACAAGTGTAGAAAAAGTGATATGTGCAAGTTTTGCACAAAATTGCCAAAAAACCCGATTAGCGATTTTAATCGCGATTAGCACTAAATTAGTGTCAAACTAATCACAAAAACTTAAAAATGTCATAATTCGCTAATTTACCCTATTTTAGAATTTTCCATAATTTTTCATAATTTTTCTAACATTTTTCCTATTTATTTGCATTTAATATTAAAATAATCAATAAAATAATATTAAATTATAAAAATTCCCAAAATCAATATTTTATATTTTTGAAAATGTTACAATCTACCACCCTTAAAGAAATTCGGTCCCCGAATTTTAAATTTAAACCCCCACTACTAAAACAATCTCAGTAATAATCTAATTTGTCGGGCTCCGAAAATATCAACACATAGAGAATATCATAAAATGCACTGCTCTACTAGAAATCAATCCCCAAAATGCATATATAAGAATATCCTATGCGTCTGGTGCGCAAGGAATCAAAATCCATAAATGTGTCAAACAGAGGTACAAAACAACATCTAGGTGCAACTGGTGTGCACGAAACATCTGTCGTAGGCAACGTGTGTGCCTGACAGAAAAAAAAAATCAGGTGCATGTGACATGCACGAAGAATCCCGATTTAGTGCATCTGGCGGGCACCAAAATCGTAAAACAAAACACTAAAGGTGCATGAAAACCAAAATCCTGAAACTCAGTCATCAAAACTAAATCATGCAAACAGAACGCCCAAAATACCGAAATCCAAAATGACGGATACGTGATAATCGAATCACAAAATCACAAATCATAAATATCGTCTTCGGTAGTCCCTCCTTCAAGGTCGAGAAGGAGTCGATGCATCCGCTGCTAGCAGCGCAGGATATCTACTTGCCTCTTGCTCACGGTCTGGCGTCCTCTGACTCTCTGGGTCCTTATCTTCTCTGTGGGTTACCAATCTCACAGTCAATCGGCTCATCGGCCCTGTCAGATGTGCTAACGGGGACGATTCCATTCTGGCACTTCTCTGGTCACCTCTCGGTCAAACCTCACGACCACTCGTAAGGTAGCAAATCACTGACGTCGGCCTCTGGCTCTCTGAATGCACGTCACACATCTGATCCTGGGTGCAAACATCGTTGCAGCAACGTCCTGGAAGGAATCCTGCTCAAGGTCTCTTCCAATCATGCCTATGCCGATCTGTACGGAGGCTGGCTCTCCTGCACAACCTCTTCTCGCTCAAAAGGCACCTGTGTCCTCAGCACAATATTTCTCAGAAATTGGTCACATCCCAACGTCTCTGTAAGCAAATCAGGTCTCTAGTCTCGACGGGAAGCAATGACAGCTCGTCAGTGTCTCACACGAACCTCTTGTTCCAACTGTCTCTATCGTCGTCCACTACGACGTCACGCCAAGCTACTATGCACTGCACTGTTCTCGGCCACGGTCAATCTGAAGTCTCTCACACGGACTCGAAATCGCGTACTCTGTAGCTTCATCATTCTGTAGCAGATGTCAGGCCGAGCTGGTCCTCGGGAACACGTCCCAACCATCGGAGGAATACTCATCTCTCGTCCGTCCTCGATCAATTCACAACGCCTCTGGATAAGTTCCTTTATCCGACTTGGTCAACTACCTCGTTGACAATGCCGAACTCTGGCCTGCTAGGTGTGCGCAAAACGACCACTCCTGGTCTAGGTCTTCTCGTATAGTACTCCAGAAAGGTCCTGTCGAGGTTCCTTTCTCAAATCTCAATCCTGCCGAAATGCCCGGAAGTCATCATCCAATGCTGAGGCTAAAGCTCATTCCGGAACGGCTGCATACTTATCGCGCTTCTTTCTGGAAGATATATCCATATACCACGCCTCGGGGTGCATATCACATCTCTAATGTCAGCGGAGTGGGACGTCATCTCGTCGAAATCTCGTACGAACTCTTTTCTTCACTCTGCTCAAATTTCGACTGATGCGGACTTATCTCATCGTGGCTACACGAACTGCGCTCCGACGGCTACGCTCGCATCTGGAGTCTCCCAAGCAGTGTCCCATCACGATATCCGAAAGATGTCGAACCATCCGATCGACTCATCAGATCCTCATAATCCCCCAAGAGCTCACATCTCGGGTACAGTTTAATAGTATCGAGTACATGCCACAGCGTCGGTGGTCCAGCCGTAGAAGGGCAAACCCAAGCCTCACTAATGGCGCCGCGGAACCCCCGTAAACCCTAAGGTTCAAAGGCTGTCACACGGTCATTAAGTCGAGTTAGGGTTTCATTCTTTTAGAGGGTCCATAGAATCACATGCATGTCTTTCCGTATACTTTAAACTTGGAAAATAGGCTCCTGACATTCGATCGTCTCTATCGACTCTCACGAACCTGCGTGAAGTCGTCTCTAACTGGAATCGATCCGCCTGATGACCCGCATCGGGGTAAGCAAACTCACCACACGTCCTAGTCATTCATCCTTGGTGACTAGCGACTCGCTATCAACTCTCTAAGAACATGCTCATGCTGCAGTAGCTCCAATCATCTGGGCGATATCTCGTCATTTGCAGCAGCAACTGGCTCATACGCCTGTACGCCGAACAACGCCTCAATCCTCCAGGAAAGGCAATACATAAGCGGTCATCTCTGAATCGGTCTGCTCTAAATCTGAGTAAGACTTTCCACACTGGAAGTCTTCAACTCAACTGGGCCCGCTCTGGCGCAAAATCGGACGAATCACCTTCGTCTCTCAAACCGGGTAGACTAGCTATCATCAGTCGCATGACTGCCCGAAAGCTCCGGCAGTCTCAGCTCGTAAGCTCCGAAAGCAACCTCCTGTCAATCTCAGCAACAGCTGGTCCATCTGTCTGCACAGTAGGCGACATCACCATCTCTGAGGTATGATGTACATCAACAGTCCTCTCTCAACTGGCAGCTCTAACAATGGCCCGATCATCCGGTGCAAGACCAAGCACTCGCCTCCACTAGAGGTCACAATCACCAACACTAACTCGAGACGTTCCCATGTCACCAGAAAACACAACGGTCGGCCCTCGTACCAAACGAGCTCACACCGACCGTAACCCTAGCAGCAGCCCAAACTGCGCTCAAACATGGTGACAGGAACCTCAGTCGAGTATCAAAGAGAGCACATCAATGGCAAGAAAGGAAACAACAGATCCAAGGTGGATACATGATCATAGGAAGGAACAGCATCACTGGAGGTATGATCATGAAACTAATAGAATCGGGAATCTCAAATGGATGTATAATCCAGGATATGAAGAGAATCACTGATCTCGAAGAATATGTACATCCTAAGGTTCCTTAAGCGGAGTGGCGTGTCGTAAGTATGCCGCGGAACATACCAACGGTACGTCACTCTACTTTAGTCACCTAATCCATCAACCAAGGGTCATCCTAATACGACGAAAGTTCGGGTCGAATACCCCCTCGACCAAGTCTAAGTCCCGTAAGGTCAAGCCCAAGTTCCGTATATAAATAACTCCCTAGGCTCCACATAGTCAAACTCAGACTCGAACCAAGGTCAACCTGGCTTTGATACCAACTTTGTCACGACCCGAACGAGCACGTGACTGGCCCTTGAACCATATGAAGCCTATAGGACTCCATCTGATCCAAGTAAGCCAAAAGCCCAGAAATCTAAAACCATTTTGAAGAATAAGTAAAGAAAACTGGTTTAAAGAAGTGAAGAAATACAGGTTTGAAATCAAGGTTTTTAAATAACTAAGCCGAAGGTACGTTTTGAAAACAATAAAGTCTTTTCTAAAAATTTCGGCAGAGTTTCTTTTGTAAAAATGGCCCCGAATGGGGTAAAACAAGAATACCAATATATATGCAATGATAAAGGCATCCCCAAGCGGGAGCTAGCTCTTCGTCAATCGACGGTCACAACCACACAAGATATGATAATAATATACAACGCCAAGTGGCGAGGATCAAATCCAAAGAAAACTCAAAGGCAATAAGAAAACAGCAATACTACTAAGCGCGACTCTAAGGTCGAATAATACATCACTGTCTCTAAGTCTGAAAGAATATACAAGTTTTGGTTGATGGACAATTTCTAGATACAAAGAAATAAAATAAATACAATGGTGATTCTTGATGCGAAAGAATCCACCTACCAAAAGCAAATCACCCGCAAAAAGGCAGTGCGCCAGAAATGCCGCAATGAAACCTGTACGGCAGAACCTGCAAGAACTGTGGCACAACGGGGGTGAGTTGCCAACTCGTGAATAGAAACATCTACAAGCAGAAACCGACTGCAAGACATAAACCTAAGTCAACGATCAGTAATACAATCCACAAGAGTACATCTGAGTGTGATAAGGTGGCAAGGTAACATCTAATCATGTATGTAGTGCCAGGTACTCAGGTAATAACATGTCATCAGTGTAAGGTATGTCTGCATGAAGTAAATATGATAAAGTATCAATGATATCAATACACATATATTAGCGTCCCATACCACTAATATTGGTGTAAGGGTATATATAACAGCGCCCTCATACCCTGTTATATATACAAATAAAGTATGATCAATGTAAAAACCAGTCTGTATGTATGTGGAACCCGTCCACTCGTCACCCACTGACGATAAGCATCATGTATGCAATATGAGGATATAAACAAAATCATGGAAAACATCATGAAACCCGTGCCTAGCATCGACATGAAAATCCTCATCCATATGGGGCTCCGTCAATCCGGGTCAGCCCTCTCTCAAAGTATATACCGGGAATCCGTCAGTCCGGGTCATCCCTTTCTCAATCCATCGGGCTTCCGTCAGTCCGGGTCAGCCCTCTATCAAATCCATCGGGCTTCCGTCAGTCCGGGTCAGCCCTCTATCAATCCATCGGGCTTCCGTCAGTCCGGGTCAGCCCTCTCTCAGAGTATATATATATCGGGAATCCGTCAGTCCGGGTCATCCCTCTCTCAGTACATCGGGCATCCGTCATTCCGGGTCAGCCCTATATCAATCCATCGGGCTTCCGTCAGTCCGGGTCAGCCCTCTCTCAGTACATCCTCTAGCACCGAGAAAACACGGGGCGACGCCCCAAATATCATATCAAGGGAACCGAGTTTTTAAATGATTACTTATTGAAAAGGACACGGTTCCCAAATCCAGAAATCTCATGAAAATCCAATCTCAAGAAGTACATCCAATGCGATGTGCTATGCAATCAATCCATGATGTATGCGACATGTAAAGAAAAGTAATCATATCGGAAATCATGCAACATGGAATAGTAATGTGTATATGTCGAAGGAAGAATCATCTCATGAATGCAATAGTACTACAGTGTAGTGGCATGGCAATTATCGATGATGAAGTGTGTGAGCCGGCAAATAGTGTACGTGAAGCATACGCATCATCGATAATGGTGCTGGTGTCCTAACAGCATAATAATAATATAGCAATGCGAATAGCATGAGACTGCAGAAATCTAGTAGTCAACACCACAGTGAAGTATCTACTATGCAACTACATCTAAGTATCAGGTCGATCAGGAGGGGTAGGTGTGGAAACCACCTAAATCTGAGTCAATGTATATGTATAGGTATATAGTCGGTGATCTCGCCTCAATGTCATATCGTAAGATATCCTCGAGTTATGAGTGCGGATCTATCATCAATATCGGCACGTACGGTAAATCATCGTACGGCATCCCCATAGCTGGGTAGGGGGGTCAACATCTCACTGTCTCATCACATAACAGATATCACCATCATCAGATCATATAGTCTAGAGTACTACTCTATGTCTAGTACAACGGTAACATCAGTAAGTATGCATGCGGGGGTAAACACATATCCCAAGCCCGCAAGAATCACAAGTCATATCCCACATATGAATCGTATCAAATCACCGATCCCAGGGCACCAAGCCCACATCATCGACTCATCTCCAAGTCATCACATATCGTCAATCACAGTGCAAGTACAAGTGATAAGCAAAGGTGTGTGTATAGGTGTAATTCTATCCTAGGGTTCGCGACTATGAACTACTCTAGTCACTTCTAACTCTATACTATCCATAATACACCCACTATCACAATAAACTACATAGTAATCTATCTACGGACTGCGGGGGTGCTATACGCCATCCACCCGACTTCCCCCTGTAGATATAATCTACTCACCTTGCATCACCAATTGCGGACGTCACCATGCATTTGCTTGTCGTCCCGAAGTCTTCGTGGGTACCTACACAATAAAGTATCGTATATGCGCATTAAAACCAAATCCAAGCTAAAACGGCGCATGAAATCCAAAACGATACGATAGGGGGCCTATAGGTGAGAACCTATGGCACGCCTTCAAAACCATCAATAAATCCTCTATATCGTCGTATAAACGACAAATAGTCGAGGCAAAACACATTCCACCATTTCAGAATCAAAAATACGGAATACGGAAATATGAATCCAAAACAGCAACTTAGGATATATGTCCCAGATTTCACCCTAGAAAGAATCTGTCAAAACTAGAAGTACCCAGGGCCAAGAATTGAGGTATTGGGGCTATGCACAGAAAACGAGGCGATTCCTCACTGGTCTGGCCGCAATTTGCGGCCAGAATGGAGGTTTTGGCGGCCTCAGGGTGGAGTGGGGAGCTAGGGTTTTGGGTGTTGCCTCTATGGTGCCTGCACATCTCAATTTCCACCCAATATTATTTTAGGGTTCTCGGGGTGTTAGCAGATTCTAAATAACAGTGACAGATTCCAGTTTTTTCCCGATATTGGTTTCTAAAATCCGTATTCTGGTTCAAGCTTCAGGTTTTGGGTTCCAATTCAAACACTAGGGTGTTGGTAAGACCTCTACTGAGCTCAATTTCATAATATAACACCAATTTCCCTCAAACCCTAACTAGGTTTTCACCAAGTCCATAATATCACACAATATTGATTAAACCTTAACATGGGGCTATAGGAAAGGCTATAATTAAGCTAATGGTTCAGAAATTACCTCCATTAGCAACTCAAGAATTTTCTTGAGTTGCCCCTAGTGGCCGAAATCCTTGCTTCTTTAGCTCCATTTGTAGATCTAGGGATTTTGTACAATTTTAATGAAGTGAGTGTGAGGTTTTGGGGTGTTTTTAGAGATGATATGAGGAGTTGAAGAGGGGGAGAATGAGGCTAGGGCAGCAGCAGCACAAGGAGGAAGAGGGGGAGAAATGAGAGGGTGAGAAAATGGTTAAGGGTTCAAGTCAATGGTCCACCTCTCTCTCTCACCTACCCTCATCATTACACTTTCTTTTCTCTTTTCTTTTCCTTTTTCCTCTAATTCAAATCCTTCTCATACCAATAGTAAACCCAAATGAAAACCATGGCTAGAAAAAACACAAGTGTAGAAAAAGTGATATGTGCAAGTTTTGCACAAAATTGCCAAAAAACCCGATTAGCGATTTTAATCGCGATTAGCACTAAATTAGTGTCAAACTAATCACAAAAACTTAAAAATGTCATAATTCGCTAATTTACCCTATTTTAGAATTTTCCATAATTTTTCATAATTTTTCTAACATTTTTCCTATTTATTTGCATTTAATATTAAAATAATCAATAAAATAATATTAAATTATAAAAATTCCCAAAATCAATATTTTATATTTTTGAAAATGTTACACCTTTCGGGTTTTCATCCGTGTCCATTTTGCTTATGGACATACCGTTTTTATTTTTTTTATTATATATTTTTTTTCTATTCCCTTTTTTTATCTCGTCAGCCTGAGGATGCTGCGGTAGTAGTTTAAAGACGTTTCGGTCATTAGCTAGTTTTAGGACGTAGTGGTCCATCATTAGTTTAAGGACGTTTTGGTCCATCGTCGCCGTATTCGAGGCGAATCTCTAGTTTACTGACTTTTCGGTCTATGGGGCTTTCTCTATGACTGAGCATGATGCCCCCGGCGTATCCATCTTTCTCGGAGCGTGCGGTTGTGGCGGGTTCACCTTCCAGTTTTCGGAGATGACGAACTTGCCCTGTTGGTATTGGTCTTCAACCCAGTTTTTGAAGACGTAGCAATCCTCAATCAGGTGACTTACCGTTTGGTGGTAAGGGCAATAATTGAGATCGTTAACATCACCTGACCGCAACGGACGTTTTGGACTAGGAAATTGATGAGTCTGTAGTGCACTGCCAGCTCGAACAGTCTCCTTGTTTTATCTTGAGGAAACGAGTAAGGACGTTTCAACTTTTCATGGAGGGGTTGCCGCTTGTTGTTTCGGCAAACAACCGGTCTAGGGCCACTCGATTGCTGTTGAGTGTTGGCTACGAGGGCTATTTTTCCCTTCCTTTTATCCCTTCTGCTCAATCCTTTGTTTGCGGGGCCGATATTTTTTTCGAGTAGCGTGCGATTGTACGGCTGAACGTTCTCGCAACTCCTCAATTCTTTCATTTTTGAAATGGATTCCTTGAGGAGAGGGTCGAGGGCAGCTTCTTCGTCAGAGTCGCTTCCAAAGGTTATAATTTGCCATCCCTTGGAGTCGGCTATGTGACAGTCGGCGGCGGGTCTTTTGCGCTCATCCATCGCATTTTTCTGATGTCTACGAGCTTCACGCTTTGTCCTGTTGAAGTGTTGCTTTTGAGCGACATACCCTTGCCACCAACACTTAAAAGATTCACAGTCTTCGGTATGATGTATGATCTTCTGATGATACAAGCAGTAGTTAGGATGTATCTCTACTCCGTCGAGAGTGTTTCCTTCAGAGGGTGGTAGCTTCATTCCCATTGATATGGCCTTAGCAACCCTTTTCCTCGTCTTTAATTTTTTTTATCGGCAGTGGATGTCTTTTGATTTGACGGGACTGCCTCGACTCTTTGGTCTAGTCGGCGGTGTTTGGCTTCTTCCAGTATGGCCATCTCACGTTCTTGATTGGCTTTAACTTTCAGACGAATCTCATTCAGGAAGGCATCGATCATCTCGTCTGACGGCCGCAGAATTTCTGGTTCAGGGTCCGCCCTCAGTTTCTCGGCGCAAGGAGCCTCTTCATCATCCACTAATGAGTGAGAGATTACATGACAACTCGCTACGTAGTCTTCGGATTCATCTGATGAGTCTTCTCCGTCGTTTTCGTCCTCAACAAAAGAACAAGCTACCCCCGGCGTGTCCGTCTTCTTTGGAGTGTGCGGCTGTGGTGGGTTTACTTTCCACTTTTCAGACAGCGCGAACTTGCCTTGTAGGTACCGATCCTCGATCCATCCCTTAAAGACGAAGCAATACTCGATCGGGTGACTTACCGTTTGGTGGTAAGGGCAATAATTGAGATTGTTAACATCGCCTGGCCGCAACGGATGTTTTGGACTCGGCAGATTGACGAGTCTGTTACGCACTGCCAGCTCAAACAGTCTTCTCGTTTTATTCTGAGGAAACGAGTAAGGACGTCTCAGTCTCTCCTCGAGGGATGGGCGTGGACGCACGTTGTTTTGGCGAACAACCGGCTTTGAGTTGCTTGGCTGTTGTTGAGCATTGGCGGCGACGATCGCTTTTCCTTTCCCCTTCTCATTTCAAGAGTCCGGTTTTGGAGGAGACGGTCCATGGCTCATCTGGTCCATTTGGGCCAACTTGTCAATCAAAGCTTGGAAGGTGGTCGGCCTGAAGAACATCATGGATTGCGAGATGGTCGCTTGCGGATCAAGAGTTCCCACGAACATGCCTACCGCAAGTGCTTCTTCGATGCGTTGTTCGCATTTCGATCACAGATTGCGCCATCGTGTTGCGTATTGAACCCACATTTCGCCTGGCCTTATCCTGGCGTTGATCAGCGCTGTTATTGGGGTGCGTTCGCTAGCACTCGCGAATCTTCGTGTAAACAGTAGCTCCATCTCCGCAAATGTTTTGACAGAGTCGTTAGGTAGCTCCGAATACCATTCAAAGGCCGTTTCTGCTAGGCTGCCGACGAATTGGCGAAGCAACAGTTTATCATCGCCTCCGGTGTTGCCGCATAAGGCCCTGAATTGAGCGACGTGCTGATGTGGATTCTCCGTCCCTTTATATACATGGAACTTAGGGATCGTATATCCCGGCGGGTAACTGATTTGGTCATACCATCCTGGATAGGGTCGTCCCGTTTTAACGCTCTGCCCAGCCGCTTCATTCGCCTGGTGAGCTCGTATTTGCTGAGCGATGTAATCATCCAGAGTGGCCTTGGAGATAGTCTCCTCCTTGGCCGCTGAAAGAGCTGGAGGAGGGTTTGACGTCTCCACTCGGTCGTCTTCGAGGATAATCAGAGGATCTTCGGCTGGAGGATCCGGCTGTAACATCATCCCGACCATATCTTGTAATAAGAACGCCATTTGTTTTATGTTGGCAGCTTGTTCCGCTGTCTCTTTGTCCTTCTTTTCGAGGATTCTCTGAAGAAACTCGGCATCAGTTTCCTGCTCACGGCGCTGCTCCGAGAATGTCTCCGGGATTGCTTTCGGTCCCGTAAGTGCGGCCATGGCTGTCAGCATTTCTTGGAGCTTTTGTTGTTGTTGCTCCTGAGCCTTAGTCACTGATCGCGTAAGCGGTCTATGACCTGTGAAGACATGGCTATCCTCTTTTCCGGATGCCATATAGACGGTATGTACCATCATGCCCCCAGACTTGGGGTGTTTGGGTTCAGTGGTCTTGCAGTTCATCGTAGACCCAGGGATTTTCTCCGGCCTTCTTCTCTTGTGAGAGGTCGAAGTTGAGGGGGCTGTTGCAGTGGGCACCCAAGTAGCTATCGCCTTTGTGGCTTGATAGGACGGTCCTCTTCCCGCTGAACTTTCACCTTTTTCTGTCGGCGGGGATAATCTTGATCAATTACCGAGTCTTGGACTTGACGCCATACCTTGTAGATTTTAGAGGACAGTCGTTGAGGGGGTTGTTCCGGCTTCACCTTTGTAGCGCTCTCCGTAGGTGGAGGAGATCTTTTCACCACAGCGGTCGGAGAGTTCTTGCGGACCTTCCTAAGTGGTTCAAAGCTGTTCCCAGTTGGAACAGCAGCATCAATTTCCGCCGTTGGAGTCGGCGGAGTCAGTCCAAGAGGAGAGTTGCCTCCAGCCTTCCTTACTCGGCACCAGTGGCATATTCCTAGTAGGAGGAGTGTTGTCTCCTGAGGGTTTTCAGCGGATTACACCCACAAAATCCTGTAATAAAAGAGAGATGGTGAAAGTTATATAAAGATAAGAACTATAAAAGAAAGAACTTGAAAATAAGAGTTTTCAACTATACCAGTTTTTCAGTTGCTATGAGCCTTATCTTAATGGTCATGAAAAAATGTTAGAAATCATATTATCCATCAATAAAACATCGCCTTTAGTTTTCATTACTACCTTTCTTCCAAACATTGATCATATACCCTTACGTGTGTGAACTGGACATCCCTACATTCAGAGAATTCAATTCAAGTAATCATACTCTTGTCCATCTAGCTTAGTACTTTTTAATAGATATTTAAATGGAATTTGCTCACACATTCTTCATGCGAACGTTAATACTTCTTGAGGTACTAACCGACCGATTACTCACGTGCTTGCTAATTAGGTGTTTTTCCTCGTCTTGCAACACCTAAGGCTTAGCAGTGGCTCCCAAACCAGTTGGTCTAAGGCACTAGGTGATAAAGCACCCTCGCTATATTTTTTATTGCTGCCTCGGTGATAACAAAACCAGTGTTCATTTTTCTTTTCGCCATTTTATCTTTTATTCTCCATTTTTATTTTCTTCATACTTTGGCTTTTAGATAAGAGCATTTCAAGGTATCCTCCACTATCCCGAGTTTCAAGATGTGTGTAAGTGCATATAGTAGGGTATCAACGTTCAAATGTTTGGCTTCCAGAATAGGAACTATTTTTCAGGCTTATTTTTATCCTCAGATTAGTAATTTCCTTTATCTTATTAACCCTTGGGACAACAGCTCATAACTACTTATTACTAGTTTCATTTAAGAAAACATCTAACTTTCTTGTATTTCTTACACTATTCCTAACTTTTAAATATAATTTTTCACTTTCTACTCTTTTATTATCACAATTTTTTGTGTGTGTGCTTATATATAGTATAATACAAAGTAGGGCGTAAATAAGCACAGGAGCGCTGAAAAACGACTTCTTGGGAGCTTCTTGCGATGGTACAGGAGTGCTGAAGCTCGTTGGCGGGAGCATGGTTCCGAAGAATAGCCCAGTGGTGGCTTGAGTTACCCGCTCCACTGGCATAGTGAAAAGGGAGGCCGCTTGGGGCCCGTAGGTTACTCCTCCAGATGGGACAGAGCGAGAGTTGCTGTTACAATTAGTGCAGTTTGAAGCCATTGATTTTTTGAAGAGCTTGAATATTCTACCACCTGCGTCGACCTTGGTCTTTGGCATGTATCGGTTGTTTGAGGACCGATTCCGTCGGCAAGGCTGCTGCTTGGGGAGCCTGCCTGTGGAAGACAGACATCCTCTAGGCTTCCTCCATCGGCATTGAGGCACCGAGGGTGGGAGGTGGGAGCATCGACACAAAAAGAAGCCCGTTGATTTCTTGAAGAGCCGGATTGCAGAGATTTGAGGCTGCAAGTGACCCATACTTGACTCCGCCGGATATGACAGAGCCTGAGTTGCTAGGGTGGGAGCAAATACCATTCTTCATAGAGACGAAATGCCGGCTTCAATATCCACTCCCCTAAGGGCAACCAAAAACATACACACCGCGATTATTTGATCGCGGGAAAAACACGACACACGAAGTGTGGAGTGGAAAGAGGAAAAGGTCCCACCGGGCGTGCCAGAATCTGTTCCCCTCCGAATCACGGCGCACAAGACTGCGAAGTCCTGGCGCTGAGATTCGGGGCAGATGCTATTTGGTTTTATTCGTCCACCTCTCCGAAGATGCCAAGTTGATTTATGGCACCGTGTATCGGAGGTTTAGACGGATGCGGCCGATGTAGCAGACTTCGTTAGATTCCCCCTCGCTTGAGGGGTTTTTGATTGCGGGGATGCTCTTCCCTGCAGGCGCAAGCCCCTGCAGTTAATTACGTTACCGCATCGCGGTAACAACTTTCTCCTTCTCCAGAATTTCACTTCATGTCGTGGGTGTTTGTTTTGTTTGTGGTTGCCCGTGGATTGTATACGAAGACTAATTTATGTCGTCGCCCGTAGGACGTGGATTAGTCCAAATCCGTATTTTCTTAGATTTGGGTTTGGGGTTTTGGTTTAAGGATACGTTAGCCATTTTTGAGGCTAAGATCAACTTAAACATTTGTTAAGGATACGTTAGTCTGATTTGAGACTAAGATCAGCTTAACAGGATCGTTTAGATCCGACAAAAGAGCATTTGGGGGCTCTATTGTTCCAGTTTAGGGACGTAGTGGTCTATTGCCAGTTTAGGGACATGGTGGTCCATGGAATGTATGGCCGTTGGGACCCGTCACCTCTCTGACGACGTTGAAGGATTACAACGACAGATATCAGAGGAGTTCAGAGATGTGCCCTTGAACCAAAGTTGGTTGGGAGATTTATAGTCCAATTTGGGACTAAAGTCTGTTTGAAGGATACGTTATCCTTATTTGAGGCTAAGATCGACTCAAACGTTTGTTAAGGATACGTTAGTCTAATTTGAGACCAAGATCGGCTTAACAGGATCGTTTAGACTCGACAAAAGAGCATTTGGGCTCTATTGTTCTAGTTTAGGGACATACTGGTCCATTACCAGTTTAAGGACATGGTGGTCCAACATTCCCATTTTGGGGACGAATATTGGTTTAAGGACATCACGGTCCACTATTAGTTTAAGGACATCTCGGTCCATCTCCAGTTTAGGGACATAGTGGTCCATTGCCAATTTAGGGACATGGTGGTCCATTATTTGTGGCCGTCGGGACCCGTCACCTCTCTGACGTCGTTGAAGGATTACAACGATAGGTGTTAGAGGAGTTCGGAGATGTACTCTTGAACCGGATTTAAATTGATTTAAGAGAGCAGCCGTACTCATTCAATTTAATTTGAGGACTTACGGCCATACTTGGGCTAAGTCCAGTTGAAGATGTTCAACGTTTTTATTTGTGATTGGCCTGTTAGACCTTGGCTTGGGCTTTGCCCTTTGTTTAATAATGCAGTGCATTTTGTCTGGCCTATTAGGCCCCCTTTTAATTGGGCTCTGCCCTTTTTAAATGATGCACAACAATTATTTTGAGCCTGACAGATCTTTGTTTGGGCTTTATCCCTTTTAGTAGTACATAGCACTTTGTTTGGTCTGATAGACCTTTCTTTATTGGGCTCTGCCCTTGATAATGCATTGCATTAATTAGTCTGACAGAGTGCCACATGGCTTGTCAGGCGCTTTGCGCTGATTGAGGAGCGCAAGGCGCAAGTCCATGTGGAGGCGATACGTGTCACGCTCTGGTGAGCGCAAGCGCAGTGCGCTGTTGCGCTTCTGACACATGGCGCGCTTTGGTGGGTTGCGCCAAATCATAAGAGCAGTGCTCTATTTTAAAAGCGCATAGCGCAAGTTGTTCTGGAGCTGACACGTGGCACTCTCTGGTGACTTGCGCCAGCCCAAGAGCGCAACTGTGCAGATTTACAAGTGCAAGGCACTGTTTTAATATCTTGATCCAATTTTGGATTCAAAAAAAGAATTTTTTAAGATCCCAGAACCAGTGGTTCATCAAAAGGCAATGCCTTTGTGTAGATCAAATGATCTTCTTATTTTTATTCTTATTATTTGATCTTTTCTTTTTATTTTAAGATCTTGATCTTGTTCTTAGATCATTGATCTTCTCAGAAGAAGTTCTTCTTTTACTAAAGGTTTTTTACCTTTTCTTTCTTTGAGCTCTTCTCAAAATTCTTTAGAGGAATTCTCTATTTTTCTCTCTGTGTTGTGTTTTGAAATTGGGGTCTAGGGGGCCTTTATATAGTGCCCATTAATTTGTTAAATTTGTTAAAGAGATCTTTCTCTGAGTGATTTAGGGATTTTTCCCTACCGTTGGATCTTTGATCCAAGGGCTTCTGTTTTATAGAAGACAATCTTCTTGTTTTAATAAGAACAGAAAGATCTTACTGGAATTTAATTCTGTTTAGCGCAAACGCATCTGCGCTTGACACGTGTCGCGCAGCGCAACTGCGCTGACACGTGTCGCGCAGCGCAAGGCGCAGCGCAACTGCGCTGACACGTATAGCGCAGCGCAGAGCGCAAGTCAGTTGAAGCGTTGCTTCATTTATTTTAATTTTAATTTTCACTTTAATTTTCAAAACAGAGCTTTGCTCTGATTGGGGGAAACAGAAACGTTGCTTCGTTTCCCGCCTTGGAATTTGAACAGAGCTTTGCTCTGATTGGGGTAAACACCCGCCCTCTTCAATAATTAAATGAGGGCGTGTTCTAGGAACCCGCCCTCATATTATGTATTACAGTAATTAAATGCCGGCGTGTTCCTATAAAT
This sequence comes from Agapanthus africanus, assembly GCA_030015575.1. Classification (NCBI taxonomy): domain Eukaryota; kingdom Viridiplantae; phylum Streptophyta; class Magnoliopsida; order Asparagales; family Amaryllidaceae; genus Agapanthus; species Agapanthus africanus. Next base: position 999,986,256 of record CM057337.1, read on the forward strand.
AGCTCTCTACTATACAGCAATTCTCCATTTACCCTTATTTTTGTGCAAGTGTGGAGTTTAGGAAGAAGGTCAAGTTCAGTACCATAGTCGTGAGAAGCTGCTGGATAGGATCAAGACGGAACCACGGCTTGCTGTAAATTTCTAGAGCAAATTCAGTGACCAAACCAAGGTTCAGGGGCTCTAAACAGGAAGAGGAGACCAAAACAAGCACATGGAAGAAATTTGAAGTTCTAAATTCTCTGTGATTATTTCCCTCATCTTCTCCCCTCCTCTGAACTCCTCTGAACTATTCTTCCTGCAGCATTCTTTGCACAAACTCTCTTTCTCTATCCAATAAAATTGTTTTTGTGCAGGATTCTTTGCGCCGCCGCCAAATAAGTTGTTTGCAAGTGTTTTCGATTTATGTTTGTTACTGTTTTGCATAAATAATACGGACTTTAAGGGGCTATAACACCAATTCAGATTGGGTGGGGATTTCATCACCCTTCTTAAGACCCCAAAAATCACTGAAAGCAAATGCATTACCCTTGAGCTTATTAAAAAAATATCTAGACTCAGCCAACTAAGGACTGTCGTGCTCAATAGGACAGAGGAAGGTTGTGGGCATTCGATTGTTTATCTAAACTTGACTTTGTGGTGCCTAGGCTAGACAAGTGAGAAAGGTAATTTTAAAAGGCCCGTCTCAAGGTGATTCGTGCGCGGAACCCTCCTTTCCTCATTTGTGCTTACCTGGCCACAATTGGCAGTGAAGAGACGATTTGAGGGTTATCTCACAACTTGTCACTTTAGAACAGTTAGGAGCAGTCTAGTGGACTTTGAAGACCATAGCTCTAGGTATGATTGTGCATGTTTTGACTGTGATTGTATGAAGTTGTTAACGCTTTTTTTATTGTTGGCTTGATATTGTTTGATGCATATTATGGCAAGTTCAAGTTTATTTGTTGTATATAAATACGATGGCCGGATTATCACAAGTGCACAAGATCTCGAGTATATGGGCGGGTCCGCAAGAATCATGCGATTAGAACCATCAACGACTTATAATGAAATCGAGAATAAAGTGTTCAAAATTACGAAATACGATCCCCGTGAAATTAGGCTTAAGTTAAGTTGTATATGGCCTATGTTTAGTGGAAATGCATTGGTTGAAATTATAGACAATGCATCAATATCTTCGATGATAGACTTTGGTCTGTCAAACACCCAGCATTCTTTTGAACTTTTGGTTCAGAAGGAACAATTGGAAGTATCAGATGTCCCTCCAACGGGTAATTTTGATGGTAATGCTGGAGGTAGTTCCTGGGGGTACGGTCACATGGTTAACGATGATACAGTCAGTCTCGATGGATATGACTATACACAACATTATTCAAACCTTAAAACTCAAGGGTAAACATTTTATAAATTCACATTCAAACATTTTAGTAATACCAAAATACTAATATGTTTTATATATTGAATACAGGTTCTCCCAATCGATTACTGCAGTTACATGCACCCCAGAAGAACAACAAGGATTACCATACACAACCTTCCAAAGGTAAATAAATCTTAAACAAATGGTGATTTATTTATGAAAATATTAAGGAATAATAGTATAATAACAATTTATATACTAAACGCAGATTTTCCCATACCTCCGCATCATTCCAACACGATCTAAGTAGCGCATTCCAAGCATGTCCGTCCACAGACTTCCGGTCTTCTCACCCCAAACCATCCACATTACACCGACCACAACCATCATATATTGCACCTGAGCCTTATGTTGCTACGGGTGACATTGATATGTGTGGCAGTGATGATGATGATGCTGGTGAAGGTCATCAAGGGGAGGATAGCGTGAAATATGCCGCTGGATTGAATGAGGTAGCATTGTTTGATGATATGGTTGCGAACAATGATTTCGTCGAACTAGAAGATCCCGGCCTCAATCCGCTGGAAGATGATAGTTGGGTAGACTTAGCCATGGCAGAAGTAAATACGGCACCCTATTTGGAAGCGATAGTAGCAAGCGAAGATTGCGTCACTGTTAGGGATTTATTTCAGGAAAAATGAGATCTTATCTGTAAGCTGAAGTCGTGGTTTATTCAGCAAAACGTTACATTTAAAATCGAAGAGTCAAATAAGACGTACTATACCGTGGTATGTACGAAAGCTCCTGAATGTAAGTGGAGATTGAATGCATGTTGTTCCAAAAGAGCCAATGCTTGGAAGGTCACGAAATACAACCAAGAACATACATGCATCAATTCTATTATGTTACAAGATCACAGGAATTGCACTTCATCTTACATTTGCTCACTAATCATGCCACTAATCCGTACAAATGTGGTGATGACTCCCTGAGAGATACGGCTCTACGTTAGTGGAGAGCACAAAATTCAGATTTCGTATGTGAAGGCATGGGATGCTCGTAGAAAGGCTTTATGCAAGATATTTGGGGACTGGGAAAGCTCGTACAACTCACCAGTCCCTTTTATGGAAGCCATGAAAGCATCAAATCCGGGGACCGTATACCGGTTAAAAACCACAGAAACAGATGTCGATGGCTCTGTCAAGTTTCAAAGAATTTTCTGGTGCTTTGCTCCAAGTGCGGCTGGTTTCACACACTGTCGGCCGGTATTGTGCGTTGATGGGACGAATCTATACGGTAAGTACAGAGGCTGCATGTTAATCGCTACAGGTGTTGATGCTAATAACGGTATATTTCCATTGGGATTTTCCATTGTCGAGAGTGAAAATTCATCATCCTGGTCATGGTTTTTCCGTCAACTCAAAAGTATCCCATCTGTTATTGATAAAACAGATTTATGCATCATATCTGATAGACATCTAGGAATACTAGCTGCAATGAGAGCTGTATTTCCGACCACCCCACATAGGTTTTGCCTGTGGCACTTCAGGCAAAATTTTGATAGAAAATTTAAAAATTAAGATCTACATAAGCTTATGTATAAAGCCGGTGAAGCGTCTGACCCTAATGTCCATGACATGTACATGACGAAAATTGGGGAGATGAGTCAAGCCGTGAAAGCGTGGTTAGATGAGTATCCAGTACGCATGTGGTCACAAGTACATGATAATGGATGCAGATATATACTAATGACCACTAATATGTCTGAAAGCTTCAACGGGGTCCTTAAAGGTGTTAGAGGCTTACCGATACGGGGGTTGATTGTTCGAACCTTTTTCCGGGTGAATACTTACTTTGTGCAAAGAAGAGAAACGTCCTTGGCGATGGAGACTCCGCTCACCGCGTATTATGAAGATATATTCCGGAAAAGAGAGCGCAGAGCATAATACTACAGATCCGAAAGGTTTGACACGACGGAGTTTCAAGTAACGGGGAGTAATGGGCATCAATATACCGTAAACTTTAGAGATGAATGGCTCTCTTCATGCACATGCGGTGTTTTCCAGGAACAACATTTACCTTGTGCCCACGTAATTGCTGCTGCGAGCAACATGCATAACTCACATTACAATTTTTCTTCCCATTACTATACAGTTTCTAATTACCAAGGCGCATACGATCCAAAATTTCATCCTATACCGGACAGTCGCTATTGGCACTATTATACTGGAACAGACAAACACCGACTGTATTACCGCCGGAAAAAAATATAGGGCCCGGAAGACCTAAGGTGCGTCGAGATCGAATGATAATGGATGCCGATCCTTAGCAAAGGCACGCCAGATGTGGCCTATGCAAACAACCAGGTCATTATAGGACCAGATATCCAGAACAGTCATCAGGGGCGGGACCTTCGAGATCATGACAAGTGCACCGGAAGATTTTTTTTGTATTGTAAATTTGACAGATGTAGGGTGTTTTTCGTCATCCCATTGAGATGGGAATACGTGCGCGCTTGTCAGGCGCATTACAGATTCCCCCTCCCTAAGGTAGGCCGGGGTTTAATGATTATGGGGACCCGAATCTCCGGCAGCCGCGGACTAAGCTGCCGTTAATTATCCCTCGCCTTTGGAGCGAGAGAACCTCTGATTAACGGGTTAAACTGGTCATGCGAACTCAATGTGCAGTGTCGTGTTTTGAAGCGGTTTTGGATATATCGGGGGCCCCACAGAGTTTTTACGGGGGTCCCGCTACCCGGATAGTGGGCCGGGGGTTAAGGGGCTAGCAGCCCCCTTGCGGGGTGCGGGACAGCGTCCCGGCCCAAATTTTTTTTGAGAGGGATGGTGTTGTAGAGTATGTGTGTGTGTGTGTATAAAGGAAAAGGGCATCCAAAGGATGCGTGGGGCTAGCGCTTTGAGCGCAAGAGCGCTAGCGCACCACGTGTCAGCACGTGGGCGCTCGGGCGCTAGCGCACCACGTGTCAGCACGTGGGCGCTCGAGCGCTAGCGCTTTGGGCGCTAGCGCTCTTAGCGCAAGAGCGCTAGCGCACCACGTGTCAGCACGTGGGCGCTTAAGCAAAAGGGACTTGGCCCCTGCAATGGGAGTTGTACTCCCAGAAAGGAGCACTTATTATTTTGTGTGTGTATGTGTGTGTGTGTGTGTATGTATATATATATATGAGGAGTTAAACTCCCAGGATGTTTTGAAGCTGATGAAGGGCTTCTCCCCTTGAGCTCTAGTTCTTCCCCAAAGTGGGGTTTCTGGAGATGGGTCTCCTTTTTCCTTTGTTGGCCGGATCTTGAAGATCAAGAAGTAGGAGATTTTAAAAATCTCTCCTTTTTGAGATCTGATGGGAGATCTGAGTACCCCTTTGTGGGTTTTGTTGTGGAAAACTACTTAGTTTTGGAAAAGAAAGAGTAAAACTCTTGATTTAATTCAAAAAAAATGAGAAGGTTTAGAACCTTGGAGAAGAAGCAGGAGGCACAAAGAACCCTAGTTTTTGGGGAAATGAAAAAGTATCTTAGATATTTTCATCATGTTGACTTATATAGGCTTACATATTTACATATAGCCCCTTGGGCTTTTCAAAATGGCATTTTGCCCATCCCATGGCTCATGTGCCATTTTTTTTGCGCATAAGCCATGGGCTTACAAAAATTTGGCTTTATGTCCATTTTATTTACATTCATGCATAAAAAATTACATAAAAATTATTTATTACATGATTCTGTTTTTGGCATGGCGGAAGGCCGGACGCTTCGTGTTCGGACTCGGCCCGGGCATTGGCCCACTTGCTTGGGCTTGGGCCCACCTGGCTTGGGGTTGACCTTGACTTTGACTTGGTCAACCGGGGTGCAAATTTTGACCCCAACAAAGTGCCCCCAATCAATAAATGCTCACCGCATATATGAGTCGTGTGCATGAAATTGATGGACTTTCTTTCGCGTGGAGGCGACTTGCTTTGGTTCCCACTTTTTGGGATGCACTGCCCTTTTTACGACGTGGACGGTCGATGCTTGACACATCTCCGAGACGGAGTGTCCGTGGTAGACGTTTCACTTGCCCGGAGTGATCTGGTTCCTGCTTTGTAGGAAGCCTGTACTGCCCTTTTTGCGACATGGACGGTCGACGCTCTGATCCGGAGCGATTTGGTTCCCGATTTGTGGGGAGCCTGCACTGCTATTTTTGCGACATGGACGGTCGACGCTCTGATCCGGAGTGATTTGAGTTCCCGATTTGTGGGAAGCCTGCACTGCCGTTTTTGCGACATGGACGGTCGACGCTCTGATCTGGAGCGATTTGGGTTCCCGATTTGTGGGAAGCCTGCACTGCCGTTTTTGCGACATGGACGGTCGACGCTCTGATCCGGAGCAATTTGGGTTCCCGATTTGTGGGGAGCCTGCACTGCCGTTTTTGCGACATGGACGGTCGACGCTCTGATCTGGAGCGATTTGGTTCCCTATTTGTGGGAAGCCTGCACTGCCGTTTTTGCTACATGGACGATCGACGCTTTGATCCAGAGCGATTTGGGTTCCCGATTTGTGGGGAGCCCGCACTGTTGTTTTTGCGACATGGACGGTCGACGCTCTGATCCGGAGCGATTTGGTTCCCGATTTGTGAGAAGCCTGCACTGCCCTTTTTGTGACATGGACGGTCGATGCTCTGATCCGGAGCGATTTGGTTCCCGATTTGTGGGAAGCCTGCACTGCCCTTTTTGCGACATGGACGGTCGACGCTCTGATCCGGAGCGATTTGGTTCCCGATTTATGGGAAGCCTGCACTGCCCTTTTTGCGACATGGACGGTCGACGCTCTGATCCGGAGCGATTTGGGTTCCCGATTTGTGGGGAGCCTGCACTGCCGTTTTTGCGACATGGACGGTCGACGCTCTGATCCAGAGCGATTTGGTTCCCGATTTGTGGGAAGCCTGCACTGCCCTTTTTGCGATATGGACGGTCGACGCTCTGATCCGGAGCGATTTGGTTCCCGATTTGTGGGAAGTCTGCACTGCCGTTTTCGCGACATGGACGGTCGACGCTCTGATCTGGAGCGATTTGGTTCCCGATTTGTGGGAAGCCTGCACCGCCCTTTTTGCGACATGGACGGTCGACGCTCTGATCCAGAGCGATTTGGTTCCCGATTTGTGGGAAGCCTGCACTGCCCTTTTTGCGACATGGACGGTCGACGCTCTATTTTGACTTGCTATGCTTCCTGCAGTGTCGGGGGTGAACTTGGCTTGCTCCGCTTCTTGCGGTGTCAAGATTGGATTCTGACTTGCTCCACTTTCTGCGGTGTCGGAGTTGAAGTTGACTTGTTGATCGTGATTTAGGTTGGCATTAGCATCGCTATACTGGAATATGGTACCAAGAGCGAATCATCATCTGTCTTTGAGTGCATTTTGGGATTGGTTTTGGTTTGGCATCTGCATTGCTGCACTGGAATAATGCCAGGAGCAACTCATCATTTGCCCCGGGAGGATTTGGGAATTGGTTTTTGCTTGGCATCAGTATCGCTACACTGGAATATGGTACCAGGAGCGAATCATCATTTGCGCTTGCTTATCAGGAAGCGATGGCTTAGGAGACAGGTTTTAGGTCCCTATCACCTAAGACTTTTCAATTTCGTGAGCCGTAAGTGTCTCACAAAGCATTTTCTCCCTACGGGTCGTAAGGATCCTGTAAGTGTATTTTCTCCTTAGGAGTCGTGAGGACTCCCAAGGGTGTTGCTCCTTTGTGAGTCGTAAGGATCTCACGCGGGAATTTTCTCCTCACAAAGTCGAGAGGACTTTGCGAGTGCATTTCATCTCTTTTTCACGAGTTTGCGCCCTTTCGGGTTTTCACAAACTCGCCGGCAGTCCTGCTGTTTTTACTCACGGGGCCCTTTCGGGTTTTCATCCGTGCCCATTTTGCTTGTGGACATACCCTTTTTTTTTGGACTTTGAATGTGGTCTCACCGGTAAGTCTTGGGAGAGATAGGGATCGTTTTATGCCCGTGGATTGTATACGGTTTTGCAGGATGTGTGATCCAGACCGTAGGTCCGGAAAAATTTCGGGACTTTGTTGGCATCTGCATCGCTGCACTGGAATATGGCACCAGGAGCGACTCATCATTCACCGTTGGAGTATGGGGTTTGGAATTTGGCTGGCGTCTGCATCGCTGCACTGGAATATGGTACCAGGAGCGACTCATCATTCGCCATTGGGATTTGGAATTTGGTTGGCGTCTGCATCGCTACACTGGAATATGGTACCAGGAGCGACTCATCATTCGCCACTTGGGGATTGGGGAGCGATGACTTAGGAGACAGGTTTAGATCCCTATCACCTAAGGCTTTTCAATTTTATGGGTCGTAAGGGTCCCATAAAAGCATTTTCTCCCTGCGAGTCGTAAGGATCTCGTAGGTGTACTTTCTCCTTAGGAGTCGTGGGGACTCCCAAGTGTGTTTTTCCTTCGTGAGTCGTAAGGATCCCACGAAGGTGCTTTCTTACGAGTCGTGAGGATCCCGTAAGGTTTGTTCTCCTCATGCATCGTGAGGATACATGAGTGGGGCTTACCAATGGAGCATGATTCCAAGGGCGGAGACCAGCCGCATAACTGGTGATTGCGGTGGGGCATGGGCATGGTGAGATTTATTTGAGCCCGTGGATTGTATACGGTAGTCAATTTGGGAGACCACCCGTAGGGCCGGGGGAATTTTGGAAAATTGGATTTTGGTTGGCGTTTGCATCGCTGCACTGGAATATGGTAGCAGGAGCGACTCATCATTTGCCATTTTTTTGTTTTGTTTTTTTTTGTTTTACTGCGATTGCTCTATCATTTCAGATTTTCTTATCGCGAAGATCGCGATTGTCCATCATTTCAGCTTTTATTCGCGGTTGCCCCATCATTTCGGCTTTATTCTCATCTTTATTTTTACTCGCTGATTTTTGTTGCGAGTTGCCCCATCATTTCGGCTTTTCTTTATTTCTCTTTTATTTACACATTTTTTATTTATTCACACACACACATACACACACACATATATATTTACATTCCCAGTTTAACGACTTAGAGGTCGATTATTCCCAGTTTAATGACGTGGTGGTCGATTGTTCCCAGTTTAATGACATGGTGGTCCTCTGGTGTTCCCAGTTTAACGACGTGGTGGTCCTTTTTTCTTATTCCAGCTCCTTGAACTTTGATCTTGGCGGAGCTGTGTTGATGACCTAGCTCTGTGGCTTGCCGATACATCCGAGAATTGTAAGGTTTTTCCAAGCTTATATTGACCCTCTGCCCAATCTTTGAAAACACAGCAGTCTTCAATGGTATGACTCAGCACTCTATGGTATGGGCAGTATACGGGATTGCCGGTCATATTCATTTCATGTGGCCTCTTCGGAATAGGCAATTGCAGACCGTTGTTCAAGGCTTTCTCGAATATATTGCGGACATCCTCCCTCCTGAAGGAGTACACCTTCTTCTTTCTCTCCATTAGAGTAGGTGCCCTTACTGATGCTGGTTCTTGAGGTCGATCAGTCTTTAGTTCGCCCTTTTCAGATAGTGGCACATTTATGAGAGGATTAGGTTCCCGAAAGGCTTCGGTCTCCATTTGTATGGAATCGGCGGTCGTAGCTTGACTGTTTGCTAATACGCCTTTAGACAGTTCTATCTCTCCCATCTTGTATTGCCTTTCGACCCAATCTTTGAAGACGAAGCAGTCCTCAATGGCATGACCTATCACTCTATGATAGGGGCAATATTTTGGGTCGTCGGTCATATTCGCTTCTTGCGGCCTCTTTGATTCTGGCAGTTGTAAACCATTTCTTAGGGCGTCCATGAATATCTTGTGGACTTTGTCCCTTTTGAAGGAATAGACTTTTTCCAGCTTCTCTTTCAGAGGCGATTCCCCTTCGGTGTATGCATCGGAGGGACTGGAGGCTGATCGCGGCCGTTTTTCGTGAAGGCGCTCCGCTCTTAGGTTGAAGGGGGTGTCAGTTGGCTGCCTCCGGGTATCAATCCCTGGCTCATGAACCAAAACTTGATTCTGCTGTAATTGTAATCGGGCGACTTGGGTCGCGAGATCTGCCGCGACGTTTGCCAATTCGTCGACCTTGGACTGTACCATGGCTAACTTCTCATCCCTGTCCTGAAGCTGCCTCTGAAGCTATCGGAATAATGCTTGTTCTGTAGTTCCGGTTATGCCAACCGGGTCATCTTTATTGCCTGAGCACAATTCCGCAAGAACCACGGGCTCCTCTGGCTTATCGGCCTGAGCAGGCTCTTCATCATTTAGATCGAGGCGATGCTGGGTAGCATCAACCATATCATCACCATGGCTGTGAAGAAGAGGAGGGTTCGTTTCTTCATGTCCGGCCATGTAGATAGTGTGGATAACACATTCAGCCATTCTTTCATCGCCGGCAGCTGGTTTCGCAGAGCGGTCCAGGCTTTGGAAATTCATAAATTTTAACATGGCCAGAGCCCTAGCCCTTTTGTTGGCTCTATATCTGAGCCGCTTCTGCCTTAGCTTCTCTGTCTTGATCGCTTGGCAGGCTTCTGCTCTCCGGGAAGCCGCCATAAGCTGAGTGATGGGGAGCTTAGAGAAGACACCCAATTGAGCAGTTGTCAGGAGCATCGTCGGAGCTCGCTCGAGACGCCCTGTTGCTTTGTTGGTGTTGATGGCCTTGCCCCTAGCTGGGGCCAAGGAGAGCCGTTTAAACACCGACTTGCGTTTGAGTTGGGGCGCCTTCGAGACCACTACATTTGGCCTCTTGCTTTTCGAGACCGGTTTGTCTACCACCGGGGCCTGAGGAGCTGGGATGGCGTTAGCTGACACGAACAGGATAGAGCCGAATGGTAGCGGCGGCTTTTCCCATTGTCGCCCGAAACTGGCCGGGAGGACCGTCCTGGCGTCCATCTTCATCGTGTAGGAGATGGGAGTTGTGTCGATAGCTGAGCTTGTCCTTGGAGACATTTTTGCTGCGACCTAAGATTGCAAATTGAAACTTGTTAACCTGCACAAAGAAGCATGATTTCAGTACAGGCAGCCGATATGCATATTGATTGAGTTCGCATGAACGTTTAACCCGAAATATGGGAGGAGAGATTAGTCCCACCGGGCGTGCCAGAATCTGTAGGGTGTTTTTCGTCACCCCATTGAGATGGGGATACGTGCGCGCTTGTCAGGCGCATTACAGATTCCCCCTGCCTAAGGTAGGCTGGGGTTTAATGATTGTGGGGACCCGAATCTCCGGCAGCCGCGGACTAAGCTGCCGTTAATTACCCCTCGTCTTTGGAGCGAGAGAACCTCCGATTAACGGGTTAAACTGGTCATGCGAACTCAATCTGCAGTGTCGTGTTTTGAAGGGGTTTTGGATATATCGGGGGCCCCGCAGAGTTTTTACGGGGGTCCCGCTACCCGGATAGCGGGCCGGGGGTCAAGGGGGCTAGCAGCCCCCTTGCAGGATGCGGGGCAGCGCCCCGGCCTAAATTTTTTTTGAGAGGAATGGTGTTGTAGAGTATGTGCGTGTGTGTGTATAAAAGGAAAGGGCATCCAAAGGATGCGTGGGGCCAGCGCCAGCGCTTTGAGCACAAGAGCACTAGCGCACCACGTGTCAGCACGTAGGCGCTCGGGCGCTAGCGCTTTGGGCGCAAGAGCGCTAACGCTTTGAGCGCTAGCGCACCACGTGTCAGCACGTGAGCGTTCGGACGCTAGCGCTTTGGACGCTAGCGCTCTAAGCGCAAGAGCGCTAGCGCGCCATGTGTCAGCACGTGGGTGCTCGGGCGCTAGCGCTTGGAGCGCTAGCGCGCCACGTGTCAGCACGTGGGCGCTTGAGCAGCAAAATGGACTTGGTCCCTGCAATGGAAGTTGTACTTCCAGAAAGGAGCACTTATTATTCTGTGTGTCTGTGTGTGTGTGTGTGTGTGAGGAGTTAAACTCCCAGGATGTTTTGAAGCTGATGAAGGGCTTCTCCCCTTGAGCCCTAGTTCTTCCCTAAAGTGGGGTTTCTGGAGATGGGTCTCCTTCTTCCTTTGTTGGCCGGATCTTGAAAATCAAGAAGTAGGAGATTTTAAAAATCTCTCCTTTTTGAGATCTGATGGGAGATCTGAGTTCCCCTTTGTGGTTTTTGTGGTGGAAAACTACTTAGTTTTGGAAAAGAAAGAGTAAAACTCTTGATTTAATTCAAAAGAAATGAGAAGGTTTAGAACCTTGGAGAAGAAGCAGGAGGCACAAAGAACCCTAGTTTTTGGGGGAATGAAAAAGTATCTTAGATATTTTCATCATGTTGACTTATATAGGTTTACATATTTACATATAGCCCCTTGGGCTTTTCAAAATGGCATTTTGCCTATCCCATGGCTCATGCGCCATTTCTTTTTGTACATAAGCCATAGGCTTACAAAAATTTAGCTTTATGCCCATTTTGTTTACATTCATGCATAAAAAATTACATAAAAATTATTTATTACATGATTCTGTTTTTGGCATGGCGGAAGTCCGGACGCATCGTGTTCGGACTCGACCCGGGCATTGGCCCACTTGCTTGGGCTTGGGCCTACCTGGCTTGGGGTTGACCTTGACTTGGTCAACCGGGGTGCAAATTTTGACCCCAACAACGGATTTATTTTGATATTATAAATTTGACCGTCGAGATAGAATTTACATTTTACAAACAGATAGGATTTTTTTGTATTGTAAATTTGACGGATTCATTTTGACATTATAAATTTGACCGTCGAGATAGAATTTACATTTTACAAACAAATAGGATTTTTTTGTATTGTAAATTTAACGGATTCATTTTGTACACCACATTCATATAATACAATTTTATTATTTTATTCAATTTTTTTTTTCTTTTTTCCGTTTATTTATTTTAAATTTTTTTATTTAATTAATAGAGCGGGTTTTCCTAGAACCCGTCCCCTATATATATTGGGGAGGGTGGTGGGGCAGAAACCGTCTTATTCTTATAAAATTAAAAAAAATACCCTATTTTTATAATTTTAAATTTAAACTACACTATTTCAAAAAAAACCCTCAGTTATTCTCTTTCTGTCTCTCACAGGGATCCAGAGGAGAGAGAAGGACACACACAACTTTCTCTCTCTAAAATTCTCATCGCAATCTTGGTTGTTTGATCGGAGTTTGAATCCAATGAGCAGCGTGGGCCTCCTAAAAATCCAGCCCTCAGAGCTCAAATTCCCATGTAAAGTTCTCACCTTTTTGGATTTGATTATTAGGGTTTATTCGTGAAATTTTTGATTACCCATTTGGAAAGATCGGGTTTTTGGGCAAGATCTCAATCGCCCATTTTTGGTTTCATTTAGGTTTTGGATTGTGAATTTACGTCATCTTTTGTAATTTTGTTTTAATTTATTGGGTTTGAAGTTGAATTGAAGAAGCAGAGCTCATGTAGCATGCAGTTGACCAACAAAACTGATCAATATGTGGCATTCAAGGTAATAAATTTACATAAAAAATGCAATTAACCCTCATTTTTTTAATTTGATTTGGGTTTATTTTGGCTATGATTTATAGGTTAAAACCACAAACCCTAAGAAATACTGTGTGCGTCCCAACACGGGAATTATCCTACCGGGGCTGACATGCGATGTAACAGGTAAACTGTTTGCTAACATTCGATCGCAATTGCAAATTTTTTGTATGTTTTTTGTGTTCATTAGTGGATGAGTAAACTGCTGGGTTAGTTACAATATAAAATGAGGGCATTCGTTGTTCGATTGCAACATTTGTGCAAATTTTGCAAATCGAAAGCGCATTTATTCTGTGTAAATGGTTAAAAGTTTACAAATATAAGTTTTTCTTATTTGTTGTTGTTTAGTTACGATGCAAGCGCCAAAAGACTCCCCGCACGATCTTCAATGCAAAGATAAATTCCTTTTTCAAAGTGTTGTAGCCGAGCATGGAGTGACGACCAAGGACATAACCCCTGAAATGGTGACAAATTTTGTCGATTCCTTTTGTTTATATTAATTTTCCCCCCTCTTATATATTTGGAATTCATATTGTTTTTTCCTGTTTGGTATGCATTATAGTTCAATAAGGAGCCCAGTAAGGTTGTCGAAGAGTTTAAGTTACGTGTGGTCTATATTCCTGCGAATCCTCCATCTCCAGTTCCCGAGGAATCAGAAGAGGGGTCGTCGCCTAGGGAAGCTACGGTTGAAAATGGAACTTCGGCCTTGTTTGATTCTGTGAGTGTATATTTCAGTCTACTTTGGCCTTTAATCTGCAAGAATTCTAAATATCTTACCTGGGAAATACACGTGGAAAATATTTCAGGTAACCATATCATATGAAGAACAGTCCAAGGACAAGTCGACCGAGGTAATTAATTTCTTTTTATCGTTCTTTATCTAGTAATTATGCAACTTTCACAATGTAATCCACATGCGGGAATTAACTGCCTCAATTCAGTGAGTGGTTATTTAGATTTTTGAAAGGAAGGGGCTCAATTCAATTATAAACTTGAAAAACGAGGATTGGGTTGCGCCATATATGTCAAAGAGTATACAGTAACGATGTATTTGGTTAATGCTGTGAGTGTAAATGTAAGAAGAGTTATCAAAGGGGGAAAAAGGTTAAACCAATATGGGGTCAGCTGACCAATGAGCAATATCTCAGTTGGTATTGCACACACTTCCCCGCTTGGGGAGAGTGTAGGTTCAAAATAGGAGGGGAAGCGATGACAAATTTAACGCTTTCGGGGAAAATTTGTGGGTTCTTGGGTGTGTGCGTGTGCCTGTGTGTGCTATGTGCTTGGGTGTGTTCTGTGCATGAGTTATTACGGGCCGGCGGCTAGTTGAAAGAAGAAAATATGGGGTCTGCTGAACAGCTTCAAGGGATCATTTTGTGCGTCGGTACCTAATAAACATGGTATAAATGAAAATTGCAATCTTACATATTTTAAGCAACTAGAATGGAATTTATTTTTACAACCTGAAGAACTCGTCTTTCACGAAACAGTCCCACTGAACATAGTTCTTTTTTTAACATGCTTCTAGGGTTCAAGGCATAATGAATGTTTACTCTTAAACATACTTAAATTCTTCCTTATTTATAGATACATATCTTTTCGACATAATTTAAATGGTTTCTACCTCTTTCTTTCATTTTTTTTGTTTGAAATCAACACTCTTCGAGGGATCGAACTTGCGACCTCTCACATTGGAGAGGAAATCGGTACCAACCGAGGCTCGGTTGGTTGGTTTGTACCTCTTGTTATAAGAAATTTTAAACTGCTATGATGAATTAAATTTGCTTCTTGCTTTATAATCCTTAAATTACAGGCATCAACCTTGATCGGCAAATTGACCGAGGAGAAAACTTACGCAATTCAGCAAACCCAGAAACTAAGACAAGAACTGGTACGGCTCTATCAAATCTCTTCACAATTTTGTGCGTTTCTTCTTATCATGTAGATCGTGTCGAGATTCAGACTTCTACTGCAGTGGATGATAAATATTAGCATTTGAAATTCAATGCTTATATTAAGCGGCTAAGTTAACTTACTATATTGTATTATACTAAAATACCACGAACTTTCAGGTTTTTAAATATTTAAAATATCATGAGAACATTACATGATATAAGAAGTTTATGGAACTGACCAATTCAATCTCAGAATTTTTATATTGCTTGAGACATTCTTTTATATCACGTTATAAATTTTGCTTGAACTTTTCTTATAGGATCTACTACGTAAAGAGCTAAAGCAGAACCGGAGCGGCTTTTCAGTGATGTTTGTGGCGATTGTGGGGATACTCAGTGCCCTTATCGGGTATATTCTTAAAAAGACATGAGATGAACATTACAGTAATGCTGAACTCCATAAAAAAAAAATTCCCGACATTATCACTTTATTCAGGTTTTGGGTCTCCAGGTTTCTCTATGTTTTTTAGAGTGAATTTTGTTATTATGTAAACCAAAGAATGCTCAATGTTACATATAAATTCAACTATGGGCAATGAGTTGCCATTTTGTGTTTTAAACAATCTTTCATATAATTGTTGTTTTAAACTAAACTGCCTTAAGATTTTTTAATTACAGTAAACTGCATTAAACTATAGTGAAATTTATCCCATATTTTTATTGCAACAGACCCCAATAATACACAGAGTTGCTATGGCTCGTACAAACTGCTTTAGTTCTTGTTTGCAGCAGTATATGATTCGCCCCAATTTTTTTTTGTTTCAATGCAAGTTCATCTCAAAAGGAGTTTTTATTTAGTATCATCCACAATTTTAATGTTTTCAAAATTCTAAAATGCAACCCATCAAGATATTGCAGAATCATATGCATTGGTAAAAAGTTAAACAACAACAACAACAACAACAACAACAACTTAATACCATATAAGCCTACAAGTTCCAAAACAAAATCTTAAACTAAATTCCCCTAATCAAAATCAAACATAAAACCCCTAATTAAAAAAATTTAATATACTAATTAGTGATATAAAGAGAAAAAATTAAGAATCAAACAGATCAAGTTGGCACCAGATAACTGGAATCCTCGACTGATCCGGACCCTGCAATAACTAACCCAACAGCTGCCACGACCGCGGCCGCCAAAAGCATCTTCATCCATCCTCGTCGCCTTTTCTTCTCGCTCTTCATTTTTTCGGTTATCTCCACGACGACTTTTTCTATGTTCGCCTTTGAGAAAACAACTTCCGACTCTTCTCTAATCTTTTCACCGATGTCCATCGAATCAGAGACATCTGCTTTCTCTGCTTCTGCAGTTTCAGTTACATCAGAAATTTCAAATTCATGATCCGAAACTAATTCTTCTTCATCTTCTTCTTCGTCTTTGTCGTCCAGATTAGCCATTGAAAGAACAATTCCCAATTCATCTCTAATCTTTTCCTCGATGACCAACGAACCAGAGCAAGCCGCCGCAACATCCTCTTCTGGATTTTCCAGAATTCGTCGATCATCGGCTCCCAACATAGCCAAGTCTATGAAGTGAGTTTGAAGAAGAGAGAGCCTGTCCAATATCTCTTCGAGGTTGCGACATTGAGTGCTCGAACCTATAGCCGCCATAAAATTTCGGATAAAAACGATCTTATGGCAGACTTGATCAATGGGCTGCATGGGGTCTTGGAGGAAGAGGTTGACTTGGGTCTCGAGTTCCTCGAGGTTTTTGCTCAGTTTTTTGTAGGTTGAATCCATTGCTTTGGCTTGAGTTTATTTTTGGAATTTTCTTGCATGAAGAAGAAGAAGAAGAAGGAGGTGGTTAAGAGAAAAGAGAGAATATGAAGAGGTTGAGGAGTCGTTTCTTTGGTTTTAGTTCGGATTTAGTAACTGTTTTGGAAAGGGCGCAACTCTTTTTTCCCCTTAAAACTTTGCATATTAAGTTTCATGTAAAATTTTGTTTTGATTTTATTTGTTTTAAAAAGAAGGAATATCAACAAATTTACAATATTAAATTATTACCAAAACAAATCTTTCTTTATCCTTGCTATTAAACTTTTTTAATTTCTTCAGATTGAAATAGCCAATTTGTTTATCATTGAAAACATGCGGCAAGAAAAAAAAATTCTTAATTTTATAAAATGATAACTAACTTTTCCAATTTTCTCAAACCTTTCAATGGAATTAATATAGAATTATAGTGATCCATAATAGATATGCAAATCTCTTTATTATTATTTTTATATCTGTTTGAAATAAATCAATCACGTCCGATCACACGTACTAAATAGCTAGTCTTTGTTGTTATTGATCCAAAAGGGAAAGGGGCTCTTCAAATTAAAATTGCAAATTTGATTCTCCATATGACTTGTGATAAGAAAAATTCTAATAACTTTGAGAAAAATGTAAAATAAAATCATAACAAACTCCCAAATAATCAAATTGTTGCAAATTTCTACCAAGATCGTTTAAAAATCTATATTATCTTTACAAAAATTCCTTTACAAATATTTTCAAATCTATGTTCATGGTGTAATATATGTACACGTGCATCGCACGTGCAGGCTGTTGGTTACTAGGCAAAAATTTCTCATGATCTTGGGAAAAAAAAATTAAGTAACCCTAATTGGGAACTCGAAACCGAAAATTATTCATAACTCCCCCTATTTTTAGTGCAAATAATTTCGAGGGCAAAGGGGGAGTGCCCCAGAAATTGGGGGAGATGACGAGAACTTCTAGGGCTCCCCTGAAGAAAAAAAGAAGGAAAAAAAGCCCAAACAAAAGGAAAACAGGGGAACAAATCAAGCCAATAGACTTGTTTCAAAACCAAGTGAATGGTCAATGGATCCTATTGAATGTGCCTGCTCCAACCCTTCTTGAATCTTATACAACCCCTACCCTTGTCATGTGTACACCGACAAAAATGTTGTAATCTTTGTAATAATCCCTTTTTTTTGTTTTCGCTTTCTAACAAGTAGTTTCATAAAGTTAACAAAACCAAATTCCAAATCTTAATTTGCCTTGTTCGGCAGCCATTTTTTGAGTTGAGATGACTGCATATATCTTAGCCCAAATGTTGAGATAAATACAGTCGTCTCAACTCCAATCTGATCAAAATAAATTGCAAACCACAGTTTGTATCTTCTCACCTCCACTTAAAAATAAATTGCATTTATCACAACCCATATCCGAACAGGGCCTTAAAGTTTGAACATATGGATAGAAAAATAATCATTGAAGCGGTCTTTTTTACCGTATTTAAAAGGAAAAAGGCCATAGACAAATGATGTTTCATCACAAATAACCTTTTTCTATACTGAATTACATTAACTACCCTTAACATCACAGTTTTTCATGAAACTGTCTAAACGTTTTATTTTATTGTGGTATAACTGCAACTTTTAGGGTGATTTAGAGAAAAAATTCATTGAAACCATAGTTTAAGGTATCTGATGCTAGTTCCATTCATGTTTTTTCTTATATATTGAAAATATGTCCTTAATTCAATTAAATTCTTAACAATGCAGATATGTATTCGGAAGCAAATTAATTTATTAGGAAAATGACAGAACAGCCTTCTTTTGTTTATAGATTCATAATATATTGTTTTTTTTGAAGTAAAAATTCAACTTCATCTTAAAGCACTCACATATAATTTAGGTTGATTTTTCTCCATGATTCTAAAAATAAATACAACTTTGCTTCTCCCTTCAACCATAACTTTTTTTTTTTCAAATTGATTCCAAAAAACTATTTTCTTGACAAATTATATATTATATTCCAAAAATATTCAAACCAAAAGATTTGTGGGAAAAGATATACAAAAAAACCAAAGCAGCAAGTTGCCAACTTTTCCACATTCCTCATTTATAAAGCAACCCCTTCTAGAACTACTGCCAACTCCTCTATAAAACCAAACATCAAACCCCACTCAAAAATTCATCCAAAAAAGTACCCTAAAAATCAAAAAAACTGAAAGAAAGATCTTGGCCTCAACTCCTCCATCTCCCACTCCTTCTTCTTCAGCCATCACGAGACCGCCACCGGCGATAGCACCGCTGCCTTCGACTCCTCCGGCACCTCCTCCACCGCTACCAAGATCTCCATCATCGGAACCGAAAACGTTGGCATGGCCATCGCCCAAACCATCCTCACTCAGGTGCTATATCAGTTTGCATTGGGAAAAAAAAGGGATAATTGCTAAATAATTTCTCAATATTTCAGCCGATTTGCGCTTATATAGCTTATTGATTTTTTCGCCACACTTTGATACCAGGGAGTACAAATCGTAAGAATTTTGTTTAAAATAGTGATGTATTTGATGATCAAATGAAGAGAGCAAGGTAATAACGGTTTGTAGTATAGCGTATATAAGTGCATCAAAAAAATCAATAAGGCATATAAATGCAAAGTAGGTGAAACATTGGGGCGTTATTTAGCAATTAACTCTTTAAAAAATGTAATTTTGGATTAGTTTCAAGGATAATAAAGTAAATATATATGCTAGAGTATAATAATAATAATAATAATATAAATATAAATAAATAGATAAATTCAATCTCCAGTCATGTGGGCCGTGTTATTTAATTATATATTCTTACACATCCCATAGTCTAAGCGTCCTTTTAGCACCGCAGTTTTTAAATTCACTTGTGATGTTAGTCTTTGCTAGGTTTGTCAATTGGTCAGTTTAAATCCCATCCTGACCCAAACCCATTGATAAAATCTGGGTCTTATTTAGGTCTGACTAGATCCAAGCCCGTCCTGATCAAGACTTAAAATATGTTAATAAACAGATTGGGCCTAGGTTTTCTTCAGTTTGGACCCGTTTAGATCTGATGTATTTATCATATATATATGAAAAGGCAACAATGAAAATCTTTAAGAAAAAAATATTTGGGAGTCTCTCCCTCCTCCCTCTTCCATATTCCTCTAGTGTCACCTAAGATTGATTTTTAGCCTTTCATTTTCTAGATCCATTAACTTCATTATGTGTTAGGGAAAAAGTTTCCTAAGATTTTCTTCTCATAATACCACGAGTGTATATATCTTTTATAATTAAAGTAAGTAAATGGGTCTAGACGAACGAGTATGACCCAATTATTAATGGGTTGAGGACCCGTTTGGTGAATAGATGAGTCCGCGTTCACCAAAAATAAATGAATGGGTGTGGACCATGCTGTTTCGGACCCGACCCGACCGATTTATAGGTCTAGTTTCTACCATTGCATTGCAGCTCCTCCGGATTTGTGGTGAGGGTTGAGGGCTTTTAATATTCTAAGTTTCTACCAAAAATCTTTGCACTAGGACCTCTCCGACGAGCTTGCCCTTGTATACGCCAACCCTCAAAAGCTTGCCGGTGAAAACCTTGACCTCTGCCATGCAGCCTCCTTCCTCCCCCATGCTCACATCTCCTCCTCCACCGACCTTGCCGTCACTGCTGCCTCCCGTCTCGTAATCATCACTGCCGGTGCAAGAAAAATTGCCGGCTAGTCAAGGTTGGTATTGAAACAAGCTCAACAAATAAATAAGATCCAGTTGTTGCACTTATCCGAAAGTTGACATGGCCATAATTCTTCCTACTCTTATGCTCCTTTTAGGCTCGATCTTGTGCATTTGTGCTGTAGTGACCTTACTTAGTTTATTTACTCGTCCTGGAGCATTCAGTTTATCCTCTTTTTAGGCGCGGATAAACTCAGACCGACGTTAACATACTCTCGTTAGTATAAGAGGCCGTCAGGTTTGTGGTACTGGGTGTAGTCCATCACACCGTTGCGTTTGCTGACTTCTTCTCGATTTGTGTCTCTCGGATCGCGGTTCGAGTAGCCATGCACTTGCCTTATCTCCAATCCATTCTGAGGCGAGACACAACGTCTCAAGTAATCTTCTTAGACTGATATGTGTAGCTTTCCATCAGAGATTCAGTGTTGGGCTTCTTCTGGCGTTTTGCCTTGAGGTCAGACTTCTTGATTCCTAAGGAAGTCATAACTACACCTTTCTGAGGTGAGATGACATCCAAGGGTCTTTAGGTACGTATGCGCTACCATCGAGACCTGGAGCTAGGAATTTGCCGTCACTCCACTTTTGCTTTGACTCCTTTGAGCCTCCATGATGTCGCGCCGGTACTTTGCTGAAGTAAGGTTGACATCCATATAGTCTCTAGGCTGTATGCATTGCCGTCCAGATTGTAACAACTCCAAATTCTGTGTACATAAAATTCATTTAAAGTTGATGTATAATTGGGGTATTTAGTGTCAGGTCGATTCCGTCATACTGTACTTTGCTTTAGGGTCGAACTTCTCAAGCTCCGAGCAGTTGTAACGTCTGATGGAGCACATTGCGCATTTTCATTTGTTTGTGCCCGTGAATTGTATACAAGAGTCAGTATTGATCTGCTTGTAAGGCGGAATTTTTTAAAATCCACGATTGCTCTATCATTTCAGCTTTTCTTATTGCGAAAGTCGAGATTGCCCTATCATTTCGGCTTTTGTCGCGGTTGCCCAATCATTCCTGCTATTTCTTTCATCTTTCTTTTCCTTACTCGCTAATTTTTTTGCGAGTTGGAGACTTAAGATTTGGGTTTTCGGTCAGCATCAACATCGCTAATATTGAAATGTGGTTCCAAAAGCGACTCATCAGTTGCCGTTGCCCGTTGGACAATGGTGGCTTAGAAGACAGGTTTAGATCCCCGCTAACTAAGGTTTTTTCAATCTTCATGAGTCGTAAAGGTCTTAGAAAGGTATTTTCTTCCCATGAGTCGAGAGGATCTCATAGACGGATTTTCTCCTTAGAAGCCGTAGGGACTCCTAAGCGTCTTTTTCCTTGTGAGTCGTAAAGATCTCACAAGAGTGTTTTCTCCTTGCAAGTCAAGAGGACTTAGAAGTGCCGTTCACTATATTGGGCGTATTGTTCGCCTTTGGTGAGACTTTGTTAAAACATACTTTTTGTGCCCATGGATTGTATACAAGATTCGGGGTTAAACTACTTGTAGGGCAGTTTCTTTCTTTTCACGAGTTCATGCCCTTTCGGGTTTTCACGAGCTTGCGGGTAGTCCTGCCGTTTTTACTCACGGAGCCCTTTTAGGTTTTCATCCATGCCCTTTTTACTTATGGACTTACCGGGTTTTTTACGCACCCATCTCCTCACGGGTCGTGAGGATACATGAGTGGGTATTCTCCTCGTTGGTTTCTTGGTTGGCCAATTGAGGATGTCTTGAAAGTGATTTTGTCGCGGGTAGCCCATGGATTGTATACGGTAGTCAACTTTGGAGACCAGATGTAGGACAAGGGTTATTTTCAGGGAGAGTTGTTCACCTGTGAGACTTCTTCGGCACCGCCACCGGCGATAGCACCGCCGCCTTCGACTCCTCCGGCACCTCCTCCACCGCTACCAAGATCTCCATCTTCAGAGCCGAAAACGTTGGCATGGCCATCGCCCAAACCATTCTCACTCAGGTGCTATATCAGTTTGCATTGGGAAAAAAGGGATAATTGCTAAATAATTTCTCAATATTTCAGCCGATTTGCACTTATATAGCTTATTGATTTTTTCGTCACACTTTGATATCCTGGAGCACAAACCGTAAGAATTTTGTCTAAAATAGTGATGGATTTAATGATCAAATGAAGGGAGCAAGGTAATAACGGTTTGTAGTATAGGGTATATAAGTGCATCAAAAAAATCATTAAGGCATATAAATGCAAAGTAGGTGAAACATTTGGGATATTATTTAGCAATTAACCCTTTACAAAATGTAATTTTGGATTAGTTTCAAGGATAATAAAGTAAATATATATGCTAGAGCATAATAATAATAATAATAATAATAATAATAATAATAATAAAATAAATAAATAGATAAATTCAATCTCCAGTCATGTGGGACGAGTTATTTAATTATATATTCTTACACATCCCATAGTCTAAGAGTCCTTTTAGCACCGCAGTTTTTAAATACACATGTGATGTTAGTCTTTGCTAGGTTTGTCAATTGGTCAGGTTAAATCTGATCCTGACCCAAACCCATTGATAAAATCTGGGTCTTATTTAGGTTTGACTAGATCCAAGCACGTCCTGATCAAGACTTAAAATATGTTAATAAACAGATTGGGCCTAGGTTTCTTCAGTTTGGACCCGTTTAGATTTGATGTATTTATCTTATATATATGAAAAGGCAACAATGAAAATGTTCCCCTCCGAATGGCGGCGCACACGTCAGGACGTCTGGCCTGAGATTCGGGGCAGATACTATTTGGTTTTATCCGTCCACCTTTCCGAAAATGCCAAGTTGATTTATGACACCGTGTATCGGAGGTTTAGACGGATGCGGCCGATGTAGCAGACTTCGTCAGATTCCCCCTCGCTTGAGGGTTTTTTGATTGTGGGGACGCTCTTCCCTGCAGGCGCAAGCCCCTGCAGTTAATTACGCTACCGCATCGTGGTAACAACTTTCTCCTTCTCCAGAATTTCACTTCGTGCCGTGTGTGTCTGTTTTGTTTGTGGTTGCCCGTGGATTGTATACGGAGACTGATTAATGCCGTCGCCCGTAGGACGTGGATTAGTCCAAATCCGTATTTACTTAGATTTGGGTTTAGTGTTTTTAGTTTAAGGATACATTTGCCATATTGAGTCTAAGATCAACTTAAACGTTCGTTAAGGATACGTTAGTCTGATTTGAGACTAAAATCAACTTAACGGGATCGTTTAGATCCGACAAAAGAGCGTTTGGGGACTCTATTGTTCCAGTTTAGGGACATAGGGGTCCATATTCCAGTTTAGGGACGTGGTGGTCCGTTTTCCAGTTTAGGGACGTGGTGGTCCATCGCCAGTTTAGGGACGTGGTGGTCCATCATTAGTTTAGGGACGTTTCGGTCTAACATTAGTTTAAGGACGTCTCGGTCCAATATTAGTTTAAGGCCGTCTCGGTCCAATATTAGTTTAAGGACGTCTCGGTCCAACATTTCCATTTTGGGGTAAATATTAGTTTAAGAACGTTTCGGTCCAATATTAGTTTAAAGACGTCTCGGTCCAATATTAGTTTAAGGACGTCTCGGTCCAATATTAGTTTAAGGACGTCTCGGTCCACGAGTTTAAGGACCCCGCAGTCCATATCGATATGTGGTCGTCGGGACCCGTCACCTCTCTGACGTCGTTGAAGGATTACAACGACATATGTCAGAGGAGTTCAGAGATGTACCCTTGAACCGGATATAAATTGATTTAAGAGAGCAGTTGTGCTCAGTCAATTTAATTTAAGGACTTACAGCCAAAATTGGGCTAAGTCCAATTGAAAATGTTCACATTTTGTTTGCATTTGGCCTGTTAGGACTTTGTTTGGGCTTTCCCCTTTTTAGAATAATGCATAGCATTACTTCAGGCCATTGACTGGGCTCTGCCTTTTTTATTATAATGCAGAGCATTTGTTTTTGGTCCATTGGACCTCTCAATTGGGCTCTGCCCTTTAAACAATGCATAGCATTATTTTTGGTCTGTTTAGGCTCTGCCTTTTTAAAATAATGTGCAGTACTTCTATTTGGTCCATTTGACCTTTGATTGGGCTCTGCCCCTTAATAATGCATTGCATTTAATACTCTGACAGTGCCCCACATGGCTTGTCAGGTGCTTTGCGCAATTAAAGAGCGCAAGCGCTCGTGGAGGTGACATGTGTCACGTTCTGATAAGCGCAAGCGCAACAGCGCAGTGCGCTACATCAGTGTGCTGCGCTGTTGCACTGCTGACACGTGGCGTTTCCTGGCGGCTTGCGCAATGGTGCAGTTTTGGCAAGTGCTGGGCACTGTTCTTATTCTTTTGGATCAATTTCAGATCACAGAAAACAAGTTTTTTCTTGTTTTTTTTAAAGAACCAGTGGTCATATAAGGTGCAAGGCACCGTTATCTTGAGAATTTTTTAGATTCAGAACTCATGGTTCATAAAAAGAAGTGTAAGGCATTGTTTTTATTTATTATTTTTCTTTTCATTAGAGATCCTTGATCTTGTTCTCAGATAAATGATCTGTTCATAAGAGAACTTTCTCTTTTTCTAAAGGTTTTTACCTTTTCCTTTTTTCTTGAGGATTTCTCTCCAGTTCTTCAGAGTCTTCTCTGTTTAGTTTTTCACAAAAAATATTTTCCTTCCCCCTCGAATTGAGGTCTGGGGTCCCTTTTATAGTACCTATAAATTAGTTAAATTTGTTAAAGAGATCTTTCTCTGAGTGATTTGGGGAATTTTCCCCACCGTTGGATCTTTGATCCAAAGGCTTCTGTTTTACAGAAGAAAATCTTCTTGTTTTAACAAGAACAGAAAAGATTTCTTTAAAATTTCAATTCTGTTTTGCGCAAACGCCTCAGCACATGACACGTGTCGCGTAGCGCAGCGCTTGCGCAGCTGTGCTTGCGCAACTGCGCAGACACGTGTCATGCAACGCATCGCTTGCGCAGCTGTGCTTGCGCAACTGCGCAGACACGTGTCGCGCAGCGCAGTGCTTGCTTAACTGAAGCGTTGCTTCCTTTACTTTTATTTTTAAAGAGCCTTGCTCTGATTGGACGCACTGCCTCGGACGCTGTGCTGACGCATCAACTTCTAACACGTGGCGCTTTGCGTGCAGCGCAGAGGATCTGAAGTGTTGCTTCAAAATTTGAATTTTTGAAATTCAAACAGAGCCTTGCTCTGATTGGGGGAAACAAATGCCCCCCCACCGTTGCGCTCACGTGGCGTGCACGTGAGTGCAACGGTGGCAAGATCCCAGCCTTCAGATCAACTGAGGAGTTGAAGGGGCGCAAGCGCCTATAAATAGGACCCTTGGTCCTCAACAGATGATCACCATCTTCAAGATTTCTCATTTTCAGAGCCTTGCTCTTGCTTTTAAGAACTTCAGAGCCTTGCTCTTGCTTCCAAAGTTAGAACTTTTTAAGAAAAACTTTAGGTAAAAATTAATCTTAAATTAAATTAATTTTAATTAATAGAGCCTTGCTCTCATAGATCTTTTAATCTAAGGAAAACCCCTTTGGGGTTTCACCAACAGAGCCTTGCTCTCAAGAATCCGTTTCAGGTTTTTTTGACCCCATGAACAGAGCTTTGCTCTTTGGCAAAACATAGATCTTTTGATCTAAGAATGAAGAACTCTTAAGAGTTTTCATGGATCTTTAAGATCCCATTTTTTTTAATTTTTAATTTTTAATTTTTAAGAATTAATTTTCCTTTGATGGATATTTCCATCATCATCACAGAGCCAAGCTCTTTTAATCTTTTGAGGAATTTTATTCCCTTGAGACAAGAGTTTGACAAGTGTCACTCTGTGACAGAGCTTTGCTCTGAAAGAGGAGATTTTCTCCTTGTCTCTGGGGATTTCTCATTAATGAGAATATTCTCTTGGGGACCTTTTTCATTAATTGACAGTCTAATGATGGGATTGTCTTATTAATTGATGCATTGCCATCCAGATTTTGTGGATCCCCCCTCTTGTCCCCTACCCACTGCATTGCAGTGTAGTGTAAAATTTTAAAATGCCAAGCGTTGGAACACTAACGGTTATTTTTGTCTTTCTACAGGAAACATGTCTGCCAACCTGTCTTTCCTATTTGTTCGCTCGGAGGGAGGGTTTCCCCATGCACCAGTGGACCGGGTGGTGTTCGCTCTTATTAAGGATCATGACCCCGAGCATAAAAATCTTCACTTGTGGGGAAAGTGGTACAATGAAATCATCCAGGGTCGTCGCAGTTTCAGTTTCGCCACGCCGTCTGAGCCCATAACTTCAATCCCCTATGCGGACAAACCCCCGGTGGAGTATGCCGTGGGGGTTAAAAATTGGAACTCGGATGACCTCCTTCAACCCGCAATTGGTGCTATTCCCGCGCAGCCGCCGCCGGCAATAGATATTTTAGGGAGGCGAATCTGTCAGGGTGAAGCACGCCCTTGGGGACAGGCCTACAATATTGGATTGGTGCCGCGTCCGTCCGCCGGATACTTGCAGTGGGCCCGATACATCTTATCGGCTAAAAGGACTCATTTGATGAAGATCGGTTTGTATTCGGCCATCTACGTTTCGCTCTTCGAATATCCTTCCCCTCCAACGTGGTGGATTAAAACTTTTATCGAGCAATGGAATATCCCTACCCACACTTTCTTGATGACGGATATGGAGTTCTCTATTTCTTTGGAGGAGTTTGCCGAACTCTCGGATTTGCCAATGAGGGGGGAGCATTACGAGGAGTTGCTCCCTCCTGACGAATACATCTTTGCTACCAAGCCGCTGGTGTTTGACCTGACTCCGGAGAACGCCGTTCAGCATCAGTATCCAGGCTTGGTGAAGGTGTTGGAGATCTATGAAGGACCCCATCTGGAATCGAGCGACCGGGGCGTCAGTTTCGCAGATTTTATTGCCCGCTTCGTTCGCCCGGAGTTCCTATCGGAGCAGGGTGAGAAGTTCACCCGGCTCGACGACCCTTTTGGATTCGGTTTGGATCGCCGACCCACATCGGAGGATGACCACCAAGACTTTTACCTCCCCAGTGCCGCAGTCGTCCCTTTTTCAGTAATTGTCGTCCCGGGCTTGGATGAGGAGACATTTTTTATAGGGTTCCTGGGCTTGTGGCTGTGCAGCTTTGCGCTCCCTATGCACCCGCGCCATATGCGGCCCTCTGTCTTTTACCCAGCACATCGGATGGTGGTTGGTTTGCAGTTATCGGTAGGAATCGCCAGGCTGGCTTACTTTTATAATGGACTTAGCGTAGCGGCGGACGCTAGTGAGCCTGGGGTGCAGCCTGCTAACTTCCCGATGCACTATTTCACCTCCTGGATGGAGATGCACGTGCAAGGGGTGTTCGGCGCCCATAAGATTCCTCCGTTCTTTGAGAAATGCAGACTCCCGAGAGTCCTGCGGTTGGTCGGCGCTTCAATTGTAGTTGCATCCCCGTGGGAGTCTAGGGGGCTGCTCCTTCGTCCACATCTGGTCGGAGCGAAGGTTTCCTTTGTGGATAAGGTCATAACAATAGGCTCGGAGACCACCAAGTCAGTAGTGTCACTACGCGATGATTTTAAAAATGGGGCTTCTATATTGAAGGCTCGGGAAATCCTCCATCTCTATTCCATTTGGCCGGGCTACTTGGTGTTCAGGCAGAGTGAGACTGCACTCTTTATGAGGTACAACCCGCACCGGTTTGCTCAGCAATCAAGCTACAACCAAGGGGTCCCGATGGAAGCTTTCTTGGAAAAGCCCGTGGTCAGCTGAGAGGGGATAAAGAATGCAATGCACCACTTCACACGGTTTAACACGGGTTCCTATTTCTTTATCAGCGAACCCAGCTGTGTCCCTAAGATGCCCAACACGTACGTGGCTTGGTATGCGCATGCGATGGGCCCAGTTATCTTAAGGGAAAAGCGCATGCTGGTTGACCGTAGGGGTGCGCCTCCTGGCAGTGATCGCAAGGCCCCCTTGAAGCCAAGGATCCCGGTCATTCTTCCGCTAAAAGATGCCGGAGTCGATCGACTATGCGTGTTGAGTCCCCCGCGTGGATTGCCGCTGCCTGCTATGGTGAATGCACCACCGGCGCCCCGTGCTCCCACGAATACGGTTAATGTAATATCGCCAGAGTCGGGCGTAGGAGCGGATATCGGGACCCGCCGCCCCAAGGTGACTGCCAAGCGCAAATCAATTCCAGGTGCATCTAGAGCTGGCGGGCAAAAGAAGAAGAAGTCGATCCTTTCCCTCGACGCGATCCTCAATTTAGAGCCTGAAGCCCCTCTCACCGAAGGAATAAGTGAATATGGCAGCAATAAGGGCTTCTTAGTAGACCCCCCAGACACCAATTTGGCGGCCGCTATTGCAGCTTCTGAGCGGCCAGCAAGGCTCGAAGCGATGTTAAGCAAACTCGCTGAATCAGGTAACCATTAGCTACTTTCTTCGTCACTTTATCGCACTTTTTATCATTATTTTTAACTAATACTTTCCCCCATTTTCGATAGGTGTCTCTACCGAAGAAGCTATTGCTGTCTCTTTGAAAACCTTCCAAGAGGAGGAGGAGAAACGTGCTCTAGCGGGCGTTGGTACGTCCCACCCCCTTTTCTTTTATAAGAAAAATTTGTTATCTCTTCTGATGGTCAACCTAACCTTCTTCCTTTGTTTCTTCGCAGGGGCTATACCGGTTAATGCGGGGATCCTCCTCAAGCCTGTTACTGAAGTCCCGGTTTCGTCGGGGCTGCTGTAAGAGCCTCGACTTGACAAAACGACGAGGGATGCCTTGAAAAATTTGGAGGCATCCCTATTCACGGACGAAGACGCCTCAATTAAAGAGGCTCTGGTGGAATCCGTCTCAACGGCTCGGGGGGAGAGGAAGCGATTGAGACGTGAAGTGAAAGCGCGCAGGACTGCTTTGGCCACGGGAGCGGGTCCTAGCACCATCCCTCGTGCTGATACTCCCTCCGAAGAGGCCCCTGTCGCCCTATCTACTGCTCGCAGGCAAGTGGCGCGCGCGGTTCGGAGTGCAAATGATAAATCCTCTTCAGGTAACATTTCTTTCAGAATCTTGTTGTAAGAATTATAAAGCCATCGGTTTTTATGTATTCTATCCTGCAGGGCCAAGTCCGATTGAGGGGGAGGCGGAAACCGTTGAACCCAGGGAAACAAAGGAGGCAGCACCTGCCGAACCCGAGCTGATGGTGGGTAACGTCGTTGGGGCTACGGAGCCTGAAACAGAGGTTGAGGGATCTGCAGCCGAGAGGGTCATTGATGCTGAGCCTGAAGTGGCGGCAGATGAAATGATCGTTATAACCGAGCCGAGGGTAGTGGTGGGCAAGGTGCTTGAGGCTGGCGACCTCATGGTGACGGTGGATAAGCCGATGGAGACGGCGGAGCCCGAAGAAGTAGCGGGTGAGATGAGGGAAGAGTCAGCCGCTTCCTTCCAAGAGTCCGGTAACGCTCCAATCATTGCCCTCCCCGCCTACGACCTTCTGCCGTCTCCTGGTCGCACGAGCACGACGACGGTCCCTATCGAGTCGGGTGATGAGGTCACGGGCGGTGGCCTCATGTCAATAGAGGAGGGAGTCGCCTCCGTTTCAGCCGGCAGCTCATCAGGTAAATCCCAATTTGCTGTCTTTCTTTACCTTACAATCTTTTCTGACAAGTTCACCTTTTTCGTAACGCAGGTGCAGCCAACGCCGATGCCCCACTGCTTGAGGGAGCACCTTCAACGACTGCCTTGGCGGTGGTCACCTCTCAACCCTCTCTCATACCGTCTAAGATGTTGGAAGGTATGGGTTTGCAATTTATTAATCCTATCCTCCAGACGTATAATTTGTGTACTAAAGTCGTATTGTTGTGTCTTTTCAGGAGTGCTCTTTGATCATCTATATCAAGTGTTGCTCCTACACTTCTCCTTCCCATCTGAACTCGCTTCTCCCTCGGACGGTGCTGGTGAGTATAGTTCCCGACTGATACCTTTCTTTTTTTGTGATGGAATTATTTCTAACTCTCTCTTTTCCTGACTGCAGTGTTACAAATCGAAGGGGGAGAAGAAAGATCGGTCGCGCCACCGGCCCTTCCGGCCTTGCCACCTGTTTCAACCGGTATAGTAAACTATCTTATCAATGACCTTTTCCATATCTATTGAATCATCATTTAATCGTATTTTGTCTTTTCAGCTATCGTTCCGGCTCCGGTCCCTCTTGAGTCTCGCGTCCTTTCACCGGCAGGCCCCTTCTTGAAACGTCCATCTTCAAAGGGTGCCGTGATGAGTTTAGGCATGCTGAGCGGGTATATCGAAGAGCTTAACGTGGACGCTCTCCCCTCTGTCGCAGATTTCGTTGTGGAAGTTAACCCAATGTTGGCGGCGCTCGTAAACTTTCACAACGAAGGCGTCGTTGAATCTTGGGTTAACTACTGCAGGGAGATCGAGACCTGCCTTCATCGGTTGGAGTCGATGCGTCCTTCCCCTGAAGTTTTGGCCATAAGCACCCAACGGACAGCCTGGCTCGAGCAAAGCACTTCTTATTTCCGCCATTTGGAGTAAGAAGCAGCTTTACGGTTGAAGGAAAGTCAGGAGTCCTCAAGCGCAACTGCTCGCCTGCGCGCTGAAGTTAGGACGAATGCTGCCGAGGTGAAAGCGGTCTTTGAAGGCCCCCTGGAGCGTATCTCTAATGGGCTAGCACTGAAGCGGAAGCTTGATGCCGCCGAGCGCGACGCCCGAGGCCGTGAAGCAGCTCAGCAGGTCGTTAGGGAACAGCTTGCATCCTTCATGCAACAGCGGGCTCAGGTAGAGGACGAACTGGCGGTGGTAGTCGATCGGGAAAAAGCATGGAAGGAAGTGTGCGAACAAATGATAAAGCTACTTAAGACGCTTCCTTCTCAGTAACTCTCCTTGTATCGTTTGTACTTGTAAATAAAAAATGTATATATATATTTTTATTCTTTAGCATAATGTATCCCGTACTCAATCAAGTTTATGAATAAAGGGTACACATTTTCTGTAATGTCTTGTGTCATTTCTCTGCCTTTTCTTTCTTTTATTATCAGCATGCCACCTTAGTGAACATGGTCAACAGATAATAGAGTACGTATTTGAGTTGAGGTATTTGCTAAGGATTATTTGTTTCCCTAGCGCCAAGGATTATTTGTTTGCCTGGTGTCGAAACGGATCGAGAATTTCCCACGGAGACACTGGTTTCTCTGCGAGTCGATGCAAATCAGAAGGCTCTCATCAAGGATTGTTTGTTTCCCTGAGTTGAGTTATTCGCCGAAGACACTGGTTTCTTCGGAGTTGGGATGAACCGTCGAGATTTGGCTTCGTTTTCTGTCGGAGCCTGTTCGGAAAGTATGGTTCCCTCTTTGTTTGTGCCCTTGGATTGTATATAGGGATCGATGTGATCTCAGCTGTAGGGCCAAAGTTTTATCATCATTTTTTTTGTTTTATTTCCGCGATGCTCTATCATTTCAGCTTTTATATCACGAAGGTCGCGATTGCCCAATCATTTCGGCTATTTTTCGCGGTGCCCAATCATTTCGGCTATTTATTTTATTTTCATTCGCTGCTTTTTATTGCGAGTTGCCTAATCATTTCGGCTATTTTGTGTGCATACGTTTTTACTTGCTGTTTTTTATTGCAAGTTGCCCCATCATTTCGGCTATTTTGTATGCATGTGCGGCCCACTGGCTTTTCGCCGTAACCCTGAAATTAGACACCGATTTCGGCATCAGCACCGCTACAACTGGGATATTGCCAGGAGCGAATCATCATTTGCCTCCGTCGATATCGAACAAAGGTGGCTTAGCGAACATGGTTAAGATCCTGTCGACTAAGGCTTTTAACTTCATGAGCCGTAGGGGTCTCATAAAGGCATTTCTCCCTACAAGTCGTGAGGATCTTGTAGGTGTATTTTCTTCTTAGGAATCGTGAGGATTCCTAAGTGTATGTTCCTCTGTAAGTCGTAAGGATCCTACAAGAGGATTTTCTCCTTGTAAGTCGAGAGGACTTATAAGGGTTGTTCATCATGCGCATATATCCCCAGTCACGGATGGGACCTGGTTAGGGAAATGTTTATTCGCGCCCGTGGATTGTATACAAGAGCCAGTATTGAGCCACTTGTAGGGCATTATCGGAAGTTGTGGGTGTTGCTTAAGCACAGATTTAGGTCTCTGTAACTTAAGACTTTCAACTCTTATGAGCCGTGAGGGTCCCATAAGAGATTTCTCCTTACGAGTCGTGAGTATCTCGCAAGTGTATTTTCTCCTTAGGAATCGTGGGGATCCCTAAGTGTGTTGCTCCTTTGTGAGTCGTAAGGATCTCACGCGGGTGGTTTCTCCTTACAAGGTCGAAAGGACCCTGTAAGTGTCCTTTAACGAGGTTGCGCCCTTTCAGGTTTTCACAAACACTCGCCGGTAGTCCTGCTGTTTTTACTCACGGAGCCCTTTCGGGTTTTCATCCGTGCCCATTTTGCTTATGGACATACCGTTTTTTTATTCTTTTTTTTATTTTTATATATTTTTTTTACGAGGTCGCGCCCTTTCGGGTTTTCACGAACACTCGCCGGTAGCCTTGCTGTTTTTACTCACGGCGCCCTTTCGGGTTTTCATCCGTGCCCTTTTTT
Source organism: Agapanthus africanus (assembly GCA_030015575.1). Lineage (NCBI taxonomy): Eukaryota > Viridiplantae > Streptophyta > Magnoliopsida > Asparagales > Amaryllidaceae > Agapanthus > Agapanthus africanus. The sequence goes on from CM057337.1 coordinate 1,000,019,103, forward strand.
GCTTATGGACATACCGTTTTTATTTATTTATATTTTTTTAATATATATTTTTTATTTTGTCAGCCTACGGATGCTGCGGTATTAGTTTAAGGACGTTTCGGTCCGCTATTAGTTTAAGGACGTTTCGGTCCGTCATTAGTTTAAGGACGTTTCGGTCCGCCATTGAGAAGGCTGACTACTACTTATAAAGCTTGAGCTTAGGAAGATAGCGAGCGGACATATTCGTCGTCATCTATCATTGACCTAGGCTGTGACTCATTAAGTGTAGTATTTCTTTAGGAAGCGACCGTTTACTGGCCTGAAAGGCCTTTCACCGTGCATGTCCATAAGTAGATAGGCTCCACCTTGATAGACCTTGTCTATGATGTATGGGCCTTCATAGTCTGGCTCAAACTTTCCCCGCTTGGCGCGATTGGGAATCATAGGCCTTTTGACCACTAGCACAAGTTCGCCTTGGCGGAATGTCCTCGGCCAGGTCAATCTTTCATATGAGCGCGTCATCTTTGCTTTATAGGCCTCCAGATTTTGTTGCGCTATAATTCGGGATTCATCAAGGGCATCAAGCTCCTCAAGCCGAAGTTGAGCATTTTCCTCGTCCGTCAGCTCATAGTGGACTGCCACTCGTAGAGAGGGTAACTCTATCTCGAGGGGGAGCACTGCTTCTGTACCGAATACCAGTGCATATGGCGTTGTGTTTGTGGCTGTCTTGAACGTAGTTCGATACGCCCAAAGATCCTCTTGCAGTCTCTCGTGCCAGTCTTTCTTATTTCGGGACACCGTTTTCTTCATGATCTTTGTCAAGGTTTTGTTGAAGGCTTCAGCTAGACCATTAGCTCGTGGATTATAAACCGAGGAATATCTCCAGTCTATATTGTGTTGCTGCGCGAAGCGACTGATCTTGTGGTTTCTGTAGGCTGGCCCGTTATCGGAGATGATCCGGCGCGGAGTTCCAAACTGATATATGACATGCGTCTTGAAGAAATGGAGGATATTCTCCATCTTCACTTCCCTCAACGGTACTGCTTCAGCCCATTTGGAGAAGTAATCAGTCGTCACCAGGATAAAACGATGTCCTCTAGACGATGCTGGTTCGATGGGGCCGACTATATCAGTCCCCCACATTTCGAACGGCCAGCTAGCCACCGTTGGATGTAGTGGATTTGGATGCTGGTAGATGAAGTCCCCATGAATTTGGCATGAGTGGCATTGCTTCGCATATTCGAGGCAGTCCTGGATCATCGTGGGCCAGTAGTAGCCCATTCGTTTGATCTTCAACTTCATCTTTGGGCCTGCTTGGTGAGAACCGCAGAGTCCGTCATGAACTTCCTGGACGACCCTTTTCGCTTCGTCAGGTCCTAAGCATCTCAGCCATAGAGAATCAAATGACCTCTTGTACAGAGTATCATTGACGAAGGCGAAAGACAGAGCTCGTTTCACGAGCTGATGTCTTGTGGACGCTTCTTCAGGCATTCGGTGGAACTTAAAGTAGTCTATGAAGACTTTCCTCCAATCCTCATCCTTTTCCCGGTCTTCTATTTGCAAGGTCGTCTGTTCAGTCGCTCCCTTCTCTTCGGGTGATTCCGGAGGTATTTCTGCTGGGGCAAGCACCTGACGGCTTTGTACCACGATTCTAACGTCATCAAGGTTCTCGTCAGCCAGTTCTTTAGCAAGTTTGGCCAACGCGTCTGCTTTGCTGTTTTCCGCGCGCGGTATGCTTTCCAAAGTATAGGAGGGAATTCGGGTCAACAGTTGTTGCACCTTTTCACCATACTTCACCAACTCTGGTTTGTACGTTTGATAGTCGCCGTTTACTTGACTAACGACTAACTGGGAATCTCCATATATGAGGAGGTTTTCAATTCCCATGTCGATAGCGATCTCAAGACCTGCTATCAAGGCTTCATATTCGGCTTCGTTATTCGTCCTTGGCTCTGTTAGGGAGAAGGCAAAACGCATTATCCCACCTTGTGAAGTTATAAAGATGAGTCCTACCCCCGATTTGATTATAGGGGCACTTTGTTTGCGTTTCTTCATGGAAGATGCTCCATCGATATAAAGTTCCCATCGGGTATTATTACCGTCGATCGCATCAAACGCATGTTCGTCTGGAAGATCGCAATTCAGAGGAGAATCGGCGGGTACCGGATGTTCAGCGAGGAAGTCGGCGATGGCCTGGCCTTTCACTGCTTTGAGAGGCTGATAGGTTATCGAGAACTCCATCAAGAGCAGTGCCCATTTAGCGAGTCGTCCCGTCAATATGGCCTTTGACATTAAATACTTAAGAGGGTCTACCTTCGAAATGAGACGGACCTCATGCGCCAATGCATAGTGCCTGAGCTTTGTTATCGCGAAGATCAAAGCCAGGCAGTGTTTTTCAATGGGGGAGTAGTTGCTTTCTGCCCCCAGTAGAACTCGACTTAAATAGTAGAGTGCTCTTTCTTTCCCTTGATCATTCTCTTGTGCCCATAATGCGCCTAAGGAACCCTCGAGGGCTGTGGTATAAAGAATGAGAGGTTTTCCCTTAACCGGAGCAGCCAACACCGGCGGGTTATGCAGGTATTGTTTGATCTCGTTTAGCGCGCTTCGGCATTTTTGGTCCCAGATGAATGGGGTTCCCTTCTTCATCAGGTGGCTGTAAGGACGGCACTTTCCTGAAAGGTTGGCTATAAATCGCCGTATATATGCGAGCTTCCCTTGGAGAGGCCGCAGCTGTTTGAGAGTCCTTGGCGGAGGCATTTCCATGATCGCCTTGATCTTTGACGGATCTATTTCAATACCCCGGTGTCGGATGATGAATCCCAGGAATTTGCCAGAGGAAACTCCGAATGCACACTTGAGAGGGTTCATCTTTAAGTTGTATTGTCGAAGGCGTTGAAATACGGTCTTCAAATGCTCGAGATGTTCCTCGTATGACTTGCTTTTAATCACGAGATCGTCGATATATAGCATTCGACGATTTCGTGTATAAGGTCATCGAAGATCTTCGTCATGGCCCTCTGGTAAGTGGCACCGGCGTTCTTTAGACCAAAGGGCATCACCTTGTAGCAGAATATGCCTAAAGGAGTCCTGAAGGCGTTGTGCTTATGGTCTTTGGGATGCATCTTTATCTGATTATATCCTGACGAGCCTTCCATGAAGGAGAAAACCTCGTGAGTGGATGTATTGTCTATCATCAGTTCGGTGACTGGCACTGGGAAATCGTCCTTCGGGCAAGCTTTATTAAGATCTCGGAAGTCTACGCATATGTGCACTGTCCCATTTTTCTTCATCACCGGGATGATGTTGGCGATCCATTCAGGGTATTGAACTTCCTGGATGAAGCCAGAGTCGATCGACTTCTTGACCTCGGCATTGATGCTCATCTCAAGCTCGAGCCGCATTCTCATCGGCGCCTGTTTGACTGGCTTGATGTCCGGGGATATCGCCAATCTATGCACAGCAATTTCTGGATCTAGTCCCGGCATTTCGGAATAGTTCCATGCGAAGCAATCTTTATGTTGTAGGAGCACGTCCTTTAACGCAGACACCCTTTCTTCAGATAGTAGCTCGCTGATGAATGTCGGTCGTGGATCGTTTTCCGTCCCCAACTCAATTTTCTTGAGGTTATCTGCAGTGGTATGGATTCCATCTTCCAGCTCTTTTGGCGCTGGTGGAAATTCTGAGATTATCTCATCGTTGTTGTTTTCGAAGCACCAGGAAATGTCATCCATGTTCTCGGGCTCTTCTTTTAATATCGTTATCACGTGACAAGTACGAATTCCTTCCAATCCTAATGCGGTACTGGTTCTTCTTTCGTGGCCTTGGGTTCGTGCTTCTGTGGCGGCGCTACCCTCCAGTTGTCGGACAGAGCGAACTTGCCAAGCTGATACTGATCTTCAACCCAATTCTTGAAGGTGAAGCAATCTTCAAGAGGGTGCCCTATCACTCGGTGATAAAAGCAATAGTCCGGGTGTGAGACTTTGCCCGCTTGTTCGGGGTGTTTAGACTCCGGCAGTATAAGCATCTGATGTTTTAGAGCGAGGTCAAGTATCTTCTTCATCTTATCCCGAGGAAACGAGTATGCTTGACCCATTTTCTTCATGAGGGATAGATCAATAACGCTCGACTCACGTTTGCGTGGCTTCTTAGCCCTGCTTTGTTGCTGTTGAGCGCCTTTTTGGCCTTTCGACTTATTTCTGCTTTTGCGTCGGGCCTTCTTTATAACAGGTGGACAAGGAGCGGCATTTTCATCTTTCACGGCATGTTGGAGAAGGCGTTGCGTCTTGGCTTTCTCGTAAATGACCATTTCGCGGTTATGATCGTCCCGGACTTTTTGACCCGCTTCCTTTATAAGCTTGTCCATTTGTTCTTCGAACGACGGACTGGGCACTTTTGCATCTAGAACTTTTACTGTTTCAGGATTAGCGTCCTCCCATTGAGCATCCGCTTCTTCATCGAAGTCATATATGACATAGCAACTGTTTAGTAGCTCTCGTTTCTTTGACCGGGTGTATCCAAGTCCTTTTGTCTCCATTCTCCCATTAGGCAGTTTGCGTTGAGTCCCGGGAACGTTCCAGACTTTGTCATAGAACTTGGCTTTTCGAACGGTCTGTTTGAAGGATATACCCTGGCGTTTCAGCAACTTTTTCAAACCTTCCGTATAGTATCAGGGAAGACGGATAGGTTGAAGCCTGTCGAGCGTAGGATCTGCGCCATGCCAGATTTCTTTTTCCACCTTGGTTTCTTCAGAGCGGTAGAATAGAATTGCCTTTTTGCTTTTTCGCCTGGGAGGGATATAGAACGTTTGCAACTCTTCTACATTGTAAATATTAAGTGCATCCAGTTCTTTATGGTGTTTAAGCGGCACTATGGCGACTTGTAGACTTTGCTCTTCGTCGGCGGACGTTCGTATTGAAGGTCGAGCAGAGAATACAACACGGATCTCATCTTCCGAGTCGCTACCAAAGATCAACGTAGGAGCAGACGGTCCTGGCTTGTTGTGTTGGGGCGGACCCGAATAAACTATCTCCTCTTCCTCCTCAGTATCACTGCCGAAGACAGGGATGGTGGCGTTAGCTTTGTTCTCCGGTTTGTGACACTTCTCCGTGTCTTCGAAATCCGGTAAGAAGTATTTGGCATCTTCATATTTGCGGACCTCGTTCACAGAGAACGGGTTCAGTTCTCCCATCACGGTATACTCGAAACCATCCTTAAAATACTTCATACACTGATGTTGTGTAGAAGGGATGATGTTGTACTCGTGTAATCATGGTCGGCCAAGCAAAGCATTGTAGCATGTCTTGGCTTCTATGATGTGGAACTTAATGTCCGTGACGAGTAGCCCGAAGCGTAGCGTCAGTATCACAGACCCAAGAGTTCTTGATGACTGGGAGTCGAACCCGGAGATAGTGATCTTGTCTCGAGCAAGGTGCTGGACGCTCATGCAGATTTCTTTTAACACCCGCACATTGAGGAGGTTAACGGAGGATCCATTATCGATCAGGATTTTGCCTATCTTTATATCATGGCAGTATCCTGAGACATAGAGGGGGCGATTGTGTTCGCACGTCCCAAGGAGAAGGTCTTCATCACCAAAAGTGACATCGGCCGTGTGCACTTCCTCCAATTCATCCTTCATCTTTTCCTCGGCCAGGAAAGCTTGGAATTGTTCCGGCTCCTGTAGTGCCTTGATTAATGAATCTCTCGCCTCCTTTGATAGCAAAAGGGCGTCAAGAATGCTGAGCTGTGAGGGTAGCTTCCTCAGATGCGCTAAGATGTTGTAATCCACCTTATTTCTCTTCGGCGGGTCTTTGGCACTTAGCTCCTCCACCACTTGGTCATCTAAGACGATATCTTCAGAGACCTTTTCTTTCCCTTTATCTTTTCTGTTTGAGGGTTCGAGATTCTTTTCGGGCAGCGTACGATTACGTAGCCGGATATTTTCGCAGACCTTCGGCTCTTCTTCTTTTCCCGAAGTGGACTCTTTAAAGAGAGGGGCAAGTTCTAGCTCCTCATCAGAATCGCTCCCGAATGTAGGCACTTGTGACCCTCCGGTGTTAACCATGCGACAATCGCCGGTGATTCTTTTAAGCTCTTCGGTCGTATTTGTTTGCTCCCGACGAGTTTTACGCTTTTCCCGCTTAAAGTGTTGTCGATGAGCAACGTATCCTTGCCACCATCTATCGAAAGCTTTGCACTCTTGAATGGGGTGCGAAACCTTCTGATGATATAAGCAATAGGAGGGGTGTATTTCTATTTCACCGGTGATGCTTCCTTCAGAGGATGGTAGCTTCATGCCCATTGATATGGCCTTAGCAAACCTTTTCCTCATCTTGAATTGGCTTTTGTCGGTAGTGGAGGTGTTTTGCTCCAGCGGGATCGTCTCAGCTCTTTCATCAAGTCGCCGGCGCTTGGCCCTTTCAAATATGGCCGTTTCGCGTTCTCGATCAGCCTTACTTTTGGTGATGCTTCCTTCAGAGGATGGTAGCTTCATGCCCATTGATATGGCCTTAGCAAACCTTTTCCTCATCTTGAATTGGCTTTTGTCGGTAGTGGAGGTGTTTTGCTCCAGCGGGATCGTCTCAGCTCTTTCATCAAGTCGCTGGCGCTTGGCCCTTTCAAATATGGCCGTCTCGCATTCTCGATCAGCCTTACTTTTCAACCGAGCTTCATTAAGGAATGCGTCAATTACTTCATCTGATGGCCCCAGAATTTTTGGTTCAGGATCTGCCCCCAGCGTTTCAGTATAAGGAGTTTCCTCATCGTCCATGAACGAATGAGAAATCACATGACAGCTCGCCATGCATTCTTCAGATTCATCAGATGAACTTTCTCCCTCATATTCCTCTTGAAAGACATGACTGAGGAACTCTTGGAACGTGATGGGAGTTCGTGCCTTCTGGTTGTATTCCTCCAGCGCGTCAATTTGTTTTTGCAAGTCCGTGCACTTGTCGCCAGGCTTCACGGGCTTCTTTGACTTCTTCTTCAAAGAATTTGACGGCTGGTTGCGAGTGCTTGAGCCACCACCATCGGTCTTTGGAGTTGGACGTGGCTTCAACATCCCTTCCATGACCCGCGGTTCCAACGGGTTCTTCCACCTAATCGCTGGACATGTCTGAAGATCGTTTAGCATCCTCTTTGTCTTGGCTGATAATACAACCTCCCAAGGAGCCTCTTCAACGACGGAGCATGTTGCCCCCGGCGTATTCGTCCCCTTAGAGGTGTGGGGCTGCGAGGGATTCACCTTCCATTTGTCAGATAACGCGAATTTGCCCTGTCGGTACTGGTTTTCAAGCCAATTTTTGAAAACATAGCAATCTTCGATCGGATGGCCCAGTACTCGATGATAAGGACAGTAGTTGGGCTCGTTGACGTCACTTGGTTGTAACGGGCGTTTCGAATCCGGCAGATTTATGAGTCAGTTGCGCAACGCCAGCTCGAATAACCTTCTCGTTTTATCGCGGGGAAACGAGTAAGGACGCCCTAGCCTCTCCTCAAGGTCTACGTACGGGCGCATATTATTTTGACGCATAACCGGCTTCGAGTTGTTCGGTTGTTGTTGAGCATTAGCGACGACGATCGCTTTTCCCTTCCCTTTGTCACTTCGGGAGTCCAGCTTTGGAAGAGGGGGTTTATGGCCCATCTGATCCATTTGCGCTAGCTTGTCAATCAAGGCCTGGAAGGTAGTCGGCTTGAAAAACATCATAAATTGCGAGATGGTTGCTCGCGGATCAAGGGTTACCGCAAACATACCCACCGCGGGAGTTTCTTCAATGCGTTGCTCGCACTTCGACCATAAGTTTCGCCACCGTATAGCGTATTGAACCCATGTCTCGCCTGGTTTTACCCTGGCGTTAATCAGTGCCGTCATCGGGGTGTGTTCACTGGCGCTTGCAAAACGCTGAGTAAACAGCAGCTCCATCTCCGCGAAGGTCTTGATAGAGTCGTTCGGGAGCTCAGAGTACCACTCGAACGCCGTATCTGATAAACTTCCAACAAACTGGCGAAGCAACAGCTTGTCGTCACCGCCTGTGTTGCCGCAGAGTGCCCTGAACTGGGCAACATGCTGGTGAGGATTGCCCGTCCCCTTGTAGACATGGAACTTGGGAATTGTGTAACCCGGCGGGTACTTGATTTGATCGTACCAACTAGAATATGGCCGCCCCGTTTTTACGACCTGGCCGGCTGCTTCGGTCGCACGATGAACCCGTATTTGTTGGGCGATGTACTCATCCAAATCAGCTTTGGAGATTGTATCCTCTTTAGCCGTCGACAGAGCTGGCGGAGGATTTGATGTCTCTCCCCTATCGTCTCCAAGGATGATCGGGGGCTCTTCGCCCGGAGGATCTTGTTGTATCATCATCCCTACCATGTCTTGGAAGAGGAGGCCCATACGTTGTATGTTGGCTGCTTGTTCAGCAATCTCTTTGTCCTTCTTCTTCAATATCCGACGAAGGAATTCGGCGTCGGTTTCTTCCCCTTGGCGTTCATCCGAGGACGTTTCAGGGTTTTCTTTTGGCCCAGTAAGTGCGGCCATAGCGTTCATCATCTCTTGGAGCTTCTGCTGCTGCTCCTGGGCTTTGGTCACTGATCGCGTAAGCGGTCGATGACCCGTAGATATGCGACTGTCCTCTTTACCAGACTCCACATAGACGGTATGAACTACAATGCCCCCTGACTTAGGGCGTTTGGGTTTACCACCTCTGATATTTGTCGCCGGCGCGGGGGTTTTCTCCGTCCTTCTTCTTTTGTGGGCCGTTGAAGTTGAAGGGGCCGTTGCAATGGGCACCCTGGTGACTGTCGTCCTTTCCTGTTTGATCAGAGGGTCCTTTTCTTCTTGTACCTTCGCTCTTTTCTGTTGACGAGAGCGATCTGGGTCAATTATGGAGTTTTGAACTCTCCGCAAACTTTATAAATTCTTGAGGACAGCCGTTGAGGGGGCTGTTCTTGCTTTATTTCCGGAACTCTCTCCGCGGGTGGAGGAGATCTTTTCAGTGTAGCGGTTGGAGAGTTCTTACGTACCCTCCTTAGCAGTTCAAAGCTGTTCCCAGTTGGAACAGCAGCGTTGACTTCCACCATTGGAGCCGGTGGAGTTAGCCCTGAGGGGGAGTTGCCCCCTGCCTTCCTCACTCGTCGCCAATGGCGACGTCGAGCACGACGAGTCGTTGGGACTGGCTCGGAGATAGAGATAGCTTCTTTTTGCCCCCTGTCTGAATGAGGCACCGCTGGTGTTAACCTCTTAAAGACTGAAGTTGTCTTTTGAGGGATAATATTCAACCTGTCGAAGACAGATCCTCGAGCAGGGGCAGGAGCAGGAATCGTCAGTCTTGAAAAGACTGACTCTTTGACAGGGGAAGCCGCCTTGACGACTTCTGGAGCAACAGTTATTGCCTTCTTTGGAACAACCAATTTAGAGTTCTGATCCAGCATGGCGAAAACAGAGGCTGTTGGTTTGGTAGTGGGCGACCCGTTGACAGGAGTCATTGTAGCAGTGAGCCGGTCGAAGACCGACTTCTTGTTCACTTCCGGTGCAGGTATTGGCATAGAGAAGCTTGTAGGTGGGATCATGGTCCCAAAAAACAGGCCGGTGGTGGCCTGGGTCACCTGTTCTACCGGAAGAGCGAGGAAGGAGGCCGCTTGGGGCCCAAATGCTACACCTCCCGGTGAGGTGGAGCGTCCGTTGCAGTGGCACTTCGAGCAGTTGGTGCAGTTAAAGGCCATAGATGCTTGAGTTCTGCGCCAGACAAAAGACCATATCTTAGTAACTTGAAATCCAAAGGCAACCATTTAACAAACCGTGATTGGTTCGCGAGGACGATACACGAAGTGTGGAGTGGAAAGAGGAAAAGGTCCCACCGGGCGTGCCAGAATCTGTTCCCCTCCGAATGGCGGCGCACACGTTAGGACGTTTGGCCTGAGATTCGGGGCAGATGCAATTTGGTTTTATTCGTCCACCTCTCCGAAAATGCCAAGTTGATTTATGGCACCGTGTATCGGAGGTTTAGACGGATGCGGCCGATGTAGCAGACTTCGTCAGATTCCCTCTCGCTTGAGGGGTTTTTGATTGTGGGCACGCACTTCCTTGCAGGCGCAAGCCCCTGCAGTTAATTACGCTACCGCATCGCGGTAACAACTTTCTCCTTCTCCAGAATTTCACTTCGTGTCATGTGTGTCTGTTTTGTTTGTGGTTGCCCGTGGATTGTATACGGAGACTGATTAATGCCGTCGCCCGTAGGACGCAGATTAGTTCAAATCCGTATTTTCTTAGATTTGGGTTTAGTGTTTTTAGTTTAAGGATACATTAGCCATATTGAGGCTAAGATCAACTTAAACGTTCGTTAAGGATACGTTAGTCTGATTTGAGACTAAGATCAACTTAACGGGATCGTTTAGATCTGACAAAAGAGCGTTTGGGGACTCTATTGTTCCAGTTTAGGGACATAGGGGTCCATATTCCAGTTTAGGGACGTGGTGGTCCATATTCCAGTTTAGGGACGTGGTGGTCCGTTTTCCAGTTTAGGGATGTGGTGGTCCATCGCCAGTTTAGGGACGTGGTGGTCCATCATTAGTTTAAGGACGTCTCGGTCCAACATTAGTTTAAGGACGTCTCGGTCCAACATTCCCATTTTGGGGTAAATATTAGTTTAAGGACGTCTCGGTCCAATATTAGTTTAAGGACGTCTCGGTCTACGAGTTTAAGGACCCCGCAGTCCATATCGATATGTGGTCGTCGGGACCCGTCACCTCTCTGACGTCGTTGAAGGATTACAACGACAGATGTCAGAGGAGTTCAGAGATGTACCCTTGAACCGGATATAAATTGATTTAAGAGAGCAGTTGTGCTCAGTCAATTTAATTTAAGGAATTACGACCAAAATTGGGCTAAGTCCAGTTGAAAATGTTCACATTTTGTTTGCATTTGGCCTGTTAGGCATTTGTTTGGGCTTTCCCCTTTTTAGAATAATGCATAGCATTACTTCAGGCCATTGACTGGGCTCTGCCTTTTTTATTATAATGCAGAGCATTTGTTTTTGGTCCATTGGACCTCTCAATTGGGCTCTGCCCTTTAAACAATGCATAGCATTATTTTTGGTCTGTTTAGGCTCTGCCTTTTTAAAATAATGTGCAGTACTTCTATTTAGTCCATTTGACCTTTGATTGGGCTCTGCCCCTTAATAATGCATTGCATTTAATACTCTGACAGTGCCCCACATGGCTTGTCAGGTTCTTTGCGCAATTAAAGAGCGCAAGCGCTCGTGGAGGTGACACGTGTCATGTTCTGATAAGCGCAAGCGCAACAGCGCAGTGCGCTACGTCAGTGCGCTGCGATGTTGCACTGCTGACACGTGGCGCTTCCTGGCGGCTTGCGCAATGGTGCAGTTTTGGCAAGTGCTGGGTGTTCAGTCGATAAAACTGCACATTTGTAGTACATTTTTCCTACCATTTTTATATTAAAAAAGGACTTTAATATGATATATTATACATATGAGGGTTTATGTGTAAAAACATTATTTTCCACGTGTTAATATATTTTTATTATCATTTGGTAGGAAAATGTATGCAAATAATATTATTGGCCTAATCCTAGTAGAACAAAGTCTACTAAAATCTTATTTGAGTTGTTGTGCAGCATATTTCCAAGTTGTTATGAAGAAATCAGGTTGTTGAAGAAAACTTGCCTAATTAAGAAATCAAAATGAAGAAATCAAGTCTGGCAGAAGAAAAGAAAAGATTTCAAATTTCTGAAGATTCCAGAAATTGCCAAATGTCACCATCAGAGAGCCCAAGAAAAACGACAGAGAGATCTCATCCCTTGAGCGCGGATCCGCGGCCCTAGCCACCATTTGCCGCGGATCCGCCGCAATTTAGGGGAGAGAGAATGCAAGATTTTGGGAGATTGATAACTGATGAATTTTACCAACTTTTCAACAATAATATTCTGGGTTTGCACTATATAAAGGCACCGAGAGCCTCTTGGAAAAAGCATCAAGCCGAAGAGATCACGAAGCTCCCGACGCTCACGCATCCAGGCTGATCATCAACTGTTCGACTACCTCCCTAGGAAAGATCGAGAAGCAAATCAAGTTTTGTAATCATTTCTATGGATTAAAAGTGTAGCTTGAAGGAGTTGATTAATAAAGGTAGTTTTTTTTTATTTAATTGTTTTTTTTTACATTATGTTCTCCATCTCTTTCTTTTCATCTTCTTCTCCCAACATGCGCGAGTAATTCTCCGCTTGTTAGGGTTCGTAGGATTAGGGTAGGTTAATGGGCGATGAAAATAATTAAACCCTTTTTAAGTCCTATAAAGTTTAGGAACTTTATCAAAATAATCATTAACATCCTAATCGGGCGCGCTAGCAATTCCTTGCTAGTTCCGACCGCGATTAGAGATTAGATTAATGATTATTTTGGTAAAGGCTAGATATGAACGGAGTTCCGTGTCGAGATAAGGGTTACGAGTGGGATTTCTTTTCCCTCCAGAAACCCTAATCTACACGCATCACCGTCGTTCTAGTTCTAAATCTATTAATGGATAAAAAGGGTAACTTTTAATTAATCTTCCATAACTACTAAATCCTAACGAACCCTACAAGCCCTATTATTATATTATTTAAATCTCTAAAATAATCTAGATCTATATTTTACATTAAAGTAGGTCTAGAAACCATTCTATAAAATTCTTTATTCCTCCTCTCTTTCTCAACACATCTAAAGTAAAAATAAAAGGTTCCACGTTTCCCAGAGGACGACCCGTACTCACCTCGGTCTAGCTACGCGCGACACCGTTCTGATTGCGGTTAAACTACAAACACAAAAAATCACAACTAATCAAATGGCGCCGTTGCCGGGGATACGTGCGTAATTTTTATTTTTACTATTTGTGTTGAATTCTTAGACGATTTATATCATTATTAACACAAAACTGCAAATTGCATATTTAACGATTTGTGCGTGAATTTTGCAAGGAGATCTGGAGTTACAGAATTAAGGAAAACAGAAGACAGAGGCATTCATCGAGATCCAGAGCAGCACAGAGGTTTTGAGAAAATTTTTCAGCAATTGTTCCTTCCACCTCGCGGCGGAACCGCGGCACAAAGGTGCTTCCTGCGGCGGAAACGCGGCTGTTTGGAGGGATTAGGGCTACAGAACTCTCTGGTAAGATTCTCAACTCCTTCTCTCTCTCCTCAAATCCAATAAAATCTATTTTCTGCAGGATTCTTTGCAAAATTGCGCCGCTCAAAAATTTTTTTGCAAAAGTTTTGTGATTGGTTTTGTTTTGCATATTTAATACGGATTTCTAAGGGGCAAAGACCAAATCAAGATTAGGTGGGGATTTCATCACCCTTCCTAAGCCCCACAAATCACAAACCGAGCATATAGATCAACCCTTCATTAATTTAAAAAAATATCTAGACCAGACTTTAAGGACTGTCGCGCTCAATAAGGACAGAGGAAGGTCGTGGGTAATCTATCGTTTATCCGCATTACTTTTGTAGTGCCTAGGCAAGTGTGACAAAGGCTAATGGTTTTTAATTAGGCCTACGACGTGGTTCCTTCCCACTTACCTGGCACTTATCTGGCTATAAGGGTAGTACGGAGGCGGTAGAGGATTTATCCTGCGGCTTGTCCTTTAGAAGTCTAGGAGCGGTCTAGAGACTGACCTAGGTAACCTTAGTTCTAGGGTTGCTTGTGCATTTTAGGGAGATTTGTCTTGAGTCCCACTTTTTCAAAACAAGCCAATTTTAAAATCACACACACGCTGCCACTTGCACTAAACCCGCTTAGTGCATGCTCGGCTGGACACGGGATCCTAGTGCCCGTCTTGTCCGCGTTCCTGCTATCGACGCCGAAGTCGGTACTTCTTCATCTTCTTTTCCCCCACCACACACCACATCAACCGAGATGGACGGCACTCCATCAGAGTATAACACCACGCTGCCACCGCCCGAAGGTGCGCAGAATCCACCGCGCATCTCTCTCCAAGAGAGATGCTATCCTATTCGTGGTCCCCTTCCTACTTGTCTATCTCTTCCACCACCTAACGGGGATAATTTCGAAATTAAACCCCACTACATCAATCTGCTGCCCAAATTTCACGGGCTTGAGTCGGAAGACGCGTACGTTTTCATCACCAAATTCGAAAACGTATGCGCAATGATGGGTACTTCACAATTGACTTTAGATGCTATGCGCTTACGTCTTCTCCCATTCACATTGTGCGACTTGGCAGAAAAATGGCTTTACAATACTGCCGCACACTCTATCACTAATTGGGATGAATTCGTCGTAGCATTTCTTAAGAAGTTTTACCCAAATCATAAGACTGCACATGTTAGGAGCGAGATTAACAAGTTCACCCAGCTTCCCAATGAACCATTTTGGAAGTGCTTTGAACGTTTCAAAGATCTGCTTGTCCAATGCCCCCATCACGGAATACAAAGATGGGATTTATGTCGGATTATATATGAGGGCATTAATCCAGCGACAAAGCAGATGCTTGAAACAATGTGTCAATGCAATTTCATGTCTAAAGATGATGGTGAAGCATGGAAATATCTGGAAGATCTCGCTGAACACACGTTGCAGTGGGAAAGCGTAAGACCACCTACAACTAAGGGAGGTATTCACCAGCTCGACGTTTCCATCGCAGTAAACGCCGAAATGGCAGCGATGCAAAAGAAACTCGATTCTATTGAGAACAAACTTTCATCAGTCTCCCTAAATCAGGTCACGCTTCCCAAGACTGTCTGTGGTTGCTGTTCGGATCCTTCACACCGAACGGAAGAATGCCCTATGAATGCATCGTTTCAAGCTAATGCTGCTTTTCAGCAGCGACCTAGAAATGACCCTTATTCTTCCACGTACAATCAAGGATGGAGGAATCACCCTAATTTTGCTTGGAATCAAAACCAACAAAGTAATTATCAAAGACCTCCTCCATAGCAACCACAACCACAGAATCAGCCTCCCTTTCAGTCACAGAATTTCCAAAATCCGGCCAACATTTCTACACCACAAGTGGCCGGTATTGACAACTCACTTGCACAAACTTTGGATATGTTCATGAAACAATCCATGCAAAATTCGACTGAGATGAGGTCTTCTATTGATGCCCTAACGAAAAACTCCTCCTCCCATGGTGAGAGTATTAAATCAATAGAAAACCAAATCGCACAGTTAAACGCCGCAATGAGTGCGAGAGAGAAAGGAAACTCCCATCTCAACCCCTACCGAATCCTGGCCATTCACAAAGTCATAATGTGAATGCCGTCACTACGTTGAGATCGGGGAGAGTGCTGAATAACCAAGTGGGTGAGCAAATTGATGATAGTGACACATTTGATACCCCTTCTTCTTCTTCTTATTCCCCTAATTCGTCTAGTCTCCCACCTTCTTCCGAGCCTATTCTCTGTTTTCCCCAAGGCTCAAACATTTCACCAAATCTATCTAAGTCGATTCCCACTCCAATTTTGGGATCGAATCCGTCGCCACAGTCTTTTCCACAAACGTTGGACCCAAAACTTATTGATCGAGCTCTATTTCCAAACCGATTAAGGGCCAACCGACCTAACCCGCAAATGGAGAAGATTGTGGAAATGTTTAAGCAAGTTAGCGTGAATATTCCTCTCCTAGATGCTATTCAACAAGTCCCATCTTATGCAAGAATCCTTAAAGACTTGTGCACTAGGAAGAGAAAAACTCAAGTGCCTAAAAAGGTTTTCATGACGAGTAATGTTAGCACAGCTTTTACCCAACAAATACCAAAGAAACGTAAGGACCCCGGTTGTCCTACAATCTCTATTTCTATTGGGGGTAAAAATATAAATCGTGCTTTACTCGATCTAGGCGCTAGCGTCAACTTGCTTCCTTATTCAGTATACGAGCAGTTAGGAATTGGAGAGTTAAAACCCGCCCATTGTACTCTCCAAATGGCTGATCGATCTATCACCAAACCTCGGGGCGAACTAGAGGATGTGTTAATTAAAGTCGGGGAATTCATATTTCCTGTGGACTTTATTGTTTTAGATACACAACCTGTGGCAAACCCACGCAATCAGATCCCGGTGATACTTGGTCGACCCTTCCTAGCAACTTCTAACGCTGTGATTAATTGTCGTAACGGTTCTATGAACTTATCCTTCGGGAAAATGACAATTGAGCTTAATATTTACAAGTTAGGAAGTCAGCCATCAGAACCTTCTACTCAATTGCTGGATGTTTGTTCCATCCACGAGATAGCTTCCGAAAGCTGCATGGATGAGGAGCTTTGCTTTGATGTTCTCGACAACACTAATGAGACATCGTTGATCTTGCACCACTTTACAGTGAGGATATGTTCAATGAGTCAGACCTTGAGATTGAACCAGTTGACTCATTGCAAAAGTCAGCAGCACTTTCCGAGTCAATATCTTATGCAAGTTTTGAACCTCTTCGGGAGTCCGAATATCATTCGCTTACCCCACCTTCTATAGTCTCTCCGCCAATTCTTGATCTCAAACCGCTACCTTCTCATCTTAAATATGCATATTTAGGAGAGAATGAGACTTTGCCAGTGATTATTTCCGCTTCTCTAGCCTTAGAGCAAGAGAATGCACTTTTGGCAGTGTTGAGATTGAATCGGCAAGCATTTGGTTGGACAATGGCCGACATCAAAGGGATTAGTCCCTTAATTGTTGAACATAACATACATCTGATGGATTAAGCCAAACCAACCCGAGACCCACAAAGACGGTTAAATCCCGTTATGAAGGAGGCGGTAAAGAAAGAAATCGTCAAGTGTCTTGATAGTGGAATAATTTACCCCATATCTGATAGTCAATGGGTAAGTCCAATTCATGTGGTCCCTAAAAAGTCTGGCATCACGGTCATCACTAACGAGGCTAATGAGTTAATCCAAACACGCACCCAAACTGGGTGGCGCGTATGTATCGATTACAGGAAACTCAATGCCGCGACGAGGAAAGATCACTTCCCTCTACCTTTTATTGACCAGATGTTGGAACGATTAGCGGGACACGATTACTACTGTTTCTTGGACGGATACTCTGGCTACAATCAGGTCCCCATCGCCGAAAAGGATCAAAATAAAACCACTTTTACTTGTCCTTTCGGAACTTTTGCTTATAGACGTATGCAACGCTCCCGCTACATTTCAGCGGTGCATGATGTGGATATTTTCAAATATGGTGGAAAATTTTCTAGAAATTTTTATGGACGATTTCTCCATTTTTGGGAACTCCTTTGAGGACTGCCTTCGTAATCTTGACGCTGTTCTTACCCGCTGTAAGGATAAGAACTTGACTTTGAATTGGGAAAAATGCCATTTTATGGTCCAAGAAGGTATTGTACTTGGACATATAATTTCACATAATGGCATTGAGGTTGACAGAGCTAAAATAGATGTCATTCAAAACCTCCCTCGTCCCAATTGCGTCAAAGATATACGATCCTTCCTTGGTCATGCAGGATTTTATAGGAGATTTATTAAGGACTTTAGCAAAATTGCTAGACCCTTAACCCTTCTATTGGCCAAGGACACTACTTTTCACTTCGATTCGGATTGTAAGGCTGCTTTTGAATTTCTTAAAGAATCACTCACTACAGCCCCCGTTCTATCATCTCCGGATTGGAACCACCCGTTCGAGCTTATGTGTGACGCATCGGATTTTGCTATTGGTGCTGTCTTAGGACAGCATATTGATAAGATGCCACATGTAATTTACTATGCAAGTAGGACCTTGAATGATGCACAAATAAATTACACAACTACCGAGAAAGAACTCTTGGCAGTTGTATTTGCATTAGAGAAGTTCAGGCCCTACTTGATTGGCTCGCCTATTGTGGTTTACACAGATCGCTCCGCCCTGCGACATCTTTTAACGAAGAAGGATGCAAAGGCCAGGCTAATACGTTGGATCCTATTGTTACAAGAATTTGATCTTGTTATCAAAGACAAGAGTGGATGTGAAAACGTAGTAGCCGACCATCTTTCACGCATCACTTCTTCGCCAACTGTGACCGTGCCGATAAATGACTCATTCCCTGACGAACAGCTCTTGAATGTATCCTACGAACCTTGGTTCGTGGATATCGTGAACTATCTTGCGACGGGACTTATACCTAGCGATTGGTCGAAACAAGACAAACTTCGGTTTTTATCCCAAGTAAAATATTTTTACTGGGATGAACCAAATCTATTCAAGTATTGTTCTGATCAAATCATTCGCAGGTGTGTCCCTAACGATGAATTCAAGAGCGTGTTATCATTTTGTCATGATCAGGCATGCGGCGGTCATTTTGGACCTCGAAAAACGGCGGAGAAAGTTTTACAATGTGGCTTTTATTGGCCAACATTATTTAAAGATGCATTTGAACATTGCAAACTTGTCCGCGATGTCAGCATTTGGGTCGGATTTCACGAAGGAACGAGATGCCACTCCAACCTATATTGGTTGTGGAAATATTTGATGTTTGGGGTATTGATTTTATGGGCCCTTTTCCCAACTCCTTTGGAAATTTATATATCTTGTTAGCGGTTGATTACGTCTCGAAGTGGGTGGAAGCTGTACCGTGTCGCACTAATGACAACAAAGTTGTCATTAAGTTCCTTAAAGAAAACATCTTCTCGCGATTCGGACACCCTCGCGCTATCATTAGCGACAACGGGACACATTTCTGCAATAGGTCTTTCGAGGCCTTGATGCGGAAATATTCAATCACTCACAAGCTTTCTACGCCCTATCACCCCCAAACAAGCGGGCAGGCTGAGATCTCAAATAGGCAGATCAAACAGATATTGGAGAAGACGGTTTCCAAAAACCGTAAGGATTGGTCAACCAAATTGACGGATGCTCTTTGGGCATTCCGCACCGCTTATAAGACCGATCTTGGTATGTCTCCATACCGTCTTGTGTTTGGGAAGGCATGCCACCTCCCTGTCGAGATTGAATATAAGGCAATGTGGGGTATTAAAGAGCTTAATTTTGATCTTGATCATGCAGGCAGCTATCGGAAGCTGCAATTGAATGAGCTAAGCGAACTCCGCGATGAAGCTTACGATAATGCGGTGATAGTAAAGAATAGGACTAAAGTATTCCACGATAAAAATCTTTCTAGAAAAACCTTCACATCGGGGCAACAAGTCCTTCTTTACGATTCCCGTCTCCATCTTCATCCGGGTAAGCTTAAATCTCGTTGGAAATGACCTTTTGTGGTGCGGTATGTACACCCGCACGGGGCGGTTGAAGTCGAAAATTTGAAAAACGGTTCGATTTTTAAAGTAAATGGGCATAGATTAAAACCGTATTTTTCTGCTGACCCCGCGGAGGAGCTCCTGTTTTTACAGGAGCCGCTTTATCAAAACTAAAATTTCCTCCTCCTCGCCTCCATGTTTTTATATCATTTTCTCATTTTAAAAAAATGGAGGTGAGTAAAAAAAATGGATTTGATTGAATATCTGTGCGTGTCAAAGAATAAGTTTGGGGGAAATTTTTCAATTAACTATTATTTTACCCCTTGTATCTCTCCCTTAGTATACAGGTCCATGTTCTCCAAAGGCTACATCAGTGAGGACATTGCTGAAAACAGGTTTGGGGGGGGGGGAGGTTTGTATTCACTGAATTATCTTTAACACCGGGCATTAAATTTTTTTTTATAACAAATGAATAGAAAGTGAAACATTACATCCAAAAGATAGGAATAGTTTAAGAAAACCAAGAAAATTTGAAGTTTTCTTATACGAACTAGTAATAAGTAGTTATGAGCTGTTGTCCCAAGGGTTAGTAAAATGAAGGAAGTCACTAATCTGAGGATAAAAATAAGTCTGAAAAATAATTTCTATTCTGGAAGCCAAACATTTGAATGTTAATACCCTACTATATGCACATACACACGTCTTGAAACTCGGGATAGTAGAGAATACCTTGAAATGCTCTTGTCTAAAAACCAAAGTATGAAGGAAGTGAAAAAAAAAATGAAGAAAATATAAAAATGGTGAAAAGAAAAAAAATGAACACTGGTTTTGTATCGCCAAGACAGCAATAAAAAAATATAGCGAAGGTGCCTCTTCATCTAGTGCCCTAAGGCCAACTGGTCTGGGAGTCACTGCTAAGCCTTAGGTGGTGCAAGACGAGAAAAATATTATCACCGAATCTGCAAGCACATGAGTAATCGGTTGGTTAGTACCTCAAGAAGTATTAACGGTCGCATGAAAAGGTGTGAGCAAACCTAAGTATTCATAAAATTAAAAAGTACTGAGGTAGATGGACAAGAGTATGATAGCTTGAATTGAATTCTCCGAGTGTAGGGATGTTCTTTACACACACGTGGGGTTATATGATCAATGTTTGGATGAAAGATAGGAATGAAGAATAAGGACGATGTTTTATTGAGGGATGATGTGATTTCTAACATTTTTTCATGACTATTAAGATAGGGCTCATGACAACTGAAAAGCTAGTATAGTTGGAAACTCTTCTTTTCAAAGTATTTCTTTTATGGTTCTTATCTTTATATGTAAATTTCACCATCTTTCTTTTGTTATAGGATTTTGTGGGTGTAATCCGCTGAAAACCCTCAGGAGACAACACTCCTCCTACTAGGGACACCTAGAGGTTTAACGGCTTGTTGCACGTGCTCAGTGCAATCGTGTCTGCCTACGAAAGTGTGCTTAGTTTTCTCCTTTCTTTTTCTCCTCTTAAATAAACTAGTTTGCTCGGGACGATCAAAGATAAGTTTGGGGGTATTTGTTCAGTCGATAAAACTGCACATTTGTAGTACATTTTTCCTACCATTTTTATATTAAAAAAGGACTTTAATATGATATATTATACATATGAGGGTTTATGTGTAAAAACATTATTTTTCATGTGTTAATATATTTTTATTATCATTTGGTAGGAAAATGTATGCAAATAATATTATTGGCCTAATCCTAGTAGAACAAAATCTACTAAAATCTTATTTGAGTTGTTGTGCAGAATATTTCCAAGTTGTTATGAAGAAATCAGGTTGTTGAAGAAAACTTGCCTAATTAAGAAATCAAAATGAAGAAATTAAATCTGGCAGAAGAAAAGAAAAGATTTCAAATTTCTGAAGATTCCAGAAATTGCCAAATGTCACCATCAGAGAGCCCAAGAAAAACGACAGAGAGATCTCATCCCTTGAGCGCGGATCCGCGGCCCTAGCCACCATTTGCCGCGGATCCGCCGCAATTTAGGGGAGAGAGAATGCAAGATTTTGGGAGATTGATAACTGATGAATTTTACCAACTTTTCAACAATAATATTCTGGGTTTGCACTATATAAAGGCACCGAGAGCCTCTTGGAAAAAGCATCAAGCCGAAGAGATCACGAAGCTCCCGACGCTCACGCATCCAGGCTGATCATCGACTGTTCGACTACCTCCCTAGGAAAGATCGAGAAGCAAATCAAGTTTTGTAATCATTTTCTATGGATTAAAAGTGTAGCTTGAAGGAGTTGATTAATAAAGGTAGTTTTTTTTATTTAATTGTTTTTTTTTACATTATGTTCTCCATCTCTTTCTTTTCATCTTTTTCTCCCAACATGCGCGAGTAATTCTCCGCTTGTTAGGGTTCGTAGGATTAGGGTAGGTTAATGGGCGATGAAAATAATTAAACCCTTTTTAAGTCCTATAAAGTTTAGGAACTTTATCAAAATAATCATTAACATCCTAATCGGGCGCGCTAGCAATTCCTTGCTAGTTCCGACCGTGATTAGAGATTAGATTAATGATTGTTTTGGTAAAGGCTAGATATGAACGGAGTTCCGTGTCGAGATAAGGGTTACGAGTGGGATTTCTTTTCCCTCCAGAAACCCTAATCTACACGCATCACCGTCGTTCTAGTTCTAAATCTATTAATGGATAAAAAGGGTAACTTTTAATTAATCTTCCATAACTACTAAATCCTAACGAACCCTACAAGCCCTATTATTATATTATTTAAATCTCTAAAATAATCTAGATCTATATTTTACATTAAAGTAGATCTAGAAACCATTCTATAAAATTCTTTATTCCTCCTCTCTTTCTCAACACATCTAAAGTAAAAATAAACTGTTCCAAGTTTCCCAGAGGACGACCCGTACTCACCTCGGTCTAGCTACGCGCGACACCGTTCTGATTGCGGTTAAACTACAAACACAAAAAATCACAACTAATCACTGGGCACTGTTCTTATTCTTTTGGATCAATTTCAGATCACAGAAAACAAGTTTTTTCTTGTTTTTTTTTAAAGAACCAGTGGTTCATATAAGGTGTAAGGCACCGTTATCTTGAGAATCTTTTAGATTCAGAACCCATGGTTCATAAAAAGAAGTGCAAGGCACTGTTTTTATTTATTATTTTTCTTTTCATTAGAGATCCTTGATCTTGTTCTAAGATCAATGATCTGTTCATAAGAGAACTTTCTCTTTTTCTAAAGGTTTTTACCTTTTCCTTTTTTCTTGAGGATTTCTCTCCAGTTCTTCAGAGTCTTCTCTGTTTAGTTTTTCACAAAAAATATTTTCCTTCCCCCTCAAATTGAGGTCTGGGGTCCCTTTTATAGTGCCCATAAATTAGTTAAATTTGTTAAAGAGATCTTTCTCTGAGTGATTTGGGGAATTTTCCCCACCGTTGGATCTTTGATCCAAAGGTTTCTGTTTTACAGAAGAAAATCTTCTTGTTTTAACAAGAACAGAAAAGATTTCTTTAAAATTTCAATTCTGTTTTGTGCAAACGCCTCAGCGCAAGACACGTGTCGCGCAGCGACACGGGTCGTGCAGCGACACAGCTGTGCTTGCGCAGCTGCGCAGACACGCGTCGCGCAGCGCATCGCTTGCGCAGCTGTGCTTGCGCAGCTGCGCAGACACGCGTCGCGCAGCGCAGCGCTTGCGCACCTGAAGCGTTGCTTCCTTTACTTTTATTTTTAAAGAGCCTTGCTCTGATTGGACGCACTGCCTCGGGCGCTGTGCTGACGCATCAACTTCTGACACGTGGCACTTTGCGCGCAGCGCAGAGGATCTGAATCGTTGCTTCAAAATTTGAATTTTTGAAATTCAAACAGAGCCTTGCTCTGATTGGGGGAAACAGAAAATCTTTGCGAAAAAAATACTTGAGAGTCTCTCCCTCCTCCCTCTTCCATATTCCTCTAGTGTCACCTAAGATTGATTTTTATCCTTTCATTTTCTAGATCCATTAACTTCATTATGTGTTGGGGAAAAAGTTCCCTAATATAATTTGTCATCGTTTTTCTTCTCATAATACCACGAGTGTATATATCTTTTATAATTAAAGTAAGTAAATGGGTCTATAAGAACGAGTACGGCCCAATTATTAATGGGTTGAGGACCCGTTTGGTGAATAGATGAGTCCGCGTTCACCAAAAATAAATGGATGGGTGTGGACCATGCTGTTCCGGACCCGACCTGACCGATTTACAGGTCTAGTTTCTACCACTGCATTGCAGCTCCTCCGGATTTGTGGTGAGGGTTGAAGGCTTTTAATATTCTAAGTTTCTACCAAAAATCTTTGCACTAGGACCTCTCCGAAGAGCTTGCCCTTGTATACGCCAACCCTCAAAAGCTTGCCGGTGAAAACCTTGACCTCTGCCATGCAGCCGCCTTCCTCTCCCATGCTCACATCTCCTCCTCCACCGACCTTGCCGTCACTGCTGCCTCCCGTCTCGTAGTCATCACTGCCGGTGTAAGAAAAATTGCCGGCGAGTCAAGGTTGGTATTGAAACAAGCTCAACAAATAAATAAGATCCAGTTGTTGCACTTATCCCAAAGTTGAAATGGCCATAATTCTTCCCACTCTTATGCTCCTTTTAGGCTCGATCTTGTGCATTTGTGCTGTAATGACCTTACTTAGTTTATTTACTCGTCCTGGAGCGTTCAGTTTATCCTCTTTTTAGGCATGGATA
The DNA here is from genome assembly GCA_030015575.1 of Agapanthus africanus. Taxonomy (NCBI): domain Eukaryota; kingdom Viridiplantae; phylum Streptophyta; class Magnoliopsida; order Asparagales; family Amaryllidaceae; genus Agapanthus; species Agapanthus africanus. The sequence goes on from CM057337.1 coordinate 1,000,043,005, forward strand.
AACTCAGACTGACGTTAACATACTCCCGTTAGTATAAGATGCCGTCAGGTTTGTGGTACTGGGTCTAGTCCATCACACCGTTGCGTTTGCTGACTTCTTCTCGATTTGCGTCTCTCGGATCGCGGTTCGAGTAGCCATGCACTTTCCTTATCTCCAATCCCTTCTGAGGCGAGACACGTCTCAAGTAATCTTCTTAGACTGATATGTGTAGCTTGCCATCAGAGTTTCAGTGTTGGGCTTCCTCTGGCGTTTTGCCTTGAGGTCAGACTTCTTGATTCCTAAGGAAGTCATAACTACACCTTTCTGACGTGAGATGACATCCAAGGGTCTTTAGGTACGTATGCGCTACCATCGAGACCTGGAGCTAGGAATTTGCCGTCACTCCACTTTTGCTTTGACTCCTTTGAGCCTCCATGATGCCGCGTCGATACTTTGCTGAAATAAGGTAGACATGCATATAGTCTCTAGGCTGCATGCATTGCCGTCCAGACTGTAACAACTCCAAATTCTGTGTACATAAAATTCATTTAAAGTTGATGTACAATTGGGGTATTTAGTGTCAGGTCGATTCCGTCATACTGTACTTTGCTTTAGGGTCGAACTTCTCAAGCTCCGAGCAGTTGCAACGTTTGATGGAGCACATTGCGCATTTTCATTTGTTTGCGCCCGTAGATTGTATACAAGAGTCAGTATTGATCTGCTTGTAAGGCGGAATTTTTTTAAATCCACGATTGCTCTATCATTTCAGCTTTTCTTATTGCGAAAGTCGAGATTGCCCTATCATTTCGGCTTTTTTCGCAGTTGCCCAATCATTCCTGCTATTTATTTCATCTTTCTTTTTGCGAGTTGGAGACTTAAGATTTGGGTTTTCGATCGGCATCAGCACCGCTAAAATTGAAGTGTGTTTCCAAAAGTGACTTATCATTTGCCGTTGCCCGTTGGACAATGGTGGCTTAGAAGACAGGTTTAGATCCCCGCCAACTAAGGTTTTTTCAATCTTCATGAGCCGTAAAGGTCTTAGAAAGGTATTTTCTTCCCATGAGTCGAGAGGATCTCATAGGAGGATTTTCTCCTTAGAAGTCGTAGGGACTCCCAAGCGTCTTTTTCCTTGTGAGTCGTAAAGATCCCACAAGAGTGTTTTCTCCTTGCAAGTCAAGAGGACTCAGAAGTGCCGTTCACCATATTGGGAGTATTGTCCGTCTTTGGTGGGAGTTTGTTAAAATATACTTTTTGTGCCCATGGATTGTATACAAGATTCGGGGTTAAACTACTTGTAGGGAAGTTTCTTTCTTTTCACGAGTTCGTGCCCTTTCGGGTTTTCACGAGCTCGCGGGTAGTCATGCCGTTTTTACTCACAGAGCCCTTTCAGGTTTTCATCTATGCCCTTTTTACTTGTAGACTTACCGGGTTTTTTACGCACCCATCTCCTCATGGGTCGTGAGGATACATGAGTGGGTATTCTCCTCGTTGGTTTCTTGGTTGGCCAATTGAGGATGTCTTGGAAGTGATTTTGTCGCGGATAGCCCGTGGATTGTATACGGTAGTCAACTTTGGAGACCAGCCGTAGGACAAGAGTTATTTTCAGGGAGAGTTGTTCACCTGTGAGACTTTGGGGTGTAACTTTGCTGCGGGTAGTCCGTGGATTGTATACGGTAGTCAATTTGGAGAACACCCGTAGGGTAGCGATAGCTTAGGAGACATGTTTATATCCTTATTACCTAAGGCTTTTCAGTTTTTATGAGCCGTAAGGGTCTTATAAAAGTATTTTCTTCTTACGAGTCAAGAGCATCTCGTAACCGTATTTTCTCCTTGGGAGTTGTGAGGACCCCTAAGTGTCTTTTTTCTCTTGTGAGTCATAAGGATCTCTGTAACGACTCTGAAATTCCTGTACATAAATTTTTTATTATTTCATAGTAAAGGGTATTACAGCCTGTGTAAGAGTTAAAAGTTATTTTTGTTAAATAAAAGTAAGAAGTAACTTGTAGCTCACTGGTAAAACCTCTGCACTGCTGTGACATAGCCTGTGCGTTCGAATCCCATCAGACCCAATTATTTTTAGGATATTTCTTTTTAATTTTTCGGAAGCCCAAGAGTTGCACGTGCAATACACGGAGAAACGAAAAGTTTCAGAAAAATCAAACATGCGTAATGAGGTGTACACACCCAACTTGACACGTGACACAAATCTCAAGATGAATCATCAAGATCCGACCCCCCGTTTCCCTTCTTTGGCCGCCGCCGATGGTCAGGATGAAGCCAAATCCCTCCGTGCTTTGCACACACCCCTTCAGCTCCCCTTAACTCCCATGCAGTGTATGATTTTACTGCAATCAAACATAGATTCTTTAATTCATCATTTAACACCATTTAAATTCTTTTAATCCATATTTTTAATTCACAAACCCTAATTCTTTACTATAAATACCACCCCATGCCCTAGCTCTTCCTCATTCTGAAATTTCTAGCAAAAATTCTCTCAAACTTCCTAAGCCCCAAGTGGAGTTAAGCCCCCCAAGTAGAGTAGCAAGCCAAACTCGACGACCGGAGTATCTCAGACGAAACCACGACCTCCGAGGGCTTCTTCGTTCTCTTATTAACCACCTAAAACCGTAAGTCCCTTCTCCCTCTCCTTCTTTTCAACTAAAATCGTATTCTTAAAACATATCGGCAAAGTGGAGTTAGAACCGATATTGTTTTCTTTTCAAACCTTTTCACCTACTTGATAAGCAAAATAAATCACAACAACACTATAAAAACACTCTTAATCTTATTCACATCATTTAGCCTTTTAGCATAATGAAAATTTCCATACGAAACAATCATAAAACGAACTTTTCATTAAAATACCATGAACTTTAGTATAACCTCTTTTCGATAATTGTTAAAATACACCTTTAAGAAAACTTCACGGGGTAATGACCTACCCCCCACACACTATGGTTTCATAGCACGGTACTCTAAATATATACCTAATTTAAAGAATGAATTTTACATTAAAATACCATGCCGTTTCAAAACAAGTTTCTTTTAATCGGTATTTTGAAATCCTTGGCAATTACGTCTCTACAACCTTCGTCAGGGGACCCGCTAATGGATGGTGCAGATTATCGCACATCCTTAGGACAGTAAAGCGAGATGCAGAACTCTTCACGAAGTATTCGGTCTCGAAAGGAAATAAAAATACGGTTTTTTAAGAAATACAACTTTTCTAAATAAAAAAAAACTAAATTTTGGAAAATTATATAAAATTATGAATCCATATTTTCAATAAAAATATATTATGAAACTATATTCTTTAAAATGAAAAGTTAGAATTTTTAATAAAATACCACCAAGTTTCCAAAAGTACCAGTTTTCACAAAAGTACCATAAACTTTCAAAAAGCTAGGTTTTATTAGCAAAACACCACAACAATTAAAATATATGTTCATGAAAACCTTAAATATTACAAATCACCCTCGAGCTTTATTTTTAAACAATATTAATATATGTTTTTCATAAAACCCCCTCGAGATATGCAAACAATATTTTAAGAACTTTAGAATTAATATAGGTTTAAGCGGTATCATTTCTCTTGAGCCCCAAAAAGCCAGAGAAAGTGAATGCTTGCCTATTCAGGTTAGCCAACTTAATGGAGTTATCAATGGCATTTGTCTTGGAAAACGACACAAGTCCTGCCGTCCATGTGTAGCAGTTACCGATTTCTCCCGAACATAATTTTTGTAACAATTTACATCAATTCCCATGAAAAAGACATGAACTCGAATCCAAACTCGAATCTAAACTCTAATATGTACTCGAACCCAATCTATTCAAACCAACTTGACTCGAACCAAGATTGGAATTGTCATGACTCACATATTACTCGACTCGGTCGATTACATTCTACCCCTTTTGCAATTTATGGTTTCGATCAAGACATGCTAATCAATCAATCAAACCAATTAAGTATAATAATCAGTTATAATATATTATAAACGGGGTGTTTGTGATAGTTTCTTGTGTAAATCTGTAACACCCTAGTGCATTTACACTATATTTATTTTGGGGTATTTCAAATCTTGCGATAAAATTCTTAATTATTATTGCTTTTGGGTTGCAGATAGTGTATTTAGCAACCGTGGGTAGTATCTGACCCGACCCGCATGTTTAAAACCCATCATGGTTCAAAATTACATCAAATATTTGCTAGTATAGAGTATCCGTGCAAATCTAGATATTATACATATATAATATAGTTTAGCATCCGCATATCTTTTAATAATAAAAAATAGAAATCAAATAACATATTTTCATATCTAGCCTCGCATGTCATCGTACCCCATATCATGTGGTTGCACACATATAGCATGTTCATGTCCTAATTGTTAAAACAGACTCGTTTGAATCGCTACGTATATTTACGTAGATCTGTACTTGGGAGTATACATTTTTATTGACTGGATATCGCATTATGGTTTAAACTTTTACGTATATTCTTCATATTTAAAAACTAGATTTTTGAAGGAATACGGATGATATTCGGAGTAATCTGGTATTATCTGTAATATCCAACAATTTATATATATATATAGTTATAAATATTTTATAAATATATATATATATATAATATTATATATAATATATATATAATATATTAATTAATTTTAAATATAAAATATCTCTCTCTGTGTCTCTATCTATAATATATATATTATATAATATATAATAAAACCCAAAAACACACACACTCTCTCCCTCGTTTCTTCTTCTTCTTCTCTTTTATTAATCTTGGATCGGTTAGCCAGAGTTGCGCACGTCGCCGACGATCCAGACGACCCAACCACCGTCGTCGTCTAGCCCTGTCACCACGTCACGCAGCTGCTCAGTCAGGTCCAGTCCTGCGCACGTAAGTTTGGATCGTGACTTTATTTCGACGTCGGAACATGATATCCGTATCTCGACGTGAGATTTGATCAGGCAAGTTCTAAACTTGCAACATGCTAGTTTATTATATCAATATTTTTTTGATAAATTATAGTGTATGTGTTTTACTATTCAGCAGAAATTACCGATTTACAGTTTTATAGTATCCGTCTGTATCCGTACTGATAATAGCTTATCCAGTTGCATGCCGGAACATCATGATATTATCATATTACTATAACAGTTCAATATATTATCTAGATTCCATCATATACATGGTAATGGATGTATAACGGTTATTACAGATAGATACATATGCATCGTGGCAGTAATTATGTTTCGATATTGATTACAATTTTACATTGGTATCTGTTTTGGTTAATATACAGTACATGGTATGTTCACGACACACTACCGGACTTGTTATTTGGATCTTATTGCTAATACTAACAATCCTAATTGTTGTCCTGATGGACGTAATTTATTGTCTACATAGACAAGACCTATACCTGCTTGATCCTGTATTGGTGATTAGTCAAATATATTGCACATTTGTATGGACATTTTACCTATTATTTTTAAGTACTAAAAGGTGTTAGTTGTAAATAAATAACATATGTGGGTTTATTCGTAAAAGTTTATTATCATATGTTTCTACATTTATAATTAATATAATTAGGGAAAATGTATGCATATAATATTTAAATGAAATATTAGTAATTAAAATATGCATATCATATCAAATATTCCTAATCAATATTCTTAAGATATTATATCATATAAATGGTTGGAATAATATCTCAAAAATACCAAATGCTACTAACTCTTTGATTTGAGATATTGTGCAGGTATTAGCTCAAGTCTGAAATCTATGTAGGAGATCCATGTCAAATCGGGATATCGAAACCGAATCTGCCAAATTTTAGAAGCAAATCGAGGAATCTAGCAACGACGGAGACTAAGAGCAATATTTTCAGAATCTATATATCAACAGGATCTCCAAATATCAGGTAGAAAAGCCAGAAAAAATCTCGAGTCACCATTCCACCAAGTAGCGGCGGAACCGCGGTCAAACGTGGCAATGGGCGGCGGTTCTGCGGTCCTTTAGTGGCCGTTGGATCTGGAATTTTAGGGGGATGATCGTAACTACACCTACTCTCATATGGCATTTAGGTATTCTGGTTTCAGAGACTATATAAACGACCGAGAGCTGTGCATTCAAGGATCATAGAATTCCACATCTAATCATCTATTCATCTACCTCCATAAAGAGAGAGATTTAGAGCAAAACTAGACTTTTTATAATCTACTTTCTAAGGATAAAAGTTGTAATGCAGTAGTTCATTAAAAAGGTAGTTTTTTTTCGCATTTACTTTCCGCATTTTACTTTCCGTATTACTTTTCTGCATCTTTAATTATGGTTTCATTCATCTTCAACTTTTCTTCTAAATTGCTACTAACCATGAGCGAGTAATTTCTTGCCTTCTAGAGTTTGTAGGATATGGTAGAATAATGGATGAAATATATTTTAACTTCTTTTGACATTTTAATATTTATAAACTTTAGCAAAATAAATGTTAACCTTCTTATCGGGCGTGCTATCAATTTATTGATAGTCACGACCACGATTGGAGATTAGTTAAACACTTGTTTTCTTAAGGGCTTGAGATTAATAGAGATTAATGGAAAGACAAGAGTCAGTAGAGGGAAACCTGTTGGGACTTTACCCAATCGCGCAAACGCATATGTTTGGGAAATAGAATCGGTTTTGGAAATAATGTTTTGGAAATAATGCGCACGCGAGCTCGGTCTCGTTTTAAAATTTATAAAAACCGTAAGTGCACGGCGCGTTGTAGCGAGCCGGCAAGTACAGATCGATCCTCAGGGAATTGTGTATTAGCTTTTGTTGCTTAAGGTTTAACAAATAACGAATTGGTTTGGTTTGTCACAAAAATAAAAATACGAAAGCAAAAAAAAAAAAATTAGAAGAAATATGGCCGTGTCTTTGGCTCGGATGGTTGAATCGCGGCGATTCTTTCGACGCTCTCTTGATCATGAGTTGTCCGTCCTTGTGTCGACCCCGAAGTAAAGCATGACTTGTTAAAGCGGTTGCAAAGCACAAATCATCAAGTTCTCGGATCTCGACTCAAAACACGAAACGAGTCCGTATTGTTTACTTACCATTTGTATGTCCAAGTTTGAGGTATCAATACTAAGCACAAGAGTTAGCAAGCATACGACAACATCAAAAACACAAATTAGCGAGTGAGAGCAATTAGTTTTAATGTCAACTTTGCTAAGTGTTTGTGATAGTATAGGGTATATGAAAACCGAGGGTTTGTCAAGCACTTGGTCACAAAATACTGTATCTAAACTTAGCAAACTTAACACCAAATTGATTTTAACTTATACATTGTGAAATGGGGAAATAGAGTGAGTATAGTATATGAAGAGGTTGCAAAATAACCATGGTTTCAAAATACCATATCACATCAATACATAAACAATCTTTAATTTAGAATCATATTAAGCAAATTAAATATTAACAAGAGGAGGAGGAAGGCAAAGCCTTTCATCTCACTTCCTCACCATCACCACAACCAAAAAAGATTAGTTACACATAATGAAAATAAAAGCAAGAAACAAAAAGAAGCAAGTACACAAAGCAATAACAATATTATTTAACACTTGATGAAATTGAGGTACATGATATCAGTAACTTGTTCAACCTCCATAATGAAGCTCTCAAAAGAAAGCTTCAAGAGAGAAGAAGAAGAAACTAAGTTAAAGCCTACACAACTCTCAAGCCTAAACCAAAAACTAAGAATAGAAATGGATATATACATATGGTCCCTTGCTCATTATCTGTTCTGGTATTTATAGGCTCAACTCCAGAATAAACAAACAATATAGATGGACTGATGTGACCATAAGAAATGACCGGATGAAAAATGAGGACATTTGGAGCAAATAGGACCGGTGATGCCGGGTTTTTATGGAGTTTCACCGGTCTTGGTCGGGGCATTGGGGCTCGTATTGGTGAGGTGGTCTTGTGTGCTCTCTACTATCTCCCTGGTGCTGTTTGATTTCTCTTTAAGAACCTGGTTTGCACTCAGAGAATTGGAGGGAAACTTGATGCTTTATATCACATCAATACTTTTTGCATTTATCACACACTCACTCACTTGTTCCCACTTGCACAACATGTTGTGTCATGGCAGCCCCCACTATGATGCTAGGATCAAAAAGCTAGTGCACACATGTATTGTGTTGGACCAAAATTGTGTACACATGATTATTTGCAAAAGAGCTTCTTGAACATTGATGGGTTTTCTGTACTCAGTGTCGGCTCCCAAACGTTATATCCGTGATTTTGAGTGTGTTTGCAGTATTTTATCACGAATATCTGTAATCTGTAATTACTGAGCAGACACTGGTTAATAGTACCGATATAAACAAAATAGATAATGAATGAGTGGTATTAAATTGCAATTTTCTGTGATGAACAAATACCCCCAAACTTATCTTTTGCTCGTCCCGAGCAAAAAAACCCTAGCCACACTTTCACAGGGAACGCGATTGTACTGAGCTCGTACAACAAGCCGTTAAATCTCTAGGTGTCCCTAATAGGAGGAGTGTTGTCTCCTTAGGGTTTTCAGTGGATTACACCCAAAAAATCCCGTTAAGTTAGTGTCTCGAAGAATCTGTTGATTCTAATTTTAAGGTTAAGAATCAAAGTTAGAAGTTCTATCACCCTAATCAGACACGTCAAACCTTATTTTTCACTCCTCTCAATTCATTTAACATAAGCTTATACACGCCTTTAAGTTCTTGTGCGAATAGTGTCAATAAGTTTTAAAGAACTTGATTAGGGTCATCATGTCATAAATACGGACCATGATAGACTTCTAAAGGATTAAACGAGTTTGAAAAGACTTAAGATTTTCTCAAGTTTTGTTCTCCAGTTAGGTTTCAAGTCAGAATTTATATTATTTTTATCAGAGAGCCAAAGTCTTATTCTTCACTCCTACCTTTCACCTGTTTTTGTTTATACACACCCTTCGTTATCGTGCAAAACGTCTTTATAAATATAAACCTTCATATCTCCGCGAAAAAACTGTTTTAATAGAAAACTCGTCTCCGCCAAGATTATTCTCCCATAAAGAACCGTGAGGACTTTTAACTCGGAGAGAACACTTGCTTAGCATGTTTTATTTGGCGATTGGAAACTTAGCGAGTTTTGGGTCAATAACTCCTAAACCAGATGGTTTTAGGGCATTAGGTGTGAAAACACCCCAAGGACTTAATTACTTAAGTTACCAAGGCCACAAAACAAAAGACTCATTTTATTTGCGTTTAAAATATTCTGAAAGCAGTGCAAACGGAGATATAACCAGCTTTTCTTTTTAATTCCGAAAACGTGTTCATGTGGATAAGGTGTGTAATCACTCCAGTAAGGTTCCAGATGGGTTATTTTCCAGACTTTTAGCTTCTATTAAAACCTCAATAATATCTATCATATTCACTTCACCTTGTGAACTATTCTTGATATTACTTAATTCAGAACAAACCTGTTTGATCCTAAAGATGTTTACCAATTTTCAAAAAGTTTGAGACATGTCAGACATACATTCATCTAATTCTCAGAAACATATGACACGTGTAAAGTGATATAAAAGACGTATATCGGCTACGGTTAAACTCAAAGGAGGGTTATCTTTCGGGTTTTCAATCTCTCGAAAAGGATTTAGTTGCTTCTATCTTATCAATCGAACCGTCAGACTCGAGTCTAAGTTCCCTCGCTAGCTAACATGACAAAAAAGTTTTTATGTTTTGAATAAATTTTTCAATTTTTATGGGTTTTTAAAATATGTATGCAATACAGAATATACACATGATGCTGCAAAATAAACGCAGTGCTCACCCCCAAACCCGAGTTTTACGATGTCCTCATCGTTGCCCCCATCTCCGATAGCTAGACTTAGACATCAGGGTGAGAATTTTATTCAAAGAAAAAGAAAAAACCTAAGATTAATTACATCATATACAAGTTAAAAGATTGGGTTAGTCCAGAAATTAATACCGGCCATTTAAAATTTTTGTCTATATAATGCAAGGGCTGGTAAAAGAATATGTATATAAAAAAGAAAAAGAAAAAGAAAATGTATATGTTAGTTGTTAGTGAAGGGCATGGGTGTGTGAAAGTAGGGATCAGAAGACGTTGAAGGTGATGATGAAGTTTTGAAGAGATCAAAGAATTGTTGCCCGAATGAATTGAATGTTCAAGAAGCACGCGTTGAGTTTCGAAGTCAAGTTCGTTTAAAAGCTGGAGTTCATCCGCAAAAAGTTCAGCAAAAGAAAGGTTCTTATGATGTTCCCAAATTAATCCCAACTCAAACTCAGAAAGAATATCAAGTTCATCAGCGAATATCTCCTCAAAACTAGACATGAAAGAATATTTTCAAGGCCGCCTTCCTCTCTATAATCCCGCACAATCCTATTCTCATCGTTACAACTCACTAACTCTCCTAAAATGAGTTCTCCTTCATCACATTCATATCTGATTAGGTTCATGTCATCTAAAAAAGTAGGTTCCCACACTAACGTTTCTTCCGAAACAATATCAACAGGGGATACAAAAATTATGGGTTCCTGATCATTGATTTCTTCTAAAAATTTATCCCAACCATACCAGTCAAATTCATAATCTCCCTGCTTTAAAATCGGAGCGCAAAAATCAGTCGGTTCATGAATTTCTTCTTCAAGTAATATTTCGGTTAAATCAACCTCAAGATCATAAGTAACAAGAGGTTCAGTTGGTACCTGAAGGTTAGTGTTGGACTGACTTAGAGGGTTTTCTTGTGTGTCTTGATAACACTCAGTCAATTCACTTGCATCGTCATCTATGAAATCATCAAAATTTGGTTGATCGTTTATCTCACTCAGGTGACTTCCTAGATGACATACATTGACATTATTAGGCTCTAATTGACAGTGTTCACTCTTTAGAACCTCTACAGCTACGTGTTCTTCGATTCTAGCCAAAAATTGAGCTTGCGAGTGAAACAATTGCTCAGATTGTTGTATGAACAGGGCCAGCGTCACAGCTGTTTGATTCTCGACCGCAGTCATCACTTCAATACCCTTCTTTAAAGCGTTTAACCTAGCATCCATCTCACTATCATACCCTAATGGAGTGTCAGTTGTTTCAGGTAAGGAGGGTTGTGATGGTGGTGATGCTAAAACAGTCATTTTGTCGACCTCTTTCTCTAAATCTTCAATCATTTGGTTTATGTTTGAAGTGGGATTGGATTCGAGAGTGTTAGGTGGGTGACCGTTATCAAAAATCTGGGACGGTTGGCCACCCCCTAGAAAAGGACAGTTTTCATGAATGTGGGAAGATTGTGGCAGTTTGAACAAATGAATTGGGACTGAATATAAATAAAGGAATAAGAATCGTGAAAAATTGAATTGAATTGTGTGTCACCCATATCAACAAGAATTCACAAATATCACAAAAACAAAGATATCATACCCCTGCCAGTTTATGTTATGCTAAGTCAACTAGACCTGCTTAGGAACCTGATTGTCGAAGTAAAACTGTGTCGAGAAACGGGCTCAAGATATACAGATCACATAGCCAGGTAAGTGCAGAGATAAGGGGAGGTTTTCCAACACTTTCGCGAAGTTCCTTAATTAAAATAACCTTTTCTTTTTTGGTGGTTTTGCTGTGAACACCTGCCTAGACACCCCGTGAATGATATACCGTTAGCGGTGTTCTAAACACAGTTAACTTCTCCTAATGAGCGCGAAGTCCTTAAAGTCAGAGTTCTAATTGATTTTAAAATTACCGGGGGTATGCAAGAATGCAGTTTTGTGATTTGTGGGCTACGGAAAAAGGTGATGAAATTCTTTACCGTATCTTGTTTTGGTTTCGTGCCCTTAATATCCGTATTAAGATGCAAATGCGCAATTCAATAAAAGAATTTAAGAAATCAATCAATAAAGCAATTCTTTTTCCGTTTAGGCTTAAGCGCTGCAATAAACACGGGTTAGTTCTCTGTGCAAATGGGTGGCAAATTTATGCGAAGAATCCTGCAGAAGATAGAATATTGGAATGCGTCGGATTTGAGCGAAGGTGTTGGAAAATTACGTACCGATGTGATCTGGGTTAAGAAACCCCCTTTGAAGTGAATACGGGTATTTGAATGTTCGCTTTCGCCGGTCAAACTACCCGGATCTTTGACACTACATTTCACTTACGTCTTGCAATTGAATTTGAGCCTCTCTCCGCACGATCGCTGGTCGTAATTCCGTAAAAACCTGAAATGTCGGAAAAATACGATACTTAGTGCCAAAAGCGATATATCTGCCCCAATTCGTGCAAACTCAAAATTATAAAAATCAAACAATACCAATAGATCACTAACAATGCACTGGAGACAACACAGCAAGAAAATTTTCACAACACCCCAAAGGGACCGGCGAAACCGGACTTTTCAATGATGTCGTCGGCCAAATGAAGTCCAAGGGTGCTCGAATTTTGTGTATAATCTATAGGCTATATTAGTATTCTACTAGTATACTTTGATTTTTTAATTTAATTGCAGAGTGATAGCAAATTGCAAAGACAGAGAAAAAAGTAAAAAGAATATTTGTTGTGTTAGTTTTGAAAAAAAATGAGTTAATAGTTAGTTTTGCTATTACGAACCAGAAATAACAATACCTAATGATTACCAACTCCCCAGCAACGGCGCCAAAAACTTGTTGGGACTTTACCCGCGCGCGCAAACGCGTATGTTTGGGAAATAGAATCGATTTTGGAAATAATGCGTACGCGAGTGTAGGGTGTTTTTCGTCACCCCATTGAGATGGGAATGCGCGCTCTTGTCAGGCGCATTACAGACCCCCCTGCCTAGGGTAGGCTGGGGTTTATTGATTGCGGGGATCCAAATCTCCGGTGGCCGCGGACTAAGCCGCCGTTAATTACCCATCGCCTTTGGAGCGAGGGAACCTCCGATTAACGGGTCAAACAGATCATGCGAACTCAATGTGTAGTGTATGTGTGTTGTGTTTTGAAAGGGGGTTTTGGATATATCGGGGGCCTCGCAGAGTTTTTACGGGGGTCCCGCTACCCGGATAGCGGGCTAGGGGTCAAGGGGGATAGCAGCCCCCTTGCAGGGTGCAGGGCAGCGTCCCGTTAGAATTTTTTTTATAACAGTGACAGTGTCGTGGAGTGTGTGTGTGTGTGTATAAAGAAAGGGAAAGGGCATCCAAAGGATGCGTGGGAAAAAGCGCCAGCGCTTTGGATGCTAGCGCTTTGAGCGCAAGGGTGCTAGCGCCCTACGTGCCAGGCACATGGGCGCTCGGGTGCTAGCGCTTTGGGCGCTAGTGCTTTGAGCGTAAGAGCGCTAGCGCTTTGAGCGCTAGCACCCCACGTGCCAGGCACGTGGGCGCTCGGGCGCTAGCGCTTTGGGCGCTAGCGCTCCGAGCGAAAGAGCGCTAGCTCCCCACGTGACAGGCACGTGGACGCTCGAGCGCTAGCGCTTTGGGCGCTAGCGCCTCACGTGCCAGGCACGTGGGCGCTCGGAAGGCAAAGGGGACTTGGTCCCTGCGATGGGAGTTGTACTCTCAGAAATGAGCACTTATTATTTTGTATATATGTATATATATGAGGAGTTAAACTCCTAGTATAATTTGAAGCTGATGAAGGGGCTTCTCCCCTTGAGCCCTGGATCTTCCCCAAATTGGGGTTTCTGGAGATGAGTCTCCTTCTTCTTCCTGTCGTTTGGCCGGATCTTGGAGAAAGGGGGTGAGATTTAAAAAAATCTCCCCATTTTGAGATCTAATGGAAGATCCAAGCTCCCCTTTGTGGGTTTTGTGGTGAAAAACTATTTAGTTTTGTAAAAGGAAGAGTAAAACTCTTGATTTAATTCAAAAGAAAGAAAAAGGTTTTAGAACCTTGAGGAAGGAGAAAGATCACAGATCTGGATTTTTTTTGGGGAGAGAGAAAAAGTTGTTGAGATATTTTTATTATTCTTGCCTTTATAGGCTATACACTTTACATATAGCCCCTTGGGCTCTACAAAAAATGGCATTTTGCCCATCTCATGCCTCATGTGCTATTTCTTTTTGCACATAAGCCATGGGCTTTACAAAGATTTGGCTTTATGCTCATTTTCTTACATTTATTCATAAAATAAAATAAAAGAAATACACCAAAATTATTTATTACAAAATTTTTATTTTGGCATGGGGGGGAGGCCGGCCGCTTCATGTTTGGGCTCGACCCGGGCATTGGCCTACTTGATCTGGGCTTGGGCCCACTTGGCTTGGGGTTGATTTTGATTTTGACTTGGTCAACCGGGATGTAAATTTTTACCCCAACAGCGAGCTCGGTCTCGTTTTAAAATTTATAAAAACCACAAGTGCACTGAGCGTTGTAGCGAGCCAGCAAGTACGGGTCAATCCGCAGGGAATTGTGTATTAGGTTTTGTTGCTTAAGGTTCAACATATAATGAATTTGTTTGGTTTTTCACAAAAATAAAAATACGAAAGCAAAGAAAACAAGTTTAGAAGAAATATGGTCGTGGCTTTGGCTCGGATGGTTGAATCGCGGCGATTCCATCGACGCTCGCTTGATCATGAGTTGTCCGTCCTTGTGTCGATCCCGAAGTGAAGCATGACTTGTCAAAGCGGTTGCAAAGCACAAATCATCAAGTTCTCGGATCTCGACTCAAAATACGAAACGAGTCCGTATTGTTCACTTACAGTTTGTATGTCCAAACTTGAGGTATCAACACTAAGCACAACGGTTAGCAAACATACGACAACATCAAAAACACAAATTAGCGAGTGAGAGCAATTAGTTTTAGTGTTAATTTTGCTAAGTGTTTGTGATAGTATAGGGTATATGAAAACCGAGGGTTTGTCAAGCACTTGGTCACAAAATACCGTATCTAAACTTAGCAAACTTAACACCAAATTGATTTTAACTTAAACAATGTGAAATGGGGAAAGAGAGTGAGTATGGTATATGAAGAGATTACAAAGTAACCATGGTTTCAAAATACCATATCACATTAATACATAAACAATTTTTAAGTTAGAATCATATTAAGCAAATTAAACATAAACAAGAGGAGGAGGAAGGCAAAACCTTTCATCTCACTTCCTCACCATCATCACAACCACAAAAGATTAGTTACACATCATGAAAAGAAAATCAAGAAACAAAAAGAAGCAAGTACACAAAGCAATAAAAATATTATTTAACACTTGATGAAATTGAGGTACATGATATCGGTAACTTGTTCAACCTCCATAATGAAGCTCTCAAAAGAAAGCTTCAAGAGGGAAGAAGAAGAAGAAACCAAGTTAAAGCCCACACAACTCTCAAGCCTAAACCAAAAACTAAGAATAGAAATGGATATATACATATGGTCCCTTGCTCATTATCTGTTCTGGTATTTATAGGCTCAACTCCAGAATAAACAAACAATATAGATGGACTGATGTGACCATAAGAAATGACCGGAAGAAAAATGGGGACATTTGGAGAAAATAGGACCGGTGATGCCGGGTTTTTAGGGAGTTTCACCGGTCTTGGTCGGGGCATTGGGGCTCGTATTGGTGAGGTGGTCTTGTGTGCTCTCTACTATCTCCCTGGTGCTGTTTGATTTCTCTTTAAGAACCTGGTTTGCACTCAGAGATTTGGAGAGAAACTTGATGCTTTATATCACATCAATACTTTTTGCATTTATCACACACTCACCCACTTGCACAACATGTTGTGTCATGGCAGCCTCTACTATGGTCCTAGGATCAAAAAGCTAGTGCACACATGTATTGTGTTGGACCCAAATTGTGTACACATGATTATTTGCAAAAGAGCTTCTTGAACATTGATCGGTTTTCTGTACTGATTGCAGTGTCGGCTCCCAAACGTTTATATCCATAATTTTGAGTGTGTTTTCAGTATTTTATCATGAATACTTGTAATATGTATTTACTGAGCAGACACTGGTTAATAGTACAGATATAAACAAAATAGATAATGAATGAGTGATATTAAAATTCAATTTTCTGTGATGAACAAAACCCTAATCCCTCCAAGAACCCTAATCCATATTCATCGCCATCTCTCTAGTTTTAAACTATTAAAAGATTAAAAGAGTCATTTCTAAACATTCATCCATTAACTACTAAGTCCTATAAACTCTACAAGCATTTCTATTATCAATTTTATCTCCATCTTAAAATAAAACGACAACAAATCATCTTCTCTTTTATCAACTCGTCTAAGGCAAGAAAAGAAGTTCACGTTTCCCTGCGGACGACCCATACTCATCGCGGCTAGCTATTTGCGACATCACTTTGATTGCGGTTATTTACTGCATATACTCACACACCTTCGAACGACCAATCAAATGGCGCCATTGCCGGAAAAACGGTCGTAATTACTTTTCTTGTTATTCGGGTTGATTTCTTCTAAAAAAACTCAGAAACATAAAATAAACGAGAACTAAAACCACATATTGTGTTTTTAATGATTATTGTGTGAGTTTTGCAAGGACATCTGGAGTCATTGGAGCAGGCCAGCAGAGATTCAGAAACTTTCAATTTGGACCTGAGGAGCATAGGGGTGCTCTGTGAAAATTTAAAGAAAAGATCTTGCCAAACGGCCGCGGAACCGCGACCAAAGTGTGCTTTAGGCGGCGGAACCGCGGTCCCTTTGACGATTTGGGCCACCAAAAATCTCTGGTATTCTCTTATTGCCTTCTCTTTCCTCTAAAACTCCAATAATCTGATTTTACCTGCAGGATTCTCTGCAAACATCGCCGCTAAAATTCTTTTTGCGTGTTTTAGATTTTGGTTTGTTTTGCATATTTAAACTGGACATTAAGAGGCAATAAACCCAAATTCAGATTAGGTGGGGATTTCATCACCCTTCCTAAGCCTCACAAATCACAAACAAGCATACTATCCCCTACATTAATAAAAAAACATCTAGACCAAGTCTCTAAGGATTGTGGTGCTCAATAAGGGCAAAAGAGGGTCGTGGGTAATCTATTGCTTATCCGTATTTCTCTTGTGGTGTTTAGGCAAATGTGACTGAGAAAAGTGGTTACTTAATTAGGCCCTCTATTTCGGTGATTCTTATAGTGGATACCTCCCACTTACCTAGCCGCAAGATTGATAAGGAGGTGGTAGAGAATTGATCCTATGTCTTGTCCTTTGGAAGTCTTGGAGCGGTCTAGTAACTTGACCTAGGCGACCCTAGCTCTAGAGATTGATTGTGCATTTTGTAATTTGTTGAGTCAAGCCTCACGTCCGACTTTTTTTTCGAAACAAGCCTTCTTAAAATCATTCTCACATATATCACACGCTGCCACGTGCACTAAACCCGCTTAGTGCATGATTGGCTGGACACGGGTTTCCAGTGCCCGTATAGTCCGTGTTATTGCTGTCGACTCCGAAGTCGATACTTCTTCATTTTCTATTTCTCCTCCACCTACCACATCTTCCGAGATGGACGGATCTCTATCGGGTTTTAACAATACCACCTTGCTACCACCCATAGGTGCGCAAACTCAGAATCCACCACGCATCTATCTTCAAGACAGATGCTATCCCGTACGCGGACCCCTTCCTATGTGTCTGTCTCTTCCATCAGCCAATGGGGATAATTTCGAAATTAAACCCTACTTCATCAACTTGTTGCCCAAATTTCACAAGCTTGAATATGAAGATGCATACGTTTTTATAACCAAATTCGAAAACGTATGTGCAATGATGAGCACCACCCAACTTTCAGGGGATGCTCTGTGATTACGTCTTCTCCATTTTACTTTGTGCGATCTCACAGAAAAGTGGCTTTATAGCACCGCCACACATTCTATCGTTAAATGGGATGAATTCGTCAAAGCATTCCTGAAGAAATTTTATCCTCATCACAAGATTGCCCGTATTCGGAGTGAGATTAACCAGTTTGCCCAACTTCCTAACGAACCCTTTTGGAAATGTTTTGAACAGTTTAAAGATCTTTTTATCTAATGCCCTCATCATGGAATTGACAGATGGAAACTTTGCCGAATTATGTATGAGGGTATCAATCCAGCTACGAAACAAATGCTAGAAACCATTTGTTAATATCATTTCATATCAAAAGACGACGGCGAAGCATGGCAATTTCTGGAAGATCTCGCCGAACAAACATTACAGTGGGGGAGCAATAGACCAACATTATCGTCATCTAGGGCAGGTATCCATCATCTCGATACTTCCATCGCAATGAAAGTCGAAATGGCTGCGATGCAAAAGAAACTGGAAGCTATGGAAAGCAAATTCTTTTCAGCCTCCCTAAACCAAGTTACGCTCCTCAAAACCGTGTGTGGTTGCTGTTTTGACTCATCACATTTAACGGAAGAATCTCCTTTGAATTCTCCGTCTCAAGGTCATGAACAAACCAATGCTGCTTTTCAGCAACGACCTACAAATGATCCTTATTCATCCACATATAATCAGGGATGTAGGAACCATCCTAATTTTACTTGGAACCAAAACCAATCTCAAATTCAAAATCAGTTCCCTAGCGAAAATAACTATCAAAGGTTTCCTCCACAGCAACAACAACCACTACAACAAATTCAGCAGCCCTTTCAATCGCAATCTGTCTAAAATCCGGCCAACAGCTTTGCCCCTTATAATAATTCTTTCCAACCACAGTCAAATATTCCGACAGCTGGTACCGATAAAATCTCTACATTTGAAAGAAGCTTAGAAACATTTATTAAACAACCCACACAAACGACGGCTAATTTAATGTCTTCTATCCAAACGCTGATGTAACACACTGCTTCCTACGGTGAAAGCATAAAATCGATCGAAGCACAAATTGCACAGTTGGATGCCGCAATGAGTGAGAGAGAGAATGGGAAACTTCCATCTCAACCTCTGCCAAATCCCGGCCACTCACAAAGTGCTAATATTGTCCTTCACCCACAAAATCATAACGTGAGTTCCATAACTACGTTGAGATCGGGAAGAGTGCTTAATAACCAGGTTGGTGAACAAGTTGATGATTCAGATGATACCCCGGCTACTACTTTTACTACTATTTCGTCTAATCCAACATCTTCTTCCGAGCCTATTCTCCGTTTTCCACTAGGCTCAAACCCTCAGTCCACTTTCTTGAATGAATTACCATCTACGACCATCCTAAATCCAATTTTGGGATCCATTTCATCCCCACAAACTTCTCCACAAGAGTTGGACCCAAGCCTTATTAATAAAGCTCTTTTTCCAAACCGGTTGAGGCCCAACAAACCAAGTTTATAAATGGAGAAGATTGTGGAAATTTTTAAGCAAGTAAATATAAATATTTCTCTTTTAGATACTATCCAACAAGTTCCATCCTATGCGAAAATTCTTAAGGCCTTATGCACTAGGAAAAGGAAAACTCAAGTTCCTAAAAAGGTTTTCTTAGTGAGTAATATGAGCAATGCTCTTACCCAACATGTGCCCAAGGAACATAAGGACCCCGGTTGTCTTACAATATCTATTGCTATTAAGGGTAAAAACATCAATCACGCTCTACTCGATTTTGGTGCTAGTGTTAATGTAACACCCTAGCACTGTTATACTATATATTTATTTGGGGTATTTCAAGTCTTGCGACATATTTCTGATTATTATTGTTTTGGGTGTGGATAGTGCATTTGGTAACTGTGGTTAGTATCCGACCCGACTCCCATATTTGAAACCCATCATGGTTCAAGATTACGTCAAATATTTGCTAGTGCAGAGAATCCTTGCATATCTAGATTCAATATAATATTTTTGTATCCGCATATCTTTTAAATAATACAAATAAAAAACCAAATAATATATTTTAATATCTAGCATGGCATGTCATCGTACCCCATATCATGTGTTCCACCCCTACATCATGTTCATGTCCTAATGGTTAAAACATACTCGTTTGGATCGCTACGTATATTTCGTAGATCCGTACTTCGGGTATGCATTTTTATTGACCAGACATCGCATTATGGTTTAAGATTTTACGTATATTCTCCATATTTAAAAACTAGATGTTTAGAAGGGACCCGGGTAATATTCGGAGTAATTTGATATTAGCTATATAATCAATATATATATATATATATATATATATATTATAATATTTTTTTCAAACCAACAGTATACACACACATATATATAATATAATATATTTAGTTAACTAATCCTAATCTTTCTCTCCCCCCTCTCTCTCATTATATATATATATATATATTTTATAAAACCTAATTTATAATAAAGCCTCGCCTTTTCTCTCCCCCATCATTTTCTTTTCTCTTTCTCCCCGCGAGAAACCCTAGCCCACGTCCTCTCCCTCGTCATCGCCAAACCCACTCCGCCGACCTCACCCCGAGCTCGCCCTCGTCCCCTCGCCGTCACCACCTCCACCTCCTCTCCCTCTGTCCTCTTCTCCCCGAGCAACCCTGCACCTCCCCGCGACACTAACCCAGAAACCCCCACCCCCCCTCGCCGTTAGCCCTCTTCGTCGCGGTCGCCAGCACTATCATCCTGTCTCCTCCTCCTCACCTCCCTTTCCTCTTTAGACACCCCAGACCACCGCCACCACCACCACCAACCCCTGTACTTCCCGACCTCGACACCAACCCAAGAACCCATAACCATCTTGCCGACGTAGCCATGTTGCCGTTTGTCATCGTCGCCGTCATCCCGCCTCTGTCCTCGCCACCCCAGAACCCAACACAACAACCACCCACTCTTCTTCAGTTCTTTCTTTCTCTTCTCGATCGTTTCTTGATTCTCCGATCGGCTCGCCGGAGTTGCACGCGTCGCCGATGATCCAGACGACCCAGTCACCTTCATCGTCCAGCTTAGTCACCATGTCACGTCACTGATCAACCAGGTCCAGTCCTGCACACGTAAGTTTGTATCGCAATGTTAATCCGACGTCGGACGTAGCATCCGTATCTCGACGTGAGATCCGGTGAGGCAAGTTTTAGACTTGCAACATGCTATGTTATTATATCGATCTCTATATGAATAAGAATAGTGCATGTGTTTTATTATTCAGCAAATATTACCGATTTACAGTTTTACGGTATCCGTTCGTATCCATACTGATAATCGTTTATCTAGTTGCATGCCGGAATATCATGATATCATTAAACTACTATATCAGCACAACATGTGATCTAGTTTGCATCATACTTGGTAATGGACGTATAATGGTTATTATAGATAGATACATATGCATCCTGGCATCAGTTGTGTTTACCGTGTTCTGATATTGATTACAGTTTCACATGGGGTATCTATTTGGTTAATATACAGCACATGACATGTTCACGATGAAAGTGTGTCTTAGCACCTCTACTAGGTTTCCACATGCATCAAGTATGCAATTTTAAAAAATCTAGAGGTCTAAGCTACATTAACCTAGAATCGAACTAGAGAATTAGGGTTTGTAAGCAAGAAAGCTGTTGGCTATAGTGCCCTTGAGTCAATTATTGGATCACAGGTACGTGATTGCAATGATTGAGGGATGACCTATACCGGTAGAACAGTCTTACTCGAGATGATAGTATGCTATCTGGTTTGTCTTTATCATCGTGTACATGTTTCAGGTGACATTACAAATCACTATTATATGGTTATAGAGCCCATAGGATTCTTGCTTGACTACCAACAGTATGATGGCGATCATATACGTGAGAGTTGGGTAGTTTATAAGCACATCCTTAAAGTGTCCTTAGTCATGGGAGTTTCGAGACTGGGCATCGATACTCCGAGAGTAGACTAGTGTATACGGATCGAGACACCGACGAGGGGCGATGGACGGACTCACAAGCCATTGGTTTCAGTTGGTTCACCTAAGATAGTATACATGTGCTCATTGGGTTATGAGTACACCGGATGGACTCGCCGGGAACATGCTAGTTGGTATTATACCTATCGTCAAATAGCAGTTCCCTGGTGACATGTGTACAGGTTAGTCTATCGACCTGAGATCGTCATTTGTCTCGTGTGAGTTCCGACTGTGCTTTGATTACTACCCTACCACGGCTCAAAGGAGTCGTGCAAACAGGTTTTAGTTGGTACAGTCCCGAGCTACATGGAGGCAGTGAGAGGATCGGCAGGGGATTCGTCTCTCCCGGTATTGGGGGTTGATATCGCGCTGTGTTTGGAGAGCCATTACACAAAGTCCTTGCCAAGGAAAGTGAGATTTACTGGTAGGTATTCCAGTAGTTTCTCAAGGTGTTCTGGGTTACACTCCGACACGACTTATACCGCTATTAGGGGTCTGACGTTTACCATCCCCTAGGTCCGATATGCGATACTCATAGACAAACGAACCGGATTGTATGGATATTGTCACTGTCAGGCTCAGTAGGGTTTCAGGATGAGTTCGCTCTTCGGCCTCCCTTTCTCTCAATACCTGTGCAGCCGTTACGTACAGCTAGTGCTACTGACGTGCTTGTGGTTAAACCCACTGCCAGCGTATTGACGAGTCGAGTCCCACACAGAGAGTTTTCCAAGTTCGGGCGAAACGTTGTAGAGGCCGTATGGTTTTATGGCAGGGTTCGATCATATACGTGCACTTGTGCATGGATCATGATCGGACAGGTAATACTAGCGGGCTTTGGTTTAAGCCGGATCCTAGTATTATATTGTTGGATTATTTTCGTTTCATTGTATTCGTATTCATTCGGAATGCGGATGCAGGTATGTATATACATATGAGGGGTATTCTTGTAATTCGTTACAAGTTTATTTTAGAAGATGCCATTCTTTTTGATTAAACATTTGGTTTAATGTTTTATTGTGATGGAAATTGTGAGCATAAGTTTTGGCCTTGGGCATTTATTGTGGCATGTGCTCACTTGGTGACTGATGGTCTTGGGTTTGGTGTGTGATATTTTATGCTAGGATTTTTATTTATCTCAAAAAAATATCACATAACACACACATATGAGAGAGGGCAGCCATCTCTTTCTCTCTCGGCTTGCTCACTTGCTTCTTTCTTGAGCTTCACATTTTCCATCCATGGCTTCTTCTTCAACCTCCATCCATACCCTCTCATGTGTTGAGAATCAATGGATGTCTTGAGACAAAATGATCACACACACTCTCTACTTCATCTTGGTCATCTCGGCTAGCAAACTTGATGTCCGAGTTGCTTCGGTTTAGAAGCGGGAGCCCGTATAAAGAATCCTCGACGTGGATCCTCTTCGACGAGCGAGACCGGAGAGTGAATTTCATCGGGGCAGCCGCGAGGACCTTGGGAAGAGTTTGAAGACCGAAGGACATGGATCGATCAGTATAACCTCTCCAAACTCCTCTTTGCATGTTTGCTAGTATAGGGTTTTTGGTTCGATCTTGTGCGGGTTTTGTTTGCACCAAAGTTTTGAAAGCTTTTGTTCCGCATTTGGCCACGGATTGATGGCCGGGACGCCGGCAAAACCCAACAAAAGCAAGTTCTATACTAAAGTGAAGAGGGTTACAACCATTGTATACCAAGTCCTTCAATTCTATAGCTCCAAGTAGTAGTCCCTAAGCTCCAAGTAGTAGTCCCTAGAACTCTTCTTAGGCTTCACTTGGTGAAAGAATTGAGCTTGATTCGTCGTCTTCGAGGCCGAAGATAATCCACCTTGAAGTTTCTCTAACTCAAGCTATCTTTTCATTAATAAAGAATTAGTGAAGCAAACAATCTAATCTTTTAAGCTAGATAAGAGTTGGTTGATGAAGTTGGAATTTTGCTCACTATAGAAATATATTCCTCTTTTTCTTTTCCAACTCAAGAAAAACTAGAGAGGAAGAAGATAAACTTGGGTGAGGAAAATATCTCAAGTGATCAATGAGAGAGTTAACCATGGGTTAAAGATAATGGTTGGGTGATAAAATATCAACAAAATAAGTGGGATGAGTCATGGCTTCTAGATGCTTCTAGAAGCATCTAAGCCATGCTCATTTCCAACTCATTTCTAATTTTCCTCTTAATAAATAATCACCCTAATTTTCTTTATCCTTAGTGTGAGTCTCATACATCCATGTTCTATGTATCATCCACCATGACACAATAGTATTATATATATATATATATATATAATATACAATTATATATAGCAAAAGAAGAAAATCATTAGTGAGCAAAATATTAGTTAATATATAAATATATCATATATAAATATATATTAAATTATTAAATCAACACTTGATTTAATAATCCGGTTATATCATATATACCGACTAATATCATTTATATGTATATCAAATGATTAAATCATCACTTGATTCAATAATCCGGTCATATCACATATAACCGACAAATATTCAATACTACATTAAATCAACACTTGATTCAATAATCCGGTCATATCATATATAACTGGCCAGTATCAAATATATATATATATATATATATATATATATATACATATAACATATTATTGAATCAACACTTGATTCAACAATCTGGTTATATCACATATAACCTAACCAATATCAAATATCGCGAGATTAGAATATGGTATCACATACTCGTACTTAATCAAGCTCCCGCACATATCACCATATGTGCCCTACTTCATTTCGCTTTAGCTAGAAAACCTCTGTGTGGGAATTTAAAGACCCGTCAATACGCCAGCAGTAGGTAATGATCACATCAGTCACCCATAAGCCGTCAGCGGTACTAGCTGGACATAACTGCTACCCAGGTATTGAACGAATAGAAGATCAACAAGCAAGCTTGTCCAAACTCCCGCAAAGCCTATAAGCAACACTTACCGTACAGTCCGGTCTCTTCGTCTGATATGTCGCATACCGAGTCTAGGGGTGAAATCATCAGACCCCAGTAACTTAATAAGTCATGTCGATGTGTGGCCTATAACCGTTCGAGAAACTACCGATAACAGTAAATCTCATCAGCCCTGGCCAGGGAATTGCTGTTATAGCCAATCAAGCATAGAGCAACATCCACTCCCTATACCGAGAGAGACGAAACCCCTCCTATCACATATTGCCTCCATGTGACTCGGGACTGTACCCAAAATCCACCTGTTTGTACGACTCCTTTGAGCCGTGGTAGGGAGGAAATAAAAGCACAGTGGGAACCACACAAGACTCTATGACGATCTCGGGTCTACAGACTAACCTTTACAAGTGTCACCAGAGAACTGCTATCTGACGATAGGTATGGTACCATCTAGGAGTTCTCGTTGAGTCCTGTTCGCTGTACCCATTCTCTAATGAGCACCTGTGTACAATCTTTGATGTCAAACACCAATGGTTGTGGGATCAACCATCGCTCCATACAGGGTTAAGAAACGTATACACTAGTCTACTCTGGAATATCGACGCCCTGTCTCGATATTCCCTCGACTAGGAACTGCTAAAGGATGTGCTTGCGGACTACACACCAGTATGATCTGCATCATAGTCCTGGTAGTCAAGATAACATCCTAAAGGTTTTATCAACATGTATCAGAGAGACAGTATAACAATGCAATTGTACATGATAAGATAAAGAGCAACCAGATAGCATACTATTATGTCGAGCAAGAAAATCCTTTATATATATGTCCAAGCATCCACTATATCATACAATAATGGCCTCTAGGGCATACATATTCCTAACACACGACACATCACCAGACTTGTTACTTGGATCTAGTTTCTAATGCCAATAATACTGATGTGTTGTCCCGATGGATGTAATTTGTTTTCTGCATAGACGAGAACCGTACCTGCTTGATCCTGTGTTGGCATTAGATGCATATCGGCAATACCTGACTTGAACACAAACTTGGGGGAAATAGGAAAATCAAGAATAACCGAAACGCAATTCAAGAGCATATTATTATTGTTTGCCGTTTTCCGGGCGTTACGGAATAAATACTTGTTTGTCGTTTTTCCAGGCGTTACGGAATATATACTTGTTTGCCGTTTTTCCGGGCATTACGGAATAAATACTTATTTGCCGTATTTCTGGGAATTACGGAATAAATACTGTTACCGTGGTCCCGTAGAGAATGAACGGGATATATACTGTTGGGTTACGGTGAGGATTACGTTAATTGATTTCAAAGAATTTTAAAATAGATAACCTAGAAGCACAGATTTAGGTTACACATCATACACCCATGCATACACATAGCTCACTATTTATACCTGTGTTTATTATTTATATTCATGTTTAATCATATCATTATATCTTGTTCATTACTGTTATTATGACGCACTGACGTCTGGGTTTTGCATGGCCCAGTTCCTCTACCTTTATCGCATGCAGATCAAGAATACTTTAGCAATCAAGCCTAGCAATGAGGAATTGAACGTGTATTATTAGAGATGTTTAGTTTATTTATTTCCGTAGTTTTGTTTATTGATGTGGGCCCATATTGGGACATGATTCAGACATTGTTTATTGGATTTTGATTCGTTTCCACTTTATGCATTTTCTTGATTTTATTTACTGTGGCAATGGACATGTACTAGCTAGATTATATTCTTTTCTGTTCTTGATATCCGATAGACATCCGTAATGTGAGGGATGATTCCTAGCCACAGGTAGCATGGTTGGCTCTGTCACGTGCCGTAGTTTACGTATCTTGGGAAGCGGGGCGTGACAGGGTTTGTTTGGTATCAGAGCCATATGATTTAGGGTTAGTCGGATTTGGTTCTTTTGTAGTTGGGTATTAAACCCAACACACTAACCAGAAAACCCGGAATTAGAAACATGTCCTGCTACATTACTATCTTGCCAGTCTTGAATCTATAGCTATCTTGTTTATTAAATCCTGTTTACCGTTGCTAATCTTCTTCAGTGTCTTGGCTTCAGAATCATGGTGGATAGAGACTTGCGATCATACCAGAGGCGTATTGATAACGTCGCATTGCTTGGTGTTGTACGTGGTATGCTAGAAAACCAGAAGCGGCAAACTGAGCTAAATCAGCGGCATGCCGAGGCTTTTCAGGAGGGTCTGCAGACAGTCCAGCAGTCCGTAGTTGCAGCAGCACCCAGGCCAGCACAGCGTGAGGGCACCGTGGCGCTATTTAGAAAGCTTGGTCCATCCACATTTACTGGATTGGAGGAGTCATTGCCAGCGGAACAGTGGCTAGTTGACACAGAGAATCTGCTTGTCGCCGCGAAGATTCCAGATGAGAAAAGGGTAGATATAGTACGCATCCGGTTGGTAGATTACGCTCGCAAGTGGTGGCTCATAGAGGAGACCTGTCTGACCAAGCCGATTAGTTGGGCAACGTTTTTGCGAAGTTTCTCGGAGAAGTTCTTTCCGCAATCTACTCGGGAAGAGATGGAAAAGAAGTTTATTAGCCTGAAGCAGAATGGCGGATCCGTTGATGTGTATGCGGCTGAGTGGACTCGGCTTAGTCGATTTGCGGGGCCTTTGGTTGCCAACGAAGCAGATAGGGTAAGGAGGTTTATGCGTAGTTTGGATGTGGAGATTTTGAGACACATCATATCTCTGGGATTGATCATTTTCTCACAAGTTCTCAAGGCAGCCAAGGAGTAGCAGAGTTTATCGGTGAAAGCGAAGGGTACTCAACAATAAGCCGTCGTAGTGCGGAAGCTGGCGTTTACGCCAAACCGAGCTCCTGTATGCAGAGGTATTCCGGTGAACAAGCGAGGCATTGTATCCATGAAGAAACCCATTGTATCCGATTGGAAAAAAAGTGTGTTTTGTGACTACTGCCAACGACCGGGTCATTTCCGGAGGGAGTGCCGGATGAGGCTTGGGCAGTGTCTGATTTGCGGAGCTGCTGATCATCTAATGAATACTTGTCTATCGAGAGTTCAGTTGAAGGGTGATGCTTCGAGAGCAGAATAAAAGCAGATTACTCAGGGGCCTAATCAAGCTCGGGCCTTCACCTTGACGGCCGAGGAGGCCAAAGCTTTAGACGAAGTTGTTTCCGGTATCCTACTCGTTTATAATTTTCCCGTATTGGAATTATTCGGTTCTGGTGCATCCCATTGTTTTATGTCATCCAAGTTTATTAGTGCACACTCTATTTCACATACGGCCTTGTCTAGTTGCTGGGACATGCACATTGGGAATGTAAAAATTATATCTAGTAGTGAGTGCTAGGATTGTTCTATTGTTATATGCGGATGAGATTTATTCGTAGATTTCTTGGTGATTGATACTGGCATCTACGACGTTGTCTTGGGAATGGAATTTCTTGGCACTTTCCACGCTCACATCGATTGTAGGGCAAAGAAAGTGATTTTCCAGATTCCAGAACATCCGGAGTTTATATTTTCAGGAGGTAGCAGATCTGTCGGGCCAGTCGAATTTAGGGCTAGGCCGACTAATGCCGTTCTTTCGTCGATGGAAGTAGACAAGGAGGAAGCGCCAGCAGTAGTTTGAGAGTTTATGGATGTGTTCGAGGACATCTCGGGTTTACTGCCAAAACGAGATGTGGAGTTCACGATTGATCTTATTCCTGGAGCAGCGCCGATTTCAAGGGCCTATTATCCAATGGCACCAGTGGAACTAGAAGAGGTAAAGAAACAGGTTTCCGAATTATTAGAGAAGGGTTGGATTCGCAGCAGCAATTCATCCTGGGGAGCTCCAGTTCTTCTAGTCAAGAAGAAGTATGGCACGCGAAGGATATGCATCACTTATCGAGAATTAAACCGGGTGAATATTAAGAACAAGTACCCAATCCCTCGCATTGGCGAATTATTCGATCAACTCAGTGGCACGAAAGTATTCTCCAAGTTGGATTTGCGATCCGGATATCATCAAGTTTGGGTGAAATCAGAAGATATTTACGAGACAACGTTCCGAACTCGATATGGGTATTACGAGTACTTAGTGATGCCATCTTGAGTTACTAACGCACCGGCAATATTTATGGACTTGATGAACCGAATCTTTTCACCGTACCTGGACCTGTTCGTTGTGGTGTTTATTGATGATATTCTGGTCTATTCGAGGGGCAAAGAAGAGCATGCAGAACACTTGAGGATCGCACCGCAAACGTCGATGCAAGAAAGGTTATATGCTAAGATGAGCAAGTGCGAGTTTTGTCTTGAAGAAGTGAAGTTCTTGGGTCATGTTGTATCCGGAGATGGAATTTCCGTTGACCCTGAAAAGATTGCAGCTGTTCATGATTGGCCAATTCCAAAGAATGTAGGGAAGATCAGAAGTTTTCTTGGGCCTGCCGGATATTATAGAAGGTTTGTAGAGAACTTTGCTCGAATGGCAGAACCATTGACCATGCTAACACAAAACGAGTTACCGTTCGTATGGGCGGAGAAATATGCGTCAGTTTTTGAAGCGTTGAAGCAAAGATTGACCACTGCTCCTATCTTGACAGTGCCAGACGGTTCCGAAGGGTTGGTTATTCACAGTGACGCATCTGGAAAAGGCTTGGGATGCGTTCTAATGCAGCATGGGAAGGTCATAGCTTATACGTCGAGACAATTGAAGACTCATAAGAAGAACTACCCAACTCATGATTTGGAGCCAGCAACAGTGATTTTTGCTTTGAAGATTTGGAGACACTACTTATTGGGCAAAATGGTAGAAGTATTTACCGATCACAAGAGCCTAAAGTATGTGTTCACGCAGAAAGAGCTTAACATAAGGCAGCGTAGATGGTTGGAGCTGATGGTTGACTTTGATCTTGATCTAAAATACCATCCGGGAAAAGTTAATGTAGTACCGGATGCTCTAAGTCGGTTGCCAGCAATACGGATGTTGACTGCATAGAAGGAGATTATAGCTGATCTTCAGAAGTTCGAGTTGGAGATTGTACTACCGTATTCTTCGGGACAGTTGATGCAATTGCAAGTACAGTCATCCTTGATCGATAACATTAAAGTAACGCATTCGTACGATCCAATATTGCAGAAGTTTCGAGAACAAGTAGAAGCGGGACTTCGAACGGACTTGTTGATTCATGAAGACGGTTCGTTACGATATGATAGTCGTCTATATGTGCCTAAAGGATATGTTCATGAAAAATTCATGAAGGAGGCTCATAGTTCGGCATATTCCGTACATCCGGAAGGCACAAAGATGTATCGAGATCTACGACAACATTTCTGGTGGGAAGGCATGAAAAAGGAGATTGCTCGCTATGTATCGAAGTGCTTGGTGTGTCAGCAGGTCAAGGCTGAACATCAAAGGGTAGCTAGTTTTTTGCAACCACTTCCGATTCCTCAGTGAAAGTGGGAACATAGAACTATGGATTTCGTGACAACATTACCACGGAGTCCAAAGGGCAATAATGCAGTTTGGGTGATTGTTGATCGATTGACCAAGGCAGCTCATTTTATACCGTTTCGAGTTGGTCAATCGACGGAGGCTTTGGCAGAACGGTATATGCAGGAGATTGTGAGATTGCATGGAGTACCTGTGAGCATCTTTTTCGATCGTGATACTTGATTTCTATCCCACTTTTGGAGGAGTTTACAAGAAATTTTGGGAACTCGCTTGAAGTTTAGCACCACCTATTATCCTCAGACAGATGGCCAGTTCAAAAGAACGATCTAAACTCTTGAAGATATGTTGAGAGCATGTGTGTTAGACTTCAAGGGTTCATGGGAGGATCATTTGCACTTGGTGGAGTTTTCTTATAATAACAGTTTTCAGGCGACTATACAAATGGCTCCATTCAAAGCATTGTACGGTCATAAATGTCGCCCGCCTATCTGTTGGGATGGCGTTGGAGAAAGAAGATTATTGGGACCAAATATTATTGTGCAAACGGTGGAGAAAGTTAACGTGATCCGAAATCATATGAAGGCGGCATAGGATCAACATAAAAGTTGGGTTGATACTGGACAAAGACCTTTGGAGTTCACAGTTGGTGATCTTGTATTCTTGAAGATATCACCGACTAGAGGAGTGATCTGATTTGGTAGTCGAGGCAAGCTTAGTCCTCGATTCGTGGGGCCTTTTAGTATCATCGAGCGTGTTGGAGAGGTAGCTTATCGATTGGCTTTACCACCATCCTTGGAAGGTGTTCATGACGTGTTTCATGTATCTCAACTCTGCAAGTATGTTCGAGATGAGACGCACGTCCTAGATCACTCGGAGCTGACAGTAAGGGAGGACGTAATATATGAAGAACGACCAATGGTGATTATGGATCGACGAGAAAAGGTCCTCAAGAATAAAGTTATCCCTCTAGTACTTGTTTCATGGGGAAATCGTTCGCACGGAGAATCTACTTGGGAACGTGAAGACGAGATCTAACAGAATTTTCCACACCTCTTTTCTTAGATCCGTGTGATTTCTGATTATTATTGTTTTGGGTGCGGATGGTGCATTTTGTAACTGTTAGTATCCGATCCGACCCGTATGTTTGAAACCCATCATGGTTTAAGATTACGTCAAATATTTGCTAGTACAGAGGATTCTTGCACATCTAGATTCTATACACATATATAATATTTTTGTATCCGCATTTCTTTTAAATAATACAAATAAAAAACTAAATAATATATTTTAATATCTAGCATGGCATGTCATCATACCCCATATCATGTGGTTGCACCCCTACATCATTTCTGACAGTTGTGAATTTGAGGAGTTCTTGCTTTTTGATAATGATCTTGACGCCACTAGTGCGTTATTGTTTGATCCAGTTATTTATTATACGAGTGAGGACCCTTTTGAAGACAAGTCTACCCCCGAGTCCGAATCCTTTGAATTGTCGAATGACTTAGTCGAGCTATCTGAGCCAGTCTCTTACAATTGATATGAACCTCTAATAGAGTCCGAGTATTATACTCTTCTTTCCGATGAGATTATCATTCAGAATATCGATGAAAGTTTCGAAGACATTTTCGCTGAAGAACTCGCGTTCCTTTAAGACATGGATGTTGAGATGAATCAACCTCCACCTGAAGAAGTTGAACCATCACCCCTTCTTCTAGTCACGTACAAAAATGAGACTATTCCACCCATTCCTTATCTTACACCTTCTCGTTTTCATCCACCATCACTTTTTCATCTCTACCAACCGAGACGTAAATCCTTTCGATTACACCTCTTATCTCCTCCACACTTCTTCATATCTATCTGTAACATGATCTTCTACCAACCATGGTGTTATCTGGATAAAATATTTGAATGATTGGTGTTGATTTTTGGTCTTTATAAAGGTTTATGTAGACCAATAATATTTATTCCCCCATCTTATATTAAATTTTAATGCTTAATAATGAAAACACTGTTTTACTCAAGTTTTTTTTGGGGGGGGGGAGGAGTAGAAAAATATTTTGAAAATGGCTCTTGAAAGAAAAGAAATTTTTACACGATTATGAGCCAAAAACAAGTTTGGAGGAGGATTCACGGTCATTCACTGTTAACCCCTTCTTTTTACCATCTTATTGAACTATTATTCCTAGTCTTCAGGTTTTGAGCTTACAGGATAGCATCAGTGAGGACACTGCTGCAAACAAGTTTGGGGGATGGTTTGTATGGATGGTTTGTATATATCTATGCATCATATGTAAATATCGCATTGCATAAATTTTTTTAAAAATAAAAGTTAGAAGTGAAAAATACATATGAAAGAAGGGAAGAGATTTAAGAAAAGCAAGAAAATTAGATGTTTTAAAACAAAGCTAGTAATACATGGTCATGAGCTGTTGTCCTAAGGGTTAGTAAGATGAAGGAAATTACTAATCCGCGGATAGAAATAATTCTGAAAAATAGTCTCTATTCTTGAGTCTAAACATCTGAACGTTGATACCCTACTATATGCACTTGCACACATCTTGAAACTTGGGATAGTAGAGGATACCTTGAAATACTCTTGTCTAAAAGCCTTAGTATGAAAAAAATATAAATCAACAAAATATAAATGACACATAAAATATAAATGGTGAGGAAAAACGAACACTGATTTTGTAATCACTTAAGGCAGCATAAAAAAATATAGCGAGAGTGCCTTATTACCTAGTGCCTTAGACCAACTGGTCTAGGAGTTACTACTAGGGTTTAGGTGTTGCAAGACTAGTATATTGCTAATTACGCCTTAAAGAGTGAGCACATATGGTAATTAGTTGGTTAGTACCTTAAGAAGTATTAACAGTCGTATGAAGAATGTGTGAGCAAATCCATATAAAATATTCACCGACAAAAAAAAGTACTTAGGGAGATGGACATGGGTATGATAGCTTGAATTGAATTCTCTAAGTGTAGAGATGTATTTTACACACACGTATGGGTATATGATCGATATTTGGAAGAAAAGTAGAGAGGAAGACTGAAGACGATGTTTTATTGAGGGATGATGTGATTTCTGACATTTTTTATGACTATTAAGATAGGGCTCATGACAACTAAAAAGCTAGTATAGTTTGAAACTTTTCTTTTCAAGTTTTTCTTTCATATGTTCTTATTTTTACATGTAATTTTCATTTTCTTTCTTTTATTATGGGATTTTGTGGGTGTAATCCGCTAAAAATCCTCAGGAGACAACACTCCTACTAGAGACACTTAGAGGTTTAAAGACTTGTTGCATGTGCTAAGTGCAATCGTGTTGCCTATGAAAGTGTGCTAGGTTTTTTCTTTTTCTCTTTAATAAATAGTTTGTTCGGACGACCAAAAATAAGTTTGGGGGTATTTGATTAGTCAAATATATTGCACATTTGTATGGAAATTTTCCCTATTATTTTTAAGTACTAAAAGATGTTACTTATAAATAAAAAACATATGTAGGTTTATTCGTAAAAGTTTATTATCATATATTTTTACATTTATAATTAATATAATTAGGGAAAATGTATGCATATAATATTTAAATGAAATATTAGTAATTAAAATATGCATATCATATCAAATGTTCCTAATCAATGTTCTTAAGTTAATATATCATATAAATGGTTGGAATAATATCTCAAAAATACCAAATGCTATTAATACTTTGATTTGAGATATTGTGCAGGTATTAGCTCAGGTCTGAAATTTATGTAAGAGATCCAAGTCAAATCGGGATATCGAAACCGAATCTGCCAAATTTTAGAAGCAAATCGAGGAATTTAGCAATGGCAGAGATTAAGGGCAATATTTTCAGACTCTATATATCAATAGGATCTCCAAATATCAGGAAGAAAAGCCAAAAAAAATCTCGAGTCACTATTCCACCAAGTGGCGGCGGAACCACGGTCAAACGTGGCAATGGGCGGCGGTTCCGCCGTCCTTTAATGGCCGTTAAATCTGGAATTTTGGAGGCGCGATCGTAACTATACCTACTCCCATATGGCATCTAGGGTTTCTGGTTTCAGAGACTATATAAAGGACCGAGAGCTGTGCATTCAAGGATCACACAATTCCACATCTAATCATCTATTCATCTACCTCCATAAAGAGAGAGATCTAAAACAAAATTAGGGTTCTTGTAATCTACTTTCTAAGAAGAAAAGTTGTAATGCAGTATTTGATTAATAAAGATAGTTTTTGTTTTCGCATTTACTTTCCGCATTTTACTTTACGCATAACTTTTCCGCATTAATTTTCTGCATCTTTAATTATTGTTTCATTCATCTTCAACCTTTTTTCTAAATCTCTACTAACCATGAGCAAGTAATTTCTTACTTGCTAGGGTTTGTAGAATAGGGTAGAATAATGGATGAAATATCTTTTAACTTCTTTTGACATTTTAATGTTTATAAACTTTAGCAAAATAGATGTTAACTTTCTTATCGGGTGCGCTATCAATTTATTGATAGTCACGACCACGATTTGAGATTAGTTAAACACTTGTTTTGTTAAGGGCTTGAGATTAATAGAAATCAATGGAAGGACAAGGGTCAGTAGAGGGAAACCCTAATCTCTCCAGACCCTAATCCACATTCATCGCTATCTCTCTAGTTTTAAACTATTAAAAGATAAAAATAGTCATTTCTAAACATTCATCCATTAATTATTAAGTTTTATAAACTTTACAAGCCTTTCTATTATCAATTTTATCTCCAACTTAAAATAAAACGATAACAAACCATCTTCTATTTTATCAACTCATCTGAGGCAAGAAAATAAGTTCACGTTTCCCTGCGGACGATCCGTACTCATCGCGGCTAGCTATTTGCGACACCATTTTGATTACGGTTATTTACAGCAAATACACACACCTTCAAACGACCAATCAGTTAGAATTAGAATTATATCGTCAATACTTGACTTGAACATAGAACCTTGGGGGAGAAGGGAAAAACAAGATTGTAACCGAAACGTAACTCAAGAGAATATTATTATTGTTTGCCATGATTCCGAGCTTGAACGGAATAATCATTGTTTATTGTACCGTGGTTTCATGGGGAATGAACAGGATATATTGTCCCGTGGTCCCTTGGGGAATGAACGGGATTTATATACTGTTAGTTATGATGAGGATTACTTTAATTGATTTCAAAGACTTGTAGAATAGATAACCTAGAAGCACAGACTTTAGGATACACATCACATACATACAGCTCAATGTTTTATACCTGTGTTATTTATTTACATTCATGTTTAATCACAGCATCATATCCTAGTTATTACTATTATTATGGTATTTATGACGCACCGACTTCTGGGTTTTGTATGGCCCAGTTTCTTTGATTTTATCGCAGGCAGATCAGGAGTACTTTAGAAAGCAAGCCCAGCAATAAGGATCTAGATGTGTATTTTAGAGATGCTTAGTTTCTTTTATTTCCGTAGTTTTATTTTATCGATGCGAGCCCATATTGGGACGTGATTCAGATACTATTGTTTATTGGATCTTGATTCGTTTCCGCTATATGCATTTCTTGATTTTACTTATTGTGGCAGATGGACATGTATTAGCTAGATTTTATTTTACTGTTCTTAATATCTGCTTGACAGTTGTAATGTGACTATGGAGAGTTTATTCCTAACCATAGGTAGCATGGTTGGCTCTGTCACGTGCCGTGTTTACGTATCTTGGGAAACGGGGCATGACAGGGTTTGTTTGGTATCAGAGCCATAGGATTTAGGGCTAGTCGGGTTTGGTTATTTTGTAGTTAGGTATTGAACTCAATACACTAATCAGGAAACCCGGAATTAGGAACATATCCTACCATATCACTATCTTGCCAGTCTTGAATCTATAGCTATCTCGTTTATTGAATCATGTTTACCGTTTTTAATCCTCTTCAGTGTCTTGGCTTTAGAATCATGGAGGATAGAGATTTGCGGTCATACCAGAGGCGTGTCGATAACGCCGCATTGCTTGGAGTTATACGTGGTATGCTGGAAAACCAGAAGCGGCAAACTGAGCTGAATCAGCGGTAGGCCGAGGCTTTCCAGGAGGGTCTGTAGACCGTCCAGCAGTCCGTAGTTGCAGCAGCACCCAGGCCAGCAAAGCGTGAGGGTACTGTGGCGGACTTCAGAAAGCCCGGTCTGTCCATATTTACAGGATTGGAGAAGCCATTGCCAGCGGAGCAGTGGCTAGTTGATACAGAGAACCTGCTCGTTGCCGCACAGATTCCAGATGAGAAAAGGGTGGATGTAGTTCAATCTCCAGTGGGAGTACCGCTTCGGCGCCGAACACCAGTGCATAGGGCGTTGTCTTGAACGTTGTTCGATAGGTCTAAAGAGCTTCATGTAGCCTTTCGTGCCAATCCTTCTTATTTTTGGACATCATTTTCTTTATGAGCTTGGTTAGCGTCTTGTTTAAATTTTCCGTTAGACCATTGGCTCGAAGATTATAGACGGAGGAGTATCTCCGGTCTATCTTGTGCTGTTGGGCAAAGCGACTTCTTTTGTGGCTTCTATGTGCTGGTCCGTTGTCTGAGACTGTCCACCGCAGGATTCCGAACCGGTAGATCACATGGGTTTTGAAGAAGTGTAGAATGTTCTCCGTCTTCACTTCTCTCAGAGGTACTGCTTCTGCCCATTTGGAGAAGTGGTCGGTGGTTGCCAGGATGAACCGATGTCCTTTGGACGATACCGGTTCAATAGGACTAACTATATCAGTTTCCCACATCTCGAACGGCTAGCTGGCTACTGTTGGATGTAATGGATTATGATGCTCATGGATGAAATCACCATGTACTTGGCATGAATGACACCTTTTGGCATACTCAAAGCAATCTTAAATTATCGTGGGCCAATAATGGCCCATTCTTTTGATTTTCAGCATCATCTTTAGACCTGCTTGATGGGTCCATCATGAATTTCTTGGACGACCTTCCTTGCTTCATTCGGCCCTAGGCATCTTAGCCATATATGGTAAGGATCTCTTGTATAAAGTTCCATTGATAAAGGCGAATGACAGAGCTCGTTTTATGAGCTGATGTCTTTGCGATGCATTTTCGGGCAACCACTGGGACTTAAAGTAGTCGATGAAGACTTCTCTCTAGTCTTCTTCTTCTACTGTTCCCGTTTGGAGAACCTTTTCTTCAGATGTTTCCTTTTCTTCGGATATTTCCATTGGAGATTTCGAAGGCAGCTCTGCTGGCGCTAGGATATTGCGGCTTTGGAAAATGATCCTTACGTGGTCGAGATTTTCATCCGCTAATTTTTTGGCTAATTTGGCTAATGCGTCCGCTTTGCCGTTTTTTGCTTGCGGCACGATCTCTAGCTTGTAGGATGGAACTTGCTTTAATAGCTCCTGCACCTTTTCTCCATACCTTATAAGTTCTGGCTTGCATGTTTTGTAATCTCTGTTGACTTGATTGACGATCAATTGAGAATCTACATATATGAGAAGATCCTTGATGCCTATGTCAATCGCGATTTCGAGACCGGCTAGGAGGGCTTCATATTCTGCCTCGTTGTTGGTTCTTGGTTCCGTCAACGAGATTGCATAGCGTATTATTCCACCTTGCGGAGTCACGAAGATTAGGCCCACCCCGGATTTGATTATTGAAGTGCTCTTCTTTCCTACCTTCATCGAAGACGCGCCATTGAAGTAGAGCTCCTATCATGACTTCTCTTCTTTCTATTTTCCTTCGATGGCTACATTAAACACATGTTCATCCGGTAAATCGCAATTTAGTGGAGAGTCAGCTGAGATTGGATGCTCAGCGAGAAAATTGGCAACGACCTGCCCTTTTATCGCTTTGAAAGGGCGGTAGGTGATTGCGAATTCTATTAATAGAAATGCCCATTTGGCAAGCTTTCTTATTAATATAGCCCTCGTTATCAAATACTTGAGATGATCCACCTTTGATATAATGTGGACTTAGTGTGCCAATTCATAGTGTTTGAGCTTCCTGATCGCAAAGATCTGCATTAGGCAGTGCTTCTCGATAGGGGAGTAATTACATCTGTCCCCAGCAGAACTCGACTTAGATAATATAGAGCTCTTTCTTTCCCTTGGACGTTCTCTTATGCCCATAGTGCTCCTAGAGAATGATCAAGTGCAGTTGTATATAGGATGAGGGGTTTTTCTGTCACTGGAGTAGCTGACACCGACGGGCTCTGCAGGTATTGCTTGATTTCTTCTAACGCCTTTTGGCATTTTTGGTCCCATACGAAGGGTGTACCTTTCTTCAAGAGATGGCTGAACGGACGACACTTTCCAGATAGGTTAGTGATGAATCATCTGATATACGCGCGCTTTCCTTGGAGCGATCGCAATTGCTTGACGTTTCTTGGAGGGGGATTTTCTGTAATTGCCCTGATTTTGGAGGGGTTCGATCCCTTGGTGGCGGATTATGAATCCTAGGAATTTGCCGGAGGAGACCCCGAAGGCCCATTTTAGCGGATTCATCTTCAAGTTATATTTTCTGAGACGTTCGAAGAAGATTTTGAGATGCACCCAGTGCTCCTCATGAGACATACTTTTGACCACGAGATCATCAATGTAGCATTCGACGATCTCATAGATCAAATCATCAAAGATTTTCTTCATGGATCTTTGATATGTAGCCCCAGCGTTTTTAGTACGAAGGGCACCACCTTGTAGCAGAATACGTCTAACGAGGTGTGAAAGGCTGTATGGTTTTGATTTTCAGGATCCATCTTTATTTGATTGTATTCGGAAGATCTGTCTATGAAAGAGAAGACCTCATGAGTGGAGGTGTTGTCAATCATAAGCTTCGTGACTGGTATGGGAAAATCATCTTTCGGGCACGTCTTGTTTAGGTCCCGAAAGTCCACGCATATCCGAACTGTCCCATTCTTCTTTATCCCAGGGACAATGTTGGCAATCCAATCAGGGTATTTCCCTTCGTGGATAAAGCCATATTCGATTAGCTTCTTGATCTCGTCGTTGATGCTTATATCGAGTTCGAGCCGCATCCTTCTGGATGATTTTTTATGGGCTTTGCCCCCGGATTTATAGCCATCTTGTGCACTGCTATGTCTGGATCGAGCCCCGACACCTCAGAATAGTTCCAGGCAAAGCAGTCTCTGTACTCCATAAGTACGGTTTTCAGAGCGGCCACCTGTTCTTCTGTTAGCAGCTCACTGAAAAACGTGGGTCGAGTATCATATTCCGTTCCTATGTTTATTTTCTTTAATTCATCTGCCGTGTTATGGATCCCATCTTCTAGCTCTTTTGGTGATGATGACATTTCAGAGATCTTTTCGTCTTCATTGGTGAAGCAATCGAAGAGCTCGAACATATCTTCATCTCCTCTCTTATTTGAAAGTCTTATCGTATGGTAGGTATGAGCTGGCTCCTGGACGTATCTTAATCCGGCGATATCGGCTCTACTCGGCATATATTTCTGTGGGGGGTCCACCCTCTAGCTGCCGATCAACATGAAATTTCCTTGTTTATACTGCTCTTTGACAAAGTTCTTGAATAAAAAACAGTCTTCAATTGGATGGCTTATGACCCGATAGTATAGGTAATAATTAGGGTCATCGACTGCATTTGCTTGCGCGGGTCGTCGAGATTCAGGTAGCGACAGCATTTGGTCCTTAATGATGAGGCCAAATAACTTCTTTGTCTTGTCACGAAGGAAAGAGTATTCCCGCCCCATCTTCTTTATAAGGGCTGGACGCAAATAGAACTTATTCTAACGGGTAGGTGTTTTCAGGCTGCCCCACTTTTGTTAGGTATTTGCTGAATGCCATCTTGTTCTTGCCCCTATTTCTTCGAAATCCCCCTCCTATAAATGGGGACATAGGTAGTTGCTGTTGAGAAGTACTATAACTCGTCCCTTCCGCAGATTGTTTGCTTAGGCGCAATCTCCTGCCTTTTCATATATGGACATCTCCTGCCTTTTCATATCTTCGCCCTCATGAACAACCTCTTTTATCAACGTGTCAATCAGATCCTCTTATGGCAGAGTTGAAGCATTTTGTGCGACGCCTGCCCCCTGCCCAGCCGTGTTGTTTCTCGGCAAAGCGTCTTCTTTTTCATTTAAAGATCTTATGGCATGGCAGCTGTGAGCTTTTTCCCGCCTCTTGGATTGGATGTATCTTAATCTGGTGGTATCGTCTTTACCATTAGGGCCGACTCTATGAGCCCCTGACACTTCTTAGATCCTCTTATAGAACTGGGTCTTTCAAACAGTTTGTTCGAAAGGTGATTCTTGACGCCTGCGGAGATTTTTTAAACTCCTTAAGAAATACTTTGGCATGCGAATCGGCTGCAACCTGTCGAGATTTGGATCAAGTCATGACTAGATTTCTCTTTCAACTTTGGTCTCTTTAAATTTATAGAAGAGAATTGCTTTCACGCCTTTGTACTTGGGAGGCATGTAGAAAGTCACCGGCTCCTCTACATTATGTGTGCCGACTGTATCAAACTCCTTATAATGAAGAGACGGAGCCATGGTGACATGTAGAGTCTGATCGGCCTCATTAAAGGCTTTTGATAGAGGATGAGTAGAGAACATTGCTTCGACATCTTCCTCTGAATCACCCCCGAAGACATGAATCATAGCTGTTTGCTTTCACTTGTCGTTCTTCGACCGTGGTTGGCCTGAGAATATTATCTCCTCTTCTTTCTCAGAGTCTCTTCCGAAGACCGGAATGGTGGCAACCTGTTTCTGCTTGTTCTTAACTTCCGATGTCGGTTTGCCGCACTTTTCCGTATTCTCAAAGTTAGGCCGGAAGTACTTAGCGTCTTCATAATTGCGGACTTCGTTCATAGAGAAGGGGTTGAGCTATTTTCTGATGGTTTATTCTTTACCATCCTTGAATTATTTCATACACTGCTGATGTGTAGAAGGGATGACATTGTACTAGTGTAGCTATGGTCTATCGATTAGATCTTTGTAGCAGGTTTTGGCATCGATGACGTGAAACTTGACGTCAGTGAAGAGTTGTCCGAACTAAAGTATCAACACTATGGCCCTACAGGTTTGGGAAGACTGGGAATCAAACCCGGAGATTGTGATCTTTTCCCGAGCAAGATACTTGACATCCATGGCTAGCTCTTTGAGCACCTTCAAATTGAGTAGGTTGACCGAGAATCCATTGTCGACGAGCATCTTATTTATTCCCATGTCTTCGAAGTAGACGACGACATAAAACAGTCGATAATGCTCAAACGTCCACAGGAGGAGGTCTTCTTTGCTGAAGGTTATGTCGGCGGTGTGGACTTTAACCAATTCATTCTTCATGTTTTTCTCGGTGAAGAAAGCTTGAAACTTGTCAGGCTCACTTAAAGCCTTGACGAGGGAATCCCATAGTTCTTTTGACAGGAGTAAAGCATCATATATGCTTAAGTGCGACGACAACTTCTTTTAGTGCGCTAGGACATTATAATCCACCTTGATCTTCTTAGGAGGGTCCTTAGCAGCGAAGTCTTTGGCAACTTCCCCGTTCACCTCTGTTGGGGTCAAAAATTACACCCCGGTTGACCAAGTCAATGTCAGTCAACCCTCAGCCAAGTGGGCTCGAACCCAAGCAAGCGGGCCCAAGCCCAAGTCAAGACCAAGCATGGAAGGGGCCGGCTCCTGTTGGCCATAGTGCCCTCAAGTCAATTATTGGATCGCATGCACGTGATTGCAATGATTGAGAGAGGACCTATACCGGTAGAACAGTCTTATTCGAGATGATAGTATGCTATCTGGTATTTCTTTATCATCGTGTACATGCTTTAGGTAACATTACATATCATTATTACATGTTGATAGAGCCCATATGATTCTTGCTTGACTGCCAGCAGTATGATAGCGATCATATACGTGGGAGCTGGGGTCTATAAGCATATCCTTAAAGTGTCCTAGTCGTGGGAGTTTCGAGACTGGGCATCGATACTCCGAGAGTAGACTAGTGTATACAAATCGAGACCCCGACGAGGGGCGGTGGCCGATCTCACAAGCCATTGGTGTCAGTTGGTTCACCTAAGATGTATACAGGTGCTCATTGGGTTATGGGTACACCGGACGGACTCGCCGGGAACATGCTAGTTGGTATTTTACCTATCGTTAGATAGCAGTTCCCTGGTGACATGTGTACAGGTTAGTCTATCGACCTAAGATCGTCATTTTTCTCGTGTGAGTTCCCACCGTGCTTTGATTACTACCCCACCACGGCTCAAAGGAGTCATGCAAACAGGTTTTAGTTGGGTACAGTCC
This sequence comes from Agapanthus africanus, assembly GCA_030015575.1. Taxonomy (NCBI): domain Eukaryota; kingdom Viridiplantae; phylum Streptophyta; class Magnoliopsida; order Asparagales; family Amaryllidaceae; genus Agapanthus; species Agapanthus africanus. The sequence continues at coordinate 1,000,085,423 of CM057337.1, forward strand.
CGAGCCAAATAGAGGCAGTGAGCGGATCGTCAGGGGATTCGTCTCTCCCGGTATTGGGGGTTGATATCACGCTGTGTTTGGAGAGCCATTACACAAAGTCCTTGGCTAAGGCAAGTAAGATTTACTGGTAGGTATTCCAGTAGTTTCTCAGGATGTTCTGGGCTACACTCCGACACGACTTATACCGCTATTGGGGGTCTGACATTTACCATCCCCCTATGCCCGATATGCGATACTCATAGACGAACGGACCAGACTATACGGATATTGTCACTGTCAGGCTTAGTAGGGTTTCAGGACGAGTTCGCTCGTCGGCCTCCCTTTCGCTCAATATCTGGGTAGCCGTTACGTACAGCTAGTGCCACTGACGTGCTTGTGGTTAAACCCGCTGCCAGCGTATTGACGAGTTTTTAGAGTCCCACACAGAGGGTTTTCCTAGTTCGGGCGAAACGTTGTAGAGGCCGTATGGTTTTATGGCAGGGTTCGATCATATATGTGTATTCGTGCACGAATCATGATCGGATGGATTATACTAGAGGGCTTTGGTTTAAGCCGGATCCTAGTATTAGATTGTTGGATTATTTTAATATCGTTGTATTCGTATTCAGTCGGAATACGGATGAAGGTATGTATGTACAAATGAAGGGTATTCTTGTAATTCGTTACGAGTTTACTTTTGGAGTGGCCATTTTCTTTTCTTCCGTTTTAAACATTTAGTTTAATGTTTAAAATTGTGATGTGAAATGTGTGAGTATTTGTTTTTGTTTGCATGGAAAATTTTGGGCAAATTTCGTGGGCTTTTTTTTGTTGTGGCTGTGGATATTTCTTGCTGGCAAAATTTGGTGACTCATCTTTTGCGTTGATAGTTTATTCAAGTGTTAAGATATTTGGTTTAGATATTTTGTGTGCTGAGATTTTTTGGGCATGAGATTTTTAGTGGCTGTTTTTCTTGTGCTTTTTTTTTTATGTGTAGCTTGGATTAATAAACACTACCACTACAACACTAAAACAAATCCACAGAAAGCTATATTGATGGCCGAGCCCATTTTCCAGCAAGCTCATATTTTTCTCTTAGCCAAAAACCTATGCTCACATTCTTTACCTCACTTGGCAACTTCATTCACCTCCACCCAAATCCATGGGTGCTTTGAGACAAAGTATTCACACACTATTTCTACTTCACCTTGGGTATCTAGGCTGGCAAATTGAATGCCCGAGTTGCTTCGGTTTTGAAGCGGGAGCCTGTATTACTAATTCTCCACGTGGATCGTCTTCGACGAAGGAGACCGGAGAGCGAACTTGATCGAGGAATCCGTGAAGAGTTTGGGACAGAGATTGAAGACCGAAGGACAAGGATCGATCGGTATAATCTCTTAAACTCCATTTTACAGTTAACTAGTATAGGGTTAATGGTTCGATCCGGGAATCGGGTTCTGTTAGCGCCGGGTTTTAAAAGTCTTTGTTCCGCGTTTGGCCACAGATTGATGGCCGGGGCGCTAGCGTAGCCTTATATGGTATCAGAGCTAACCCATTAACCACATACTAGTTGTTTAGACAATATTAAAATATCGAAACCGAAACAACCCCGAAACAATATTAATGAAATTTTTGGTGAGGGAATTTGAGTGGCTATTGATTTTTGGCAAGGGTTAATTTGGTGGCTGTTATTTGAGGTGGCTTTTGTTTTAATTTCATGGCCTCTGTTTATTGGTATGCAGGGTTGTTTAGTGGCAAATTTTTGGGCATGGAAATTTCTTGTGTTGCTTTAATAACAACAGCCACTTCATTACATAAAGAGAACAACCACTTCTTTCTTTTTCTAGACTTGGCCAAAAACCAATTGCTTCACATTTTCTTCATCCCAATAATATTAGTTCAGTGGTACTTCTTGTTTAGCTCAGTTTGGATATAGTTTTATCTAGTTGTTTGGGGATATTCGGGGGTTATTTCGAAGTCGATATTTCTAATATTGTTTAAAGTTTACAGTACACACATTTGGTATTCTGCGGCTCATTTGTGGAGGCCTTGGTCTATGACTGTGAATGTCTTTAGATCGGTACAACTTGTCTAATTGCTATAGCTCTTTTATACGGGTTTGCGAACGTGACATTCATGTTGATGTTCTGTGTTGTTGCGGATTCGTCATGGTGGATAGCTTGTGTGCAATGGCAGTACAGTTTAGTTTTATTTGTACATTTGATATCGCGGGGCGAGCGTCCGACATGTGGACTGCCGTCACTGTCTGTTTGTATATTATTCTTTTGGGGCACGACCGGGTTGAGGTCGATGTCACCGTTGTATATATTTTTCTTTTTTGTACTAGGATTACCCCGCGGTGGAGTGCACGGATAGCCGGGTTCTGGAGGGCAACGGGTCTGCATCTCATGGCGTTGAGAAGGAAGGGGCCTCACTCTAGAATTGGCGGGCTATTTGCCGCACTCGTAGGGGGTACAGGTTGACCCATGGAGGGGTGCTCAAGTTACCGGATTCCGTGAAGTGTTGGGTGGCCCATTCACTTTGCTGAAGGGGGCTTCATTGCTTCTGGTTTTGGCGGGGTAACTTGCCGCGCTTGTAGGGGTCTAGGTTTTCATTGCACAAGCTATCCACACGACCAGGGAAACGTCGGGTTTCACTTGTGGCTCAAAGGAAACCTGGGGCTCCCAGATTATCTGTATTGTTCTGTGATACTTATTACTTTTCTGTGATATTGCATTTATCACGCCTGGAGCGATTATTATATATTGTTATATATACTAGTAGATGTTGTATATGTTTTTCACCCGCGCTAGTCCAGTCCCCGCTCTGTCTTTAGTTAAGTAACCTAACGGGTGATGACGGGACCCAGTGGTGAATGCGGATGGCATATACGTACATCATATTTTCATTCTTTTTGGTGTGATTAATTGATAGGACTGCGTTGATTCAGATCAATGCAAAGAAAACAAACCTATTCGATTTTGTTGGAACAATTTTCAAAAAGCTGTTATTACAATGACGTTTTCATTTGTTTTACACAGCGGTATTCAGTTATGAATATCCAGCACCTCATTCGACGAGGTAAGGGCCGAGATCCCTTCATCGGGAGTGACCCCTTGGGCAGAGGTTTGCGTCAGGGTAATAACTTCACTATAGTCGATTACTTTTTGCTTTGCACCGCGGTATTCAGTGAGAATATCCTGCACCTCATTCCACGAGGAAAGAGCCGAAATCCCTTCACCGGGAGTGACCTCTTTAGCAAAGGTTTTCGCCACTATATATTTGTAAAAAGCTATCCGGTTCCTTCAAGGATATCAAGTTCATTACATTAAAGGTTTTTCGCCAAAACCCATTCGTAGCCCTCCGTCATTTCAGACGGGTAGCACTTAGTATTCATGCTATGTTTGTTGGCCTTAGTCAAGGCATAGTGTATGGTAACTACTTGTTATTTTTCTGTTGCATAGATAGATGCGTTGGTTTGGGACAGTCGTACAGCCTTGTTGGCCCTTAGTCAAGGACGAGTACGGGTGGGTTCAAATTGACCTGGACAATGATGGGTAGAACTTGATATGTGACTTATGATTTGTTAGCCTTAGTCAAGGTCATAAGAGCATGGGGTAGAAATCACATCAGGAGTTTCAAACATACAGAAAACTTGCCAGGCATGCGCATACCTTCTGGAGTGTGATAACATGAGTGGATTCCATCAGGTTATCATGCGATGATAGTTGGATCCCGATACCCACTGATGAGTTGGTTTACTCCTCGGGTGATTTTAGACAATCCCGACTAATTCTTCTTTCAGGTTTGGAGGAGAATTTGAGGATGCAGTGGGAGACATCCTGATTAGATAAAGTGATTAACCATTCTGATCTAGGTTAGAGTGCACGTAGAGTGTTTCTTTTCTCTCTCTCTTTAGCAGCGACCATGTCCCGACCCTAGACTATAACTCAGTGACCTAGTTAACCGAACTTTCTTAAAACACTGGCTTTTGGATTGTCTGAGTTACATACTTCATTGCCACTACTACTTTTACCCTTTGCATTTCTCCGGAACATTCCGTATCACTACGAAGATCCACATTTATCGGATATGACCATTGTATAGTTACATACGAACTCGAAGAAATTTGTTTCAGATTCGAGGATGGTTTCCGGTTCTAGAGAAATTGAATAGGACTATTCAGTTGTCTTTTCCTTTTACCTTCTCTTAGGTTGTGAGGGCTCCTAGGATTAGGAGAGGGTACACCTATTGCGCTTATTGGATAGTCGTCTTCCAAACCATAGGCAGGTGCCGAAAGGTAGGGAATGAAGAAAACCAATTTGCCTAAGTGTGGTGTACAAAAGGTAATAAGTAAAGACAAATAAAGGGATTAGAAAGAGGGCAAAGTAAAATGCGACAGCTATCATTCACGACCAAACCACGTATATACGGTTATAGTCATGAATCTGATAATGGAAGAGGCATTACTAGGAATACCCGGATACCCCTTCGAAACATTTTCATGTTTCAGTTTCACTATGCGTTGTTAATTGAAAACTGATTTCCCAATTAGATCTTTACTCCAGAGTATGTATTTATCAGGTTTGATTCTCACATTTGTATGGTTTTACGGATGATGAGTGGGAGTAAGTTATTGGGAATTAGGTAATCATCCTCATTATATCGGAATTCGTTGTAATTGGTGATATTTGAGGAAATCACCTGGGGTTTTGCCTGACGGCAAATATTTGGTTTTGAATATCCATTGTTATGCACCAATTTCAAACTGATATATCTGTACGTTTATTTTATAAAGTGAGATATAAATTTTTGAAATTATGTCTATGACATTTACCTATATCAGTTGATGGTTAGGTAAGGAGTATTAAACAGCGGTGTAATTCTTCTTAACCATAAGTACAGTTTTCAACTTACGACGCATATGGTTTGAGTTATTAAACTCAGGGGACATATACAAAGTATTGTATGTTGTCCAGTGTCCATTAGGACAAAGGGGTTGGTGCTCGTACTATATTCTGTTTACTTGTGACTTCTCCAGTATTAGACAAGTGTTTCGTAGAAATATAAAGTCTAAGTTTTGAGAAGTTATAGGTACAAGAATAAAGTAGAGAACCAGGTGTTATAAGTATCGGGATTCTTCAAGGTGATCGAAAATGTAGATACTTGTGTTTGGTATTCAGTTGATAGTAATGATTTTGAGAACTTTCTTCTCTTTCAGGTTACTCATATATGGATGCACTCCTAAGTTGAGTAATGCTGATCGTCCTCTCTCCATTTAGTTGACATGCACTGGAGACAGCTGTATGATTTGAATCTGGTTCCAATTAAATTAGTGCCTCTGTTTTTATATTGTATATAGAATGGTTCATATCTTAACGATGTTAAGGTATATGGAGTTGTCCGGCTTATGCTTAAAACCAGACTCTGGATAACTCAAGGCACGTTTCTGTAATGACAGTTTGTGGGTTAACCCGGGCTATAACGAGGGTTGACTTTCTACCATCTGGAAGATCAATAGTGATATTGTTCTTGACTCGCCACAGTTTTAATAAAATGGATTTTTTCAGAAAACGGTAGTGGGAGTATGGTAGAACTGGAAGTGATTCCAGAACCACAGACGATTACTGAAAATTTAAATAGAACCTAAAGATTCAATCAGGTTTGACATTCCATTAGCCACTCCACAGATATGGTGGGTAACCTCAGGTACCCGAGAGGTACTTCGGTATTCTCAAAGACGGTGACAGGGAGGTTCTTGTTTACCCAGACTTGCCATTGCTATTATTCTATACTATGAGACCCGGCAGGAGAATGAGTATAGTGTCGTTCTAAACTAGCTTTATAAGTGCACGTGTATATGACTCTGCCAGAGGGTTATTATAGTCAGTGGGAGCAGGAAGCATAGTGGACAAGCAGCTTGTGTCTATTTATAGACTAAAGCAGATATAGCGGAGATAGATCATCTATTTTTGATGTGAAAGTCATGGGCTTTGACTTCATCAGAATAGGAGATGGATCTGTTAAGAAGGTAGTAGGGTGTGATGTCCTGGTATTTGGATGACATGCACTTTATAGGAAGTAAAATTCCTATCCTACAATCGGTTATACTGTGGTTGTCATACAGTAGTTTCTCCACATAGGATATGGATATTATATTAAGCATTCTGGTTACTAGATCTATGGTTTTAGATCTAGATTTGGGTAGTGTCCCAATTTGGGTACTTAGACAGTATTCTAAAGGTATTTTAGAATGGACGTCTCCTGGCATGGTAGTGTACCTCCAGGTAATGGATTCACCCTCTCTAAAGGTGTCTTACAGACTAAAGGGGAGAGGGATGTGCATGATTGGCATATCACTTGCTTAGGCAATTGAGTTAATCATGGGATGTCAAGTACCACACCAGATATTGTTTTTACATTAGTTGAAATAAGTTTATATTAATCCAATTCTGGAGAAACATTCGAAAGCAGTTTATGAACATAAGTGGATGTTCTAGGGATATGATAACGACAGCCTCCTTCGGGAGACGGTTATCATTCCAGGCTTCCAAGGTGACCTAGATGACAGAGTGACTGTCAGAGTTATAATTTTCCCTCTGACAAGGGGCAGTAGTTTGGAAAGGTGGTCCAAACGGATACTGAGGGAGGCATGACGCAGGATACTGATTAAATTCAGTTGACTATACAGTCTAAGAAGTTTGCTAGATTTGGAGTTCATTTGTGAACTGGGTCCTATCAGATATCCAGACATATTCTAAGACAGGTATTGCTCATTTCGGGAGATGACTTTCTCTGTGAACTTGAGATAAAGAGAGACATAGAAAGAAACATCAGAGCGGATCCACTCACTGAGGCTATTTCTCGAACGCAATAGTTTCACAAACGAGTTTTGTGAAACTGATTAGTAGAGGAGTTGGGTGTGCGGTATCACACGGGATGTGAGTATGCGGCATCCCAATAATTAGCCTTAAGTGCAAGTGGGAGATTGTTGGCTATAGTGCCCTCAAGTCAATTATTGGATTGCAGACACGTGACTGCAATGATTGAGGGATGACCTATACCGGTGGAACAGTCTTACTCGAGATGATAGTATGCTATCTGGTTTGTATTTATCATCGTGTACATACTGTAGGTGACATTACAGATCACTATTACATGTTGATAGAGCCCATAGGATTCTTGCTTGACTGCCAACAGTATGATGGCGATCATATACGTGGGAGCTGGGGTCTATAAGCACATCCTTAAAGTGTCCTAGTCGTGGGAGTTTCGAGACTGGGCATCGATACTCCGAGAGTAGACTAGTGTATACAGATCGAGACCCCGACAAGGGGCGGTAGCCAATCTCACAAGCCATTGGTGTCAGTTGGTTCACCTAAGATGTATACAGTTGCTTATTGGGTTATGGGTACACCGGACGGACTCGCCGAGAACATGCTAGTTGGTATTATACTTATCGTTAGATAGCAGTTCCCTGGTGACATGTGTACAAGTTAGTCTATCGACCTAAGATCGTCATTTGTCTCGTGTGAGTTCCTACTGTACTTTGATTACTACCCTACCACGGCTCAAAGGAGTCGTACAGACAGGTTTTAGTTGGGTACATCCCGAGCCACATGGAGGCAGTGAGCGGATTGTCAGGGGATTCGTCTCTCCCAGTATTGGGGGTTGATATCACGCTGTGTTTGGAGAGCCATTACACAAAGTCCTTGGCTAAGGCAAGTAAGATTTACTGGTAGGTATTCCAGTAGTTTCTCAGGGTGTTCTGGGCTACACTCCGACACGACTTATACCGCTATTAGGGGTCTGACGTTTACCATCCCCCTATGCCCGATATGCGATACTCATAGACGAACGGACCAGAATGTGTTAGTTATATGTATGCCCTAGAGGCCATTACTGTACATTGGATGTATATTGTAGTGGATGCTGGGACATATATAGGGAGGACTTTCTTGCTCGACATGATAGTATGCAATCTGGTTGATCTTTACCTTAACGTGTATACTGATTGTCTCTCTGTTACATGTTGGTAAAGCCCTTAGGATGTGTACTTGACTACCTGGACTATGATGCGGATCATACTAGTGGGGACATGGTAGTCCATAAGTACATCCTTCAAAGTCCCTAGTCGTGGGTGTATCGAGACGGGGCATCGATATACCAGAGTAGACTAGCGTGTACCTTCTCGACCCATACAGATGGGCGATGGATGATCCCATATCCATTGGTGTTTGACATCAGAGATGATATACGGGTGCTCAGTAGAGACTGGGTACACTGGACGGACTCGCCGAGAACTCCCAGATGGTATTATACCTCACGTCAGATGGCAGTTCTCTGGTGACACTGGTACAGCGTAGTCTGTTGACCCGAGATCGTCATAGAGTCTTGTGTGGTTCCCACTGTGCTTTGATTTCCATCTTACCACGTCCAAGAGGGCGTGCAAAACGGTGGTTTTTGGGTACAGTCCCGAGTCACATGGAGGCAATGAGCGATAGGAGGGGATTCGTCTCTCCCGGTATAGGGGGTTGATGTTGCGCTGTGTTCGATTGGCTATAAGAGGAAATCCCTGGCCAGGATTGCTGAGATTTACTGGTAAGTGTTACCAGTAGTTTCTCGAATTGTTATAGACCTCATATCGACACGACTTATCGAGCTATTGGGGTCTGAGGTTTACCACCCCTAGGCAAGATATGCGACATATCAGACGATCAGACCGGACTGTACGGTAGTGTTACTGGTTGGATTCACAGGAGTGTGAGCGGGCTTGCTCGTAGATCTTCTGATCGCTCAATACCCGGGTGGCCGTTACGTTTAGCAGACCGCTTGCGGCTTGTGGGTGCTTGATATGATCATCATCTGTTGCCGGCATATTGACGAGTCTTTAGAGTCCTACACAGAGGTTTCCTGGCTCAAGCGAAACGAAATAGGAGCGCATATGAGATATGTGCGGGACCGAGAATGATATCAGTATGTGATACTGTATTTGATTCTCGCGATTTGTGACATTGATCGGTTATATGCGATATAACCGGGATATCGGATCAAGTGTTGATTCGATCAGATGTTACTGTTGATATTAGTCGGTTATATGCAATATGACCGGATCATTAAATCAAGTGTTGATTTAATGATTTAATGCAAAATTATATATTTGATATATTACTTTGCATTAACTAGTATCGGTTCACTTAAGATGGATTTTCTCACTCGGATGTGCGCATTGTATATGCGATATACTTTTGTGCACTTGTTTGTATCATGTTTGATGATACATGCTAGTTTGGTTAAGTGTAAAGAATTAATCCTTGGTTAAGTAAATGGTTAGGGTTTTATTTATTTATTCATTCTTCTATCTATTTCTTTTTGGATGAAAAGAATGAGAAAAGAAAACAAATGGTTGCTTTCTTAGAAGCTTCTTCAAGCTTCATGCAACTTTGACCAAAGCAACCATTCTTGTCTTCTTCTCTAACCCTAACCATTCCACCTAACTAAAGTAAATTCTCTACACTTTACCATGGTTAAAATTATGATAAGTGTTATATTTCTTTTCAATTTTAAATAACTAATCATAACATTTCTTCTTCTTCTTCCTTGAACTCAAGAAGAAAACCTTGACTTCATCAATGGTGGATTGATGAAATGAGTGAGAAATCCAATTCTAAAGTCTACCCACTTCCTATTTCTTCATCCTCTACCTCTTTCCAAGTAGTAGAGTGTGTTTTCTTCACAAGTTTCTTGAATTGGTGAAGTCGGAGCTTGATTTAGCGATGCCTCGACGTAGATCATCTTCGGCATGGACATCGACGACCTAGCTCGCCATTTCTCCGACGAAGCCGACGCTAGAGCCCGGGAATTCACTTGGACAGCGGAGATGACTTCATTGCGGAGCCGTGGAGGTGGAGCACCGGATCTACAAAGGTTGTATTTCCGTATTCTATTAGTTAAGTGTTAACTAGTTAGCATTTTCGCCTAGAAATCTAGCCAACGATCCGTAGTCGGGTTTCTCGGCACCGATAATTTTTGAAATTGGCATGGTTGATGCCTTGTGAGACCTCACTAGAGTGCCTAAGAACCCTACAGTGGTATCAGAGCCTAGCTAGAGCCTTAGGCGAAGTCCCGACGGAATCAGAAGTCCGATCGACCCAAAACCCGACTTGAAAAATGCTCTCTGGAATTTTCTGTAAAATGTGGTTTTTTGTAGATTAAAAATATTCAGAAAAATCAGCAGGAAGATATAAGGGATACTGTAAAATTCGAGGGCATGATTCCATAAAGGCGGCGCGGATCCGCGGCCTTAAAGGAGGCTGATGCGGCGGATCCGCGGCCCCTTTGTCGTTTTGTGCATCCCATTTTGCACAGTAACTCTTAGTTGTCTGTGCTGGTTTTCCTGGGGATTTTTAATAATTTTTCCAGAGTTGCATTTTCTGGGTTGTATTGGGAACTCGGTGTATCGATCGGATTGTCTAATTTTGTCGGTGTGTTTTTCGGGATAAATCTTTAGAATATGTTAAAAAGTTCGACCGGATGTAAATACCCAATTTTTCCCCTGTCGGGAAATTTCCAAGTGTTGGATTTTTCCGAAGTTTAACGACGTTCTAAGTAGTGCAAGTAACGCGATGGACCCTCTAGAAGACAACAAACCTTAACTCGATTATGTGACCGTCTTGAACTGCCCTTTGAACCTTCGGGTTTGGGGCAGTACGGCGTTCCACATGTGAGGCGTTGGCTTGAACCTTCTACGGCTGGACCGTTGGTACTGAGGCACGAACTGAATGTTGTTAGACTTATTTCATGTGTTGAGCGGTATCGGGAAAACTTGGGTGTTTGATTGTTCGATCGGAAAGTTTGACATTTTCTATTTATCCGGAATGTGATACAATAATTGGAATTCACAAAAGTTATGTGATAACTGAATGAATGTTATAAACGTAGCACTTTAGTCTCACTTGATCGGTTGCCACGGAATTTTGATGTGATCAAAAGTCCGTCGCAATCACGTAGCATACGCGGATACTCTCCGGATAAACTTAATAGACAGCCTCACCCCATAGCCCCGACCAAGTGACCGTAGGAGAACCCCGTCGCCGAAAGCATCCGTCCGGGTGCTCGCGGTAGCGGTGTTCCGCCTTGGTGCACTTCGTCGACGGTATCGGGGGTGCAGCCGTCTACTGAAGTTTGCGACGAGCATTCGATCAGGATGTCGGGAATCTTGTTGAATTGCCCGACTTGATATTGAAAAGAGTTTTCGATTTTGAGACTAAAATGCGGGGTTTATAAATCTTAGCATGCGATGTCTAAGTAATTCATTTGGTCAGGCATGCGATGTCTGAGGAGGTTGCGGATTCCAACTGTTGTAGTTTTACACTTTCTTTTCTGTGACCGTAAGTGTAATATGTGATATCGCCGGTTTCGTTGCTATATGTCCACGATAATTGGGATGCGCATATTTACTTACGTTGATGACATGTGATGTTATGTGTTGCTGGATATGTTATATTGGATCGTCGTGTTTGAATAGCCGGGGTTTTTTTTATGTGAGATGAGTGTTTTTCATTTTCATTCATGTAAAAACTTGTATGTAATATTCTTTTATTGGGGCACTTCCAGGTTGCGGAAGTTGTCACCTTTTGTATATTATTTACTTTTCTGCACTAGGATAGACCCAAGGAGGAGGGCACAAGTAACCGGGTTCTGGAGTCCAGTGGGAGACCAACTCGAGGAGTCGAGTCCGGGTCTCCTAACTCTAGAATTGGTAGGGTTGCTTGCCGCTCTCGTAGGGGTCTTGGGGTGTGGGTTTGGCTATTCGTCACGACCGTGGAATCCGTGTTTTATACTGGCTCGTATTGAAAACACGGACGTCCTAGTATATCCAATATTTCATATGATTCTTCTGCTGCGATATCTGTGATGTGATCATGTGATGTTCTGTGATAGATACAGTATATAGATATTATATAGACGTTACTTATGTTTTACACCCGCGCTAGCCCTGCCCCGCTCTGCCGTTAGTTACCTAACCTAACGGTGCACGAGGGGACATCGAGGCGAATGCGGATGGCATAAGTGTACGTCGTATTTATCTGTGATGTTTAGGCACTTTAAATGATGGGACTTCATTAATGTGATTAATGAAATAAAAAGAAACCTAAGATGTTGTAGAATCGAATTTCAAAAATAAAACAGGTAGCTACAGTTCTTGCTTTGCACAGCGGTATATGATATATCCTGCACCTTATTCGATAAGGAAAGGACCGAGATCCCTTCACCAGGAGTGACTCCTTTAGCAATAACTGGCAGATGCTACACCCTCGGTTTGTATTTTGATAGCTTTTAAGTGTTTTTGCTTTGCACAGTGATATATATGATATATCCCGCACCTCATTCGACGAGGAAAGGACCGACGATCCCTTCACCGGGAGTGACTCCTTTAGCAAAACTAGAAAATCCTCAAAAAGCACTCCATTTCAAAATCATTTGATTCTACAACGATATCAAGTTCATTACGCAATAGGTTTTCAGAAAAACCTGTCGTAGCCCTCCGTCAATTCAGATACGCACTAGTTAGTATTCGTGCTGCGGTTGTTTGGCATGCGTCAAGGCGTAGTGTACGGTAGCTAACTAGTGCTTATCTGCTAGCATATGATGCGATTGGATTAGGGTATTCGTACGGCGTTGTTTGGCATGCGTCAAGGGTCGTGCGGGTGGGTTTGATTCAATCAAGAAATGTACGGGTTGAACTTGACTAGCAGACTATGGGTTGTTTGGCATGCGTCAAGGTTATAGCGAGCTAGGGGCAAAATATTATCGGGAATTTCAAGTGTTGAAATTTGCAATGAGATTGCATACCTTCTATGAGATAGTTGGATCCCGATACCCGCTGCGAGTAATTGTTACTCCTGGGAGAGTTTTATACATTACAATTAGCCGATCAAGTAGGTGTCTAGAAAGGTGTTAATGAGGTTACGCCTCTGGGAAAAAGAGGTTTACATTAATTAGGTTCGTACGAAAGCACGAGGGATTTCCCTCAAAGTACCAACACTGGCCTGGCTGAAAGATTGGCGAACTTGTAGTGTGTAATTAATCCCGGCTAGTCTTTCCTTTTAGGGTTTGAAAGAACATTTGATAAAAAGCAGTGGGAGCCATCCTGATTAGATAAAATAATAACCAATCTATTCTTGCAAGAGCGCACGCTGAGTGATTTCTTCTCTCTCTCTCCAGGTAGCGACCATATCACGCCTTAATCAAGATAATAATACGGATTATTGACCGAACCCGCTTGTTATACTGAGCTGGGGTACGTTGGTCCCGCTCCAACTTATAATTGTTATAAGACAGAGCAGGAAATTGGGAAATAGCAGAATTCCCGTGCCGCCCAAACGAAGAGAGTGCATGCTGATGCATCATCTTCGGGTGTGTTCATTACAAAGAACTGTTTCTCAGTATCCTCCGAATCTTGGGTATATGATACCGGATCCGGATCCCAGATATGTAATCTGTTACATAGGGCTACAAAAAGGTAGAAAAACTGAGAACGGGTGATAAGTTTCATGAGGCAGAAAACGGGGCAAGTGTTGCAGCCAAGTCTGTTGGTCACTGTCACCCTGTATTACTAATATATTGATTCTGAACGAATGTTATTAGATACCGAACCTGATATACAAAATCATATCACTCTCTTTATTAGTAAAGAAATGATAAAATTTTGTATTGTTGGATAATGTTTTGAACATTTCCTATATCAAAAGTTGATCGGTTCAGGCACGTTATCTAAAAGCATTGAAGTTCTAAATCAAACTACAATTCTTAGTATATGGAACACACACAAGAGGAAGAGTTCAGAAATGAACGGATTCTTCTTGAGGTATTGTAGACTAGGTCATATCAATGCGACCCGACTAGCTGGAGTTACATTTAGATGCATATTTAAATCAGTTTGAATTTACATCTTGTGAAACTCGCCAGTCATGTCACAAAGATAAAATGACCATAGCTCTGTTTATTGGAAACAGAGAAAGAGTTAGTGAACTCTTGGGATGATACATGTTGATGTATAAAGGTCCCCTGTCTACACATACCTGGTAAGGTTCTTTGTACTTCATTACATTCTCTGATAATCTCTCGAGATTCAGACATATGTTCCTGTTGAAACACAAGTCTGAACCTTTTGAGATATTCACAGAATATAAGATAGAAGTAGAGAACCAATACGGGTATAAGTATTATGTCCTATGATGAGATCAAGGAGGAGAATACTTGAGCACGGAAATTCTGGACTATTTTAAAGGAGAATGAGATTCTCTCTCAGAATTACTCCTCTGTATACACCATAGCACGATGGTATATCGGGGCGGAGCAGATACACCCTGTCTGATAAGGTGTGCTCTATGATGAGTAATACTGAGTTACCTATTTCCTTTTAGGGGGTTATGCACTTGAGAAGCTGCATACCTATTGAATAGGGTTCTAATCAAATCAGTAGCCTACCATTTCATATGTGATATGGAATGGGAAGAGCCCATATCTTAAATTAGTTAAGATTTGGGGTTGTCCAGCCTATGTCTAAAAGCAAAATCCGGACAAGCTCGAGGCAAGGTCTGTTATGTAGAACTGGAAAGGTTCCAGCTATACAAACTACAGCAGACGATTTGGTAGAACCAAAGGATTCAGTAGATTCCAACGAACCTCAGCCTCTCCGCCGATCTAGTAGGGTTCCTCACCCACTTGAGAGATACTTCGGTTTCTCTATGACAGTGGGAGCGAGGATTGCATCATGAGATGATGACCCAACTAGTTTCGAGCTGGCCATCAGGAGTAAGACTCTGTAAGAATGGCTGGATGCTTATCGATCTGAGATGGAATCCTTATACACCAACAAAGTATGGACTTTGGTTGCTATATCTGAAGGGTTAAATCCCCATCAGGAGCAAGTATATCTTGAGAAGATTACTTGGTGTAAATGGAAAGGTTGAGACTTTCAAAGCTAGACTTGTTAAAGGTTTTCGTCATTGACCAGGCGTGGATAATGATGAAACCTTTTCCAGTACCTATGCTTAAGTCCATCCAGATCCTACTTGTCACGGCTACATACCATGACTACGATATCTGGCGGTTGGGTGCCATGACTCCTTTTCTAAATGATGTTTTAGAAGAGTGTGTCTATAAGTACACAGCCAGAGGGCCTCGTAGACAGTGGGAGCAGCGGAAACGTGAGCAAGATGCTTTATCTGATAAAGCAGGCATCGCGGAGTTGGAACGTCTGTTTTGATGTGTTAGTCAAAGAGTTTGACATCATCAAAATGGTAGATGAACCTTGTATAAACAAAAAGGTAGTAGGGAGTATGGTAGTGATCCTCGTAGAGTACGTGGATGACATGCTCTTGATAGGGAAGGAGTTTCCTATGCTACGCTCAGTCAATTTCCGCTTATCACAATGATTCTCCATATAGGATCAAAATGATACCTACTAAATCCTGGATTTCGGATCTATGAGATAGATCTAATTGGATGTTAGGATACTCACTAGCAGTAGTGTGATGGTATCAATCGATCCTGGGGAGAATCACTGGAAGTGTTCCAGGGTGATAAAGACGACTGAATGTCAGTCGCAGGCATTGTCTTTACCCTCAGTAAAGGGACGGTATGTTGGAAGAGTTCCAAGCTAGATACCGTGACATACTAGACGATAAAGGCAGGATACATCGCTACTTAAGATGCTACCAAAGAGGCTGTTTGGGTGTATAATAGTTCATGAGATGAACTACGTTCCTACCATTGTGAGACAATGGAGTTGTGGCTTATGCCAAGGAACACAAGTCCCATCAGTGATCCAGACATATTCTAAGGCAGTATCACCTGATCATGGAGATGGTTGATCTCCAGGCTGATCGAGGTTAGGAGAGTAGACTCAGAGGACAACACGGCGGATCCACTCACGAAGGCCTATTCCCAGAGAGAGACTTTTATGGGATGGTTGAGTATGAGATACTACAACCACTGCTACAGATGGCCCTAGTGCAAGTGGGAGATTGTTAGTTATATGTATGCCCTAGAGGCCATTACTGTACATTGGATGTATATTGTAGTGGATGCTGGGACATATATAGGGAGGACTTTCTTGCTCGACATGATAGTATGCTATCTGGTTGCTCTTTACCTTAACATGTACACAGATTGTCTCTCTATTACATGTTGGTAAAGCCCTTAGGATGTGTACTTGACTACCTGGACTATGATGCGGATCATACCAGTGGGGACATGGTAGTCCATAAGTACATCCTTCAAAGTCCCTAGTCGTGGGTGTATCGAGACGGGGCATCGATATACCAGAGTAGACTAGCGTGTACCTTCTCGACCCATACAGATGGGCGATGGATGATCCCATATCCATTGGTGTTTGACATCAGAGATGATATACGGGTGCTCAGTAGAGACTGGGTACACTGGACGGACTCGCCGAGAACTCCCAGATGGTATTATACCTCACGTCAGATGGCAGTTCTCTGGTGACACTGGTACAGAGTAGTCTGTTGACCCGAGATCGTCATAGATTCTTGTCTTCAAGGGGTACGTATGGGCACGTATTGTTTGGACGAGCAACTGGCTTCGAGTCGCTCGGTTGTTGTTGGGCATTAGCGACGATGATCGCTTTTCCCTTTCCTTTATCGTTTCGAGAGTCCAGCTTCGGGAGAGGGGGTTTATGGCCCATCTGGTCCATCTGCGCCAATTTGTCAATCAAAGCCTGGAAAGACGTCGGCTTGAAGAACATCATAAACTGCGAAATGGTTGCTTGTGGATCAAGGGTTCCAACAAACATTCCCACCGCAGGGGCTTCTTCTATACGCTGTTCACATTTAGACCATAAATTACGCCACCGTATAGCGTACTGGACCCACGTCTCGCCGGGCTTTACCCTGGCGTTAATCAGCGCCGTCATCGGAGTACGCTCACTGGCACTTGCAAAGCGTTGGGTGAAGAGCAGCTCCATCTCTGCGAAGGTTTTAATAGAGTCGTTGGGGAGCTCGGAATACCACTCGAAAGCCGTATCTGATAAGCTTCCAACAAACTGGCGCAGCAAGAGCTTGTCGTCGCCTCCAGTGTTACCACAAAGCACCCTGAATTGGGCAACATGTTGATGGGGATTGCCGGTCCCCTTGTAGACATGAAACTTTGGAATTGTGTAACCTGGCGGGTACTTGATTTGGTCATACCAGCCCGGATATGGCCGCCCCGTTTTTACAACGTGGCCGGCTGCTTCGGCCGCGTGATGAACTTTTATCTGCTGGGCTATATATTCGTCCAGATCTGTTTTAGAGATTGTATCTTCTTTAGCCGTCGATAGAACGGGCTGAGGGTTTGATGTTTCTCCCCTATCATCCCCAAGGACGATCGGGGGTTCCTCAGTCGGGGATTCTGGTTGTATCATCATCCCTATCATATCCTGGAAGAGAAGGCCCATGCGTTGTATATTGGCTGCTTGTTCAGCAGCCTCTTTGTCCCTCTTTTCCAGTACTCTTCGAAGGAACTCGGCGTCGGTCTCTTCTTCTTGACGTTCATCTAAGGACGTCTCAGGATTCTCTTTTGGCCCCGTGAGTGCAGCCATTGTAGTCATCATCTCCTGGAGCTTTTGTTGCTGCTCTTGAGACTTGGTCACTGACCGGGTAAGCGGTCGGTGACCCGTAGAAGTACGACTTTCTTCTTTCCCCGAAGCCATATAGACCGTATGAACTGTGATGCCCCCTGACTTGGGGCGTTTAGGTTCACCGCTCTTAGACTTTGTCAGTGTCACGGGAGCTTTTTCTGGCCTCTTCCTTTTATGGACCTTTGAGGTTGAAGGAGCCGTTGAAGCGGGCATTCTAGAATTTGTTGCCCCCTGCTGTTTAATGGGGCGGTTCTTGTCTTTTTCCCCCTTTGCCCTTTTCTGGCGACGGAAGTGGTCTGAGTCAATCACGGAGTCTTGAACCCTCCGCCAAACTTTATAAATCTTCGACGACAGCCGTTGAGGGGGCTGTTCCTGTTTCATCTCCGGAGCTTTTTCCATGGGTGGAGGAGACCTTTTCAACGTAGCAACCGGGGAATTCTTTCTCACCTTCCTCAGCATTTCAAAGCTGTTCCCAGTTGGAACAGCAGCATTGACCTCCACCATCGGAGCAGGTGGGGTTAGCCCTGAGGGGGAGTTGCCCCCTGCCCTCCTTATTCGCTGCCAATGGCGACGTCGCGCACGACGAGCCGTTGGGACTGGCTCGGAGACTGAGATGGTTTCTTGCTGCCCCTTGTTTGAGCGTGGGGTAACTGCTGATGTCAGCCTATCGAAGACTGATGCCTTCTGACCAGCTGGGGGAGGAGTAGGAACTGTCAATCTTGTGAAGACCGACTCTCTAATGGGAGAAGCCGTTTTGACGACTTCCAAAGTAGCGGCCGTTGCCCTCTTTGGGACAGCCACCTTATAGTTTTGACCCAGCCTGGTGAAAACGGAGGCTGTTGGTTCAGTAGCAGGCGACCCGTTGACAGGGGTCGTGGTAACAGTGAGCCGGTCGAATACCGACTTCTTATTCGCTTCTGGTGCGGATATCGGCGTGGAGAAGCTTGTAGGTGGGACCATGGTCCCGAAGAACAAGCCGGTGGTGGCCTGAGTCACCTGGCTTGCCGGCAGAGTCAGGAAGGAAGCCGCCTGGGGCCCATATGCTACACCTCTCGGTGAGGTGGAACGTCCGTTGCATTGGCATTTCGAGCAGTTGGTGCAGTTGGTGGCCATTGAATGCTTGAGTTCTGTACCAAACAGAAGACCAAATCTTAGCAACTTGAAATCCGAAGGCAATCATTTAACAAACCGCGATTGGTTCGCGAAGACGACACACGAAGTGTGGAGTGGAAAGAGGAAGAGGTCCCACCGGGCGTGCCAGAATCTGTTCCCCTCCGAAAGACGGCCGCACAGGACTGCTGAAGTCCTGGCGCTGAGGTTCGGGGCAGATGCTATTTGGTTTTATCCGTCTATCTCTCCGAAGATGCCAAGTTGATTTATGGCACCGTGTATCGGAGGTTTAGACGGATGCGGCCGATGTAGCAGACTTCGTCAGATTCCCCCTCAAGGTGAGGGGTTTTTGATTGTGGGGACGCTCTTCCCTGCAGGCGCAAGCCCCTGCAGTTAATTACGCTACCGCGTCGCGGTAACAACTATCTCCTTCTCCAGAATTTCACTTCGTGTCGTGTGTGTTTGTTTTGTTTGTGATTGCCCGTGGATTGTATACGGAGACTGAGTGATGTCGTCACCCGTAGGACGTGGATTAATCCAAATCCGTATTTAGTTAGATTTGGGTTTGGTGTTTTTAGTTTAAGGATGCATTAGTCGCGTTGCGACTAAGATCGACTTAAACGTTCGTTAAGGGTACGTTAGTCTTGTTTTAGACTAAGATCGACTCAACATAGTGATTGATTTAATTATCTGGCCGTCGGGACTCGTCACCTCTCTGACGTCGTTGAAGGATTACAACGACAGGTGTCAGAGGAGTTCAGAGGTGTACCCTTGAACCAAAATTGATTTGGGGTTTTATCGTTTATTGAATATCTAAGGACACATTAACCATATTTGGGGTTAAGATCAACTTAGACGGGACCGTTTAGATCCAACAAAAGAGCGTTTGGGCCCTATTGTGCCAGTTTAGGAACGTGGTGGTCCGTCGCCAGTTTTAGGGACGTGGTGGTCCAATATTAGTTTAGGGACGTTTCGGTCCGATATTAGTTTAGGGACGTTTCGGTCCGATATTAGTTTAGGGACGTTTCGGTCCGTCGCCAGTTTAAAGACGTAGTGGTCCATGTTCCAGTTTAGGGACGTGGTGGTCCGATATTAGTTTAGGGACGTTTCGGTCCGATATTAGTTTAGGGACGTTTCGGTCCGATGTTAGTTTATGGACATTTCGGTCCAACATTAGTTTAGGGACGTTTCGGTCCATCGTTCTCATTTTGGGGCAAATATTAGTTTAAGGACGTTTCGGTCCAATATTAGATGAGTGGTCGTTGGGACCCGTCGCCTCTTTGACGTCGTTGAGAAATTACAGCGACAAATGTCAAAGGAGTTCGGAGATGTACCCTCGGACCGGTCGTGACTTGGTTTATGAGAGGCGTTTAATTTAAGGACTTACAGCCAGGATTGGGTTAAGTCCAATTTTTATTTTAGGCTCTGCCCGATTAAAAGAATCAACCTAAACGGGGCTCTGCCCCTTCATTATTTTGCAATCTGATTTGGGCCAGGCCCTTTTAAATAATGAGTTACAAAAACTCAGGAATTTTCTGAACAGGGCTTTGCCCTTTTATTTTCTGCAATTGGGCTAGGCCCTCTTAAGTAATGAGTTACAGAAACTGAGGAGTTTTCCAAACAGGGCTTTGCCCTTTTATTATTCTGCAATTGGGCCAGGCCCTTTTAAATAATGAGTTGCAGAAACTCAATAATTTTCTTGAGTTGGGCCAGGCCCTTTTGAATGATGAGTTGCACTTGTGCAGAAATTCAAGAATTTTCTTGATTTCAGAACAAAAAGTGCATAGCACTCTTGATCTAAATTTAGATCAAAGGAAAACAAGTTCTACTTGTTTTCCTTGATTTTACAGAACCAAGGGTTCATATCAAGTGCAAGGCACTATTTATTATTCTTTGATTTTTCAGAACCAGGGGTTCATATCAAGTGCAAGGCACTATTTATCTTTTTCTTTTATTATTCCCTTTTTAATTTTCTGTTCTTCAGAAATTTTACCTTCTCTTTTGTTCCTGATTAATCTTCAAGAGCTTTTTTTTTCAGAAGTTTATCCTTCTCTCGATGATGATTGATTCTCCCTTTTGAATGAGGCTTGGGGTCTTATTTATAGTGCCCACAAATTTGTTGGATTTGTTAACAAAATCTTTCCTGAATAATTTTGGGAATTTTCCCACCATTGGATCTTTGATCCAAGGGTTCCTGTTTTACAGGAGAACAGAAAAGATTTATCTAAATCTTCATTCAGTTGCTGCGCAACTCACCAGCGTGTGACACGTGTCGCGCATCCGGGCGCTTGCGCAGTTGCGGTTGCGCAACTGCGCAGACACGTGTCGCGCATCCGGGCGCTTGCGCAGTTGCGGTTGCGCAACTGCGCAGACACGTGTCGCACATCCGTGCGCTTGCGCAGTTGCGATTGCGCAACTGCGCAGACACGTGTCCCGCATCCGTGCGCTTGCGCAGACACGTGTCGCGCATCTGTGCGCTTGCGCAGTTGCGATTGCGCAACTGCGCAGACACGTGTCACGCATCTGTGCGCTTGCGCAGACACGTGTCTCGCTGCCATGCATTTGCGCAGTTAAGTCTTAATTATGTTTTCTGAAGAGCCTTGCTCTGATGGGACGCACCGTCTCGGGCGTTATGCTGCCGAATTGGCTTCTGCCATGTGGCAAATTGCGCACTGCGCACGGAAACCGAAGCGTTGCTTCAAATTTTGAATTTTCAAAATTCAGTAGTGCCTTGCTCAGATTGGGGGAAACAGATGCCCCCCCACCGTTGCGCTCACGTGGCGCGCGCGTGAGTGCAGCGGTGGCAAGATCCTGACCGTCGGATCTAGGGGTCATCTGAACAGGGGCAGGCGCCTATAAATAGGACTCTTGGTCCTTGGTAATTTTTTTACCATTCTCAAGAAATTGAATTTCAGAGCCTTGCTCTTACTTGAGAACTTCCAGAGCCTTGCTCTTGTGATTTCCTTAAGAACTTCCAAGTTCTAACTTCAGAACCATTATAGGTAAAATTAAATTAATTTAATTTAAATTAAACTTAATTAACAGAGCCTTGCTCTTATAGATCTTTGATCTAAAGGAAACCCCTTTGGGGTTTCTTCAACAGAGCCTTGCTCTTATAGATCTTTGATCTAAAGGAAACCCCTTTGGGGTTTTTATTCACAGAGCCTTGCTCTCAAAATCTGCAGAGACCCTGTTCTTAGGTTTTAACCCATGAACAGAGCCCTGCTCACAGATCAATTAGAAAACTTTTTAAAGGTTTCCATGGATCTTTAAGGTCCCAAAATTTTAATTCTTAGGAGTTATAAATTTTTATTACTGCTACAGAGCTAGGCTCTTTTTTTTTATAGAAGTTTTATTCTTTTGAAACAGGAGTTTGACAAATGTCACTCTGTGACAGAGCTTTGCTCTGAAAAGAGGAGATCTTCTCCTTGTCTCTAAGGGTCCCCCCCCAATGAGGATATTCTCTTGGGGGTCTTTTTTATTGACTGATAGTCCCATTCAATGGTGGGATTGTCTCATCAAATGATGCGCCGTCATCTTGATTTTGTGGGTCCCCCTTTGGTCCCCTACCCACTGCATCACAGTGTGGAGCCAGCTTTTTATTTATTATTATTATTTTTTTTTTTATTTTATATATTATTTTTATTAAATGTTAAGTGTCAGGCCACTAATGATATATATATATTTTATGCAGGAAAGATGTCTGACGACTTGTCTTTTCCCTTCGTTCGCACAGAAGGAGGGTTCCCACACGCACCAGTGGACCGGGTAGTGTTCGCTTTGATTAAAGATCAAGATCCTGAATGCAAGAGACTTCATCTATGGGGAAGGTGGTGCAGCCAGATTATCCAAGGCCGCCGTAGTTTTAGTTCCGCCTCGCCTTCTGAACCCATAGTTACGATCCCCTATGCGGATAAACCCCCGGTGGAGTATGCCGTGGAGGTTAAAAATTGGAATTCGGACGACCTTCTCCAGCCTGCAATCGGCGCTATTCCGGTACAGCCGCCGCCGGCCATAGATATCTTAGGAAGGCGAATCTGTCAGGGTGAAGCACGCCCTTGGGGACAGGCTTACAATATTGGATTGAATCCGCGACCGCTTGCTGGATACTTGCCATGGGCCCGGTACATTTTAGCGGCGAAAAGAGCTCATCTGACGAAGATCGGTTTGTACTCCGCCGTCTACGTCTCGCTTTTCGAATATCCTACTCCTCCAACGTGGTGGACAAAGGCTTTCATCGAACAATGGAATATCCCCACGCATACTTTCCTGACAGCGGATAGGGAAGTTTCCATTTCTCTAGAGCAATTCGTTGAGCTTTCGGGTTTACCGGCGAGGGGGGAGCATTACGAGGAGCTGCTTCCTCCTGACGAGTACGTCTTTGCCACCAAGCAGGTGGTACTCGACTTAACTCTGGAAAATGCCATCCAGCATCAGCATCCGGGCCTGGTGATGGTGTTGGAGATTTACGAGGAGCTTCATTTGGAATTGGGCGACCGAGGCGTTAGTTTCGCGGACTTCATTGCTCGTTTTATCCGCCCGGAATTTTTATCAGAGCAAGGTGATAAGTTCGCCCAACCTGCTGACCCTTTTGGTTTCGGCCTGGACCGCCGACCTTCATCAGAAATTGATCAGCGAAGTTTTTACCTTCCCGGCACTGCCAGCGTCCCCTTCTCAGAGATCGCCGTTCCTGGCATGGATGAGGAGACCTTCTTCATCGGGTTCTTAGGTCTGTGGCTGTGCAGCTTCACGCTTCCCATGCACCCACGCCTTATGCGGTCTTCTGTCTTTTACCCGGCGCATCGAATGGTGGCCGGTCTGCAGTTATCAGTGGGGATCGCCGGGTTGGCTTACCTCTACAATGGACTTAGCGTAGCGGCGGACGCTAATGAACCTGGGGTACAGCCTGCTAACTTCCCGATGCACTACTTCACTTCTTGGATGGAGCTGCATGTTCGAGGAGTGTTCGGTGCCCATAAAACTCCTCCGTTCTTTGAGAGATTCAAACTTCCAAGAATCATGCGATTGGTCGGGGCTTCCATCGTGTTTGCACCTCCGCGGGAGTCCAGGGGACTGCTTCTGCGTTCGCATTTAGTCGGGGCGAAGACCTCTTTTGTGGATAAGGTCATCACCATGGGTTCCGAGACCACTAAGTCAGTGGTGCCGCTGCGTGATGACTTTAAAGGCGGTGTTTCCGTGTTGAAGGCTCGGGAAATTCTTCACCTTTATTCCATTCGGCCGGGCTACTTGGTATTTAGGCAGAATGAAACGGCCCTCTTCATGAGGTATAACCCGCATCGATTTGCCCGGCAATCGAGTTATAACCAAGGGGTCCCGTTGGAAGCCTTCTTGGGAACACCTGCAGTCGGTCCAGAGGGGGTACGGAATGCAATGCATCACTTCATCCGGCTCAATACAGGCTCCTACTTTTTTATCAGTGAGCCCAGCTGTACCCCTAAGATACTCAATTCGTATGTGGCCTGGTACGCGCACGCGATGGGCCCGATCATCTTGATGGAGAAACGCCTACTGGTTGATCGTAGGGCTGCACCTCCCGGCGGCGATCGCAAGGCTCCGTTGCAGCCCAGGGTTCAAGTTATCCCTCCGACGAAAGAGGCCGGAGCTGATTGACCACGCGTGTTGGCCCCTCCGCGTGGACTGCCACTGCCTACCACGGTGGATGCCCCAACGGCACCCCGTGCTCCGACAAAGACGATTAAAGCGGCATCGCCGGAGTCGGGTGCAGGAGCGGACATCGGGACTCGCCGCCCGAAAGTGACTGCCAAAACCGGCAAGCGCAAAGCTGCTCCGAGTGGATGCAAGACTGGTGAACAGAAGAAGAAGAAGTCCACCTTATCCCTCGACGCGATTCTTAACTTAGAGCCCGCGGCTCATCCTGCCAAGACTATATGTGAGTATGGCAGCAATGAGGGTTTCGTGGTGGACCCCGAGGACACCAACCTAGCCGCCGCCATTGCGGCTTCGGAGCGATCGGCGAGGCTCGAAGCAATGTTAAGCAGACTCGCTGAGTCGGGTAATCCTCAGCCTCCTTATTTTTCATTTTATCCCACTTTTTATTATTATCTTTAGCTAATATTTGCCTCATTTTCAGCAGGTGGATCTACTGAAGAGGCCATTGATGCCTCTCTGAAGACTTTCCAGGCGGAGGAGAAGAAGCGTGCCCTAGAAAGCGTCGGTATGTTTTACCCCGTTCTCTTTTATAAGGAAAGTTTGTTGTCTTTTTATGATAGTCGACCTGACCTTCTCTTGTTTCTTTACAGGGGTTGTATTAATCGGCGCAAGGACCCTTCCTAAGCCCGTCATCGAAGTCCCAGTTCCGTCGAAGCTGCCGCAAGAGCCTCGGCTCGATGCAACGACGAGGGATGCTCTGAAAAATCTGGAGGCATCCCTCTACACGGATGAGGAGGCTTCACTCAAGGAAGCTCTGATGGCATCTGTCTCATCGGCTCGAGAGGAACGGAAGCGGTCAAGACGTGAAGCTAAGGCGCGCAGAGCTGCTCTGGTCGCAGGAGCGGGCCCTAGCACTGTTCCTCACGCTAGTACTTCTTCTGAAGAGCCCCCTGTGGCCCTGTCTACTGCTCGTCGGCAAGTGGCGCGCGCGGTTCGGAGTGCCAATGACAAATCCACTTCAGGTAGTACTCCTTTCAGAATCTCGTCATACGAATTGTAGAGCTATTGGCTTATACGTATCCCATTTTGTAGGGTCAAGTCCAACTGAGGGGGAGGCGGAAACGACCGTCAAGCCCAGGGGAGCGGAGGAAGCGGTACTCGCCGACCCCGAACCGACAGTGGACAACTTTATCGAGGTCATGGAGCCTGGAGCCGAGATTGATGAACCTACCGCGGAGAAGGTCATTGATGCCGTACCCGAAGTGGCGGCAGATGAGATGATTGTCTCAACCGAGCCGAAGGCGGTAGAGGGCGAGGTACTTGAGGCAGGGGACCTCGTGGTGCCGATGGACGGGGCAGCTGTAATCGCTGATCCTGAGGGAGCAGCAGGTGAGGCGGCCATGGTTCCTGAGGACGAGCTAGGCGCTCCTTCTCAGGAGTCTGGCAATGTTCCTATATTGGCCCTCCCTGTCTATGGTTCCCCGCCGCCTGCAGAGCTTGAGAGCGTAACAACGGTTCCCCTTGAGTCGGGTGACGAAGCTACAGGCGGTGGTCTTCCGTCAGTGGAGGAAGGGACTACCTCAGTTTCTGCTGGCAGCTCGTCAGGTAAATTTTCGAGTCACCAACGTTTCCATTTTTTTTGTATATATCTTGTGATCTCTTCTAACAAGCTTGTTCTTGCAGGTGTGGCCAGTACCGATGCTCCATTACTCGAGGGGGCACCATCAACTACTGCTTTGGCAGTAGTTACCTCCCCGTCTTCCCTTGTACCGTCATGGATGTTGGAAGGTATGGATTCACGACTCATGCATTAATCTTTCAAAATTGCGGCTTTTGTACTAACGTTACACTATTGTGCCTTTATAGGAGTGCTTTTTGATCACTTATATCAAGTGTTGCTCCCGCACTTCTCTTTCCCATCCGAACTCGCTTCTCCCTCCAGTGGCGCCGGTGAGTATACTTTCACCATAATGTCTTTATTTACCCCCCCCCTTTTTTTTAGCAATGGGATAATTTCTGACTTTTCCTTTTCTTTATTGCAGTTCCACAAATCGAAGGAGGGCATGCAAGACCTGCCGCGCTACCGGTCCTTCCGGCTCTGCCGTCCGTTGCTGCTGGTATAGTAGATTTCTTTTTTGGTAACCCTTTAACATCTTTTGAACCATCGTTTAACCCTGTTTTGTTTTGCAGCCATTGTTCCGGCTCCAGTTCCCTTCGAGGCTCGCGTCTTTTCACCGGCAGGCCCCTTTTTGAGACGTCCGTCTTCAAAGGGTGCTGTGATGAGTCTAGGCATGCTGAGCGGGTATATCGAAGAGCTCAGCATGGACGCTCTCCCTTCCGCCGCGGATTTCGCTGTGGATGTTAACCCCATGTTAGCGGCGCTGGTAACTTTTCACAGCGAAGGCGTCGTTGAATCTTGGGTTAATCATTGCAGGGAGATCGAGGCCTGCTTGTACCGGCTGGAGTTGACGCGCCCTGCTCCCGAAGTTTTAGCTCTGAGCGCCCAACGCACAACTTGGCTCGAGCAAAGCACTTCGCACTCCCGCCACTTGGAGCAAGAAGCAGCTCAAAGACGAAGGGAATGCCAAAAGACCTCAAACGAAACGGCCCATCTGCACGCTGAGGTTGAGGCAAATGCTGCCGAAGTGAAGACTATCTTTGAGGGTCTCCTGGAGCGCATCTCCCATGGGCTAGACTTAAAGAGGAAGCTTGACGTGGCTGAGCGCCATATCCCAAGTCGGGAGGCCGCTTATCAAGGCGTGGGGGAGCAGCTTGCCTTGGTCTTGCGGCAACGAGCCCAAGTGGAGTCAGAGCTGACGGCGGTAGCCGAGCAGGAGAAGGCGTGGAAGGAGATAAGCGAGCGATTGCTACATCTGTGCAAGACGCTTCCTTCCCAATAATTCTCTTTGTATCATTTGTTTTTTTGTAAAGTATATGTATATGTTTTTTTTTATTCTTTAGCACAATGTATCCTGTACTCAACCAATTTTTATGAATAAAAGATACACATTTTGTAATGTCTTGTGTCATTTCTCAGTCTTTCTTTTCTTTTATTATCAGTACGCCACCTTAATAACCATAATTGACGGACGATTGGGACGAGTATCCCGACCTTCTTAAGAAATAACGATGGCTTAGGCCGCAGGTTCAGATCTGCTGCCTAAGACTTTTCAACTCTATAAGCCGTGAGGGTCTCATAGAGACTTTTCTCCCTACGGATCGAGAGGATCTCGTAAGTGGATTTTCTCCTTAGGAGTCGTGAGGATTCCCAAGTGTGGTTTTCTCTCATAAGTCGAAAGGATCCTATAAGAGAATTTCTCCCTCTTACGAGTCGAGAGGGCCCGTAAGCGGTTGTTTCCCTCTTTGTCGAGAAACGACTTCAGAGAGTGAGACCCGTGAATAGTATGCAAGAGACCATTTAGGATTGACTTGCAGGGTCCCATTGCCCTCTTACGAGTCGATAGGGCTCGCAAGCGGTTGTTTCCCTCTTTGTCGAGAATCAACTTTAGAGAGTGAGACCCGTGAATAGTATGCAAGAGACCATTTAGGATTGACTTGCAGGGTCCCATTTGTTCAGGAAGCAAGTTTTTGAATCCTTACTGCCCAAGATGTGAGTCAAAGAAGCTCTCGTCACGGAGTGTTTGTATCCGTGAGTTGAGAAGTTTTGCGAGGGATTATTTGTTTCCCAAGCGCCAAGGATTATTTGTGTCCCTGGGGTTTGAAACGAGTCGATGGTTCCCACGGAGGCGCTGGTGGCTCTGCGAGTCGACGCGGATCAGAAGGCTCTCGTCAAGGAGTGTTTGTATCCGTGAGTTGAGAAGTTTGCCGGGATTATTTGTTTCCCGAGCGCCAAGGATTATTTGTGTCCTTGGGGTTTGAAACGAGTCGAGGGTTCCTACGGAGGCACTGGTGGCTCTGCGGGTCGACGCGGATCAGAAGGCTCTCGTCAAGGAGTGTTTTTATCCGTGAGTTGAGAAGTTTTGCGAGGGATTATTTGTTTCCCAAGCGCCAAGGATTATTTGTGTCCTTGGGGTTTGAAACGAGTCGAGGGTTCCTACGGAGGCACTGGTGGCTCTGCGGGTCGACGCGGATCAGAAGGCTCTCGTCAAGGAGTGTTTGTATCCGTGAGTTGAGAAGTTTTGCGAGGGATTATTTGTTTCCCAAGCGCCAAGGATTATTTGTGTCCTTGGGGTTTGAAACGAGTCGAGGGTTCCTACGGAGGCACTGGTGGCTTTGCGGGTCGACGCGGATCAGAAGGCTCTCGTCAAGGAGTGTTTGTATCCGTGAGTCGAGGAATTTTCGTTGAAGTCACTGGCTTCTTCGGTTGAAATGAACCGTTGAGGCTTGGTTTCGTCGTTTGACGGAATCCGCTGGGGAGGTATGGTTTCTTCTTTGTTTACGCCCTTGGATTGCATACAGGGATCGATGTGATCTTAACTGTAGGGCCGAAGTTTTATCATTTCTTATTTTTTTTGTTTTATTTTATTTCCGCGATGCTCTATCATTTCAGCTTTTATATCGCGAAGGTCGCGATTGCCCAAACATTTCGGCTATTTTTTGCGGTGCCCAATCATTTCGGCTTTTCATTATTTTGTTTTTTACTCGTTGCTCTTTATTACGAGTTGCCCGATCATTTCGGCTATTTTGCATGCATACATTTTACTTGCTGCTTTTTATTGCAAGTTGCCCTATCATTTCGGCTATTTCGTATGCATGAGCGGTCTACCGGCTTTCGCCGTCAACCTGAAATTGGACACCGATTTCGGCATCAGCACCGCTGCGACTGGGATATTACCAGGAGCGAATCATCATTTGCCTCTATCGTTGTTGAACAAAGGAGGCTTAGCGACCAGGGTTAGGATCCCGTCGGCTAAGGCTTTTGACTTCATGAGCCGTAAGGGTCTCGTGAAGGTATTTCTCCCTACAAGTCGTGGGGATCTTGTAGGTGTATTTTCTCCTTAGGAACCGTGAGGGTTCCTAAGTGTTTTGTTCCTCTGTAAGTCGTAAGGATCCTACAGGAAGGTTTTCTCCTCATAAATCGAGGGGATTTATAAGGGTTGTTTACCATACGAACGTATTCCCAGTCATGGATGGACCTTGGTTAGGGAAACGTTTATTCGCGCCCGTGGATTGTATACAAGGGTCAGTATTGAGCCACTTGTAGGGCAATATTGGAAGTTTGTGGGGGTTTGCTTAAGCACAGGTTTAGGTCTCTGTGACTTAAGACTTTCAAATCCTATGAGCCGTGAGGGTCCCGTAAGAGAGTTCTCCTTACGAGTCGTGAGGATCTCGCAAGCGTATTTTCTCCTTAGGAATCGTGGGGATTCCTAAGTGTGTTGTTCCCTTGTAAGTCGTAAGGATCTCACGCGGGTGGTTTCTCCTTACAGGGTCGAGAGGACTCCATAAGGGTTCTTTAACGAAGTTGCGCCCTTTCGGGTTTTCGCAACATTCGCCGGTAGTCCTGCTGTTTTTACTCACGGAGCCCTTTCGGGTTTTCATCCGTGCCCATTTTGCTTATGGACTTACCGCTTTTTTTTTATTTTATTTTTATTTTTATTATTTTTTATTTATTTATTTTTATTCATCTCGTCAGCCTAAGGATGCCGCAGTATTAGTTTAAAGACGTTTCGGTCTGCTATTAGTTTAAGGACATTTCGGTCCACCGTTGAGAGGGCTGGCTACTACTTATAAAGCTTGAGCTTAGGAAGATAGCGAGCGGACATAGTCGTCGTCATCTATCATTGACCTAAGCCGTGGCTCATTAAGCATAATATTTCTTTAGGAAGCGGCCGTTTATTGGCCTGAAAGGCCTTTCACCGTGCATATCCATGAGTAGATAGGCCCCACCTTGGTAGACCTTATCAACGATGTATGGTCCTTCATAGTTTGGCTCAAACTTTCCCCGCTTGGCGCGATTGGGGATCATGGGCCTTTTGACCACTAGCACGAGTTCGCCTTGGTGGAATGTCCTCGGGCGGCTCAATCTTTCATATGAGCGCGTCATCTTTGCTTTATAGGCTTCCAGATTTTGTTGTGCTAGAAGCCGGATTTCATCAAGGGCGTCAAGCTCTTCAAACCGAAGGTGAGCATTTTCTTCGTTCGTCAGCTCGTGGTGGACTGCCACTCGTAGAGAGGGTAATTCTACCTCGAGAGGGAGTACTGCTTCCGTCCCGAACACCAACGCATGCGGCGTTGTGTTCGTGGCCATCTTGAACGTAGTCCGATACGCCCAAAGAGCCTCTTGCAATCTTTCGTGCCAGTCTCTCTTATTTCGGGACACTGTTTTCTTCATGATCTTTGTCAAGGTCTTGTTGAAGGCCTCAGCTAGACCGTTAGCTCATGGATTATAAACTGAGGAATATCTCCAGTCTATATTGTGCTGTTGTGCAAAGCGGCTAATTTTATGACTTCGGTAGGCTGGCCCATTATCAGAGATGATCCTTCTTGGGGTTCCAAACCGGTATATGACATGCGTTTTGAAGAAATGGAGGATGTTCTCCGTCTTTACTTCCCTCAACGGAACCGCCTCTGCCCATTTGGAAAAGTAATCAGTCGTCGCCAGGATGAAACGATGTCCCTTTGACGATGCTGGTTCGATAGGGCCGACTATGTCAGTTCCCCACATTTCGAATGGCCAACTAGCCACTGTTGGATGCAGTGGATTGGGATGCTGGTGGATAAAGTCCCCATGAATTTGGCATGAATGGAACTGCCTCGCGTATTCCAGGCAATCCTGCATCATCGTGGGCCAGTAGTAGCCCATCCGTTTTATTTTCAACTTCATCTTAGGGCCTGCTTGGTGGGAACCGCAGAGTCCGTCGTGAACTTCTTGGATGACCCTTCTCGCTTCGTCAGGTCCTAAGCATCTCAGCCACAGAGAATCGAATGACCTCTTGTACAAAGTATCATTGACGAAGGCGAAAGACAGAGCTCGTTTAATGAGCTGATGTCTTGTGGACGCCTCTTCAGGTATTCGGTGGAACTTGAAGTAATCTATGAAGACTTCTCTCCAGTCCCCGGTATTTTCCCCGTCTTTTATTCGCAGGGTTGTCTCCTCTTTCGCTCCTTTTTCTTCAGACGATTTTGGAGATATTTCTGTTGGGGAGAGCACTCGACGGCTCTGTACCACGATTCTAACGTCGTCGAGGTTCTCGTCAGCCAGTTCCTTAGCAAGTTTGGCTAGTGCGTCGGCTTTGCTGTTTTCCGCACGCGGTATGCTTTCCAACGTGTAGGAGGGAATTTGGGTTAGCAGTTGCTGCACTTTTTCACCGTATTTTACCAATTCCGGTTTACATGTTTGGTAATCGCCGTTCACTTGACTGACAACTAGTTGGGAGTCTCCATATATGAGGAGGCTTTCAATTCCCATATCAATGGCGATCTCGAGGCCTGCTATTAAAGCTTCATATTCAGCTTCATTATTCGTCCTCGGCTCAGTTAAGGAGAAGGCGAAGCGCATTATCCCTTATTGTGGAGTCACAAAAATGAGTCCTACCCCCGATTTGATCATTGGCATACTTTGTTTGTGCTTTTTCATAGAAGACGCTCCATCGAAGTAAAGCTCCCAACGGGTATCACCACTGTCGATTGCCTCAAATGCATGTCTGTCCGGCAAATCACAATTTAAAGGAGAGTCGGCAGGTATGGGATGCTCAGCAAGGAAGTCGGCGATGGCCTGGCCTTTTACTGCCTTGAGAGGTTGGTACGTTATCGAAAATTCTATTAAGAGCAGGGCCCATTTAGCGAGTCGTCCTGTCAATATGGCTTTCGACATTAGGTATTTAAGAGGGTCGACTTTTGAAATCAGACGGACCTCGTGCGCCAACGCATAGTGCCTAAGCTTTGTTATTGCGAAGATCAATGCCAGGCAGTGTTTTTCAATGGGAGAGTAGTTGCTTTCTGCCCCCAGCAGGACTCGACTTAAGTAGTAGAGTGCTCTTTCTTTCCCTTGATCGTTCTCTTGTGCCCATAATGCGCCTAAGGAACCTTCGAGGGCGGTTGTATAAAGAATGAGAGGCTTCCCTTTAACCGGAGCAGCCAACACTGGCGGGTTCTGCAGGTATTGCTTGATCTCATCCAGTGCGCCTTGGCATTTTTGATCCCAAACGAATGGGGTTCCCTTCTTCATCAGGTGGCTGTAAGGACGGCACTTTCCTGAAAGGTTGGCTATAAATCGCCGTATATACGCGAGCTTCCCTTGGAGAGACCGCAGCTGTTTGAGAGTCCTCGGCGGAGGCATTTCCATGATCGCTTTGATCTTTGACGGATCTATTTCAATACCTCGGTGTCGAACGACGAATCCCAGGAATTTTCCTGAGGAAACCCCGAACGCACATTTAAGAGGATTCATCTTCAAGTTGTATTGCCGAAGGCGTTGAAATACAGTCTTCAGATGCTCGAGATGTTCCTCGTATGATTTGCTCTTGACCACGAGATCGTCGATATAGCATTCGACGATTTCGTGTATAAGGTCGTCGAAGATCTTCGTCATGGCCCTCTGATAAGTAGCACCGGCGTTCTTCAAACCGAAGGGCATCACTTTATAACAAAATATACCAAGAGGAGTCCTGAAGGCTGTGTGCTTCTGATCTTCAGGGTGCATTTTTATTTGATTATACCCCGATGAGCCGTCCATGAAAGAGAAAACCTCATGAGTGGATGTGTTGTCTATCATCAGTTCGGTGACTGGCACTAGGAAATCATCTTTTGGGCAGGCTTTATTGAGATCCCGGAAGTCTACGCATATGCGCACTGTCCCATTTTTCTTCATCACTGGGACGATGTTGGCGATCCATTCAGGGTATTGGACTTCCTGGATGAAGCCCGAATCTATCAGCTTTTTGACTTCGGCGTTGATGCTCATCTCAAGCTCGAGTCGCATTCTTCTCGGCGCTTGTTTGACTGGCTTGATGTCCGGGGATATCGCCAATTTGTGCACAGCGATTTCTGGATCTAGTCCCGGCATTTCGGAATAGTTCCACGCGAAGCAATCTTTGTGCTGTAGAAGCACATCCTTTAACGCGGCCATCCTTTCTCCAGATAGCAGTTCGCTGATGAATGTCGGTCGCGGGTCATTTTCCGTCCCCAACTTAATTTTCTTGAGATTATCTGCAGTGGTATGGATTCCATCTTCCAGTTCTTTCGGAGCTGGGGGAAATTCTGAGATTACCTCATCGCTGCCGCTTTCAAAACACCAAGGGAGGTTGTTCATGTCCTCGGACCCTTCTTTTAATATTGTTATCACATGGAAGGTGCAAATTTTCTGCCAATCCCAATGCGGAGTTGGTTTTATTCTTGTGTTTTCGGGTTCGTGCTTTTGCGGCGGCGCTACCCTCCAACTGTCAGACAACGCGAATTTGCCAAGCTGATACTGGTCCTCAACCCAATTCTTAAAGGTGAAGCAATCTTCAAGCGGATGCCCTACTACTCGATGGTAAAAGCAATACTTTGGGTTGGAGACTTCGCCTGCTTGTTCAGGGTGTTTAGACTCTGGCAACGTAAGCATTTGATGTTTTAGAGCGAGATCGAATATTTTCCTTGTTTTGTTCCGAGGAAAAGAGTATGCTCGACCCATTTTCTTCCCGAGGGCTAAGTCAATAACGCTCGATTCTCGGATGCGCGGCTTCTTAGCTCTGCTTTGTAGTTGTCGAGCGCCTCTCTTGCATTTCGACTTGTTTTTGTTCTCGCGTCGAACCTTTTTTGTAGCAGGTTGACAAGGAGCGGCATCTTCGTTCTTTACTGCCTGTTGGAGGAGGCGCTGTGTCTTAGCTTTCTCATAGATTGCCATTTCACGATCGTGATCATCTCGGGCTTTTTGACTTGCATCCCTTATAAGTTTGCTCATCTGGTCTTCGGACGATGGACTGGGCGGATTTGTATCAGGAACTTTTGCTGGTCCAGGATTAGCGTCCTCCCAATGAGCGTCCGTCTCTTCATCGAAGTCATACATGGCATAACAGCTGTTTACTAGCTCCCTCTTCTTTGGCCGGATGTACCCAAGCCTTTTGGTTTCTACTTTTCCGTTAGGCAGTTTGCATTGGGTCCCGGGAATGTTCCAGACCTTGTCATAGAATTTGGCTTTTCTAACGGCCTGTGTGAAGGACATCCCCTGGCGTTTTAGCAGTTTCTTCAAACCTTCGGTATAATATCGGGGAAGACGGATAGGCTGAAGCCTGTCAAGCGTGGGATCCGCGCCATGCCAAACTTCTTTTTCTACTTTGTTTTCTTCAGAACGGTAGAATAAGATTGCCTTCTCGCCTCTTCGTCCGGGAGGGATATAGAATGTCTGCAATTCTTCTACGCTGTTGGTGTCGAGTACATCCAGTTCTTTGTAATGTTCAAGTGGCACCATGGTTATCTGCAGACTTCGCTCTTCATCAGCGGAAATCCGTATCGAAGGCTGAGCAGGGAATATAGCATGAACTTCATCCTCTGAATCACTACCGAAGATCAACGAAGGAACGGATGGTCCTGGCCTGGTAGATTGGGATGGACCTGAATAAATTATATCCTCCTCCTCGGTGTCACTGCCGAAGACAGGGATGGTGGCATTAGTTTTGTTCTCCGGTTTGTGACACCTTTCCGTGTCTTCGAAGCTCGGCAAGAAGTATTTGGGATCTTCATACTTGCGAACTTCGTTCACGGAAAACGGATTCAACTCTCCGGCCACAGTGTATTCGAGGCCATCCCTGGAATACTTCATGCACTGATGCTGTGTAGAAGGGATGATATTGTACTCGTGTAGCCATGGTCGGCCGAGCAGAGCATTGTAGCACGTCTTGGCATCTATAACATGGAATTTGATGTCTGTGACGAGCAACCCGAAGCGTAACGTCAATATCACAGATCCGAGAGTCTTTGAGGATTGAGAGTCGAAACCGGAGATAGTGATCTTGTCTCGGGCGAGGTGTTGGACACTCATGCAAATCTCTTTTAACACTCGTACATTGAGTAAATTGACGGACGATCCGTTATCGACCAAGATTTTACCTATCTTTATGTCATGGCAGTATCCTGAGACATAAAGATGGCGATTGTGTTCACACGTCCCGAGAAGAAGGTCCTCATCACCAAAAGCAACGTCGGCTGTGTGCACTTCTTCCAATTCGTCTTTCATCTTTTCTTCGGCCAAGAAGGCTTGGAACTGGTCCGGATCTTGTAGCGCCTTAATCAAAGAGTCTCTCGCCTCCTTTGATAGTAACAAGGCATCGAGGATGCTGAGTTGTGAGGGTAACTTCCTCAGATGCACTAAGACATTGTAATCCACCTTACTCCTCTTTGGCGGATTTTTGGCGTTTAGCTCTTCCAGAACTTGGTCATCTAAAACGATGTCTTCAGA
This sequence comes from Agapanthus africanus, assembly GCA_030015575.1. NCBI lineage: Eukaryota > Viridiplantae > Streptophyta > Magnoliopsida > Asparagales > Amaryllidaceae > Agapanthus > Agapanthus africanus. The sequence continues at coordinate 1,000,121,125 of CM057337.1, forward strand.
GACCTTTTCTTTCCCTTTATCTTTTCTATTCGAGGGTCCGAGGTTCTTTTCAGGCAGTGTCCGATTCCGCAGCCGGATATTTTCGCAAACCACTGGCTCCTCTTCTTTTCCCGAAGTTGACTCTTCAAAGAGAGGGGCAAGCTCTAGCTCCTCATCAGAGTCGCTCCCAAATGTAGGCACTTGTGACCTGGTAGTGTTAACCATGTGACAATTGCCGGCAGTTCTTTCAAGCACTTTGGTCGTGTTTCTTTGCTCCCAACGCATCTTACGCTTTTCCCGTTTAAAGTGTTGTTGATTAGCGACGTATCCTTGCCACCATTTATTGAACGCTTTGCATTCTTGGGTAGAATGTGATACCTTCTGATGATATAAGCAATAAGAGGGGTGCATTTCTACCACGCTAGTAACTTTTTCTTCTGAGGGTGGTAGCTTCATGCCCATCGATATGGCTTTAGCGAACTTCTTTTTTATCTTGAATTGGCTTTTGTCAGCGGTGGAGGCATTTTGCTCCAGTGGGATCATCTCAGCTCCTCCCTCAAGTCGCTGGCGCTTGGCCGTTTCGAATATCGTCGTCTCGCGTTCTTGATCAGCTTTAATTTTCAATCGAGCTTCACTAAGAAACGCGTCAATCATTTCTATTGATAATTCCGGAACCCTTGACTCAGTACTTGCCCCCGGCGTTTTGGTGCCAGAAGTCCCTTCATCTTCGAGGTCGAGTGAGAGATCATATGACAGCTTGCCACATATCCGTCGGATCCATCCGATGAAGTTTCTTCCTCATCTTCTTTTTGAAAGACGTGATCAAGGAAATCTTGGAGCGTAATCGGAGTCCGCGCCTTTTGGTTGTATTCGTCCAGCGCGTCGATTTGCTTTTGTAAGTCGGTGCGCTTGTCGCCAGGCTTCACGGGCTTCTTAGATTTCTTCTTCTTCTTTTTCGAAGATTTTGACGGCTGGTTATGAACGCTTGAACTACCACCATCGGCTTTCGGAGTCGGACGTGGTTTCAACATCCCCTCAATAACCTGCGGCTCCAAGGGGTTCTTCCACTTGACCGCTGGACAGGTCTGAAGATCATTTAGTATTCTCCTCGTTTTGGCTGATAATACAACCTCCCAGGGAGCTTCTTCAATGACGGAGCATGTTGCCCCCGGCGTATTCGTCCCCTTATAGGTGTGGGGCTGCAGAGGATTCACCTTCCATTTGTCAGATAGCGCAAACTTGCCCTGACGGTACTGGTTCTCAAGCCAATTTTTGAAGACGTAACAGTCTTCGATTGGATGTCCTAGCACTCTATGATAAGGGCAGTAATTAGGATCGTTGACGTCACTTGGTTGCGACGGACGTTTTGGATCTGGCAGATTTATGAGCCTATTGCGCAATGCCAGCTCGAATAGCCTCCTTGTTTTATCACGGGGGAAGGAGTAAACACGTCCCATCCTGTCTTCAAGGGGTACGTATGGGCGCGTATTGTTTGGACGAGCAACTGGCTTCGCGCCGCTCGGTTGTTGTTGGGCATTAGCGACGATGATCGCTTTTCCCTTTCCTTTATCGTTTCGAGAGTCCGACTTCGGGAGAGGGGGTTTATGGCCCATCTGGTCCATCTGCGCCAATTTGTCGATCAAAGCCTGGAAAGACGTCGGCTTGAAGAACATCATAAACTGCGAAATGGTTGCTTGTGGATCAAGGGTTCCAACAAACATTCCCACCGCAGGGGCTTCTTCTATACGCTGTTCACATTTAGACCATAAATTACGCCACCGTATAGCGTACTGGACCCACGTCTCGCCGGGCTTTACCCTGGCGTTAATCAGCGCCGTCATCGGAGTACGCTCACTGGCACTTCCAAAGCGTTGGGTGAAGAGCAGCTCCATCTCTGCGAAGGTTTTAATAGAGTCGTTGGGGAGCTCGGAATACCACTCGAAAGCCGTATCTGATAAGCTTCCAACAAACTGGCGCAGCAAGAGCTTGTCGTCGCCTCCAGTGTTACCACAAAGCGCCCTGAATTGGGCAACATGTTGATGGGGATTGCCGGTCCCCTTGTAGACATGAAACTTTGGAATTGTGTAACCTGGCGGGTACTTGATTTGGTCATACCAGCCCGGATATGGCCGCCCCGTTTTTACAACGTGGCCGGCTGCTTCGGCCGCGTGATGAATTTTATCTGCTGGGCTATATATTCGTCCAGATATGTTTTAGAGATTGTATCTTCTTTAGCCGTCAATAGAACGGGCTGAGGGTTTGATGTTTCTCCCCTATCATCCCCAAGGACGATCGGGGGTTCCTCAGTCGGGGATTCTGGTTGTATCATCATCCCTATCATATCCTGGAAGAGAAGGCCCATGCGTTGTATATTGGCTGCTTGTTCAGCAGCCTCTTTGTCCCTCTTTTCCAGTACTCTTCGAAGGAACTCGGCGTCGGTCTCTTCTTCTTGACGTTCATCTAAGGACGTCTCAGGATTCTCTTTTGGCCCCGTGAGTGCAGCCATTGTAGTCATCATCTCCTGGAGCTTTTGTTGCTGCTCCTGAGACTTGGTCACTGACCGGGTAAGCGGTCGGTGACCCGTAGAAGTACGACTTTCTTCTTTCCCCGAAGCCATATAGACCGTATGAACTGTGATGCCCCCTGACTTGGGGCGTTTAGGTTCACCGCTCTTAGACTTTGTCAGTGTCACGGGAGCTTTTTCTGGCCTCTTCCTTTTATGGACCTTTGAGGTTGAAGGAGCCGTTGAAGCGGGCATTCTAGAATTTGTTGCCCCCTGCTGTTTAATGGGGCGGTTCTTGTCTTTTTCCCCCTTTGCCCTTTTCTGGCGACGGAAGTGGTCTGAGTCAATCACGGAGTCTTGAACCCTCCGCCAAACTTTATAAATCTTCGACGACAGCCGTTGAGGGGGCTGTTCCTGTTTCATCTCCGGAGCTTTTTCCATGGGTGGAGGAGACCTTTTCAACGTAGCAACCGGGGAATTCTTTCTCACCTTCCTCAGCATTTCAAAGCTGTTCCCAGTTGGAACAGCAGCATTGACCTCCACCATCGGAGCAGGTGGGGTTAGCCCTGAGGGGGAGTTGCCCCCTGCCCTCCTTATTCGCTGCCAATGGCGACGTCGCGCACGACGAGCCGTTGGGACTGGCTCGGAGACTGAGATGGTTTCTTGCTGCCCCTTGTTTGAGCGTGGGGTAACTGCTGATGTCAGCCTATCGAAGACTGATGCCTTCTGACCAGCTGGGGGAGGAGTAGGAACCGTCAATCTTGTGAAGACCGACTCTCTAATGGGAGAAGCCGTTTTGACGACTTCCAAAGTAGCGGCCGTTGCCCTCTTTGGGACAGCCACCTTATAGTTTTGACCCAGCCTGGTGAAAACGGAGGCTGTTGGTTCAGTAGCAGGCGACCCGTTGACAGGGGTCGTGGTAACAGTGAGCCGGTCGAATACCGACTTCTTATTCGCTTCTGGTGCGGATATCGGCGCGGAGAAGCTTGTAGGTGGGACCATGGTCCCGAAGAACAAGCCGGTGGTGGCCTGAGTCACCTGGCTTGCCGGCAGAGTCAGGAAGGAAGCCGCCTGGGGCCCATATGCTACACCTCTCGGTGAGGTGGAACGTCCGTTGCATTGGCATTTCGAGCAGTTGGTGCAGTTGGTGGCCATTGAATGCTTGAGTTCTGTACCAAACAGAAGACCAAATCTTAGCAACTTGAAATCCGAAGGCAATCATTTAACAAACCGCGATTGGTTCGCGAAGACGACACACGAAGTGTGGAGTGGAAAGAGGAAGAGGTCCCACCGGGCGTGCCAGAATCTGTTCCCCTCCGAAAGACGGCCGCACAGGACTGCTGAAGTCCTGGCGCTGAGGTTCGGGGCAGATGCTATTTGGTTTTATCCGTCTATCTCTCCGAAGATGCCAAGTTGATTTATGGCACCGTGTATCGGAGGTTTAGACGGATGCGGCCGATGTAGCAGACTTCGTCAGATTCCCCCTCAAGGTGAGGGGTTTTTGATTGTGGGGACGCTCTTCCCTGCAGGCGCAAGCCCCTGCAGTTAATTACGCTACCGCGTCGCGGTAACAACTATCTCCTTCTCCAGAATTTCACTTCGTGTCGTGTGTGTTTGTTTTGTTTGTGATTGCCCGTGGATTGTATACGGAGACTGAGTGATGTCGTCACCCATAGGACGTGGATTAATCCAAATCCGTATTTAGTTAGATTTGGGTTTGGTGTTTTTAGTTTAAGGATGCATTAGTCGCGTTGCGACTAAGATCGACTTAAACGTTCGTTAAGGGTACGTTAGTCTTGTTTTAGACTAAGATCGACTCAATATAGTGATTGATTTAATTATCTGGCCGTCGGGACTCGTCACCTCTCTGACGTCGTTGAAGGATTACAACGACAGGTGTCAGAGGAGTTCAGAGGTGTACCCTTGAACCAAAATTGATTTGGGGTTTTATCGTTTATTGAATATCTAAGGACACATTAACCATATTTGGGGTTAAGATCAACTTAGACGGGACCGTTTAGATCCAACAAAAGAGCGTTTGGGCCCTATTGTGCCAGTTTAGGGACGTGGTGGTCCGTCGCCAGTTTTAGGGACGTGGTGGTCCAATATTAGTTTAGGGACGTTTCGGTCCGATATTAGTTTAGGGACGTTTCGGTCCGATATTAGTTTAGGGACGTTTCGGTCCGTCGCCAGTTTAAAGACGTAGTGGTCCATGTTCCAGTTTAGGGACGTGGTGGTCCGATATTAGTTTAGGGACGTTTCGGTCCGATATTAGTTTAGGGACGTTTCGGTCCGATGTTAGTTTATGGACATTTCGGTCCAACATTAGTTTAGGGACGTTTCGGTCCATCGTTCTCATTTTGGGGCAAATATTAGTTTAAGGACGTTTCGGTCCAATATTAGATGAGTGGTCGTTGGGACCCGTCGCCTCTTTGACGTCGTTGAGAAATTACAGCGACAAATGTCAAAGGAGTTCGGAGATGTACCCTCGGACCGGTCGTGACTTGGTTTATGAGAGGCGTTTAATTTAAGGACTTACAGCCAGGATTGGGTTAAGTCCAATTTTTATTTTAGGCTCTGCCCGATTAAAAGAATCAACCTAAACGGGGCTCTGCCCCTTCATTATTTTGCAATCTGATTTGGGCCAGGCCCTTTTAAATAATGAGTTACAAAAACTCAGGAATTTTCTGAACAGGGCTTTGCCCTTTTATTTTCTGCAATTGGGCTAGGCCCTCTTAAGTAATGAGTTACAGAAACTGAGGAGTTTTCCAAACAGGGCTTTGCCCTTTTATTATTCTGCAATTGGGCCAGGCCCTTTTAAATAATGAGTTGCAGAAACTCAATAATTTTCTTGAGTTGGGCCAGGCCCTTTTGAATGATGAGTTGCACTTGTGCAGAAATTCAAGAATTTTCTTGATTTGAGAACAAAAAGTGCATAGCACTCTTGATCTAAATTTAGATCAAAGGAAAACAAGTTCTTCTTGTTTTCCTTGATTTTACAGAACCAAGGGTTCATATCAAGTGCAAGGCACTATTTATTATTCTTTGATTTTTCAGAACCAGGGGTTCATATCAAGTGCAAGGCACTATTTATCTTTTTCTTTTATTATTCCCTTTTTAATTTTCTGTTCTTCAGAAATTTTACCTTCTCTTTTGTTCCTGATTAATCTTCAAGAGCTTTTTTTTCCAGAAGTTTATCCTTCTCTCGATGATGATTGATTCTCCCTTTTGAATGAGGCTTGGGGTCTTATTTATAGTGCCCACAAATTTGTTGGATTTGTTAACAAAATCTTTCCTGAATAATTTTGGGAATTTTCCCACCATTGGATCTTTGATCCAAGGGTTCCTGTTTTACAGGAGAACAGAAAAGATTTATCTAAATCTTCATTCAGTTGCTGCGCAACTCACCAGCGTGTGACACGTGTCACGCATCCGTGCGCTTGCGCAGTTACGGTTGCGCAACTGCGCAGACACGTGTCGCGCATCCGGGCGCTTGCGCAGTTGCGATTGCGCAACTGCGCAGACACGTGTCGCGCATCCGGGCGCTTGCGCAGTTGCGATTGCGCAACTGCGCAGACACGTGTCGCGCATCCGGGCGCTTGCGCAGGTGCGATTGCGCAACTGCGCAGACACGTGTCACGCATCCGTGCGCTTGCGCAGACACGTGTCGCGCATCCGTGCGCTTGCGCAGTTGCGATTGCGCAACTGCGCAGACACGTGTCACGCATCTGTGCGCTTGCGCAGACACGTGTCACGCATCTGTGCGCTTGCGCAGTCGCGATTGCGCAACTGCGCAGACACGTGTCACGCATCTGTGCGCTTGCACAGACACGTGTCTCACTGCCATGCATTTGCGCAGTTAAGTCTTAATTATGTTTTCTGAAGAGCCTTGCTCTGATGGGACGCACCGTCTCGGGCGTTACGCTGCCGAATTGGCTTCTGCCATGTGGCAAATTGCGCACTGCGCACGGAAACCGAAGCGTTGCTTCAAATTTTGAATTTTCAAAATTCAGTAGAGCCTTGCTCTGATTGGGGGAAACAGTAGGAACGTAGTTCATCTCATGAACTATTATACACCCAAACAGCCTCTTTGGTAGCATCTTAAGTAGCGATGTATCCTGCCTTTATCGTCTAGTATGTCACGGTATCTAGCTTGGAACTCTTCCAACATACCGTCCCTTTACTGAGGGTAAAGACAATGCCTGCGACTGACATTCAGTCGTCTTTATCACCCTGGAACACTTCCAGTGATTCTTCCCAGGATCAACTGATACCATCTCACTACACCTAGTGAGATTCCTAACATCCAATTAGATCTATCTCATAGATCCAAAATCCAGGATTTAGTAGGTATCATTTTGATCCTATGTGGAGAATCATTGTGATAAGCGGAGATTGATCGAGCGTAGCATAGAAAACTCCTTCCCTATCAAGAGTATGTCATCCACGTACTCTACGAGGATCGTCACCATACTCCCTACTACCTTTTTGTTTATACAAGGTTCATCTACCATTTTGATGATGTCAAACTCTTTTACTAAGACATCAAAACAGACGTTCCGACTCCGCGATGCCTGCTTTATCTTATAAAGCATCTTGTTCACGTTTCCGCTGCTCCCACTGTTTACGAAGCCCTCTGGCTGTGTACTTATAGACGCCCTCTTCCAAAACATCATTTTAGAAGAGCTGTCATGACACCCAACCACCAGATATCGTAGTCATGGTATGTAGCCATGGAAAGTAGGATCTGGATGGACTTAAGCATAGCTACTTGAAAAAAGGTTTCATCATAATCCACGCCTGGTAAATGATGCAAACTTTTAACAAGTCTAGCTTTGAAAGTCTCAACTTTTCCATGTACACCAAGTAATCTTCTCAAGATATACTTGCTCCTGATGGGGATTTAACCCTTCAGATATAGCAACTAAAGTCCATACTTTGTTGGTGTATAAGGATTCCATCTCAGATCGCTAAACATCCAGCCATTCTTACAGAGTCTCACTCCTGATGGCCAGCTCGAAGCTAGTTGGGTCATCATCTCATGATGCATTCCTCGCTCCCACTGTCATAGAGAAACCGAAGTATCTCTCAGGTGGGTGAGGAACCCTACTAGATCGGCGGAGAGGCTGAGGTTCGTTGGCCCAACCACCAGATATCGTAGTCATGGTATGTAGCCGTGGAAAGTAGGATCTGGATGGACTTAAGCATAGCTACTTGAAAAAAGGTTTCATCATAATCCACGCCTGGTAAATGATGCAAACTTTTAACAAGTCTAGCTTTGAAAGTCTCAACTTTTCCATGTACACCAAGTAATCTTCTCAAGATATACTTGCTCCTGATGGGGATTTAACCCTTCAGATATAGCAACTAAAGTCCATACTTTGTTGGTGTATAAGGATTCCATCTCAGATCGCTAAACATCCAGCCATTCTTACAGAGTCTCACTCCTGATGGCCAGCTCGAAGCTAGTTGGGTCATCATCTCATGATGCATTCCTCGCTCCCACTGTCATAGAGAAACCGAAGTATCTCTCAGGTGGGTGAGGAACCCTACTAGATCGGCGGAGAGGCTGAGGTTCGTTTGAATCTACTGAATCCTTCGGTTCTACCAAATCATCAACTCCAGTTTGTATAGCTGGAACGTTTCCAGTTCTACATAACAGACGTTGCCTCGAGCTTGTCCGGATTTTGCTTTTAGACATAGGCCGGACAACCCCAAATCTTAACTAACTTAAGATATGGGATCTTCCCTTTCCATATCACATATGAAATGGTAGGCTTTGATTTGATTCGAACCGTAATTCAATAGGTATGCAGCTTCATAAGTGCATAACCCCTTAAGGAAAAAGGTAACTCAGTATTACTCATCATAGAGCACACCATATCAAATAGGGTGTATCTGCTCCGTCCCGATATACCATCGTGCCATGGTGTATGCGGAGGAGTAATGCTGAGAGAGAATCTCATTCTCCTTTAGAGTAGTCCAGAAATTCCATGCACAAGTATTCTCCTCCCTGATCTCATCATAGGACATAATACTTTTACCCGTATTTTGGTTCTCTACTTCTAACTTATATTCTGTGAATATCTCAAAAGATTCGGACTTGTGTTTCAACAGGAACATAGGTCTGAATCTCGAAAGATCATCAGAGAATGTAATGGAGTATAAAGAACCAGTCCTGGCATGTGTAGACAGGGGACCTTACATACATCAACATGTATCAATCCCAAGAGTTCATTAACTCTTTCTCTGTTTCCAATAAACAGAGCTATGGTCATTTTATCTTTGTGACATGACTGGCAAGTTTCACAAGATGTAAATTCAAACTGATTTAAATATGCATCTACATGTAACTTCAGCTAGTCGGGTCGCATTGATATGACCTAGTCTACAATGCCTCAAGAAGGATTCGTTCATTTCTGAACTCTTCCTCTTGTGTGTGTTCTGTATACTAAGAACTGTAGTTTGATTTAGAACATCAATGCTTTTAGATAACGTGCCTGAAACGATCAACTTTTGATATAGGAAATGTTCAAAACATTATCCAACAATACAAAATTATATCCTTTCTTTACTAATAAAGAGACTGATATGATTTTGTATATCAGGTTCGGTATCTAATAACATTCATTCAGAATCAATGTATTGGTAATACAGGGTGACAGTGACCGACAGACTTGGCTGCAACACTTGCCCCATTTTCTGCCTCATGAAACTTATCACCCGTTCTCAGTTTTTCTACCCTTTTGTAGCCCTATGTAACAGATTACATATCTGGGATCCTGATCCGGTATCATATACCCTAGATGCAGAGGATACTGAGAAACAGTTCTTTATAATGAACACACCCGAAGATGATGCATCAGCATGCACTCTCTTCGTTTGGGCGGCACGGGAAATCTGGTATTCCCCAAATTCCTGCTCTGTCTTATAACAATTATAAGTTGGAGCGGGACCAACGTTCCCTAGCTCAGTATAACAAGCGGGTTCGGTCAATAATCCGTATTATTATCTTGATTAAGGCGTGATATGGTCGCTACCAGGAGAGAGAGAGAAGAAATCACTCAGCGTGTGCTCTTGTAAGAATAGATTGGTTATTATTTTATCTAATCAGGATGGCTCCCACTGCTTTTTATCAAATCTTCCTTCAAACCCCAAAAGGAAAGACTAGCCGGGATTAATTACACACTACAAGTTCGCCAATCTTTCAGCCAGGCCAGTGTCGGTACTTTGAGGGAGGTCCCCCGTGCTTTCGCACGAACCTAATTAATGTAAACCTCGTTTTCCCAGAGGCGTAACCCCGTTGACACCTTTCTAGACACCTACTTGATCGGCTAATTGTTATGTATAAAACTCTCCCAGGAGTAACTCTTACTCGCAGCGGGTATCGGGATCCAACTATCTCATAGAAGGTATGCAATCTCATTGCAAATTTCAACACTTGAAATTCCCGATAACATTTTGCCCCTAGCGTCCTATGACCTTGACGCAGGCCAACAAACCATAGTCCGCTAGTCAAGTTCAACCCGTCATTTCCTGATTGAATTAAACCCACCCGCACGACCCTTGACGCAGGCCAACAAAGTCGCACGACTACCCTAATCCAATCTGCATCATATGCATAAGCAGATAAATACTAGTTAGCTACCGCACACTACGCCTTGACGCAGGCCAACAAACGTAGCACGAATACTAACCACCACTTATCTGAAATGACGGAGGGCTACGACAGGTTTTTCTGAAAACCTATTGCGTAATGAACTTGATATCGTTGTAGGATCGAATGAATTTTAAAATGGAGTGTTTTTGAGGCTTTTCTAGTTTTGCTAAAGGAGTCACTCCCGGTGAAGGGATCGTCGGTCCTTTCCTCGTCGAATGAGGTGCGGGATATATCATATATATCACTGTGCAAAGCAAAAACTCTTAAAAGCAATCAAAAGACAAACCGAATGTGTAGCATCTGCCAGTTATTGCTAAAGGAGTCACTCCCGGTGAAGGGATCTCGGTCCTTTCCTTATCAAATAAGGTGCAGGATATATCGCATATACCGCTGTGCAAAGCAAGAACTGTAGCTACCTGTTTTATTTTGAAATTCGATTCTACAACATCTTAGGTTTCTTTTATTTCATTAATCACATTAATGAAGTCCCATCATATAATGTACCTAATCATCACAGATAAATACGACGTACACTTATGCCATCCGCATTCGCCTCGATGTCCCCTCGTGCACCGTTAGGTTAGGTAACTAACGACAGAGCGGGGCAGGGCTAGCGCGGGTGTAAAACATAAGTAACGTCTATATAATATATCATATATACTATATATTGTATCTATCACAGAACATCACATGATCACATCACAGATATCGCAGCAGAAGAATCATATGAAATATTGGATATACTAGGACGTCCGTGTTTTCAATACGAGCCAGTATAAAACACAGATTCCATGGTCGTGATGAATAGCCAAACCCACACCCCAAGACCCCTACGAGAGCGGCAAGCAACCCTACCAATTCTAGAGTTAGGAGACCCAGACTCGACTCCTCGAGTTGGTCTCCCACTGGACTCCAGAACCCGGTTACTTGTGCCCTCCTCCTTGGGTCTATTCTAGTGCGGAAAAGTAAATAATATACAAACGGTGACATCTTCCGCAACCTGGAAGTGCCCCAATAAAAGAATATTACATACAAGTTTTTACATGAATGAAAATGAAAAACACTCATCTCAAATAAAAACCCCCGGCTATTCAAACACGACGATCCAATATAACATATCCAGTAACACATAACATCACATGTCATCGACGTAAGTAAATATGCGCATCCCAATTGTCGTTGACATATAGCAACGAAATCGGCGATATCACATATTACACTTACGGTCACAGAAAAGAAAGTGTAAAACTACAACAGTTGGAATCCGCAACCACCTCAGACATCGCATGCCTGACCAAATGAATTACTTAGACATCGCATGCCTAAGAATTATAAACCCCGCATTTTAGTCTCAAAATCGAAAACTCTTTTCAATATGAAGTCGGGCAATTCAACAGGATTCCCGACATCCTGATCGAATGCTCGTCGCAAACTTTAGTAGGCGGCCGCACCCCTGATACCGTCGACGAAGTGCACCAAGGCGGAACACCGCTGCCGCGAGCACCCGAACGGATGCTTTCGGCGACGGGGTTCTCCTACAGTCACTTGGTCGGGGCTATGGAGTGAGGCTGTCTATTAAGTTTATCGGCGAGTATCCGCGTACGCTACGTGATTGCGACGGACTTTTGATCGCATCAAAATTCCGTGGCAACCGATCAACTGAGACTAAAGTGCTATGTTTATAACATTCATTCAGTTATCACATAACTTTTGTGAATTCCAATTATTGTATCACATTCCGGATAAATAGAAAATGTCAAACTTTCCGATCGAACAATCGAACACCCAAGTTTTCCTGATACAACTCAACACATGAAATAAGTCTAACAACATTCAGTTCGTGCCTCAGTACCAACGGTCTAGCCGTAGAAAGGTAAAGCCAACGCCTCACATGTGGCACGCCGTACTGCCCCAAACCCGAAGGTTCAAAGGGCAGTTCAAGACGGTCACATAATCGAGTTAAGGTTTGTTGTCTTCTAGAGGGTCCATCGCGTTACTTGCACTACTTAGAACGTCGTTAAACTACGGAAAAATCCAACACTTGGAAATTTCCCGACAAGGGAAAAATTGGGTATTTATATCCGGTCGAACTTTTTAACATATTCTAAAATTTATCCGGAAAGCCACACAGACAAAATTTGATAATCCGATCGAACTCATGAAAACCCAAAACAACCCCTGAAAACTCAACTCTTGAATAAAGTTTAAAAAATCCCAGGAAAACCAGCACAGAAATCTGAGAATTACAGTGAAAAACAAAATACACAAAACGACAAAACTGCCGCGGAACCGCCGCACGATCCATGCTCGTGCCGCGGATCCGTGGCTCATTGATGGAATTAGGGCATACGACTTCACAGTAACTCTTAGATATTCCTGCATGTTTTTCTGCATATTTTTAATATCGAAAAATCCACAATTTTCAAAAAAGGACAGAGAGCATGTTAGAAATGGGTTTTCGGGTTCGTTCGGACTTCAAAATCCGTCTGGACTTCGCCTAAGGCTCTAGCTAGGCTCTGATACCAGTGAAAGGTTCCTTGGCACCCTAATGAGGTCTCACAAGGCATCGAACATGCCAATATAAAATTTTACGGGTGCCGAGAGACCCGACTACGGATCGTCGGCTAGATTTTAGGCGATAAATGAACAAGTTAACAATTAACTAAGGGAATACGGAAATACAACCTTTGTAGATCCGTTTGTCCACTTCCATAGCTCCGCAATGAAGTCTCCTCGCTGTCCATAACAAGTCCCGGGCTCTAGCGTCGGCTTCATCGGAGAATGGACGGGCTAGGTCATCGATGTCCATGCCGAAGATGATCTACGTCGAGGCATCGCTAAATCAAGCTCCGACTTCACCAAGTCAAGAAACTTGTGAAGAAAACACACTCTACTACTTAGCAAGAGGTAGAGGATGAAGAAATAGGAAGTGGGTAGATTTTAGTTTTGGATTTCTCACTCTAATTCATCAATCACCATTGATGGAGCTTGCTTTCTTCACTTGAAGAAAAGAAGAAGAAGAAGAAGCTAATTATGATAAGTTAATTTAAAATTGGAAAAGAAATGAATACTTATCATATTAGAACCATGGTTAGGTGTAGAGAATCAATCATGGTTAAAAGAAATGGTTAGGGTTAAGCATGAGACAAAATTGGTGACAAAGTCAAACATTCATGAAAGTTCATGAAAGAATAAAAGAAAGCCACCAATTCTTCTTATGCAAAATAATTTCCAAAAAGGAATAAATGAATAATTTAAGAAAATAAAACCCTAATCATTTAGTTAACCATGGTTTAATTCTTTGCACTTAACCAAGTAGGCATGCATCATCAACCATGATACAAACAAGTGCACAAAATCATATCGCATATGCAATGCGCACATCCGAGTGAGAAAATCCATTCAAAGTGAATTGATACTAGTTAATGCAAAGTAATATATCAAATATATATATAATTATACATTAAATCAACACTTGATTCAATGATCCGGTCATGTCGCACACAACCGACTAGTATACAATGTATCGGCTTATCGAATCAACGCTTGAATCGATAACTAGGTTATATCGCATACAACCATTCGACACATTGATCGCGAGAATGAAATACGGTATCACATACACGCATTATTCTCGGTCCCGCACATATCTCATATGCGCTCCTATTTCATTTCGCTTGAGCCAGGAAACCTCTGTGTAGGACTCTAAAGACTCGTCAATACGCCGGCAGCAGGTGATGATCATATCAAACACCCACAAGCCGCAAGCGGTCTGCTAAACGTAACGGCCACCCGGGTATTGAGCGATCAGAAGATCGACAAGCAAGCCCGCTCACACTCCAGTGAATCCAACCAGTAACACTACCGTACAGTCCGGTCTCGTCGTCTGATATGTCGCATATCTCGCCTAGGGGTGGTAAAACGTCAGACCCCAATAGCTCGATAAGTCGTGTCGATATGAGGTCTATAACAATTCGAGAAACTACTGGTAACACTTACCAGTATATCTCAGCAACCCTGGCCAGGGATTTCCTGTTATAGCCAATCGAACACAGCGCAACATCAACCCCCTATACCGGGAGAGACAAATCGCCTCCTATCGCTCATTGCCTCCATGTGACTCGGGACTGTACCCAAAAACCACCGTTTTGCACGCCCTCTTGGACGTGGTAAGATGGAAATCAAAGCACAGTGGGAACCACACAAGACTCTATGACGATCTCGGGTCAACAGACTACTCTGTACCAGTGTCACCTGAGAACTGCCATCTGACGTGAGGTATAATACCATCTGGGAGTTCTCGGCGAGTCCGTCCAGTGTACCCAGTCTCTACTGAGCACCCGTATATCATCTCCGATGTCAAACACCAATGGATATGGGATCATCCATCACCCATCTTTATGGGTTGAGAAGGTACACGCTAGTCTACTATGGTATATCGATGCCCCGTCTCGATACACCCACGACTAGGGACTTTGAAGGATGTACTTATGGACTACCATGTCCCCACTGGTATGATCCGTATCATAGTCCAGGTAGTCAAGTACACATCCTAAGGGCTTTACCAACATGTAATAGAGAGACAATCTGTGTACATGTTAAGGTAAAGAGCAACCAGATAGCATACTATCATGTCGAGCAAGAAAGTCCTCCCTATATATGTCCCAGCATCCACTACAATATACATCCAATGTACAGTAATGGCCTCTAGGGCATACATATAACTAACATTGTGTGGTTTCCACTGTGCTTTGATTCCATCTTACCACGTCCAAGTGGGCGTGCAAAACGGTGGTTTTTGGGTACAGTCCCGAGTCACATGGAGGCAATGAGCGATAGGAGGGGATTTGTCTCTCCCGGTATAGGGGGTTGATGTTGCGCTGTGTTCGATTGGCTATAACAGGAAATCCCTGGCCAGGGTTGCTGAGATTTACTGGTAAGTGTTACCAGTAGTTTCTCGAATTGTTATAGACCTCATATCGACACGACTTATCGAGCTATTGGGGTCTGACGTTTACCACCCCTAGGCAAGATATGCGACATATCAGACGATCAGACCGGACTGTACGGTAGTGTTACTGGTTGGATTCACAGGAGTGTGAGCGGGCTTGCTCGTCGATCTTCTGATCGCTCAATACCCGGGTGGCCGTTACGTTTAGCAGACCGCTTGCGGCTTGTGGGTGCTTGATATGATCATCATCTGCTGCCGGCGTATTGACGAGTCTTTAGAGTCCTACACAGAGGTTTCCTGGCTCAAGCGAAACGAAATAGGAGCGCATATGAGATATGTGCAGGACCGAGAATGATACCAGTATGTGCTACTGTATTTGATTCTCGCGATTTGTGACATTGATCGGTTATATGCGAATAACCGGGATATCGGATCAAGTGTTGATTCGATCAGATGTTACTGTTGATATTAGTCGGTTATATGCAATATGAGCGGATCATTAAATCAAGTGTTGATTTAATGATTTAATGCATAATTATATATTTGATATATTACTTTGCATTAACTAGTATCGGTTCACTTAAGATGGATTTTCTCACTCGGATGTGCGTATTGTATATGCGATATACTTTTGTGCACATGTTTGTATCATGTTTGATGATACATGCTAAGTGTTATATTTCTTTTCAATTTTAAATAACTAATCATAACATTTCTTCTTCTTCTTCCTTGAACTCAAGAAGAAAACCTTGACTTCATCAATGGTGGATTGATGAAATGAGTGAGAAATCCAATTCTAAAGTCTACCCACTTCCTATTTCTTCATCCTCTACCTCTTGCCAAGTAGTAGAGTGTGTTTTCTTCACAAGTTTCTTGACTTGGTGAAGTCGGAGCTTGATTTAGCGATGCCTCGACGTAGATCATCTTCGGCATGGACATCGACGACCTAGCTCGCCATTTCTCCGACGAAGCCGACGCTAGAGCCCGGGAATTCACTTGGACAGCGGAGATGACTTCATTGCGGAGCCGTGGAGGTGGAGCACCGGATCTACAAAGGTTGTATTTCCGTATTCTATTAGTTAAGTGTTAACTAGTTAGCATTTTCGCCTAGAAATCTAGCCAACGATCCGTAGTCGGGTTTCTCGGCACCGATAATTTTTGAAATTGGCATGGTTGATGCCTTGTGAGACCTCACTAGAGTGCCTAGGAACCCTACAGAATGTACGGATATTGTCACTGTCAGGCTCAGTAGGGTTTCAGAACGAGTTCGCTCGTCGGCCTCCCTTTCGCTCAATATCTGGGTAGCCGTTACGTACAGCTAGTGCCACTGACGTGCTTGTGGTTAAACCCACTGCTAGCGTATTGACGAGTTTTTAGAGTCCCATACAGAGGGTTTCCCTAGTTCGAGCGAAATGTTATAGAGGCCGTATGGTTTTATGGCAGGGTTCGATCATATACGTGCATTCGTGCACGGATCATGATCGGACGGATCATACTAGAGGGCTTTGGTTTAAGCCGGATCCTAGTATTAGATTGTTGGATTATTTTCATCTCGTTGTATTCGTATTCAGTTGGAATACGGATGCAGGTATGTATGTACAAATGAGGGGTATTCTTGTAATTCGTTACGAGTTTACTTTTGGAGTTGCCATTTTCTTTTCTTCCGTTTTAAACATTTAGTTTAATGTTTAAAATTGTGATGTGAAATGTGTGAGTATTTGTTTTTGTTTGCATGGAAAAATTTAGGCAAATTTCGTGGGCTTTTTTTTTGTGGTGGCTGTGGATATTTCTTGCTGGCAAAATTTGGTGACTTATCTTTTGCATTGATAGTTTTTGTCAAGTGTTAAGATATTTGGTTTAGATATTTTGTGTGCTGAGATTTTTTGGGCATGAGATTTTTAGTGGCTGTTTTTCTTGTGCTTTGTTTTTTATGTATTGCTTGGATTAATTAACACTACCACTACAACACTAAAACAAATCCACAGAGAGCTATATTCATGGCCGAGCCCATTTTCCAGCAAGCTCATATTTTTCTCTTAGCCAAAAACCTATGCTCACATTCTTCACCTCACTTGGCAACTTCATTCACCTCCACCCAAATCCATGGGTGCTTTGAAACAAAGTATTCACACACCATCTCTACTTCACCTTGGGTATTTAGGCTGGAAAATTGGATGCCCGAGTTGCTTCGGTTTTGAAGCGGGAGCCCGTATTACTAATTCTCGACGTGGATTGTCTTCGACGAGGGAGACCGGAGAGCGAACTTGATCGAGGAAGCCATGACGAGCTTGGGACAGAGATTGAAGACCGAAGGACACGGATCGATCGGTATAATCTCTTAAACTCCATTTTACAGTTAACTAGTATAGGGTTAATGGTTCGATCCGAGAATCGGGTTCCGTTAGCACCTGGTTTTAAAAGTTTTTGTTCCGCGTTTGGCCACGGATTGATGGCCGGGGCGCTAGCGTAGCCTTACAGCTCCATACCAAAAGAAGGCGATAAATTATTTTAAATTCATTTTAAAAAAGAATTAAATGTATAAAAAATGGGAAAAGGTCAAAATTCTGTAAACGCCATGGCTTATGTGCAAAAAGAAATAAGCACATGAGGCATGGGGAGGCACAAGTGCCATTTAGAAAAGTCCAAGGAGTTATATGTAAAGTGTGTAGCCTATAAAAAGCAAATATGATTAAAAAATTACTAATAATTTTCATTCTCTTAAAAATTCTATGGTTTGTGCCTCCATCTTATCTTTCTCAAATTTTTTCTCTTCATCTTCATTTCCAATTAAATCAAGAGCTTAGCTCTCTTTTTCTTAAAACTAAATAAAGTTTCACCATAAAACCCTTGGTGGGGAGTTCAGATCTCCCATCAAATCCCTAAAAGGGAGATTTTTTAACCTCACCTCCATTTCCCCCCCAAGATCCATCAAAAAGAGGGGATGAAGAAGACCCACCTCCAAAAATCCCACTTTGGGAGGATCCAAGGCTTAAGGGAGAAGAAAGGGGTCTCTTTTGATCATCTCCGAGGATCTTTGAGGAGTTCAACTCCAAGATCCAAATTCTCAAAGGAGTTTAACTCTAAATTCAGATCTTTTAGGAGTTTAACTCCAAATCCAAATCTTTTGGGAGTTTAAATCCAAATCTATACTTAATTCCTGTTTAGGAGTTCAACTCCAAATCCCCTCGAGAGTTCAACTCCCAGATCAGGGGCTAAGCCCCTTTCTCCGCTGGTGTTTACAGTGGTTGCGTGCCATGTACGTGACCTGCTGGAGCCTGGCGCCCACGTGTCTGGCACGTGACCCGCGGCGTCCAGCGCCCACACGCAGAGTACGTGACCCACGGGCGTCCAATGCCCACACGCCATTCACGTGACCCGAGGGCGCCCAACGCCCACTTGCAAGGCACGTGACCGATGTGCGTCCAACGCCCACGCGCCTGACATGTGACCCGCGGACGTACAACGCCCACGCGTCCTTAGGACGCTCCTCACCCCTTTTTTCCTCTAACGCTCCACACTCAAAACACGTCCCCCGTTAGAATTTTTTTTGTAACGGGTTACTGCCCCACACCTCGTAAGGGGGATGCTAGCCTCCTTGATCTCTAGCACGCTATCCAGGTAGAAGGACCCATGTAAACTCTGCGAGACCCCCGATACATCTAAGTCCCCTTCAAAACACAACATATGCACACCGCACATTGAGTTCGTATGACCAGTTTTAACCGTCAATCGGAGGTTCCCTCGCTCCAAAATCGAGGGGTAATTAACGGCAGTTTAGTTCGCGGCTGTTGGAGATTTAGATCCCCACAATCAATAAACCCTAGCCTACCCTACGTAGGGGGAATCTGTAATACGCCTGACAAGCGATGCGTATTTCCTATCTCAATAGGGTGACGAAAGACACCCTATAGATTCTGGAAAGTCCGGTAGGACGTTTCTCTCCTCCCATATCTCAGGTCAAGTGTTCATGCGAACTTATTTAACATATATACTAATATTTGTACTAAAATAATGCTTTTCCGTGCAGCAATCAACTTTCAACAACAATATATTCTAAGATGAATTCAGTTTCCGATGCGATCCTGATCCCGTACGTGGTCAAGATCAATGCTCGCGTGATTCTCCCTGCAAGCATCAGTTGGCAGTGGGAGGAATCGCCCTGCCAATTTGGTTTCGTCATCATCTACCCTACCGGATGCGCTCATTTGGCAGAAATCCTGGCAAACTAAGCGGCCAAACTGACCTCAAGAAGAAGGTGGTCGAACATTGTGATCACCAAAGCATCCCACCCCAAATGAAAATCCGTATCCGAACGGCTCTCCACAGTTCCGACTAAGGGCAAGGCCGTCAACACCAATGGAGCAACAAAGTATCTCCAGCAAGCTCAAATGGTGCCCTTGACAATCGTGCGAGCAAGTATCTTCTCTGGACTCTTTGTCAATCGGTCTACGGTGTCTTCTCGAAGGGACGAAATCTGCCAAGTGCTCGAAATAAAAAAGTTGAGGCAGAAGCGGCTCAGATATAGAGCCAACAAAAGGGCCAGGACTCCGGCCAGGTAGAATCTTATGAAGTTTCAAGGACAGGGTTACCCCACGACGACAGCCGAGTCGGCCGTAAAAGTCAGCAACTCCTTCGAACCACTGAAGTGGGTTCAGAAAAACGCTATGACTTCCAGAATCAAGAATACAGCAGTCCGAACGATACTATAAAGAGATGTGTCCCAGCCCCAACATTGTAAGCATGACACCATCTCTTCAAAAGTCTATCATACGCTTTGTGCGGCGCGAAAGCAGCCGGGCAAAGCTAAAAAGGAAGCACCAGCACCATTCAAGAACCCGGACAGGCCAGCCGACTTCAATCGATTGCCCGATACCGAAAAACAAGGGCCACGACATCAGTCCACAAAATTAGCTGCCAAGGATGAAAGGATGCCAGATATGTTATCCATACGGTCTATACGGTGGGCGCATGTCTCAGCGACAACTTGCGCAGCAAAAGCAAAGATGGGGCCACCACATCCCAAGCCCAATCTGGCTTGAATGTGGTTGCCGTTTCCTAAGATCAGCCACCTCCGCTGGACGATGAAAACCCTCTCGATGAGGCCGATAGGCATAAGGACCCCTCAGTCCATATGGAATCAAGACCGGACAACAAAGAAGAGTCGACTTTCCACCCGAGGACCGCAGAGCAAGAGCTATTTCAAGATCTTCGAAAACAGCTCAGGAGCAAAGATAAAGAGATGGCCAAGCTCTACTCAAAAATTTATGACCTGACGAATGTTGTGATGCGGCTCATGGCTCAAATTACTCGAGCGCCTTCCAATCAAGCACACGTCTCTACTCATGAGCCGGGCAATAACGACCAGAAGCAACCGATGCCTGCACCTTTGGGTCCAAGTTTAGGCGAGCCGCACGAAAGACAGTCACATTCCACTTCTGGGGACGCCTTAGCTCCGAATGGCACCGTCCCGCTAATATAAGATCGGATAATGGATTTGGTCACCAGCAAGGTTAAAACATTGGTGGCCGAAGTCGAAGCTCAGAAAGAAGTTGGTAGTAGTGGGCGGCCATATCTCGCATAGTACGATCTGATCGAGTTACCGAGCGGCTACGTCATTCCTAAATTCAGAAGATTTGACGGGACAAGAAACACAAATCAGCACGTCACCCAATTTAAAGCATCGTGCAGAAATACAGAGGGTAATGATGTGCTCTTTCTTCGTCAGTTTGTCAACATGCTGACCGGTGTCTCTTTCGACTGGTATGCGAGCATACCAGACGGGTCCGTCACTACTTTTTCCCAAATGGAGTCTCTGTTTCGGCAAAGTTTTATGATTGTCAGTGATAAAATCTCCATTGCTGACCTTGTGAGGACCAAGCCGGGGAAGAAAGAAAGCAACACGGACATTATCGCTCGATGGCGTAATCTCACGGTCAAGTGCGAATCGCCGCCAGAACAGGACCAGTCTGTCAGCCTTCTCATTGGGAACCTCAGCAATTGGATGGTTACATTCTTATGTACAGCAGGCCTCAAGACATTTCAAGAGCTGACCAAGAGAGTTCAAATGTTGAAACGCTCGAAGCAAGAGTTTACCCCGGACTCTCAGGGTGACAAGTCTTGGAAGAGCAGAAAAGACGACAACCGTAAAAATGGGAGCTCCAACAAGACTAATGACTTCAATGCGTCTGACAATGATGATTAGAGAAAGGAGGGCGGATCAAAAATAGACCGGGCTTGAAATCCAGTGCTAGGAGGAGAAGGGCCTTCCCTAGAGGAGAAGAAGAACAAGGTTTACTCTTTCAGGAGGGACAAGGTCCGCAAGATATTCAAGGATGCCCTAAATAACGGTCTACAATCGCCGGAGTTAAAGAGACATCACAAAGCAAAATGACCGACAATCCCCTGTATTGTTTGCACCACAGGGTAGTGAGCCATGCGATCGAGGATTTCTACATTTCAAAGTCTGGGTCGAAAAGCAATATAAGACCGGAGAGATCGAGCCGTCTAAGAGTGTGTTGGTGAACAATCAAGCTGTAACCACCAACTTTATACAGACAGAAACTGAAACCTTCTGAGAGCAGATGGCTGAATCCGCTGCCCCCAGAAATGAATCCAACTCGCCGCAGCCTCCATGAAGTATGCACATAGCTAATAAAACGAAGAAGATGCTAAATCTAATTCAGAAAGAGCCCAGAATGGAATGAGAGGGGCAGAAGGAGCCTATTGTTCCAGTTACCAATTTGGCTCGATCAGCCTCAAAATCCGGAAAGATAAAGAAGAAGAAAAGGAAAGGTGCGACGCAAAGCAAGAAGGAGTTGGCGGGAAAATTGACCATTCAAAGACATATTGATTTCCTTGAAAACTATGAGCAAAAAGAAAGAACTCTAATTCAATTGAAGGAGTTTTTCTTCATAGAAGCAGCTGAGATTTTGGAAAAGCTAGAAGAGGAATCAAATGAGGAGGTCCTTGTCGTGACCTACTACATCATCCACCTTGGTAGAGACTCTGAGGAAGAACTTTGTTTTCCTGAAGAGGACGAGGAACTCGCCACGAAAGCCAACCAAATCCAGCTCAGGAGCGGCAAGGCACTACTGCCAAATCAAAGCAACGCCCCAAAAGGGAAGGAAGCAAATACTCATGTCTCAGATTTATATTTCTGGACTTACCATTATATATTCTATTATAAGCCAATGATAATGTGGCTTAACTATCACAATTGATAGATATGGGAGGCATAGGATTGGACTACAACCTTATATCCAATAACAAGTTTCTTATCCATTTAGCCTCCTTTGCAGTTGCGGCTAGTGCAATGAACTCAAACTGCATAATCGAGTGTGATATACACGTCTGTGTCTTACTAGCCCAATAAACAGCCCCTCCTCCCAAAATAAATACCTATTCGGAAGTTGACTTGTTGTCTCATACACTAGTTACCCAACTTGCATCGGTGTATCTATCCAATACAGCCGGATAATCATTGTAGAACAATCCCAGATTTTTTGTTTTCTTTAGAAAACCAAAAACTCTTATTATGTATTTGCAATGTTCTACACTTGGATTGTTAGTGTATCTGCCGAGCTTACACACTGCAAAAGCAATGTCTGGCCTAGTGCAATGCATAGTGTACATCAGAGAACCAGTTGCACTAGCATACTCAAGTTTTGCTATAGCTCTTCCAGAATTTGTAACCAATTTAATACTGGGGTCATAGGGAGTGCTAACTTCTTTGAAGCAAAGATGATTGAACTTATTCAACATTTTCTCTATATAGCGTGACTGGCTTAAAGAATAACCCCACTATTCTTCTTAACATTGATATCCAATATGGTATCCACTTCACCTAAATCTTTCATTTTAAACATAGAAGACATATACTCTTTGGTATTGTTTACCGCCGAAAAAAGAAGACGAAACCGCACAGGTCGTCTAGCCTGAATTTAGGGGTAGATACTATTTGGTTTTATTTGTCTATCTCTCTGAAGATACCAAGTTGATTTATGGCACCGTGTATCGAAGGTTTAAACAGATGCGGCCGTTATAGCAGACTTCGTCAGATCCCCCCTCATTGTGGGGTTTTTTGATTGTGGGGACGCTCTTCCCTGCAGGCGCAAACCCCTGCAGTTAATTACGTTACCGCGTAGCGATAACCACTTTCTCCTGCTCCAGAAGGTCACTACGTGTCGTGTGTGTTTGTTTTATTTTTGGTTGCCCGTGGATTGCATACAGAGACTAATTTGTGTCGTCTTCCGTAGGGCGTGGATTAGTCCAAATCCGTATTTTCTTAGATTTGGGTTTGGTTTGATTTAAGGATCGTTAAGCTTGTTTGAGATTAAGATCGACTTAAATATTTGTTAAGGTTACGTTAATCCGATATTGGACTAAGATCTACTTAACGGGGGTTCGGGATCATTTTTAATCCAATAAAAGAGCATTTGGGCTCAATCGTTTTAGTTTCAGGACGTTGCGGTCCATGGCTAGTTTAAGGACGTTGCGGTCCATTGGGATATGCTCATGGGTTTGAGAGTGCATCCAAGAACTGTTGGTTGTTGGGACCCTCCACCTCTCTGATATCGTTGAAGAATTACAATGACATATATCAGAGGTGCGGAGAGATGTACCCTTGAACCGAACTCCAGATTGAAAAGAGAGATCATGGTGGAACAAACATTATTTTTGAATGTCAGGAGATCATTGGCCATCTCTGGAACTAAGATCGACTTAGGGGGACCTGAGTATAGGAAGGCTCGGTTGATTAATGGTCAAAAAGGTTTTTAGCCTCGGGAGACTTGGCTAATTTGGGCTAAGGTTGGCCTCCCACAGTGTTGAACACTGATAAATGTTTGGCGCTCACGTGCTCCGACGTGATGTTCTTAAGCAGTGTTAAACACTGAAATTCGGAGCGCTCATGTGTGGCACGTGAGGCACTTGAATATTGGGCACTATTTCTTTGGGCTTATTCCCTCGTTCTATACATATAAGTGTTAAACACTTAAATCTTCACACCATCACGTGTAGACACGTGAGGCGCCACCAAGTTGGGCACTGCCTCCTTTGAATTTATCTTCCTATTTTTTTCTAAGTACTAAACACTATTGGAGCTCACGTGGGATCATGTGACTCGATCTCAATTGTTTCTTTTTGTTCTTCAGAGGTGCCCACGTGAGGATACATGATCTGTTGTTATAGCGTTGAACGCTAATATGCATGGGTCTCTTGATCTAGGTCTTGAGAATTTCAAGTCCTTTATTTTATAAGAATTAAATTATTATGTAGGGTTAAACCCTATCTTTATCAAAGGAATTAAATTCCTACGTCTTTGGAAGAATTAAATTCTTCAAACCTGGTTCTTTTCTCTGAGTTTTGGGACTGCATAACAGAATCTTCCCGATGAGAATTAAATTCTTAACTTGTGGGGAGATCTGTTTCTGTAGACCTCAACCAGAGGAAGAACTAAGTTTTTTTTGGAAGAGTTAAACTCTTATAAAAGGAGATGAAATGATCTCTAGGTCTTCTTTTCCTCACCTAGGGTTTCTTTTTCTTCAAAGAGAACTCCTCTTCTTCTTTTGTTTTTTCTCAAATCTTATGGGGGGGGTCTCCTCTGTGTCTGTTTTCAGTCTCGAGTCCTTTATATAGCAGATGCAAGTTTGTTGATTTTTGTTAAGGAAATCTCTCATTGAGAGATTTTTGACTAATTCGGGGATTTTATCCACCGTTGGATCTTTGATCCAGGGACTCCTATTTTTCAGAAGATATTTTTCTTGTTTTTTAACAAGATTTGGAAAATATTTTCCTACACAGAGCTTATTCTGTATCTTGGTGATTTTTAATCACCATTGGATCTTTAATCCAACGGTGCTCTGATTTACAGAGCACAATCTTTCTTGTTTAGAAAGATTGGGAAAATATTTTCCTATACAGAGCTTATTCTGTACCTTGGTGATTTTTAACCACCATTGTATTTTTAATCTAACGGTGCTCCGATTTACAGAGCACAATCTTTCTTGTTTATAAAAATTGGGAAAATATTTTTCCCAAGATAGGGTTCTGATCCCTCGTATTTAGAATTTAATTCTATCGGCTCAGAAGGTATTAGGAATCCTCACGTATAGCACGTGACCCAATGGCACTAGGCCGGTTTGCTTATATGCAGCATTCCTAGAGAAAAGCTTCATGTGTTGGTACGTGATGCGCCTTATGCCCTGTTATTTGTTTTAGGAAGGCGCCTATGTACTTTGTATAATTTCAGCCTCATTTGTTAAGCGTAATGCTTATAATTTTTGCTCCAAGGCGTATCTCGTGCGAGCACGTGATGCCCCATTTGGGAAATTTTTCCATCGCTTTTGGTTCATTATTTATTTATTTTTTTATAAGGGAACAGGTATCAACGACACCAAGCATGTTAGTACCAAAAATTGACAAGTCATCTACATATAAACAAATAAGTACTCCATAATCATAAGTAAATTTATAATAAATGCACTTTTCAGCACTATTATGCCTGAAACCATAAGATAATATTACTGAATCAAATTTCTTATGCCATGCCTTCGGGGCTTGTTTAAGTCCGTAAAGAGACTTAACTAGTTTACAAACGTTTTGTTCATTTCCCGGGAGAATGAATCCCTCATGTTGTTCCATATAAACCTCTTCATTCAAGTCCCCATT
Organism: Agapanthus africanus; assembly: GCA_030015575.1. Taxonomy (NCBI): domain Eukaryota; kingdom Viridiplantae; phylum Streptophyta; class Magnoliopsida; order Asparagales; family Amaryllidaceae; genus Agapanthus; species Agapanthus africanus. The sequence continues at coordinate 1,000,146,886 of CM057337.1, forward strand.
CAAGAATGCAGTCTTAACGTCCATTTGATGAATGTATAGATGATATATGGAAGCTAATGCCATGAGAATCCTAATAGAAGCTATACGTGTTTCAGGTGCATACATGTCAAAATAATCAATCCCTTCTTTTTGTCTAAATCTTTTGGCTACCAGTTTAGCCTTGAATGCTTGAATATTGCCATCATTATTGTATTTTCTTCTAAATACCCACTTACACCCAATTGGTTTTGAACCTTTGGGTAGATCTACTAAAACCCAAGTATTGTTACCCATAATGGAATCCATTTCGTCATTGATGGCTTCTTTCTAAAATTCTACATCTCTCGAAGAAATAGCCTCTTGGAAAATCTTAGGGTTATCTTATACATTAAAGATATATTGATATTTGTTAATGACATTATTTTCTCTATCTCCTTCTACTAGAAAGATAATAGATTGTGAAGAAATAAAATTAGCAGGTATATGCTTTTCTTTTCTAGCTCTAGTACTCCTTCTTGGTCCATGAATCTCTACAGGAACATTAGTATTCTTAACTACTAATTCTGAACCATTTGAAGTACTAGTAGGTATTAGAGAAGTGTTATCAACTATATTAAAATCAGCAGAATATTTATTCTCAAAGAACTTAACATCTCTATATTCAATAATAATATTATTGTCTAAATCAAGTAATTTATATGATTTGCTATTCTCAGCATAGCCAACAAAAACACTTTTAATAGCTCTAGGTCCAAGTTTTGTCCTTTTAGGATCAGGGACACTAACATAGGCTAAACTCCCCCACACTTTGAAATACGACAGATTAGGTTTTCTGCTTTTCCACAATTCATAAGGACTAGTATTATTCCTTTTAGAAGGAATTCTATTCTTAATGTAACATGCTGTCAATAATGCCTCACCCCACAAATTCAAAAGTAACCCATTTCTACTAGAGAACGATTTTTTCTTTCAGCTAAACCATTTTGTTGTGGAGTGTAAGGTGCAGTGCATTGATGAATGATACTATGCTCTTCACAAAACATATTAAAATCATCCATAAAATATTCTCCACCCCTATCAGAGCGCAGAACCTTTATTTTGTTTTCAAGCTGATTTTCAACTTCAGATTTATATTTCTTAAACATAGAATATGCTTCATCCTTTGTTCTGAAGAGATAAACATACATGTATCTAGTGCAATCATTAACAAAAGTAATAAAATATCTCTTACCACCTCTAGTTAACATGCCGTTTAATTCGTATATATGAGAATGTACTAAGTCTAATATCTTAGTGTAACACACTAGCGCACTGTTATACTATTTATTTGGGGGTATTTCAAATCTTGCGGTAAAATTTATTTATTATTATTGCTTTTGGGTTGCGGATAGTGCAATTGATAGCAGTGGTTGTTATCCGACCCGACCCGCATGGTTGAAACCCATCATGGTTCAATATTAAATCAAATATTTGCTAGTACAGAGGATCCATGAAAATCAAGATTTTGTAAACATATATAATATATTTTAGTATCTGCATATCTTTTAATAATACAAAATAAAAACCAAATAATATATTTTAATATCTAGCCTTGCATGTCATCGTACTCCAGATCATGTGGTTGCACCCATATATCATGTTCATGTCCTAATTGTTAAAACAGACTCGTAATTGATCGCTACGTATATTTACATAGATCCGTACTTGGGGTATGCATTTTTATTGACAGGATATCACATTATGGTTTAAACTTATACGTATATTCTCCATATTTAAAAACTAGATTTTTGAATGGTTACGGTAATATTCGGAGCAATCCGATATTATCTGTAAAAACCTATAATATATATATATATATATATTATAACTAATAATAATACTGTTAAACATATATTGTATATAATATATTAATTAAATTAATTATAAAAATAACCTTTCTCTCTCAATCTCGCCTCCCTCCTCCTCTCTAAGTCTCGTTCTCTGTCTCTCTCTCTTTCTAACCTTTTCTCTCTTTCTTTCTAACTTTTTTTCTCTCTCTCTCTCTATACTATATATATACCTAAAATAATATATAATAATTTATAAAACATTACTTTTTCTCTCTCGCGCGCTCTCTTCTTCCTCCTGCGAGCAGAACCCTAATCCACGCTCGCCACCCCTCGCCGCCGTTCACCTCGTTCTTGCCCTCGTCCTTACCCTCTCACCCTCTTCTCCTCCTCATCCCGAGACCTCCTCCTTCTCCTCCTCCTCGACGACACCCTGCACCTTCTCCCCGACCCAAGAAACCCATACCTCTTCACCGACAACCTCATCCTCGCCGGTGTCACGCCCCGCTTCTCAGAGTACGGTAAGGAGACATGACGGGTCACACGATGTATTTACTCAGAAGTAAACACGCTAAGCGTAAATAAGCAATATAGTAAAGTACACAAGTAAGACATGAGATGTAAATGAACAACAACTTTTATTTATTAAACATCCTTTGCAATACAACTGGAAATGTAAATACAAGACTGAAAAGTAATGCCTAAACAATGGCATGAACTGAGAGTAAAGTATATACAAGTGACTAGAGCTCTGGGTTTTCTGAGACTGCTCTAAGTCTTCTGTGCTGGGCTCGATCTCCAGAGAATCAGATCCCCATGACAACATTCCAAAAAAGAAGATAAAAAGAATGTCGTCAGCGAACAATTGCTCGGTAAGTCCCAAAGAGATATAGAATGAGAATAGACAGGTAAAATATTATAACTAGTGTAAAGTTGATAGTTATGTTAACGCAGTTGTTTGTGGCTTGATATGCCAGTGTATATGAGAGGAGTTCAGCTTATCCCGTATACTATGGTATACGGATCACAAGGCCCCGTCAAAACCCACGGGACAACGGCAATGGATGTTCAGGTTAGGTGTATTAAAGTGACCGTCTCGTGCCATTTTTAACACATTCCGTACCAGTCTACCTCTTTAAAACCCCGTAATGTATTTTGTATTGATGTGTATTGTTTTATTTAATAGATGTAAGACTTGCAGAAACCATGATATCAGTAATTCATGTAAACGGATAAGGATGTAAACGGATAGTCATGTAATCAGAGTATATCCATGGTTTGGTTCGGTCGAGTCATGTTGATATTGATTGTATCTGGTATAAATGGATTCATGTTGTATTGGAGTTATATTTGAATTGTATTCAAGAATGGATTGTATTCGGATTGTATTCTAATTAGACAGAGACTCAGATTGAGTCAGACACTTTAAACAGAATTGAAGTCCTGAATTAGTTTTGGAGTTATCGGTAACTGCTGCACATGGACGACAGGATTTATGAATTTTTCCAAGCCAATTATCGTATTGATAACCCCGTTTTTAGTTGTCTACCTTAAATAGGCAAGCACCCAAATTCTCCGGCTCCCTGAGGCTCAAGAGAACTGGTCCCGCTTAAACCTATATTTATTAGGGCCCTTATTATAAATTGATATAACTTGAAGGGGTTTTATGAAAAATATTTTTGATATATTTTCAAAATAGACCTCAATTATTTATTTATCATCTTTAGGGTTTTCATTGATATAATTTTATAAGATATGATATTCTAGTGGATATAAACCTAAATTGAATAGTATATGGTATTTTAGAGTAAATTGGAATTTGTATGGATTTGTGAAGGTATTTTCATGAAATTTGGAATTCCCTTGTTTAGAAAATATGGAATTTATTATATATATTTAAAATAGATATTTTGATAATGTTATATATAATTATTAGAAAATAAATTTATTTATTAAATAGAAAATCACATTATTCTTAAAAATTGTATTAAAAATTCCATTGATATCGGATGCTCCGTGAGGAGGTCTGCATCTCGCTCTACTAGTCCCAAGGATGTGCGATAACCCGCACCATCCCAATCGGATTCCCCAAAATGTGTTGTAGAGGATTATTTGTAAGGAATTAATTAAAACAATTTAAAGAATACGGGTTTTGATAGTTTAATGTATTTTAATGTAAAATTTGCATTTGTCCCAAAAATTATTGTTTCCAAACCATCATGCTATGTTGTGATGAGTGTTGTGATGAGGTAGGTCATTGCCTCGTGAATTATCTAAAGATAATACAAAGGAACATGATGAAATATGTCGAATGTAAAGTTTGTTGTATTTAACCGTAACAATGTGATAAAAGTTGCATAACATGTTATTTTGAGATGAAACTTGTTCTAAAGTGTTTGTTTATGATTGCTAAATAATATATGAAAAAAATTCTTGGTTTGTCATTAAGAAAATTTGGGTTTTTAACAAATTGAAAATCGGAAGTCGGAACAACTCCGCTTCCGACGAGTTTTGAAAATGAATTTTTTTGAGTGGTGAAAAAGAGAGAAGAGAAATGACTTACTGGATGCAAAGAAAGAGGAGACATCTATGAAAAAGTTGAGGGTCTCGTGAAGTCGTGGTGTCGCCGGATTCTTCCCGAAACGTCGCCGGAACCTGACCTTGGGCTAACTCCACTTGTACAATTTTTGGACTTGGAAAATTTAGAGAGTTTTGATACTAGATTTTAGAATAGAGAGGGCTAGAGTGTAGGATAGTATTTATAGGAGGAATTAGTGTTTAGGGTATTGAAGAATAGAATTAAAATGCATTAACATTTTGGATTAATGCCTCATTTTAATTCTCTGGAAATGTGCAGGGAAAAAAAACAGGCTAGGGTTAGTGGGGGAGTCCAAGAGGTGCTAGGTAAATTTTTTTGAAGCATTTGGGATTGGGGGGGAGGGAAGGGACCGGCGGCGCCGGCCCCTAAGAGGATCTCTCCGGTCCAAATTGGGGTGTGGGGGCTTGGATTCATGACACGTGTCAGGTTCAGTGCATACAATATTTTCCACATGTTTGATTTCCGAGACTTTTTATTTTTACGTGTTTTCACGTGTAAACTTTTGGGCTTCCAAAAAATTTAAAGGAAAAATTAGCAAAAATATTATGTGGCTGAGGGAATTCGAACACAGGGGCTATGTCACAGCAGTGCAAGGCTTTACCAATGAGCTACAAGTGTTTTCTTGCTGTTTAAAAACAAATCAAATTTATAACTTGTGCTCAGGATTTACAAATACTCCATTTGTACATTAAATTTTAAAAAATTTCTGTACATAAAAACAGAGTCGTTACATTTTACCCTCCTTACAAAAATTTCGTTCTCGAAATTTAAAATTATTTATGGACTAATTTACAAACAAGTGAGGGTATCTTGCACGCATGTCGTCTTCTCTTTCCTACGTTGCCTCTCCTGGTGTGTCTTTTCTCCACATCATCCGGACCAAGTTTACTTCCTTGTTCCGAAGTGATTTCACCTTTCTGTACAGAATTTCAATGGGTTATTGCTCACAAGATAGGCCCGTCTGTACAGTGAGCTCGGAGTGATCAAGAATGTGACTAGGGTCACTCACATACTTTCTGAGTTGAGATATGTGGAACACATTGTGCACTCCTTCCAATGAGGGTGGAAGTGCCAAGCGATAAGTTACTTCTCCGACTCGTTCTAGTATGTTGAACGGTCCAATGAATCTCGGACTTAGCTTACCGCGCTTTCCGAAGCAAATCACTCCACGGTTTGGAGAAATATTCAGAAAGACATGATCTCCCGGTTGGAACTCCAAGTGACGGCGCTTTGCATCAGCCCAGTGCTTCTGTCGATCTTGGGCTATGCGCATTCTTTCCCTGATAGTGCGAACTACATCCACTGTTGCTATTATCATCTCAGGTCCAAGGAGTTCTCTATCTCCGATGTCGTCCCAACTTAATGGTGAACGACACTTCCTTCCATATAGAGCTGCAAAGGGTGCCATTCTAATACTTACTTTGTAGCTGTTGTTGTATGAAAACTCCATAAGATTTAGGTGATCTTCCCACGATCCTCCGAAGTCGAGCATACAAGCTCTTAGCATATCTTCAAGTATCTGAACCGTTCGCTCAGACCGACCATCTGTTTGTGGATGATAAGCTGTGATAAAGTTTAGACTTGTTCCCAAGCTAGTTTGCAGACTCTGCCAAAATTACGATCGGAATCTGGTGTCACGATCGGAAACAATGCAAACCGGTACTCCATGTAATCTCACGATCTCCTGTATGAGTTTATGGGTATCAGAGATAGTATACTATGAAGAGTTTAAATCTTAGATTCTTACCTCTATTTCTTTGCTAGTGTCTCGGTAGATTGGCCAACTCGAAAGGGAATAAAATGAGCCGACTTTGTGAGTCGATCCACAATAACCCATACAGCATCGTTACCTTTCGTACTGCGAGGAAGTGCAGTCACAAAATCCATGGTAATGTGTTGCCACTTCCATTCTGGGATAGGTAACGGTTGAAGTAAACCAGCAGTCCTGTGATGTTCGGCTTTTACTTGCTGACACACCAAACATTTAGCGACGATTCTGGCTACTTCACGCTTCATTCTATGCCACCAGTAATGTTGGCATAGATCTTTGTACCACCAGGATGTACTGAGTATGGAGAGATGTGAGCTTTTTTCATCAACTCTTACTGAACAGAACCTTGTGGTACACACAATCTACTGTCGTATCTCAAAGATCCGTCTTCATGGATGATGAAGTCTGTTCGAATTCCACTTTCTACTTGTCCTCTGATCTTTTGCAACTTGGTATCACTTGCTTGAGCTACTTTGATTTGATTGACAATTGTAGACTGAACTTGTAAGTTCATCAAATTTGAAGCGTTACCTGGCATGACCACTTCTATCTCTATCTGATGCAAATCTTGCTGTATCTTCCACCGTGCGGTAAGATTTATTGATAGTGGTTGGCGAATAAGTGCATCAGGTACTACATTCACCTTCCCTGGATGATATTGTAGGTTTATGTCGAAGTCCGCCATAAGTTCTAACCATCTTCTTTGCCGCATATTCAACTCTTTCTGAGTAAACACATACTTCAGAATTTTATAGTCTGTGTAGATATCTACCTGTTCTCCAAGAAGATAATGGCACCAAATCTTGAGAGCAAAGATAACGGCAGCCAACTCCAGATCATGTGTCGGATAGTTACGCTCATGTACCTTCAGCTGTCTTGATGCGTAAGATACAACTTTACCGTGCTGACGTAGAACACATCCTAATCCCTTATCGGATGCATCGCAATGTACTACGAAACCTCCAGATTGGTCCGGTATTACGAGAATAGGTGCTAATGTCAATCTTGACTTGAGTTCTACGAAAGCTTGTTTGCATGCTTCTGACCACACGAATTCTTCATCTTTACGCGTGAGCTTGGTCAGGGGTGTTGCAATTTTCGAAAATCCTTCAATATATCTTCGGTTGTATCCCGCTAATCCTAAGAAACGTCGAATTTCCTTCACTATCTTTGGTGTTGGCTATTCGCTTACTGCTGCTACTTTAGCTGGATCTACAGAGATTCCTTCATCTGAAACGATATGTCTGAGATTCTAGCCAAAACTCGCACTTGCTGTACTTGGCATAGAGTTGATGCTGTTGCAAAGTCTCCATGACAATTCGTAAATGTTCAGCGTGTTCTTTCCAATTCTTTAAATATACCAGGATGTCGTCGATGAATATGACAACGAACCTGTCTAGGTACTCTCGGAAAACTTAATTCATTAGGTTCATGAATATGGCGGGTGCATTGGTCACTCTAAATGGCATCACGAGAAACTCATAATATCCATAGCGAGTCCTGAATGCCATCTTCTGAATATCAGACTCTTTGACCTTCACCTGATGATAAATCGAACGAAGATCTAATTTTGAGAAAATGCAAGACCCACTTAGCTGATCGAACAGATTGTCGATTCGCGGTAATGGATACTTGTTCTTTATCGTGACTTCGTTCAAATCTCTTTAATCAATGCACATTCTGTATGAACCTTCCTTCTTCTTCAAAAGCAAAACTGGAGATCCCCAACTTGAAGTACTGGGACGAATCCATCCTTTCTGCAGAAGTTCGTCCAGCTGAGTACGGACCTCCTTCAAACCTTCATGGATTAACCGATACGGTGCTTTGATCACCGGTTGTGCACCAGGTACTAAATCAATTCCGAATTCAAGAGCTCGATTGGGAGGCAAATCTGATTTTTCTTCAGGAAATACATCGTCGAACTCTCGAACTACATCTCTTTTGTCTTCTCCTGCCTGTAGAGTTGCAATCACTACTTTCTTCGGTTTTGCTTTATATGTGCTAGGTTCCAGGGTACGGTCTCCACTTTTGAAATAAAAGACCGGATGCTCTGGAATCTCGAACACTACCCTCCTTTGAAGACAGTCGATGGTAGCATAGAATGTTCCTAGACAATCCATACCCAAAACTATATCGAAATTCGGTATGTCCAGCACCTTGAAGTCAGCATAGAATTCTCTGCTGCAGACGACCACTGGACGCAGGTCGTATCCCATTGTTGCCTTTAGAATGCCGTTCCCTGAACTGACATTCCAGTTGGATACGAGCGATTTGACTGGAATCACATGAGTTCGGACGAACCGTTGCGACATAAAGCAATAAGATGCTCCAGTATCGAAGAGTGCTAGTGCAGGAAGTGAGGCTACTATGATTGTACCTAAGTTATGTGGGATGCGTTTTAGGTTTAGGAAAAGATATATGGATGTAAACAAGTATTGAATAGATTTGAAAGATGGAAAGTTACCAGTGATGACTTGGCCAGTGGCTTCAGCTTCTTCCACAGTCATTGTGAAAGCTTGTCGTCTAGGTACATTCCTCCTTCCTGGAGGAACATTCTTCTGTCCGTTCCTCTGTCCCTGAGGTAGGTTCCTTTGCGCTTGATGGAACTGACGAGGAGGAGGTGCAGTAGGTCCATGAGGAGGTGGAGCTGTGAGAGCAAGATGTGGTGCAGGTGCCTGAATAGCTGGCCGCTGCGGATAGGTGATTGCTGGTCTGGGTGCCTGATACCGATTGATTCTTTGAGGACAAGACCCAATATCATATGCGGATGAGCCACAGACTAAATAGAGACGATTAGCACATCTACAATCCTTCGCCAGGTGTCCATTCCTTTTGCAATAAAAGCAGAAATCTGGACTGGGCAGGTTGAAAGGTACTCCCGGTCTCCTAGGTACAAAAGGTGGCCTGGAAGAGGCTCCTCCTGCCATATGAGTGGTATGGCGCTTCACACCGGCAGAGTGAGGTCTGCCCTTCTTCTTCACTACTGCCTCGTATCGACGGGCATCTTTCAGAGCTAGGTCATGGGTTGGGAAATCCCCTGTAGTTAGAGCAGCTTGGATTTTCTGGTCCAACCCCTGCTGAAATCGTCTGGCCCTGATCTCAGCAGTCGGTATGAGATGGGCCGCAAACATGTTACGGTCTTGTGTTAGCTGTATAGTATGTGATATTAGATAATAAAATATTAAGACATTTTACCTGCTCAACATGGTGAACTCTACATCATACTCATCCACTGATTTGCTCCACATGGAACCTTGTTGTAAGTGGATGAATTGCTGCTCCATATCGAATCGGGCAGTCTCTGGAAAATACTTCGCGTTGACCATGTCGCGAAAAGTCCTCCATTCGATCGGCTGGGCAAGACGGCTTTCTTTCTCCTTCCACCAGACTCGGGCGTTATCCGTGAGTTGCAGCTTCGCAACCCTTACCTAAGCAATGTCTGACACTTGTGCTGCTGCCAGATCGTCTTCGGTCGACTGAGCCCATTCTTCAGCTTCCAAGGGGCTCTCTTTCCCATAAAATTGCTTCGGATGAAGTGCCCGGAATTGCTTCACTCTAGGTGCTTCCGCTTCTGGACGGTTCATTAGTATGACAGTCTGCTGGTACTGTCCTTCCAGGAGGCTCTTAATTGCTTCGAGCAGTACCGTCTGCTCGTTGATCGGAGGTACAACAGTAGGCGTAAGTGGAAGAGGTGATGGTGGTGTGTTGTTGACGTTTTTACTCGTGTTGTTGGGAGAATCCATAACCTTGAAAGAAAAATAGGGTTATGATAGATTCAAAGATTATGAAATATAAAGAATGTTTAGTGAAAGGTTATGCTAACGCCCTGGCCATCAACCGAGGCCGATTGCGGAACACTTTTTTTTAAAAGATCAAATCTTGGTGCTAGAATAACCCTAAACCGGATCTACCATAAACCTAACTAGCTACAAGAGATGCTATCTACTATGAAAGGAGTTATACCAAGAGGCTCAAGTCCTTCGGGGATCTTCACTCCTCTCCTTTAGTGTGCTCCTAGTGGCCTCCATGATCGATGGCTTCCTCACGTCGAAAATGATCCACTCAAGAGTGTCTACTTTGAGCTCTTACCTCTAAACCAAGATAACTAGGTCACTTGGTTTGCTAATCCAAGTATCCTAGGTGATGTAGAGAGAGATGATGGATTAATTGGTCTCAAGAACCCTAGGTTACTCAACACATGAGACTATTAGGGTTTGAGGTAGAAGAAGAGAAGGTTGGAGAAGATGAGAGTGTTGTAGAGAGCAACACAAGAAAAAACCCAAGTGAAGAATGGCTGAGACTTGGGACTAATAAAGCAAGCATGCCAAAGATAATAATAAAAAAAATCTTCACAAAAAAATATCTAGATATTTTCTACAAAATATCTAGATGCCACCTTGCCTCAATAGTAAACTATGACTCACCAAGTGAGTCAACAATTAGCCATGCTTCACTTAAGAAAAGTCAACACCTCACACCTCCACCTCATTAACCATTTAACTAAATGGTTAAAACAAATAATGAGGTTTCTTCTTCTAGAAGCACTCTCGTAAAAAAATACAAGAATACCCCTCACCGTATATACATACCCGTATCCGTATTCCGAAAAACATGAATACACAAGAGATGAAAATAATCCAACAATATAATACTAGGATCCGGTTTAAACTAAAACCCGCTAGTATTATCCGCCCGAACATCATACGTGCACAAGTACACGTATGCGATCGAACCCTGCTGTAAAACCATACGGCCTCTACATCGGTTCGCCCAAAACAGAGAAACCTTCTGTGTGGGACTCTAAAGACTCGACAGTACGCCGGCAGTGCGTTACTGGATAAATCCATAACCATAGGCATGTCAGCGGCACTAGCTGTACATAACAGCTACCCGGGTGCCTGTCAAAATGGAAAGCCGATAAGCAAACTCATCCGGATCCCAACTGAGCCTATCCGTGAAAATATCCGTACAGTTCGGTCTCTTCGTCTAAGAGTATCGCATACCGGGTCTAGGGGGTGGTAAACGTTAGACCCTGATAACATGATAATTCGTGCTGATGATGAGGCTCAGAACCAATCTGTGAAACTATTGATCAACCTTCAGTAAATCCCAACTGCATTGGCCAAGGTCTTATGGTCTTGACCAATCGAACACAGTGCAATATCGACTCCCAATACCGGGAGAGACGAATACCCAACAATCACTTACTGCCTCCATGTGGCTCGGGACTGTACCCAACCAAAACCTGTTTGCACGACCCAGTAGAGCCGTGGTAGGGTATTGATCAAAGTACAGTGGGAACTCACACGAGACAAATGACGATCTCAGGTCCAAAGACTAAGCTGTACACATGTCACCTGAGAACTTCCATCTGACGATAGGTATAGTACCATCTGAAAGTTCTCCGCGAGTCCGTCAAGTGTACTCACACCCAGTGAGTACCTGTATACGATCTTAAGTGCATCTGACCAATGGCTGCGGGACCAACCATTGCCCCTTGTCGGGGCTAGAAACGTATACACTAGTCTACTCTGGAGTATCAATGCCCAGTCTCGATACTCACATGACTAGGGACCATTTAAGGATATGCTTATGGACTACCATGCTCCCACAAGTATGATCGCCATCACAACGCAGGTCGTCAAGCAAGATCCTATGGGCTTTATCAACAAATAACCGCAATATGTAATAATGTGTATAGCATATTCCATGTTAAGGTAAAGTCAAACCATAATAGTATACTACTGCATCAAGTCTTTATCAATATGTGCAAGCTGGATAAAGCATCAATAAAATCAAATATACATATCTTGATAAAAGACAATTGAAACAATATACTATATAACTGAGCAAGAATGTCCTGTGCATACATATCCCCAGCATCCACATGTATACATATACAATAATGGCCTCTAGGGCATACATATCCAACAATCTCCCACTTGCACTAAAGGCCAGTAATTAGTGTACCTAGTACCCAACGTCTGCACTAAGGCCAGCTGCTGGCGTACCCCATACCCAACATCTCAAAAAGTCGCTCGAACTGTGCTTGAGGGAGGGCCTTTGTAAATGGATCCGCCGTGTTTTTTTTGTGTCCACTCTTCGTACCTCGATCTCCTGACGATCAATGATCTCCTTGATCAGGTGATACCGCCTTAAGATGTGTCTGGATTTCTGATGGGACCGTGGTTCCTTCGCTAAAGCTATATCCCCATTGTTATCACAATACAAAGGTATCGAATCAACAATGAACGGAACAACCTGAAGTTCAGCAATGAAATTATTCATCCAGACCGCTTCTTTTGCGGCATTGCTTGCAGCAATGTATTCAGCCTCCATCGTCGAGTCCGCGATGGTGTCCTGTTTGGAACTCTTCTAACACACCTCCCCTCCGTTGAAGTTAAACACAAAACCCGAGACAAACTTGCTGTCATCCTTGTCACTCTGAAAGATGGAATCGGTAAAGGACTCGACCTTGAGGTCTCCATTACCGAAAACCAAGAACATCTCCTTAGTCCTTCTTAGGTACTTGAGAATGTTATTCACTGCTGTCCAGTGGTTCTCACCTGGGTTCGGCTGATACCGGCTTACCACGCTTAGCGCGTAAACTACATCTGGTCTTGTACATAGCATTGCATACATTATAGACCCTACCACCGAAGCGTAGAGTATAGTGCTTATGCGAACCCCCTCCTCGTCAGTCTTGGGAGACATCTCCTTGGAGAGGGTGATTCCGTGCAATGCGGGTATGTTACCGCGCTTGGAATCTTCTATACTAAATCTCTTTAGTACGGTCTCTATGTATCTGGACTGAGAAAGTCTTAATAATCTCTTAGATCTATCTCTGCAGATCTTGATCCCTAGAATGTACGAGGCATCACCCAGGTCCTTCATGGAGAACCTTTGTGATAAGAATGTTGTCCACGTACAAGACTAGGAATATGACAGTTCGTCCTACAATCTTCTTATAAATCATTGCTCATCCTCGTTCTTGATGAAGTCAAATTCCTTAACTATTTTATTAAAACAGATGTTCCAACTCCGCGATGTCTGCTTCAATCCATAAATGGATTTGAGCAAGTTGCACACCTTCCCGCTACTCCCACTGTCTACAAAACCTTCTGGCTTATCCATATAAACGCACTCTTCCAAACTTCCGTTTAGAAAAGCTGTTTTTACGTCCATCTGCCAGATCTCATAGTCATGAAAGGTAGCAATGGGAAGTAGGATCCGAATGGATTTGAGCATTGCCACTGGAGAAAAGGTTTCATCATAGTCCACACCTGGTCTTTAACGAAAACCTTTTGCAACGAGTCTAGCCTTATAGGTTTCCACCTACCCATCTACACCAAATTTTCTTTTGTAGATCCATTTACATCCAACGGGTTTTACCCCAGGTGGAGCAATATCCAAGGTCCACACTTTATTGGTGTACATGGACTCCATTTCGGATTGCATAGCATCTAGCCACTTATTAGAGTCCCTACTGATAATGGCCTGCTTATAACTAGTAGGATCATCTTCTTCCAAGATGCAATCCTCTCGATCCCTTTCTATGAGAAAACCGTAGTATCTCTCGGGCGGATGAGAAATCCTACTAGATCTACGGAGTGGCTGAGGTTCGTCTGGGTTTGTTGAATCTAGCGGTTCTACCAAATCTTCAGTTATATTTTGTGGTTCAGAAATTTCTTCCAATTCTACCGTACTCCCACTATCTTCTTTTGCAAGAAGTTCCTTTTCCAAAAAGGTGGTGTGGCGAAATACAAACACCTTCTGTTCCTTAGTTTGGTAGAACAGATATCCCAGTGAATCCTTAGGATATCCCACAAATTTATATAGAACTGATCGTGCTTGAAATTTGTCCGGTTTCTGTGTTTTCACATAGGCCGGACAACCCCATATCTTAAATCGCTTAAGATATGGATTCCGTCCACTCCATATTTCATATGGAGTCTTAGGCACAGATTTGGATGAAATGTAATTTAGTAAGTATGCTGCTGTTTGAAGTGCATATCCCCAAAATGAAAGAGGCAACTCATCACTACTCATCATGGAGCGAACCATATCCAATCGGGTACGATTCCTCCACTCCGATACACCGTTGTGATGTGGTGTATACGGAGGAGTAAGCTGAGAGAAAATACCATTCTCTTTTAGAAAGTCTCAGAATTCCGTACTTAAGTACTCCCCTCCTCTATCAGATCGGAGGATCTTGATACTTTCGCCAGTCTGATTCTCTACTTTGTTTTTGAATTCTTTGAATTTCTCAGAAGCTTCAGATTTGTGTTTCAATAGATACGCATATCTGAACCTAGAGAGATCGTCAGTGAATGTGATGAAGTACAAGAACCCACCCTTTGCATGTATAGACATCGGACCACATACATCACTGTGTATGAGTACCAAGAGCTCTGCTGCTCTTTCTCCGTGTCCAGTGAACAGAGATTTGGTCATCTTTCCCTTGAGACATGACTGACAAGTTTCATAAGATGAAAATTCGAACGTATTCAAAAGTCCATCTTTATGCAACTTACTTAGTCTTTTCTCTCCGATATAACCAAGTCTACAATGCCACATGTAGAATTCATTCGTTTATGAACTTTTCCTCTTGCGTGTGTTTTGTACATTGAGAACTGTGTTTTGATTTAGAACATAGATACCATTACACAGTGTACCTGTTTCCCCCAATCAGAGCAAGGCTCTACTGAATTTTGAAAATTCAAAATTTGAAGCAACGCTTCGGTTTCCGTGCGCAGTGCGCAACTTGCCACATGGCAGAAGCCAATTCGGCAGCGTAACGCCCGAGACGGTGCGTCCCATCAGAGCAAGGCTCTTCAGAAAACATAATTAAGACTTAACTGCGCAAATGCATGGCAGCGAGACACGTGTCTGCGCAAGCGCACAGATGCGTGACACGTGTCTGCGCAGTTGCGCAATCGCAACTGCGCAAGCGCACGGATGCGCGACATGTGTCTGCGCAAGCGCCCAGATGCGCGACACGTGTCTGCCCAGTTGCGCAATCGCAACTGCGTTGCGCAACTGCGCAGACACGTGTCTGCGCAGTTGCGCAACCGCAACTGCGCAAGCGCCCGGATGCGCGACACGTGTCACACGCTGGTGAGTTGCGCAGCAACTGAATGAAGATTTAGATAAATCTTTTCTGTTCTCCTGTAGAACAGGAACCCTTGGATCAAAGATCCAATGGTGGGAAAATTCCCAAAATTATTCAGGAAAGATTTGTTAACAAATCCAACAAATTTGTGGGCACTATAAATAAGACCCCAAGCCTCATTCAAAAGGGAGAATCAATCATCATCGAGAGAAGGATAAACTTCTGAAAAAAAAAGCTCTTGAAGATTAATCAGGAACAAAAGAGAAGGTAAAATTTCTGAAGAACAGAAAATTAAAAAGGGAATAATAAAAGAAAAAGATAAATAGTGCCTTGCACTTGATATGAACCCCTGGTTCTAAAAAATCAAAGAATAATAAATAGTGCCTTGCACTTGATATGAACCCTTGGTTCTGTAAAATCAAGGAAAACAAGAAGAACTTGTTTTCCTTTGATCTAAATTTAGATCAAGAGTGCTATGCACTTTTTGTTCTCAAATCAAGAAAATTCTTGAATTTCTGCACAAGTGCAACTCATCATTCAAAAGGGCCTGGCCCAACTCAAGAAAATTATTGAGTTTCTGCAACTCATTATTTAAAAGGGCCTGGCCCAATTGCAGAATAATAAAAGGGCAAAGCCCTGTTTGGAAAACTCCTCAGTTTCTGTAACTCATTACTTAAGAGGGCCTAGCCCAATTGCAGAAAATAAAAGGGCAAAGCCCTGTTCAGAAAATTCCTGAGTTTTTGTAACTCATTATTTAAAAGGGCCTGGCCCAAATCAGATTGCAAAATAATGAAGGGGCAGAGCCCCGTTTAGGTTGATTCTTTTAATCGGGCAGAGCCTAAAATAAAAATTGGACTTAACCCAATCCTGGCTGTAAGTCCTTAAATTAAACGCCTCTCATAAACCAAGTCACGACCGGTCCGAAGGTACATCTCCGAACTCCTTTGACATTTGTCGCTGTAATTTCTCAACGACGTCAAAGAGGCGACGGGTCCCAACGACCACTCATCTAATATTGGACCGAAACGTCCTTAAACTAATATTTGCCCCAAAATGAGAACGATGGACCGAAACGTCCCTAAACTAATGTTGGACCGAAATGTCCATAAACTAACATCGGACCGAAACGTCCCTAAACTAATATCGGACCGAAACGTCCCTAAACTAATATCGGACCACCACGTCCCTAAACTGGAACATGGACCACTACGTCTTTAAACTGGCGACGGACCGAAACGTCCCTAAACTAATATCGGACCGAAACGTCCCTAAACTAATATCGGACCGAAACGTCCCTAAACTAATATTGGACCACCACGTCCCTAAAACTGGCGACGGACCACCACGTCCCTAAACTGGCACAATAGGGCCCAAACGCTCTTTTGTTGGATCTAAACGGTCCCGTCTAAGTTGATCTTAACCCCAAATACGGTTAATGTGTCCTTAGATATTCAATAAACGATAAAACCCCAAATCAATTTTGGTTCAAGGGTACACCTCTGAACTCCTCTGACACCTGTCGTTGTAATCCCTCAACGACGTCAGAGAGGTGACGAGTCCCGACGGCCAGATAATTAAATCAATCACTATGTTGAGTCGATCTTAGTCTAAAACAAGACTAACGTCCCTTAACGAACGTTTAAGTCGATCTTAGTCGCAACGCGACTAATGCATCCTTAAACTAAATACACCAAACCCAAATCTAACTAAATACGGATTTGGATTAATCCACGTCCTACGGGTGACGACATCACTCAGTCTCCGTATACAATCCACGGGCAATCACAAACAAAACAAACACACACGACACGAAGTGAAATTCTGGAGAAGGAGAAAGTTGTTACCGCGACGCGGTAGCGTAATTAACTGCAGGGGCTTGCGCCTGCAGGGAAGAGCGTCCCCACAATCAAAAACCCCTCACCTTGAGGGGGAATCTGACGAAGTCTGCTACATCGGCCGCATCCGTCTAAACCTCCGATACACGGTGCCATAAATCAACTTTGCATCTTCGGAGAGATAGACGGATAAAACCAAATAGCATCTGCCCCGAACCTCAGCGCCAGGACTTCAGCAGTCCTGTGCGGCCGTCTTTCGGAGGGGAACAGATTCTGGCACGCCCGGTGGGACCTCTTCCTCTTTCCACTCCACACTTCGTGTGTCGTCTTCGCGAACCAATCGCGGTTTGTTAAATGATTGCCTTCGGATTTCAAGTTGCTAAGATTTGGTCTTCTGTTTGGTACAGAACTCAAGCATTCAATGGCCACCAACTGCACCAACTGCTCGAAATGCCAATGCAACGGACGTTCCACCTCACCGAGAGGTGTAGCATATGGGCCCCAGGCGGCTTCCTTCCTGACTCTGCCGGCAGGCCAGGTGACTTAGGCCACCACCGGCTTGTTCTTCGGGACCATGGTCCCACATACAAGCTTCTCCGCGCCGATATCCGCACCAGAAGCGAATAAGAAGTCGGTATTTGACCGGCTCACTGTTACCACGACCCCTGTCAACGGGTCGCCTGCTACTGAACCAACAGCCTCCGTTTTCACCAGGCTGGGTCAAAACTATAAGGTGGCTGTCCCAAAGAGGGCAACGGCCGCTACTTTGGAAGTCGTCAAAACAGCTTCTCCCATTAGAGAGTCGGTCTTCACAAGATTGACGGTTCCTACTCCTCCCCCAGCTGGTCAGAAGGCATCAGTCTTCGATAGGCTGACATCAGCAGTTACCCCACGCTCAAACAAGGGGCAGCAAGAAACCATCTCAGTCTCCGAGCCAGTCCCAACGGCTCGTCGTGCGCGACGTAGCCATTGGCAGCGAATAAGGAGGGCAAGGGGCAACTCCCCCTCAGGGCTAACCCCACCTGCTCCGATGGTGGAGGTCAATGCTGCTGTTCCAACTGGGAACAGCTTTGAAATGCTGAGGAAGGTGAGAAAGAATTCCCCGGTTGCTACGTTGAAAAGGTCTCCTCCACCCATGGAAAAAGCTCCGGAGATGAAACAGGAACAGCCCCCTCAACGGCTGTCGTCGAAGATTTATAAAGTTTGGCGGAGGGTTCAAGACTCCGTGATTGACTCAGACCACTTCCGTCGCCAGAAAAGGGCAAAGGGGGAAAAAGACAAGAACCGCCCCATTAAACAGCAGGGGGCAACAAATTCTAGAATGCCCGCTTCAACGGCTCCTTCAACCTCAAAGGTCCATAAAAGGAAGAGGCCAGAAAAAGCTCCCGTGATACTGACAAAGTCTAAGAGCGGTGAACCTAAACGCCCCAAGTCAGGGGGCATCACAGTTCATACGGTCTATATGGCTTCGAGGAAAGAAGAAAGTCGTACTTCTACGGGTCACCGACCGCTTACCCGGTCAGTGACCAAGTCTCAGGAGCAGCAACAAAAGCTCCAGGAGATGATGACTACAATGGCTGCACTCACGGGGCCAAAAGAGAATCCTGAGACGTCCTTAGATGAACGTCAAGAAGAAGAGACCGACGCCGAGTTCCTTCGAAGAGTACTGGAAAAGAGGGACAAAGAGGCTGCTAAACAAGCAGCCAATATACAACGCATGGGCCTTCTCTTCCAGGATATGATAGGGATGATGATACAACCAGAATCCCCGACTGAGGAACCCCCGATCGTCCTTGGGGATGATAGGGGAGAAACATCAAACCCTCAGCCCGTTCTATCGACGGCTAAAGAAGATACAATCTCTAAAACAGATCTGGACGAATATATAGCCCAGCAGATAAAATTTCATCACGCGGCCGAAGCAGCCGGCCACGTTGTAAAAACGGGGCGGCCATATCCGGGCTGGTATGACCAAATCAAGTACCCGCCAGGTTACACAATTCCAAAGTTTCATGTCTACAAGGGGACCGGCAATCCCCATCAACATGTTGCCCAATTCAGGGCGCTTTGTGGTAACACTGGAGGCGACGACAAGCTCTTGCTGCGCCAGTTTGTTGGAAGCTTATCAGATACGGCTTTCGAGTGGTATTCCGAGCTCCCCAACGACTCTATTAAAACCTTCGCAGAGATGGAGCTGCTCTTCACCCAACGCTTTGCAAGTGCCAGTGAGCGTACTCCGATGACGGCGCTGATTAACGCCAGGGTAAAGCCCGGCGAGACGTGGGTCCAGTACGCTATACGGTGGCGTAATTTATGGTCTAAATGTGAACAGCGTATAGAAGAAGCCCCTGCGGTGGGAATGTTTGTTGGAACCCTTGATCCACAAGCAACCATTTCGCAGTTTATGATGTTCTTCAAGCCGACGTCTTTCCAGGCTTTGATCGACAAATTGGCGCAGATGGACCAGATGGGCCATAAACCCCCTCTCCCGAAGCCGGACTCTCGAAACGATAAAGGAAAGGGAAAAGCGATCATCGTCGCTAATGCCCAACAACAACCGAGCGACTCGAAGCCAGTTGCTCGTCCAAACAATACGCACCCATACGTACCCCTTGAAGACAGGATGGGACGTGCTTACTCCTTCCCCCGTGATAAAACAAGGAGGCTATTCGAGCTGGCATTGCGCAACAGGCTCATAAATCTGCCAGATCCAAAACGTCCGTCGCAACCAAGTGACGTCAACGATCCTAATTACTGCCCTTATCATAGAGTGCTAGGACATCCAATCGAAGACTGTTACGTCTTCAAAAATTGGCTTGAGAACCAGTACCGTCAGGGCAAGTTTGCGCTATCTGACAAATGGAAGGTGAATCCTCCACAGCCCCACACCTATAAGGGGACGAATACGCCGGGGGCAACATGCTCCGTCATTGAAGAAGCTCCATGGGAGGTTGTATTATCAGCCAAAACGAGAAGAATACTAAATGATCTTCAGACCTGTCCAGCGGTCAAGTGGAAGAACCCCTTGGAGCCGCAGGTTATTGAGGGGATGTTGAAACCACGTCCGACTCCGAAAGTCGATGGTGGTAGTTCAAGCGTTCATAACCAGCCGTCAAAATCTTCGAAAAAGAAGAAGAAGAAATCTAAGAAGCCCGTGAAGCCTGGCGACAAGCGCACCGACTTACAAAAGCAAATCAACGCGCTGGACGAATACAACCAAAAGGCGCGGACTCCGATTACGCTCCAAGATTTCCTTGATCACGTCTTTCAAAAAGAAGATGAGGAAGAAACTTCATCGGATGGATCCGACGGATATGTGGCAAGCTGTCATATGATCTCTCACTCGACCTCGAACGATGAAGGGACTTCTGGCACCAAAACGCCGGGGGCAAGTACTGAGTCAAGGGTTCCGGAATTATCAATAGAAATGATTGACGCGTTTCTTAGTGAAGCTCGATTGAAAAGTAAAGCTGATCAAGAACGCGAGACGACGATATTCGAAACGGCCAAGCGCCAGCGACTTGAGGGAGGAGCTGAGATGATCCCACTGGAGCAAAATGCCTCCACCGCTGACAAAAGCCAATTCAAGATAAAAAAAAAGTTCGCTAAAGCCATATCGATGGGCATGAAGCTACCACCCTCAGAAGAAAAAGTTACTAGCGTGGTAGAAATGCACCCCTCTTATTGCTTATATCATCAGAAGGTATCACATTCTACCCAAGAATGCAAAGCGTTCAATAAATGGTGGCAAGGATACGTCGCTAATCAACAACACTTTAAACGGGAAAAGCGTAAGATGCGTCGGGAGCAAAGAAACACGACCAAAGTGCTTGAAAGAACTGCCGGCAATTGTCACATGGTTAACACTACCAGGTCACAAGTGCCTACATTTGGGAGCGACTCTGATGAGGAGCTAGAGCTTGCCCCTCTCTTTGAAGAGTCAACTTCGGGAAAAGAAGAGGAGCCAGTGGTTTGCGAAAATATCCGGCTGCGGAATCGGACACTGCCTGAAAAGAACCTCGGACCCTCGAATAGAAAAGATAAAGGGAAAGAAAAGGTCTCTGAAGACATCGTTTTAGATGACCAAGTTCTGGAAGAGCTAAACGCCAAAAATCCGCCAAAGAGGAGTAAGGTGGATTACAATGTCTTAGCGCATCTGAGGAAGCTACCCTCACAACTCAGCATCCTCGATGCCTTGTTACTATCAAAGGAGGCGAGAGACTCTTTGATTAAGGCGCTACAAGATCCGGACCAGTTCCAAGCCTTCTTGGCCGAAGAAAAGATGAAAGAAGAATTGGAAGAAGTGCACACAGCCGACGTTGCTTTTGGTGATGAGGACCTTCTTCTCGGGACGTGTGAACACAATCGCCCTCTTTATGTCTCAGGATACTGCCATGACATAAAGATAGGTAAAATCTTGGTCGATAACGGATCGTCCGTCAATTTACTCAATGTACGAGTGTTAAAGGAGATTTGCATGAGTGTCCAACACCTCGCCCGAGACAAGATCACTATCTCCGGTTTCGACTCTCAATCCTCAAAGACTCTCGGATCTGTGATATTGACGTTACGCTTCGGGTTGCTCGTCACAGACATCAAATTCCATGTTATAGATGCCAAGACGTGCTACAATGCTCTGCTCGGCCGACCATGGCTACACGAGTACAATATCATCCCTTCTACACAGCATCAGTGCATGAAGTATTCCAGGGATGGCCTCGAATACACTGTGGCCGGAGAGTTGAATCCGTTTTCCGTGAACGAAGTTCGCAAGTATGAAGATGCCAAATACTTCTTGCCGAGCTTCGAAGACACGGAAAGGTGTCACAAACCGGAGAACAAAACTAATGCCACCATCCCTGTCTTCGGCAGTGACACCGAGGAGGAGGATATAATTTATTCAGGTCCATCCCAATCTACCAGGCCAGGACCATCCGTTCCTTCGTTGATCTTCGGTAGTGATTCAGAGGATGAAGTTCATGCTATATTCCCTGCTCGGCCTTCGATACGGATTTCCGCTGATGAAGAGCGAAGTCTGCAGATAACCATGGTGCCACTTGAACATTACAAAGAACTGGATGTACTCGACACCAACAGCGTAGAAGAATTGCAGACATTCTATATCCCTCCCGGACGAAGAGGCGAGAAGGCAATCTTATTCTACCGTTCTGAAGAAAACAAAGTAGAAAAAGAAGTTTGGCATGGCGCGGATCCCACGATCGACAGGCTTCAGCCTATCCGTCTTCCCCGATATTATACCGAAGGTTTGAAGAAACTGCTAAAACGCCAGGGGATGTCCTTCACACAGGCCGTTAGAAAAGCCAAATTCTATGACAAGGTCTGGAACATTCCCGGGACCCAATGCAAACTGCCTAACGGAAAAGTAGAAACCAAAGGGCTTGGGTACATCCGGCCAAAGAAGAGGGAGCTAGTAAACAGCTGTTATGCCATGTATGACTTCGATGAAGAGACGGACGCTCAATGGGAGGACGCTAATCCTGGACCAGCAAAAGTTCCTGATACAAAGCCGCCCAGTCCATCGTCCGAAGACCAGATGAGCAAACTTATAAGGGATGCGAGTCAAAAAGCCCGAGATGATCACGATCGTGAAATGGCAATCTATGAGAAAGCTAAGACACAGCGCCTCCTCCAACAGGCAGTAAAGAACGAAGATGCCGCTCCTTGTCAACCTGCTACAAAAAAGGTTCGACGCGAGAACAAAAACAAGTCGAAAGGCAAGAGAGGCGCTCGACAACTACAAAGCAGAGCTAAGAAGCCACGCATCCGAGAATCGAGCGTTATTGACTTAGCCCTCGGGAAGAAAATGGGTCGAGCATACTCTTTTCCTCGGAACAAAACAAGGAAAATATTCGATCTCGCTCTAAAACATCAAATGCTTACGTTGCCAGAGTCTAAACACCCTGAACAAGCAGGCGAAGTCTCTAACCCAAAGTATTGCTTTTACCATCGAGTAGTAGGGCATCCGCTTGAAGATTGCTTCACCTTTAAGAATTGGGTTGAGGACCAGTATCAGCTTGGCAAATTCGCGTTGTCTGACAGTTGGAGGGTAGCGCCGCCGCAAAAGCACGAACCCGAAAACACAAGAATAAAACCAACTCCGCATTGGGATTGGCAGAAAATTTGCACCTGCCATGTGATAACAATATTAAAAGAAGGGTCCGAGGACATGAACAACCTCCCTTGGTGTTTTGAAAGCGGCAGCGATGAGGTAATCTCAGAATTTCCCCCAGCTCCGAAAGAACTGGAAGATGGAATCCATACCACTGCAGATAATCTCAAGAAAATTGAGTTGGGGACGGAAAATGACCCGCGACCGACATTCATCAGCGAACTGCTATCTGGAAAAAGGATGGCTGCGTTAAAGGATGTGCTTCTACAGCACAAAGATTGCTTCGCGTGGAACTATTCCGAAATGCCGGGACTAGATCCAGAAATCGCTGTGCACAAATTGGCGATATCCCCGGACATCAAGCCAGTCAAACAAGCGCCGAGAAGAATGCGACTCGAGCTTGAGATGAGCATCAACGCCGAAGTCAAAAAGCTGATAGATTCGGGCTTCATCCAGGAAGTCCAATACCCTGAATGGATCGCCAACATCGTCCCAGTGATGAAGAAAAATGGGACAGTGCGCATATGCGTAGACTTCCGGGATCTCAATAAAGCCTGCCCAAAAGATGATTTCCCAGTGCCAGTCACCGAACTGATGATAGACAACACATCCACTCATGAGGTTTTCTCCTTCATGGACGGCTCATCGGGGTATAATCAAATAAAAATGCACCCTGAAGATCAGAAGCACACAGCCTTCAGGACTCCTCTTGGTATATTTTGTTATAAAGTGATGCCCTTCGGTTTGAAGAACGCCGGTGCTACTTATCAGAGGGCCATGACGAAGATCTTCGACGACCTTATACACGAAATCGTCGAATGCTATATCGACGATCTCGTGGTCAAGAGCAAATCATACGAGGAACATCTCGAGCATCTGAAGACTGTATTTCAACGCCTTCGGCAATACAACTTGAAGATGAATCCTCTTAAATGTGCGTTCGGGGTTTCCTCAGGCAAATTCCTGGGATTCGTCGTTCGACACCGAGGTATTGAAATAGATCCGTCAAAGATCAAAGCGATCATGGAAATGCCTCCGCCGAGGACTCTCAAACAGCTGCGGTCTCTCCAAGGGAAGCTTGCGTATATACGGCGATTTATAGCCAACCTTTCAGGAAAGTGCCGTCCTTACAGCCACCTGATGAAGAAGGGAACCCCATTCGTTTGTGATCAAAAATGCCAAGGCGCACTGGATGAGATCAAGCAATACCTGCAGAACCCGCCAGTGTTGGCTGCTCCGGTTAAAGGGAAGCCTCTCATTCTTTATACAACCGCCCTCGAAGGTTCCTTAGGCGCATTATGGGCACAAGAGAACGATCAAGGGAAAGAAAGAGCACTCTACTACTTAAGTCGAGTCCTGCTGGGGGCAGAAAGCAACTACTCTCCCATTGAAAAACACTGCCTGGCATTGATCTTCGCAATAACAAAGCTTAGGCACTATGCGTTGGCGCACGAGGTCCGTCTGATTTCAAAAGTCGACCCTCTTAAATACCTAATGTCGAAAGCCATATTGACAGGACGACTCGCTAAATGGGCCCTGCTCTTGATGGAATTTTCGATAACGTACCAACCTCTCAAGGCAGTAAAAGGCCAGGCCATCGCCGACTTCCTTGCTGAGCATCCCATACCTTCCGACTCTCCTTTAAATTGTGATTTGCCGGACAGACATGCATTTGACGCAATCGACAGTGGTGATACCCGTTGGGAGCTTTACTTCGATGGAGCGTCTTCTATGAAAAAGCACAAACAAAGTATGCCAATGATCAAATCGGGGGTAGGACTCATTTTTGTGACTCCACAAGGAGGGATAATGCGCTTCGCCTTCTCCTTAACTGAGCCGAGGACGAATAATGAAGCTGAATATGAAGCTTTAATAGCAGGCCTCGAGATCGCCATTGATATGGGAATTGAAAGCCTCCTCATATATGGAGACTCCCAACTGGTTGTCAGTCAAGTGAACGGCGATTACCAAACATGTAAACCGGAATTGGTAAAATACGGTGAAAAAGTGCAGCAACTGCTAACCCAAATTCCCTCCTACACGTTGGAAAGCATACCGCGTGCGGAAAACAGCAAAGCCGAGGCACTAGCCAAACTTGCTAAGGAACTGGCTGACGAGAACCTCGACGACGTTAGAATCGTGGTACAGAGCCGTCGAGTGCTCGCCCCAACAGAAATATCTCCAAAATCGTCTGAAGAAAAAGGAGCGAAAGAGGAGACAACCCTGCGAATAAAAGATGGGGAAAATACCGGGGACTGGAGAGAAGTCTTCATAGATTACTTCAAGTTCCACCGAATACCTGAAGAGGCGTCCACAAGACATCAGCTCATTAAACGAGCTCTGTCTTTCGCCTTCGTCAATGATACTTTGTACAAGAGGTCATTCGATTCTCTGTGGCTGAGATGCTTAGGACCTGACGAAGCGAGAAGGGTCATCCAAGAAGTTCACGACGGACTCTGCGGTTCCCACCAAGCAGGCCCTAAGATGAAGTTGAAAATAAAACGGATGGGCTACTACTGGCCCACGATGATGCAGGATTGCCTGGAATACGCGAGGCAGTGCCATTCATGCCAAATTCATGGGGACTTTATCCACCAGCATCCCAATCCACTGCATCCAACAGTGGCTAGTTGGCCATTCGAAATGTGGGGAACTGACATAGTCGGCCCTATCGAACCAGCATCGTCAAAGGGACATCGTTTCATCCTGGCGACGACTGATTACTTTTCCAAATGGGCAGAGGCGGTTCCGTTGAGGGAAGTAAAGACGGAGAACATCCTCCATTTCTTCAAAACGCATGTCATATACCGGTTTGGAACCCCAAGAAGGATCATCTCTGATAATGGGCCAGCCTACCGAAGTCATAAAATTAGCCGCTTTGCACAACAGCACAATATAGACTGGAGATATTCCTCAGTTTATAATCCACGAGCTAACGGTCTAGCTGAGGCCTTCAACAAGACCTTGACAAAGATCATGAAGAAAACAGTGTCCCGAAATAAGAGAGACCGGCACGAAAGATTGCAAGAGGCTCTTTGGGCGTATCGGACTACGTTCAAGACGGCCACGAACACAACACCGTATGCGTTGGTGTTCGGAACGGAAGCAGTACTCCCTCTCGAGGTAGAATTACCCTCTCTACGAGTGGCAGTCCACCACGAGCTGACGAACGAAGAAAATGCTCACCTTCGGTTTGAAGAGCTTGACGCCCTTGATGAAATCCGGCTTCTAGCACAACAAAATCTGGAAGCCTATAAAGCAAAGATGACGCGCTCATATGAAAGATTGAGCCGCCCGAGGACATTCCACCAAGGCGAACTCGTGCTAGTGGTCAAAAGGCCCATGATCCCCAATCGCGCCAAGCGGGGAAAGTTTGAGCCAAACTATGAAGGACCATACATCGTTGATAAGGTCTACCAAGGTGGGGCCTATCTACTCATGGATATGCACGGTGAAAGGCTTTTCAGGACAATAAACGGCCGCTTCCTAAAGAAATATTATGCTTAATGAGCCACGGCTTAGGTCAATGATAGATGACGACGACTATGTCCGCTCGCTATCTTCCTAAGCTCAAGCTTTATAAGTAGTAGCCAGCCCTCTCAACGGTGGACCGAAATGTCCTTAAACTAATAGCAGACCGAAACGTCTTTAAACTAATACTACGGCATCCTTGGGCTGACGAGATGAATAAAAATAAATAAAAATAAAATAATAAAAATAAAAATAAAATAAAAAAAAAGCGGTAAGTCCATAAGCAAAATGGGCACGGATGAAAACCCGAAAGGGCTCCGTGAGTAAAAACAGCAGGACTACCGGCGAATGTTGCGAAAACCCGAAAGGGCGCAACTTCGTTGAAGAACCCTTATGGAGTCCTCTCGACCCTGTAAGGAGAAACCACCCGCGTGAGATCCTTACGACTTACAAGGGAACAACACACTTAGGAATCCCCACGATTCCTAAGGAGAAAATACGCTTGCGAGATCCTCACGACTCGTAAGGAGAACTCTCTTACGGGACCCTCACGGCTCATAGGATTTGAAAGTCTTAAGTCACAGAGACCTAAACCTGTGCTTAAGCAAACCCCCACAAACTTCCAATATTGCCCTACAAGTGCCTCAATACTGACCCTTGTATACAATCCACGGGCGCGAATAAACGTTTCCCTAACCAAGGTCCATCCATGACTGGGAATACGTTCGTATGGTAAACAACCCTTATAAATCCCCTCGATTTATGAGGAGAAAACCTTCCTGTAGGATCCTTACGACTTACAGAGGAACAAAACACTTAGGAACCCTCACGGTTCCTAAGGAGAAAATACACCTACAAGATCCACACGACTTGTAGGGAGAAATACCTTCACGAGACCCTTACGGCTCATGAAGTCAAAAGCCTTAGCCGACGGGATCCTAACCCTGGTCGCTAAGCCTCCTTTGTTCAACAACGATAGAGGCAAATGATGATTCGCTCCTGGTAATATCCCAGTCGCAGCGGTGCTGATGCCGAAATCGGTGTCCAATTTCAGGTTGACGGCGAAAGCCGGTAGACCGCTCATGCATACGAAATAGCCGAAATGATAGGGCAACTTGCAATAAAAAGCAGCAAGTAAAATGTATGCATGCAAAATAGCCGAAATGATCGGGCAACTCGTAATAAAGAGCAACGAGTAAAAAACAAAATAATGAAAAGCCGAAATGATTGGGCACCGCAAAAAATAGCCGAAATGTTTGGGCAATCGCGACCTTCGCGATATAAAAGCTGAAATGATAGAGCATCGCGGAAATAAAATAAAACAAAAAAAATAAGAAATGATAAAACTTCGGCCCTACAGTTAAGATCACATCGATCCCTGTATACAATCTAAGGGCGTAAACAAAGAAGAAACCATACCTCCCCAGCGGATTCCGTCAAACGACGAAACCAAGCCTCAACGGTTCATTTCAACCGAAGAAGCCAGTGACTTCAACAAAAATTCCTCGACTCACGGATACAAACACTCCTTGACGAGAGCCTTCTGATCCGCGTCGACCCGCAGAGCCACCAGTGCCTCCGTAGGAACCCTCGACTCGTTTCAAACCCCAAGGACACAAATAATCCTTGGCGCTTGGGAAACAAATAATCCCTCGCAAAACTTCTCAACTCACGGATACAAACACTCCTTGACGAGAGCCTTCTGATCCGCGTCGACCCGCAGAGCCACCAGTGCCTCCGTAGGAACCCTCGACTCGTTTCAAACCCCAAGGACACAAATAATCCTTGGCGCTTGGGAAACAAATAATCCCTCGCAAAACTTCTCAACTCACGGATACAAACACTCCTTGATGAGAGCCTTCTGATCCGCGTCGACCCGCAGAGCCACCAGTGCCTCCGTAGGAACCCTCGACTCGTTTCAAACCCCAAGGACACAAATAATCCTTGGCGCTCGGGAAACAAATAATCCCGGCAAACTTCTCAACTCACGGATACAAACACTCCTTGACGAGAGCCTTCTGATCCGCGTCGACTCGCAGAGCCACCAGCGCCTCCGTGGGAACCATCGACTCGTTTCAAACCCCAAGGACACAAATAATCCCTCGCAAAACTTCTCAACTTACGGATACAAACACTCCGTGACGAGAGCTTCTTTGACTCACATCTTGGGCAGTAAGGATTCAAAAACTTGCTTCCTGAACAAATGGGACCCTGCAAGTCAATCCTAAATGGTCTCTTGCATACTATTCACGGGTCTCACTCTCTAAAGTTGATTCTCGACAAAGAGGGAAACAACCGCTTGCGAGCCCTATCGACTCGTAAGAGGGCAATGGGACCCTGCAAGTCAATCCTAAATGGTCTCTTGCATACTATTCACGGGTCTCACTCTCTGAAGTCGTTTCTCGACAAAGAGGGAAACAACCGCTTACGGGCCCTCTCGACTCGTAAGAGGGAGAAATTCTCTTATAGGATCCTTTCGACTTATGAGAGAAAACCACACTTGGGAATCCTCACGACTCCTAAGGAGAAAATCCACTTACGAGATCCTCTCGATCCGTAGGGAGAAAAGTCTCTATGAGACCCTCACGGCTTATAGAGTTGAAAAGTCTTAGGCAGCAGATCTGAACCTGCGGCCTAAGCCATCGTTATTTCTTAAGAAGGTCGGGATACTCGTCCCAATCGTCCGTCAATTATGGTTATTAAGGTGGCGTACTGATAATAAAAGAAAAGAAAGACTGAGAAATGACACAAGACATTACAAAATGTGTATCTTTTATTCATAAAAATTGGTTGAGTACAGGATACATTGTGCTAAAGAATAAAAAAAAACATATACATATACTTTACAAAAAAACAAATGATACAAGGAGAATTATTGGGAAGGAAGCGTCTTGCACAGATGTAGCAATCGCTCGCATATCTCCTTCCACGCCTTCTCCTGCTCGGCTACCGCCGTCAGCTCTGACTCCACTTGGGCTCGTTGCCGCAAGACCAAGGCAAGCTGCTCCCTCACGCCTTGATAAGCGGCCTCCCGACTTGGGATATGGCGCTCAGCCACGTCAAGCTTCCTCTTTAAGTCTAGCCCATGGGAGATGCGCTCCAGGAGACCCTCAAAGATAGTCTTCACTTCGGCAGCATTTGCCTCAACCTCAGCGCGCAGATGGGCCGTTTCGTTTGAGGTCTTTTGGCATTCCCTTAGTCTTTGAGCTGCTTCTTGCTCCAAGTGGCGGGAGTGCGAAGTGCTTTGCTCGAGCCAAGTTGTGCGTTGGGCGCTCAGAGCTAAAACTTCGGGAGCAGGGCGCGTCAACTCCAGCCGGTACAAGCAGGCCTCGATCTCCCTGTAATGATTAACCCAAGATTCAACGACGCCTTCGCTGTGAAAAGTTACCAGCGCCGCTAACATGGGGTTAACATCCACAGCGAAATCCGCGGCGGAAGGGAGAGCGTCCATGCTGAGCTCTTCGATATACCCGCTCAGCATGCCTAGACTCATCACAGCACCCTTTGAAGACGGACGTCTCAAAAAGGGGCCTGCCGGTGAAAAGACGCGAGCCTCGAAGGGAACTGGAGCCGGAACAATGGCTGCAAAACAAAACAGGGTTAAACGATGGTTCAAAAGATGTTAAAGGGTTACCAAAAAGGAAATCTACTATACCAGCAGCAACGGACGGCAGAGCCGGAAGGATCGGTAGCGCGGCAGGTCTTGCATCCCCTCCTTCGATTTGTGGCACTGCAATAAAGAAAAGGAAAAGTCAGAAATTATCCCATTGCTAAAAAAAAGGGGGGTGTAAATAAAGACATTATGGTGAAAGTATACTCACCGGCGCCACTGGAGGGAGAAGCGAGTTCGGATGGGAAAGAGAAGTGCGGGAGCAACACTTGATATAAGTGATCAAAAAGCACTCCTATAAAGGCACAATAGTGTAACGTTAGTACAAAAGCCGCAATTTTGAAAGATTAATGCATGAGTCGTGAATCCATACCTTCCAACATCCATGACGGTACAAGGGAAGACGGGGAGGTAACTACTGCCAAAGCAGTAGTTGATGGTGCCCCCTCGAGTAATGGAGCATCGGTACTGGCCACACCTGCAAGAACAAGCTTGTTAGAAGAGATCACAAGATATATACAAAAAAAATGGAAACGCTGGTGACTCGAAAATTTACCTGACGAGCTGCCAGCAGAAACTGAGGTAGTCCCTTCCTCCACTGACGGAAGACCACCGCCTGTAGCTTCGTCACCCGACTCAAGGGGAACCGTTGTTACGCTCTCAAGCTCTGCAGGCGGCGGGGAACCATAGACAGGGAGGGCCAAGATAGGAACATTGCCAGACTCCTGAGAAGGAGCGCCTAGCTCGTCCTCAGGAACCATGGCCGCCTCACCTGCTGCTCCCTCAGGATCAGCGATTACAGCTGCCCCGTCCATCGGCACCACGAGGTCTCCAGCCTCAAGTACCTCGCCCTCTACCGCCTTCGGCTCGGTTGAGACAATCATCTCATCTGCCGCCACTTCGGGTACGGCATCAATGACCTTCTCCGCGGTAGGTTCATCAATCTCAGCTCCAGGCTCCATGACCTCGACAAAGTTGTCCACTGTCGGTTCGGGGTCGGCGAGTACCGCTTCCTCCGCTCCCCTGGGCTCGACGGTCGTTTCCGCCTCCCCCTCAGTTGGACTTGACCCTACAAAATGGGATACGTATAAGCCAATAGCTCTACAATTCGTATGACGAGATTCTGAAAGGAGTACTACCTGAAGTGGATTTGTCATTGGCACTCCGAACCGCGCGCGCCACTTGCCGACGAGCAGTAGACAGGGCCACAGGGGGCTCTTCAGAAGAAGTACTAGCGTGAGGAACAGTGCTAGGGCCCGCTCCTGCGACCAGAGCAGCTCTGCGCGCCTTAGCTTCACGTCTTGACCGCTTCCGTTCCTCTCGAGCCGATGAGACAGATGCCATCAGAGCTTCCTTGAGTGAAGCCTCCTCATCCGTGTAGAGGGATGCCTCCAGATTTTTCAGAGCATCCCTCGTCGTTGCATCGAGCCGAGGCTCTTGCGGCAGCTTCGACGGAACTGGGACTTCGATGACGGGCTTAGGAAGGGTCCTTGCACCGATTAATACAACCCCTGTAAAGAAACAAGAGAAGGTCAGGTCGACTATCATAAAAAGACAACAAACTTTCCTTATAAAAGATAACGGGGTAAAACATACCGACGCTTTCTAGGGCACGCTTCTTCTCCTCCGCCTGGAAGGTCTTCAGAGAGGCATCAATGGCCTCTTCAGTAGATCCACCTGCTGAAAATGAGGCAAATATTAGCTAAAGATAATAATAAAAAGTGGGATAAAATGACAAATAAGGAGGCTGAGGATTACCCGACTCAGCGAGTCTGCTTAACATTGCTTCGAGCCTCGCCGATCGCTCCGAAGCCGCAATGGCGGCGGCTAGGTTGGTGTCCTCGGGGTCCACCACGAAACCCTCATTGCTGCCATACTCACATATAGTATTGGCAGGATGAGCCGCGGGCTCTAAGTTAAGAATCGCGTCGAGGGATAAGGTGGACTTCTTCTTCTTCTGTTCACCAGTCTTGGATCCACTCGGAGCAGCTTTGCGCTTGCCGGTTTTGGCAGTCACTTTCGGGCGGCGAGTCCCGATGTCCGCTCCTGCACCCGACTCCGGCGATGCCGCTTTAACCGTCTTTGTCGGAGCACGGGGTGCCGTTGGGGCATCCACCGTGGTAGGCAGTGGCAGTCCACGCGGAGGGGCCAACACGCGTGGTCGATCAGCTCCGGCCTCTTTCGTCGGAGGGATAACTTGAACCCTGGGCTGCAACGGAGCCTTGCGATCGCCGCCGGGAGGTGCAGCCCTACGATCAACCAGTAGGCGTTTCTCCATCAAGATGATCGGGCCCATCGCGTGCGCGTACCAGGCCACATACGAATTGAGTATCTTAGGGGTACAGCTGGGCTCACTGATAAAAAAGTAGGAGCCTGTATTGAGCCGGATGAAGTGATGCATTGCATTCCGTACCCCCTCTGGACCGACTGCAGGTGTTCCTAAGAAGGCTTCCAACGGGACCCCTTGGTTATAACTCGATTGCCGGGCAAATCGATGCGGGTTATACCTCATGAAGAGGGCCGTTTCATTCTGCCTAAATACCAAGTAGCCCGGCCGAATGGAATAAAGGTGAAGAATTTCCCGAGCCTTCAACACGGAAACACCGCCTTTAA
The DNA here is from genome assembly GCA_030015575.1 of Agapanthus africanus. Classification (NCBI taxonomy): domain Eukaryota; kingdom Viridiplantae; phylum Streptophyta; class Magnoliopsida; order Asparagales; family Amaryllidaceae; genus Agapanthus; species Agapanthus africanus. The sequence continues at coordinate 1,000,179,832 of CM057337.1, forward strand.
AGTCATCACGCAGCGGCACCACTGACTTAGTGGTCTCGGAACCCATGGTGATGACCTTATCCACAAAAGAGGTCTTCGCCCCGACTAAATGCGAACGCAGAAGCAGTCCCCTGGACTCCCGCGGAGGTGCAAACACGATGGAAGCCCCGACCAATCGCATGATTCTTGGAAGTTTGAATCTCTCAAAGAACGGAGGAGTTTTATGGGCACCGAACACTCCTCGAACATGCAGCTCCATCCAAGAAGTGAAGTAGTGCATCGGGAAGTTAGCAGGCTGTACCCCAGGTTCATTAGCGTCCGCCGCTACGCTAAGTCCATTGTAGAGGTAAGCCAACCCGGCGATCCCCACTGATAACTGCAGACCGGCCACCATTCGATGCGCCGGGTAAAAGACAGAAGACCGCATAAGGCGTGGGTGCATGGGAAGCGCGAAGCTGCACAGCCACAGACCTAAGAACCCGATGAAGAAGGTCTCCTCATCCATGCCAGGAACGGCGATCTCTGAGAAGGGGACGCTGGCAGTGCCGGGAAGGTAAAAACTTCGCTGATCAATTTCTGATGAAGGTCGGCGGTCCAGGCCGAAACCAAAAGGGTCAGCAGGTTGGGCGAACTTATCACCTTGCTCTGATAAAAATTCCGGGCGGATAAAACGAGCAATGAAGTCCGCGAAACTAACGCCTCGGTCGCTCAATTCCAAATGAAGCTCCTCGTAAATCTCCAACACCCTCACCAGGCCCGGATGCTGATGCTGGATGGCATTTTCCGGAGTTAAGTCGAGTACCACCTGCTTGGTGGCAAAGACGTACTCGTCAGGAGGAAGCAGCTCCTCGTAATGCTCCCCCCTCGCCGGTAAACCCGAAAGCTCAACGAATTCCTCTAGAGAAATGGAAACTTCCCTATCCGCTGTCAGGAAAGTATGCGTGGGGATATTCCATTGTTCGATGAAAGCCTTTGTCCACCACGTTGGAGGAGTAGGATATTCGAAAAGCGAGACGTAGACGGCGGAGTACAAACCGATCTTCGTCAGATGAGCTCTTTTCGCCGCTAAAATGTACCGGGCCCATGGCAGGTATCCAGCAAGCGGTCGCGGATTCAATCCAATATTATAAGCATGTCCCCAAGGGCGTGCTTCACCCTGACAGATTCGCCTTCCTAAGATATCTATGGCCGGCGGCGGCTGTACCGGAATAGCGCCGATTGCAGGCTGGAGAAGGTCGTCCGAATTCCAATTTTTAACCTCTACGGCATACTCCACCGGGGGTTTATCCGCATAGGGGATCGTAACTATGGGTTCAGAAGGCGAGGCGGAACTAAAACTACGGCGGCCTTGGATAATCTGGCTGTACCACCTTCCCCATAGATGAAGTCTCTTGCATTCAGGATCTTGATCTTTAATCAAAGCGAACACTACCCGGTCCACTGGTGCGTGTGGGAACCCTCCTTCTGAGCGAACGAAGGGAAAAGACAAGTCGTCAGACATCTTTCCTGCATAAAATATCTATATATCATTAGTGGCCTGACACTTAACATTTAATAAAAATAATATATAAAATAATAAAAAATAATAATAATAATAAATAAAAAGCTGGCCCCACACTGTGATGCAGTGGGTAGGGGACCAAAGGGGGACCCACAAAATCAAGATGACGGCGCATCATTTGATGAGACAATCCCACCATTGAATGGGACTATCAGTCAATAAAAAAGACCCCCAAGAGAATATCCTCATTGGGGGGGGACCCTTAGAGACAAGGAGAAGATCTCCTCTTTTCAGAGCAAAGCTCTGTCACAGAGTGACATTTGTCAAACTCCTGTTTCAAAAGAATAAAACTTCTAAAAAAAAAAGAGCCTAGCTCTGTAGCAGTAATAAAAATTTATAACTCCTAAGAATTAAAATTTTGGGACCTTAAAGATCCATGGAAACCTTTAAAAAGTTTTCTAATTGATCTGTGAGCAGGGCTCTGTTCATGGGTTAAAACCTAAGAACAGGGTCTCTGCAGATTTTGAGAGCAAGGCTCTGTGAATAAAAACCCCAAAGGGGTTTCCTTTAGATCAAAGATCTATAAGAGCAAGGCTCTGTTGAAGAAACCCCAAAGGGGTTTCCTTTAGATCAAAGATCTATAAGAGCAAGGCTCTGTTAATTAAGTTTAATTTAAATTAAATTAATTTAATTTTACCTATAATGGTTCTGAAGTTAGAACTTGGAAGTTCTTAAGGAAATCACAAGAGCAAGGCTCTGGAAGTTCTCAAGTAAGAGCAAGGCTCTGAAATTCAATTTCTTGAGAATGGTAAAAAAATTACCAAGGACCAAGGGTCCTATTTATAGGCGCCTGCGCCTGTTCAGATGACCCCTAGATCCGACGGTCAGGATCTTGCCACCGCTGCACTCACGCGCGCGCCACGTGAGGGCAACGGTGGGGGGGCATCTGTTTCCCCCAATCAGAGCAAGACTCTACTGAATTTTGAAAATTCAAAATTTGAAGCAACGCTTCGGTTTCCGTGCGCAGTGCGCAACTTGCCACATGGCAGAAGCCAATTCGGCAGCGTAACGCCCGAGACGGTGCGTCCCATCAGAGCAAGGCTCTTCAGAAAACATAATTAAGACTTAACTGCGCAAATGCATGGCAGCGAGACACGTGTCTGCGCAAGCGCACAGATGCGTGACACGTGTCTGCGCAGTTGCGCAATCGCAACTGCGCAAGCGCACAGATGCGTGACACGTGTCTGCGCAAGCGCACAGATGCGTGACACGTGTCTGCGCAGTTGCGCAATCGCAACTGCGCAAGCGCACGGATGCGCGACACGTGTCTGCGCAAGCGCACAGATGCGTGACACGTGTCTGCGCAGTTGCGCAATCGCAACTGCGCAAGAGCCCGGATGCGCGACACGTGTCTGCGCAAGCGCACAGATGCGTGACACGTGTCTGCGCAGTTGCGCAACCGCAACTGCGCAAGCGCTCGGATGCGCGACACGTGTCTGCGCAGTTGCGCAACCGCAACTGCGCAAGCGCTCGGATGCGCGACACGTGTCACACGCTGGTGAGTTGCGCAGCAACTGAATGAAGATTTAGATAAATCTTTTCTGTTCTCCTGTAGAACAGGAACCCTTGGATCAAAGATCCAATGGTGGGAAAATTCCCAAAATTATTCAGGAAAGATTTGTTAACAAATCCAACAAATTTGTGGGCACTATAAATAAGACCCCAAGCCTCATTCAAAAGGGAGAATCAATCATCATCGAGAGAAGGATAAACTTCTGGAAAAAAAAGCTCTTGAAGATTAATCAGGAACAAAAGAGAAGGTAAAATTTCTGAAGAACAGAAAATTAAAAAGGGAATAATAAAAGAAAAAGATAAATAGTGCCTTGCACTTGATATGAACCCCTGGTTCTAAAAAATCAAAGAATAATAAATAGTGCCTTGCACTTGATATGAACCCTTGGTTCTGTAAAATCAAGGAAAACAAGAAGAACTTGTTTTCCTTTGATCTAAATTTAGATCAAGAGTGCTATGCACTTTTTGTTCTCAAATCAAGAAAATTCTTGAATTTCTGCACAAGTGCAACTCATCATTCAAAAGGGCCTGGCCCAACTCAAGAAAATTATTGAGTTTCTGCAACTCATTATTTAAAAGGGCTTGGCCCAATTGCAGAATAATAAAAGGGCAAAGCCCTGTTTGGAAAACTCCTCAGTTTCTGTAACTCATTACTTAAGAGGGCCTAGCCCAATTGCAGAAAATAAAAGGGCAAAGCCCTGTTCAGAAAATTCCTGAGTTTTTGTAACTCATTATTTAAAAGGGCCTGGCCCAAATCAGATTGCAAAATAATGAAGGGGCAGAGCCCCGTTTAGGTTGATTCTTTTAATCGGGCAGAGCCTAAAATAAAAATTGGACTTAACCCAATCCTGGCTGTAAATCCTTAAATTAAACGCCTCTCATAAACCAAGTCACGACCGGTCCGAGGGTACATCTCCGAACTCCTTTGACATTTGTCGCTGTAATTTCTCAACGACGTCAAAGAGGCGACGGGTCCCAACGACCACTCATCTAATATTGGACCGAAACGTCCTTAAACTAATATTTGCCCCAAAATGAGAACGATGGACCGAAACGTCCCTAAACTAATGTTGGACCGAAATGTCCATAAACTAACATCGGACCGAAACGTCCCTAAACTAATATCGGACCACCACGTCCATAAACTGGAACATGGACCACTACGTCTTTAAACTGGCGACGGACCGAAACGTCCCTAAACTAATATCGGACCGAAACGTCCCTAAACTAATATCGGACCGAAACGTCCCTAAACTAATATTGGACCACCACGTCCCTAAAACTGGCGACGGACCACCACGTCCCTAAACTGGCACAATAGGGCCCAAACGCTCTTTTGTTGGATCTAAACGGTCCCGTCTAAGTTGATCTTAACCCCAAATACGGTTAATGTGTCCTTAGATATTCAATAAACGATAAAACCCCAAATCAATTTTGGTTCAAGGGTACACCTCTGAACTCCTCTGACACCTGTCGTTGTAATCCCTCAACGACGTCAGAGAGGTGACGAGTCCCGACGGCCAGATAATTAAATCAATCACTATGTTGAGTCGATCTTAGTCTAAAACAAGACTAACGTACCCTTAACGAACGTTTAAGTCGATCTTAGTCGCAACGCGACTAATGCATCCTTAAACTAAAAACACCAAACCCAAATCTAACTAAATACGGATTTGGATTAATCCACGTCCTACGGGTGACGACATCACTCAGTCTCCGTATACAATCCACGGGCAATCACAAACAAAACAAACACACACGACACGAAGTGAAATTCTGGAGAAGGAGAAAGTTGTTACCGCGACGCGGTAGCGTAATTAACTGCAGGGGCTTGCGCCTGCAGGGAAGAGCGTCCCCACAATCAAAAACCCCTCACCTTGAGGGGGAATCTGACGAAGTCTGCTACATCGGCCGCATCCGTCTAAACCTCCGATACACGGTGCCATAAATCAACTTGGCATCTTCGGAGAGATAGACGGATAAAACCAAATAGCATCTGCCCCGAACCTCAGCGCCAGGACTTCAGCAGTCCTGTGCGGCCGTCTTTCGGAGGGGAACAGTACCTTCTGCAACCAATACCTGATTAAGGTAAATGTTCATGATATTTCTATCAAGAACAAACTTATATCCATTTATATCAAGTAAAGAAACTGATATGATGTTGCAAACCATGGAAGGTACATAGTAACAATTGTTTAAAATCATAGTATTGCCTCTTGGCAACATAAAGTGATATTCACCGACGGCTGCAGCATCAAATTGTGCTCCGTTCTCTACTTTGAGGGACATATCACCAGGTCCAACCATCCTACTTTTTCTCATTTCCTGCAATAAATTACAGATATGAGATCCTGATCTGGTATCTAGTACCCAGGAGGTAGGACTGACCGAAAAACAATTCTCAATAACAAGAACACCTGAAAAAGATGCAATAGTGTGCTTCTTCTTTGTTGGGGTCATCAAGGAATTCATACAATCCTCTTTCCTCTGCTCATACTCATGATCGCCGTCATAAGTTAGAGCCAAACAGACGTTCCCCAGCCCCGAATAAGAATTCAGATCGGTCAATCGATACATTTTATTATCTTGATTAGGGCGTGAATAGTTGCTACCTGGAGAGAGAGAAAAGAAACACATAGCGTGCGCTCTTGCAAGATTAGATTGGTTATTAGTTTATCTAACCAGGACGGTTCCCACTGTTTCCTCGAATTCTCCATCAAACCTTAAACGGAGAATTAGTCGGGATAATCTCACGTTACAATACTTTCTTAACCTTTCGTCCAGGCTAGCGTTGGTACTTCGAGGGAGATTTTCCAACGCTTTCGCGAAGTTAATTAATTATATAACCTCTTTTCCCTGGAGGCGTAGCCCCGCTAACACCGTTCTAGACACCTACTTGGTTTATAGAATTGATTGTTAAGTGAAATATTCTTCCAAGAGTAATCCTACTCATCAGTGGGATTGGGATCCAACTATCGTTGTGTGATGACCTAGATGGGTTCCACTCTAGTTACCACACTTAAGAAGGTATGCTAAATCTATAAGTTTATGTATATTTGAAACCCCCGATGTGGTTTTTTCCCTTAGGACTTTAGTGACCTTGACGGAGTCAACAAATTAAAGAGTCCTAGTCAAGTTCAACCCGTCATTATCTTGATTGCATTAAACCCACCCGCATAACCCTTGACGGAGTCAACAAGGTTATACGACTGTCCTAACCAATCGCAACTAATGCTACAAACGAGCACCACTCAGCTACTGAACACTACGCCTCGACGGAGTCAACAAACGCAGCATGAATACTAAGTACTACTTGTAGGAAATAACAGAGGGCTACGGCTGGGTTTTTGGTGAAAAAACCCTTTAACGTAATGAACTTGATAACGTTGAAGGAACCTAAGATGTTTTGAAAAGGAGTGGTTTAGGCTCCGCTTTTGAAAACTTCTGGTTTTGAAAAAAAACCGAGTAATCTATAGTACAGACTTTTGCACAAGAGGTCACTCCTCGTGAAGGGATCTCGGCTCTTGCCTCGTGGAATGAGGTGCTGGATATTCACAACTGAATACCGCTATGCAAAGAGAAAGAATATGACTGTAGTTTTTCAAAATTTGTTCCAACAACATCTTTTTGGTTTATTTTCTTGCATTAATCAAAATTAATGCTGTCCCATCAATTAATCTTATCACACCAGAAAAGAACGAAAATACAATGTACGTATATGCCATCCTCATTCGCCACCGGGCCCCGTCACCCGTTAGGTTACTTAACTAACGACAGAGCGGATGCTGAACTAGCGCGGATGCAAAACATATACAACATCTACTAGTATATGTATAAATATATACAACATTCGTCCCAAGCATGATAATAAGCAACATCACAGAATCTCAGCCAACAATACAGAATGGTGGATAATCTTGGAGCCCCGGGTTTCATATGAGCCGCAAATGAGACCCGACATTCCCGGTCGTGTGTATAGCCAGTGCAATGAAAAACTTCGACCCCTACGAGCGCGGCAAGTTACCCGCCAATCCCAGAAGTGAGGCAACCCCCTTCAACAAAGTGAATGGGCCACCCAGCACTCCACGGGATCCGGTAACTTGAGCGCCCCTCCGTGGGTCATCCTATACCCCCTACGAGTGCGGCGAATAGCCCGCCAATTCTAGATTGAAGCCCCCTCCGTCTCAAGGCCATGAGATGCGGGATTGTTGCCTTCTAGAACCAGGATATTCATGCACTCCACCGCGGGATAATCCTAGTAAAAAAAAGAAAAATAATATGTACAATGGTGACATTGACCTCAACCCGGTCGTGCCCCAAACAAATAATATACAACCCGGCAAAGACGGCAGTCCACATGTCGGACGCTCGCCCCGCAATAACAAATGTACAAATGAAACTTAACTGTACTACTATCATTGCAACATCAAGCTATCCCACACGACAATCCAACCACAACCGCAGCACAAATACAGAACATCAACGTGAATGTCATGTTCGCAAATCCGTCTAAAAGAGCATATAGCAATTAGACGAGTTATACCGATCAAATGATATTCACGGTCGCAAATAGTAAGTGAATGCATTGAAATATAACGCATTTTAAAATTTTGATCGAAAAAAAAACTTTCCGTATTGTCCCCAAGTGCAATCCTGTACTCAGAAAATTCTGGGCTATAAACAAAACATTCCAGAAATCACATTTCAATGTAATAGAGCTCTACCGGAAAATGTGTCCACAGATCACCTAATTCGGCTGCGCAACCGCAGCAAACAACCCTATTATGCCGCGGTTCTGCGGCCGTCTAAAGAAGTTATGTGCCCAAATTTCTTGACAAGTTCTATAAAACCCTGCACGAATTTATGGGATACAGAAAAAGATTTTTTGAACACATTTAAAAATCAGCAGAAACATGAAAAATGAAAACGTGATTTCGAAAACTTTTCTCGATCGATCTTTTAAGCACATTAGAACTAGCTAGTTTAGATTTTATGGGTTGGCTATGATACCATGAAAGGTTATGCTAACGTCCTGGCCATCAACCGAGGCCGATTGCGGAACAATTTTTTTTTCAAAAGATCAAAACTTGGCGCTAGAATAATCCTAAACTGGATCTACCATAAACCTAACTAGCTACAAGAGATGCTATCTACTATGAAAGGAGTTATACCAAGAGGCTCAAGTCCTTCGGGTTTTCACTCCTCTCCTTTAGCGTACTCCTAGTAGCCTCCATGATCGATGGCTTCCTCACGTCGAAGATGATCCACCGGAGAGTGTCTACTTTGAGCTCTTACCTCTAAACCGAGGTAACTAGGTCACTTGGTTTGCTAATCCAAGTATCCTAGGTGATATAGAGAGAGATGATGGATTAATTGGTCTCAAGAACTCTAGGTTTCTTAACACACGAGACTATTAGGTTTTGAGGTAGAAGAAGAGAAGCTTGTGCATATGTTTCTTTTAGCATGTCGCCTTTACACATTAGTGGAGCCCTTAGGATATTTGCTTGATTACCAGCGTTGTGATGGCAGTCACACTAGTGGGGGCTGGGTAATCTACAAGCATATCCTTATACAGGTCCCTAGTCATAGGATTATCGAGATGGGGCATCGATACTCCGGAGTAGACTAGCGTATGCGCTTCTCATCCCAACAGGGGAGATGGTCTGTCCTACAACCATTAGTACGTCGTACTTGAAATAGTATGCGGGTGCTCGTTAGGTTACGAGTACACTGGACAGGACTCGTCGGGAACTATTGGTTGGTACTATACCTATCGTCAGTTATCAGTTCCCAGGTGACATGAGTACAGCTTAGTCCGTTTACTTGACACTGTCACTTCGTCTCGAGTGTGTTCCCACTGTTCTTATATTGCTACCCTACCATGGCTCAAATGAGTCGTGCAAACAGGTAGCAGTTGTGTGCAGTCCCGAATTACTTGGAGGCAGTGACGGTTAGACAGGATTCGTCTCTCCCGGTATTGGGGGTTGATATTGCGCTGTGTCTAGGAGAGCCATTACACAAAGTCCCTGGCCAGGGCAAGCGAGATATACTGGTAGCGTTTCCAGTGTTATCTCAGGGTGTTCTGGGCTACACTCCAACATGACTTGTACCGCTATTAGGGGACTGACGTTTACCGCCCCCTAGGCTCGCCATGCGATACTCTTAGACGAACAGACCGGACTGTACGGAGATTGTCATGTTCGGGCTCAGTAAGAGTTCGGATGGGTTCACCTCATCAGTCTTCTTATCGGCATCTACCTGGGGACCGTTACGTACAGCTATTAATGCTTGCGGCCTGTGGTTAAACCCACTGCCAGTGTAGTGTCGAGTCTTTAGAGTCCCACACAGAGGGTTATTCGCCTTTGGGCAAAACAGAGTAGAGGTCGCATGGTTTTGCGACGGGGTTCGTTCACATCCGTGCACTTGTGCACGTTTGGTGTCCGGGCAGTTATTACTAGCGGCTTTGGTTTAAGGAAGATCCTAGTATTTTTTTTGGGATTGGTTTTATCACATTGTATTCGTGTTCCTTGGAACATGGATGCGGGTGTGTATGCACAGTTGACAAAGGCAGAGGCAGAGAATTCTCATTAGGGTTGTTGACCATTGTCTTTTTCCAAACCTTAATGAAAATAGGAATTATGATTAATGATATTAATTAAAGATAATTGTGCCATGGTTAGGGATGTTGAACATTTGACTATGGTTGACTTGTTGACCTATGTTGACATATTGACCATCATCATTTCACATGAAAGATGCTCTTTGATTCTTGCAAAATTCATTTAATGTGAAATGATAATGGTCATTTCAAATGAACCATCACAATTTCTTTGATTAATATTATTTTTCCATAATTCACTTATATGAGAGTATGGTTGATAATTATCCTCGTTCTCTCTTGTTCTTTCTTTCTCATAGGTTAAGCTCATCCTCTTCCTCTCTCTCAAAGCTCTCATCTCTCATGTGTTGAGAACCATTTGCTTTTGAGATAAAACCACCAAAACTCCTCTCTACTCATTCTACGGTTCTAGGTTTAGCAAGCCAAGCACTTTAGTTACCTCTAGGTTGAAGTAGGAGCTTAAGGTAGAGGCCTTCGGGTGGATCTTTCTTCGGCAAGAGAAGGCGACGAGGAGGAGCCGTTCAAACCACTTCAAGGAGCAAGAAGAGAAGGAGTTCAAGACCTAGGTATAACCTTCTAACTAAGCAGCTAAATCTTTTAGCTTGGTTGTTAGTTTTTGTTTAGCAAAGATCCTCCATTTCTAGTCCATGTTACCTTGTGTTAAAAAAACCGTCTTTTTTACCTTTTCTGCCTCCCCGTAAGCACCGGGGTGGGTAACGTGGACTTACAAAGTACTCATCCTAAGGGCTTTATCAACATGTAACATAGAGATAATCAGAGTACATGTTAAGATAAAGTGCAACCAGATAGCATACTATCATGTCGAGCAAGAAAGTCCTCCCTATATATGTCCAAGTATCCACTACAATATACATCGTATGTATAGTAATAGCCTCTAGGGCATACATATATCTAACAATCTCCATCTGTTGTAGTATCCAATACCCACCAATCAGCAGTGGTTGAAGTATCACATACTCAACCATCCCATAAGAGTTTCTCCTGGGAATAGGCCTTTGTGAGTGGATCCGCCATGTTGTCCTCTGTGTCTACTCTCCTAACCTCGATCTCCCTGGAGATCATCCATCTCCATGATCAGGTGATACTGCCTAAGAATATGTCTGGATCACTAATGGGATGGGGGTTCCTAGGCCAAAGCCACAACTCCGTTGTCACACAATGGTAGGAACGAAGTTCATCTCATGAACTTATATACATCCAGACTACCTCTTTGGTAGCATCCTTGGTAGCGATGTATCCAGCCTTTATCGTCCAGTATGCCACAGTATCTAGCTTGGAACTCTTCCAACATACCGTCCCTCATTGAGGGTAAGGACAATGCATGTGACTGACATTCAGTCGACCTTACCACCCTGGAAGCTATCCAGTGATTCTCCCCAGGATCGATTGATACCATCTCACTACACCTAGTGAGAATCCTAACATCCACTTAGATCTATCTCATAGATCCAAAATCTAGGATTTAGGAGGTATCACCTTGATCCTATATGGAGAATCTATGTGATAAAAGGAGATTGACCGAGTGTAGAATAGGAAACTCCTTCCCTATCGAGAGTATGTCATCCACGTACAATGAGAGGATCAAAATCATACTCCCTACTACCTTTTTGTATATACAAGGTTCATTTACCATTTTGATGAAGTCAAACGCTTTGACTACCACATCAAAACAGATATTCCAACTCCGCGATGCATGCTTTAACCTGTAAAGCAACTTGCACACGTTTCCGCTGCTCCTACTGTCTACGAAGCTTTCTGGCTGTGCACTTATAGACGCTCTCTTCTAAATCACTATTTAGAAAAGCAGTCATGACACTCAACCGCCAGATATCGTAATCATAGTATGTAGCAATGGCAAGTAGGATCCGGATAGACTTAAGCATAGGCACTAGAAAAGGTTTCATCATTATCCACACCTGGTCAATAACGAGAACCTTTTGCAACAAGTCTTAGTTTTGAAAGTCTCAACTTTTCCATGTACACCAAGTAATCTTCTCAAGATATACTTGCTCCTGATGGGGATTTAACTCTTCAGATAAAGCAACCAAAGTTCATACTTTGTTGGTGTATATGGATCCTATCTCAGATCGCTTAGCATCCAGCCATTCTCATAGAGTCCCCACTCCTGATGGCCTACTCGAAACTAGTTGGGTCATCATCTCATGATGCAATCCTCGCTCCCACTATCATAGAGAAACTGAAGTATCTCTCAAGTGGATGAGTAACCCTACTAGATCGGTGGAGAGGCTGAGGTTCGTCGGAAGCTATTGAATCCTTTGGTTCTACCAAATCATCAGCTGTAGTTTGTATAGCTGGAACTCTTTTAAGTTCTACCTCATGACCACTAATTTCTTCATAAGAAATTCCCTTTCAAAAGGTGGCATACTGAGAAATAAAACACTTTTTGTTCCTCAGTGGGGTAGAAGATATTCCCTTGTGAATGCTTGGGATATCCAACAAACTTCTACAGAACTGACATTGCCTCAAGCTTGTCCAGATTTTGCTTTTAGACATAGGCCGGACAACCCCAAATCTTAACTTTCTTAAGAGATGGGCTCTTCCAATACCATATCGCATATGGAGTGGTAGGCACCTGATTTTGTTGGAACCCTATTCAATAGGTATGCAGCTTCTCAAGTGCATAACCCCAAAAAGAAAATAGGCTACTCAGTAGTACTCATCATAGAGCGCACCATATCACATAGGGTGCGATTGCTCCGTCCCGATACACAGACGTACTGTGGTGTATACGGAGGAGTAATGCTGAGAGAGAATCTCATTCTCCTTTAGAATAGTCCATGAATTCCGTGCTCAAGTATTCTCCTCCCTGATAACATCAAAGGACATAATACTTATACCTGTTTGGTCCTCTACTTCTAACTTGTATTCTTTGAATTTCTCAAAAGCTTCAAACTTGTGTTTCAACAAGAACACATGTGTGAATCTTGAGAGATCATCAGTGAATGTAATGAAGTACAAAGAACCGGTCCTGGCATGTGTAGACAGGGGACCTACATACATCATCATGTATCAATCCCGAGAGTTCACCAACTCTTTCTCTGTTTCCAATAAACGGAGCTATGGTCATCTTATCTTTGTGACATGACTGGCAAGTTTCACAAGATGTAAATTCAAACTGATTTAAATATGCATCTATATGTAACTTATTCCAGTTGGGTCGCATTGATATGACCTTGTCTACAATGCCTCAAGAAGGATTTGTTCATTTCTGAACTCTTCCTCTTGTGTGTGTTCTATACGTTAAGAACTGTAGTTTGATTTAGAACGTATATGCCATTAGATAACATGCCTGAACCGATCAACTCTTGATATAGGAAATGTTCAAAACATTATTCAACAATAAAAAATTATATCCTTCTTTACTAAATAAGGATACTGATATGATGTTGTATATCAGGTTCGGCATCTAATAACATTCGTTCAGAATCAATGTATTGGGTAATACAGGGTGATAACTGCCAACAGATTTGGCTACAACAGTTGCACCGTTTCCAACTCTTAAAACTTATCACCTATTCTCAGTTCTCTACCTATCTGTAGCCCATGTAATCATATTACATATGTTGGATCCTGATCCGGTATCTCATACCCAGGACGTAAAGGATACTGAGAAACAGTTCTCGGTAATGAACACACCCGAAGAAGATGCATCATCATACACTTTCTTCGTTTGGGCGGCACGGGAATTCTGGTAATCCCCTATTTCCTTCTCGGTCTTATAACAATTATAAGTTGGAGCGGTACCAACGTTCCCCAGCTCAATATAATAAGCGGGTTCGGTCAATACATCCGTATTATTATCTTGATTAAGGCGTGATATGGTCGCTACCTGGAGATAGAGAGAAAAAAACACTCAGTGTATTCTCTTGCAAGATTAGATTGGTTATTAATTTATCTAATCAGGATGGCTCCCACTGTTTTAGTCAAATCTCCCTTCAAACCCTAGAAGGAAAGACTAGCCGGGATTAATTACACCCTATAAGTTCGCCAATCTTTCAGCCAGGCCAGTGCCGGTACTTTGAGGGAGGTTCCCCGTGCTTTCGCACGGACCTAATTAAAATAAATCTCATTTTCCCAGAGGCATAACCCTGTTGACACCTTTCTAGACACCTACTTGATCGGCTAATTGTAATGTGTAAAACTCTCCAAGGAGTAACTCTTACTCGCAGTGGGTATCGGGATCCAACTATCTTATAGAAGGTATGCAATCTTATTGCAAATTTCAACATTTAAAATTCCCGATAATATTTTACCCGTACATTTCCCGATTAAATTAAACCCACCCGCACGACCCTTGACGCAGGCCAACAAAGTCGCACGACTACCCTAACTCAATCGCATCATATGCTTTAGCAGATAAGCATAAATAGCTACCGCACACTACGCCTTGACGCAGGCCAACAAACGTAGTACGAATACTATGAAGTACTTATCTGAAATGACGGAGAGCTATGACAGGTTTTTATGAAAACCCTTTGCGTAATGAACTTGATATCGTCGTAGAATCAAATGTTTTAAAATGCAGTGTTTTTAAGGCTTTTACTAGTTTTGCTAAAGAGGTCACTCCTGGTGAAGGGATCGTCGACTCTTTCCTCATTGAATAAGGTGCTGGATATTCACAATACCACTATGCAAAGCAAGAACTAGAAAAGCAATCAAAAGACAAAACCGAGGGTTGTAGAATCTGCCAGTTATTACTAAAGAGATCACTCCCGGTGAAGGGATCTCGGCTCTTTCCTTATCGAATAAGGTGCTGGATATTCTATAAGGAATACCGCTATGCAAAGCAACAACTAGAGCTACCTGTTTTTGAAAATTCGATTCCACAATATTTTTAGGTTTCTTTTATTTCATTAATCTCATTAATGAAGTCCTAACATCACAGATAAATACAACGTACACTTATGTCATCCGCATTCGCCTCGATGTCCCCTCGTGCACCGTTAGGTTAGGTAACTAACAGTAGAGTGGGGCAGTGCTAGCGCGGGTGTAAAACATAAGCAACGTCTATATAATATATCATATATACTATATCCAGTATCTATCTCATCAATATATCAAATGATCACATCACAGATATCGCAGCAGAACACAACATATGAAATATTGGATATACTAGGATTTCCGGGTCTTATTTTAAACCTGTATAAAACACGGATTCCACGGTCGTGATGAATAGCCAATCCAACACCCATACACCCCTATGAGAAGGGTAAGCAACCCTACTAATTCTAGAGTTAGGATACCCGGTCTCGACTTCTCGAGATGGTCTCCCACTGGACCCTAGAACCCGGTTACTTGTGCTCCCCGCCTTGGGTCTATCCTAATGCGGAAAAGTAAATAATATACAATGGTGACATCATCCTCAACCCGGAAGTGCCCCAATAAAAGAATATTACATACAATGAATTTTACATGAATGAAAATGAAAAACTCTCATCTCACATAAAACCCCCGGCTATTCAATCACGACGATCCAATATAACATATCCCAGCAACACATAACATCACATGTCATCAACGTAAGTAAATATGCGTATCCCAATTGTCGTTGACATATAGCAACGAAACCGGTGATACACCACATATTACACTTACGGTCACAGAAAAGAAAATGAAAAACTACAACAGTTGGAATCCGCAACCACCTTAGACATTGCATGCCTAACTAAATGAATTCCTTAGATATCGCATGCCTAACAATTATAAACCCCGCATTTTAGTCCCGATCTCGAAAACACTTTTCAATATCTAGTCGGGCAATTCAACAAGATTCCCGACATCCTGATGGAATGCTCGTTGGAAACTTTAGTAGACGGCCGCACCCCCCGATACCGTCGACGAAGTGCACTAAGGCGGAACACCGCTGCCGCGAGCATCCGAACGGATGCTTTTAGCGACGGGGTTCTCCTACAGTCACTTGGTCGGGGCTATGGGGCGTGGCTATCTATTAAGTTTACCCGGCGAGTATCTGCGTACGCTACGTGATTGCGACGGACTTTTGATCACATCAAAATCCCATGGCAACCGATCAAATGAGACTAAATTGCTAGATTTATAACATTCAAATTAGTTATCTCATAACTACTTTTGTGGATTCCAAATATTGTATCCTATCACATGATACCCGGACGACGTTAAACTTTTCGATCGATTCATCAAA
The DNA here is from genome assembly GCA_030015575.1 of Agapanthus africanus. Lineage (NCBI taxonomy): Eukaryota > Viridiplantae > Streptophyta > Magnoliopsida > Asparagales > Amaryllidaceae > Agapanthus > Agapanthus africanus. The sequence goes on from CM057337.1 coordinate 1,000,195,708, forward strand.
GTCCCACAATTTTCCGACAGCTCAACACTTGAGCACAGTTCAATGATACCAGAAGATACCACGGTACCTATGAACCAGCCATAGAAGGGTCAAACCAACGCCTCACATGTGATAACGCTGAACTACCATAAACCCTAGGGTTTAGTGGCGGTTCTGACGGTCACATAATCGAGTTAAGTTTTAGTTCTTCTAGAGGGTCCACAGAATCACTTGCATATTTTTCCGAATACGTTAAACTTGGAAAAATGGGTTTTTGACATTCGATCGAACTTTCTAACTTCGTCTAGACAACATGCGAATAACCCGAAATAATGTTAAAACTACGAATACAAAACACTCCGAATTGCTTATAGTGTAAGATTACATCACATGAAAAATTAGCAAAAATAAACAACACCTCAAACATCAAAACCAATTCACTTGAACACAGTCAAAAATTCAGAGGGTTCTGCTCGGATTTGGCCGAGAGTGGGGGTATGGTGGCCGGCCAAAATTGCATGAAACCCTCTCAAATTTTCACAGTGTTCATATTATATCACATACAACACTCTGTACTTGTTTAAAAAAAAAATTGAAAACATTTTAAATTCGACAGAAACTTGATTTTCGCATTTCAAGTTTCAGAGTATTTCGGTTTCGTAATCTTAACAAAATCCGTATAAATTTCTAGCATGGCTCTGATACCACTGCAGGGTTCCCTAGGACGGCAGCAAGGTTTCGGGAGGTATCGTCCATGCCAAATTCAAAAATTTGCCGTTCTAGCTAACCCTAACTAAGAATCGTTAACTAGAAATCTACGGAAATGTAAATGCAAACACTTTGCAAGTAAAATAGAGCAAGGAATACAACCTTTGTAGACCGGTCCTTCACTTCAATAGCTTCGTGTAGTAGTCCCTTCGCCGCGATCGTGAACTCCGGACTCTAGAGAGGCTCGCATGAAGAAACGAACATGCTTGCTTCGAAGTCTTCGAGGCCGAAAATGATCTACGTCGAGAAGACACTAACCCAATCTATCTCTTCACTAATTGTGGAATTAGTGAAGCAAACACCCTATACTAAATGGAAAGTAGTAGAGGATGATGAAGTAGGAATTTTGCTCACTTTAGATTTCATTTTCTCACATTTTTTTCTCATATCTCCATTGAAGCTACAAAACTTTGAGGAAGAAGAAGAAGAAGAATGAACTCATCATATGAATTATTCCCTATGAATTATTGCAACCATGAGTGAGTTAAGCCCTCATGCCTAACTCATGTAGAGAATAAACCAAAGGCTAAGCTTAAGGGTTGGGTTAACGATTATCCTAAGGAATGACAAAAAAGTGGACTTTGTCAATGTTCTACAAGCTTCTTCCAAGCTTGAAAATATTGACTAATTCTTTTCTCTTTTGTGATAACTTAAGCAATAAATAAAACCCTAACTTAACCCTAGCATGGTATAAGTCTCATACACCCATCTTGCTTGTATCATCAAGCATGACACAAAACATGTACACAAATATACATATCACGTATATACAATGTGCACATCTAGTGAGAAAAGAAATCTTAAGTGAATTAATATTAGTTAATGTAATTTAATATATCAAATATATAATTATACATTAAATTATCAAATCAACTCTTGATTTAATAATCCGGTTATATTACATATAACCGACTAATATCATGTGTAACAACTTATCGAATCAACACTTGATCCGATAACCCAGCTATATCTCATATAACCGACCAATGTCATAAATCGTGAGAATAGAATACGGTATCTCATATCATATCAATCTCGGTCCCGCACATATCACATATGTGATCCTACTCCGTTTCACTTGAGCCAGGAAACCTCTGTGTAGGACTTTAAAGACTCGTCAATACGCCGGCAATAGGTGATGATCATATCAAACACCCACAAGCCGCTATCGGTCTGCTAAACGTAACGACCACCCGGGTATTGAGCGATCAGAAGATCAATAAGCAAGCCTGCTCACACTCCTTCGAATCCAATCAGTAACACTACCGTACAGTCCGGTCTCTTCGTCCGATATGTCGTATATCTCGTCTAGGGGTGGTAAACGTCAGACCCAGTAACTCGATAAGTCATGCCAATATGAGGCTCATAACGGGTTGATAAACTACTGATAACACTTACCAGTATATCTCTGAAGCAGCCTTGGCCAAGGACTTCCTGTTATAGCCAATCGAGCACAGCGCAACATCAACCCCCAATACCGGGAGAGACGAAACCCCTCCTATCGCTCATTGCCTCCATGTGATTCGGGACTATACCCAAAAGCCACCGTTTTGCACGTTCTCTTGAACGTGGTAAGGTGGAAATCAAAGCACAGTGGGAATCACACAAGACTCTATGACGATCTCGGGTCTACAGACTAACCTGTACCAGTGTCACCAGAGAACTGCTATCTGACAATAGGTATAATACCATCTAAGAGTTCTCGGCAAGTCCGTCCAGTGTACCCAGTCTCCACTGAGCACCCGTATACTGTCTCTGATGTCAAACACCAATGGATATGGGATCATCCATCGCCCATCTACATGGGTCGAGAAGCTATACGCTAGTCTACTCTGGTATATCGATGCTCTGTCTCGATACACCCACGACTAGGAACATTTGAAGGATGTACTTAAGGACTACTTTGTCCCCACTAGTATGATCTGCATCATAGTCCTAGTAGTCAAGTACTCATCTTAAGGGCTTTATCAACATGTAACATAGAGACAATCAGAGTATATGTTAAGATAAAGTGCAACCAGATAGCATACTATCATGTCGAGCAAGAAAGTCCTCCCTATATATGTCCAAGCATCCACTACAATATATATCATATGTACAGTAATGGCCTCTAGGGCATATATATAACTAACACAAGCCAGAAAAGAATGTTGATAGTTTTTCAAGTATGCATTTCTTATCCGAGAAAAAATATGTAATATATAGATATTCATTGTTTCTTTCTTTTACAGTCTCAATGTAGTATCCATTATGATAAATATCTTTAAAACTGCTTGCTTGAGAATAATACGTTATTAAAATAAACTTTGTTCCTCTAGGTAATAATATATTTGCTCTTCCCGAACCTTTGATTAATTTTGTACTACCAGATATCATATTAATATTGGCTTCAGCCATTATTAGATGGGAAAAATATTTCATATCTTTAAGTATCGTGTGCATTGATGTACTATCTACGAGACATACATTTTCATCATTGATCTTGGATCCAATTAAAGATTTAGAAATATCCATATTCTTCATTAAAACAAAACAAAATATATTGTAAGAAACACTGGAAATTTAGGAAAAAAGAAAAAGAAGATTACATATGAGAGGAAAAAGTTAGATTCTTAAAAAGAAACATATAAGTGCTAAAAGAGAATTTTAGTTATTTGAGATAATCTCGTCATTGTTTAAATTTTTAGTTCTCGCTTTTGGATCTTCGAGAAAGTCTGCTACATCAAAATGTGTCATACCAATAGATCCAATGTCGAAATCATCATTTTGGAAGGCAAGATTTGCTTCTAAATTTTTTTCTTTCCTATTCACTGATACTTGATAAAGTTCGGCAAGGTATTTTGGTGTACGACAGATACGCGACCAATGCCCGATCATGCCGCACCGGTGACAAATATCTTCTAAATCCTTGGCTTGTCCACTTTTGTTCTTTTCTTTCTCATAATTATTATTTATCTTCTGGTGATGATTTTTGTTCTTAAAATTAGAAAAGTTTTTTTTGTAACCACCATGACCACGATGATTATTATGACCACGGCTACGGCCACACCGAGAATTGTTAGAAAATGCCGTATTCACTTCAGGGAATGGAGCAGAACCAGTAGGACGAGATTCATGATTTTTCATTAACAGCTCGTTATTTTGTTCAGCACAAGAATGCATGAAATTAATTCACAATATTTTTTAAAACCCTTTGTACGATACTGCTGCTGTAGGAGTACATTCGTGATATGAAAAGTAGAATATATTTTTTTCTAACAAGTCTATATCGGTAATATTCTCTCCACATAATTTTAATATAGAGATAATTTTAAAAAGTGCGGAGTTATACTCACTTTCCGATTTAAAATCCGAAAACGTAAATGAAACCATTCAAAATGAGCTTTTGGGAGAATTGTTGTTTTTTGGTGGTCAAACCTTTCTTTTAATTTTTTCCAAAGTTCAAGTCGATTTTTTATTATTAGGTACTCACTTTTTAATCTCTCGTGCGGATGATGATGAAGGAAAATCATTGCCTTCGCAAGAAACTGTGTAGCTTCTTCGTTCTCTTCTTTAATCGTATTTCCAAGTCCCATCGATTCTAGATGAATTTCAGCATCTAGTATCCACGATAAATAGTTCTTGCACGAAATGTCAAGGGCTACGAATTCTAGCTTTGTGAGATTTGACATGATAAAGTACTATAAAAAAATTGCATGTTAGATCACGAAGACAATAGTTATATTTGTAAGGCGGTTTAAACATTTAACAAGTCGATAGAACTTTGATATGTTGAGGTAAAATAAAGATATATAGAGCGAAAACCAAGTTATATATATTGCATGAAAATTAGAGAAACTGTGAAATAATCAACTCTTGATATTTTATTATTAAAATGAGCAATTGAGGATTAATTAATATGAAATTAGGTATGTATGTCAAAATAACAAAAGAGATTACCTAAAAGAATTACCTTAGCTTTTAAAGATGATGACACTCCTGCTGATAACGTGTTAAGAAAGGCTTATAAAGATAAGAAAAAAATATAGAAAATCAATATAGAGAAAGTATTTGTTTATTCTTGTTGTATCCAATGCATTTTACAATACCTCTATTTATAGGCTTATGAAATGAGAAATCAAGAGTCATAAGTTATAAGAAGTTATTATCTACTCTCTCCACTTTCTCCATTATCTCATATATATATTGATGAAAAGTCATAAGTACAAATAGTTAATTTCTTAGATTAGGGTAACATAAAAAACATCCACTATGTCATAATAATACAATTTATAACACAAATAAGTAAATAAACAACAGGAAATTTTTTAGGGTAAATTGACAAAAAGCCTCCGACCCGCTTCAAACTTATGTAAAATCCTTTACGCTTTTTGCTCTTGTTCAAAAACCCTTGGGGCCAATCAAAACCCCATGTCTACCAGTTGCCTGTAATATCTAAGCAGTTTCCTGTAATATCCAAGCAGTTGTAGTTGTTTGTAATATCTACAGCCGAAGGGCAGAACTTCTGTACGTTAAGTTGCCTGTAATATCCAAGCAGTTGAGAGAATACATGGCCTAAATGAAATACAACCCACGGAATTTTTCACAAAGATTTCAAACAGTATGCCCTTCCTAACAATTTCGAAAATTACAAGTATTTTTATACTACGCCCGAGTGGGCCGAGGGCCTTTTGACAATTTACCCAAATTTTTATTCATGTCTTTGAAGGAGAGACCAATTTTAATTTCTGAAGAGAAAAGAATGGCACAATGATATTCAACCTTGTCTTTACATCTGCATAGTGATATAGCCTAGCCGTAGTGATCATATCAAAACGATCTGACATGTGTTCCCTAATTTACCATAAAATTTTTATATTCAATTCATAATCATATATATAACCATGTTTAGAAAGCTGATTTAAAGAGGCCCGGCAGCTGTCATTAGTTGAAATTACTATTACTGTCACTATAATTGCTAGTAATTTGCATGTGCAATGCACTATATGTCTAATTTCAAAGACATTATTTGTGTTTTTTATTTAGCTAATGTTCACTAAACTTTCAATATGTTTTTCCCAAATTTCAGAAAACTACCAAAAATTTTGATAGACACAAAAAAATATCATATCTAACGGTGACACGTCATCATCGTTAGTGTCATATCATCCAACTGGCACATCGGCAAAAAAATATAAATTTTCTCAAATTACCCTCATCTTCCTTCTTCATCCCTAACCTTAACTTATTTGGCAAAAACTCTAAACCCTAGCTCACCACGACATCGGTGTCGCCATCGCCGCCACCTTCGGTGCTGCCTCCCCTCCCCCTCTTCTAACCCTAACCCACACCTTTGCACTAACCTCCTTCACCTCTCTCTCCTCCTCCATCGGTCTTTTCATTTAACGGAAGAGTGTCCTTAAAAACCTCCGTTTCAAGGTCAAGAATAAACTAATTCTGCTTTTCAGCAACGATCTAGAAACGATCCTTATTCTTCCATATACAATCAGGGATGGAGGCATCATCCTACACATCTTCTGCATAAGGAAGGACATTTTGTTCATATTGACGGCCATATCAGTCACTTCTTTTTCTTTCATATTGAGAGCATGGTTTAAAGAGTCAACGTCAGACTCTTGCTCTGCTAAGTCTTCTTGTTCTTCTTCTAGACGGGTCTTGGGCGACGGGATGAAGAGTGTTGCTATTTGAGCTGCCATTTCTTGCAGATGTTGTTGCCTTTGAGCTTGAGTCAAGGACCGAGTTTGGGGTTGATGACTGATGGAAGTTTTGTTTTCACTTCCATTGATATGAATCATTCGCACGGTGTGGACTACTTTGGCTTCGTGCATGGAGCTTTTGACATTTCGCCTCTTGGGACTTACCCTAGACGACAGGGATCTTTATCGCCTTTGCTTTTTAGGAAGGGTCACTTTGGACTTGGAAGCCGAGTCTTCGGCTTTTGGCGGATTCCTGAGCTTCTTAGTTTTTGAAGATGGGCTACTGCCGATAACAGAGCCACGAACTTCTTTTCAGACCATCGAGGAAAGTTTTGGCTCGAGTATTGGCTTTTGCTCATTTGATTCCCCTACAGGTAGTGGGGTCTTCTTTAGGATGGCGGTAGGCGAGTTTCTCCCGACCTTTCTGAGAGATTAGAAACTGTTATTGGTTGAGACAACTGCATCGATAGTGGGCATCAGTGGAGTTAGCCCTGATGGGGAGATGCTCCCAGCCTGTCTTTGCCGACACCAGTAACGACGTTGAGCGCGTCTTGAAACAGGAGCTTCTTTAGTTTTGGGAGATTCATAAGCATGCCCCCCGTGTAGCTTTAGAGACGTATTTGGAAAAGTTGGAGCTTGAGATGACAGTCTATGGAAGACTGACTTGCTTGGAGGTAAAGGGCCCTTTGGCGCATCAGGAGTAGCATGAGCCGGCCTTTTGAAGACTGGGCTCATGGAATTTACAGGCTTCTTGGCTGGGCCTGTGGAGCTTGATGCTAGCCTCTTAAAGTCTGAGCCTTCTGATTTTGCAGGCTTCTTGGAAGGGCCTGTAGAGCTTGTATTCAGCCTGTGGAAGACTGAGCTTTCTGATTTTGCAGGCTTCTCGGAAGAGCCTACGGAGGTTGGATTCAGCCTGTGGAAGTCTGGGCTTTGAAGTTTTGCAGGCTTCTCGGGAGGGCCCGCGGAGCTTGTTGCCAACCTTTCGAAGACTGGCTTCTTTGAGGCATCCTCCTTTGGCGTTGTGGAACCAATGGTAGGAAGGAGTGGAGGCATTTGCCCGAATTGAAGCTCGTTCCATTCTTGCATGAGTTGGGCTGTTGGGATGCCGATCAGTGAGGCCATAATCTGCCCAGAGAAGACTAGCTGGGATGGGGTGGTCTTGGAGTTTTTGTATAATGCCATTGAAGTCCCCATAGGGGAGAAAGCACCCGCTTCAGTTTTCCCCAGAATCCAAGAGCAACTATAAACATAATATACCGCGATTTTGTTCGCGAAACACGACACACGAAATTTGGAGTGGAAAGAGAAAAAGGTCCCACCGGGCATGTTAGAATCTGTTTACCACTGAAAACTGGTCAGACGAGCTGGTGTCGAACATCCTACCTGAATTTGGAGCAAATGAATAGGTTTGATCCATCCACCTCTCCGAAGACACTAAGTTGATTTATAGCACCGTATATTGGAGGTTTGGATGAATGCGACCGATGTAGCTGATTTTCAGATTCCCTCTCAGGGTAAGAGGTTTATTGATTGCGGGGACGCATTTTTCCTGCAGGTGCAAACTCTTGCAGTTAATTATATTATCGCAAACGATAACAACTTTCTGCACTCCAGATTTTTAGTTTCGTGTGTCATGTTTTAGTTTTTGTTTATTTTGGGTTTCCCTTAGATTGTGTACAGAGACTAATTAATGTCGTCACTCGTAGGGCGCGGATTAGTCCAAATCCGTACACATATTTTTATGATTTGGGTCCACGTTGGTATCTTGGTTTGCCAACGGGAGTGAATTTAAGTAGCATTTCTTATATTTGTGTGGTCCGTTAGTGTTGGCTATAGTGCCCTCAAAGTCAATTATTGGATCGTAGACACGTGATTGCAATGATTGAGGGAGGACCTATACCGGTAGGACAGTCTTACTCGAGATGATAGTATGCTATCTGGTTTGTCTTTATCATCGTGTACATGCTTCAGGTGACATTACAGATCACTATTATATGTTGATAGAGCCCATAGGATTCTTGCTTGACTACCAGCAGTATGATGGCGATTATATACGTGAGAGTTGGGTAGTCTATAAGCACATCCTTAAAGTGTCCCTAGTCGTGGGAGTTTCGAGACTAGGCATCGATACTCTGAGAGTAGACTAGTGTATACGGATTGAGATCCCAACGAGGGGAGACGGCCGGTCTCACAAGCTATTGGTGTCAGTTGGTTCACCTAAAATAGTATACAGGTGCTCATTGGGTTATGAGTACACCGGATGGACTCGCCATGAACATGCTAGTTGGTATTATACCTATTGTCAGATAGTAGTTCCCAGGTGACATGTGTACAGGTTAATCTATCGACCTGAGATCATCATTTGTCTCGTGTGAGTTCCCATTGTGCTTTGATTACTACCCTACCACGGCTCAAAGGAGTCGTGCAAACAGGTCTTAATTGGGTACAGTCCCGAGCCACATGGAGACAGTGAGTAGATCGGCAGGGGATTCGTCTCTCCCGGTATAGGGGGTGATATCACGCTGTGTTTGGAGAGCCATTACATAAAGTCCTTGGCCAAGGCAAGTGAGATTTACTGGTAGGTATTCCAGTAGTTTCTCAGGGTGTTCTGGGCTACACTTCGACACGACTTATACCGCTATTAAGGGTCTGACGTTTACCATCCCCCTAGGCCCGATATGCGATACTCATAGACGAACGGACCGGAATGTACGGATATTGTCACTGTCAGGCTCAGTAGGGTTTCAGGATGAGTTCGCTCGTCGGCCTCCCTTTCAATCAATACCTAGGTAGCCGTTACGTACAGCTTGTTCCACTGACGTGCTTATGGTTAAACCCACTGCCAGCGTATTGACGAGTCTTTAGAGTCCCACATAGAGGGTTTCCCGAAACGTTGCAGAGGCCGTATGGTTTTATGGCAGGGTTCGAACATATACGTGCACTTGTGTACGGATCATGATCGGACGGATCATACTAGTGGGCTTTAGTTTAAGCCATATCCTAGTATTAGATTGTTGGATTACTTTCGTCTCGTAGTATTCGTATTCAGTCGGAATTCTGATGCAGGTATGTATATACAGATGAGGGGTATTCTTGTAATTAGTTACAAGGTTACTTTAGTTGATGCCATTTTCTTTTTGTGGATTAAACATTTTATTTTAAATGTTTAATGTGGAAATTGTGACTCATTCTTGGCAAGCCATAACTTTTGTCATGGCTAAGATATTTTAATGTGAGCTTTGAGATATTTTGTGAGTGTGTGATGAAAGGTTCCTAGGCACACCAAGGAGGTCTCACAAGGCATCAACCATGCCAATTTCAAAAATTAGAGGTGCCGAGAAACCCAAATACGGACCGTTCGCTAGAAGTTTAGGCGAATCAAGCAACTAGTTAACAAATTAACTAAGTGAACGAAAATACAACCTTTGTAGATCCGGTTCTCCACCTCCATAGCTCCGTGATGAAGTCCTCTCCGCTGTCCAAATGAAATCCCGGGCTCAAGCGTCGGCTTCATCGGAGAAATGGGCGGGCAAGGTCGTCGGCTTCGTGCCGAAGATGATCTACGTCGAGGCATCACTAGATCAAGCTCCACCTTCACCAAGCCATGAAAACTTGTGAAGGAAACACCCTATACTACTTGGCAAGAGGTAGAGGATGAAGAAATAGGAAGTGGGTTCACTTTAGAATTGGATTTCTCACTCTTTTTCATCAATCACCATTGATGAAGCAAGCTTTCTTCAAGTGATGAAGAAGAAGAAGAAGATGAATATTATGATGAGTATTTTTCAAAAAGGAAATAAAAAGAATACTTATCATAATGTAACCATGGTCAAGTGTAGAGAATAGACTAGGGTTAAGTGGAATGGTTAGGGTTAAGCATGAGACAAAATGGTCACTAAGTCAAAGCTTCATGAAGCTTCATAATACAAACAAAGTTAGCAACCATTTTTCTCTTTATGCTTTTCATTTTCCATAAAGAATAAATAAATAAATAAATGAGAAAAGGAAATGAAACCCTAACCACTTAAGTAACCATGGTTTAATTCTTTACACAAACCCAAACTAGCATGTATCATCAAACATGATACAATCTTGTGCACAAAAAATATATCATATATACAATGTGCACAAACAAGTGAGAAAATCCATTTAAAAGTGAACCGATACTAGTTAATGCAAAGTAATATATCAAATATATAATTATGCATTAAATCATTAAATCAACACTTGATTTAATGATCCGGTCATATCGTATATAACCGACTAGTATCCAATGTATCGGCTTATCGAATCAACCCTCGATTCGATAACTAGGTTATATCGCATATAACCATTCGATACATTCATCGCGAGAATGGAATACGGTATCACATACATGCATTATTCTCGATCCCGCACATATCTCATATGCGCTCCTATTTCGTTTTGCTTGAGCCAGGAAACCTCTGTGTAGGACTCTAAAGACTCGTCAATACGCCGGTAGCAGATGATGATCATATCAAGCACCCACAAGCCGCAAGCGGTCTGCTAAACGTAACGTCCACCCGGGTATTGAGCGATCAGAAGATCGACGAGCAAGCCCGCTCACACTCCAGTGAATCCAACCAGTAACACTGCCGTACAGTCCGGTCTCGTCGTCTGATATATCGCATATCTTGCCTAGGGGTGGTAAACGTCAGATCCCAATAGCTCGATAAGTCGTGTCGATATGAGGTCTATAACAATTCGAGAAACTACTGGTAACACTTACCAGTAAATCTCAGCAACCCTGGCCAGGGATTTCCTGTTATAGCCAATCGAACACAGCGCAACATCAACTCCCTATACCAGGAGAGACGAATCCCCTCCTATCGCTTATTGCCTCCATGTGACTCGGGACTGTACCCAAAAACCACCGTTTTGCACGCCCTCTTGGACGTGGTAAAGTGGAAATCAAAGCACAGTGGGAACCACACAAGACTCTATGACGATCTCGGGTCAACAGACTACTCTGTACCAGTGTCACCAGAGAACTGCCATCTGACGTAAGGTATAATACCATCTGGGAGTTCTCGGCGAGTCCGTCCAGTGTACCCAGTCTCCATTGAGCACCCGTATATCATCTCTGATGTCAAACACCGATGGATATGGGATCATCCATCGCCCATCTGTATGGGTCGAGAAGGTACACGCTAGTCTACTCTGGTATATCGATGCCCCATCTCGATACACCCACGACTAGGGACTTTCAAGGATGTACTTATGGACTACCATGTCCCCACTAGTATGATCCGCATCATAGTCCAGGTAGTCAAGTACACATCCTAAGGGCTTTACCAACATGTAACAGAGAGACAATCAGTATACACGTTAAGGTAAAGAGTAACCAGATAGCATACTATCATGTCGAGCAAGAAAGTCCTCCCTATATATGTCCCAGCATCCACTACAATATACATCCAATGTACAGTAATGGCCTCTAGGGCATACATATAACTAACAATCTCCCACTTGCACTAGGGCCATCTGAAAGCAGTGGTTGAAGTATCTCATACTCAACCATCCCATAAAAGTCTCTCTCTGGGAATAGGCCTTCGTGAGTGGATCCTGTAGGGTTTTCTTAACACCTCTATTAAGGTTTAGAAGCATCATACATGCTATAACAATAAAAATTTTGAGGTGCTAAGCAAACTGTACAAAGAATCGAACTAGAATATATGAAGTAACAATTAATAGTATCAAGATTAAGAGTTAAGTTATACTAAGTGATGAGACTACAACCTTTGTAGACCTCTTTGGAAGACTCCTTGGCTTTGAAAAGGTTCACTTGATCAACTCCTCATCCACGACGATCCACCCGAAGCACTTTGCCCTAAGCTTGATGCTTCCTTCGATCTTTGACAAACTTGAAGCACAACACCCTACACAAGATAGCTATGGTTGTGTAGGATAATGAAATGGTTGCTATTCTTATTTATTACCTTTTCTTTTCTATTTCTAACTCCTTTTTAACATTTAAAAGAGAGCTAGGGTTTTTTTGAGGAAGAAGATGGCTCTCATTTCTTTTGGAATTATAATATTGATAATATGAAAGAAAATGAGAGAGAGAAAAAGATCTTATCATAACCACAACCATGGTTAAGATAATATCTAGATATTTCAACTAAGGTTAAAGGGCAAAAGGAAAAGTAACCATGGTTGAGTCAAATTCAACCATGGAATTGTGTAGAAGAGTGTGGAAGAAAAAATGAGTCATTATCCTTTTTCTTTTGCCTTTTATCTTTATTGAAAATATCAATATATCATTTTATCTTCAATATGATTCTTATATTGCCATCCTCTTTGTATCATCAACCATGATACATTTCATGTATGTATGTATGCACATCATCATGTACATATACATACATGTATCCATAAGAAGAAAAGGATTTAAATAAATAATATAAAATCCAATATTAAATCAACACTTGATTTAATAAATTGGTCATATCTTATACGACCCGACTAATATTAAATGCCCGATTAAAATACAGTATCATATACTAGTATTTAATCGAGGCTCCGCGCATATCTCATATGTGCACCATTTCGTTTCGCCAGAGCCGAGAAACTTCTATGTGGGACTCTAAGACTCGTCAATACGCCAGCAGCAGATGATGATCATATCAAACACCTACAAGCCGCAAGCGGTCAGCTAAACGTAACGGCCACCCGGGTATTGAGCGATCAGAATAAGAACAAGCGAACCTGTCAAAACTCCTGTCAATCCATCCGGCAACACTAACCGTACAGTCCGGTCTCTTCATCAAATATGCTGCATATCGAGTTTAGGGATGGAATCGTCGACCCCAATAACTCAATAAGTCATGCCGGTATATGGTCTATAACAGATCGAGAAACTTACTGATAACACTTATCAGTAATATCTCAGCAGCCCTGGCCAGGGACTTCCCGTTATAGCCAATCGTGCACAGCACAGCATTAACCCCTAATACCGGGAGAGACGAAACCCCTCCTATCGCTCACTTCCTCCACATGCCTCGAGACTATACCTAAAATCCATCTGTTTGTACGACTCAGTAGAGCCGCAGTAGGGTGGAGATCAAAGTACAGTGGGAGGACACACAAGACTCTATGACGATCTCGGGTCTACAGACTAACCTGTACCAGTGTCACCTGAGAACTGCTATCCGACGTATGATATAATACCATATAGGAGTTCTCGGTGAGTCCGTTCAGTGTACCCAGTCTTACTGAGCACCCGTATACTATCTTCGGTATCAACACACCAGATGGATATGGGATCATCCATCGCCCATCATATGGAACAAGAATGGTATACGCTAGTCTAAGCTGGAATATCGATGCCCTGTCTCGATATACCTACGACTAGGAACATTTCAAGGATATGCTTATAAACTACAGATGTCCCACTAGTATGATCCGCATCATAATTCAAGTAGTCAAGCCAATATCCTTAGGGCTTTATCAACATGCACCAAATGAATATAAACATGATCAAGTGAACATATGATAAAGTAAAAACCAGATAGCATACTATCATTTTGAGCAAGACTGTCCCCCGAATATATATATATATATATACACATCAGTACATACACTATCTCATAATGGCCTCTAGGGCATACATATATCCAACAATCTCCCACTTGCACTAAGGCCAGTTATTGGCATATCTCATACCTAACATCTCAAAAAGTCGCTCATGCTGCGGCTGAGGGAGGGCCTTGGTGAATGGATCCGTAGCGTTGTTCTTTGTGTCTACTCTCTTAATCTCGATCTCGCGGTGATCAACTATCTCCCGGATCAGATGATATCGCCTCAGGATGTGTCTGGACTTCTGATGGGACCTGGGCTCTTTGGCCAACGCCATAGCCCCATTATTGTCACAATACAGAGGTATTGGATCAATAATGGTTGGAATTACTCCTAGCTCCGTGATGAACTTTCTCATCCAGACGGCTTCCTTGGCAGCATCATTTGCAGCAATATATTCAGCTTCCATCGTTGAGTCTGCTACGGTATCCTGTTTGGAACTCTTCCAACTCACCGTCCCTCCATTGAGGGTAAATGCAAACCCTGAGATAGACTTGCTGTCATCCTTGTCACTCTGGAAGCTTGAATCGGTAAAGGCCTCCATTTGGAGATCTCCATTACCATACACTAAGAACAATTCTTTAGTCCTTCGCAAGTACTTAAGAATGTTCTTTACAGCAATCCAGTGATTCTCCCCTGGGTTAGATTGATACCTGCTTACTACACTAAGTGCATAAGCAACATCAGGGCGTGTACATAACATTGCATACATTATCGATCCTACTGCCGAAGCATAGGGAATAATGCTCATGCGAGCTCTCTCTATGTCAGACTTTGGGCAATCGTCTTTTGAGAGAGTGACTCCATGGAAAGCGGGTAAGGCACCCCGCTTGGAGTCTTCCATACTAAATCTCTTTAGGATGGTGTTTATGTACTTGGTTTGGGACAATCCCAATAACCATTTGGATCTATCCCTATAGATCCGTATACCCAATATGTATGTGGAATCTCCCAGGTCCTTCATGGAGAACCTTTGTGATAAGAATGATTTGACCGACTGTAGCATATGAATGTCATTTCCTATCAGAAGTATGTCATCTACGTACAATACGAGGATTGCGACATTTCTTCCTACAGTCTTCTTATAAACACAAGGTTCATCTGGATTTTTGATGAAATCAAACTCTTTGATAACATCATCAAAACAGATGTTCCAACTCCGTGATGCCTGCTTTAATCCATAAATGGATTTAAGTAGCTTACATGCTTTACCGCTGCTCCCACTATCAATGAATCCCTCTGGTTGATCCATATAAACGCATTCCTCTAAATCACCATTTAGGAATGCAGTTTTAACGTCCATCTGCCAGATTTCATAGTCGTAGTGAGCAGCAATAGCAAGTAGCATCCGAATGGATTTAAGCATGGCTACCGGAGAGAAAGTCTCGTCATAGTCCAAACCTGGTCTTTGACGAAAACCTTTCGCTACCAACCTTGCCTTATAGGTCTCTACCTGTCCATCTACACCGATCTTTCTTTTAAAGATCCATTTGCATCCCACAGGTTTTATCCCGGAGGGTACATCTTGAAAAGTCCATACTTTGTTGGTGTACATGGACTCCATTTCGGATCTCATGGCATCCAGCCAATTCACAGAGTCACCACTCGTGATAGCCTGATGAAAACTGGAAGGATCATCATCATCCATGATGCAATCTTCTCTATCACCATCAACGAGAAAACCGTAGTATCTCTCCGGTGGGCGAGAAATCCTGCCAGATCTACGGAGTGGCTGAGGTTCATTAGATTCTGTTATAACTTCAGGTTCAGCCAAGTTGTCATTTGTAACTTGTGTTTCTAGAACTTCTTCTAGATTTACCACATTGCCATTTGTATTGTTTGAAAAATCTCATCTTCTAAAAAGGTGGCATACTGAGAAACAAACACCTTTTGTTCCTCTTTGTGGTAAAAAAGATACCCAAACGAATGTTTAGGATATCCTACAAATATACATTTGACTGATCGTGTCTCGAGTTTGTCTGGATTCTGCTTTTTAACAAAAGCCGGACAACCCCAAATCTTAACTCTTTTAAGAGATGGTTTCTTCCCATGCCATATCTCATATGGAGTGGCAGACACGGTTTTGGTTGGAACTTTGTTTAACAGAAAAGACGATGTTTTCAATGCATTCCCCCAAAACGAGAGAGGTAACTCAGCATCACTCATCATGGATCGTACCATATCTAATAGGGTACGGTTCCTTCGTTCTGACACACCGTTGTGTTGTGGTGTGTAAGGTGGAGTGAGCTGAGAGAGAATCCCATTCTCTTTTAGGAAGTCTAAGAACTCAGTACTTAAGTACTCTCCACCTCAATCTGATCGAAGTATCTTGATACTCTTTCCCGTTTGGTTTTCTACTTCATGTTTATACTCCTTGAATTTCTTGAAAGCTTCAGATTTATGTTTTATCAAATATACATGACCAAATCTTGAGAAATCATCAGTAAAAGTTATGAAGTATGAAAAACCGCCTCTTGCATGTGTAGACATTGGTCCGCATACATCACTATGTATGAGGCCTAGGAGCTCAGTAGCTCTTTCTCCGTGTCCTGTAAACGGGGTTTTGGTCATTTTACCTTTGATACAAGACTGGCAAGTTGCATAAGATTTATACTCAAATGAATTTAAATATCCATCTTTATGAAGCTTGTTTAGTCTTGTTTCATTAATATGTCCAAGTCTACAATGCCAAAGAAAAGCTTCATTTATCTCTGAAAATTTTCTTTTATTTTTGTGTTGTACGTTGAAAACTGTGTGTTGATTAAGGACGTATATCCCGTTATTTAATGTACCACAACCAATCAACTCTTGATTCAGTCTAATGTTCATAACATTGTGTTGTACAGCAAAATGATACCCTTCATTGTCTAACAAAGAAACAGATATAATATTACAAAGCATACTTGGTACAAAATAACACGGGTTCAAAACCAATATACAACCCGAAGGCAAACCTAGGTGATACTTTCCTACTGAAACTGCATTTACATTGGAACCATTTCCAACTTGGAGAGTAAGATCACCTGTCTTCAGAACTCTGTTATTTCTCAACGCCTGCACAGAATTGCAAATATGAGAACCCGAACCGGTATCCAATACCCAGGAAGCAGAATTAATAGAAAAACAGTTTTCAATTACGAACACACCTGAAGCTGAAGCATCATCATGCTTCTTCTTGAGTGCTAGGTACTCGATACAGTTCCTCTTCCAGTGTCCCGTCTTCTTTCAATGGAAACATTCACCTTTCTCTGTTGCCCCAACCTTGGACTTGCCTTTTCCCTTTACCTTTTTGACTCCACCCTTAGGTTTGGTGGGTTTCTTCTTCATCTTTCCCTTGGCCTTAGCCTTTGGGTAAGATGAGGAGGATTGCCCAACAGACATAACGGGAGTCTTCACTGACTTCAGTGTGCTTTCTGTACTCCTTAACATATTAAGGAGTTCAGGCAGTTCCTTCTCCATGTTGTGCATGTTGAAGTTAACGATGAACTGACCAAAGGTGGAGGGGAGAGACTGTAGAATAATATCTGTATACTGTTCATTGTCCATTTTCCACCCAAGGTCCTCAAGCTCTTCTATGAGAGCTATCATTTTCAGAACATGGTCTCTTACTGCTGTGCCAGCGGTCATGCGCATCTGAAACAGTTTCTTAGACGCTTCGTATCGTAATACGCGGGATTGCTCTCCATACAACTCTTTTGTATGGAGGAATATGGCTTGTACGTCCATATTCTCATGCTGCTTCTGATGTGTGTTATCCGTCGATGCAAGCGCGAGGCATTTTGCCGTGGCACAGTCAGCATCCCATGTCTTGTGGATTTCTATATCCGCAACTGAAGGTTTAGGACCTAGGGGGGACAAGGCTGGAGCTGTAAGGACATATGATACTTTATCATAAGTCAAGGCTATGTTTAAATTCCTCAGCCAGTCTTTATAGTTGGTCCCATTCAGCTTGTTTTTATCTAATAGAAGCTTAAGTCCTGTCATGGGTATCTGCTATTAAGAGAGAGAAAAGAATACACTTAGCGAATGCTCTTGCAAAAATCAGATTGGTTATTATCTTGTCTAATCGATGTCTCCCACTGTTTTTATCAAATTTTCTTTAAAACCTTTTAAAAAGAAAACTAGCCGGGATTAATTATATTCTACAACTTCGCCAACCTCTCAGCCAGGCCAGTGCCGGTACTTGAGGGAGGTTCCCCGTGCTTTCGCACGGACCTAATTAAAGTAAACCTCGTCTTCCCAGAGGCGTAGCCCCGTTTAGCACCTTTCTAGACGCCTACCGAGTCAGCTAATTGTAAAGTGCAAAATTCTCCCGGGAGCAACATTTGCTCGCAGTGGGATCGGGATCCTATTATCATATAGTAGGTATACAATCTCATTGTAATTTTCAACTCTTGAAATTCCCGATATGATTTTTACCCCTAGTACTTATGACCTTAACTAAAGTCAACATATCATAAGTACTAGTCAAGTTCTTCCCGTTATTTCGTGATTAACTAGACCCACTCATATGACCCTTAACTAAAGTCAACATAATCATATGAATGTCCTAACTATTCTGCATCATATGCAGAGTAGGAAGACATCACTCAGCTACCGTTCACTGCGCCTTAACTAAAGTCAAAATACGCAGCACGAATACTAAGTACTCTGCTTCCTAAAATGACGGAGGGTGGCGGATAGTTTTTAAGAAAACTTTTGACGCTTTGAACTTGATATCATTGTAGAATCTAATGGGTTTGAAAAGGAGTGGCTTAAGCTCCGCATTTAGAAACTTGCTTTTTTTTGTAATAAAAGGCCGAGTGTGTTTCAAATCTTGATTCTACAATATCCTTTTAGGTTCATTTATCTTTTACATTAATCTCATTAATGTAGTCCCATCGTTTAAATCCTAAGCCATTACAGAGAGAAACGAAAATATAACGTACACTTATGCCACTCGCATTCGTCACAGTGTCCTGATATGCACCGTTAGGTTACTTAACTAACGGCATACCGGGACGGGGCTAGTGCGGGTGTAAAACATAAGTAACGTTTAAAATATATCATATATAAAATTTCATTCGTCTCAGACATGTATTAAAAGATCACATCAGATAATGAAAACAGCAGAAGCACATAAAGGATATCTAGGAGGTCCGTATTTTATATTTAGCCAGCAATAAAAATACGGATTCCACGGTCGCAATAAATAGCCAAGCCCACACCCTTAGACCCCTACGAGAGCGGCAAGCGACCCTGCCAATTCTGGAGTTTAGGAGACCCGGTCTCGACTCCTCGAGATGGCCTCCCACTGAACCCAAGAACCCGGTCACTTGTGCCCTCCTCCTTGGGTCTGTCCTAATGCGAAAAAGTAAATAATATACAACACTGGTGACAACAACCTCACCCCGGAAGTGCCCCAAATAAAAGAATATTACATACAAATTAATATTACATGAATTGAAAGAATACTCTCATCTCACAAAAAAAGAAAACCCCCGGCTATTCATTGCGACAATCCTGCATATCAAATCTCATCCACACAGAGAAATAAAATGGAAAAATACAACAATTGGAATCTTTAACCGCCTTTAGACAACACAAATCCGGAATATCACATATACAAGATTTCATGCCTAAACAATGTAAAGCTCGCATTTGGGTCTCATTCAAGAAAACACCTTTTCAAAACAAACCGGATAATTCAACAAGATTTCCGTTTATCCCGAGACCGAACTGCTAGATTTACACGCAACAAACAAATTTGTAGATTTCAATTATTGTAACACATACTATTAAACTAAGCGACGTTGGAACATCCGATCAAACAAATTAAACATCCACAAACTGCTCTAAAAGCTCAACACCTGGGCAGATTATAAAAATACCAGTAACAACAGAGAACACATACGGGCCAGCACAAGAAAATACGGCCCATGAATCAACTATACCGCCGCGGAACCGCCGCATAAAGCCTCTTGGGCCGCGGTTCCGCGGCCGTATGGTCGATTTATGGGATCGTTTTTCTGGTGAGCCCTTATATTTCCCTGCTTAATTTTTTACATATTTTTAATTTGAAAAATTCCAGGTTTTTAAAAAATTTCCAGAGAGCACCCCCCGGGTGTCGATTTTCGTCCGTTCGATGTTTTCAACGTCGTTTAGGTTACCACAAAGCTCTAGCTTGGCTCTGATACCATGTAGGGTTTTCTTAACACCTCTATTAAGGTTTAGAAGCATCATACATGCTATAACAATAAAATTTTTGAGGTGCTAAGCAAACTATACAAAGAATCGAACTAGAATATATGAAGTAACAATTAATAGTATCAAGATTAAGAGTTAAGTTATACTAAGTGATGAGACTACAACCTTTGTAGACCTCTTTGGAAGACTCCTTGGCTTTGAAAAGGTTCACTTGATCAACTCCTCGTCCACGACGATCCACCCGAAGCACTTTGCCCTAAGCTTGATGCTTCCTTCGATCTTTGACAAACTTGAAGCACAACACCCTACACAAGATAGCTATGGTTGTGTAGGATGATGAAGTGGTTGCTATTCTTATTTATTACCTTTTCTTTTCTATTTCTAACTCCTTTTTAACATTTAAAAGAGAGCTAGGGTTTTTTTGAGGAAGAAGATGACTCTCATTTCTTTTGGAATGATAATATTGATAATATGAAAGAAAATGAGAGAGAGAAAAAGATCTTATCATAACCACAACCATGGTTAAGATAATATCTAGATATTTCAACTAAGGTTAAAGGGCAAAAGGAAAAGTAACCATGGTTGAGTCAAATTCAACCATGGAATTGTGTAGAAGAGTGTGGAAAAAAAATGAGTCATTATCCTTTTTCTTTTGCCTTTTATCTTTATTGAAAATATCAATATATCATTTTATCTTCAATATGATTCTTATATTGCCATCCTCTTTGTATCATCAACCATGATACATTTCATGTATGTATGCACATCATCATGTACATATACATACATGTATCCATAAGAAGAAAAGGATTTAAATAAATAATATAAAAGCCAATATTAAATCAACACTTGATTTAATAAATTGGTCATATCTTATACGACCCGACTAATATTAAATGCCCGATTAAAATACAGTATCATATACTAGTATTTAATCGAGGCTCCGCGCATATCTCAAATGTGCACCACTTCGTTTCGCCAGAGCCGAGAAACTTCTATGTGGGACTCTAAGACTCGTCAATACGCCAGCAGCAGATGATGATCATATCAAACACCTACAAGCCGCAAGCGGTCAGCTAAACGTAACGGCCACCCGGGTATTGAGCGATCAGAATAAGAACAAGCGAACCTGTCAAAACTCCTATCAATCCATCCGGCAACACTAACCGTACAGTCCGGTCTCTTCGTCAAATATGCTGCATATCGAGTCTAGGGATGGAATCGTCGACCCCAATAACTCAATAAGTCATGCCGGTATATGGTCTATAACAGATCGAGAAACTTAATGATAACACTTATCAGTAATATCTCAGCAGCCCTGGCCAGGGACTTCCCGTTATAGCCAATCGTGCACAGCACAGCATTAACCCCCAATACCGGGAGAGACGAAACCCTTCCTATCGCTCACTGCCTCCACATGCCTCAAGACTATACCCAAAATCCACCTGTTTGTAAGACTCAGTAGAGCCGCTGTCACGCCCCGCTTCCCAGAGTACGCAAGATTTGGGCACGTGACACAGCCAACCATGCTACCTGTGGGTAGGAAGTATCCATCCACAGTCACATTACGGTTGTAAAGATATCAAGAACAGTAAAATAGACTAAACTAATACATGTCCAAATCCATAATAACAAGAATCAATAAACAATAAGTGCGGAAGCTAAAGATCCAATACAATGAATAAACAGTATGTCCCATAATGCGGGCTCACATCTGGAAATGAAATGACATAAATAAACTAAACTCTCAAGAACTCACAGTTCAGCCTGCTGGCTGAAGTACTTCTGCTCGGTCGACGTCAAGGGTACGGAATCTGGGCCATGCAAAACCCAGACGTCAGCGCGTCATGATATCAAGTATATAGCATAAATGTGGTAATAAACAGTGTAAGCATGAACATGAATAAAGCAGCAATAAGGAGTAATAAACAGGGTAATGTGCAGTAGTGACTAAACTGTCCTATCAGGTTTTCTACTCTATAGTCTTTGAAACCAATTGATGAATCGTCGATGTAACTCAATAGTATCCCGTACATACCCGGGATCACGGCCACAATATTCTCGGCTGAAACCGAGACATGCCGTAAGGCACAGAAAGGAAAGTATCAGTATCCCGTACATACCCGGGACCACGGCCACAATATTCTCGGCTGAAACCGAGACATGCCGTAAGGCACAGAAGGAAGGTGTACACTCGGTATTACCCCGTACATACCCGGGATCACGGCCACAATATTCTCGGCTGAAACCGAGACATGCCGTAAGGCACAGAAGGAATGTGTACGCTCGAACGGTAGTGAACTGTCGAGTTACAAGTCCGGTTCATCTTTGATTTCCCCATACCCCCAAGCTATGTATGTCAGTCAGGTATTCAGTAGTCAAGGACTAATGCCAACACAAGTCAAGTAAAGGTAGGTCTGTCTGGATCGACAGCAGGAATAGTTAGGTCCGTCGGCATTAGGCACGAGATCAGGTAACAGGTCAGGTTACGTTCAACAGGTAGAGTCGATATGTACAGGGGTTGTGTCCGGTATATCAGTACATGTGACAGGTGTGTCAAGATCGGTCAATATGTAATGCAATCAGGTATATGATGATAACAGGTATAGTAACAAATAATGAACAGTAGCAGGGAACAGCAATGAGCAATTATTATTCTATGTGAACACAGTGATATTAGTATTCTCTTATTAATCCGGTTCACGCACCTTTGAGGTGCAAAAGCCACAAGACGAGCAATATCGGTAATATGCGTAATGGAGTTACAGTATTTGAACTAAGTATAATAATTGCCTCATGAGGGGCTTAACAAATGAAGTGAGGATGATCTAGCAATTTAGGCAAGGACGTGCCAGATTGGTTACTTAGTTAAGGTGTTGATTAAAAGCATACCGGTTAACTACAAGTAGCAACTACAATGGTTTAACATTACGGATGATTGTAATTGTCATCAAGTCGTGCGATTATAACAGGTAACATGATTATTAAGTTTGTAGCATGTTAAGCAAGTATTCGGATACTTGCCTCGGCGGTTCCGCAAACCGAAACACGGATGCGATGTCAGAGAAGCTGCGTTCTGGAAGCACGGGCCACGGATTGAGTCCCAACAGGGGTCACTGGAATCACACGGACCAGGGGGCTTCGCTGGAGCATCGGGTTCGGACGACGGCACGGTCGGAATCCGGCAAAAGTCATCGGCAACGAAGTTAGCAACAATACGATATACGCAAACACGACCAGCGAGGGGAATCCAGTACAAATGGAAAGATAGAGATGCTTACCGGGAGACACCAGGGGGCAACCACGACGGCTCGACGGCGATGGGGCGCCGGCAGCGAGGAACAGTGGCGCGGCAAGGGTTTGAGGTGGCTGGCTGTTGCTGGAGACGATGGTGCTGGTAGTAGAGGAGGGTGGTGGTCAGTTCTGGTGATCAAGGGGAGAAGGAGGTGGTCGGAGGCAATGACGGCGATGATGGACGGCGAGTTTCCCGGCGATAGGGTGTTGGGTTGGTGTCGGGGAAGTTGGTGCAGGGTCGTCGGGAAGGGGAAGGAGGAGGTGACGGCGAGGTCTCGACGAGGAGGGTGCAAGGGAGTCGCGGGAGGCCTCGGCGGTCGGAGTCGACGTCGACGGCGAGGTCGCGAGGGATGGAGGCGTCGGGAGAAGGTTGCAGGCGCGGGAAGGAGTGGGCGAACGGGAGGAAGAGGGTAGGCGAGTGCGGTGGAGGTCGTGGTGGTGAGGGCGGCGACGGCGAGGTCGCGAGGCGGCCGGCGGTGAGGTCTGCGTGAGCTAGGGTTAGGGTTCGTGGCGATTTCTCGTGCTGAAGGTGGGTTCGGGGAGGCGGCTGCTGCATGGTTTTTATATAAAGGAAGAGAGAGAGAGGGAATGAGGAGAGAGAGGGAGATTGGAGAGAGGAATTGAGATTCGATGAGATAGAGAGAGAGAGAGAATGAGGAGAGAGGTAGAGAGAAGCGGCTGAGAGGGGCCCCACTCGCAAGAATTGGAGTTCGATGATTGGATGGGGGAAATATTTTGGAAAGGATTTTAAGGATTTAACTGTTAAAGGATTTTATTCGTATATTATAGTTTTATGATATTAAATTGAAACGGGCCCTTTTTGGCGCGAAATGAAACATTTCCAAATCGCGCCCGGGTTGCGCCCAAATGTTCCAAATTCAAATTATAGAATTTTAAGCGGGTTCCAAATTTCGAAAATAGGTGTTTAAAGATTAAAATGCATGCCCCCAAGTCGGACACTTGCACGCGCGCGTAGTCGCCCAAACTTGCCCGTTTAGCCAAACGGAACGGAATCTCGACACGCGGACGCTACCACGCGACTAGTGGCGACGAGTAGGCCAACATGGACATCTTAAATTTCATTTTCGGAGTTAAAATTTGTTATGTGCCAAAATGACTTAACCGGGTAAAATTTAGCAATAAACACCAGAAAATCAGGAAAATTGGAAAGAGCGATAAATAACCCTCAACTAGTAATATACATAGTATTATTGGGCTCGGGTGTTACATCATACCCAACTACTAAAGAATTTCGTCCTCGAAATTCCAAGAATACAAGATAACTAACTACTGGAAAAGATAAGGGAATTTCTGCCGGATCTCGTCTTCTCGCTCCCAAGTAGATTCTCCATGCGATCGGTTACCCCAAGAAACTAGCACCAGAGGGATAACCTTGTTCTTAAGAACCTTTTCTCTTCGATCCTTGATCTCGACTGGTCGTTCCTCAAAAGTCAGGTCCTCTCGTACAGTCAACTCCGAATGATCCAAAACATGAGTCTCATCGCGAACATACCTCCGTAGTTGAGACACATGAAACACATCATGAACTCCCGCTAATGACGATGGTAACGCCAACCGGTACGATACCGCTCCGACACGCTCCAATATCTCGAAAGGTCCAACGAATCGGGGACTGAGCTTTCCCCGACTTCCAAAACGAATCACCCCCCCTAGTCGGTGATATCTTCAGGAATACCAAATCGCCCACGGCGAACTCTAGAGGTCTTCTTGACGTGTCGGCCCAACTCTTCTGTCTGTCTTGAGCTGCCTTCATGTGCTTTCTGATTGTATTCACCTTCTCAACTGTCTGTACCACTAAATCTGGCCCTAGCAACCTTCGTTCACCCACATCATCCCAACATACAGGTGAACGGCACTTACGACCATACAATGCTTCGAACGGGGCCATCTGAATTGTCGCTTGGAAGCTATTGTTGTACGAAAACTCCACCAGGTGTAGATGATCTTTCCAAGAACCTTTAAAGTCTAACATGCAAGCCCTCAACATATCTTCAAGGGTCTGAATCGTTCTCTCTGATTGTCCATCAGTCTGGGGATGATAAGCTGTGCTAAACTTCAATCGAGTCCCCAAACTATCTTGTAAACTCCTCCAAAAGTGTGACAAGAACCGAGTGTCCCGGTCGGACACGATGCTTACCGGTACTCCCTGCAATCTGACAGTCTCCTGTATGTCCCGCTCTGCCAAAGTCTCCGTCGATTGACCAACCCGAAAAGGAATAAAGTGAGCTGCCTTGGTCAACCGATCGACAATCACCCATACAGCATTGTTGCCCTTTGGACTCCGCGGTAAAGCCGTCACGAAATCCATGGTTATATGTTCCCACTTCCATTGAGGAATCGGAAGTGGTTGTAACAAACCAGCAACCCTTGGTGTTCAGCCTTGACTTGCTGACACACTAAGCACTTAGCCACAAAGCGAGCAATTTCCCGTTTCGTACCTTTCCCCCAGAAATGCTGTCGAATGTCTCGGTACATCTTTGTCCCTCCTGGATGTACAGAGTAAGCTGAACTGTGTGCCTCCTTCATAAGCTCTTCACGCACATCTCCTTTTGGCACACACACACGGCTACCATATCTCAACGAACCATCTTCATGAATCAGTAGATCGGTTCGTAGTCCGGCCATCAGCTCCAACCATCTGCGTTGCCTCATGTTCAACTCCTTCTGAGTGAACACATATTTCAAACTCTTGTGATCCGTAAAGACTTCAACTCTCCCTCGCCCAGAAGGTAGTGTCTCCAAATCTTCAGGGCGAAGATCACGGCTGCAAGCTCCAAGTCATGAGTCGGATAGTTCTGCTCATGAGTCTTCAGCTGCCTCGATGCGTAAGCGACGACTTTCCCATTCTGCATCAACCACACCCCAATCCTTTTCCAGATGCGTCGCTGTGAATCACCAGTCCTCCGGAATTGTCCGGTACGGTTAGGATAGGGGCGGTCATTGACCTCTGCTTCAACGTCTCGAAGGCCAACGCACATCCATCCGTCCAAACAACAACTGTACAATCTCTACCTTCCTTACTAGATATGATTTTCCCATTCCCGGTGTGTATGTCCCAGAACTAGACAGGGTCGTGTAGGTGATCGAGTGTGTAGTTATAAATTTGGATGACAAAAACAACGGGATGCTCCGAAATTAAGTAATGCCAAAGCGGGAAAACCATGAACGAGTAAATTACCTGAAACCGCTTCTCCTGATGCCTTGGCTTCCTCAGCCGTCAAAGTGAAAGCTCGACCCTGGTTGGGTCCTTGTGTCAGCTGCTTCTGCCCTTGGAACGGTCTCTGCGGAGGCTTCTGTATATCATCTCTCGTGCGAAGCTTCGACGGACAGGCACTCACTGCGTGATCGGCTGCTCCACAAACCAGACAAAGTCCCAGCCTCCTTCGACAATCCCTTTGCATGTGGCCCGGTAAATTGCAGTAATTACAACTTATGCTCTTTCTTCGATCCACGACCACAGGCTTCTTCATTGGCGCTACACCTCGACGATCCACTGGAATACCCTTGCGCCCATGATCTCGGTTAGGTACAAATGTAGGCTTCCTGGCCGCAACTGCTGTCTGGTGGAGGTCCCCTTTCGATCCTGATAAACTCTGCTGCTCTCTGGCTGCCGTAAGAACCTGTGAGAAAGTGGTCAAACCCAGGGAGACAATCTGCCTCTGGATGTCCACATCCAAACTGCGCAAGAACCTTCGCGCCCTGTCTGCCTCCTTAGCGACTAAGGGTCCAGCGAAACGGCTGAGTCTCGTCCATTCCGCTGCGTGTACATCCACCGCTGCTCCATTTTGTTTCAGCCCAATAAATCTCTCCTCCATTTCCTCCCGTGCAGTCCGCGGGAAGAACTTTTCCAAGAAACTTTTGGAGAAATCCGCCCAACTGATTGGCTTGGACAGGCGGGCCTCCTCCACGAGCCACCACTCTCGGGCGTAATCTACCAGCTGAATGCGCACCACATCAACTTTCTTGTCTTCTGGGATCTGCGCCGCAATCAGTAAATTCTCTGTGTCCACAAGCCACTGCTCGGCTGGCAACGGCTCCTCCAAGCCAGTGAAAGTAGTAGGACCCAACCGTCTGAAATCTGCCACGGTCCCTACCCGGTCAACTGGCTTCGCTACAGCGGTGTTTACAGGCTGCTGCATAGCCTGCAAACCCTCCTGAAATGAATCGGCTTGCTGTTGGATCAGCTCAGTTTGCCTCTTCTGATTTTCCAACATCCCTCGTATCACTCCTAGCATGGCGGCTTCATCCACACGCCTCTGATACGTCTTGAAATTCTTATCTGCCATGATCCTGAAATCAAAACAAACAACGTTAGCATGATGATAGATTCAATATATAAATTAAGACTAGAACTCCAAGATACTTAAATAGAGTGCTGCATTGTAGCTATGCCGCGGTATCATAGCCGCAATTACTTAACTCTACCCAAGTCGCCTAAGTCCTAGAGATAACAAGAAGTTAGGTTTTCGAATTAACAATGCAAAGTAAGTTTGCATGTCGACATAATCTGGAAGAATGATTCAAGAACGGTAAAACTGTCAAGGTGGCAGGACATGTTTCCTAATCACGGGTATTCTGATTCGTGTATCGGGTGCAATACCCAACTACAAAGAGTCAACCCAACTAACCTATGGCTCTGATACCATAGAACCATGTCACGCCCCGCTTCCCAGAGTACGCAAGATTTGGGCACGTGACACAGCCAACCATGCTACCTGTGGGTAGGAAGTATCCATCCACAGTCACATTACGGTTGTAAAGATATCAAGAACAGTAAAATAGACTAAACTAATACATGTCCAAATCCATAATAACAAGAATCAATAAACAATAAGTGCGGAAGCTAAAGATCCAATACAATGAATAAACAGTATGTCCCATAATGCGGGCTCACATCTGGAAATGAAATGACATAAATAAACTAAACTCTCAAGAACTCACAGTTCAGCCTGCTGGCTGAAGTACTTCTGCTCGGTCGACGTCAAGGGTACGGAATCTGGGCCATGCAAAACCCAGACGTCAGCGCGTCATGATATCAAGTATATAGCATAAATGTGGTAATAAACAGTGTAAGCATGAACATGAATAAAGCAGCAATAAGGAGTAATAAACAGGGTAATGTGCAGTAGTGACTAAACTGTCCTATCAGGTTTTCTACTCTATAGTCTTTGAAACCAATTGATGAATCGTCGATGTAACTCAATAGTATCCCGTACATACCCGGGATCACGGCCACAATATTCTCGGCTGAAACCGAGACATGCCGTAAGGCACAGAAAGGAAAGTATCAGTATCCCGTACATACCCGGGACCACGGCCACAATATTCTCGGCTGAAACCGAGACATGCCGTAAGGCACAGAAGGAAGGTGTACACTCGGTATTACCCCGTACATACCCGGGATCACGGCCACAATATTCTCGGCTGAAACCGAGACATGCCGTAAGGCACAGAAGGAATGTGTACGCTCGAACGGTAGTGAACTGTCGAGTTACAAGTCCGGTTCATCTTTGATTTCCCCATACCCCCAAGCTATGTATGTCAGTCAGGTATTCAGTAGTCAAGGACTAATGCCAACACAAGTCAAGTAAAGGTAGGTCTGTCTGGATCGACAGCAGGAATAGTTAGGTCCGTCGGCATTAGGCACGAGATCAGGTAACAGGTCAGGTTACGTTCAACAGGTAGAGTCGATATGTACAGGGGTTGTGTCCGGTATATCAGTACATGTGACAGGTGTGTCAAGATCGGTCAATATGTAATGCAATCAGGTATATGATGATAACAGGTATAGTAACAAATAATGAACAGTAGCAGGGAACAGCAATGAGCAATTATTATTCTATGTGAACACAGTGATATTAGTATTCTCTTATTAATCCGGTTCACGCACCTTTGAGGTGCAAAAGCCACAAGACGAGCAATATCGGTAATATGCGTAATGGAGTTACAGTATTTGAACTAAGTATAATAATTGCCTCATGAGGGGCTTAACAAATGAAGTGAGGATGATCTAGCAATTTAGGCAAGGACGTGCCAGATTGGTTACTTAGTTAAGGTGTTGATTAAAAGCATACCGGTTAACTACAAGTAGCAACTACAATGGTTTAACATTACGGATGATTGTAATTGTCATCAAGTCGTGCGATTATAACAGGTAACATGATTATTAAGTTTGTAGCATGTTAAGCAAGTATTCGGATACTTGCCTCGGCGGTTCCGCAAACCGAAACACGGATGCGATGTCAGAGAAGCTGCGTTCTGGAAGCACGGGCCACGGATTGAGTCCCAACAGGGGTCACTGGAATCACACGGACCAGGGGGCTTCGCTGGAGCATCGGGTTCGGACGACGGCACGGTCGGAATCCGGCAAAAGTCATCGGCAACGAAGTTAGCAACAATACGATATACGCAAACACGACCAGCGAGGGGAATCCAGTACAAATGGAAAGATAGAGATGCTTACCGGGAGACACCAGGGGGCAACCACGACGGCTCGACGGCGATGGGGCGCCGGCAGCGAGGAACAGTGGCGCGGCAAGGGTTTGAGGTGGCTGGCTGTTGCTGGAGACGATGGTGCTGGTAGTAGAGGAGGGTGGTGGTCAGTTCTGGTGATCAAGGGGAGAAGGAGGTGGTCGGAGGCAATGACGGCGATGATGGACGGCGAGTTTCCCGGCGATAGGGTGTTGGGTTGGTGTCGGGGAAGTTGGTGCAGGGTCGTCGGGAAGGGGAAGGAGGAGGTGACGGCGAGGTCTCGACGAGGAGGGTGCAAGGGAGTCGCGGGAGGCCTCGGCGGTCGGAGTCGACGTCGACGGCGAGGTCGCGAGGGATGGAGGCGTCGGGAGAAGGTTGCAGGCGCGGGAAGGAGTGGGCGAACGGGAGGAAGAGGGTAGGCGAGTGCGGTGGAGGTCGTGGTGGTGAGGGCGGCGACGGCGAGGTCGCGAGGCGGCCGGCGGTGAGGTCTGCGTGAGCTAGGGTTAGGGTTCGTGGCGATTTCTCGTGCTGAAGGTGGGTTCGGGGAGGCGGCTGCTGCATGGTTTTTATATAAAGGAAGAGAGAGAGAGGGAATGAGGAGAGAGAGGGAGATTGGAGAGAGGAATTGAGATTCGATGAGATAGAGAGAGAGAGAGAATGAGGAGAGAGGTAGAGAGAAGCGGCTGAGAGGGGCCCCACTCGCAAGAATTGGAGTTCGATGATTGGATGGGGGAAATATTTTGGAAAGGATTTTAAGGATTTAACTGTTAAAGGATTTTATTCGTATATTATAGTTTTATGATATTAAATTGAAACGGGCCCTTTTTGGCGCGAAATGAAACATTTCCAAATCGCGCCCGGGTTGCGCCCAAATGTTCCAAATTCAAATTATAGAATTTTAAGCGGGTTCCAAATTTCGAAAATAGGTGTTTAAAGATTAAAATGCATGCCCCCAAGTCGGACACTTGCACGCGCGCGTAGTCGCCCAAACTTGCCCGTTTAGCCAAACGGAACGGAATCTCGACACGCGGACGCTACCACGCGACTAGTGGCGACGAGTAGGCCAACATGGACATCTTAAATTTCATTTTCGGAGTTAAAATTTGTTATGTGCCAAAATGACTTAACCGGGTAAAATTTAGCAATAAACACCAGAAAATCAGGAAAATTGGAAAGAGCGATAAATAACCCTCAACTAGTAATATACATAGTATTATTGGGCTCGGGTGTTACAGCCGCAGTAGGGTGGAGATCAAAGTACAGTGGGAGGACACACAAGACTCTATGACGATCTCGGGTCTACAGACTAACCTGTACCAGTGTCACCTGAGAACTGCTATCCGACGTATGATATAATACCATATAGGAGTTCTCGGTGAGTCCGTTCAGTGTACCCAGTCTCACTGAGCACCCGTATACTATCTTCGGTGTCAACACACCAGATGGATATGGGATCATCCATCGCCCATCATATGGAACAAGAATGGTATACGCTAGTCTAAGCTGGAATATCGATGCCCTGTCTCGATATACCTACGACTAGGAACATTTCAAGGATATGCTTATAAACTACAGATGTCCCACTAGTATGATCCGCATCATAATTCCAGTAGTCAAGCCAATATCCTTAGGGCTTTATCAACATGCACCAAATGAATATAAACATGATCAAGTGAACATATGATAAAGTAAAAACCAGATAGCATACTATCATTTTGAGCAAGACTGTCCCCCGAATATATATATATATATACACATCAGTACATACACTATCTCATAATGGCCTCTAGGGCATACATATATCCAACAGATCCGCCGTGTTGTCCTCTGAGTCTACTCTCCTAACCTCGATCTCTTAGAGATCAACCATCTCCATGATCAAGTGATACTGCCTTAGAATATGTCTGGATCACTGATGGGACCTGCGTTCCTTGGCATAAGCCACAACTCCATTGTCACACAATGGGAGGAACATAGTTCATCTTATGAACCAATATACACCCAAACAGCCTCTTTTGTAGCATCTTAAGTAGCGATGTATCCTGCCTTTATCGTCTAGTATGTCACGGTATCTAGCTTGGAACTCTTCTAACATACCATCCCTTTACTGAGGGTAAAGACAATGCCTGTGACTGACATTCAGTCGTCTTTATCACCCTGAAACACTTCCAGTGATTCTCCCCGGGATCGATTGATACCATCTCACTACTACTAGTGAGATTCCTAATATCCAATTAGATCTATCTCATAGATCTAAAATCCAGGATTTAGTAGGTATCACTTTGATCCTATATGGAGAATCTTTGTGATAATCGGAGATTGATCGAGCGTAGCATAGGAAACTCCTTCCCTATCAAGAGTATGTCATCCACGTACTCTACGAGGATCGTCACCATACTCCCTACTACCTTTTTGTTTATACAAGGTTCATCTACCATTTTGATGATGTCAAACTCTTTGACTAACACATCAAAACAGACGTTCCAACTCCGCGATATCTGCTTTATCCTATAAAGCATCTTGCACACGTTTCCGCTGCTCCCACTGTCTACGAAGCCCTCTGGCTGCGTACTTATAGACGCACTCTTCTAAAACATCATTTAGAAAATCAGTCATGACACCCAACCACCAGATATCGTAGTCATGGTATGTAGCCGTGGCAAGTAGGATCTGGATGGACTTAAGCATAGCTACTTGAAAAGGTTTCATCATTATCCACACCTGGTCAATGATGCAAACTTTTAACAAGTCTAGCTTTGAAAGTCTCAACTTTTCCATTTACACCAAGTAATCTTCTCAAGATATACTTGCTCCTGATGGGAATTTAACCCTTCAGATATAGCAACCAAAGTCCATACTTTGTTGGTGTACATGGATTCCATTTCAGATCACTAAGCATCCAGCCATTCTTACAGAGTCACACTCCTGATGGCCAGCTCGAAACTAGTTGGGTCATCATCTCATGATGCAATCCTCGCTCCCACTGTCATAGAGAAACCGAAGTATCTCTCAGGTGGGTGAGGAACCCTACTATATCGGTGGAGAGGCTGAGGTTAGTCGGGGACCATTGAATCCTTTGGTTCTATCAAATCATCAGCTGTAGTTTGTATAGCTGGAACCATTCCAGTTCTACATAACTGACCTTGAGTCGAGCTTGTCCAGATTTTGCTTTTAGACATAGGCCAGACAATCCCGAATCTTAACTAGCTTAAGACATGGGCTCTTCCCATACCATATCTCATATGGAGTGGTAGGCTGTGATCTGATTCGAACCTAATTCAATAGGTATGCAGCTTCTCAAGTGCATAACCCCCAAAAAGGAAACAGGTAACTCAGTAGTACTCATCATAGAGCACACCTTATCAAATAGGGTGTATCTGCTCCGCCCCGACATACCATCATGCTATGGTGTATACGGAGGAGTAATGCTGAGAGAGAATCTCATTCTCCTTTAGAATAGTCCAGGATCTCCGTGCTCAAGTATTCTCCTCCTCGATCTCATCATAGGACATAATACTTATACCCGTATTTTGGTTCTCTACTTCTAATTTATATTCTGTGAATATCTCAAAAGGTTCGGACTTGTGTTTCAACAGGAACATATGTCTGAATCTTGAGAGATCATCAGAGAATGTAATGAAGTATAAAGAACCGGTCTTGGCATGTGCAGACAGGGGACCTACATACATCAACATGTATCATCCCAAGAGTTCACTAACTCTTTCTCTGCTTCCAGTAAACAGAGCTATGGTCATTTTATCTTTGTGACATGACTTGCAAGTTTCATAAGATGTAAATTCAAACTGATTTAAATATACATCTAAATGTAACTTCAGCCAGTCGGGTCGCATTGATATGACCTAGTCTACAATCCCTCAAGAAGGATTCGTTCATTTCTGAACTCTTCCTCTTATGTGTGTTCCATATACTAAGAACTGTAGTTTGATTTAGAACATTAATGCTTTTAGATAACGTGCCTAAACCGATCAACTTTTGATATAGGAAATGTCCAAAACATTCTCCAACAATACAAAATTTTATCGTTTCTTTACTTATAAAGAGACAGATATGATTTTGTATATCAGGTTCGGTATCTAATAACATTCGTTCAGAATCAATGTATTACAATACAGGGTGACAGTGACCAACAGACTTGGCTGCAACACTTGCCCCGTTTTCTGTCTCATGAAACTTATCACCCGTTCTCAGTTTTTCTACCCTTTTGTAGCCCTATGTAACAGATTACATATCTGGGATCCTGATCCGGTATCATATACCCAGGATTCGAAAGATACTGAGAAACAGTTCTTTGTAATGAACACACCCGAAGATGATGCATCAGCATGCACTCTCTTCGTTTGGACGGCATGGGAATCTTGGTATTCCCCTTATTTCCTGCTCTGTCTTATAACAATTATAAGTTGGAGCGGGATCAACGTTTCCCAGCTCAGTATAACAAGCGGGTTCGGTCAATAATCCGTATTATTATCTTGATTAAGGCGTGACATGGTCGCTACCTGGAGAGAGAGAGAAGAAAACACTAAGCGTGCGCTCTTACAAGAATAGATTGGTTATTATTTTATCTAATCAGGATGGCTCCCACTGTTTTTATCAAATCTTCCTTCAAACCCTAAAAGGAAAGACTAGCCGGGATTAATTACACACTACAAGTTCGTCGATCTTTCAGCTAGGCCAGTGTCGGTACTTTGAGGGAGGTCCCCCGTGCTTTCGCACGAACCTAATTAATGTAAACCTCGTTTTCCCAGAGGCGTAACCCCGTTGACACCTTTCTAGACACCTACTTGATCGGCTAATTGTAATGTATAAAACTTTCCCAGTAGTAACAATTACTCGCAGTGGGTATCGGGATCCAACTATCTCATAGAAGGTATGCAATCTCATTGCAAATTTCAACACTTGAAATTCCCGATAATATTTTGCCCCTAGCGTGCTATGACCTTGACGCATGCCAAACAACCCATAGTCCGCTAGTCAAGTTCAACCCGTACATTTCTTGATTGAATTAAACCCACCCGCACGACCCTTGACGCATGCCAAACAACGCCGTACGAATACCCTAATCCAATCGCATCGTATGCTAGCAGATAAGCACTAGTCAGCTACCGTACACTACGCCTTGACACATGCCAAACAACCGCAGCACGAATACTAACTAGTACTTATCTGAAATGACGGAGGGTTATGACAGGTTTTTCTGAAAACCTATTGCGTAATGAACTTGATATCGTTGTAGGATCGAATGAATTTTGAAATGGAGTGTTTTTTAGGCTTTTCTAGTTTTGCTAAAGGAGTCACTCCCGGTGAAGGGATCGTCGGTCCTTTCCTCGTCGTTGAGGTGCGGGATATATCATATATATCACTGTGCAAAGAAAAAACACTTAAAAGCAATCAAAAGACAAACCGAATGTGTAGCATCTGCCAGTTATTGCTAAAGGAGTCATTCCCGGCGAAGGGATCTCGGTCCTTTCCTCATCGAATAAGGTGCAGGATATATCATATATACCGCTGTGCAAAGCAAGAACTGTAGCTACCTGTTTTATTTTGAAATTCGATTCTACAACATCTTAGGTTTCTTTTATTTCATTAATCATATTAATGAATTCCCATCATTTAAGTACCTAAACATCACAGATAAATACGACGTACGCTTATGCCATCCGCATTCGCCTCGATGTCCCCTCATGCACCGTTAGGTTAGGTAACTAACGGCAGAGCGGGGCAGGGCTAGCGCGGGTGTAAAACATAAGTAACGTCTATATAATATATCATATATACTATATACTGTATCTATCACAGAACATCACATGATCACATCACAGATATCGCAACAGAAGAAACATATGAAATATTGGATATACTAGGACGTCCGTGTTTTTAATACGAGCCAGTATAAAACACGGATTCCACGGTCGTGATGAATAGCCAAAGCCACACCCCTAGACCCCTACGAGAGCGGCAAGCAACCCTACCAATTCTAGAGTTAGGAGACCCGGACTCGACTCCTCGAGTTGGTCTCCCACTGGACTCCAGAACCCGGTTACTTGTGCCCTCCTCCTTGGGTCTATCCTAGTGCGGAAAAGTAAATAATATACAAAAGGTGACATCTTCCGCTACCTGGAAGTGCCCCAATAAAAGAATATTACATACAGTTTTTACATGAATGAAAATGAAAAACACTCATCTCACATAAAAAAAACCCGGCTATTCATACACGACGATCCAATATAACATATCCAGCAACACATAACATCACATGTCATCAACGTAAGTAAATATGCGTATCCCAATTTTCGTTGACATATAGCAACGAAACCGGCGATATCACATATTACACTTACGGTCACAGAAAAGAAAGTGTAAAACTACAACAGTTGGAATCCGCAACTACCTCAAACATCGCATGCCTGACCAAATGAATTACTTAGAAATCGCATGCCTAACAATTATAAACCCCGCATTTTAGTCTCAAAATCGAAAACTCTTTTCAATATCAAGTCGGGCAATTCAACAAGATTCCCGACATTTTGATCGAATGCTCGTCGCAAACTTTAGTAGACGGTCGCACCCCCGATACCGTCGACAAAGTGCACCAAGGAGGAACACCGCTACCGGGAGCACCCGAACTGATGCTTTCGGCGACGGGGTTCTCCTACAGTCACTTGGTCGGGGCTATGAAGTGAGGCTGTCTATTAAGTTTACCCGGCGAGTATCCGCGTACGCTACGTGATTGCGACGGACTTTTGATCACATCAAAATTCGTGGCAACCGATCAAGTGAGACTAAACTGCTATGTTTATAATATTCATTCCGTTATCTCATAACAACTTGTGAATTCCAATTATTGTATCACATTCCGGATAAATAGAAAATGTTAAACTTTCCGATCGAACAGTCAAACACCCAAGTTTTCCCGATACAGATCAACACATGAAACAAGTCTAAAAACATTCAGTTCGTGCCTCAGTACCAACGGTCCAGTCGTAGAAGGGTCAAGCCAACGCCTCACATGTGGCACGCCGTACTGCCCCAAACCCGAAGGTTCAAAGGGCAGTTCAAGACGGTCACATAATCGAGTTAAGGTTTGTTGTCTTCTAGAGGGTCCATCGAGTTACTTGCACTACTTAGAACGTCTTTAAACCACGGAAAAATCCAACACTTGGAAATTTCCCGACAGGGGAAAAATTGGGTATTTATATCCGGTCGAACTTTTTAACATATTCAAAAATTATCCGGAAAGCCACATAGACAAAATCTGATACTCCGATCGAAACACCGAATCCCCAAAACAACCCCAGAAAATTCAACTCTTGAATAAATATTAAAATATCCCAGAAAATCCAGCACCAGAAATCATGAATTACTGTACAAAAATTATAGGACAATCTAATAATATGGCCGCGGAACCGCCGCATAAGCAGGGCTTATGCCGCGGTTCCGCCGCACTCTGGAAGCTTCACTCGAAAAATTTTGCATCGTAATTCTTAGAATTTCCTGCTGAATTTTTTAGCAATTTTTAATTTGGAAAAATCCACGTTTTCAGAAAAAGTCCAGAGAGCGTGGAAAAATGGGGTTTCGGGTTCGATCGGGTTTCAAACATCGTCTAGACTTCGCCTAAGGCTCTAGCCTAGATCTGATACCAATGAAAGGTTCCTAGGCACACCAAGGAGGTCTCACAAGGCATCAACCATGCCAATTTCAAAAATTAGAGGTGCCGAGAAACCCTAATACGGACCGTTGGCTAGAAGTTTAGGCGAATCAAGCAACTAGTTAACAAATTAACTAAGTGAACGGAAATACAACCTTTGTAGATCCGGTTCTCCACCTCCATAGCTCCGTGATGAAGTCCTCTCCGCTTTCCAAATGAAATCCCGGGCTCAAGCGTCGGCTTCATCGGAGAAATGGGCGGGCAAGGTCGTCGGCTTCGTGCCGAAGATGATCTACGTCGAGGCATCACTAGATCAAGCTCCACCTTCACCAAGCCATGAAAACTTGTGAAGGAAACACCCTATACTACTTGGCAAGAGGTAGAGGATGAAGAAATAGGAAGTGGGTTCACTTTAGAATTGGATTTCTCACTCTTTTTCATCAATCACCATTGATGAAGCAAGCTTTCTTCAAGTGATGAAGAAGAAGAAGAAGAAGATGAATATTATGATGAGTATTTTCCAAAAAGGAAATAAAAAGAATACTTATCATAATGTAACCATGGTCAAGTGTAGAGAATAGACTAGGGTTAAGTGGAATGGTTAGGGTTAAGCATGAGACAAAATGGTCACTAAGTCAAAGCTTCATGAAGCTTCATAATACAAACAAAGTTAGCAACCATTTTTCTCTTTATGCTTTTCATTTTCCATAAAGAATAAATAAATAAATAAATGAGAAAAGGAAATGAAACCCTAACCACTTAAGTAACCATGGTTTAATTCTTTACACAAACCCAAACTAGCATGTATCATCAAACATGATACAATCTTGTGCACAAAAAATATATCATATATACAATGTGCACAAACAAGTGAGAAAATCCATTTAAAAGTGAACCGATACTAGTTAGTGCAAAATAATATATCAAATATATAATTATGCATTAAATCATTAAATCAACACTTGATTTAATGATCCGGTCATATCGTATATAACCGACTAGTATCCAATGTATCGGCTTATCGAATCAACCCTCGATTCGATAACTAGGTTATATCGCATATAACCATTCGATACATTCATCGCGAGAATAGAATACGGTATCACATACACGCATTATTCTCGGTCCCGCACATATCTCATATGCGCTCCTATTTCGTTTTGCTTGAGCCAGGAAACCTCTGTGTAGGACTCTAAAGACTCGTCAATACGCCGGTAGCAGATGATGATCATATCAAGCACCCACAAGCCGCAAGCGGTCTGCTAAAAGTAACGGCCACCCGGGTATTGAACGATCAGAAGATCGACGAGCAAGCCCGCTCACACTCCAGTGAATCCAACCAGTAACACTACCGTACAGTCCGGTCTCGTCGTCTGATATGTCGCATATCTTGCCTAGGGGTGGTAAACGTCAGACCCCAATAGCTCGATAAGTCGTGTCGATATGAGGTCTATAACAATTCGAGAAACTACTGGTAACACTTACCAGTAAATCTCAGCAACCCTGGCCAGGGATTTCCTGTTATAGCCAATCGAACACAGCGCAACATCAACTCCCTATACCGGGAGAGACGAATCCCCTCCTATCGCTTATTGCCTCCATGTGACTCGGGACTGTACCCAGAAACCACCGTTTTGCACGCCCTCTTGGACGTGGTAAGGTGGAAATCAAAGTACAGTGGGAACCACATAAGACTCTATGACGATCTCGGGTCAACAGTCTACTCTGTACCAGTGTCACCAGAGAACTGCCATCTGACGTAAGGTATAATACCATCTGGGAGTTCTCGGCGAGTCCGTCCAGTGTACCCAGTCTCCACTGAGCACCCGTATATCATCTCTGATGTCAAACACCGATGGATATGGGATCATCCATCGCCCATCTGTATGGGTCGAGAAGGTACACGCTAGTCTACTCTGGTATATCGATGCCCCATCTTGATACACCCACGACTAGGGACTTTCAAGGATGTACTTATGGACTACCATGTCCCCACTAGTATGATCCGCATCATAGTCCAGGTAGTCAAGTACACATCCTAAGGGCTTTACCAACATGTAACAGAGAGACAATCAGTATACACGTTAAGGTAAAGAGTAACCAGATAGCATACTATCATGTCGTGCAAGAAAGTCCTCCCTATATATGTCCCAGCATCCACTACAATATACATCCAATGTACAGTAATGGCCTCTAGGGCATACATATAACTAACATGTGAGTGTAGAGATATTTTGTGTGTGTGTGTGTGACTTATTTTCTCACCACAATATATTATTACACTCATTTGATTTATTTTGGACAACCACTTCTATTTTTCTTGAGCTCACATTTTCTCACCATGGGCATCTTCTTCAACCTCCACTCTATCCCTCTCATGTGTTGAGAATCCTAGAGTGTATTGAGACAAAGCATTCACACACTATCTCTACTTCACCTTGGACACCTAGGCTAGCAAACTAGTTGTTTGTGTTGCTTCGGTTTTGAAGCGGGAGCCCGTATTAAGGACCCTCGACGTGGATCTTCTTCGACGAAGGGAGACCAGAGAGCAAACTACACCGCGGCAGCCGCGAGGAGCTTGGGAAAAGGTTGAAAACCGAAGGACACGGATCGATCAGTATAATCTCTTAAACCCCACTTAAAGTTTTCTAGTAAATGGTTAATGGTTCGATCCGGGTAATTGGTTGTGGTAGCGCCAAGTTTTACAAATTTTTGTTCCGCATTTGGCCACGGATTGATGGCCGGGGCGCTGCTCACAAGGGAGCATATGCTCTATTTAAGGATCATTAGTTTCATTTAGAAACTAAGACCAATTTAAACGATTTGGTCATATCTTGAGAATATTTTTCTTTATTGATCATTTGATCATATATGAAGCATAGGCTTCCAGACTCAGCCAGTAGGCTAAATTTCAAGGTTTAGCTTAGTAATCAAGAGCGCTTGCGCACTTGGGATGCGCAAGGAATCGGCCCCACGTGCGTGGTACATGGTGCGCATGCCTTTGCATGGCGCGCAGTGGGACCTGATTTCATTTGAAGTTAGCACTTATGCCTAGCGCTTGCATACGTGTTTTGCATATGTGTGCCGCACAGTTTTCTTATAAGGTGCGCTACGGGTATTGGAGCACATATTTTGCATGCAGTGTGTATGTTTTCATGGAGTGCGCACCTGATATTGGATCACGTGTTTTTCACGTGGTGCAACGCATGGTGCGCGTCAATTTTTAGAAAGGTATTTGTCTTTTGAGAAAATTTGGATTTCATTGAAGTCGAAACTTCTGTTCATGAACTTTTTGTGCGCTTTCATTCTCTCGATACGCGCACCTATATGGGATGCGCCATGATTTTAAGACAAACCTTAGTTTTGTGAAGGTAAATATTTTTTCAAGAAAAATACATTATCTTCAATGAAGTATATGCTTCGGTTCTTGGAGCACATGCTCCTGTTCTGGACCTTTGTCCATATTTGTGAAGCCTATATTTCGGTTATGGACCTTTTTCCATATTTATGAATTCTATGATTCGGTTTTACATGTTTTAAAACGTATATTAATAGGAGCTTTCTCCCCAAGATCTTGGATCTTAGGATCAATCCCTTCATGAAAGCTTATGCTTTCGTAGAGAGGGTATAAATCCTAAAATCTTTTAATCTTGTATATGATGATTCAAAACTCTAAGCAAGCCTAGGCTTCTAAAAGAAGAGACTTTTTTCTTATTATTATTTTTACTCAGTTGGGACTGGGGTTTCTTTGAGAAGATGTAGAGGCCCAGGCCTTGAGAACTATTTCTCGTTGGATGAAGAAGATGGAGATCCAACCTTTTTTAAGATGGATTCAAGATTCTTAGATGGATATTTTTCTCCTCAGGGGATCATATTTATAGGAGGAAAATAGGTAGGGTTTGTTCCTAACTACAAGATTTAATTTGAATCATATCAATTCAGGGTGTGCGCGCACCGTTGGATCGTTGATTCCAGAATCTATTTGTTAAGATAGTTAATAAAGAAGATTTTCTTCCAAAAGATCAGAGGCTCAGGAGCGCATGTCTCAGAAGTGCGCTTGCGCACCGTGCTTTGCACATATAGTGCAGCGCT
Source organism: Agapanthus africanus (assembly GCA_030015575.1). Classification (NCBI taxonomy): domain Eukaryota; kingdom Viridiplantae; phylum Streptophyta; class Magnoliopsida; order Asparagales; family Amaryllidaceae; genus Agapanthus; species Agapanthus africanus. The sequence goes on from CM057337.1 coordinate 1,000,237,480, forward strand.
TGTGCATGCACACGTGCATTGCACGTAGCATGCGAGCTTTGCACGTAGGGCGCGTGCTTTGCATCTAGCGCAAGTACAAGTGCGCATCAGAAACTTGCACTTCAAGCTTCAATGTAGCATGCGGTAAAAGAAAGGGGTGCGCCCTATTTTAGGCGAGAACAATGCCCCAAAACCAAAACTCAATAAAAACCAGTAAATCAATTAATATCGTTTATTATCTCAAATACGTACGATCGTTCTAGGATGCTACTATATGAATACACTCTGCGTAATTACAAACGGACTGATAATAAATACAAGAATTTCAAAACAGTAATAAAGTCTAATAACATTTATTACAAAGTTCGAATAACCAAATTAAACCAAAACCACCGATAAATATCCATAGAAATAAAATAAGGATCGTATCAACGAACATATGACAGAGGGAAGAAAACTAATAGTTGGCATGTGTGAAAAGGTAGCTGCTATCCTGCTCGTTGGGCTCCACTTATTAATGATCATCTCCTCCTTTTTCAACATCACCTAACGGACATTCCCCAAAAAAAAGAACAACATAAAAAGAAAATGGATTTCCCGTCAGCGAACCAAAGTTCGATAAGTCCTCACTTTTAAGAAAAAATAATGATAAATGAAGAATTTAAAATGAAACATTATATATATACAAGAATAAAAAAAATTCATGCATGTATGAATAACAATGGATAATATGCAGCAATGTCAACATATATAAATTTCATGAGATACATGCTTTCATATCCTAGTGTTTGACATCTAAATAGCATTGTTATATTTTAAAGTTATAAGTTTGACTCATGAAGGTTTTACATGTAACGAAAATATTCGGTTTCCTCTCGGAACAACAAAAAATGGATTATTGGAGTTAGTACTGCAATTGTTCCGTAATACCCGGAACTACGGCGATCGTGTATGATAATGTAATGTTCCATAATACCCGGAACTGCGGCGATTATATGATCACCGTAGTATGATAATGCAATGCAATTGTTCCGTAATACCCAGAACTACGGTGATCATGTAATGTAAATGTTCCGTAGTATCCGGAACGATGGCGATCATGTAATACAACTGTTCCCTAATATCCGAAACTACGGTGATCAAATAATGCAACTGTTTCGTAATACCCGGAACTACGGCGATCATGTATGATCTCCATTACACGTAAATATCTTCATTTGTCGAACTTCCCATCCCCATGTGAACTATTCATTTTAATGAGTTAACACAAATACTAACATGAATGTATGAATACTTGAGAACTATAAATACATGTCAAATTCACGAGTGCGCGAATTTATATAGTCACACAGTCGTTTCCTCCCAATAAAAGAGCAAAGATCTGTTCAAAATTTGAAAGAGGCAGCGCCTCACGTGCCTTGTACGAGGGCACCAGCGCCAAGAGTTACAAAAGTCTAAGGCAACGCCTCACGTGCCTTGCACGAGGGCGCCAGCGCTAAGAGTTAAAAACTCTGAGGCGGCGCCTCACGTGCCCCGCAAGAGAGCGCCGGCGTCAGAACTAAAAGTTCTATGCCGTCGGATCAAAGATCCAACGGAGATGATAAATAATCAAAACATAGAATTAAACTCTGTTAAGGAAATATTCCTCAAATCTGTCTAAACAAGACGGATTACTCTCTGTACTACAGAGCACCGTTGGATTAAAGATCCAATGATGATTAAAAATCACCAAGCTACAGAATAAGCTCTGTATGGGAAAAAATTTCCCCAATCTTTCTAAACAAGAAAGATTACGCTCTGTGAAACGGAGCACCATTGGATTAAAGATCCAATGGTGATTAAAAATCACCAAGCTACAGAATAAGCTCTATATGGGAAAACATTTCCCCAATCTTTCTAAACAAGAAAGACCACGCTCTGTGAAACAGAGCACTGTTGGATTAAAAATCCAATGGTGATTAAAAATCACCAAGCTCCAGAATAAGCTCTGTAGGGGAAAATATTTTCCCCAATCTTTCTAAACAAGAAAGATTATGCTCTATAAAACAGAGCACCGTTGGATTAAACATCCAATGGTGATTAAAAATCACTAAATTACAGAATAAGCTCTGTATGGAAAATATTTTCCCAATCTTGTTAAAAACAAGAAAAATGTCTTCTGTAAAACAGAAGTTTTTGGATCAAAGATCCAACGGTGGATAAAATCCCCAAATCAATTAAGGATCTCTCAATGAGAGATTTTTTTAACTGAATCAACAAATCTGCATCCACTATATAAAGGCCCCAAGACTTCAAGTCTTGTACAGAAGAACCCCCCATAAACTTCAAGTTCAAAAAGAGGAAAAGGCTAAAAAGAAAAGCTTCAAGAGAGAAGAAGTAAGAAGAACTTTCTTCAAGGTAAATAAAGAGAATAGATATCAGAGCATCTCATCTGCATATCTAAGGGTTTAACTATCATAAAAGAACATAGTTCTTTCCTTGGATCTAAGATCCACGCGACAAGTCTCACACAAATGAGAATTTAATTCTCGTAGGGATGAATTTGTTCTTGGGGATCGAAGATCCAGGGGAGAACAAAGAATCGGACCCTTTAGAACATAATGCACGAAGAAAGACCAAGCGCCAAGCGCCCCACGTGCCTCTCACATGGGCGCTGCTTAATAAAGAGTGCTTAGCACTCAGTGGTTGGCGCCAAGCGCCCCACGTGCCCCTCACGTGGGCGCTGCTTAATAAAGAGTGCTTAGCACTCGGTGGTTGGCGCCAAGCACCCTACGTGCCCCTCATGTGGGCGCTGCTTAATAAAGAGTGCTTAGCACTCCGTGGTTGGCGCTCAACGCCAAGCGCCTCACGTGCCCCTCACATAGGCGCTGCTTAATAAACCAGTGTCCAACGCCTGGCGCCTCACGTGCTCCACACGTGGGTGCTATAAAGAGTTTTTAACACTCCATAAAAAACAAAAAAAAAAGAAAGGGAAAAGCAAGATAAAATGTGGGCGTCAGAACCCATATGGATGCTCACCATCGTTGGCATAGAAAGGGGACCAAGCCCAAGCAAGTGTTTAACACTTTATTCAAAAATGAAATGACTGGGCTGAGTCCAAGTTTGGCCAAAGTCCTAATCAACTGAGCACACGGGCTCTTTATTTTCCAGAGTAGTCTTAGCCCCAAACAAGACTACTAAGCTTCTGACGAATATTCATTGGTTCCAGGGTACATCTCCCCACACCTCTGATATATGTCTTTTTAAATCTTCAATGTCTTAAGAGAGGTGGCGGGTCCCGAAAACCAACAACTCTAGCCATGGACCGCAACGTCCTGAAACTAAAACGATAGAGCCCAAATTCTCTTTCATTGGATCAAAAATGATCCCGAACCCCCTTTAAGTAGATCTTAGTCCAATATCGGATTAATGTATCCTTAACAAATATTTAAGTCGATCTTAATCTCAAACAAGGTTAACGATCCTTAAATCAAACCAAACCCAAGTCTAATAAAATACGGATTTGGACTAATCCACGCCCTACGAGCGACAACACAAATTAGTCTCCGTATACAATCCCCGGGCAACCAAAAATAAAACAAACACATACGACATGAAGTGACCTTCTGGAGCAGGAGAAAGTGGTTATCGCTACGCCGTAACGTAATTAACTGTAGGGGCTTGTGCCTACAGGGAAGAGCGTCCTCATAATCAAAAACCCCTCGCAAACGAGGGGGAATCTGACGAAGTCTACTACAATGGCCGCATCCGTCCAGACCTCCGATACACGGTGCCATAAATCAGCTTGGCATCTTCGGAAAGGTGGACGGATAAAACCAAATAGCATATGCCCCCAAATTCAGGCAAGACGACCTACGCGGTTTCGTCCTCTGTTTTCGGCGGTAAACGGATTCTGGCACGCCCGGTGGGACCTTTTCCTCTTTCCACTCCACATTTCATATGTCGTGTTCACGAACGAATCGCGGTTTAATATGGTTGCCCCTGGATTCGAGGTACTAAGATTTGGTGTCTTGCTCCATGCAGAAGAGAAGATGACGTCGATGGCTTCAACTGCACCAATTGCAACAACAACTCCCACTCCGTCTCTGCTGGAGGAGTAACTTACGGGCCCCAAGCGGCCTCTATCTTCGCAATGCTAGTGGAACAGGTGACTCAGGCCACCACTGGATTGTTCTTCGGGACGTTGATCCCGCCAATGAGCTTCAATATCATCACAGAAGGTTCCAAAGAAGTTGGTCTTCGACCGGCTTGCAACTATCACGGCCCCTCTCAATGGGTCGTCCAAGTCTGTCGTCTCAGTCTTCGACAGGCTAAGCCAAAGCTCAAGTGGGCCAACGAAGAGGCCCGCGATACCTGAAGGGGTTATCCCGAAGCGGATAGCCATTCCAGCTCTGGTAGACGAAGTCGCCAAAGAGGCTTCTCCTTTTAAGGGATCTGTTTTCACAAGACTGGCTGTTCCAACTCCTGCTGCAGGTGAGGTCGTTAAAAATTCTTCCCTTGCCAAAAATTCGGCCTTTGCTAGATTAACCGTTCCCTCTCAGCGGACGTCGGTCTTCGACAGGCTGACACCAACAACACCCCATCAGAGTAGGGGGCATGGCGAAGCCACTCCCGTAACTGAACCATTCCCATCTGCACGACATGCTGGACGTCGCCACTGGCACCGAGTAAGGAAGGCTGGAGGTAGTTCCCCTTCTGGACTTACCCCACCGGCTCTAATGGTGGAATTTAATGCTGCTGATCCAACTGGGAACAGCTTCAAGCTGCTCAGGAGGGTGCGCAAGAACTCTCCAACCGCCATCTTGAGGAAGTCTCCTCCGCTTGTCGAAAACACAACCCAGGTGAAGTCGGAACATCCTCCTCAGTGGCTGTCCTCCAGGATCCACAGAGTTTGACGGAAAGTCCAAAACTATGTAATTGAAAAAGAATACTCTCGCCGACTGAAGAAAACAAAGGCTCGACGAGGGGAGAACCATCCTGCCGTCATGCCACGAAAGATATCATCTGCATGGGTTCCTGCCGCAATGGCCCCCTCAACTTCGGCTTCCTACAAAAAGAGAAGGCCAGAAAATCAACCACCACCGCCGACAAATTCTGAGCATGATGGATCCAAACACCCCAAGTCTGGGGGCATGGTAGTGCACACGGTGTACATAGCTTCCAGCAAAGAGGATAGCCGTACTTCCACGGGTCATCGAGCACTTACACGGTCTGTGACATAGGCTCAGGAGCAACAACAAAAGCTCCAGGAGATGTTGATAAGAATGGCCGCACTCACCGGGCAAAAAGAAATCCCGGAAGCGTCGTCGGAGCAACGCCAGGAGCAGGAGACTGACACCGAGTTCCTACGGAGGGTGCTTGAAAAGAAAGATAAAGAGGCCGCGGAACAAGCGGCTAATGTAAAACAGATGGCGCTTCTGTTCCAATACATGAGTGGGATGATGATCCAGCCGAATCCTCCAGCTGAAGACCCTCCAATAATCATTGAAGACGACAGAGGGAAGACATCGAACCCTCCTCCGGCTTTATCAGCAGCCAGGGAGGAGACGATCTCCAAATCTACCCTTGATGACTATATAGCTCAACAAATACGAGCTCATCAAGCGAACGAAGCGGCTGGCCAGGTCGTTAGAACTGGGCGACCTTATCCGGGCTGGTACGACCAAATCAAGTACCCGCTGGGATATACGGCCCAAATTCCATGTGTATAAGGGGACGGGCAATCCGCACCAACATATTGCTCAATTCAGAGCTTTGTGCGGTAATACCGGAGGCAATGACAAACTATTGCTTCGCCAATTTGTCGGTAGCTTGGTGGAGACAGCATTTGAATGGTACTCTGAGCTCCCAAATGACTCTGTCAAGACATTTGCAGAAATGGAACTACTGTTTATACAAAGGTTCGCAAGCGCTAGCGAGCGCATCCCGATCATGGCATTAATCAACGCCAGGGTGAAACCGGGAGAGACCCGGGTTCAATACGCAATTCGGTGGCTTAACCTATGGTCAAAGTGTGAACATCGCATAGAGGAAGCTCCTGCCGTTGGCATGTTCGTGGGGACCCTCGACCCTCAGGCAACTATATCCCAATTTATGATATTCTTCAAGCCGACCACCTTCCAGGCCTTTATTGACAAACTGGCCTAAAGGGACCAGATGGGCCATAGACCGTCCTCTTCAAAGACAGATCCTCGAAATGAAAAAGGCAAAGGGAAAGCGACCTTCGTCACCAACGCTCAACAACAACCGGGTGACCCGAAGCCGGTTGAACCAAGATCCCTTAGAGAAAATTTGAGACGTCCTTACTCGTTCCCCCGGGATAAGACGAGGAGATTATTCGAACTAGCGGTACGCAACAGGCTCATCACTCTGCTGGATCCGAGACGCCCACTGCAATCGGGTGACATCAAAAATGCCAATTACTGCCCGTACCACCGAATAGTAGGACACCCTATCGAAGATTGCTGCGTCTTTAAAAACTAGGTTGAAGACCAGTACCGATAAGGCAAGTTCGCGCTGTCCAAAAACTGGAAGGTAAACCCGCCGCAGCAGCACGCTCCTAAAAAGGTGGATACGCCGGGGGCATCATGCTCATTTGTAGAGGAAGCTCCGTGGGAAGTGGTCCTTTTAGCTAAAACTAAAAGAATGTTGAAGGATCTTCAAGCATATCCGGCGATTAGGTGGAAGAGCCCGCTGGAGCCTGAAATTATTGACGGAATGCTGAAACTGCGCACAACGCCAAAAGTTGGTAACGATGGACAAACCCTCCAGGCCAAGCCTCCGAAGTCTTCAAAGAAAAAGAAGAAGGCCAAGAAGCACGTGCAGCTCGACGGCAATCGTACGGGTCTGCAGAAATACATCGATGCATTGGAGGAATACAACCAAGAGGCACGGACCCCAATCACACTGGTAGAGTTCTTCAAACATATTCTTGAGGACGGAAACGGTGACTTTGATGAAGGAGAAAATTCTTCGGAAGAACCCGAGGATTATGTGGCGAATAGCCACATGATCTTTCACTCATCGATAAATGGCAAAGAGGTTCCTGACATAGAGAAACTGGGGGCAGATCCAGAACCAAAATTCATGGAACTATCAGATGACCTCATCGACAAGCTGCTGAACGAAGCTCTTCAAAAGAGAAAAGCTGATCGAGAACGTGAGGCGGCCATTTACGAAAATGCCAAGCATCGGTGTCAGGCCGAAAAAGCTCTGTTGATGAGAAGCCATAAAGTACCTCAACTGGATCAAAGTGCCCTTGCCACCAGCAGGAGCAGAATCAAGATAAGGAAGAAGTTCGCCAGAGCTCTGTCAATGGTAATGAAGCTGCCACCTTCTAAAGAAAATACTTCCGGGAATACGTGCCCCGACGAACTGGATGTACATCCGAACTACTGCTTATACCATCGGAAGGTCACGCACCCTACCGAAAAGTGTAATGCCTTCATGAAGTGGTGGCAGGGATACGTTGCCCATCGACAAAAATTTAAGCGAATGAAACGCAAAGCCCGTCGGGAACAGAGAAGCGCGACAGACGAAAGAGAAGGAACAGCCGGTAACTGTCATATGGTTGATGCCATCCCGACAAGAGCAAAACCTTAAGTCCTTACCTTCGGGAGCGATTCGGACGAGGAAATGACCCTCGGCCCTATCTTCAAAGAATCCGCCTCCGGAAAAGAAGAGGAGATGAAGAACTGTGAGAACATTCAGCTGCGTAACCGTACGTTGCTTGAAAAGAATCTCGGACCTTCAAATAAAGGTTCGGGTAAAAGGGACAAAGGAAAGAAAAAAGTCCTGAGGAGATTGCTCTCGATGATAGGGTTGTCGAAGAGCTCATAGCTAAGGACCCGCTCAAGAAGAACAAGGTGGATTACAATGTCCTGGCACATCTGAGAAAGATACCCTCATAATTAAGCATTTTGGATACCCTTCTTCTGTCTAAAGAGGCAACAGATTCCCTGATCAAGGCGTTACAAGAGCCCGACCAATTTCAAGCCTTCCTTGCAGAAGAAAAGATGAAGGACGAGCTGGAAGAAGTCCATACGGCCGACATCACCTTCATCGATGAAAATCTTCTCCTCGGAACATGCGAGCATAATCGTCCGCTGTATATAACCGGGTATTGTCACGATATCAAGATAGGGAAGATCATGGTCGACAACGGTTCCTCCGTCAACCTCCTCAATGTAAGAGTACTGAAGGAAATTTGCATGAACGTTCAGCACCTGGCTCGGGATAAAATTACCATCTCCGGTTTTGACTCCCAATCATCACAAACGCTCGGGTCTGTAATACCGACATTACGCTTCGGGCTGCTCTTCACTGACATCAAGTTCCATGTTATTGACGCCAAGACTTGCTATAACGCTTTGCTCGGCAGACCTTGGTTACATGAGTACAACATCATCCCTTCTACACAACATCAGTGTATGAAGTACTTCAAGGACGGCCTCGAGTACACAGTTACCATCGCCACTATCCCGATATTCGGGAGCGATGCCGAAGAAGATGAAGAGATGGTCTACTCGGGACAACCCCAAGGCAATAGGCCAGGACCATCTACTCCTATACTGGTCTTTGGTAGTGACTCTGAGGATGAGGTCAACGCAGTGTTCTCCGTCTGCCTGTCAATACAGACCTTTGTTGGAGCTGACTAGGGTCTACAGATTACCCTGGTCCCGCAGCGGCATTACAAAAAACTTGATGCACTTGATACGTACAGCGTGCAAGAGCTGCAGACCTTCTACGTCCCTTCTAAGCAAAGAGGTGAGAAGGCGATCCTTTTCTACCAATCCACAGAGACTAAAGTGGAGAAAGAAGTATGGCACGGTGCCGAAACTGTGCTCAATAGGCTTCAACTAATCCGTCTTCCCAGGTACTACGCAGAGGGACTGAAAAGGCTATTAAGACACCAAGGCGTACCCTTCGAACACACTGCTCGACAAGCCCATTTCTATAACAAGATTTGGGATGTTTTCGGGACTCAACGGAAGATTCCCAACTGGAGAATGGATACGACCAGCCTTGGATACGTTCGGTCCAATAAAAGGGAGCGATTCCATGGCTGCCATGTTATAAATGATTCCGATGGAAAAGAGGATGTCTTTCCAGGTAGCGCTGTTATTGAAATAGAGTGAAACCACGCCGTACGAATATCAAGTCCGTCATTCGAAGAGCAGATTAACAAGCTAATAAGGGAAGCGGGTCAAAAGGCTCGGGATGACCATAGCCGTGAAATGGCCATTTACGAAAAAGCCCGGACAGAACGTATCATTCAGCAGGCTACGGAGGATGATGATTCCTTTCACCCCCAACACGCTGTACGCTCTCGTGGAAAAAAGAAAGCCCAACGTAGAAACAACAGCAAGGTCAAGAACGGGAATGACGTTCAAAGACAGCGAGGCATATCCAATAAGCCGCGCGAGCGAGAAAAAGTCAGCTGGAACCTGTCTTTTATGAAGAAGATGGGTCAGGAGTACTCTTTCCCTCAAGAAAAGACAAGGAAAATATTCAACCTTGTCATGAAGCATCAAATGATGATGCTCCCGGAGTCTCGATACCCAAACAGATGAATGAGGTCCATCACCCGGATTATTACTCCTACCACCAAGTAGTGGGACATCCTCTTGAAGACTGCTTCACCTTCAAAGACTAGGTTGAAGATTAGTACCGGCAAGGCAGGTTTGCTCTATCTGACAGTTGGAGGGTAGTCCCGCCACGAAAGCATAAGCTGAAAGTGACCTGCACTGTGAGGGAAAGTCTAGATCGGCATCGAACTGGGAAACGAGCTCGTACCTTCCACATGATAACATTCTCAAAGGAAGGAGAGCACGAGAATACAAACGACCGTTCCCAGTGCTTCGTAAATGAAGATGAGAATGGGGTAATCTCAAAATTTCCACCATCGCCAAAATAGCTGGAAAATGGGACACACACCACAGCAGATAACTTGAGAAAAATCGACTTGGGGACGGCAAACGATCCAAGGCAAACGTTCATCAGTGAGCTGTTGCCTGAGAAACAGGTGGCCACGTTAAAGGACGTGCTTATGCAGTATAAAGACTGTTTCGCATGGAACTATTCCGAGATGACAGGATTAGATCTAGAGATAGCTGTGCATAAACTGGCGAAATCGCCGGACGTCAAGCCAGTCAAACAGGCGCTAAGAAGAATGCGGCTCGAGCTTGAGATGAGTATCAATACCGAAGTCAAGAATCTAATCAACTCCGGTTTCATCCAAGAAGTTCAATACCCTGATTGGATCGCCAATATCATTCCGGTAATGAAGAAAAATGGGACAGTACGCATCTACGTAGATTTTCGGGATCTCAACAAAGCTTGTCCGAAAGATGACTTCCCAGTGCATGTTACCGAGATGATGATCGATAACACATCCATCCATGAAGTCTTCTCCTTCATGGACGGATCCTCAGGGTACAACCAAATCAAGATGCATCCTGAAGACCAAAAGGACACTGCTTTCTGGACCCTGCTAGGCATATTCTGCTACAAAGTGATGCCCTTCGGTTTGAAGAACGCTGGCGCCACTTACCAGAGGGCCATGATAAAGATATTTGATGACCTCATACACGAGATTGTCGAATGTTATATTGACGACCTCGTGGTGAAAAGCAAATCGTACGAAGAGCACTGGGAGCATCTGAAGATAGTGTTCCAATGCCTTCGGAAGTACAACCTGAAGATAAATCCTCTGAAATGCGTGTTTGGAGTTCCTCGGACAAATTCCTAGGATTCATCGTACGACACCGGGGCATCGAAATAGACCTGTCGAAGATCAATGCAATTATGGAAATGCCTTCACCAAGAACTCTTAAGTAACTGTGGTCTCTCCAATGAAAGCTCGCGTATATCCGACGGTTCATAGCTAACCTCTCCGGCAAATGCCGTCCCTACAGTCATCTAATGAGGAAGGGGGCCCGTTCGTTTGGGATCGCAAATGCCTAAGAGCACTGTACGAAATCAAGCAATATATGCAGAACCTGCCGGTACTGACCGCTCCGGTCAGGGGAAAGCCTCTCATCCTGTACACAACAGCCCTCGAAGGTTCGCTAGGCGCGCTATGGGCACAGGAGAACGATCAGGGAAAGGAGAGAGCTCTCTACTATTTGAGTCGAGTTCTCCTAGGGGCAAAAAACGACTACTCCCTAATCGAAAAGCATTTCCTGGCATTGATTTTCGCGGTAACGAAGCTCCGACATTATGCATTGTCACATGAGGTCCATCTCATAGCAAAGGTAGATCCTCTCAAGTATTTGATGTCAAGAGCCATGCTAACAGGAAGGCTTGCCAAATGGGCCCTCCTCTTGATGGAGTTCTCGATAGTATATCGACCCCTCAAGGTAATAAAAGGCCAGGCCATCGCCGACTTTCTCGCTGAGCATCCGATACCTGCCGACTCTCCCTTGAACTGCGAGTTGCCGGACGAACACGCGTTTGACGCAATTGACAGGGAGAAAGAAGGGAATGATACCTGATTTATGTCGAAATGTGTTTCGCTTCTTTGATTTTAAAGAAAATATGTAGTGATAAAGAAGTGATGTAAAGTTTTAGTCGTATAATAACCGCAATCAATAACGGTGTCGCATGTAGCGAGTGTTGGTGAGCACGGGTCGTCCACAGAGATACGAGGAATTCGTAAATTCTTGCTTTAGTTGAGTCGAAAGAATTATTAAAGAAATTCAAGAAATAGTTCAAGATTGAGTTGAATTCATATTTTCAAGAAAATCAAGAAATCGTTTTCAAGAAAAGATATCAAGAAAATTGTCCAAGATCAAATGTAATTATCAAGAAAATTGAAAAAAGCTTGTAGGATTCTAATAGAATTAGTAGCCATGATGATTATTCAAGATGATTCATCTTATCTATTGGTAGAATTACAACTAGATTGATGGTTAATAATGAGAATTAAGGATCCTTTGAAGAAACTAGGGTTTTTCCTTCATTGCCCCTTATCCTTTCATTGATTGTCATTCATATCTAGCTTTTAACAAGAAAGATCATCAATCTAATCCCCAATTTGTGACGAAATTCTCAATAAATTGATCTCACTCACAATTTGGACATTAATGATTGTTTTTGCTAAAGTTTATAATCTCCATAAGACTTAAGATGAATATAGAATTCTCTCACCATTAGATCTACCAAATTCCTTCGAATCCTTAGCAAGCGGAGATTTACTCACACGTTATGAAAATAGAAGAATCAACAATTAGAGATTTCATAATGTGAAAATTTTAAAAAAAAACAAGACTAAAAGTAATGATCACCTTTATTATTCAACTTCAAATTATAACTCCTTCAATCCGAGATTACAAGAAGAATAGCTCTTGATCACTCCCTTGAAGAGGTAATTTCTTCGTCGATCTTCGCTTTGCTTGATCACCGTGAGTCTTGGATCTATCGAGGATCACATGCTCGTTGATGACGATCGGCTTCGCATAAAGGATCTCTTGTTGAATTGCTTGATGAATTTCTCACGATTCTTGATCTTAAGAATTGATTTGGAATTGGATCTTGATTTGGTTTTTGGATCAAAAGTGTCAACCCCCTAGCCTCAAGGCTTAGGTCCTTTTTTATAGCCCTTAATCAAGCTTCCCCCATAAGCTAGGTCGTTACAAAGAGTCTTCTAGAATAAGCTAGGTAATCATCAAGCTTCCTCAACAAGTTAGGTTATTATAGAGAAGTTTCCAAAACAAGGTTGTTACAACGAAGCGTTCTCAACAAGCTAGGACGTTGCAATGAAACTTCTGGAGAATTCTCGATCGCCGACTCCCTGAATCGGCCGCGGATCTGCGGCGACTCGGCCTGACTCGGCCGCGGATCCGCGGCGACTCGGCTGTGGTTCCGCGGCCTATTAGTAGGATTATTGCTTCACAATTATTTTGTCTTCTGATGTTGATTTTTGAGTATTTATGTGATATCTGGAATCTTCTTATCTCTTCTGAATTTCTGTCAGTATTTGATCTCTTTGTTTTCCTGTATTTTATCGGCGAATTTCTGATTCCGATATCTGATCTGGGCTAATTTTTGCACAAGATCTGAATGAAGGATGTTAGAGATATACAATATTATGCGTGAAATAATAAACATACAATTTCCTTCAAAAGTGTTGATTATAATGTATAACACATGGTAATTGATATTTTCCCGATGAACTTGTAATATGTGTTATATTTATAACAAATACCCTTAAATAATTAGATAAGTGAGGAAATTGTTATGTTAAAGATTGCAATAATTTCGACTGAACAAATTCCCCCAAACTTGATTTTGATCATCTCGAGCAAACTTCTTTTATTCAGGAGAAGGAGAAATTAGAAAGAAAGTAAAAACTAACTAGCACACTTTCGTAGGCAACACGATTGCACTGAGCATGTGCAACAAGCCTTTAAACCTCTAGGTGTCTCTAGTAGGAGGAGTGTTGTCTCCTGAGGGTTTTCAGCGGATTGCACCCACAAAATCCTATAATAAAAGAAAGACTATGAAAGTTACATATAAAGATAAGAATTGTAAAAGAAAGGACTTGAAAATCAGAGTTTTCGACTACACTAGCTTTTCGGTTGTTATAAGCCCTATCTTAATAGTCATGAAAAGATATTAGAAATCACATCATCTCTCAATAAAACATCGCCTTTATTCTTCATCCCAACCTTTCTTTCAAACACCGATCATATACCCCTACGTGTGTGTAAAAGACATCCTTACACTCGGAGAATTAAATTCAAGCTATCATACTCTTTTCCATCTACCTCAGTACTTTTTAGTCGATGAATATTTTGGATGGAATTGCTCATACGTTCTTCATGCGACCGTTAATACTTCTTGAGGTACTAACCGACCGATTACTAAATATGCTCACATATTAGGCGTAATTAACAATTTCCTCGTCTTGCAACACCTAAGGCTTAGCGGTGTCTCCCAAACCAGTTGGTCTAAAGCACTACGTGATGAAGCACCCTCGCTATATTTTTTTATGCTTCCTTAGTGATTACAAAACCAGTGTTCATTTTTCTTCACCATTTTATACTTTTATTTTTCATTTATATTTATTTTCTTCGTACTTTGGCTTTTAGACAAGAGCATTTCAAGGTATCCTCTACTATCCCGAGTTTTAAGACGTGTGTAAGTGCGTATAGTAGGGTATCAACGTTCAACTGTTTGGCTTTCAGAATATGAACTATTTTTCAGACTTATTTTTATCCTCAGATTAGTGACTTCCTTCATCTTACTATCCCTTGGGACAACGGCTCATAACTACTCATTACTAGTTTCGTTTAAGAAAACATCTAATTTTCTTGGTTTTCTTAAATTCTTCCAATCTTTTAAATGTAATTTTTCACTTTCTAATCTTTTATTATAAAATTTTATTTTTTTTATAAAATTTTTGTGCTTATGCAAAGTGTAATGCAAGGTAATGCGTAAATAAGCACAAACCTCCCCCAAACCTGTTTACAGCAGTGTCCTCACTGTTGTCATCTTTTAAATCTCAAAAACCTGTAGACTTGGGAGGAAAAGTTATTAAGGGGGTACAAGAATAAATGAACGTGAAAATCTCCCCCAAACTTATTTTTTATTACTCACCTCCATTCTTATGATGAGACAATATTACCAAGACATGGAGGTGAAGCGGGGGAAATTTAGTTATGATAAAGCAGTTCCTGTAAAAATAGGAGCTCATCCGTGGGGTCAGTGGAAAAATACGGTTTTAATCTATGCCCATTCACTTTAAAAATATAACCATTTTTAATATTTTCAACTTCAACTGCCCCGTGCGGGTATACATACCGCACCACAAATGATCCTTTCCAGCGAGATCTTAGCTTACCCGTATGAAGATGGAGACGGGAATCGTAAAGAAGGACTTGTTGTCGCGAGATGAAAGTTTTTCTCAAAAACATTTTTATCGTGAAATACCTTAGTCCGGTTCTTTACTATAATCGCATTATCGTAAGCTTCATCGCGGAGTTCGCTTAGCTATTTAATTGCAGCTTCCAAAAGTTGCAGGCTTGATTTAAATTGAAGTTAAGTTCTTTAATAGCCCACATTTCTTTATGTTCGATCTCGACGGGAATGTGGCAAGCCTTTCTAAACACTAGGCGGTAAGGAGACATACCAAGATCAGTCTTATAAGCGGTACGGAATGTCTAAAGAGCATCCGTCAATTGACCAATCTTTCCGGTTTTTAGAAACTGTTTTCTCCAAAATTTGTTTGATTTGCCTATTGGAAATCTTAGCTTGCCCGCTCGTTTGGGGATGATAGGGTGTCGAAAGTCTATGGTTGATTGAATATTTCCGCATCAAAGTATCGAAAGACCGATTAAAGAAATGCATTTCATTGTCGCTAATTATAGCGCGGGGGTGTCCAAATCGCGAAAAGATATTTTCTTTAAGGAACTTAATAACAACTTTGTTGTCATTAGTGTGACATGGTATTGCTTCCACCCATTTTGAGACGTAATCAACCGCTAACACGATATATAAATTCCCAAAAAAGTTGGGAAAAGGACCCATGAAATCAATACCCCAAACGTCGAAAATTTCCACAACCAAGATAGGTTGGAGTGGCATCTCATTTCTCCGAGGAACTTAATAATAACTTTGTTGTCATTAGTGCGACATGGTATTGCTTCCATCCATTTTGAGACATAATCAACCGCTAACAAGATATATAAATTCCCAAAAAAGTTGGGAAAAGGACCCATGAAATCAATACCCCAAACGTCGAAAATTTCCACAACCAAGATAGGTTGGAGTGGCATCTCATTTCTCTGAGAAATCCGACCCATGTGTTGATACCGTGGACAAGTTTTGCAATGATCGAATGCATCTTTGAATAATGTAGGCCAGTAAAAACCACATTGCAAAACTTTCTCCGTCGTCTTACATGGACCGAAGTGACCGTCACATGCCTGATCATGACAGAAAGACAAAACACTCTTGAATTCATCATTAGGGACACATTTGCGAATGATTTGGTCAGGAAAATACTTAAACAAATAAGGTTCATCCCGGGATAGAAATCGATGATTGTTCCGTTTAGACCATTCACTGGAAATAAGTCATGTTGCTAGATAATTCACAATATCCACGAACCAAGGTTCGCAGAATACGGTCAAGAGCTGTTCGTCAGGAAAAGAGTCGTTTATTGGCATGGTCACAATAGGTGAAGAAGAGATGCGTGAAAGATGGTCGCCTATTATGTTTCCACATCCTTTCTTATCTCGAATGACAAGATCAAATTCTTGTAATAGTAGGATCCAACGTATTAACATATCCTTAGCATCCTTCTTAGATAAAAGATATTTTAAGGCGGAGTGATCAGTGTAAACTACAATCGGTGAGCCAATCAAGTAAGGCCTGAATTTTTGTAATGCAAATACAACCGCCAAGAGCTCTTTCTCGGTGGTTTTATAATTAATTTGGGCATCATTCAAGGTCTTACTTGCATAATAAATCGCATGTGGCATCTTATCAATATGTTGTCCTAAGACTGCACCAATAGCAAAATCTGATGCATCACACATTAGCTCAAACGGGTGGTTCCAATCAGGAGATGATAGAACATGAGCTATAGTGAGAGATCTTTTAAGTGATTCAAAAGCCGCCTCACAATCCGAATCAAAGTGAAATGTTGTATTCTTGGCCAAGAGAAGAGTTAACGGTCTAGCAATTTTGCTAAAATCCTTAATGAATCTCCTATAAAATCCTGCATGACCAAGGAAAGATCGTATATATTTGACGCATTTGGGATGAGGAAGGTTATGAATGACATCTATTTTAGCTCTGTCTACCTCAATGCCTTTTCGTGAAATGACATGTCCAAGCACGATAGCTTCTTGGACCATGAAATGGAATTTTTTCCAATTCAAAGTTAAGTTCTTATCCTTGGAGCGGGTAAGAACTACGTCAAGATGACATAGGCAATCCTCAAATGAGTCCCCGAATATACAGAAATCGTCCATGAAAATCTCCAGAAAATTCTCGACCATGTCCGAGAATATCCCCATCATACACCGCTGAAATGTAGCGGGAGCATTGCATAACCCAAAGGGCATGCGTCTATAAGCAAAAGTACCGAAAGGACAAGTAAATGTTGTTTTATCTTGATCCTTTTCAGCGATAGGGACCTGGTTATAGCCAGAGTATCCGTCCATGAAACAGTAATATTCATGTCCAGTTAATCGTTCCAACATCTGGTCAATGAAAGGTAGAGGGAAGCGCTCTTTCCTCATAGCGGCATTGAGTTTTCTATAATCAATACATACACGCTACCCAGTTTAGATGCGTGTCTGGATCAACTCATTAGCCTCATTAGTTATGACCGTGATGCTAGATTTCTTAGGGACTACATGAATAGGAATTACCCATTGGCTATTGGAGATTGGGTAAATTATACCACTATCAAGGCACTTGACGATTTCTTTCTTTACCGCCTCCTTCATGACGGGATTCAACCGTTTTTGTGGTTCTCAGGTTGGCTTGACTTCATCCATCAAATGTATATGATGTTCTACAATCAAGGGACTAATCCTTTTGATGTCCGCCATTGTCCAACCAAATGTTTGCCGATTAGATCTCAAGACCATCAAAAGAGCGTCCTCTTGCTCTAAAGCTAGAGAAGCGGATATGATCACGGGCAAAGACTCATTCTCACCTAAATATGCATATTTAAGATGAGAAGGTAATAGTTTGAGATCTAATGTTGGTGGAGAAACAATAGAAGGTGGGGTAAGGGAATGATATTCGCATTCTCGAAGAAGTTCATAACCTATGTAGGATATTGACTCGGAAAGTGCTACTGACTTTTGTGGTGAGTCTAAAGGTTCAAACTCGGGGGTGGACTCATCAAAAGTGTCCTCACTATGATATTGTGCAAGATCAAACAATGATGTGCTAATGTCTTCGAGATCATCAAAGCAAAGTTCATCAACCTTGCAGCTTTCGGGAGCTACTCGTGGACAGAACATACATCAAGAATATGAGCAGAAGGTTCAGATGGTTGACTTTCTAGCTTGTAAATGTTAAGCTCAATTGTCATTTTTCCAAAGGATAAGTTCATGGAACCATTTCGGCAATTAATGACAGCATTGGAAGTGGCTAAGAAGGGTCGACCGAGAATCACCGGAATTTGATTTCGTAGGTTCGCTACAGGTTGTGTATCTAAAACAATAAAGTCCACAGGGAATATAAATTCCCCGACTTTAATCAACACATCCTCAAGCTCACCCCTAGGTTTGGTGATAGACCGATCCGCCATCTGGAGAGTGCGGTGAGCAGGTTTCAACTCTCCAATACCTAACTGCTCGTAAACAGAGTATGAAAGCAGGTAAACACTTGCACCAATGTCGAGTAGAGCATGATTAATAATTTTACCCTCAATAGAAATAGAGATTGTAGGACAGCCAGGGTCCTTACATTTCTTTGGTAACTGATGGGTAAAAGCTGTGCTAACATTACTCGTCATGAACACTTTTTTCGGCACTCGAGTCTTTCTCTTCCTAGTGACAAGTCCTTTAGTATTTTTGTATATGACGGAACTTGTTGTATCGCATCCAGGAGAGGAATATTTATGTTGACCTGTTTAAACAATTCCATAATCTTCTCCACTTGTGGACTTGGTTTGTTTCCCTTTAACCGATTTGGATAAGGAGCTTTAGCAATAATAGATGGGTCCAATATTAGAGAAGGTAGTGTGGGTGGAACAGATCCCAGAATTGGAGTGGGGATCGTCTTATGTTGACTAGAAGGAGTGGGCTGAGGGTTCGAGCCTAGAGGAAAACGGAGAATAGGATCGGAAGAAGATGAACTAGGGTCAGAAGTGGAAGTGGAAGTGGAAGCCGAAGCCGGGGTGTCATTTATTAATTCATCATTATTAATCTGTTCACCGACTTGGTTATTCAGCACTCTTCCAGATCTCAATGTGGTAATGGCATTCATATTATGATATTGTGAGTGGCCAGGATTCGGTAAAGGTTGAGATAGAAGTTTCCTTTTCTCTCTAGCACTCATTGCGGCATTTTATTGTGCAATTTGTGCTTCTATCGATTTAATACTCTCACCGTGTAAGGCGGAGTCCTTCTTTATGGTATCAATAGAAGACCTTATATCAGTTGACATTTGCATGGCATGTTTCATAAACAAATCCAAGGTCCGCTCGAGTGAAGAGGAGTTTTCGGTACCGGCCAACTGCAAAGAATTATTATACGGTGCAGAATTGTTGGCTGGATTTTGAAAATTTTGTGCTTGACAGGGGTGCTGACTCTTTGGTGGTTGTTGTTGTTGTTGAGGGACCCTTTGAAAGTTATTTTGGTTTGGAACCGTATTTTGAGTTTGATGTTGGTTCCAAGCAAAATTAGGGCGATTCCTCCAACCTTGATTATATGTGGAAGAATAAGGATCGTTTCTAGGTCGTTGCTGAAAAGCAGCATTAGTGTGTTCTTGACCTTGAAACGGAGAATTCAAAGGACATTCTTCCGTCAGATGTGATGGATCTGAACAGCATCCACACACGGTTTTAGGGAGCGTCACCTGGTTTAGGGAGGCTAATAAAAAAATTCCATAGCTTCAAGTTTCTTTTGAATTACTGCCATTTCGGTTTTTACAGCAATGGAAACATCAAGTTGATGGATACCTTCTCTAGATGATGGACTAACGCTTTCCCATTGCAAAGTGTTTTCAACAAAATTTTCCAAGAATTTCCAGGCTTCACCATCGTCTTTGGACATGAAATTGCCTTGACACATGGTTTCAAGCATCTGCTTTGTCATTGGATTAATGCCCTCATATATAATTCGGCACAGATCCCATCTATGGATTCCTTGATGAGGACATTGGACAAGCAGATCCTTGAACCGTTCAAAATATTTCCAAAATGGTTTATTGGGAAGCTGGGTAAACTGGTTGATTTCACTCCTAACACGGACGGTCTTATGATTGGAATAAAATTTCTTAAGAAATGCTATAACGAATTCATCCCAATTGGAAATAGAGTGTTCGGGTGTGTTATAAAGCCATTTTTTGGCTAAATCGCACAAAGTAAACGGGAGAAGACGTAAACGCATAGTATCCACAGAAAGTTGTGAAGTGCCCATCTAGCACATACATTTTCGAATTTGGTGATAAAAACGTATGCGTCTTCAGACTCTAGGCCGTGAAATTTAGGCAAAAGATTGATATAGTGTGGTTTGATTTTGAAATTATCTCCATTGGCTGGTGGGATAGAAAGACATGTAGAAAAAGGACCACGTATAGGGTAGCATCTCTATTGGAGAGATATACGCGGTAGATTCTGCGCACCTGCGGACGGTGGCAAAGTGGTGTTATTAAAATTCGATGGAAAACCGTCCATCTCGGTAGATGTGGTGGGTGGTGAGGAAAAAGAAGATGAAAAATACTGACTTTGGAGTTGATAAAAGAAACGCGGACAAGACGGGCACTAGAATCCCGTGTCCAGCAGAGCATGCACTAAACGGGTTTAGCGCAAGTGGCAGCGTATTTGTAAATTAAAAGAAAGGTATGATTTATGGTTTGTTTTGAAAAAGACGGATTTAGACAAATCACAAAAATGCACAATCAACCCTAGATCTAAGGTCACCTAGGTCAAGTCACTAGACCGCTCCTAGACTTCCAGAAGAAAAATCGCAGGATAAATCCTCTACTACCTCTTTATCTCTCTTGTGGCCAAGTAAGTGCCAGGTAAGTGGGAGGTATCCGCTATGTAAATAACGGGCCTAATTAAGTAACCGCTTGCCTTAGACACACTTGTTTAGACACCACAAAAGAAATGCGGATAAGCAGTAGATTACCCACGACCTTCCCATGTTCTAATTGAGCGCGACGGTCTTTAGAGTCTTGTCTAGATATTTTTTAATTAATGAAGAGTGATGCGGATGCTAGTTTTGTGTTTTCTGGGGCTTAGGAAGGGTAATGAAATCCCCACCTAATCTGAATTTAGTATTTGCCCCTTAATTTCTGTATTACAATATGCACAAACAACCAATATCAAAACACGCAACAATATTTTTTAAGCGCGGCGAATTTTTACAAAGAATCCTGCAGAAAAGTTGTTATTGGACTTAGCAGAGAAGAGAGAAGAAAGAAGAGAATATACCAGAGAAAACTGGAGTCCCAATACCCTAATATCACCGCGGTTCCGCGGCCAATACAAGCTTATTGCCGAGGTTCTGCGGTTAATTTGGCTGATCTCTGAAACAAAATTTTTACTGGTGCTCCCCTTGGTCCTCTGGTCCTGTTTAATCCTTCAGAACCTTTATCTCTCTGCTCAGATGATTCCAGATTCCCATGTAAAATTCACACACTAATCGTTTAGCACACGATGCGTTTTTGATTTAAATTTTGATGGAATAATAATATTTCAACTCAAAATAGCAAGAAAGAATAAATTACGCACGATCCCCGGCAACGGCGCCATTTGATTTACGTCGAAATGTGTTTCGCTTCTTTGATTTTAAAGAAAAGATGTAGTAATAAAGAAGTGATGTAAAGTTTTAGTCGTATAATAACCACAATCAATAACGGTGTCACGTGTAGCGAGCATTAGTGAGCACGGGTTGTCCACAGAGATACGAGGAATTTGTAAATTCTTACTTTAGTTGAGTCGAAAGAATTATTAAAGAAATTCAATAAATAGTTCAAGATTGAGTTGAATTCATATTTTCAAGAAAATCAAGAAATCGTTTTCAAGAAAGGAAATCAAGAAAATTGTCCAAGATCAAATGTAGTTATCAAGAAAATTAAAGAAAGCTTGTAGGATTCGAACGGAATTAGTAGCCATGATGATTATTCAAGATGATTCATCTTATCTATTGGTAGAATTACAACTAGATTGATGGTTAATAATGGGAATTAGGGATCCTTTGAAGAAACTAAGGTTTCTCCTTCATTACCCCTTATCCTTTCATTGATTGTCATTCATATCTAGCCTTTAACAAGAAAGATCATCAATCTAATCCCCAATTTGTGACGAAATTCTCAATAAATTGATCTCACTCACAATTTGGACATTAATGATTGTTTTTGCTAAAGTTTATAATCTCCATAAGACTTAAGATGAATATAGAATTCTCTCACCATTAGATCTACCAAATTCCTTCGAATCCTTAGCAAGCGGAGATTTACTCACACGTTATGAAAATAGAAGAATCAACAATTAGAGATTTCATAATGTGAAAATTTTAAAAAAAAACAAGACTAAAAGTAATGATCACCTTTATTATTCAACTTCAAATTATAACTCCTTCAATCCGAGATTACAAGAAGAATAGCTCTTGATCACTCCCTTGAAGAGGTAATTTCTTCGTCGATCTTCGCTTTGCTTGATCACCGTGAGTCTTGGATCTATCGAGGATCACATGCTCGTTGATGACGATCGGCTTCGCATAAAGGATCTCTTGTTGAATTGCTTGATGAATTTCTCACGATTCTTGATCTTAATAATTGATTTGGAATTGGATCTTGATTTGGTTTTTGGATCAAAAGTGTCAACCCCCTAGCCTCAAGGCTTAGGTCCTTTTTTATAGCCCTTAATCAAGCTTCCCCCATAAGCTAGGTCGTTACAAAGAGTCTTCTAGAATAAGCTAGGTAATCATCAAGCTTCCTCAACAAGTTATGTTATTATAGAGAAGTTTCCAAAACAAGGTTGTTACAACGAAGCGTTCTCAACAAGCTAGGACGTTGCAATGAAACTTCTGGAGAATTCTCGATCGCCGACTCCCTGAATCGGCCGCGGATCTGCGGCGACTCGGCCTGACTCGGCCGCGGATCCGCGGCGACTCGGCTGTGGTTCCGCGGCCTATTAGTAGGATTATTGCTTCACAATTATTTTGTCTTCTGATGTTGATTTTTGAGTATTTATGTGATATCTGGAATCTTCTTATCTCTTCTGAATTTCTGTCAGTATTTGATCTCTTTGTTTTCCTGTATTTTATCGGCGAATTTCTGATTCCGATATCTGATCTGGGCTAATTTTTGCACAAGATCTGAATGAAGGATGTTAGAGATATACAATATTATGCGTGAAATAAAAAACATACAATTTCCTTCAAAAGTGTTGATTATAATGTATAACACATGGTAATTGATATTTTCCCGATGAACTTGTAATATGTGTTATATTTATAACAAATACCCTTAAATAATTAGATAAGTGAGGAAATTGTTATGTTAAAGATTGCAATAATTTCGACTGAACAAATTCCCCCAAACTTGATTTTGATCATCTCGAGCAAACTTCTTTTATTCAGGAGAAGGAGAAATTAGAAAGAAAGTAAAAACTAACTAGCACACTTTCGTAGGCAACACGATTGCACTGAGCATGTGCAACAAGCCTTTAAACCTCTAGGTGTCTCTAGTAGGAGGAGTGTTGTCTCCTGAGGGTTTTCAGCGGATTGCACCCACAAAATCCTATAATAAAAGAAAGACTATGAAAGTTACATATAAAGATAAGAATTGTAAAAGAAAGGACTTGAAAATCAGAGTTTTCGACTACACTAGCTTTTCGGTTGTTATAAGCCCTATCTTAATAGTCATGAAAAGATATTAGAAATCACATCATCTCTCAATAAAACATCGCCTTTATTCTTCATCCCAACCTTTCTTCCAAACACCGATCATATACCCCTACGTGTGTGTAAAAGACATCCTTACACTCGGAGAATTAAATTCAAGCTATCATACTCTTTTCCATCTACCTCAGTACTTTTTAGTCGATGAATATTTTGGATGGAATTGCTCATACGTTCTTCATGCGACCGTTAATACTTCTTGAGGTACTAACCGACCGATTACTAAATATGCTCACATATTAGGCGTAATTAACAATTTCCTCGTCTTGCAACACCTAAGGCTTAGCGGTGTCTCCCAAACCAGTTGGTCTAAAGCACTACGTGATGAAGCACCCTCGCTATATTTTTTTATGCTTCCTTAGTGATTACAAAACCAGTGTTCATTTTTCTTCACCATTTTATACTTTTATTTTTCATTTATATTTATTTTCTTCGTACTTTGGCTTTTAGACAAGAGCATTTCAAGGTATCCTCTACTATCCCGAGTTTTAAGACGTGTGTAAGTGCGTATAGTAGGGTATCAACGTTCAACTGTTTGGCTTTCAGAATATGAACTATTTTTCAGACTTATTTTTATCCTCAGATTAGTGACTTCCTTCATCTTACTATCCCTTGGGACAACGGCTCATAACTACTTATTACTAGTTTCGTTTAAGAAAACATCTAATTTTCTTGGTTTTCTTAAATTCTTCCAATCTTTTAAATGTAATTTTTCACTTTCTAATCTTTTATTATAAAATTTTATTTTTTTTATAAAATTTTTGTGCTTATGCAAAGTGTAATGCAAGGTAATGCGTAAATAAGCACAAACCTCCCCCAAAACTGTTTACAGCAGTGTCCTCACTGTTGTCATCTTTTAAATCTCAAAAACCTGTAGACTTGGGAGGAAAAGTTATTAAGGGGGTACAAGAATAAATGAACGTGAAAATCTCCCCCAAACTTATTTTTTATTACTCACCTCCATTCTTATGATGAGACAATATTACCAAGACATGGAGGTGAAGCGGGGGAAATTTAGTTATGATAAAGCAGTTCCTGTAAAAATAGGAGCTCATCCGTGGGGTCAGTGGAAAAATACGGTTTTAATCTATGCCCATTCACTTTAAAAATATAACCATTTTTAATATTTTCAACTTCAACTGCCCCGTGCGGGTATACATACCGCACCACAAATGATCCTTTCCAGCGAGATCTTAGCTTACCCGTATGAAGATGGAGACGGGAATCGTAAAGAAGGACTTGTTGTCGCGAGATGAAAGTTTTTCTCAAAAACATTTTTATCGTGAAATACCTTAGTCCGGTTCTTTACTATAATCGCATTATCGTAAGCTTCATCGCGGAGTTCGCTTAGCTATTTAATTGCAGCTTCCAAAAGTTGCAGGCTTGATTTAAATTGAAGTTAAGTTCTTTAATAGCCCACATTTCTTTATGTTCGATCTCGACGGGAATGTGGCAAGCCTTTCTAAACACTAGGCGGTAAGGAGACATACCAAGATCAGTCTTATAAGCGGTACGGAATGTCTAAAGAGCATCCGTCAATTGACCAATCTTTCCGGTTTTTAGAAACTGTTTTCTCCAAAATTTGTTTGATTTGCCTATTGGAAATCTTAGCTTGCCCGCTCGTTTGGGGATGATAGGGTGTCGAAAGTCTATGGTTGATTGAATATTTCCGCATCAAAGTATCGAAAGACCGATTAAAGAAATGCATTTCATTGTCGCTAATTATAGCGCGGGGGTGTCCAAATCGCGAAAAGATATTTTCTTTAAGGAACTTAATAACAACTTTGTTGTCATTAGTGTGACATGGTATTGCTTCCACCCATTTTGAGACGTAATCAACCGCTAACACGATATATAAATTCCCAAAAAAGTTGGGAAAAGGACCCATGAAATCAATACCCCAAACGTCGAAAATTTCCACAACCAAGATAGGTTGGAGTGGCATCTCATTTCTCCGAGGAACTTAATAATAACTTTGTTGTCATTAGTGCGACATGGTATTGCTTCCATCCATTTTGAGACATAATCAACCGCTAACAAGATATATAAATTCCCAAAAAAGTTGGGAAAAGGACCCATGAAATCAATACCCCAAACGTCGAAAATTTCCACAACCAAGATAGGTTGGAGTGGCATCTCATTTCTCTGAGAAATCCGACCCATGTGTTGATACCGTGGACAAGTTTTGCAATGATCGAATGCATCTTTGAATAATGTAGGCCAGTAAAAACCACATTGCAAAACTTTCTCCGTCGTCTTACATGGACCGAAGTGACCGTCACATGCCTGATCATGACAGAAAGACAAAACACTCTTGAATTCATCATTAGGGACACATTTGCGAATGATTTGGTCAGGAAAATACTTAAACAAATAAGGTTCATCCCGGGATAGAAATCGATGATTGTTCCGTTTAGACCATTCACTGGAAATAAGTCATGTTGCTAGATAATTCACAATATCCACGAACCAAGGTTCGCAGAATACGGTCAAGAGCTGTTCGTCAGGAAAAGAGTCGTTTATTGGCATGGTCACAATAGGTGAAGAAGAGATGCGTGAAAGATGGTCGCCTATTATGTTTCCACATCCTTTCTTATCTCGAATGACAAGATCAAATTCTTGTAATAGTAGGATCCAACGTATTAACATATCCTTAGCATCCTTTTTAGATAAAAGATATTTTAAGGCGGAGTGATCAGTGTAAACTACAATCGGTGAGCCAATCAAGTAAGGCCTGAATTTTTGTAATGCAAATACAACCGCCAAGAGCTCTTTCTCGGTGGTTTTATAATTAATTTGGGCATCATTCAAGGTCTTACTTGCATAATAAATCGCATGTGGCATCTTATCAATATGTTGTCCTAAGACTGCACCAATAGCAAAATCTGATGCATCACACATTAGCTCAAACGGGTGGTTCCAATCAGGAGATGATAGAACATGAGCTATAGTGAGAGATCTTTTAAGTGATTCAAAAGCCGCCTCACAATCCGAATCAAAGTGAAATGTTGTATTCTTGGCCAAGAGAAGAGTTAACGGTCTAGCAATTTTGCTAAAATCCTTAATGAATCTCCTATAAAATCCTGCATGACCAAGGAAAGATCGTATATATTTGACGCATTTGGGATGAGGAAGGTTATGAATGACATCTATTTTAGCTCTGTCTACCTCAATGCCTTTTCGTGAAATGACATGTCCAAGCACGATAGCTTCTTGGACCATGAAATGGAATTTTTTCCAATTCAAAGTTAAGTTCTTATCCTTGGAGCGGGTAAGAACTACGTCAAGATGACATAGGCAATCCTCAAATGAGTCCCCGAATATACAGAAATCGTCCATGAAAATCTCCAGAAAATTCTCGACCATGTCCGAGAATATCCCCATCATACACCGCTGAAATGTAGCGGGAGCATTGCATAACCCAAAGGGCATGCGTCTATAAGCAAAAGTACCGAAAGGACAAGTAAATGTTGTTTTATCTTGATCCTTTTCAGCGATAGGGACCTGGTTATAGCCAGAGTATCCGTCCATGAAACAGTAATATTCATGTCCAGTTAATCGTTCCAACATCTGGTCAATGAAAGGTAGAGGGAAGCGCTCTTTCCTCATAGCGGCATTGAGTTTTCTATAATCAATACATACACGCTACCCAGTTTAGATGCGTGTCTGGATCAACTCATTAGCCTCATTAGTTATGACCGTGATGCTAGATTTCTTAGGGACTACATGAATAGGAATTACCCATTGGCTATTGGAGATTGGGTAAATTATACCACTATCAAGGCACTTGACGATTTCTTTCTTTACCGCCTCCTTCATGACGGGATTCAACCGTTTTTGTGGTTCTCAGGTTGGCTTGACTTCATCCATCAAATGTATATGATGTTCTACAATCAAGGGACTAATCCTTTTGATGTCCGCCATTGTCCAACCAAATGTTTGCCGATTAGATCTCAAGACCATCAAAAGAGCGTCCTCTTGCTCTAAAGCTAGAGAAGCGGATATGATCACGGGCAAAGACTCATTCTCACCTAAATATGCATATTTAAGATGAGAAGGTAATAGTTTGAGATCTAATGTTGGTGGAGAAACAATAGAAGGTGGGGTAAGGGAATGATATTCGCATTCTCGAAGAAGTTCATAACCTATGTAGGATATTGACTCGGAAAGTGCTACTGACTTTTGTGGTGAGTCTAAAGGTTCAAACTCGGGGGTGGACTCATCAAAAGTGTCCTCACTATGATATTGTGCAAGATCAAACAATGATGTGCTAATGTCTTCGAGATCATCAAAGCAAAGTTCATCAACCTTGCAGCTTTCGGGAGCTACTCGTGGACAGAACATACATCAAGAATATGAGCAGAAGGTTCAGATGGTTGACTTTCTAGCTTGTAAATGTTAAGCTCAATTGTCATTTTTCCAAAGGATAAGTTCATGGAACCATTTCGGCAATTAATGACAGCATTGGAAGTGGCTAAGAAGGGTCGACCGAGAATCACCGGAATTTGATTTCGTAGGTTCGCTACAGGTTGTGTATCTAAAACAATAAAGTCCACAGGGAATATAAATTCCCCGACTTTAATCAACACATCCTCAAGCTCACCCCTAGGTTTGGTGATAGACCGATCCGCCATCTGGAGAGTGCGGTGAGCAGGTTTCAACTCTCCAATACCTAACTGCTCGTAAACAGAGTATGAAAGCAGGTAAACACTTGCACCAATGTCGAGTAGAGCATGATTAATAATTTTACCCTCAATAGAAATAGAGATTGTAGGACAGCCAGGGTCCTTACATTTCTTTGGTAACTGATGGGTAAAAGCTGTGCTAACATTACTCGTCATGAACACTTTTTTCGGCACTCGAGTCTTTCTCTTCCTAGTGACAAGTCCTTTAGTATTTTTGTATATGACGGAACTTGTTGTATCGCATCCAGGAGAGGAATATTTATGTTGACCTGTTTAAACAATTCCATAATCTTCTCCACTTGTGGACTTGGTTTGTTTCCCTTTAACCGATTTGGATAAGGAGCTTTAGCAATAATAGATGGGTCCAATATTAGAGAAGGTAGTGTGGGTGGAACAGATCCCAGAATTGGAGTGGGGATCGTCTTATGTTGACTAGAAGGAGTGGGCTGAGGGTTCGAGCCTAGAGGAAAACGGAGAATAGGATCGGAAGAAGATGAACTAGGGTCAGAAGTGGAAGTGGAAGTGGAAGCCGAAGCCGGGGTGTCATTTATTAATTCATCATTATTAATCTGTTCACCGACTTGGTTATTCAGCACTCTTCCAGATCTCAATGTGGTAATGGCATTCATATTATGATATTGTGAGTGGCCAGGATTCGGTAAAGGTTGAGATAGAAGTTTCCTTTTCTCTCTAGCACTCATTGCGGCATTTTATTGTGCAATTTGTGCTTCTATCGATTTAATACTCTCACCGTGTAAGGCGGAGTCCTTCTTTATGGTATCAATAGAAGACCTTATATCAGTTGACATTTGCATGGCATGTTTCATAAACAAATCCAAGGTCCGCTCGAGTGAAGAGGAGTTTTCGGTACCGGCCAACTGCAAAGAATTATTATACGGTGCAGAATTGTTGGCTGGATTTTGAAAATTTTGTGCTTGACAGGGGTGCTGACTCTTTGGTGGTTGTTGTTGTTGTTGAGGGACCCTTTGAAAGTTATTTTGGTTTGGAACCGTATTTTGAGTTTGATGTTGGTTCCAAGCAAAATTAGGGCGATTCCTCCAACCTTGATTATATGTGGAAGAATAAGGATCGTTTCTAGGTCGTTGCTGAAAAGCAGCATTAGTGTGTTCTTGACCTTGAAACGGAGAATTCAAAGGACATTCTTCCGTCAGATGTGATGGATCTGAACAGCATCCACACACGGTTTTAGGGAGCGTCACCTGGTTTAGGGAGGCTAATAAAAAAATTCCATAGCTTCAAGTTTCTTTTGAATTACTGCCATTTCGGTTTTTACAGCAATGGAAACATCAAGTTGATGGATACCTTCTCTAGATGATGGACTAACGCTTTCCCATTGCAAAGTGTTTTCAACAAAATTTTCCAAGAATTTCCAGGCTTCACCATCGTCTTTGGACATGAAATTGCCTTGACACATGGTTTCAAGCATCTGCTTTGTCATTGGATTAATGCCCTCATATATAATTCGGCACAGATCCCATCTATGGATTCCTTGATGAGGACATTGGACAAGCAGATCCTTGAACCGTTCAAAATATTTCCAAAATGGTTTATTGGGAAGCTGGGTAAACTGGTTGATTTCACTCCTAACACGGACGGTCTTATGATTGGAATAAAATTTCTTAAGAAATGCTATAACGAATTCATCCCAATTGGAAATAGAGTGTTCGGGTGTGTTATAAAGCCATTTTTTGGCTAAATCGCACAAAGTAAACGGGAGAAGACGTAAACGCATAGTATCCACAGAAAGTTGTGAAGTGCCCATCTAGCACATACATTTTCGAATTTGGTGATAAAAACGTATGCGTCTTCAGACTCTAGGCCGTGAAATTTAGGCAAAAGATTGATATAGTGTGGTTTGATTTTGAAATTATCTCCATTGGCTGGTGGGATAGAAAGACATGTAGAAAAAGGACCACGTATAGGGTAGCATCTCTATTGGAGAGATATACGCGGTAGATTCTGCGCACCTGCGGACGGTGGCAAAGTGGTGTTATTAAAATTCGATGGAAAACCGTCCATCTCGGTAGATGTGGTGGGTGGTGAGGAAAAAGAAGATGAAAAATACTGACTTTGGAGTTGATAAAAGAAACGCGGACAAGACGGGCACTAGAATCCCGTGTCCAGCAGAGCATGCACTAAACGGGTTTAGCGCAAGTGGCAGCGTATTTGTAAATTAAAAGAAAGGTATGATTTATGGTTTGTTTTGAAAAAGACGGATTTAGACAAATCACAAAAATGCACAATCAACCCTAGATCTAAGGTCACCTAGGTCAAGTCACTAGACCGCTCCTAGACTTCCAGAAGAAAAATCGCAGGATAAATCCTCTACTACCTCTTTATCTCTCTTGTGGCCAAGTAAGTGCCAGGTAAGTGGGAGGTATCCGCTATGTAAATAACGGGCCTAATTAAGTAACCGCTTGCCTTAGACACACTTGTTTAGACACCACAAAAGAAATGCGGATAAGCAGTAGATTACCCACGACCTTCCCATGTTCTAATTGAGCGCGACGGTCTTTAGAGTCTTGTCTAGATATTTTTTAATTAATGAAGAGTGATGCGGATGCTAGTTTTGTGTTTTCTGGGGCTTAGGAAGGGTAATGAAATCCCCACCTAATCTGAATTTAGTATTTGCCCCTTAATTTCTGTATTACAATATGCACAAACAACCAATATCAAAACACGCAACAATATTTTTTAAGCGCGGCGAATTTTTACAAAGAATCCTGCAGAAAAGTTGTTATTGGACTTAGCAGAGAAGAGAGAAGAAAGAAGAGAATATACCAGAGAAAACTGGAGTCCCAATACCCTAATATCACCGCGGTTCCGCGGCCAATACAAGCTTATTGCCGAGGTTCTGCGGTTAATTTGGCTGATCTCTGAAACAAAATTTTTACTGGTGCTCCCCTTGGTCCTCTGGTCCTGTTTAATCCTTCAGAACCTTTATCTCTCTGCTCAGATGATTCCAGATTCCCATGTAAAATTCACACACTAATCGTTTAGCACACGATGCGTTTTTGATTTAAATTTTGATGGAATAATAATATTTCAACTCAAAATAGCAAGAAAGAATAAATTACGCACGATCCCCGGCAACGGCGCCATTTGATTTACGTCGAAATGTGTTTCGCTTCTTTGATTTTAAAGAAAAGATGTAGTAATAAAGAAGTGATGTAAAGTTTTAGTCGTATAATAACCACAATCAATAACGGTGTCACGTGTAGCGAGCATTAGTGAGCACGGGTTGTCCACAGAGATACGAGGAATTTGTAAATTCTTACTTTAGTTGAGTCGAAAGAATTATTAAAGAAATTCAATAAATAGTTCAAGATTGAGTTGAATTCATATTTTCAAGAAAATCAAGAAATCGTTTTCAAGAAAGGAAATCAAGAAAATTGTCCAAGATCAAATGTAGTTATCAAGAAAATTAAAGAAAGCTTGTAGGATTCGAACGGAATTAGTAGCCATGATGATTATTCAAGATGATTCATCTTATCTATTGGTAGAATTACAACTAGATTGATGGTTAATAATGGGAATTAGGGATCCTTTGAAGAAACTAAGGTTTCTCCTTCATTACCCCTTATCCTTTCATTGATTGTCATTCATATCTAGCCTTTAACAAGAAAGATCATCAATCTAATCCCCAATTTGTGACGAAATTCTCAATAAATTGATCTCACTCACAATTTGGACATTAATGATTGTTTTTGCTAAAGTTTATAATCTCCATAAGACTTAAGATGAATATAGAATTCTCTCACCATTAGATCTACCAAATTCCTTCGAATCCTTAGCAAGCGGAGATTTACTCACACGTTATGAAAATAGAAGAATCAACAATTAGAGATTTCATAATGTGAAAATTTTAAAAAAAAACAAGACTAAAAGTAATGATCACCTTTATTATTCAACTTCAAATTATAACTCCTTCAATCCGAGATTACAAGAAGAATAGCTCTTGATCACTCCCTTGAAGAGGTAATTTCTTCGTCGATCTTCGCTTTGCTTGATCACCGTGAGTCTTGGATCTATCGAGGATCACATGCTCGTTGATGACGATCGGCTTCGCATAAAGGATCTCTTGTTGAATTGCTTGATGAATTTCTCACGATTCTTGATCTTAAGAATTGATTTGGAATTGGATCTTGATTTGGTTTTTGGATCAAAAGTGTCAACCCCCTAGCCTCAAGGCTTAGGTCCTTTTTTATAGCCCTTAATCAAGCTTCCCCCATAAGCTAGGTCGTTACAAAGAGTCTTCTAGAATAAGCTAGGTAATCATCAAGCTTCCTCAACAAGTTAGGTTATTATAGAGAAGTTTCCAAAACAAGGTTGTTACAACGAAGCGTTCTCAACAAGCTAGGACGTTGCAATAAAACTTCTAGAGAATTCTCGATCGCCGACTCCCTGAATCGGCCGCGGATCCGCGGCGACTCGGCCTGACTCAGCCGTGTTTCCGCGGCCTATTAGTGGGATTATTGCTTAAAAATTCTTTTGTCTTCTGGTGTTGATTTCTGGAATCTTCTTATCTCTTCTGAATTTCTGCCAGTATTTGATCTTTTTGTTTTCCTGTATTTTATCGGCG
Organism: Agapanthus africanus; assembly: GCA_030015575.1. Lineage (NCBI taxonomy): Eukaryota > Viridiplantae > Streptophyta > Magnoliopsida > Asparagales > Amaryllidaceae > Agapanthus > Agapanthus africanus. The sequence goes on from CM057337.1 coordinate 1,000,270,350, forward strand.
AATTTCTGATTCCGATATCTGATGGGCTAATTTTTGCATAAGATCTGAATGAAGGATGTTAAAGATATACAATATTATGCGTGAAATAATAAATATACAATTTTCTTCAAAAGTGTTGATTATAATGTATAACACATGGTAATTGATATTTTCCCGATGAACATGTAATATATGTTATATTTATAATAAACACCCTTAGATGATTAGATAAGTAAGGAAATTGTTATGTTAAAGATTACAATAATTCCGACTGAACAATACCCGATGGGAACTCTACTTCGATAGAGCGTCCTCTTTGAAGAAGCGAAAGCAAAGCACCCCCATAATTAAAGCCGGGGTGGGCCTTATCTTTGTGACTCCACGAGGAGAGATAATGCGTTTTGCCCTTTCTTTAACAGAGCCGAGAACAAACAATGAGGCTGAGAGTGAAGCTTTGATAGCAGGTCTTGAGATTGATGTCGACATGGGAATCGAAAACCTCCTCATATATGGAGACTCCCAACTGGTCGTTAGCCAAGTAAATGGCGATTAACAGACATGCAAACCGGAATTGATCAGATATGGCGAGAGAGTGCAGCAACTGCTGACGTAAATCCCCTCTTACACCGTGGAAAGCATACCGCGTGCGGAAAATAGCAAGGCGGATGCGTTAGCCAAGCTCGCAAAAGAACTGGCAGATAAAAACCTCGATGACGTAAGGATCATTATGCAAAGCCGCAGGATTCTCGCGCCAGCAGAAATATCTCCGAAGACATTTAAAGGAGAGGAAGCAACCGAACAAGAGGCCTTCCAATTGGAGGATGAAGAAAAGGCGAAGGATTGGAGAGAAGTCTTCATAGACTACTTCAAATGCCATCGAATGCCCGAAGACGCGTCATCAAGACATCAGCTCAGGAAGCGAGCTCTGTCTTTCTCCTTCGTCAATGATACTCTATATAAGAGATCGTTCGATTGCTTGTGGATAAGGTGTCTGGGACCAGAAGAAGCAAAAAGGGTCGTTCAAGAAACTCTTGACGGACCCTGCGGTTCCCATCAAGCTGGGCCAAAGATGAAGCTGAAGATCAAAAGAATGGGTTACTGCTGACCCACGATGATTCAGGACTGCCTTGAATATGCGAAGCGGTGTCACTCGTGCCAAATTCACGGGGACTTCATTCACCAGCATCTGAATCCGCTACACCCAACATTGGCTAGCTGGTCTTTCGAAATGTGGAGGACCGATATAATCGGGCCCATCGAACCAGCATCATCCAAGGGACATCGGTTCATACTAGCAACAATCGATTACTTCTCTAAGTGGGCAGAAGCAATACCGTTAAGAGAGGTGAAGACTGAGAACATCCTCCATTTCTTCAAGACACATGTCATCTACCGGTTCGGCACTCCGCGACGAATCATCTCGGATAATGGGCCGGCCTACAGAAACCATAAGATCAGCTGCTTCGCACAGCAGCATAAAATCGATTGGAGATATTCTTCAGTTTATAATCCTCGAGCTAACGGTCTGGCTGAGGCTTTCAACAAGACCTTGATAAAGATCATAAAGAAAACGGTGTCCAGAAATAAAAAGGACTGGCACGAGAGATTGCATGAAGCCCTCTGGGCCTATCGGACTACGTTCAAGACGGCCACGAACACAACGCCATTTGCGTTAGTCTTTAGTACTGAAGCAGTATTTTCCTTGGAGATAGAGCTGCCCTCTCTACGAGTGGCGGTTCGGTACAAAATGACGGATGAAGAAAATGCCCATCTTCGGCTTGAAGAGCTCGATACCCTCGATGAAACTCGTCTCATGGCGCAACAAAACCTAGAAGCTTACAAAGCAAGGATGACGCGCTCATACGAAAGACTGACTAGGCTGAGAACATTCCGCCAAGGCAAACCTGTGCTAGTCGTAAAGAGACCTATGATCCCCAACCGTGCCAAACAGGAAAAATTCGAGCCGAACTATGAGGGCCCGTACATCATAGACAAAGTCTACTAAGGTGGGGCCTACATGCTCATAGATATGCATGGCGAAAGACCCTTCAGGCCAATAAACGGCCGGTTCCTTAAGAAATACTACGCTTGACAAGTCACGGCTCAGGTTAATGATGGATGATGACGCTCGTGTCCGCTCGCTATCTCCTTGAGTCTAAATTCTATAAGTAGTATTCAGCGAAACCTCGCCTCGAAAAACATCGGACCGAAATGTCCTTAAACTAACATTGGACCGAGATGTCCTTAAACTAACAACGGACCGAGATGTCCCTAAACTAACAACGTCATCTCAAACACGGCGATAGTGGAGTGCAAGTCCACAAGTCCCAGCGGTGAGGACTGCGACTCAAATCCCAAAAAAACAATACTTCCACAAGCGAAATGGGCACGGATGAAAAACCGAAAGGGCTCCGTGAGTAAAAATAGCAGGACTGCCAGCGAGCTTGTGAAAACCCGCAAGGGCACGGACTCATAAAAAAAATCATGCACACTTGCAAGGTCCTCACGACCTTGTAAGGAAAAAATACCTGCGTAAGATCCTTACGACTCACAAGGGAGAAACACACTTAGGGATCCCCACGATTCCTAAGGAGAAATTACACTTACGAAATCCTCACGACTCGTAAAGAGAATTTCCCCTGCGAGACCCTCACGGCTCATAGGGTTCAAAAGCCTTAAGTTACAGGGATTTGAACATGTTCTTAAGCCATCACATCCTCTAAGTTACCCTACAGGCGGTTCGATATCGGCCCTTGTATAAAATTCACGGGCACAAATAAACGTCTCCCCCACTAAGTTCCACCAGTGGCGCGAAATTTCCCTATTTGGAGAACGACACCTATAAGTCCTCTCGACTTATAAGGAGAAAACACTCTTGTAAGATCCTTACATCTTATAAGAGAACATACACTTTGGAATCCTCATGGTTCCTGAGGAGAAAACACACCTGAGAAACACCTTTATGAGACCCTTACGGCTCATGAAGTCAAAAGTCTTAGTCGACAGGATCCTAACCCTGTTTGCTAAGCCACCTTTCTTCGAATCGACAAAGAAAAATGATGATTCGCTCCTGGCAATTTCCCGGTGGTAGTGATGCTGATGCCTAAATTGGTATCAAATTCCAAGTCCTTTCACGGCAAATGATGATTCGCTCCTGGAAATGTCCCAGTGATAGCGATGTTGATGCCTAAATCGGTATCAAATTCTAAAGCCTTTCAAGGCAAATAATGATTCGCTCCTGGCAATATTTCAGTCGCAGCGATGCTGATGCTTAGATTGGTATCAGATCTCAAGTTCCATACTCCAAAAAAAAATCAGTGAGCCAAAAATGCATATGAAATAGCCGAAATGATAGGGCAACTTGCAACAAAATCAGCGAGTAAAATATATGCATATAAAAATAGACGAAATGATCGGACAACTCGCAATAAAAAGCAGCGAGTAAAGAAGAAGAAAAAACAACCGAAATGATTGGGCACCGCGAAAAATAGCCGAAATGATTGGGCGATCGCGACTTTCGCGATGTAAAAAGCTAAAATGATAGAGTATCACGGAAAGAAATAAAATAAAAATGAAACTTTTGCCCTGCAAGTGGGATCACATCGACCCCAGTATACAATCCATGGGCACAAATGAAAAGGGAACCATATTGTCCCACCATGCTTTGTCAAGGGGAAGCCAGATCTCGATGGATACATCTACAGCCTAGAAATAAACAACGGCGTTCCTTCTCATTCCAACCGGAAGAAGATACAACGTCAGCAAAACGGAGCCACGGAAGAGTCCCCTAGTTCCAAATCTCGACGGTTCATTGACAGCCTAGAGACTACCTTGGAGCCACGACAAAGTCCCTAGTTCCAAATCTTGATGTTTCACAGACAGCCTAGAGACTACCTCAGAGCCATGGCAAAGTCCCTAATTCTAAGTCTTGACGGCAGCATTCACAACCTATAGATCAACAACAGCGTTCTTCCTCCCTCCAGCAGGATACAGACGCGACATCAACAAACGGAGTCATGGCAAAGTCCCCTAGTTCCAAATCTCGACGGTTCACAGACAACCCAAAGACAACCTCGACATTTGTTGTAATATTGCAGACACAATGTCAACCAACGAAGCAAAGGAAGATCCCTAGCTTCAGGGTCTTGACGGAAACTCAAATGAGACCTGAAAGACTATCAGAGACCATCCCACTCCAACGCGAAGTGGTCATGACTCATCGGGGCTCCCAAACTGAGCCTAACCTCAAGTAAAAAGTGACATGGAATATCCGTAACGCTTGCTTTTTCCACGGTAATATTACCTTGAAGACGTCTTGTCCAGACCCCGAAGGGATCAGAGACACGACAGTTGCGAGGCTACCCGAACAGCAAGATTGCATATCGGGGAATATATCAGCCAACGCGACGGTGCGACGGGTAAAAAACCCTAGTACCACAGACCCTAACAGACTTCTATTAGCAGGAGTTAACTATGAAGTTAGGACACCCTTGCGAGAACTTCTTGATTCGTCTCGACTCGTGAGGAAATTAGTGTCCTTGCGAGAACTTCTTGATTCGTCTCGACTCGTAGGGAAAAGCCTTAGACAGTGGGGATAAGGGCCTGTTTTCTAAGCACCGGGGCCCTGCAAGTCGGTCCAAGATAGACTATTGCATACTATTCACGGGCCACACTCTCCAAAGTCAAATCTCGACAAAGAGGGAAACAACCACTTACGAGTCCTCTCGACTTGTAAGCGGGAAAAATTCTCTTGTGAGATCCTTACGACTCTCAAGAGAAAATGCACTTAGGAGTCCTCACGACTCCTAAGGAGAAAATACACCTACGGGATCCTCACGACTCGTAGGGAAAAAAGTCTTTATGAGACCCTCACGTCTCATAAAGTTGAAAAGTCAGCAGATCTGAACCTGCTTCCTAAGCCATCGCTGCCCTGCAATAAGAACAAGATAGACTATTTACAAGACACATTTGCTAAAGGGACATGCCAATATGAAATAAGATGTCTTTTATTCATGAATGCAAGTGAATACAAGACACATTGCACAAAGGAATCGAAATGAATACATGATTTTCATAAATCGCAAGATTACAGTTAACAAAAAAAAGGGTACAAAGACGGTTATTGAGGAGGAGGCGTCTTCAACAAATCAGCAAGCCGCTCGCGCGCTCCTCTCAATCCTTTCTCGTGATCAGCTGCCGCGGCCAACTCCGCTTCCACTTGAGCCCGTTTCCGTAAACAGGATGAAAGCTTCCCATCAGCTTCTAGCGTGGCAGCTTCACAATCTTGCATGACCCGCTCGATGGAATCAAGCGTCCGCCTCAGCGTCAACCCATCCGAAATACATCTCTGAAGACTGTCAAAAGCAGCTTTTAGCTGTGCAGCATTCGGTTCAATCTGGGTGCGCAGTCGGAAGGATTCGCTGGAAGCCACCTCATGTTCCTTTCATCTCAAGGTTGCCTCTTGTTCAAAATGGTGAATGAAAGGAACACTACGCTCGATCCAAGCAGCCTGCTGAGAGTTTGAATTTAATACTTCAGGAGCTGGATGTTTGAGCTCGATCTCGTGCAGGCAAGCCTTGACCTTTCTGCAATAATCAACCCAAGAGCTGACAAGATCTTCATCATGGAAGTTTACGAGTGTCGCTAGCATTGGGTTAACGTTAATAGCAAAATCTGCAGCTGATGTGAGGGCCTCGGCGTCAAGATCTTCGACGAATTTGCTCAACATTTGATGGCTGTTTGCGGCACTCCTGGAAGATATGCGTTTGGCAAAGGGCCCTGTGGGCATTAGAATGCGGGAATCGAAGGGAGCAGGAGCCAGTGCGATTGCTGCAAAATGAATTACGGTCAAATGTCGACTCAGGAAATGAAGGAAACACATGATCGATGAAGTTTATCATACCAGCTGCGACAGGTGGCAGGACGGGGAGTGTCGGAGGCACGATTGTTCTTTCACCTCCTCCTTCGACCCGTGACGCTATATTCAGTACGAAGAAGAATTATCAACATGTCTATTCATAAGAAAGGGACATCAGTTGAAGAATGTACTAACCAATACCAGAAGGATGAACGATTTCCAACTGGAGGGAGAAATGCGGGTTCAACACCTGGTATAGATGGTCGAAAAGGACCCCTGCAGAGTTATGACAATATAATGTCAATACAAGGAGGATGGCACCCACAGTAAAACAAATAAGTCATAAACCCATACCTTCCAGTATTTGAGAGGGCACAGAAGAAGACGAGGGAACAACGACCGTCAGAGCAGCGACCGGCGACATTTCTTCAGATGGCGCAGTCTCAGGGTTCGCCACAACTATATTCAAGACAAACGAAATATCAGTAGAAGGGCTGAACAGGATTGAAAAATTGGAAAATAGCAACCCAGTGACTACTTAATAAATCATGGACCGAAACCATGACGGAAGCGTCACCAGGTGTAACGGCTTCTTCGCTTTCTCTCAGAGGAACAGATTCCGCGCCCATGGCTTCATCCCCTGACTCGACGAGGGCCGTCGTAACGCTTGCGACGCCCGCCGATACCAAGGAGTCGCAGGGAGAAAGAGCGGCGGTTTGGACAGTCCCGGATTCCAGAGAAAGGGTAGCAACTTCGGGCACTATAACCGCCAGAGTTTCACCTGTCATCCCATCGCCAAGACTAGGCCCTGCAGAAAATGCATATGTCAATATTTGAAGATCAAGTTCTAGTAAAAGACTCGGCGTTACGTTACCTTAGATCAGCTTTTCGGTTTCTTCTCGAGCCGGGCGTGCAACCTGTCTACGGGCGATAGACAAGGCAGAGGGAACATCCGCCGAAGGAGTATCAGCAAACGGAATGCTGCTTGAGCCTGCACCTATAGCCAAACCGGCATCGCGTTCCCTCGCCGCATACTTTCTACGCTTCCTTTCGGTCTGAGCAGTGAGAAATGATCTCCTCAAGACCTCTGACAAGGGGACGTCGTCGTCCAAACCAAGCTCTGCCTCTGGAGCCGTTACGGCATCCATCATCGGCTGCTTTAGCAAATCCTCCTGCGGTGACGTTGGGAGAGCTGGGGACACAATAGCTGGCTCTGAAAGTTGTGCCGTGTCGTTGCTCGGGATCGGCACTACACTTGGAATAACCTGAGTCAAGGTAGTCCTTGCAATAAAGTAAAAGAGAGGGTCACAGCATGAATAAAAAAAATTAAGGGTGTAATGAAGCAACTCATATCAAGACCCGAAGAAACACGGAGCCTTTCTTTCTCCTAGATCATCCTGAAGGAATCCGCGAGAGCCTCTTCGGCAGAAATACTTGTTGGAGAAGAAAGCATCAGTAGATTCATAATAAAAGAAGATAGCCGCGGAAGAATGTAACTGAAGTATACCTGACTTCGCGATAGTGATCAGTGCCGCTTCATCGCGAGCCAGTCGCTCGGAAGCCGCAAGGGCAGCTTGAAGATCAATATCATCTGCAGGCGTGATGAATAAACCCTCATTGGTCCCATACTCGCACAAACCCTCGCTGTAAAGAGCATGTGGCTCCTGGCCAAATATGACGTCGGCAGAAAACATCGACTTCTTCTTCTTCTACGAGCGAGCGCCAACGGCCGATGATAAGAGCTTACACTTAACGGGCATTTTTGGGCGGCGGGTCCCGATTTCCACACCAACGCCAGACTCCGAGGATGCTACAACTACCGTTTCTACAGGAACACGGGGTAGAGGCTTCTCAGGGAAAGCGCGCGGGACCACAACCGCAACAGCTTCTCTTAAGGAAGAACGAACGGTGGTTCGTCGCTTCAAAGGAACTGCTGGATTACCAGCTAGGACAGCATCCTTATGATCAAGTAATAACCGCCTCTCTTCCCTTATAACAGCACCTGTCGCATGCTGATACCACGCCACATAGGCATTCGAGGTTTTCGGCACGTGGCTTGGCTCGTTGATGAGAAAGCTAGACCCCGTGTTTAGCCGCATAAAATGGTGCAGCGCGCTGCAGATACCCTATTCCGTAGCAACTGGCTCGGCTAAGAAAGCCTCGAGCGGGACACCCTGATCATAACCCGACTGTTGAGCAAAGCGGTGCAGGTTATACCTCATGAACAATGCCGAGGCGTCCTGCCTGAACACCAGAACGCTGGGCCTGATCGAATATAAGTGCAGGATCTCCCGAGCCTTCAACGTAGGAGCCCCGTCTTTGAAGGTATCACGGAGCGGTTGCATGGCCTTAGTAGATTCTTTGCCGATAGTTAAAACTCTGTCGACAAAAGTCATACTATCCCCGACCATACGCGGGTAAAGGACCAGACGTCGAGCCTCTCGCTGCGACGGATCTAATGTGGAAGCGTCAACTTGGAATATGACCCGGGGAAAGTTATAACTGTCGTAGAAACGGGGCCGTTTGTGGACTCCGAAAGCACCAAGCACGTGCATCTCGACCCAGGACGTAAAGTAGTGCAGCGGAAGATGTACAGGTTTTACTCTAGGTTGAGTAGTATCCGCTGCTAAGCTCAGGCCGTGGTATAAATGAGCCAGCCCCGCAATCCCAACAGCCACATGCGTCCCCGCAACCATGCGGTGGGCTGGGTAAAAGACCGACGACCTCATATAGAGAGGACGCATCGGAAGCACGAACCAGTTCAACCACAAGCCAATAAACCCCAAGAAGAACATCTCTTCATCGACGTCTAAAGCAGCAAGCTCTGCGAAAGGGACAACCGAGGTGTCCGGAATGAAGAAACTTCTTAAATCTGCTTCTGCCGTTGGCTGATTATCCAAACCAAAACCAAACGGGTCGTCAAGATCGGAGAATTTCGCGGCTTGTTTTGATAAGACTTCTGGGCGAAGAAAGCGAGCGATGAAGCTGACCCCATGCCCTCCAGACTCTAGAAATAGACTCTCGTAAATGTTCAACACCTTGATCAAGCTCGGGAATCGATGTTGAATGGCATTCTCCGGGGTGAGGCCCATCACCACCGATTTGGTGGCAAAGATGTACACGTCAGGGGGAAGTATCTCCTTGTAGTGTTCCCCTCTGACGGGTAAGCCGGAGATCTCCGCGAACTCCTCCAAGGAGATTGAAACTTCCCGATCTGATAAAAGAAAGGTGTGAGTCGGGATGTTCCATTGCTCCAGGAAAGCCTTTACCCACCATACATGAGGCGCGAGATACTGTAAAAGAGACGCATAAATTGCGGGGTACAACCCGAGCTTCAACAACAGCGACTTCTTGGCCGACAGGATGTATCGAGCCCACTACAGGTATCCGGCTGAATGGCGAGGAATCAAACCAATCATATATACTTATCCCTAAAGGCGCGACTCGCCTTGACATATGCGCCGCCCCAAGATATCCAAAGCCATCGGCGGCTGTACAGGTATTGAAGCCATAGAAGGCTGAAGGCGACCCTCTGAGGTCCAGTTGACCTCCTCTGCGGCGTAATTCACCTGAGGCAAGTTAGCGTAGTGAATCGCTGAAATGGTGTCTGAGGGTACTGCATAAGAAAAACTACGCCGACCCTGCATGATTTGATTGTACCACGACCCCCATAAATGAAGAGATTTCTGCTCCGGATCATGATCTTTAATGAGCGCGAAGACTTCCCTATCCACGGGCGCGTCAGTGAAGGCGCTCTCTGAATGAACAAAAAGGATGGAAGAATCGAAAGCCATAGTACCTGCACGAAAAGAGACGAGGGTTAGTTGCCAACGCTATAATCTGATTCTGACACTTGGTACTTTAAAATTGTACCACACTGCAATGCAGGAGAAAGGGACCAAGGGGGACCCACAAAATCAAAGTGACGGCTCATCATTGATGAGACAATCACTCATTAATGAAGGAATCCTAAAAGGATTCTCATTTAATAAGAAACTCATTGGGCCAAGGAGTTGAACTCTCTCGAGTGCAGTGCTCTACAAGACGTATTACTTTCTGTACTACAGAGCACCGTTGGATTAAAGATCCAATGGTGATTGAAAATCACCAAGCTATAGAATAAGCTTTGTATGGGAAAACATTTCCCCAATCTTTCTAAATAAGAAAGATTACGCTCTGTGAAACAGAGCACCGTTGGATTAAAGATCCAATGGTGATTAAAAATCACTAAGCTACAGAATAAGCTCTGTATGGGAAAACATTTCTCCAATCTTTCTGTAACAGCCGAGCCCAATACTACTAGTTTCTGTTACCGTATGAATGGGGTATGGTATTTATTTCATTGATCCTAATTGACTGTTGCTAGTATAAATTTTACCCGACAATTCATTTCTGCATATAACAATTTAAGGCATCTAAAATAAAATTAAAATATTCGTCATGGCATGCTTGACACCCCTAACCCTGTTGTAGCGTCCGTGCATCGTGTTCTCATCCCGTTCAGTGAAACGGACGAGTTTGGACGGCTACGCGCACGTACGTGTGTCCGTTTTGGGGTATGCTTTTTGACTGTAAAATACTTCATTTTAAATTTTGGATCCCGCCTAAAATTTTCTTATTTCAATTTCGAATTTTTGGACCCGACCCGGGCGCAATTTGGAAATATTTTACATTTGCGCCAAATCCCAATTTCTAAATTTTTAACCGTTGAATATATAAAATTTAACCCCTTATAATATATTTTCCTATTTTCTTAAATCTTTAAAAAGATTTCTTTTCCTGACTAAACCCCACGAATCCTTTCTCCCAGCCAATCACCTCCTTCCTTTAACCCCCGTAGGCCCCACCATTTTCATACGTCTCTCTCTCTCTCTCTTTTCTCTCTCGCTAAATCCAAACTTCTCTCTCCTCTAAATTTCCTCTCTCCTCTCGATCTCTCTCCCCTCTGTATCTCTCTCCTCTCTCTCTCCTCTCGCTAACTTTCTCTCTCTTTCTCTCTCTCTCTCCCCCCGTCTCCTCTATATAATTCTCTCTTCCTCCTCTTTTTTTTCTTTTCTTTTGCGTAACACGAACCCACCCTCGAGAAACCCTAGCCGTCTCGCCCTTCGCCGCAGTAGCCCAACGCCGACGCCACCACCACCGGCCTCGTCGCCTCCTCGCCCTCGTCATCTCCATTGTATCTCCTTCCTCCTTTCCCCTCCTTCCCGAGCACCTGCACGAGGGAACTGCGCACCCCTGTACACGTCGGCGCCGCCGGAAATCGCTGCTGACGACCCGTCTCCGTGCCCCTGGCCATCGCGCACACCCCCTCCGTGAGTAATGCTCCCTCTCTCTTCTCCTTTCTTCTTCTTCTTCTCGGTTCATGTTTTCTTGATCTGTAGGTTTCCGTCGCTGTCGTCGTAGGCCGACCGCCGGAGCTCCGTCGACGTGATCGGCGACCACAACCTCCCCACAGATCCTCGTGAGCACCCCCTTCTCTGTCCTCCTTCCCTTCTTCTTTATTTTATTTTCTTTTCTTGTTGCATTCTTGACCGTTCGCTATTTTTGCATCTCGCCGGAATCCGGCCGTGCCGGCGACGTGTCTCGACGATCCAACGAGATACCCTGACCTGTGTGGTTCCATTGTTCGTCGTTTGGGTTCATTCCGTGAACCGTGCGCCCGTCGCGAGTTTTCCCCGCCGATGTTTAACGTTCCGTTTTCCCGATTCGCGACCCGTCGAGGCAAGTACCCCTTGCTACATGCTAAACAATATTTACATATTCATTGATGACACCATAAACCTGTAGTTTAACTTTAGCACGATAATTTCCCATTTTCGTGTTCAATATTGTTATATATCATTTTATCTTCCAAACGTGAAACCTACCGTTTGCAATTACTGTATTGAACCTAATAATCACATTTACATGTTTTAATCACACTTTCACTATTGACGTAACCTATGGCACTTTCTCTATAGTTTTACTTCATTCGGACACTCGTGTACATTTAACCGGTATTAACTGTGACTTCATCTATTGACCCTATATATATATATATATATATATATATATACACACACACACACACATCATTGCATCCATAAAATTCTTAAACTTGTTAACATGATTTAACGGCCATAAATGTCTTACTGTATTCTTATAATGTTGATAACACCTCTGAAACACAATTGATAACTGTGCTGCTAATTATTTGAAGCTTCTTTATTGTTTAATTCGTTGCTTAAATTTATGTTGTTGATGACCATGCTTGATTATGTAACTGGGTATGAGCACGCCCATGATATCGTTTACATCTTGACCTGACTTGCTATATATATATATTGATTGACCCGACATGGTACCGTGTACTGCTTGACCTGACCTGATGTACCATGACTTGACTCGTTACCTGATCTTGTATCTAATGCCAACAAACCTGACATGTACGCCTCATGGACCGTTCCTGTTGTCTATCCATACAATCCTGTTTACCTGATCCTGTGTTGGCATTAGTTCTTGATTACTGAATACCTGACTTGACATACACATATAACTTGGGGGTATGGGAAAATCAAAGGTGAAACCTGACTTGTAACTCAACAGTTCGCTACTTGTTCTGATCAGTTTTAGAGGCTAGGCCATCCTTGGAATGATGCTGCTGACATCATTCATCTGTACACATTCCTGTTTAGTGCCTAGCGGCATGTCTCGGTTTCAGCCCGAGAATCTGGGCCGTGGTCCCGGATATGTACGGGATACTATTGAGTTACATCGATAATTCACCAATTTGGTTTCAAAGACTTTAGAACAGAAAACCTGATAGAACAGTTTAGTTTACCCACTGCACACTACCCTGCACTGCTCTGACTTATATTATTGTTACCCTTGCTTTATTCATGTTTATATTCGCATTGCATGTTATCATGTTTATATGTTATTACTTGATGACTTGACGCGCTGACGTCTGGGTTTTGCATGGCCCAGATTCTGTAGCGCTGTTGCAGTCCGAGCAGGAGTACTTCAGCCAACAGGCTGAGCTGTGAGTGTCAGCAGTAGTTAGCTTTTCTTTCCTACATTTTATTCCTGATGTGAGCCCGCATTATGGGACATACATTCCAGTTATTTTGTATTGGATCTTTCGCTTCCGCATTTTATTATTCTTGACTCATGTTATCTCGGATTATGGACATGTTTTAGATAGTTTTATTTTGTTCTTGATATCTCTACAGCCGTAATGTGACTGTGGATGGATACTTCCTACCCACAGGTAGCATGGTTGGCTATGTCACGTGCCCATTTTAGCGTGCTCTGGGAAGCGGGCGTGACACTTTCTAAACAAGAAAGATTACGCTCTGTGAAACAGAGCACCGTTGGATTAAAGATCCAATGGTGATTAAAAATCACCAAGCTGTAGAATAAGCTCTGTAGGGAAAAATATTTTCCCCAATATTTCTAAACAAGAAAGATTACTCTCTGTAAAATATAGCACCGTTGGATTAAAAATCCAATGGTGATTAAAAATCACGAAGCTACAGAATAAGCTCTGTATGGGAAAACATTTCCCTAATCTTGTTAAAAACAAGAAAAATGTCTTCTGTAAAACAGAAGTTCTTGGATCAAAGATCCAATGGTGGATAAAATTACCAAATCAATTAAGGATCTCTTAATGAGAGATTTCTTTAACTGAATCAACAAATCTGCCTCCACTATATAAAAGCCCCAAGACTTCAAGTCTTGTACAGAAGAACCCCCCCTCCCCATAAAATTCAAGTTCAAAAAGAGGAGCAAGCTTAAAAGAAAAGTTTTAAGAGAGAAGAAGGAAGAAGAACTTTCTTCAAGGTAAATAAAGAGAATAGAGATCAGAGCATCTCATATGCAAATCTAAGGGTTTAACCCTCATAAAAGAATATACTTCTTTCCCTGGATCAGAGATCCACGAGACAAGTCTCTCACAAATGAGAATTTAATTCTCGTAGGGATGAATTTGTTCTTGGGGATCGAAGATCCAGGGGAGAACAAAGAATCGAACCCTTTAGAACATAATGCACGAAGAAAGACCCAGCGCCAAGCATCCCACGTGCCCCTCACGTAGGCGCTGCTTAATAAAGAATGCTTAACACTCAGTGGTTGGCGCCCAACGCCAAGCACCCCACGTGCCCTTCACGTAGGCGCTGCTTAATAAAGAGTGCTTAGCACTCGGTGGTTGGCGCTCAGCGCCAAGTGCCTCATGTGGCCCTCACGTGGACGCTGCTTAATAAACCAGTGTCCAACGTCTGGCGCCTGGCGCCAAGCGCCTCGCGTGCTCCACACGTGGGCGCCATAAAGAGTGTTTTAACACTCCATAAAAAAACAAAATAAAAGAAAGGGAAAAGCAAGATAAAATGTGGGCGTCAAACCCATATGGATGCTTACCATCGTTCACACAGAAAGGGAACCAAGCCCAAGCAAGTGTTTAACACTTTATTCAAAAATGAAATGACTGGGCTGAGTCTAAGTTTGGCCAAAGTCTTAATCAACCGAGCACATAGGCTCTTTATTTTCCAGGGTGGTCTTAGCCCCAAACAAGAATATCAAGCTTCTGACGAATATTCATTGGTTCCAGGGTACATCTCCCCACATCTCTGATATATGTCGTTGTAATTCTTCAACGTCTTCAGAGAGGTGGCGGGTCCCGACAACCAACAACTCCATGGACCGCAACGTTCTTAAACTAGCCATGGACCGCAACGTCCTTAAACTAAAACGATAGAGCCCAAATGCTCTTTCAATGGATCAAAAATGATCCCGAACCCTCGTTAAGTAGATCTTAATCTAATATCGGATTAACGTATCCTTAACAAATACTTAAGTCGATCTTAATCTCAAACAAGGTTAACGATCCTTAAATCAAACCAAACCCAAATCTAAGAAAATACGGATTTGGACTAATCCACACCCTACGGGCGACAACACAAATTAGTCTACGTATACAATTCCCGGGCAACCAAAAATAAAATAAACACACATGACACGAAATGACCTTCTGGAGCAGGAGAAATTGGATATCGCTACACGGTAACGTAATTAACTGTTGGGACTTGCGCCTGCAGGGAAGAGCGTCTCCACAATCAAAAACCCCTCGTAAACGAGTGGGAGTCTAACGAAGTCTGCTACAACGTCTGCATCCATCCAGACCCCCGATACACGGTGCCATAAATCAGCTTGGCATTTTCGGAGAGGTGGACGGATAAAACTAAATAGCATATGCCCCTAAATTTAGGTAAGATGACCTACGCGGTTTCGTCCTCTGTTTTTGGCGATAAACATTCGTGTGTTCATGAAGTCATGTCAAATTCAATATGTAATGCAAAATATTTTATTCACCTATAGCATGAACTTGCAATAAGTAATATTTCGAGATAACAATATAAATTATTGTAATATGTTACAGTTTATATTATGTACACTAAAATCATAATGATAGTATAACATTTGATAGTAACACCCACTTTATTTAGTTAATTATATGTTGCAAAAAGAGAATATATAATAAATACTAAATAGTATAAGTAAAGATCAAATATAGTAGTACAAGGGAACAATAATGAAAACATGCATATTTAAGAGTTAGTAAAATATAGGATAATTTTATCATAGGATCACACAAATTTGTTGATATAGTTATAAATACACATAATAGAAATTTAAATAATTGGACAAAAGACGTTATAGAAAAAAGAGAAGAAGTATATTATTATTCAAAAGTAGTTCGGCATAAATAGTGATGATAATATTATATTTGAATACACAAATATAATATCATAATAAAAAAAATCTGATATAGTTTACACACAATAGTAATTTAGAATTGTAACATTTTGTAATAAAACACCCACATATGATTAACAAATCATTGAACAAGAAAAAGAAGAGTGAGCTTGTTTTAACATAAAAAAAACACAATAATAACCGTATGATCTCAATGTTATAATATCATACTGATAAAATATTTTTATACAAATCATGATTAATGATGAATCGATTTATATGTATATATTACTAAACAAATATTCTAACTATGGGTAATATAAATGTCAAATTTCCATATATACTCATTTATATTATTATCTTAACATACCAACAACTAATAATCTTAACAATATTTTATATCAGATGTTTTACATATTCTAAAATAGCAATTATATTAAATAACATTAATATCTAATACAATATACTTTACATCCTCTTTATTTGCATATTAATTAAAATTCATAAAAATATGCAACCATAAAAATTAATGATATACATATAATATGACATATATAAAATTTATTATAATTTAAGAAAAGTAAAACCTAGAGACTACCAATGCAAGATCATGCAAAGACAGATATTTGAAGAAGACGACGACGACGACGAGAGAGAGAAAAAAGAAGATGGAGACTTACTATCAGCGAACTTGATCTCTAAATATCGAGTCGCAAACCAGTACAGGTAGACTCGAAATTAAATTTCGAGACCGACGACCTTTATTCTCCTTAGGTGTTGATCTCCTAAATATTAAAGAGAGAAAAGGTTAAAGATGATCGTTCTTCTTAAAGTTGTGGTGTTTTTGAGTTACGGCAGAATAAAAAATATAGTTTTTTTTCTCTTCTCGTATAAAAAGAATAGATAGCGAGATTCCAATGAGGAAGATCGGGGATTTGATTTTGAATCCGAACAAACAGATAAGATCTAATCAACTAACTGTATATGTATATCATAAATATAATCTAAAAATAATATTAATTAATATAATATTTATACATATTCATAAATACTGTGATACCAAAACATAAATAACATACACAAAATATTTAATGTTATGGATATGTAAACAATATTTAAGAACAAATAACTTACAACCAACTTAACTTAATAATATTTTTTTCTAATAACAATAGGCACTTTAAGAAAAAATTGTAATAATTAATATGTATTATAATCTCACATAGATAACTGCATAAAACTAATGTATTGAACCTAATACTTATTATGATTTAAATATAAATATAATCTGTAATCTATAATTTAATGACAATAAATTATACAACACATCAATAAAATCAAAATAAATAAATTCATAACTACTACTACTAATAATATATAGAATACACTACTACAAATAAGGGTTGCCCCTACGGATATCTGCGTAGGGGCGAAAAAATACCCCGTAGGTGCAAAGGCCGCAGGTGCAAGTTGAGGCCCTGAACTTGCCCCTACGGGCAAATTCTTGCCCTTCGGATATATCTGTAGGTGTTGTTGCCCCTACGGATTACTCCGTAGGGGTAATCAAATCATATATGTATTTTTTTTTTGAATATATTGTATGTACCTACGGATACAACCGTAGGTCCTTGTTCTACCCCTACGGATAACTCCGTAGGGGATAGACAGTGGCCCCTACGGACATATCCGTAGGGGCACTCCCAACACCCTGCACTGAGATCAGGGGGGAAAATATCAGGAAACCTGATATTTTGCCTCTACGGATCAATCCGTAGGGGATAGACAGTGGCCCCTACGGACATATCCGTAGGGGCACTCCCAACACCCTGCACTGAGATCAGGTGGGAAAAATATCAGGTTTCCTGATAGTTTGCCCCTACGGATATGTCCGTAGGGGCAACATATATACCTACGGCTTAAACCGTAGGTACATATTGTCTGTATTTTTTTTTTAAAAATGGGCTGCTAGATTTTTCCCCGCCCTGTGCACAATACTATATACATCAATCAAATCATATATTGCAGTATTCATAATCACATCTCACGCATATATATAATATACAAAAGAAACCCATAAACTGAATATGATATAAATACAAACCAATATCAATATGGTTTCAAAATGTAGTACAATGTGATATAAATAAATACATGTTTCAAAAAATAAGCACCAAAAAGCTACCCTAGTTCGGTCCAGCTCCACCTCTGAATAACGTTAGAATAACGCGCGCCTGCTCCTCGGTCAATACACTCTGCAATGCGTCGTGAGCGGGAGTCTGAGCGGCATGTGGAGCTGGCGATGTGGTCTGCGCAGCCGCCGTCGAGGTAGTCGCTTGCGGAGCCGCGGCTGCGGGAGTCTGAGTGGGCGGTGGAGCTACAGGAGCTGTCTGCGGAACCGCAGCCGATGTAGTGGCTTGCGGAGCCGCAGCCGAAGGAGATGCATGTGGAGGCTCGGCCGATCTACCCTGTCGCGTCTGGACATAACGTGTGTAAGAAGCGTGTCAGAACTGTGTATTATTCGAATTCGTTTCATTATTAAGTTATTTCGAAACCCTGTTTGGATATCTAGTTTGGAAAAGCGTTGTTTATTTTAATTACATATGTATGTATGATTAATCAAACTTAAGTCTAAAACCAAATAAGCTCAAGCTACGTACTAATTATGGATATGTTGATATGTATATAATATGAAATGATATTTTACTATAAAGTAGTATACATACCATCATCTCCTTCAACTCCTGAACGGTGGCCCTCAAGCTATCCAGTTCCTGATGGACATGCCGGTCACTGGAGACGGAGGAAGTAACCGCCGGGGTGGAGTCCAACCTCATATGGGCCCTGCTAGGGCCCAATCCCCGGCCTCTCTCCCAACCTCCGTGGTGCCCTCCGTGTGCGGCGTCCAGAACTGGGGTCAGCAGCCTCGGATCGTTCTGTCCGGTAAAATCGATCCCCGAGGCCTGGGCCTGCTCAACCACCCGCTCCTACACCCACATTAAGCAGTAAAGTATAAGTATAAAATTTAAACTTGAACCTTCCAAAACTAAAATTTCAAATTTGGGTAGAAAAAATATTAACACTTACGCAGTACTCCTGGGTAGCGACGTCGGGATATCAAAGCTCGCCCGTGGCGGGATCTGTCGAGGTGCCGTGGACGGCAAGATATGCGGACAGCACGCTCGGTGTACCACCTGACGCCACGGTCCGAGATGTCTGCAATATTAGAAAGTAACTCTTAATATTAGAAATATTAGAGAATAACTCTTAATATTGCAGAATATTAGAGAATAACTCTTAATTTACCAATAACTCCATGGCTCGAGTAATGTTCCTCGAGCCACCTGTGTAAGTGGGGCGACCCCTCTTCGCCGACTTCCTGTTATCCGTATTCTGAGCGGCCTGTTTCTGCACAACGCATTAACATTTAGTTTTCTAATTAAGAAACACAAAAAAATAAATTATATCATAAATAATGAATTAAATTTAAAATACATACCTGTTTGCGTTCGGAGTCGAAATAAGCGCACAATAGAGGCCATGTCTCTACGTCGACTCTCGCAAATGCCGGAATAGATAGGAGGGCCGCTCTCTCTGCCTCGAGGGTCGCTATCCACAGGGAGTAGCAGTCGGCCTTCAGCTCATTCCTGTTGTATCGGACCTTGGCCTGCATGTTCTTCATCAGGCCATTGTACAGAGCATGAAGGTCGAGCACCCTCCCCGAGTGATCAGGGTCGGCTACAGGCTGAAAATCGTAATCCAACTGAAAATACAAAAAAAAACATTGTTATTGGATTGCAAATGTTAATAATAAATATATTGGATAGATCAAATGAAAATATATATTAATACATACCCGAGCCTGATCAAAGAAGAGGGCGAATGAGCGCTGGTGCTGCTCGCCCCACTCAATGTGAAGTGGATAGTTCTTCACGATCCGGCTCTCGTCCCCTAAATACCGGCCGAACCTCTCGGCATGAGGACCGGTATAGCGATAGTCAAGGGTAAAAAATAGGGGGAATGCTGCCTCCCCCCTAGCTCTATCAGGCCTCAGCCTATGGGACTGATTCGGGCCTCGAGTCCCCCTCTGGGGATGGAGAGGCCCTGCGTCTGCACGAAATATCAAGACAATCAATAATAAGACAAAGTTGTATTAAGAAATCAAGGTTAAACAAAAATTCAAGTGTGATATATACCTCCGGTGACTAGCGCATGAGCCTGGGCCGGAGCAGCAGCACGAGCGGGACGATAGTTCCTCCGGTGAGGAACAACCGGAGTCCCGGACCCGGACGCATCCCCTCCAACTATAAAATAAATATCGACGCTAAATTTCCATGAAGTTCATATTTATTCTATAGAGCATATGTAAAATGAATAAATATTTTAAATTTATTCATACTAACCTGCAGACGATACGGAGGGTATGGAAGCGGCAGGAGTGGCCCCTGTGGAAGGTGTGGACGCACCACCTATAATTAGACAATTAAAAATAGATTATATAAGTAATTGCAAAAAGAATGTGTAGATCAATAATATAGCGTTCTAAATCAATATGCATGCACTATAGGATATATAAACATACCCGCAGGTGCGGTGGTGTTACCACCTACAGCTAGACAATAATAAAAATTGCTAAGTAAGAGCAAAAGGAATGTGTGTATTTATGATATAGCATTCTAAATCAATATACATACACTATATGATATATAAACATACCTGGAGGAGCGGGGGTGGCCTCTGTCCCAGATGTGGACGCATCACCAACAACTAGACAATCAAACATTGACAATATAAGTAATTTTAACATAAACATGCATGAATATCTATAATATTACATTCAAAATGGATATGCGTGCAGTATACCTGGAGGTGTGGCCAAATCAACACGGAAGGAGGCATCCGAAGGGGTCTCCGATCTGGGTGCAAGACCGGCCCTCTGAAGCTCCCTACGGAGCTCTCCGGGCGGCAGAACCGCTCTGCCTCTGCCTCTGCCGCGGCTGGAGCTCCTGCCGCCCCTCGCTGCTCCCGACATCGTCATCAAATCTAGATAAACGGTTCGTGGACGCATTAGACAATCATTAAAAGTATTGACTATATATGATCTAGAGCGTAAAATGTGAAGTAATAATATAACATTACTGATAACCTTTTTCGTTTCGTGGGCGCATCATACATATCTACTTGGATTTCATCGTCGATGTCATTTCTAACCCACGTAACTTCATGATCGGTCGAAGACAACCCGTCCTTCGAAACATACGGTCGGAGCACTTTAAGCCTTCTCTCTTCTTCGTCCTCATCGCTGTCCTCGTATTCTGGGACATCGTAGACATCTCTAGGTTTCCATCGGCATACAACACTCCACCCCGGATGCTTCAAACACTGTGAGTAGTATACTTGGAACGCTTGGTTCGGAAAGATAAACGGATCGTCCTGACCGTAAAATCGAAGTGTGTTCACACTGGTCAATCCATATTCATCTTTCCAAGTCCCAAGATTGCTTCTCCACCTGTCTGTATCGGTTCGCGGATCATACCAAGTACAGTGGAATATATAAAAGGGTTCTGATCATCCGGGATAGTGGATGCCGAGTATACAATTTAAGTACCCATAGTAAATAACACCGTCCGATCCTACCGTCGCAATCCCACTATTCTGAGTGGTTCTAGATGTTTCTATGTCCTTAACTTCGAATTTGTATCCAAGAACACCAAATCCTTTGTAATATGCAACCTCCATACTAGGAAATTGAGCTAAACATCTTGAATCACTCTCAAATGATGCAGACAAGTTCGGATCGTGGATCTAACAAAACAAATTTTACGATAAATACATAACGATACAAGTTTAGATTAAAACTGATAGCAATAAAATGTAATTCGAATAACTTACATGCTCTATGACCCAATCACAAAAATTATCCTGATGGTATTTTTCCAAACGCTCTTCGTTCCAATCAGGATGCCCCTCACGTACCTCGTTAAAATGAGTTCTGTTTTCGACAAATAATTGTGACATTAATATTATGTCATTTCATACACACACAAACACAGATATAACAATTAATCCAAAAGAACTTACTCTCTAACTTGTTCAAGACATGTGCAATTAAGCAAGATAAACCGGTATATCTTGTTGATAAACATAGTGTCTACCCTCTTATACTCGGCTTTACCATATGGCCCGTCTTGAATTCTTCGTGGTCGGTTAAGCCTTGTCTCAATGTTCTCGTCCAGATAGCGGGAACAAAATGTGGTTGCTTCATCAAGAAGATAACCTTGCATGATAGAACCCTCTGGTCGATTTTTATTGCGTATATACTTCTTAAGAGTGTAAAGGTACCTAATGAGAATATGTTGAATAAATAAACACGGGCATACAGGACAACAATAAATTTATAAATTGCGCGAAACGAAAAATTACACGTACCTCTCGACGGGATACATCCATCGATATTGTACCGGTCCGGCTAACTTCGCCTCAGTTGCAAAATGAACCATCAAGTGTATTATGATATCGAAGAATGACGGTGGGAAAATACGCTCAAACTTGCAAAGTATCAACGCAATAGAATTTTCTAGTTTATCCAGCGTCGCAACCTCCAGTGTTTTAGCACACAACTCTCTGAAAAAACAACATAGGTCGTTGATTACTAGACCAACCGAGTCGGGGAGAGAAGTCCTGAGGGCTAATGGAAGAAGGTGCTCCACGATAACATGGTGATCATGACTTTTCAGCCCATCGATCTTGCCCTTCACAATTTTTATTTTCTTGCTGAATGATCCTGAGAAACCTGTGGGGACTTTCAAATCATGCAACACCTGCAGGAATCTTTTCTTCTCCGGTTGTGACATATGATAAGCGGCATTGGGAAGTACAAACTTGCCCGGTTTACCCGCTACCGGTTTAGGGTGCAGTTCACTTCTTATTCCCCACTCTTGTAGATCCATCCGGGCATTCATGCTGTCTTTCGATTTCCCGTCTTTACACAGAAGCAAGTTAAGTATGTGCTCGGATACTCCCTTCTCTATATGCATGACGTCCAGACAATGACGTACTGAATTTGTAGACCAGTACGGAAGCTCGAAGAAAATGCTTAACTTGTTCCGATATTGTGGTTTGACCTGTTTCGTCGGATCTATCCCGAAGGTCACGTTATTGTAACCATCCCATTTAGCAGTCACGTCCTCTCCGGACAATGGGGATGGAGGCCCAAGAAGCTCCTGATGACCATCAAAGTGAACCGTGTCTAACCTATAGGGGTGGTCTGGAGGCAGAAAACGTCGATGGCCGCAATAACAAACCTTCCTGCTAAAATTCAAAAATTTTGATGTTGTGTGTTCATGGCAATGAGGACATGCTTTGTGACTATGTACGGACCAACCTGATAGCATTCCATACGCAGGAAAGTCATTAATTGTCCACATTAAAGCCGCACGCGGTATGAAGGTTGTATTTGTGTTTGAATCATATGTCTCTACACCATCAATGAACAAAGTTTTCAGCTCCTCGATCAAAGGTCGGAGATAGACGTCGATATTGTTCCCCGGTGAGTTTGGTCCGTCGATAAGAAGAGGCATCATAAAGTATGATTGGTCCATAGCCAACCAAGGCGACAGATTATAAATTATCATTACAACGGGCCATGTACTGTGACTTCCAGCCATATAGTTGAATAGGCAGAAGCCATCGGCAGCCAATCCGAGCCGGACATTGCGAGGATCGCTACTGAATATTGCGTTCCTCCTATCGAAATCCTTCCATGCCGGTGAATCTCTTGGATGGCTCATTTTTCCATTTTCGCTTAGAGGAGCACGGTGATGCCAAATCATTGCCTCGGCTGTTTTCTTGCACCTGAATAGCCTCTGTAGCCTCTGTGTTATGGGAAAATATTGTGCTATCTTCACAGGTATATCAGGCTTCTTATCAGAATCTTTCGGCTTATACCTGGCCTCTCCGCATGTTGGACACTCTTTCAAATCTGAATTCTCTTTCCGGTACAACACGCAATTTTTAGGACATGCTTGAATCTTCTCGCACTTTAGACCCAAATCAGACATCATTTTCTGGGCTTCGTACCAGCTTTCGGGCACATTATTTCCCGGGGACATAGAATCTTTCAAGAACGAAAAAAGCATTGTGAATGACTTGTTGCTCCATCCATTTAGGCACTTAATTTGGAAAAGTTGGACGAACCATGAGAGGGTGGAATACTTCGCATTCTCATAAATTGGTTTCCTAGCATCATTCATGAAATTTTCATATTTATCCGCACGCGGTCCTTGACCGGAAGGAATGTCATCTTCGGTACGAATAGATTCACCTAGGGCAGCCTCTACCATATCCTCCATTTCTTCTGATGGAAATAAATTTCCGTCTCCTGCCGTATTACCGAATTCTTCTTCTTCTCCTGCCGCATTATCGTGTTCTCCTTCTTCTTCTACCGCAGTACTGCATTCTTCTCCTTCCCCGTGATATTTCCAAGTTGAATAAAGTCTAGTAAACCCATGTTTTACAATATGAAGCTCTGCCAATTCTACCTTCTGCCAGTACTTATTGCCACATCTATCGCACGGACAGAGAATCTTCTCTATTATGATCTTATTATGTGCTCGTGCAAATTCAAGGAAAGCAGCAACTCTTGCGACAAACTTAGGTTGCATACGTTGTTTCCAATCCACATACATCCAGTCCTTAACTCTGACGTACTCATGAGCCATGTTAGACTGAATAACATATAAATTGTAGGTTATGCTGACTATATTGAGAAATATAAGAACGGGATAGTTACTGACAAAGGAGAAAATCCGTGTATATGCTTTGTGTGTGCGTTTGTCGTTGAAAAGAATAAATTATCGTACGTTATGTTAACCGATAGACGGGGACTAAGTGGCGCTTTTAGTTTCATATATGGGTATCGATGGGAATATGAAGGTTTCATATTATCATATATTGGTTTTAACCCGAACATCTCGAATCGCTCTCTAATTATGCGTTTGCATGTATGTGTTCCGGCTGTCGGGGGTAGGCTTCTATCCCATTAAGAATGTATAGAGCGAACGCCCATCACTTGTGCTTTCAACCGTTTCGAGTAAATTTCGGCAGCACCTCCCTGCTGTTCTCCGAGTACACTGTAATAGAATAGATAATCATTTCAAAGCTGTGAAACAACGTTGAAATGAACATCTAATCTATCTTTGTACACGGAGAACCAGCGGAAAGGTACCGACGAAATATCTCGAAACGGATGAAAACACAAGTGAATGAAGGCGTTTGCTTTATACATTCTTAACTTCTCCACACGGGACAAATCTATGGGTTACCATACGATTGAATTTTCTCGTCGCGTAGACTATACGACGGTTGTTAGTATCGAGCTATACTGTCCGATATTTAACAACCTTCGTATAGTTCTAGGTCACGACGAGCATCGCACGTATGTTAACCGATAGACGGGGACTAAGTGGCACTTTTAGTTTCATATATGGGTATCGATGGGAATATGAAGGTTTCATATTATCATATATTGGTTTTAACCCGAACATCTCGAATCGCTCTCTAATTATGTGTTTGTATGTATGTGTTCCGGCTGTCGGGGGTAGGCTTCTATCCCATTAAGAATGTATAGAGCGAACGCCCATCACATGTGCTTTCAACCGTTTCGAGTAAATTTCGGCAGCACCTCCCCGCTGTTCTCCGAGTACACTGTAATAGAATAGATAATCATTTCAAAGCTATGAAACAACGTTGAAATGAACATCTAATCTATCTTTGTACACGGAGAACCAGCGGAAAGGTACCGACGAAATATCTCGAAACGGATGAAAACACAAGTGAATGAAGGCGTTTACTTTATACATTCTTAACTTGTCCACATGGGACAAATCTATGGGTTACCATACGATTGAATTTTCTCGTCGCGTAGACTATACGACGGTTGTTAGTATCGAGCTATACTGTCCGATATTTAACAACCTTCGTATAGTTCTAGGTCACGACGAGCATCGCACGTATGTTAACCGATAGACGGGGACTAAGTGGCGCTTTTAGTTTCATATATAGGTATCGATGGGAATATGAAGGTTTCATATTATCATCGAGTATCATATATTGGTTTTAATCTGAATATCTCGAGTCGCTCTCTAATTATACGTTTGTTGTGCATTCGTGTTGTATGTGTAACATGATTTTAAACCATTGAGATCAAGATTGATAGAACTGATCATCCTACATTGCAATAGCATTCATCAACCAAAAACTATTATTGCAATGGTATACATCTATAACAATCAACAATTAAAACTACAAATATAGGATACTGATATCATAAAGCGTTATGAGACACATCATCTGCCACGTGTCGTGATCATGGAAATCGCTAATATTGAGCATCATCAAGATTAGATTATGGTTTTGAAGCAAGTTATTGAGCATCTTGGATTGATTGTCAAGTGTTAATTTTTATTTCAACACTTGACAGAATGAAAATCATAAATACAATTGCAAAATGTGTTCATCACCCCCATAAAGTGGATCTTAACAATCCAGACAAGACCATCATTGTTCAAATTGCCAAGGTAGACATAATCTCAGCAGTTATTTACGGTTGCTAGCTTGTATTGCTTGTTGCTATTCTTTTTTTTCCTTGCCCTTTCTTTCTTTCTTTTTTTTGGGGGGGGGGGGGGGTGGGTTTGAAAGGTTTTAACCAACTCACTGCTATTTCTAGGCAATGCAGGAATATAACTAGTTTTATCCCCCAAAAGAAAGAGCTTCAGGCTTCATGCGTCAAGCGATGTGTATAATTATAGGATTTTCTTGCTAGCGGTTCATTTACAACTATTCTTTAGTCTATATGCCTAGTATCTGCTACTAGATATTACATCTTGCATCAACACCCCGCATGTTAAAATCAAAATCGATTATTTTTTTCTTGATCTTTTTCTGATTTTCTACCATCTGTGTCGAGTAAATTATGATTAATATTGTATTTGTCAACTAATCAGAAGAGCCATTCAACCAGCCCCACCGTAACCCTAACCCCAGCCCCACCCCAGCAGCAGCCGAACCCCAACCCTAACCCTACCCCGACCCCGACCCCGACCGCCACCGCGACCCCTGCCCAACCCCAACTCTCGCGCGCGCAACCCAGACCCAGCCATGAACCCTAAGCCCAAAATAATCCAAAAATGCTTTAATTTACCTCGAGATTTATACCTGAACGGCTGCTGGTGGGCTGGAGCGACGACGGCGGCGATTTGGCGACGAAACCGGCGGTGGCGACGACGATGGCGACGGTGGCAACGACGGCGTGGCGTTTTGGGGTTTTTTCTCGCGCGCGATTGAAAGAGAGAGAGAAAGTGAGCGTAGGCGATCGATCTGGCTTTATTTTAAAACGATATTTGCTTGCCCCTACGGACATAACCGTAGGTCTTTTGTTTGCGGCTCCGTAGGGGCAAACACCAAATTAAGAATTAATATTTTTATTCTTGGACGTCTGTGCCCGTAGGGGCAACCTTTTAGCCCTACGGATTAATCCGTAGGGCCAAGTTAAATCTACCCCTACGGATATTGCCATCTGTAGGGGCAACCCCCTATTTTACTAGTGATAAATCAAAACAATTTAATAATATACATTACACATACATCCTATACTTCAAAAAAGATTTAGCTCGACCCTATGACACGTGTAATAGCAGTGTGCAGTGTGATAACCAAGATATAAAAGAATTGACCATGCATATAAATTGAAAGAAAATTAATTTACACATACTTGATTCAACGAAAAGGGTTTATTAAATAAGGAAAATTACAAAGAAAATACATGGATTTTACGGTTGTTACAAAACCTCTCCGATCTCGATATCTCACAGTTCCTGCTCGCGTTGTTGTGCGCCACGCCAACGCCGGATGATGATGCGGGGATTGGTGGTGGATTTGGATTGTAGACATGAGAGAGAAGGCTGTAGGAGTAAGTTATAATAATGATGACGTGGGGGTGGGGGATGTGAATGTGGCCGGTGTGTGCATCCCATATGCATCATCTATTATTCTCGCATTGCATGTCTTTATTGCGTGACGTGATAAGAGCACCAGCAGCAATAACAACCACAACATGAATAAATTAAAAAATCAAGAGATAGAGGAGGTTCTTTTCCTTTCCCTATCCAAAATTTGTTACTTAGCAGCAGCTAGCGTTCCACTCATATCCTATCCAATTCAGTATTAATTCACATATCATTATATATACAACGGTATAGGATTAGAAGATTATAACTGGCTAGCTATTGCCGCTGTTTATTATATATGAGGAATATTCCAAGAATCGATCAATTGAAATAGATTGATTAATCCGCTGCCGACAAAGAATGGAAGAAGAAGAAGAAGCAGCAGCAGCAGCAGCAATTGGTAATTGGTCTCTCCAAACCAGTCAAGGCGAAGCCGTCATAACTGACCATTTGCGCTTCCACGCTTTCCTTTGTTTATTTTAAATTAAGAAAACAAATAACTATAATTAAACACCTTACATAATTTAATGTACTATTGCGTATCCCTGTACTTTTTTTGTGCGGTGCAATAATGCAGATCGGCATGAGATTGAGATTGAAAGAGGTTTCGCTGCTGCTGCTGTTGAGTGCCGCATCTGCAGTATCATTGTTGATCACCAGCACACATGCTGGTGGTGATGCTGCAAATGTGACCTACGATCACAGGGCGTTGGTGATCGATGGAAAACGCAGACTCTTCATCTCCGGCTCCATCCATTACCCTCGCAGCACCCCCGAGGTATCTACAACTCTCTACAACTCTCTTGAATTTGTGCCCAACAAATAAATATACATAAATAAATATGTGATGCTCTCATCATATCGTGCTCGATTTAGATGTGGCCCGATCTCGTAGAGAAATCAAAGGACGGCGGCATCGACGTCATTGATACATATGTCTTTTGGAACATCCACGAGCCCACTCGCAACGAGGTCCATTCCCATTATACATACATATGCACCTCACTACTTCGTTCATTTGTGTGTTAATTATTTCAATATTCTTCATTAATTGTAAAAGTAACTAGTATCTGTTCCTCCACAGTATGATTTCGGAGGGAGGAAGGATCTGGTGAGGTTCATAAAGACAGTGGCGGATGCTGGGCTCTATGTCCATCTCCGAATCGGCCCCTACATCGGTGCCGAGTGGAACTACGGGTACATACCCCCCACCCCCACCCTCTTTCTGATAAGCTTATGCATCTCTCCTTTTCTTTTTCAAAATTAGATTACTATGACATTCCTTGAGATTTCGGCAATAATGTATATGCCTCTCCTTTTTTGACTTTGATTGTAGTGGGTTCCCTCTTTGGTTGCATTTCATACCCGGGGTCAAGTTCAGGACCAACAACCAGCCTTTCAAGGTTGCTATTACATATTATGTAATTAATTATGGCTAAATTGTATAAATGTACCCATCAAATTTCATGTTTTTTTCCGATTGATACCGGCCAAGAACTAATTTAATTACAAACAATTATCATGAACTATCACCCCTAATTGCAACTACATACCATCAACTTTTCTTCTGTCTCCAAACGTTATATTTAACTGTCACGTCATCAATATTTGACTTGTTTTTCCCATTTTATCTTTATGTTCTTAGTTAACCTCTAAAATTTGGAAGGGTATAACGGTCCATCAAGGCACAAAAGTTAAGGTCCTAAGGGATGGTTATGTCAAAAAAAAAAGTTCATGATACCTATTTCTATTTATTAAAGTTAATGGTATCAATCGCAAAAAACGTGAAAGTTGATGGGTACAAACATACAATTTAGCCATTAATTATACTTCTCCTTCTTCATCTGTTTGTGAATTAATGTCGGGTCCTCTGTATTCATACCCCTTCCAGACGGAGATGCAACGGTTCACGACAAAGATTGTGGACATGATGAAGCAGGAGAACCTCTATGCATCACAAGGCGGGCCTATCATCTTATCTCAGGTATATAATCATGTAACATTCCTATTTAAGACCTGCCCGTTTACAAGTTGCTCCATCATCATGCCCATAATTCTTCGATATAATCTCATGGCAGATTGAGAATGAGTATGGAAACGTTGATTCTGCGTATGGGTCAGGAGCCAAACCGTACATCAATTGGTCAGCGTCCATGGCTCTTTCTCAAGATACAGGAGTGCCCTGGGTTATGTGCCAACAATCCGATGCCCCTTCCACCATCGTGAGTGTCATTCATCATCCTACAACCCTCCCACTGTTTCCCATAACCAGAGAATAATCTGCTTGTGTTTCTATAGTTAACCTGTAGCTTGTGAGTTCTATCGCAGATCAATACTTGCAATGGATTTTACTGTGATCAGTTTACTCCAAACTCCTATGATAAGCCGAAGATTTGGACGGAGAACTGGACCGGATGGTAAGGCCATTGTGCCGCGCTCTACCTGCCATATGCATTTGTTTGGTGAATACTAACGAATGACGCAGATGTGCAACAAATTTTCCTAGGCTGTTTTGGCCTTTTTGGTAGGAAAGTTTTGTCCAGCAGTTCTTTTAGTTTTAGTTGCTATATAAGGAACACCTTTGATCATATGCAATGCACATATTAGATACCGATTCATCTCAGATACAACTACAAAAAAGTAGGAAACAGCAACAATTCTCCAAAATAACTATGATGCAATGCTAAGTACAGAATGTAGCGTGGTAGATTTTAAAAATTCGTGTTGGCCAACATCCCTCCATAAATTATGACTTTGAAAACGAATGACGAACGAATAATGCTTCTTACTTATCATCATAGCTCTTCTTAAGTATTCATATGTATCTATATGTTAAGGACCACTTGTGTCTTGTATTTAGTCATGCTAGCTGAGTATGACTGAGATGCTCTTTCATATTTGCCTCCTTCTTTTCATGATTTCATCATATCTTAGTTAGGATCAGCACATAGTAGAAAATAGCACGCTGCATAGTATTAATAGCACGTTTTATAGCGTAGCAAGGACTATTTCTCTGCATAACATTGCACATAGCACAAATACATCATAGCTTACACTATTTTTATAAATAGCTTGCTACATAACTAAAGCTATATGGCTTAAGCTATTTAATTTATAGAGTATATAGCTTTTAGTGGGTATCTTTTTTATATAAAAAAAAAATCCTGGCCTAAATCTCTTAAACCTATAAACAAAAGCATTTAGAAACTCAAATCGATCATTGATTGATGTGAAAGAGTGTTTGTAGTAGTAACCGCAATCAGAACGGTGTCGCGTGTAGCTAGACCGAGATGAGTACGGGTCGTCCTCAGGGAAACGTTGAATCTTTTACTCTTAGTTTAGATGTGTTGAGAAAGAGAGGAGGGATAAAGAATTTTGAAGAATGGTTTCTAGATCTACGTTAAGCAAGAATGCAAAAATATAGAGCTAGATTATTTTAGGGATGTAGTTAATATAATAATGGGGCTTGTAGGGTTCGTTAGAATTTAGTAGTTATGGACGATTAATTAAAAGTTACCATTTTTATCCTTTAATAGATTTAGAACAAGAACGACGGTGATGCGTGTAGATTAGGGTTTTTGGAGGGAAAAAGAATCCCACTCTTAACCCTTATCTCGACACGGAACTCCGTTCATATCCAGCCTTTACCAAAACAATCATTAATCTAATCTCTAATCGCGGTCGGAACTAGCAAAGAATTGCTAGCACGCCCGATTAGGATGTTAATGATTCTTTTGATAAAGTTCCTAAACTTTATAGGACTTAAAAAGGGTTTAATTATTTTCATCGTCCATTAGCCTACCCTAATCCTACGAATCCTAACAAGCGGAGAATTACTCGCGCATGTTGGGAGAAGAAGATGAAAAGATAGAGAGGGAAAACATAATGTAAAATGCAAAAGAATTAAATAAAATAACTACCTTTATTAATCAACTTGAACAATCTACACTTTATTCCTTAGAAAATGATTACAAAAACTAGCTTGCTTCTCGATCTCTTCCAATGAGGTAGACGAACAGTTGATGATCAGTCTGGATGCGTGAGCCGTCTTGGACTTTGTGAACGTGTCGACTTGATAGCTTTTCCAAGAGGCTCTCGGTGCCCTTTTATAGTGCAAAGCCATAATCTTATTGTTGAAAACTTGCTAAAATTTAGCAATGATTTATGCCAAAAATTATTGCGCTCTAACTCCCTAAACTTGCGGCGGATCCGCGGCCCAAGGGTGGGTTTGGCCGCGGATCCGCGCTCAATGGTGAAGATCACTTCGTCAATTTTCTTGGGCTTTCTGATTGTGACATTTGGCAATCCAAGGCACCTTTAGAATTAAGAAATATTCTCTCGGTTGCTTCCGGACTTGGTCTCCAAGTTTTGCTTCTTAATTTGGCAAGATTTCTTCAACAATTTGATTTGCTTGATTCTAGCCTTGGAAAATTCTGCACAACTTGAAAATATTCTGCACAACAACTCAAATAAGATTTTAGTAGACTTTGTTCTACTAGGATTAGGTCAATAATATTATTTGCATACATTTTCCTACCAAATACTAATTAAAATATATTAACACATGGAAAATGGTGTTTTTACACATAAACCCTCATATGTATAATATATTATAATAAAGTCCCTTTTTAATATGAAAATGGTAGGAAAAATGTAATACAAATGTGCAGTTTTATCAACTGAACAAATACCCCCAAACTTATCTTTGATCGTCCCGAGCAAACTAGTTTATTTAAGAGGAGAAAAAGAAAGGAGAAAACTAAGCACACTTTCGTAGACAGACACGATTGCACTGAGCACGTGCAACAAACCGTTAAACCTCTAAGTGTCCCTAGTAGGTGGAGTGTTGTCTCCTGAGGGTTTTCAGCGGATTACACCCACAAAATCCAATAACAAAAGAAAGATGGTGAAATTTACATATAAAGACAAGAACCATAAAAGAAATACTTTGAAAGAAGAGTTTCCAACTATGCCAGCTTTTCAGTTGTCATGAGCCATATCTTAATAGTCATGAAAAGATGTTAGAAATCACATTATCCCTCAATAAAACATCGTCTTTATTCTTCATTCCTACCTTTCATCCAAACATTGATCATATACCCCTACGTGTGTGAAATGGTCATCCCTACACTCAGAGAATTCAATTCAAGCTATCATACTCTTGTCCATCTACCTTAGTACTTTTTAATTTGATGAATACTTAGGGTTGCTCACACCTTTTCATGCGACCGTTAATACTTCTTGAGGTACTAACCGACCGATTACTCATGTGCTTGCAGATTAGGTGATAATATTTTCCTCGTCTTGCACCACCTAAGGCTTAGCAGTGACTCCCAGACCAGTTGGCCTTAGGGCACTAGGTGAAGAGGCACCCTCGCTATATTTTTTTATTGCTGCCTTGGCGATAACAAAACCAGTGTTCATTTTTTTCTTTTCACCACTTTTATATTTTCTTCATTTTTTTTTCATTTCCTTCATACTTTGGCTTTTAGACAAGAGCATTTCAAGGTATCCTCTACTATCCCGAGTTTCAAGACGTGTGTATGTGCATATAGTAGGGTATCAACATTCAAATGTTTGGCTTCCAGAATAGAAACTATTTTTCAGACTTATTTTTATCCTCAAATTAGTGACTTCCTTCATCTTATTAACCCTTGGGACAACAGCTCATAACTACTTATTACTAGTTCGTTTAAGAAAACTTCTAATTTTCTTGGTTTTCTTAAACTATTCCTATCTTTTGGATGTAATTTTTCACTTTCTACTCTTTTGTTATAAAAGAAAATTTTTGAATTTTTTTTTTTGAAAATGTTGTGCTTATGCAAAATATGATGCAAATTGATGTGTAAATAAGCACAAACCTCCCCCAAACCTGTTTACAGCAGTGTCCTCACTGATTTCATCTGTTAAGCTCAAAAACCTGTAGACTTGGGAGGAAATTATTAATGGGGGCAAGAATATATGAAAGTGAAAATCCCCCCCCCCAAACTTATTTTTGGCTCACAAATTTGAGGACAAAAGTTATGATCAAGAGCCAAAAATATACCCCCCTCAAACATGAGTTAGACAATACGAAGCATTTTAAGAGGGGATGAGTCTTTTGATCAAAATAAAGCTTTACAAAGACCAAAAGTTAACACCAACCATTCAAAGATTCTATTAGTATAGCGTATAGGTTGGTGGAAGAATGTGTTGTATCGAGTCAAGAAATAATGGGGAAGGGATAAGAATAATGGGGAAGGGATAAGAGGTGGTCTGGAAAGGGTTTGAAATTAGAGAAAAGAAAGAATGAGGATGAATGTGAATGATTAGGAAGAAAGAATGGGGACGGTTCAACCTCTATAAGTGGAGATTGATCAATCACAAAATCCGTATTGTTTAAAAATTCAAGTTCGTGAGCAAAAAGTTCTTCAAAACTTATATCAATGGTGTGATTGAACATTTTGCTGTCAAAGAGTTTTGTACCAGAATTTATCCTACTTGATTCAAAAATTATTGAGGTAGAGGACTCGAAAAACTCATCTACCTCATTTTCAAAAATATCAAGTTGAATTTCTGCTATTATTGAACTTGAATTAGCGGATTGTGATTCATCAAAACTCACTGAAACTATAGAAATAGAAGAAGAGCCGGAGAAAGTAGAAGGTGAAATGGGTAAACAAATTGGTGTGTCGAGTGTTGCTGAACCAGATGTGGAAGATGGAGGCTGTATTTCGGTCTGATCTTCGGGTATACCATTATCATCAACTTCAAGACATATTTGGGGTTCGGGAAGAATTAAAGGCTCAAGATGATGACCACAAGGAAGTGAAAGGATTTGATGAATTGGTGGGACAAAATCATCCAAAATTTCGGGTTCATCAATCAATATATCCCCAATGTCAATCACTTCATTCAAGTGAAGGTTAAAATTCTCAAACACCTCATCAAAAGTATGGTTTTCAATCAGTTTTGGTTCAAGAGTGGAGGTGTAGAGATCACAAGGGTTGGGTATGGTTTCACTTGAAATGGACCCTTCACAGTCGGGTAAATCAAACACTACAAAGTCACACAACTTATCAGTCATTCTATTTGGTGTACTTGATGAATCTATGAAACTGGAGTTGTGGATTTCAGTTTGGAAAGGGGAGGTTTGATTAGGAAGGGTGTACAGTTCCGTCTTACTACGCAAATCCTTCATAATTTGATTCGTCGGTTCCATAAATTTTTCTAATGTCTGTTCCAGACTAGTCTTGGGTTGATAAGGGGTTTCAGTATAAGATTGAAATTCCTGTGGATAATTAAAACTCCCAAATGACTGATTAGAAGAACTGTCTAGAGTAGGTGGAAAAGTCGGATTGGATTGATAGGAACAGAATGGTTGCTGAACTTGGGTAGGAGTAGGATCGATATTATGATAAGAAGAATATTGATATGGGTTGGTTGGTTGGCTATATACAAACCGCATATCAAACTCTTCTCCGGACAGTGGTGGTAATGGTTGATATTGGTCCGGGTTGAAACTTTGGCCTCTAGACCTAGCTATGTGCTCAGCAATGGACATTCGTCTAGGGGCTTCCTCACTCTGGGTATGAACTGAAACAGGTGTAGGATTAGGATACGGTTGATAAGACCTAAACTGAGGTGGCCAACTGTTTCTTCCTGCTTGTTCTATATGATCTCTTAAGGACATGGAAGAGCCGGACGGTATACCGAAGGGATTTCGAAAACAAGAGATATCTGGTTGTGGACAGCAAAGCTCGGCAAGTATTCTTCTGTTTAGGTCATCCATTATAAGAAGAGAAGAACGGGAAAGGGGTAAAAAGGAGAGAAAGTAATTGGTTTGTTTTAAAAAAAAAGACGGATTTAGACAAATAACAAAAAATGCACAACCCTAGAACTATGGTTACCTAGGTCCAGTCTCTAGACCGCTCCTAGACTTCCAAAGGACAAGCCGCAGGATAAATCCTCTACCGCCTCCGTACTACCCTTGTAGCCAGGTAAGTGCCAGGTAAGTGGGAAGGAACCACGTCGTGGGCCTAATTAAAAACCACTAGCCTTCGACACACTTGCCTAGGCACTACAAAAATAATGCGGATAAACGATAGATTACCCACGACCTTCCTCTGTCCTTATTGAGCGCGACAGTCCTTAGAGTCTGGTCTAGATATTTTTTAAATTAATGAAGGGTTGATCTATATGCTTGGTTTGTGATTTGTGGGGCTTAGGAAGGGTGATGAAATCCCCACCTAATCTTGATTTGGTCCTTGCCCCTTAAAGATCCGTATTAAAATATGCAAAAACAAACCGAAAAACAAAACTTTGCAAAAAGATTTTTGAGCGGTGATATTTTGCAAAGAATTCTGCAGAAAATAGATTTTATTGGATTTTAGAGGAGAGAGAAGTGAGTTAGAATCTTACCAGAGAAGCGTGAACCCTAGATCTCCTGTTTCCTCAAGTCCGTGACTCCAGATTTCCTCACAAAAATTCACACAATAATCGTTAAATATACAATTTGCAGTTTTGTTTTAATAATGATATGACTCGTCTAAGAATTCAACACAAATAGTAAAAATAAAAAATTACGCACGTTTCCCCGGCAACGGCGCCATTTGATTGATGTGAAAGAGTGTTTGTTGTAGTAACCGCAATCAGAACAGTGTCGCGTGTAGCTAGACCGAGGTGAGTACGGGTCGTCCTCAGGAAAACGTTGAACCTTTTACTTTTACTTTAGATGTGTTGAGAAAGAGAGGAGGGATAAAGAATTTTGAAGAATGGTTTCTAAATCTACGTTAAGCAAGAATGCAAAAATATAGATCTAGATTATTTTAGGGATGTAGTTAATATAATAAGGGGGCTTGTAGGGTTCGTTAGGATTTAGTAGTTATGGACGATTAATTAAAAGTTACCCTTTTTATCCTTTAATAGATTTAGAACTAGAACGACGGTGATGCGTGTAGATTAGGGTTTCTGGAGGGAAAAGGAATCCCACTCTTAACTCTTATCTCGACACGGAACTCCGTTCATATCCAGCGTTTACCAAAACAATTATTAATCTAATCTCTAATCGCGGTCGGAACTAGCAAAGAATTGCTAGCACGCCCGATTAGGATGTTAATAATTCTTTTGATAAAGTTCCTAAACTTTATAGGACTTAAAAAGGGTTTAATTATTTTCATCGTCCATTAGCCTACCCTAATCCTACGAACCCTAACAAGCGAAGAATTACTCGCGCATGTTGGGAGAAGAAGATGAAAAGATAGAGAGGGAAAACATAATGTAAAATGCAAAAGAATTAAATAAAATAACTATCTTTATTAATCAACTTGAACAATCTACACTTTATTCCTTAGAAAATGATTACAAAAACTAGCTTGCTTCTCGATCTCTTCCAAGGAGATAGACGAACAGTTGATGATCAGTCTGGATGCATGAGCCGTCTTGGACTTCGTGATCGCGTCGACTTGATAGTTTTTCCAAGAGGCTCTCGGTGCCCTTTTATAGTGCAAAACCAGAATCTTATTGTTGAAAACTTGCTAAAATTTAGCAATGATTTATGCCAAAAATTATTGCGCTCTAACTCCCTAAACTTGCGGCGGATCCGCGGCCCAAGGGTGGGTTTGGCCGCGGATCCGCGCTTAATGGTGAAGATCACTTCGTCAATTTTCTTGGGCTTTCTGATTGTGACATTTGGCAATCCAAGGCACCTTTAGAATTAAGAAATATTCTTTCGGTTGCTTCCGGACTTGGTCTCCAAGTTTTGCTTCTTAATTTGGCAAGATTTCTTCAACAATTTGATTTGCTTGATTCTAGCCTTGGAAAATTCTGCACAACTTGAAAATATTCTGCACAACAACTCAAATAAGATTTTAGTAGACTTTGTTCTACTAGGATTAGGTCAATAATATTATTTGCATACATTTTCCTACCAAATACTAATTAAAATATATTAACACATGAAAAATGGTGTTTTTACACATAAACCCTCATATGTATAATATATTATAATAAAGTCCCTTTTTAATATGAAAATGGTAGGAAAAATGTAATACAAATGTGCAGTTTTATCAACTGAACAATCATCTAAGACATAAATACTGCACTTCCTCCTCTTCCCTAAATTGATCTTTCCAACCAAGGCTATCAACGTTCATCCAAGGCCTTGTCACATCATTCGCCTATGAGATTATTGCCTATCTTTATTATCTAAGGCCATTAATGCATAGGATTCGGGATCTGCAGTGTCCTTGCAGCCCCCTCCCCAATACCACACCCATGGGCATGTGGGGCCAGGGGTTTATTTGCATAATAGCTCCTAAGCCCCGTGTGCCCATGGGTCTTGGTAATGCATATATGATATTCTAAATACTGAAGCTATTTGCTCATGTAATTTTATGAGTTAAATGGTCCCATAATGTTCTCGGGAAAAATTCTCCAAGAATGTGTTAATAAATCAAACTCAATTATCTTTTTGGATGATCAGCACCGTTCATTTTGATCTTCATAACCTAATGCATGCGTACACCGATTTTCATACGGTTTTGATACTCTTTGACCATTGATCTAGACGTATAAAATGTTTTGTAGTTTTGATACTCAAATATCTTTTTGGATGATCGACATCGTTGATCATGATCTTCATAACCTAATGCATGTGTACACAGATTTTCATGTAGTTTTGATACTGTTTAATCATTGATCTGGAGGTATAAAATGTTCTATAGTCGAAACACCGTTAATTTTGCAACCATCTAATATAAGAACAAAAAGTATCCAAACCGCATACAAATTGGTGTACACATACATTAGACTGTGGAGATCAAGATGAACGGTATCGATCATCCCAAAAAAAAATTAATTTTGATTTATTAAGCCATTCTCAGGACACTCTTGAAAAATAACATTCTCGTGGCCATTTATCAATAGTTTCATATTCTAAATACTTAAGTTGATTATCGATTTATATATCATAAATAACTATATAATATTCTTGTGAACTACTGAAGATGGATAGAAATATGAACTCATGAATTAAATATTAGAAGAATTGTTGGTATGATGGTGCTCAGAAGTTCCTTAGTTTTTTAAAAACATTATTCCTTAATTTGTAGAGCAGTTTTTAAATTTTTATATTAGTAGCTTACGCTATACATTACGCTTTTTCCTATTTGATGGTGGAGCGCTACGCTTTACGCTATCTTCAACATCCAGCATATTCACTAATTACTATGACCTACAAGTATGGATCTATGCTAAATTAGGATTATGGATCGCTCCCGCCTACACACGCATACCATGCCCCTATCATATTATACTCATTGCTTCCTAAATTTTATTCTTTGTAGCTATTATTCTATGATGGAACAATAAGAAAATGGCTTTTTTTTTTTGTGTTTTTTGTCATATTTAAAACCCCGCCTTTCCTCTGTTAGGTTTCTTTCTTTTGGTGGTGCGGTGCCATACAGACCGGTTGAAGACATTGCATTTGCCGTGGCACAATTTTTCGGGCATGGTGGTACTTTTCAGAGCTATTATATGGTACTATGCATTAATAGCTCGCTTTTACTCTTTTCCTGTTTAAGTTTTACACATTGTTACTGAGTGTTTATGATTAGTAGATTAACCCTTCTGTTTAGCAAATGTCTGCTTCACCTTTCACAATTATCCTCGATGGTAATTTAATGTGTTTCCTTCTTTGTAGTATCATGGTGGGACCAACTTTGGCAGAACTACAGGAGGTCCATTTATTTCAACAAGCTATGATTATGATGCTCCCATCGATGAGTATGGTATGTTCCAGTCCCTAGCCTTCTTGGTTTTATAATACTATCACGTTATGATAAAATGTGGCGCCATCCTTTGCGAGAAGGTTTAGAGAGCCATCTTAGGCTGCGTTTCGGAGGAGCGGCGGCGCTCACACACACAGAGACGCACATGCACGCGCGCGCACTCATGCCCATGCACGTGCATGCACACCCCACATGCACCCACGTGCCCATGCACGTATGCACGCACAGCCTCACACACAAAAGGAGAAGGAAAAAGAAAAAAAGGCAACATACACAGAGACACATACACATTCCATCTTCTACAATCCCTCTCTTGATATTTCTGTAATGCCATTTACTTTCTAGGCATGATTAGGCAACCAAAGTGGGGTCACCTGAAAGATCTACACAAAGCCATAAAACTATGTGAAGAAGCTTTGGTAGCAACTGATCCAACACACACTTCCCTCGGCCCTAATTTGGAGGTGCGTGCATATATATAGAATCGGAATTTTACCGATCCAACATACAAGTTTATGACGAACCGAATTTTTACTGACAAATGTTTGTCTGTTTGTTCCTTGAATATCAAGTCCCATGTGTATAAGACAGGGTCGGGTGGTTGCGTAGCATTCCTTGCGAACAATGGGACGTCTGATGCAATCGTTATGTTCAATGGGAAGTCGTATCATCTACTAGCATGGTCTGTCAGCATCCTTCCTGACTGTCAGAACGTCGTTTTCAATACCGCCCAGGTTTATATTATATGCTATTGTTACATTGCAAATTGTACTTATAAATCTTTCAGAATCTTGATGGATTCAGCAAAATACACTTCTTTTTTCTTTTTCCCTTTTTGTTAGATTAACACACAAGCTACTCGTTTGGAGGAGACATATCTCAGATACCAAACTCAGACCGTAGATCGACCCCTTGATTCCTCCTCTAAAGTATTCCAATCAGGTTGGGGTTTTGTCAATGAACCTGTCGGAATTTCAAAGAGCGATGCCTTCACCACAAATGGGCTACTGGAACAGATAAATACTACTGCTGATGCTAGCGATTATCTTTGGTATTCAACAAGGTTTGGAATACCCATGTACTTCGTCCCTCTTGCCAAAGAAAGAAGAATGGTCACAATTTTGTATTAACAGTATTCGTTCTATTTGAAATTTTGCAGCATTGAGATTCATGGCGATGAGCCATTTCTTGTCAATGGGACTCAGTCCAATCTTCACGTAGAATCTCTCGGCCATATCCTACATGCATTTGTAAATGGGAATTTTGCAGGTGATTTATGCAATATGGTAGCGGGGGAAAGAGCGAGATATATTTCATCTATTCTTAAAAATAATCAAAATAAAGTACGAAAATTTGCTTTGCGCCATTCATGCTAAAAAATAATCAAAATAAAGTACGACAATTTGCTGTGTGCCATTCATGCATATTTGTGAACAAGAACAGGATGCTGTTTGTGACTTGAGCCAAGTTGCTGGAACATAATTATTTACTCTTTAATTTTTCAGGTAGTGGGATAGGTTCCAGTAATAACCCAGCGATTTCCTTTGAGAAGCCTATCATGCTTGCACCTGGAAGCAACAAGATCGACCTTTTGAGTGCGACGGTGGGCCTGAAGGTTCTTATTTGAAACTAACCTGTTTCCAATTATTTTTATAGCAGCGATTTTAGGATTGTTCTCACAGTCGTGGTGATAAAATTTGACAAAATTTTCTTTTAAATTTCATACATCTTTTTTTTTGGGGGTGGGGGGTGGGGGTGGGGAATAAGGTGGATTATTAGCCACAAAGTTGTTAAACTGTCATATGTATCATATATCGTTTTTCTTATGTATAATTAAATTAGAAATATAAAACACTGCATAGGAAGAAATATAATGTTCACTAAAATATTTGTCACACAACCAACACAATATACATATATACAAAAGCAAAATAATTGCATCTACGAAAGTCATGTTGAGCAATCATAATAAATGTCTCAAGGTATTCAAGTTTTCAAGAATAAATCACAGCACGCCAAGGATGATGACTAGAAAAAAAATTTAGCTGTTTTATGAACATAAAGTGATTGTGTGTGTATCTCAATAATTTTTTTGGTAAACAAGCCAAGGACAACAGTTAAAATTGAGGAACTCTCGTGGAGTACTTATGAAGGGTAACAGATCTCATGAAGGAGCTTCCACAGAGGGGTTCTCATGGTGTGCATTAGATCTCATGGAGGAGCTCTTGTTGCGAGGTGAGGCATCGAAGGAGATCCCCATGTGAGGGAGGCGTCGAAGTGTAAATCTCGCAATGGAGACGTAGAAGGGGAAATTAGGGCTTTTATAAAGAAATCTCGTGTGTGTGCGCGCGCTTATCATAGACTATTAGCCTTTAAAAACCAACTTGATAAACTGCAGACCCAACCAATTCTGTATTGCAAATCGTATTTTTCATATTGTGTCATATGTATCGAATCTTATGATTCAAATCGTAAACCGTAAGATGCACTCATAATTTGATATGATTCTATGATGTGCCTCAAAATCCTTCCATATTGAATTGTAGGAATTGAACCGTAAATAGCAGGATACTATGATTAGCCACCCAAGTTGTATACAATCATTTACTCTCTTAATAGTTCCATTTTCTCATTGACAGAACTATGGAGCATTTTTTGACTTAGTGGGTGCTGGTATTACGGGTCCTGTGAAGCTGAAAGGCCAAAATGGAACTATAGATCTCTCTTCCCAAAAATGGACGTATCAGGTTTGTCTTCTTCCTTTGCATTTGAACAAATTACAGAAACAGAAAGAAGAAGATAATTGAGGGAGGAAGAAAATTTAATCTCAGGCGTCATAAAAGCCGATATGAAACTGTTGTCAAGGTGCTAGAGGGAAATTGCCCATGATTTTTTATTTCAAATACCAAGACTTCGATCTTTTTCTAAATCTAACTTCAATTGTTGGTGCAAATATCATCAAAACATATGTCTA
Source organism: Agapanthus africanus (assembly GCA_030015575.1). NCBI lineage: Eukaryota > Viridiplantae > Streptophyta > Magnoliopsida > Asparagales > Amaryllidaceae > Agapanthus > Agapanthus africanus. Next base: position 1,000,312,659 of record CM057337.1, read on the forward strand.
AGCAACTATCCTGATGTTTTATTTGTACCGTAAATGGGCAGCAATCTACATCCTGTTTGTAAAATTCAGTGATATCGTAAGTAGGATAAATTGAAAATAGAACATGCTTCCTAAATTGAAAATTATTTAGTGCACAATGTAAATTCTTCGCAGAGCTATATCTGTGATTTATATGAGAGAAATAATATGTTGTTTTTGTGCCCTCCTTCTCTTCATGCCTCTCTCTTCTTTTGCATTTTCAGGTTGGGCTCAAAGGGGAAGCGTCAGGGTGGTATGAAAAATCTGACGATCCTTCAGAATGGACCTCAGAATCTACATTGCCTAGAAACCGACCTCTAATATGGTACAAGGTATGCTATATGCGTGCATATTTCTCGTGTTTTATGGTGAAATTGTTTTTTCCTTTTTAGCATACATGGTGAAATCGTATTGGACCATAGAATAATGGAGAAAAGAGGCCTTATGAGGCTTTTTCATTAGATGGCCTCAAAAATCTATATTCTCCACCATTTTATTCGACGATCGGCACCCATCAACATCATCTTTATCATCTAAGATGTGGATACACCAAATATTATATGATCCTACCATTTTTTCACTGTTGAATTAGCAATGTAAAAAGTTCTATTGTCAGTAAACCGTTAATTTTGCACCCACTAAATCAACGGTGAAAAAGTGTTTGAATCAAATGAACTCTGGTGTATCCACATCTTGGATGATAAAGATGATGATGATGAAGAATGCCGATCATAAAAAAAAATCATGAAGGATGTATTTTTTTGAAGCTATAGGAGGAAATTCCCTCCTATGGCATTTTTCCTCCGGGGTGTGTGTGTGTTAGTGAATAATGAATAGTATACTTGTGTGGATATACTATTCTAAAAATGTTAAATAGCGCAGACTAGCTTCGACGCTCCATATGGGAATGATCCAATTGGAATAGACTTTAGTGGAATGGGGAAGGGAGTGGCTTGGGTGAATGGGCAGAGCATTGGACGCTATTGGCCCACCAACGTTGCACCACAGAATGGCTGCAGCGTTCCTTCATGTGACTACAGAGGACCTTACTATCCTACTAAATGCTTGAAATCATGCGGAAAGCCATCTCAGAAACTGTAATTATTGATCACACATACCTCAGTTTAGATATATTGTGCTCGAAAAGAGGCCTTCATAACAACTAAAAGTTCTCAATATTCCTGGTGTGCATGAATAGGTATCATGTTCCTCGATCATTTGTTGAATCGAGCAGCAGCAACACGCTGGTGCTGTTTGAGGAGATGGGTGGAGATCCAACCCAGATATCTTTCGTTACTAGACAGGTTGAGACCCTATGCGCACATGTATCGGAGTCCCATCCACCCCCTGTTGATGCATGGCTCTCTCCATCAAGAGCAGGAGCTAAACCTGAACCATGGGGAATGCCGAGGGTTCATCTAAAATGCCCATACCCCAACCAAAGCATTTCTTCAATTAAGTTTGCTAGCTTTGGGACTCCCCATGGCTTTTGCGGGAGCTACAGCCATGGAGAATGCAGTAGCAGCAGCAACACGGTGCTCTCAATTGTTCAAGAGGTAACGTTTAATTACTGATTTATATATGGTTTCTTTCTTCCTTCTTGAGAAAGACTGCATTGGTGGTGCAACTCTTGGTATTTTCGGTTGATGATAAATTGGCCAAAAAACACAATGCAGGCATGCATCGGGTCAAAAAGTTGCGATGTTGCAGTATCAGCAAAGATCCTTGGAGACCCATGCAAGGGGGTTACAAAGAGCCTTGCAGTAGAAGCTGTATGCTCGTGAGTCGTGGCGATGAGCATTGGCCATATTGACCCCTAGAGGTGTACAATATACAAGAAAAGAAGAGGAATATATAGCATGAGACGGGCATTCTGTGCCCAGCTCTTCTTTCAAAAAGAAAAAAGAAAAAGAAAAGGAATGAATAAATATGTTGAGCAACAATGTTTAAGTCTTATAATGACTAGTGTATTGCATGTGCAATGCTCGTGAGGTTATTGAAAATTGGATGATTATTGCTTGTGAATTGTTATTGAGGGAGAAAAATATGGGGTAGATATTATTTTGAACTAGTTTTTATTGGTGTGCATTTTTTTTTATTAAGATTGATCTAGTTTGGTGATGGGTATTTTTTTAAATCTCCTTCATTCTTACAACTATTTTTTTCTGGGCTCTTTAAATGTAGTTTATTTGTGGCATATAAAACTATAGAATTAAAAGTTGGCTTCATTTTTTTTGGTTTGAATTTGAATTCTAAAAGTTAGTATAAACAGTGCTGTCAAAGGAGCGAAAGGCGCCGTGCCTCAGGTGAAAGGCGCAACCGGATGCTGAAGTGCGTCTCTCAAAGCTTCAAGGCACTATGCAACGGTGAAGCACACGCTTAGGCGCTCAAGCGCGCGCTTAGGCGCTTAACAACTGATATATAAAATGTGTTTTTTTCCTAACCTCAGAGCTTTCAGAATATTCGACATGTAAATACATTTCATACCCAAATTCTAATCCGCACTAGCATCGCTGACTGTCATTCTAGTGGCTCTTGGATTGTCAGCGAAGGGAGTTGAATGGAAAAAATCAAGTTATTAAATATATAAATACTGGTGTGCGATGCACTTATGAACATTAATGAAATTTTTAATATTCACAAAAAGAAGAAATGACGAAAAATTCAACTGACAAAAAGAAATGAAGAATACAAACCTCTCGATTATGGCATTGGATAATCAGCCACCCAAATTCTCATTTGAGTGAGAGCTCAGACTTCAACAGTGACGCTTGGTTCATCACATCGATCCCCTTCACAAACAAATAAATCGACAAAAATAAAAAAATAGATCGAGAACTAGATCGATAGGAACCAGAACCTAGATCAAGAGAGATCAAGAGATCAACACTCGAATAAGGAGGAATGACGAAGATGAACTTGAGCTCGCAGGCTTTGTTGATCTTCACTTTCATTGGACCAGATCGAAATTTCGAGTAAACCCTAGCTTTATCGATTGAGAGAGAGAGAGAGAAGGAGAGAGAAAATCCTAAATTTTGGGGATCTATTAAGCTTTTTTTAGGAGAGGGGAATACAGATGATGATGATCATAAATTATCATGAAATATTAGCAAGTCTGTTTATTTATAAAAGATATTTCCGGTGAATATAGGATTACCATGGTAATCAAATGACATGCTCATGGTAATCATATTCCCTCAAAACACATGTCTATCCTACATAATATTCCCGCATAACATGAAATGAGCTATGACCATCCACCGGTGGGCTCTCTCGCCACCCATCGGTTGACTGGACCGCCGCCCATCGTCGGTTGTTCGCTGGCCGACCGTCGGTCATCACCGATCGTTCATTGGTCGTCCCACCACAGATCGAAGGTTCGCCATCGCCGGCCGTAGTCCGTTGCCGATTGGCCATTCGGCGCCGGCCCGCTACCATCCACCAGCCATTTTCCGGTCTCGCAGTCGGTCGACGATTGCACATACAAGCACGTTAATGTAAAATTCCTTAGAATTAGATGCATGGTCCTCCCATTCCCGGGAATGAGAGGATTCCCAGTAATCTTCTATTCCATATACCCAGCCCAAACTAATTTTTCTTATTTCGAAAATCGATCGGGTAAATTCTCATTTCCCCCGGCAATGATTCATTGCCAACGGAACAACGCAAAGAGAGCAAGTCCCATGGCAAAGAAGGAGGGAAATTAGACCCCTGGCATTGATCCCTTGCAAATGTGCATGTTTCTACTAGCTAGCTTCTTTAATGAATTTTTCTTTCGGTGAACACATGTGCTCAAAAGAGCAGGAAAAAAAAGCAAAGGCTGTATGATGTGTACTCGTTTGAAGTTGTTGGAAGATTGGATATCTCCTTTTTTTGGTTCACAAGATTCAGAATGTGCAGAGGCAAGGATATACTCTTCATCAATTTTGCATACCTTCAGCTGTTGTTGAATTGTAGTAACAGGTATTTTATCTGTAGTAATGTCCTTTTGCCATTATTGAGCAGGGCTTTCAGCAAAAGGACTCGTATCCGCAGGTTTTCAGTATGTGCATAAACAAGCATTTCAGGATTTAAAAACTTCAGGTATTTTAGAGTCAAATCATTGCTGGGACCTGCTGAATTTGGAACCTGGTGAACACTATTGCTGGTAATAGGAGAGGACCAACATTTTTCCTTTCAGAAAATCTCTGCTTCCTGGAGAATCTGGAGTGCTAATCTTTTATGATTTATGTGCTTCTGGGGCTGCTGTAAATAAAGGAGGATCCTATAGAGTCCAACCCGGTCTGCTTTCTTCTTTATCAAAAGCCCTACCAGGTCTTTTGATTGGAAAATACTTAAGGAGAGAGATGCTTTCAGTGAAGTTCTCTGTAGGTGATGTAGATTTGATAACTAGCTCTTTACAATTTGTTGTGTTATGGCCTTGCTTGTAGCACTTACTGCAGTATTCGTATCTTCTTTCAAAAAAGAAAGACCTCTATTTTGTTGCTTGCATTTTGGCCAATCCAAATTTTATCCGGTAGAACTTTAGTAATATCTAGCTCAACACAAATCCTTGCTTTATCTGTCCTTGTGCAATTTTTTTGTTGTAGGACCTGCTGCAATAAGATTTCCTATTGGCTCGGCAATAGGTTTTAGCATGTCCATGTGATGGTAATTTGATGGAAGCCCTGGAAGATTCACCCAAGTTGGAGCTATATGAGGCTCTTTTTTTTGGAGTGAAAAATGGATTCCATTTGAAAAATATGCACAGGTATCCTTACAAATACATGGTCTCTTTGTGGGGGATTGATGTGGAGAGATCAAAACGCGGAACAATGCTCACGACAACACACAAATCACGCAAATACAATTACGCAATTAAACGACGAAAAAACAATATAAATATGCGAGAATAAAATAGTAAATCAAACACAAAGAGACAAGAGATTTGCTAACGGGGTTCACCTACCGTATGGCCAGTCCCCGGCAGAGCGGAATCTGCAAAGTCTTCACTATAATCTTCGAATCAATTACACGAGCAAAACCCTAGGAATTTTCTCTCAAAATTCTCTAGCCCTAACCGTCACCCTTCCATACAAGATCTCTCTCAATTGGCTGTAAATAATACATATAAGGGGTTCCTTTAAATAGGCAAACCTTAATCCTTTAGTAAGCAGGAGATAAAACTAAATTTGGTAATTTTCGTTCGCATCAGAAAATCCCGATGCCAGACGTCTGATCCACACTTGGGCAGATGTATGCCTACGCTCTGTTAAATATTTATATCCCAAGAGAAAATGTCTGAACCATACCTGGCCAGACGTCTGCCCAGGCTCTGGATTGGGCTTTGTGGCCCCTGCAGACGTCTGCCCTGATGAACTACATATGTCTGCCTCCGCGCTCTGGTGTTTCTCGTGTGGTTTTCAGACGTATGAACTTGATTCGCCCAGACGTCTAAAATGAAGATTCTTACACCTTCAGACGTCTGCCATTGTGTCTGTTTCAAACGTCTGACCTGAAGGATGTTCTACCATATCTAACATTCTCCCACTTTGAACTTCTTCAGCCTTGATTCTCGACGCTAGTGGACTTCACACTTCGCTCTACGCACTCCTCATCAGATTTTCATGGAGAGCTTTACCAACTTGCAATAGAGATTTAGCCTATCTCCGTCTATGACCTTGGTGAACATATCCGCCGGATTCTTTTCTCCAGGGATTTTCTGCGATGTCAACTCCTTCTCTTCAATCGCTATGCGAATGAAATGGTACCATACTTTGATGTGCTTCGTCTAAAAATGATATGCCGCATTCTTTGCCAAATGTATCGCATTTTGGCTATCACTCCACAAGGTGTTGAAGTCTTGCTTTTTGCCCAATTCTGTAAGCAACCCTTACAACCATATCTCCTCCTTACTGGCTTCCGTAATTGCCACGTACTCCGCCTCCATGGTTGACAATGCCACCACCTTTTGTAATTGAGAGACTCAACTCACCGATGTTCCCCCAACCGTGTATCCCGTTGTGCTTGTCCCACTATCTCAATCTCCTAAAGAGTCCACATAAACATACCCTTGCACCTTTAGAGAGTCACTCCCGAAACATAAACAGTGACTAGATTTATCCCTAAGATATCTTAGAATCCACTTCACCGCATTCCAATGCTCCTTCCCTGAATTTTGCATATACCGGCTAACAACTCCCACTGCATCTGCAATATCAGGACTCTTACTCACCATCGCATGTGTCGCGCCCCGCTTCCCAGAGTGCGCTAAGATCGGCACGTGACAGAGCCAACCATGCTACCTGTGGCTAGAAAAGATCCCTCCACAGTCACATTACGGCTGTCTAGAGATATCAAGAACAGTAGAAAAATAAAACAACTATCTAGTGCATGTCAATGAGCCAGAATAACGAGTCAAGAAATGAAATAATGCGGAAGCAAAAGATCCAATACAATAATAATCTGGAATGTACGTCCCAAAATATGGGCTCACATCAGGGAATGAAAAGTGCTGAAAGGAAACTAAACAAAATACTAACAGGTCCTCATTGCTCGGCCTGTTGATCAAAATACTCCTGGACAGCCTGCGATAAGGATAATAGATCTGGGCCATGCAAAACCCAGACGTCAGTGTATCATAATATCAATAATTCTAATCAAGCAGGATATAATGAAATATGCAGGCATGAAGTATAAACAGTAACAAGTTATCAAGAATAAGTAAACAGTAACATGAATATAGATCAGTGAACAAGATATAAACAGGTGAACTGCAGTGAGTAATCTAAACTGTGTTATAGAGTTATCTACTCTAAGATTATTCGAAATCAATTAATGTAATCCTCATCGTAACCCATCGGTCTATGTCCCGTTCATTCCCCACAGGACCACGGTACAATATATAATAGACTGTGAGTCTATGTCTCGTTCATACCCTACGGGACCATGGTACAGGATGTAATAGCCCTTTGAGTTACGTTCAGTTACAATCTTGATTTCCCCATACCCCCAAGGTTATGTGTGTAAGTCAGGTATTGATAAATCTGGAGCTAATGCCAATACAGGATCAAGCAGGTACATGTTTGTCTGTATAGACAACAGGATATGTCCGCAGGGACAACAGGTCAAGATTGTCGGCATTAGTAACAAGATCAGGTAACATGTCAAGCTGTGATACATCAGGTCATGTCAGGTAGTGCATAGGTGTCAAGTCAGGTCAAGTAGTGCATCAGGTCATGTCAAGTAGTGCACGGGTATCAAGTGGGTGCTCGTAATCAAACTGTAATAAGTATGGGTGCATAAAATCAGGTATGAAATAACATGAATGGTATGCAAATAAAAGGTATGGAGGCACAACTATCGATTAGGGTTAACTTTAATAGTTCTAAAACTAATTAGATTGCACTTTATTAAACATGGAGAATTAAAACAACAGTATTAGGTTATTAATGAGATTTGTAAATGCAACTATATGTATTCTATATGATATGGATGCAAACGGATATCATATAATCGTAAAATGATAAACTAACAAGTGCGGAACATATAACTAAGCAGTATGAAATGTAACTATTCAATTTGATGCAGTATATGATAGTATAGTATGTAACAAGATAAGTTTTCATGATCTAAATCTGAAATGATATGAATGGATGCATACGGTCATTGTAAAATTGTGAAACGATTACTTTGGATGCTCGGTTTGAAATTCAATTATTATATTTGTTAAAATAGATGCATCTAAAGTAATGTAGCATGTATTTAAGATTGGTTTGCATGCCCTAGATCTGAAATGCACTATACAGATGTAAACGGAACGTCGAAAAGCTGTAATTTGAAACATGGGGTGCTTGATTTAAAATACAGGTGTGATATTTATTTAAATAGGTATATAATGAGTCATATAGCATGTAGCAAGATTAACTTGCCTCGACGGAACAAGAACGGATGTGTACGGAACGTCCTATGTCGGCGAAATGTCGCGACGCGCGCACGGTACACGGAACGGTTCCAAATAACGCACGAGGGTGATCACGCAGGCAAGACACGTTCGCTGGATCGTCTGGATCGTCGGCGTCGTCACGGCTCTGGCGATCGCTGGAAAACAGATTTCAAAAAAGGATAAAGAAAAGAGAAAGAAAAGAAGAAGAAGAGGAAGAAGGAGGGAGAAGGGCCGTGCTCACTGGGTTTGTGCACTGGAGTTGTCTTGGGTCAGAGGAGTTGGCAAGGGGCGACGACGATGAAGGATCGCCGGCGGCGAGATCCACAGCAAGGGCAGTGGGGATTCTCGGGTGCAGGGATGTGCAGGGCTCGGGGATGCAGAAAATGGTGGAGGAGGAGATGAGGAGGCTTTGAGGGAGTTGAGGAGGCAATAGGGATTATTAGGGTTAGGAGAGAGAGACACGAGATGAGAGAGAGAGAAAGGAGGAGAAAGAAATTTGTTTTTTGTGGGGAGAGAGAGAAAGAGAGAGACGCGCGGGTGAGAGAGAGAAAGAAAAGAGAGTGGTGGGGACCAACTGAGAAAATAGAAGAGAGAGAGAGAGTTTGTTTAAAGAGTTAAGATTTTAAATTGAAAAAGATTTTTTTGTTTGTTAATTAAATTTAAACGTAGATTTAAAGAAAAATAAAGATATTAAATTTAATAAAATTTGAATTTTGGCGGGATACAAAAATATTCCAAAACACGGCCGGGTCGGGTCTAAAAATTCAGATTTAAAATATGAAAAATATATGCGACGTCCAAATTTCAAAATGAAAGCTCGGGTAACGAAAATGCATACCCCCAAGAACGGATGCGCGTACGTGCGTGTAGCCATCCAAACACGTCCGTTTCGCTGAACGGGACGAGAACAAGATGCGCGGATGCTACCACGGGGTTAGGGGTATATGCAGGCCATGTTAAGTATTTTTAAATTATTTTCTGTGACTTAAAATGTTGTATGGTAAAAGATGCAATGCCAGATAAAATGCCAGTATGCGATAAACTTGAAAATGCACAAGTCTACATAACAAGTCAGGGTAATTCATAAATATGAATCAAACAGGTTTCAAGCAAACGGGTCGGATCGAATGCAATGTAAAATGTAAAATACCATTCACACCCAAAATACGATAACTCGGGAAAATACCACAATTAAGGAAAATATATGAATTGGAATTGGTATAAATGAACTAGGGTGTTACATTATACCCAACTACAAAAAGAATTTCGTCCTCAAAATTCCAAGAACAAGGAAAAATAAACAACCAAGAACTACAAGAATAGATATGGAAACTTCTGTCGGATTTCATCTTCACGTTCCCAATTTGATTCTCCATGCGAACGATTACCCCAAGAAACAAGTACGAGAGGGATAATCTTGTTCTTAAGAACCTTTTCTCTTCGATTCACAATCGACATTGGTCGTTCCTCAAAACTTAAATCTTCTCGTAGAGTCAGCTCTGAATGATCCAACACGTGTGTTTCATCACGAACATATTTACGAAGTTGTGATACATGAAACACGTCATGAACATTCGCCAAAGAATGCGGTAAAGCTAATCGATAAGCTACTTCTCCAACACGCTCCAAAATCTCGAAAGGCCCTACGAATCGAGGACTGAGCTTACCTCGACTCCCAAAACGAATCACTCCTCGAGTAGGTGATATCTTCAAAAACACCAGATCACTAACAACGAACTCTAGAGGTCTTCTTGATGTATCGGCCCAACTCTTCTGTCGGTCATGGGCTGCCTTCATGTGATTCCGGATAGTGTTAACCTTCTCAACAGTCTGCACGACCAAGTCCGGTCCCAACAGTCTTCGTTCACCAATATCGTCCCAACAAATGGGTGAGCGACACTTGCGACCAAACAATGTTTCGAATGGAGCCATCTGAATAGTCGCCTGAAAGCTGTTGTTGTAAGAAAACTCCACCAAGTGTAGATGATCCTCCCATGAACCCTTGAAGTCTAACATGCAAGCTCTCAACATGTCTTCAAGAGTTTGGATCGTTCTCTCCGACTGGCCATCTTTCTGAGGATGATAAGCTGTGCTAATCGAGCCCCCAAACTTTCCTGTAAGCTCCTCCAGAAGTGCGACAAAAATCGGGTATCACGATCAGAAACGATACTCACAGGTATTCCATGCAATCTTACAATTTCCTGCATGTACCGTTCTGCTAACGTTTTTGTTGACTGACCAACTCGAAATGGTATGAAATGAGCTGCCTTGGTCAATCGATCAACAATCACCCAAACTGCATTGTTGCCATTTGGACTCCGCGGTAAAGCCGTCACGAAATCCATGATTATATGTTCCCACTTCCATTAAGGAATCGGAAGTGGTTGCAATAAACCAGCAACCCTTTGATGTTCAGCCTTAACTTGCTGACACACCAAATACTTCGCTACAAAGCGAGCAATCTCCTGTTTCATGCCTTCCCACCAGAAATGCTGTCGTAGAAATCGGTACATCTTCGTGCCTCCTGGATGTACGGAATATGCGGAACTGTGCGCCTCTTTCATAACTTCTTCGCGAATATCTCCTTTTGGCACACACAACCGGCTATCATATCGCAACAAACCATCTTCATGAATCAACAAGTCCGTTCGAAGTCCAGCTTCAACCTGTTCTCGAAACTTTTGCAATCCAGGGTCCCGTAACTGTGCTGCTTTAATATTCTCGATCAACGATGACTGTACTTGCAACTGCATCAACTGTCCCGAAGAATGCGGTAGCACAATCTCCAAATCGAATCTCCGAAAGTCTTCAATAAACTCCTTCTGTGCATTCAACATCTGAATTGCTGGTAACCGACTAAGCGCATCCGGCACAACATTAACTTTCCCCGGATGGTACTTAAGATCAAGATCGTAGTCAGCCATCAGCTCCAACCATCTACGCTGCCTCATATTAAGCTCCTTTTGTGTGAACACATATTTCAGGCTTTTGTGATCGGTGAATACTTCGACTCTTTCGCCCAATAAGTAGTGTCTCCAAATCTTCAAAGCGAAAATCACAGCTGCTAACTCCAAATCATGAGTTGGGTAATTCTTCTCATGGGTCTTCAACTGTCTCGATGCATAAGCTATAACCTTCCCATGCTGCATCAAAACACATCCCAATCCTTTTCCAGATGCGTCGCTGTGAATCACCAAACCTCCGGAACTGTCTGGTACGGTTAAAATAGGAGCGGTTATCAATCTCTGCTTCAATGCCTCAAAAGCTGACGCACACTTATCCGTCCATATAAATGGTACTTTCTTGCGCGTAAACTTGGTCAGAGGCTCAGCCAAACGAGCAAAATTCTCCACGAACCTTCTGTAGTATCCTGCAAGTCCAAGAAAACTTCTGATCTCTGCTACGTTCTTCGGAATCGGCCAATCTCGAACTGCTGCAATCTTCACAGGGTCAACGGCGATTCCATTTCCGGATACGACATGCCCCAAAAACTTCACTTCTCCAAGCCAAAACTCGCACTTGCTTATCTTTGCATACAATCTTTCTTGCCTCAATGTCTGCAGTGCGATCTTCAAGTGTTCTGCATGCTCTTTAATGCTCCTCGAGTAAACCAGAATATCTGTTGGAGATAGTGCCCTCAGAGTCAATTATTGGATCACAGGCACGTGATTGCAATGATTGAGGGAGGACCTATCCTAGGAGGACAGTCTTACTCAAGATGATAGTATGCTATCTGGTTCATCTTTATCATCGTGTACTGCTTTAGGTGACCTGACAGGTCACTATTGCACGTTGATAGAGCCCCTAGGATTCTTGCTTGACTGCCAGCAGTATGAGGGCGATCATATACGTGGGAGATGGTAGTCTATAAGCACATCCTTAAATGGTCCCCAGTCGTGGGAGTTTCGAGACAGGGCATCGATACTCCAGAGTAGACTAGCGTATACAGTCGAGACCCCGACGAGGGGCGGTGGCCGGTCTCACAAGCCACTGGTGTCAGTTGGTTCACCTAAGATGTATACAGGTGCTCATTGGGTTATGAGTACACCGGACAGGACTTGCCGGGAACATGCTGGTTAGTCTTATACCTGACGTCAGATAGCAGTTCCCTGGTGACATGTGTACAGGTTAGTTTATCGACCTGGGGATCGTTATTTTTCTCGTGTGAGTTCCCACTGTACTTTGATTACTATCCTACCACGCTCAAAGGAGAGATGTGCAAACAGGTTTTAGTTGGGTACAGTCCCGAGCCACATGGAGGCAGTGAGCGGATCTTCAGGGGTTCGTCTCTCCCGGTATTGGGGGTGAGGTCGCGCTGTGTCTAGAAGAGCCAGAACATGAAAAGTCCTTGGCCAAGGCAGGAGATTTACTGGTAGGTATTCCAGTAGTATCTCAGGATGTTCTGGGCTGCTCTCTGACACGACTTGTACCGCTTTTGGGGGTCTGACTTTTACCAACCCCCTAGGCCCGCCATGCGATGCTCATAGACGAACGGACCGGACTGTACGGATATTGTCACCGACAGGCTCAGTAGGGTGTCAGGATGAGTTCGCTCATCGACGTCCCTTTTGGTCAATAGCTGGTAGCCCGTCACGTATGGCTAATACCTCTGACGTGCTAGTGGTTAAATCCACAGCCATAGTATTGACGAGTCTTTAGAGTCCCCCACATTCAGTTACTCAAGTTTCGGGCGAAACGCTGTAGAGGCCGTATGGAGATATGGCAGGGTTCGATCAGATACGTGCGGTATTGCACGGATCAGGATCGGACGGATAATACTAGCAGGCTTTGGTTTAAGCCGGATCCTAGTATAGTACAGTGTAGATTTTGTCTCATTGCATTTGTATTTCGGTCGGAATACAGATGCGGGTGTGTATACACAGTATCGGGGTTTTCCTGTAATTTATTACGGGATCAGTTTTTTGGAGTTGCCAGTTTGCTTTCCGTTTCGGCCATATTTCTTTGTATCTTTCATTGGCCGAAGATTGGTGGAGGAGGGCTTATTTGCATTTGTGCAAATAAGCATTTGTGGAGGGTGTTATTTGCATCTTGTTGTTTCATGATAGTCTCATGATGGAGGACCATCCCTTGACTTTCCATGGTTCATGATTGCTTGACTTTGTGAGCAATCATGGTTGTTGATGATGGTTGCTTTGGAGTGAGGTTTGTTTTTGTGATCATTACTTTTCATGATCACCTTTCTCTCTCTCTATTGTGATTGCTCCCCCTTGAGATAATCACTCACTCATTTTTTGGTTTCACTCTCCCCATTCACATGAAATGGCCGGCCAAGCTCATTGAGGGGGCTGTCCAAAATATTTGGGTGGGGTTTTGTTCTCATGGTGCTTGCAAAAATTCCATTTTTCATCACAAAACTCCAAGCTTCATTTCCTCCACCAATAAGGCAATTCCATATAACCCCAAATGAGACATAGCTCACTACACTATTCTACAGCAAACCTTGGGCACGTCGGCTCGCCAACTTCGTGCCCGAGTTGCCTCGGTCCAGAGGCGGGAGCCCGTAAAAGAAGCAGGCGACGTGGTGCCCTTCCGGCGACGAGGTGGAGACCGGAGATTCCGCGGGGAGACCGGGACGACGACGAGAAAACCGAAGGATACGGATCGCTCGGTATATCTCTCTACCCCCTCTCTAGATAGCTAGGACTAGTTTAATGGCACGATCCGGGTTTATAGTGCGCGGTGGTGTCGGTTTGAAAAGTTAAAGTAAATCACCGCTTCCGCATTCCGGCGTCGGATTGACGGTCGGGGCGCCGCCGTGCACTTACAGTGGTATCAGAGCCTCGCCATTAACATAGTCTGGCTTTGTCTATTGTGTTTACATTTCCGATCGATCAAAAATTCCAAAATCCGCGTTTTTCATAAGCATCAGTTTCTGTCGAATTTTTTTTGGCTCCAAAATTTTTTCAGGTAGTTGCAGAATATTGTGCAGAGAATTCTAAGAACTCTGTGAAAATTTGGTCGGGTGATCTCACCATACCACCGCGGAACCGCGGCCAAACCCATGCTTGGGCCGCGGTTCCGCCGCCACTTAGCCTCCTCACTGGACCAATTTTTTACAGAGGCTCTTGGATAGGGAAATAGGGGTTTTGGTATACTTTGTTTGGGCCCAGAATTTCTGTGAGTGCTACAGTATTGCTTGGGGGCCCACTTGGTAAAATTTAATCGATCGGATATTTTAAACACATTAGTTCACAGTATTTGCATTATATCTGCGACCGTGAATGTCACTTGTTCGGTAAATCCCGTCTATCTGCTATAGCCCGGTTAGACGGATTTGCGAACGTGACATTCACGTTGATGTTCTGTGTTATGCTGTGATGTTGCGGATCGGTCGTGGGGGATAGCCTGGTTGCAATGCTAGTACAGTTTTTTGTTGTATTATGTACATTTGATATTGCGGGGCGAGCGTCCGACATGTAGACTGCCGTCACTGCCTTATTGTATATTATTATTTTGGGGCACGACCAGGTTGCGGTCGATGTACCCGTTGTATGTATATTTTACTTTCTGTACTAGGATTACCCCAAGGTGGGGTGCACAGATAGTCGGGTTCTAGAGGGCAACAAGCCCGCATCTCATTGCATTGAGACGGAGGGGGCTTTACTCTAGAATTGGCGGGCTATTCGCCGCACTCGTAGGGGGTACAGGTTGACCCAGGAGGGGTGCCCAAGTTACCTGATTCCGTGAAGTGCCGGGTGGTCCATTCACGTTGCTGAAGGGGGCTGCCTCGCTTCAGGTTTTGGCGGGTAACTTGCTGCGCCCGTAGGGGTCTAGGATTACATTGCACAGGCTATCCACACGACCAGGGGAACGTCGGGTTTCAGTAGTGGCTCTATGAAACCCGGGGATCCCAGATATCTGTATTGTTCTGTGATGCTGTACATTTCTGTGATGTTGCATTTTATCACGCCTTGAGCGAATATTATATATTGATATATATTAGTAGATGTTGTATATGTTTTGCATCCGCGCTAGTCCAGTCCCCGCTCTGTCGTTAGTTAGCTAACCTAACGGGTAATGACGGGACCCAGTGGCGAATGCAGATGGCATATACGTACGTCATATTATTTTCGTTCTTTGTGGTGTGATCAATTGATGGGACTGCGTTGATTCAGATCAATGCAAGTTAAACAAACCTAATCTGATGTTGTTGGAACACTTTTCAAAAAGCTGTTATTGCAAGGACATTCTCTTTTGTTTAGCATCGTGGTATTCAGTTGGAATATCCTGCTCCTCAGTCGATGAGGTAAGGGCCGAGATCCCTTCACCGGGAGTGACCCCTTGGAAAAAAAGTTTGCGTCAGGGCATTAACTTCACTATAGCCGATTACTTTTGCTTTGCACCGTGGTATTCAGTTGGAATATCCTGCACCTCATTCTACGGGGAAAGAGCCGAGATCCCTTCACCGGGAGTGACCTCTTTAGCAAAGGTTTTCGTCACTATATTTTTAAAAAAGCTATCCGTTCCTTCAACGATATCAAGTTCATTACGTTAAAGGTTTTCGCCAGAAACCATTCATAGCCCTCCGTCGTTTCATATGGGTGGTCAATAGTATTCAAGCTGTGTATGTTGGCCAAAGTCAAGGCACAGTGATTGGTAGCTATTGGGTATTCATATGCAGCATAGATAGATGCGTTGGTTTGGGGCAGTCGTACTACTATTTTGGCCAAAGTCAAGGGTATGTACGGATGGGCTCAAATTAACCTGGAGAATGACGGGTAGAACTTGACATGTGACTTATGATATGTTGGCCAAAGTCAAGGTCATAAGAGCATGGGGCAGAAATCACATCGGGAGTTTCTAAAGAAACTGAAACTTGCCAGATATGCGCATACCTTCTGGAGTGTGATGATGTGAGCGGATTCCGTCACATTATCATGCGATGATAGTTGGATCCCGATTCCCACTGATGAGTTAGTTTACTCCTCGGATGACCCCGACTAATTCTTCTTTCAGGTTTGGAGGAGAATTTGAGGTTACAGTGGGAGGTTTCCAGATTAGATAAATTGGTAACCATTCTGATCTAGGTTAGAGTGCACGCTGAGTGTTTCTTTTCTCTCTCTCTTTGGCAGCGACCATTGACCCGACCCTAAGACTATGACTCAGTGACCAAGTTGACCGAACCTTCTTAAACACTGGCTTTTGGATTGTCAGAGTTGCAAATCTCATTGCCACTCCTACTTTTACCCTTTTCTCCAGGACACTCCGTATTACTACGAACGTCCACTTCCATTGGACAAAACCATCGTATGGTTAGATACGAACTCGAAGGAATTCGAGGATGGTTCCCGGTTCTGGAGAAAACGGATAGCACTATTCAGTTGTCTTTTCCTTTTACCTTCTCTCAGGTTGCGAGTACTCCTGGGTTTAGGAGATAGTACACCTATTACGCAAATTGGATAGTCTTCTTCCAAACCTTAGGCTGGTGCCGAACGGTGGGGAATGAAGAAAACCAATTAGCATAACGATGGTGTGCAGAAGGTATTAAGTTAAGACAAAGAAATGGATTAGTAAGAGGGCAAAGTAAATTGCGACTGCTATTCACGACCAAACCAAGTATTTCTTCGCCAATCCTAAATCACCTTTGTATTTCTCCAGGACACTTCGTATCACTACGAAGATCCACAGTTTATTGGATACTCCATCGTATGGTTATTTACGAACTCGAAAGGAACTTGTTCCAGTTCGGGGATGGATTCTGGTTCAGGAGAAATAGGAATAAGGTTTATTCGGTTGTCTTTTATCTTCACCTTCTCTCGCATTGCGAGTGCTCCTGGGATTAGGACAGTACACCCATTATGCTTATTGGATAGTCTTCTTCCAAACCATAGGCTGGTGCCGAACGGTAGGGAAGGAAGAAAACCATTTGGCCTAAAGGGGTGTACAGAAGGTAATGACTAAAGATATAGAAAGGGATTTGGAAAGATGACAAAGAATTACACGATTACAGTTGTGAATCTGGATTATGGAAGAGGCATTACTAGGAATACCGGGATACCCCATCGAAACACTTCAATGTTTCAGTTTCACTGTGTACTGTTAAAGGAAAACTGATTTCCCGATTAGATACTTACTCCAGGATATGTATTTACCAGGTATGATTCTCACATCTGTATGGTTTTACAGATGATGAGTGGGAGTAAGTTATTGGGAATTGGGTGATCATCCTCATTATATCGGGATTCGTTGTAATCGGTGATATTTGAGGAAATCACCTGGGCTGTTTGCCGGTCGGCAAATATTTGGTTTTGAATATCCGCTGTTATGCACCAATTTCAAATCGATATATCTGTACGTCTATTTTCATAGAGTGAGATATACCTTTTTGAAATTATGTCTATAACATTTACCTATATCAGTGGATGGTTAGGTAAGGAGCATTAAACAGCGGTGTAATTCTTCATAACCATAGTACAGTTTTCAACTTACGACACACATGGATTGAGTTATCAGACTCAAGGGACTTATACAGAGTATTGTATGTTGTCTAGCGTCCATGAGGACAGAGGGGTTGGTCCTCGTACTATATTCGGTTTACTTATGACTTCTCTAGTTTTTAGACAGGTGTTTCGTGGAAACGCAGGGTCTAAGTTTTGAGAAGTTATAGGTATTTGAATAAAGTAGAGAACCAGATATTGCAAGTATCGGGATTCTTCAAAGTGATCGAAGATGTAGATACTTATATATGGTATTCAGTTGATAGTAATGACTAAAAGAACTTGCTTCTCTTTCAGGTTACTCATAATTGGAAGCATTCCTAAGTTGAGTAACGTTGATCGGCCTCCTTCCATTTAGTTGACATGCACTGGAGACAGCTGCATAATTTGAATCTGGTTCAATTAAATCAGTGCCTCTGGTTCTATATTGGATATAGAACAGTTCATATCTTAACGATGTTAAGGTACGGGGAGTTGTCCGGCCTATGCTTAAAACCAGACTCTGGATAACTCAAGACACGTTTCTGTAATGGTTGTTTGTGGGTTGACCCAGGCTATGACGAGGGTTGACTTTCTACCATCTGGAAGATCAATAGTGATATTGTTCTAGACTCGCCACAGTTTTATTAAAAATATATTTTTTCAGAAAACAGTAGTGGGAGTATGGTAGAACTGGAAGTGATTCCAGAACCACAAACGATTACTGAAGATTTGATAGGAATCTAAAGATTCAATCTGGTTTGACATTCCATTGGCCACTCCGCAGATATAGTGGGTAACTTCAGGCACCCGAGAGGTACTCCGGTAGCCTCAAGGACGGTGACAGGAAAGTTCTTGTTTACCCAGACTTGCCATTGCTGTTGTTCCAGACTGTGAGACCCGGCAGGAGGATGGGTATAGCGTCATTCTAAACTGGCTTTAGAATTGTACGTCTATATGACTCTGCCAGAGGGTTGTCGTAGTCAGTGGGAGCAGCGGAAGCATTGGTGGACAAGTGGCTTATGTCTATTTATAGACTAAAGCAGATATAGCGGAGATAGATCATCTATTTCTGATGTGACAGTCATAGGTTTGACTTCGTCAGAATAGAGGATGGATCTATTGAGAAGGTAGTAAGGTGTGATGTCATGGTATTTGGATGACATACACAGAGTAGGAAGTGATATTCCTACACTACGATCAGTTATACTTTGGTCGTCACACAGTGGTTTCTCCACATGGGACTTGGACATTATATCAGACATACTGGTCACTAGATCTATGGTTTTAGATCTATATTTGGGTGGTTTCCCAATCAGGGTACTTAGACAGCATTCTAAGAGTATTTAGAATGGACGACTCCTGGCATGGTGGTGTACCTGCAGGTGATGGAGTCACCCTCTCTAAAGGTGTCTTATAAACTAAAGGGGAGAGGGATGTGCATGATTGGCAGATCACTTGCTTAGGCAATTGAGTCAATCATGAGATGTCAAGTACCACACCAGATGTTGTTTTTGCAATGGATGCAATATATTGACATTGATCCAATCCTGGAGAAACAGTCGGAAGCAGTTTTAGAACATAAGTGGATGTTCTAGGGATATGATAATGACAGCCTCATGCGGGAGACAATTATCATTCCAGGCTTCCAAGGTGACCTGGACGACAAGGAGGTTGTCAGAGTTATAGTTTTTCCCTTCTGACGAGGGGCAGTATTTTGGACAGGTGGTCCAAGGCAATACTGAGGGAGGCATAGCGCAGGATACTGATTAAGTTCAGTTGACGATACAGTCTAAGAAGTTTGGATTTGGAGTTCATTTATGAGCTAGGTCCCATCAGACATCCAGACACATTCTACGACAGGTATTGCTCATTTCGGGAGATGGCTTTTTCCGCGAACTTGAGATATAGAGAGACATAGAAAGAAACATCAAAGCGGATCCACTCACTGAGGCTATTCCTCGAACGCAATGGTTTCGCAAACGAGTTTTGTGAGACTGACTAGTAGAGGAGTTGGGTGTTCGGTATCACACGGGCTGTGAGTATGCGACATCGCAATAATTAGCCTTGAGTGCAAGTGGGAGATTGTTGGAGATAGTGCCCTCAGAGTCAATTATTGGATCACAGGCACATGATTGCAATGATTGAGGGATGACCTATCCCAGGAGGACAGTCTTACTCAAGATGATAGTATGCTATCTGGTTCATCTTTATCATCGTGTACTGCTTTAGGTGACCTGACAGGTCACTATTGCACGTTGATAGAGCCCCTAGGATTCTTGCTTGACTGCCAGCAGTATGAGGGCGATCATATACGTGGGAGCTGGTAGTCTATAAGCACATCCTTAAATGGTCCCTAATCGTGGGAGTTTCGAGACAGGGCATCGATACTCCAGAGTAGACTAGTGTATACAGTCGAGACCCCGACGAGGGGCGGTGGCCGGTCTCACAAGCCACTGGTGTCAGTTGGTTCACCTAAGATGTATACAGGTGCTCATTGGGTTATGAGTACACCGGACAGGACTCGCCGGGAATATGCTGGTTAGTCTTATACCTGACGTCAGATAGAAGTTCCCTGGTGACATGTGTACAGGTTAGTTCATCGACCTGGGGATCGTCATTTGTCTCGTGTGAGTTCCCACTGTACTTTGATTACTACCCTACCACGCTCAAAGGAGACGTGCAAACAGGTTTTAGTTGGGTACAGTCCCGAGCCACATGGAGGCAGTGAGCGGATCTTCAGGGGTTCGTCTCTCCCGGTATTGGGGGTGAGGTCGCGTTGTGTCTAGGAGAGCCAGAACATAAAAAGTCCTTGGCCAAGGCAGGAGATTTACTGGTAGGTATTCCAGTAGTATCTCAGGGTGTTCTGGGCTGCTCTCTGACACGACTTGTACCGCTTTTGGGGGTCTGACTTTTACCAACCCCCTAGGCCCTCCATGCGATGCTCATAGACGAACGGACCGGACTGTACGGATATTGTCACCGACAGGCTCAGTAGGGTGTCAGGATGAGTTCGCTCATCGACGTCCCTTTTGGTCAATAGCTGGTAGCCCGTCACGTATGGCTAATACCTCTGACGTGCTAGTGGTTAAATCCACAGCCATAGTATTGACGAGTCTTTAGAGTCCCCCACATTCAGTTACTCAAGTTTCGGGCGAAACGCTGTAGAGGCCGTATGGAGATATGGCAGGGTTCGATCAGATACGTGCGGTATTGCACGGATCAGGATCGGACGGATAATACTAGCAGGCTTTGGTTTAAGCCGGATCCTAGTATAGTACAGTGTAGATTTTGTCTCATTGCATTTGTATTTCGGTCGGAATACAGATGCGGGTGTGTATACACAGTATCGGGGTTTTCCTGTAATTTATTACGGGATCAGTTTTTTGGAGTTGCCAGTTTGCTTTCCGTTTCGGCCATATTTCTTTGTATCTTTCATTGGCCGAAGATTGGTGGAGGAGGGCTTATTTGCATTTGTGCAAATAAGCATTTGTGGAGGGTGTTATTTGCATCTTGTTGTTTCATGATGGTCTCATGATGGAGGACCATCCCTTGACTTTCCATGGTTCATGATTGCTTGACTTTGTGAGCAATCATGGTTGTTGATGATGGTTGCTTTAGAGTGAGGTTTGTTTTTGTGATCATTACTTTTCATGATCACCTTTCTCTCTCTCTCTTGTGATTGCTCCCCCCTTGAGATAATCACTCACTCATTTTTTGGTTTCACTCTTCCCATTCACATGAAATGGCCGGCCAAGCTCATTGAGGGGGCTGTCCAAAATATTTGGGTGGGGTTTTGTTCTCATGGTGCTTGCAAAAATTCCATTTTTCATCACAAAACTCCAAGCTTCATTTCCTCCACCAATAAGGCAATTCCATATAACCCCAAATGAGACATAGCTCACTACACTATTCTACAGCAAACCTTGGGCACGTCGGCTCGCAAACTTCGTGCCCGAGTTGCCTCGGTCCAGAGGCGGGAGCCCGTAAAAGAAGCAGGCGACGTGGTGCCCTTCCGGCGACGAGGTGGAGACCGGAGATTCCGCGGGGAGATCGGGACGACGACGAGAAGACCGAAGGACACGGATCGCTCGGTATATCTCTCTACCCCCTCTCTAGATAGCTAGGACTAGTTTAATGGCACGATCCGGGTTTATAGTGCGCGGTGGTGCCGGTTTGAAAAGTTAAAGTAAATCACCGCTTCCGCATTCCGGCGTCGGATTGACGGCCGGGGCGCCGCCGTGCACTTACAATATCATCAATGAACACCACTATAAACTGGTCCAAGAATGGTGAAAAGATTCGGTTCATCAAGTCCATAAATATCGCCGGTGCATTCGTTACTCCGAAGGGCATCACTAAATACTCGTAATGTCTATACCGAGTTCGGAACGCCGTCTTTCAAATATCTTCTGATTTAACTCGGACCTGATGATATCTGGATCGCAAATCCAGCTTCAAGAATACCCTTGCGCCACTAAGCTGCTCGAATAATTCACCAATGCGGAGGATCGGGTACTTGTTCTTAATAGTCACCCGGTTTAATTCTCGATAATCGATGCACATCCTCCTCGTGCCATCTTTCTTCTTGACTAGAAGAACTGGAGCCCCCCAAGATGAATTACTGTTGCGAATCCAACCCTTCTCAAGTAATTCGGCAACCTGCTTCTTGACTTCTTCCAACTCCACTGGTGCCATTAGATAGTATGCCTTTGAGACTGGCGCTGCACCAGGAACAAGATCGATCGTGAACTCTACATCCCGATTCGGCGGTAAACCTGAGATGTCCTCGAACACGTCCATGAAATCTCGAACTACAGCTAGCGCTTCTTCCTTATCAACTTCCATAGACGAAAGAACATTATTTGTCGGCCTAACCCTAAACTCGATTGGCCCGACAGAACTGCTTCCTCCAGTAAAGATAAACTCCGGATGTCCGGGAATCTAGAAAATCACTTTCTTTGCCCTACAATCAATGTGAGCGTGGAATGTGCCGAGAAAATCCATTCCCAAGACAACTTTATAACTGCCGGTATCAATTACCAAGAAATCTGCAAATAGCTCCCGTCCGCAAATAACAACAGAACAATTCATACATTCTCTACTCGCTATGATCTTCCCATTCCCAGTGTGTATGTCCCAACAACTAGATAAGGTTGTGCAAGAAATCGAGTGTGTAGCAATAAACTTGGACGACATAAAACAATGGGATGCACCAGAATCGAATAACACTAATGCGGGAAAACCATGAACAAGTAGGATACCTGAAACAACTTCCTCTGAAGTTTTGGCCTCTTCAGCCGTCAAGGTAAAAGCTCGAGCTTGATTGGGTCCTTGAGTCAACTGCTTCTACCCCTAAAACTGCTTTTGCGGTGGCCTCTGAATATCATCCTTAAGACGAAGCTTCGACGGACAAGTATCAACGGTATGACCCGCTGATCCACAAACAAGGCAAAGTCCAAGTCTCTTTCGACAATATTTCCAGAAATAACCCGATCGTTGGCAGAAGTCGCAAAATGCTCTTCCTTTCTGCTCGGTTGCGACGGTCCTCTTCATAGGTAAACACCACGCCTATTCACCGGAATACCTCTGCGTGTATGCACTTGGTTTGGTGTAAACGCTGGCTTCCGTACAGCCACTGCTTGCTGCTGCGTACCCCCAGTCTTCAATGATAAGCTCTGCTGCTCTCGGGACGCTGTAAGCACTTGTGAGAAGGTGGTCAAACCCAGAGATATAATAGGCTTCTGGATGTCCACATCCAAACTGCGCATAAACCTTCGTGCCCTATCAGCTTCTTTGGCCACCAAAGGTCCAGCGAATCGACTGAGCCGTGTCCACTCAGCCGCATGCGCATCCACAGATCCGCCGTTCGGCTTCAAACTGATAAACTTTTCTTCTATTTCCTCCCGTGCAGTCTGCGGGAAGAACTTCTCCAAGAAACTCTTCGAAAAATCTGCCTAACTGATCAGCTTGGGCAAGCGGGTCTCTTCTACAAGCCACCATTTACGGGCATAGTCCACTAATTGGATGCATACCACATCCACTCTCTTGTCCTCTGGAATCTGTGCTACAACGAGCAAATTCTCCGTATCAACCAACCACTGCTCCGCTGGCAATGGCTCTTCCAGTCCAGTAAAGACAGACGGACCAAGTCTCCTGAAATCCGCCACGGTACCCACACGCTCAACTGGTTTGGCTACAACATTGTTTACGGACTGCTGGACGGTCCGCAAACCTTCCTGAAAAGCTTCGGCTTGCCGCTGGTTCAACTTGGTCTGCCGCTTCTGGTTCTCCAGCATGCCACGTATTACTCCAAGTAACGCGGCGTCATCAACACGCCTCTGGTACGCCTTCAGATTTCTGTCTGCCATGTTCCTGAAACCAAAACACCGAAAAGGATTAGTATGATAACAGATTCAAACTATAGATCAAAGATATGAATCAAGACTAAAACTCCAAGTTACTTAAATAGAGTACCGTATTGTAACCATGCCGCGGTACATAGATACAATCACATAACTCCACCCAAGTCGTCTAAATTCTAGAGATAAACAGTAGGAAACCAAAGTTTCAAGTCGAGATGCAAAGAGGTTTGCATATCGTCAAGGTAAGAATCAGGAGGAAGTTAAGATTCAAGAATGGCAAGATGGTAAAGTGGCAGGACATGTTCCTAATCACGAGTATTCTAATTCGTGTATTGGGTCCAATACCCAACTACAAAAGAATCAAACTCGATTAACCTAGATCCTATGGCTCTGATACCAAACAAATCCTGTCACGCCCCGCTTCCCAGAGTGCGCTAAGATCGACACGTGACAGAGCCAACCATGCTACCTATGGCTAGGAAAGATCCCTCCATAGTCACATTACGGCCGTCTAGAGATATCAAAAACAGTAGAAAAATAAAACAACTATCTAGTGCATGTCCATGAGCCAGAATAACGAGTCAAGAAATGAAATAATGCGGAAGCAAAAGATCCAATACAATAATAATCTGGAATGTACGTCCCAAAATACGGGCTCACATCAGGTAATGGAAAGAGCTAAAAGGAAACTAAACTAAAATACTAACAGGTCCTCACTGCTCGGCCTGTTGATCAAAATACTCCTGGACAGCCTGCGATAAGGATAATGGATCTGGGCCATGCAAAACCCAGACGTCAGTGCGTCATAATATCAATAATTCTAATCAAGCAGGAAATAATGAAATATGCAGGCATGAAGTATAAACAGTAACAAGTTATCAGGAACGAGTAAACAGTAACATGAATATAGATCAGTGAACAAGATATAAACAGGTGAAGTGCAGTGAGTAATCTAAACTGTGCTATAGAGTTATCTACTCTAAGGTTATTCGAAATCAATTAATATAATCCTCATCGTAACTCATCGGTCTATGCCCCGTTCATTCCCTACGAGACCATGGTACAATATATAATAGACTGTGAGTCTATGTCCCTTTCATACCCCACGGGACACGGTACAGGATGTAATAGCCCTTTGAGTTACGTTCAGTTACCCCCAAGGTTATGTGTGTAATTCAGGTATTGATAAATCTGGAGCTAATGCCAACACAGGATCAAGCAGGTACAGGTTTGTCTGTATAGACAACAGGATATGTCTGTAGGGACAACAGGTAAAGATTGTCGGCATTAGTAACAAGATCAGGTAATATGTCAAGCTGTGATACATCAGGTCATATCAGGTAGTGCACAGGTGTCAAGTCAGGTCAAGTAGTGCATCGGGTCATGTCAAGTAGTGCACAGGTATCGAATGGGTGCTCGTAATCAAACTGTAATAAGTATGGGTGCATAAAATCAGGTATGAAATAACATGAATGGTATGCAAATAAAAGGTATGGATGCACAACTATCGATTAGGGTTAACTTTAATAGTTCTAAAACTAATTAGATTGCACTTTATTAAACATGGGGAATTAAAACAACAGTATTAGGTTATTAATGAGATTTGTAAATGCAACTATATGTATTCTATATGATATGGATGCAAACGGACATCATATAATCGTAAAATGATAAACTAACAAGTGCGGAATATATAACTAAGCGGTATGAAATGTAACTATTCAATTTGGTGCAGTATATGATAGTATAGTATGTACAAGATAAGTTTTCATGATCTAGATCTGAAATGATATGAATGGATGCATACGGTCATTATAAAATTGTGAAACGATTACTTTGGATGCTCGGTTTGAAATTCAATTATTATATTTGTTAAAATAGATGCATCTAAAGTAATGTAGCATGTATTTAAGATTGGTTTGCATGCCCTAGATCTGAAATGCACTATACAGATGTAAACGGAACGTCGAAAAGCTATAATATGAAACATGGGGTGCTTGATTTAAAATACATTTGTGATATTTATTTAAATAGGTATATAATGAGTCATATAGCATGTAGCAAGATTAACTTGCCTCGACGGAACAAGAACGGATGTGTACGGAACGTCCTACGTCGGCGAAATGTCGCGACACGCGCACGATATACGGAATGGTTCCAAATAACGCACGAGGGTGATCACGCAGGCAAGGCACGTTCGCTGGGTCGTCTGGATCGTCGGCGTCGTCACGGCTCTGGCGATCGCTGGAAAACAGATTTCACAAAAGGATAAAGAAAAGAGAAAAAAAAAGAAGAAGAGGAAGAAGGAGGGAGAAGGGCTGTGCTCACTGGGTTTGTGCACTGGAGTTATCTTGGAGTCAGAGGAGTTGGCAAGGGGCGACGACAATGAAGGATCGCCGGCGGCGAGATCCACAGCAAGGGCAGTGGGGATTCTCGGGTGCAGGGATGTGCAGGGCTCAGGGATGCAGAAAATGGTGGAGGAGGAGATGGGGAGGCTTTGAGGGAGTTGAGGAGGCAATGAGGATTATTAGGGTTAGGGTTTGAGGAGGCAGAGCTCGGTGATGATGGGTTGAGGAAGAAGATGAGAGCTCAGGGTTATATAGGAGGAGGAAGTTGAGGGAAAGAAGGGAGGTGACGTTTGCGTATCGGGGAGGTGATGG
This sequence comes from Agapanthus africanus, assembly GCA_030015575.1. Classification (NCBI taxonomy): domain Eukaryota; kingdom Viridiplantae; phylum Streptophyta; class Magnoliopsida; order Asparagales; family Amaryllidaceae; genus Agapanthus; species Agapanthus africanus. The sequence goes on from CM057337.1 coordinate 1,000,339,063, forward strand.
GATCCAAGATTGCTACAGAAATCGCGAGGGGTGAGAGAAAGAAGAGAGAGAGAGAGAGAGAGAGAGAGAGAGACGCGAGATGAGAGAGAGAGAGAGGAGGAGGAGGAGAAAGAAATTTGTTTTTTTGTGGGGAGAGAGAGAAAGAGAGAGACGCGCAGATGAGAGAGAGAAAGAAAAGAGAGTGGTGGGGGCCAGCTGAGAAAAGAGAAGAGATAGAGAGAGTTTGTTTAAGGAGTTAATATTTTAAATTGAACAAGATTTTTTTGTTTGTTAATTAAATTTAAACGTTGATTTAAAGAAAAATAAAGATATTAAATTTAATAAAATTTGAATTTTGGCGGGATACAAAAATATTCCAAAACACGGCCGGGTCGGGTCTACAAATTTAGATTTAAAATATGAAAAATATATGCGACGTCCAAATTTCAAAATGAAAGCTCGGGTAACGAAAATGCATACCCCCAAGAACGGATGCACGTACGTGCGCATAGCCATCCAAACACGTCCGTTTCGCTGAACGAGACGAGAAAAAGATGCGCGGATGCCACCACGGAGTTAGGGGTATCATGCAAACCATGTTAAGTATTTTTAAATTATTTTCTGTGACTTAAAATGTTATATGGTAAAAGATGCAATGCTAGAATCTGCACCATATTCTTGCAGTGCCCTGCAGGTTCTTAAAAATGCCAGTATGTGATAAACTTGAAAACGCACAAGTCTACGTAACAAGTCAGGGTAATTCATAAATATGAATCAAACAGGTTTCAAGCAAACGGGTCGGGTCGAATGCGATGTAAAATGTAAAATACCATTCGCACCCAAAATACGATAACTCAGGAAAATACCACAATTAAGGAAAATATATGAATTGGAATTGGTATAAATGAACTAGGGTGTTACAGCATGCATCAAACTCCTCACTGTAGAAGCATATGGTACTCTCTCCATCTCGTCCATCTGCTCTTAATTTTTCGGGCATAACTCCTTTATTAGTTTGAAATGCTTCACTATGGGTTTACTCACTAGTTTTGACTTGTCTATATTGAACCGCTTCAAAACCTTCTCAATATAGTCCATTTGCGATAACTACAACTTCCGCTGCTTCCTATCTCTAACGATATTCATGCCCAAGATTTGCTTTGCCGCTCCCAAATCCTTCATATAGAATTTCTCGACCATCATTTTCTTCAAATTTTGAATTTTCTCGAAATTCGGACCCGCTACCAATATGTCATCAACATACAATGACAAAATAATATAGTCTCCATCCTTGAAAGTTTGAATATAAAGGCAGTGATCTGATTCACTCCGCACAAATCTCGTCTCTAGCATAAACTGATCGAACTTGAGATGCCACTGTCTCGGAGATTGCTTGAGGCCATACAAGCTCTTTTGCGGCTTACACACCATATTCTCCTTCTTCTTCACCTTGGTGGTTGCATCATATAAATCTTTTCCTCCAAATCTCCATGAAGGAATGCAATCTTAATATCTAGCTGCTCTAAGTGCAAATCCTTCACCGCCACAATACTAAGAATCATCCGAATAGATATCATCTTTATCACAGGAAAAAAATCTCTTGATAGCCAATACCTTATTTTTGTGCGTATCTCTTGACTACCAAACGAGCCTTGTCGGTTCAAACCATTGGCCTCATCTTTAGTTCTATACACACACCTATTCAGCAAAACTTTCCGATTCTTGGGTAGCTTCACTAAGTCCCATGTATGGTTCTTCCTCAAAGATTCCATCTCATCATCCATTGCTTTCTCCCACTTCTTGCTAGCACCATCGTTTATTGCTTCCTCAAGGGATTTGGGTTCTCACGCATATGTGTACAAAATGAAGTCAGTCACAAGTATTTCGGGTATCCTCCTTTCTCTCGTAGATCTTCTCAAAACTGGTATATCTGGTTGCTGAACATGGTCACCATCCTGTTCTTGAAGCTGATCCTGCATTGTAGCTTTGTCCACGTTCTGGTCACCACCTGTAGGAACCTGAATGCTCTCTTGAGTTCCATGTACCTCGATGAACTCATGTACTGTACCTTCCTTGGCTTACCTTCTTCTTTGTACAAGTGCTGCTCATCAAAGATGACGTTCCAGCTTTGTATTAATTTCTTACTTGTGTAATCCCACAGCCTATATCCGAACTCATCCCTGTTGGGGTCAAAAATTACACCCCGGTTGACCAAGTCAAAGTCAAAGTCAACCCCAAGTAAGCGGGCCCAAGCCCAGATCAAGTGGGCCCATACCCAAGTTGAGCCCCGCGGCCGGCCTCCCCCATGCCAAAATGAAATCATGTAATAAATAATTTTGATGTAATTTTTTATGCATGATTGTAAGAAAAATGGGCATAAAGCCAAATTTTTGTAAAGTCCATGGACCATGTACAAAATAAATGAGCACATAAGGCATGTGATGGGCAAAATGCTATTTTGTAAAGTCCAAGGGGCTATATGTAATTTTATAAGCCTATAAAAGACAACATGATAATGGAATAAAAATATAACAATTCATTCTCCCCAAAAATTAGGGTATGTGCCTCCTTCTCCTTTCTTAAGGTTCTAAACATTATTCCCCCTTTTGAATTAAATCAAGAGTTTAACTCTTCCTTTTTAAAAAAGAAATAGTTTTTCACCATAAAACCCATAAAGGGGAGCTCAGATCACCCATCAGATACTAAAGGGGAGATTTTGAATCTCACCCCCCTTTTCCTTCAAGATCCAGCCAACAGAGAGGAAGAAGAAGGATACCCATCTCCAAAAATCCCATTCCAGGAGGATCCGAGGCTCAAAAGAAGATCCAAAGATTTCTTGGAGTTTAACTCCATTCAAGATCTGTTGGAGTTTAACTCCATAAATCAAACCCCTTTTTAGGAGTTTAACTCTAAATCTATACATAAACCCCTTGGGAGTTCGACTCCTAGCCCAGGGCTAAGCCCCTTTTTCGCACGTGACCCGCGGGAGCCCAGCGGCTGCGTGTAGCGCATGTGACCCGCGGGCGCCCAGCGGCTGCGTGTAGCGCATGTGACCCGCGGGCGCCCAGCGGCCGCGTGCTGCGCACGTGACCTGCGGGCGCTCAACGACCACGTGCCATGCACGCGTCTTTAAGACACTCCTCACCCTTCATTTTCCATGCACTCCACACCAGAAACACGACCCCCGTAAAACTCTGCGGGGCCCCCGATATATCCAAAACACAACACACGCACACTGCATATCGAGTTCGCATGACCAGTTTGACCCGTCAATCAGAGGTTCTCTCGCTCCAAAGGCGAGGAGTAATTAACGGTAGCTTAATTCGCGGCTGCCGGAGATTCGGATCCTCACAATCAATAAACCTCCACCTACTCTAGGCAGGGGGATCTATAGTACGCCTGACAAGCGCGCGCGTATTCCCATCTCAATGGAATGACGAAAAACAACCTACAATTCTCACCATATCCGATGAAAACGCACTTCTTATATTTGGAGTCAAGCTTACTCCTTTCTGCCTTTTCAACCAAAAAATACGTAACGTAGCCAAATACATTTAGGTGTGAGTAATCAACCGGTTTACCAAACCAAGTTTCTTCCAAAATGCCGCTATCAAACGCACTTGCCAGATTTCTGTTGATCATGTACACAGCTGTAGGGTTGCTAGGCACGCGCACAAGGGTCTACGAGGCATCAACCATGCCCGATTAAAAATTTAGCCGTGCCGAACAACCCGAATACGGAACTTTAAACTAGAGATTAGGCGAAAACAAGCATGCTAAACATTTTAACACTAAGTGAGAGGGATTACAACCTTTGTAGATCCGGTCATTCACTTCATATGCTCCGTGTTGTGGTCCCTTCGCTGCGATCATCGGGATCCGGACTCTCGAGAGGTTCCACGAAGAGAAAGATGCAACCTTTGCTTCCGATCTTCGATACTAAGATGATCTACCTTGAAGTTTCTTTAACACAAGCTAACACTCATGAAATGATGTGAACACCCTCATCTAAATAGCAAGGGAAGATGAGGATGATGAAGTAGGATTTTTTGCTCTCTTTATTTATCTTTTTCTCATATTTATCCATCACAAAAATCAAAGCAAGAAAGCATTTCAAGCAAAGAAGAAGAAGGAAGAAGATGAACAATATTAGAATTATCCTTTTGTGATGAATAGGAAAAGAATAATATGATAGATTATGCAACCATGGTCAAGTAAACCTTTGTAGAGAATTAACCAAGGGTTAGGGTTTGGGTTGAGTTAAGAATGAGTCACTTACAAATATCTTTCACAAAACAAAACCAAAAACCTTCTAGAATCATCTAGAAAGCTTAACCCTAATCCAAACCCTAATCATGTTTAAACTCCACTAAACTTGTTGCATTAGTTATCATATCATGTTACAATATTATATATCACATATATAATATTTATCGTAACAAAATAAAATAATACATTTAACATATATCGCATATATATCAATGTATTACCCGAGTGAGAAAAAGAATCTTTTAGTGAGCAAATATTAGTTAATGTAATTTAATATATCATATATATTATTATACATTAAATTATCGAATCAACACTTGATCCGACAATCCGGCTATATCGCATATAACCGACTAATATTTATCTGTACCGATTCATCGAATCAACACTTGATCCGATGACCCGGCTGATATCAAATATCGCGAGAATATAATACGGTATCACATATCGCATTATCCTCGGTCCCGCACATATCACATATGTGCTCCTACTCCGTTTTGCCTGAGCCAAGAAACCTCTGTGTAGGACTCTAAAGAATCGTCAATACGCCGGCAGTAGGTGATGATCATATCAAACACCCACAAGCTGCAAGCGGTCAGCTAAACGTAACAGCTACCCAGGTATTGAGCGCTCAGAAGATCAACAAGCAAGCCTGTACATTCTCCTGTGAATCCAAACAGTAACACTCCCGTACAGTCCGGTCTCGTCGTCTGATATGTTGCATATCTCGCCTAGGGGTGGTAAACGTCAGACCCCAGTAGCTTGATAAGTCGTGTCGATTTGAGGTCTATAACAGTTCGAGAAACTACTGATAACACTTAGCAGTAAATCTCAGCAACCCTGGCCAGGGATTTCCGGTTATAGCCAATCGAACACAACACAACATCAACTCCCTATACCGGGAGAGACGAATCCCCTCCTATCGCTCATTGCCTCCATGTGATTCGGGACTGTACCCAAAAGCCACCTTTTTTCACGCCCTCTTGGACGTGGTATGATGGAAATCAAAGCACAGTGGGAATCACACAAGACTCTATGACGATCTCGGGTCAACAGACTACTCTGTACCAGTGTCACCGGAGAACTGCCATCTGACGTATTGTATAATACCATCTGGGAGTTCTCGGCGAGTCCGTCCAGTGTACCCAGTCTCTACTGAGCACCCGTACACCATCCTTGATGTCAAACACCGATGGATATGGGATCATCCATCGCCCATCATATGGGTCAAGATGCGTATACGCTAGTCTACTCTGGTGCATCGATGCCCTGTCTCGATACACCCTCGACTAGGAACAATTATAGGATGTACTCGTCGACTATCGTGGCCCCACTAGTATGATCTCATCATAGTCCCAGTAGTCGAGTACATATCCTAAGGGCTTTATCAACATGTAACATAGAGACAATCAGAGTACATGTTAAGATAAAGTACAACCAGATAGCATACTATCATGTCGAGCAAGAAAGTCCTCCCTATATATGTCCTAGCATCCACTACAATATACATCGTATGTACAGTAATGGCCTCTAGGGCATACATATAACTAACAACAGCAGCATCAACCGCCCTGTCCATAGGAACTTCGGCACATCCGCGTCCAAGATCATGCTCCGCAATCGCTCTAGGATCGTCCTATTCATCTTTTCAGCAATACCATTTTGCTGTAACCCCTCCGATACCGTCTTCAACCAATGAATACTTACTGCGAGAAAAACCCCTCGAACTCCTGTGTGCAATATTCCCCTCCATTATCGGACTAAAGGCGTTCTTCAGCCCCGTTTGGTTCTCCACCTGTGTAATCCAGTGTTTGAAGATACCAAAAATATTGGATTTCTTCTTCATCGCGAAAACCCATGTCTTCCGACTTGTATCGTCGATGAACGTCACAAAGTATCGATTACCTCCATAAGACTCCACCGAGGCTGGACCCCATACGTCCATATACACCATCTCCAGCTTCTTGGTCTTCTTTGCAATGCCTCCAATCTGAAATTTGAGCGTGTTTTGCTTTCCGTAAACACAACTGTAACAACCCTAAACTTTTTGTACTATTTTTTTCCAAAAATACAGAAAGGGGTACTTGAGCCTGAGCACAACTTATAAGTTTGATTTGTTTTTGAACAGCAAGAAGGAGCTTGTAGCTTACTGGTAAGACCTTACACTGCTGAACCAAAGCACCAGAGTTCAAATCCCATAAGCCACACATTATTTTTATTTAAAATTCTTGTAATATTTTAGAAGCCCAAGAGTCTACACATGCACTACACGTATTAGGGTAAGTTACAGAATAAACAAACGGGTCCACGAGGCTAGACTAAGCGTCAGGAACACGTGGCGAAGAGATAGACCCCGACTCGCTTAACTCGGGCCGGCGACTCGCGCGAATCGGCCGGTGCCGCCGGTCTGACTCGGCCGAAACCCTACTTTTCTTTACCTGTTGCGACTCTTGAACTCCCCTCATAACCCCTGTATTATTTAAATTCGCTGCACATTTATAGAGCAAATTAAAACACACATTTAATCTATTTTAATACAAATTTTTAATACACCATTTCATTACCCTGAGCCCTAATTTTTCCTATAAATACCACACCTAAAATCAACCCTCCTCACTCCCAAATCCCTGCCCAAACTCTCAAGAAAATTCCCAAGACTTTTTGTGTGCAAGTGGAGTTAGCAAAGGGCGAAACTCCGACGAACTTCCGACGACGATCCGAGGAGATTCCGACGACGAAACGATGCACCGACACCTCCTACCTCTTTCTCCTTCTATCTTATAGTCTAATAACTTGTAAGTCCCTACTTCTTTCTCTTTTCTCTATTCTAAAAATATTCAAAACTAAAACCCGACGCAAGCGGAGTTAATTTGACTTCTGATTCGGTTTTCCTTAAAAAGTTCTATTTTTCTTAAACCCAATAATACCAAACTCTTATGTCATGACCATTTAACATTAACAAAGGCAATAGAATAAATTTGACATTAAAATAATAATCGTAGCAAGTTTTATTCCACTTTTACATTAAAATACCCTTATGTTTCATTTCGACATACTTGAACTTTTTAAACCGTATTACCTTAAAAATCACACGAGGTAATGACCTACCTCCTCACAACACTCATATGTAATACAACACGATGAAATTTGGGAACATAGATTTGGAAAAATACGACTTTACACATAACTACCTCCGACTTATAAAAAACATTTTTCTACAAGATGTGTATTTTAACAAATCTTTGCAAATGCGACTCTACAATCCATTTTGGGGAATCCGTTCGGGATAGTGCAGATTATCGCACGTCCTCGGGCTTATTAGAGTGAGATGCAGACCTCCGCAAGGAGCATACGATCTCGAAAGATTTAAAATACAATTTTCTTTAGAAAATGTAATTTCTATTATAAATAAAACTTATATTTTTAATAAATAAATATATATGTAATTAATATCAAAATATCTATTTTTAATATTTATAATATTCTACATTTCCAAAATTTAAGAAAAATATTTCATTTACAGAAAATACAATACAATTCCAATATTACAAATAAATACCATATATTATGAAATTAGGTTTATTTCACTAGAAATGTCACATTGATAAAATATAAATCAATGAAAACTCTAAAAACGATAATAAAATACTTGAGGTGTATTTTGAAAATTATACAAAATTATTTTACATAAAACCCCCTCAAGTTATACTAAATTACAATAATGACCCTAGTAAACATAGGTTTAAGCGGGACCAGTCTCTTGTGCCTCAGGGAGCCGGAGATATGGGTGCTTGCCTATTTAAGGTAGACAACTTAACAAACGGTGTTATCAACACGGTAATTGTCTTTGAAAAAGACACAAATCCTGCCGTTCATGTGCAACAGTTACCGATAACACCAAAACCTAATTCAGGATTCAATTTCTTTTTTAATTGTCTGGCTCAGACTGAGTCTCAATATAATCAATCTGACTTGAATATTATTCAAGTATCAAACTTCATACAATATGGATTTATGAATCCGTCTATTCAATCTGATCAATCTATATTGACCGAACCGAACCATGGATATACATCCATCCACATGATTCTCCAGTTACATCCATTTACTGATATCATGGTTTCGGCAAGTCATCTATCTATATACAATATACAATTCAAACAATACATCAATACAATCAAGACATCGCGGGGTTTATAAGGGATAGACTGGTACAGAAGGTGTTAAAAGTGGCACGAGACTGTAACCATAATACACCTAACCTGAATTCAATTGCCGTTGTACCGTGGCTGAACGGTTCCTTGTGCTCCGTATACCTTAGTCTCCGGAATAGTGGGACTCCTCTCGTATACACTGGCATTCTTCTGTACCAAGCTACAAATAAAAGCGTTAACATTAAATAAAATATTAAAACAATATACTCTATATTCTGTCTACTCCATTCTTGTCTATTTACGTGATTTACCGAGCAATTTGTTCGCTGACGACATTCTCTTTCTTCTTCTTTGGAATGTCGTCAGGTGATTCGGACTCACTGTAGATCGAGCCCACCGGCGAGGATTTGGACCAGTTAGCTTTCGACCCGGAGCTCTAGTTACTTGTATATTTCATTTCAGTACTTTCCATTTCTGTTATGTCACTGTTTAGGCATTGCTTTTCATTCCATATATTTACTTTTCAGATGTATTGTAAAAAGAATGTTAATAAATAAAGTTCCTGTTCAATTATATTTTTTGTCTCTATCTCTTGTGCATTTTACTTATATTGCTTAGATACGCTTAGCGTGTTTATTTCAGAGTAAATACGTAGCGGCCAGTCGCGTCTCCTTCGCCGTACAGCGGGAAGCAGGGCGTGACAGGTTTTGTTGGTGGCCCATGCAGGTTAGAGCTGTATGGAACCCTACCATGCAGTTCAGTTCTACGTGGACAACCTAAGCAATATAACACAAGAACCAGCAACTGAAAACATTCTTTACAGTTCATACTTTCTCATCATTTCATATATTTTGAATCTATCCTAACCCTATTTTTTCATTCAAGATTATGGATTCCCCAAACAACACCAGCACGAATCAACAACACTCCTCCACCACTACCACTCACACCTGCCGTCACTGCTCCGATCAACGAGCTGCTTGAGGCAATTCGCAGTCTCCTGGAATGACAGCAGCAGCAGACTACTATCTTGATGAACCGACCAGAGGCAGAAGCACCTGGGGTGAAGCAATTTATGGCTTTCCACCCCAAACAGTTTGCAGAAAAAGAGAGCTCTCTAAAAGCTGAGGAATGGGCTCATGGCATTGAAGATGATCTGGCAGCGGCACAAGTGCCAGAGATAGCTTGGGTTCGTGTTGCGAAGTTGCAGCTCACGGACAACGCACGGGTCTGGTGGAAGGCGGAAGAAAGCCGTCTCACCCAGCCGATCGAATGGAAGACTTTCCGTGACATGTTCGACGCAAAGTACTTCCCTGAGACTGCCCGCCTTGATATGGAACAACAGTTCATCCATCTGCAACAAGGTTCAATGTGGACCAAATCTGTAGATGAGTATGGTGCTGAGTTTATCATGCTCAGTGGGTAAGATATGTCTCAATGTTCGATTTTATATCACATACTACACAACTAACACAAGACAGTAACAGATTTGCGGCCCATCTCATACCAACTGTTGAGATCAGAGCTAGAAGATTTCAGCAAGGGTTGGACCCGGAAATCCAAGCAGCATTAGCTACAGGGGTTTCCCAACCCATGATTTGGCTTTGAAGGCTTCCCGACGATTTGAGGCAGTGGTAAAGAGGAAGGGCAGACCTCAATCTGCCGGAGTGAAGCGTCCTGCCACTCAGATGGCAGGAGAAGCATCTTCAAGACCAACTGTTGAGCCGAGGAGACCGGAAGTAACAGATAACCTGTCAAGTCCTGACTTTTGCTTCTATTGCAAGAGAGAATGACACTTGTGGAAGGACTGTAGGCGCGCAAAATGCCTATGCCTAGTTTGTGGTGCATCCAATCACGGAATTGGAAACTGTCCTTACAGACGCAATCCAACCCACACACCCACCAACTACCTGCAGCGGCCAGCTATCCAGGCTCCTGCACCTCGCCTTGCATTCCCTGCTCCACTACCTGCACAGCCTAATCGCCAATTCCATCAGGCACTGATGAACATTCCTCGAGGGCATAGAAACATGCCCCAAGGACAGAGGGATGTGCCCCCGGCTAGGAGGAATGTATCACGGTGTCAGGATTTCCTTTTAGCGGCTGAAGAAGCAGAGGCCGTAGACCAAGGTAACCCTGGCAATTTCCTAAACTCTTTTCAAATCTCTCGCATTCTTTCGATCTCTCACATATTTTTCATACACTACCAATAGTTCTATTACCAAACTTTTCTTGAATCCGTTACACTTTCCTTTTACAAATTTCGAGAACGAAATTTTTATAAGGAGGGTAGAATGTAACAACCTGAAAATTTCTGTACAATTTTTTTTCAAAAATACAGAAAGGGGTACTTGAGCCTGAGCACAACTTATAAGTTTGATTTGCTTTTGAACAGCAAGAAGGAGCTTGTAGCTCACTGGTAAGACCTTACACTACTGAACTAAAGCACCAGAGTTCAAATCCCATCAGTCATACATTATTTTTATTTAAAATTCTTTTAATATTTTAGAAGCCCAAGAGTCTACACGTGCACTACACGTATTAGGGTAAGTTACGTAAACAAACGGGTCCACGAGGCTAGACCAAGCGTCAGGGATACATGGCAAAGAGATGGACCCCGACTCGCTTAACTCAGGCCGGCGACTTGCGCGAATCGGCCGGCGCCGCCGGTCTGACTTGGCCGAAACCCTACTTTTCTTTACCTGTTGCGACTCTTGAACTCCCCTCATAAACCCTGTATTATTTAAATTCTCTGCACATTTACAGAGAAAATTAAAACACACATTTAATTCATTTTAATACAAAATTTTAATACACCATTTCATTACCCTAAACCCTAATCTTTCCTATAAATACCAAACTAAAACCCGACGGAAGCGGAGTTAATCCGACTTCCGATTCGGTTTTCCTTAAAAAGTTCTATTTTTGTTAAACACAATAATACCAAACTCTTATGTCATGACCATTTAATATTAACAAAGGCAATAGAATAAGTTTGATATCAAAATAATAATCGTAGCAAATTTTATTCCACTTTTACATTAAAATACCCTTATGTTTTATTTCGATATACTTGAACTTTTTAAACCGTATTACCTTAGAAAACTTACGAGGTAATGACCTACCTCCTCACAACACTCATATGTAATACAGTACAATGAAATTTGGGAACATAGATTTGGAAAAAATATGACTTTACACATAACTACCTCCGACTTATAAAAAATATTTTTCTACAAGATGTGTATTTTAACAAATCTTTGCAAATGCGCCTCTACAACCCATTTCGGGGAACCCGTTCGGGATGGTGTGGATTATCGCACATCCTCGGGCTTAGTAGAGTGAGATGCAGGCCTTCGCAAGGAGCATACGATCTCGAAAGATTTAAAATACAATTTTCTTTAGAAAATTTGATTTCTATTATAAATAAAACTTATATTTTTAAGAAATAAATATATATGTAATTAGTATCAAAATATCTATTTTTAATATTTATAATATTCTACATTTCCAAAATTCAAGAAAAACATTCCATTTAAAGAAAATACCATACAATTCCAATATTACAAATAAATACCATATATTATGAAATTAGGTTTATTTCTCTAGAAATGTCACATTGATAAAATATAAATCAATGAAAACTCTAAAGACGATAATAAAATATTTGAGGTGTATTTTGAAAATTATACAAAATTATTTTACATAAAACTCTCTCAAGTTATACTAAATTATAATAAGGACCCTAGTAAACATAGGTTTAAGCGGGACCGGTCTCTTGAGCCTCAGAGAGTCGGAGATATGGGTGCTTGTCTATTTAAGATATACAACATAACAAACAGTGTTATCAACACGGTAATTGTCTTTGAAAAAGACACAAATCATGCCGTCCATGTGCAGCAGTTACCGATAACACCAAAACCTAATTCAGTATTCAATTTCGTTTCTAATTGTCTGACTCAGACCGAGTCTTAATATAATCAATCTGACTTGAATATGATTCAAGTATCAAACTTCAATACAACATGGATTTATGAATCCGTCTATTCAATCTAATCAATCTATATTGACCGAACCGAACCATGGATATACATCCATCCACATGATTCTCTGGTTACATCCATTTACTGATATCATGGTTTCGAAAAGTCATCCATCTATATACAATATACAATTCAAAAAATATATCAATACAATCAAGACATCGCGGGGTTTATAAGGGGTAGACTGGTACGGAAGGTGTTAAAAGTGGTACGAGACTGTAACCATAATACACCTAACCTGAATTCAATTGCCGTTGTACCATGACTGAATGGTTCCTTGTGCTCCGTATACCTTAGTCTCCGGAATAATGGGACTCCTCTCGTATACACTGGCATTCTTCTATACCAAGCTACAAACAACAGCGTTAACATTAAATACAACATTATAACAATATAATCTCTATTCTGTCTACTCCATTCTTGTCTATTTTCGGGACTTACCGAGCGATTTGTTCGCTGACGACATTCTCTTTCTTCTTCTTTGGAATGTCGTCAGGTGATTTGGACTCACTGGAGATCGATCCCACCAGCGAGGATTTGGACCAGCTAGCTTTCGACCCGGAGCTCTAGTTACTTGTACATTTCATTTCAATACTTTCCATTTCTGTTATGCCACTGTTTAGGCATTGCTTTTCATTCCATGTATTTACTTTTCAGATGTATTGTAAAAAGAATGTTAATAAATAAAGTTGTTGTTCAATTATATCTATTGTCTCTATCGCTTGTGCATTTTACTTATATTGCTTAGATACGCTTAGCGTGTTTATTTCAGAGTAAATACGTAGCGGCCAGTCGCGTTCCCTTCGCCGTACACCGGGAAGCAGGGCGTGACAACAACTCTCGCACAGTACCAACTCCACCTTTTTTAGCCCCGAAAGAAGCCCCCTTCCTTGAAGAATTTTCATATTCTTCTCGCTGAGGTGCCCCAATCGCCTATGCCACAACGAAGTCTCCAAATTTAACTCCAAACCCATTTCCAATGCAACCGAATCTCCGCTACTCCTACTGAAGAGAAGCAAACCACTCAACTTTCCCCTAGAAACCACCAGCAACCTTTTGGTAATCTTCCACTGCAAATTTCAAAACGTCGTAATAAAACCTTCATTGTCAAACTGACTGGTAGAAATCAAGCACTTCTTTAAATATGGAATATGACGAGCATTTTTCAATTTTAATTAATCACCTCCTGACGATTTCAAGATGATCGTCCCTTTAACAACGATCTTGCACAGATGACCGTTTCTCACCGTCACATGCCCAAAGCCCCCTTGAACATACTCGCTGAAGTGATATAGCTCCGAAGTGAAATAAAAGGATGCTCCCGAATTTAGGAACTAAGTATCCGCCTTTGTGTTCTCGCTTGCTGATAAACAAAGATCTTGTTCCTTATGTTCTTGTATAGACATCACATTAGCTTCCTTTCCATCTGCTTTCTTATTCAAGTCTTTCTTTAGAGCTTTACAATCACTTTTCCTGTGACGTTTCTTCCCATAATTCCAATACGCATCTTGGATTTTTCCTTGTGATTTTCCTCGATTTTTAGACTTGCCCTTCTTCCTTTTCCCCCTTTTCATCGTTCTACCGTGATTCTCCATCGAAAGCGCGGAAGTTTCCGAACTCCCACTCCCGGCCTTTTTCCGCATCTCATCATTTAATATGCAACTCACTGCATTATTAAACGTGAGGGTCCTCAAGATCGAGTTGCTAACCACAGTCACTTGGTTCTCCCAACTCCCTGGCAATGAAAAGAGGAATAGAAGTGCTCGAATCTCATCTTCAAAGACGATTTTCACCGATTCGAGTTGGCTCATCAGGAAATTTAACACATTCAGGTGCTCCGTCACCGAGCTGTTTTCATTTATCTTCATATTAAAAAGCTTCTTCATCAGGAAAATTTTGTTTGATGTAAAAAGCTTCTCCATTGAAATATTAAAGGTCACTTGCGAAGTCAACGACAATCGAATTGTCGTCAGGGCTTTCCTATCCAAAAGGTTCCACGCCTTATCGGCCATATTTTCGGGCTTTTCTCCAAGTAACGAAAGAAACATGTTTTGATATAAGTAGTCCTCCATCTGCATGTGTCACCAACTAAAATTCTGACGATTGAACTTTTCAATCCTTATTTTATCCTCCGTCATCTTTTGTCTCTGTCGCAACAAATTTGACTTCTCTCTTGAGCTGAACCAACGCTTTCAAAACGATGATCTAAGAAAGTGAGGAAGAGAACGTAGTTTTCGTTACCTACCATTGACCTAGATCGTAGATTTGAAGAACCCTAGATTCTCTTAACCCTTACTCTGATATCAGTTGTTGAGGATCATTGGGGAGATATCAAAATGCGGAACAATACTTGCAACAACACCCAAATCATGTAAACACAATAACTCTATTAAAAGACTAAAGAACAATATAAATATGCGAGGATAAAATAGTAAATCAAACACAGAGAGACAAGAGATTTGTTAACGGGGTTTTATGGCCAGTCCTCGGCAGAGCGGAATCTGCAAATTCTCCACTATAATCTTCGAATCAATTATACGAGAAAAACCCTATGAATTTTCTCTTAAAATTCTCTAGCGCTAGCCATCACCCTCTCATACAATGATCTTTCTCAATTGGATGTAAATAATGCATATGAGGGATTCCTTTAAATAGGCAAACCGTAATCCTATAGTAAACATGAGATAAAACTAAATTTGGTAATTTTCGTTCGCATCAGAAAATCCCGACGGCAGACGTCTGATCCATACTTGGGCAAATGTCTATCTACGCTATGTTAAATCTTTATCTCCCAAGGGTAGACGTCTTTCCACACCTGACCAGATGTCTACCCAGACTCTGGATTGGGTTTCGTGACTCCTACAGACGTCTGCCCCAATGAACTGCAGACGTATGCCTCCGCTCAGGCATTTTTCTTGTAGTTTCCAGACGTCTGAACTTGATTTGGCTAGATGTCTAAAGTGAAGATTCTTATACCTTCAGACGTCTGTTATTGTGTCTGCTTTAGACGTCTAACCTGAAGGATATTCCACCGTTTCCAACACTCTTTAATCCAATATAAAAACTAGTTTTTGGACAAGTGTTTCGTAGAAATACAATGTCTAAGTTTTAAGAAGTTGTGGGTATAAGAATAAAGTAGAGAACCAGGTGTCACAAGTATCGGGATTCTTCAAAGAGATCGAAGATGTAGATTCTTGTGATTGGTATTCAGATGAAAGTAATGGTTTTGAGAAACTAGTTTCTCTTTCAGGTTACTCATAATTGGATGTATTCCTAAGTTGAGTAATACTGATTAGCCTCTCTCCATTAAGTTGATATGCACTGGAGACAGCTGCATGATTTGAATCTGGTTCCAATTAAATAAGTGCCAAAGTTTCTATATTGGATATAGAATGGTTCATATCTTAACGATGTTAAGGTACGGGGAGTTGTCCAGCTTATGCTTAAAACCAGACACTGGATAACTCAAAGCACGTTTCTGTAATGGCGGTTTGTGGGTTGACCCTGGCTTTGACGAGGGTTGATTTTCTACCATCTGGAAGATCAATAGTGATATTGTTCTTGACTCACCACAGTTTTAGTAAAATGGATTTTTTCAGAAAACAGTAGTGGGAGTATGGTAGAACTGGAAGTGATTCCAGAACCGCAAACGATTACGGAAAATTTAATAGGACCTATATATTCAATCAGGTTTGACATTCCATTAGCCACTCCGCAGATATGGTGGGTAGCCTTGGACACCCGAGAGGTACTCCGGTAGCCTCAAGGACGGTGACAGGGAGGTTCTTGTTTATCCAGACTTGACACTACTGTTGTTCCAGGCTATGAGACCCGGCAGAAGGATAAGTATAGCGTCGTTCTAAACTAACTTTAGAAGTGTACGTATATATTATTCTATCAGAGGGTTGTCGTAGTCAGTGGGAGCAGCGGAAGCATAGTGGGCAAGTAGCTTATGTCTATTTATAGGCTTGAGCATAGATAGCAGAGAAAGATCATCTAATTTTGATGTGACAGTCATGGCTTTGACTTCATCAAAATAGGGGATGGATCTGTTAAGAAGGTAGTAGGGTGTGATGTCCTGATATTTGGATGACATACACAGCGTATGAAGTAAAATTCCTATATTACGATCGGTTGTACTGTGGTCGTCACACAGTTGTTTCTTCACAAAGGATATGGATATAATATTAGACATTCTGGTTACTAGATCTATGGTTTTAGATCTAGATTTGGGTAGTTTCCCAATGTGGGTACTTTGACAGTATTCTAATAGTATTTTAGAATAGATGACTCCTCGC
Organism: Agapanthus africanus; assembly: GCA_030015575.1. NCBI lineage: Eukaryota > Viridiplantae > Streptophyta > Magnoliopsida > Asparagales > Amaryllidaceae > Agapanthus > Agapanthus africanus. Next base: position 1,000,355,806 of record CM057337.1, read on the forward strand.
ATGATGGTGTACCTGCAGTTGATGGAGTCACCCTCTCTAAAGGTGTCTTATAGACTAAAGACTAAAGGAGAGAGGGATGTGAATGATTGACAGATCACTTGCTTAGGCAATTGAGTCAATTGTGAGATGTCAAGTACCACACCAGATGTTGTTTTTGCACTAGTTACGATAAGTTTATATTAATCCAATCCTGAAGAAACATAAGGAAGCAGTTTTAGAACATAAGTGCATGTTCGACGGATTTGATGACGGCAGCCTCCTTCGGGAGACGGTTATCATTCCAGGCTTCAAAGGTGACAAGGATGACAGAGTGATTATCAGAGTTATAGTTTTCCCTCTGACGAGGGACAGTATTATGGACAGTTGGTTCAAGAGGATACTGTGGGAGGCATGGTGCTGGATACTGATTAGGTTCAGTTATCGATACAGTCTAAGAAGTTTGGATTTGCAGTTCATTTATGAACTAGGTCCCATAAAATATCCAGACATATTCTAAGACATGTATTACTCGATTCGGGATATGGCTTTCTCCGCGAACTTGAGATTAAGAGAGACATAGAAAGAAACATCAGGGCGGATCCACTCACTGAGGCTATTTCTCGAACACAATAGTTTTACAAACGAGCTTTGTGAAACTGATTAGTAGAGGAGTTGGATGTTCGGTATCACACGGGCTGTGAGTATACGACATCGCAATAATTAGGCTTAAGTGCAAGTGGGAGATTGTTGGATATAGTGCCCTCAAAGTCAATTATTGGATCGCAGGTACGTGATTGCAATGATTGAGGCAGGACCTATACCGATATGACAGTCTTGCTCGAGATGATAGTATGCTATCTAGTTTGCCTTTTGTTCCCCTCCGAATGGCGGCTACGAGACGACGTAGGGACGTCTTTGCCTGAGATTCGGGGCAGATGCTATTTGGTTTTATCCGTCCACCTCTCCGAAGATGCCAAGTTGATTTATGGCACCGTGTATCGGAGGTTTAGACGGATGCGGCCGATATAGCAGACTTCGTCAGATTCCCTCTCGGTTGAGGGGTTTTTGATTGTGGGGACGCTCTTCCCTGCAGGCGCAAGCCCCTGCAGTTAATTACGCCACCGCACCGCGGTAGCAACTTTCTCCTTCTCCAGAATTTCACTTCGTGTCGTGGGTGTTTGTTTTGTTTGTGGTTGCCCGTGGATTGTATACGGAGACTATTTATTTCGTCGCCCGTAGGACGTGGATTAGTCCAAATCCGTAAACCCCCAAAACCAAATCTAAGAAAATACGGATTTGGACTAATCCACGTCCTACGGGCGATGACATAAATTAATCTCCGTATACAATCCACGGGCAACCAAAAACAAAACAAACACCCACGACACGAAGTGACCATCTGGAGAAGGAGAAAGTTGTTACCGCGATGCGGTAGCGTAATTAACTGCAGGGGCTTACGCCTGCAGGGAAGAGCGTCCCCACAATCAAAAACCCCTCAGACGAGGGGGAATCTGACAAAGTCTGCTACATCGGCCGCATCCGTCTAAACCTCCGATACACGGTGTCATAAATCAACTTGGCATCCTTGGAGAGGTGGACGGATAAAACCAAATAGCTTCTGCCCCGAATTTCAGGCAAGACATCTCTGTCGCGCCGTCATTCGGAGGAGAACACACACACACGCATATATATATATATTTATATAAAAATAATTTTACTATATATTATATTTCTAGAAATCTCATTTTCTTAAGATTTTCGTATTTTAAATCTCTAGAGACCGTATGCTCCTTGCGGAGGTCTGCATCTCGCACTACTAAGCCCAGAGATGTGCGATAATCCGCACCATCCCAGTCGGGTTCCCCAAAATGGGTTGTAGCGGCACTTTACAAAGATTTATAAAAATACTTAATCCTTTAGAAAACGGTTTTATTAATTCATGGTATTTATTTGAAATGTTTCGTTTTCCCGTATTCTAGGTACCCGAAAGTAGTATGCTATTTTGCATATGAGTGTTGTGAGGAGGTAGGTCATTACCTCGTGATCTACTTAAAAGTATAACAAGTTTGTGACGTTTAAACGTCGAAATGAAACTATATGGTATTTTAGTGAAAAAGTACGGTAAAAGTTACAAAATGAATTAGATTGTCGTGAAACTTGATCAACATGTTTATTAATGTTTAATATTCAACATGTAAGGGTTTTGTGTGAATGTATTTAAGAAAATGTTGGATTTTTAGAAAGAACCGAATCGGAAATCGGATTAACTCCGATTCCGTCGAGTTTTGGAATTGCGTATTTTTCGAACAAGATTAGAGAATAGAGAGGGGGACTTACTGGCTTAGATATTAGAAGAGAGGAAGAGAGAACGGTAGGAGGCGTCGGTGCGTCGTTTCGTCGCCGGGAGCTCCTAGGGTTGTCGTCGGAATTTCGCCGAAGCTTTCGCCTTTCGCTACTCCAAATGTACACTAAACTTCTATGTATTTTCTTGAGAGATTTCGATCAGAATTTTGGAGTGAGGAGGATGTGTTTAGGAGTTGTATTTATAGGGTTAGGATAGGTGAAAGGTTTAATTGAAAAAATGTGATAAAATATAATAAAATGTAATAAAATGGAGTAATTAGGGTTTTAAAGAGGCTCTGTTACTGGTCTAAAGAAATAAAGTGTACAGGGGTGCAGGGGAGGTAAAGCGCCAAAAGTTTCATGTTAATGACTCGGCGGTCCGAGTCGGCCGGTCCGCTGGCCGATTTGGCCGAGTCAGGTGATCGGAGTCCTCATTGCCGGTTCATGTAGCCTCTGGTACAGTTAGTTTATCATGTGTGGTGGGGGTTTTTGTGAGTTATGCACGTAAACCCTTGGTATTCTAAAAATTCAAAATAAAATAATATTAAAAATAATGTGGGGTATGAGATTTGAACTCTGTTGGCTTGGTTCAGCAGTGCAAGATATTACCAATGAGCTAAATGCTCCTTCTTGTAATTAAAAAGCAAAACAAACTTATGCTCAGGCAAAAGTACCCCTTTCTGTACTTTTGAAAAAAAATTGTACTGAAAGTTGTACATAAAGTTTAGGGATGTTACAGTTCATTATGTATCACATACAGTCTTCTGCAGTTGCTTAAATAATTTTTTAATGACTTTTCAAAAATTTACAGAGAGCAATTTCTAGGGTTTCAAATATCGTATTTTTTGGAGTTGTTTTTGTTTCGAAATAATTATAACACCGTGTCTAAATTTCTATCCTTGCTCTAATACCACTGTTGGGATTCCTTAGCACCATGCCTAAGGTTTGTAAGCTTCACACATGCCACAATAAAATTTTGGGGAGGTGCTAAACAATCTAACCATAAATCGAACTAGAATATTTAGGATAACAACAAACTAGTATCTCATACAACAAGAAAACTATCACTAAGTGAAGAGAATACAACCTTTGTAGACCTCTTCTCTTGACTCCTTAGATCCTTGAGAGTTTGAACCGGCTCGCTAGAGACCTTCCAAGTCCACGATGATCCACCCAATGCCCCTTTGCTCAAAACTCCTTGCTACACTTGATCAATGAGGAAGTGAAGCTAACACTCTAAACTAATGGGCAAACTAGTATAAAATGATGATGTGGTTTGTTTTCTCACTTCAAAACCCTTTCTTTTTATAAACCTCACTCACTAGAAATCTCAAGAGAGTTTGGAGGAAGAAGAAGGAGATGGCAAATGCTTGAGCTCAAAAGATAATGATAATTCTCTAAACATAAAAGAGAAAGAAAATAATATATATGAAAGTCACACTCTCATCACAAACCATGGTAAACAAATATCTAGATATTTTGCAAATGAGTTAAAGCAACAAAAGAAAATAAATCAAGGGTTAAACTCATGGTTAAGTGTAGAAGAGTGTAGAACAAATGAACTATGTTTATTTTTTCTTTTTCTTTAACTCAAAAACAATTGTATATAGATATATTTATTTACCATGTGAGTCTTGCATTGCCATCTCAAGTGTATCAACAACCATGATACCATGTATGCATGTATGTGTCCATACACATCAACATGTGCATACATGCATGCATACATCAATATAGAAAATGGTTTAATAAAAGTGAGCTATAAAGTCAATGTTAAATCAACACTTGATTTAACAAACCGGTCATATCACATACGACCCGACCAATAGAAAAACGCCCGATTAATATACGGTATCATATAGACGCATTTAATCGGGTCCCTGCGCATATCTCATATGCACACCACATCGTTTCGCCTGAGCTAAAAAACTCCTGTGTGGGACTCTAAGACACGTCAATATGCCGGCAGTAGGTGATGATCACATCAAACACCCACAAGCCACAAGCGGTTAGTTAAACGTAACGGCCACCCGGGCATTGAGCGATCAGAAAAAAAACAAGTGAAGCTGTCAAAACTCCCGTCGAGCCAACTGGCAACACTTACCGTACAGTCCGGTCTCTTCGTCAGATATGCTGCATATCAAGTCTAGGGATGGTATCGTCGACCCCAATAACTTAATAAGTCATGCCGGTGTATGACTCATAACAGATCGAGAAACTATTGATAACACTTATCAGTAAATCTCAGCAGCCCTGGCCAGGGACTTGCTGTTATAGCCAATCGAGCATAGCACAACATCAACTCCCAATACCGTGAGAGAAGAAACCCCTCCTATCGCTCATTGCCTCCATGTGCCTCGGGACTGTACCCAAAATCCACCTGTTTGTATGACTCAGTAGAGCCGTGGTAGGGTGGAGATCAAAGTACAGTGGGAGGACACATAAAACTCTATGACGTTATCGGGTCTACAGACTAACCTGTACCAGTGTTACCTGAGAACTGCTATTCGACGATAGATATAATACCATATAGGAGTTCTCGGCGAATCCGTTCAGTGTACCTAGTCTCCACTGAGCACCCGCATACAATCTTTGGTGTCATCACACCAGATGGATATGGAATCATCTATCGCCCATCATATGGGACAAGAATGGTATACGGTAGTCTACTCTGGAATATCGATGTCCCGTCTCGATACACCCACGACTAGGAACAGTTCAAGGATATGCTCATAAACTACACGTGTTCCACTAGTATAATCCGCATCATAGTCGCAGTAGTCAAGCAAATATCCCGATGGCTTTATCAACATGTACCAAATGAGTAAGATGCATGATCAAATGAACATTTCAAGATAAAGTAAACCAGATAGCATACTATCATGTCGAGAAAGAAAGTCATCTGTATATATATATATATATATACATGTCCAAGCATCCATTATACATATAATGGCCTCTAGGGCATACATATATCCAACAGCTTTACCAGTAAGCTACAAGTTGTTTCTTGCTGTTATTTCACAAAATTGACTTATAACTCAAACTCAGGCTGTAAAACTCATTTCTTATATATTAACAGTAAAATTTCCGTATAAGATTTTAGAGTCGTTACACTTCTCATCCCCTCAAACCGAGCTCACCATGCTGCCATTGCTGCCGTTGTCCCGTGTCGTCGCCGTAGATCGTCTCTCGCCGCCGGAGCCCACTGGTTAGCCGCCGGAGCCCACTGGTTAACCGTTAAATTAAGACGACGATGCTACAGTTACATTAGTTAGACGATTAAGTTAAATTATATTATTATTGGAAATATCTATTCGAAGTGTTCGATGTGATTACCTGAATCAAAACCCTATTAAAAATCCCCAAATTTTATTAGCAATAGATTCGTTGCCATTAATGATTAATATGTAGAAAATTGGGATCAAAACGTTAAAGGCCCGAACACGAAATGATGCCCCCAAGTGGCGATAACAAACCTGGATTTTACTGTACATGTCGTCTTGCAAAATTCATAATAAATTAAGTATAAAACATATTGTCACATTCTTTGGCTCGTAACGAAGCTAACTGGATAACCTGTAAACTTATGTTAAATTTTACTAAAAATTGTCTAGTTACGATACTGAAAATTGGGGTGAAATATGGTTTTGAACTGCAGTTCAGAGCAGTGATCTTCTTTGACATCTGTATATAAACCCAGCTATAGACCTATATATACACAGTACTATGTCGAGACCCACATCGCGGTGTAGAAAATTGAAATAGCTATCATTTTGCACTGGTCAGAATCAATTTAATTTCTGTCATTTTGCACTGGTCAGAATCAATTTAATTTCTGTTTGTTATTTTTAAAGTATTTTATATTGTCGACATATTCTGCTATTTTCTGCTGTGATGTTTATACGTATCGATCTTAAAACGACCATATCTCCCTGTACATACTTGCTATTAATGTTATGTTAGTTGCGTTAAAAATTTAATTGAGAAATATATAATTTATTGAACTGTAGAAAACCTAGATTATGAACATAACTGGTAGTAAATTACGTTCGAAATTAGACTTCCAGCTCTAAAACTGGAATTCCAGCAGTGTAGACCTGACGTTGATTGAGCATAACTCCCTAACCAGGATAGATATCGAGGCGAAACCAATTTTTCTATTTATCTAAACGAGTCTACTTTCTACGAACTTTATATTGTTTTCCCTAATTCTGAATGTATGTGTTTTTAATTAATTTCGAAAGCTGATTGATATGGGCTGTCCATAAATGGTTAATATTGAATTGATGTATTTCTACTATGCTGTAAGATTGCTTTACACTCATTTTTAGTATCCACTTATATTTACACTTCACTGTAATCCGTGAGACACTTAACGTATACTCAGGTGCTGGTATAGGACGGAGCCAGAGTGTACGTTAGCTGGTATGATATTAAAATGTAGGCACCGACTAGGATACTAAATTACATGTCCTGAAATATTTATTAGTGTTTATGTGTTTTCCCACTCCATAATATTATCGTGGTTATTAATGATTCGTATCCAGAACCTGTACAGTCAGCATTCTTGTTTAGTGATTCGGTTTTAGTATTGTAACATAACTTAGAAACGCGGGGTGTTAGGATAGTTTGAGTAGGAGTTCGATCAACGGAGTCACAGGAGTCGCATTATTGATATATTTCGTGAATATGTGTTGTTGTGGTACCGAGCTGGAACAGTATATTTCGTGAATATGTGTTGTTGTGGTACCGAGATGGATTGATACATTATATTACTGACTCTTGATTCGGGCCCGTGTTTCTCTGGCCCTGGGCGATAGCCTTGGATTGAGAATACTCCTGCAGTGATTGACGCTCACGCTCGGACTGACGATAGGTTATCTTACCATTGTTACAAATGATAACACCTTTTCACCGTTCGATTTCAAAGGATACAGAGGCTGTAGGTTTAGTGACATACATACTACCTTAGACGATTGTCGTGGGTCACATGTTATACTGATCACATGTTAATGTTATTCCACATTCTCGTGTTATTGCTTATTAGTTTCCAGTTCATGTTTATTATAGCAGCAACATAAAATATATTATTATATTATTATATTGGATCGTCCTAACGACCTGAGTATGCATGTTCAGAGAAAAAAGTGGACCCAGCTTCAAAGCAGGATCTATCCTATTTCGAGGAAATTGCGGAGATGTAGACCAACGATGTCAGTTTATCGATTCCTTTGCTTTCAATAAAGAATACTTGTTATCTTTTGGTCAGTTGTTTTCTTAACTGCTTAAATCCTTGTATCCGTTGAACTTTTTTGTTTAAATATAATAAATTAGTAATTATGATTTCTTTTATTTTGTGCTGTATTTACTGCTTACCATGTAATACTAGAAACCGAAGTATGACTACGTCGGGATTATTTCTTGATCGTAGGAGCATGACTGGTCTAGTGACCCCTCATATTCCGTATTTTGGGAAATAGGGCGTGACACTTCTCCTGATATATTCTTTCTCTTGATAAAAAGTTTATTCTCTCCATATAATATATAAATACATAGGTGTATTCATTCAAACACATGCGCGCACACATATATATATCATGGGTAATGAGTAACAAATATCAATATTTCATGGGATCCTGCTCAGCCTAGACATCTCAACGTGCAAGAGCCCTCGTGCTCCAACGTCAGCATTCAGCATTCAGCATCCAAAGCAAAACCAATTTTTCTGCATTCAAAGCGCATTCAAGAAATAACAGTCATTTAAACATAAAAATATATGATTTTCATGGTTGTACGAAATATGCTTTGTTATGGTTATATCCATTTAAACAAAATACTTGTACCAGAACTATGCAAATTAATGTTGATGAGTTATACTAGCGTAATATGAGATTAAGGTGATCATATACCATGAAATATGAGATTAAGGTGAGACGGAACTGCGAAAATTTTGTGTTGATACAGTATATGCAGTAACAAATTTTTTTGCATGAGACATAGGGACTCAACTCGATGTGAGCTCTTTCTTTAGAAAAAGGGGGAAAATTAAAAGGTAAATGAGGTTAAGATGACATGCCGTGAATAAAATAAAATGTTGATATGTTTTTACTCATAATTAAAGGACCCTATATTGGAAAAAGAAACAACACATATTTCATATATTAGTGTGTCAAGTAGGATCACCGCTTGTTCATTTTCTTCAAAGCAAACACAAAGACAACTCTCAGTCCAGTTTGGGCTACAATACCGCAATCGTCACTCCAAATTAAGGTATATATACAATATTATTAAGTTTTTGGATGGAGAAAATGCAGATTTAAGGTTTGAATATATATGCCCGAGCAAAATTAAACATATATGAGGTGGAATTAGAGCCTAACCCCTGATATAAGAAAGGCCCAATCTGCAATTTAACTGATGTGTACATCAATTAGTTGCACACAGGGGTTAAATAATGTAAAAGTTGTGAGAGAGGAGGTAATTAAAGAGATGGTGGTGGAGGTGGTGGTGGTGATACTTACACTTTTTCTATGGCAGCGGAGACGGTCTTCATGGCTATAATTAGGACCCCCTACTATGTTGATGTTGTTTCTCGGTGGTGCTACGTTCGCTGCAGCTGCCGGGTTATTATTAGTCTTCTTCTCATCTCGGGCTTTGTTGAATATGACTGTGAACCCTTCAGCTGACGCTGGATTGTTCACGTCCCACTCTCCAAATTTAGGCAGTGCTCGCCCCTTGTCTTGCTATACAAATCCATCGATATATATATCAGTATGCATGCACATGTGTGTGCATGTGTTTGTGAAAAAACTGATGGCTCTGCATTGCGGTTGGTCTCTAGACTATAGACCATCGGATCTAGACATATAGAGAGAGTTTGAGTATGGTCCTATAGATAGAATATAGAAACAATCCTTATTAACTCTTTAGTGATCATTAGATTCCCAAGTCGGAATGAGTACATCGGATAGTAATTTCATTTGTCCGAACTTTGGAATGAATGAAAGTCCCCGCCCCGCCCCGCCCCCCTATACATACTGTTTATGCATATGCTCATGCGATCCAATGGCTAAAAAATGTGAATTTTGTGTGTAAGATCATATAGCTTTTGGAAATGCGGAGCTAGCTATAGGAATGTAAGGTATGAGAAAGAGTGTATATTATTCCTTCTATGAAAGTTGTTAACACCACTATTTTCTCAACGATTGACATCCATCATTTTCATTTTCATCTTCATCGTTTAAGATGTACATACACCAAATTTCATGTGATTCAAACAATTCTTCACCGTTGATTTTAGGAAGTAAAAAAACTTAAAATGTTTATTACTGAAATTTTGTTAATTTTGCACCCACTAAATCAATAATGAAAGGTATTAGAATTGCATGAAATTTGATGTATCCAGACTTTGGACGATGAAAATCGTGGATATCGATCATCGAAAAATTAGTGGAGGTTGACTTTTGCAACGTTATAGAAGAAAATTTCCTCATATGCCATATGAGCCTCCGTTTTCTCATACACACACGGTCTAATGGAGTGATTTACAATAATGGAGTGATTTACAATACAACGGGATTTTAAAATTCTAAGCGTTTAATCTTAATCCTATAATATTCCTAAAATGAAATAATAAATAAAATAGATAAATATAAGTTTCCCCTTTGTTGAATTGTAAAATTATTTATCCAGAAAATTAATCGAAATAAAGAAAATAAGATGGATGTTAAAGGTAATTAATGGGGGAAATTATATCACGTACATACTTGATTTCATAAACAAAACCAAATGGTGCATGTTCTCCTTTTACGTTTCTTCTTGATCTTTCATTTTTTTTCAAAATAGATGAGATATCTCTCTTATACAATTCTCCTTGATCTTTCATGCATTAAAAATGCAAGGAAAAGAGCGAGCAATCGTGTAAAAAACGAAAAAGAATTAGACATGAATAACGATAACCATATGATGCGTGTTCTATAACTTTTGGAAATTAAAAATGAGAAAGAATTAAGCAGAAACATACCACTGCCATCGAAGAGAAACGGACGAGAGAAAAATGAAAAGAAAGGAAGCAAGGAACAGATCTTTTTCTTTCTTTCTTTCTTTCTGATTCCTGTGGCTCTCCTTGGCGTCTCTCTCGCGCGAAAACAAAGGGGAAGCCAAGGTGGAGAAGAAAAAGGACAAAACAGTTGCCGCATGAATTGGAATAAAGCATTGCTTTATTTACGTTTATTCATCTAGGATTTGGGGGGTTCAACTGCCCTTGATAACTAGTAGGGATGACCTGGACCATCCCTGAGGTCCACTGGCATTTCTGTTTTATATTAACATCCACTAACATCTCTGTTATTAATTCGTAACAAAAACTGTAGACCCAAATAAATGTCACGATACACCGACATAATTCAGATTCTAAAAAGGTGGCTCATGCCATCGATGACCAATTTTTTTGAGATTTAGAATATTAAAAGAATAGAAGATTCCTTAAATAGATCATCTTATTTCAAGCTACACATGACATCAACTTTTAAAGTTTTAATTACCTCAAGACACCCCCCTCCCAATCACCACCCAAAAAAAAAAAAAATCTGCTTCTCCTCTCTCGCTCAAGCACACATGCTTTTCAAAACTATATACATCATCATTATTTTTATAAGTAATGTCTCTGCACCTCGTCATAGAGAATTTTCACACGTGGTTTCCCACATGATTTGGTCTTAAAATATAGAAAAGTTCTCTGCATGCATCAGGACGTAGATGCATTTTCCTCTATTTTAATTAAAATTAAAATTAAATTAGCTCTAAAACTGAATACTACCCTGTCCCCACTCCCTCTCCCTTTAGCAAAACACAAATAAATATTATACGAGTAATAATAATTTTCATTATGTGCATGGCACATGTAAATAATAATTTTCATTAGGGGCAAGTTATTACTGAGGGCGAGTGAAACGCGTACAAATTAAAATGTCCGGATTTAAACAACTGCTAAATTTTTTGGCCATCATCCAACCTGTATATGGTGGGCTGGTAAACGGGTAACCTATACTGTATACGGCTGGTAGGTAAAAGGGTAAGTTACATGGATAATTGGATCATCCATGAGCAGGTTAATTAATGGATAACCTGCTTTGTTTTTCAATGGTTGGTTGTTTCCATGGTTTTGCAATACAATGCGAAAAATTATAATTCTTTTTTAGGGCTTAAATAGAAATACTATTTAAGAAGAGAGGATAAGATAACTACATTCAAATAAGATAACTATATTCAAATGTGCATTATGAGAACAGCATATTGATCCTCATATAACTTTAACAACAAAATTAATTGTGAGACTTGAAAATAAAATATGAAAGGCCGCTTGAGATTTGTTCAATGCGGATCAGATTAAACTCATGAACCCGCCAATTAGTCTAGTTTTATTTTTTAATGGACGGGCAGCGCCGTAAATATTTGACTCACGATTGTTGACCTCTATAAAAGTACCAAGCAAATTTGCTCCAATTGTTTTATTGAGTGGGCCCATTCTGGATGAGACTGGTTCGTTTTGGGTGACGACGCTTATGTCCTTTCTCTAAACTTGTAGTCTCAGAAAGAGTACATCCGTCACGCCCCGCTTCCCAGTATACGGAAGTAGTGATGTGGCAAGCCCGCAACATATTTACTAAGAAATAAATACGTTAAGCGTAATTAAACAATATGTGTATAAAATACACAAGAATTGACAAGAGATATAAAATGAACAACTTTTATTAATATTTATCTTTACATTACAACTTCTTTGAAAAAAGAAAGATACAATAATAATAAGCGATGCCTAAATAGTGACATACAAACTGAAATAAGTACAAGATGAACTAGTAGTCCTGCTGGGCAATGAGATGGTCCACGTACTCCTGGCTAGGCTCGATCTCATGGGAGTCTGGTTCTCCTGACGAACATTCCAAAGAAAGAAATAGACATGAATGTCGTCAGCGAACTAGCGCTTGGTAAATCCCAAAAGAAAGAAAGGAATATAGCAAGTAATGAGAATTGAACTGGTAAGTGTACATGTATAACATTGTTATTCTAACGTGGTTATTGTAGCTTGGTACAGAAACTATTTGTGTATACGAGAGAAGTCCATCTTACCCCGTAAACTATGGTAACATGTAGTACAAGACTCCGTCAAAACCCACGGGACACGGCACGAGAGTTCATATAGGTGTCTTTTATAGATCATCCCGTGCCACGCTGTACATTCCGTACCAATCTTCCCATGTTCCCCGCCGAAAACACGGAGACGCGACCGCGCAGGTCCGTCTTACCTGAATTTCGGGGCAGATGCTAATTGGTGCTATCCGTCCACCTCTCCGAAGATACCAAGTTGATTTATGACACCGTATATCGAAGGTTTAAACGGATGCGACCAATATAGCAGACTTCGTCAGATTCCCCATCATTTGAGGGGTTTTTTATTGTGGGGACGCTCTTCCCTGCAGGCGCAAGCCTCTGCAGTTAATTACGCTACCGCATCGTGGTAACAACTTTCTCCTTCTCCAGATGGTCACTTCGTGTTGTGGGTGTTTGTTTTGTTTTTGGTTGCCCGTGGATTGTATACGGAGACTAATTTATGTTGTCGCCCGTAAGGCGTGGATTAATCCAAATCCGTATTTTCTTAGATTTGGGTTTGGGGGTTGGATTTAAGAATACGTTAGTCTCATTTGAAACTAAGATCAACTTAAACGTTTGTTAAAAATACGTTAGTCTAATTTTTAGGCTAAGATCAACTTAACGGGATCATTTAGATCCAACAAGAGAGCATTTGGGCTCTGTTGTTTAGTTTAGAGATATTGCGGTCGATTAGTTTAGGGACATTACGGTCCAAAGTTAGTTTAAGGACATCTCGGTCCAGATTAAGGACATCATAGTCCGTGAGTTTAAAAACCTCACAGTCAAGGTTAAGGACATCATAGTCCGTGAGTTTAAAGACCTCACAGTCAAGGGTAAGGACATCATAGTCCGTGAGTTTAAAGACCTCACAGTCAAGGTTAAGGACATCATAGTCCATGAGTTTAAAGACCTCACAGTCAAGGTTAAGAACATCATAGTCCATGGGTTTTAAAGGACCCCACAGTCCGTAGAATGTTTGGTTGTCGGGACCCGTCACCTCTCTGAAGACGTTGAAGGATTACAACGATAAATATCAGAGGAGTAAAGAGATATACCCTCGAATCGATGTGAGTTGGTTGAAAGATCTATAGTCCAATTTGGGGCTAAGATCTGTTAACATATTTATGAGCAGATGAGCTCAATTAATATGAGTTAAGGACTTATGGCCAATCTTGGGCTAAGTCCAATAAATGTTTAATATTTTATTTTGGGCTGTTGAGCCTTTATTTGGGCTTGGCCTTTTTGACAATGTTTTTTGTCTTTTATTGAATGCTGAGCATTCATCAGAGCTCTGAGCTTATTAAAGAACAATTTATGTTCTGTCAGCGCAACACGTGGCACGGTAGGCGCTTTGCGCCAGTCAAAGAGCGTAGTGCGCTTCTGCAACATGGCGTACATGTAAGGGACATGTGTCGCGCTCAGCGCTAGGCGCCAGATGATGAGCGCATGATGCCAGTTTATGAACGCTGAGCGCTAGTTCATGAGCGCATTGCGCTTTCAGTTTAGTGGCGCACACGTGAGTGACATGTGGTGCGCTTGGCGCTGAGCGCCAGCCTATGAGCGCAGTGCACTATTTCAAGAGCGCAGAGCGCTAGTGGTTAATTGGCGCACACGCGGTTGACACGTGGCGCATTTGGCGATGAGCGCCAGTCGAGAGAGCGTAGAAGCGCGGTTCGCAAAGCGCGGTTCAAGAGCGCAAAGCGCATCTGATCAATTTTATGATCTGGGAAACAAATTTATGTTCTTTTAAAAGAGATTTTGTCTCAAGATCTAAGAACAACAGTTCTTATTTGCAGGAGATATTTCCAATCTCTTACATTGATTAAAGACTTTGCTTTTATAGATTCATGATCCGTGAGAAGAGTTATGGTCTTCTTCTTTTTTTATTTTATGATGAGATCTCTTGATCTTTTTGTGAAAGACCTTGGTCTTGTAGATCTATGATCTTTAAAGAAGTAAATTCTTCTTTTTATGAGATGATTTCATCTCTATATTCATCAATATCATTTTTACCTTGAAGAAGGATCTTCTTGCAAGAGCTTGCTATTTATCTTTGAGTTTCTCAAAGTTTAGGGGGGGGTTCTCTCTCTAAGACTGGAAGTCTTAGGGCCTTTATATAGGGCAAGTTGATTTGTTGAATCAGTTAAAGAGATTTTTCTCTGATTGATTTGGGAATGTTTCCCCACCATTGGATCCATGATCCTAAGGCTTCTGTGTTACAGAAGGCAATCTTCTTGTTTTTAACAAGATTGATAAATCTTTCCATACAGAATTTATTCTGTCTTTTGGTAATTTTTATTTACCATTGGATCATTGATCCAACGGTGTTCTGATTTATAGAGCACAATCTACCCCATGTTCCCAGCCGAAAACACGGAGACGCGACCGCGCAGGTCCGTCTTGCCTGAATTTCGAGGCAGATGCTAATTGGCGCTATCCGTCCACCTCTCCGAAGATGCCAAGTTGATTTATGACACCGTATATCGAAGGTTTAAACGGATGCGGCCAATATAGCAGACTTCGTCAGATTCCCCCTCATTTGAGGGTTTTTTGATTGTGGGGACGATCTTCCCTGCGGGCGCAAGCCCCTGCAGTTAATTACGCTACTGCATCGTGGTAACAACTTTCTCCTTCTCCAGATGGTCACTTCATGTTGTGGGTGTTTGTTTTGTTTTTGGTTGCCCGTGGATTGTATACGGAAACTAATTTATGTTGTCGCCCGTAGGGCGTAGATTAGTCCAAATCCGTATTTTCTTAGATTTGGGTTTGGGGGTTGGGTTTAAGGATACGTTAGTCTTATTTAAAACTAAGATCAACTTAAATGTTTGTTAAGGATACGTTAGTCTAATTTTTAGGCTAAGATCAATTTAACGGGATCGTTTAGATCCAACAAGAGAGCATTTGGGCTCTGTTGTTTAGTTTAGGGACATTGCGGTCGATTAGTTTAGGAACATTACGGTCCAAAGTTAGTTTAAGGACATCTCGGTCCAGGTTAAGGACATCATAGTCCGTGAGTTTAAAGACCTCACAGTCAAGGTTAAGGACATCATAGTCCGTGAGTTTAAAGACCTCACAGTCAAGGTTAAGGACATCATAGTCCGTGGTTTTTAAAGGACCCCACAGTCCGTAAAATGTTTGGTTGTCGGGACCCGTCACCTCTCTGAAGACGTTGAAGGATTACAATGACAAATATCAGAGGAGTAAAGAGATGTACCCTCGAACCGATGTGAGTTGGTTGAAAGATCTGTAGTCCAATTTGGGGCTAAAATCTATTAACATATTTATGAGCAGATGAGCTCAAGTAATATGAGTTAAGGACTTATGGCCAATCTTGGGCTAAGTCCAATAAATGTTTAACATTTTATTTTGGGTTGTTGAGTCTTTATTTGGGCTTGGCCTTTTTGACAATGTTTTTTGTCTTTTATTGAATGCTGAGCATTCATCAGAGCTCTGGGCTTATTAAAGAACAATTTATGATCTGTCAGCGCAACACGTGGCGCGGTAGGCACTTTGCGCCAGTCAAAGAGCGCGGTGCGCTTTTGTAACATGGCGCACATGTAAGGGACACGTGTCGCGCTCAGCGCTAGGCGCCAGATGATGAGCACATGATACCAGTTTATGAACGCTGAGCGCTAGTTCATGAGCGTATTGCGCTTTCAGTTTAGTGGCGCACACGTGAGTGACACGTGGTGCGCTTGGCACTGAGCGCCAGCCCATGAGCGCAGTGCACTATTTCAAGAGCGCAGAGCGCTAGTGGTTAATTGGCGCATACGCGGTTGACACGTGGCGCATTTGGCGCTAAGCGCCAGTCCAGAGAGCATAGAAGCGCAGTTCGCAAAGCGCGGTTCTAGAGCGCAAAGCGCATCTGATCAATTTTATGATCTGGGAAACAAATTTATGTTCTTTTAAAAGAGATTTTGTCTCAAGATCTAAGAACAACAGTTCTTATTTGCAGGAGATATTTCCAATCTCTTACATTGATTAAAGACTTTACCTTTATAGATCCATGATATGTGAGAAGAATTATGTTCTTCTTCTTTTTTATTTTATGATGAGATCTCTTGATCTTTTTGTGAAAGACCTTGGTCTTGTAGATCTATTATCTTTAAAGAAGTAAATTCTTCTTTTTATGAGATGATTTCATCTCTATATTCATCATTATCATTTTTATCTTGAAGTAGTATCTTCTTGCAAGAGCTTGCTCTTTATCTTTGAGTTTCTCAAAGTTTAGGAGGGGGTTCTCTCTCTAAGACTGGAAGTCTTGGGGCCTTTATATAGGGCAAGATGATTTGTTGAATCAGTTAAAGAGATTTTTCTCTGATTGATTTGGGGATATTTCCTCACCATTGGATCTCTGATCCTAGGGCTTCTGTGTTACAGAAGGCAATTTTCTTGTTTTTAACAAGATTGATAAATCTTTCCATACAGAATTTATTCTATCTTTTGGTAATTTTTATTTACCATTGGATCATTGATCCAACGGTGTTCTGATTTACAGAGCACAATCTTGTTATTTGGAAAGATTTTGAGGAATCTTTCCTTAACAGAATTTAATTCTGATTACTTAATGATTTATCATTATTATTAAATCTTTGATCTAACGGTGAGGAGATTTTAGTTTAAGCGCTAGCGCACCCGTGCTTTGCACGTGGTGCGCTGCTTAGAGCGCAGCGCACCTAGCGCTAGCACACCGGTGTCTTACACGTGGTGCGCTGCTTAGAGCACAGCGCACTTGGCGCTGCATCTGAAGCGTTGCTTCAATTTGAAATTTAAATTTCAAACCGAGCTTTGCTCTGATTGGGGGAAACAAATGCCCCCCCACCGTTGCGCTCACGTGACCCACATGTGAGTGCAACGGTGGCTGCATCTTCGCCCTAGGATCAACTCAGAAGTTGAAAAGGCATTTCAATGCCTATAAATAGGACCCTTGGCCCTTTAGATGATTTCTATTCATCGTCTTTCTTGTTTTTCTGAGAAATTTTTATTCTCTCACAGAGCATAGCTCTCCATCTTAAGAATTTTTTTAAAGACAAAAACACTGTCAAAATTTATGTAAAGATTAAATCTTTTAATAATCTAGGGTTTTACCCATTAACAGATCTTTGCTCTTCATAGATCTTTGATCTAAAGAAAATCTTTTTAGGGTTTCTATTAACAGAGCTTTTGCTCTCTTCAAATCATGAAGAACTCTTAAGAGTTTGTTCATGAATCTTGAAGATCTTAGAATTTTAATTCATATATAAAAAAATTGATTTCAATTTTTCTGATGGGTTTTTCTATCATCTTTACAGAGCCAGGCTTTTGAGGAACTTTTATTCCTTCATGATCATAGTTTGACAAGTGTCACTCTGTCACAGCGCACCGCTCTCAAAGAGAGATTTACTCCTCTGCCCGAGGGATCTCTCATTTAATGAGAATTACTTGAGGATTTCCTCATTTAATCAACAGTCTCATCAAATGATGAGGCTATTTAATTAATGATGAACTGCCATCTAGATTTTGTGGGCCCCTTTTGGTCACTCTTCACTGCATTGCAGTGTGGTACAAATTCTAAAGTACCAAGTGTCAGAATTTAAATTAAATTATCGTACTGACAGTTGACTTTTGTCCCTTTTGGCGCAGGCGACATGTCTTTCGATCCCTTTTTCCCGTTTGTTCGTTCAGAGGGAGTATTCCCTGGAGCGCTTGTGGACCGGGAAGTCCTAGCATTGATCAAAGATCATGACCCGGAACATAAGAATTTTCACCTTTGGGGGACATGGTATAATCAGATTATTAAGGGTTGGCAAAGCTTTTCGTGCGCGGTACCCTCAGAGCTTATAACGGCGATCCATTATGCCGACCCACCCCCGGTAAACTATACCACGGAAAAAGTCAACTGGACTTCGGGGGGTCTTCTTCAGCCTGCTATGGCTTCGATACCCGTTCAGCCTTCAATGGCTTTGGATACCCTGGGGCGACGTATTTGTCAAGGCGAGGCACGATGATCATGTAGGGTTCCTAGGCACTCCAATGAGGTCTCACAAGGCATCAACCATGCCAATTTAAAATTTTAGGGGTGCCGAGAAACCCTAATACGGATCATTGGCTACAAGTTTAGGCGAAAGATGCAACTAGTTAACAACTTAACTAAGTGAATGGAAATACAACCTTTGTAGATCCGGTGCTCCACCTCCATAGCTCCGCAATGATGTCCCTCCGCTGTCCAAATCGGCATCCAAGATTCTCACGGTGGTTTCATCGGAGAAAAGACCGGGCTAGGTCGTCGACTACGATGCCGAAGATGATCTACGCCGAGGCATCACTAGATCAAGCTCCAACTTCACCAAGTCAAGAAACTTGTGAAGAAAACACCCTATACTACTTGGCAAGAGGTAGAGGATGAAGAAATAGGAAGTAGGTTCACTTTAGAATTGGATTTCTCACTCATTTCATCAAGTTGCCATTGATGGAGGCAAGCTTCTTCTTGAAGAAGAAGAAGAAGATGATAATATTATGACAAGTCTTTTTTCAAAAGAATAATAAAAATCATTCTTATCATAATTTAAACCATGGTTAGATGTAGAGAATTAACTAAGGTTAGAAGAATGGTTAGGGTTTTGGAAATGAAGACAAAATGGTCACTTTGGTCAAAGTTGCATGAAGCTTCAAGAAGCATCATGAATGAAAGCAACCATTATCTTTTCATTTCTCATTTCTTTTAATCCAAATTATAAAGATAAATGAATGAATGAATAAGAAATAAAACCCTAACCATTTACTTAACCAAGGCTTAATTCTTTACACAAACCCTAGCAATCATGCATCATCAAACATGATACAATCAAGTGAGAAAAACCATCTTAAGTGAACCTATATTAGTTAATGTAAAGTGATATATCAAATATATAATTATACATTAAATCATTAAATCAACACTTGATTTAACGACCCGGTCATATCGCATATAACCGACTAATATCAATAGTAACAACTTATCGAATCAACACTTGATCCGATAACCCGGCTATAACGCATATAACCGATCAATGTTACAAATCGCGAGAATGGAATACGGTATCACATACATGCATTATTCTCGGTCCCGCACATATCTCATATGCGCTCCTATTTCGTTTCGCTTGAGCCAGGAAACCTCTGTGTAGGACTCTAAAGACTCGTCAATACGCCGGCAGCAGATGATGATCATATCAAGCAACCACAAGCCGCAAGCGGTCTGCTAAACGTAACGGCCACCCGGGTATTGAGCGATCAGAAGATCGACGAGCAAGCCCGCTCACACTCCAGTGAATCCAACCAGTAACACTTACCGTACAGTCCGGTCTGTTCGTCTGATATGTCGCATATCTCACCTAGGGGTGGTAAACGTCAGACCCCAATAGCTCGATAAGTCGTGTCGATATGAGGTTTATAACAGCTCGAGAAACTACTGGTAACACTTACCAGTATATCTCAACAACCCTGGCCAGGGATTTCTGGTTATAGCCAATCGAACACAGAGCAACATCAACTCCCTATACCGGGAGAGACGAATCCCCTCCTCTCGCTCATTGCCTCCATGTGATTCGGGACTGTACCCAAAAACCACCGTTTTGCACGCCCTCTTGGACGTGGTAAGGTGGAAATCAAAGCACAGTGGGAATCACACAAGACTCTATGACGATCTCGGGTCAACAGACTACTCTGTACCAGTGTCACCAGAGAACTGCCATCTGACGTAAGGTATAATACCATCTGGGAGTTCTCGGCGAGTCCGTCCAGTGTACCCTGTTTCCTGATTTAAAATCAGGAAAGCTTCTGGGAAAAGCTTCAAAAAAGGGGGCCACGTGCTTACACGTGACCAGCAGTCACGTGTTGACACGTGACATATAAAAGCAGCGGAAAAAAGCACATTGGTTCCCTGATCAAGTCAAAGAAAAGTCTTCAGAAGAGGTCACATGCTCCCACGTGACCAGGGTCACGTGTTGGCACGTGACATTCAAAGCAGCAGACTCGCTCTCCAATTGAACCAAAGAAAAAGGCGCCAGACAAGGGTCACATGCTCACACGTGACCAAGGGTCACGTGGTAGCACGTGACGGCTAAGCGGCAGAAGAAGACAGAGTGCTAAAGAAGAAAAAAGGCTCGTTCCAAGAGAGTCACGTGTCCACACGTGACCATGGGTCACATGGTCACACGTGACCGGCTTTCAAAGCCTATTTTGTTAAACAGAATTAAATTCTGAAGGAGATTTAAATCTTTCCAAAGGAAAGTGACTATCTGGGGCCAGTCGAATTAAAGATTCAGAAGTGATTTAAATATCATCTATCTATGGAAAATCTCGGGTTTGGAAAGATCTCCCCCTTAAATCTAACCAAAATAACAAAGGAGAATCCCTGGATTTGAAATCCAATGGTGAATAAAATTCACCTAATAATCCAAAGGTCCAGAATGAATAATGGATGCAAATCAAATATCTCATGAAAGATTTACCAAAACTAATTGATTCAGCTGCTTCTCCTATAAATAGGAGCCAAGAGACAAAAAAAAAAGAGACATACATACGCAGAGGGAAGAGAAAGAAGAGAGCTCTGATACTTGGAGGAATTTGATCTTCTGCAAAAGAGAACCCTAGGTAAGAAAGGGAAGGCTTTCTGAAAGAAAGAGAATTCAATTCTCAATAGAGTTTAACTCTGATATATAAAACAGAAGAACATATTTCTTCTCTCTTTGATAGAGGATCTGTAAAGAGCACATCTCCCCTTGAAATTGAGAATTTAATTCTCGATGGGTTGAGATCCTGCCATGCAGATCCAAAACATAGAGAGGGAATGCAAGAATGAGAATTTAATTCTCGCAGAACTATAGGAATTTAATTCCTTTAAAATAAAATTAGGGCTTGACCCTGTATCATGGGAATTTAATTCCTTCAGAACAAAGAGAAACAGGGTTCAACCCTAATTAAGAACCTAGTTCTGTTGAAACAGCGGGAATTTAATTCCCTTAATCATAATTTAACAGAGAATGGGAGTCCAATTCCTTAAAAGCTTTTATTAGGGTTTAACCCTATTCAGTTCTTCACATATATGAGGAATTTAATTCCTACAGAAAATTCAGAGTTCAACTCTGTTCCAGAATATAAGTCTTCAAAAGGAAGTAGGAATTTAATTCCTCTGAAATTTAAAGCTCGAGGAATTTAATTCCTGAAAAAGGATTAACAGATCCTCTAAACAACATAGAGGCAGGGTCACGTGTCACCACGTGACCCCCCAAAAGACCTACAGAAAGCCCCTTTGAGGCAGCACCCCACGTGACCCACGTGACCCTCGACAGAGGCGTTAACATATAAGCATTTGAATGCCCGTCACGTGATGACACGTGATACTCTGAAAAATGCGATAATCTCAGCAGAACCAATGAAGGGAGGGTGCTCTCACGTGTTGCCGTGTGACCCCTCTTGCCTTAGTGTTTAACACTAAATCGAAACTCCCGAATCCAGTGTTAAAACAACTGTTGGGCCTTAGTGTTCAACACTAATCAAAAACTTTACTTGCAGTGTTCAACACTGACTACCTTAGTGTTTAACACTAATTTGGGGGCTCTGTTGCCAGTGCTTGATACCGATCTGTTTCAGTGTTTAACACTAATTTCGAAGCCTTGTTGCTGGTGTTTAACACCAATTACCTTTTAGTGTTCAACACTAACTTGTCAACACCATTCCCAGTGTTCAACACTGATTACTTCGTAGTGTTTAACACCAGGCTTTGGCCCAATTGGCCAAGTGGATGGAGGCAAAGCCTCTCCTGATTGGACTTAGCCCAAGCTGGCCATAAGTCCTCAATTCGTGATTAACTGGGCTAATGGGCTCATAACATAATTAATCAGTCTTCACCCCAGATTGGGCCAGGGACTACTCAAGCCACTCCGGTTCTAGGGTACATCTCATCACTCCTTTGATACTTGGCATTGTAATCCCTCAATGTCCTCAAAGAGGTGACGGGTCCCGATGACCACTCATGATATGGACTGTGGGGTCCTTAAACTCATGCAAAAATTCCTGGTTACGTGGAACGC
Source organism: Agapanthus africanus (assembly GCA_030015575.1). Taxonomy (NCBI): domain Eukaryota; kingdom Viridiplantae; phylum Streptophyta; class Magnoliopsida; order Asparagales; family Amaryllidaceae; genus Agapanthus; species Agapanthus africanus. The sequence goes on from CM057337.1 coordinate 1,000,378,335, forward strand.
GGATAACGTCACTCTTTGACCCCGTGGAAAACGTCCAGAGCGGAGCCTGGTCCTCGCCTAGCACGGCAGTGAACCCGTGTGAAGCATCCAGAGCACATACCGGACTATGGAGTCCTTAAACCCATGGACTACGACGTCCTTAACCCATGGACCGCAATGTCCTTAAACTACCCACGGACCGCAATGTCCTTAAACAACCTACGGACCGCAATGTCCTTAAACTACCCATGGACCGCAACGTCCCTAAACTACCCATGGACCGCAATGTCCTTAAACTAGAACAATAGAGCCCCTATATGCTCTTTTGTCGGATCTAAACGGTCCCGTTTAAGTTGATCTTAGCCTCAAAGATGGCTAACGAATCTTTAAACTCTGGCTCGAGGGTACATCTCCGAACTCCTCTGACACCCGTCGTTGTAATCCTTCAACGTCGTCAGAGAGGTGACGGGTCCCGACGGCCACACACATACGATGGACCACTATGTCCCTAAAACTGGAGCAATGGAGTCCAAACGCTCCTTTGTCGGACCTAAACGATCCCGTTAAGTTGATCTTAGTCTCAAACTAGACTAACGTATCCTTGACAAATGTTTGAGTTGATCTTAGCCTCAAGTATGGCTAACGCATCCTCAAACCAAACCCCCAAACCCAAATCTAAGATAACACGGATTTGGACTAGTCCACGCCCTACGGGCGACGACATAACTCGGTCTCCGTAAACGATCCACGGGCAATAAAACATAAAACAAAAACACACGACGCGAAGTGACCATCTGGAGATGGAGAAAGTTGTTACCGCGATGCGGTAGCGTAATTAACTGTAGGGGCTTGCGCCTGCAGGGAAGAGCGTCCCCACAATCAAAAACCCCTCAAACGAGGGGGAATCTGACGAAGTCTGCTACATCGGACGCATCCGTTTAAACCTCCGATACACGGTGCCATAAATCAACTTGGCATCTTCGGAGGGGTAGACGGATAGCACCTATTAGCATCTGCCCCGAACCTCAGGCGAGACGGCCCACGTCCCGCGTGTCCGTTCGGAGGGGAACAGATTCTGGCACGCCCGGTGGGACCTTTTCCTCTTTCCACTCCACACTTCGCGTGCCGTGATTCGCGAACCAATCGCGGTTCGCTAATAGTTGCCTTGGGTTTCAAGATACTAAGAATTGGCATCTTGCTTACTGCAGAAAGCAAAGGATCGATGGCTTCTACTCCTACGAAACTCTCCAAATACTCAAAATGCAGTTGCGACCAAAGCTTTGCCTCGCCAGGAGGTATAGCCTATGGACCCCAAGCTGCTTCGTTGTTCATAATGCCGGTGGACCAGGTGACTCAAGCCACTACCGGATTGTTCTTTGGGACTATACTGCCACCATCAAGCTTCGCGGCGCCGGTACTGACAAAGGAAGCTCTCAAGAAGTCGGTCTTTGATCGTCTTACCCTTGCCGCGGCTCCTCTCAACGAGTCGCCCAACCTCAACGCCTCGGTCTTCTCCAGATTGGGCCGGAAATCCTGCGAACTCATCACGGGGCCTACCACCTCAGAGAAGGCTGCTTCTAAGAAAGCGGCCGCTTCTGCCTCCGAAATCGCCAAAGCGGCTTCCCCAGCCAAAAAGTCGGTCTTTACAAGATTAACGGCTTCAGCTCCCGCTCCTGCTGCCCAGAGGACATCGGCCTTTGATAGGCTAACACCAACAACGACCCCCCACCCACACAGGGGGCAAGACGAAACCATTCTTATCGCTGACCCTGCGCCGTCCGCTCGACGCGCTCGACGACGTCATTGGCGCCGAGTAAGGAAGGCTGGGGGCAACTCCCCCTCTGGATTGACTCCATCAGCCCCGATGGCCGAAGTTAATGCTGCTGTTCCAACTGGGAACAGTTTCGAAATGCTAAATAAGGTGCGAAGGAATTCCCCTACGGCAGTGCTAAAGAGGTCTCCTCCCCCATCAGAAAAGATTGTGGAAATAGAATCAGAACAACCCCGATCTCCTCGACGGCTGTCTTCCAGAATCTATAAGGTTTGGCGGCAGGCCCGAGACTCGATCATCGATCCAAACTTCTCCCGCCAGCACAAGAAGCTGAAAATCCAACCGGAGGCTGGTCACCAGGCTAAACCCCGAAAGGCTGTCTGGACGCCCTCCTCAACGGCCCCCTCAACCTCCACGGCTCATGAAAGGAGGAAGCCAGAGAAGATCCCGCGACATGCAACGATGGCTAAAAGCACTGAGCCCAGACGCCCTAAGTCTGGGGGCACGGTGGTACACACTGTTTATATGTCTTCTGGAAAGGAGGAAAGCCGCACTTCTACGGGCCACCGACCGCTGACCCGATCCGTGACGAAAGCCCAGGAGCAGCAACAAAAGCTTCAGGAAATGATGAATGCTATGGCCGCACTTACCGGGCCAAAAGAAAGCCCAGAAACGTCCTCAGACGCGCGCCGGGAGGAGGAAACCGACGCTGAGTTCCTTCGCCGGACACTGGAGAAAAAGGACAAGGAGGCTGCTGAACAAGCGGCCAACATACAACGTATGGGCCTTCTCTTCCAAGATATGATAGGAATGATGATCCAACAGGATCTACCCGCTGAGGATCCCCCAATCGTTCTGGAAGACGACCGAGGAGAAACGTCAAATCCACCACCAGCCCTCTCGACGGCCAAGGAGGAGACAATCTCTAAAGCTGACTTCGCTGACTACATAGCCCAGCAAATCCGGGTCCATCATGCGACTGAGGCAGCTGGTCAAGTCGTAAAAACGGGGCGGCCGTATCCGAGCTGGTACGATCAAATCAAATACCCGCAAGGCTATACGATACCGAAATTCCATGTGTATAAGGGGACCGGCAATCCCCATCAACATGTCGCCCAGTTCCGGGCCCTCTGCGGTAACACCGGCGGCGATGATAAACTGTTGCTCCGCCAGTTCATGGGCAGCTTATCAGAAACGGCGTTCGAATGGTATTCGGAACTCCCGAACGATTCCATCAAAACGTTCGCTGAAATGGAGCTGTTGTTCACTCAACGATTCGCAAGTGCCAGCGAACGCACTCCAATAACTGCATTGATTAGCGCCCGGGTAAAACCAGGCGAAACATGGGTCCAGTATGCTATATGCTGGCGGAATTTGTGGTCGAGATGCGAGCAACGCATTGAGGAAGCACCCGCAGTGGGCATGTTCGTGGGAACCCTGGACCCCCACGCAACTATCTCCCAGTTTATGATGTTCTTTAAGCCAACCACGTTCCAGGCTTTAATCGACAAGTTGGCTCAGATGGACCAGATGGGTCATAGACCACCTCCCCCGAAGTCGGAACTTTGGAATGACAAGGGTAAAGGAAGGGCAACCTTCGTCGTGAATGCCCAACAGCAACCTAACGCCCCGAAACCGGCAGATCAACTGGAAGAAAGACGCCGGTATTATAATGAGAAGATGAAACGTCCCTACTCGTTCCCACGGGACAAGACGAAACGGTTATTCGAGCTGGCAATACGCAACAGACTTATAAACCTACCAAATCCAAGGCGACCGCCACAACCCGCCGAGGTCAATAACTCCAACTATTGCCCTTACCATCAAACGGTATGTCATCCGATTGAAGATTGCTTCGTCTTCAAAGGATGGATCGAAGATCAATACCTCCAGGGGAAGTTTGTACTGTCCGAAAAATGGAAGGTGAACCCACCACAGCCGCATACTCCTAAAAAAGCAGACACACCGGGGGCAACCTGCTCCTTTATCGAGGAAGCTCCATGGGAGGTCGTGCTATCAACGAGAACCAAAAGAATGCTAAGGGACCTTCATGCGTGCCCTGCGATCGAATGGAAAAACCCTCTTGAACCTCAAATTATCGAAGGGATATTGAAGCCCCGCACAACTACGAAGACTCGTGATGAGGGCTCAAATACTCGTGCCCAACCGTCAAAATCTTCAAAGAAAAAGAAGAAGAAGTCCGAGAAGCCCGTGAAGTTGGGAGACGAGCACACGAACTTGCAGAAGCAGATCGACGCGCTGGAAGAATACAATCAAAAGGCGCGAACTCCTGTCACACTGCAAGAGTTTCTCGGACACATCTTTCAAGAGAGGGATGATGGGGAGAGCTCGTCAGATGAATCCGAAGGGTATGTGGCGAGTTGCAACGTGATCTCCCACTCGTTTACCGATGATGAGAAAACTTCTAGCACTAAGAAACTGGAGACGGAGCCCGAACCAGAGCGTGCGTGGCTAACAAATGAAATGATCAACGCCTTTCTAGACGAGATTCGTCTAAAGAGTAAAGCGGATCAGGAGCGCGAGATGGCAATGTCAGAGGGAAACAAAGGCGGGCGACTGAACGAAAGAGTTGAGCTACCCCTGCCAGAGCAAAAGGCATCCGAAGTAGACAAGAAGATATTCAAGACAAGGAAAAGGTTTGCCAAAGCCATGTCAATGGGAATGAAGCTACCACCCTCGGAAGGAAACACGCACGATGGGGCGGAGAGGCACCCTGATTATTGCGCATATCATCGGAAAATCTCAGACCCCACAGAGGAGTGCGACGCCTTTAAGATATGGTGGCAAGGATATGTTGCTCGTCGGCAACATTTTAAGCGCATGAAACGTAAGAGCCGTCGGGAACGAAGAAACACTGTCGACGGGCGCAACAGAACTACTGGCAGCTGTGACATGGTTAACGTCGGGGGGCCACAAGTTCTCACCTTTGGGAGCGACTCTGATGAAGAAATGACTCTGAGCCCTCTCTTTAAAGAATCCGTTTTAGGAAAAGAGGAGAAATCGGAAGCCTGTGAGAACATCCAGCTGCGCAATCGCACACTCCCAGAAAAGAATCTCGGGCCCGTGAGTAGAAAAGATAAGGGAAAGGACAAGGTCACTGAAGATATCACTTTAGATGACCAAGTCATGAAAGAGCTAACTACCAAAGACCCTCCCAAAAAGGGTAAGGTGGACTATAACATCCTCGCGCACTTAAGGAAGCTACCCTCTCAGCTTAGCATTCTTGAAGCCCTCCTGTTATCAAAAGAAGCGCGAGACTCACTCATTAAAGCGTTGCAAGAACCTGAACAATTCCAAGCCTTTCTCGCCACTGAAAGGATGAAGGATGAACTGGAGGAAGTGCATACGGCCGACATCACTTTCGGTGATGAAGACCTCCTTCTCGGGACGTGCGACCACAACCGTCCCCTATATGTCTCCGGATACTGCCATGACATCAAGATAGGCAAGATCCTGGTGGATAATGGATCCTCCGTCAATCTCCTTAATGTTCGGGTATTGAAGGAAATCTGCATGAGTGTGCAACATCTCGCTCGCGACAAAATTACTATCTCCGGTTTCGATTCACAATCGTCACGGACTCTCGGATCTGTAATACTAACATTACGCTTCGGACTTCTCGTCACAGACATCAAATTTCATGTCATTGACGCCAAGACCTGCTACAACGCCTTGCTCGGTCGTCCTTGGCTACACGAATATAACATCGTCCCTTCTACACAACATCAGTGTATGAAGTACTTTAAGGATGGTTTCGAGTATACCGTAACAGGAGAGTTAAACCCGTTTTCTGTGAACGAAGTCCGCAAGTACGAAGATGCGAAATACTTTTTGCCAGATTTCGAGGATACAGAAAGGTGTCGCGACCCGGAGAACAAAACCGCCGCCACCATCCCTGTTTTCGGGAGCGATACCGAAGAAGAGGAAGAGATAGTGTATGCAGGGCCATCCCAACGCAACAACCTGGGGACGCCCACCCCCATACCGGTCTTCGGGAGTGATTCGAAGGACGAAGTTAATGCTGTGTTCTCCAACCGGCTGTCAATACAAGCACCCCTTGGCGATGACCATAGTTTGCAAATCACCATGGTACCGCGAGAACACTACAAGGATCTCGACACGCTTCAAGCTCCCTAGGTGCAAGACCTGCAAACGTTTTACGTCCCTCCCAGGCGAAGGGGTGAGAAGGTGATCCTATTCTACCAATCCTCAGAGTCTAAAGTAGAGAAAGAGATCTGGCATGGCGTGGATGCTACACTTGACAGGCTCCAACCCATCCGTCTGCCTAGATACTATACAAATGGATTAAAGAAGCCATTGAAGCGCCAAGGAGTACCCTTAAAACAGACTGTTCGGCAGGCTCGGTTCTACAACAGGATTTGGGATGTCCCTGGGACTCAACACAAATTGCCCAACGGGAAAATGGAAACACTTGGGCTTGGGTACGCGAGAACCGGAAAACGGGAACGGGCCCATAGCAGCCACGCTATATATACCTTCGATGAAGAGGAGGACGCCCTGTCAGGAGATGCCAACCCCCATCACAACTAGACCCCGCGATCGAAGCGCCAAGTCCGTCGTTTGAAGAACGAATGGGCAAGCCTATCAGGAAAGTGGGTCAGAAAGTTCGGGAAGACCACAACCGCGAAATGGCCATCTACGAGAAGGCCAGGACGCAACGTCTATTTCAACAGGCTGCAAAAGATAAAGATGTTCATCCTTGTCAACCCGTCATACGAAAGGCCCGATGCGGGGATGGAAATAAGTCAAGGAGCGGAAAAAGGAGCCGACAACAACGACGCAGGATTAGAGGGTTACGTGATCGGGTACTGCACGGCTCGGATTCGTCCCTCATGGAGAAGATGAGTCGAGCGTACTCCTTCCCCCGAGACAAGACGGAAAGGTTACTCAAGCTCGCCTTAAAACATCAGATGATCACGCTTCCAGAGTCTAGACACCCTGAAAAGGCTAACAAGGCTTCTCATCTGAACTATTGCTCTTATCATCGAGCCATAGGACATCCTACCGAAGACTGTTTCACCTTCAAGAACTGGGTCGAGGACCAGTACCAACGGGGCAGATTCGCTTTATCCAACGGATGGAGGATAACGCCGCCACGAAAACACGAGCCCAAGGCCGCAAGAGCAGAACCGGATCCACCTCAGTCCTGGGAGCGGATTCGCACCTGTTATACGATTACGATATTAAAAGAAGAGCCCGAGAACATAGATGACCTTCCCCGGTGCTTTGAGAACAACGATGATGAGATAATCTCAGAATTTCCGCCCGCTCCAAAAGAACTGGAAGATGGTATACATACTACTGCAGATAACCTCAGGAAGATTGAGTTGGGATCGGCAGATGACCCGCGACCGACATTTGTCAGCGAGCTGCTCTCTGAAGAAAGGGTGGCTGCGTTAAAGAACGTGCTTCTACAGCATAAAGACTGCTTCGCGTGGAACTACTCCGAGATGCCAGGATTAGATCCGGAGATTGCTGTGCATAAATTAGCAATATCCCCAGATATCAAGCCAGTCAAGCAGGCGCCAAGAAGGATGCGACTCAAGCTTGAAATGAGCATCAACGCCGAAGTCAAGAAGCTGATCGATTCTAGATTTATCCAAGAAGTCCAGTATCCCGACTGGATCGCCAATATCGTCCCAGTAATGAAGAAGAATGGGACGGTACGCATATGCGTGGATTTCAGGGATCTCAATAAAGCCTGTCCAAAGGATGATTTCCCGGTGCCGGTGACCGAGCTAATGATAGATAACACATCCACTCACGAGGTCTTCTCCTTTATGGATGGTTCCTCAGGATACAATCAGATAAAGATGCATCCCGAAGACCAAAAGCACACCGCTTTCCGGACCCCTTTGGGTATATTCTGCTACAGGGTTATGCCCTTTGGTCTAAAGAACGCTGGCGCTACCTATCAAAGGGCCATGACAAAGATCTTCGACGACCTCATACATGACATCGTCGAGTGCTATATCGATGACCTCGTAGTAAAGAGCATGTCATACGAAGATCACTTAAAGCATCTGGAGACTGTATTTCAACGCCTCCGGCAATATAATTTGAAAATGAATCCCCTCAAATGCGCGTTCGGAGTCTCCTCGGGTAAATTCCTGGGATTCATCGTTCGACACCGAGGTATTGAAATAGATCCGTCAAAGATTAAAGCGATCATGGAGATGCCTCCGCCAAGAACCCTCAAACAGTTGTGGTCTCTCCAAGGGAAGCTCGCATACATCCGGCGATTTATAGCTAACCTTTCCGGAAACTGCCGTCCTTACAGTCACCTGATGAAGAAGGGAACCCCATTCGTCTGGGATCCAAAATGCCAAGGTGCACTAGACGAGATCAAGCAGTACCTGCAGAACCCTCCGGTGTTGGCCGCGCCGGTCAAGGGAAAACCCCTCATTCTTTATACAACCGCCCTCGAAGGTTCCTTGGGCGCATTATGGGCGCAAGAGAACGATCAGGGAAAAGAGAGAGCACTCTACTACTTAAGTCGAGTTCTACTGGGGGCAGAAAGCAACTACTCTCCTATTGAAAAACATTGCTTGGCCTTAATCTTCGCGGTAACAAAGCTCAGGCACTATGCGTTGGCGCATGAAGTCCGTCTAATTTCAAAGGTGGATCCCCTTAAATACTTGATGTCAAAAGCCATATTGACAGGACGACTCGCTAAATGGGCCCTACTCTTGATGGAGTTCTCGGTAACGTATCAACCTCTCAAGGCAGTGAAAGGCCAGGCTATTACCGATTTCCTCGCTGAACACCCGATACCGGCCGATTCTCCTCTGAACTTTGATTTGCCGGACGAGCATGCATTTGATGCGATTGGCGGCGGTAGCACCCGATGGGAACTCTATTTCGATGGAGCGTCCTCCGTAAAGAAACAGAAACAAGGGATCCCAATGATCAAATAGGGGATAGGCCTCATATTTGCAACTCCACAAGGAGGGATAATGCGCTTCGCCTTCTCTTTAACAGAGCCAAGGACAAACAATGAAGCTGAATACGAAGCTTTGATAGCAGGCCTCGAAATTGCCATCGACATGGGAATTGAAGACCTCCTTATATACGGGGATTCTCAGCTGGTCGTTAGCCAAGTAAAAGGTGATTACCAAACGTGCAAACCGGAGTTGGTGAAGTACGGCGAAAAGGTACAGCAACTACTGACCCAAATTCCCTCCTATATTCTGGAGAACATACCGCGCGTGGAAAATAGCAAAGCAGACGCGTTGGCCAAACTTGCTAAAGAAATGGCTGACGAGAACCTCGATGATGTCAGAATCGTGGTACAAAGCCGTCGAGTGCTCGCCCCAGCAGAAATACCTCCGGAATTATATAAAGAGGGAGCGACTGAGCAGACGACCTTACAAATAAAGGACCATGAGAAGGCCGAGGACTGGAGGGAAGTCTTCATAGACTACTTTAAGTCCCACCGAATGCCCAAAGAAGCGTCCTCAAGACATCAGCTCATGAAACGAGCGCTATCTTTTGCTTTCGTCAACGATACTCTGTACAAGAGATCGTTTGATGCTCTATGGCTGAGGTGCTTAGGACCTGGCGAAGCAGAAAGAGTCATTCAGGAAGTTCACGACGGACTTTGCGGTTCTCATCAAGCAGGCCCAAAGATGAAGTTAAAAATTAAACGGATGGGTTACTACTGGCCCACGATGATCCAGGACTGCCTCGAGTATGCGAAGCAATGCCACTCGTGCCAGATTCATGGAGACTTTATCCACCAACATCCAAATCCACTACACCCAACGGTGGCCAGCTGGCCATTCGAAATGTGGGGGACTGACATAGTCGGCCCCATCGAGCCAGCATCGTCTCGGGGACATCGTTTTATCCTGGCGACAACTGATTACTTCTCCAAATGGGCAGAAGCAGTACCGCTGAGGGAAGTGAAGACGGAGAATATCCTCCATTTCTTCAAGACGCACATCATCTATCGGTTCGGAACCCCACGGCGGATTATCTCCGACAACGGGCAGGCCTACAGAAGCCATAAGATTAGCCGCTTCGCGCAGCAGCACAATATAGACTGGAGATATTCTTCAGTTTACAACCCACGAGCTAATGGTCTGGCCGAGGCCTTCAATAAGACCTTGACGAAGATCATAAAAAAGACCGTTTCCCGGAATAAGAGAGACTGGCACGAGAGGCTGCAAGAAGCCCTTTGGGCTTATCGAACTACATTCAAGACGGCCACGAACACAACGCCGTACACGTTGGTATTTGGGACGGAAGCAGTGCTCCCCCTCGAGATAGAGTTACCCTCTCTACGAGTGGCAGTCCACCACGAGCTGACGGACGAAGAAAATGCTCACCTTCGGCTTGAGGAGCTTGATGCCCTCGACGAAACCCGGCTCATATTGCAACAACATCTAGAAGCCTACAAAGCAAAGATGACGCGCTCATACGAAAGATTGACCAGGCCGAGGACATTCCGCCAAGGCGAACTCGTGCTAGTGGTCAAGAGACCTATGATCCCCAATCGTGCCAAGCGGGGAAAATTTGAGCCAAACTACGAAGGCCCTTACATCATAGACAAGGTCTACCAGGGTGGAGCCTATCTACTCATGGACATGCACGGTGAGAGACCTTTCAGGCCAATAAACGGCCGTTTCTTAAAGAAATACTACGCTTAATGAGCCATAGCCTGGGTCAATGATAGATGACGACGACTATGTCCGCTCGCTATCTTCCTAGGCTCAGACTTTACAAGCAGCAGCCGGCCTTCCCGTAACGACGGACCGAAACGTCCTTAAACTAAAAACGGACCGAAACGTCCTTAAACTAAAGACGGACCGAAACGTCCTTAAACTAAAGACGGACCGAAACGTCCTTAAACTAAAGACGGACCGAAACGTCCTTAAACTAACGCTGGACCGAAACGTCTTTAAACCAACGATGGACCGAAACGTCTTTAAACTAACGACGGACCGAAACGTCCCTAAAACTACTACAGCAGCATCCTCAGGCTGACGAGATAAAAAAAAAGTATATAAAATAAAAAAAACGGTATGTCCATAAGCAAAATGGGCACGGATGAAAACCCGAAAAGGGCTCCGTGAGTAAAAACAGCAGGACTACCGGCGAGTGTTTGTGAAAACCCGAAAGGGCGCAACCTCGTTAAAAGACACTTATAGGGTCCTCTCGACCTTGTAAGGAGAAACCGCCTGCGTGAGATCCTTACGACTCACAAAGGAGCAGCGCACTTGGGGATCCTCACGATTCCTAAGGAGAAAATACACTTACGAGATCCTCACGACTTGTAAGGAGAACTCTCTTATGGGACCCTCACGGCTCATGAGACTTGAAAGTCTTAAGTTACAGAAACCTGAACCTGTTCTTAAGCAAATCCTCCACAACCCTCGATATTGCCCTACAAGCGGCTCATACTGACCCTTGTATACAATCCACGGGCGCGAATAAACATTTTCCCAGCAAAGTCTCACCCGTGACTAGGGATATGTCCATATAATGAGCAACCCTTGTAGGTCCTCTCGACCCATAAGGAGAAAGCCCTCTTGTAGGATCCTCACGACTTACAGAGGAGCACGCACTTAGGAATCCACACGATCCCTAAGGAGAAAACACACCTGCAAGATCCACACGACTTGCAGGGAGAAATACCTTTGTGAGACCCTTACGGCTCATGAAGTCAAAAGCCTTGGTCGACAGGACCCTTAACCCTGTTTGCTGAGCCACCTTTGTTCGTCATCGACAAAGGCAAATGATGATTCGCTCCTGGCAACATTCCAGTTGTAGCGGTGCTGATGCCGAAATCGGCGCCTAAAATCCAGGCTGACAGCGAAAAAGCTAGCAAGCCACACATGCCTACAAAATAGCCGAAATGATGGGGCAACTTGCAATAAAAAGCAGCAAGTAAAAATGAAGGCATGAAAAATAGCCGAAATGATGGGGCAACTCGCAATAAAAAGCAGCGAGCAGAAAATAAATAAATAGCCGAAATGATTGGGCACCGCGAAAAATAGCCGAAATGATGGGGCAATCGCGACCTTCGCGATATAAAAGCTGAAATGATAGAGCATCGCGGAAAAAGAAATAAATAAAAGTGAAATCCTCGCCCTGCAGGTAATGGTACATCTACCCCTGTATACAATCCAGGGGCGCAAACAAGAAGGGATCATACTCCTTCCCCAGGCTTCACCCAAGAAAGAAGCTAAATCTCGACGGGCCACAAGCGACCTAGAGATCATCCCAACATTCGTCCCGTAACGACGGACACAACTTCAAGCTAAGCGGAACAGCGGCAACTCCCAGTTCCATGGCTCGGTGGTATACATATCGCCAACAGTCAAACCTCCATCCCGTGAAATGCGGATACAATCTAGTGCAAACTTCCTGGTTACGTGGAACACGGATAACGTCACTCTTTGACCCCGTGGAAAACGTCCAGAGCGGATCCTGATCCTCGCAGAGCACGGCAGTGAACCCGTGTGAAGCATCCAGAGCGGAGCCTAGTCCTCGCCGAGCACGGCAGTGAACCCGTGTGAAGCATCTAGTGCAAACTTCCTGGTTACGTGGAAAGCGGATAACGTCACTCTTTGACCCCGTGGAAAACGTCCAGAGCGGATCCTGGTCCTCACAGAGCACGGCAGTGAACCCGTGTGAAGCATCCAGAGCGGAGCCTAGTCCTCACCGAGCACGGCAGTGAACCCGTGTGAAGCATCTAGTGCAAACTTCCTGGTTACGTGGAAAGCGGATAACGTCACTCTTTGACCCCGTGGAAAACGTCCAGAGCGGATCCTGGTCCTCGCAGAGCACGGCAGTGAACCCGTGTGAAGCATCCAGAGCGGAGCCTAGTCCTCGCCGAGCACGGCAGTGAACCCGTGTGAAGCATCTAGTGCAAACTTCCTGGTTACGTGGAAAGCGGATAACGTCACTCTTTGACCCCGTGGAAAACGTCCAGAGCGGATCCTGGTCCTCGCAGAGCACGGCAGTGAACCCGTGTGAAGCATCCAGAGCGGAGCCTAGTCCTCGCCGAGCACGGCAGTGAACCCGTGTGAAGCATCTAGTGCAAACTTCCTGGTTACGTGGAAAGCGGATAACGTCACTCTTTGACCCCGTGGAAAACGTCCAGAGCGGATCCTGGTCCTCGCAGAGCACGGCAGTGAACCCGTGTGAAGCATCCAGAGCGGAGCCTAGTCCTCGCCGAGCACGGCAGTGAACCCGTGTGAATCATCTAGTGCAAACTTCCTGGTTACGTGGAAAGCGGATAACGTCACTCTTTGACCCCGTGGAAAACGTCCAGAGCGGATCCTGGTCCTCGCAGAGCACGGCAGTGAACCCGTGTGAAGCATCCAGAGCGGAGCCTGGTCCTCGCCAAGCACGGCAGTGAACCCGTGTGAAGCATCCAGAGCAAAATACCGGACTGTGGAGTCCTTAAAATCCACGGACTATGACGTCCTTAACCTCGACCGTGATGTCTTAAAACTAACGATCAACCACCCCGATTCCCTACGAATTCTGCCTTGGTTTAAGGGTACATCTCTTCACTCCTCTGATACATGGCGTTGTAATTCCTCAACGTCTTCAAAGAGGTAACGGGTCCCTGCAACCAAACATCAGACTGTGGAGTCCCTAAATCCACGGACTATGAGGTCCTTAACCTTGACCGTGATGTCTTAAAACTAACATCGGACTGTGGAGTCCCTAAATCCACGGACTATGAGGTCCTTAACCTTGACCGTGATGTCTTAAAACTAACATCGGACTGTGGAGTCCCTAAATCCACGGACTATGAGGTCCTTAACCTTGACCGCGACGTCTTTAAACTACAATACCTGGGGAAATCCCTGACTCCGTAAAACACGGACAAGGGTAACCGCACCCAGCACTTACAAGCCCTCACGACTTGTAAGCAAAAAAAAACTCCCTTGTGAGATCCTTACGACTCTCAAGGGAAAACCCGCTTGAGAATCCTCACGATTCTTAAGAAGAACTTACACCTATGGGATCATCTCGACCTGTAGGGAGAAAAACTCTTATGAGACCCTCGTGGCTCATAAAGTGTAAAAGCCTTAGGAAGCAGATCTTAACCCTGAATCCTGAGCCATCGCTGTCCTGCAAGGAGATCAAGATAGAATATCCGCAGAATGCATTCAATGAAAAGGGGACACATCATTGAGAGGAAAATTGTATCTTTTATTCATAAACCAAAATGGATGCAAAGTACAATTCATGAAAGAAACAAGAAGAAAGATACTCTTATCCATGAGTATATACAAAGAAAAGGAAAAAAGATACGAGTCCTCAAGCCGGCGAGCGGTGCAACAATTTTACCAGCTCATCGTTCTGTTGCTGAGCCACGGCTTCATGACGCAAGATCTCCAGAAGACGAGCCTCCGCCTGAGCTTGCTGAGCCTGATATGAAGCGAGCCGAGCTTCGAGCTCTTTCTCAGTGGCCTTGTGAGCCTCAACCCTCTCGCGAGTAAACGTAGCGGCTTTACCGAGAGCCACCACCTCTTTGATGGACTCCTGAAGCACCCACCAGAGTTCGCACGCTTTGTTGGCCTTGGCAGTAAGACTCGCCTGAAGCTCGCTTAGCGCGTTAGAAGCCGGCTCTCTCTCTCCGAGAATTTACGGCCGAACCCCTTTTTCTCGCACAACAATATGTTTGCCACGTATCGCCCTATCAGGCCATGAGATCAATGAGATTATCTCGCCTTCTCTTGGAGATCAAGTGCATCAGATACACCGAGTGTATTTTATCCTCGGCGGCGTCCAACGACCCAAGCGGCACACCAGCACAAAATAAAGGGAGAGCCTCCCTGATCGCCAGCACGATCAGCCTTAGAAGAGAAGAGCGACGAGGGAGTAACCGATGGTTGTACTCGTCAAAGCGGCTCATGATCTCGGCACACTGAGCATCGGTGAACTCCTGGTTCTGACTGCGGCCCAGCGCACGAATGTTCCCATAGGAAATGATCTCGTCAAGACTATACAGATGGGCGTCCATAATACCTAAAATAAAAGTCACGACATCATTACAAAGTTCCCATTGCATTGATGACAGGAAGAACAACCTAGGGCCAAGAGACCTCAGGAAGCCTCCACGCGAAGAAACTAAGTTCTGCATAAGAATTAAATTCCTTATTAAGAAAAAGGGAATTAAATTCCCAGAAACATTTTGGATGGAATTAAATTCCATAGAGTTGAAACGCCATCATCATTTCCCCAAAGATCACCTAAATCCTAAGAGATCTACAGTTCGAAGGTTAGGTGGTTTCCTGTTCTTATGGAAAAACTTGAAGAAAAATGGGTTCTTTGTGAAACCCTTAATGCGGATTTAAAATCCAAAGAGTTCTTTTAAAGACGAAGGCGCTTTGGCCGTTCAACATTATTACCTGAGGAAAAGGGATCCGTCAACAGAGTTAAACTCTGGGAAATGTTCAAGACAGAGAACTAAGCTCTGGAAGCGAGAATTAAATTCTCAAAGAGGAAGTTCTCAGAAAAGAAGATGAGCAAAGTGAAGGCTCCTATGAAGAGACAGCGGTATTTATAGAAGACAATGGAAACGTTTCATCTCCCAAATCCCTAAATGAATCCAACGGTCACAAAGGTGACAGCGTTGCACTCACGTGCAGACACGTGAGAACAACGCTGTGGGGGCATTTGTTTCCTGATTTAAAATCAGGAAAGCTTTTGGGAAAAGCTTCAAAAAAGCGGGCCACGTGCTTACACGTGACCAGCAGTCACGTGTTGACACGTGACATATAAAAGCAGCGGAAAAAAGCACATTGGTTCCCTGATCAAGTCAAAGAAAAGTCTTCAGAAGAGGTCACATGCTCCCACGTGACCAGGGTCACGTGTTGGCACGTGACATTCAAAGCAGCAGACTCGCTCTCCAATTGAACCAAAGAAAAAGGCGCCCGACAAGGGTCACGTGCTCACACGTGACCAAGGGTCACGTGGTAGCACGTGACGGCTAAGCGGCAGAAGAAGACAGAGTGCTAAAGAAGAAAAAAGGCTCGTTCCAAGAGAGTCACGTGTCCACACGTGACCATGGGTCACGTGGTCACACGTGACCGGCTTTCAAAGCCTATTTTGTTAAACAGAATTAAATTCTGAAGGAGATTTAAATCTTTCCAAAGGAAAGTGACTATCTGGGGCCAGTCGAATTAAAGATTCAGAAGTGATTTAAATATCATCTATCTATGGAAAATCTCGGGTTTGGAAAGATCTCCCCCTTAAATCTAACCAAAATAACAAAGGAGAATCCCTGGATTTGAAATCCAATGGTGAATAAAATTCACCTAATAATCCAAAGGTCCAGAATGAATAATGGATGCAAATCAAATATCTCATGAAAGATTTACCAAAACTAATTGATTAAGCTGCTTCTCCTATAAATAGGAGCCAAGAGACACAAAAAAAAGAGACATACATACGCAGAGGGAAGAGAAAGAAGAGAGCTCTGATACTTGGAGGAATTTGATCTTCTGCAAAAGAGAACCCTAGGTAAGAAAGGGAAGGCTTTCTGAAAGAAAGAGAATTCAATTCTCAATAGAGTTTAACTCTGATATATAAAACAGAAGAACATATTTCTTCTCTCTTTGATAGAGGATCTGTAAAGAGCACATCTCCCCTTGAAATTGAGAATTTAATTCTCGATGGGTTGAGATCCTGCCATGCAGATCCAAAACATAGAGAGGGAATGCAAGCATGAGAATTTAATTCTCGCAGAACTATAGGAATTTAATTCCTTTAAAATAAAATTAGGGCTTGACCCTGTATCATGGGAATTTAATTCCTTCAGAACAAAGAGAAACAGGGTTCAACCCTAATTAAGAACCTAGTTCTGTTGAAACAGCGGGAATTTAATTCCCTTAATCATAATTTAACAGAGAATGGGAGTCCAATTCCTTAAAAGCTTTTATTAGGGTTTAACCCTATTCAGTTCTTCACATATATGAGGAATTTAATTCCTACAGAAAATTCAGAGTTCAACTCTGTTCCAGAATATAAGTCTTCAAAAGGAAGTAGGAATTTAATTCCTCTGAAATTTAAAGCTCGAGGAATTTAATTCCTAAAAAAGGATTAACAGATCCTCTAAACAACATAGAGGCAGGGTCACGTGTCACCACGTGACCCCCCAAAAGACCTACAGAAAGCCCCTTTGAGGCAGCACCCCACGTGACCCACGTGACCCTCGACAGAGGCGTTAACATATAAGCATTTGAATGCCCGTCACGTGATGACACGTGATACTCTGAAAAATGCGATAATCTCAGCAGAACCAATGAAGGGAGGGCGCTCTCACGTGTTGCCGCGTGACCCCTCTTGCCTTAGTGTTTAACACTAAATCGAAACTCCCGAATCCAGTGTTAAAACAACTGTTGGGCCTTAGTGTTCAACACTAATCAAAAACTTTACTTGCAGTGTTCAACACTGACTACCATAGTGTTTAACACTAATATGGGGGCTCTGTTTCCAGTGCTTGATACCGATCTGTTTCAGTGTTTAACACTAATTTCGAAGCCTTGTTGCTGGTGTTTAACACCAATTACCTTTTAGTGTTCAATACTAACTTGTCAACACCATTCCCAGTGTTCAACACTGATTACTTCGTAGTGTTTAACACCAGGCTTTGGCCCAATTGGCCAAGTGGATGGAGGCAAAGCCTCTCCTGATTGGACTTAGCCCAAGCTGGCCATAAGTCCTCAATTCGTGATTAACTGGGCTAATGGGCTCATAACATAATTAATCAGTCTTCACCCCAGATTGGGCCAGGGACTACTCAAGCCACTCCGGTTCTAGGGTACATCTCATCACTCCTTTGATACTTGGCATTGTAATCCCTCAATGTCCTCAAAGAGGTGACGGGTCCCGATGACCACTCATGATATGGACTGTGGGGTCCTTAAACTCATGCAAAAATTCCTGGTTACGTGGAACGCGGATAACGTCACTCTTTGACCCCGTGGAAAACGTCCAGAGCGGAGCCTGGTCCTCGCCTAGCACGGCAGTGAACCCGTGTGAAGCATCCAGAGCACATACCGGACTATGGAGTCCTTAAACCCATGGACTACGACGTCCTTAACCCATGGACCGCAATGTCCTTAAACCACCCACGGACCGCAATGTCCTTAAACTACCCATGGACCGCAATGTCCCTAAACTACCCATGGACCGCAACGTCCCTAAACTACCCATGGACCGCAATGTCCTTAAACTAGAACAATAGAGCCCCTATATGCTCTTTTGTTGGATCTAAACGGTCCCGTTTAAGTTGATCTTAGCCTCAAAGATGGCTAACGAATCCTTAAACTTTCAAGCAGACTGGACTACGAATCCCCCTAATTAACTCTGGCTCGAGGGTACATCTCCGAACTCCTCTGACACCCGTCGTTGTAATCCTTCAACGTCGTCAGAGAGGTGACGGGTCCCGACGGCCACACACATACGATGGACCACTATGTCCCTAAAACTGGAGCAATAGAGTCCAAAAGCTCCTTTGTCGGACCTAAACGATCCCGTTAAGTTGATCTTAGTCTCAAACTAGACTAACGTATCCTTGACAAATGTTTGAGTTGATCTTAGCCTCAAGTATGGCTAACGCATCCTCAAACCAAACCCCCAAACCCAAATCTAAGATAACACGGATTTGGACTAGTCCACGCCCTACGGGCGACGACATAACTCGGTCTCCATAAACGATCCACGGGCAATAAAACATAAAACAAAAACACACGACGCGAAGTGACCATCTGGAGAAGGAGAAAGTTGTTACCGCGATGCGGTAGCGTAATTAACTGCAGGGGCTTGCGCCTGCAGGGAAGAGCGTCCCCACAATCAAAAACCACTCAAACGAGGGGGAATCTGACGAAGTCTGCTACATCGGACGCATCCGTTTAAACCTCCGATACACGGTGCCATAAATCAACTTGGCATATTCGGAGGGGTAGACGGATAGCACCTATTAGCATCTGCCCCGAACCTCAGGCGAGACGGCCCACATCCCGCGTGTCCGTTCGGAGGGGAACATACCCAGTCTCTACTGAGCACCCGTACATCATCTCTGATGTCAAACACCAATGGATATGGGATCATTCATCGCCCATCTGTATGGGTCGAGAAGGTATACGCTAGTCTACTCTGGTATATCGATGCCCTGTCTCGATACACCCTCGACTAGGGACCTTGAAGGATTTACTTATGGACTACCATGTCCCCACTAGTATGATCCGCATCATAGTCCAGGTAGTCAAGTACACATCCTAAGGGCTTTACCAATATGTAACAGAGAGACAACTAGTATACACGTTAAGGTAAAAAGCAACCAGATAGCATACTATCATGTCGAGCAAGAAAGTCCTCCCTATATATGTCCCAGCATCCACTACAATATACATCCTATGTACAGTAATGGCCTCTAGGGCATACATATAACTAACAGATCAGTCGAAAATACTGCATTTTTAACACGGCAATTTCCCTATCATTTGCACTCATCTAGAAGTGTTCGGCATTCATATAGCACATATTAGCAAATCAGTCGTTAAATATCAGATTGCATGTGTTAAACTCTAAAACCGGCACTATAAAGGAAATTGACCGCATTTCATGGCATCATATCATCCCTATATTGCGCAACACTTGTCTTAAGAAATTGTGCAGGAACAAAGCCAAAACAGTGCTGATAAAATACGCCAACTCAAAGGCCAGAGATCAGGGGCTCAATTGGAAAATCAACATATCACAAAAAGGTCAAAATATTAGTAGCAGAAAAGCCCAGAAGTTGCAAGCCCTAAGGCTTCAAAAGTGCCGCGGTTCCGCTGCGGGAGCACGCTTGCGCCGCGGTTCCGCGGCGCTATGATGGCGTCATCAACTCAGATTTTTTACACGTGTCTCATATAACTACCCAAGCTTCCAGAAGACTCCCAATTCTCCACGTGGCACATCTAGAAGGCTCGGCTTAACAAACTTCATCTAGAAACTTCTCCTCAACAAACTTTTGGAGGGAAATTCAAATTTCCTCAACAAACTTTTGGAGGGAAATTCAAAATTCAAATCCTAGACCTAGGGTTTTGATGGTCTATAAATAGGAGCCTAGATCTAGGGTTAAAAGGTTGTTCCTTAATCTTCAATCTTTAGTAGTTCAATTCTTCCATCTTCTTCCACAAGTTGAGTGACACGACTTGTGCGAATCCCTAACCCTAATTCCAATCCAAATTCAAGATCCCGAGTACCAATCAAGCGAGAAGCCCTTCAACCTTTTAGGAGCGGAGCCGATCTTCAATCGAGCAAGTGATCCAAGCCGATCCGCGACTCACGAAGACGAGCGAAGCCAAATCGACGATCGAGTTCTTCCTCTTGTAGTTCTTGAGCGATTGTAATGAAATTGTTGATATAAATAAAAGGTGAAATTCTTTAATCTTGCTTTCTTTAAATTCTTGCATAATGATTCGATCTCAATTTGTAATTGTAGTTCCTGTTGTGATGTTTGAGTAAAACTCCGCTCGTAAAGGAGTCGAGAAGATCAATAGAATGATGATGTAACAAATCTTAAAACGATTCTTAAGTCCTATGAGTTTTGTAAACCCTAGCAAGTTCAAGAATCGATGACCTAATTTCGTTGCGATGCTTTCTTGATTTTTATCGCTCGAAATTAGGGATCTACAATCGTTTCTTGAATTTACTAGAGGCTGGAATGTGAATGATATCGACGAAGGAACAAGGGATAAATGATGAAACCCTAGTTTCACTAGAAATCCCTAATTCTCGTCGATCATCATCGATCTAGTATCAATTCATCGAAGGATAAGAATACGTCATCGTAAGATTACATCACATCTATAGATCCGATCGATTCCTACGAGCCTCATTTAGATTCTTGATATTTGGTTGGAAAAATCATCACAAATTACCACTTCTTGATTTTAATGTTTTCTTAGATCTAGATTTTTCTCTTTCCTGAATTGCAATTACAAATAATGAATTGTTTTCTTTTCTTTTCCTTAAAGTTTCAATTCATCTAATTCGAAACACGAACGATTACACTTTCCCTGTGGACGATCCGCACTCGCTAACGATCTACATTCGACACCGTAGTTGATTGCGGTCAAATATTTTTGGTTGTGATTTCTACATAATTTTCATACTACACAATCCGAAATCGTTTCAATCAAATGGCGCCGTTGCCGGGGATTGTGCGCTAATTGTTCGTATTTTGAAATATGAGTTGAAAGATTTATTCCATTATAATTTTTAGATCAAAATTCGCGCAAACACTAATACGAGTTGTTGTGATTTGTGCGAGGAAATATGGAATCATTGGAGCCATGGAAATTTTTTCCAGATAATTCCAGAGAGCTCCTGAGGTGAACAGAAACAGTAGCTGAAAATTTAGTGCAGTGATCAAACATTTCCACCGCGATTCCGCGGTTTAAGGAGCTAATTGCGGCGGTTCCGCCGCGTAATTAGGGTTTTATTGCACAAAATTTCCTCTGGTAACTTCTAACTTTCTTATCTCTCCCCTCATCTGCTCCAATTAACATTTTGTGCAGGTTTCTTTGCAAAAATCGCAGCGCCGCGCAAAAAGCAAAATTAAATTGTGCTTGTTTTGATTTTGTGGTTGTTTGCATAATTAATACGGACATTAAGGGGCAAAGACCAAATCCAAATTAGGTGGGGAGTTCATTACCCTTCCTAAGCCCCGAAAATCGCAAAATTGCATCCGCATTTACCCCAATTAACTAAAAAATATCTAGAGATGACTCTAAGAACCATCGCGCTCACTTAGGACAGAAGAAGGCCATGGGTAATTCATTGCTTATCCGCGTTTCTTTTTTGGTGTCTAAGGCAAGTGTGTCGAAGGCTAGTGGTTACTTAATTAGGCCCACTACTTACATAGTGGAGAACCTCCCACTTACCTGGCACTTACCTGGCCACAGGAGAGACAAAGAGGCAGTGGAGGATTTATCCCGCGACTTGTCTTTTGGCAGTTAGGAGCGGTCTAGAGATTTGACCTAGGTGACCTCTAGAATTAGGGTTTTGTGTGTTGCATTTGTTTTGTTGCATCATTTTTTCAAAAATCCGTATCAATTTTCAAAACAAACACCGCATTCTTTCATCATTCCCCGAATTATAAATTCACGCTGCCACTTGTACTAATCCTTTTTAGTGCAAGATAGGATGGACAACGGGATTCTAGTGCCTGTTTAGTCCGCGTCCCTTTGATCGACCCTAAATTCGGTATTTCTACATTTACCATTTCTTTTACCCACCACCATACCCACATCGATGGATCTACCTCCATCGAACTTCTTTTCCACTACTCTGCCGCCGTCCGTTAGTGCGCAGAATCCACCTCGCATCTCTCTCCAAGAGAGGTGCTATCCAACACGAAGTCCCCTTTCCACCTGTCTTTCCATTCCACCAGCCAACGGGGAAAATTATCAAATAAAGCCCCAATACATCAACCTTCTACCAAAATTTCACGGTCTCGAGACTGAAGACGCGTACGTTTTTATCACCAAATTTGAAAACGTATGCGCAATGATGGGTACTTCACAGCTTTATGTGGATGCTATGCGTCTACGTCTTCTCCCATTCACCTTATGCAATATAGCCGAGAAGTGGCTGTATAACACAACCGCACATTCCATTTCAAATTGGGAAGAATTCGTCAAAGCATTCCTTAAGAAATTCTACCCACATCAAAAGACAGCTCGAGTCCATAGCGAAATATATCAATTCACCCAGCTTCCAAATGAAACATTTCACAATGTCTTGAACGCTTTATGGATCTGTTAGTCCAATGTCCTCATCACGGAATCCCCGGATGGGAACTGTGTCGAATCATATATGAGGGCATTAATCCTAACACAAGACAGACCCTTGAATTAATGTGTCAAGGCAATTTCATGACTAAAGATGATGGGGAAGCCTGGAAATTTTTAGAAGATTTCGCTGAAATATCTTTACAGTGGGAGGGTGTGAGTCAATCGTCTAGGGATGGCAATAATATTTCCATAGAAGTTAGAGCTGAAATTTCAGCTATCAATAAGAAACTCGAGACTATGGAAAACAAATTTTTAGCTGCCGCCCTAAATCAAATGTCACTCTCCAAAACTGTATGTGGATGCTGTTCTGATCCTTCTCATTTGACGGAAGAATGTCCATTGAATTCTCCGTTTCAAGGTCATGGGCATACCAATGCTGCATTTCAAAGACCTAGAAACGATCCATTTTCTTCCACATATAATCAGGGTTGGAGGAATCACCCAAATTTTGCTTGGAACCAATCACAATCTCAAAACACGGTTCCAACCCATAACAATTTCCAAAGGGTCCCTCTACCACAACAGCAACCACCACTTTCATTGAGTCAACACCCCTTCCAATCACAAAACTTCCAAAATCTAGCCAACACTTTTGCACCACATGAAAACTCTTTACAATTGACCGGTACAGATAATACCTCTGCACTAGCACAAACATTGGATACTTTCATGAAACAATCCATCCAAGGGACGGCAAGTTTGCAATCTTCTGTCGAGACTGTGATGAAGATCATTGTCTCTCAAAATGAGAACATCAAATCGATGGAAGAACAAATTGCACAACTAAAAGCCGAAATGCGTGCAAGAGAGAAAGGGAAACTTCCAGCTCAACCTTTACCCAATCCTGGCTATTCACATCATGTGGATACAATCACGTTGAGATCTGGAAGAGTGCTAGACAATCACGTTGGGGAAGAGATTGATGACACTGAAAAATCTATCGATGATACCCCGACTGAGACCTTTCCTCACACACACCCTTCTAATTCTGACCCCAGTTCTTCTACCCTACACCCTTCTTCTGAGCCTATTCTTCGTTTCCCAAAAGACTTGCCACTTCAGCCCACCTCTTCTAGTCTACCACCGACGATCCCCAACTCTATTTTGGGATTGGGTCGACACACACTTCCTTCTCCTATGATGGACCCAGCGCTTATTGCTAAAGCACCTTATCCTAATCGGTTAAGTACACCGAGTCCACAAATGGAGAAGATCATGGACATTTTTAAGCAAGTTAACATCAACATCCCTCTCCTAGATGCTATCCAACAAGTTCCGTCCTATGCGAAAACTCTTAAGAACTTGTGCACTAGGAAGAGGAAGACTCAAGTGCCCAAGAAGATTTTCATGGCAAAGACTGTAGACACGGCTTTCCCCCAACAATTACCGAGGAAACGTAAGGATCCTGGATATCCTATTATTTCCATTTCTATTGGGGAAAAACACATTAACCGTGCTCTACTAGACCTTGGCGCTAGTGTTAACTTGCTTCCATACTCAGTCTACGAGCAACTAGGGATCGGAGAGTTGAAACCAGCCCATTGCACTCTCCAGATGGCTGACTTATCAATCACCAAACCTAGGGGTGAACTGGAGGATGTGTTAATAAAAATCGGGAAATTTATATTCCCTGTGGACTTTATTGTAATTGATACACAGCCTGTAGCGAACCCACGGAATCAAATTCCGGTGATTTTAGGTCGCCCCTTTTTGTCCACTTCCAACGCTATCATCAACTGTCGCAACGGTTCTATGACCCTATCTTTCGGGAATAGGTCAATAGAGCTGAACATTTACAAGTTGGGAAGTGTACCCTCCGAATCTACTGCTCAGGTCTGTTCTGTCGACTTAATGGATGTCGACAGCAGCGAATTTGATGATCCTCCTGATACCGATCTAGACTCTTTTCATATGTTGTTGTTTGACCCAACTATGTATCTTACACATACGGACTCTTCCACCGAGATGTCCGGGTCAACAACTAACACTGATTATGAACTGCTTTTAGAGTCTGAAGATCACCCCGCACTTTGTGATGACACTGTTTCTCGGGGTATAGATGGAACTTTTGAGGAGATATTCGCTGATGAACTCGCATTTTTGAATGACACGGGTGTTGAGATGAATCATCTCCCAATCAATGAAAATGAACCTCCACCCCTTCTTCTGAACTGTAAAAAGAATGCGAGCAATCCATCACAATCACTGCATCGTCTCTCCAAAACGAGACGCACACACATCCTATTCCACCACTTAACATTTCCCCACTTCTTCTTCCACCAACCAGAGCACTGCATTGATAAAATTTTTGAATGGTTGGTGTTAACTTTCGGTCTTTGCAAAGCTTGGCATCGACCAATGATTTTTGACCCCCTCATGTGATTTTCAAAAGTTTAACATTACATAACTCAAGTTTGGGGGGGCATTTTTTCGGGCTCTTAAAAAGAAAACTTTTATAAAATAATGAGCCAAATATAAGTTTGGGGGAGAATCTTCACTTAAATATTTTTCCCCCACTAATAAATTCCTCCTAAGCTTACAGGTTTTTCGGGATTTAGCAGATGGCAACAGTGAGGATACTGTTGAAAACAAGTTTGAGGGAGGTTTGTGCTTATTTTCGTATCATTTGCATATCATTTGCATAAGCACAAAACATTTTTTCAAAAACCTATAAAAATTTAAAAAAATTCAAAACTATAAAAATATTTTTGTACATAAATAAGATAATAAAAGATTAGATAGTGAAAAATTACACCCATGAGATTAGAAAAATTTAAGAAAACCAAGAAAATTAGAAGTTTTCTTATACGAACTAGTAATAAGTAGTTATGAGCCGTTGTCCCAAGGGTTAGTAAGATGAAAACGTCACTAATCTGAGGATAAAAATAAGTCTGAAAAATAGTTTCTATTCTGGAAGCCAAACATTTTGAACGTTGACACCCTGCTATTCACACTTACACACGTCTTGAAGCCCGGGATAGTAGATGATACCTTGAAATGCTCTTGTCTTAAAGCCGATGTATGAAGGAAATATAAAAAAAAAATTGATGAAGAAAATATAAAGTGGTGAGAAAAATGGACACTGGTTTTGTTATCACCAAGGGCAATAAAAAATATATAGCGAGGGTGCCTCTTCACCTAGTGCCCTAAGGCCAACTGGTCTAGAATTCACTGCTATGCCTGAGGTGGTGCAAGACGAGGAAATACACCAAATAAGCAAGCACATGAGTAATCGGTCGGTTAGTACCTCAAGAAGTATTAACGGTCGCAAGAAAGTGTGTGAGCAATCTCATATAAATATTCATTAATTAAAAAGTACTGAGGCTGATGGGCAAGAGTATGATAGCTTGAATTGAATTCTCCGGGTGTAGGGATGTCCTTTACACACACGCAGGGTTATATGATTGATGTTTGGAAGAAAGATAGGAATGAAGAATAAGACGATGTTTTATTGAGGGAGGACGTGATTTCTGACATCTTTTCATGACCATTAAGATAGGGCTCATGACAACCGAAAAGCTAGCTTAGTTGGAAACCCTAATTTTCAAGGCTTTTCTTTTACAATTCTTTTCTTTAAATGTAAATTTCATGATCTTCCTTTTATTATTGGATTTTGTGGGTGCAATCCGCTGAAAACCCTCAGGAGACAACACTCCTCCTACTAGGGACACCTAGAGGTTTAAAGGCTTGTTGCACGTGCTCAGTGTAATTGTGTTGCCTACGAAAGTGTGCTAGTTAGTTTTTCTCTTTCTTTATTTTCTCCTTCTTTTTAATAAAAAGTTCGCTCGAGACGATCGAAAATAAGTTTGGGGGAATTTGATCAGTCAAAAATACTGCATTTTTAACACGGCAATTTCTCTATCATTTGCACTCATCTAGAAGTGTTCGGCATTCATATAACACATATTAGCAAATCAGTCGTTAAATATCAGATTGCATGTGTTAGACTCTAAA
Source organism: Agapanthus africanus (assembly GCA_030015575.1). Taxonomy (NCBI): domain Eukaryota; kingdom Viridiplantae; phylum Streptophyta; class Magnoliopsida; order Asparagales; family Amaryllidaceae; genus Agapanthus; species Agapanthus africanus. The sequence continues at coordinate 1,000,404,897 of CM057337.1, forward strand.
ACCGGCACTTTAAAGGAAATTGACCGCATTTCATGGCATCGCATCATCCCTATATTGCGCAACACTTGTCTTGAGAAATTGTGCAGGAACAAAACCAAAACAGTGCTGATAAAATACGCCAACTCAAAGGCCAGAGATCTGGCAGAGATCAGGGACTCAATCGGAAAATCAACATTGTTCCCCTCCGAATGGCGGCCGAGACATTAGGACGTCTTGCCTGAGATTCAGGGCAGATGCTATTTGGTTTTATCCGTCCACCTCTCCGAAGATGCCAAGTTGATTTATGGCACCGTGTATCGGAGGTTTAGACGGATGCGGCCGATGTAGCAGATTTCGTCAGATTCCCCATCGCTTGAGGGGTTTTTGATTGCGGGGACGCTCTTCCCTGCAGGCGCAAGCCCCTGCAGTTAATTACGCTACCGCATCGCGGTAACAACTTTCTCCTTCTCCAGAATTTCACTTCGTGTCGTGTGTGTTTGTTTTGTTTTGTGGTTGCCCGTGGATTGCATACGGAGACTGAGTAATGCCGTCGCCCGTAGGATGTGAATTAGTCCAAATCCGTATTTACTTAGATTTGGGTTTGGTATTTTTAGTTTAAGGATACGTTAGCCGTATTGCAGCTAAGATCAACTTAAACGTTCGTTAAGGATACGTTAGTCCTGTCTGAGACTAAGATCAACTTAACGTGGTGATCCATTTATTAGATGACCGTCAGGACTCGTTACCTCTCTGACGTCATTGAGGAATTACAACGATAGGTGTCAGAGGAGTTCAGAGATGTACCCTTGGACCAAAGTTGATTTGGAGTTTTATAGTCCATTTGAACGTTTAAGGATACGTTAGCCATATTTGGGGGTAAGATCAACTTAAACGGGACCATTTAGATCCGGCAAAAGAGCATTTGGAGGCTCTATTGTTCCAGTTTAGGGACGTGGTGGTCCATGTTCCAGTTTAGGGACCTGGTGGTCCATCGCCAGTTTAGGGACGTGGTGGTCCATCATTAGTTTAAGGACGTTTCGGTCCGATATTAGTTTAAGGACATTTCGGTCCGATATTAATTTAAGGACGTTTCGGTCCACGAGTTTAAGGACCCCGCAGTCCATATTCATGTGTGGTCGTTGGGACCCGTCACCTCTCTGACGTCGTTGAGGAATCACAACGATAGGTGTCAGAGGAGTTCGGAGATGTACCCTCGAACCGGATGTAAATTGATTTAAGAGAGCAGCTGTACTCAATTAATTTAGTTTGAGGACTTACGGCCATGATTGGGCTAAGTCCAGTTTCAACATTTTTTGTCTTTGGCCTGTGCTAGGGCTTTACCCCTTTTTAGTAATGCGCTGCATTATTCTTGTTTTGGTTGGGCTCTGCCCTTTTATAAATGATGCAGAGCATCTATTTTTTTTGTTTGGGCTTTGCCTCCCCCCCCCCTTTTTTTAAAATGCATAGCATTTTATTTATTAGGCATGTTAGGCCTTTTAATTGGGCTCTGTCCCTTTCCTTTAATAATGCAGAGCATTAAATACTCTGACAGTGCCCCACGTGGCTTGTCAGGCGCTTTGCGCCAAGTAATGAGCGCAAACTCATATGGTGGTGACACGTGACACGTGTCACGCTCTGTTGAGCGCAAGCGCAATAGCGCAGTGCACTATGTTAGTGCGCTGCGCTGCTGCGCTTCTGACACGTGGCGCTTCCTGGTGGCTTGCGCCAACACAGGAGCGCAACAGCGCAGTTCTTGCAAGTGCAGAGCACTGTTTTATCTTTTGATTGATTTTAAATCAAAGAAAACAAGTTTTTCTTGTTTTCAAGGAACCAATGGTTCATAAGCAAGTGCAAAGCACTATTATTAGTTAGTTTTCTTTCTTATTGAAGATCATTGATCTTGTTCTTAGATCAATGATCTGTTTTTTAAGAGAATTTTCTCTTTTTCTGAAGGTTTTTACCTTTTTGTTCTTGAGGAGTTCTTCAGAGTTCTCTTTTTTTCCTCTCGGAAAATGCCGATGCCTTTGAATTGAGGTCTGGGGTCCCTTTTATAGTGCACATAAATTAGTTAAATTTGTTAAAAAGATCTTTCTCTGAGTGATTTGGGGAATTTTCCCCACCGTTGGATCTTTGATCCACAGGCCACTGTTTTACAGAAGAAAATCTTCTTGTTTTAACAAGAACAGAAAAGATTTCTTTAAAATCTCAATTCTGTTTTGCGCAAATGCCCCAGCGTGTGACACGTGTCGCGCAGTGCTGTGCTTGCGCAACTGCGCAGATACGTGTCTCGCAGCGCAGCTGTGCTTGCGCAACTGCGCAGACACGTGTCGTGCAGCGCAGCGCTTGCGTAGCTGTGCTTGCGCAGTTGTGCTTGCGCAACTGCGCAGACACGTGTCGCACAGCGCTGCGCTTGCGCAGCTGTGCTTGCGCAGCTGTGCTTGCGCAGCTGTGCTTGCGCAACTGCGCAGACACTTGTCGCACAGCGCAGCGCTTGCGCAGCAGCGTTTGCGCACCTGAAACATTGCTTCCTTTACTTTTTGTTTTAAAAGAGCCTTGCTCTGATTAGACGCACTGCCTCGGGCGCTGTGCTGACGCATCCACTTCTGACACGTGGCGCGTTGCGCGCAGCGCACGGGATTTTGAAGCATTGCTTCAGAAAATTTGAATTTTTGAAATTCAAACAGAGCTTTGCTCTGATTGGGGGAAACAGATGCCCCCTCACCGTTGCGCTTACGTGGCCCCAAACGCAAGCGCAACGGTGGTAGAATCCCAACCGTTACGGCAGCTTTTGGAAGTTGAAAGGGCACTTGATGCCTATAAATAGGACCTTTGGTCCTGCACAGATGATTATCATCTTTAAAATTCTCATTTTCAGAAACTTCAGAGCTTTGCTCTTGCGTTCAAGAACTCTAGAACTTTGTTGTCCTTTCCAAAGTTTAGAAAAACTTTAGGTAAAATCGATTCTTGAATTAACTTAATTTTAATTAATCTTAATTAACAGAGCTTTGCTCTCATAGATCTTCTGATCTAAAGAAAATCCCTTCGGGGTTTCACCAACAGAGCTTTGCTCTCAAGAATCTGTTTCAGGGTTTCTTAACCCGTGAACAGAACTTTGCATCTTTGGCAAAACATAGATCTCTTTGATCTAAAAAAAATGATGAACTCTTAAGAGTTTGAGTATGGATAATGAAAATTAAAAATGGAGTCTTGTATTATAATGATCTCAGAGTTCTTGGTGGACTTCTTTAAATTTTCCTTATTATGGAATTTGATAGGCATCACCCCTATTCGTAGAGCATTGCTCTCGAGGAGTTTGACTCTCTGTGCTCGTTCTTTAACAAGAATTTGCCTAATCAGTCGGTCTGCTAATTTTGTTGATTTTCTTTCATAGGAACAATGGCCGCCCATATGTATGCTCTTAACGAGATCATATCTTACGGGGACATCCGTCGACTTGGTCGTTCTCAAAATCGAGAGTTCACAAACGCGGAGTGTGCTGAAATCATGAGCCGCTTTGAGGCATACAACGGTCCCTTGCTTCCCCGGCGTTCCTCCCTCCTTAAGCTTATCGTGGGAGCCATCTGGGAAGAGCTTCCCCTGTTCTGTTCCGGTGTGCCGCTTAGGGCGTTGGATGCCGCTGAGGATAAGGTGCACTCGGTATACCTGTTGAACTTTATCTCAAAGATACGGCGAGACAGTCTTATCGATCTCTTGCATGAGATCTTTCAACAGTCTGCCATACTCGCTGCTTATCGGAGGGTGGAAGACATCGGGGGGACCCTGACGCTTGTGCTCGCGAAAGAAAGCATACTAGGATGGTCCGTGAGGCTTGGAAAGTCATAGATAGGGTCGCTTTCGAGTTCCTCAATCCATGTCCTGGGTTCGAGGTTATTCCTTTGTAATGATGTTTTTCGTTTATCTCTTTTATGATTGTAAGAACTTCTGGCAAAATTAATGGAAATTTTGTTTTTCCTAGCCTGTCTTATCTTTTGTTCTGAGTTTTTTTTTACTTATGCAAAGCATTTCGACGACGAAGCGAACACCTCAGTCCTCCGAACAAACCTGGACATCCTGCTAGAGAAACGGGGCCGGGCTCAGATCAGAGCTGCCACCTATTAACAGCAAACTGCCCGCTACTACAACGCCCGAGTCAAGCGTCGCTTCTTCAAGACCGGAGATTTAGTCCTAAGGCGGAATGAGTTCGTCGATCCAGGCAATCTGTAACAACCGAGTTCATTTATACCAATTCCAGTTCCCGTATTTATATATCTGTGGCATTTTATTTATTTATCGTGTTTGGGTGCGAATAGTAATTTTACATTTACTTTGCATTCGACCCGACCCGCTTTCTTGAACTTGTTGATTCATATTTATAGATTACCCTGGCATGTTACATAGACACGTGCATCTAGTGTAAACTGCATATTGGCATTTCATCTAGCATCGCATATTTTACATATAACATTTTAGGTCATGTATAATAAATTAAAATTACATTTCATAGCCTGCATGATACCCCTAACCCCGTGGTAGCGTCCGCGCATCTTGTTCTCGTCCCGTTCAGTGAAACGGACGTGTTTGGATAGCTACGCGCACGTACGTGCATCCGTTTTTGGGGGTATGCATTTTCGTTACCTAATCATTCATTTTAAAATTTAGAAGTTGCATATAATTTTCGTATTTTAAATCTAAATTTTTAGACCCGACCCGGACGCATTTTGATATATTTTATATCCCGCTAAAATTCAATTATTCAAATCCTAACACACACACAACTCTTTCTCTCCACCGGCCCCACTCTTTCTCTCTTCCTTTCTTTCTCTTTCTCTTTCCTTTCTTTACCTCTCTCTCTCCTCCCCTCTTCTTTTCTCTCTCTCCAATAAAAACAAAATTATATCTCCTAACTGTTCACATAGCCCTCTCTCTCTTCTCTCGATCTCTTCTCTCTCCCCTCTCTCTCTCAGAATCTCTCTCTCTCCTCTCGCATAAAATTCTTTCTCTCTCCATATATATATTCATTCTTCTCCTTCTTCTCTTTTTCTCTAAACCCAGAACCACGAACCCTAGCTCTCGTCTGCCTCTACCTCGCCGTCGCCCAAGACCCCCGATGACGCCATTCCCGACCTCGTCGCCTCCTCACCCTCATCGCCTCCGCCTCCATCTCTTCTCTTTCCCGAGCCCTGCACACGCACCCGAGAACAGCCCGAGCCCCCGCACATAACTTCACCGCGACGATCACCGGAGTGATTTCGTCGTCGTCCATCGTCCCAGATCCGACGAAACGGTGAGCCTAGCACCCCCCTTTTCCTTCTTCTTTCTTTCCTTATTCCTTTCCTTCATTCTGTTTTTTTTAAAGCCTCTGTCCTCTGCAGTTACTTCGCCGGAGCTCCGTCGACGTCGTCGACACCCTTGCGACCCTCTCTGCAGACCACAGTGAGTTTCCTCTTCTCATTCTTCTCCTTCCTCCTTCCTTTCTTCTCTTCTTCTTTCTTTCTATGCATTTCTTTCTTTAAATGTTCACTGCCTTTTTAGATTGCCGGAATCTGGTCGTGCCGTCGACGATCCCGACGACCCAGTGAGCGTACCTGACCCTTGTGATCACCTTGTGCGTTGTTTGGATCCGTTCCGTGTACCGTGCGCGCGTCGCGACTTTTTCCGCCGACGTGAGACGTTCCGTACATCCGTTTCTTGATCCGTCTATGTAAGTAAAACTTGCTACATGCTATTTTATTTATTACATACTTATTTAAATGCATATTAAATCTGTAGTTTAAATCTAATACCACATGTTCCATTTTAACATTTCGATGTTCCATTTATATCATTTTAGATCTAGAACTTGAAAACATATCTTGTTGTATGTTAGATTACGATATACGGTATCCATATCCATATTTGAATCACATAATGCTTATTTGCACAGCCCATAGTACCATTTTAAATAGTTTATAACTTTCGGATACCTATTTGCATCCATTCCGTCTAATATACATATTATTGCATCCATAGATCATTTGAATATATAATATTGTAATATTAACATTCCATATTTGATAAAGTGTATTTTAATTAATGTTGGAACTATAATCTTAACCCAAATCGATAACTGTGCATCCATATGCTTTAATCTGTACCTATTTGCATACCACATCACAATGTTCCATTTTTATTGTTCTATTAGTACTCCATACTTGTTTTGTATACCCATGCTTATTTTAGTTTGATTATGAGCACCCACATGACATTTTGTGCACCCCTGACATGACTTGATACACCTACTACTTGATACGACTTGATACTGTACACTTCTTGACATGATTGGATTTATTTACACTACTTTATTAGACCTGATGTACCATATCTTGACCCGTTACCTGATCTTGTTACTAATGCCAACAGCCTGGACATGTTGTCCCTACGGACATTTCATGTTGTCTATCCAGACAAACCTGTACCTGCTTAATCTTGTGTTGGTATTAGCTTCAGATTATTAATACCAGACTTAAACATATAACTTGGAGGTATGGGGAAATCAATGAAGAAACTTGACATGTAACACGACAGTTCGCTTGCTTATACTAATCAGTTTTAGAGGCTAGGCCAGCCTTGGGATGATGCTGCTGACATCATTCATCTATACATATTTCCTGTTTAAGTGCCTAGCGGCATGTCTCGGTTCCAGCCCGAGAATCTTGACCGTGGTCCCGGGTATGCACGGGATACTATTGAGTTACATCGATGATTCATCAAATTGATTTCAAAGACTTGAGAGTAGTTAACACAGTAGACCAGTTTAGATTACGCACTGCACACTACCCTTCACTGTCTTATTTATATTGTTGTTTTACCTGTTTTACCGTTCATGCTCATACCTGCATGTCTTGTTACCCATGTTTATAGTATTGCTTGATGTTATGACGCACTGACGTCTGGGTTTTGCATGGCCCAGATTCTTTACCTTTGCTGCAGGCCGAGCAGACTTGTTAGTAATTAGTTCATTTTACTTTCGGTATTTTCATTCCTGATGTGAGCCCGCATTATGGGACGTACATTCCAGTTTATTCTTGTATTGGATCTTTTGCTTCCGCATTATTTTATTCTTGACTCGTTTTATTCTGGTTTATGGACATGTATTAGATAGTTTATTTTTGTTCTTGATATCTCTACAGCCGTATTGTGACTGTGGAAGGATATTTCCTATCCACAGGTAGCATGGTTAGCTATGTCACGTGCCTATCTTAGCGTACTTTGGGAAGCGGGGCGTGACATGGTTTCTTTGGTATCAGAGCCATAGGATTTAAGTTAATCGGGATTGATTCCTTTGTAGTTGGGTATTAGACCCAATATACGAATCAGAATACTCGTGATTAGGAAACATGTCCCACCTTACCGTCTTGCCATTTTTGAATCTTAACTTCCTCCTGATTCTACTTTTACGATATGCAAACCTCCTTTGTATATCAACTCGAAACCTGGTTTCCTTTTGGTTATCTCTAGAACTTAAGCGACTTGGGTGGAGTTATGTGATTGTAGCTATGATACCGCGGCATGGTTACAATGCGGTACTCTATTTAAGTAACTTGGAGTTCTAGCCTTGATTCATATCCTTGATCTATATTTATAATCTGTTATCATGCTAATTCTTTTGGTACTTTGATTTCAGGAACATGGCAGACAAGAATATGAAAACGTATCAAAGGCGTGTTGACGAAGCAGCTATGCTTGGAGTAATCCGTGGGATGCTGGAGAACCAAAAGCGACAGACCGAGCTGAACCAGCAGCAAGCTGAAGCTTTTTAGGAAGGTTTGCGGACCGTCCAGCAGTCCGTAAACAATGTCGTAGCCAGACCAGTTGATCTGGTGGGTACTGTGGCGGATTTCAGGAGACTGGGTCCGTCCGTCTTTACTGACCTGGAAGAGTCGTTGCCAGCGGAGCAGTGGCTGGTTGACACGGAGAATTTACTCGTTGGGGCACAGATCCCAAAGGATAAGAGGGTGGATGTGGTACACATCCAGTTGGTGGACTACGCCCATGAATGGTGGCTTGTGGAAGAGACCCGCTTGCCCAAGCCGATCAGTTGGGCAGATTTTTCGAGGAGTTTCTTGGAGAAGTTCTTCCCGCAGACTGCACGGGAGGAAATGGAAGAAAAGTTCATCAGTTTGAAGCAGAACGGTGCACCTGTGGATGTACATGCAGCTGAGTGGACGCGGCTCAGTAGATTCGCTGGATCTTTAGTTGCCAAAGATGCTGATAGGGCAAGGAGGTTCATGCGCAGTTTGGATGTGGACATCCAGAGGCAGATTGTCTTCCTGGGTTTGACCACTTTCTCACAAGTACTTACAGCGGCCTGAGAGCAGCAGAGCCTATCAATGAAGACTGGGAGTACACTGCAGCCAGCAGTTACAGTGCGGAAGCCGGAATTTGCACCGAACTAAGCGCATGGACGCAGAAGTATTCCAGTGAACCGACGTGGCGTAACACCTATGAAGAAGCCTGTTGTCGTTGATCAAAGAAGGAGCGTGATTTGTAACTACTGCCATTTACCCGGACATATGCAAAGAGATTGTCGAAGGATGCAAGGACTCTGTTTAGTTTGTAGATCGGCGGATCATACTATCAACGCTTGTCTGTCGAAGCTTCATACGAAAGATGATGTTCAGAAGCCACCGCAGAAACCGTTTCAGGGACAGAAACAGCTGACTCAGGGACCCAATCAAGATCGAGCATTTATCCTGATGGCTGAGGAAGCTAAGACTTCAAAAGAAGTTGTTTCGGGTATTCTACTTGTTCATGGTTTTCCCGCATTAGCGTTATTCGATTCTGGTGCATCCCATTGTTTTGTGTCGTCCAAGTTTATTGCTACACACTCGATTTCTTGCACGACCCTGTCTAGTTGTTGGGACATACACACTGGGAATGGGAAGATCATATCTAGTAGAGAATGTAAGGATTGTGCAGTTGTTGTTTGCGGACGGGAGCTTTTTGCAGATTTCTTGGTGATTGATACAGGCAACTATGAGGTCGTCTTGGGAATGGATTTTCTCGGCACTTTCCATGCTCACATTGATTGTAGGGCAAAGAAAGTAATTTTCCAGATTCCCGGACATCCAGAGTTTATCTTTACTGGAGGAAGCAGTTCTGTCGGGCCAGTCGAGTTTAGGGCTAGGCCGACAAATAGTGTTCTTTCGTCGATGGAGGTTGATAAAGATGAAGCGCCAGCTGTTGTTCGAGATTTCATAGACGTGTTCGAGGACATATCGGGTTTACCGCCGAAGCGAGACGTGGAGTTCGCGATTGATCTTGTTCCTGGTGCAGCGCCAGTTTCTAAAACGTACTATCCAATGGCACCAGTCGAGTTGGAAGAAGTCAAGAAGAAGGTTGCTGAATTACTTGAGAAAGGTTGAATTCGCAGCAGTAACTCACCTTGGGGAGCTCCAGTTCTTCTGGTCAAGAAGAAAGATGGCACAAGAAGGATGTGCATCGATTATCGAGAATTAAACCGGGTGACTATTAAGAACAAGTACCCGATCCCTCGTATTGGCGAATTATTTGAGTAGCTTAGTGGCACGAGGGTATTCTCAAAACTGGATTTGCGATCAGGATATCATCAGGTCCGAGTTAAAACAGAAGATATTTTCAAGACGGCGTTCCGAACTCGGTATGGACATTACGAGTATTTAGTGATGCCCTTCGGAGTAACGAATACACCGGCGATATTTATGGACTTGATGAACCGAATATTTTCATCATTCTTAGACCAGTTTATAGGGGTGTTTATTGATGATATTCTGGTCTACTCCAAGAGTATTGAAGAGCATGCAGAACACTTGAAGATCGCACTGCAGATATTGATGCAAGAAAAATTGTATGCAAAGATGAGCAAGTGCGAGTTTTGGCTTGAAGAAGTGAAGTTTTTGGGACATGTCGTGTCTGGAGATAGAATCGCCGTTGATCCCGAAAATATTACAGCAGTTCGAGATTGGCTGATTCCGAAGAACGTTGTAGAGATCAGAAGCTTTCTTGGACTTGCCGGGTATTACAGAAGGTTCGTGGAGAACTTTGCTCGTCTGGCGGAGCCTTTGACCAAACTTACGCGCAAAGAAGTACCATTTGTGTAGACGGATAAGTGTGCGTTAGATTTTGAGGCATTGAAACAGAGGTTGATAATCGCTCATATTCTGACCGTGCCAAACAATTCTGGAGGATTGGTGATTCACAGCGACGCATCTGGGAAAGGATTGGGATGTGTTTTGATGCAGCATGGGAAGGTTATAGCGTACGCATCGAGATAGTTGAAGACCCATGAGAAGAATTACCCAACTCATGACTTGGAGCTAGCAGCTGTGATTTTTGCTTTGAAGATTTGGAGACACTACTTATTGGGCGAAAGGGTCGAGATTCTCACCTATCAAAAAAGCCTAAAGTATATGTTCACGCAGAAGGAGCTTAATATGAGGCAACGTAGATGGTTGGAGCTGATGGCTGACTACGATCTTGATCTTAAATACCATCCGGGGAAAGTTAATGTTGTGCCGGATGCGCTTAGTCGGTTGCCAGCAATTTCAGATGTTGACTGCACAGAAGGAACTTATTGAAGACTTTCGAAGATTCGATTTGGAGGTTGTGCTGCCGCATTCTTCGGGACAGTTGATGCAGCTGCAAGTACTGTAACACCCGAGCCCAATAATACTATGTATATTACTAGTTGAGGGTTATTTATCGTTCTTTCCAATTTTCCTGATTTTCTGGTGTTTATTGCTAAATTTTACCCGGTTAAGTCATTTTGGCACATAACAAATTTTAACTCCGAAAATGAAATTTAAGATGTCCATGTTAGCCTACTCGTCGCCACTAGTCGCGTGGTAGCGTCCGCGTGTCGAGATTCCGTTCCGTTTGGCTAAACGGGCAAGTTTGGGCGACTACGCGCGCGTGCAAGTGTCCGACTTGGGGGCATGCATTTTAATCATTAAACACCTATTTTCAAAGTTTGGAACCCGCTTAAAATCCTATAATTTGAATTTGGATCAATTGGGCGCAACCCGGGCGCGATTTGGAGATGTTTCATTTGGCGCCAAAAAGGCCCATTTAATTTAATATCTAAAACTATATATATATACGATTTTATATCCTTAACAGTTAAAATCCCTATTAAATCTTTTCGAATTTTTCCTTTTATTTCCTCCCAGCCAATCATGGCGAAGGAATGTACCTCGTGGGCCCCCCTTCATCCATCTCTCCCTCTGCCTCTCTCCTCTTTCTCTCTCTCACGAATCTCTGTCTCTCTCTCTCTCCAATCTCTCTCTCTCTCTTCCTCTATTTGAATTCGCATGCAGCCGCCTCCTCCCGAGTAACCCATCGCGAGAAAACCCCCACGCAAACCCTAACCCTAGCCTCGCGATCTCGTCGCCGACGCCTCGCGACCTCGCCGTCGCCGCCCTCACCACCACGACCTCCACCGCACTCGCCTACCCTCTTCCTCCCGTTCGCCCGCTCCTTCCCGCGCCTGCAACCTTCTCCCGACGCCTCCATCCCTCGCGACCTCGCCGTCGACGTCGACTCCGACCGCCGAGGCCTCCCGCGACTCCCTTGCACCCTCCTCGTCGAGACCTCGCCGTCACCCCTCCTCCCCTCGCCGGAACAGTGAACCCGACCCTCACCCAACGTCTGCACCATCTCCAGGTCGCCGGAAACCGCGCCGACGACCCTCGTCGACGTCTCCCGCGCCACCTCCTTTCCCCCTCGACCACCCTAGCCGACCACACCCCTCTCCAACTCGCCGCAGCACCCTACCCTGCTCACCCGAGGCCACTTCCCTTTGCTGCAGCCACCGTCGCGGCCTCGCCGGCGTTCCAGTGCCGTCGAACCCGCCGTGGTCGCACCCTTGGTGTATCCCTGTAAGTTTCCTTCTCTTTTCGTTTTGGTACAACCCCCGCTGGTCGTTTTGGCGTATCGCCTCCTTGTTGCTAACTTTGATTTTCGGTTGTTGCCGGAACCCGACCGTGCCGTTTGACGAACCCGACGCTCCAGCGAAGCCCCCTGGTCCGTGTGATTCCAGTGACTTCTGTTGGGACTCGATCCGTGGCCCGTGCTTCCAGAACGCAGTTTCTACCGACATCGCATCCGTGTTTCGGTTTGCGGAACCGCCGAGGCAAGTATCCGAATACTTGCTTTAACATGCTACAAACTTAATAATTATGTTATCTGTTATAACCACACGACTTGATAACAATTACAATCATCCGTAATGTTAAACCATTGTAGTAGTTACTTGTAGTTAATCGGTATGCTTTTAATCAACGCCTTAACTAATTAACCAATCTGGCACATCCTTGCCTAAATTGCTAGATCATCCTCACTTCATTGGTTAAGGCCTCTCATGAGGCAATTATTATACTTAGTTCAAATACTGTAACTCCATTACGCATATTACCGATATTGCTCGTCTTGTGGCTTTTGCACCTCAAAGGTGCGTGAACCGGATTAATAAGAGAATACTAATATCACTGTGTTCACATAGAATAATAATTGCTTATTGCTGTTCCCTGCTACTGTTCATTATTTGTTACTATACCCGTTATCATCATATACCTGATTGCATTACATATTGACCGATCTTGACACACCTGTCACATGTACTGATATACCGGACACAACCCCTGTACATATCGACTCTACCTGTTGAACGTAACCTGACCTGTTACCTGATCTCGTGCCTAATGCCGACGGACCTAACTATTCCTGCTGTCGATCCAGACAGACCTACCTTTACTTGACTTGTGTTGGCATTAGACCTTGACTACTGAATACCTGACTGACATACATAGTTTGGGGGTATGGGGAAATCAAAGATGAACCTGACTTGTAACTCGACAGTTCACTACCGTCCGAGTGTACACCTTCCTTCTGTGCCTTACGGCATGTCTCGGTTTCAGCCGAGAATATTGTGGCCGTGATCCCGGGTATGTACGGGGTAATACCGAGTGTACACCTTCCTTCTGTGCCTTACGGCATGTCTCGGTTTCAGCCGAGAATATTGTGGCCGTGGTCCCGGGTATGTACGGGATACTGATACTTTCCTTTCTGTGCCTTACGGCATGTCTCGGCTGCCGCCGAGAATATTGTGGCCGTGATCCCGGGTATGTACGGGATACTATTGAGTTACATCGACGATTCATCAATTGGTTTCAAAGACTATAGAGTAGAAAACCTGATAGGACAGTTAGTCACTACTGCACATTACCCTGTTTATTACTTCTTATTACCGCTTTATTCATGTTCATGCTTGCATTGTTTATTACCATGTTTATGCTACATTACTTGATATCATGACGCGCTGACGTCTGGGTTTTGCATGGCCCAGATTCCGTGCCCTTGACGTCGACCGAGCAGGAGTACTTCAGCCAGCCGGCTGAACTGTGAGTTCTTTAGAGTTTCGTTTATTTATGTCATTTCATTTCCAGATGTGAGCCCGCATTATGGGACATACTGTTATTTCATTGTATTGGATCATTAGCTTCCGCACTTATTGTTTATTGATTCTCGTTATTATGGATTTGGACATGTACTAGTTTAGTTTATATTACTGTTCTTGATATCTCTACAACCGTAATGTGACTGTGGATGGATACTTCCTACCCACAGGTAGCATGGTGGGCTATGTCACGTGCTCAAATCTTGCGTACTCTGGGAAGCGGGGCGTGACATGGTTTTATGGTATCAGAGCCATAGGTTAATTGGGTTGATTCTTGTAGCTGGGTATTGCACCCGATACACGAATCAGAATACCCGTGATTAGGAAACATGTCCTGCCACTTTGACCGTTTTACTATCCTTGAATCATTCTTCCGGATCATGTCGACATGCAAACTTACTTTGCATTGTCAAACTTGAAAACCTAACTTCTTGTTATCTCTAGGACTTAGGCGACTTGGGTGGAGTTAAGTAATTGCGGCTATGATACCGCGGCATAGCTACAATGCAGCACTCTATTCAAGTATCTTGGAGTTCTAGTCTTGATTTATATATTGAATCTACCATCATGCTAATGTTGTTTGTTTTGATTTCAGGACCATGGCAGATAAGAATTTCAAGACGTATCAGAGGCGTGTGGATGAAGCCGCCATGTTGGGGGTGATACGCGGGATGTTGGAAAATCAGAAGAGGCAAACCGAGCTGATCCAGCAGCAAGCAGATTCATTTCAGGAGGGTTTACAGGCTATTCAGCAGTCTGTAAACACCGCTGTAGCGAAGCCAGTCGACCGAGTAGGGACCGTAGCAGATTTCAGACGGTTGGGTCCTACTACTTTCACTGGCTTGGAGGAGCCGTTGCCCGCCGAGCAGTGGCTTGTGGACACGGAGAATTTACTGATTGCGGCACAGATCCCAGAAGATAAAAGAGTTGATGTGGTGCGCATTCAGCTGGTAGATTACGCCCGAGAGTGGTGGCTCGTGGAGGAGACCCGCTTGTCCAAGCCAATCAGTTGGGCGGATTTCTCCAAAGGTTTCTTTGAAAAGTTCTTCCCGCGGAATGCACGGGAGGAAATGGAGGAGAGATTTATTGGACTGAAACAAAATGGAGCAGCGGTGGATGTACACGCAGCGGAATGGACGAGACTCAGCCGTTTCGCTGGACCCTTAGTCGCTAAGGAGGCAGACAGGGCGCGAAGGTTCTTGCGCAGTTTGGATGTGGACATCCAGAGGCAGATTGTCTCCCTGGGTTTGACCACTTTCTCACAGGTTCTTACGGCAGCCAGAGAGCAGCAGCGTTTATCAGGATCGAAAGGGAACCTTCACCAGACAGCAGTTGCGGCCAGGAAGCCTACATTTGTACCTAACCGAGATCATGGGTGCAAGGGTATTCCAGTGGACCGTCGAGGTGTAGCGCCAATGAAGAAGCCTGTGGTCGTGGATCGAAGAAAGAGCATAAGTTGTAATTACTGCAATTTACCGGGCCACATGCAAAAGGATTGTCGAAGGAGACTGGGACTTTGTCTGGTTTGTGGAGCAGCCGATCACGCAGTGAGTGCTTGTCCGTCGAAGCTTCGCACGAGAGATGATATACAGAAGCCTCCGCAGAGACCGTTCCAAGGGCAGAAGCAGCTGACACAAGGATCCAACCAGGGTCGAGCTTTCATTATGACAGCTGAGGAAGCCAAGGCATCAGGAGAAGCGGTTTCAGGTAATTTACTCGTTCATGGTTACCCCGCTTGGCATTACTTAATTTCGGAGCATTCCGTTGTTTATGTCATCCAAATTTATAACTACACACTCGATCACCTACACGACCCTGTCTAGTTTCTGAGACATACACACTGGGAATGGGAAAATCATATCTAGTAAGGAAGGTAGAGAGTGTACAGTTGTTGTTTGGACGGATGGATGTGCGTTGGCCTTCGAGACGTTGAAGCAGAGGTCAATGACCGCCCCTATCCTAACCGTACCGGACAATTCCGGAGGATTGGTGATTCACAGCGACGCATCCGGAAAAAGGATTGGGGTGTGGTTGATGCAGAAGGGGAAAGTCGTCGCTTACGCATCGAGACAGCTGAAAACTCATGAACAGAACTATCCGACTCACGACTTGGAGCTTGCAGCCGTGATCTTCGCCTTGAAGATTTGGAGACACTACCTTCTAGGCGAGAGAATTGAAGTCTTTACGGATCACAAGAGTTTGAAATATGTGTTCACTCAGAAGGAGTTGAACATGAGGCAACGCAGATGGTTGGAGCTGATGGCCGACTACGATCTTGATCTTAAGTACCATCCGGGAAAAGTTAACGTCGTGCCAGATGCGCTAAGTCGGTTACCAGCAATTCAATTATTGACTGCACAGAGGGAGGTCATTGAGGAGTTTCGGAGATTTGACTTGGAGGTTGTGCTACCGCGTGCTACAGGACAGTTGATGCAGTTACAGGTACAATCGTCCTTAGTTGAGAAGATTAAAGCGGCGCAATCGCAGGATCCTAGACTGCAAAAGTTTCGAGAGCAGGTTGGAGCCGGACTACGAACCGATCTGCTGATCCATGAGGATGGTTCGTTGAGATATGGTAGCCGTCTTTGTGTGCCAAAAGGAGATGTGCGTGAAGAGCTTATGAAGGAGGCACACAGTTCAGCTTACTCTGTACATCCAGGAGGGACCAAGATGTACCGAGATATTCGACAGCATTTCTGGTGGGAATGTATGAAACGGGAAATCGCTCGCTTCGTGGCTAAGTGCTTGGTGTGTCAGCAAGTCAAGGCTGAACACCAAAGGGTTGCTGGTTGTTGCAACCACTTCCGATTCCTCAATGGAAGTGGGAACATATAACCATGGATTTCGTGACGGCTTTACCGCGGAGTCCAAAGGGCAACAATGCAGTATGGGTGATTGTCGATCGGTTGACCAAGGCAGCTCACTTTATTCCGTTTCGGGTTGGTCAATCGACAGAGACTTTGGCAGAGCGGTACATGCAGGAGATTGTCAGATTGCATGGAGTACCGGTAAGCATCGTGTCCGACCGGGACACTCGGTTCTTGTCACACTTTTGGAGGAGTTTACAAGAAAGTTTGGGGACTCGACTGAAGTTCAGCACAGCTTATCATCCCCAGACTGATGGACAATCAGAGAGAACGATCCAGACCCTTGAAGATATGTTGAGGGCTTGCATGTTAGACTTCAAAGGTCCTTGGGAAGATCATCTACACCTGGTGGAGTTTTCGTACAACAATAGTTTCCAAGCGACAATTCAGATGGCCCCGTTCGAAGCATTGTATGGTCGTAAGTGCCGTTCACCTGTATGTTGGGATGATGTGGGTGAACGAAGGTTGCTAGGGCCAGATTTAGTGGTACAGACAGTTGAGAAGGTGAATACAATCAGAAAGCACATGAAGGCAGCTCAAGACAGACAGAAGAGTTGGGCCGACACGTCAAGAAGACCTCTAGAGTTCGCCGTGGGCGATTTGGTATTCCTGAAGATATCACCGACTAGAGGGGTGATTCGTTTTGGAAGTCGGGGAAAGCTTAGTCCCCGATTCGTTGGACCCTTCGAGATATTGGAGCGTGTCGGAGAGGTATCGTACCGGTTGGCATTACCACCATCATTAGCAGGAGTTCATGATGTATTTCATGTGTCTCAACTACGGAGGTATGTTCGTGATGAGACCCATGTTTTGGATCACTCGGAGTTGACCGTTCGGGAAGACCTGACTTTTGAGGAGCGACCAGTCGAGATCAAGGATCGAAGAGAAAAGGTTCTTAAGAACAAGGTCATCCCTCTTGTGCTAGTTTCTTGGGGTAACCGATCGCATGGAGAATCTACTTGGGAGCGAGAAGACGAGATCCGGCAGAAATTCCCTCACCTTTTCCAGTAGTTAGTTATCTTGTATTCTTGGAATTTCGAGGACGAAATTCTTTTGTAGTTGGGTATGATGTAACACCCGAGCCCAATAATACTATGTATATTACTAGTTGAGGGTTATTTATCGTTCTTTCCAATTTTCCTGATTTTCTGGTGTTTATTGCTAAATTTTACCCGGTTAAGTCATTTTGGCACATAACAAATTTTAACTCCGAAAATGAAATTTAAGATGTCCATGTTAGCCTACTCGTCGCCACTAGTCGCGTGGTAGCGTCCGCGTGTCGAGATTCCGTTCCGTTTGGCTAAACGGGCAAGTTTGGGCGACTACGCGCGCGTGCAAGTGTCCGACTTGGGGGCATGCATTTTAATCATTAAACACCTATTTTCAAAGTTTGGAACCCGCTTAAAATCCTATAATTTGAATTTGGATCAATTGGGCGCAACCCGGGCGCGATTTGGAGATGTTTCATTTGGCGCCAAAAAGGCCCATTTAATTTAATATCTAAAACTATATATATATACGATTTTATATCCTTAACAGTTAAAATCCCTATTAAATCTTTTCGAATTTTTCCTTTTATTTCCTCCCAGCCAATCATGGCGAAGGAATGTACCTCGTGGGCCCCCCTTCATCCATCTCTCCCTCTGCCTCTCTCCTCTTTCTCTCTCTCACGAATCTCTGTCTCTCTCTCTCTCCAATCTCTCTCTCTCTCTTCCTCTATTTGAATTCGCATGCAGCCGCCTCCTCCCGAGTAACCCATCGCGAGAAAACCCCCACGCAAACCCTAACCCTAGCCTCGCGATCTCGTCGCCGACGCCTCGCGACCTCGCCGTCGCCGCCCTCACCACCACGACCTCCACCGCACTCGCCTACCCTCTTCCTCCCGTTCGCCCGCTCCTTCCCGCGCCTGCAACCTTCTCCCGACGCCTCCATCCCTCGCGACCTCGCCGTCGACGTCGACTCCGACCGCCGAGGCCTCCCGCGACTCCCTTGCACCCTCCTCGTCGAGACCTCGCCGTCACCCCTCCTCCCCTCGCCGGAACAGTGAACCCGACCCTCACCCAACGTCTGCACCATCTCCAGGTCGCCGGAAACCGCGCCGACGACCCTCGTCGACGTCTCCCGCGCCACCTCCTTTCCCCCTCGACCACCCTAGCCGACCACACCCCTCTCCAACTCGCCGCAGCACCCTACCCTGCTCACCCGAGGCCACTTCCCTTTGCTGCAGCCACCGTCGCGGCCTCGCCGGCGTTCCAGTGCCGTCGAACCCGCCGTGGTCGCACCCTTGGTGTATCCCTGTAAGTTTCCTTCTCTTTTCGTTTTGGTACAACCCCCGCTGGTCGTTTTGGCGTATCGCCTCCTTGTTGCTAACTTTGATTTTCGGTTGTTGCCGGAACCCGACCGTGCCGTTTGACGAACCCGACGCTCCAGCGAAGCCCCCTGGTCCGTGTGATTCCAGTGACTTCTGTTGGGACTCGATCCGTGGCCCGTGCTTCCAGAACGCAGTTTCTACCGACATCGCATCCGTGTTTCGGTTTGCGGAACCGCCGAGGCAAGTATCCGAATACTTGCTTTAACATGCTACAAACTTAATAATTATGTTATCTGTTATAACCACACGACTTGATAACAATTACAATCATCCGTAATGTTAAACCATTGTAGTAGTTACTTGTAGTTAATCGGTATGCTTTTAATCAACGCCTTAACTAATTAACCAATCTGGCACATCCTTGCCTAAATTGCTAGATCATCCTCACTTCATTGGTTAAGGCCTCTCATGAGGCAATTATTATACTTAGTTCAAATACTGTAACTCCATTACGCATATTACCGATATTGCTCGTCTTGTGGCTTTTGCACCTCAAAGGTGCGTGAACCGGATTAATAAGAGAATACTAATATCACTGTGTTCACATAGAATAATAATTGCTTATTGCTGTTCCCTGCTACTGTTCATTATTTGTTACTATACCCGTTATCATCATATACCTGATTGCATTACATATTGACCGATCTTGACACACCTGTCACATGTACTGATATACCGGACACAACCCCTGTACATATCGACTCTACCTGTTGAACGTAACCTGACCTGTTACCTGATCTCGTGCCTAATGCCGACGGACCTAACTATTCCTGCTGTCGATCCAGACAGACCTACCTTTACTTGACTTGTGTTGGCATTAGACCTTGACTACTGAATACCTGACTGACATACATAGTTTGGGGGTATGGGGAAATCAAAGATGAACCTGACTTGTAACTCGACAGTTCACTACCGTCCGAGTGTACACCTTCCTTCTGTGCCTTACGGCATGTCTCGGTTTCAGCCGAGAATATTGTGGCCGTGATCCCGGGTATGTACGGGGTAATACCGAGTGTACACCTTCCTTCTGTGCCTTACGGCATGTCTCGGTTTCAGCCGAGAATATTGTGGCCGTGGTCCCGGGTATGTACGGGATACTGATACTTTCCTTTCTGTGCCTTACGGCATGTCTCGGCTGCCGCCGAGAATATTGTGGCCGTGATCCCGGGTATGTACGGGATACTATTGAGTTACATCGACGATTCATCAATTGGTTTCAAAGACTATAGAGTAGAAAACCTGATAGGACAGTTAGTCACTACTGCACATTACCCTGTTTATTACTTCTTATTACCGCTTTATTCATGTTCATGCTTGCATTGTTTATTACCATGTTTATGCTACATTACTTGATATCATGACGCGCTGACGTCTGGGTTTTGCATGGCCCAGATTCCGTGCCCTTGACGTCGACCGAGCAGGAGTACTTCAGCCAGCCGGCTGAACTGTGAGTTCTTTAGAGTTTCGTTTATTTATGTCATTTCATTTCCAGATGTGAGCCCGCATTATGGGACATACTGTTATTTCATTGTATTGGATCATTAGCTTCCGCACTTATTGTTTATTGATTCTCGTTATTATGGATTTGGACATGTACTAGTTTAGTTTATATTACTGTTCTTGATATCTCTACAACCGTAATGTGACTGTGGATGGATACTTCCTACCCACAGGTAGCATGGTGGGCTATGTCACGTGCTCAAATCTTGCGTACTCTGGGAAGCGGGGCGTGACAAGTACAGTCGTCGTTGATCGAGAATATTAAAGCAGTGCAATTGCAGGACCCTAGATTGCAAAAGTTTCGAGAACAGGTTAAGGATGGACTTCGAACAAACTTACTGATCCATGAAGATGGTTCGTTGCGATATGGTAGCCGTTTGTGTGTGCCAAAGGGAGATATTCGCGAAGAACTTATGAAGGAGGCGCACAGCTCAGCATATTCCGTACATCCAGGAGGCACGAAAATGTACCGAGATATACGACAGCATTTCTGGTAAGAAGGCATGAAACGGGAGATTGCCCGCTTTGTAGCGAAATGCTTGGTGTGTCAGCAAGTTAAGGCTGAATATCAAAGGGTTGCTGGTTTATTGCAACCACTTCCGGTTCCTCAGTGGAAGTGGGAACATATAACCATGGATTTCGTGACGGCTCTACCGCGGAGTCCAAAAGGCAACAATGCAGTTTGGGTGATTGTTGATCGATTGACCAAGGCAGCTCATTTCATCCCTTTTCGAGTTGGTCAATCAACAGAAACTTTGGCAGAACGATACATGCAGGAGATTGTAAGATTGCATGGAGTACCGGTGAGTATCGTGTCCGACTGTGACACTCGTTTCTTATCACACTTTTGGAGGAGCTTACAGGAAAGTTTGGGGACTCGATTGAAGTTTAGCACAGATTATCATCCTCAGACAGATGGCCAATCGGAGAGAACGATCCAAACTCTTGAAGACATGTTGAGAGCTTGCATGTTAGACTTCAAGGGTTCATGGAAGGATCATCTACACTTGGTGGAGTTTTCTTACAATAACAGTTTCCAGGCGACTATTCAGATGGCTCCATTCGAAGCATTATATGGTCGCAAGTGTCGTTCACCTGTTTGTTGGGACGATGTTGGAGAACGAAGATTGTTGGGACCGGATTTGGTCGTGCAAACAGTTGAGAAGGTTAACACTATCCGGAATCATATGAAAGTAGCACAAGACCGACAAAAGAGTTGGGCAAATACGTCGATAAGACCTCTAGAGTTCGCCGTTGGTGATTTGGTATTCTTGAAGATATCACTGACTAGAGGGGTGATTCGTTTCGGAAGTCGAGGAAAGCTTAGTCCTCGATTCGTTGGACCTTTTGAGATTTTGGAGCGTGTTGGAGAAGTGGCGTATCGATTGGCGTTACCGCAATCGTTGGCGAATGTTCATGACGTGTTTCATGTATCTCAACTCCGTAAATATGTTCGAGATGAAACACACGTGCTGGATCATTCGGAGCTGACTGTCCGAGAAGATTTGACTTTTGAGGAGCGACCGATGTCGATTGTGGATTGAAGAGAAAAGGTTCTTAAGAACAGGGTTATCCCTCTTGTACTTATTTTTTGGGGAAACCGCTCACATGGAGAATCAACTTGGGAACAAGAAAATGAAATCTAGCAGAAGTTTCCACATCTATTCTTGTAGTTTGTTGTTTGTTTATCCTTTCTTGTTCTTGGAATTTCGAGGACGAAATTCTTTTTGTAGTTGGGTATAATGTAACAACCGAGTTCATTTATACCAATTCCAGTTCCCGTATTTATATATCTGTGGCATTTTATTTATTTATCGTGTTTGGGTGCGAATAGTAATTTTACATTTACTTTGCATTCGACCCGACCCGCTTTCTTGAACTTGTTGATTCATATTTATAGATTACCCTGGCTTGTTACATAGACACGTGTATCTAGTGTAAACTGCATATTGGCATTTCATCTAGCATCGCATATTTTACATATAATATTTTAGGTCATGTATAATAAATTAAAATTGCATTTCATAGCCTGCATGATACCCCTAACCCCGTGGTAGCGTCCGCGTATCTTGTTCTCGTCCCGTTCAGTGAAACGGACGTGTTTGGATAGCTACGCGCACGTATGTGCATCCGTTCTTGGGGGTATGCAATTTCGTTACCTAATCATTCATTTTAAAATTTGGAAGTTGCATATAATTTTCGTATTTTAAATTTAAATTTTTAGACCCGACCCGGGAGCATTTTGAAATATTTTATATCCCGCTAAAATTCAATTATTTAAATTTTAAATTTAATTATAATATTTTTTTAACAGCTCAGAATATTTTTTCGAAAACCAATTTAAATCTTTTTTAAAATTTTTTTTAACAAAATCAAATCCTAACACACACACAACTCTTTCTCTCCGCCGGCCCCACTCTTTCTCTCTCCCTTTCTTTCTCTTTCCTTTCTTTACCTCTCTCTCTCTCCTCCCCTCTTCCTTTCTCTCTCTCCAATAAAAACAAAATTATATCTCCTAACTGTTCACATAGCCCTCTCTCTCTCCTCTCGATCTCTTCTCTCTCTCTCTCTCCTCTCGCGTAAAATTCTTTCTCTCTATATATATATATATTTATTCTTCTCCTTCTTCTCTTTTTCTCTAAACCCAGAACCATGAACCCTAGCTCTTGTCTGCCTCCACCTCGCCGTCGCCCAAGACCCTCGACGACGCCATTCCCGACCTCGTCGCCTCCTCACCCTCATCGCCTCCGCCTCCATCTCTTCTCTTTCCCGAGCCCTGCACACGCACCCGAGAACAGCCCGAGCCCCCGCACATCGCTTCACCGCGACGATCAACGGAGTGATTTCGTCGTCGTCCATCGTCCCAGATCCGACGCAACGGTGAGCCTAGCACCCCCTTCTTCCTTCTTATTTCTTTTCTTATTCCTTTCCTTCATTCTGTTTTTTTTAAAGCATCTGTCCTCTGCAGTTACCTCGCCGGAGCTCCGTCGACGTCGTCGACACCCTCGCGACCCTTTCCGCAGACCACGGTGAGCTTCCTCTTCTCATTATTCTCCTTCCTCCTTCCTTTCTTCTCTTCTTCTTTCTTTCTATGCATTTCTTTTTTTAAATGTTCACTGCCTTTTTAGATCGTCGGAATCCGGTCGTGCCGTCAACGATCCCGACGACCCAGCGAGCGTACCTGACCCGTGTGATCACCTTGTGCGTTGTTTGGATCTGTTCCGTGTACCGTGCGCGCGTCGCGACTTTTTCCGCCGACGTGAGACGTTCCGTACGCAACCCGTTTCTTGATCCGTCTAGGCAAGTAAAACTTGCTACATGCTATTTTATTTATTACATACTTATTTAAATGCATATTAAACATGTAGTTTAAATCTAATACCACATGTTCCATTTTAACATTTCGATGTTCCATTTATATCATTTTAGATCTAGAACTTGAAAACATATCTTGTTGCATGTTAGATTACGATATACGATATCCATATCCATATTTGAATCACATAATGCTTATTTGCACAGCCCATAGTACCATTTTAAATAGTTTATAACTTTCGGATACCTATTTGCATCCATTCCGTCTAATATACATATTATTGCATTCATAGATCATTTGAATATATAATATTGTAATATTAACATTCCATATTTGATAAAGTGTATTTTAATTAATGTTGGAACTATAACCTTAACCCAAATCGATAATTGTGCATCCATATGCTTTAATCTGTACCTATTTGCATACCACATCACAATGTTCCATTTTTATTGTTCCATTAGTACTCCATACTTGTTTTGTATACCCATGCTTATTTTAGTTTGATTATGAGCACCCACGTGACATTTTGTGCACCCCTGACATGACTTGATACACCTACTACTTGATACGACTTGATACCGTGCACTTCTTGACATGATTGGATTTATTTACACTACTTAACTTGACCTGATGTACCATATCTTGACCCATTACCTGATCTTGTTACTAATGCCAACAGCCTGGACATGTTGTCCCTACGGACATTTCATGTTGTCTATCCAGACAAACCTGTACCTGCTTGATCCTGTGTTGGCATTAGCTTCAGATTATTAATACCTGACTTAAACATATAACTTGGGGGTATGGGGAAATCAATGAATAAACTTGACTTGTAACTCGACAGTTCGCTTGCTTATACTGATCAGTTTTAGAGGCTAGGCCAGCCTTGGGATGCTGCTGCTGACATCATTCATCTATACATATTTCCTGTTTTGGTGCCTAGCGGCATGTCTCGGTTCCAGCCCGAGAATCTTGACCGTAGTCCCGGGTATGCACGGGATACTATTGAGTTACATCGATGATTCATCAAATTGCTTTCAAAGACTTGAGAGTAGTTAACACTGTAGACCAGTTTAGATTACTCATTGCATACTACCCTTCACTATCTTATTTATATTATTGTTTTACCTGTTTTACCGTTCATGCTCATACCTGCATGTCTTGTTACCCCTGTTTATAGTATTGCTTGATGTTATGACGCACTGACTTCTGGGTTTTGCATGGCCCAGATTCTTTACCTTTGCTGCAGGCCGAGCAGGAGTATTTCAGTCAGCAAGCTAAGCAGTGGGGACTTGTTAGTAGTTAGTTCATTTTACTTTCGGTATTTTTATTCTTGATGTGAGCCCGTATTATGGGACGTACATTCCAGTTCATTCTTGTATTGGATCTTTTGCTTCCGCATTATTTTATTCTTGACTCGTTTTATTCTGTCTTATGGACATATATTAGATAGTTTGTTTTTGTTCTTGATATCTCTACAGCCGTAATGTGACTGTGGAAGGATATTTCCTATCCACAGGTAGCATGGTTAGCTATGTCACGTGCCTATCTTAGCGTACTCTGGGAAGCGGGGCGTGACACAAGCTGCATAAGTTTTCCCCAGAATGGGATGGTTCTTTCCTCATCTCTGAGGTCCTGCTCGGCGGAGCCTACCGTTTACAAGATGTGGATGGTCGCAAGTTTCCATGGCCTTACAATGCTGAGAAGCTCAAGCTGTACCTCTGAAAAGAACATCTACGAGTGTATTTTTCTTCTTTCACAAAGGCGATGTAAACCATTCTAAAGTTCTTTTTATTTAAACAATAAGAATGACACGATAGAGCATTGCATAAAAAGAATTTTATTGATTCAAAAAGGTATTGTAGGCTCATCAGCCTTACATTACATTAAAAAAAAAATTATACAGCAGCGGGGGAAAGGGTTGCAAGAAGCATTCCTTGTGATACTCCGAGGAAATTTTCGCCAGCCGAGCCCTTACCGTCTCGGACCTCTGCCTCTGATGCTGTCTGCGAACCCTCGTGGCCACGGATTGGCCAGGAAGCTCCATAGGTGGGCACCCATCGGCGAGATGCCTCAGTTGGTAACACTCGAGAATGAGTGCCACCGATCGATCCCGCCGACTCTTCGAGATCAGGACGAAATGACATAATGACCTCAGCTTGCCAACCGTCTCGTCTTTCAGTTGTTCGGACAAGGGGTTGTGTAGCCCCGGCGATGCCCTCCAGATCGAGTACATCAGCAGGAGAAGGGGTGATCGCCGGGGGAGCAGGCGGCCGATATGATCCTCAACCCACCGGATCACCGCCTGCACCGTCTCCTCGGAGCACAGCTGGTCATACAGATATACGTCCTCAAAATTTATGATCTCGGGGATGGAGAAAAAGAATTCATCCATGTTCCCCTCCGAATGGCGGCCGCGACGTGAGAACATCTTGCCTGAGATTCGGGGCAGATGCTATATGGTTTTATCCGTTTACCTCTCCGAAGATGCCAAGTTGATTTATGGCACCGTGTATCGGAGGTTTAGACGGATGCGGCCGATGTAGCAGACTTCGTCAGATTCCCCCTCAGGGTGAGGGGTTTTTGATTGTGGGGACGCTCTTCCCTGCAGGCGCAAGCCCCTGCAGTTAATTACGCTACCGCATCGCGGTAACAACTTTCTCCTTCTCCAGAATTTCACTTCGTGTCGTGTGTGTTTATTTTATTTGTGGTTGCCTGTGGATTGTATACGGAGACTGAGTAATGCCGTCTCCCGTAGGACGTAGATTAGTCCAAATCCGTATTTACTTAGATTTGGGTTTGGTATTTTAGTTTAAGGATGCGTTAGCCATATTGAGGCTAAGATCAACTTAAACGTTCGTTAAGGATACGTTAGTCTGATTTGAGACTAAGATCAACTTAACGGGATCGTTTGGATCCGACAAAAGAGCATTTGGGGGCTCTATTGTTCCAGTTTAGGGACATAGTGGTCCATTGAATGTATGGCCGTCAGGACCAGTCACCTCTCTGACGACGTTGAAGGATTACAACGACAGATATCAGAGGAGTTCAGAGATGTACCCTTGAACCAAAGTTGGTTAGGAGACCTATAGTCCAATTTGGGACTAAAGTCTGTTTGAGGGTTTAAAGATACGTTAGCCCTATTTGAGGCTAAGATCAACTTAAACATTTGTTAAGGATACGTTAGTCTAATTTGAGACTAAGATCAACTTAACGGGATCGTTTAGATCCGACAAAAGAGCATTTGGGCTCTATTGTTCCAGTTTAGGGACATTGCGGTCCATAGGTAGTTTAGGGACATTGCGGTCCATTGGTAGTTTAAGGACATTGCGGTCCATCGCCAGTTTAAGGACGTTGTGGTCCATCATTAGTTTAGGGACATTTCGGTCCGATATTAGTTTAAGGACGTTTCGGTCTAATATTAGTTCAAGGACGTCTCGGTCCACGAGTTTAAGGACCCCGCAGTCCATATTCATGTGTGGTTGTTGGGACCCGTCACCTCTCTGACGTCGTTGAAGAATTACAACGATAGGTGTCAGAGGAGTTTGGAGATGTACCCTTGAACCGGATGTAGATTAATTTAAGAGAGAGCCGACGTGCTCAGTCAATTTAATTTGAGGACTTATGGCCATGATTGGGTTAAGTCCAACTGAGAAATGTCCAACGTTTTGTTTGCATTTGGCCTGTTAGACCTGTGTTAGGGTTTTGCCCATGTTTAGTAATGCACCGCATTTTATTCTGGCCTGCTAGGCCTTTCTGATTTGGGCTCTGTCCATTTATTTTTGATGCAGAGCGTCTGTCTTTGCTTGGGCTCTGCCCCCCTTTTAAAATAATGCAAAGCATTTAGTTCAGCCTGTTAGGTCTTTTTAAATTGGGCTAGGCCCTTTTGCAAATAATGCAATGCATTAATTATTTGATAGTGGCTTGTCAGGCGCTTTGCGCCAAATAATGAGCGCAAGCGCTCGGGGGAGCGACACGTGTCATATTCTGGTGGGCGCAAGCGCAACAGCGCAGTGCGCTGTGTCAGTGCGCTACGCTGTTGCGCTGCTGACACGTGGCGCTCCCTGGTGGCTTGCGCCAACAAAGGAGCGCAACAGTGCAATTTTTCAAGTGCAAAGCACTGTTTTATATTTTGATCTATTTTAAATCAAAGAAAAACAAGTTTTTCTTGTTTTCAAAGAACCAATGGTTCATAAGAAAGTGCAAAGCACTATTATTATTTATTTTTCTTTTTATTTAAGATTATTGATCTTGTTCTTAGATCAATAATCTGTTCATAAGATAATTTTCTCTTTTTCCTAAAGGTTTTTTACCTTTTCTTCTTTTGAAATTTCTTCAGATTTTTCTCTGTATGAAGTTCTTAATCTCTCACCAAAAATTCCTCCTTTGAATTGAGGTCTAGGGCCCTTTTTATAGTGCCCATAAATTAGTTAAATTTGTTGAAGAGATTTTTCTCTGAGTGATTTGGGGAATTTTCCCCACCGTTGGACCTTTGATCAAAGGGCTTCTGTTTTACAGAAGAAAATCTTCTTGTTTTTAACAAGATTGAGAAAAATCTTTCATAATTTTAATTCTGTTTGGCGCAAGCGCACCAGCTCGTGACACGTGTCGCGCAGCGCATAGCGCAGCGCAACTGCACTTGCGCAACTGCGCTGACACGTGTCGCGCAGCGCACAGCGCAGCGCAACTGTGCTAGCGCAACCGCGCTGCCACGTGTCGCACAGCGCAGCGCAACCGTGTTGCCACGTGGCGTGCAGCGCAAAGCGCAGGCTAGTTGAAGCGTTGCTTCTTTAATTAAAGTTTGAATTTTAAACAGAGCCTTGCTCTGATTGGGTGCGCCGCCTTGGGCGTTGCGCCCCCTGCGCTAACGTGTCTGATTTTGACACGTGGCGCTCTGCGCACAGCGCGGGGGATCTAAAGTGTTACTTCATTTATTTTAACTTTAATTTTCACTTTAATTTTCAAGACAGAGCTTTGCTCTGATTGGAGGAAAACAGAAGCATTGCTTCTTTTCCCACCTTGGAATTTGAACAGAGCTTTGCTCTGATTGGGGTAAACAAATGCCCCCCCACCGTTGCGCTTACGTGGCCTTCTAAACGTGAGTGCAGCGGTGGCAGAATTCCAACCATCACGGTAACTCTTGGGAGTTGAAAGGGTATTTGATGCCTATAAATAGGACCTTTGGTCCTTTAGATGATTTTCATCTTCACAATTTTACTTTCAGAACTTAGAGTCCTGCTCTCTTGTTTAAACACTTTTAAAAGTTCAACTTTAGAGAATTTTAGGTAAAAATATTAATTTTGATTAAATTAAATTAATTTTAAAAGCTTTGCTCTCAATAAATCCCTGATCTATAGAAGACTCGTTTAGGGTTTCACTTAGCAGAGCTTTGCTCTAAGGGGGTCTAAAGAGAACTAAAGGGAACCCTATTAGGGTTCCATTAACAGAGTTCTGTTCTCTAAAAGATTTTCCTTGGATTTTCTTAATTAATGGAGCTTTGCTCCTTCCAAATCATATAGAAGAACTCTTAAGAGTTCTTCATGGCATTTGATACTATTATTATTATATCATTTTTTCCCAGAGCAGAGCTTTCAATGTTCTTAGGGAATTTTCCTCAAATTCTCCTCATAACTGATTTTGACTGGTGTCACTCCTGTCTGCAGAGCATTGCTCTCGAGGAGTTTAACTTTTAACTTTCTGTATTTTCTTATTTGTTAATCTCCCTGTACTGTTTTCTTCAGGTATTATGGCGGTGCGTCTATACAGCTTGCACGAGTTCATCACTTATGAGGATATCCGTGTACAGGGTCGTCAACAGAATTAGGAGTTTACAGACGCCCAGTGTGCGGAGGTCATGGGTCGCCTCAACGCAAGTGGTGGTTGGCTGCTTCCTCGTCGTTCAGCTCTCTTAAAGGTCGTGCTGGGAGCAATATGGAGAGCACTTCCGGGGTTTCACGAGGCCCTACCGTTCAATGCGCTGGATGATGCCGAAGACAAGGTGCATTCAGTGTACCTGACGGGGCTGATCTCGAAGAAACGGCGGGACAGCCTCATCGACATCTTACATCAAGTCTTCCAGCAGACGACGATAATCGCTGCTTATCAAAGGATAGGGGGCCTTGCTGAAGACCTTGATACCCAGGAGCGCGAGAGGCTGCGCACGAGAATCATCAGAAAGGCCAGGAGAACTCTGGATGGCCTTACTTTTGAATTCCTCAATCCGTGCCCCGGATCCGAAGTCATATCTTTGTAAACATTTTAATAATGTTATTATTTATTTCTCCGTGATTGTAAGAACCCCCTTTTTTATGATATGAATAGAAAATTTCCATTTCATCTTGTCTTATTCCTCATCCCGAAC
This sequence comes from Agapanthus africanus, assembly GCA_030015575.1. Taxonomy (NCBI): domain Eukaryota; kingdom Viridiplantae; phylum Streptophyta; class Magnoliopsida; order Asparagales; family Amaryllidaceae; genus Agapanthus; species Agapanthus africanus. The sequence continues at coordinate 1,000,434,765 of CM057337.1, forward strand.
CGTTTGCACGTGCATGAATGAGTATGTCTTAAACTCTTGATCAAGTGTAAATCGGATGTTCTTTCTGTCACTCTCTTATTTTCAGTATACTGTCACAATTAGCTGGTAAGCACCTTGATTTCTCTATGCAATAATAATGGCTTAGGCCGCAGGTTCAGATCTGTCGCCTAAGACTTTTCAACTCTATGAGCCGTAGGGGTCTCATAGAGACTTTTCTCCCTACGGATCGAGAGGATCTCGTAGGTGGTTTTTTTCTCCTTAGGAATCGTGAGGATTCCTAAGTGTGGTTTTCTCTTATAAGTCGTAAGGATCTTATAAGAGAATTTTTCCCTCTTACGAGTCGAGAGGACCCGTAAGCGGTTGTTTCCCTCCCTGTCGAAACTCGACTTTGAAGAGTGAGACCTGTGGATGGTATGCAAGAGACCATTTTGGGTCAACTTGTAGGGTCCCAGTGCTTAGGAAACAGGCTTCTTTTATGCCTACTGCCTAAAGCTTTATCTCATGAGTCGAGCCGCCTCATGAATTTCTCGCAAAGACATCAATTTCTTCACAAGCCGAGACGAATCGAGCGTTTCTCGCAGGAACATCCTAACGTCGCATTTAACCTCTGCTCTTTACGACAGAAGCCCGTTAAGGTCGGTGGTACTTAGGGTTTTGTCCATCGTACCGTCGCATAAGCTGATATAGTCCTAGATAGGCAATCGTGCTGTTCGAGTAGCCCTGCGACTGCCGTGTCTCTGATCCCTTCGGGGGCTGGACAAGACGTCTTCAAGCAATCTTCCTAGGCAGTTTGACCGTCAGAAGAACAAGCGTTAGGAATTTGCCATGCCGCTTTTTACTTGAGGTTAGGCTCATTTTGGCGAGCCCCGATGAGTCATAACCACTCCGCGCTGGTGTGGGATGATCTCCGATAGTCTTTCAGGTATTATGTGAGTTGCCGTCAAGACCCTGAAGCTAGGAATTTGCCCTTTGCTTCGTTTTGCTGGCATCGCGTCTGCTGTATCGAGATGAATGCCGCGGTTGTTTTTAGTTTGCTGATGAACCGTCGAGGTTTGGAACTAGGGATTTTTCCATGGCTCTGTTTGTTTGATTGTCGCGTACGAATCCCGCTGGAGGAAGAACGCTGGGGTGACAACTCGTCTGCTGTATCGAAACGAACGTCGAGATGGAGCTGGAATTTTGCTGTGGCTCTGTTTGTTTGATTGTCGCGTCCGAATACCGCTGGAGGAAGAACGCTGGGGTGACAACTCATCTGCTGTATCGAAACGAACGTCGAGGTGGAGCTGGAATTTTGCCGTGGCTCCGTTTGTTTGATTGTCGCGTCCGAATCCCGCTGGAGGAAGAACGCTGGGGTGACAACTCGTCTGCTGTATCGAAACGAACGTCGAGGTGGAGCTGGAATTTTGCCCTGGCTCCGTTTGTTTGATTGTCGCGTCTGAATCCCGCTGGAGGAAGAACACTGGGGTGACAACTCGTCTGCTGTATCGAAACGAACGTCGGGGTGGAGCTGGGATTTTTCCGTGGATCCGTTTGTTTGATTGTCGCGTCCGAATCCCGCTGGAGGAAGAACGCTGGGGTGACAACTCGTCTGCTGTATCGAAACGAACGTCGGGGTGGAGCTGGGATTTTGCCGTAGCTCCGTTTGCTTGAGATGGAGCTGGAATTTTGCCGTGGCTCTGTTTGTTTGATTGTCGCGTCCGAATCCCGCTGGAGTAAGAACGCTGGGGTGACAACTCGTCTGCTGTATCGAAACGAACGTCGAGGTGGAGCTGGAATTTTGTCGTGGCTCCGTTTGTTTGATTGTCGCGTCCGAATCCCGCTGGAGGAAGAACGCTGGGGTGACAACTCGTCTGCTGTATCGAAACGAACGTCGGGGTGGAGCTGGGATTTTTCCGTGGCTCCGTTTGTTTGATTGTCGCGTCCGAATCCCGCTGGAGGAAGAACGCTGGGGTGACAACTCGTCTGCTGTATCGAAACGAACGTCGGGGTGGAGCTGGGAATTTGCCGTGGCTCCGTTTGTTTGATGATGTTGCGTCTGCTGTGTCGAGACGAACGTTGAGGTGGTGACCATTCCACACTGGTGTGAGACGATCTCCAGTTGTCTTTCTGGCTTTATATGGGTTGCCGTCAAGACCTTGAAGCTAGGAATTTAGCCTTTGCTTCGTTTGCTTTGTCATGTTCGAAGCTTGTTGGAGGAAGAACGTTATTGTTGACATTGCGTCTACTGTATCGAGGCGAATGTCACGGTTGTCTCTAGGTTGTTGTTGAACCATCGAGACTTGGCTTCGCTTTTTGGCGGAGCCTGTCGGGAAGGTATGGTTCCCTCTTTGTTTGTGCCCCTGGATTGTATACAGGGATTGCTGTGCTATCGTCTGTAGGGCATGAATTTCGTTACATATATTTTTTTTATTTTAGTTCTTTCCGCGATGCTCTATCATTTCAGCTTTTATATCGCGAAGGTCGCGATTGCCCAATCATTTCGGCTATTTTTCGCGGTGCCCAATCATTTCGGCTGTTTACTTTATTTTTACTCGCTGCTTTTTATTGCGAGTTGCCCAATCATTTCGGCTATTTATTTTATTTTTACTCGCTGCTTTTTATTGCGAGTTGCCCAATCATTTCGGCTATTCTGCATGCATACCTTTTACTTGCTGCTTTTTATTGCAAGTTGCCTCATCATTTCGGCTATTTCGTATGCATGTGCGGCCTACTGGCCTTTCACCGTAAACCTGAAATTGGACACCGATTTCGGCATCAACATCGCTACAGCTGGAATATCGCCAGGAGCGAATCATCATTTGTCTCTGTCGTTGTCGAACAAAGGAGGCTTAGCGACCAGGGTTAGGGTCCTGTCGACTAAGGCTTTGACTTCATGAGCCGTAAAGGTCTCACAAAGTTATTTCTCCCTACAAGTCGTGAGGATCTTATAGGTGTATTGTATTTTCTCCTTAGGAATCGTAAGGGTTCCTAAGTGTTTTGCTCCTCTGTAAGTCGTAAGGATCCTACAGGAGGGTTTTCTCCTTGTAAATTGAGAGGATTTACAAGGGTTATTCATCGTGCGAACATATCCCTAATCTCGGATGGGACTTAGTTAGGGAAATGTTTATTCGCGCCCGTAGATTGTATACAAGGGTCAGTATTGAGCCACTTGTAAGGCAATGTCGAAAGTTGTAGGGGTTGCTTAAACACAGGTTTAGGTCTCTGTAACTTAAGACTTTCAAATCTTATGAGCCGTGAGGGTCCCATAAGAGAGTTCTCCTTACGAGTCGTGAGGATTTCGCAAGTGTATTTTCTTCTTAGGAATCGTGGGGATCCCTAAGTGTGTTGCTCCCTTGTGAGTCGTAAGGATCTCACGCGGGTGGTTTCTCTTTACAAGGTCGAGAGGACCCTATAAGTGTCTTTTAACGAGGTTGCGCCCTTTCGGATTTTCACAAACACTCGCCGGTAGCCCTGCTGTTTTTACTCACGGAGCCCTTTCGGGTTTTCATCCGTGCCCATTTTGCTTATGGACATACCGTTTTTTTTATTCTTTTTATTTTCTTCTTCTCTTTTTTTTTAACGAGGTCGCGCCCTTTCGGGTTTTCACGAACACTCGCCGGTAGCCCTGCTGTTTTTACTCACGGAGCCCTTTCGGGTTTTCATCCGTGCCCTTTTTTGCTTATGGACATACCGTTTTTTTTATTTTATTTTTATATGTTTTTTTATATCTCGTCAGCCTAAAGATGCTGCGGTAGTAGTTTAAAAACGTTTCGGTCGTTTGCAAGTTTTAGGACATTGCGGTCCATCATTAGTTTAAGGACGTTTCGGTCCGATGTCGCCGTATTTGAGGCGAATATCTAGTTTATTGACTTTTCAGTCTATGGGTCCTTCCCCATGAATGAGCATGATGCCCCCAGCGTATCCATCTTTCTCGGAGCGTGCGGTTGTGGCGGACTCACCTTCCAGTTTTCAGACAGCGCAAACTTGCCCTGTTGGTATTGGTCTTCAACCCAGTTCTTGAAGACGTGGCAATCCTCGATCAGATGACCTACTGTTTGATGGTAAGGGAAATAATTAGGATTATTAACATCGCCTGGCCGCAACGGACGTTTTGGACCCAGCAGATTGATGAGTCTGTCGCACACTGCCAGCTCGAGCAGTCCCCTTGTTTTATCTTGTGGAAACGAGTAAGGACGTCTCAACTTTTCCTGGAGGGGTTGCCGCTTGTTGCTTTGGCGAGCAACCGGTCTAGGGTCACTTAATTGTTGTTGAGCGCTGGCGACGAAGGCCGTTTTTCCTTTTCCTTTATTCTTTTTGTTCGCTCCGTTGTTTGCGGGGCCGGGATTTTTTCGAGTAGCGTGCGATTGCATGGCTGAACGTTCTCGCAGCTCCTCAATTCCTTCATTTTTGAAATAGATTCCCCGAGGGAAGGGTTGGGGGTAGCTTCTTCGTCAGAGTCGCTACCAAAGGTGATAATTTGCGATACCTTAGAGTCGGCTATATGACAATCGTCGGCGGCTCTTTTGGGCTCATCTATCGCATTTTTTCGACGTCTACAAGCTTCACATTTTGTCCTGTCGAAGTGTTGCTTTTGAGCGACATACCCTTGCCACCAACAGTTAAAGGATTCGCAGTCTTCGGTAGGATGTATGATCTTCTGATGATATAAACAGAAGTTAGGGTGCATCTTTACCTCAGCGAGAGTATTTTCTTCAGAGGGCGGTAGCTTCATTCCTACTGATAAAGCTTTGGCGAACCTTTTCCTCGTCTTGAATTTATTTTTATCCGCAGTGGATGGCTTTTGATTTGACGGGAATGCCTTGGCTTTTTCCAGTATGGCCATTTCACGCTCTTGATTGGCTTTTGCTTTCAGACAAATTTCATTTAGGAAGACATCGATCAACTCGTCTGATGGCTGTAGAATCTCTGGCTCAGGGTTCGCCATTGATTTCTCAGCGCAAGGAGCTTCCTCATCATCCGTCAGAGAATGAGAAATCACATGACAAGTCGCTACGTAGCCTTCGGATTCATCTGATGAGTTTTCTCCATCGTTTTCATCCTCGACGAAAGAACAAGTTGCCCCCGGCGTGTCCGTCTTCTTTGGAGAGTGCGGCTGTGGTGGGTTTACCTTCCAGTTTTCCGACAGCGCGAACTTGCCTTGTAGGTACTGATCCTCGATCCATCCCTTAAAGACGAAACAATCCTCAATCGGGTGACTTACCGTTTGGTGGTAAGGGCAATAATTGGGATTATTAAGATCGCCTGGCTGCGACAGACGTTTTGGACTTGGCAGATTAATGAGTCTGTTGCGCACTGCCAGCTCGAACAGTCTTTTCGTTTTATTCTGAGGAAACGAGTAAGGACTTCCTAGCCTCTCTTCGAGGAATGGGCGTGGACGCACGTTGTTTTGGCGAATGACCTGCTTTGAGTTGTTCGACTGTTGCTGAGCATTGGCGACAACGATCGCTTTCCCTTTTCCTTTCTCATCTCGGGAATCTGGTTTTGGAGGAGACGGTCCATGGCCCATCTGGTCCATTTGGGCTAATTTGTCGATCAAGGCCTGGAAGGTGGTCGGCCTGAAGAATATCATGAATTGTGAGATGGTCGCCTGCGGATCGAGAGTGCCCACAAACATGCCTACCGCAGGTGCCTCTTCTATGCGTTGTTCGCATTTCGACCATAGGTTTCGCCATCGTGTTGCGTATTGGACCCATGTTTCGCCTGGCCTTATCCTAGCATTTATCAGTGCTGTTATCGGGGTGCGTTCACTAGCACTCGCGAATCTTTGTGTAAACAGCAGTTCCATCTCTGCAAATGTTTTGACAGAGTCGTTAGGTAGCTCCGAATACCATTCAAAGGCTGTTTCTGCTAAGCTGCTGACGAATTGATATAGCAACAATTTGTCATCGCCTCCAGTATTGCCGCATAAGGCCCTGAATTGAGCGACATGCTGATGCGGATTCCCTGTCCCTTTATATACGTGGAATTTAGGGATCGTATATCCCGGCGGGTAACTGATTTGGTCGTACCAGCTCGGATACGGTCGTCCGGTTCTAACAATTTGCCCAGCCGCTTCATTCGCCCGATGAATCCGGATCTGCTGAGCTATATATTCGTCCAGGTCAGCTTTGGAGATTGCCTCCTCCATGGCTGTTGACAGAGCCGGTGGAGGATTTGACGTTTCTCCCCTGTCGCCTTCAAGGACGATCGGAGGATCTTCAGCAGGAGGGTCCGACTGTAACATCATCCCTACCATATCTTGGAAGAGGAGCGCCATCTGTTTTATGTTAGCCGCTTGCTCTGCAGCTTCTTTGTCCTTTTTCTCTAATATCCGGCGAAGAAACTCATCGTCGGTTTCTTGTTCTTGACGCTCATCCGAGGACGTTTCAGAGCTTTCTTTTGGCCCAGTGAGTGCAGCCATTGCAGTCATCATTTCCTGAAGCTTTTGTTGTTGCTCCTGGGTTTTCGTCACAAATCGGGTGAGCGGTCGGTGGCCCGTAGAAGTGCGGCTTTCTTCCTTTCCAGAAGCCATATAAACAGTGTGCACCACCATGCCCTCAGATTTGGGGCGTGTGTGTTCAGCTCTTTTATGCTTCGCCATGTTCATAGGGGCTTTCTGCGGCCTCCTTTTCCTTTGAGTGATTGGCGTTGAGGGTGTCGCTGCAGTAGACACTCGAGTAGCCGTTGCTTCTTCCGGTCTGACAGAGTAATCTTTCTTTTGCCGAACCTCCATCCTTTTCTGTCGGTGGAGATAGTTTTCATCAATCACCGACTCCTGGACCTGTTGCCAAACCTTGTAAATTTTAGAGGACAACCGTTGAGGAGGCTGTCCTAGCTTCTTCTCTGGAGCATTCTCCACAGGTGAAGGAGTTCGCTTCAGCACCGCAATAGAAGAGTTTCTGCACACCGTATTCAGCAATTCAAAGCTGTTCCTGGTTGGAACAGCAGCATCGATCCCCACCGTTGGAGCTGGAGGAGTGAATCCAGAGGGGGAGTTGCCCCCGGCCTTTCTCACTCGGCGCCAGTGGCGACGTCGAGCATGTCGTGCTGATGGAGTTGTTTCAGTTATAAGGGTGACCTCCTCATGCCCCCTGTGTTGGTCAGAATCTGCTGGTACCAGCCTTTTAAAGACCGACGTCCGTTGAACGGGGACGACCAACCTGTCAGAAGCGGACTTCCGAGCAGGGGAAGCAACCTTGGTGATTTCGCCTGAAACTGGAGTAGGGAAAGCTATCCGCTTCGGGATAACGCCTTCTGGTATTGCAGGCTTCTTCATGGGCCCGTTGGAGCTCTGACCTAGTCCGTTAAAAACTGAATCAGTGGAGTTGGGCGACCCGTTGAGAGGGGTTGCGACAGTGGTTAGTCGATCGAAGACCGACTTCTTTGGAGCTTCTTGCAATGTCATTAGGGCGTTGAAGCTTATTGGTGGGAGCAAGGTCCCAAAAAATAGTCCAGTGGTGGCTTGAGACACCTGCTCTACCGGCATTTTGAAAAGTGAGGCCGCTCGGGGTCCATAAGTCACTCCTCCAGCAAGGACCGAGCGAGAGTTGCAGTTGCAGGCAGTGCAGTTTGAAGCCATTGATCTTCTGTTTTCTGCACGGAGCAAGACACCAAATCTTAGTACCTTGAATCCACAGGCAACCACAGCAAACCGTGATTCGTTCGCGAACACGACACACGAAGTGTGGAGTGGAAAGAGGAAAAGGTCCCACTGGGCATGCCAGAATCCGTTCCCCTCTGAATGGCGGCCGCGACGTGAGAACGTCTAGCCTGAGATTCGGGGAAGATGCTATATGGTTTTATCCGTCTACCTCTCCGAAGATGCCAAGTTGATTTATGGCACCGTGTATCGGAGGTTTAGACGGATGCGACCGATGTAGCAAACTTCGTCAGATTCCCCCTCGCTAGAGGGGTTTTGATTGTGGGGACTCTCTTCCCTGCAGGCGCAAGCCCCTGCAGTTAATTACGCTACCGCATCGCGGTAGCAACTTTCTCCTTCTCCAGAATTTCACTTCGTGTCGTGGGTGTTTGTTTTGTTTGTGATTGCCCATGTATTGTATATGAAACTATTTATTTCGTCGCCCGTAGGACGTGGATTAGTCCAAATCCGTACTTTCTTAGATTTAGGTTTTGGGTTTTGGTTTAAGGATACGTTAGCTATATTTGAGGCTAAGATCAACTTAAACGTTTGTTAAAGATATGTTAGTCTAATTTCCAGACTAAGATTTACTTAACGGGATCGTCTAGATCCATTTCCAGTTTAGGGACATTGTGGTCCATTGCATGTATGGCCGTCGGGACCCATCACCTCTCTGACGACGTTGAAGGATTACAACGACAGATGTCAGAGGAGTTCAGAGATGTACCCTTGAACCAAAGTTGATTGGGGAATCTATAGTCCAATTTGGGACTAAAGCCTGTTTGAAGGTTTAAGGATACGTTAGCCATATTTGAGGCTAAGATTAACTTAAACGGGATCGTTTAGATCCGACAAAAGAGCATTTGGAGGCTCTATTGTTCCAGTTTAGGAACGTAGTGGTCCATAGGTAGCTTAAGGACATTGCGGTCCATTGCCAGTTTAGGGACATGGGGGTCCATATTCCAGTTTAGGGACATGGTGGTCCATAGGTAGTTTAAGGACGCTTCAGTCCGTGGGTTTAAGGACCCCACAGTCCGTGTTTTAGTTTAAGGACGCATAAGTCCGCGGGTTTAAGGACCCCACAGTCCGTGTTTTAGTTTAAGGACGCATGAGTCCATGAGTTTAAGGACCCCACAGTCCGTGTTGATGTATGGTTATCGGGACCCGTCGCCTCTCTGACGTCGTTGAAGGATTACCACGATAGGTGTCAGAGGAGTTCGGAGATGTACCCTTGAACCGGATGTAAATTGATTTAGGAGAGCAGTCTTACTCAGTCAATTTAATTTGAGGACTTACGGCCATGATTGGGCTAAGTCTAGTTGAGAATATTCAACGTTTTTTATCTTTGGCCTATTAGGCCTGTGCTAGGGCTTTGCCCATGCACAGCATTTTATTTCCTGTTAGACCTGCTAGGCCTTTCTGATTTGGGCTCTGTCCATTTATTTTTGATGCAGAGCATCTGTCTTTGCTTGGGCTCTGCCCTCTTTTAAAATAATGCAAAGCATTTAGTTCGGCCTGTTGGGTCTTTTTTAATTGGGCTAGGCCCTTCTGCAAATAATGCAATGCATTAATTATTTGGTAGTGGCTTGTCAGACGCTTTGCGCCAAATAATGAGCGCAAGCGCTTGTGGAAGCGACACGTGTCGCATTCTGGTGGGCGCAAGCGTAACAGCGCAGTGCGCTGTGTCAGTGCGTTGCGCTGTTGCACTGCTGACACGTGGTGCTCCCTGGTGGCTTGCGCCAACAAAGGAGCGCAACAGTGCAAATTTTCAAGTGCAAAGCACTGTTTTATATTTTGATCTATTTTAAATCAAAGAAAAACAAGTTTTTCTTGTTTTCAAAGAACCAATGGTTCATAAGAAAGTGCAAAGCACTATTATTATTTATTTTTCTTTTTATTTAAGATTATTGATCTTGTTCTTAGATCAATAATCTGTTCATAAGAGAATTTTCTCTTTTTTCTAAAGGTTTTTTACCTTTTCTTCTTTTGAAATTTCTTCAGAGTTTTCTCTGTATGAAGTTCTTAATCTCTCACAAAAATTCCCCCTTTGAATTGAGGTCTAGGGCCCTTTTTATAGTGTCCATAAATTAGTTAAATTTGTTGAAGAGATCTTTCTCTGAGTGATTTGGGGAATTTTCCCCACCGTTGGATCTTCGATCCAAGGGCTTCTGTTTTAAAGAAGAAAATCTTCTTGTTTTTAACAAGATTGGGAAAAATCTTTCATAATTTTAATTCTGTTTGGCGCAAGCGCACCAGCTCGTGACACGTGTCGCACAGCGCATAGCGCAGCGCAACTGCACTTGCGCAACTGCGCTGACACGTGTCGCACAGCGCAGCGCAACCGCGCTGCCACGTGGCGCGTAGCGCAACTGCGCTAGCGCAACCGTGTTGCCACGTGGCGTGCAGCGCAAAGCGTAGGCCAGCTGAAGCGTTGCTTCTTTAATTAAAGTTTGAATTTTAAACAGAGCCTTGCTCTGATTGGGTGCGCCGCCTTGGGCGCTGCGCCCCCTGCGCTAACGTGTCTGATTTTGACACGTGGCGCTCTGCGCGCAGCACGGGGGATCTGAAGCGTTGCTTCATTTATTTTAACTTTAATTTTCACTTTAATTTTCAAGACAGAGCTTTGCTCTGATTGGAGGAAAACAGAAGCATTGCTTCTTTTCCCACCTTGGAATTTGAACAGAGCTTTACTCTGATTGGGGTAAACAATCCATTCTTGCATTTTAGGGTTAGAGAAAGGAGTAATCAACACGCCCTCCATTTTATAGCCCCACAGCGTCCCCAAGAGTCCAACAGTCACTCGTTTCTTCCACCATTGTACCGCCACACGGCGGATATCCCGTCTTTCTCGGCGATCCGAAGTAGGAGCGACACGGCTCTTCTAAACGCTTCACCTCCCCCATGCGTTCATGACACGTGTCGCCCGCGACGGTTACTCTTCCCGATGTTCATGCACCAGGATAGGTCGGACAGAACTTCGACAAACCGAGCAGCTACCCTGCTCGGTCCATCCTTAGCAGGCCTCCCCATGCCCTCCCGCGCTAAGGATCCAAGCCCCTCATCAAGAGGCCACCGAGCAGCTACCTGACTCGATCCATCCTTTGCAGGACTCTCTATGCCCTCCCGCGCTAAGGATCCAAGCCCTCATCAAGAGGCCATCGAGCAGCTACCCTGCTCGATCTATCCTTAGCAGGCCTTTCAATACCCTCCCGCGCTAAGGATCAAAACCCTCACCAAGAGGCCATCGGGCAGCAACCCTACTCGGTTGATCCATGGCTGGTAGTTTACTACCCACCGATGCTAAGGATCAAAGCCCTCACCAAGAGGCCACCAGGCAGCAACCCTGCTCGGGCTATCCATGGCTGGTAGTTCACTACCCACCGACGCCAAGGATCAAAGCCCTCACCAAGAGGCCACCGGGCAGCAACCCTGCTCTGTTCATCCATGGCTGGTAGTTCACTACCCACCGACGCCAAGGATCAAAGCCTTCACCAAGAGGCCACCAGGTGTCACGCCCCGCTTCCCAGTGTATGGCGAAGTGGACGCGACGAGGCCCGCTATGTATATACTCAGAAGTACATACGCTAAGCGTAACTAAGCAATATAAATTAAATCACAAGAGACAAATGATATAGAAATAACAACAACTTTTATTAATAACATTCTTTGTACAATGCATGAAAAGAAAATACAACTGAAATGAAAAGCGATGCCTAAACAGTGGCATAACAGTAAATAAAAATACTGGAAAGAACAAGGTACAATATCTAGAGCTCGGGATCTTCGTGGAACTGCTCCAAATCTTCACCGGTGGGCTCGATCTCAGCTTGGTTCAACGCACCTGAAGGCATTCAAAGAAGAAAGAAATAGAATGTCGTCAGCGAACAGGTCGCTCGGTAAGTCCCAAAGATAAGGAAGAAATAGACAGAGAGTAAGAGAGAGAGAGAAAGTATCTTTTAATGTTGTATTGTATTGTCATATTATAGTAGTATGGTGTTAACGCTGTTGTTGTAGCTTGGTACAGAAGAATGCCAGTGTATACGAGAGGGGTCTCAGTATGCTAGAGAACAGGGCAAATGGAAGTACAAGGCTCCGTTATACAGCCCGGAACAACGGCAATTGGATTCAGGTTAGGTGTCTTAATCTTACCACCTCGTGCCACCTTTAACACCTTCCGTACCAATCTACCCCTTAAACCCCGCGATGTCTTGTTTGTATTGTTATCTTGTAAACTTGTATTAATTGCATGATAGACTGACTGACTGACCGAAACCATGATATCAGGAAACGGTTATAACCGTAGAGTCATGTAAATGGAATACTAGGAAACATGTAAAAGGAATATATCCATGGTTCGGTTCAGTCAAGTTATATAGATTGTTAACTGGATTCAGGGATTCATGTATTCATATTGAGTTGGACTATAAAAGAATATAGATTGACTTGAATCATATTCAAGTCAGAAATAGTCAGACTCTAACCCGAGTCAGACTAAAAGAAGGTAAGTTGAAGTTCAATATTTGTTAGGGGCCTTATTGTAATTTATAAAACTTGAGGGGGTTTTATGTAAAAAGTACTATTGTATATTTTTTCAAAATACACCTCAAGTATTTATTATTCGTCTTTATAGTTATAATGAGTGTGAATTTTATGTGTTATTCTAGTGAATATATCCTAATAAAAGTATTAATTGATTTATTTGAAACTCATGGTATTTTAATGTAACTTTTAATCTTGTAATTTTAGAAAAAGATGGAAACTTTATCTTATGATAAAATAGGTGTTTAAATGATAATTAAATATATATTAATACAAGAATAATTTTAAATAATATTTTATTTTCCAAAATCTCATTTTTTTTCTTAAATGCCGTATTTTAAACCTTTCGAGACCGAATGCTCCTTGCGGAGGTCTGAATCTCGCACTACTAGCCCGCGGGTGCACGATGAACCGTACTATCCCTAACGGATTCCCCAAAAGTGGGTTGTAGCGGCGCTTTGCTTAGGTTTAACAAATACTATTCATTTAGGAAAACGGTTTTATAAATAAAAGGTATTTATTTGAAAAAGGGTATAGATTTCCGTATTTTACTTCTAGGGTTTCCTAAGCCAACTAGCCTATTTCTAAGGTCTAAACGATAATTCATTAGAAGCCTCAAATCGCCTCTTCACCGTCAATTGCGGCCAGGTAAGTGCCAGGTAAGTGGTAAGGAACCACAGTCGTGGGCCTAATTAAAAACCACTAGCCTAGACACACTTGCCTAGACACCACAAGACAGTTTAGATAAACGATCGATGTCCATGACCTATCGTGCTTTCATTTTAAAATATTTTATTTAAAATTGTATACAACTTAAAACTTTCAAGGAAGGTTTATAAAGAATATGGTATTTTAGTGAAAAGTCCTATATTTCCGTATTCTATATTTTGATGTTTATCAATTAGGATTATATTTGTGTGTGTGTAGAGGTAGGTCATTACCTCGTGACTTATTTTAAGTTTTAATGAATTTTAGAGGTTAAACATGATATATTAAACCTGAAGGTATTAAGCAAGAATACGGTATTTGGAAACGTTATCATTTCATGTGTGAAAATTCATTCAAATTGATTTCTACAAGTTTATTTATCAAGATAAACATATTTAAGAGTGAGGGAATTAATTAGAACAAGAAAAATAAACTTTATGGTATTTTTATGAAAAGAATACGGTTTTACAAGAAAACTATCATTTCATATGAGAAACTTTATTTAAATTGGTTTCTAGGTGATTAATAGTCATCATAGATAGGTTTAGGTATTATGTATTAGGTGACAAGTGGAAATTTGTAGAAAAACCGAATCGGAAATCGGTTTGTTCCGATTTCCGTCGGGTTCCAAAAAGTCGTATTTTCTATTAAAAGAAAAGAGAGATAGAAGAGATGGGACTTATGGAGTTGGACAAACTAAGGAGGCTAAGGGAAGTGGTGATTGTCGGTGCGTTGAAGACGTCGCGAAGGTTCTAGTACGATTGCCGGAATTCGTCGTCGGTTTCGGCAGCGCTTCGCTTCTTGCTCTTTTTCTAACGTACCGAGTTCTCTTGAGAATTTGGGAGAGTGGACTTAGAGTTGTAGGGTAAAATGGTAGAGGGTAGGGGTGTTTATATAGGGCTAGGCTAGGGTTAGGGTTTTAATTAAAAAAAATATATAAAAATCATTAAAAACCATTAAACCAAGGAGTAAAAGGGATTTATTGGCCAAATTAAAACCGATCCAGGTATAATAAGTGTGCAAGAGGGTTGACCAAGTCAAGAGCCAACTTTTCTCAGTTGGTGACTCGGCCGTCTGGTCAAGTCCGGCCGGCAGCGCCAGATCGAGTCGGCCGATTCGCCGGCCAGCCGGCGGCGCCGAGTCGGGCCCAGTCAGGCTTCCAGTGGCCGGGGATTTTCTGGGGGTACAATTTGGTATATTTACTTTTTGTTGTCCAGTACATATTTTGGGAGTTATGGCCTTTTTACCGTTGATTTCCAAAAAAAAATTAAAACAAAATAAATACAAAAATAATGTGGGGCATGGGATTTGAACTCCGGTGGCTTGGTTCAGCAGTGCAATGTATTACCAATGAGCTACAAGCTCCTTCTTGTAATTATTGTGGTTTTTAATTACTTAAACTGATAGCAGCAAGAATAAATATTCCTAGTATACATTAAATTTAAAGTAATTTCTTGTACACTAAAAATGGAGTTATTTCATTCTTGTAGCTTGTAATTAAAAACAAAAATAATTACCTAAATCTTATGCTCAGGCTAAAATATCCCTTTGTGGATTTTTAAAAATATTTTGAAAAAATTGTATAGGAAAAAGTATATAAAAAATTAGGGTTGTTACATTCTACCCTCCTTATAAAAATTTCGTCCTCGAAATTTGTAAAAGAAAAGTGTAACAGTGCAAAAAAGTTTGGTGGTTGTGGTATGGATAGTGTATAAATAACAAAGAGATACAAGGGTGAAAAAGGCTTACCAGTGTTACCTTGACCTACAGTCTCGGTTTCTACGGCTTCTAATGTGAAGGTCTGTCGCCGTGGTATATTCCTTCTAGCTGGAGGCACATTCTGCCTTTGGGGCATGTTTCTCTGCCCTCTAGACATGTCCCTCATTGCTTGTTGGAATTGGCGAGTAGGCTGTGCAGGTGGTGGAGCAGATAGTGCAGGACGAGTTGCAGGAGCTTGGATGGTTGGCCGCTGCGGTTGGTTGGTGTATGTGTGAGATGAGTTGCTGTTGTAAGGACAGTTCCCAATTCCGTGGTTGGATGAGCCACAAATTAAACACAGGCCTTTTGCGTGCCTACAGTCCTTCCACAAATGTCCCTTTCTATGGCAGTAATGGCAAATTTCTTCAGTCCTCCTGGGTTCAAACGATGGCCTGGAAGAGGCTCCACCCGCCATCTGGTTGGCAAGGCGCTTGACTCCTGCAGACTGAGATCTGCCCCTCTCCTTTATCACTGCCTCATAACTGCGGGCAGCTTCTAGGGCTTCCTCATGAGTCAAAAACTTTCCTGTGGCTAGAGCAGCCTTAATCTCTGTGTCCAAACCTTGTTGAAAACGACGGGCTCTGATCTCGTCCGTCGGTATCAAGTGTGCCGCGAATCGGCTCAACATGGTGAATTCAGCGTCGTATTCATCTACCGATTTGTCCCACATTGATCCTTGCTGTAGATGAATAAACTGCTGCTCCATGGCGAACCTGGCAGTCACAGGGAAATATTTCGCGTCGAACTTCTCGCGAAATGTCTTCCATTCAATCGGCTGTACCAGACGGGTTTCTTCCGCCTTCCACCAATTGCGAGCATTATCCGTGAGCTGTAGTTTTGCTACACGGACCCAAGCGTTGTCTGGCACTTGAGCTGCTGCCAGATCGTCTTCGATTCTTTGTGCCCACTCTTCCGCTTCGAGAGGGCTTCCTTTACCAGAGAACTGCTTTGGATGTAAAGCCCTGAATTGCTTTACTCCCGGTGCATCGGTCTCAGGATGGTTCAAAAGTTGTTGCTGTCCCTCGAGAAGGCTGCGGATCGCCTCGAATAGCATCGTTTGCTCAGTGGGTGGTGCAGGAACAGCTGGTGTGAGAGGTAGTGCTGGAGGGGTGTTGTTAACTTTAGTGCTGGTGTTGTTCGGGGAATCCATAACCCTGAAGAAGAATTTGGGTTAGGACAGATTCAAACACATAATAAGATTCAAAGAATAGAAGTTTGCAAGATTCAAGGAACATGAATTGTAAAGAATGTTTTAGTTGCCGGTTCTTTTGTTATATTGCTTAGGTTGTTCACACAGACCAGAACTGCATGACAGGGATTCATACAGCTCTGACCTGCATGGGCCACCAACAAAACCTGTCACGCCCCGCTTCCCAGTGTACGGCGAAGTGGACGCGACGAGGCCCGCTACGTATATACTCAGAAGTACATACGCTAAGCGTAATTAAGCAATATAAAGTAAATCACAAGAGACAAATGATATAGAAATAACAACAACTTTTATTAATAACATTCTTTGCACAATGCATGAAAAGAAAATACAACTGAAATGAAAAGCGATGCCTAAACAGTGGTATAACAGTAAATGAAAATACTGGAAAGAACAAGGTACAATATCTAGAGCTCGGGATCTTCGTGGAACTGCTCCAAATCTTCACCGGTGGGCTCGATCTCAGCTTGGTCCAACGCACCTGACGACATTCAAAGAAGAAAGAAATAGAATGTCGTCAGCGAACAGGTCGCTCGGTAAGTCCCAAAGATAAGGAAGAAATAGACAGAGAGTAAGAGAGAGAGAGAGAGTATCTTTTAATGTTGTATTGTATTGTCATATTATAGTAGTATGGTGTTAACGCTGTTGTTGTAGTTTGGTACAGAAGGATGCCAGTGTATACGAGAGGGGTCTCAGTATGCTAGAGACCAGGGCAAATGGAAGTACAAGGCTCCATTATACAACCCGGAACAACGGCAATTGGATTCAGGTTAGGTGTCTTAATCTTACCACCTCGTGCCACCTTTAACACCTT
Source organism: Agapanthus africanus (assembly GCA_030015575.1). NCBI lineage: Eukaryota > Viridiplantae > Streptophyta > Magnoliopsida > Asparagales > Amaryllidaceae > Agapanthus > Agapanthus africanus. The sequence goes on from CM057337.1 coordinate 1,000,451,412, forward strand.
CCGTACCAATCTACCCCTTAAACCCCGCGATGTCTTATTTGTATTGTTATCTTGTAAACTTGTATTAATTGCATGATAGACTGACTGACTGATCGAAACCATGATATCAGGAAACGATTATAACCGTAGAGTCATGTAAATGGAATACTAGGAAACATGTAAAAGGAATATATCCATGGTTCGGTTCAGTCAAGTTATATAGATTGTTAACTGGATTCAGGGATTCATGTATTCATATTGAGTGGACTATAAAAGAATATAGATTGACTTGAATCATATTCAAGTCAGAAATAGTCAGACTCTAACCCGAGTCAGACTAAAAGAAGGTAAGTTGAAGTTCAATATTTGTTAGGGGCCTTATTGTAATTTATAAAACTTGAGGGGGTTTTATGTAAAAAGTACTATTGTATATTTTTTCAAAATACACCTCAAGTATTTATTATTCGTCTTTATAGTTATAATGAGTGTGAATTTTATGTGTTATTTTAGTGAATATATCCTAATAAAAGTATTAATTGATTTATTTGAAACTCATGGTATTTTAATGTAACTTTTAATCTTGTAATTTTAGAAAAAGATGGAAACTTTATCTTATGATAAAATAGGTGTTTAAATGATAATTAAATATATATTAATACAAGAATAATTTTAAATAATATTTTATTTTCCAAAATCTCATTTTTTTCTTAAATGCCGTATTTTAAACCTTTCGAGACCGAATGCTCCTTGCGGAGGTCTGAATCTCGCACTACTAGCCCGCGCGTGCACGATGAACCGTACTATCCCTAACGGATTCCCCAAAAGTGGGTTGTAGCGGCGCTTTGCTTAGGTTTAACAAATACTATTCATTTAGGAAAACGGTTTTATAAATAAAAGGTATTTATTTGAAAAAGGGTATAGATTTCCGTATTTTACTTCTAGGGTTTCCTAAGCCAACTAGCCTATTTCTAAGGTCTAAACGATAAGTCATTAGAAGTCTCAAATCGCCTCTTCACCGTCAATTGCGGTCAGGTAAGTGCCAGGTAAGTGAGAAGGTACCACAGTCGTGGGCCTAATTAAAAACCACTAGTCTAGACACACTTGCTTAGACACCACAAGACAGTTTAGATAAACGATCGATGTCCATGACCTATCGTGCTTTCATTTTAAAATATTTTATTTAAAATTGTATACAACTTAAAGCTTTCAAGGAAGGTTTATAAAGAATATGGTATTTTAGTGAAAAGTCCTATATTTCTGTATTCTATATTTTGATGTTTATCAATTAGGGTTATATTTGTGTGTGTGTAGAGGTAGGTCATTACCTCGTGACTTATTTTAAGTTTTAATGAAGTTTAGAGGTTAAACATGATATATTAAACTTGAAGGTATTAAAGCGTAAGAATACGGTATTTGGAAACGTTATCATTTCATGTGTGAAAATTCATTCAAATTGATTTCTACAAGTTTATTTATCAAGATAAACATATTTAAGAGTGAGGGAATTAATTAGAACAAGAAAAATAAACTTTATGGTATTTTTATGAAAAGAATACGGTTTTACAAGAAAACTATCATTTCATATGAGAAACTTTATTTAAATTGGTTTCTAGGTGATTAATAGTCATCATAGATAGGTTTAGGTATTATGTATTAGGTGACAAGTGGAAATTTATAGAAAAACCGAATCGGAAATCGGTTTGTTCCGATTTCCGTCGGGTTCCAAAAAGTCGTATTTTCTATTAAAATAAAAGAGAGATAGAAGAGATGGGACTTACGGATTTGGACAAACTAAGGAGGCTAAGGGAAGTGGTGATTGTCGGTGCGTTGAAGACGTCGCGAAGGTTCTAGTACGATTGCCGGAATTCGTCGTCGGTTTCGGCAGCGCTTCGCTTCTCGCTCTTTTTCTAACGTACCGAGTTCTCTTGAGAATTTGGGAGAGTGGACTTAGAGTTGTAGGGTAAAATGGTAGACGGTAGGGGTATTTATATAGGGCTAGGCTAGGGTTAGGGTTTTAATTAAAAAAATATATAAAAATCATTAAACCTAGGAGTAAAAGGGATTTATTGGCCAAATTAAAACCGATCCAGGTATAATAAGTGTGCAAGAGGGTTGACCAAGTCAAGAGCCAACTTTTCTCAGTTGGTGACTCGGCCGTTCGGCCAAGTCCGGCCGGCAGCGCCAGACCGAGTCGGCCGATTCGCCGGCCGGTTGCGCCGAGTCGGGCCGAGTCGGGCTTCCAGTGGCCGGGGATTTTCTGGGGGTACAATTTGGTATATTTACTTTTTGTTGTCCGTTACATATTTTGGGAGTTATGGCCTTTTTACCGTTGACTTCTAAAAAAAATTAAAACAAAATAAATACAAAAATAATGTGGGGCATGGGATTTGAACTCCGGTGGTTTGGTTCAGCAGTGCAAGGTATTACCAATGAGCTACAAGCTCCTTCTTGTAATTATTGTGGTTTTTAATTAATTAAACTGATAGCAGCAAGAATAAATACTCCTAGTATACATTAAATTTAAAGTAATTTCTTGTACACTAAAAATGGAGTTATTTCATTCTTGTAGCTTGTAATTAAAAACAAAAATAATTACCTAAATCTTGTGCTCAGGCTAAAATACCCCTTTGTGGATTTTAAAAAATATTTTGAAGAAATTGTATAGGAAAAAGTGTATAAAAAATTAGGGTTGTTACACCAGGCAGCAACCATGTTCGGTCCATCCATAGCCGGTAGTTCACTACCCACCGACGCCAAGGATCAAAGCCCTTACCAAGAGGCCACCGGGAAGCAACCCTACCCGGTCCATCCATGGCTGGTAGTTCACTACCCACAGACGCCAAGAATCAAAGCCCTCACCAAGAGGCCACCAAGCAGCAACTCTGCTCGGTCCATCCATGACTGGTAGTTCATTACCCACCGACGCTAAGGATCAAAGCCCTCACCAAGAGGCCACCAGGAAGCAACCCTGCTTGGTCCATCCATGGCTGGTAGTTCACTACCCACCGACGCCAAGGATCAAAGCCATCACCAAGAGGCCACCAGGCAGCAACCCTTCTCGGTCCATCCTTGCCTGGTAATTTCTTACCCACCGATGCCAAGGATCAAAGTCCTCATCAAGAGGCCACCGAGTAGCTACCCTGCTCGGTCCATCCTTGGTTGGTAATCTCTTACCCCACGACGCCAAAGATCAAAGCCCTCATCAAGAGGCCACCAAGCAGCTACCCTGCTCGGTCCATCCCTGGCTGGTAATTTCTTACCCCACGACGCCAAGAATCAAAGCCCTCATCAAGAGGCCACCGAACAGCAACCCTGCTCAGTCCATCCATGGCTGGTAGTTCACTACCCACCGACGCCAAGGACCAAAGCCCCCATCAAGAGGCCACCGAGCAGCTACCCTGCCCGGTCCATCCTAGGCTGGTAATTTCTTACCCCATGACGCCAAGGATCAAAGCCCTCATCAAGAGGCCGCCGAGCAGCTTCCCTGCTCAATTTACTAAGCGATCTCCACCTCGACTTCGAGGCCATGGAGATACCTACCTTTCGCCGGTCTTTGCACACTTGGCAAATGGTCGAATTCAACTCGACGTGCGATTGCTAAATGAAAAACCGACCTAACATGAAAGCAGTACCGCGCAAATGAAAATGTTTACCACAAATAAAAGGAAAATGCGCACGCAAAGAACACTGCAAAAAAATTTATATTCATACAGCCGGAAGTCTCTACAGAGGTGTTATGGGCTCCCCAGCCTTAGAAAAACGCCCGGAGGCTTACAAAATTTTAGCGCAAAGAAAATAAGGAGGTGAGAAAGTTCAGGCCTTGGGGCCAGGGAGAACCTCGAGGAGCTGTGCTTCCACTGCTACAACCGGGGTATCATCTTGAAGGTCGTCACCCACAGCGGGAACCTCGATGTCGTTGGCCGGGGCGACCGACTTATCCCCAGCGCTCCCACCAGGGGACTCTCCCCCACCAGCACTTGCGAGGGCATTCCCCTGCGCCTCATCCCCGAGGGGGTACTCATCCCGGAGCTCACCGTCAAGGAAGTCCCGCATCAGGGCCTTGACGATGTTGAGGGCGTCGTGCCAAACGACGGTAGCGGCTCCAGCGAGGTCGGTGTAATACTGATCCGACTTCTTTTAGCTCTCTACCGCCTTCGAAGCTCGGAGCTCAGCACGCCTCGTTCCCTCCTTCGTCGCCTCGTTCTCCCTCCGGAGGGTGTTCGTCATCTTCTTTAGGGTGGTAACAAGCACCCTGGAATCTTCTAACTTGGCCTCGGAGGCTCGGGCAGCCTCTCGGTACTTGGCGATCTCCCGATCCCCGACCGCCACCCGGTTTTCGAGAGCAGCGACCCTTTCCGCCGCCGCCTCCAGCTCCAGTCTTGAGCTCTCCTCCCGTGAGGAGAACTCTCCTGCGGCCCGCATTGCCGGGGCAATTTTCTCGTCCTCCATGTTGATGACGAGGGCGACGTGCTGGAGGACCTGAAGAAAACAGAGGAGGGTTAAAAAGAAAAGGGGGGCACCCAATCTCACGAGCAAAAATACTGAATGAAGAACTGAGTGGGGTGCGAACACTAACCTGCACGGCCTCTTGAGCTATTGCCGCCATTTGGGCCCGGAGGGTCCCCCGAGGGATTCTGCCCCCGGCCGACCTTTCCATCTCCGAGAGCAGACTGTCGACAACGGAAAGCCCCGAGGGCACCTCCAGGCGAAGCTCCCCATCGTCCACGAGGATCGGGAAAGCCAGGGAATGGGGCGCCGTCCTATGAAACCTCTTGAGGAGCGACGCAGGGGAACCAGTCTCACCCCCCACCTCTGGATCCCAGGGCTTTTGCTCCCGAACACGTTTTCGGCTCGGCGCTTGGCTGGACTCCGAGGCCCGGGGCGCGCTTGAGCGCCTGGATGGAGCGGTTGCCGGTGTAGCCGGAGCCGACGACGGGCAAGAAAGGCCAGCGCCTTCGGCCTTCTTCCCCTTCTTTTGTTCGACCAAGGCTGCCCGAAATTTGCCTAGGTCCATGGGTTCTGCATAAGACAAAAATACAAAGGAGTCAGCAATGCCAGAAAAGTAAAAGAATACACAAGTCTAAACAGGTTGCATGAAAACTCCTAACTTACCCGTGAACTGGGCGGGGCTGAGCCTAGCCCAACTGAGGGCCCGCTCAGACAGCAGCACATCGGCCCGGGGGAGGGGCTCCCACTCTGACACCGCCACCGCGTCGGGATCATTCGACCGACTCACCCGCGGGCAGCTGGCCCTGTGCTACTGGATGGGCACAGGCTAATCCTCACCCTCGGGCGGCCCAACAAACAAAAACTTCTTCCATTCGTGAATGGAAGAAGATACTACGACGACCCCCGACCCGGCAGCACCTCTCCTGTTTTTTTTAAAAGAGATGTATACCCAGCACGGCTCACCCCTGCGAGTGCCATGGTGGTTTGTGTATCAGAGAGAGGAAACGAGAAGACCCCGGCTGAAAGGGATCAGACGTAATTTCAACCGGACCAGGAACCCAAAGAGAATCCTCCAAGAGTTCGGCACTAACTGGCCCGGGGCTAACTCAAAACAATTCAACGCCGCACTCACCTCGGGGGAGAAGGGCAGGTGCATCCCGGCCCAAAAGGCTTCCAGGTACAAGGCAATCTCCTTGCCCCGTACCTGGTGTGCCCTCTCTCCCTCCTCGGCCAGACGAAGCGAGTAGCCGGCAGGAATGTGGAAACGAGTCCAGATGACGGCGAGCTCATCCACGTGCCTCAGCACGGATGATGAGCCAAGAGCATTCATAACCTGCGCTCTGTGGACCGCCCCAGTCACACGACCTCGGGGAGCATGACTAACCCTAACTTCCCGGGGGGACTCCGACTCAGAAGAGGAAGAGGAAGAAGTAGAAGAGAAAGCTGCAGAAAACTCCCTAGACTCTACCCGGACTATTTCTACAGACTGCTCGGTAGAAGACATCTAACCTGATCAAAGGGACGAGTCCTCGGAAGAGAGAACGCAAGGAATCTGACCTGAGGAGAAGAGCGCCGAGCTAACACAACCAGGGACGAGGAAATTATGGTGAGGTATGGGCCCTGATGGGGATCCCACCTCTACTTATACCTGCCGACGTACACATCTTACAGCTCCGATCGCCTCCCGCCAAAACGACGCTTCGCAACCAACGGCCGACAACATTCCACCTGTCGCATTCATATTGGGCGCGTCCCATCAGGCGCGGGAACACCTGCAGCCCGTCTCGTCAGCCAACCAGCGCCAGACACTTGGGCTGACGCTTCGACGAACGTACGCGCAAACCGGCGCTTCCTCTTTAATGCGAGATCTCTCCCCTGATCCGCTGACGTCATCAAGAAAATACGACTAATTGCCCGGGAATACGCACCGACGATATCTTCAAATAAGAGCTCACTCCGGATGACCGTTCAGACCACTCTCGACCCAACACAGGAACGGGTCGAGACGAGAGTGGGGGCCTAATGATGATGTTCGATATCGGTGACTCCCCAGATCCTGACACGTGGCAGATGACGTGTCACAGAGCTTACAAGAAAGGATCAAGAACGTTACGTTGGAATCACACCCCAGGCCTCCGGCCCGAGGATGTTCCCGACCATCGGTGGCCTTCTAGACCACCCCCAGCTCGCCTCTGAGCTATCACTGAACCAAGTTGCCTCGGCCTCCCGCTCGTTCCCGAGCCTCCCGCCGAGCTGCGCTTTCTCGGTCTCACCGACCGACCCACATCACTGATCACAGGCGCCTCCGCCACGGCTCCGCGAATCTCACCAGACGCGAGATATCCGCCGCCCATGATCCCGTGTTTCACGCCATCACAATCCCCCATTAACGAGCATATCTCCTTATTAATGGGGAATCCCGCCTATCACGCGGACGTGACGCCAGGGGCGTAACTACCGGCGTGAATCCCGCACCCGCCTGCCCATAGCTGCCACTATATAAACCTCTCTCTCATACGACTCAGGAAAGCCAATTTTACCCAATAGGCCGTTACTCTGCCAAAATATCCCGTCTAACTTGATCGTCGGAGGGTCCTCGGTGTCACAACCACCCCGAGACTTTTTTGCAGGTAGCTCGGCCTCAACCGCATAAACCCATTGAGATCTACACGCTCTAGGAGGCAACCTTTCAACTCAATCTCAGCCATCCATCAGCGCTCGTTGCAGATCAACGGAAGATAACATCTGAAAGAGATCCAGAGATCCATCACGTTCCGAGTAGAATTTGAGTGGATTTTAAGAGTTTTAAATCGCCAGAGGCATAACTGCCATACAAATTAACACATGATATTAAAAAGCGCTGAGAAACAATCTGCCATGAAAATTGCGTTTTCCAAAACTCGATTAGATATTAATATTTATAATACCAATATCATGTTCCCATGAAAACTAAATAAGAAAAATTTGCAAAAATACAAATAAATAAATTGTCTAGAGAAATCCAAAGGTGTTCTCTCCGGCGTAGGTGACATAGAGAAGCCCATCTTCATCCTTCATCTGCTCAAACAAATCAACAAACAGAACTCCTACAAAAATTTCGGGAAAAAGAAAAACTTAAGAATAAAATAAATAGAATACATAACCAATAAACTTTAAACAATAATATATTTTTGTAAAAACCAATAGTCGGAAGGATATTATCTATGAACAAAAAGATGGCCTTCTCCGGACCCAGGTTAATTTGCTTGCGAATAACATAGGTAAATTCCCAACAGTTGTTTCCTTTTGAACCAAGTACCTGATACATGTTAGCAAACTCATAAGTAAATAACAAATTCACGACGAAAATGAGAGAGAAAGAAATATGAAACATTTGGAATTATCGAAAAACATAAAAGTTATCTGCAATTTAAATTTGTGAGGTCTTTCTTATGTTCGGATCAAAGGTTAGGTTGATAAAAAGAGAATTGTCAAGGTGCCATTCACAAATTAACAAGTAACATCAGTTTTAATTATGGTTAGAAAAAAAAAGGGTAAATTATCAAAAACAAAAGGTACCCAAGCAATTTTTACCGCTAAGCAATTGTCAAAAAACCCTTGTAAAATTTCCATGCACTATTTGTATAAGTGTCTACTATGTCTAAATAGGTCAAATTGGTCATAGATATCGTATGCAACTGCATAGATATCATATAATGACTAAGATATAGCAGGCAACTATACGGATACCGTAGAAAAATAGTTTTTTGACAATTGAAAATTTTTCAAGGTTTTTGACAACTGCTTCGGGGCCAGGGGATTTTTGTCAGCCATCTCATTTAGTTTTAACCATTTAGGATTAAATGGTTAATGAGGTGGAGAGGATGAGGTGTTGTATGCATTTATTCAAGCATGGCTCATGGGATGACTTATGGATTCACTATTGAGGCATGCTTGATATTTGTTTGGGTTGTGAGATATTTTGGAGACTTGAGATATTTTGGGATGCTTCACTAACCCGTTACCCAAAGCAAAAAGGCTTTGGGATTTTATGAAGAGTTGTTCGATAATATAAATTTGGCTTCACAAAAACTTAATTATACTTGTACTTGTTGATATCTGGGACATCACTTTTCCATGCCTTCTCCCCTACTGCCTATAAAATTAGGAGAAAAAATGTGTATAAGCACACATGAACAAATGAAGACATATTTTTAAAACTATGTGGTTACAAAATAATAAAAAGTGGGGAGCAACATGTATAAATTAATTTGAAGATAATAAACCTAATAACTGTGGTAATTGAGAAATATATTTCTCAGATCAAGATATATACTGAATTTTTTTTATAAGTTATTTCAGGAGCTGCAAGAAATGGTTGTGCATTTAAAGTATTATGCCTATGAATGTAAAAGATTAATATGTCCGCATTTGGCAGCTATAGGAGGATTCAACAACGAACACAGATAGTCATCGGAAATTAAAATTACTATCCATATTTAATAAAAGTCGGATGAGGATATAACATGAATAACAGTGGAAAAAATAAAATATACTCGAGTCAAACATAACTAATTTTCTTTTTATATCCTTTACGGATACGGTTTGAAATAGGTGTTACAATATCCGTAACATATGGTTCTTGGTGGATGAGGATACAGGATATGGAAAACTACCGGAAGTGAAAATTACTGTATGAAATTATAAGAATTGAATAAGGACACAGAGTCGGTTCGGATTATCCGTTCACATCCCTTACGTGTGTTTGCGATATCAATTTTTTTTCTTGTTTGAAAAAATGAATTTAAAACCATTGTTGATGATCTCTTTAAGGTTTATTAATTTGATGAGAAAAATAAGGTTAAAAGAAAACATAAAACCAGGCAGAAATAATCTTATATACTGTAATTTCTACTAAAAGTGCAGGATCACATATACAATGAAATGATATTTTGCAAACCCTAATTCCAAAAAAATTAACACGCTCCCCCCAATGCACCAAATTGACAATATAAACCATCAATCAATCTCGCACCATATTGTTCACCTGTGTACTTTTTCTTAATTCCTTTATTTTATATTTTTCCTAGATGAAACCCTGAGACTCATCAATTAGATGAACATCGTAATGCTTGCACTAGATCAATTAAAAGAGTGTTAGGACCGTGTCTCGTATCCGTTTGCGCATCTTGAATGATCGATTGAATCCTATGATGTCCAATTCGGACTTGGGATTTTAGGTTAGGTCATCAATTAGTGCGGACTACCAGCAGACGATGGGTATATGCGGCTTAAGTCCAAAATACAGTTGCATGTTTGGGTTTGTGTGAGCTCCACCTCTTGTGTCGAGGGAACAAAAAAGGGATATGAAAGAGATGAGGCTACGTATAAGAGTAGATTGTTCTCATGTATGTTATTTTGTTCATCGTAAATTCTAATTTGAGATTTTAGTTCTATGGATGTATGCCGGTTTTGGCTGAATCGCATAAATCCGGTAGTCTTCTTTGTATGTGATTTTGTGCTTGATGATGGTATAAGGATGGAAATCCCCCAAAAAAAAAGACATACTAATTTAAATCCAAGATTCATTTAGCAAAATAAGATTTATAATTAGTTATTACCGGAATCCGGTTGGGATGAAGCTCCTTGGCCATTTCAACATCGGCTTTCCTTTTTTCTGCAATAAAATAAAACAAAATAAAAGTAAAGTAAAGTAAAACCATATCACACCAATGAGCAATAGCTCAGTTGGTGTGAGCACTTCCCCTCTTAAAAAGAGTACGGGATTCAAACCACAGGAATCTCAGGAGAGGAAGTGGCCATAAATTAACGTTTTTTGGACAAATTCGTGGATCCTGAAAGTGTATTGTGTGCTTGTGTGTGATGTGATGTGTGATTAGGGCTTTCTTGCTAACCCAGAAAGAAAGAAAAAATATCATAGCTTAGAAAAACATGCCATCAATAAAAAGTATAAATAAACGATAAATAAAGCAAACAGCATATTCCAAAATCAACCTTCTGTTTGTAAATACTTGGCAGACATCCATGGTGCCATCCCTCCTGAAATAATTACCAAACCAAAAGACACAAAATCTAAATTTTGAAAGGAAAAAAAAGAATAAAAATAAAAGGAACCTGATGATGCTCTATATTGGCGATCTCCCAGATCAGGACACGTGGAAGATGACGTGTCCCAGAACTCAGAAGAAAGAGCCCACAAGGGCCGACCAAGCCACCCATGTACCCGACCTGCAAGCACAAGCTGACTCATCTCAGAGCCCCCTGCAAATCGGCATCCTCGGCCTCTCAGCTCGCCCCCGAGCTACCACAGGACCAAGACACCTCGGCCCTCCGCTCGTTCCCGAGCTCTCCCGCCGAGGTCATCTTCCTCGGTCCCTTCGACCGACCAACTCCACCACTCATAGGCGTAACCGCCGCTCCGCAAATCTTGCCATGCGCGGATTCTCCGCCAGCAACATCCCACGTTCCACGCCTTCACGATCCCCATTAACAGGCGATCCGCTTATTACGAGGGCGTGACGTCGGGAAAGTAACTGCCGGCGAGATTCTCGCGCCTACTACTGCGTGCTGCCGCCACTATATAAACCCCCATCACAGAGGGGTCAAGTAAGCTTTTTTCACCCTACTTAGCCGTTACTCTGCTCGGATATTGTTCTAACTTGATCGTCGGAGGGTCCTCGCTGGTACCAAACCACCCCGGGACTTCCTTGCAGGTACTCGGCGCAAACTCCTCAAAACCATCAATCTCCTCAAAACCCATTGAGACCCACACGCAATAAGAGATCACTTCCAAGATCCACCGGGAGATCGACGGAAGACAACATCTGACGTAGACCCGAAAAGGACCTCCATCAGTTGGCGCCGTCTGTGGGAAACTAAACTCCACAAAAAACAAAGTTGGCCTTCCGATCTCTATCCACATGGCAAGCGATCACCCTGAAGATCCGGGTACCAGCCGCCGTCTCCCCCTCGCCGGAGGCGCAAATGAACCTCCTCCAGCGACCGTCATCAACGCCCTCGCCGGCCGAATAGACCGACTACAGTCCCTCGTGGAAGCGCTCTTCCGCGTCCAAACGGTCGGGCCAGGGCCCCAGATCGCCGCTCCTCCGCCTCCAGGAGACTCTGCCCTCGTCGGCACGGCTGACCACCGGCAGGCTACGTCCCATGGCCACAGATCTCACGGGCCGATACTCTCTGAGGCCCGCTGGGCACCCCACAGCTCCACACCAAGATCCGCCGCCAGAGCGCCTCGCCTCGAGTCTCCTTACGACCCTCACACCCCTGAGGAGATGTCGGTCACCTCTCCTGTCCCCAGGCATGACCGACACCCCCTCTCTCGACGGGGTCGCACAGAAGGGGCTCGCCACGGCGGCTCGAGGGCCACCTCGTTTGGGGATCTGAGAAACCTCATCAAGAGAAACCGGGGCTGCGCCTAGACGCAGATCTCCCACAGCAGAGGACAGGGATCACAAGGCGCCGAATCCTCGGGGTACCACGGTCGACTCGACGCCCTCGAGAAGAAGATCGAGGGCATGCGTCGAGAAGGTCACCTCTCGGACGACGGGGCTAAGTACGCCGCCGACTCGCTCACAAAGCCGTTTACCGAGGGACTGCTCGATGTTTACGTCTCCTCGCGCAACAAGCCCCCGAAAGTCTCTCTGTTCGACGGGAAAACCGACCCGAAAGACCATTTGGATGCTTTCACCGCGGGGATGAGCTTCCAGGACCATTCCGACGCCGCCCGGTGCAGAGCCTTCCCAGCCACCCTCATCTGCTCTGGTCGGGACTAGTTCCGAGGACTCGAGCCTCGCTCAATCTCGACCTTTGACGAGCTGGCTACTCAGTTCCTCAGCCACTTCATCGGGAACCGTAGGTAGAAGCACACGGTCGACTACCTATTCACAATTAAGAGCGGGGACAAGGAAACGTTCAAAACTTACATCACCCGCTTCTACAACGCCCTTCTCGACGTTCCCGAGCACCGGGACGAAACCGTCATCACGGCGCTCAGATCCGGTCTTAGGCACAAGGAGTAGTTGCGCTCCTTTGCATTGGCGCAGCCTAAGACCATGGCCGAGGTTAAGGCGTGGACCGAGCGCGAGGTCCAGCTCAAGTCCGAGGTGAATGCGAACCTCCCTCGAGCAGAACGGTCCAACCAGAAGAAGAGGGCTCGGGAAGAGAGGCCGGAGCGTCAGCAGCCCTATCACCCGAAGTTCCAGGAGTACACCTCGCTCGACGTCTCCCTCGCAGTGTTACTAGAGGAGGCCCAGGGCGAGGGGTTCTTCAAGATCCCTCCAATCCCGCGTCAGGCCTCGAAGCGAACCCGGGGCCCCTACTGCGCCTTCCACCGGACGATGGGCCACGCCACGGAGGATTGTAAGCAACTCCGGGACTACGTCGAGGAGATTATCCGATCAGGGTACCTCGCCGCCTACTTGAGAGATAAGCGGCAGGCTGACCGCGAGCAGGAGCAGCGTCACCCTCCCACCGAGCTGACCATCGACCAGATCATACTCGTTTCGGCAGATGATCAGTCCGGAGCCCAGGGAGCCCCGTACCCGGTCCCGAGCACGGAGACCAACAAGCCTCCGGGAAGCTCGGGCCACGCTAATAAGGTCATCTATTAGCATGTACTTTTTTTAGGGGCAATGTAAACTCTTCTTAGGGTCTGTTATTTATTTAATAAAAGATCAATGAAATATTGCGAAAAAGAAGGAAATGTCTTATTTATTCAAAAAGGTATTATGGGCTCCTCAGCCATACATACGAAAAGAAAAAGAAAATTACAGCAGCGGGGGAAGGGGGTGCAGAGAGCATTGCTCATGGTACTCAGTAAAGATATCTGCCAGCCGAGGCCTCGCGGGATCCACCCTCTGCCCTCGATTCCTCCCCCGCGTGTTGACCTTGAGCCTCAATTCACCGCACTCACGGACGAGTGCTACCGAGCGAGCCAGCCGACCCACGGAGATCAGGCCGAAGCACCTCAGAGACCGCAGCTTGCCCATGGCCTCGTCGTAGAGCTGCTCGGACAGGGGATTGTAAAGCCCCGGCGACGCCCTCCAGATGGAGTACATCAGCAGCTACAACCGAGGGGAGCGCCGGGGGAGCAGCCAGCCGAAGTGGTCTTCGATGCTCCCATAGACCAACTGAACCGTGTCCTTAGCACAGTTCTGGTCGTAGAGATATACGTCTTCGAAGTGGATGATTTCGGGGATGGTAAAGGGGAAGTCTTTCATTCTCAACGATCTGTTTGTGAAGAAAGGAAGGACCGGCGCTCCCTCAGCTTTATATAGCCCTATGCACCCCAACGGAACCCAACAGTCGCCCGTTTTCACCCAAAAAGTCGCTGCTACGCGGCGATCATTGAGCCTTCTCTGGCGGAATCGAAACGACGCGACTCTGGCACTTCGCCTCCCCACACATTCAATGCGCATGCTACGCGCACATTCGCCACGACCGTTCCTGTTCCCCATACCTGCAACTGGATGGTCGGGCGAAACCTCATGAAGAATTGGCCAAGTATCTACCATGCTCGGCTATCCCTGGCCGGTTGCTTCCCTACACGCAACGCCGGGGATCAAAGCCCTCGCCAAGAAGCAACCGTGCAGCTTCACTGCCCGGCTATCCTTAGCAGGCTTCCTACGGCCCCTCCAACTCTAAGGATCAAATTCCTCCTTATAGGCAGCCGAGCGGCTTCCCTGCTCGGATATTCCTGGCCGGTAGCTTCCCTACACGCAACGCCGGGGATCAAAACCCTTGCCAAGAGGCAACCGCGCAGCTTCACTGCCCGGCTATCCTTAGCAGGCCTCTTACGGCCCCTCCAACGCTAATGATCAAAGTCCTCCTTAGAGGCAGCCGAGCGGCTTCCCTGCTCGGCTATCCCTGGCCGGTAGCTTCCCTACTCGCAACGCCAGGGGTCAAAGTCCTCGCCAAGAGACAACCGCGCAGCTTCACTGTCCGGTTATCCTTAGCAGGCCTCCTACGGTCTCTCCAACTCTAAGGATCAAAGTCCTTCTTAGAAGCAGCTCAGCAGCTACCCTGCTCGGCTATCCCCGGCTGGTAGCTTCCTACCACAACCGACAGGGATCAAAAGCCCTCCCAGAGGCAGTCGAGTCCGACCCTCGCTCGGCTATCCTTCAGGACAAAAGCCCTTGCCAAGAGGCACCGGGCAGTAACCCTGCTCGGCCAAGGGTCCTTAGCAGGCTTCTTACAGCCCCTCCCGCGCTAAGGACCAAAGTCCTCCTTTGAGGCGGTCGAGCCCGACCCTTGCTCGGCTATCCCCGGCTGGTAGCTTCCTACCACAACCGACAGGGATCAAAGTCCTCGCCAAGAGGCACTGGGTAGTAACCCTGCTCGGTCCCCGTCCTAAAGGATCAAAAGCCCTATCAAGAAGCAACCGAGCCCGACCCTTGCTCGGTCATCTCCGGCTGGTAGCTCCCTACCCATGACGCCAGGGATCAAAGCCCTCGTAAGAGGCAACTGAGCGGCTACCCCGCTCGGTCATCCCAGGCTGGTAGTTGCCTACCCACGACGCCAGGGATCAAAGCCCTCGCCAAGAACCAACCGCGCAGCTTCACTGCCCGGTTATCCTTAATAGGCTTCTTACATCCCCTCCCGCGCTAAGGATCGAAGCCCTCCTCAGAGGCAACCGAGCGGCTACCCTGCTCGGTCATCTCCGGCAGGTAGCTACCTACCCATAACGTCAGGGATTAAAGCCCTCGCAAGAGGCATCTGAGCGGCTACCCCGCTCGGTCATCCCCGGCTTGTGGTTGCCTACCCACGATGCCAGAGATCAAAGCTCTCGCCAAGAGGCAACCGCGCAGCTTCACTGCCCGGATATCCTTAGTAGGCTTCTTACAGCCCCTCCAACGCTAAGGATCAAAGTCCTCCCAGAGGCAGCCGAGCGGCTTCCCTGCTCGGCTTTCCCTGGCCGGTAGGTTCCCTACTCGCAACGCCAGGGATCAAGGCCCTCGCCAAGAGGCAACCGCACAGCCTCGTTGCCCGGTTATCCTTAGCAGGCCTCCTGCGGCCCTTCCAACGCTAAGAATCAAAGTCCTCCCAGAGGTAGTCGAGCCCGACCCTTGCTCGGCTATCCCCGGTTGGTATCTTCCTACCACAACGGACAGGGATCAAAGCCCTCGCCAAGATCAACCGAGCAGCTTCCCTGCTCGGTCATCCCCAGCAGGCATCCTCCTGCCCAACAGACGCTGCAGTTTTGTAGCCCTCATAACGAGGCCGCTGAGCCCCTTTATGCTCGGCACAACTACGGCGTACATTCCTCTGCCCATCACATGCAGAGGATCCGAAGCCCCAACAAGAGACGTCAGGTCTATCCAAGTCTGAGTGATCCCCCCTCGACTTCGGGGCCATAGAGATGCCTCCTTCTCAGCAGCGCTTGGCACACTTGGCAAGTGATCGAAATCAACTCGACGAACGATCGCTAGACAAATAGCTGACCTGACATGGAAGCCCAACAGTGCAAGCAAGGATATTTTACGAGCATTATTCACAAACAGAAGAAAAAGTGTAAGCTGATGAAACAAAAAGTTTTACTACCAAAAGCGAAGTCTTTACAAAGGGTATTTTGGCTCCCCAGCCTTACAGACAGCCCGGAGGCTTACAAAAATTCCAAAAGATGGAGATGCCTCCTTCTCAGCAGCGCTTAGCACACTTGGCAAGTGATCAAAATCAACTCGACGAACGATCGCTAAACAGATAGACGACCTGACATGGAAGCCCAACAGTGCAAGCAAGGATATTTTACGAGCATTCTTCACAAACAGAAGAAAAAGTGCAATCTGGTGAAACAAAAAGTTTTACTACCAAAAGCGAAGTCTTTACAAAGGGTTTTTTGGGCTCCCTAGCCTTACAGACCGCCCGGAGGCTTACAAAATTTCCATAAGCGACGAAATAAAAGGAGGAGGAAGACGGGGGCTTTAGGCCTCGGGGCCAGGCACGACCTCGGGCTCCCCGATATCTACCACGAGTCGAGCAGGGTCCCCGGCCACCTCCTCGTCAGGAATCTCTTCCCCCTGCTCATCTGCGTCCGCGAAGGGGTATTCAGCCCGGAGCTCTTCATCGGCGAACTCCGGCATCCGGACCTTAAAGGCGTCGAGGGCCACGTTCCAGATGCGGGTGGTGGCCATGGCTAAGTCATTGTAGAAGTCCTTCGATTTCTTATAGCTCTCCACCGCTTTCGCCGCTGAGAGGTCGGCCCGCTTCGCCGCCTCAACCGCCGCCCCCAGCTCCTTCCGGAGGGTCCTCACCGTCTTCTTCATGTTGCCGGCGAGCGCCTGAGCGTCCTCAAGCTTGACCTCGGCAGCCACGGCGGCCTCGGGGGGCTGGGCAACCTCCCATTTCCCGGCCTCCACCTCGCCCTCCAGGGCGGCAACCCTCGCCATCGCCGCCTCCAGCTCCTGTTTGGAGCTCTCTTCCAACGAGGTAAGCTGGTCCGCGGCCTTTATCGCCGGGGCTATCACCTCGGCCTCCATGCGTAAGGCAAGGGCGACGTGCTGGAGGACCTGAAAAAAAAAAGAAAGAGGTCTGGAAGACGAAGGAAGCATCAAATTTCACAAACAACCGAGCACTTACCTGCACGGACTCCTGGGCGATGGACGTCATCTAGGCCCTGAAGGTCCCCTCGGGGACCCTACTTTTTTCCTCCTGTCAAAGGCTTTCTGGACCTTTGCTACTAGAAGGACTAGAGGGTAGTTCCCCTGCCGACTTCTCTATTTCGTGCAGCAGTCTATCCGTGACAGATAGCCCCGAGGGCACCGAGAACCGGAGGCCCCCTCCTCCAACATGATCGGCGAGGGTGGGCCCCGAGGAGACCTCCGGGGACCCCTCTTGAGTGGCTCCGATGGAGAGCTGGTCTCCTCCTCCGAGACTGGGTCCTCCAGAATTCGAGCCCGCTTCCGGCCCGGCGCTCTGCTAGGCCCCGGGGCGGGATCCGCCCCCGAACGCTCAAGGGACGCGGCCACCGGAGGCACTGGGACGAAAGCCGAAGGAGCCAGGGCAGGCTTCGAACGGGAAGAGCTGGCACCTCCAGCCTTCGTGATCTTCTTCGGCTGGCGCATGGAGGCTCGGAGCTCGTTCATGTCCATGGGTCCTGCACAAAACCAGATGCAAAGAAGTCAGCGACACATGCAATATAAAAGCCAAAAAGTAATCCTAACTTATTGACGAACTCGACGGGGCTGAGCCCGGCCCAACTCAGGACCCTCCCAGACAGCAGCACGTCAAATCGGGGGACGGGCTCCCACGACGCCACTCTCACCGCGGCGGGGTCATTGGACTGGTTCCCCGGCAAGCATTTTTCCCTCGACCACTTGGTGGGCACGGGCCAGTCCTCGCCCTCGAGCGGCGCGACGAAGAAAAACTTCTTCTTCCAGTCTGAATGGAAGAAGGCAGGGCTACAACCCATGTCCCGGCGGTGTCCCCCTGTCACTTTCTAAAAGAGAGGTAGACCCACCTCGGGTCGTCCACTAGGCCCCCAGGATGATTTTTGAAAACAAGGGAAGAATCAAGGATGGAGAGGCTGAAGAGAACTGTCTGTAGCTTCAGGCGGATCAGGAACTCGAGGAGAATCCTCCATGAGTTCGGCACTAGCTGGCCAGGGGCTAACCCGAAGAAGTTCAGCGCTTCGACGACCTCGGAAGAGAAGGGCAGGCGCATTCCACCCCAAAAAGCTTCCAAATACAGGGCGATCTCCCTACCCCGTACTTGGTCTGCCCTCTCTCCCTCCTTGGCCAGACGAAGCGTATAACGTGAGGGGATGTGGAAGCGAGCCCGAGCATTGGCAAGCCCGTCCTCATGCCTCACCCAACACGACGCGCCGGGGGTAGCGTCTACCGCCTCCTCCCTGGGGGCTGCCCCCGCCGCACGATCCTGGGAAGAGGATCTGATCCCTACTCCCCTGAAAGGCTTAGGCTCAACTAGAGGGTCCCTAGAACCTACTCCTACGACATCTACAGATTCTACGAAAGAAGATATCTAACCTGGAGAAGAGGGATCCTTGGGAAACGAAAGCAGAAGAAAGAAGACGAGCGTCGAGCAACCATGATTTAGAGCGAGGAAATATGAAGGAGTAGGGGCCCTGGAGTGGGCCCCATCCCTATTTATCACTGCAATCGCCCTCATCCAACGGCGCCCTTCATCTCCCGCCAAAGCGTCTCCTCGCGTCCAACGGCCTCGATCGCTCCACTTGTCGTTCCCACACTGGGCCGCATCCCATCAGACGCCGCAGGTCTGCACACGTCGCGTCGGCCAACCGACGCTTGACGTGCGGACCGTCGCTTCAGTGACAGGATGCACGAACCGGCGCACCTTCCTTAAATGCATAGATCTCGCCCTGATTCGCTGGCAGAAAAGACAGCCGACAGCCCGGGGACGCGTCCCGACGAAATCTTAGGAGGGAGCTCACCCCGGGCGGCCCGGCAGTCCACTCTTGACCCGACCCGCCAGCTGGTCGGGACAAGAGTGGGGAGCTAATGATGATGCTCTACATTGGCGATCTCCCAGATCAGGACACGTGGCAGATGACGTGTCCCAGAACTCAGAAGAAAGGGCCCACATGGGCCGACCAGGCCACCCCTGTACCCGACCTGCAAGCACAAGCCGGCTCGCCTCAGAGCCCCCTGCAAATCGGCCTCCTCGGCTTTTCAGCTCGCCCCCGAGCTACCACAGGACCAAGACACCTCGGCCCTCCCGCTCGTTCCCGAGCTCTCCCGCCGAGGCCATCTTCCTCGGTCCCTCCGACCGACCAACTCCACCACTCACAGGCGTAACCGCCGCTCCGCAAATCTCGCCATGCGTGGATTCTCCGCCAGCAACATCCCACGTTCCACGCCATCACGATCCCCATTAACGGGCGATCCACTTATTACGAGGGCGTGACGTCGGGAAAGTAACTGCTGGCGAGATTCTCGCGCCTGCTACTGCGTGCTGCCGCCACTATATAAACCCCCATCACAGAGGGGTCAAGTAAGCTTTTTTCACCCTACTTAGCTGTTACTCTGCTCGGATCTTATGCTAATTTGATCGTCGGAGGGTCCTCGGTGGTACCAATCCACCTCGGGACTTCCTTGCAGGTACTCGGCGCAAACTCCTCAAAACCACCAATCTCCTCAAAACCCATTGAGACCCACACGCAACAGGAGATTACCTCTAAGATCCACCGGGAGATCAATGGAAGACAACATCTGACGAAGACCCGAAAAGGACCTCCATCAAACCCAAATGGCAAAATATTGATAATAAAATATCTAGATGTAGCTATAGAGCAAAAAAGGAAAAAGGAAAAAAAATTACCCAGATTTATACAAAATTGATCTTTAGGGTTTTGGTGGTTTTGGTTGTTTGTTTATTTGTGAGGGAGAAGAGGGGGGGGGGGGGGGGGTGGTTTATAATTATAGGGAAATATAGGGAAGTATATATATTAGATTTTAAGAGCAAGATTTGGATAGAGATATTTTGAGATTGTGATATTTGTTTTTATATTTATTTTGATTTGATTTCCCTTTTGTTAGTTTGGAGTTGGTCATCTTTGATTTAAAATTTGAGTCTAGTTCGGGACAGGGGTATAATCGTAATAATGACAGGTAAATTGAAGTATTGAATTTCAAATAAAAGAAACAATTTTAAACCAAAAGCAGGGCTGCCAAAAATGCTCGGAGAAATTTTATTAAAAAAGAGCTCGGAGTGTGGTTTGGGATAAACTCGTTCAACGGCCAAGGGATCCATATGCTTGAAACATAAATCTAACCTTAATGAAATAAACAAACAGACATGAGTATGAGTATGAATATGACAGGCTCAAGCGGGACTCATGTTCAAGTTCAGCTTGTTTAGGAAATGGATAGTTTATATCTTATTTGGCATTTAGTAGCAGTAATAAAATAATTATTTGTTCTTAAATTTAGATCGTAATTACTAACATGTTAATATTGCTTCGAGACATTATTCATAATAAGTATTCAGTCGTCAAATATTGTTATGCCATAATGTTAAAGAACTTAGATATACAATAATTTTAAATCTACATGTCGATGTTCTAAATAAGTTTTGAACATGTATAATTAGTTGTGAAAACTGTATTGTTCGCTGCTCAATTTGTCAAACAGAATATTATATATTTATCTAATTATTTTATATGCTCTTTACACACCTTATGATATTTGATTTTGGAGTAAAAATTATTGGTCTTTTGGCGTGTGTGATGCACTTGACTATGTTTAATGGAATTATTATTCTGTAACTTCAAAATATCTATGTTTTTATAATTTAATTTGTTGTTAATTGACTAACTGTAACGTTTCAAAATAATAAAATATTATTTTTGGGAATTTTTATAATTTAATATTATTTTAATGAATATTTTAATATTCCGGTATAATTAAATACAAATAAATGGGGAAAAATTATGGAAAATTCTAAAATAGGGTATTTTATGGAATTATGCCATTTTAAGTTTTTATGATTAGTTATATGCTAATTTAGTGCTAATCGCGATTAAAAATCGATGATCGGGTTTTTAGCATTTTTGTGCAAAAATGTACACATATCATTTTCCACACTTGTTACACTTGTTACATGTATTGGGTGCATGGTTGCTTAGGATTCACCCTGGTGGGAGAAGAAAAGGAAAAGAAAAGAAAATAAAAAGTAAGTATGATGATGAGAGAGAAAGACAAGGTCAAACCTCTTTTGACCCATGCCCCCCATCATTTCCCTTCTCATTTTCTCTCCCCTCTTCAACATAAGCTGCTGCTGCTCCTGCTCCCTCTTCTTCCTCCTCCCTCTTCAACCTAGATCCACCATGAATACAACCCCAAAATCCTATTCCCATTTCACAAAACTTGTTCCCGAGCTCACTAGCTACACATTGAACCTAGCAAGAATGGATTTGGAGGACCTTGAGCAACTCAAGAATTTTCTTGACTTGCCAAAGGAGGTAAATTCTGCACCTATTAGAGTAGTATTTCATTTCTTGTGCATCAATTCTAGTTTCATGTCGATATGGTGTCGTTTTGTGGACTTTGGAGAATTCTAGTTAGGGTTTAGGGTTAGACTTGAAATCAAAAGTGAAATTGAGGCTTATGGTGACCCTAGAACCCCTGGTGTGATGATAGATTAGACCAAACCTGAAGCTAAAACACAGAATACGGATTTATGAGACGATGTCGGGGGAAAACTGTGAATCTGTGATCGTATTTAGGAATCTGCTATCACCCCGAGACCCCTAAAATAAAATTGTGTTGACAATGAGATGTGCAGGCACCCTGGAAACACCACACCAAACCCTAGCCCCCAACTCCTATTCCCGGCCGCAGATAAATCCCATCTGGCCGCAAATTGCGGCCAGAGCAGGGGGGTTTGGCCTCGTTTTTGGTGCATGGCCCTATTTCCAGTAGTCTTGACCCATGGCATATGCAATTTTGTCTGATTCCATCTAGGGTAAAATTTGGGTTGATTTTCCTATGTTGGCGCATGATTTACGACTTGTTTTAGCATGGATTTTGGTATTTGGTGATTCGTTTCTGTCGGGTGGCGTTTGGACGTCAACGACAAGTGGATATTGATCGTGTTTGCATGCGAGACGATAGGTTTTTACCTATGCGAGTAGCGTGTGCTGTTTTGGCTTTCCGGTGTGATTTTCATGTGCTTTAGCGTTTGTGATATACTTGTAGGTATCCTACGTGATGTTGAGGCGAAGAAGATGAAGATGGCGACATCGGCATCGGCACATGAGAAACAAGGTGAGTAGATTATATCTACGGGGGAAGTCGGGTGGATGGCGTATAGCACCCCCGCAGTCCGTGGTGATGTATACGAATACGTATACACAGATATATTTATTATGTGTTGTTTAATATTATTGATGGTAATAATGGATTATTGATGATAAGAATGTATTGGTTTAGTATAGTGCGAAACCCTAGAGTAGGGGTTGCACACCCACACATACACGTACACATATACTTGCATACATTCTTTCTTTTATCTATGCGCATTGGGAGGTGTGTATATCTACACATGGGTATGGGACTATGTGTTCATATACGGGATTGAGGATGATACGTGGGATTGAGATGGGTCGATGAGGTTTGATTGAGGCCGTGAGATTCGGCGATATGACAGAGTTCGTATTTGAGATGCGACATGATGGTTTTAGCGGGCCTTTGGGCATGTGTTTTACCCCGCATTCATATTTATATAGATGGTATCGATGGTACTAGACTTAGAGTTGTACCCTAGATTATGTGATATGATGGTAGTGATACCGGATATGTGATGAGATAATGTGATATCGACCCGTACCCAGCTATTGGGATGCCGTGCGACGATTTACCGTACAAGCTTTATATTGATGTTAGATCCGCACTCATGACTCGAGGATGTTATATGATATACCGTATCGTACGTGATACTATTGAGAAGAGATCACCGACTATTGTATATATATATATGTATATCGACTCAGATTTAGGTGATTTCCACACCCCTCCCGATTGACTTGATAGTTGGATCCGTAGTTCGCATGGTAGGCGTTAGACTAGACCCGAGTCATACCTATTTCAAAACTAACGAATCGGGGATATTTTAAAGATAAGCAAAAGGGATTCTACGGATATTTTCAATACGACGCATCTTTTCTTAAAACACCGTAGCCCTTATTTTACCAAAAACCCTGATTTGTCTTATTTCAAAAGGCAAGGCTGCATGATATATTTATTGAGGCAGGTTCTTTACTGTTGCGTTGATTATTCGATTCCGCATATTCATGCTATTTGCATTGCATTGCTTGTATTGTTGATATATTTCAGTCATGCTGCTAGGACACCAGCACCATTATCGATGATGCGTATGTTCCACGTACACTTGTTTGCCGGCCCACACACTTCATCATCGATAATTGCCATGTCACTACACTGTAGTACTGTTGCATTCAGTATATGATTCATGGATGACATAATGATATGCTTACATTTCTTTTACATGTCGCATACATCATGCTTTCTGATTATACGCATTGAGAGTTGCTGTTTCCATGATATTTCTGGATTTGGGAACCGTGGGTATTTCAAAAGAGAATATGTAATTGCTTTAAAACCCCGGTTACCCTTGATATGATATTTCAGTGCGTCCACCATGTGTTTTCTCGGTGCTGAGAGCGACATGTGAAACCCGATTCGAGGAGTGGACGAGACTGATTGCGGGTACATGGTGGGCCCGGTATGGTTCCCCTCGGCAAGATGATCGAAGGACTTTGCCGATTGAGCCTGGAGGTGGGCGAGTACTTACCGGTGATTGGTTTGACCTGGCGGTCATCCGGAGGATATCGACCAGAGTCGATAGATGGATATGGGCGTACTGCTGGGGCCGAGGGCCGATTCCGCAGACGGAGCCCGATATATGAGGATTTGTGTGTCGATGCTGGGCACAGTTTTCATGATATTTTCGAGTGTCGACGCTGGACACTCCGGTCCCATGATTTTTGACGTGTCGTGAGGGACATAGGTAGTTTATATTCTCATATTTCCATGCATATGCTGATGATATTTACATGCATGATGGTTATTGTCATTGGGTGACGAGTGGACGGGATCCACGTACATGCAGATTTGATTACACTGATCATACCTCATATTTATGATATGCTATTACCTGAGGCACTGGCACGAGCACTTGCACTACACTCATGTATAGAGATCACATTGCCAGTTTAGCATGCTTCAGACTTATTCATATTGAGGTTTATATATATCTGATCGTATTGACCTAAGATGGGTCATACATTCGATCTCTGCTTGTAGATATTTTCTATTCACGAGTTGGCAACTCACCCCCGTTATGCCACAGTCCTTGCAGGTTTTGCCGTACAGATTCCATAGCGGCTTTTCTGGCACACTGCTTCCATACGGGTGACTTGCTTTGGTAGGTGGGTTCTTTTGCATCAGAACCACCCTTGTACATGTATTATTCATTGTATCTAGAGATTCCATCAACCAAAACTTGTATATTGTTTCAGACTTAGACACAGTGATGTATTATTTCGACCTTAGAGTCGCGCTTGTAGTATTATGGTTTTCTGGCTGTTTTGAGTTTCTTTTTGGGTTTTGATCCTCGCCCTTTGGCGTTGTATATTATTATTGCTTGCGTGGTTGTGACCGTCGATTGACGAAGAGCTAACTCCCGCTTGGGGATGCCTTTTATCATTTCATATATATTATTCTTGTTGTACCCCGTTCGGGGCTAGTTTTTACAAAGGAAACTCTGCCGAAATTTTCAGAAAAGACTACAAATTTTTAAAATGCATTTTCGACTACAAATTTTTAAAATGCATTTTCGGCTTAGTTATTTGAAAACTTTGATTTCAAACATGCTTTCTTTACTTATTAAAAACCAGTTCCTTTATTTACTCCTTAAATGGTTTTAGATTTCTGGGCTTTTGGCTTACTTGGATCAGATGGAGTCCTATAGACTTCATAGGATTCAAGGGCCAGTCACGGGCTCTTTCGGGTCGTGACACTAACTTACAAGATTTGAAAAGATTTCATAATGGTATGGGTTTTTAGTTATTTTTTTGGTATTTTAATTTATTGAGTTTGTTGATGATATTTATATATTATTATTTAAAAGATATTTGTATTTTATTATATAATCAAAAATTAATTATTGCCTTAAAAGATTTGAGAAGATATTTGAATTTAGTTATGGTTTTTTACAATATTTTTTTATTTATTGTATTAGCTATCTTTAATTTCTTAAGTTTATTAGAATAGATTTCAGATTTGTTATTACTATTGAAGTTTTTGATAATCATAATAATCTCTTAAATATTTTTATTTAAATCTAGTTTTTATTGGGTATTGATTCTCTCATTAAAATAGGTGATGAGTTGGATATCTTAGAATAAAAAAATGTTTTAATTTGAATATTTAATTCAAATTAAATGTAAGAATGCCAAATATCCCTCTTGTTTTCTGTTATCATAGTGGGAAAATTCTTCTATATTTGGGTACGCGTGTCCGGTCATGAGAGAGAGAAAATTAAGATATGGCCCGACAAAGTTGTCCGAAGGTGCTTGGAAAATGCCATCTATTTCTATCTGCTACCTGGATGCATTGGACCCGGGTATACCGAATACTTTCTCATAATAGCAGCATGAGTCAACTCTATATTTCAAGCTCCTTTTATTTAGCTTTATTTATTTTATAAAGCACAATCGACTATGTGGGGTTTTTAAAATGACACTATTGAACTTTAAAATTATGACGCCGCCTCTTCATTGCTATCCCACACCAATTAACGAAACCAACAATTTTGAGACAAAATTATTAGCACGAGTGAGTTTCATAGCAATTTTAAACTTCATTAATATAATATCAAAAACCCTTGAAAAATTCGATGGTGTCATAAAAGTTTACCTTTTTTTTTAACTTTTGTGACAAAAATCAAATATTACAACTTAAAAGTTCAATAAACCAAAACCGCATATGAATTCATTTTAGATAGAGAATATTGAAGTTAGAAAATTTATAAATGGATATAAGTTTTTACATGTGCGTAATGAAATTCATTACTCATAACTTATATCACACCATAAGATGGAGCTATAGTGAAAATAAAAATAATAATAATAATAATAATAATAATAATTATTATTATTATTAACATTACTGGGGTAATTACACAAAACACACCTAGTTTACCAAATCTAGCCCTTATAACTTCTCAAATGATTTTTTGGCGCAAACATCTCCACTTCCCCAAAATCCAAACCATAGAAAACACTCAGACATCTACTCAAACTCTTTGATCAACTCAAATGATTTGTGTAATTTAACTCTAAAACTTGTTTGTTTTGTTTTTGGAAACAAATTTTAGTGATTTGTGGGTCTTGAACGATGAACAAAGGATATGTCTGTGCTAATTAATCACTCGAGAGGCACATGTGCTATATTTAAACAAGATTGCTACATTTGCACTAAATAGATTAAATGAAAGATTAATAGACAATAGAAAAGACTACTAGATCCTTTTCTTTGCAAAGTCTACATACCAATTAAGACTAACAAGAAACA
The DNA here is from genome assembly GCA_030015575.1 of Agapanthus africanus. Lineage (NCBI taxonomy): Eukaryota > Viridiplantae > Streptophyta > Magnoliopsida > Asparagales > Amaryllidaceae > Agapanthus > Agapanthus africanus. The sequence continues at coordinate 1,000,477,925 of CM057337.1, forward strand.
AAACCTAAAATAGAAAGAGTCACAATACAAGAGATCCTTTTCCTTTTTCTCCTCTTCTTCGTGCACTCATTTCTTCACAAGATAGCCAATAAGAAACCCGAGCAACGCAACGTTCACGATGAACATGAATGAAAAACTGCCGCTTTGCTTATTGCTTTGTTTCCACGATACCATAGACGTGCACGTGACATAGAGAAACCCATCATCGTCTTTCTTCTCCTTATATAAATTAGCAAGCAAAGCTCCTCAAAAATTTCAGTAACAATACACAAACCTTTTTATTAAAATATAAGTAAAATAAGGACCGGGGAATAGAGTTAATTTTTTAGACCGTAGTTTCATAAAGTTGGGAGCCTTAACTCCAAAATGATAACTTTTTCATGTTTGACAACATTTTGAAGTTGAGATAACTGCAAAATTTCAGTCCAAAACCGCAGTTATCTCAACTCCAATCTGATCAAAGTTAGAGATAACTCCAATTTTGGCGTTTGAGGTTTGCAAACCACCCTCAAAATGCAGTTAAAAATAAACTGCGGTTAGCCTAACTTCATTACCAAAAAGGACCTAAGTTTCTTACCTTAAACCCCCAAAACTTTATTATAGAGAATGTGAAGAATGATAAATGGGTTTTAAGCTATTAATGGATGAGGAAGATAATAGATTGAAGTCAAAAAATATGAGGGTGTAAGATAAAAGTATCTGAAGAATTATTTTGTGTTTCAGGGGTTTACATGTAGAAGTTGAGGAATTGAAAAATGCCGGTAGGTCTTATAGTTTTGGATATGAAAATGAAGAATTTAAAATGAGATTTAAGGAACTTTGTTGGTTTTAAAGATTTTGGTTATAAAAGCTGATAAATTTAAGATGGCAAATTTAGGATTTGAAATTAGAAAATCTAGGGTTCTAAAGATAGAAATAAGGGTAAATTGTGAAAAACCCCAAAGCCCTTTTACCCGCTATTCCTGGCCGAAGGGGTAGTCAAAAGACTTAAACCCCTCAATCCCGAAGAAGTTTTTAGTTGTCAAAAAACCCCTTAGATGTAATAGCATACTATATCTAGTTTCCCGCGATATCTAAACAATTGCCAGGGATATCTAAACAGTCTTTGATATCTAAACAGTTGCCAGGGATATCTATGTATTGGTTAAATATAACAGGCTGCTATATAAATACTGCAGGTAAAATTTCCAGTTTCAACTACGGCTTCAAGGCCAGAGGGATTTTGACGGCGGGAAAAAGTGCTTGAAATAATGATTTTTGGAAGATATTAGGTAAGAAAGCCATATAAAATACATAACTCGAAGGCTTTAACAACAACAACATATTTTAATAGAAAATACCTGTAGGTGGAAGATCATTATCTATGAGCACAAAGATGTCCTTCTCTAGACTTAACTTATTATTCTTGCAAATGTCATTTGTTAACTTGCCCAAGTGTCAAATCATTTGAAAGCATGAACCTGAGTCAAATTGGTAGGTGTTAGCAAACCCATAACTAAATAATAAGTTCAACAACAACAAATAAATAAGAAAGAACAGATGCCACGAGAGAAAATTTTGTTGAAAAAAATCAAAGCTTCACCAATTTTTTTGAGGATGGGCATCCACCATCTTGATTTTAATCATGTAAGATGTGGATATGCCAAATTTAATATGAATCCAATTACCTTTCACCGTAGATGTTGTGATGTAAAAATACAAAAAAATGTTATATTATTGGAAAACCGTTAATTTTGCATCCACCGCATCAATGGTGAAAGTGTATTGGATTCATATCAAATTTGGTTTATACACATCTTGCACGATTAAGATAAAGATGGTGGATGCCGGTCGGCGAAAACTTTTGTGGAGCTTTAACCTTTTCGATACCATAGAAGGAAATTCCTCCCGTGGCAACATTGGTTAAAGAGATAAAACTATATGTAATTTAGATAAGTAAAGTATCCCTAACCTTATATTTGGATCAAAATTTCAATTGATAAGTAGAAAATGTTGAAGTAACATTCGCAACTTAACAACTTAACAGGTTATTTTTTTTTTTGTTTTGCAGGAAAAAGCAAAGCAACATGCTCAATAAAATAAATTAAAAAACAAAATATTTACCAAATTAACAAGTTATATCTAATTCTAATTAGAAAAAAGAAAGATTAATTTGATAATATAAATACGACTTCATACAAACTTACTTGGTCTTTTGGAGATCAGGAATATCACTATTCTCTGCCTTATCCAATATTACCTTCAAAATCAAATAAGAGAAATGTATAATTAAGTAGACATGAAAAGAATATAGAGATAAATTTAAAACCATTTGGAAAAAAAATGAAGTCAAATATTTGAAGAAGCCAAAGCTAATTCTTATGGGAAGGCTTATTTCTCATATATACTATTTTTAATTTTTTTTGTGAAAAGCTTGCATCTAATGAATTATGCCAAGAAACAAACTAGAAAAAGATTTATAGTAAGACTCTCGTAATGTTTACGGTTAAATTCATTGTCGATGGATGCAGGATCGCAGGTCATATATACCACCATATTTTTCTATTTAGTTTTTACAGAATGTGCGGGATTGCAAAAACACTCGAATGATGTTTGGTGTAAACATATTTACAGGTTCTTAACGTATCCGGAATCTAAATACTTTTTCTATCCACTTGAAAACCTTGGCCTCAGAGCAAAAATCGGCATAGAAGATGTCAAACTTTTTTTAAAATATTTTAGGGTATAAAAATATTTCCTTGGCCCTCACACCAACTTAGACTTCGAAGCGCTAACTTTAGAAAAATTGTGTTTTGCGAACCCCAATTCCAAAATTATTAACATATTTCCATGATAACCAAACCAAATTCTCAACAAAAACCCTGAACCCTAAAAATAATTAATGAAGATCCTGATGATTAATACATGATAAATAATATAGGCTACCAACTTTATACAAATATACTAATTCAAACCCAAAATTTAACTACCAAAAGAAAAAAAAAGTATTTAATTAGTTATTACCGGAATCATATGAGGAAATCTCTGCATGATCCTTTCAGCTTCATCCTTCCTTTCACCTGCTCAAAAATAAAAACAAAAAGAGTAAAATATAAATATTATATCATAATTAAGAACAGGATGCATTCAATCATTAAATAAATAAATAAAGCAAACAATTCGTACGGAAACTAAACTTCTGCTTGTAAGTAATATTAGCAGAATTATTTGGTGCCATCTCTCCTGAATCACCAAACCAAATCACACAAATTCTATATTAAAAAAAAATTGAAATAAATGAACCCCAAATGGCAAAATATTGATATTAGCATACCCAGATATATATTAAAAATATATAAAAAAAAAATTGGTGTATATGAGAAATAAAGAGAGAGCAAAGGACTATATATATAGTAGATGCTTTATAAGGATGATTATAGGAAATATTTTTAGATAGAGATTGTGATATATATTTCTCTTGATTTTATTTTATTTTGTTAGTTATGAAGTTTTATTTTTAGATAGAGATAGGATGATTTTATTTTGTTAGTCAAGAAAACTATGACGGCTATATGCTTGTCATAATCGTAAATGACCAATTGACATCCTCCAAATCTCACTGAATATAAAAGAAGTCTGCCTGAAAGAGAAAATATGATATATTTGCATATTCTAGGAACAAGTAATTCTCTATTCAAAATATTAACACTAATTAATGCAAGCTACATCTAGGAATTTTTAGATATGGATACCATGCCCTTCATTGATTTTGCTTAAGTTTTACATGTGTCTAGTGAAATTCATTAGTCATTACTAATTGCTCATATCACACCATTATTATTGTTAAGATTATGATTAGGACAACACATTTGTTATAAAGAAAAAAGGGTTGATTGAACTAATAACCCCTCAGGTAATTTCAAACAAACCCCTATAATTCTTGTCACAAAAACCCATAAAACTTTCGAATTCTACTCTTCACAACACAAAAAGCTCCAAAGTTACAACTTAGAGAATAATTTTGAGTTACTTAGGATAATAATTACGTAGTTTAAAAGGTTTTGGTAGATGAGCAAGGGGTGTTTGCGCTAATATAAAACTTGAGAGTGTATAAATGCAACACCGGATAAACTATAAGTGCTACACCGGATAAACTATAGCTGTGTTTTATGCAATTAGGATCCCAAAAAAACGGCGGATATGATTCTGTAATAAAAAGGCCATTAACATGAACTTGACTCAACAAGATTATTTCACTCCAAAAAACCCCACACATTTATTGAACTATTGAATTAAAAGATTGATAGATATCAGAAAAGACCAACAGTTCCTGTTCTTGGAAAAGTTACATACCAATTGACACTAGAAACAAAAGGCTAAAAAGAAAATAGTCACGGCACAAAGATACAAGTTAACACAATACAAAAACCCAATCAACAAAACATGCAGCAAGAGTCAGAATTCTACAAAACAATAAAGCTAAAAAGGAACTTTTTAACCAGGAAAAAATTTGTCAATCCTTCTCTTTTTTTTCTTTTCCTCTTCTTTTATTTATGTCTTCACAAGATAGCCAAGCAGGATCCCGAGCAATGCAACGATGAACACGAGCATGAATGAGAAGCCGCCGCTTCGCTTGCTCGCGTCTTTCCTCAATAGCTCCTGTTATAATAACAGAGTCGAGTGAAATTTCGGGCACTGCACATTGAATAGTAAAGACTACATGTCTAAATTATACCAAACTCTCTTCTATCATTGTCTTTCACTAAACTGCCTTTAAGTTTGGTTTTAGGAGAGTTTACACAATAAGGGAGCTTACCGTAATTTTTTTAAACAAGAAAAACTTAAGTAGTTTGGTGAAAAATGGTGATAATTAAGGGTAATTTAGTGTAATTTAGCCATCGCTACAAGTAACGTAACACGGAGTTATAATACTGACCAGTTCTTGACGAAGCTTGTTGTTCTGTTGAGTTGCAGCATTCTTCTCCTCGGTCAGCCTTGAAATTAAAGCCGATGTCTGAAGGCAAAAGATGATAAATAAATCTTAATTCTACATAGTATTAGAGTACGTGGATTGAATAAATATGACAATGTATAGAAGTTTTAGAAAGGTAACAGGAATGTGTTTTCTTATATATCTCTCATAAAACTTAGAAATTTCCATATACCACCCCATAAGATTCATATTTCATATATCACCCCAAAAAACCTATTAGTTGTTTAAAATTCTCCTCAGTTTTTGCAAAAAACCAAAAACATTTGAGAATATTTTGTAATAGTTGCAGTCAGCTTTTAGAAATTGCATGGGATAATTTCTAAATGAATATTTCCCGTCTCCAATGGTAAGAAATTAAACAACTTAGACTTTCCTCTATCAAAAGAAACAGAAAGCAGTTTGACGCATAAAGGGCTTGGTTTTCAAAAGAGCTGAAGATATAAGCAACTAAACTAATGTTCCATCAAGTTAAATTGGTAACTGGTAGCATGAGGCTATTTGAATGATGGTAAGGTTTTGGAGGTATTATATGGAAATATCAGGTTTTGGTGATGTTATATGGAAACAGCTGGGTTTTGGTGGTGATATACGAGAAAAATCCAGCATGAATTTATCAGAAGCAAGTAGCAAGCGTCCCAGAAACAAGTGAATGGCAGCTGGTTTTAATTATAACAACAAAATGAAATATAACATTGGCAGATGATTAGTGACAGTACACAGAAATTTTATCAGGGGTAACTGTGGTGAATTTGTTCGATTCAATCTACTGACCTGGTTAGCAAAGTAAGTAAACAATCAAAAATAAAGAGGAAGTAAGCAAGTCCTGTTCCTCACAAAGCCTGAGAGGCAAAAAGGATTTAACAGGTCTCCGCTGTAACTCACTCTTATTCTAGTAACTTTCAGTTGCATAATAGTTGCTGCATTCAAATTAGAATATTATACAGTTGCAGCCTTCCACATACCAATTAATAAGTAATTGAGAAAATAAGAACTGTGAATTACTGGTCCCTTGGTGATATCAATCATATCATCCTTTGTTAGAACAACATATAGCCACTTTTGTTGTCTGCACTAGGATATCAATTTCTAAAAATAATTATTAAAAAAAATCCTGCATTAACCCATTAAGGTTCAAAGTAAATTTGTTATCAGAATTTCACTATCAGGATCTATTTTAAATGCCAACCCCAAAAGTTTGGGATAAAGGCTTAATGCTGTTGTTAAGCAACATTTTATACAAACGGTGATTTACAGAATATATTTGCAATATGTCTATGTATGACCATATGCATATCTCGCCAAGAGGCACATAAATTAATCATATACAATTCACACAAATGGAACTAAATCTAATAGAGAGCTATAACAGTCTCCATAAAAGAAATTATACTTCCTAAAGGAACGAAGTGGCAAGATGTAGTCTTCATATAAAAAAGGGTAAATTGCACAAGTCCGCCCTATAGTTTAACCCCCTACGGCACTTACGACTCATACTCCCTAAAGTGATTTATTAGTTCAAATAGCCCCTCTGCTCACAACAACAACTGAGCCTTTTATCCCAATCTGCCCATCAACCAATATTCTCAACGACACAGATTCAACTCTATAGTCTATACAATTCAAATAATTGTCTAATTTAACTCTAGAACTTGCTTTTTGTTGCTCGAGTGTTATGGTCAATGCAGAGAGGTGTTTGTGCTAATAGATCACTTGAAGGGGTACAAGTGCCATACGTGATAAAGTACAGAAGGAGTTCGTGCAATTAACCCAACAAAATATTATACTGATGCGACAAATGATAGCACGGTACAAAAAATAAATAGTGTACTATAAGGCAAAAGGAATTCCAAGTACCAAAAGATAACAAGTTCCCAAATTATATCAAATTCCTAATACAAGTGATTCCAACTAGCAGTAAGCCAATGAGTTATTTGGAAGTATTCCACACATCAATTAACTGAAATGTATGTAAAATGAAAGGGAAGAAAACTCGCCTCTGATGATTTTTCTGAGGGTTCAGCAGACGCTCTTGATGCCTATTTTAAACAAGGAGATCCTCAGGAAAATAAAGGAGAACCAAAAACAGCCAGAAGAGTTTTTTTTAAAATTATTTTAAAGAAAAACTCAAATACTCACATTGCCAAATTCCAGAGATGTTGCAGTCCCGTTATCAGATACAGAAGCCCTAGGTGAAGATCCCTCCTCAGATTCCTCTCGAACCGGTGAAGGATGTTCAGGCGGTGACACATAAAGTACACGCAGTTTGACCTCATCCACTGTGTTACCCGACTCTTTAGTGAACTGAAGAAAATCCAAATTTCAAACATTAGCTCCTAGTACTTGAGATTACAGGAGGGACAAACCATAAACCTCTATAACAAACACATGGAATCCCAATTCATGCATAAATTGTTTTATGCTTCAATGAAAAGCTGTATAATTTCCTTGGCTAAATTACAGTAAAAACACCTTTAACCATCAACCTTTTCCCCTAAACTACTATAAAGTTTCCTTTCGTTACAGAAGGCTCTCTAAAAGTGCTGCATTTAAGGTATTTTGGTGAAAAGAACTCACATCAAAGAAGAAGTCAAGGGAGTTTACTGTAATTAAAAAACTCTAAAGTAGTTTAGTTAAAACAGCGATTATTCAGGGTAGACCTCCTTTGTTTCCTTCATTAGTTCCAAGGCCCAAAGAGAGGTGTTAGCCTATGCAACATCCATATTGAACTAAGAACTAATTTATACATCAAGCCTCAGAGTATATTTAAAGAAAAGTATTGGGATGGACTACCATGGAATTATCATTAGCTATGCAAACCAAACTCTGGTTTAAAAAGAAAGCCTATATCACTATTTGGTTTTTTTATAAATAAAAAAAATCATCCAATTTCCGGTATCAATCACCATTTTAGATTTCGCCTGCAAACAAAATACAGTTTCATTCGTAAACTTTTAGTTAGGATTCAAAGATAAGTGTGCACAGATTCTTTAGGAAAGTACACAAAACGTATTCCATGTATGAAGCCAAACCTGAATTAGGAAACAACTACTGCAATTTCACTCCTCCATCCTGGATTAAGGAAACATAAAATAGCATCTTGAATAAACAAATAAAATCCACTTTCATACTCTGATCTACAGTCTCTAACTGTCATGACCCACACCCAGTACAGATAGTATTGTCCGCTCTGGCCGAAACCGCACGATTTTGTCCTTCGGAGCGAACCGGACCCGACCAGGGGCCACTTCCCAGGAGGTCACCCATCCCAGGACTTCCCTGGCCCAAGCACGCTTCACTACGGAGTTCTCAAACTCCCGTAGTGCCAGTTCACTTAAAAGGCGTCTCTGTATTGAAGAGTGGTATCATTCAATTTATAGTACATATCTTTCCTCTTTCGGAATGTATTCCGAAAATTCCCCATTGTTTTATAGTGGGTCCCCATACTTATCTGGTATATATGGGTATACCGGATAATGCCTGGGGTATTACACTAACTATGTAGCACGGGTTCGGATATGGGATATGGATTCGGAATTTTCCAAAAACCTAGGATTCAGGATATTTTTTATCGATTTTTAATCGGTTTGATATATATATATGCATTATGTTTGAAATTCAATGCTCATTCAAATTTTTGAGAGCCTTAATTTCCGGATTAAAGAGAAGACGCGTCAATTTGAGAGAAATTGGTGAGACATTTACAAGTCCGATCGATCCAGAATCCGAGAGTTGCGGACTCCGGTTCGCGATTCATGAGGCATTTACAAGTAACGGCGCTATATAGGTCTCTAAATTCAAATATAAAGCTATATATATATATATATATCCATCAATCCTATCGTACATTTGTACATAAAAGGAAAATCATAAAAAAAAAACATATGAGATTCATAATCAAGTTCTGCTCTTGTTGAAGGATGTATTGATCATTGAAGCTACGACTCTGTCATTGCAAAGTTGATGCTTGAGGAAATAGGGATTGGATTAGGTTGCTTGGAAATTTTCAAGCTGGGGAACGGTATTTTTGGGCAAAAGCTGGAGTATTTAGGCTTTCGGGTACAACAAGATTACCCTTCCATGCACTTTGTTGCTTCTTTGTCAAATCATAATAAAATGTTCTTTGTATATAAAAAAAAAACATATAAGCCTCTTGATTAAACAAAATTAAACCAAATTTAATGCACCAATCCACATCCTCTAAATCCAGTAAAACAAGCAAAATAAAACCAATCCAATTGCATGCATCAAATATCTACAATTTCTAATCCAATAGAACCAATCCCTCACAAATTCAAATTGTAATCCCACAATATATATTTAATAACTAAGCACAAAAAAAGGTACCATTTCAGGAGTAATGTCTTTAACAGCCACTCCCTGGCTCACGATGGCGCTCTGAACAAGAAACTTGTCTTTGCATAGCATATCAGGAGGCGCTTCCCGCTGCGCTTGCATTGTAACTACAACAAAAATTCCAACAATTAAATTCCATTTTAAAAAAGAAACAGCTTTAGGACTTAAATGAATCAAATTTGCAAAGATACCAATAACATCAGATGTGGATCGAGGTAAGAGGATCCCAGTATTAGGTCGTACGCAGTACTTCTTAGGGCTCGTCGTTTTGACCTAAATCAAAGCAGCGGCAGGAAAATTTTGAACGGTTGATTTAGGGATTTTTACTGAATCGAATGGAAAATTACCTTGAAGGCGATGGTGTCATCGCTCTTGTTGGACAGCTGGATCCAGCACGAGATCTGCTTCTTTAATTCGACTGTACAAATTTAGAAAAGAAAAAAAAACAATGAAACTAATCGGAAAAAGATTGTAAATAGAGGGAGAAACCCTAGAATTGATTGGGATCGAGAGCGAATTTGAGGGATCGAGAAAGGGGGGTTACATGGGAATTTGAGATCGAGGGGATCGATTCCGAGGAGCTCGCCGGTGCTCATTTCGAGATCGATCGATCAATTTTGTCGCCTTTTTTGAGAGAGAGAGAGGGGACGGGTGGCGGTGGCGGTGGCGGTGGCGGGGGCGGGGGCGGGGGTGTTTGAGGAATTTGGTGAGAGGAAACTGATTTAAATGAATAAAATTCGTTTTTATGGGTTCTCCTCTTTGGAAGCTTTGCATTTAAGCACATTATCTTTATGATTTGCACTTTAGATCCTCTCTTTCTTCGCAATGAAAATGTTTATAACCCTTCTTATTTCCTAAACCATATATAGACTGTTTGAGTGGTATACAGTAAGGGGTGTGTTTAAGGAAAGGGGCTGCGGGGTTGCTGGGCATTTCGCAGAAAAGCCTCTGGATTGTCCAAAGGCTTTTCTGCAAAATGCCCTCCGATATGAGGGAGAGCTGCAGCCCGGGCTGTGGGACACTACAGCCCCTTTTGGTCTTTAGGAAAGAGAAATGGCTGTCTTTCTACGAAAAAATATCAGCTTTCGATCCGTCCATCAAATTGATGATCTGCTTTGTCAACCGTGTTCTACTATGATGTGATCTATATGTATATAAATTTGATAGGTTTGAAACTGTTGCAGATTGAATCAAGGGTTTTCTTTTAATGGAATTTTTATAGTGTTTAGAATTCATATATTTTGGAAAGACTTTATCCTATATGTGGAACACTTCAGATCGATCAAATTTTTACGCATAGATCGCACTATGTGTAAAACAAGATGGACGAATCAGCAATTTGATGACCGGATTGGGCCATTTAAGATGAGAGTTGACATTTTTTTTAATAAGCTTGGAAGATTAATCATGCTTCCTAAAACCTTGGTCGGCTCATGAGGTACATGTCAATATAACCTTCACAGCATCTTGAACAGGCTTTCCCGGCATCTTACGTGTATGATAATAATTGCTTTCTCCGTTCCACGATGCCATTTTTTTGCTCTTTCTTTCAGCCAAAACATTTGTCTATTCACGGCAGCAAGAAATATGCTTCAATTACCAATACACATGAAACATAAAGTTCTTAATTCTAAGCGAGGAAATTTCTTGATGCATGTTCGATTCTCAAGAAATCAATGAAAAGTATATTAGGTTAAATACACAATTAACATCTATAGAATTGTAGGCTTTGCAAAAAAACAAAGAGCAGTATTACGAAACATTGATAGTATGGATAAAACCTGAGCTTAAATAGACCCATTTGATTATATTAACATTTACCAGAAGGTTCCGCTTAGCATAGTCACAAATTCGTCATTCGGGAATAATTCGGCGAGGTCGAAAATTCGGATTCGGAGAACTATTCGGAAAAAATCGGCAGGTATTCGGGAAAGATTCGGTAAGCGTTCGGGAAATGTTCGGGAAGGATTTCGAGCAATAAATTAATATAGGAGACGCTAGGTTTTGATTTTGTGAATTATTTGTTGTTTTTTGAATTATTCGCTGTTTTTTTACATAATTCGGGAATAATTCACGAATTATTCACGAGTTATTTGCGAATAATTCGCGAATTATTCGGCAATGACGATTAATTCGGAGATTAATTCGTTTGATCAAAATTTCGCGAATTATTCGCGAATTCGGAGAATAATTCGCGAATTACGTGACTATGTCGCTTAGTAGCGCAGTTGGTGTGTTTGTATTGACGGGTGATTTCAGCCAAGCCGTCCAAACAAAATAAAAAACTTCTGGGCTTTCTTGCTAATTAAGAAAGATCAAGGGGGTTTCCTGCAATCTATCTATCCTTCATCTAAAAGCCACTCTCTCACCTTCTTTCAATCTCACCTCTGCGGCGGTGACTCGACTCACCCCAAACAAACGATAAAAAGACAATTTTTTGTCGTCATCGTCGTCTGAATCAGAATCAGAATCAAAGGAGGCTAACAATCGATGGTGGTGGTAGATCTGGTGGAGTTCTCCGATGAGGCCTTCGACGCGAAGCGGTGGATCAACGCGGCGCTGGAGTCGCGTCACCCCCAGGACCCCCTCGACCGCTTCTTATCGGATCTCGAGGAGAACCTCAGATCCGCATCCGATAACATCTCCGACTCCCTCGAGAGGGAGAGCACCGATGCCCTCCGGCGTGTCCCAGCAGCCGTCCGCGACGTCGCCCGCCTCCGTGAAGACGCCGTCCAGCTCCGATCCGCCGTCGCTTCCATCTTGCTCAAGATCAAGCAGGTCCCTCCATTTTTTTGATTTGCTTATTTGTTTGACCCTTTTGTTAAACCGTTAGGTTTTTAGGGATGCGCTGCAAAAAGAAATGCCAAATTGCTGCATGCATCTAACATCTGCTATATGGTATAAAAATAAATTAATTTGGTCCCAATAATGTTAGCCAATCACTAATTATTGCACTAAAAATTTGTTTCTAAATTTTGCAAATGCAAACATCTAGCAGTAATTTTGAGCTCATGTCGTACAAAAAATGTTAAATCAACAAATGCTCAATTACCCTTTACAACAAACCAAACTTCCCTTGCTCATATTTTTGTTTAGATCCTCTTCTGGCATTGGGTTTTGGACGCTTAGATTTGTAATTCTCAGTTTGATGTGGTTAGATTGGAAAAGTTACTGATGGATTCCCATTAATTTACATTTACTATTTACATCAAGCAAGCAGGAAGTTTACACGGAGTAAAACAACTGCATTAGGATCAGGAGAATTTTAATAGCTATCTATCGATTCTCTCTTTTCTTATGCATGCCTTTGTACTAGAGTTATATTTTACACCGTGGAGGTGAATTGTATAAGTTGTTAGCTTGGGAGAAGTGTGCATATGGTTACAATTTCCCAATAAAGAAAAAGGGAAAAAAAGAAAAGAAAATGTTAATATGACCTAAGAAGTCACATTTTTTAAAACTAGACACTTTATACATCTTAAGAGCGTAAAATCAAACTGGCATAATAAATGAAAAGGAGATTGGAGTAGTGAGCTTTGTTAGTATTTATGTATTATAATCATTTCAGGCCATAATTTCAAAACTGCAGTTAAAAACTTTTAAGGTCATTGATAGTATTCCCATCTAATCTATGTTTATTTTTATTAACCACTTAGTTTGCATCAAATATATAAAGTGCTTGTTTTCAGTTAGTATGCATAGTTCTTTGCCAATTGTGTAATTTAACTCTAATGATTACTGGATTGTGTAATTTAACTCTAATGTTAATATGCCTGGTATACCTCTATAAGTATTTTCTCTTCTATCTATATTGTATGCATATCTGAGTTGTAATATGGATTTTGATTTCATTTCCATCACATATCCTTGTATGTATCCGCATCAGTTATCTCTATACAATTATGAATATGGTAACACCCATATGTGTAACAGATCCAAATCCATCCCCAATATAAGTTTATCTTCTTTTTTTACATGCATCTCAATACATGTCTTTAGGACATCGGTATATATATATCTTTTAAGCTATGGAATTTATGAGCCCATGTCACCATTAATGCTAACCAATGAAAGGTTCAATAAAGTAGAGGTCAGTTTTAGCCAGTGGTGGACCCTGGAATATGGGTCAAAAGGGGCACCACATCTAGCAAGGATCCGTTAAAAATTCCAAGTGCATGATAGAAAAGCAATTTTAATTAAAAATATATAATATGATTTTGAGTTATTTAATAATAAATGAAAAGGTATTCTTTGTGATAATAGTTTTGCAAGACTTTATATTTTAAACTATACCATACAAATTACGTTTTTGAGGAAACCGAGATAAACTACTTTTTCTGCAAGCATGCGTGTGTCATCAAAGCCGTGGATTAAGAATAATTGCAAAGTGTGGATTTATATTAAAGTGCGGATTTATAGAAACATAGAATTACAACATTGTTGAGATGAAACGTTTGAAGCAATAAAATTATTCTGATTTTTTTTCTATTATAAGATAGAAGATAGTACTTAAGCATCTATAAAATAAGATTTTATTTAAAATATTTTATCTTCTTTTTTTAATATAAAAAGAATACGAGAGGAATTAATACTCAAGTAAATTAAAACAAAAATTAAATATGCCAATAATGGGAATTGAACCCATAACCTCTTGCTTTAAAATATCCCATAGAACCACTTTGGTAATAGTTCCATTGTGTTTTGTTTTTTAACATAATATATATAATATACTCTTGTATATATGCCATTGCATTCATAAATCGAAGTATTGATTTCTTTTTCCGTAAAATCTCAGTGGAGGCGTCCCACTGCGCTATAAGTGGGTCCGCCCCTGGTTTTAGCTAATAAGGTTTTAGTGACAGGCCGAGGGAACCTCCGCTGAATCTGTAGCTACACTTGCGAAAATAGATGCAGTCAAGCAGCGGATGGAAGCAGCGTATGAGACACTGCAGGTAATACTTGTTTGGCTGATTAAATTTGAGCAAAAAATGAAGCTTGAGTTGCTTGAGCTATTTGGGTCATGTGCGTGAGTGTGTTACATGCGCGCGCGCGCGCGCACACACACCATTTTCATTTTCCAACCTCCCATGTTATAGGATGCAGCAGGGTTGACTCAGTTGAGTGCTAGTGTCGAGGACGTTTTTGCTAGCGGAGATCTTCCCCGGGCAGCGGAAACGTTGGCTAACATGAGACACTGCTTATCTGTGGTTGGGGAGGTATGCATTTTAATTTTTTGCATCTCTCTTTGATGTTGCATGCCAGAGATATCACTTCATTAATTTTGTTGATATTTGATTTTAAGCTCTTTGCACTCAGGTTGCAGAATTCGCCAACGTACGAAAGCAGCTTGAAGTCTTGGAAGATAGGCTTGATGAGATGGTGCAGCCTCGCTTGTCCGATGCTCTAATGAATCGCAAGGTTTTATTTTCATCAATTTTGTTTCTTGGTTCGATTAGATATTCTATTATATTTCACTGTAAAATTAAATATCGTGGTTTAGGTCGAAGCTGTTCAAGATTTGAGACGGATCCTTACTCGTATTGGGAGGTTCAAGTCATTGGAGCTTCTCTATACAAAAATGCACTTGAAGCCTTTAAAGAAGCTTTGGGAAGATTTCGAGTCAAGACAACGAGCTAATAAACTGGAGTTGGAAAAGCATGGTGAAAGGCTTCCTATTTCCTTTTCCAGTTGGCTACCGAGCTTCTATGACGAGATTCTACTTTACCTCGAGCAAGAATGGAAGTGGTATGATGGCTATTTCTCGAATGTGTTGTATTGTTTAATAGAGCATACCACAGTTCAGTGTCTATTAGAAAACTTATGCTATTTTTTCCAAGTTGTTTAATATGAGCTTGCACTATATTTGTACAGTTACAGTCAACTGAAAGTAGTCCAAGTTAATGGGATTCAAATACATGTTCCTTATGCCATTGGTGGAGCAAAATTATACACAGTTGATGGACCTTCTAATGGAAAAGGGTTTAAACCAATGTATAGAACACATCACCACATTACCCAAAAGCTTAAGCTATTGGGTTGTGTAATAACAATGTATATCAAGCTAAGAGAACAGTTAACACTCACCTCCAATGGAAACATTGGGGTACATAACCTCTTGAAAACCTGATGTTCCAGTACCATGTCAAGAACACTTCACCAAAGATTAAGTATTGGGCCGTGGAATAACAATGTATATTAGGCCGGTGGTGAAGGCGGGAATCTTTTTCTTGGGGGAGGCAAAACTTACATGCGGTACTTAAAAATAAAAAAAATCTATTATTTTAAAAACACAAACGATTAAAAAAATTTAAATATAAAATAAGCACAAATTATTGCATATCAAAATATAAATAAAATGTTGCATGAAAAAACATTTATGAGTATTTTTTTTTACGAAAATGATATAGCACAAGAAAGTATATCATATGCATTACGCATTTACTGAGTTTTGTTCTTTTGCTTTTCCAAGCAAGTTCAAAATCCATGAATTTAGCTTCTTTCAAAAGCTAAATCAGCCAACACGTAATAAACAAACATTAAAAAAAGGTGAATCTAAACAACCAACGCCGCCGCCACCAACAACGACAACATTTTAAATTTTAGTTAAAATGTAGAATAAATAAATATTATTTTTGGAAAGTGAAGTAAAAACAATATTTGACATTGGATTTATGGTTGCAAGCTAGTTCGCTCTCATTTTAATCATGAACCTTAAGTGTTTGTATTTTCAAAGAGACAATTATAGAAGATTATAAAACATTTCGTTATTTGTAAGGTTTAGGGTTATATTCACTACATGCAACAATAAAAGATGCCTTTAAATCAATGCTGTGTTAATAAGGAGACGAGGAAACTATGGATGAACCTATCATATATGCCAATTTCCCATTAGAGAAAAGTTAGGCCCAAAATAACTTTATATCAAAGACGGACGCACACGCACCGCACGCACACATTTTTAGTGGAACCATTAATGATGAAGGGTTTGGTGGGGCCCAGGCTCCCCCCGTTTCCCCCTTCTCTCACTACTGTATGAGGATATAAAACACCTAACAGAACATAATGTAATGGCTCTATGTACACAACCTATTAAGCAACCATGGAACGAACAAACGAATCATTAGCTGTTATGTGGACCAATAAAGCAATGCATCACTTCTTTATACTATACTAGATGAACAGCTTACCAGCATGATGCTTGCAGGTGCATGAATGCCTTACCTGATGAGTACTCATCTCTCGTCCCTAAGCTGTTGGCTGAGACCATGACTGAACTGGGAACAAATTTTGTTTCTTGTATCAACCTTGCAACTGGAGATGTTGTTCCTGAAACCAAAGCTCTGGCTAAAGGTTACAGCTCACAGAACTTATATCAGTCAAATATTCTTTGACAGTGGCATACGTGGTACTCTTATTTCCATTATTCTTTATTGAATTTCAGGTATTATGGACATTTTATCTGGAGACATGCCCAAAGGTACAAAGATACAGGATAAACATCTCGAGGCACTAATTGAACTTCACAATATGACTGGTGCTTTTGCCAGGAATGTCCAACACTTGTTTTCCGAATGTGATATTCAAGTTCTGTTGACTACATTGAAATCTGTGTACTCTCCTTATGAATCATTTAAACAAAGGTATTCACTTAGACTTGTTATTATTAGGAATATTATTCCAAGTGGGTCGTTTATGGTCTAAATTGATTGACAATGCAAATACTTGTTAATTGTATGATTTAAATCTGTATACAATCATTACTAACTGATTCAGACTTGATCAAGGTTTTTTGCTACTTTGAAACTGAGCCAGGTGTACTTTCTTTTCGGTTTCTTTTTGTGTCTACTGAATATTTGTTTTTTTTCCCTCACTTGCTTCATATATTCTTTTCATAACAATTTTTCCGCAGTCATTAAAGTGGAACTGGTTCATATATACAAATCCTAATTTATTTCATCATTGCCCTTCGTATATCTGTCAATCAGGTCATAGGTTCAAAATAGAGGAAACGCAAACATAGAACCAGTAAGGTTCCTATAAGTAAATTAGAACCCAAATCGTCAAGGATTATTTTCCATTTGTAGGTCCACAACTTGTTATCAACTAATATTATGTTATCATTTCTCATCTAGCTAATTTTAGTTGTTAGTGTCGTGTTCTATACGTAGGATTGCACTTAAGCTTGTTCTTATGTATATAAGTAATTTTTCCCTCAGCTCTTACCACACCTTTGAAGTTTTGATGCAGCAGTAGGGAATATAAGATGGTATTTTAGCCACTCAGGTTCAAATCCTACTGGATTTAAAAGTAGGTTTAAAGTGGGGGAAATTCTGTTGGCGCAAAAGTCTAAGTTTCACTCACAGAAAAGACGTTCAATTTGCGGGGTTGAGTTAGAGAGGGACAAAAACACATTTTCCTCAATCCGACCTGACCCAAGCTAAAATGTAATATTTAACTATTTATTTCCAACTGTTGAAGTATAAACCTTGTAATTTTTTCTATTTATTTTAGTTTAATTGTTTTCTTGACCACCTTTGTGTGTTTCAAATTACTTCCCTTTTAGAGAACCAAGAAGTATGCTTGCAAAATTATATCTATAATCAAATCAATTTAGGTGCAAACCACCAAAACTAACCCTAAACTCTTTGAAACAAGAAACCGCGTCTATTCCAAAATCTCAATATAAGGGTAAATATAGAACCCTTGCATTTCAATTATTATCTACTAATTGAAGATGCACGTTTTTCCCTAGATTAGTGTGCAATAGGCCTATAGGACAAGCGATCTGAAACGGAGGGAGTACATTTTATAGTTTTTTGTAGTTTGGTAAAAGTGCGTCTTTTGCATCTTATTTTTTGGTAGCATCCACACATTTTTACATTTGGATTTTAGTAAATAAAGGTATAACTTTATATATTACTTTCTACCAACTCCAAACTGGAAAATTCCCCCGAAACCTAATCGGCCCAATCCTGTCCGGACCTGCATTGAAATGTTTTGGAATTGGTAAAAAAGTTTCAAATACCCACCTGATCCCAGCAGGCCCGGCCTGGTTGCGCCCCTAACATTAAGATATGTTATATGTCATTTCTTGATGAAAGCTTAGAACATGATTCCTGTGAGCAATAAATCAATTCTAATGGACTAAACCCTATAAATATACTTTCTTGCTAGGTATGGGAAAATGGAGCGTGCTATCCTTTCTTCTGAAATATCAAGAATAGACATCCGAGGAGCCGTTGCCCGTGGTGTCGGCGCACAAGGCATAGAACTGAGTGAAACAGTGCGTAGGATGGAGGAGTCCATTCCGCAAGTCATCATGCTTCTAGAAGCAGCAGTAGAGAGATGCATCAGTTTTACCGGCGGTTCCGAGGCTGATGAACTCATACTCGCCCTCGATGATACTATGTTACAATACATTTCCAATCTCCAAGAAACCCTAAAATCATTGAGATCGGTATGTGGGGTCGATAACATCTTGCATAATTCCGATAGAAAAGAAGGAGCAGCAAGAGTAATGGATATGGTCTCTGAAGAGGAGGAGTGGTCCATTGTCCAAGGTGCGCTGCAGATATTAACTGTTGCTGATTGTTTAACGAGTAGATCATCGGTGTTTGAAGCTTCTTTAAGGGCTACACTGGCTAGGATTGGCACGAGCCTCTTGCTTTCTTCTTTTGGATCAAGTTTGGACAAATCTCGTGTTGTTTCTAGTGATGAGAATGGCGAAGTGTCTTTTGCGGGAAGGGCAAGCTTGGATGTTGCGGCTTTGCGGCTCAGTGATGTGCCTGAAAAAGCCCGGAAGCTTTTTAATCTCTTAGAACAGGTAAATTTTGCTTAAGTCTTTTTTTTTCTTATTTTAATAATCTCATATATATAAAGTATTTCTTTTCAAGTTCATATACCAATAAGTGCACATGTCTAAAATTTACTGTGTTTCGGATATCTCATCTTCACAATTATAAAGTAAACTACTTTTAGGGCGTTGCTATTTCAATAGTCCAAAACAATTATCTTGTTGAATGCCCACTTGGCCATCATTTAGGATGCAACTTTGCACCAACTAAATGATTTCACAAAGGGTTAATTGCATCACCCCTGTAGTTTACTCTTTATAGCACTTATACCCTCGGAAGTAATTTATTAACACAGTCACCCCCCTGCTCATCAACCCTAACGCACATATCACTTGCAGCCTCTCAAGTAATTTATTAAGTTTGGAAATGAACTTGTGAGATTTTGATTACAAATAGAGGTTAATGGAGGAAAGAGGCCATATGAGGGAATTTACTCCTATGGCGTCGAAAAAATACACCCTTTCTTATTTTTTTCGACGATCGGCATCCACCATCTTCATCGTTATCATCTAAAATGTGGGTACACCAAATTTCATGTGATTCCACAACTTTTTCACCGTCGATTTAGTGGGTTCAAAATTAACGCTTTACCGACAATAGAACTTTTTACATTGCTAAATCGACGGTGAAAAAGTTGTGGAATCAAATAAAATTCGGTGTACCCACATCTTAGATGATAACGATGAAGATGGTGGGTGCCGATCGGCGGAAAAATGAGGGAGGATGTATTTTTTCGACGCCATAGGAGGAAATTCCCTCCTATGGCATCTTTCCTCCATTATTCTCATACAAATACCTCCTTTACGCCATGCCTTCTTGTATATTCGCATGCATGGCACATGCTAGAATGCTAGTCAGCAATAAACAATTATCTTACGGCTTTTCATTTATCATTTGTATCTTTTCATGCAGTCAAAAGACCCGAGGTTCCATGCACTTCCTCTCACGTCTCAAAGGGTTTCAGCATTCACAGACACAGTGAATGAACTTGTATACGATGTTCTCATATCCAAAGTGCGGCAACGCCTAAGCGATGTGTCTCGGATGCCTATCTGGTCTTCAGTCGAGGAGCCTAGTGCTCTACCACTCCCAAGTTTCAGCGCATATCCTCAGGCATATGTAACAAGTGTTGGAGAGTATCTTTTGACTCTACCGCAGCAATTGGAGCCGCTAGCTGAGGGTATTGCCAGCAGTGATGGTGGGACCGATGAAGCTCAGTTTTTCGCCACAGAATGGATGTTCAAGGTAATGATGTAATTATATTACTATCGTATTTGTCAACATATTAATTTTTGCACAACTTAACTGCCTTAAAGTGCTACATTTAAGGGTATTTAGTTTTTTTTAAAAATCCCTTAAATACAAAGATTAAGGGAGTGTACTGTACTAAAAAAAACTCGTAGTAATGCTGAGTGCACTAATATTGCACTGATATTACTGCCCTAAAACACTGAAGTTATGATGAGTGCACTAAAATTCTGAAGTTATGATGAGAATTGACTGATATATATCCTTATATTCGGACAAATGGATCTTAATAATGCTGCTTGCTGGTAAAATTTCTGAGTTATCTAAAGTTCGAATCACCCAAATAATCTTCTTCCAGCTAAATTTATAACTGCTCTTAACTAGTGTTTTTCACAAGACTGCTTATTTTTTGTAAATTAAAAATTTAACCAAAATACCCTTAAATGCAGCACTTTAAGGGACCTTGTTGTAATTGAAATACTTCAAGATGGTCCACTAAGAAACACCAATAGTTAAGTGCAACTTAGTATTATTTAGCCTTTTTCTCCTTTCATAATTCGAACTGTACATAATAGGTTGCTGAGGGGGCTACAGCCTTATTCATGGAGCAACTAAGAGGGATCCATTACATCACAGACCGAGGCGCTCAACAACTCTCGGCAGACATCGAGTATTTAAGCAACGTCCTTTCCGCTCTCTCGATGCCTATTCCTCTGTTTCTATCCACATACCACACTTGTCTCTCGACCGCTAGAGATCAACTTCGGGACCTCATCAAATCGCCACCAGCAGGAACTCAACTTGATATCCCGACCGCTCACCTAGTGTGCAAGATGCGGCGGATTGTTCTTGAACAATAAGTTTGTTGCATTATGATTTATGTTCTGGTTTTTTAACTACTGGAATTCTTGTAATTTAGTCAAGCTTTGAAAATCTTCTCCAAAATTTTTGGGATGAACTTGCTGGTATATAAATTCCTTGCCGCGTGGCAAGGAATTTTTGTTTCTTGGTGCGGTGTAATGAAGTTTCATGTCTGTCGTGTGGCTGAATGTGTAAACTATGATATATCGTCATTTACATGGCACGCATTAGCTTTTGAGTTGTTAGATTGCATCGACGTGTGCATGTTTTCCTGCCCTCCCTACAAGAAATTATGGGTTGTTTCACTGCATGCTCTATTTGGTAGAAACCGTTGCGCAAGAAATATGTAGTTGTGCTGAATAGGCCCAGTGTGCGGTCAAACAATTTTGGTGGACCACCGTTGATGACGTATATATATTCTGGGAAAACTGTCAAAACCTTCCTTACCATGTTTTTCCACAAACAAAAATCTCCTTTCATAACGGTAGTAAAAGACTCTCAAAAAAATTCACATGCGTTGTCTGCTATATATAAATAGATTATCGAATTTGTCTGTATAGAAATCATAAACAACTGCATAGATATTGCATAATGTATAGATATTGTATAATAACTAGATATAGCAGATAAATATTGCACATGACGGTGTGTTTGCCAAACTAATTTCAGGGATTTTTGACTGGTGGGGTTTTTATCAGCAGGAAAGCCTGCTTGGGGGTTCTTGACAATTTGCCCCTTTTTTATAAAAGAAAGGCACGACTATTAAAACCCCAACCCATCTGCGCCGCCACCTTCTCCTCTCTCCTCCTCGGGCCCCCGCCACGATCTTCGCCGTCTCCTCCTCTCTACGCCACCATCTCCACTGCGGCCTGGATCATCTCCTCGCCTTTCCCCCTCGTGTTGTTTTGGAGCTCGCCGCCGCCTTGCCCCCTCGAGTTTGCCGCCGCCTTCTCACTCGAGCTCGCCGCCTCGTCATCTCCTCCACATCTACATCAAAGGTATTTTTGTTATTTTTCTATTTTCATTATTAATTAAGTTTTTAATTTTGCAGTGAGTTATTGATTCTTGGAAATTTTTTGATTTCTTGCTGTTTTGATCGTAATGCTGTGGATTTGAATTGGTTTCCATATCTCAATTTATTTGAGATATTATTGTGTTTTTTTCCTTTTAATTGTAGTTCTAACTCGAGGTTTAAGAATTGGATTAGTTGGAGTAATTGGGATCGTTAGGGCAGTTTTGATAGAAGGTCATTTCTCTAATAGGGTAAAGTTTTTATTTAATCTAATAAAAATTTGATTTTTACGAAACTTTTAGGGCTTTGGATACATTGATCACTTCATTATTAATGTAGGGGTTTTTGAGGGAGTAGCCCATTGGTGGGCCTTGGAGTAGCCCAAGGGGAGACCGGGATCGAGCCCGGGTCTTCCATTTACGAGTGTGGCTAATTTATCTCACCTATTATCTTAAAAAAATGTAGGGGTTTTTGTATTCTTATGTTCGTTGTGGATGAGATCAAAGAACTGGAAACCCACTGTGATGGATTGTAGGTATTTGTTTGATCAGAATACAGTTTTTGATCTGATTGAAAAAAAAATGAAGGATTGGGCATGAGAAGTTTTTGGTTTTGGATGCATCATGGCCAAATGTTAGGCGTCGACGACATAGGTCGGAAGGGAGGGTGCCGGTATGGGGCGGCGGCGGCGGCGGCGGCGGAGGTTGGTGAGACGATATAGGTTGGGATGGAGGGGCCGCTGAAGTTGTTATTGTAGGCGCTGACGACGCAGAGGTCGGAGAGGACACAGAGGTTCGGGAATGGCCCCGTTAAATTATTGTTGGAGACGTTGAGATATCGGAGGCGGTAAAGGTAGGAGATGTCGAGGTACAGGTCTGAAAGGAGAGGCCCGTTGAGGCCCATGAACGAGAAATTGAGGGAGACAACGTTGTGTGTGGTGGATTCGTAGTCGATGCTGGCAAATTCGCAGTGTTGTGATGAAGATGAAGTTGACGAATATAGTAAGAGAAAGATGAGAGGAATGCAGATGAAGATGATATTTCTTCTCATTTTGAGTTCATGGTGATTTGAGAAAGATACAAATGAAGGTGTCATTTCTTCTCCTAATTTGAGTTTTGTGTAGTATTGTCACTACTATAGTAGAAGCATAGATGAATAGTCCAAATTTTCATTTTATAGATAGTGGTAGAAAATATTTTGAAATTCAATATTTGAAGAACTGATATTTATCGATATATCGGTCATGGACCGGTACCGATATATCAACCGCTATCCGTTATAGCAATACAATAAAATATTTGAATTACATTTAAAAGTTATTTTTTATCTGTAACATATTCTTATGCAATAAAATAATATAATTTTTACTTCCCAAATGACGAGAGAGTCTGAAGACAACGCACCATACTTCCCGGATGACGAAAGAGAAGAGACCTGTTGGATATAGGTGCACTCAAGGCAATTATTGTAATTGAAGGAGCACCTATACGAGAGAACAATCTTACTCGAGATAGCATGCTATCTTGTTTATTTTTATCATTCATGTGATGCTTTTATTCATTATCACATATCGTTTAGACATGAGATAAAATCCTTAGGATTCTGCTTGACTGTCAGGATGATGATGGAGATCATACTAGTGGGCCTGGATAGTCGATAAACACATCCTTAAATGTCTCTAGTCGTAGGAGTATCGAGATCGGGCATCAATACTCCAGTTTAGACTAGTGTGTACGTTTCCTGACCCAGTTGGAGGGCGATAGCTGATCCTGTAGCATTGGTGTTTGATATCGAGAATTGTATACAAGTTCTCATTGGATGAGTTATACTGGATGGACTCACTGAGAACTTCTAGTTGGTAATATACCAATGTCAGATAGCAGTTATCTTGTGACATGAGTACAGGGTAGTCTTTAGGACCTGAGATCGCCGTAGTGTCTCATGTGTGTTCCCATTATACTTCTACCCTACCATGGCTTAAAGGAGTCGTGCAAACAGGTTTTTGTTCGGTATAGTTCCGAAGCATGTAGAGGCAGTGAGCAGTCGAGAGAATTCGTCTCTTCCAGTATAGCGAGTTGATGTCGCGCTGTGAAGGACATGACTGCAATTACAAGTCAGTGGCCACCGCAGTGGAGATAAACTGATAAGTGTTATTAGTTGTATTTCCGGATGGTCATGAGTCCTCTGTCGCATGACTCATCGAGTTATTGGGGTCTGATAGATTTCAAACCCCATACTCGATATGCGATACTCTTCGACGAAGAGACCGGACTGTACGATAATGTCACTGATAGACTTTGCAGAGTTCAGATAAGCTTACTTGTTGACCTTCTTTCGATCAATACCTGGGTAGTTGTTACGTGCAGCTGTACCGCTGATATGCTTGTGGGCTATGGATATGATCCTAATCTACTGTCAGCATGTTGTCAAGTCTTTAGAGTCCCACACAGTGCTTTCCCAGCACAGGTGAAACGATGTAAGACACATATGAGGATATGTGCAAGAGTTCGATTAAACACGTGTATGTGATACATGTATCTTAATCGTGTGTTTAATGATATTAGCTGCTATATATATGATATAACCAGATTATTAAATCAAGTGTTGATTTAATAATTAAATGCGTATTTATATATTGATATATTTATATATTAACTAATATCATGCTCACTTTATTTTTCTTTTTCTGTATATATTATTTATATTTGATATAAATAATATATATCATTTGTCATGGTTGTATATACACATTATATGTGTGTATAAGAATCACATAGGATTCAAAGATAAGGATAAATGATATTTGCTTATTTAACTAAATGAAACAATGAGTCATTTATTAGAATTGTGTAGACTTTAAATGACTCATTTTTGTTTTGTTCATTTAAATAAGTTATGATGTATTTATTCTTATCTTTAAGAAGCCATGCCATTCTCATCATTTGATCTTTATGGCTATCTTTCTTGAAATGGTTCAAGTGAGAAAGAAAAAAAGAAAAGAGAAGAATTTAGTGAGCTAATTATTCGACATCTCGTACTAATCATTCTTAACAAGTTTAATTAGTGGGTTGCTTCATTTTGATGAGATCAATTTGAAGCTAAAACTTGTGATGGAGTTATTTCAAGGTGGATCATCTTCGGTAAGGAGATCACCGAGTAAGGTTGTTCGGGTTCGTGGAGACTAGCTGGAGTCTAAGGAGATGTGGTTAACGCGCTACAAAGGTTGTAGCACTCTAAACTTCATCTCTCTTCTTTTTGCAATTGCATCTATTTGATGATCTTGGTTAGGTTTTGGTTCTATATTTGAAAAAAATGTTGTTTTCTTATTCCGCCGCGGTTCGTAAATATTACGACCCTAGAACCGAAACTTACAAGACCGACATCAAATTCGGCTACAGACCACCCGTCGAGGCACCATGGTCCATGGTCCTAAGGCCAAAAAGCAAAAAGCCAAGGACACCATCGAAAACAAGGTCATCGAGGTTGATGAGTCGGTCATTCCTTCTACCTCAAAACCCAAAAGCAAACCCAATTGCGTGTTGGCCCACTTGAAGGTCCCCGTGTTGCTAACCATCTATGACGCATTCATGCTCTTCGTCGAGTTGAGAAATGTGATGATTGAAGCTCTGGAAAATCCGGAAGAATACGTACCACTTCATCCTCAATGTTTTTGTTGGGATTCGGCAGTGGCAGATGATCATCGTTGCTCCATCAATGTCACATGCGTTTTTTAAGACGGAGGTAACCTTCATTTTCATCATCGGCAAGCCAACTTCAATGATCCGGCTTACTGATACCGATAAAAATATAGCCGAAGTGTCCTTTGGTCATATACAATCCAAAGAAGCCCACACGGCATATCTTCCTGTTAAGTGAGCACTTTAGGTTTGATCTGATTCAAGATGATCTAGTCAACCAAGCTAGAGTTAAAAATTCAATGTATCTTCGTGGGAAGCTCGACATTGAATTCTTAATTCTGACCGTACCCAACAAACTGATCCCCATATAGACATACAGAGAATCATATCACCATAATTCCACGTTTAGCTCAAAGTTTGCATATTTACATTGACTTGTTATTTTCCCATGTTTAAGTCCAGCGTTAGATTATCCATGTTTGTATTTTGGGGTGACTTTTACGATCGGTCTCATTGCAAAACAGTATTTGAAATAAATGATATATCGTCCAGTATACCGCCGATATATCGGCACCAGTCCTTTACCGGTATATCAGAAAATACCAGCCGATATATCAACATTGAGTATTATATTAATATAACTAGTATTATTTTATTACATAAGAATATGTTATAGGTAAGATTTTTTTAAATATATAATTCAAATATTTTCTTGTATTGCTATAAAAGATATCGATCTATATATCGGTACCCATCCATGACTGATATACCGATAAATATCTATAACCGATCAGATCAGTCGTTAACATTTTGCAATTTTAGATATTCTTCAAATATTGAATTTCAAAATGTTTTCTACCACTATCTATGAAATGACAATTTGGACTATCTCTCTGTTAGTAGTGATAAGACCACACAAAACTCAAATTAGGAGAAGAAATACCGCTTTCATTTACATCTCTTTCTCAAAGCACCACCAATTCAAAATGAGAAGAAATACCATCTTCATTTGCATTCATCTCTTCTTTCTTTTATTTTATTCGTCAACTTCACCTTCATCACAACATTGCGAATTCGTCGGCGTCGATTACAACCCCATCACACACGGCGACGTCTCCCTCAATTTCTCTCAGTGGGTCTCTCCCTTCAGACTTGCATTTTAATATCTTCCACCTCCACCGTCTCTGATAGCTCAACGTCTCCAACAATAATTTAACGGGACTTTCTCCGGACCTTAGTGTCCTCTTCGACCTTTGCGTTGTCGACGCCTACAACAACTTCAGCGGCCCTTTTCCGACCTATACCGTCTCACCAACCTCCGCCATCAACAACATTCGCCATCGACGACTACAACATTAACTTGGGCATGAGTAGGTTTGTTTGTTATTTTCTTTTGTTTGTACTTTGATAGTAAATAGTTGAATTACTTTGATGTATTGGGACCAAATGTGGTACCCTAAATGATTGAGGCTGAAATTGATTTATTAGTGCAACTAATTATAGGACATTTCTCTGATCATTGTACCGTTTTCATCTTTATTTAGAAACCAATTCAGAATCAGGGATGAAAATTTAGGAATTTAGCTACATTGGGACCCAATTGGATTTCTTTACTTAAATAACTAAACCCTAAGCTTGTTGTTGTGAAGCAATAAACCCCTAAGGTTGAAACAGAAATCCTTACCCTTAAGTTTGATGTGAACCCAAAACGACAATTTGGAACCAAAATTCTAAGATTGAAATGAAAACAACAAACTTAAACTGAAAACCTTATATGTGAAAATTTCGACACTATTATCAAGAATCTCACATAATATCGATAAAACTTAAGATAAATAATTGACAAACTAAATAACGTGTCTTAGACCTTGTCTATCGGTTATATGCATACGTTTTTCTTCGTGACATAAAACTATCCAAGGGTTGTCAACATCGAACGTTAATCGTCGTTGCTGATAACCATCTCATTGTTTATGAGATGAGAAGATTAACCGATAGATTTGCCCTGTGTGGACAAAGTAAGAATGTACAACACATACACTCTTCTGTACTTGTGATTTCATTTGTTTCGAGATGAGTTTCGTGACTTTTGTTGGTTCCTCTCTGTTGGTTCTCTGTGTACAAATATAGACGGAATGCTCATTTCAATGTTTATAGCATTGAGATGTTTATCCCTTCTATTACAACGTACTCGGAGAACAACGGGGAATTGCTGCCGAAATTTTCTTGAAACGAGTGAAAGCACAAGTGCTTGGGTGTATATAAAATGTCAAAACAATATGAATCATTTTAAACATCTTGAAGTTAAGGTATTTATTTGCAAATATTAATTGACAGCCCAGTGGGGTACTAAAACAGTGCAAATTTAGTATAGATTTCTCCTAACCATCACATTTTCACTAAAATACCTTAAAGTTTATTTTATTACAGAAAGACGCCTTCAACCATGGTTTTCTGTTGTTAAAAATAAATTAAGGTATTTTAGTGATAAACCGCAATAGTTAAGTGGTATTTTAGTGCAGTTTACCCTAATTGATTACACCCGCTGCTAGTCAAAAGTCACAACTTTGGGGATTTTCCGCCATCTTTGGCAATGCCTTCACCTTGTTCGCCTCACCGGGAGGTGATCATACCGCCGTTTTGGTCGGAGGCGGTGAACTCCATCACCTCAAGCGCCAAGTCAGCGCCGCCGACAACCCTAATCTGCGGCCCCAAAAACAGCGGCAAGTCCACTTTCTCTCGGATTCTCCTCAACTCTCTCTTGCAAAGGTGCCTCCTTTCTCCTTGAACCCTTGTTAATTTGATCTATTTTTGTAAATGATTTGATTTTTATGGTGATCAGGTATGAGAGAGTGGGGTATTTGGATGCCGATGTAGGGCAGCCCGAGTTCAGCACACCAGGGTGTCTTTCGCTTCATGTAGTTGATGAATTTTTAACGGGTAGAGTTTATTTAGTTGTTTTGTTTTTCTTCCTATGTTTTAGATGGAGTTGTGATCATGGCTGATTTTGTTGGGTTTTGGATTGGTTTATTTTGTTTGCAGATTTGATGAATCCTCGTATTAAATCGCCGGAGAGGTAAGCGCTTTGTCGAACAACTGATATGCATTTTGCAATTGTTTGGAATGTTGAAGATTGTTGGATGTCAGTTATATTGCAAGCAAGCTTAAAATTTGGCTTCTTTATTTTGTCATGCAACATAAACTATGAGGTTTATGCTTCTAAAGGATTGCAAAAAAAATAAAAATCAATCACTATGAGTATGCCTTAAAGTTCGGCGTGATTTAAATTCAAAAAATAGCATCTCCATCACACTTAAATCTCAATATGTACCGAGATTTAATAGAGGTTTGGGACATTGTGATCTCACCTGTATACAAAGAAGTTGCTTCTTGTAGCTTATTTATAGTTTGTAACTGAGAATTGTTTTTTTCCTTTCAGGTGCTTCTTCTTTGGTGATATATCTTCCAAAAGAGATCCAAAAACTTATCTAAATTGTATCTTCAGATTATATGATTACTTTCTTAAGGAATACTATCAGTCCGATCATGAGAATTCAAGAAAATCAATGTTGCCTCTTATTATTAACACACCTGGATGGGTGAAAGGTATGTTTTGAGGTTTCTTAGGTTCTAAATTTGTAACTCCAAGCTTGTGATAAAACAATGTATGTGAACATCGGCTGTTGGAATTTACTTGCATATTTGGTATATACTGTTCGTAGAAAGTTCACAACAGTCGTTTTCCTTTGTGTCCAGAGTTCCTGTGTCTTATTCATAACATACTATAAGTGAAAATAGCTGGGCAACTTATGGCATTATTTCTTTGTGCTCAGGTACTGGATTCGATGTTCTAGTGGAGATGTTGAGGTACATTGCCCCCACTCTAGTGGTTCAGCTTCGCATCTCCGCAGAGAATAAGAATCTTCCGATCGGGTTGTTTTGGTTGGATGAATACAAGAAACCTACCACTTTGATTAATATTTATTCAGCGCAGAGAGACTTCTTAGATCGATCGTAAGTTTTCAATATCTGTATTAAATATTCAAGTTACTGGGTAGTCGGTTAATGAAGAACAAAAAAGTTTTTTGACTTTCTGCAATAGACCTGACTATCTTGGTAGAACATGCTGCATTCCCTATGTTTAGCATATTCATGTTGATAACACCTTCCTAGTTACTTGCTCAATTAAATTCTGTTGTGAGACCACTCAAAATGACAATGTATCGTGCAACAGTTGAGTAATATCTGGTTGGTTACAATAATGCTTCATACTTGTTGTAGCCCAGGCCTTTGATTATGTAGTGAAAAAACTGTTAACCATCCACATATATGGAAATTTTTTAATTATATAAAACAGAACTTTATTACTTGGAATTTGGAACCAGTTTTAATTAGAAAATGGGGAAAAGCAGTTTAATGGGAAAAACAGTTAACGATGCAACTTTTATTGTTATATATAAAACATATTACTTGGAATTTAGAACCAGCAATCTCAGGGGGGGGGACTCAGAAAATTTTACAGAGAAATTCTTCTATACAAGCAGGATAATGGTTGTGGTTGAATGCTGATAATGGTTAAATAATTTAGGTTGCTGAACTGAGCAGTGTAATGCCGATGGTTGCACTGCAGCATTTCCTAACAATATTTAGTGATAGCTCATGATTTCACTGTTATTAGTAGGAAGCAGGGTACTTGAGATACCGTAGTTTGATAACTCAAGCCTCGTAGGATTTGATAATGTTTGTATTTCGCTCAGTACTTCAAATGGGGCCTATTTCCTTGAACTAGTCATGTGGCTACTCACCTTCAAAAGAACAAGAATTTCATTAGAGATTATTTGTGATATTAGATTTCATTCTGTTAGCATTCTGAGGTTAAGCATCTACTTTTTGCAATATATCGGCGATCTTCAGCATACGCTGTGTGGGAAACAATCTTTAAGTTCCTAACAATTGGTTTTAACGCTTTGTGGTTAGTTGTGTATGGTTGTAATTAAGATAGGCATAGCTATTATAGGGAGAAGAAAAACTATATTATGCAGTAAGTAGATAAACTTTTACTTGTTTTTTTTTAGTAGAAGAAAAATATCTTTACTGATATATTTATAGAAATATCTTAAATGAATTAATTATAGAAAAGGAAGATAATTAATGATCATAGCGTGTCATTTAGCCAAGAATTTTATTGTTATTATAGGCCTTTATCAGCAGATTAAGGAGCTTGATTTTTATTTTATTTATTTGATATATTTTTCTGTGGGACATAATCAAGAAAATCTTTCAATTGAGGGTCATAGTTTGTACAGCTGTCCATTATCAAGGTCTTCAGTATTTCCTGTACTTTGTTTTGAAGTCGTATTCTCTTGTAGAAACACGGATTGATTTAAACAACTATTTCATGATGTATGTTCTTTATCTTTTAAATTGGATTTTAAGAAAAATTCTTGCAATTTTTCCCAGTCTTTTTTAAACAAGGATTTTACAGAATCTTGTGCAAACAAGATGAGGGATTATCACTGGCATAAAAGGCTTCATATACTCACTTGGAGTTAATAACTAGTATCCTGTCCCCAAAATTGGTGTAATGAATATTGCATTATTCATTACATTAGAGCCTTGGAAATTTACTATCTTGCAGCAGCAGCATATCTTTGAGCGGCTCTTCATGGGTGTCTATATCATCGCTCCTAGCTATATTAACTTATCAAGTATTTGAGCAGAAGTGATAGAATCTCCCAAATTTTCATTTGTGAGATGCAGAAATTAAGCAGGACCGCTTAGACAAATCTTCCAATGCGATAAAGTTACACGGTGTCTATTTTTCTTTGATAAAGGGGTATTTCCATGGGTTTGCCTTGGTATCGTATGGGTTATTTAGAGAGTCATAGTATATCAGGCTATTTTTAAGGGATGAAATAGCATTTCGATCTTTGTGCACCGAACATGATTTTGCATGCCCATTTGTGTTTCCTTTTTTTTGGGTTTTGTTTTCTGTAATGAATTGATTGGTTAGTGGAAAAGGTTTCATTCATTGGTATCCAACCTATTGTTCGGGAAATAAAAATTATGTAGATCTATAGAGATATCAAAGCATTCGTCTGAATGTTTTCATTATGCAACATGAGTACTTGATCTCTCTCATGATAGGCTTGCTCTGGCTGCTTTGCAAGTATTTAAATAATGTGTCATGAGTTTGTTCGATTGTTTTATACGAGTATAATGATTCAATTGTTTACTTTGCAGGGTGTTAGTCCAGAAGGATGCACGAGGTATGCAGAATCAACAACTTTTTGAGTACTTTAAGCAGTGCTTCCCAACCAGCTTCAGTATAACAACCAACAAAGAACTTGCTTATGCCTTGGCATCTCTCCCTCCCTATGAAGTGTCCATCTCAAGAATAACAGTTAGGCATCTCCACTGCGAGGTTTGATGACATAATTTAAATGCTTAATACAGACATGTTTTCTCCTCATGGATGCCCCCCCCCCCTTCAGTCTGCTAAATATATGCATGTTATATTTACGTTCATTGCTAACACATGTAGCTGTTTTGTATTAGGTTCCAAGAAAGGAATTATATCACAGCCTGAATGCTACAATAGTTGGACTGGCGGTTAGTTCTCTGGAGCCAACAACGACCGAGGGTCACATACCTTGGTGTGTCGGGCTTGGTAATTGAAATGCCTCTGTTTTAATAATAAAATACTTTTGAATTGTTTTGTGAAGCTAAAAATGTTTTTGAGTGATCAATAATACATCTCTATAAATGAGCATCCATGATCTTTCAAGTTTGTTTGTTTTTAATTATCTGCAACTTTGGTACATTAAAATCGACACTTGTTGAAGTAAAAAATGCACAACATTTTCCAAGAATGGCAGGGAGCCCAAGCATGGGGCAGGCCTAATGTTACTCGGAATGTGGAACACCACTTGTTGTGGAACCTGGTACGATAAGGATAGTCTTCTTCTATATGTTTATATAAGAGGGAAAACATACCTCTAGAAAGTGAAGTATTTGTGGATTGTTCATATGTTTTTATGTGTATTAATCTATAATATACATATATATAATTCAAATTCTTTAACTAAAAATACATATTTTTTAGTATAATCAAGCACAAACCAATTAAATGCCGCATTTAACATAAGTTTTTAATGGGTTCGATCGGAACGGCGATTCTTCCGAACCGGAGCGCAAGTGTTCCCGAATTGCGAACAATAGTTCCAATCAAGGTTTTAAACATCGGAAACGGTATCGAAGAGATGCTTCATACAATGCATATGTCGATATATTGGGAGATATTGTCATATCGGCCTATATATCGTGCGATATTATGTCAGTTTTATCGTATCGTTAAGGGTCCTAAAACGATATATCGACCGGTATATCGGCCGATATAACCGATATTTGATTTTCTGGTTCTAATTCGCAATTCACTAGTTGTATAGCGATTTATGGTAATGTAGGGCCGGCCCATCCAAGAGAAAAAGAAAAATGTGTAATATGTAAATGTAAAATTAAAAAATTAGAAATAAATGTTAAAGAAAATGGGCAAAAAACCAAATTTGTAAAGCCAAGAGTTTAAGTGCAAAAGTGCACATGTAAGGGGGTAAGGGTATAAAACCCCACTCAAATGATAAATGAACATTCTATTATCCCTTCTAAAATTTCTAGGATTTTGGGCCTCCATTTTTTTTAGGTGATTTCTCTCATCTCCTTCATCTCATCTTCTTTCTCAAGTAACCCATAAAAAAGAAAGCTCCTCACTTCCAAAAATATAAATAATAGCGCTTTAAACTCCAAATCCAAAAGAAAATGGATCGTCTTTCCTCATCAAATCTTAAGAAGAAAGAGAAGAGCTTTCGGGGTAAAAGCCTATGTCTTTCACCCGGGGAAGCATCCCCGATGAAGGACCACAATGAAAGCCACATCAACTCATACAAAATCGAGGACTTTTAGGTGAAACTCATAGTTCGCCCCCATAAAGCTTCGTCGTCGTCGGATCTCTCATGAGATCCATCGAGACATAAACTACAACCCATGTTTTCCCTCCGATATGAGATCTCGTTCATGGCACCCACGCCATGAACACTACTTCAGTATCCCAAAAGGGAACAGCTGCTTCGGGTACGCCCTCCAAGGGGAATGTCCATCTTCGAATACCCTCTCGAAAGGAAATTTCCGCCTTCGGGTTTCCCCATAAAGGAATTCTTGCTTCGAATACCTCAAAAGGGGATACCTGCGTGTGGATACTCCTAAGGGATACCCGTCGGATACCCCCAAGAGGATACTCGCGATGGATATCCCCAAGCAATGCCCACTTGCGGATACCCCTAGTAACGCGGAATTGGCTAATGCCAACCCAGCGATCTTCATATTTATTAATTTCATTAATTTTGGTTTGAGTGTGCTGGACTCATTATTTGAAGTGGAAAACTGTGAGAATAATGTTCTCGTATTCAGCAATGACCCAAACAACTCATGACCTTGATGTTATTTAGTTTAAACAAACTAATATGGAATGAGTGCAATTGATGCAATACTTGAAATAGAGAACCATAAAGATGATCCTTTTTATTCAGCAATGAATCAATCAAGTCATATCCATAGTATTATTAAAAAATGAAAAAAATAATGAGAATTACACTTCTAAAGAATAAAATATCAATCTTTCAAGAAAGAGGTCTAACGACCACCAATCAAAGAGCAGAACTATCAATCCCTAATTAATTACATTTAAAAAAGAACGCCCCAAATTAAGGAAAAGACAAATATAATTAAATCAATACAAGCATATGATTTTTTCATTAATATCAAACAAGTTGCATCTTACATGTACAATGAGAATGTTAAGACATAGAAAAGAAAAGAATAAGGTTTTGGATCATTAGATTATGGCTAATTTGTCTAAGAGTTGTCTCTCTCCTAACTTTTTCTTTCTCTTCTTTTTTTCTTTGTGTTCTTTTGTGTTCATTTTTTTTTCTTTTTTTTAAAGTAGAACCGAATCTATGGTTCCCACATCGATCATCTTCTGAATTTTTTCTTTGAACACGAAACAGATTTCTAAAGTGTCCTGGAACATGATGGTACTTACAATATCGACCATCATTGCGACGCCCTATTGCTTCGCTCGGTTGCCGAGGCTTGGGCAGTTGTATCAATTTTACTTCTAATAAGCTCTTAAAGATATCTTCAACTTTTTTTTTGGGAAGGGGTGCTCCTTTTCAAGTCGTTCTTTTAAGGCCTTGGGTCTTTTGACCATTGTTGTTTTGTGTACCTTTTACTTGAGAATCGACGGCTTGAGATTGGGATTCAATATATTGCACTTTAACCGAAGTTTCTATAACTTACTTCCCTTTATCATGATTGCGATCTTTTCGAGCCTTGTCACTAACTTGATCATAAAATTTAGGTCTCCGAAATAAATCTCTTCCGAGTTGGTAAAGATAATTCTCAATGTCAGTAGCCTTGGAGGATAATTCTTCAAAAGTCAAGAGCGTATACCTTGGAGATGTACAACCATTTCGGGTCGTAAATTGTTTGTGCACATTCTAACAGCTTCAGGCTCAGTGATAGGCTGAGCATAATGAAGACTCAAGTTCATCCAACGATTAATAAAATCGGCAGCCATCACATTGTGTACCTACCCGGTCCTTGATTCTGTGATCCCCACGGTTCTTTTTGTGCCATAGACTCTTTATAAGAAAGCCTCTTGGATTTACATTATCAGAGTTTTGAACTTTTGCTTGACGAGGTGTTGTAAATTCGGTAAGAGATGGGTGTTTCTCCCGGATCTATTTAAAATTGAAAGCAAATACAAGAGGCTTTCTTACAAAGATTCTATGACACAAAAAGGGCTGTGGGGATCACAGAATTAACAAGGATTGGGCATGCACACAATGAGAAGGCTGCCGATTTTATCAATTATCGGAGGAACTTGAGGCTTCAGTATCCTCAGACTATCACTGGGCCTGAAGCCGGTAGAATGTGCACAAACAATCTACGCCCCGAAATGGCTGTACATCTCCAAGGTGTATGCCCCTTGACTTTTGAAAAATTATCCTTTAAGGCTATCGACATTGAGAATTTTTTTTAGCAACTCGAAGGAGATCCATAGCGCAGGCCCAAATTATATGATCGAGTTAGTGATAAGGCTCAAAAAGATCGCAATCATGATAAATGGAAGCAAGTTATAGAGACTTCGGTTAAAGTGCAGCATACCGAATCCCGATCTTAAACTGCTAATTCTCAAGTAAAAGGTACACAATGGTCGAAGACCTTGAAAAGGACTACTCCTTCCTAAAAGAAGTTGAAAATATCTTTAAGGGCTTATTAGAAGTAAAATTGATACAATTGCCCGAGCCTTGGCAAACAAGCGAAGCAGCAGAGCGTCACAATGATAGTCGATATTGTAAGTACCATCGTATTCCAGGACATGCTAGAAGATTGTTTCATGTTCAAAGAAAATGTTGAGAAGATGATCGATGAGGGAACCAAAGAAAGAAAAAACAAAAGAGAAAAAAGTTTTAGAAAAATTAGTCACAAGGTGAGGGCTTTAGGCATCAACACCTAAAGACCGGACTTTTTTCTTTTCTTTTCTATGTCGTAACATTCTCATTGTACATGTAACATGTTTGGTATTTAATGTAAAATCACATGCTTATATTGCTTTAATTATTTTTGCCTTTTCTCTTAATTGGGAGCGTTCTTTTTTAGATGTAATTCACAAGGGATAGATAATTCTACTCTTTGATTGACGGTCTTTTGACTCCTATCTTAGACACTAACTGTATCAACCCATCATTTCTAATAAGTAAACGGTTTATGGATTGTTCGAATCATTGCCAAAAAAGAGGATCATTTCTCTGAATCCATGTTTCGAGTAATGGGTCGATCACACCCATACCAAGTTTCTTATAATATAAATAACATTTTTATTTGGAAAGCATGGATCATGGTTATTTTGAGTCATTACCAAATAGATGAACATTCGTTTATGGTTCTCTATTTCATGTAATGGCTCAATCATGGCCATATCAATAAAATTTTATTTTAATTAAACTACTATTTAATATAAAAACGCTGGTTGGCCACAGCAAATTCCGTGTCCACCCATAAAAGGGGATACCCGCTTGCGGATACCCCCAAAGGGGATACTCTCTCTTCTGTCTCTCTCGCTCTCTCTCTCTCACAGTGAGTTGGCTGATGCCTGATAGCTTGTCAAAAGAGTTATCTGACAATTATTTAGGGATATTGCCTTTGATGACAACCTTAGCACACCTACCTATATTTCCATTGATTCAAGGGAGAAATTTTTTTCTCTCCTATTCATATCTCTAAAACAACTGTCTTTTTTTACTACTATAAGACTAGTCGACCAATGTTAAGCCAAAGTAGCATAACCAGGTTAAAGCAGACTATTTTTACATTCTCTTCACAATTATTTAAGGATATTGCCATGAAATTGTTCATTTTTTCCCTCCCTATTTAGTTCTATTACTATACACAGATATTTCTCTGAACACAAAAAACAAGTTCATGTACTTCTACTTGCATAAACAAGTTTTGAAATTTTAGTTTTGCTGTAATAATTATTGTAGGCTAAATTTATCTGCTCTTTTTCTTTTAGGCATTGTGAGAGGGGTGGACATCAAAAAAGATCTCCTCTATGTGGTAACGCCTGTTCCATGTGAAAATCTTGAAAATGTTGATCTACTTCTGCAAGGTTTTATCGAGATACCCACTGGTTTTTTGCAGGTAATTATTCTCTTGCCACTTCAAAGGGATTTAAAACTTGCAGTTTTCATATCATACAAACTAGCGTTCTCCTGTTGGGTTTATTACCATTTTCATGCTCGACTTGTTCTTCCTTTCTGACATTGGAATAAGTAATTAAAACAATTCCTTTTATGGCTAACGGGCCAGTTCCAAAAAAACAATTCCATTTATCTTAGTCGTTAGTGCCGTCTTTATACTGGCATGCGAATTATGAATATTTCTTTTCTTTTTCTTCTCATTTCTTTTTTAACTCTTAGAATGCATACTAAGTTACTGGTTTCCACGGTTTCATTTACCTTTATAGTTTTTGGGGTTTCATCTTGATTTTATTTCAAGGCAAAATTGTCATCTTGCTCAATGTCCCCAAATCTTTGTAGCATTAGGACCTTCGCCTTGAGTCCCTTATATTTCCTATATAAAATCTTACAACCTTGGACTGCTATTTTCTCACAGGTGCGAGGATGTGTCTCCCCTTACATGTCTACCAATGTATTGCACAAGCTACCAGACAAGGATCTGTAACAAGCAACGACTCCTTCCATCGTACTTTCATATGCCCAAGCTGAAATGGAATTTTCTTGAGGAATAGAGAGACGAGCCGCGTTGGATGGAAATAGGCAGCAATTATAAACTGTTAAGTTTGCTAATTTGCTCGCTTTGCAAAAATTCTATTCAGATTCCAAACTACCCTTGAATGGGTAGCTGCCATCCTTTAACAACACTGAATATATGTTACAAGTATGTTGGGCTAGGGGGCAACATGTAAATATAGATGTTGAAGGGGGCATTATGTAAAATGCCCATTCTATTCGCTACAAATTCTGTTCAGAAAAGGAAATAGGATTATGTTGGAAAAATATCAAGTTTGGAATCTTTTGTTACCTTCTATGTTGTTAGGGTTTGGCGTTGCCGGTGCTCATCTCTGTAGATGGTTTTGTTATTGAATTTCTCGTGTTTTCTTGCATTCAGTATCTGTTTATTTCAATTCTGCAATTAAAATTGTTAGTTCATGTCAATTAGGAGTAAAGAGCAGAAAGGTGTAGTTGAAGCTTGGGCTTCAACTATATCAATATAATTGTTTCTTGCTTTGCATATCAATTTCAGTTATTACATTTCTCGTGCTCCGAGTGTATTGCAGATTTTCTCGCATTTGCCTCTGAAGTGAGAGCTCGGATTTGCACAACCGAGAACATACCAGCAGGTTGGTAAAACAATATGGATGCAAAAGCCAACATCTTAGGGTTAGACAGACAATCACAGGCGACCAGCAGGTTGGTAAAACAATATGGATGGAAAAGCCAACATCTCAGGGTTAGACAGACAATCACAGGCGACGAGGTTGTGGTCTCACGTTACCGAGTTAAAGCATTGCAGTTGGAGTTGTAGCAATAGGAAGTCGAGAGTCTGTTTCACGGGGGTTCTATAATAATCCGAAGGCAGTCACTATTATCCAAGTCCGCAAACAATGGCTTTACTCGTAAAGAGTTCACATTTATTAGAGAATAAGAAAGGGGCAGCAAAGTAGAAATAAAACATGATGTTGAGAAAATAGAAAGTTATATTATCTCCAAACTAGAAAGCTATAGTAATAGAATATTCCTTTTGATTTGTTAGCAAAAAGTCTGGTATTTTTGTAAATTCTAATGTACCGGTGGGGGTATTTTAGGTAGTTGAAGGCAAAGTTTTAGCTATTTATCATTATTTACTGTTTTGTCATTATCTCAACTTCTCACTATTTACAAATATGCCATTAAATCAAAAAATTTCAATAATTACAAATATGCCATAAATTCAAAATCCGAATAAGCATTTCCCTAAATACCATGAACTTTCAATATTTTATACATAAGTATGATTAGATTTTCATTAAAATACGATAAACTTTCGCTATTTTCAAATAAATATCATGAATTTTGTCCATTAAAAAAATACCATAAATATCCAACGT
This sequence comes from Agapanthus africanus, assembly GCA_030015575.1. Taxonomy (NCBI): domain Eukaryota; kingdom Viridiplantae; phylum Streptophyta; class Magnoliopsida; order Asparagales; family Amaryllidaceae; genus Agapanthus; species Agapanthus africanus. The sequence goes on from CM057337.1 coordinate 1,000,517,589, forward strand.
TTTCTAGATAAATACCATGGGTTTTGTCCATTACAAATAAACATCTTTAACTTTCAATGTCTTTCAGAAAAATATCAGATTTTTTCGTTACAAAAATAACGTTAACTTTCGTCATTTCTAAGATAAATACCATGAAATTGCTTCGTTTACAGATAAGCAACATAAACTTTCGGTGTTTTATAAGTTAATAGCACTAGATATTCATTAAAATACAATGAACTTTCCCTTTTTCAAATAAATACCATGAACTTAAAAAAATATACCATAAACTTTCAAATGTTTTTCAAAAATGCCATGGATTCTGTCTGTTACAAAAAAATATCAATAAACTTCAACGTTTCTTAGATAAATACCATGGCCGTTATAAATAAATAACATTAAATTTCAACGTATTTCGGATAAATACCATGGATTTTGTTTTTCACAAATAAATATAATTTTCACATATTATTCCAAAACCCGCCGCATCGCGCGCGCGCATGGTTTACCGCTAGTATATATTACTAGTGAAACGATTTGAAAGTTACAAGGCTTTTATTTATTGTTTACGAAGGAAAATGCATTATTGAATAATGATCAAAAGCAACACAATGGAGAAAGGGGTACTTGTGTACATTTATAGCAAACATAAGCACATAGCAGCCCTACTTGGTCAAATGAGATCTTACTATGATAAAATCCAAGCAAATATATTATTACATTAAATATATTTTCTAGTGCTTATAAATGTCAAGGGGGATGTAGCTCAGATGGTAGAGCGCTCGCTTAGCATGCGAGAGGTACGGGGATCGATACCCCGCATCTCCAAAAACTTATCTTTTACTTTTTTTATGGAAAATTCTCTTTTCAATTTTTCCACGCAGTCTCATATTACATACCGCTCTCCTGGCTTGCTGTTGCTTCTCTCCTTCTTCAACTAAAATCATTATTATTGTGGCCCTTGTTAATTCCCACAATTCCAAATCCACATTGTGAGAAAAAGACAGCGATCTTCGTCGTTAAATAAAAAGAAGAAGGAAAATAATTCTCCCACTCAATCTTCTCCTTCTCTTTATAAATAAAGAAAAGCCCTCAAATTATTCAACAGGAAGGAGGTTCAAAGACTCCCTCACTCTTTTGGGCTTCTTCAACAAAGGTACCCAACTCCTTACCCTATTTCAATGAATTGTGTGATGATTTGCTGGAAAGACAAAAGCCTTGAATGTTTCTCACTCTCTGACGTTATTTGGGGCAAACTTATTGCAACCTTTTTTTTTTATTGGGTTAATTGCTAAATAATACCACAATGTTGCACCTGCTTTGCACTTATATATCTTATTGATATTTTCGCTGCAATTATATATCCTAAAATACAAATCATTAATAATTTGCTCTTTTCAGTTGATCATCAAATCCATCACTATTTTTAAATCTGTACTCTAGAGCATTTAAGTACAGCGAAAAAATCAATAAGTTATATAAGTGCAAAGCATGTGAAACATTAGGTATTATTCAGCAATTAACCCTCCCCCCAAACCAACAACCCTTTCATGGATTGAACTTGGTACAAAGTGAGCTAAGCCCAGTTGGTTATTACAACCTTATTGGCATCTTGCTGGAGGGCTGAAAGTTGAAGCCCTTTGGTAGATGGAAGGATTTGGTTCCAGCAATTTCGACGTCTGTGGATTGAATAGGGATTCCACTGGGGCTTAGGATATAAACCGTCGAAATTAATCTTTTGATCTCATTTGTTTATGCATATACCATAAAGTACAAATCATTAATAATTTGCTCCTTTCAGTTGATCATCAAATCCATATCATTAATACTTTGCTTCTTTCGGTTGATCATCAAATCCATTACTATTTTTAAACAAAATTCTTACGATTTGTACTTTAGGTTATTTAAGTGCAGCGAAAAAATCGATACGTTATATAAGTGGAAAGTACGTGAAACATTGAGTTTTATTCAGCAATTAACCCTTCCTCTCTTCTTATTGTTTGAAATCAACAACCCCTTCATGGATTGAACTTGCGCCATCTCATGTTAGAGAGTAAATCGGTACAAAGTGAGCTAAGCCTAATTGGTTATTACAGCCTTGTTGGCATCTTGTTGGAGGGCTGAAAGTTGATGCCCTTTGGTAGATGGAAGAATTTGGTTCCAACACTTTCGATGTCTATCATGTCCCGCTTCCCAAAAGAAGGTGAAGGGGTAACGTGGCATGGTCCGCAACCTAATTGTATTGAATGTGGTCTATTCAATACAGTTACATTAAGCGTATAAATATCTATAACATGTATGATATATACCAAAACAAAATAATAAAAGCAGAAAGTATTTATTTCCATTAACCAAACTTTATTACATCCCAAAAGAATGAGTAAATAAACTAATAGTTTAATTGCAGCGAAAAAAGAAGCAAAAACCCTAAACATGTGGGCAATAAACAAAAATATAACTAGCTAATCTTCCGTCGTCAAGTCCGCATAATCTTCATTAGTAGGCTCCACACATTGATCCTCATCATAATACTCATCCTCATCTAACAGACATTTCAAAGATAGAGACAAGAGAAAAGGAAAGTCCGTCAGCAGGTTGCACTCGAGTAGGATTGCCTTATAAGGAAGTAAAGGTACAAAAACGAGCAAATGTATATAGATATGATGTGTGTGTACAGATATGATGTATATGGGTATGAGGATATGAGGTGTATGGAAATAAGGGCATGTTGAACGAGGTATATGTGAATAAGAGTATGTTGTATAAGGTATATGTGAATAAGAGTATGTTGTATGAGGTATCTGTTAGGCAAAAGATCGTATTAGTTTGTTAAATAAGGGTCCGGATACTCGCGATTATTCCGTTGTGGCCACGGAAAAACTGGAAAAGTGAAATGTACCGTTTCACTTTCCGGGATCATGATCGAGTAGTAGGGGAATCTGAGTTCCGCATCTCCTTACCTAATCAAACTACTCATCCCCGTTATTCAGTATAAAAGTTTTGACGAATTACAGTTAGTACGTATATCATCCAGGCATGAAATTTCCATATTGTATACCATCTACATATTGAATTATTCGCCCTCAAAATAGGGTTAGTATCCGTCTAAAGACCGGGTTAGTATTCGTCCGAATATCGGGCTAGTAGTCGTCCACATATTGGATTATTCGCCCTCAAAATAGAATTAGTATTAGCTCGAAGACCGGATTAGTATTCGCCCGAATATCGGGCTAGTAGTCGTCCATATATTGGATTATTCGCCCTCAAAGTAGGGTTAGTATTCGCTCGAAGACCGGATTAGTATTCGTCCGAATATCGGGTTAGTAGTCGTCCACATATTGGACTGTTCACCCTGCCCGTAGGGATCTTCATTTATAAAGTATTACATACCTAGGTTCGCACATTTTAACTCTAACCGTATCATGTATCAGGTATGTCGTAAGTTCGTATTCGGATAGATGATCTCATTTAATATGACTTTCCACAACTACTCATTTTATCTTGTTACCTTTTAAAGTCTGTAAGGTGTATCATAATATTTTATAGAACCCTTGGTTAATAAAGATCATGGCATTTAATGATGGTTATTGTTTATAAGAAAACCATGATATTTTAGAGTAATTATAATTTTGGGAAACGCGTGGTATTTTAATGAAAATATCTTTTTAATAAAAAATTATAGTATTTATTTGAAATTATCTTTTAATAAATTTTTTTTGGAAAATATCATTTATAAAGGTTATGATTTTTCCTGAAAATAGCCTTTTAGTAAAGATTAATGTATTTAAATGAAATTATATCCTTTTTGAATATGGGCAATGGCAAAAGGACAAAAGGGAGATCGAAGAAAACATGGATGGAGGTGATACGAAATGATATGGTTACCAAAAGACTCAATGAAAGTATATTGTTCGATAGGAGTGAGTGGAGGCGGATGATTCATGTGCTGGACCCGGCGTGATTCTCATGTTGGTTCATGTAGCCTACCCCATATGCTTGGGATAAAAGACTCAGTTGTTGTTGTATATCCTTTTTGGATGGATTAAGGTATTTTATTGTAAATAATAATTTTATAAAGTATGACGATTATTTGGAGGTAACATTTTAGAAATACATACGTATTGGCAACCGCTGCACATGTGCGGCGGAATTTTATTCTTTTCAGGGACGATTGCCTATCAACCACGAGATATTTACATAAAACATTATCCTATAAAATTAGGGTATTTTATTAAAAGTGATATTCTACAGGAACAACTCCGCATTGACAAACGCTGCACATGGACGGCAACATTTGTGTCCTTTTCAGAGACGATTGTCTAGTAACCACGGAGTGTTTTATGTAAAATATTACACTATTAGAATATTTTATTATACTTTAGCGGTTATAGACTAAAGGTATTAATATGAAAATATTCCCTTAAATGGAAGGGTATAGATAAAAACACTATATTATAATTAACTTATGTAACATGGAAAAATTATGGTTTTTATGCGATCATAGGCTGTTTTGAAATTTTAGGGTATATCTAACATTACGACTTTTCAAAGATTGAGGTATTTTATCGAAACTAAGATTTACATTATAATAAAAATATATTATATTATTTTTTTAACCCCTTTTAATATACTTACTTAAACGGTATATGTTTTCAAACATAAACTTTTCATAATATGAGGGCATGTTGTGAAATGACCTATATTTTGATATCGTACTATATGTGTGATATGTTATCTTAGGAAAATAATAACCAATATGATATTAGAAGGTATGTTTGATGTGCCAACTTAACTGATAAACAAAAGCATGAATTTTTTATTGTAGGTATGTGTGTGAGAATGGGGGATAGGTCGTTATCCCGTGAGGTCAACATCAAGTCAAGAATTTTTCATTAAATAATACCGTAACATAATATGCATGAAGGGTTTAACAACGTATTAAAATGGGTTACAAAATTATTATCATGTCTAAGAAATCCTAATTGAAGAAGGTGATAGATCAAGTGGTGAGAGACGGATCCTACCTTTGTTTTGAGATGAAAAATCCGAAAACGTCTCATTGCACTAAAATATGAATACCTCCGCGTTCTGATTTTTCCTCGACGACGGGTGTAACCACAGTGTCGGTGTCGTCAATAAGAAGATCTGGGAATTTTTTAAAGAATTTTTGGAGTTCTGTAGTATAATAAAATAGAGTTTGAAAGTCTCTATTTATAGGTTTTTTCTCCAAACAATAAAATCCCAAAATCCAGTTCAAATCTCATCAAAAAAATCCCAGAATATGTGCTCACAATGATTACAATCATCGCCTCATGATTGAGCCGCCGCCGCCACGATTCTGGGCCGTTGGATTTTGAATCCAACGGTCCAGGTTTCCCCACTTATATACATTTTATTTTATTTTTCTTTTTATTTTAAAATCTAAAACTGTTTTATTAAATTGAATTTGTTTTGAAAAAATTATTAAAATATTTTTTAAAATATGAGAAAAATTAGAAAAATATATTTTATTGTTATCTTCAGTTTAAAAATGATTTTGGACTAAAACTAAATAATATTCTCATATCTATGATACTTGTTAGTTCTTATAATTATTTAAAATCTAGTTTATTCTTGAAAATCATTTTAATTACGAAATAATTATTTTAATTGATAATAAAAATTTGTAAATTATTTTAAGGCATTATAAAATTTCATTAAAACATTTTAAGCCCAGAAAAATATAAATAGGTTTTAGAAAATTCCTTTAATTATATTTCAATGCTTTAAAAATTACTAACATTACTTTTAAAAATAAAATCATTAAAATAAAATATTTCCCCATCGACTAAATACGCAAATAAATACTTAGTACTAAATAAAAGACCTTTTAATGGGTATTAGAAAACACGGTCGTTACAACGTCTGTGGATTGAATAGGGATTGCATTGGGGCTTAGGATATAAACCGTCGAAATTAATCTTTTGATCCCATTTGTTTATGTATAAACCATGGTCCGTTTTAGGAAACTTGGGCCATGTTTTGGGTATGGAGTTAGGATAGCTGGAATTTATTTTTTAAAGTGGACATAAAGAGGATGCGAACAATGGTTTGTTATAAGAGATGTGTTTGGGAAAACGGAGTTTACCAAACTTAGATCAGATTAAAGCTGAGATAACTGCAGCTGTCTTAACTCCAAAACGGATGCCAAACAGGGCCAAGTTAGCATTTTGGAGTAAAGTTTTGCTAACTGTATGGGAACTCCAGTTTAGAAACTTAACTCCATTCCGAAACAGGGCCTTAAAGTTCTTCTCTTCTTTTAAATTGAAATTTTCCATATTTTCCCCCGTGAAAAACTTGCATTTAATGTTGAAATTACGGAGAAACTTCATGTAAACGTTTGGATGTGCACACAACCCATATCAGATTTTACCAAAACCACAGTTTCTTAATTAAAGAGTGTCTTATAACAGTTTCTTAATTTTGGTAATTTCTTAATTAAGGAATTGGTTTGTATATAAATAGGGATCTTTTATGCACAGCCAAATATAACATAGATCATTGTAAGAGACAGTGGCGGCTTAGATCTAGAGAGTTTTGAGAGAAAATTCACAGGGTTGCTCCGTGTAATTGATTCAAGAATTCTAGTAAACGTTTGCAGATTCCGCTCTGCCGGGGACTAGCCGTAGGTGAACCCGTTAACAAATCCCTCGTTTCTTTGATTCTTATTTATTTATTCTCGTATCGTTATTATTTTATCTTTTCGTTGTTAATTGCGTGATTGGTTGTTGATTGCGTGATTTGGTTTGTCGCGAGTATTGTTCCGTGGAATGACTTACCCTCCCAACATTTAAGGCCTTGGATGCTTTCATCGCTTCTAAAGTGATTAGATGAACAAGAATATATAGAACATGAAATCCCCAACATTCTCCGAATTCAGACTTTTCTGTTATAGTTTCCTATGATCCTCGGCATATATGCTCAAAATTTCTCAGTGTGGTTCTTCTTCTTCTCTTGTTTCGCAGTAATTACAATGGCATCCTCCTCCGTATGTACCACTTTTAATACAGTATCTTCATGTTGTATCAAACCAAGTCTAATTAGCAAAATCTATGGCACGCCGCTTGTTTCGTCATCGGGCATTTCTTTACCTGGTTTAGTGTCTAAGCCTGTGTCCCTCTCTGCCTCCTTGGACCGAAAGCGTCAAAATGGAAGAAGAAAATTCTTAAAACTACTCAGCTTGCCAACTTTACTAAGCGCAAAAAGTTCTTTCGCCGATGAGCAAGGTGTATCTTCATCAAGAATGTCATACTCAAGATTTCTCGAGTATTTAGACAAAGGTAGGGTGAATAAAGTCGATCTATTCAAAAATGGAACCATAGCAATCGTCGAAGCCGTTTCGCCCGAACTTGGTAATGGCGTCCAAAGAGTACGTGTTCAGCTCCCCGGACTTAGTCAAGAGCTTCTTCAAAGGCTAAGAGAGAAAAACATAGATTTCGCAGCACATAATGCCCAGGAAGAAAACTCCGGCAATCCTCTATTCAACTTAATTGGTAATTTGGCTTTCCCTATTATCCTCTTCGGGGGCCTATTTCTTTTATCAAGAAGATCCTCTGGCGGGGCTGGTGGCTCGGGATTCTCCTTCGGGTTCGGCCAATCGAAGGACAAGTTCCAAATGGAGCCCAGCACTGGCGTCACGTTCAATGACGTGGCGGGCGTCGACGAGGCGAAGCAAGACTTCATGGAAGTGGTTGAGTTCTTGAAAAAGCCTGAGAGATTTACAGCTATCGGTGCTAGAATCCCTAAAGGTGAGTTAAAGATGGAATTCTCAGCCTAAATAACGACCAATAATATGGTTAATTCTTTATATAAGCTAATCTGATTGCTAATAAAATTGTGGATTCCCCTGTTTTTATTAGGTGTTCTTCTCGTGGGTCCCCCAGGCACCGGAAAGACTTTGCTTGCAAAGGCAATTGCGGGTGAAGCCGGAGTTCCATTTTTCTCGATTTCCGGCTCAGAGTTTGTGGAAATGTTTGTTGGGGTCGGTGCTTCGAGGGTACGTGATTTATTTAAGAAGGCGAAGGAAAATGCGCCGTGCATCGTGTTCGTTGATGAGATCGATGCTGTGGGCAGACAGAGGGGAACAGGGATTGGGGGTGGAAATGATGAGAGAGAGCAGACTTTGAATCAGCTTTTGACGGAGATGGATGGTTTCCAAGGGAATACTGGGGTTATTGTGATCGCGGCTACGAATCGTGCGGATATATTAGATTCGGCTTTGCTGAGGCCTGGACGTTTTGATAGACAGGTTAGAGTTTATCCATCTAAACCTCTGAACTATGGAAAATCTGGTGCTCTGATACTATGTTGAGAACCGCTTTGTCCAAAAGCTAAAGCTTATCAGATGTTCATTACTAATGTAGCTCATCCACCTGTTAACAAACTTAAATGCACGGATAATACCAAATGTGAAGCAGAATACACCTGAATATATGTTCAGAACAGTAGTGAAATTTCTTTCTTTGTTACTACACAGGTCAGTGTCGATGTTCCTGATGTCCGTGGACGCACTGAGATTTTGAAGGTGCACGCGAGCAACAAGAAATTCGAAGGCGATGCATCTCTTGACATCGTAGCTATGAGGACACCCGGTTTTAGTGGGGCGGACCTCGCAAATCTCTTGAACGAAGCGGCGATTTTGGCTGGTCGTCGAGGAAAGACAGCCATTTCATCAAAAGAGATTGATGACTCGATCGATAGGATTGTAGCGGGTATGGAAGGAACTGTTATGACCGACGGGAAGAGCAAAAGCTTGGTCGCGTATCATGAAGTTGGACATGCAATTTGTGGGTATGGATAAAAAAAATGCTTGTTGCTTTGTTTTCTTATCATGAGCCAAATGATTTGCATGGAAAACCCATATTTGGGTTTTCCCTTGCATTTAGAAAAAAATCACTTTAGATAACACCCTTATGAGACTAATATTATGAAAGAACTCTTTATTGCTTACAATATAAGTTCTAATAGTTATATTTAGATCAAAACACCAAATTTCCGTATGCATCGCGATGCACGTACACGAAGATCTAATGCAAGTATAGTTCAAGATCATATCCTTACATCAAAGAGATTTTAACAAATCGACATTTGTATTAATTGCAGCACTTTAACTCCTGGTCACGACGCCGTTCAAAAAGTGACCCTAGTCCCCCGTGGCCAAGCGCGTGGTTTGACATGGTTCATTCCTTCCGACGATCCGACTCTGATCTCAAAGCAACAGCTTTTCGCGAGAATTGTTGGTGGTCTTGGAGGCAGAGCAGCCGAGGAGGTTATCTTTGGGGAATCTGAAGTGACCACTGGCGCCGCTGGTGATCTTCAACAAATTACCGGTTTGGCCAAACAGGTACGTAAATTATTGCACTCTTTCTTTTTATTGGCCAGAACCTGACCCGAGTCGGAATAGGCCTGCCCTTTTATAGTCCGATGTGGGCTATGATAATAGAAAATATATGTATAGCCGGATACTCAGGAGATAATCTCTCCTATTTAACAAGAGTATAGCCTAATTATAGCTACCTAATTAGTAATAGAATATTAACATATATTTTCTATTATCAGGCTATAGGATTTTGGTATTCATAGGCAGACTTGGACCCGATGTTTGCTTTTGAATAAGAATTTAGGTTGAATTCTGGCTTAAGGAATGCATGCTTAGATCAAATTATTTAGTCTAAATTGCGGAAAATACCACCCGCTTTTGTTCGTACAGCTGAAATACTCCTGTCTTCCAAAACCTGCATTCAGCCCCTCTGAGTTCTTACTATAACAATGTTATTATTTCCATTAAATCATTTTTTTTTATTTCCAAAACCTGCATTCCAAGCATTGCATCTCCAAGAAAAAGGATTCTGGACTTGACGAGTTTTCTTTTCATTTTTGAATTTTGTAAGATGGTAACCACCTTTGGAATGTCGGACATTGGTCCGTGGTCACTAATGGAATCCGCAGCACAAGGCGACATGATCATGAGGATGATGGCAAGGAACTCCATGTCAGAAAAACTAGCCGAAGACATCGATTCCGCAGTTAAACAATTATCAGATAGAGCTTACGAGATTGCCTTGAGTCATATAAGGAACAACCGGGAAGCCATTGATAAGATCGTGGAGGTGCTCATCGAGAAGGAGACGATGACCGGCGATGAGTTTAGAGCGATTTTATCGGAGTTTGTGGAGATTCCGGTCGAAAACAGGGCCCCGCCAACAACACCAACAGCTGTTCCTGTTTAAATTATGAATGGGGTCTTAATGTATAGTGTATAACTTGTTGGGGGCTCATGTATTTGTAATTTATACCTTTGTACAATTTTAGACTTAGAAATACATAGCAATACGTAGTTTTTACTGAGTTGTTCAGAATTCTGCTCCACCAAACCCCTTAAACCCTTCAAACTCAAACTCGAAATGAGGCGAACGGTTTCTAGTTTTAAGTAAGACAATCATTTGAGTTGTTCTAAGTAGGATTTATGGGGAATTAGTCAGACAAATGAAATGAACTGAACATGAATGCTGCAGACGAAATCTTAGATTATTTGCATAGCAACAATAACAGATGTTTTAAGATAAAGATTTCCTCAAAAATCTATGCAAGCGGTTCACTGGTGAAAAGCCCTTTTAAGAAACAAGTTACAACCCATATTTGTCACAGTTACTGTATAAAATATTGATTGAAATGAATCAACTAATGTTACAATGTAACAATTTGAGTACATATTAAATGAATCAACTAATAGTGATAACAACAATGACAACAAAAACCTCAGCTCTCCTAATCTCAAGTATCCTCATTGTTAATTTGGAAGCACTTCAAGCAATGAATGTTGGAGTTCACATCCCACATTGGCTTAAAACAATAGCTAAGCACCAAAGCATTCTGAATGAACCTTTTCGCCAAGATTACTCTTATTTGAAGAATCTGGATCCTGTTATTGTCCCACACTTCGCCCAAACGCATATCAATGTCTCTCAGGATAACAGGAAATACAGTGAAATCACGCTAGATAACACCTCAAAGCTCATGCTCAAGCGGAATCCCGTTCAAGGAGAGAGATCCTGATCAAGCGTGGACTCTGTTATATACTTTTCATAACATGGAAGAAGAATAAATGACCATTTTGCGTTATTGAAAGAGGTTAATGGGGCAGCGGTCGCCCGCAGGCCGTTAAGGTGAACAATAAATAACATTTGGGGCATGACACAAGGACAGATCACTATATGAAACAATACAATCTTCATCTTCTTATAAATAATATTAGAATTGCAACTTGCTCATTGAAGGGAACTGTGATTAGTCTGTGCATTTTGAGTGGATATGGCATCTGCAGCAAATAGTATAATTATATCAGCATCAGGAATAACAACGATTCTGCAGATTGGTGCATCATGCAATAAGAAGCTCAACATATAATTATAAAGAATAGCTAGCCTAGTGACTTCTTAGATTATATACATATCTACAAATTTCAATTATTCTAAGCAAACATGTATCCAAGTAATTAAGCTTTGCATTCAATTCGTTGGAAATTTTTATTTTAAGCTTTAGAACATGCAGATAAACAGCAGCATGAGCGCATTACAGAATGAAGGGTGTCCCCAGATATTGTGCCTAGGTCAGGTTATAATGTAATAGTATAATCTCAAGACTACAAGCAGGAAAGCAAGGTAGAGGAAGAGACAAGTAGAAAACTACAGCTATAATGCTAATGATGCATCTTGAAACAAAGGAAAATTGGTGAATAAGGCAAACTATGGAGATTGAAGACATTTAAGGATGATCATGACAAAAAAAAAAGGAAAAGGAAAAGAAGAAGAAGAAGAAAATGATGAAGTGAAGTGAGCAGAAAAATATAAAAATCGAGATGGGTCTCAACCTCTGTTTTGTTCCATGAGAAATAGAGAATCAGAGCGAAAAAGACTTGGAGAAAGTAGTATGATGGTGTTTCACTAACATTTTTTTTCCTTTTTGAGGAGAACGATGGCCGAGCAGGAATCGTAGGGCAAATCCCAAATTAAGGGGGCATCTTGCTGCTACGCGTACCATTGAGTATTGCAAGACTATATAGATACCATATATGACAGCTTCTTTCATCACTAGATGTAACAAAGAGAAACTTAACTCACTACTGCAAAGACATAAGCTCTTAAAATTGTAAAATACAAAATGAGCAACATTAAAGTTTGTATATATAGCAGTATAGTATACCAGCATAGGGAAAAACAGGAAAAGAAAAGAATCTTACAATTTGTGAATCCTGCTTGTGTAATGGCAATGCAAATGCTCCACCACAATCAGTGTCAGAAAAAAAAATCCGTATTTGAAACCACTGACCCATAGTGGGTATTGACTCCATAAATTTAAAAAACGCTATGGAGTCAAGATGCTCATATTCCCCAATTATGATAGATGCTTTTCATACTCTATCAAGTTTGATTACTTCGAACATCATCATAACTGCCAACATGGATTAAACCTCTTCTTTTCATATCATTTTGCAATTCGATGACTTCTTCAACATTCCCCAACTTTTGATACTTACTGATTAAGCAATTATAAACAGCCTGATCAGGAACAATTCCGTTGTCAATCATCACTGTCAACATGTTTTTGGCTTCATCAACTTTCCCTTGATTGCATAATCCCCATATAAGGGAAGTGTAAGCATGCAGGTCGGGTTCTAGGCCGCTTCGCACCATTTTGTCCCTTAAAGCAAAGGCATCTTCAAAATTCCCTTGCTTCAAATGCCCATCCATTAGAGAAGTGAATGCAACTTTGTCCGGAGCCATCCCTATAGCCACCATTTCCTCAAATAGCTCGACGGCTTGTTCTAAACAACCATTTTTAGCAAGGCCATCAAATAGGGCTGTATGAGCCACAACATTAGGTTGCAAACCCAATTCTCTCATTTTATTAAAATGGTTGGTTGCTTCATGAATAGACCCTTGTTTGCACAATCCATCAACTAATGCACAATAAGTGACAACATTCGGACGTAAACCAAACTCTTGCATTTCTTGAAACAAGTAAAGAGCTTCTGAAGCCTTTCCAGCCTTAAAGTAAGCGTCCACTAAAGTGGTATAGATAATTTGATTCGGCTTCATACCACATCCATTGATCTCATCAACCAAAACATTAGCTTCATCCATTCTCCCTTCGCTACAAAGGCCCCATATAAGAGCACCGTACAATGATAAATCCGGCTTTAAGGCCTTTCCCTTCATTTCTGTTAGTAATTCCATTGCCCTCTTCATGTCCCTATTTCGGAAATTCCCATGAATGAGAGCAGTATATATCAATTCGTTGGCGGCAATACCAGAATCAACCATTGATCGGAAAAACTCTTCAGCATCAGCAAGCCTCCCTTTTTTACACAATCCATCCACTATAGCCGAGTATGTTACAATATTAAACTCTACTTTCTCCTTCACCATCTCATTAGCCAGAACCAAGGCTTCCTTAAGATTCCCCGCCTTAAAGTTGCCGTCTATTAATGAAGTGTATGTGAATTCATTGGGTGACAAGCCTCTGATACTCATGTCAACAAAGAACTTGTTTGCCTCATTCATCATCCCTTCCTTGCAAAATGCATCAATGAACGTGCTGAATGTAACCACGTTGGGTTTAATATCATTCTTCCTCATCTCATTGAGGTACCCAAGTGCCTTTGGCAGCTTTCCAAATTTACAAAAGCAATTGACAAGTGAATTATAGGTTATAGCGTCAGGCGTACAATTGGTCTTTTTCATCTCATCAAGAAGCCGCTCTGCTTCTTCCAACTCTCCACACTTACCATTCCCATCGATGAGCGAATTGTATGTTACAACATCTGGCAAGCATCCCATCTCTTTCATCCGCGAAAAAATCCACCTCACGGTCCCCAAATCACCATCTTTACACAAAAAATCAATCATTATATTGAAAGTAAACACAGTAGGATACAAGTTTGACCTCATTATATCTTCAAAAAACCTCTTTGATGATTGCCGGTTTCCCGATTTTGCAAATTTCTGCAACAAATAGTTACAAGACCTCAACTTGGGAGAAACCCTAAACTCTCTCATCCTATAAAAGCACTCACTTGCCTCTTCAAGCATATCCAAATCAACCAAAACACCAAAAAGAGCATCAAACGCTCTAAAATCAACGCCACCCAGCAATCTCCCAGCCGATCGAAGCGTGTTCACCAAAGTTCCAATCTTTTCGGATCCAACCAATGACTGATCGCACAAAACAAGCTCTTTCAGCAGCTCCTGAGCTTGAAAATGCATCAGACCCTTGAACAAAATATGAACAGCGACACAGCAAGACTCAACGGTGTGACGAAAGCCCTTTTGGCTCGACGCGAAGACAAAGAATCGGAATGCTGACCTAGGGTCTTCCTTCAGCTGGAACAAAACCCTAGAAACCTTGACGGGGGCCAACGGCGACGAGAACAGAGAGGCGAGTCGGGGGTCGGTGAAGTTGCCGGCGGTGACGAGGCTCACGAACTCGTGATCAGAGCTAGGGTTTCGGGGCGAAGAGGAGAAGCGATGGGAAGCAAGGGTTTTGCTAGGGTTTTGGAGGGGGCGAGAGATGCGGGTGAGAAAAAGCATTCTCTTTGGGTCTACGAGCCTGAATCGAAGGGATCCATTTCTGGACCTATCTATTGATGACTCGCTCTTCTTCCTCCATTGATGAGGAGGTGATTTCTAGGGCTTTTGTGTTTGGAACTCGAGAATGAAGAAAGGCTGCGTGGGGGCGGGGGAGGTGCGAATTTGCGGGTCGGGTTTGGGTCTTACCCGCTATATGCTTTGGGGCCATTTCTTTTCCAGCTGACCTACCATAAACTTCTAACATAGTAACGCCGTTCCGCCGGTGGTCAATGCCGGTCATGTTAATTATATATGTTAAATGATATTTTTGTACTAATACTAAATTTAAATGATTATTAATTACTTTATTAAGGTTTTAATAATTATAGATTAAATGCTTGACATCGAGAGAAGCCGGTATCCACAAGATCGGATGATGGTGATGCTCCTAGGACAACTAGGGGATTGGGTTAGTGATGGAGGCCTGGATATCCTTCAGATGTTGTCCTCCGTCGATCTGTTGCGAGCGTTGATGAAGAGTTGAGATTGACGTTAATGCTTGTCTTTTTTAGCGTACGGGTCTCAATGGGTTGATTTTAGGGGTGAAGCCAAGCTACCTGCAAAGAAGTCCCGGGGTGGTTGTACCACCGTGGACCCTCCAACGATCAAGTTAGCCGAGGAATTTTGGCAGAGTAGCGGCTTTTTGGCTTTAAATTGACTTACCTGAGTCGTCTGAGAGAGGGTTTTTTATAGTGGTCGCTTGAAGTGAGATGGCGTGAGATCTTCGCCGTCGGTTACGCCCTTGGCATTACGTCTGCGTGAATGACGTGATCCCTCTATTAATGACGAGATACGCTCGTTAATGGAGGGATACGGCGGCGTGGAACACGAGATGTTGGGTGGCGGATATCTCGCTTCTAGCGAGATACGCGGAGTCGTGGCGGAGGCGCTCGGGCTCTGCGTCCTTGGTTGCTCGGTGGAACCTGGGAGGCTTAGCTCGGCAGGAGGCTCGGAGACGAGCGGGAGGCCGAGGAAGCTCGGTTCTGTGATAGCTCAGAGGCGAGCGGGGAGGGCTGAGGAAGCCCAGCGTGTAGGAGGCCATCGAAGGTCGGGTCAATCTTCGGGGCGAAGGCCCGGGGAATGCCTTGAATGTACCGTTCTTGCTCCTGTCCCGTGAGCCCCGGGACACGTCATCTACCACGTGTCATGATCTGGGGAATTCCCACTTATGAGTATCATCATTAGGCTCCCACTCTCGTCCCGACCTATTTATGGGTCGGATCGAGAGTGGTCTGATCGGTTTTCTGGGCGCTACCTGTTTCCTAAAATATATCGTCGCGGATCTTCGGGACGACTCGGTGAAGGGCAGTTACGTCGTTTCGATTTACGAGCCCGCGTGGCGTATCTCGGGCTCTTGGATCTCTTCGCGCATCTCTGGTGACGTCAGCGGATCAAGGAAAAGGATCGTGCATTAAAGAGGGGGTGCCGATTCGCTTGTATGCCCGTTGAGGTGCAAGCCACGCGTCAGCAGCGGGTTGGCAGACGCGACAGGCTATCATTGTCACCTGCGATCGAAGGGTCGTCCCCAAAGGTCATTCGACACGCGGAGACTTGACGGCCGGCGGGCGCGAATCTTCGTTTTGGCCGGAATTAATCTGGACCGTTGGATGCCTTTCCTGGAGGGTATAAATAGGAGGGGACCCCCCATAGGGCCAGCACTTCATTCATAATTTCCCTTTGTTACCGAAGATTGCCTGACGCTCCCACCTTTTAGATCGGATCGCTCGTGCCTTCTCCTCGGCCCTCCCCTTCTTTTGAATCAGGTTAGATGTCTCCATCTGAAGAGTCTGTAGAGGTAGTTAAGGTAGAGTCAGGCGATGAGATTCCAGTTGTTGGAGTCAAGTTCGGAGGATCTTCCTCTTCTTCAGCTTCAGATAGCCAAGAGGGTTTGTCTTCTTCGTCGTCCTCTGTGTCTGGGTCGCATCCGAGAGTCGGGGCCACCCGGGTCGCTCGTCGCCAGGCGACAGCAAGGGCCCCTAAGGTGCGCATCGGGAACGCCCACGATGCGCCCTCCGTCTTGAGGGATGTGGGCGAGCTTGCCGAGATTCGGGCTCGCTTCCATATCCCCTCCAACTATTCGCTCCGTTTAGCTAGGGAAGGAGAACGGGCGGATCAGGTGTAGGGCAATGAGATTGCTCTGTACTTGGAAGCTTTCCGGACAGGAATGCGTCTGCCCTTCTCAACCAAAGTATGCGGAGTCCTTCGTTGTTTCCAACTTGCCCCGGGC
Organism: Agapanthus africanus; assembly: GCA_030015575.1. Classification (NCBI taxonomy): domain Eukaryota; kingdom Viridiplantae; phylum Streptophyta; class Magnoliopsida; order Asparagales; family Amaryllidaceae; genus Agapanthus; species Agapanthus africanus. The sequence continues at coordinate 1,000,534,461 of CM057337.1, forward strand.
CAGCTAGCGCCAAACTCGTGAAGACTCCTCCTTGGGTCCCTAGTTCGGTTAAAACTTCAAAATATCCCTTTCAGTTTGACCTTCCTGGTCTCCTTCTTTTGTTATAAGAATCATTCCGGAACCAGCAAGGATGAGCCGAGCTGGGTGTATTTTTCCTTCAAAAAACGCAAGAATGGGATGGTCGGGTTGGGGGTAGTAGTCGTCCCTTCCTCCATTCACGACTGGAAGGAGAAGTATATATTCGTCGGGCCACCCGAGGGTGAGGCAGTCGTCCTCACCCGAGGCGAGGGTGGTATCCATGTGGGAGCCGATACAGCAGGCCGACGTTTTGCTTTCTGAGTAGGCCCTGAGCTAGGCTGGGCTCAGCCCTGCGCGCTTTCTGGATAAGTTAGGGCCGTTGATTTTGATCAAAAATACTTGTTAACCGTAATCAGAAACGGCGTCGCTTTGCAGCTAGCCGGTGAATACGGGTCGATCCACAGAGATGGGTAATTTTCTTAATGTGCCTTTTACGAGTTGATTCCAAATGTTGTTTGGATTGATTTTATTAAATCTAAAAAGACTAGATTTGAAAATAAACTAATTTAATCTAAATTAAAGTCTTGCTAGGGTTAGGATTAGGGGAAGTTTGGAGATTAAAGGTTTCCTCACAGCTTTCAATGCCTTATTTTTGATCAATTAGATGTTACGGTAATTATCAATGAAGTGGATTAGAATCTTTCGGGAAGATGTTTCTTCCTCCAGATTCTTATCCTTCCTTTATCGATAATTACCCTAACCTCCATGGAAAACACGCGCAACCGGGCCTTTATACTACGGTGTCACCGTTACCTCGAGGGGTAGGGTGCCGTAGGGAGCGGTTGTGCGTGTATGCATGGAGTTCTAATTCTTAGTTATGAAATGGCATGAAAGGGGTGAGAGATCTCATCTCTCAAACCTTTCCCTAAGGCTAACCCTAACAAGCGAGGAGATTACTCGCTCATTAGGGGATGAAAAAATATTTTAATTAAAGAGAATTAAAAGCACAGAAATAAAATTACTTACTAATTTGATGGCTCCCTCCAAGCAAGAATACAGAACATATCTGAATTTTATTTATTGAAAAGAGGCATGAGTTTTACAGATCTGTGATTACAATTTATACGAAAACATGAAAACTAGGGTTACAGACTCTCGCACATGTGAAATTACAGATTTGCCCATGGAGAATTCCAACACCCGCACCGACGCACCGACTCACGAAATTTGCACCGACACGGGCTCTAAGAGGCCGCGGAACCGCGGCAAATGTAGGGGTAGGGCCGCGGTTCCACGGCCCTTTGGTGAGCTCAGCTCACCAAACTTCTGGGCTTTCTTATATGCTTCATGGGCTTTCCACTTTTATACTTCTTTTCTCTATTTAACTTCTGGGCCTTCTCCAGATCTTCAGTGAAAATTTGTAAAGATCTTTTGACCGTTCACTTTGACATTTCGGACTGCATTGCCTTATACAATTGTAAATTGTTCTTCGTGACTAGGATCCGTCTACTTGTTGGTCAAAAGTCCCTTTTCTGTATCAACTTTCGTCTTTTTCACTGTATTCGCTCCAAGAGCCTGTGTCCTGTAATATGCAACAAACGCGCGTCAAGAGTACCTGTTTATTTATAAAACGGATAAGAATAGGGGAATGAAAAATGCAATATTATGGTCTGAACAAATACCCCCAAACTTATCTTTTGCTCGTCCTCGAGCAAACTTATTTTTTATTCACTAAAATCCTAACCACACTTTCGCAGGGAAACGCGATTGCACTGAGCACGTGCAACAAGCCGTTAAACCTCTAGGTGTCCCTAGTAGGAGGAGTGTTGTCTTCTGAGGGTTTTCAGCGGATACTACCCACAAAATCCTATCAATTTGGCCCATTGACTTTTGTTCTCCAATTAGGTTTTCTAACTAAGAATTCTATTATCTTTTGACTCGCAAATTATCCACCCACATTCTTCACACTTCCTCATTATTTAACTTAAGATTATATATGTTATGTAAACCTACTTAGCTTTCGGCATCTCCTAAGTTTTCCTTCTAAAGCTCCATTTCTACTTAGGAATTTCTATCAACTCTATTAAAGATACAAGTTCTATTCTTCATTCCTTTCTCTTATCTAAACTTCAATCACATATCCCCACGTGTGTGTATAGATCACCCCTATACTTGGAAATTCAAATCAAGCAATCGTACTCTCGTCCATTGTCCAAAGCACTTATTAATTAGTGATTTTTTTTTTAAAATTTGCTTACACATCCTTCATGCGACCGTTAATACTTCTTGAGGTACCAACAACCGATTACAAGATGCGTTAGCACTTTAAAGCGTACTTCCTAGTTTTGCAACACCCAAGGCTTTAGCAGTGACTCCCAAACCAGTTGGTCTAAGGCACTAGGTGATGAAGCACCCTCGCTAAATATTTTTCTATTTTTACAGCCTTAAGTAATCACAAAAACCAGTGTCCATTTTTTTCTTTATTCATTTTTTTCTTCTTTTATTTTCATTGTACCAAGGACTTTAGACAAGAGCACTTCAAGGTCTCTTCTACTATTCCAAGTTTCAAGGTGCGTGATTGTGCAAATTGTAGGGTATACGTTTTCAGAATCTAGACTTAAGCTAGGAACTATTTTTCAAACTTATACTCTAATAAGAACATCAATACTCTTCCCTCATTTTGACTTAACCCAAGAAGTGAACCCAAAATTTGCCTATTTCTAAATAAACTACAAGGCATATACTTTCTACCGTTAAACTTTAAGGAATGTTATCTTTAGGGTTTTTAATTTACTAAGTCTAAGATCTAGTTTTTCCTAGCTGGTTAACCTATTTGTCAAACTCAAGTCAAAAAGCCAGAATTGAATACAATTATTTTTATAATTTTTGAAATTTTTCAAATTTTTATGGGTTTTCAAATAAATATGCAAATGCAAAAATATGTACAAATGAATGCGAAGGAAAAAGACGTACCGAGCATACCCCCAAACTTGAACTTGACAGTGTCCTCACTGTCATGCTAAACCAAGAGGGTCAATGTCACGACCCGCAGGGTACGGAACGTGACTGGCACTTAAGTTTACGAAACGTCTAAAGGCGTCCGTAAAATAAGTAAGCCAAAGCCCAGAAAACAAAACCAATTAAGCAAAAGAGTGAAGAAAACCCAAACATTTGAAAGCAAGTTTATCAAATAAGTCATGTAAAACCCCTTTTAAAAACAATATCAATTTTTCCGAAAATTTCGGCAGAGTCTCCTTTGTAAATACTGGCCCCCAAAAATGGGTACAACAAAATATATACATGAATCCACAAAATAGGGCATCCCCAAGCGGGAGCTAGCTCTTCGCCATACGGCGGTCACAAATCCCACGCAATGTAAATGACAACAAGCATAATAAAGCATAAGGAAGCATGAAAAAGTAGCATGTCGGCTCAAGTGAGCTCGACCCCAAAATACCGCATAAAATCCACAAACCTCACAGTCTCATCTCTAGGTCAATATACAATAATCTGGTAGAACAGTAGATGGAGTACACTAGATACAAGAATATACAAGGTGGTACAAAAAAAAGTAACATAACCCACCTATGAGCAAATCTCGAGCTCGGGCAAAAGAGGCAAAAGACAAGTGCGCCCGCCGCTACTGAACTGACGGAGCGGACCTGCAAAAGACTGTGGCACAACGGGGGTGAGTTGCCAACTCGTGAGTAATAAATAACATCTACAAAGGCTATCGTATGCATGCACACAAGCATCCTAGCATCTAAAATACAGGTATGACTGGATGCACTAGCAGGTGTGTATACAACATCAGTGTGCTAATATGTATGCAACATGGAAATCTGGGGTCTCAATAGGTATATATAAGAAATATTTTATCTTCTTTTGTTTTTGAAACTCTTTTAGAATGCCAGCATAATGTCAATGAATCGACGAAAATCGGTGTCCAGCAACGACACCCAAAAGCTGTCTCAAATCCCATAAATCCATGTCATAGTGTCTCTGGCCTCAGCCATCCGGCTGACCCATCTCAGTATCAATATATCATCCTCTCGCGGCCCCGGTCGGTATCCTCTGGATATCCGCCGTGCCCAATGAAGTCACCGGTAGATAATCCGTCCCCTGCCAGGCTCATCGTCATCACCACGAGCTTCTTGCCCCGGGGTACCCTACCGGGCCCACCATGTACCCGAAACGGTTCATCCAACTCCTCGAAACGGGTCTCCAAAAACCACAGCAAACTTATGGTGGACGACACTTACATCACTAGAAAACCGCAATTTACATATTTTAAAAATATAATAAGTTTAGAAATTTTGCGGTTTTCCCCCCCGAAATCCAGCAATATCATAAAATCCCAAGAAATCCTCATAAGTGCATATATCAATGATAATGAGTGCGTATGATATCAATAATCAAATTGCGATGTGTGATTAATGTATTAAGCATGAACAATGAATATGATGAAGTACATGCACATGAATAGCAATCCTAGGGTTTCATTTTAAGGAAATAGCACAATTTAAGTATCAATTAGTAAAAGGTTTAAATTAAAGGTTATCTAGTGTGGTGGCATGGCAATTACCAGGGTGTGTGTGTAAACATGAATAGTGCTCGTGCTGCATATAAAAACCTGGTAATGGTGCATGTGTCCTACAATTGAGTTTGCGTATATGGATATAACATATTGATCTAATTGCAGCAATTATCATGCCAGTATTATTCTAATGTCACAAGTAATTATCCAATTTACTATTTTCCATTTTACTAAATCTATCGGGCGACTTGCGCCATCCAAACGATCGTCCCCCGTAGATGTTAAATCTACTCACCGGGATCCCTGGCTAGCTGTGTCCAATCACCGCCTTTCCCTTTCGCGCCGCGTCTGACGTTTCCGCGACCGAACCTGGAATTTACATCAGTACCAAATATAAGGTTACACATTCAAGAACGACGCAAAACCCCAACGAAACTACTAACGTTCGCTAGCTAGGTACAACGTGCACAAAGTGCGCGGACACACGCGAAAATCGCAAAAACTGCCGAAAAACGCCGATTTGGTCGCCCGGCAAAACTAAAACCCGACTACCCAAAAACCGCACTCACGCATCCTAAAAGTCGCAGGACAAGCCATTACAATCATCAAGATATCAAAAATAGTCCATCACATAATTTATATAAAAATCTAGTAAGCATATACATTCCAAAAATCGGTGCAAAAATCGCCGATTTGCGACAAAACGACTACAATAAAGCATACTCACCCAAGCACACTACAAGCAATCCACACCCACTAATTACAACACATTAACCATGCTCCAAAACCTATATTCCACAACCAAACCCTTTCTTGAATTTTATAAATAGCAATTGCAAATCAAAATCCACACTTGAAAAACTTAATTTAACACTACAAAAGCCCACTTAAGGAAATTAACCTCTTAGGTTAGGTTAGCAAAACACTAGATAACAATTTAGGTTCAATTAACTAAATAATGCTTTCTAAAACTTAATCCACTCACTAATCACGCTTCAAATATCATTTTCCATACATAACCCTCTCTTGAAAAACCTTAAAACAACAATTTACAACTAAAATCAACTTCTAAAATTACCTAAATTAGCATAATTAAAGACTACATAACAAGGTAACCATATAGATTAGTTCACTAACAACTAGATTAACTAATAAACAACTTAATTAATTATCATGGTTCAAAACCCTAGTTTAGACAAACTACTTCTTTTAAACTAGATTAGAAATAAGCTAACTTTTAACACTAACCATACAATTAAAGGAATTTTTAGCAAAAGAAAGCAACTTGATGAGAATTATACCTCTTGATCAATGGATCAAGCAAGAGAATTGCTCCAATTGATGGCCTCAAGCACCAAGATCCAAGCAAGAATGGTTAAGGATAATGATAGCATAAGGATTTTGTTTGGATTTTTGGAATTAATTCATGGATTTTGATGTATTTTCTTGAAGGAAATTGAAGAAAAATGCAAAGAAAAGAGATGAGGAAGAGGGGTGCAGGTTTCGGCCAGGTAGGAGGTATGGGGGAGGGTGTGGGGTGAGTGGGAAGGTCAAGGGTCAAGTTCCAAAGTCAATGTATAATACTTTATCCAATATATTTAAATTAATCCATAAACCAACAATTTAACTCAAGAAAGAAACCAAGAAGAGAGAGGCCAGAAATTTCTGGTCTCACACAAGGTGGGGCTGTCCTAGGGCTGAGGAAAAAGATAGAGGGGTTTTACAAAAGAAATTTTATGCAAAAAGGCCCCCTACAACTCAAAAATTGCAAGTTTTAGCCCAAAATTCAATAAATTCGTTTCAATTCATAAAAATTGGTTAAAAATCAAAATAAATTACTAAAAATTCATGTTATCACTAGATTATAATTATCATAATTTTAGAGATTAAAATTAGCCCGGAAAAATTTGTATTTATCGCTTATTTAATGTATTTTCTTACTGGCTTAAAATAATATTAAAAAATTGAAAAATAGGGAAAAATTTTTAAATGACCAAAATTTCATAATTAACTCATTAGTCACTAAAAACAAGTAATTACCTATCCACTTTAAGTATAATTAGCCCTAAACTGCAAAATATCGAGAAAGACGGTTTTCGGAAAAATACCGAATTTTCACCGAATTTCAAGAAAACACCAAAACGACTTTTCAAGACGCTACAATCTTCCCCCCTTAAAGAAATTCGGTCCCGAATTTAAAAATATAGCTACGCGTACCTTCGAAGAGATGGGGATAATTCTTCCTCATCTCGCCCTCGGTCTCCCAGGTAACCTCCTCGCTGCTCGGGCTACGCCAAAGGACCTTGACGGTTGGTATAATCTTCGACCTCAACTTCTTCACCTGCCGATCCAAGATGGCCACCGGCTGCTCTGCAAAAGAAAGGTCGCGCTCTAGCTGGACTGTCGGGTGCTGAATCGCATGCGAAGGGTCGTGAAGGTACTTGCGGAGCATCGAAACATGAAAAACGGGGTGAACATCGGGAAAGCTGGGTGGAAGAGCCAAACGATATGCAACAGCGCCGACACGCTCGAGGATCTCGAAGGGACCTACGAATCTAGGGCTAAGCTTTCCCTTTCGCCCAAAACGCATCACGCCTTTCATCGGAGAGACTTTCAGAAAAACATGGTCGCCAACTGCGAACTCTAATCTGCGACGGCGCCTGTCAGCATACGATTTCTGCCTGCTCTGAGCCGCTCTCATCCGGTCTCGGATCAACTGGATCTTCGATGTCGTCTCCTCAACAAGCTGCGGCCCCAAAATGCTGCTCTCGCTGAGCTCTGTCCAACAAACGGGCGATCTGCATCTCCTCCCATACAATGCCTCGAAAGGTGCCATCTGAATAGTATCCTGGAAGCTGTTGTTGTAGGAGAACTCCACTAGAGGTAAATGACGATCCCAGCTACCACCAAAGTCTAAAACGCACGCTCTGAGCATGTCCTCGAGAGTCTGAATGGTCTGCTCTGACTGTCCGTCTGTCTGCGGATGAAACGCTGTGCTGAAGCTCAAACGAGTGCCCAAAGCCTCCTGAAGTCTCTGCCAAAGTCGGCTGGTGAACTGAGTGCCTCGATCTGACACGATACAAGTCGGTATGCCATGTAGTCGCACGATCTCGTCAATATAGAGCTGAGCATACTGAGCGAAGCTGAAAGTCGTCTTCACTGGAAGGAAGTGAGCCGCTTTCGTCAATCTATCCACGATCACCCAGATGAAGTCGTACCCTCGACTGGTCCTGGGTAGACCCACAACGAAATCCATCGAAATCTGCTCCCATTTCCACTCTGGAATGGGTAACGGCTGTAGCTCTCCTGCGGGCCTCTGGTGCTCGGCCTTGACTTGCTGACAAGTCAGGCATCTCGAAACGAACTCCGCAATGTCCCTCTTCATCCCGTCCCACCAGTAGGTCTCTCTCATATCATGGTACATCTTGGTGGAACCGGGGTGGACACTATACACTGATCGGTGTGCCTCCTCGAGAATGTCGCGCCGCAATCCATCAGCATCTGGTACGCACAGTCTAGATCCATATCGTAAAATCCCCTGATCGTCAACCACGAACTCGGAAAATCTGCCCTGTCCCATCTGTGCCATGATCTCTGAGCAACGGATGTCACTGCGCTGTGCCTCATATATACGGTCAAGCAACTGTGGGCGTGCACGAACATACGCGAGCTGTCCCCCTGTCTGAGTGAACTCGAACTCAACTCGGCTGTCGCATAACATCTGCCAATCTGCTGACGACTGCCTCTGCACTGCGCGCAAAAAGGATAGACTACCCCCGGGCCTCCTACTCAACGCATCTGCCACCACATTCGCCTTGCCGGGATGATATAAGATCTCGCAGTCGTAGTCTTTCACCAACTCCATCCAACGACGCTGTCTGAGGTTCAGGTCTCGCTGCTGAAATATGTACTTTAAGCTCTTGTGATCGGTGAATATCTGACATGACTCGCCGTAAAGGTAATGTCGCCAAATCTTCAGTGCAAAGACCACTGCAGCCATCTCCAAATCATGAGTGGGGTAGTTCTGTTCATGCTTCTTCAACTGCCGAGAAGCATAAGCGATCACCCGGCCATGCTGCATCAATACGCATCCTAATCCCACTCGCGAAGCATCACAGTAGACAACAAATCCGCCTGATCCCGAAGGTAAAGATAATACCGGCGCCGTAGTCAAACAAGTCCGTAGCTGCTGAAAACTGCGCTCGCACTCCTCTGTCCAAACGAAAGGAACTCCCTTCCGGGTCAAACTGGTCAACGGTGCAGCTATACGGGAGAAGTCCTGAACAAAACGCCTGTAGTAGCCCGCCAATCCTAGAAAACTACGGATCTCAGTAACCGATGTAGGTCGGGGCCACTGCTGAACAGCCTCAATCTTCTTCGGGTCCACAAAAATACCGTCTCTCGTAACCACGTGACCCAAGAATCCGACGCTGTCCAGCCAGAAAGCACACTTGGAGAACTTCGCGAACAGCCGGTGCTCCCTCAGAGTCTGTAACGTAATCCGCAAGTGCTGCTCGTGCTCCTCTCTGCTCCGGGAGTACACCAAGATATCGTCGATAAACACGATGATGAACAAGTCAAGATACGGCCTGAAAGTACGGTTCATCAAATCCATAAATGCTGCTGGGGCGTTGGTGAGTCCGAACGACATCACCAAAAACTCGTAGTGGCCGTAGCGCGTGCGGAAAGCTGTCCTCGGTATATCCTCCTGTCGAACTCGCAGCTGATGGTATCCTGATCGCAAGTCGATCCTCGAAAAATACCCCGCACCCTGAAGCTGGTCGAACAAATCATCAATGCGCGGCAACGGATATCTGTTCCGAACGGTAACTTTGTTCAGCTGGCGGTAGTCGATACATAAGCGCAAACTTCCATCCTTCTTCTTGACAAACAGGACCGGAGCACCCCACGGAGAAACACTCGGTCGAATAAGCCCCTTGTCCAACAAATCCCGCAACTGATCCTTCAGCTCTCGAAGCTCTGCCGGGGCCATCCGATAAGGCGGTATAGAAATAGGCCCCGAACCGGGAATCAAATCAATGCAGAACTCAACATCGCGCTCAGGCGGTAGCCCAGGTAGCTCATCAGGGAAAACATCAGGGAACTCACAAACTACCGGGACCCGGTCCAACGGAACCTCTGCAGCTCGAGTATCACAAACAAACGCTAAGAATCCCTGACATCCCTTCCGCAAGAGCTGACCAGCGCGAAGAGACGAAATTAAGCTGGGAAGGGCGACACTGCGGTCTCCCTGAATAACAAGGACTGGCTCTCCCGGAAAGCTAAATCTGACTGCCTTCTCACGGCAGTCCACCGAAGCATAACAAGTGGCTAGCCAATCCATGCCCAGAAGCACATCAAAGTCCAACATATCGTGGAGTATCAAATCAACTGATGAATCCCTCTCCCCGATACGAACGGAACACAAACGAAATACAAACCGAGCGACAAACGACTCGCCTACCGGAGTAACAACAACAAGCGGCTGATCTAACGACGACGACTCACGGCCCAACATCGGTGCAAAGTGTGTAGAGACGTACGAATGTGTGGAACCTGGGTCGAATAATACCCGTGCGTCGAAAGAACAAACTGGCAAAGTACCTGTCACAACGGCATTGGATGCCTGCGCATCCTGCGGTGTCAAAGCAAATACTCGGGCCTGTCCTCCGCCGATAGCGGGCTGACCTCGACCTCGGCCTCCTCGTCCTCTCTGAACAGGACCGCCGCGTCCACGGCCTCTCGGTGCACCTAACTGGCGTGGAGCATCGCCTGGGGTAGGAAGTAGGGCTCTCTGAGGAGGGGGTGGTGAGGGTGGTAGGGTCACGTGCGGAACTGTCGCTGCTCCCTGTCGTCTCACCGGGCAGTCTCTGACAAGATGGTGCAAACTCCCGCACCCAAAACATCCTGGCGACGGCCGCTGCCCCTGGGAATAAGAACCATATAACTGTCCCCGCCCAAATCCTCTGCCAGGCCTATCTCTCGGAAAGAATCTGGCGCGCTGCCTCTGAGGCGGTACATCGGTGCGCATCCTCTTCGGCCCAGAAACGGCCGGAGTCTGTGATATGCGTGCCTCCATCCGTAATGCCGTATCCATAGCAGCTGAATAGGTGTCGTAGTGCTGGGCGCCAATGGCAAGGTATAGCTGGGCATCAAGTCCCTGTACGAACCTCTTCACCATCTTCTCCTCGGTATCCACCAAATACTGAGCATATCGGGATAACTGTGTAAACTGGATATCATACTCAGACACCGTCATCCCAGGTGTCTTGACTAAGGCCTCGAAGCTGCGAGCTCTGGCGTCACGAACGCTCTCTGGAAGGAAACGGGCTAGAAAGACCGCTGTAAACTCGGCCCAAGTCATAGGCGGTAGACCTGCAGCTCGACCTCTCAAGACTGACTCCCACCATGTCTGCGCAAGACCCTCTAGTCGGAAACTCGCAAGCTCTACCCATCGATCATCCGAACATCTCAGCGAACGGCAGATCCTGGCTAAACTGTCAAGGAACGTCTGTGGGTCCTCCGCTGCCTCGGTGCCGGTGAATACTGGAGGTCTCAGCCTCATGAAATCCTGTAGTGAAACCGGAATGGCCACGGTGGTAGTAGTAGGAGCAGGTATCATGGTCGTCTGTGACGTAGTAGGTACGTCATCCGGCCTCGGTGTACGACTGGCTGCAACTAGGGATCCTACCATCTGACGCAGCTCCTGCATGCCTCCCATCATCTGTCGCAACTCCTCCATACCGGTCTCGAGCCTATCCATACGGCCTGGGGAAGGTGGATCGGTCTGTCCCTGCGGCGTAGGCATACCACCCTGCTCAGTCCTAGTCTCGGACGAGCCAGCTCGAATCTCGTCTCTGGCGGCAGCCCTCTGTGCCCTCGTAGCCTTCGGCGGCATAGTGGTTGTTACAGGAAAATGGATAGTAAGGACAGTGCAATAGGATCATAGGATACACGGAATTGAAGAAGGAAATTTCCAAGCAAGTATCCTAAAGTCACTTAGGCGGAGTATCGTATCGTAAGTATGCCGCGGACATACGCACGCTACGTTACGCTGCTTAAGTCACTTACTCCATCTACCAAGGGTCATCCTACATTCACAAAGGTAAAACCTATCGCTCTGATACCAACTTTGTCACGACCCGCAGGGTACGGAACGTGACTGGCACTTAAGTTTACGAAACGTCTAAAGGCGTCCGTAAAATAAGTAAGCCAAAGCCCAGAAAACAAAACCAATTAAGCAAAAGAGTGAAGAAAACCCAAACATTTGAAAGCAAGTTTATCAAATAAGTCATGTAAAACCCCTTTTAAAAACAATATCAATTTTTCCGAAAATTTCGGCAGAGTCTCCTTTGTAAATACTGGCCCCCAAAAATGGGTACAACAAAATATATACATGAATCCACAAAATAGGGCATCCCCAAGCGGGAGCTAGCTCTTCGCCATACGGCGGTCACAAATCCCACGCAATGTAAATGACAACAAGCATAATAAAGCATAAGGAAGCATGAAAAAGTAGCATGTCGGCTCAAGTGAGCTCGACCCCAAAATACCGCATAAAATCCACAAACCTCACAGTCTCATCTCTAGGTCAATATACAATAATCTGGTAGAACAGTAGATGGAGTACACTAGATACAAGAATATACAAGGTGGTACAAAAAAAAGTAACATAACCCACCTATGAGCAAATCTCGAGCTCGGGCAAAAGAGGCAAAAGACAAGTGCGCCCGCCGCTACTGAACTGACGGAGCGGACCTGCAAAAGACTGTGGCACAACGGGGGTGAGTTGCCAACTCGTGAGTAATAAATAACATCTACAAAGGCTATCGTATGCATGCACACAAGCATCCTAGCATCTAAAATACAGGTATGACTGGATGCACTAGCAGGTGTGTATACAACATCAGTGTGCTAATATGTATGCAACATGGAAATCTGGGGTCTCAATAGGTATATATAAGAAATATTTTATCTTCTTTTGTTTTTGAAACTCTTTTAGAATGCCAGCATAATGTCAATGAATCGACGAAAATCGGTGTCCAGCAACGACACCCAAAAGCTGTCTCAAATCCCATAAATCCATGTCATAGTGTCTCTGGCCTCAGCCATCCGGCTGACCCATCTCAGTATCAATATATCATCCTCTCGCGGCCCCGGTCGGTATCCTCTGGATATCCGCCGTGCCCAATGAAGTCACCGGTAGATAATCCGTCCCCTGCCAGGCTCATCGTCATCACCACGAGCTTCTTGCCCCGGGGTACCCTACCGGGCCCACCATGTACCCGAAACGGTTCATCCAACTCCTCGAAACGGGTCTCCAAAAACCACAGCAAACTTATGGTGGACGACACTTACATCACTAGAAAACCGCAATTTACATATTTTAAAAATATAATAAGTTTAGAAATTTTGCGGTTTTCCCCCCCGAAATCCAGCAATATCATAAAATCCCAAGAAATCCTCATAAGTGCATATATCAATGATAATGAGTGCGTATGATATCAATAATCAAATTGCGATGTGTGATTAATGTATTAAGCATGAACAATGAATATGATGAAGTACATGCACATGAATAGCAATCCTAGGGTTTCATTTTAAGGAAATAGCACAATTTAAGTATCAATTAGTAAAAGGTTTAAATTAAAGGTTATCTAGTGTGGTGGCATGGCAATTACCAGGGTGTGTGTGTAAACATGAATAGTGCTCGTGCTGCATATAAAAACCTGGTAATGGTGCATGTGTCCTACAATTGAGTTTGCGTATATGGATATAACATATTGATCTAATTGCAGCAATTATCATGCCAGTATTATTCTAATGTCACAAGTAATTATCCAATTTACTATTTTCCATTTTACTAAATCTATCGGGCGACTTGCGCCATCCAAACGATCGTCCCCCGTAGATGTTAAATCTACTCACCGGGATCCCTGGCTAGCTGTGTCCAATCACCGCCTTTCCCTTTCGCGCCGCGTCTGACGTTTCCGCGACCGAACCTGGAATTTACATCAGTACCAAATATAAGGTTACACATTCAAGAACGACGCAAAACCCCAACGAAACTACTAACGTTCGCTAGCTAGGTACAACGTGCACAAAGTGCGCGGACACACGCGAAAATCGCAAAAACTGCCGAAAAACGCCGATTTGGTCGCCCGGCAAAACTAAAACCCGACTACCCAAAAACCGCACTCACGCATCCTAAAAGTCGCAGGACAAGCCATTACAATCATCAAGATATCAAAAATAGTCCATCACATAATTTATATAAAAATCTAGTAAGCATATACATTCCAAAAATCGGTGCAAAAATCGCCGATTTGCGACAAAACGACTACAATAAAGCATACTCACCCAAGCACACTACAAGCAATCCACACCCACTAATTACAACACATTAACCATGCTCCAAAACCTATATTCCACAACCAAACTCTTTCTTGAATTTTATAAATAGCAATTGCAAATCAAAATCCACACTTGAAAAACTTAATTTAACACTACAAAAGCCCACTTAAGGAAATTAACCTCTTAGGTTAGGTTAGCAAAACACTAGATAACAATTTAGGTTCAATTAACTAAATAATGCTTTCTAAAACTTAATCCACTCACTAATCACGCTTCAAATATCATTTTCCATACATAACCCTCTCTTGAAAAACCTTAAAACAACAATTTACAACTAAAATCAACTTCTAAAATTACCTAAATTAGCATAATTAAAGACTACATAACAAGGTAACCATATAGATTAGTTCACTAACAACTAGATTAACTAATAAACAACTTAATTAATTATCATGGTTCAAAACCCTAGTTTAGACAAACTACTTCTTTTAAACTAGATTAGAAATAAGCTAACTTTTAACACTAACCATACAATTAAAGGAATTTTTAGCAAAAGAAAGCAACTTGATGAGAATTATACCTCTTGATCAATGGATCAAGCAAGAGAATTGCTCCAATTGATGGCCTCAAGCACCAAGATCCAAGCAAGAATGGTTAAGGATAATGATAGCATAAGGATTTTGTTTGGATTTTTGGAATTAATTCATGGATTTTGATGTATTTTCTTGAAGGAAATTGAAGAAAAATGCAAAGAAAAGAGATGAGGAAGAGGGGTGCAGGTTTCGGCCAGGTAGGAGGTATGGGGGAGGGTGTGGGGTGAGTGGGAAGGTCAAGGGTCAAGTTCCAAAGTCAATGTATAATACTTTATCCAATATATTTAAATTAATCCATAAACCAACAATTTAACTCAAGAAAGAAACCAAGAAGAGAGAGGCCAGAAATTTCTGGTCTCACACAAGGTGGGGCTGTCCTAGGGCTGAGGAAAAAGATAGAGGGGTTTTACAAAAGAAATTTTATGCAAAAAGGCCCCCTACAACTCAAAAATTGCAAGTTTTAGCCCAAAATTCAATAAATTCGTTTCAATTCATAAAAATTGGTTAAAAATCAAAATAAATTACTAAAAATTCATGTTATCACTAGATTATAATTATCATAATTTTAGAGATTAAAATTAGCCCGGAAAAATTTGTATTTATCGCTTATTTAATGTATTTTCTTACTGGCTTAAAATAATATTAAAAAATTGAAAAATAGGGAAAAATTTTTAAATGACCAAAATTTCATAATTAACTCATTAGTCACTAAAAACAAGTAATTACCTATCCACTTTAAGTATAATTAGCCCTAAACTGCAAAATATCGAGAAAGACGGTTTTCGGAAAAATACCGAATTTTCACCGAATTTCAAGAAAACACCAAAACGACTTTTCAAGACGCTACAGTCAAAATACCGGCACTTCCCTGTTTATTTATTTATACTTTTTTTTATTGTTAAGGAAAACAAAAATATTTACAGAAAGGCCCTCCCCCAAACTTCATTTAAACTATGTTAGACATTACTGCCAAACCTTGCATAGACCAAACGTTAACACCAACCAGTTGAAAAATTTATCAGTAAAGAGTATCAGTTGGTGGAAGAATAAGTCGTAGCAATCCATAAAGAATTGGGGAAGATAGAAGTGGTGGTATGGAAGGTATGGAGGTGAATAGACAGGAGGTGATGATGAATCAAAACGAGAATGTGAATGATCAGCAATCAGTGGAATGTTGGCATTCTCGTAGCTTCTCAAAAGAAATGGGGGTGGTTCAACTTCTAAAGGAGGAGGTTGACTAACCACAATATCCCCAAGATGTTCCTGTGGGTCCTCTATTGACTTGGCATCATCCATCAATTGCATATGATATTCAATTATAAGGGAACTGATCTTCTCGATGTCCGCCATAGTCCAACCGAAAACTTGCCGCCTATCTTGTAAGACCTTTAAAATAGCATTCTCTTGCTCGAAGGCTAGAGAGGCTGATATTATAATGGGAAAGGTCTCATTCTCACCTATGTAAGCATATTTAAGTTGAGGTGGCAAGGACATGAGTTCGAGTTTCGGAGGTGAAAGAATCATTGCGGAATCTACCTCGAACTCAAAGGACTCCAACACAGGTTCGAAATCACTGCAAACAACCGATTCAGATGGTTCAACTAACTCATCCAAAAATTCAAAAGACTCATATTCGGGCTGTGAGTCGTCATCATCCGAAAAAGTGAAACATTCATAATCCATATCGGTTGTGTCAACGGTGGTAGGCTCAAGGAGGGACGTACTATTGGCGTCAAAACTGTTTTCATCAAACAAGAATCTTTCAAGCTCGCGGTCCTCCTGCGTGATTTCGTGAATAGAGCAAACTTCTCGTGTACTAGTTTTAGGCACGGGGGGCAGACTTCCCATCTTATAAATATTGAACTCACTAGACATCTTTTCAAAGGATAGAGTCATGGAGCCATTGCGACAGTTTATTACAGCATTGGAAGTGGCCAAAAATGGTCGACCGAGGATCACCGGAATTTGGTTTCTTGGGTTAGCAACAGGTTGTGTATCCATAACAATAAAATCAACGGGGAACATGAACTCCCCAACTTTGATCAACACATCCTCTAGCTGACCCCTTGGATGGGTGATTGATCGATCAGCCATTTGGAGAGTACAACGAGTGAGTTTCAACTCTCCAAATCCTAATTGTTCGTACACGGAGTAGGGAATCAGGTTAACACTAGACCCAAGATCTAAAAGTGCTCGATTAATTTTCTTATCCCCAATTGTGATTGAAATCGTAGGACAGCCGGGGTCCTTTCGTTTTTGGGGTAAGGTTTGATGGTGGTTAATAGCATTGCTCACTGCACTAGCCACTAGCACTTTCTTGGGTACTTGAGATGCCTTTCTCTTCGAGGTGCATAAGCCCTTTAAGATTTTCGCGTATGTAGGGACTTGTTGGATTGCATCCAAGAGAGGTATATTTATGCTAACCTGCTTAAATATCTCCACAATCTTCTCCACTTGTGCATTTGGTTTATTAGGACTCAACCTGTTTGGGAATGGAGCATTTTGAAAATTCGTTGAGTCAAATGTCTGTGGAGTAGAATGTGGAGTAGGAACGGATCCCGGTGTAGATATGTTCATGTTGTAAGAAATGGGTCCGTTCGAGCTAGAAGAAGTAGAGCCATGTGAAGGGTGGAGAATAGGCTCTAAAGAAAAAGGTGAAGAAGAAAGTGAAGAAGGGGAAGATGATGATGGAGAAAAAGAAGAAGAAGAACCACCGGCGGGGATGTCATCACTAGTTCCCACATTATTTTGCAACACTCTTCCGGATCTCAACGTGGTCACCGCATTTACATTGTGATTGGGATATGCGTTTTGTGTGTGACCGGGATTTGGCAATGGTTGAGATGGGAGCTTTCCCTTTTCTCTCTCGCTTAACGCAGCAGTTAATTGTGCAATTTGTGCCTCAATAGATTTGATACTTTGATCGTGTGAGGCATTGTTATGCATCAAAGACTGAACATAATTTTCAAATCTTGCTGCGGATTCTGTAGATTGCTTGAGAAATGCATCTAGACTTTTTTCGAGCGAGATAACCTTATCATCATTTGGTTGAACCAAATTGTTCGTTTGATTTGTATAAGGTTGCTGTTGGAAAGGTTGCTGGTTTTGAGTTTATGAAGGTGCTTGTTGTTGTTGTGGAGGAGGAGGTCTTTGAAAATTGTTATTTCCTTAAACTTGTTGATTTTGGTTCCATGTGAAATTTGGGTGACTCCTCCACCCCGGATTGTATGTCGAAGAGTACGGATTGTTTCTTTGTCGTTGCTGAAATGCAGCATTGACTTGATCCTGTCCTTGAATAGATGCATTATAAGGACACTCTTCAGTTAGATGCGATGGATTCGAACAACAAGCACAAACAGTTCGCGTGGGTACAGCAGGGTCAGGAGAAGACGATGAGATTTTGGTCTCAATGGCTTCTAGCTTTTTCATAAGTGCGGCCATCTCGGCCATCATATCAATCGACATATCTACTTGATATATGCCTACCCTAGATTGACCACTAGAAGAAGATGATGTGGTCTTGGTACTCTCCCACTGAATTGTTTGCTCACTAAGATCCTCAAGAAACTGCCAAGCTTCGTCGCTAGACTTGGAGAGAAAATGACCTTGACATATGGTTTCTAGCAACTGCTTCGTTGCCGAGTTCAATCCTTCGTATAATGTTTGGCAAAGTTGCCAACTTTCGATCCCATGATGAGGGCATTGAATGAGTAGGTCTTTAAATCTCTCGAAGCACTTCCAAAATGGTTCGGAAGGAAGCTGTGAAAATTGTATTATCTCGTTACGGATTCTAGCAGTTTTGTGATGATGATAGAACTTTTTCAGAAAAGCTCTCACAAACTCGTCCCAATTTCTAATGGAATGTGATGCGGTGCTGTATAGCCACTTCTCGGCTAGGTCACATAAGGTAAAAAGAATGACCCTTAGTCTTATAGCGTCATCACTTAATTGGGTCGTTTTCATCATAGCGCACACATTTTGGAATTTATTAATAAAAATATACGCATCTTCCGATTCCAAACCATGAAATTTTGGCAGCATATTGATGAAATGTGGTTTTATTTCAAAGTTGTCCCCATTTACCGGTGGGGGTGAAAGACATGTAGGTAAAGAAGCGCAGACGGGATAGAAGAGATTCTGGAGCGCGATTCGTTGGGACGCTACAACAGGCGGAAGATTCGGGTTATTCGCACCTAACGGAGGTGGAATCATTCCTGTCGGTAAGGTATCGTTGGGGTTGTGTCCCGACATACCTTCGAAAGAAGAATTTGAAGGTGGAGGTAAGGAAATGGAGGGAATTTCGACTTCGGTGTCGAAAGGTTCGTCGGTCGGTACCAACGAAACACGGACTAATCGGGCGTTAGTATCCCTAGTCCAAAGTGACATACACTAAAGGGGTAGTGTAGTCAGAAAGAAAAAACAGAATAAGGGGGTAAGATAACGTCAATGGAAGAAGTGGTGTAAGTGAGTTGCAAGTTTCCTTTAGCGACAAGTTGCAAATTTTTGAAAAGATTTTTCTTTTTTTTCTTTTTTTTTAAGAATGTTTGCAAAGAGATTTTTGAAAATGGACTTGTGACACAAATGTATCAACCACACATGCACAATCAGGCCTAGATCTGGGGTCACCTAGGTCTGCTGGACAGCTCCTAACTAGGGCTAGAAATAGGTCCTCAAACCGCCTCTTCACCGACACTTGCGGCCAGGTAAGTGCCAGGTAAGTGGGAAGGAACCACAATAGTGGGCCTAATTAATAACCACTAGCCTAGACACACTTGCCTAGACACCGCAAGGTCTGGTTAGGATAAACGGCCGATGCCTATACTAGTCCTTTTCCTATTGAGCTCGAAGTCCTTAGAGCCGAGTCTAGTATTTTTTAATTAATTGTGGTCAATGCAAATGCTTTAAAGTGATTTCTGGGGTCCTGGGAAGGGTGATGAAATCCCCACCCAATCTGAGTTTGGTCAATTAGCCCCTTAAAGTCCAATTAAAATATGCAAAACAATAAAATTCACTTGCAATCAATTTTTAGCGCGGCGCAAAGAAACCTGCAGAAAATCTGTTATTTAGAAGGGGAGAGAAGATTTTTAGCGCAAAGAAATCCTGCAGAAAATTTTCACAGAAAGATATATGGAGGTTGCAGAGGGGAGAATGAGAAATCAAACCATACCAAATTGAGGTGCTGACGTGGCTATATCGCGGCGAAACCGCGGTGTGGGGCCCTCTTATGCGGCGGAAGCGCGACAGGATGAGGAGATCAGTGGCTCAAACAAATTGTGTGGTTCTGTTGTGATCTTCCTTCTCTGTTACGATATGATTTATTTTATTTTGCCCTCTGTGAATTTCCAGATCCTCGATTCTGTGTTGTTCCTGCAAGATTCAAAAGATACGCCCTTCAAACAGATCAAAATTGATAATTTTTTTTATTTTATTTTCAGATTTTTATAATTTTTAAAATTTATATCAACCCGAAATTACACAGAAAGAAATTTTACGCCATCCCCGATAACGGCGCCATTTGATTTGTCTCAAAAATATAAAGAAACGGCGTCGCTTTGCAGCTAGCCGGTGAATACGGGTCGATCCACAGAGATGGGTAATTTTCTTAATGTGCCTTTTACGAGTTGATTCCAAATGTTGTTTGGATTGATTTTATTAAATCTAAAAAGACTAGATCTGAAAATAAACTAATTTAATCTAAATTAAAGTCTTGCTAGGGTTAGGATTAGGGGAAGTTTGGTGATTAAAGGTTTCCTCACAGCTTTCAATGCCTTATTTTTGATCAATTAGATGTTACGGTAATTATCAATGAAGTGGATTAGAATCTTTCGGGAAGATGTTTCTTCCTCCAGATTCTTATCCTTCCTTTATCGATAATTACCCTAACCTCCATGGAAAACACGCGCAACCGGGCCTTTATACTACGGTGTCACCGTTATCTCGAGGGGTAGGGTGCCGTAGGGAGCGGTTGTGCGTGTATGCATGGAGTTCTAATTCTTAGTTATGAAATGGCATGAAAGGGGTGAGAGATCTCATCTCTCAAACCTTTTCCTAAGGCTAACCCTAACAAGCGAGGAGATTACTCGCTCATTAGGGGATGAAAAAACATTTTAATTAAAGAGAATTAAAAGCACAGAAATAAAATTACTTACTGATTTGATGGCTCCCTCCAAGCAAGAATACAGAACAGATCTGAATTTTATTTATTGAAAAGAGGCATGAGTTTTACAGATCTGTGATTACAATTTATAGGAAAACATGAAAACTAGGGTTACAGACTCTCGCACATGTGAAATTACAGATTTGCCCACGGAGAATCCCAACACCCGCACCGACGCACTGACTCACGAAATTTGCACCGACACGGCCTCTAAGAGGCCGCGGAACCGCGGCAAATGTAAGGGTAGGGCCGCG
Source organism: Agapanthus africanus (assembly GCA_030015575.1). Taxonomy (NCBI): domain Eukaryota; kingdom Viridiplantae; phylum Streptophyta; class Magnoliopsida; order Asparagales; family Amaryllidaceae; genus Agapanthus; species Agapanthus africanus. The sequence goes on from CM057337.1 coordinate 1,000,555,374, forward strand.
GTTCCGCGGCCTTTTGGTGAGCTCAGCTCACCAAACTTCTGGGCTTTCTTATATGCTTCATGTGCTTTCCACTTTTATACTTCTTTTCTCTATTTAACTTCTGGGCCTTCTCCAGATCTTCAGTGAAAACTTGTAAAGATCTTTTGACCGTTCACTTTGACATTTCGGACTGCATTGCCTTATACAATTGTAAATTGTTCTTCGTGACTAGGATCCGTCTACTTGTTGGTCAAAAGTCTCTTTTCTGTATCAACTTTCGTCTTTTTCACTGTATTCGCTCCAAGAGCCTGTGTCCTGTAATATGCAACAAACGTGCGTCAAGAGTACCTGTTTATTTATAAAACGGATAAGAATAGGGGAATGAAAAATGCAATATTATGGTCTGAACAGCCGTCTTAAACGATCTATTTAGACTTTGATGAATTTTCTTTGCCCTTTTCAACGTCACTAATTCTCTTTGTGTATTCTCCTTTCTGTAGAACAAATGGACCAATCAAAATTCTTAGTCGCCATACCCACGAAGGCAGGAAAGAAGACCGGTGGCACTAGCTCATCCCGACCTGGTTTGAGCTCGGCCCCGAAGCTAACTGCACCGGCAAAGCCTTCTGTTGCGCTCCGAGCCCTGGAAGTCAGCCGCGGGGAGAGCCAGATGCCCGCTCGGGAACCAGAGCCCCGGGCGAGGGGGCGGAGGATGAAGCCGGCCTCACCGAGGTCCCCCTCAAGAGGCACAAAAGGACAGTCTCTCACTCTCCATCCTCCAGGATCTCCGTACAAGAGGGGGACGTCTGTTTTGAGGTGCCCTCGGGGCTTTCCGTTGCTGATAACCTGCTTTCAGACATGGAACGATCGACTTGGTGCAAAATTCCACGGGGAATCCTAAAGGCCCAAGTGGCCGCCATAGCTCAGTAGGCAGTTCAGATCAGTATCTGTTTTCCTTTAAGAATTTTGTCAAGTATTTTTTCTCGGATCGAACATTTTTAACTCCCTTTTGCTACTTTCCTCAGGTCCTCCAACACCGCGCCCTCATCGTCAACATGGAGTCCGAGGAGATTGCCCCGACCATGAGGAAGGCGGGAGAATCATCCTCGCGGGAGGAGGACCTGCGCATGGAGGCGCAGCAGGCAAGGGAGAGAATAGCCATCATCGAAACCCAGGTGGCCGCTGAGGAGTTGACGAATTCCAAGTGTAAGGAGTCCGTCCGACTTCTGAGTGAATCCAACAAGGCCATCCAGGCTAAGTTGGAGGAGGCTAAGGTGCTTAACGTCACGATGAAGAAGTCGTGGGATTCCTGCAAGAGGGACACCCAGGCAGTGCTTTAAGCGGTGAAACTTAAAGGGTTCCTTAGCACCCTTACTACGTTTTCTAAGGCAGCTAGCATGCAATTTTAAAAAACCTAGAGTGCTAAGCAACCCGGAATGAGGATCTAACTAAAGGATTAGGGTTATAACTAACATATAAACAACTTTACACTAAGTGAAATGGGAATACAACCTTTGTAGACCGGTCCTTCACTTCTAAAGCTCTGTGTAGTGGTCCCTTTTGCACCAAGTAGTGGTGTCCCGGACTCTTCTTTGGCTCCACTAGGTGAAAGGAACGAGCTTGCTCAAGGATCTTCGAGGCCGAAAATGATCTACGTTGAAGAATCTCTAACTCAAGCTACCTCTTCACTAATCGATGAACTAGTGAAGAAAAAGTCTATACTAAATGCTAGTTTGGTACAGATTGATGAAGTAGGAATTTTGCTCACTTTAGAATGATTGTTCTCTCTTTCTTTTCTTTTCTCACTCAAAACTAGAGAGCAAATGGAGGAGATGAAAAATGATCAAGTGATCCAAGTATGAACCATGGGTGAGTAAATATCTCATATAACTCATGCAGAGACTAAATCATGGCTAAAGATAATGCTTAGGTTAATAAATATCTAGAGTAAAACAAAATTAGTGGACTAAGTCAATGGTTTCCACAAGTTTCTCCAAGCTTCAAGCCATGACTAATTTCCACCTAATTTTGATTTTCCCTTAATAATTAAATCCCCACATTATCTTAAGTATGGTATGAGTCTCATACACCCAAGTCCATTGTATCATCTAGCATGACACAAAGAAAAATACATTAATATATATCACATATATATATTAAATGTATTTGGAGAAAACATTTTCTTAAGTGAGCTAATATTAGTTAATGTATATTAATATATCAAATATATAATTACACGATAAATTATTAAATCAGCACTTGATTTAATAACCCGGCTGTATCGCATACAACCGACTAATATCATTTATATGCATATCACATATGCATATAACATATCATTGAATCAACACTTGATTCAACAATTCGGTTATATCACATATAACCAGTATCGCGAGATTGGAATACGGTATCACATACATGTATTAATCTCGGTCCCATACATATCACATATGTGCCCCACTTCATTTCCCAAGAGCTAGGAAACCTCTGTATAGGACTCTAATGACCCGTCAATACGCCGACAATAAGTGATGATCATATCAGTCACCCACAAGCCGTCAGCGGTACTAGCTGGACGTAACGGCTACCCGGGTATTGAGCGATCAGAAGATAAAAAAGCAAGCTTGTCCATACTCCTGTGAATCCAATAAGTAACACTACCGTACAGTCCGGTCTCTTCGTCTGATATGTCGCATATCTAGTCTATGGGTGGTAAACGTCAGACCCTAGTAACTTGATAAGTCATGCCGATGTGAGGCTCATAACGGGTCGATAAACTACTGATAACACTTACCAGTAAATCTCCGTATCAGCCCTGGCCAGAGACTTCCTGTTATGGCCAATCGAGCACAACGCAACATCAACCCCCAATACCGGGAGAGACGAATCCCCTCCTATTGCTCATTGCCTTCATGTGACTCGGGACTGTACCCAAAAACCACCGTTTTGCACGCCCTCTTGAACGTGGTAAGGTGGAAATCAAAGCACAGTAGGAATCACACAAGACTCTATGACGATCTCGGGTCTAAGACTGACCTGTACTAGTGTCACCTGAGAACTGCTATCTGACGTCAGGTATAATACCATCTAGGAGTTCTCAGCGAGTCATGTTCAGTGTACCCAGTCTCCACTGAGCACCCGTATACCATCTTTGATGTCAAACACCAATGGATATGGGATCATCCATCGCCCATCAAATGGGTCAAGAAGCGTATACGCTAGTATACTCTAGAATATCGATGCCTCGTCTCAATACACCCTCGACTAGGAACAATTAAAGGATGTACTTGTGGACTACCCTGGCCCACTATTATGATCTGCATCATAATCCTAGTAGTCAAGTACATCCTAAGGGCTTTATCAACATGTGAGAGCAAGAAAGTGTCACAATACAAGTCTACATGTTAAGATAAAGAGCAACCAGATAGTATACTATCATTTCGAGCAAGAAAGTACTCTCTATATATGTCCAAGCATCCACTATAATATACAATCATGTACAATAATGGATTCTAAGGCATACATACAACTAACAATCTCCCACTTGTACTAAGGCCAGTTGTTGTATTATCTCATACCTAACATCCCAAAGAGTCTCTCAAATTGTATCTGGGGTATGGCTTTCGTGAGTGGATCCGCCGTGTTATTCTTTGTGTCAACTTTCCTGACCTCGATCTCCCGGCGATCAACTATCTTCCGGATCAGGTGATACCGCCTCAGAATATGCCTGGATCGCTGATGGGACCTGGGTTCCTTGGCCAAAGCCACAGCTCTATTGTTATCACAATACAAAGGTATTGGATGCTCAATGGATGGAACCACTCCAAGTTCAGTTATGAACTTCTTCATCCAGACAGCCTCTTTGGCAGTATCGTTGGCAGCGATGTATTCAGCCTCCATCGTCGAGTCTAACACGGTTTCTTGCTTGGAACTCTTCCAACGAACCGCCCCTCAATTAAGGGTGAAGACAAAACCCGAGACCGACTTAGAGTCGTCCTTATCACTCTGAAAGCTCGAGTCGGTAAAGGACTCCATTAGAGTTCACCGTTATCATACACCAAGAACATTTCTTTAGTCTTTCTCAAGTACTTAAGAATGTTCTTCACAGCTGTCCAGTGATTCTCCCCAGGATCTGATTGATACCTGCTTACAACACCCAGTGCGTACGCTACATTCGGTCCCGTACATAACATCGCATACATGATAAACCCGACTGCCGAAACATAGGGTATACCTTGCATGCGGGCCCTCTCCAAATTAGTCTTGGAGGACATCTCTTTGGAGAGAGTGATTCCTGAGATTATGGGTAAATTCCCACGCTTGGAATCCTCCATACTAAAGCTCTTTAGTATGGTGTCAATATACATGGATTGGGACAATCCCAGCATCCGTTTAGATCTATCTCTATAGATCTTAATCCCCAGGATGTAGGAGGCATCACCCAGATCCTTCATGGAGAATCTTTGTGATAAGAAGAGCTTGACCGAGTGCAGCATAGGAACATCATTTTCTATCAAGAGTATGTCATCCACGTACAATACGAGGAAGACGACCTTACTCTCTGACACCTTCTTATATACACAAGGTTCATCTACGTTTTTGACGAAGCCAAACTCTTTGACTGCCACATCAAAACAGATGTTCCAACTCCGTGATGCCTGCTTTAACCCTTAGATTTATTTAAGCAGCTTACACACCTTTCCGCTGCTCCCACTATCTACGAAGCCCTCTGGCTGAGTCATGTACACGTTCTCTTCTAAATCACCATTTAGAAAAGCGGTCTTGACGTCCATCTGCCAGATTTCGTAGTCATGGTATGCAGCGATGGCAAGTAGGATCCGGATGGACTTAAGTATAGCCACTGAAGAAAAGATTTCATCATAATCCACACCTAGTCGTTGACGAAAACCTTTTGCTACAAGTCAAGGTTTGAAAGTCTCAACTTTTCCATCTACACCAAGTTTTTTCTTGAAGATCCACTTGCTCCCGATGGGTTTTACCCCTTCAGGAGCATCTTCCAAAGTCCATACTTTGTTGGTGTACATGGATTCCATCTCAGATCGCATTGCATCCAGCCATTTCACAGAGTCCCCACTCGTGATGGCTTGCTCGAAGCTAGTTGGGTCAACATCTTCCATGATTCAATCCTCGCTCCTACCATCAATGAGAAAACCGTAGTATCTCTCAGGTGGATGAGAAACCCTACTAGATCGGCGGAGAGGCTGAGGTTCGTCGGGGACTATTGAATCCTCCGGTTCTACCAAATCTTCCGTTGTAGTTTGTGTAGCTGGAACTTCTTCCAGTTCTACCTCTTTGTCACTAATTTCTTTTTGAAGAAATTCCTTTTCTAAAAAGATGGCATGCCGAGAAACAAACACCTTCTGTTCCTCGGTGTGGTAGAAAATATACCCTCGCGAATGTTTGGGATATCCAATAAACTTACACAGAACTGACCTCCGGATTTGTGTTTTCACATAGGCCGGACAACCTCACATCTTAATAAAATTAATACATGGTCTCTTCCCCTCCCATATCTCATATGGAGTGGTAGGCACTGATTTGGTCGGAACTCTATTCAATAGGTATGCAGCTGTCGTAAGTGTATAACCCAAAAAGGAGATAGGTAACTCAGCGGTGCTCATCATAGAGCGTACCATATCTAATAGGGTGTGATTCCTCCGCTTCGATACACCGTTATGCTGTGGTGTATACGGAGGAGTAAGCTGAGAGAGAATCTCATTCTCTTTTAGATAATCCAGGAACTCCGTGCTCAAGTATTCTCCTCCTCGATCAGATCGAAGGATTTTAATACTTTTATCCGTTTGGTTCTCGACTTTGCACTTATATTCTTTGAATTTCTCAAAATCTCCAGACTTATGTTTCAATAGGAACACATGTCCGTATCTTAAGAGATCGTCAGTGAATGTAATGAAATACGAGGAACCATTCCTGGCATGTGTAGACATGGGACCGCATACATCACTATGTATCAGTCCCAAGAGTTCTGTGGTTCTTTCTCCGTGTCCAGTAAACGGAGTTTTGGTCATTTTTCCTTTGAAACATGACTGGCAAATTTCATATGATGTAAATTCGAACGGATTCAAATATCCATCCTTATGTAACTTAGCTAGTCGTGTCGCATTGATATGACCAAGTCTACAATGCCACAAGAAGAATTCGTTCATTTTTGAACTCTTCCTCTTGTGTGTGTTCTGTATAAGTAAGCAGTTCTTAACTGTATCGATCCCCTCGCTCTAAAGGGGCGGCTTGATGGCATCCTTTCATACTTTTGGAGAACTTCCAGCTATCAAGGAGACGAAAAGCTATGTGAAGTAAAAGAAGAAAAGGTCGTGTTTTGATTCAGAATGTATAAACCGTTACATAACGTACCAAACCCAATCAACACTTGATTTAGGTAAATATTCATAACATTATTCTCTACTACAAAGTTATATCCTTTTTTATCTAATAAAGAAATTGATATTAAATTGCATATCATGGAGGGTACATAATAACAGTTGTTCAAGATCAATGTATTCCCATTTGGTAATACAACGTGATATTCACCAACTGCTTTGGCTGCAACACTTGCACCATTCCCTACTTTTAGAGAATGATCACCTTTTCCCAGCTCTCTACCTTTTTGTAGCCCATGTAACATATTACATATATGGGATCCCGATCTGGTATCCAATACCCAGAACGTAGAGTGTACTGAGAAACAGATCTCGGTAACTAACACACCCGAAGAAGATGCATCAACATGCTTATTCCTCGTTAGGGTGGCGTGGGAATCCAGATATTCCCCTATTTCCCGCTTGGACTTATAACAATTATAAGATAGAGCGGAACCAACGTTCCCCAGCTCAGTATAATAAGCAGGTTCGGTCAATACATCCATATTATTATCTTGATTAAGGCATGTCATGGTCGCTACTTGGAGAGAGAAAGAAGAAAACACTTAGCGTATACTCTTGCAAGATTGGATTGGTTATTATCTTATCTAATCAGGATGGCTCCACTTTTTTTATCAAATCTTCCTTCAAACCCTAAAAGGTAAGACTAGACGGGATTAATTACACCCTACAAGTTTGCCAATCTTTCAAATAGGCCAGTGTCAGTACTTTGAGAGAGGTTCCTCGTGCTTTCGCACAGACCTAATTAAAATTGTAAATCCCCGGTTCCGAATAAAAATTTTCCGTATTTTCCCCAATTTTTCCTTGAATTTTTCTATTTTATATATATTTTATATGTATATATATATTTTTATTTTTATTACCTAAACTCTAAACCCATATTCCTAAATCCTAACCGACCCGACTCATGCGGACCCGACCCGACCCACTTTCCCCTTCTCCTTCTTCCTCACCCCCTCTCATTTTCCCACTGCTCCCCTTGCATCACCCCCAACGACTCCCGCTTCTCGCGCTCGCCACGACGACCGCACCTCTCGCATCACCCCAACGACTCCCTCTTCTCGCGCTCGCCAAAGACCCGCTCCCCAACGGGCACTTCCTCCAACGGCTCTCCCTCCCCTACGACGACCGAGCTTCCCCCTTCTTTTCACCCTCGCTTTTCTTCTTCCTCATTTTCATTTTCTCACCTCCTCCAACTACACCCCAACAAGCCTCCCCTTCCCCTCATCATCCACTTACCTCAACCCATCACCCTCGTTTGAGCACCGCCGTGGCCGAGCTCCCCAGCACACCACAACACCCCATCTCCATCGACCCCATCTTCAACCCCGACCCTCTGCAACCGTCACCACCACGACGTCTCGACCTCACCTCGCCACCACATCTCGACCATCACCATCATCAACTTCATCCCCGACAACCCAAACCGTTCCCCTGCTCACCACCTTCGGCCGCGAGCTCCGAGCACCCCAACACCGAATCCAACTCCCTTGTACCTGCACCCTCACCTGAGCCCCGACCCCCGTCGCCTCCGCGCCTCGCCGACCTCGCCACGACGAGCGCCCCAGCCGCCTACCTCAGACGACCTTGCCAGAGCCAGAGCCCCTGCACCCACTGCTTCCAGCCGCCACCCGAGCCCGCTGCCTTCACCCTTGCTGCCAATCTACTCGGCAACCTCTAGCTCCTCTCCACGGTTTGCAGCAGCAGACCATCTCCCCGTCACCAACTCTAGCCCCTGTACTGCCGAGCCCACTGGTTAACCGTCGCCATGCAAGTTTAATACTTGCTTATGTCATGCTATAATTATAATAGTTAAAATGATTATTATATATTTATCGTAATTATTTGGTTGTGTTGGATTGAACATAAAACGGGTATAATATCTCGTATTAATATCGTATAGAACTCATAACGGCCAAATATCGGTTTAATCTGTCGGGTAAAACCGACATTTCATGTATTACATATTTATATCTAGAGTTGATGGTTGATAGCTTCTGAAAATGCGCTTGATTTTTCCGTTCTTTTAATAAAAGTTTAAGGCGCTTTCTTGATATAAACTAACTGTGAAATATCTGCTGATCCCAATCAAAGCCTAACTTAGAGTACCTTTGGTTTGTTGAAATAGATAATGCAGGATTGTTCTGCAGGTAATTTAGTCAAATCTTTTGTTTTCATGCTGGATGTTATTGTGTTCTTAGAAGAGATAAAATCCCCCAAATTTTATTATTAGAAGTTTGATTGCTGTTAACGGGTGACGTATAAGAAATTGGGATCAAATAGTTAAGGCATCGAATATAAAATGACGTCCCAATTGGTTACGTCAAATCTGAAAATCACCGTACACATCACGTTGTAAAATTTGTAGTTAATCAAATATAAATCTAATCATGGTGTTCCAGGGCTTGTATCGAATCTAACTAGATAACCTATAACCCTATATAATTAGTTATGGAATATTACAATTTCATGACCCTGAAAAATGAAGAGGAATGCAACTCTGGACTGCAGTCTGAGGAGGCATTCTACGGGGAAACCTGAATTTAAGCATCTGTACATACCTGTATAAAACTGAAAATGTACGGAGCCCCATATGATCGCGTAGATAACTTAATTATCTAACACATGAATCTGGTCCCGTGCATTTTCACCGTCGTTTGATATTTAAATCGTATTTTAGAGTGTCGCTATGTTCTGCAGTTTCTGCAGTAATATTCCTTACACCATCACATTAAACTAAACATAACTTCTGATATAGAGGTGCGATTGATAATCCGTTTGATGCGTTGGAAACTTAACTAACATAATTAGATTTTATTCAACTAGGACAATACCTGAATCTGAACATAATCACTTGTAAAATGCGCGCGAAGTTGGGATTTCGGTTCTGAAACTGGAATTCCAGAAATCGATCGCTGCTTTAAAATGATGATAATTCCTTAACCTGAACCCTGACTGACATAAATTAAATTTTAATGTTTAGATAATCAAGTGTTCTTCATACGCCCTTTATATTATTTTGGTCGATTCTATGCGTATGATTTACCGTAAATTTTACAAGTTATATGGCATTGGTCGTCATTGAAATAGTGAATACATGTTCAGTGCGTTTCTACATATTTTCGTGTTTGCTTTATACCTGCTGCATAGTGATCATTCACGTTGAAACCTAGCGTCTGATTTGCATTGTCGATATATTAATGTTAAAGATTGGGTTGTGGCAAATACGACAGTGATATTGATAAGTGGAAAAGTGATTGAAAATGACAGCGATACGTATTGTCCACAACCTATTTAATGCATGAATGCATACTATAACCTGGGGAATAGGGAAATCAAGGTGGAATTGAACTCGTATTTAGCGAGGTACAGTGATTTAGAGGATGATCATTTGTTATCAGTGATATATATATACATACTTTAGGTCGTGGGCCTAGCGGCACGGCTGACAGGGTTATGTCCCGGGCACAATGGACCGTAGTCTCGGGTATGCACAAGACCCTTGTTAAACACGAGCATCCTTTCCACAATTGATTTCATTGACTTAGTGACCGATAAGTAGTGACATACGCATTACCAGTTTATTGACATGATACTTACATGGCACCATTCATATTCAGTCAATGTTTATTTTACTCATGTTCTGCAATTCACTGTACTTCTCATACTTAATAATATTGCATGCCCATTATATATATATATATATATATATATATATATATATATATATATATTCATTGCTATATGTGTCTCCCTGACGACCTGAGTGTGCATGCTCAGAGGACGAAATGGATACAGCCCAGGAGCAGGATCTACTCTTCGAGATTGCGGAGATCTAGATTGCATCACCAGCGCTATTACCTTTGATTTTAGCACTTGTCTTATTGGTTAGTTGTTTATACTGTAAAATAAATGTACCTCGAACTCTTTTAAATTGCAATGTAATAAAGTTATGAACTGTGATTTTCCTTTACTCGAGTAATGATTACTGACTACCATATAATGCTAGAAGCCGAAGTGTGACTACGACGGGATTATTCCCTGACCGTAGGAGCATGGCTGGCCTAGTCACCCCTCGTATTCCGTATTTTGGGAAGTAGGGTGTGACATGGTTTTGTTGGTATCAGAGCCATGTTATGGATGAAATTACAGTTCCATCGAGGGACTTCTAGATTGAGTTACACCCTTAGCGTATGCCTTATTACATTCTTCCTCACTTCCTAATCATCGTTGAATCATTGTGTAGCCTTACTTGAATCTGATTTCTTTTAATCTTTTCAGGAAAATGGACTCCTTAGGCAACTCCTCAGGTGCTGGTCCCCACGATCGTACCGAGAAGATCCTTAGCACACTGACGACCCTGTCCCAAGCTCAAGAGAGGAAGACCGATCTTCTGGCCGAGGGATTGAAGGCGGTACAGGAGACCGCAATTACCGTCCTAGAGAGATCTACGGCTGTTCTCGCCGCCCCTGAGGGCGGGCTCGTACCGACTACACAGGCTAGGGTTGGTACCGTTTCAGATTTCAGGAGGCTTCATCCAGCAGTGTTCACGGGATCAGCAAGCCCACTTGAGGCCGAACAATGGCTCATCAACGTAGAGAATCTCCTGACTGCCGCTCGAATTCTTGACGACGACAGAGTGAACGTAGTGAAGATTCAACTAGAAGACGAGGCCCGCATGTGGTGGTCCGTAGAGGAGAACCGGTTAGAGAAACCTATTGGATGGGACACGTTCTCCGCATGCTTCCTGGATCATTACTTTCCGGCTACTGCCAAGACCGAGATGGAGGAAAAGTTTATTATGTTGAAGCAAAATGGACGCTCAGTGGATATCTACGCCGCAGAGTTCAATCGGCTGAGTCGCTTCGCACCGTATACGGTAGCCACCGAATCCGCCAGGGCAAGACATTTCTAGCAAGGGCTCGATATTGAACTGCAACAACTCATCGCGTCTCTCGACCTACCAACCTTCGCCCAAGTTTTGAACGCTACCCGAGTACAGGAAAGACTGGCAGAGAAGGCCAAGGGCGAACGATCAGTGGACAGGAGACCCCACGTAGTTCCGGCACGGCCTACCATTCCGCCCCATGGAGCGTTCCCAGTTCACAGGCCGGGTGTCACACAGATGAAGCATACCTTCTCACCTCAGCAGCGGCAGCGAAGGGCCCTGTTCTGCGATTATTGCCAGAGGCCAGGACACATGCAAAGAGATTGCCGCAGAGCTAAGGGGAAGTGTTTGATTTGCGGATCAAGCGAGCACAGGATCAACGGGTGTCCCCAAATATCTGAGCTACAGGGAGGATTCGAGCAACAACAACCGTCGTATGGCACTTCAGCTCAGAGGGGTCCACCTCGAGTGCCCCAGCAGCGGTCCTTCGATCAGAGGCAGACTGGTACAGGTTGGAATCAGGGATGGACTTTCACCTTATCCGCCGAGCAGGCAGAGGCTTCTGGAGATGTGGTTACAGGTACCATCCTTGTATATTCTGTACCAGCTAAAGTTCTTTTCCATTCGGGTCCTTCGCATTTGTTCTCCGCCGAAAGACGCGACCGGGACGTCTGGGCCTGAATTCCGAGGGCAGATGCTAATTGGTGCTATCCGTCCACCTCTCCGAAGATGCCAAGTTGATTTATGACACCATGTATCGAAGGTTTAAACGAATGCGGCCGATGTAGCAGACTTCGTCAGATTCCCCCTCGTTGAGGGGTTTTTGATTGTGGGGACGCTCTTCCCTGCAGGCGCAAGCCCTTGCAGTTAATTACGCTACCGCGTCATAGTAACCACTTTCTCCTTCTCCAGATGGTCACTTCGTATCGTGTGTGTGTTTGTTTTGTTTTTGGTTGCCCGTGGATTGTATACGGAGACTAATTTATGTTGTCGCCCGTAGGGCGTGGATTAGTCCAAATCCATATCTTCTTATATTTGGGTTTGGGATTGGGTTTAAGGATACGTTAGTCTCATTTGAGACTAAGATCAACTTAAACGTTTGTTAAGGATACGTTAGTCTAATTTTTAGACTAAGATCAACTTAACAGTTTGTTAAGGACACGTTAGTCTAATTTTAGACTAAGGTCAACTTAACCATTTCTTAAGGACACGTTAGACTAATTTTAGACTAAGATCAACTTAACAATTTGTTAAGGATACGTTAGTCTAATTTTAGACTAAGATCTACTTAACAGGATTGTTTACCCCAATCAGAGCAAAGCTCTGTTCAAATTCCAAGGAGGGAAACAAAGCAACGCTCCTGTTTCCCCCAATCAGAGCAAGACTCTGTTCTGAAAGTCAAAATAAAAATTAAAGAAGTAACGCTTCAGCTGACTTGCGCTCTGCGCTGCGTGACATGTGTCAGCGCAGTTGCGCTGCGCTCTGCGCCGCGCGACACGTGTCAGCACAGTTGCGCTGCGCTATGCGCGACACGTGTCACGAGCTGGTGCGCTTGCGCCAAACAGAATTAAAATTCTGAAAGATCTTTCTCAATCTTGTTAAAAACAAGAAGATTGTCTTCTGTAAAACAGAAGCCCTTGGATCAAAGATCCAACGGTGGGGAAAATTCCCCAAATCACTCAGAGAATGATCTCTTTAACAAACTTTAACTAATTTATGGGCACTATAAAAAGGACCCTAGACCTCAATTCAAAGGCATCAACATTTGGTGAGAAATCAAAAATTTCAAACAGAGAGAACTCTGAAGAAATTTCAAGAAGAAAAAAGGTAAAAGACCTATTAGATAGAAGAATTTCTTCTAATAGGTCATTGATCTAAGAACAAGATCAATGATCTTTAATAAAAAACAAAAATAAAAATAGTGCTTTGCATTTATGAACCATTGGTTCCCTGAGATAAGAAAAACAAGAGGAACTTGTTTTCTTTGATCTAGATTAGATCAAGAAAACAAACAGTGCTTTGCACTTCTGTTATGAACCATTGGTTCTGGAATCTAAAAGATTCTCAAATTAATAGTGCCTTGCACTTGTAGAATTGCGCTGTTGCGCTCTTGGGTTGGCGCAAGCCACCTGAGAGCGCCACGTGTCAACATCTGAACCATTTGCGCTATGCGCTTTTGAGATAGAGCCTTGCTCTCTGAAACTGGCGCAATTCACCACAGCGCGCCACGTGTCGGCAGCGCAAGCGCAACGCACTGCGCTAGCATGACACGTGTCATCACCACAAGCGCTTGCGCTCTTTGGTTGGCGCAAAGTGCCTGACAAATGCAATGCATTTCTTTTGCTAAAGGGCCAGCCCAATTAAAAAGGCCTAACAGGCCTAGTAAATGCCATGCATTATTTTAAAATAGATGCAATGCATCAGAGCCCAAACAAGGGTCTGTCAGACCAGAACAGATGTTGTGCATCACTTATAAAGGGGCAGAGCCCAAATAAAGGTTCAACAGAGACCAAGATTAATACTATGCATCATTTATAAAGGGGCCAAGCCCTAGTACAAGCCTAGTAGGCCAAAAACAAATAAAAATGTTGAATGTTATCAACTGGACTTAGCCCAATCATGGCCGTAAGTCCTCAAATTAAATCGACTGAGCACGGCTGCTCTTTTAAATCAATCAACTTCGGTTCAAGGGTACATCTCCGAACCCCTTTGTCACCTGTCGTTGTAATCCTTCAACGTCGTCAGAGAGGTGACGGGTCCCGACGGCCATATATTAAATGGACCCCCATGTCCCTAAACTGGCAATGGACCGCAATGTCGTTAAACTACCTATGGACCCCCATGTCCCTAAACTGGCAATGGACCGCAATGTCCTTAAACTACCTATGGATCACTACGTCCCTAAACCGGAACAATAGAGCCCCCAAATGCTCTTTTGTCGGATCTAAACGATCCCGTTTAAGTCGATCTTAGCCTCAAATATGGCTAACGTATCCTTAAACATTCAAACAGACTTTAGTCCCAAATTGGACTATAAGACCCCCAATAACTTTGGTTCAAGGGTACATCTCCGAACCCCTTTGACACCCGTCGTTGTAATCCTTCAACGTCGTCAGAGAGGTGACGGGTCCCGACGGCCATATATTAAATGGACCACCACGTCCCTAAACTGGAACAATAGAGCCCAAACGCTCTTCTGTCGGATCTAAACGATCCCGTTAAGTTAATCTTAGTCTCAAACTGGACTAACGTATCCTTGACAAACGTTTAAGTTGATCTTAGCCTCAAACACGGCTAGCGTATCCTTAAACCAAAACCCCAAACCCAGATCTAAGAAAATACGGATTTGGACTAATCCACGTCCTACGGGCGACGACATAAATTAGTCTCCGTATACAATCCACGGGCAACCACAAACAAAACAAACACACACGACACGAAGTGAAATTCTGGAGAAGGAGAAAGTTGTTACCGCGATGCGGTAGCGTAATTAATAGCAGGGGCTTGCGCCTGCAGGGAAGAGCGTCCCCACAATCAAAAACCCCTCAAGCGAGGGGGAATCTGACTAAGTCTGCTACATCGGCCGCATCCGTCTAAACCTCCGATACACGGTGACATAAATCAACTTGGCATCTTCAGAGAGGTAGACGGATAAAACCAAATAGCATCTGCCCCGAACCTCAGGCAAGACGCCCTCGCGGTCTTGTGCGCCGTCTTTCGGAGGGGAACAGATTCTGGCACGCCCGGTGGGACCTTTTCCTCTTTCCACTCCACACTTCGTGTGTCGTGTTCGCGAACGAATCGCGGTTTACTGTGGTTGCCTGTGGATTCAAGGTACTAAGATTTGGTGTCTTGCTCCGTGCAGAAAACAAAAGATCTATGGCTTCAAACTGCACCGCCTGCAATTGCAACTCTCGCTCCGTCCTCGCGGAGGGGTGACTTATGGGCCCCAAGCGGCCTCCCTTTTCAAGATGCCAGTGGAGCAGGTAACTCAGGCCACCGCTGGATTATTCTTCGGGACCCTGCTCCCACCAATGAGCTTCAATTCCCCGATGACGTTGCAAGAAGCTCCGAAGAAGTCGGTCTTTGATCGGCTTGCAACTACTGCAACCCCTCTCAACGGGTCGCCCAGCTCCAATACTTCAGTTTTCAACAGACTGGGCCAGAAAGTCTACAAGCCCGCGATACCCGAAGCGGCCATCCCAAAGCGGATAGCCATCCCGGCTCAAGTGGACGAAATCATTGGAAAGGCTTCTCCTTCCAAGAAGTCAGTTTTTACAAGGCTGGCCATTCCGGTTGCTACTCCAGGCGAGGTCCTCAAAGCTGCTTCCCCTACCCAGAGCAGGGGGCATGAAGAAGCTTATCTAACAATGGAGGTGACTCCATCCGCAAGACACGCTCGACGTCTCCACTGGCGCCGAGTGAGGAAGGCTGGGGGCAATTCCCCCTCTTGGATAACTCCGCCAGCTCCAATGGTGGGGATCGATGCTGCTGTTCCAACCGGGAACAGCTTTGAATTGCTGAATACGGTGCGAAGAAACTCTCCTACTGCGTTATTGAAACGAACTCCTTCACCTGTGGAGAATGCTCCAGAGAAAAAGCTAGAGCATCCCCCTCAACGGTTGTCCTCTAAAATCTACAAGGTCTGGCGTCAAGTCCAAGAGTCAGTGATCGATCAAGACTACCTCCGCCGACAAAAAAAGATGAAGGTTCAGCAAGAGAAGGGCTACTCTGTCAAACCACAAAAAGCAAAAGCTACTTGGATGCCCACTACAACGGCCCCCTCAACTCCAATCACTCAAAAAAGGAGGCCACAAAAAGCCCCTGTGTCTTTGGCAAATCGCAAAGACACCGAACACAAACGCCCCAAGTCTGGGGGCATGGTGGTACACACCGTTTATATGGCTTCCGGAAAGGAGGAAAGCCGTGCTTCGACGGGTCACCGACCACTCACCCGATCTGTGACGAAAGCCCAGGAGTAGCAACAGAAGCTTCAGGAAATGATGACTGTGATGGCTGCACTTACCGAACCGAAAGAAAATTCGGAAGTATCATCAGAGCAGCGTCACGAACAAGAAACTGATGCTGACTTCTTACGTAGAATCCTCGAGAAGAAGGACAGAGAAGCCGCAGAACAAGCGGCTAACATAAAACAAATGACAATCCTCTTCCAAGACATGGTAGGGATGATGTTACAGCCGGACCCTCCAGCTGAAGACCCTCCAGTCATTGTCGGAAATGACGGAGGGGAAACATCTGATCCTCCTCCGGCTCTTTCAGCAGCCAAGGAAGAAACCATTTCCAAGGCCGCGCTTGATGACTATATAGATCAGCAAATACGAGCTCATCAGGCGAGTGAAGCGGCTGGGCAAACTGTTAGAACCGGACGACCCTATCCAAGCTGGTATGACCAAATCAGTTACCCGCCGGGATACACGATCCCTAAATTCCACGTATATAAAGTGACAGGGAATCCGCATCAACACGTCGCTCAATTCAGGGCCTTGTGCGGCAATACTGGAGGCGATGACAAATTATTGCTTCGCCAATTCGTTGGCAGCTTAGCAGAAACAGCCTATGAATGGTATTCGGAGTTACCTAACGACTCTGTCAAAACATTTGCGGAGATGGAGCTACTGTTTACACAAAGATTCGCGAGTGCTAGTGGACGCACCCCGATAACAGCACTGATAAATGCCAGGATAAGGCCAGGCGAAACGTGGGTCCAATACGCAACACGATGGCGGAACCTATGGTCGAAAGGCGAACAACGCATAGAAGAGGCACCTGCGGTAGGCATGTTCGTGGGCACTTTTGATCCGCAAACGACCATCTCACAATTCATGATGTTCTTCAGGCCGACCACCTTTTAGGCCTTGATCGACAAATTAGCCCAAATGGACCAGATGGGTCACGGACCGTCTCCTCCAAAACCAGACTCTCGAAATGAGAAAGGAAAAGGGAAAGTGGCTGTCATTGCCAATAATCGACAACAGCCGAGCAACTCAAAGCTGGTCGTCCGCCAAAATAACGTGCATCCACGCCCATCCCTTGAGGAGAGACTAGGACGTCCTTATTCGTTTCTTCAGAATAAAACGAGAAGATTGTTCGAGCTGGCAGTACGCAACAGACTCATCAATCTGCCGAATCCAAAACGTCCGTTACAGCCAGGCGATCTCAATAATCCCGATTACTGCCCTTACCACCAAACGGTAAGTCACCTGATCGAGGATTGTTTCATCTTCAAGGGATGGATCGAGGATCAGTACCTACAAGGCAAGTTTGCGCTGTCTGAAAAGTGGAAGGTAAACCCACCACAGCCGCATACTCCAAAGAAAACGGACGCGTCGGTGGCAACTTGTCATGTGATCTCTCACTCATTGACGGATGATAAGGAGGTTCTTTGCGCCGAGGAACCGAGGGCAGACCCTGAACCAGAGATTCCGCGGCCGTCAGACGAGTTGATCGATGCCTTCCTGAATGAGATTCGTTTGAAAGTTAAAGTCAATCAAGAGCATGAGATGGCCATACTGGAAGGAGCCAAACACCGACGACTGGACCAAAGAGTCAAGGCACTCCCGTCAAATCGAAAGTCATCCGCTGCGGATAAAAACAAATTCAAGACGAGGAAAAGGTTCGCCAAAGCCCTATCAGTGGGAATGAAGCTACCACCCTCTGAAGAAAATATTCTCGGTGGAGTAGAGATGCATCCTAACTTCTGCTTATATCATCAGAAGATCATGTATCTTACCGAAGACTGCGAATCCTTTAAGTGTTGGTGGCAAGGATATGTCGCTCAAAAGCAACACTTCAACATGACAAAGTGTGAAGCCCATAGACATCGGAAAAATGCGATAGATGAGCGCAAAAGAGCCGCCGATGACTGTCATATAGCCGACTCCAAGAGATCACAAATTATCACCTTTGGAAGCGACTCTGATGAAGAAGTTGCCCTCAACCCTCTTCTCAAGGAATCCATTTCAAAAATGAAAGAATTAAGGAGTTGCGAGAACATTCAGCCATGCAATCGCCCGCTACTCGGAAAAAATCTCGGCCCCGCAAACAAAGGATCGAACAGAAAGGATAAAGGAAAGGGGAAAATGACCTTCGTCGCCAACACTCAACAACAGTCGAGTAGCCTTAGACCGGCTGTTCGTCAAAACAATATGCGTCCACGCATATCCCTCGAGGAAAGGCTAAGACGTCCTTACTCATTTCCTCAGGATGAAACAAGGAGGCTGTTCGAAGTGGCAGTGCATAACAAGCTTATCACTCTACCGGAGCCGAAACACCAACTACAACTGGATGATGTCAACGGTTCTAATTATTGCCCTTACCACCAAACAGTAGGTCACCTGATCGAGAATTGCTACGTCTTCAAAAATTGGGTTGAAGACCAATACCTACAGGGCAAGTTCGCGCTCTCCGAAAACTGGAAGGTGAACCCGCCACAACCGCACACTCTGAGAAAGACGGATACGCCGGGGGCATCATGCTCAGTCATAGAGAAAGCCTCATCGACTGAAAAGTCAGTAAACTAGAGATTCGCCTCAAATACGGCGACAACGGACCGAAACGTCTTTAAACTAACGGCGGACCGAAACGTCCTTAAACTAACGACGGACCGAAACGTCCTTAAACTAATGACGGACTGAAACGTCCTTAAACTACTACCGCAGTATCTTCAGGCTGACGAGATGAATAAAAGAAAAAGGAAAAGAAAAGAAAATATAAAAAAAAATTAAAAATAAATAAACGGTATGTCCATAAGCAAAATGGGCACGGATGAAAACCCGAAAGGGCTCCGTGAGTAAAAACAGCAGGGCTACCGGCGAGTGCTCGTGAAAACCCGAAAGGGCGCGACCTCGTAAAAAAAATAAAAAATAAAAAGAATAAAAAAAAACGGTATGTCCATAAGCAAAATGGGCACGGATGAAAACCCGAAAGGGCTCCGTGAGTAAAAACAGCAGGACTACCAGCGAGTGTTTGTGAAAACCTGAAAGGGCGCAACCTCGTTAAAAGGCACTTACAAGATCCTCTCGATCTTGTAAGGAGAAACCACCCGCGTGAGATCCTTACGACTCACAAGGGAGCAACACACTTAGGGATCCCCACGATTCCTAAGGAGAAAATACACTTGCGAGATCCTCACGACTCGTAAGGAGAACTCTCTTATGGGACCCTCACGGCTCATAAAATTTGAAAGTCTTAAGTTACAGAGACCTAAACCTGTGCTTAAGCAACCCCCACAACCTTCGATATTGCCTTACAAGTGGTCCAGTGCTGGCTCTTGTATACAATTCACGGGCGCGAATAAACATTTCCCTAATGAAGTCCCATCCGTGATTGGGGATATATACACATGATGAACAACCCTTATAAGTCCTCTCGACTTACAAGGAGAAAACCCTCTTGTAGGATCCTTACGACTTACAGAGGAACATACACTTAGGAATCCTCACGATTCCCAAGGAGAAAATACACCTACAAGATCCTCACGACTTGTAGAGCGAAATACCTTTATGAGACCCTTACGGCTCATGAAGTCAAAAGCCTTAGTCGACAGGATCCTAACCCTGCTTGCTAAGCCACCTTTGTTCGACATCGACAGAGGCAAATGATGATTCGCTCCTGGCAATATCCCAGTTGTAGCGATACTGATGCCTAAACCGGTATCAAATTCCAAGTACTTTCATGGCAAATGATGATTCGCTCCTGGAAATATTTCAGTTGTAGCGATGCAGATGCTAAGATTGGCATCAGATTCCAAGTTCCACACTCGCAATAAAAAGCAACGAGTAAAAATAAAATAAATAGCCGAAATGATTGGGCAACTCACAATAAAAAGCAGCGAGTGAAAATAAACTAAATAGCCGAAATGATTGGGCACCGCAAAATATAGCCGAAATGATTGGGCAATCGCGACCTTCGCGATATAAAAGCTGAAATGATAGAGCATCGCGGAAATAAAATTAAACAAAAATGATGAATGAAACTTCTGCCCTACAGGTGAGATCACATCGATCCCTGTATACAATCCAGGGGCACCAACAAAGAGGAAACCATGCCTTCCCAACAGGCTCCACCAGAAAGCGAAGCCAAACCTCGACGGTTCGCCAGTAACCTAGAGACAACTACGACATTCGTCTCGATACAGCAGACGAGATGTCACTCCAGCGTTCTTCCTCCAGCAGGGTTCAGACGCGACAATCAAACAAGCGGAGTAACGGCAAAATCCCAGCTCCACCAACTACGACGTTCGTCTCGATACAGCAGACGAGATGTCACCCCAACGTTCGTCTCGACACAGCAGACGCAACATCATCAAACAAATGGAGCCACGGCAAAATCCCTAGTTCCAAACCTCGACGGTTCACCAGCAACCTAGAGACAACTACGACATTCGTCTCGATACAGCAGACGAGATGTCACTCCAACGTTCTTCCTCCAGCAGGGTTCAGACGCGACAATCAAACAAATGGAGCCACGGCAAAACCCCTAGTTCCCACCGCGACATTCGTCTCGATACAGCAGACGCAATGCAGGCAAACGAAGCAAATGCCAAATTCCTAGCTTCAGGGTCTTGACGGCAACTCACATAAAACCTGAAAGACTATCGGAGATCATCCCATACCAGCGCGGAGTGGTTATGACTCATCGGGGCTCGCCAAAATGAGCCTAACCTAAAGTAAAAAGCAGCATGGCAAATTCCTAACGCTTGCTCTTCCGACGGTCAAACTGCCTAGGAAGATTGCTTGAAGACGTCTTGTCCAGCCCCCGAAGGGATTAGAGACACGGTAGTCGCAGGGCTACTCGAACAACACGATTTCCTATTGAGGAACATATCAGCTTATGCGACGGTACGACGGCCAAAACCCTAAGTACCACAGACCCTAACGGACTCCTGTCGAAAAGAGCAGAGGTTAACTGTGTCGTTAGGATATTCTTGCGAGAAATGCTCGATTCGTCTCGACTTGTGAAGAAATTGATGTCTTTGCGAGAAATTTTCGATGCGGCTCGACTCGTGAGATAAAGCCTTAGGCAGTAGGCATAAAAGGGAGCCTGTTTCCTAAGCACTGGGACCCTGCAAGTTGGCCCAAAACGGTCTCTTGCACACTATCCACGGGTCTCACTCTCCAAACTTGAAACTCGACAAGGAGGGAAGCAACCGCTTACGGGTCCTCTTGACTCGTAAGAGGGAAAAATTCTCTTATGAGATCCTTACGACTCATAAGAGAAAATGCACTTAGGAATCCTCTCGATTCCTAAGGAGAAAATACACCTATGAGATCCTCTCTTTCCGTAGGGAGAAAAGTCTTTATGAGACCCTCATGGCTCGTAAAGTTGAAAAGTCTTAGGCAGCAGATCTGAACCTGCGGTCTAAGCCATCACTGCCTTGTGAAGGAGCCAATACAGGATGCTCGCTCTATCACCTGTTAACCATGTTTACTAAAGCAATATACTGATAATAAAAGAAAGAGAGAAGCGACAGAAAGAACATCCGATTTGCATTTGATCAAGCGTTCGAGACACACTCATTCATGCATGTGCAAAAGATTCAGAACAAGGGATAAGACAAGCTAAAATGGAAATTTTCTATTCATATCATAAAAAGGGGTTCTTACAATCACGGAGAAATAGATAATAATATTATTAAAATGTTTACAAAGGTATAACCTCGAACCCAGGACATGGATTGAGGAACTCGAAAGTGACCCTATCTATGACTTTCCAAGCCTCGCGGACCATCCTGGTGTGCTTTCTTTCGCGAGCACAAGTGTCAGGATCCCCCCTGATGTCCTCCACCCTCCGATAAGCAGCGAGTATGGCGGACTGTTGAAAGACCTCGTGCAAGAGATCGACAAGATTGTCTCGCCGTCTCTTCGAGATTAAGTTCATCAGGTACACCGAGTGCACCTTATCCTCGGCGGCATCCAACGCCTTAAGCGGCACACCGGAACAGAATAGGGGAAGCGCTTCCCAGATGGCTCCCACGATAAGCTTAAGGAGGGAGGAACGTCGGGGAAGCAGTGGACCGTTATATGCGTCGAAGCGGCTCATGATTTCAGCACACTCCGCGTTTGTGAACTCTCGATTTTGAGAACGGCCAAGTCGGCGGATGTCCCCGTAAGAGATGATCTCGTCAAGATTGTACATGTGGGCGTCCATTGTTTCTGTGAAAGAAAATCAACAAAATTATCAGAAAGACTGATTAAGCAAAACGATATAATGCACCGAGGAATAAAGTGTCATCTTTAAACTCCAAGATCAATGAAAAACTCCTAAGAGTTCCCTTGTATGATTTGGAAGGAGCAAAGCTCCATTAATGAAATGAGAAAGTACAAAGAAAATCTTTTAAAGAGCAGAGCTCTGTTAATGGAACCCTAATAGGATTCTCCTTAGTTCTCTTTAGACCCCCTTTAGAGCAAAGCTCTGCTAAGTGAAAACCTAAATGGGTCTTCTTTAGATCAGGGATCTATTGAGAGCAAAGCTCTTAAAATTGATTTAATTCAATCCAAATTAATTTTTTACCTAAAATTCTCTGGAGTTTGAACCTTTAAAAATGCTTAAACAAAAGAGCAGGGCTCTGAACAAAATTCTTATGAAGAAATGAAAATCATCTAAGGGACCAAAGGTCCTATTTATAGGTATTGAAGTGCCGTTTCAACTTCCAAGGGATGGCGCGACGGTTGGAATTCTGCCACCGCTGTGTTCACGTTTGGAGGCCACGTAAGCGCAACGGTGGGGGGGCATTTGTTTACCCAAATCAGAGCAAAGCTCTGTTCAAATTCCAAGGAGGGAAACAAAGCAACGCTCCTGTTTCCCCCAATCAGAGCAAGGCTCTGTTCTGAAAGTTACAATAAAAATTAAAGAAGCAACGCTTCAGCTGACTTGCGCTCTGCGCTGCGCGACATGTGTCAGCGCAGTTGCGCAAGCACAGTTGCGCTGCGCTCTGCGCCGCGCGACACGTGGCAGCGCAGTTGCGCAAGCACAGTTGCGCTGCGCTCTGCGCCGCGCGACACGTGGCAGCGCAGTTGCGCAAGCACAGTTGCGCTGCGCTCTGCGCTGCGCGACACGTGTCAAGAGTTGGTGCGCTTGCGCCAAACAAAATTAAAATTCTGAAAGATCTTTCTCAATCTTGTTAAAAACAAGAAGATTGTCTTCTGTAAAACAGAAGCCCTTGGATCAAAGATCCAACGGTGGGGAAAATTCCCCAAATCACTCAGAGAATGATCTTTTTAACAAACTTTAACTAATTTATGGGCACTATAAAAAGGACCCTATACCTCAATTCAAAGGCATCAACATTTGGTGGGAAATCAAAAATTTCAAACAGAGAGAACTCTGAAGAAATTTCAAGAAGAAAAAAGGTAAAAGACCTTTTAGATAGAAGAATTTCTTCTAATAGGTCATTGATCTAAGAACAAGATCAATGATCTTTAATAAAAAACAAAAATAAAAATAGTGTTTTGCACTTATGAACCATTGGTTCCCTGAGATAAGAAAAATAAGAGGAACTTGTTTTCTTTGATCTAGATTAGATCAAGAAAACAAACAGTGCTTTGCACTTCTGTTATGAACCATTGGTTCTGGAATCTAAAAGACTCTCAAATTAATAGTGCCTTGCACTTGTAGAATTGCGCTGTTGTGCTCTTGGGTTGGCGCAAGCCACCTGAGAGCGCTACGTGTCAACATCTGAACCATTTGCGCTATGCGCTTTTGAGATAGAGCCTTGCTCTCTGAAACTGGCGCAATCCACCACAGCGCGCCACGTGTCGGCAGTGCAAGCGCAGCGCACTGCGCTGGCATGACACGTGTCATCACCACAAGCGCTTGCGCTCTTTGGTTGGCGCAAAGCGCCTGACAAATGCAATGCATTTCTTTTGCTAAAGGGCCAGCCCAATTAAAAAGGCCTAACAGGCCTAGTAAATGCCATGCATTATTTTAAAATAGATGCAATGCATCAGAGCCCAAACAAGGGTCTGTCAGACCAGAACAGATGTTGTGCATCACTTATAAAGGGGCAGAGCCCAAATAAAGGTTCAACAGAGACCAAGATTAATGCTATGCATCATTTATAAAGGGGCCAAGCCCTAGTACAAGCCTAGTAGGCCAAAAACAAATAAAAACGTTGAATGTTATCAACTGGACTTAGCCCAATCATGGCCGTAAGTTCTCAAATTAAATCGACTGAGCACGGCTGCTCTTTTAAATCAATCAACTTCGGTTCAAGGGTACATCTCCGAACCCCTTTGACACCTGTCGTTGTAATCCTTCAACGTCGTCAGAGAGGTGACGGGTCCCGACGGCCATATATTAAATGGACCCCCATGTCCCTAAACTGGCAATGGACCGCAATGTCCTTAAACTACCTATGGACCCCCATGTCCCTAAACTGGCAATGGACCGCAATGTCCTTAAACTACCTATGGACCACTATGTCCCTAAACCGGAACAATAGAGCCCCCAAATGCTCTTTTGTCGGATCTAAACGATCCCGTTTAAGTTGATCTTAGCCTCAAATATGGCTAACGTATCCTTAAACATTCAAACAGACTTTAGTCCCAAATTGGACTATAAGACCCCCAATAACTTTGGTTCAAGGGTACATCTCCGAACCCCTTTGACACCTGTCGTTGTAATCCTTCAACGTTGTCAGAGAGGTGACGGGTCCCGGCGGCCATATATTAAATGGGCCACCACGTCCCTAAACTGGAACAATAGAGCCCAAACGCTCTTCTGTCGGATCTAAACGATCCCGTTAAGTTAATCTTAGTCTCAAACTGGACTAACGTATCCTTGACAAACGTTTAAGTTGATCTTAGCCTCAAACACGGCTACCGTATCCTTAAACCAAAACCCCAAACCCAGATCTAAGAAAATACGGATTTGGACTAATCCACGTCTTACGGGCGACGACATAAATTAGTCTCCGTATACAATCCACGGGCAACCACAAACAAAACAAACACACACGAAACGAAGTGAAATTCTGGAGAAGGAGAAAGTTGTTACCGCGATGCGGTAGCGTAATTAACTGCAGGGGCTTTTGCCTGCAGGGAAGAGCGTCCCCACAATCAAAAACCCCTCAAGTGAGGGGGAATCTGACGAAGTCTGCTACATCGGCTGCATCCGTCTAAATCTCCGATACACGGTGACATAAATCAACTTGGCATCTTCGGAGAGGTAGACGGATAAAACCAAATAGCATCTGCCCCGAATCTCAGGCAAGACGCCCTCGCGGTCTTGTGCGCCGTCTTTCGGAGGGGAACAAGGATCATTTAGATCCAACAAAAGAGCATTTGGGCTCTATTGTTTTAGTTTATGGACTTTGCGGTCGATTACCAGTTTAAGGACATGGTGGTCTAAGGTTAAGGACATCATAGTCCATGGGTTTAAAGGACCCCACAGTCCGAGGTTAAGGACATCATAGTCCATGGGTTTAAAGGACCCCACAGTCCGAGGTTAAGGACATTAGTCCATGGGTTTAAGGACCCCACAGTCCGAGGTTAAGGACATCATAGTCCATAGGTTTAAGGACCCCACAGTCCGAGGTTAAGGACATCATAGTCCATGGGTTTAAAGGACCCCACAGTCCGAGGTTAAGGACATCATAGTCCATGGGTTTAAAGGACCCCACAGTTCAGTTTAAAGACGTCACAGTCTATGAAATGTATGGTTGTCGGGACCCGTCACCTCTCTGAAGACGTTGAAGGATTACAACGACAAATATCAAAGGAGTGAAGAGATGTACCCTTAAACCAAAGTTGATTGGGAAATCTGTAGTCCAATTTGGGACTAAGATCAATTAATTAGATTATGAGAACATGGGCTCAGTCAAATCTGAGTTGAGGACTTATGGCCAACTTGGGCTAAGTCCAATTAGGTTTAAAATGGTAGACTTTTGGTTGGACTGTTGAACATTATTTAGTAATGCTAAACAGGGGTTTGGGGGCTCTGACAACATTTTGTCTTTGGCTGAGCACTAACCATTCATTATAACTCTGGATTTTAAGGTTCAGTTGAAGGGGAGATTTGCCTCTGGAAAACTTAACCAATTTGGGCTAAGCTTGGCTTTAAAATAGTGTTAAACACTAGAGGATATTTGGCGATCACGTGCTCCCACGTGATGTGCTGAAAATAGTGTTAAACACTAAAATTGAATTGGTCGCGTGGGGTCTGTTGGGGTAAAAATTTACACCCCGGTTGACCAAGTCAAAATCAAAGTCAACCCCAAGCCAAGTGGGCCCAAGCCCAGATCCAGTGGGCCCATGCCCGGGTCGAGCCCGAACATGAAGTGGCCGGCCTCCCCCCATGCCAAGATAAAAATTTTGTAATAAATAATTTTGTTGTATTTCTTTTATTTTATTTTCGGATAAATGTAAGAAAAATAGGCATAAAACCAAATTTTTGTAAAGCCCATGGCTTATGTGCAAAAAGAAATGGCACATGAGCCATGGGATAGGCAAAATGCCATTTTGTGAAGCCCAAGGGGCTATGTGTAAAATGTATGGCCTATAAAGGCAAGGATAATGAAATATCCCAAGAACTTTTTTTTTTCTCCAAAAAAAGTCTCAGAGCTGAGCTCTTTCTTCCTCCTTCAAGGTTCCAAAACCTTTTTATTTCTTTTAATTAAATCAAGAGTTTTACTCTTCCTTTTTCAAAACTAAATAGTTTTCCACCACAAAACCCATTAAGGGGAACTCTGATCTGCCATCAGATCTCAAAAAGAAAAGATTTTTAAATCTCACATCTATTTATCTCCAAGATCCGGACAGCAAAGGAAGAAGAAGGACCTGTTTCCTTAACCCAAAGCACCTTAGGAGTTTAACTCCACCCTATTTTCTCTTTAGAGAATTTCCGGGGCTAGAAACCCCCCTTTTCCTCGCTGGTGCGCTAGCGCTCGAGCGCAAAGCACCCACGTGCCGACACGTGGCGCGCTTGCGCTCCAGCGCACTGCGCTCGAGCGCAAAACGCCCGCGTGCCGACACGTGGCGCGCTTGCGCTCCAGCGCCTCGCGCTCGAGCGCAAAGCGCCCGCGTGCCGACACGTGGCGCGCTTGCGCTCCAGCGCTCTGCGCTCGAGCGCAAACCGCCCTCGTGCCGACACGTGGCGCGTTGCGCTCCAGCGCTCTGCGCTCGAGCGCACACCGCCCTCGTGCCGACACGTGGCGCGTTGCGCTCCAGCGCTCTGCGCTTGAGCGCAAAGCGTCCACGTGTCGACACGTGGCGCGCTTGCGCTCAAGCGCCCAGGCGCTGGCCCCACTCATCCTTTGGATGTCTTTCCCCCCCATTTTTTTATATATATATACATATGTATACAAATGTACACATACACATACTCCGCGACACTGTCCCTGTTAGAAAAAAATTTCTAACGGGGCGCTGCCCCGCACCCCGCAAGGGGACTGCTAGCCCCCTTGACCCCTAGCCCGCTATCCGGGTAGCGGGATCCCCGTAAAAACTCTGCGTGACTCCCGATATATTCAAACCCCCCTCCAGAACACAACACACGCACACTGCACATTGAGTTCGCATGACCATTTTAACCCGTTAATCGGAGGTTCCCTCGCCCCAAAGGCGAGGGGTAATTAACGGCAGCTTAGTCCGCGGCTGCCGGAGATTCGGATCCCCACAATCATTAAACCCCGGCCTACCCTAGGCAGGGGGAATCTGTAGTACGCCTGACAAGCGTGCGCGTATTCCCATCTCAATGGGGTGACGAAAAACACCCTACAGGGTCACGTGAGACGTCTGAAGATGGGGGCCAGACTTCCATTATTTTGTTCTCATAGTATTCAGTTAGTGTTAAACACTTTTGGTCTTCAGACCATCACGTGTGGGCACGTGATGGGTACCCATGCATTGATTATTAAAGTGTTTATTAGGGGTCACGTGGGGATACGTGAGGGCGCCCAAAATTTATTCTGCTCTTGGATTTGTTCCCTTTTGTTTTGAGAGTCACGTGTGAGCACGTGAGGCATTGCCTTCATGCTTTTTCTTTCTCATTTTGAGGGGTCTGTTTAAGGGTCAAGTGGGGATACGTGACCTAGTCTTGTTCATTCTTTTTTTACTCATTGAGGATGAGGGTCACGTGTTACCACGTGATCACGTTGGATACTTTGATCTTTATGTGCATGTAGAGCTTTAAGTCTCTTGTTTTTAAGAATTAAATTCTTTTATAGGGTTAAACCCTAGTTCTGTTTAGAGGAATTAAATTCCTGTGTATTTGGAAGAATTAAATTCTTATATAGGGTTAAACCCTAGTTTCATTTGGAGGAATTAAATTCCTGTGAATTTGGGAGAATTAAATTCTCAAAACTCAATTCTCCCTCTAAGTTTTGGATCTGCATGGCAGAATCTCCCCGATGAGAATTAAATTCTCAACCTGTGGGGAGATCTGCTTCTGCAGATCTTCAACCAACGGAAGAACTAAGTTCTTATTCAGAAGAGTTAAACTCTTAAATTGAGAATTAAATTCTCCTTTTGTTTTATGGATCTTAGATCTCTTTCCCTTTCTCACCTAGGGTTTTCTTTTTCTGAAGAGATCTTCTTTTTCTCTTTTGAGAATTGAATTCTCCTCTCTTTTTTCTCTCTGTTGTTGTATATTTCCAAAAAAAATAGATCCTCCTCTCTTCTCTTCTTGGCTCCTATTTATAGGAGAAAGAAAAGAATCAATTTGTTTTGTCAATCTTTAATTGAAAGATTTTAGTTGTTTTTTGTAACCAACATGATCTTTTAGATCATCCAGTGAATTTTATTCACCATTAGATTTTTAATCCAAAAGATATTTTATCTGTTATTCCTGGAAAATTTCAGGGAAATCTTTCCTTGTATAAAATCTTTCCATAAATTGGTGATTTTTAATCACCATTGGATTTTTAATCCAACGGTGCTCCATTTTACAGAGCACCATCTTTTTTGTTTGGAAAGATTTAGAAAAATATTTTTCCAGTTAGGGTTTTTGATTCCCTCTTAATTAGAATTTAATTCTATTAATTCATAGATCTTTAGGAACCTATCACGTGTTGGCACGTGACCCCTGATTAAGTATTTGACCAGAATTTAATTCTGTTGTTTTAAAGAACTCAGGAATTATCACGTGTCAGCACGTGATGCCCCATTGGGATTTTCCTTGTAATTTTATTATACCTTTAATTCTTTTCAGTGGGTTTAAAGGCCCATCACGTGTTGGCACGTGACCCAACTGATTAATTATTTCCAATTATTTATTTTATTCAGTGCCTACAGGCTTTGCCTGTAAATGGTCACGTATCTGCATGTGATACCCGATCACGTGTGGGCACGTGATGCCCGGTCACGTGTGGGCACGTGATGCCTCATAACTTTTGATCCCGGATGAATTATGAGGCCCATAACATATCAAATCGAAGGATATTTCGAGAAACTTTCGATACAATCAGAATTTAGCTGTTTCTCATTAGGGAGTTTATCAAAATACAGTCCGGAAAATACTGGTTCACATTTTCTTCCTTAGATTACACGTGCATAGTATATTTGCTCATAACTTTTGATCCCGGATGAATTATGAAGCCCATAATATATCAAATCGAAGGCTTCTTCAAGACACTTTTGATACTATCAGAATTTAACTGTTTCACATTCGGGAGTTTGTCAAAATACAGCCCGGAAAATACTGGTTCACATTTTCTTAAACGTATCGCTGCCATTTGATACCTTGGGCTCTTTTGCGCAGAAATTTTTTGGCGGGAACAAATGCCCCCACTACTTTGCCCACGTAAGTATATACGTGGGTGAAGTAGTGAAGAGTAATTCATAGCCTATGACCAGTTTCGGGTTGGTATATAATTTTCAGAATCTTGATCTGAGAAGATAACGAGCGGACACAAGCGTTGTCATTTATCATTGACTCAAATCTCGACTCTTAAGGGACATAGTTCCAAACTCTCAGCTCCATGAGCCGCACCCTTCTATTTCTTTATGTTTTACTCTGGCGTGAAGTAGTTTATATGCTCATGAGTAACTTCTCCATTTCAGTGGCATGTAGCTTTGGCAAGTGTGGCCCATAGATGGTAGATAACAGTTCATCTTGTGTTGGATATGTATGCTCTAGAGGCCATTATTGTATAGTACTAGTTTGTATAATACATTTTGGAAGCTTGGGATATATATACGGGTTTACGACAGTCTTGCTCGATATAGTAGTTTGCTACTTGGTTTGTTTCTATCTTAATATGTGTATATGTTTCTTTTAACATATCGCTAAAAACATATTGATGGAGCCCTTAGGATCTTTGCTTGACTACCGGCGTTGTGATGGCGATCACACTAGTGGGGGCTGGGTAGTCTATAAGTACATCCTTATTTTGGTCCCTAGTCATCGGATTATCGAGACAGGGCATCGATACTCCAGAGTAGACTGGTGCATACGCTTCTCGTCCCAGCATGGGAGATGGTCTGTCCCACAGCCATCAGTACGTCGTACTGGAGATAGTATGCGGGTGCTCGTTAGGTTACGAGTACACTGGACAGGACTCGTCGGGAACTGTTGGTTGGTATTATACCTATCGTCAGTTAACAGTTCCCAGGTGACATGAGTACAGCTTAGTCCGTTGACTTGACACTGTCACTTCGCCTCAAGTGTGTTCCCACTGTTCTTAGATTACTACCCTACCACGGCTCTATTGAGTCGTGCAAATAGGTAGTAGTTGGGTGCAGTCCCGAAGCACTTGGAGGCAGTGACGGTTAGACAGGATTCGTCTCTCCTGGTATTGGGAGTTGATATCGCGCTGTGTCTAGGAGAGCCATTACACATAGTCGTCCCTGGCCAGGGCAAGCGAGATTTGCTGGTAGTGTTACTAGTAGTTTCTCAGGGTGTTCTGGGCTACACGCCGACACGACTTGTACCGCTATTAGGGGACCGACGTTTACCGCCCCCTAGGCCTGCCATGCGATACTCTCAGACGAACAGACCGGACTGTACGGAGATTGTCACATTCAGGCTCAGTAGGAGTTCGGATGGGTTCACCTCGTCGGTCTTCTTATCGGCGTCTACCTGAGGACCGTTACGTACAGCTAGTACCGCTTGCGGCCTGTGGTTAAACCCACTGCCAGCGTAGTGTCGAGCCTTTAGAGTCCCGCACAGAGGGTTATTCGCCTTTGGGCAAAACAGAGTAGAGGTCTCATGGTTTTGCGACGGAGTCCGTTCACATCCGTGCACTTGTGCGCGTTTGGTGTCTGGGAGGTTATTACTAGTGGGCTTTGGTTTAAGCCAGATCCTAGTATTTGTTTTGGGATTGGTTTTGTCTCATTGTATTCGTGTTCCTCGGAACACGGATACGGGTGTGTATACACAGTTGACAGAGGCAGAGGATTCTCATTAGGGTTGTTGACCGTTGACTTTTTCCAAACCCTAATGAGAATGAGAGATATGATTAATGATATTAATTAAGGATAATTGTGCCATGGTTAGGTTGACCATTTGACTTTTGTTGACCTCTTGACTTTGGTTGACCGATTGACTATTGTTGACATTTTGACCATCATCATTTCACATGAAAGATACTTCTTAATTCTTGCACATTTCATTTAATATGAAATGATAATGGTCATTTCAAAACTAACCATCACATTTTCACTTAATTATTATTATTATTATTATTATTATTTCTCTCATATGAGCATGGTTGTATATTTCTACTCTCATTCTCTCTTGCTCGTTCTCTCTCATGTTCTTGAGCTCTCCCTCTTCCTCTCAAAGCTTTAATCTTTTATGTGTTGAAAATCAAAAGCTCTTGAGACAAAACCACAAAACATCTCTCTACTCTTTCTAGGGTTCTTTGTCTAGCAAACCAAGCACTCTAGTTACCTCTTGGTTGAGGTAGGAGCTCAAGGTAGAGGCCCTCGGGTGGATCTATCTTCGGCAAAGGGAAGACGAAGAGGAGGAGCCGTCTACGCCACTACAAGGAGCAATCAAGAAGGAGAACCACAACAAGAAGAGAAGGAGTTCAAGATCTAGGTATAAACATTCTACATAGTAGATAGAACTTGTAGTTAGTGTGTTAGTTTTTGTTTAGCAAAGATCCTTCATGGATGATCCATGTTACCTTGTGAGAAAAATTTGATTTTTACCTATTCCGCCTCCTCGAAAGAACCGGGGTGGGTAACGTGGACCTAACATCTTGAACTCTTTATAAGGTAGCGATGGCTTAGGAAACAGGGTTAGGATCTGTTTCCTAAGACTTTCCAACTTTATGAGCCGTGAGGGTCTCACAAAAGCTTTTCTCCCTACGAGTCGTGAGGATCTTGCAGGTGTTTTTTTCTCCTTAAGAGTCGTGATGACTCATAAGTGCGTTTTCTCCTGAGAATCGTAAGGATCCCACAAGTGAATTTTCTTTATGCGTAGGGACACTAATTTCCCCACAAGTTGAGACGAATAGAGAGATTCTCGTAAAGACACTGATTTCCTTGCGGATCGAAAGGAATCGAGAGGTTCTCGCCAAGGACGCTGATTTCCCTGAATCGAGATAAGAAGCGATGTCTTAGGAAACAGGTTCAGATCTGCCGCCTAAGACTTTTCAACTTTATGAGCTGTGAGGGTCTCATAAAGATTTTTTCTCTCTACGAGTTGAGAGGATCTCATAGGTGTATTTTCTCCTTAGGAATCATCAGGATTCCTAAGTGTGTTTTCTCTTGAGAGTTGTAAGGATCTCACACGAGAATTTTCTTCCTTACAAGTCGAGTGGACTCGTAAGTGATTGATGAGTTGACCTACTCCTGAGTCAAAGCATTGCTACAACAGGGAGGTCAAGGGTTGACTTTGGGTTGTCTGTGCACCGCCGAGTTATGGAACTGGGAACTTTGTCGCGGCTCTGCTTTGCTGACGTTGTATATTCCTGTAGAGACACTGATTTCTCTACGGGTCGGCGCGAATCGAGATATTCTCG
The DNA here is from genome assembly GCA_030015575.1 of Agapanthus africanus. Lineage (NCBI taxonomy): Eukaryota > Viridiplantae > Streptophyta > Magnoliopsida > Asparagales > Amaryllidaceae > Agapanthus > Agapanthus africanus. The sequence goes on from CM057337.1 coordinate 1,000,588,585, forward strand.
TCAAGGACGTTGATTTTCCTGAATCGAGGTATTTGCCAAGGACACTGATTTCCTCGGAGTTGAGACGAATCGAGGTATTCCTGCAAAGACACTGATTTCCTTGCGGGTTGACGCGAATCGAGATGCTCTCGCCAAGGACGCTGATTTCCCTGAATCGAGATTTTGCCAAGGACACTGATTTCCCTGGAGTTGAAACGAATCGAGATATTCCTGCAAAGACACTTATTTCTCTGCGGGTCGACGCGAATCGAGGTGCTCTCGTCAAGGACGCTGATTTCCCTGAATCGAGGTTTTTGCCAAGGACACTGATTTCCTCGGAGTTGAAACGAATCGAGGTATTCCTGTAAAGACGCTGATTTCTCCGCGGGTCGAAGCGAATCGAGATGCTCTCGTCAAGGACGCTGATTTCCCTGAATCGAGGTTTTTTTCCAAGGACGCTGATTTCCTCGGAGTTGAAACGAATCGAGGTATTCCTGCAAAGAAGCTGATTTCTCTGCGGGTCGATGCGAATCGAGATGCTCTCGTCAAGGACGCTGATTTCCCTAAATCGAGGAGGTTTTTGCCAAGGACACTGATTTCCCTAGGATCGAAACGAATCGAGGTATTCCTGCAAAGACACCGATTTCTTTCCGGGTTGACGCGAATCGAGATGCTCTCGTCAAGGACGCTGATTTCCCTGAATCGAGGTATTTGCCAAGGACACTGATTTCCCTGGGGGTCGAGAAGAATCGAGGTATTCCTACAAAGACACTGATTTCTCTGCGGGTCGACGCTAATCGAGATGCTCTCGTCAAGGACGCTGATTTTCCTGAATCGAGGTATTTGCCAAGGACTCTGATTTCCCTGGGGGTTGAAACGAATCGAGGTATTCCTGCAAAGACACTGATTTCCTTACGGGTCGACGCGAATCGAGATGCTCTCACCAAGGACGCTGATTTCCCTGAATCGAGGTTTTGCCAAGGACACTGATTTCCCTGGAGTCGAAACGAATCGAGGTATTCCTGCAAAGACACTGATTTCTTTACGGGTCGATACGAATCGAGGTGCTCTCGCCGAGGACGCTGATTTCCCTGAATCGAGGTTTTGCCAAGGACACTGATTTCCCTGGAGTCGAAACGAATCGAGGTATTCCTGCAAAGACACTGATTTCTATGCGGTTCGACGCGAATCGAGGTGCTCTCGCCAAGGACGCTGATTTCCCTGAATCGAGATTTTTGCCAAGGACACTGATTTCCCTGGAGTCGAAATGAATCGAGGTATTCCTGCAAAGACACTGATTTCTTTGCGGGTCGACGCGAATCGAGGTGCTTTCGCTAAGGACGCTGATTTCCCTGAATCGAGATTTTTTCCAAGGACACTGATTTCCCTGGGGGTTGGTTGACTTGTTTCCGAGACGGAGCGTTGATCCGGCAGGGAGGTCATTGGTTGACTCTAGGTTGTCTGTGGACCGTAGAGTCTTGGAAACATGGGACTTTGCCATGGCTCCGATTGATGGTGTAGCATCTGTGTCCTGTTGGAATGAGGAGGCACACCGTTGTTGGTCTTCGGGCTGTAGATGTGGCCATTGAGATTTGGAACTAGGAACTTTGTCATGGCTCCGCTTCGTTGCGACTCTGAGATCGGTTGTTGACGTCACGTCTGCATCTGGTTGTAGTGAGGAGAAACGCCATTGGTGATCTCTAGGCTGTCTGTGAACCGTCGAGATTTGGAACTAGGGGACTTTGCCATGGTTCTGTTGTTTTGACCCTGGGGTCGTTTGTTGACGTCGCATCTGCATCCTGCTGGAGTAAGGAGAAACGCCGTTGGTGATCTCTAGGCTGTCTGTGAACCGTCGAGATTTGGAACTAGGGGACTTTTCCATGGTTCCGGGGTAATCTCTAGGCTGTCTGTGAACCGTCGAGACTTGGCTCTCCTTTTGACAGAGCCTGGTGGGAAAATATGGTTCCCTTTTTTTTTTGTGCCCCTGGATTGTATATAGGGATCGATGTGATCTCATCTGTAGGGCAAAAGTTTCATTCTTTCAGAATTTTTTTTATATCTTTCTCAGAACTTGAGGGTGTATACCCACTTGCAGCCAACCGTACGCTTTCCTACTTAGGAAGATTCGAAAAGAGAAGAGCCAAGTGTCCAGACCGAGGAAAAAGGAAGGAGAAAATAAAGAGAAAGGAAGTGGCCTGAGAGGCGGTGGTTTACCCTGTGGCGGATGTCAGCGGTTCGAGTCCGCTTATCTCCAGCCCGTGAACTTTCAGCTTTTTATATTACGAAAGTCGCGATTGCCCAATCATTTCAGCTATTTTTTGCGGTGCCCAATCATTTCGGCTATTTTTGTTTTTTTACTCGCTGCTTTTTATTGCGAGTTGCCCAATCATTTCGGCTATTTTGTATGCATATATTTTACTTGCTGATTTTGTTGCAAGTTGCCCCATCATTTCGGCTATTTTATATGCATTTTTGGCTCGCTGATTTTTTTATCGCGAGTGTGGAACTTGGAATCTGGTACCAATCTCAGCATCAGCATCACTACAACTGAAATATTGCCAGGAGAGAATCATCATTTGCCGTGAAAGGACTTGGAATTTGATACCGATTTAGGCATCAGCATTGCTACAACTAGGATATTGCTAGGAGCGAATCATCATTTGCCTCTGTCGATGTCGAACAAAGGTGGCTTAGCAAACATGGTTAGGATCCCGTCGACTAAGGCTTTTGACTTCATGAGCCGTAAGGGTCTCATAAAGGTGTTTCTCCCTACGAGTCGTGAGGATCTCGCAGGTGCATTTTCTCCTTAGGAATCGTGAGGATTCCTAAGTGTGTGTTCTCTTATAAGTCATAAGCATCTTACATGAGTGTTTTCTTCTTGCAAGTCGAGAGGACCTACAAGTGTTTGTTCACCGTGTGAGCATATCCCTAGTCGCTGGTGGGACTATGTTAGGAAATTGTTCATTCGTGCCCGTGGATTGTATACAAGGGTCAATATTGAAACGCTTGTAGGGCAAAATCGGGGAGTATGACTGCTTAAAAACAGGTTCAGATCCCTGTAACTTAAGGCTTTTGAATCTTATGAGCCGTGAGGGTTCTCCTTACGAATCGTGAGGATGTGTAATTTCTCCTTAGGAATCGTGGGGATCCCTAAGTGTGTTTCTCCTTTGTGAGTCGTAAGGATCTCACGCAGGTGGTTTCTCCTTATAGAGTCGAGAGGACCTTGCAAGTGTCTTTTGACAAGATTGCGCCCTTTCGGGTTTTCACAAAACTCGCCGGTAGTCCCGCTGTTTTTACTTATGGAGCCCTTTTGGGTTTTCATCCGTGCCCATTTTGCTTGTGGACATACCATTTTTTTACCACATCAGCCTGGGAACGCCGCGAGTTTGTATTAGTTTAACGACGTTTCGGTCAATTGCAAGTTTTAGGACATTGCGGTCCATCGTTAGTTTAAAGACGTTTCGGTCCGCTGTAGCTTTGAAAAGAAGTTTCGCCGGATGCTTTATAAACAAGTAGGTTTCTCCTTAATAGACTTTGTCACATAATCCAAAGGTTTTGGCACTGCTCCTGCCCCCAGCTCCTCTATGTTATCTCCTAACGTCGAGTGAGCTGCTTTGTTACTTAGCGACAAATGAGCGATCATGTGGCAACTTGCCACATAATCTTTGGATTCTTCTGACAAGTCTTCTCCCTCATCATTGTCGTTATCTTCATTCTCAAGGATGTGATTGAGGAACTCTTGAAGCGTGACTGGGGTTCGCGCCCTCTGGTTGTATTCTTTCGGCGCGTCAATATGCTTTTGCAGATCCGTGCGCTTTTCGTTAGACTGCACGGGCTTTTTGGTCTTCTTCTTCTTCTTTGAAGACTTTGACGGCTGTTCCTGGGTGCTTTGCCCATTGCTATTAATTCCCGATGTTGGGCGTGGTTTCAGCATCCCGTCGATGATCTCCGGCTCTTGCAGGCTTTTCCACCTGATCGCCGGACATGTTTGAAGATCTTTCAGCATTCTTTTAGTTTTTGCCAAAAGAACAACTTCCCATGGAGCTTCCTTTATGAATGATGTAACAACCCTAATTTTCCTATACACTTTTCTATACAAAAAAATTTTTTGTTAAAATTTTTAAAAATCCATAAAGGAGTATTTTAATCTGAGCACAAGATATATTTAAGTAATTATTTTGTTTTAAAATAATTCCATTTTTAGTGTACATAAAATTGTTTTAAAATTAAAGTGTACTTGGGGTATTTAATGTTGCTGTTATCACTTTAAGTAGTTATTTCCCCACAATAATTACAAGAAGGAGCTTGTAGCTCATTGGTAATATCTTGCATTGCTGAACCAAGCCACCATAGTTCAAATCCCATGCCCTACATTATTTTTATATTATTTTGTTTTAAATTTTTTTGGAAAGTCAACAGTCAAACCGCAATAACTCACAAAATTTATACTGAACCCAAAAAGTTAGATGCACCAAAATTCCCCCAAGGTGATGACCCACCCGACGAGCCCTCGACTCGGCCCGAGTAGGCCGAGTCGGCCGGCGGACCGGCCGGACTCGGCCGGACGGCCGAGTCGTCAACACGGAATTTCTCCGTGTTGACCTGGTCTTCTCACCTGAATACTTTATTTTCTCAGATCGGTTATCAAATTCTCCATAAATCACTTGTACTCAAAAATTTAATGATTTTTAATGTTTTTCTTATATATTTTTATATTTTTTTAAATTAAAACCCTAACCCTAGCCTAACCCTATATAAACACCCCTACCCTCTACCCTCTCAACCTACAATCCTAGGTCCACTCTCTAAAAATTTCAAGAGAACTCGGTACATTAGAAAACGAGCGAAAGGCGAAGCGCTGCCGAAATCGACGGCGAATCCCGGCGATCGTACTAGGACTCTTCACGACGTTTCGACGCACCGACAAACACACTACCTTCCTCTCACTCTCTAGCATTGTCCAAAACCGTAAGTCCCCTTTTCTACCTTTCTTTTCCTTCATAATAATACGACTTTTTAAAACCCGGCGGAAATCGGAACAAACCGATTTCCGATTCGGTTTTTCTATCAAAACTCACTTGTCACTAATTCCATAATGCTTAAACATATTCATGTTGACTATTAATCACTTAAAAATCAATTTGGATAAAGTTTCTCACATGAAATGATAACTTTTGTAAAATACCGTATTTTCGCACTTAAATACCACCATGTTTAGTTTATCTCATTTAACCCTTAACAATTGCTATACCTTAACGTAGATCACGAGGTAATGACCTACCTCTACACACACGCAAATACAACCTTAATTGATATCATCAAAACTTAGAATACGATAATACAAGATTTTTCATTAAAATATCATTTTCTTTATAAACCTTTTCTGAAAGTTCTAAGTTGTATACAATTTTAAAACAAAATCTTTTAATAGGAAAATACGATATGTCATGGACATCGATCGTTTATCTAAACTGACTTTGTGGTGTCTAGGCAAGCGTGTCTAAGGCGAGTGGTTACTTAATTAGGACCACTACTTGCAGTGGAGAGCCTCCCACTCACCTGGCACTTACCTGGCCGCAATTGGCGGTGAAGAGGCGATTTGAGGCTTCTAATGACGTGTCGTTTAGACCAATTAGAAATAGGCTAGTTGGCTTAGGAAACCCTTGAATCTAAAATACGGAAATTTACACCCTTTTGCAAATAAATACCTTATTTTTATAAAACCGTTTTTTAAATGATTAGTATTTATTAAATCTTTGCAAAGCGCCACTTCAACCCACCTTTGGGGAACTCGTTAGGGATTGTACGGTTTATCGTGCACCCTCGGGCTTAGTAGTGCGAGATTCAGACCTCCGCAAGGAGCATTCGGTCTCGAAAGGTTTAGAATACGACATTTAAGAAAAATGTGATTTTTGGAAAATAAAATATTTATTAAAACTTATTCTTGTATAAACATATGTATATTTAACATTTAAACATCTATTTTATTATAAGATAAAGTTTCCACCTTTTCTAAAAATTACAAGATTAAAAGTTACATTAAAATACCATGAATTTCAAATAAATCAATATTACAAATTAATACCTTTATTTATGAAATTAGGATATTTTCACTAGAAACGTCACAAAATAAATCACACTTATTATAACAATAAAGACGAATAATAAATACTTGAGGTGTATCTTGAAAACTATACAAAAGTATTTTTACATAAAACCCCCTCAAGTTTTATAAATTACAATAATGACCCTAACAAATATAGAACTTCGACTTACATTTCTTTTAGTCTGACTCGGGGTTGAGTCTGATTATTCCTGACTTGAATATGATTCGAGTCAATCTATATTCTTTAATATTCCAACTCAATATGAACACATGAATCCCAGAATCTAGTTAATAATCTATACAACTTGACTGAACCAAACCATGAATATACATCCATTATTCCGTTATTCCATTTACCTGATTATGCAGTTACAAGATGTTTACTGATATCATGGTTTTGTTCAGTCATCCAACTTACACAATACAATACAACAATACAATCAAAACACTACGGGGTTTAAGGGGTAGATTGGTACGGAAGGTGTTAAAGGTGGCACGAGGTGGTCAGATTAAGTCACCTAAAATGAATCCAATTGCCGTTATTCCGGGTTGTATAACGGAGCCTTGTACTCTATTTTCCATTTGCCATGGTCTCTAGCATATAGAGACCCCTCTCGTATACACTGGCATTCTTCTGTACCAAGCTACAAACAATAATGTTAATACAACATTACAACAATACAATACAAAATTAAAAGATACTCTCTCTCTCCTACTCTTGTCTATTTCTCCCCCATCTTTGGGACTTACCGAGCGACCTGTTCGCTGACAACATTCTATTTCTTTCTTCTTTGAATGTCATCAGGTGTTTTGGACCCAGCAGAGATCGAGCCACCGGTGAAGATTTGAAGCAGTTTCACGAAGACCCCGAGCTCTAGATATTGTACCTTGTTCTAGTCAGTATTTTCATTTCCTGTTATGCCACTGTTTAGGCATCGCTTTTCATTTCAGTTGTATTTACTTTTCATGCATTGTACAAAAGAATGTTATTAATAAAGTTGTTGTTATTTCTATATCTCTTGTCTCTTGTGAATTAATTTTATATTGCTTAGATACGCTTAGCGTATGTACTTCTGAGTATATACGTAGCGGGCCTCGTCGCGTCCCCTTCGCCGTACACTGGGAAGCGGGGCGTGACAGGTTTTGTTGGTGGCCCATGCAGGTCAGAGCTGTATGAATCCCTATCATGCAGTTCTGGTCTGCGTGAACAACCTAAGCAATATAACACAAGAACCAGCAACTAGAACATTCTTTACAATTCATATTTCTTGAATCTTACCAATTTCCATTCCTTGAATCTTATCAATTCATGTACTTGAATCTGTCCTAACCCAAATTTTTCTTCAGGGTTATGGATTCCCCGAACAACACCAGCACCAACGTCAACAACACACCTCCACCACTACCTCTCGCACCAGCTGTTCCTACACCACCCACCGAGCAAACAGTGCTACTTGAGGCGATCCGCAGCCTTCTCGAGGGACAACAACAACTTCTGAACCGTCCTGAGACCGACGCACCGGGAGTAAAGCAATTCAGGGCTTTACATCCCAAGCAGTTCTCCGGTAAAGGAAGCCCTCTTGAAGCTGAAGAATGGGCACAAAGCATCGAAGATGATCTGGAAGCAGCTCAAGTGCCAGACATCGCTTGGGTCCGTGTAGCAAAACTACAGCTCACGGATAATGCTCGCAACTGGTGGAAGGCGGAAGAAAGCCGTCTGGTACAGCCGATTGAATGGAAGACTTTTCGCGATAAGTTCGACGCGAAATATTTCCCTGTGACTGCCAAGTTTGCCATGGAGCAACAGTTCTTTCATCTGCAACAGGGTTCAATGTGGGACAAATCAGTAGATGAATACGACGCTGAATTCACCATGTTAAGCCGATTCGCGGCACACTTGATACCGACGGACGAGATCAGAGCCCGTCGCTTTCAACAAGGACTGGACACGGAGATTCAGGCTGCTCTAGCCACGGGAAAATTTTTGACTCATGAAGATGCTCTGGAAGCTGCCCGCAGTTATGAGACAGTGGTAAAAGCAAGAGGCAGACCTCAGTCTGCAGGAGTCAAACGCCCTGCCAACCAAATGGCAGGTGGAGCCTCTTCCAGGCCATCGTTTGAATCCAGGAGAACTGAAGAAATTTGCCATTACTGCCATAGAAAGGGACACTTGTGGAAGGACTGTAGGCGCGCAAAAGTCCTGTGTCTAATTTGTGGCGTATCCAACCACGGAATTGGGAACTGTCCTTACAACAGCAACTCAACTCACACACCCACCAACTACCCGCAGCGGCCAACCATCCAGGCTCCTGCAACTCGTCCTACACTACCTGCTCCACCACCTGCACAACCTACTCGCCAATTCCAACAAGCAATGAGGGACATGCCTAGAAGGCGTAGAAACAGGCCTCAAAGGCAGAATGTGCCTCCAGCTAGAAGGAATATACCACGGCGACAGACCTTCACATTAGAAGCTTTAGAAGCTGAGACTGCAGGTCAAGGTAACACCGGTAAGCCTTTTTCACTATCGTATCACTTTTATTCGCCAAACTTCCAAGCACTGTTACACCTTTCCTTTTACAAATTTCGAGGACGAAATTTTTATAAGGAGGGTAGAATGTAACAACCCTAATTTTCCTATACACTTTTCTATATAAATTTTTTTTTGGTTAAAATTTTTAAAAATCCATAAAGGAGTATTTTAATCTGAGCACAAGATATATTTAAGTAATTATTTTGTTTTTAAATAATTCCATTTTTAGTGAACATAAAATTGTTTTAAAATTAAAGTGTACTTGGGGTATTTAATGTTGCCGTTATCACTTTAAGTAGTTATTTCCCCACAATAATTACAAGAAGGAGCTTGTAGCTCATTGGTAACACCTTGCACTGCTGAGCCAAGCCACCAGAGTTCAAATCCTATGCCCCACATTATTTTTATATTATTTTATTTTAAATTTTTTTGGAAAGTCAACAGTCAAACCGCAATAAATCACAAAATTTATACTGAACCCAAAAAGTTAGATGCACCAAAATTCCCCCCAGGTGATGACCCACCCGACGAGCCCTCGACTCGGCCCGACTCGGCCGGCGGACCGGCCGACTCGAGCCGGCGCCGCAGGCCGGACTCGGCCGGACGGCCGAGTCGTCAACACGGAATTTCTCCGTGTTGACCTGGTCTTCTCACCTGAATACTTTATTTTCTCAGATCGGTTATCAAATTCTCTATAAATCACTTTTACTCCAAAATTTAATGATTTTTAATGTTTTTCTTATATATTTTTATATTTTTTTTGATTAAAACCCTAACCCTAGCCTAACCCTATATAAACACCCCTACCCTCTACCCTCTCACCCTACATTCCTAGGTCCACTCTCTAAAAATTTCAAGAGAACTCGGTACATTAGAAAACGAGTGAAAGGCGAAGCGCTGCCGAAATCGACGGCGAATCCCGGCGATCGTACTAGGACTCTTCACGACGTTTCGACGCACCGACAAACACACTACCTTCCTCTCACTCTCTAGCGTTGTCCAAAACCGTAAGTCCCATTTTCTACCTTTCTTTTCCTTCATAATAATATGACTTTTTAAAACCCGACGGAAATCGGAACAAACCGATTTCCGATTCGGTTTTTCTATCAAAACTCACTTGTCACTAATTCCATAATGCTTAAACATATTCATGTTGACTATTAATCACTTAAAAATCAATTTGGATAAAGTTTCTCACATGAAATGATAACTTTTGTAAAATACCGTATTTTCGCACTTAAATACCACCATATTTAGTTTATCTCATTTAACCCTTAACAATTGCTATACCTTAACGTAGATCACGAGGTAATGACCTACCTCTACACACACGCAAATACAACCTTAATTGATATCATCAAAACTTAGAATACGATAATACAAGATTTTTCATTAAAATATCATTTTCTTTATAAACCTTTTCTGAAAGTTCTAAGTTGTATACAATTTTAAAACAAAATCTTTTAATAGGAAAATACGATATGTCATGGACATCGATCGTTTATCTAAACTGACTTTGTGGTGTCTAGGCAAGCGTGTCTAAGGCGAGTGGTTACTTAATTAGGACCACTACTTGCAGTGGAGAGCCTCCCACTCACCTGGCACTTACCTGGCCGCAATTGGCGGTGAAGAGGCGATTTGAGGCTTCTAATGACGTGTCGTTTAGACCAATTAGAAATAGGCTAGTTGGCTTAGGAAACCCTTGAATCTAAAATACGGAAATTTACACCCTTTTGCAAATAAATACCTTATTTTTATAAAACCGTTTTTTAAATGATTAGTATTTATTAAATCTTTGCAAAGCGCCACTTCAACCCACCTTTGGGGAACTCGTTAGGGATTGTACGGTTTATCGTGCACCCTCGGGCTTAGTAGTGCGAGATTCAGACCTCCGCAAGGAGCATTCGGTCTCGAAAGGTTTAGAATACGACATTTAAGAAAAATGTGATTTTTGGAAAATAAAATATTTATTAAAACTTATTCTTGTATAAACATATGTATATTTAACATTTAAACATCTATTTTATTATAAGATAAAGTTTCCACCTTTTCTAAAAATTACAAGATTAAAAGTTACATTAAAATACCATGAATTTCAAATAAATCAATATTACAAATTAATACCTTTATTTATGAAATTAGGATATTTTCACTAGAAACGTCACAAAATAAATCACACTTATTATAACAATAAAGACGAATAATAAATACTTGAGGTGTATCTTGAAAACTATACAAAAGTATTTTTACATAAAACCCCCTCAAGTTTTATAAATTACAATAATGACCCTAACAAATATAGAACTTCGACTTACATTTCTTTTAGTCTGACTCGGGGTTGAGTCTGATTATTCCTGACTTTAATATGATTCGAGTCAATCTATATTCTTTAATATTCCAACTCAATATGAACACATGAATCCTAGAATCCAGTTAACAATCTATACAACTTGACTGAACCAAACCATGGATATACATCCATTATTCCGTTATTCCATTTACCTGATTATGCAGTTACAACATGTTTACTGATATCATGGTTTTGGTCAGTCATCCAACTTACACAATACAATACAATACAACAATACAATCAAAACACTACGGGGTTTAAGGGGTAGATTGGTACGGAAGGTGTTAAAGGTGGCACGAGGTGGTTAGGTTTAAGGGGTATATTGTACCTTGTTCTAGTCAGTATTTTCATTTCCTGTTATGCCACTGTTTAGGCATCGCTTTTCATTTCAGTTGTATTTACTTTTCATGCATTGTACAAAAGAATGTTATTAATAAAGTTGCTGTTATTTCTATATCTCTTGTCTCTTGTGAATTACTTTTATATTGCTTAGATACGCTTAGCGTATGTACTTCTGAGTATATACGTAGCAGACCTCGTCGCGTCCCCCTCGCCGTACACTGGGAAGCGGGGCGTGACAAATGAGCACGATGCCCCCGGCATGTCCATCTTTTTCGGAGCATGTGGTTGTGGCGAATTTACCTTCTAATTTTCAGACAACGCGAATTTGCCTTGCTGGTACTGGTCTTCAACCCAGTTTTTTGAAGACGTACCAATCTTTGATTGGATGGCCCATTACTCGATGGTAAGGGCGGTAATTAGGATCATTGACGTCGTTCGGTTGCGGTGGGTGTCTCGACTCCGGTAGAGTAATGAGCCCATTGCGCACTGCTAGTTCGAACAGTCTCCTTGTCTTATCCCGGGGAAACGAGTAAGGACGTCTCAACTTCTCGTCGAGGGATTGCCGCTTGTTGCTTTGGCGAACAACCGGTCTCGGGCCACTCGGTTTTTGTTCAGCGTTGGCGACAAAGGTCGCTTTCCCTTTGCCCTTTTCATTTCGAGGCTCCGTCTTTGAAGAGGAAGGCCTATGGGTCATCTGGTCCATTTGGGCCAGCTTGTCAATCAAGGCCTGGAATGTGGTCGGCTTGAAGAGGGCCATACACGAGGACGCCTTTGAATTTGGCTCAAAGGTGGCTATGAGCATTTCCATGGCTGCAACTTCATCGATGCGTTGCTTGTATTTGACCAGAGATTTCGCCATCGGGTAACACATTGAACCCAAGTCTCATTCGGTCTAACCATTTCGTTGACCAGTGTCGTCACGGTAGTGCGTTTATTCACATTAGCGAATCTCTGACAGGAGGGCATCTCCATTTCGTCGAAGGTATTCATGGAGTCATTCGGGAGTTCCACATACTATTCGAAGGAAATGCCCGCCAGACGGCTGATGAATTGTCAGAGGAGAAGTATATCAGTATTGCCGCACATGGGTTCAAATCGCGCAATGTGCCGGCGAGAATTCTCTGTTCTTTTGTACATGTAACACGTTGGAAGTGTGTACTTTGGCGGGTACTGTATTTGATTGTGCCATGTCGGATACGGTTGACCAATCTTGATTGATCTATTTGCGGCTTCACTGGCGTAGTGAGCTTCGATTTGCTGAGCGATATATTCGTTCAGCTTTGCTTTTAGGAATCATTTCCTTCTCAGCCATTGATATACTTTGCAGAGGATTTGAAATGTCATCTTTATCTTTAAGAACGACTACCGGCAGTTCATCCGCCAGTGGTTCCGATTGAACCATCATTCCAGCCATATCCTGAATCAGAAGGGCCATCTGGTTCATTTTAGTGGACATTTCTGCCGCTTCTGCATCTCCCTTTTTCAAAGCGCGCTTTAGGAAATCAATATCCGACCCCTTCTCTATTCTTTCTCCAGGTGCGTCTTCGGAATTTGCCTTTAGACGATGGATTATCGTTTGCTGCCGCCTGAGCAAGTATCTCCTGCAGCTTTTTACATTGCAGTTGAACTTTTGTTAAGGACCGAGTTTGAGGTCGGTGACTAGTAGAAGCTAGAACTTTGTCTTTGGAATTCACCACATAGACTATGTGAACTACCATGCCTCTAGGCTTGGGGCGTTTGGAGTTTTGGCCTTTGGAGTTTGCTTCGGGCACTTGAGCTTTATTGGCCCTCTCTTTTTTGTGAAAAGCCGCTTTGGTTTTGGGAGGAACCACTGTACCGGGATCCGTCTTGGGATGAGTCCCCTTGTATTTGAAAGAGGATTTGTCAGAGTTTGGCTGACGTTTAGGGGAAGATCCGCGGTTGACGACAGAGACCTTCACTCGCTTCCGTACTTTATATATAGATGAGGAAAGTTGCTTCAGGGAGCGGACTGGTTTCTGCTTTCGTGGGATCTCCATGGATTGCAGAGATTTCTTAAATATCGCGGTAGGAAAATTTTATCTGACCCTTCGCACCAATTTGAAGCTGTTCCTGGTTAGAACAACATTCACCACTGAGGTTGAAACAGAACCATACGGAGAACTGCCCCCAGCTCATTTTGTATGATGCCAATATCGACGTCGACCATTTCTTACGGCCGGGATTTGATTAGCTTCAGGATTTTGCCGAGCCTGCCCCTGTTTCCTTTGAGAGCTTGAATATTCTGCCCCCTGCGTCGACCTTGGTCCTTGGCATGTGCCAGTTATTTGAGGATTGATTCCGTCAGCAAAGCTGCTGCTTGGGGAGCCCGCCTGTGGACGACAAACACCTTCTGGGCTTCCTCCATCGGCGTTGAGGCACCGAGGGTGGGAGGTGGGAGCATCGACCCAATGAGAAGCCCATTTATTTCTTGAAGAACCGGATTGCAGAGATTTGAGCCTGCAAGTGGCCCGTACTTGACTCCACCAGATATGACAGAGCATGTGTTGTTAAGGTGGGAACAAACGCCATTCTTCATAAAGACGAAGCGCCGACTTCAGTATCCACTCCCCTAAGGGCAACCACAAACATACACACCGCGATTATCTGATCATGAGAAAAACACGACACACGAAGTGTGGAGTGGAAAGAGGAAAAGGTCCCATCGGGCGTGCCAGAATCTGTTCTCCGCCGAAAGACGCGACCGGGACGTTAGGACGTCTGGGCCTGAATTCCGAGGGCAGATACTAATTGGTGCTATCCGTCCACCTCTTCGAAGATGCCAAGGTGATTTATGACACCATGTATCGAAGGTTTAAACGAATGCGGCCGATGTAGCAGACTTCGTCAGATTCCCCCTTGTTGAGGGGTTTTTTATTGTGGGGACGCTCTTCCCTGCAGGCGCAAACCCCTGCAGTTAATTACGCTACCACGTCGCGGTAACCACTTTCTCCTTCTTCAGATGGTCACTTCGTGTCGTGTGTGTGTTTGTTTTGTTTTTGGTTGCCCGTGGATTGTATACGGAGACTAATTTATGTTGTCGCCCGTAGGGCGTGGATTAGTCCAAATCCGTATCTTCTTAGATTTGGGTTTGGGGTTGGGTTTAAGGATACGTTAGTCTCATTTAAGACTAAGATCAACTTAAACGTTTGTTAAGGATACGTTAGTCTAATTTTTAGACTAAGATCAACTTAACAGTTTGTTAAGGACACGTTAGTCTAATTTTAGACTAATGTCAACTTAACCATTTGTTAAGGACACGTTAGTCTAATTTTAGACTAAGATCTACTTAACAGGATTGTTTAGATCCAACAAAAGAGCATTTGGGCTCTATTGTTTTAGTTTAGGGACTTTGCGGTCAATTACCAGTTTAAAGACATGGTGGTCTAAGGTTAAGGACATCATAGTCCATGGGTTTAAAGGACCCCACCGTCCGAGGCTAAGGACATCATAGTCCATGGGTTTAAGGACCCCACAGTCCGAGGTTAAGGACATCATTGTCCATGGGTTTAAGGACCCCACAGTTCGAGGTTAAGGACATCATAGTCCATGGGTTTAAAGGACCCCACAGTCCGAGATTAAGGACATCATAGTCCATGGGTTTAAAGGACCCGACAGTCCGAGGTTAAGGACATCATAGTCCATCGGTTTAAGGACCCCACAGTCCAGTTTAAAGACGTCATAGTTTATGAAATGTATGGTTGTCGGGACCCGTCACCTCTCTGAAGACGTTGAAGGATTACAACGACAAATATCAAAGGAGTGAAGAGATGTACCCTTGAACCAAAGTTGATTGGGAAATCTGTAGTCCAATTTAGGACTAAGATCAATTAATTAGATTATGAGCACATAGGCTCTGTCAAATCTGAGTTGAGGACTTATGGCCAACTTGGGCTAAGTCCAATTAGGTTTAAAATGGTAGACTTTTGGTTGGACTGTTGAACATTATTTAGCAATGCTAAACAGGGGTTTGGGGGCTCTGACAACATTTTGTCTTTGGCTGAGCACTAACCATTCATTATAACTCTGGATTTTAAGGTTCAGTTGAAGGGGAGATTTGCCTCTGGAAAACTTAACCAATTTGGGCTAAGCTTGGCTTTAAAATAGTGTTAAACACTAGAGGATATTTGGCGATCACATGCTCCCACGTGATGTGCTGAAAATAGTGTTAAACACTAAAATTGAATTGGTCGCGTGGGGTCACGTGAGACGTCTGAAGATGGGGGCCAGACTTCCATTATTTTGTTCTCAGGGTATTCAGTTAGTGTTAAACACTTTTGGTCTTCAGACCATCACGTGTGGGCACGTGATGGGTACCCATGCATTGATTATTAAAGTGTTTATTAGGGGTCACGTGGGGACACGTGAGGGCGCCCAAAATTGATTCTGCTCTTGGATTTGTTCCCTTTTGTTTTGAAAGTCACATGTGAGCACGTGAGGCATTGCCTTCATGCTTTTTCTTTCTCATTTTGAGGGGTCTGTTTAAGGGTCACGTGGGGACACGTGACCTAGTCTTGTTCATTCTTTTTTTACTCATTGAGAATGAGGGTCACGTGTTACCACGTGATCACATTGGATACTTTGATCTTTATGTGCATGTAGAGCTTTAAGTCTCTTGTTTTAAAGAATTAAATTCTTTTATAGGGTTAAACCCTAGTTCTGTTTAGAGGAATTAAATTCCTGTGTATTTGGAAGAATTAAATTCTTATATAGGGTTAAACCCTAGTTTCATTTGGAGGAATTAAATTCCTATGAATTTGGGAGAATTAAATTCTCAAAACTCAATTCTCCCTCTAAGTTTTGGATCTGCATGGCAGAATCTCCCCGATGAGAATTAAATTCTCAACTTGTGGGGAGATCTGCTTCTGCAGATCTTCAACCAAAGGAAGAACTAAGTTCTTATTCAGAAGAGTTAAACTCTTAAATTGAGAATTAAATTCTCTTTTTGTTTTATGGAGCTTAGATCTCTTTCCCTTTCTCACCTTGGGTTTTCTTTTTCTGAAGAGATCTTCTTTTTCTCTCTTGAGAATTGAATTCTCCTCTCTTTTTTCTCTCAGTTGTTGTATATTTCCCCAAAAAAAAAAATAGATCCTCCCCTCTTCTCTTCTTGGCTCCTATTTATAGGAGAAAGAAAAGAATCAATTTGTTTTGTCAATCTTTCATTGAAAGATTTTAGTTGTTTCTTGTAACCAACATGATCTTTTAGATCATCCAGTAAATTTTATTCACCATTGGATTTTTAATCCAAAAGATATTTTATCTGTTATTCCTGACAAATTTCATGGAAAATTTTCCTTGTATAAAATATTTCCATAAATTGGTGATTTTTAATCACCATTGGATTTTTAATCCAACGGTGCTCCATTTTACAGAGCACCATCTTTTTTGTTTGGAAAGATTTAGAGAAATATTTTTCCAGTTAGGATTTTGATTCACTCTTAATTAGAATTTAATTCTATTAATTCATAGATCTTTAGGAACCCATCACGTGTTGGCACGTGACCCCCTGATTATGCATTTGACCAGAATTTAATTCTGTTGTTTTAAAGAACTCAGGAATTATCACGTGTCAGCACGTGACCCTTGGTCACGTGATGCCCCATTGGGATTTTTCCTTGTTATTTTATTATACTTTTAATTCTTTTCAGTGGGTTTAAAGGCCCATCTCGTGTTGGCACGTGACCCCACTGATTAATTATTTCCAATTATTTATTTTATTCAGTGCCTACAGACTTTGTCTGTAAATGGTCACGTGTCTGCACGTGATGCCCGGTCACGTGTGGGCACGTGATGCCCGGTCACGTGTGGGCACGTGATGCCCGGTCATATGTGAGCACGTGATACCTCATAACTTTTGATCCCGGATGAGTTATGAGGCCCATAATATATCAAATCGAAGGATTTTTCGAGACACTTTCGATACCATCCGAATTTAGCTGTTTCTCATTAGGGAGTTTGTCAAAATGCAGCCCGGAAAATACTGATTTGCATTTTCTTCCTTAGATTACATGTGCATAGCATATTTGCTCATAACTTTTGATCCCGGATGAATTATGAAACCCATAATATATCAAATCAAAGGCTTTTTCGAGACACTTTCGATACCATTAGAATTTAGACGTTTCACATTCGGGAGTTTGTCAAAATACAGCCCGGAAAATACTGGTTCACATTTTCTTAAACGTATCGCTGCCATTTGATACCTTGGGCTCTTTTGCACAGAAATTTTTTGGCGGGAACAACATTGTTTTATCTCCACGCGGTTTGTTGACACATACTCTATACCTTATGAGCCGTTGACCAAAGGTTGGGAGATAAATACGAGTAACGGTATTATTGTGTCCAACCAAAAGTGTAGATTATGTCCGGTGGTAGTATACGACAGGGAATTCTATGCGAATTTCCTGTTAATCGGGACGGGTAGCTATGACGCAATTCTCGAGATGGATTGGATGAGTACATTCCATACAATTATTGATTGCCGAGTAAGCAAGGTGATTTTCTGTTCACCACAGAAAACTGTATATTAATACCGCTCATTCATTATCTATTTTGTGATATATTGGTGCTATTAATCAGTGTCTGCTCTGTAATTACAGTTTACAGGTATTCGTGATAAAATACTGGAAATACATTCAAAATCACGGATATATCGTCTGTGAGCCGACACTGCAAACAGAACAGGAAATCGACCGATATCCCAAGAGCTCTTTTGGAAATAATGCATGTGTACACACTTTTTGTTAATATTGGTCCAACACATACATGTGTGCATATAGCTTGGACCATGTGGGGGTTGCCATGAGCAAGTAGGGAACAAGAAGTGGGCATGGGTGTGATGTGCATTAAGTATGCATTAAATGCATAAAGTTGTGATTTGAAGTGAGAACATTACACACACCCACTTGATCCCTCTCTGTACATTACTCCAGATTACACTCTGGTGTGAATTAAAAAGAATTGCAATTACAGAGAGATGCCCAAGAGACCAGAAGGCTACTGAAGAAAGGTGGGCCCCAGACTCCATGTTTAGGCCGCCAATTAACTCAATTTGGCCGCAAATTGCGGCCAAGTTGGAACCATTCTGCCTCGTGCTCTTTTGGTGGGTCCCTTGTCGTCATTCCAGTCCAGTGTCATATGCAACTTTTGATATTTTGTTGCCTATAAATAGCAGATGGGTGTTTAGCTTGAGGGACATATGTATATACCCATTAATATTTTGTTAGTTTTTTTTTTGTTTAGGGTGAGTGTGCTTCATCTTGGTTTCTTCTTCTTCTTCTTCTGTCATGCCCCGCTTCCCAAAATATGGAATACGGAGAGCGATGAAGGCCAGCCGTGCTACCTACGGTAAGGAAAGATCCTTCCATAGTCACATAAGGCTGTCTAGATTAACCTGTCACAAAATAAAATCCAATACCAAAAGGAATAATACTGATAATCATGCTGTAATGGAACCACAAGAAACCCTAAAAATGGGTCCACTAGATAATTGATGCAATTAAAGATCCAATACAATAGGTTCGGAAATAAAATAAGATCCAAAAGAGATACATAAGTCCTAATGTCCCATAAGGGCGCACATGCTAAAAACTAACTGAAAAGGAAAAAAACCGACGGGTTACTGATCTTCGGCAAAGTCCTGGTAGTCGCTGCGGTCCTGCTCGGCCTGAAAATCTGTCTCTAAACCTGAGATGGCAAATCTCAGGGATGTCAGAACATCCTAGCAAGTACTCAACGTAAAAAGTGTATATGTGGTATGATACCATAAATATATGAATGTAGTGAAGCCCGTGTGCGCAAGCAAAACAGATATATAAATAAATAGATGCATTAACACTGTGAAACATGTATGTAAACAGGTCAAGTCACATCCTACTGGTCACTAAAAGGTAAACTATCATATCGTAAGCTCGAGTATGTGCGTCAACCTCTGCAGGAGTATTCCTAACCCAGGAGTGGTGCCCCACGGGCTAGGAAACACGGGCCTAACTGTGGAATGAACATGAGACCGATACGAGCTGTAAACATGAGACCGATATAGCCCGGTACGAGCTGTAAACATGAGACCGATATAGCCCGGTACGAGCTGTAAACATGAGACCGATATAGCCCGGTACGAACTGTAAACATGAGACCGATATAGCCTGGTACGAGCTGCCGGCATAGGACTCCTGAGATCCTGTTGTACGAACGCACACTCAAGCTACCCCCAACACCCGCGTATTTACAGCTACTATGGTAATGACTAGATCACTGATTAAGAATGCTGAAAAGACTGGAATTGTGGTATGGTAATTGTATAGGATGAAACTGGTAAATAGTAGTGTGTCATGGCATGTAGTTCAACATCCTAATCAGCGATCTCGTTCAAAAAGACTAGAGTAATGAATAGTCAAGACATGTCGAAAGTAATTGTTATCTGGTACTGATAACTGCATGAAAGTGATGTACAAGCTGATATGAGTCGCAATTGTTATCTTTACCGTTTACTTTAATATGGATATATTAATCACAATCTGGCTAGAAATATATAAATGTGAGATAGGTTAACAACTTTCAAACTTTATTTGTAGTTAAAATAAATCTCATTTTAAAACCACACTTGCTAATTATTCTCACTTGCTACATAACAGTTTGCATATATATATATATATATTGTATAATATAATGAAAAAGATACTAACACATTTCTCTTTTATTCTAACAGTGCAAGAAATATATATATACATATAACTACAAAGGAATGCCGATGTACATCGACCAAAAGTAAAGCAAGAGTACTTGCCTCGGAGACAGATAAACACGACGATACGAAGAACAACTCTAAGATTTGATTGCTCGGCTAAATTTGAAGAATAAGAAAATATTGTGATGGGAAAAAGAGAAGGTTGATTTATATGAGAAGGGAAGAGATGATAATAATTAGGTTGTTATTTATAGGGAAGAGAGATGTTGTTAAAGATTGAATAGATTATTATAATTGGAGAGAGAAATATTCTGATGAGATGAGATTTGGATTTGATTTTATAAAAGAGAGATATGATGAGTTGTTATATACTTCTATAAGATATTAGAAAAGTTGTATATATACATATTAGTTTGTATATAGTTAGAATAATAGAAAAGTATATGTATATATACATATTAGTATATAGTGAAAATATATGTAGATATGTATATGGTTATAGGTTAATGAAAATAAATATAATTAGTTATATAAATAGGATTTTAGGATATCAAACAACTAAAATATATTTTCAGTTAAACTATCATAACAAAATATTTTCAATTATATATATGTATGTATGTATATAGGTTTGTAGAAAAATAATTAAAGAGAGAGTATATTTGAGAAAGAGAATCTGCTGAGAGAGATTAGATTAGATTTGAGAGAGAGGGATTTTGTTAGAGAATATATATAGAAAGAGAGCAGGGGTTTGGTGAAATATAGTTAGTGATATAGAAAAATATATGTAGATATAATAGAATATGGGGAGAAAGAAATCTGTTGGAAAAGATATTTGTTTGGAGAGAGAGAATAGTATTTGTTTTAAAAGAATAAAGTTATCAGGTGAGACATATATGGTGATTGGAGAGAGAAAATTGAGTTGTTAGTTTAGGAAAAATATTTATATGGTTAAAAGATTTAACAGGGGCTCTTATGACCTTTCAAAATTAAATATTTTAACCAAATAAATATCGTAAAACAAAATATCTTATAAATAGAATTTAAAAAAGGGTAAAATCTTATGTATATGTATTGTTGAAAGAAATACCAAATAAAATATCTTTTTTTTAAACTATGATACTAAAATATAAATATGGTTATAAAATAGTGTTAGACAAATAAATATTTAAATACTAATAATATGCATATTTAACAAACTTGAAAAACCATAATTATATGTATATATCTTGATTAAAAGTATTAAACTCCAAGTTATAATAATAAAAATAAAACAAAACCCAATATATCCAAAAGAAAAAGAAAAAGAAACGTATGATCGAACTAGGATGTTACATCTTCCCTCTTGAAGCTCTCTTTGGAGAGCTTCATTAAGGAGGTTGAACAAGTCACCAAAACATTGTACCTTTTCTTCAAGTGTTTATAATATATTGTTGTTTCTTTACTTGCTTTCTTTTATTACTTGCTCTTTATTACCATGCTTAACTAATTCCTTATTTGGTTGTGGTGTGGGTGAGGAAGTGAGATGAAAGGCTTTGCCTCCTCCACCTCTTGTTTATGTTTCATGTGCTTAACTTATGATTCTAACATAAATATTGTTTATGTATTGATATGATACGGTATTTTGACATATGGTTACTTGTAACCTCCTCATATACCGTATTCATTCTCTTTCCCTATTTTCAATGTTTAAGTTAAAATCTATTTAGTGTTAAGTTTGCTAAGCTTGGATATCGTATCTTGTGATTAAGGACTTGACAAATCTCTTAATTTCATATACGATATACCATCACAACTTCTTAGCAAACTCAACACAAATATCATTTGCTATCACTAACCACTTTGTGTTTTTTTTGTTGCGGTATGCTTGCTAACCCTTGTGCTTAGTGTTGATACCACAAGCGCGGACATACAAACTGTAAGTGACCAAAAGGACCCGTTTCGTGCTTTGCGGCGAATATCGGACTTTGACGGTTTGTGCTCCGCAACCGCGTTGACAAGTCGTGCTTCATGCCAGGACCAAGGTAAGGCCGGACAACTCATGATCACGGGAGGGTAGAAGTAAACGTCGCGATTCGACCTTCCGAATCAAGCCACAACCATTCTTCAGTTAACTTGTTTTCCTCTTTTCCTTGTTTTCATTCTTTTATATATTTTTTATGACAAACCCTAATTCATTGATTTGTTAACCTTAAACAATAATACTTAATACACAATTCCCTGCGGATCGACCCGTGCTTGCCGGCTCGCTATAACGCGCCGTGCACTTGCGGTTTATAAATATTAAAACGAGAACGATCTCGCGTGCGCAATCCGTTTTCCTAAAACCATATCTCATATTTCAAAACATACGCGTTTGCGCGTGCAGGTGAATTCCCAACACTTTCCGCATTCCCAATCACCCTGAGTTTGTTTTCGAAGGCGGGAGCGAGTCTTTGGAGCCAGCCAAGTTTAGAGCTAAGCCAAAAGCGTTGACAGCTACGAGATTGATGAGAGTCCAGCCCCAGAGATCGTTCGGAATTTTCTTGATGTGTTCCCTAAAGATTTACCAGGTCTACCACCCCCCCGCGTCTTGGGATTCTCTATTGACTTGATTCCAGGAACGACACCAGCTTCCAAGGCTCCTTACAGGATGGCGCCAGTTGAGTTGGCAGAATTGAAAAAACAAATTGGAGAAATCCTGGAGAAAGGATTTATTCGTCCAAGCGCTTCTCCGTGGGGTGCACCAGTCTTGTTGGTGAAGAAAAAGGACGGATCACTACGAATGTGCATAGACTACTGGGAGCTGAACAGGGTTACGATAAAGAACAAATACCCCATTCCACGTATCGATGACTTATTTGATTAGTTGGGTGGGGCCAAGGTATTTTCGAAGCTGGATCTTCGTTCGGGCCATCACCAGATCAGAGTAACGGCCGAAAATATATGCAAGACGGCTTTCAGGACCCGATACGGACATTATGAGTTTCTTGTGATGTCGTTCGGTGTTACCAATGCTCCAGCTATATTTATGGATCTAATGAATATGGTATTTGCGAAATACTTGGACACGTTTGTCGTTGTATTCATCGACGACATACTTGACACGACCCGAAATATTAGCTCGTGACCAGCACTTGGATCACGCAACGTCTAAAGGCGTAACGGAATTCAAGTAAGCTGAAACCCAGAAATCTAAACCTTTTTAAGAAAATAAAAGAGGTGAAGTTTTGAAATAAAAGTATAACGAAATCAAGTTTGGAAAAAAAACATGTTCGTCTTTTAAAAAAAATTGGGCAGTACCTCCTTTGTAAATTTTGATCCAAAACTACTATACAAGATGAAAATAAAGGCATCCCCAAGCGGGGGCTAGCTCTTCGCCATCCGGCGGATCATAACCACGCAAGACAGTATAAAAAGTATACGACGCCCAATGGCGAAGATCACCACAAAAGATAAAGTAAAGCAAGACATAATCCCCAAAAGCGAACATAAAACCCATCGCTCAAGTCTTACACTAACAGTCTTGCTAAGCCACATTACTTATACAAATACTAGTTTGATTTGATGGAGTTGACTAGATACAATATGAAATATAAATACAAGAGGGGGTACGATATAAATGTCCCACCTACCAAAGCAAAACATCCGGATGCAACTGTGTGCCAGCGAAGCCGCTACTGATCCATGC
Source organism: Agapanthus africanus (assembly GCA_030015575.1). Taxonomy (NCBI): domain Eukaryota; kingdom Viridiplantae; phylum Streptophyta; class Magnoliopsida; order Asparagales; family Amaryllidaceae; genus Agapanthus; species Agapanthus africanus. The sequence continues at coordinate 1,000,612,269 of CM057337.1, forward strand.
GGTCAACCTGCAAGAGCTGTGGTACAACGGGGGTGAGTTGCCAACTCGTGAATAGAAAAACATCTACATGTAGAAATTGAATAAACAACGACTTCTAGGTCAACTATATCATAAAGGTAAATACTATGATATCTAGGGTGACCGTATCTGTATATGTGCCAACATTGTAATCAATACGTATATGTATGCGGATATAATCCAATTATATAACCAATGTCTGTATGCATGTGGATCTCGTCTAACCATATAATCAATGTATATATGCATATAGAACTTGTCCAACCATATAATCAATGTATATATGCATGTGGATCTCGTCCAACCATATAATCAATGTATATATGCATGTAAGTATGAGGAATCAACGGTTTCTTTCGCGACACATCAAAATCATGGAACCTGAGTGTCCAACATCGACACCCGAAAACATCATGAAACCCGTGTCCAGTATCAACACGTAAATCCTCATATCTCGGGCTCCGTCAGTCCGGATCGGCCCACGGGCTTCGTCAGTCCGGATCGGCCCATATCATCTCTCGACTCCGGTCGGTATCCTCCAGATATCCGCCAAGCCCAACCAATCACCGGTAGGTAGTAGTCCCTCTGCCAGGCTCATCGTCATCCCCACGAAATATCTCTCTCGCCCCGGGGTACCATACCGGGTCCACCATGAGCCCGCAAACGGAATCATCCACCTCCTCAAATCGGGTTTCACATGTCACACGTCTCAGAACAGAGAAAACGCAGGGTGGACGCACTGAAATATCATATCAAGAAAAACTGGGTTTTTAAAACAGTACATACTTCTTTTGAAATAGCCACGGTTCTCAAATCCAGAAATCTCATGAAAACAGCATATCTCGATGCGCAAAATCATAAAGCATGATGTATGCGACATATAATAGAAATGTAAGAATATCCGTATCTCATGCAACATAGAACAATGATATGACATATTAGGGGAAAACCGCTCTTTTAAATGATTCCAATTTTAAAATATAACATGCGGTCCCCAAATCTCCAAAAATCAAAACCAGCATCATCTATGTATGTACAAATGTATATGTACGTAGGCATGGAGACACAATATATATATATATATATATATATATATATATATATATATATGCACACAAGTATGGATGTACAATATGTATGTACGCCAATATGGATGTACAAGTGGTATATATGTTAGTATGAGTGTACAATATGTATGTGCGCCAATATGGATGTACAAGTGATATATACGCTAGTATGAGTATAAAATATGTATGTGCGCCAATATGGATGTACAAGTGGTATATACGCTAGTATGTTATACGAAGAGTATGTGCACCAATATGGATGTACAAGTGGTATATACGCTAGTATGAGTGTACAATATGTATGTGCGCCAATATGGATGTACAAGTGGTATATACGCTAGTATGTTATGCGAAGAGTCATATCATGATGCAGCAATCCTACTGTGTAGTGACATGGCAATTATCGATGATGAAGTGTGTGAGCCGACAATCTGTGTACGTGTAACATACGCATCATCGATAATGGTGCAGGTGTACTAGCACAGGTATAAGTAATGCAATGCGAATAACATAAAGGCAGCATAAGGTAGATCATCAGCTACAAGCTATAAGGTATACATGTCTACAAGACCGAGTCGGTGGATCTATCAATCGGCATATAGCCTCACAAAAACACGCACGGTACAATACATCGCATGGCAGCCTCTAGTCAAGGGTATGGATCAAACATCAAGTTAAACTCATTACGTACGGAAAATCATCGTACGACGGCATTAAACGAAAAATGGATCCTATCAACCTATAAGACAAGGAGGGTACGGACCTAACGTCTCGTACGGCTATTACTCACGATTCACAACATACTATAATCTATCTATATACCTATGTCCCAGGTCACATCCATAACAATCTCGTATTAGGGGACCGGCAAGGTATCAAACATCTCAATCGACCCTCATCCGTATACCAACATATCACTAAGTCATCATATCGCATCGTACATTCTTTTCATCACATATATATCTCACATCGAATCAATTATACATAAACATTCTATCCTACTATATGCATACGTATCTAATCTAACCTACACACCCGAACCATACAATCAGCTCTTAAAAGATTACGAATCGTAGTTTTGAAAGTAGGGGTCACGGTGTTTTTAAGGAAAAGCTATCGTTTGAAAATCCGTAACGTCCCTCAAGGTATCTGTTTTAAAGATGCATATGATTCTTCGGTTTGGAAATAGGTATGGTTCGGATGACATAATTACGTCGACTATCTAGTCTTATAATGCACTAAACGGCAAATATCATCAAACGTCGTCCTCAAAACCCGTCATCATATATTAGTCGTATCAAACACTTCTAACTATCCTTTAGTTTCTAATATGGTTTCAATAGCTATCTTTTAATTTTAACCCTAGTTTGCTACTCTAGTTTTTTCTTAACCATATGCTACAAATCGGTTTCCACCAAAACTTTGCGAGGGTGCTATACACCATCCACCCGACTTCCCCCGTAGATATAGATCTACTCACTGAGGTCTTCGCTTGCCGAAGTCGATGACGCCACGCTCCGTCGCCTCGGAATCCATGCAAAGGTACCTACAATAACAACACATCGTAACGCATTAAAATCCAATCCGCAAATCGAAACGACACACAAAACACTCATAGGTTAAAACCTATGGTCTACTCTCACAATTCAACCAAATAACACCCTATAGAGACGTGCAAACGTCATGTGATTGAGAGAAAACACAAATACTAAAATCCAGAATTCAAAATACGAAAAATATAACCCCGAATCAAAACAGCAACTCATGAAATTAGTCCCAGATTTTGTTTAAAGGAAAAACTAGGTGCACAAACAATACTGGGGTGCTATATAGGGTGTATATGAGCTATGGAGGCAACCTGGGCACCTAACTCACCAAAGTGGCCGGCCACACTAGCCTAAATTCCGGCCTGCTCGGATTTCCTGGGGATTTAGGGTGTCGTTTTCACAGGTGGTCTCATGGTGGTCAATATAGGCTAGTGGTGTTATTTACTTTTCTCGTAATTATCCCAGGTCATCCCAGATTTCCCTGCACACCCTATACACTCACAAAACCGACATGAACAAATTCCAGTTTTCTTTATTTTGGGTTTGTTTCGAATTGCTCTGGGTTTCTAACATCATAGGGGGTTTAAGGTCACCAAATACACCTCAATTGCATCCTCACTACACAAGAATCCCCTAATCCACTTTTATGAATTTCAAAGTTCACTAAACTACTCTAAATCGGTTTTAAACTTGAAAAGAGGCTAAAGCAAATGAAATACTACACTTAATGTGAAAGAATTACCTCATTTAGCAACTCGAGAAGATTCTTGAGTTGCCCAAGTGCCCAAAATGCAAACTTTCTTGGTCCAAAGTGTAGCTTGTGAGCTTGTGCATGCTTTTAATGAAGTGGGGATGGGCTTTGGATGAGTTTTTAGTGATGAAATGAGGGTTGTAGTGGAGGAGGGAAAGAGGTGCTGCCATGGGTGAAGAGGGAGGAGAAAAGATGAAGGGATGAAGAGAATGGTCTAAGGTCAAATGAACCCCTCTCCTTCTCTCTCTTGCCCATACCTCTCACTATGCTACCTTTTATTTTATGTTTTCATTTTTCTTTTCTTTTCTTTAGCTTTCTTTTTTATTCTCTTTTTAAAATTAAAACCATGCATGAAAAAGAGAAAGAACCATGAAAGAAATGTAACAAGTGTGAAAAATGACACGGTGCATGTCATGTGCACAAATCCGGCTTAAGCACGATTAGCGATATTTAATCGCGATTAGCATTAAAATAGCATATAATTAATCATAAAATTTCATAATTTTCTTAAATTCAATAAAACACCCTCTTTTTAGCAATTTCTATAATTTTCCAAATTTTTCCCGATTTATCGGTATTTAATTATACCTAAATATTAAAATATTCATTATATTTATTATTTAATTATAAAAATCCCCAAAAATAATATTTTATTTTTCTGAAATGTTACAATACTAGTCTACTCTAAGACCCGGGAGGAGCAGGCCGAACACCTGCGGACGGTATTGCAAATTCTTCGGGAAGAGAAGCTATACGCAAAATTGAGCAAGCGTAAGTTCTAGCTCGACAAAGTGCAGTTCTGGCTCGACACGTTGTTTCGGGCGAAAGCATCTCAGTGGACCCAGCGAAGATAGAATCGGTTAGAGATTGGCCGACACCGAAGTCAGTGGCTGAGATCAGATCTTCCTGGGATTGGTGGGATATTATCGGCGGTTCGTTCAAGACTTTGCACGAGTCGCTGAACTTTTGACAAAGCTGACCCGGAAGGAAATACCGTACGTATGGACGGAGGAGTGTACTCGGGCTTTTGAGGTACTGAAGCAGAAATTGACCACGGCACCTATCCTTACAGTGCCAGATAATTCAGGTGGGTTGGTGATACATAGCGATGCTTCGGGGAAAGGCTTAGGCTACGTCCTGATGCAGCACGGTCGGGTAGTTTCTTATGCCTCACGGCAACTGAAGAATCACGAGAGGAACTACCCAACGAACGACTTGGAGTTAGCCGCAGTTGTTTTCGCATTGAAGATCTGGAGACATTACTTGTTAGGCGAAAAGGTGGAAGTGTACACGGATCACAAGAGTCTGAAGTACGTGTTCACTCGGAGAGAACTGAATATGAGGCAAAGCCGATAGCTAGAATTAATGGTGGACTACGACTTGGACTTACAGTATCATCCGGGGATGGTAAATGTCGTACCAGACGCCCTCAGTCGCAAGCCAGCGGTCATGATGTTGACCAGTCAGAAGAGTATCATTGAGGATTTTCAGAAGCTCGAACTAGAGGTTGTTACGCCGAGTGCAATCAGGCAGTTCTGGCAGTTACAGGTGCAGTCTTCTCTTGTAGATCGCATTAAGGCTACGTAGGCTGATGATCCTTGATTGCAAAAGTTCAGAGAGCAGGTGGAAGCCGGGCTGAGGACGGACTTACTCATACATCGGGATGGTTCTCTAAGATTCGGTAGCAGACTCTGTGTCCCCAAAGGAGATGTTCGAGAAGAGGTATTAGCTGAGGCTTATAGTTCGGCTTATTCTGTGCATCCGGGAGGCACGAAAATGTATCGAGATCTAAGGCAACACTTTTGGTGGAACGGGATGAAGCGAGAGATTGCACGGTTCGTATCCAGGTGTTAAGTATGCCAGTAAGTGAAGGCAGAACACCAGAGAACGGCTGGACTGTTGCAACCATTTCCGATACCCGAGTGGAGGTGGGAGCACATCACTATGGATTTTGTGACTGCCTTACCACGGAGCCCAAGGGGCAACAACGCAGTCTGGGTTATCGTCGATCGTCTTACGAAAGTTGCACACTTTATACCCTTCCGTGTGGGACAGTCGACAGAGTCGCTTGCGGAGAAATACATGCAAGAGGTAGTGCGACTTCACGAAGTTCTGATCAATATAGTGTCGGATCGAGACACCAGATTTGTTTCACACTTTTGGAAGAGCTTACAGGAGAGTCTGGGTACACGTCTCAAGTTTAGCACGGCTTTCCATCCACAGATGGACGGGCAGTCTGAGCGTACTATTCAGACGCTCGAGGACATGTTGAGGGCTTGCATGCTAGACTTCTAGGGTTCTTGGGAGGACCACCTTCATCTGGTGGAATTTTCTTATAACAACAGTTTCCAAGCTAGCATCCAGATGGCTCCATTTGAAGCACTTTACGGACGGAAATGTCGATCCCCTGTTTGTTGGGATGACGTGGGAGAACGGAAATTACTGGGCCCCGAACTTATTGTTCAGACGGTAGACAAGGTCCAGATGATCAGACAACGCATTAAGACGGCTCAAGACCGACAAAAGAGTTGGGCGGATGCCAGCAGGAGAGCGCTAGAATTCGAGGTCGGAGATCATGTGTTTCTGAAGATTTCTCCTACCCGCGGTGTTATCAGGTTTGGAGGTCGCGGGAAACTCAGTCCCCGATTCATCGAACCTTTTGAGGTGCTAGAGCGAGTGGGAGAGGTGGCCTATCGACTCGCCTTACCTCCATCGCTAGCTGGCGTGCACAACACTTTTCATGTATCTTAGTTGAGGAGCTATGTTCGGGACGACAACCATATTCTGGATCATTCGGAGTTAACTTTGGGCACTGATCTGTCCTACGAGGAGCAGCCTACCACCATTCTCGATCGTCGGAAAAAAGTGCTGAAGAACAAAGTCATTCCCTTGGTTCGAGTTTCTTGGGGTGGCCGTTCTCCAGGGGAGTCTACCTGGGAACGCGAGGTGGACATCCATGCATGTTTTCCGCATCTGTTTGTATAGTGTGTTGTTCCGTTGTGTTCGTTTTAATTTCGAGGGCGAAATTTTTGTAAGGAGGGTATGATGTAAATCCCCGGTTCTGAATAAAATTTTTCCGTATTTTCCCCAATTTTTCCTTGAATTTTTCTATTTTATATATATTTTATATGTGTATATATATATATATATTTATTTTTATTACCTAAACTCTAAACCCAGATTCCTAAATCCTAACAGACCCGACTCATGCCGACCTGACCCGACCCGCTTTTCCCCCTCTCCTTCTTCCTCACTCCCTCTCGTTTTCCCGCTACTCCCCTCGCATCACCCCAACGAATCCCGCTTCTCGCGCTCGCCACGACGATTGCGCCTCTCGCATCACCCCAACGACTCCCTCTTCTCGTGCTTGCCCGAGACCCGCTCCCCAACGGGCACTTCCTCCAACGGCTCTCCTTTCCCCACGACGACCGAGCTTCCCCCTTCATTTCCCCCTCGCTTTTATTCTTCCTCATTTTCTTTTTTCTCACCTCCTCCAACTCAACCCCAACGAGCCTCCCCTTCCCCTCATCGTCCTTTTACCTCATCCCAGCACCCTCGCCTGGGCACGGCCATAACCGAGCTAACCAGCACACCACAACACCCCCTCTCCATCGACCCCATCTTCAACCCCGACCCTCTGCAACCATCGCCACCACGACGTCCCGACCTCACTTCACCACCACATCTCGATCATCACCATCATCAATTTCATCCCCGACAACCCAGAGCTTTCCCCTGCTCACCACCTCCGGCCGCGAGCTCCGAGAACCCCAACACCGAACCCAACTCCCTCGTCACTGCACCCTCACCTGATCCCCAACCCCCGTCGCCTCTGCGCCTCGCCACGACAAGCGCCCCAGCCGCCTACCTCAGACGACCTCGCCAGAGCTAGAGCCCCTGCACCCACTGCCTCCAGCCGCCATCCGAGCCCGCTGCCTTCACCCTTGCTGCCAATCTACTCGATGACCTCTAGCTCTTCTCCATGGTTTGCAGCAGCAGACCATCTCCCCGTCACCAATTCCAGCCCATGTACTGCCGAGCCCACTGGTTAACCGTCGCCAGGCAAGTTTAATACTTGCTTATGTCATGTTATAATTATAATAGTTTAAATGATTATTATATACCTATATCGTAATTATTTGGTTGTGTTGGATTGAACATAAAACGGGTCTAATATCTCGTATTAATATCATATAGAACTCATAATGGTCAAATATCGGTTTAATCTGTCGGCTAAAACCGACATTTCATGTGTTACATATTTATATCTAGAGTTGATGGTTGATAGCTTCTGAAAATGCGCTTGATTTTTTCGTTCTTTTAATAAAAGTTTAAGGCGCTTTCTTGATATAAACTAACTGTGAAATATCCGCTGATCCCAATCAAAGCCTAACTTAGAGTACCTTTGGTTCGTTGAAATAGATAATGCAGGATTGTTCTGCAGGTAATTTAGTCAAATCTTTTGTTTTCATGCTGGATGTTATTGTTTTCTTAGAAGAGATAAAATCCACCAAATTTTATTATTAGAAGTTCGATTGCTGTTAACGGGTGACGTATAAGAAATTGGGATCAAATAGTTAAGGCATCGAATATAAAATGACGTCCCCAATTAGTTACGTCAAATCTGAAAATCACCGTACACATCACGTTGTAAAATTTGTAGTTAATCAAATATAAATCTAATCATGGTGTTCCAGGGCTCTTATCGAACCTAACTAGATAACCTATAACCTTATTTAGTTAGTTATGGAATATTACAATATCATGACCCTGAAAAATGAAGAGGAATGCAACTCTGGACTGCAGTCTGAGGAGGCATTCTACGGGGAAACTTGAATTTAAGCATCTGTACATACCTGCATAAAACTGAAAATGCATGGAGCCCCATATGGTCGCGTGGATAACTTAATTAGCTAACACATGAATCTGGTCCCGTGCATTTTCACCGTCGTTTGATATTTAAATTGTATTTTAGAGTGTCACTATGTTCTGCAGTTTCTGCAGTAATATTCCTTACACCGTCACATTAAACTGAACATAACTTCTGATATAGAGGTGCGATTGATAACCCGTTTGATGCGTTGGAAACTTAACTGACATAATTATATTTTATTCAACTAGGGAAATACCTGAATATGAACATAATCACTGGTAAAATGCGCGCGAAGCTGGGCTTTCAGTTCTGAAACTGGAATTCCAGAAATCGATCGCTGCCTTAAAATGATGATAATTCCCTAACCTGAACCCTGACTGACATGAAATAAATTTTACTGTTTATATAATCAAGTGTGATTCATATGACCTTTATATTATTTTGGTCGATTCTTTGCGTATGATTTACCGTAAATTTTACAAGTTATATGGCATTGGTCGTCATTGAAATAGTGAATACCTGTTCAGTGCGTTTCTACATATTTTCGTGTTTGCTTTATACCTGTTGCATAGTGATCATTCACGTTAAAACCTAGCGTCTGATTTGCATTGTCGATATATTAATATTAATGATTCGGTTGTGGAAAATACGACAGTGATATTGATAAGTGGAAAAGTGATTGAAAGTGACAGCGATACGTATTTGTCCACAACCTATTTAATACATGAATGCATACTATAACCTGGGAAATGGGGAAATCAAGGTGGAATTGAACTCGTATTTAGCAAGGTACAATGATTTAGAGGATAATCATTCGCTATCAGTGTGTGTGTGTGTGTGTGTGTGTACACACACACATACATACATACATACTTTAGGTCGTGGGCCTAGCGGCATGGCTGACAGGGTTATGTCCCGGGTACATTGGACCGTAGTCGCGGGCATGCACGAGACCCTTATTAAACACGAGCATCCTTTCCATAATTGATTTCATTGACTTAGTGACCGATAAGTAGTGACATACGCATTGCCAGTTTATTGACATGATACTTACATGGCACCATTCATATTCAGTCAATGTTTATTTTACTCATGTTCTGCAATTCATTGTACTTCTCATACTTAATAGTATTGCATACCCATTATGTATATATATATTCATTGCTACATGTGTCGCCCTGACGACCTGAGTGTGCATGCTCAGAGGACGAAGTGGATACAGCCCAGGAGCAGGATCTATCCTTCGAGATCGCGGAGATCCAGACTGCATCACCAGCGCTATTACCTTTGATTTCAGCACTTGTTTTATTGGTTAGTTGTTTATTCTGTAAAATAAATGTACCTCGAACTCTTTTAAATTGCAATGTAATAAAGTTATGAACTGTGATTTTCCTTTACTCGAGTACTGATTACTAACTGCCATGTAATGCTAGAAGCCAAAGTGTGACTACGGCGGTATTATTTCCTGACCGTAGGAGCATGGCTGGCCTAGTAACCCCTCGTATTCCGTATTTTGGGAAGCAGGGCTTGACAAAAATAAACCTCGTTTTCCCAGAGACATAACCCCGTTAACACCTTTCTAAATACCTACTTGATCGGCTAATTGTGGTGTAAAACTCTCTCAGGAGTAACTCTTACTCGCAGTGGGTATCGGGATCCAACTATCTCATAGAAGGTATGCAATCTCATTGCAAATTTCAACACTTGAAATTCCTGATAATATTTTGCCCCTAGCGTCCTATGAACTTGACGGAGGCCAACAAACCATAGGCTGCTAGTCAAGTTCAACCCGTACATTTCGTGATTGAATTAAACCTGTTAGTTATATGTATGCCCTAGAGGCCATTACTGTACATTGGATGTATATTGTAGTGGATGCTGGGACATATATAGATAGGACTTTCTTGCTCGACATGATAGTACGCTATCTGGTTGCTCTTTATCTTAACATGTATACTTTCTGTCTCTCTGATTACATGTTGATAAAGCCCTTAGGATGTGTACTCAACTTCCAGGACTATGATGAAGATCATACTAGTGGGGCCTGGGTAGTCAATGAGTACATCCTTCATTGTTCCTAGTCGTAGGAATATCGAGACGGGAAATCGATATTCCAGAGTAGACTAGCGTATATCTTCTCGACCCATGTGATGGGCGATGGATGATCCCATATCCATTGGTGTTTGACATCGAAGATGGTATGCGGGTGCTCAGTGGAGACTGGGTACACTGAACGGACTCGCCGAGAACTCCCAGATGGTATTATACCTCACGTCAGATGGCAGTTCTCTGGTGACACTGGTACAGCTTAGTCTGTTGACCCGAGATCGTCTTAGAGTCTTGTGTGTCTCCCACTGTGCTTTGATTTCCACCCTACCACGGCTTTACTGAGTTGTGCAAACAGGTGGTTATTGGGTACAGTCCCGATTCACATGGAGGCAATGAGCGATAGGAGGGGATTCGTCTCTCCCGGTATTGGGGGTTGATGTTGTGCTATGCTCGACTGGCCATAACAGGAAATCCCTGGCCAGGGTTGCAGTCATATACTGGTAAGAGTTATCAGTAGTTTCACGAATGTTATGGACCTCACGTCGGCATGACTTATCAAGCTACTGGGGTCTGACGTTTACCACCCCTAGACGAGATATGCGACATATCAGACGGACAGACCGGATTGTACGGTAAGTGTTACTGGTTGGATTCACAGGAGAATGAGCGGGCTTGCTCGTCGATCTTCTGATCGCTCAATACCCGGGTGGCCGTTACGTTTAGCAGACCGCTTGCGGCTTGTGGGTGCTTGATATGATCATCATCTGCTACCGGCGTATTGACGAGTCTTTAGAGTCCTACACAGAGGTTTCCTGGTTCAAGAGAAACGAAATAGGAGCGCATATGAGATATGTGCAGGACCGAGAATAATGCGTGTATGTGATACCGTATTCCATTCTCGCGATGAATGTGTCGAAAGGTTGTATGCGATATAACCTAGTTATCGAATCAAGGATTGTTTCGATAAGCCGATACATTGGATACTAGTCGGTTATATGCGATATGACCGGATCGTTAGATCAAGTGTTGATTTAATGATTTAATGTATAATTATATATTTGATATATTACTTTGCATTAACTAGTATTGGTTCACTTTAAAAGGATTTTCTCACTTGAAATGCACATTGTATATGTGATATATTTTTGTGCACTTGTTTGTATCATGTTTGATGATACTTGCTCATTTGGGTTTGTGTGAAGATTAAACTATGTTTAGTGAATGGTTAGGGTTTCTTTTCTCTTATTTATTTATCTATTTATTATTGTTTTGGAAAAGATAAAGAGAAAAAGAAATGGTGGCTTAGTTTGTTTTTTGTTGAAGCTTCTTGAAGCTTTGAACAAGTCCACCATTCTTGTCTCATGTCTAACCCTAACCATTCATCTAACCTTAGTTAAATCTCTACACTAAACCATGGTTGAATTATGATAAGTATCATATTGTTTTCCTTTTTTTTAAATATAACTTATCATAATTCTATCATATGATATATTCTTTCTTCATCATCATCTTCTTCTTCTTCACTTGAAGAAAACCTTCCTTCATCAATGGCAACTTGATGTAAAGAGTGAGAAATCCAATTCTAAAGTGAACCCACTTCCTATTTCTTCATCCTCTACCTCTTGCCAAGTTGTATAGGGTGTTTCCTTCACAAGTTTTCAAGGCTTGGTGAAGTTGGAGCTTGTTCTTGTGATGCCTCGACGTAGATCATCTTCGGCATCGAACCGACGATCAAGCCCGCCCATTTCTTCGATGAAGCCGATGCTAGAGTTCGGGATTCGATTTGGACAGCGGAGGGAGATCATCGCGGAGCTTAGGAAGTGGTGGACCGGATCTACAAAGGTTGTAGCCCCTTTCCTTTAGCATTAAATTCGTTTACATGCTTGCATCGCCTATATATCTAGTTAACGATCCGTATTAGGGTTTGTAGGCACCCGTAAAATTTGAATTAGCCATGTTTGATGCCTTGTGAGACTTCATTAGTGTGCCTAGAAACCCTACAGTGGTATCAGAGCCTAGCTAGAGCCTTAGGCGATGCGTAGACGGAATTAGAAGTCTGATCGAACCAAAACCAAAACCCTAAAATGCTCTCTGGACAATTTCTGAAATCTGGTCTTTTTCGAAATTAAAAATATGCAGAAAAATCAGCAGGGAATCCTAAGAATTACTGTGCAACACGTGTCCATGATTCCACTATAACGCGGCGGAACCGCGGCACAAGCTGGCTTGTGCGGCAGTTCCGCGGCCATTTTGTCGTATCTTGCATTGGTTTTGGCACAGTAATTCATATGTTGCAGTGCTGGTTTTCCTGGGTATTTTTAAAATTTATTCAAGAGTTGAATTTTCTGGGTTGTATTGGGGACTCGGAGTTTCGATCGGATTGCCTAATTTTGTCTGTGTGACTTTCCGGATAATTTTTGAATATGTTAAAAAGTTCGACCGGATATAAATACCCAAATTTTCCCCTGCCGCGAAATTTCCAAGTGTTGGATTTTTCCGTGGTTTAAAGACATTCTAAGTAGTGCAAGTAACGCGATGGACCCTCTAGAAGACAACAAACCTTAACTCGATTATGTGACCGTCTTGAACTGCCCTTTGAACCTTAGGGTTTGGGGCAGTACGGCGTGCCACATGTGAGGCGTTGGCTTGACCCTTCTACGGCTGGACCGTTGGTACTGAGGCATGAACTGGATGTTTTTAAACTTGTTTCATATGTTGATCTGTTTCGGGAAAACTTGGGTGTTCGATTGTTCGATCGGAAAGTTTAACATTTTCTATCTATCCGGAATATGATACAATACTTGGAATTCGCAAATAGTTATGAGATAACGGAATGAATATTATAAACATAGCACTTTAGTCTCACTTGATCGGTTGCCACGGAATTTTGATGTGATCAAAAGTCCGTCGCAATCACGTAGTGTACGCGGATACTCGCCGGGTAAACTTAATAGACAGCCTCACTCCATAACCCCGACCAAGTGACTGTAGGAGAACCCCGTCGCCGAAAGCATCCGTTCGGGTGCTCGCGGCAGCGGTGTTCCGCCTTGGTGCACTTCGTCGACGGTATCAGGGGTGCGGCCGCCTACTAAAGTTTGCGACGAGCATTCGATCAGTTTTTCGGGAATCTTGTTGAATTGCCCGACTCGATATTGAAAAAAGTTTTCGATAAATGAGACTGAAATGCGGGGTTTATAATTATTAGGCATGGGATGTCTAAGTATTTCATTTGATTAGGCATGCGATGTCTAAAGAGGTTGCGGATTCCAACTGTTGTAGTTTTACACTTTCTTTTCTGTGACCGTAAGTGTAATATGTGGTATCGCCGGTTTCGTTGCTATATGTCAACGACAATTAGGATGCGCATATTTACTTATGTTGATGACATGTGATGTTGTGTGTTGCTGGATATGTTATATTGGATCGTCGTGTTTGAATAGCCGGGGTTTTTTTTATGTGAGATGAGTGTTTTTTCATTTTCATTCATGTAAAAACTTGTATGTAATATTCTTTTATTGGGGCACTTCCAGGTTGCGGATGTTGTCACCATTTGTATATTATTTACTTTTCCGCATTAGGATAGACCCAAGGAGGGGAGCATAAGTAACCGGGTTCTGGGGTCCAGTGGGAGACCAACTCGAGGAGTCGAGTACGGGTCTCCTAACCCTAGAATTGGTAGGGTTGCTTGCTGCTCTCGTAGGGGTCTAGGGGTGTGGGATTGGCTAATCATCACGACCGTGGAATCCGTGTTTTATACTGGCTCGTATTGAAAACACGGACGTCCTAGTATATCCAATATTTCATATGTTTCTTCTGCTGCGTTATCTGTGATGTGATCATGTGATGTTCTGTGATAGATATAATATATAGTATATATGATATATTATATAGACGTTACTTATGTTTTACACCCGCGCTAGCCCTGCCCCGCTCTGCCGTTAGTTACCTAACCTAACGGTGCACGAGAGGACATCGAGGCGAATGCGGATGGCATAAGTGTACGTCATATTTATCTGTGATGTTTAGGTGAACTTAAATGATGGGATATTCATTAATGAGATTAATGAAAGAAAATAAACCTAATTGATGTTGTGGAATCGAATTTCAAAATAAAAACAGGTAGCTACAGTTCTTGCTTTGCATCGCGGTGTTCATTATAGAACATCCTGCACCTTATTCGATGAGGAAAGGACCGAGATCCCTTCACCGGGAGTGACTCCTTTAGCAATAACTGGCAGATGCTACAACCATCGGTTTGTCTTTTGATCGCTTCTATAGTTTCTGCTTTGCACAGTGATGTATATGATATATCCCGCACCTCATTCGACGAGAAAAGGGCCGACGATCCCTTCACCGGGAGTGACCCCTTTAGCAAAACTAGAAAAGCCTCAAAAAACATTCCATTTAAAAACCATTTGATTCCGCAACGAGATCAAGTTCAAAGCGTTAAAGGTTTTCACAAAAACCATTCGTAACCCTCCGTCATTTTAGGAAGTAGAGTACTTAGTATTCGTGCTGTGTTTGTTGACCATAGTCAAGGCACAGTGTACGGTAGCTAAGTGATGTCTTCCTACACCGCATATGATGCGATTAGTTAGGACAGTCGCGTGACTTTGTTGACCTTAGTTAAGGGTCATGTGGGTGGGTCTGATTAATCACGAAATGACGGGTAGAACTTGACTAGTACTTATGATTTGTTGACCATAGTTAAGGTCATAGGTGCTAGGGGTAAAAACCATTATCGGGAGTTTCAAGTGTTGAAATTTGCAATGAGATTGCATACCTTCTATATGATAGTTGGATCCCGATACCCACTGCGAGTAATTGTTACTCCTGGAGAGTTTTGCACTTTACAATTAGCCGATCAAGTAGGTGTCTAGAAAGGTGTCAACGGGGTTACGCCTCTGGGAAAGCAAGGTTTACAGTAATTAGGTCCGTGCGAAAGCACGGGGAACCTCCCTCAAAGTACCGACACTGGCCTGGCTGAAAGATTGGCGAACTTGTAGAGTGTAATTAATCCCGGCTAGTCTTTCCTTTTAAGGTTTGAAGGAAGATTTGATAAAAACAGTGGGAGCCATCCTGATTAGATAAAATAAATAACCAATCTAATCTTGCAAGAGCGCACGCATAGTGTTTTCTTCTCTCTCTCTCCAGGTAGCGACCATATCATGCCTTAATCAAGATAATAATATGGATGTATTGACCGAACCCGCTTGTTATACTGAGCTGGGGAACGTTGGTCCCGCTCCAACTTATAATTGTTATAAGATAGAGCAGGAAATAGGGGAATACCAGAATTCCTATGCCGCCCAAACGAAGAAAGTGCATATGATGCATCTCCTTCGGGTGTGTTTATTATAAAGAACTGTTTCTCAGTATCCTCTGAATCCTGGGTATTTGATACCGGATCAGGATCCCAGATATGTAATCTGTTACATAGGGCTACAAAAAGGTAGAAAACTGAGAACGGGTGATAAGTTTCATGAGACAGAAAACGGGGCAAGTGTTGCAGCCAAGTCTGTTGGTCACTGTCACCCTGTATTACCAATACATTGATTCTGAACAAATGCTATTAGATACCGAACCTGATATACAAAATCATATCAGTCTCTTTATTAGTAAAGAAATGATAAAATTTTGTATTGATGGATAATGTTTTGAACATTTCCTATATCAAAAGTTGATCGGTTCAGGCACGTTATCTAAAAGCATTGACGTTCTAAATCAAACTACAGTTCCTAGTATACAGAACACACACAAGAGGAAGAGTTCAGAAATGAACGAATTCTTCTTGAGGCATTGTAGACTAGGTCACATCAATGCGACCCGACTGGCTGAAGTTACATTTTAGATGCATATTTAAATCAGTTTGAATTTACATCTTGTGAAACTTTCCAGTCATGTCACAAAGATCAGATGACCATAGCTCCGTTTACTGTAAACAGAGAAAGAGTTAAGTAAACTCTTGGGACTGATACATGATGATGTATGTAAGGTCTCCTGTCTACACATGCCAAGACTGGTTCTTTGTATTTCATTACATTCTCTGATAATCTCTCAAGATTCATACATATGTTCCTGTTGAAACATAAGTCCGAACCTTTTGAGATATTCACAGAATATAAGTTAGAAGTAGAGAACCAATAACCGGGTATAAGTATTATGTCCCATGATGAGATCAGGGAGGAGAATACTTGTGCATAGAATTCCTGGACTATTCTAAAGAAGAATGAGATTCTCTCTCAGTGTTACTCCTCTGAATACACCACAGCACAACGGTGTATCGGGGTGGAGCAATCGCACAATATTAGATATGGTGTGCTCTATGATGAGTACTACTGAGTTTCCTATTTCCTTTTAGGAGTTATGCGCTTGAGAAGCTGCATACCTATTGAATTATGTTCGAATCAGATCACTGCCTACCATTCCATATGAGATATGGTATGGGAAGAACCTATCTCTTAAGTAAGTTAAGATTTAGGGTTGTCCGGCCTATGTTTAAAGCAAAATCCGGACAAGATCAAGGCAGGATGAGTTCTGTAGAACTGGAAAGGTTCCAGCTATACAAAACTGCAGTTAATGATTTGACAGAACCAAAGGATTCTATAGTTCCCGACGAACCTCAGCCTCTCCGCCGATCTAGTAGGGTTCCTCATCCGCCTGAGAGATACCTCGGTTTCTCGATGACAGTAGGAGCGAGGAATGCATCATGAGATGATGACCCAACTAGTTTCGTGCAGGCCATCAAGAGTAGGGACTCTGTAAGAATGGCTGGATGCTTAGCGATCTGAGATGGAATCCATGTACACCAACAAAGTATAGACTTTGGTTGCTATATCTGAAGGGTTAAATCCCCATCAGGAGCAAGTATATCTTGAGAAGATTACTTGGTGTAGATGGAAAAGTTGAGACTTTCAAAGCTAGACTTGGTAAAGGTTTTCGTCATCGACCAAGAGTGGAAAATGATGAAACCTTTTCCAGGGACTATACTTAAGTCCATCCAGATCCTACTTACCATTGCTACATACCATGACTGCGATATCTGGTGGTTGGGTGTCATGACTGCTTTTCTAAATACTGATTTAGAAGAGAAAGTCTATAAGTACACAGCCAGAGGGCTTCGTAAACAGTAGGAGCAGCGGAAACATGTGCAAGTTGCTTTACAGGATAAAGCAGGCATCGCGGAGTTGGAACGTCTGTTTTGATGAGATAGTCAAAGTGTTTGACTTCATCAAAATGGTAGATGAACCTTGTATGTACAAAAGGGTAGTATGGAGTATGGTAATGATCCTCGTAGAGTACGTGGATGACATACTCTTGATAGGAAAATAGTTTCCTATGCTACGATCGGTCGATCTCCTTTTATCACATAGATTCTCCATATAGGATCAAAGTGATACCTCCTAAATCCTAGGTTTTGGATCTATGAGATAGATCTAAATGGATGTTGGGATTCTCACTAACTATAGTGAGATAGTATCAGTTGATCCTGAGGAGAATCACTAGAAGTGTTCCAGGGTGATAACGATGACTGAATGTCAGTCACAGGCATTGTCTTTACCCTCAGTAAAGGGACGGTATGTTGGAAGAGTTCCAAGCTAGATACCGTGGCAAACTAGACGATAAAGGCTGGTAACATCTGTAACACCCGAGCCCAATAATACTATTTATATTACTAGTTGAGGGTTGTGGTTTGCTCATTCCAATTTTCCTGATTTTCTGGTGTTTATTGCTAAATTTTACCCGGTTAAGTCATTTTGGCACATAACAAATTTTAACTCCGAAAATGAAATTTAAGATGTCCTTGTTAGCCTACTCGTCGCCACTAGTCGCGTGGTAGCGTCCGCGTGTCGAGATTCCGTTCCGTTTGGCTAAACGGGAAAGTTTGGGCGACTACGCGCGCGTGCAAGTGTCCGACTTGGGGGCATGCATTTTAATCATTAAACAACTCTTTTCAAAATTTGGAACCCGCTTAAAATCCTATAATTTGAATTTGGAACATTTGGGCGCAACCCGGGCGCGATTTGGAAATGTTTCATTTCGCGCCAAAAAGGGCCCGTTTCAATTTAATATATATATAAAACTAAAATATACCTACGAATATATTCCTAACAGTTATTTTCCTCAAATCCTTAACCAAGTATTTTCTCTTTAACCGTCCAGCCAATCACGAGCTCACAATCGAGCTCGTGGGACCCGCCTCGTTTTCCCCATCTCTCTCTCTCTCTTCTCTCAATATTCTCTCAATCTCTCTCTCTTTCTCCTATCCCTCTCTCTCTTCTTATATTAATAACCATGCAACAGCCGCTTCCTTCAACCCACCTTCACCACGAGAATCCAACAAACCCTAACCCTAGCTTCCCGCGACCTCACCGCCGATCCCCCGCGACCTCGCCGTCGCCGCCCTCGCCACCACAAGACTCACCGCGCCTTCCTCCTCCCGTTCTCCCGACGACTCCTGCACTCCACCCAACCCCCGGCGTCGCCTCCAACCGTGCACAGCCGACGTCGATGCCTCCCCTCGCCGCCGACGCCTCCCACGACTCCCTCTCACCCTCCTCGTCGCGACCCCGTCATCACCTCCCTTCCTCCTCCTCGCCGGACCACCAACCCGAGCCCCCATCCATCGCCTACCCCGCTGTTCACCGGAGAACGCACCGGCGACCTCGTCGTCGTCACCAGGGCCGCCTACTTCTCCCCCTCGACCACCAGAGCCGACCCCCTCTCCTCCAGATCACCGCAGCACCTTCCCCTGCACACCCGAGGCCCTTCACCCTTGCTGCAGCCGCTGCCGTTGCTTCGCCGGCGTTCCAGCGCCGTCGAGCTCGCCGGGGTCACCTGGTATACCTCTCTGTAAGTGCCCCCTTTCCTTCCTTTGTGCAAATCATCCCCCTTGCTGGTCGTAGTCACTTGTATCCTATCGCATTGCTAACTTCGCTCCCTTTTGTCGTTGCCGGAATCCGACCGTGCCGTCTTGGCGAACCCGACGCTCCAGCGAAGCCCCTGGTCCGTGTGATTCCGCTGTTCGTGTTTGGACTCGACCCGTACCGTGCACCAGATCGCGCTGCAGACCGTGACCGTATCGCGTCCGTATCGCGCACCAGACCGCGCCGCAGATCGCGTCCGTATCGCGCACCAGACCGCGCCGCAGATCGCGTCCGTACCGCGCAGCAGATCGCGCCTGGACCCGGTACCGTGTCGCGCCGTTTCACACACCGTATCGTGACTTGTGCATCAGGCCGCCTGCATCTCGACCCTTGTTCTGAGGCAAGTATCTGAATACTTGCTCTAACATGCTAGCGTGTGAGATTTAGTCTTGCTACGCATTTGAACTCATACTATTTAATACCACAACTTAATGATGGCAATTGATATCATATTGCAGTTATCTTTATATTGGAATCGTTACAACAGTTCCTCGTAATTAATTAACCCACATCAATCCATGCTTCAACTAAATAAAACGACTGAATCATATCTGCTTGAACTGTTAAACCATTCTTGAGACAATTATTACATTTAGTATAATTTCATGCAGTTCCTTAATTTATAATTGTGAATATTGCTTTACCTTGTGGCTATTACACCCTAAATATGATTGAACATGTTAATAAGAGAATATAAACATCACTGTAGTTATATGGAATATTGTGGTTAAATACTGTTTCCTGCTGTTGTTCATTATTGATTGTTTACCGGTTGTGAGCACTTACCCGATTGCACGACATATTGACCTGACCCTGCTACACCTGACGTATACATACATACCGACTCATCCTGTTGTACCATGACATTACCTGTTTCATGATTTCATGCCTAATGCCGACAAACCTAACCATTCCTGCTGTCGATCCAGACAGACCTACTTTTACTCGACCTTGTGTTGGCATTAGTCCTTGACTACTGAATACCTGACCTGACATACATAGTTTGGGGGTATGGGGAAATCAAAGGTGGAACCAACTTGTAACTCAACAGTTCGATACATTGTTCTGATCAGTCTTACGGGCTTGGCCAGCTCCGGAGTGTTGATGCTGACATCACTCGTCCATCCTACTACCTTTTACTGCTTAGCGGCACGTCTCGGATTCAGCCCCGAGGGTCATGACCGTGGTCCCGGGCACGCACGGGATACTATTGAGTTACATCGACGATTCATCAATTGGTTTCAAAGACTATAGAGTAGAAAACCTGATAGGACAGTTTAGTCACCATTGCACATTACCCTGCTTGTTATCTCTTATCATTGCTTTACTCATGTTTATACTTGCATTGCTTATTACCATGTTTATACTATATGCTTGTTTTCATGACGCGCTGACGTCTGGGTTTTGCGTGGCCCAGATTCCGTACCACTGTCTACGACCGAGCAGGAGTACTTCAGCCAGCAGGCTGAACTGTGAGTTCCTTAGAGTTTAGTTTATTTATGTCATTTCATTTCCAGATGTGAGCCCGCATTTTGGGACATACTGTTTATTCATTGTATTGGATCATTAGCTTCCGCACTTATTGTTTATTGATTCTTGTTATTATGGATTTGGACATGTATTAGATTAGCTTATTATCTTGTTCTTGATATCCTTACAACCGTAATATGACTATGGGTGGATACTTCCTACCCACAGGTAGCATGGTTGGCTATGTCACGTGCCCAAATCTTGCGTACTCTGGGAAGCGGGGCGTGACATGGTTTTATGGTATCAGAGCCATAGGTTGATTGGGTTGATTCTTTGTAGTTGGGTATTGCACCCGATACACGAATCATAATACCCGTGTTTAGGAAACATGTCCAGCCACATTGACCGTTTTACCATTCTTGAATCACATTCTTCCTGATTATATCTTTTACGACGTGCAAACTTACTTTGCATGTCGACTCGGAAACTTGATTTCTTGTTATCCCTAGGACTTGGGCGACTTGAGTGGAGTTAAGTAATTGCGGCTATGATACCGCGGCATAGCTACAATGCAGCACTCTATTTAAGTATCTTGGAGTTCTAGCCTTGATCCACATTCAGAATCTATCATCATGCTAATGTTGGGTGTTTTGAGTTCAGGATTATGACAAGTAAGAAGTTGAAGACGTACTGGAGGCGTGTGAACGAAGCCGCCATGCTTGGAGAGATAAGAGGAATACTGGAAATCAAAGAGACAGACTGAGCTGATCCAGTAATAGCAGACTTGTTTCAGGAAGGTTTGCAGATCGTTCAGCAGTCTGTAAACAACGATGGAACTAGACCTGTCGAACGAGTAGGGACTGTAGCAGATTTCAGACGGTTGGGTCCTACTACTTTCACTGGTCTGGAGGAGCTGTTGCCAGCCGAGCAGTGGCTAGTAACACGGAGAATTTGCTGATTGCGACACAGATCCCAGAAGACAAGAGTGCTGATGTGGTGCGCATTCAGCTGGTGGATTACGCCCGAGAGTGATGGCTTGTGGAGGAGACCCGCTTGCCCAGGCCGATCAGTTGAGCGGATTTCTCTAAAAGTTTCCTAGAGAACCTCTTCCCGCGGACCGCACGGGAGGAAATGGAAGAGAAGTTCATCGGACTAAGGCAGAATGGAGCAGCCGTGGACGTGCATGCAGCAGAGTGGACGAGACTCAGTAGTCTCGCTGGACCTTTCGCGGCCAACGATGTAGACAACAGTTGCGGTAAGGAAGCAGTTCTGTCGGGCCAGTCGAGTTTAGGCCTAGGCCGACGAACAATGTTCTTGCGGCTATGGTAGTGGATAGTAATGAAGAGCCGGCAGTTGTCCGCGACTTTATGGATATGTTTGAAGGTATATCGGGCTTACCGCCGAAGCGGGACTTGGAGTTCACGATTGACCTTAGTCCTAGGGCAGCGCCAGTGTCTAAAGCTTACTATCCAATGGCACCAGTGGAATTGGAAGGAGTTAAGAAGCAAGTTGGTGGATTACTTGCGAAGGGTTGGACTCGAAGCAGCAACTCGCCTTGAGAGCTCCAGTTCTTTTAGTAAAGAAGAAGGATCGCACTGCAGACGCTGAGACAAGAGAAGTTATTTGCGAAGATGAGTAAGTGTGAATTATGGCTGGAAGAAGTGAAGTTGCTGGGGCATGTCGTGTCGGGCGATGGAATCGCCGTTGATCCCGAGAAGATTACAGCAGTTCGGGATTGGCCTATTCCAAAGAATGTTGCGGAGATAAGAAGTTTTCTTGGACTCGCCGGTTACTACAGAAGATTTGTGGAGAACTTCGCTCGTTTAGCTGAGCCGTTAACCAAGCTTACGCGTAAGGAGGTACCGTTTGTTTGGACGGATGGATGTGCATTGGCCTTCGAGACGTCGAAGCAGAAGTTGATAACCGCCCCGATCCTGACCGTACCGGATCATTCAGGAGGACCGGTGATTCATAGCGACGCATCTGGAAAGGGATTGGGATGTGTTTTAGTGCAGAACGGGAAAGTCGTCGCTTACGCATCGAGACAGCTGAAGACTCATGAGAGGAACTATCCGACTCATGACTTAGAGCTTGCAGCCGTGATCTTCGCCTTGAAGATTTGGAGACACTATCTTCTAGGCGAGAGAGTTGAAGTCTTTACAGATCACAAGAGTTTGAAATATGTGTTCGCTCAGAAGGAGTTGAACATGAGGCAACGCAGATGGTTGGAGCTGATGGCCGACTATGACCTCGATCTTAAGTACCATCCGGGAAAGGTCAACGTCGTGCCGGATGCGCTGAGCCGGTTACCAGCAATTCAGATATTGACTGCACAGAGAGAGATCATTGCGGATTTTCGGAGATTTGACTTGGAGATCGTGCTACCACATGCTACAGGACAGTTGATGCAGTTGCAAGTACAATCGTCATTAGTTGAGAAGATTAAAGCGGCACAATCGCAGGATCCTAGACTGCAAAAGTTTCGGGAGCAGGTTGAAGCCGGACTGCGAACCGATTTACTGATCCATGAAGACGGTTCGTTGAGATATGGTAGCCGTGTGTGTGTGCCAAAAGGAGATGTGCGTGAAGAGCTTATGAAGGAGGCACACAGTTCATCTTACTCTGTACATCCAGGAGGGACAAAGATGTACCGAGATATTCGACAGCACTTCTGGTGGGAAGGTATGAAAAGGGAAATTGCTCGCTTCGTGGCTAGGTGCTTGGTGTGTCAGCAAGTCAAGGCTGAACACCAAAAGGTTGCTGGTTTGTTGCAACCACTTCCGATTCCTCAATGGAAGTGGGAACATATAACCATGGATTTCGTGACGGCTTTACCGCAGAGTCCAAAGGGAAACAATGCTGTATGGGTGATTGTCGATCGGTTGACCAAGGCAGCTCACTTTATTCCTTTTCGGGTTGGTCAATCGACAGAGACTTTGGCAGAGCGGTACATGCAGGAGATTGTCAGATTGCATGGAGTACCGGTAAGCATCGTGTCCGATCGGGACACTCGGTTCTTGTCGCACTTTTGGAGGAGCTTACAAGAAAGTTTGGGGACTCGATTGAAGTTTAGCACAACTTATCATCCTCAGACTGATGGACAATCGGAGAGAACGATCCAGACCCTTGAAGATATGTTGAGGGCGTGCATGTTGGACTTCAAAGGTTCTTGGGAAGATCATCTACACCTGGTGGAGTTTTTGTACAACAACAGCTTCCAAGCAACTATTCAGATGGCCCCGTTTGAAGCACTGTATGGTCGTAAGTGCCGTTCACCTGTTTGTTGGGATGATGTTGGTGAATGAAGGTTACTCGGACCAGATTTGGTGGTACAGACAGTCGAGAAGGTGAATACAATCAGGAAGCATATGAAGGCAGCTCAAGACAGACAGAAGAGTTGGGCCGACACGTCAAGAAGACCTCTAGAGTTCGCCGTGGGTGATTTGGTATTCCTGAAGATATCACCGACTAGAGGAGTGATTCGCTTTGGAAGTCGGGGAAAGCTTAGTCCCCGATTCGTTGGACCCTTCGAGATATTGGAGCGTGTTGGAGAGGTATCGTACAGGTTGGCATTACCGCCGTCATTAGCAGGAGTTCACGACGTGTTTCATGTGTCTCAACTACGGAGGTATGTTCGTGATGAGACTCATGTCTTGGATCATTCGGAGTTGACTGTGCGAGAGGATCTGACTTTCGAGGAGCGACCAGTTGAAATCAAGGATCGAAGAGAAAAGGTTCTTAAGAACAAGGTTATCCCTCTTGTGCTAGTTTCTTGGGGTAACCGATCGCATGGAGAATCCACTTGGGTGCGAGAAGACGAGATCCGACAGAAATTCCCTCACCTTTTCCAGTAGTTAGCTATCTTGTATTCTTGGAATTTCGAGGAAGAAATTCTTTTGTAGTTGGGTATGATGTAACACCCGAGCCCAATAATACTATTTATATTACTAGTTGAGGGTTGTGGTTTGCTCATTCCAATTTTCCTGATTTTCTGGTGTTTATTGCTAAATTTTACCCGGTTAAGTCATTTTGGCACATAACAAATTTTAACTCCGAAAATGAAATTTAAGATGTCCTTGTTAGCCTACTCGTCGCCACTAGTCGCGTGGTAGCGTCCGCGTGTCGAGATTCCGTTCCGTTTGGCTAAACGGGCAAGTTTGGGCGACTACGCGCGCGTGCAAGTGTCCGACTTGGGGGCATGCATTTTAATCATTAAACAACTCTTTTCAAAATTTGGAACCCGCTTAAAATCCTATAATTTGAATTTGGAACATTTGGGCGCAACCCGGGCGCGATTTGGAAATGTTTCATTTCGCGCCAAAAAGGGCCCGTTTCAATTTAATATATATATAAAACTAAAATATACCTACGAATATATTCCTAACAGTTATTTTCCTCAAATCCTTAACCAAGTATTTTCTCTTTAACCGCCCAGCCAATCACGAGCTCACAATCGAGCTCGTGGTACCCGCCTCGTTTTCCCAATCTCTCTCTCTCTCTTCTCTCAATATTCTCTCAATCTCTCTCTCTCTCTCCTATCCCTCTCTCTCTTCTTATATTAATAACCATGCAACAGCCGCTTCCTTCAACCCACCTTCACCACGAGAATCCAACAAACCCTAACCCTAGCTTCCCGCGACCTCACCGCCGATCCCCCGCGACCTCGCCGTCGCCGCCCTCGCCACCACAAGACTCACCGCGCCTTCCTCCTCCCGTTCTCCCGACGACTCCCGCACTGCACCCAACCCCCGGCGTCGCCTCCAACCCTGCACAGCCGACGTCGACGCCGCCCCTCGCCGCCGACGCCTCCCACGACTCCCTCTCACCCTCCTCGTCGCGACCCCGTCATCACCTCCCTTCCTCCTCCTCGCCGGACCACCAACCCGAGCCCCCATCCATCGCCTACCCCGCTGTTCACCGGAGAACGCACCGGCGACCTCGTCGTCGTCACCAGGGCCGCCTACTTCTCCCCCTCGACCACCAGAGCCGACCCCCTCTCCTCCAGATCGCCGCAGCACCTTCCCCTGCACACCCGAGGCCCTTCACCCTTGCTGCAGCCGCTGCCGTTGCTTCGCCGGCGTTCCAGCGCCGTCGAGCTCGCCGGGGTCACCTGGTATACCTCTCTGTAAGTGCCCCCTTTCCTTCCTTTGTGCAAATCATCCCCCTTGCTGGTCGTAGTCACTTGTATCCTATCGCATTGCTAACTTCGCTCCCTTTTGTCGTTGCCGGAATCCGACCGTGCCGTCTTGGCGAACCCGACGCTCCAGCGAAGCCCCTGGTCCGTGTGATTCCGCTGTTCGTGTTTGGACTCGACCCGTACCGTGCACCAGATCGCGCTGCAGACCGTGACCGTATCGCGTCCGTATCGCGCACCAGACCGCGCCGCAGATCGCGTCCGTATCACGCACCAGACTGCGCCGCAGATCGCGTCCGTACCGCGCAGCAGATCGCGCCTGGACCCGGTACCGTGTCGCGCCGTTTCACATACTGTATCGTGACTTGTGCATCAGGCCGCCTGCATCTCGACCCTTGTTCTGAGGCAAGTATCTGAATACTTGCTCTAACATGCCAGCGTGTGAGATTTAGTCTTGCCACGCATTTGAACTCATACTATTTAATACCACAACTTAATGATGGCAATTGATATCATATTGCAGTTATCTTTATATTGGAATCGTTACAACAGTTCCTCGTAATTAATTAACCCACATCAATCCATGCTTCAACTAAATAAAACGACTGAATCATATCTGCTTGAACTGTTAAACCATTCTTGAGACAATTATTACATTTAGTATAATTTCATGCAGTTCCTTAATTTATAATTGTGAATATTGCTTTACCTTGTGGCTATTACACCCTAAAGATGATTGAACATGTTAATAAGAGAATATAAACATCACTGTAGTTATATGGAATATTGTGGTTAAATACTGTTTCCTGCTGTTGTTCATTATTGATTGTTTACCGGTTGTGAGCACTTACCCGATTGCACGACATATTGACCTGACCCTGCTACACCTGACGTATACATACATACCGACTCATCCTGTTGTACCATGACATTACCTGTTTCATGATGTCATGCCTAATGCCGACAAACCTAACCATTCCTGCTGTCGATCCAGACAGACCTACTTTTACTCGACCTTGTGTTGGCATTAGTCCTTGACTACTGAATACCTGACCTGACATACATAGTTTGGGGGTATGGGGAAATCAAAGGTGGAACCGACTTGTAACTCAACAGTTCGATACATTGTTCTGATCAGTCTTACGGGCTTGGCCAGCTCCGGAGTGTTGATGCTGACATCACTCGTCCATCCTACTACCTTTTACTGCTTAGCGGCACGTCTCGGATTCAGCCCCGAGGGTCATGACCGTGGTCCCGGGCACGCACGGGATACTATTGAGTTACATCGACGATTCATCAATTGGTTTCAAAGACTATAGAGTAGAAAACCTGATAGGACAGTTTAGTCACCATTGCACATTACCCTGCTTGTTATCTCTTATCATTGCTTTACTCATGTTCATACTTGCATTGCTTATTACCATGTTTATACTATATGTTTGTTTTCATGACGCGCTGACGTCTTGGTTTTGCATGGCCCAGATTCCGTACCACTGTCTACGACCGAGCATGAGTACTTCAGCCAGCAGGCTGAACTGTGAGTTCCTTAGAGTTTAGTTTATTTATGTCATTTCATTTCCAGATGTGAGCCCGCATTTTGGGACATACTGTTTATTCATTTTATTGGATCATTAGCTTCCGCACTTATTGTTTATTGATTCTTGTTATTATGGATTTGGACATGTATTAGATTAGCTTATTATTTTGTTCTTGATATCCTTACAACCGTAATGTGACTATGGGTGGATACTTCCTACCCACAGGTAGCATGGTTGGCTATGTCACGTGCCCAAATCTTGCTTACTCTGGGAAGCGGGGCGTGACAACATCGCTATTATAGATGCTACCAAAGAGGCAGTTTGGGTGTATATTGGTTCATAAGATGAACTAGGTTCCCACCATTGTGTGACAATGGAATTGTGGCTTTGGCCCTGGAACCCCGATCCCATCAGTGACCCAGACATATTCTGAGGCAGCATCACCTGATCATGGAGATAGTTGATCTCCAGGGTGATCGAGGTAAGGAGAGTAGACTTAGAGGACAACACGGCGGATCCACTCACGAAGGCCTTTTCCCAAAGAGAGACTTTTATGGGATGGTTGAGTATGTGATACTGCAACCACTGCTACAGATGGCCCTAGTGCAAGTGGGAGATTGTTAGTTATATGTATGCCCTAGAGGCCATTACTGTACATTGGATGTATATTGTAGTGGATGCTGGGACATATATAGGTAGGACTTTCTTGCTCGACATGATAGTACGCTATCTGGTTGCTCTTTATCTTAACATGTATACTTTCTGTCTCTCTGATTACATGTTGATAAATTACATGTTGATAAAGCCCTTAGGATGTGTACTCGACTTCCAGGACTATGATGAAGATCATACTAGTGGGGCCTGGGTAGTCAATGAGTACATCCTTCATTATTCCTAGTCGTGGGAATATTGAGACGGGGCATCGATATTCCAGAGTAGACTAGCATATATCTTCTCGACCCATGTGATGGGCGATGGATGATCCCATATCCATTGGTGTTTGACATCGAAGATGGTATGCGGGTGCTCAGTGGAGACTGGGTACACTGAACGGACTCGCCGAGAACTCCCAGATGGTATTATACCTCACGTCAGATGGCAGTTCTCTGGTGACACTGGTACAGCTTAGTCTGTTGACCCGAGATCGTCATAGAGTCTTGTGTGTCTCCCACTGTGCTTTGATTTCCACCCTACCACGGCTCTACTGAGTTGTGCAAACAGGTGGTTATTGGGTACAGTCCCGATTCACATGGAGGCAATGAGCGATAGGAGGGGATTCATCTCTCCCGGTATTGGGGGTTGATGTTGTGCTATGCTCGACTGGCCATAACAGGAAATCCCTGGCCAGGGTTGCAGTGATATACTGGTAAGAGTTATCAGTAGTTTCACGAATGTTATGGACCTCACGTCGGCATGACTTATCAAGCTACTGGGGTCTGACGTTTACCACCCCTAGGCGAGATATGCGACATATCAGACGGACAGACCGGACTGTACGGTAAGTGTTACTGGTTGGATTCACAGGAGTATGAGCGGGCTTGCTCGTCGATCTTCTGATCGCTCAATACCCGGGTGGCCGTTACGTTTAGCAGACCGCTTGCGGCTTGTGGGTGCTTGATATGATCATCATCTGCTACCGGCGTATTGACGAGTCTTTAGAGTCCTACACAGAGGTTTCCTGGCTCAAGCGAAACGAAATAGGAGCGCATATGAGATATGTGCGGGACCGAGAATAATGCGTGTATGTGATACCGTATTCCATTCTCGCGATGAATGTGTCGAAAGGTTGTATGCGATATAACCTAGTTATCGAATCAAGGATTGTTTCGATAAGCCGATACATTGGATACTAGTCGGTTATATGCGATATGACCGGATCGTTAGATCAAGTGTTGATTTAATGATTTAATGTATAATTATATATTTGATATATTACTTTGCATTAACTAGTATTGGTTCACTTTAAAAGGATTTTCTCACTTGAAATGCACATTGTATATGTGATATATTTTTGTGCACTTGTTTGTATCATGTTTGATGATACTTGCTCATTTGGGTTTGTGTGAAGATTAAACTATGTTTAGTGAATGGTTAGGGTTTCTTTTCTCTTATTTATTTATCTATTTATTATTGTTTTGGAAAAGATAAAGAGAAAAAGAAATGGTGGCTTAGTTTGTTTTTTGTTGAAGCTTTTTGAAGCTTTGAACAAGTCCACCATTCTTGTCTCATGTCTAACCCTAACCATTCATCTAACCTTAGTTAAATCTCTACACTAAACCATGGTTGAATTATGATAAGTATCATATTGTTTTCCTTTTTTTTAAATATAACTTATCATAATTCTATCATATGATATATTCTTTCTTCATCATCTTCTTCTTCTTCTTCACTTGAAGAAAACCTTCCTTCATCAATGGCAACTTGATGTAAAGAGTGAGAAATCCAATTCTAAAGTAAACCCACTTCCTATTTCTTCATCTTCTACCTCTTGCCAAGTTGTATAGGGTGTTTCCTTCACAAGTTTTCAAGGCTTGGTGAAGTTGGAGCTTGTTCTTGTGATGCCTCGACGTAGATCATCTTCGGCATCGAACCGACGATCAAGCCCGCCCATTTCTTCGATGAAGCCGATGCTAGAGTTCGGGATTCGATTTGGACAGCGGAGGGAGATCATCGCGGAGCTTAGGAAGTGGTGGACCGGATCTACAAAGGTTGTAGCCCCTTTCCTTTAGCATTAAATTCGTTTACATGCTTGCATCGCCTATATATCTAGTTAACGATCCGTATTAGGGTTTGTAGGCACCCGTAAAATTTGAATTAGCCATGTTTGATGCCTTGTGAGACTTCATTAGTGTGCCTAGGAACCCTACAAAACCCACCCGCACGACCCTTGACGGAGGCCAACAAATTCGCATGACTACCCTAATCCAATCGTATCATATGCAGCAGATAAGCACTAGTTAGCTACTGTACACTACGCCTTGACAGAGGCCAACAAACGTAGCACGAATACTAAGTAGTATTTATCTGAAATGACGGAGGACTACAACAGATTTTTAAGAAAACTTTTTGCGTAATGAACTTGATATCGTTGTAGAATCGAGTGATTTGAAAAGGAGTGGTTTAAGCTCCGCTTTTAAAATCGAATAGTTTTCAAAAAAACCGAATGGGTTGTAGCATTTGCTAAAGAGGTCATTCCCGATGAAGGGATCTCGGCACTTTCCTCATCGAATGAAGTGTTGGATATTCATTAAGGAATACCGCTATGCAAAGTAAAAACTATAGCTACCTTTTTTTTGAAAATTTGATTCTACAACATCTTTAGGTTTGTTTCCTTTCATTAATCTCATTAATGAAGTCCCATCATTTATGCCTCCTAAGCATCACAGATAAAGAAACGAAAATACTTATATAACGTACGCTTATGCCATCCGCATTCGCCACGGGGTCCCGTCATGCACCGTTAGGTTAGATGACTAACGGCAGAGCGGGGGCAGGACTAGCGCGGATGCAAAACATAAGTAACGTTTATTATATATCATATATATAATATAAAGCATTCGTCTCAGGCAGTTATATGATCTCATCATAGAACATTACAGCTGTAACACCCTAGTTCATTTATATTAGTTCTAGTTTGAGTATTTCTTTATTTATGGTATTTTCCTGATTTATTGTGTTTTGGGTGCGAATAGTGTATTTGACATTTGTATTTTGCATCCGACCCGACCCGCTTGCTGGAAACCCGTCTTGATTCCTATTTATGATTTATCCTGGCTTGCTTTATGGATCCGTGCATTTTC
Source organism: Agapanthus africanus (assembly GCA_030015575.1). NCBI lineage: Eukaryota > Viridiplantae > Streptophyta > Magnoliopsida > Asparagales > Amaryllidaceae > Agapanthus > Agapanthus africanus. The sequence goes on from CM057337.1 coordinate 1,000,643,443, forward strand.
ATTTTTATCTGTATACTGCATAATGGCATCATATCTGGCATCTGCATTTTTTTAGTATAACAAATAAAGTCAAATAAAGCACTTCAAAAAAATATATAGTATGGCCTGCATGATACCCCTAACCCTGTCGCAGTATCCGCGCACCTTGTTCTCGTCCCGTTCAGTGTAACGGACTCGTTTGGATGGCTACGTGCACGTGCGTACATCCGTTCTTGGGGGCATGCATTTTCGTTACCCGGATATCCAATTTCGGTTTTGGTTGACACGTATATTTTCCGTATTTTAAAACTGGATTTTTAGACCCGACCCGGGCGTGTTTTGGACTAATTTTGTATTAGCCAAAATATCCGATTTTATTAATAATATATTTTTTTAACTGTTAAAGACTTACGTTTAAATTTTTAAACGAAAAATCTTTTTTAAAATTTTAAAAGAAATCTTTTACAAATAGAATTTCTCTCTCTCTCTCTCTTTCTCTCTCTCTCTCAGTGCTCTCTTTCTCTTTCTCTATCTGACTCTCTCTTACAATGCTCTCTTTCTCTCTCTCTCTCTCACCGATCTCTCCTTTTCTCTCTTTATCTCTCCCTTTGTCTCTCATCTCGCATATACCGTTCACCGTGAGATCCCGTCACCTCCCTTCATACACTAACGTCACCTCCATCCTTCACTTCTTTCTTCTTTTTTTTAAAACCGCCTCCACGAGAAACCCACAGAACCCGAACCCTAGCTCCTCACCTCGCCCTCGCCGCCAACCTCTCAACCTCGTCACCACCACCTCCTCACCAACATCATCACCTCCACTTCCTCCTCTCCTCCATATTCTTCTTCTCCTCCTCTCCTCTTCTACTAAACCCCGAGAACCTTAGAATCCCCTGCACACCCTCGCCTCACCGGAGCTTCAAACTCGTCGTCGTCTCCACATCCCCGTCGTTACCATCTTCATCACCATGACCTCCTCTCAACTCCCCTGCACCCAGAGCATTCCCTGCACACCCCAACAACCAAACCCCGACCACCAAGAAACCCCTGTCCTTATCGCTGCACCTTCGCCGGAGCTTCGACTTGTCATCGCCTCCACTCCCTCGCCTTCTCTGAACCCTCGAGCCAACCCCAGAGAACCAGCCTCTTGATTTAATGATTTTCCGATTGTGTCGTGGTTTATAGAAACTAGATTTTAGAAATCACAACCAAAAGAATTATTTGACCGCAATCAATAACGGTGTCGGATGTAGCGCGTTAGTAAGTGCGGATCGTCCACAGGGAAAGTGAGTTCCGTTCAATTTCCGAATTAGATGAGTTGAAAATTTAAGGCAAAGAAAAGAAAACAATTCATGATTTGCATTTAAAGATCAAGAAATAAGAAAAATCTAGATCTAGAAAAGACATTAAAAGCAAGAATTGGGATGTGTGATAATTTCCAACCAACAATCAAGATTAGAAGTATGGCTCGTAGGAGTAGATCGGATCTATAGATGTGATGAGATCTAAAGATTACTAATTCTTATCCATTAATGAATTGATACTAGATCGATGCAAAATTCATCGAGGTTTAAGGATCGTACGGGAAAATTAGGGATTTCGCAACCAATCCTTTGTCCTTTCGATGGATCGCATTCAAATTCTAGCTTCTAATTAATCAAATGTTTAATAGTTGTTCCCTAGTTTCGAGTGAACACGATCAAGAAAGCATCATCTCGAAACTAGGTCATTAATCATTTGATTAACTAGAATTTCCAAACATTATAGGATTTAAGAATTGTAGAAATATCTAAATCATCATCATCTAAAGATCGTCACAACTCCTACACGAGCGGAGATTACTCGAACATCATGATCACAAACACAATCACAAATTGAATTCTAATCATTATGCTTGAATTAAAAAATAAGCAAGAATATAGAAAATTCACCTTTATTTATCGACAAATTTCGTTACAACTCTCTTGAATTTACAAAAAGAAGGAACTAGATCGTCGATTTCGGCTTCGCTCGGCTCCTTGAGTCGCGGATCGGCGTGGATCTCTTGCTCCGTTGGAATCCGGCGTCGCTTCTAAAGGTTGAAGGCTCTCTTGCTCAAATTGATCTCGGGATCTTGATCTTGATTTTGAATTGGGGATGGGGATTGAATTTGGCACAAGCTTTTGTCACTAAACTTGTGGGTTGAAGATGGTGGTGATTCTTGAACATTTTTCTCCCTAGCTCTAGGCTCTCTTTTATAGACTCCCAAAACCCTAGAGCTAGGATTTGAATTTGAATTTTCCCTCCACAAGTTAGTTAGCCAATATTTGAATTTCCCTCCAAGAGTTTGTTGACCAAATATTCAAATTTCCCCCCAAAAAGTTAGTTAAGCCCAAAATTTGAATTTTCCCTCCAAGAAGTTGTTACGCCGATCCTTCTAGAAATGCCACGTGGAGCTTCTGGGGTCTTCTGGAAGCTATGGCCGTTATAAATAAGCATGTGATGAAATTTGGAGCCACGATCTCTTCATATGGCCGCGGATCCGCCGCGCCAAAGGGGCTTGGGCCGCAGATCCGCGGCCCTTTAGTGGCTTTGGTGCTTCATTTTCTGTGGTAATTCTTGTATTGTCTTGTGGGCCTTTTTCTGATGTATGGATTTTTATTAGGCCTTCTATATTATTACCAGATCTTCAGCCTTTGAATTGGCGTATCTTTTATTAGATCTTTTCCCAAATTTTGCCCTGCTTCTAGAATTTCCTGCACAATTTCACCGAGACAAGAGTTGTGCAATACAAGGATGATGCAATGCCATGAAACACACACAATTTCCCTAAAAGTGCTGGTTTTAGTGTACAGTACAAGTAATCCAATATTTTACATGTGTTTTGCAAATATGAGTGATATGAATACCGGATAGCTTTACTTGACTGCAAAAGGTAGGGAAATTGCCGTGTTAGAAATACAGTATTTTCGACAGATCAAATTCCCCCAAACTTATTTTCGATCGTCTCGATCGAACAGTTTTATTAAAAAGAGAAGGAGAAAATAAAGAAAGAGAAAAACTAACTAGCACACTTTCGTAGGCAACACGATTGCACTGAGCACGTGCAACAAGCCTTTAAACCTCTAGGTGTCCCTAGTAGGAGGAGTGTTGTCTCCTGAGGGTTTTCAGCGGATTACACCCACAAAATCCAATAATAAAAGGAAGATCATGAATATTACATTTAAAGACAAGAATTGTAAAAGAAAAGCCTTGAAAATTAGGGTTTCCAACTAAGCTAGCTTTTCGGTTGTCATGAGCCCTATCTTAATGGTCATGAAAAGATGTTAGAAATCACGTCCTCCCTCAATAAAACATCGTCTTATTCTTCATTCCTATCTGTTTTCCAAACATCGATCATATAACCCTGCGTGTGTGTAAAGACATCCCTACACCCGGAGAATTCAATTCAAGCTATCATACTCTTGCCCATCAACCTCAGTACTTTTTGATAAACGAGATTGCTCACACACTTTTATGCGACCGTTAATACTTCTTAAGATACTAACCGACCGATTACTCCTGTGCTTGCATGCTTGGTGTATTTTCCTAGTCTTGCACCACCTCAGGCATAGCAGTGACTCCCAGACCAGTTGGCCTTAGGGCACTAGGTGAATAAGCACCCTTTGCTATATATTTTTTTTATTTCCCTTGGTGATAACAAAACCAGTGTCCATTTTTATCACCACTTTTCAAAATATTCTTTTTTTTATACATCGGTTTTAAGACAAGAGCATTTCAAGGTATCCTCTACTATCCCAGGCTTTAAGATGTGTGTAAGTGCGAATAGCAGGGTATCAACGTTCAAAATGTTTGGCTTCCAGAATAGAAACTATTTTTCAGACTTATTTTTATCCTCAGATTAGTGACGTCCTTCATCTTACTAACCCTTGGGACAACGGCTCATAACTACTTATTACTAGTTCGTATAAGAAAACTTCTAATTTTCTCAGTTTTCTTAAATTTTTCTAATCTCATGGATGTAATTGTTCACTATCTAATCTTTTATTATCATAAATATTAAATATTTTTATATTTTGAAAATTTTCGAATTTTTATGGATTTTGAAAATTTTTAAATTTTTATAGATTTTCAAAGAAATGGGTTTTGAAAATCTATTTACAAAAATATTTACACAAAATTTTTTATGGGTTTTGAAATTTTTTAAATTTTTATGGTTTTTGAAGAAATGTTTTGTGCTTATGCAAATGATATGCACATGATGCAAAACTAAGCACAAACCTCCCCCAAACTTGTTTTCAACAGTGTCCTCACTGTTGCCATCTGCTAAATCTCGAAAAACCTGTAAGCCTGGGAGGAATTTATTAGTGGGGGCAAAATATATAAGTGAAGATCCTCCCCCAAACTTATTTTTGACTCGCAATTTTTTTGTAAAAATTTTCTTTTCAAGAGCCAGAAAAATTGTTCCCCCCCAAACTTGAGTTATGCAATGTTAAGCTTTGAAAATCACATGAGGGGGTCAAGAATCATTGGTCGATGCCAAGCTTTGCAAAGACCGAAGATCAACACCAACCATTCGAAGATTTTATCAATGCAGTGCCCGGGTTGGTGGAAGAAGAAGTGGGGAAAGGGTAAGGGGTGGAAGAGAGTGTGTGTGCGTCTCATTTTGGAGAGACGAAGCAGTGAATGTGATGGATAACTCGCATTCTTTTTACAGTTCAGAGGAGGGGGTGGAGGTTCAATTTCAGTGATTGGGACATGATTCATCTCAACACCCGTGTTATTCAGAAATGCGAGTTCATCAGCGAAGATCTCCTCAAAAGTTTCATCAATACCCCGAAGAATAATGTCATCACAAAGTGCGGGGTGATCTTCAGACTCTAAAAGCAGTTCATAATCGGTGTTAGTTGTTGACCCAGACATCTCGGTAGAAGAGTCCGTATGTGTATGATACATAGTTGGGTCAAACAACAACGTATGAAAAGAATCAAGCTCGTTATCAGGAGGATCATCAAATTCGCTGCTGTCGACATCCATTAAGTCGACAGAACAGACATGAGCAGTAGGTTCGGAGGGTACACTTCCAATCTTGTAAATGTTCAGCTCTATTGACCTATTTCCAAAGGATAAGGTCATAGAGCCATTACGACAGTTGATGATAGCGTTGGAAGTGGCCAAAAAGGGGCGACCTAAAATCACCGGAATTTGATTCCGTGGGTTTGCTACAGGCTGTGTATCAAGTACAATAAAATCCACAGGGAATACGAATTCCCCGATTTTTATTAACACATCCTCCAGTTCACCCCTAGGTTTGGTGATTGATCGGTCAGCCATCTGAAGAGTGCAATGGGCTGGTTTCAACTCTCCGATTCCTAGTTGCTCATAGACTGAGAAAGGAAGCAGGTTAACACTGGCGCCAAGGTCTAAAAGAGCACGATTGATGTGTTTATCCCCAATAGAAATCGATATCGTAGGACATCCTGGGTCCTTACGTTTCTTTGGTAGCGGAGGGATAAAAGCAGTGCTAATGTTATTAGACATGAAGACCTTCTTTGGCACTTGAGTCTTCCTCTTCCTAGTGCACAAGTCCTTAAGAATTTTCGCATAAGCGGGGACTTGTTGAATCGCATCTAGGAGAGGGATGTTGATGTTAACTTGCTTGAACATGTCCATAATCTTCTCCCTATGTGGACTCGATGTGTTAGCCCTTAACCGGTTCGGGTAAGGTGCTTTAGCAATGAGCGCTGGGTCCATCATAGGAGAAGGAAGTGTGTGTGGCCCCGATTCCAGAATAGAAGTGGGGATCGTCTGTGGAGGAGTAAAAGAGGTGGGCTGAGGTGTCGAGCCTAGTGGGAAATGGAGAATAGGCTCGTGAGAAGGCGGTGGGGTAGAAGAATAAGAATCAGAAGCAGAAGCGTGTGTGTGAGGAAAGGTCTCAGCCGGGGTGTTGATAGGATTTTCAGTATCATCAACTTCTTCCCCAACATGGTTATCCAGCACTCTCCCAGATCTCAACGTGGTGATTGCATTCACATGATGTGAATAGCCAGGATTGGGTACAGGTTGAGCTGGGAGTTTCCCTTTTTCTCTTGCGCTCATTTCGGCCTTAAGTCGTGCAATTTCAGCTTCCATCGTTTTGATACTCTCAGCTTGGGACGCTGAGTTTTTCTTTATCTCACCAACGGAAGACTTAACCTCGGCTGACACTTCCATGAAATTTGACATGAGTGATTTCATGGTTTGAGCGAATTGAGAGAATTCGTCAGAACAGGTCGACTGCATAGGATTAGAAGGTGCAGGAGTGTTGACCTGGTTTTGGAAGTTTTGTGACTGGTAGGGGTGCTGGGTGAGTTGAAGTGGTTGCTGTTGTGGTGGAGGGACCCGTTGGAATTGATTCGGGTTTGGAACCGTGTTTTGGGATTGGTTCCAAGCAAAATTCGGGTGATTCCTCCAACCCTGATTGTATGTGGAAGAAAAAGGGTCGTTTCCAGGTCTTTGAAATGCGGCATTGGTATGCTCGAGACCTCGAAACTGAGAGTTTAATGGACATTCTTCCGTCAAGTGAGAAGGGTCAGAACAGCACCCACAAACGGTTTTGGGGAGCGACATTGGGTTTAGGGAGGCTGCTAAGAATTTGTGTTCCATAGCGTCGAGCTTCTTTTGCATTGCTGCCATCTCAGCTCGAACACCTATGGACACGTCTATTTGGTGTACGCCACCCCTACTCGATGGCTGGGTTCCAGTCTCCCACTGAAGTGATTTTTCAGCGAACTCTTCTAAAAATTTCCATGCTTCCCCATCATCCTTGGTCATAAAGGTGCCTTGACACATGTTTTCAAGGTTTTGTTTAGTGGTAGGGTTACTGCCCTCATATATGATTCGGCAAAGTTCCCATCTCGGGATGCCGTGATGTGGGCATTGAACCAAAAGATCCTTGAATCGGTCAAAGTATTTTGAAAATGGTTCAGCCGGAAGCTGGGAGAATTGATAGAGTTCACTACGGATTCGAGCTGTCTTTTGCATAGGGTAGAATTTCTTAAGGAACGCCGCAACGAATTCTTCCCAATTCGTGATGGAATGTGCGGTGGTGTTATACAGCCACTTCTCGGCTATATCGCACAAGGTAAATGGAAGAAGTCGTAGACGCATGGCATCCGCAGAAAGTTGTGGTGTACCCATCATTGCGCATACGTTTTCAAATTTGGTAATAAAAACGTACGCGTCTTCAGTCTCGAGACCGTGGAATTTAGGTAGAAGGTTGATGTACTGGGGCTTAATCTCAAAGTTATCCCCGTTGGCTGGTGGAATGGATAAGCAGGTCGAGAGAGGACCTCGCAAAGGGTAACGCCTCTCTTGGAGAGAGATGCGGGGTGGAATCTGCGCACCAACGGACGGCGGCAGAGTAGCGGCAAAGAGGTTTGATGGAGGCTGATCCATCGGTGTGGGTGTGGTGGGGGGTAAAAGAAAGGTAAATGGAGAAATACCGACTTCGGAGTCGATCGAGGGGACGCGGACAAGACGGGCACTAGAATCCCGTGTCCAGCCTATCTTGCACTAAAAGGGGTTAGTACAAGTGGCAGCGTGATTTATAATTAGGGAAATGAAGTGAGTGTGGTGTTTGTTTTGAAAAATGATACGGATTTTGAAAATATGATGCAACAAGCAATACCCTAAAATTTATGGTCACCTAGGTCCAATCTCTAGACCGCTCCTAATTGCCAGAAGACAAGACGCAGGATAGAATCCTCCACTGCCTCTTTGTCCCTCCTGTGGCCAGGTAAGTGCCAGGTAAGTGGGAGGTTCTCCACTACGTAAGTAGTGGGCCTAATTAAGTAACCACTAGCCTTCGACACACTTGCCTAGGCACCACAAGAGAAACGCGGATAAGCAATGAATTACCCACGGCCTTCTTCTGTCCTAAGTGAGCGCGACGGTCCTTAGAGTCATCTCTAGATATTTTTTAATTAATGAGGGTAATGCGGATGCAGGTTTGTGATTTTTGGGGCCTAGGAAGGGTAATGAACTCCCCACCTAATCTGGATTTGGCCGTGCCCCTTAATTTCCGTATTAATTATGCAAACAACCACAAAATCAAAAACAAGCACACTTTATTTTGCTTTTTGCGCGCTGCGAATATTTGCAAAGAAACCTGCAACAAATTGTTAGTTGGAGCAGATTTTAGAGAGGAGATAAGAAAGTTAGAGATTACCTGCAAAAGATTTTCCAGAGAACTCCTTAATGGGCCGCGGATCCGCCGCGTAATGGGTGTATTGGGCCGCGGAAACGCGGTGGGAGGGAGAGATCACTCTACCAAATTTCTCCAGAGAGCTCCTGATCACTTCCTTGGTCCTATGGAATTCTCCAAATAATTTTCCAATTTTCCAGTAAGCTCCAGATCTCCTTGCAATTAACCACAACAACACGTATTAGTGTTTGCGCGAGTTTTGATCTTTTAAAAATTTTAGATGGAATAAACTTTTCAACTCAAATTTCAAAAAATGAACAAATAGCACACGATCCCCGGCAACGGCGCCATTTGATTTATATGATTTTCCGATTGTGTCGTGGTTTATAGAAACTAGATTTTAGAAATCACAACCAAAAGAATTATTTGACCGCAATCAATAACGGTGTCGGATGTAGCGCGTTAGTAAGTGCGAATCGTCCACAGGGAAAGTGAGTTCCGTTCAATTTCCGAATTAGATGAGTTGAAAATTTAAGGCAAAGAAAAGAAAACAATTCATGATTTGCATTTAAAGATCAAGAAATAAGAAAAATCTAGATCTAGAAAAGACATTAAAAGCAAGAATTGGGATGTGTGATAATTTCCAACCAACAATCAAGATTAGAAGTATGGCTCGTAGGAGTAGATCGGATCTATAGATGTGATGAGATCTAAAGATTACTAATTCTTATCCATTAATGAATTGATACTAGATCGATGCAAAATTCATCAAGGTTTAAGGATCGTACGGGAAAATTAGGGATTTCGCAACCAATCCTTTGTCCTTTCGATGGATCGCATTCAAATTCTAGCTTCTAATTAATCAAATGTTTAATAGTTGTTCCCTAGTTTCGAGTGAACACGATCAAGAAAGCATCATCTCGAAACTAGGTCATTAATCATTTGATTAACTAGAATTTCCAAACATTATAGGATTTAAGAATTGTAGAAATATCTAAATCATCATCATCTAAAGATCGTCACAACTCCTACACGAGCGGAGATTACTCGAACATCATGATCACAAACACAATCACAAATTGAATTCTAATCATTATGCCTGAATTAAAAGATAAGCAAGAATATAGAAAATTCACCTTTATTTATCGACAAATTTCGTTACAACTCTCTTGAATTTACAAAAAGAAGGAACTAGATCGTCGATTTCGGCTTCGCTCGGCTCCTTGAGTCGCGGATCGGCGTGGATCTCTTGCTCCGTTGGAATCCGGCGTCGCTTCTAAAGGTTGAAGGCTCTCTTGCTCAAATTGATCTCGGGATCTTGATCTTGATTTTGAATTGGGGATGGGGATTGAATTTGGCACAAGCTTTTGTCACTAAACTTGTGGGTTGAAGATGGTGGTGATTCTTGAACATTTTTCTCCCTAGCTCTAGGCTCTCTTTTATAGACTCCCAAAACCCTAGAACTAGGATTTGAATTTGAATTTTCCCTCCACAAGTTAGTTAGCCAATATTTGAATTTCCCTCCAAGAGTTTGTTGACCAAATATTCAAATTTCCCCCCAAAAAGTTAGTTAAGCCCAAAATTTGAATTTTCCCTCCAAGAAGTTGTTACGCCGATCCTTCTAGAAATGCCACGTGGAGCTTCTGGGGTCTTCTGGAAGCTATGGCCGTTATAAATAAGCATGTGATGAAATTTGGAGCCACGATCTCTTCATATGGCCGCGGATCCGCCGCGCCAAGGGGGCTTGGGCCGCAGATCCGCGGCCCTTTAGTGGCTTTGGTGCTTCATTTTCTGTGGTAATTCTTGTATTGTCTTGTGGGCCTTTTTCTGATGTATGGATTTTTATTAGGCCTTCTATATTATTACCAGATCTTCAGCCTTTGAATTGGCGTATCTTTTATTAGATCTTTTCCCAAATTTTGCCCTGCTTCTGGAATTTCCTGCAAAATTTCACCGAGACAAGAGTTGCGCAATACAAGGATGATGCAATGCCATGAAACACACACAATTTCCCTAAAAGTGCTGGTTTTAGTGTACAGTACAAGTAATCCAATATTTTACATGTGTTTTGCAAATATGAGTGATATGAATACCGGATAGCTTTACTTGACTGCAAAAGGTAGGGAAATTGCCGTGTTAGAAATACAGTATTTTCGACAGATCACCTCTCTTCTTCTCCTTCTTCTTCTTCTTTCTTCTCTTTTCTTCTTCTCGGTTATTTTTCCGGTGATCACCCGCCGAAACCGTGCTCGTCGCTGCCGATCCAGGCGATCCAGTGAACGTCCCTTGCATGCGTGATTACCCTCTTGACTTTCCTGGACCCGTCCCGCGTGCCGTGTGTGCGTTGCGACGATTACCCGACGTCGGACGTGCCGTACGCACCCGTCGTGTGTTCCGTTTAGGCAAGTTTATCTTGCTACATGCTATAATACTTATCTTGCATCCATATGAATAAAAATATTACATATTGTTTGTATTATACATCCATATTAAAGTTTTACTATTTTCGGATACCCGTATGCATCCATATCATTTAAAATATATATAGCTGCATCTATAAATCATATTAATTCATGTTATTGTTGTAGTGACACCCTATGCTTAATAATGTGCATCTTACATAGCCATGGAACTATAGTTATAACCCCTGGTTGTTATTTGAGCATCCATGTTTATTTGTGTATACATACCATTAATTTTGCATACCTAGTTGCACGCCATATTACATTAACTCATATTATTATTACATTAGTACCCTATGTTTGATATTGTGCATCCTACTTAGTCATGGTGTAACCCCTGGTAGATACTTGTGCATCCTTGCTTTTATCGTACATCCGTATTCTACCCTGATTCAATACTCGCTACATTTTACTGTTGGGCACCCATTTGATACACTGTGCACTACTTGACATGTTACCTGATCCTGTTTCTAATGCCGAAAATCCTGACATGTCGTCCCGATGGACAAACCTATTCCTGCTTGATCCTGTGTTGGCATTGCTTCAGATTTATCAATACCTGACTTGAACACATAACTTGAGGGTAAGGGGAAATCAATAATGAAACCTGACTTGTAACTCAACAGTTCGATGCTTATACTGATCAGTTTTACGGGCTAGGCCAGCCCTGGGATGATGCTGCTGACATCATTCGTCTGTACATGTTACCTGTTTACTGCCTAGCGGCACGTCTCGGATTCAGCCCAAGAGTCTTGACCGTGGTCCCGGGTACGCACGGAATACTATTGAGTTACATCGACGATTCATTAAATTGCTTTCAAAGATTTGAGAGTAATTAACCCAGTAGCACAGCTTAGATGGATCACCGTACGTCACATACACTGATACACTCCATTGTTCCATATCCGTGTTTACTTATTGCATTCATATTACTGTTCATACTCATGCCTGCATATCTTGTTACCTCATGATTATATTTTATTGTTTGATATTATGACGCACTAACATCTGGGTTTTGCATGACCCAGATTCTCTATCTTTGTCGCAGGCTGATCAGGAGTATTTCCGCCGTCAGACCGAGCAGTGAGGATTCTGTTAGTATCTAGTTAGTTTAGTTTTATTTCCGTACTTTCATTTCCTGTTGTGAGCCCGTATTTTAGGACGTACTTTCCAGATTGTTATCGTTTATTGGATTTATTGCTTCCGCTTATTATTTCTTGACTCGTTTATTCTGGAATATGGACATGTACTAGATAGTTTATTTTTATTTTCCTATTCTTGATATCTTCTAGACAGCCGTAATGTGACTGTGGAGGGATATCTTCTAGCCACAGGTAACATGGTTGGCTCTGTCACGTGCCGATCTTAGCGCACTCTGGGAAGCTGGGCGTGACAACAGCAGAAGTCAACATATGAAATATTGGATATATTAGGAGGTCCATGTTTTAAATTAAGCCAGTAAAAAACACGAATTCCACGGTCGTGATGAATAGCCAAACCCATATCCCTAGACCCCTACGAGAACGGCAAGCAACCCTACCAATTCTAGAGTTAGGAGACCCGAACTTGACTCCTCGAGATGGTCTCCCACTGGACTCTAGAAACCGGTTACTTGTGCTCCCCGTCTTGTGTCTATCCTAATGCGGAAAAGTAAATAATATATATCAATGGTGACATCATCCTCAACCCGGAAGTGTCCCAATAAAAGAATATTACATACAAGTTTTTACATGAATGAAAATGAAAAACTCTCATCTCACGCAAAAAAAACCCGGGCTATTCAAACACGACGATCCAATATAACATATCACGGCAACACATAACATCACATGTCATCAACAAAAATAAATATGCGTATTCCAATTGTCGTTGACATATAGCAAAGAAACCGGTGATACACCACATATTACACTTACGGTCGTAGAAAAAAAAGTGAAAACTACAAAAATTGGAATCCACAACCACCTTAGATATCATAAACCCGAAATATCACATACTTCGGATTTCATGCCTAACCAAATGAATTCCTTAGACATCATAAACCCGGAATATCTCATATTCTGAATTTCATACCTAACCTTATAAACCCCATATTTTAGTCTCAATATTGAAAACACTTTTCAATAACCAGTCGGGTAATTCAACAAGATTCCCGACAACCTGATCGAATGCTCATCGGAAACTTTAGTAGACGGCCGCACCCCCCGATGCCATCGACGAAGTGCACTTAGGCGGAACACCGCGGCCGCGAGCACCCGGGAGGATGCTTTTGGCAACGGGGTTCTCCTACAGTCATTTGGTCGGGGCTTTGGGACGTGGCTATCTAGTGATGTCGCCCGGCGAGTATCCGCGTACACTATGTGATTGCTACAGAGTTTTGATCCATATCAAAACCCCGTGGTAACCGATCAAATGAGACTAAATTGCTAAGTTTACAAAATTCAAACTAGTTTTCACAAAACTAATTATTGTGGATTCCAAATATTGTAACACATATATAAACCCGAAACGATGTTAAAATTACGAATACGAAACACTCCGAATTGCCATTACAGAAAAGATAGCATCACATGCAATCTTGAAAAAATCAAACAATACCTGAAACACCAAACCCTAGAGACTGGAACACTAAAGAAAATCGAACCCCAAACTCAATTAAAAAAACAGCCAAATCGGGTTTTTGCAATGTTTCGCCGGCCAAAAATCGGTGGTTTGGTCTCATTTTTCTCTGGTGTTCATATTACACAATAAAAAGCACTCTGCAACTATTAAAAAAAATTTAAAGCCTCAAAAAAAATTCGAAAGAAACTAGGGTTTTGTTTCGACTGTTTCGGAGTTGTTTCGGTTTCGTAGTTCAACTAACATCGTCTAATTCTCTAGCTTGGCTCTGATACCACTAAAGGGTTCCTTAGCACCTGTTCACCGCCAAAAACGGGAGACGGGACCGCATAGGGTTGTCTTGCCTGAATTCGGGGGCAGATGCTATTTGGTTTTATCCGTCCATCTCTCCGAAGATGCCAAGTTGATTTATGGCACCATGCAACGGAGGTCTGGACGAATGCAGCCATTATAACAGACTTCGTCAGATTCCCACTCGTTGTGAGGGGTTTTTGATTTTGGGGACGCTTTTCCCTGCAGGCGTAAACCCCTGCATTTAATTACGTTACCGCGTAACGATAACCACTCTCTCCTGCTCCATATGTTCACTTCGTGTTGTGTGTGTTTGTTTTATTTTTGGTTGCCCGTGAATTGTATACAGAGTCTAATTTGTGTTGTCGCCCATAGGGCGTGGATTAGTCCAAATCCGTATTTTCTTAGATTTGGGTTTGGTTTGATTTAAGGATCGTTAATCTCATTTGGGATTAAGATCGACTTAAATATTTGTGAAGGATACGTTAGTCCGATATTGGACTAAGATCTACTTAACGGGGGTTAAGGATCATTTCTGATCTAATGAAAGAGTGTTTGGGCTCTATCGTTTTAGTTTAAGGACGTTACGGTCCATGGATCACCATTTTTGGTATGGGGTTTTAGTTTAAGGACGTTGCGGTCCACAGCTAGTTTAAAGACGTTACGGTCCATGGCTAGTTTAAGGACATTGCGGTCCATAGTAGTTTAAGGACATTACGGTCCACGGAATTGTTGGTTGTCGGGACCCGCTACCTCTATGAAGACATTGAAGAATTACAACGACATGTATCATAGGTGTGGGGAGATGTACCCTTGAACCAATGTCGGTTGGGAGATCTGTAGTTGGGTTTGGGACTAAGACCAATTAAAAAAATTGTGAGCACATGGGCTCGCTTGATCTGAATTAGGGACTTTTGGTCAACTTGGACTCAGCCCATTCAGTTTTTCAATAAAGTGTTAAAAACTTGTTTGGGCTCGGTCCCTTTTTTGTGCAACAATGCTGAGCATTGATATGGGCTCTGATGCTCACCTTATTTCTTTATTTTTTATGGAGTGTTAAACACTCTTTATGGCGCTGGGCTCTGTTTGTAGAGCTCTTTATATTAAATAGCGCCCATGTGAGGGGCAGGTGAGGCGCTTGGCGCCGAGCGCCAACCAATGAGTGCATAGCACTCTTTATTTTAGCAGCGCCCACATGAGGAGTACGTGGGGCGCTTGGCACCAACCACTGAATGTTAGGCGCTCTTTATTAAGCAGCGCCCACATGAGAGGCACGTGGGATGCTCGGCGCCGGGCGCTAACCACTGAGTGCTATGCACTTTTTATTAAGCGATGCCCACGTGAAGGGCACGTGAGGCGCTCGGCGCTGTTTCCTTTTCTGAAGAGTTCAATTCTTTGTTCTCCCCTGGATCTTCAATCCCCAAGAACAAATTCATCCCTATGAGAATTAAATTCTCATTTGTGGGAGACTTGTCTCAGGGATATCAGATCCAGAGAAAGAAATATGTTCTTTTATAAGGGTTAAACCATTGGGTATGCAGATGAGATACTATGATCTCTATTTACCTTGAAGAAAGTTCTTCTTTCTTCTCTCTTAAAGCTCTTTTTTCTTGCTCTTCCTTTTGAACTTGAAGTTTATGGGGAGGGGTCTCTCTGTACAAAACTTGAAGTCTTGGGGCCTTTATATAATGGAAGCAAATTTGTTGATTCGGTTAAGGAAATCTCTCGTTGAGAGATTTCTTAATTGATTTGGGGATTTTACCCACCATTGGATCTTTGATCCAAGGGCTTCTGTTTTACAGAAGACATTCTTCTTGTTTTTTAGCAGGATTGGGAAAATATTTTCCCATACAGAACTTATTCTGTAATTTGGTGATTTTTTAATCACCATTGGATCTTTAATCCAATGGTGCTCTGTTTTACAGAGCGTAATCTTTCTTGTTTAGAAAGATTGGGGAAGATGTTTTTCCCTACAGAGCTTATTCTGTAGCTTGGTGATTTTTAATCACCATTGGATCTTTGATCCAACGGTGCTCTGTTTTACAGAGCATAATCTTTTTTGTTTAGAAAAATTGGGGAAGATGTTTTCCCCTATAGAGGTTATTCTGTAGCTTGGTGATTTTTAATCACTATTGGATCTTTAATCCAACGGTGCTCTGTTTTACAGAGCATAATCTTTCTTGTTTAGAAAGATTTGAGGAGTATTTCCTCAATCAGAATTTAATTCCGCGCTTTGATAATTTATCATCTCAGTTGGATCTTTGATCCAACGGCGAAGAAATTTTAGTTCTCACGCCAGCGCCCTCGTGCGGGGCACGTGAGGCGCTGCCTCAGAGTTTTTAACTCTTGGCGCTGGCGCCCTCTTGCAATGCACGTGAGGCGCTGCCTCAGAGCTTTTTTAACTCTTGGCACTGGCGCCCTCGTGCAAGGCACGTAAGGCGCCGTCTCTTTCAAATTTTGAACAGAGCTTTGCTCTTTATTGGGGGGAAACAAATGCCCCCCACCGTTGTGCTTACGTGGTTTATACGTGCGTTCAGCGGTGGCAGCTTTTCCACCGTTGGATCTTCTTGGAAGTTGGATCGTCTTCCCATGCCTACAAGCAAAGCCTTTGGCCCTTGAGATGACTGCTGTTCATCTTCCATTTTTCTTCTTTCGGAGAATTCAATTCTCTTTTCAGAGCTTAGATCTCTGCCTAAGGAAACTCTTTTAGAGTTATAACTTTGCCCAAATTTTTTGGTAAGGATCATAATTGAACCCATTAGACAGAGATTTGCCCTTCTTAGATCACCGATCTTTTAAGATGTATTTTAGGGTTTCTTTAAACCGTTAATGTAACACCCTAGTTCATTTATACCAGTTCTGTTTTGGGTATTTCTTTATCTATGGATATTTCTTGATTTATTACTGTTATGGGTGTAAATAGTGTAATTGGTATCTGTGTTTGTATCCGACCCGACCCGCTTGCTAGAAACCCGTCTTGATACCTGTTTATAATTTAGCTCGGCTAGTTATGAGGATCCGTGCACTGTCATGTTTTATATCCTGCATATCTGCATTATATCTTGCATCTGCATATGTTTTAATAATACAAATATAATTAAATAGTATTTTTTGAAAATATCTAGCATGGCCTGCATCATACCCCTAACCCTGTGGTGGCATCCGTACATCTTATTCTCGTTCCATTTAGTGAAATAGACTCGTTTGGATTGCTACGTGCACGCTACGTGTATCCGTTCTTGGGGGTATGCATTTTCGTTACCACATTATTCTATTTTGGTTTTGGTTAACACGTATATTATCCGTATTTTCAAACCGTAATTTTAGACACAACCCGGGCATATTTTGGTGTATTTTGTATTAGCCAGAAAACTCAAATTCTCTTAATATTATATTCTAATATTTTTTTAACTGTTAAATATAAAATATATATGGTTACAGACTTTTTAACATAAAAATATATTTTAAAATCTAAATCCTAACAACTCACCCACTCTCAGTCTCGTATTTATATATTATATATATTCTATTATTTTTTAAACCCTTATTATATACTCTATCCTTTCCTCACGTCCTCTTCTTCTCCCCAGTTTCCCGCCTCGCCTTCGCCTCATCTCGAAACCCTAACCCTAACTTGCGCTCGACGTCGCCGCCTAACCCACGACCTTCGACTCTGCTCACCTCACATCACCTCACCTCTCTTCTTCCTCCTCCTCTCCTAAACCCGACAAGAACCCACGTCCCCGTCGCGACCACCGCAACCCATCAACCCCAAACCCGACCTCGTCGCCGACCTTGCCTCACCGTCGTCGACCATTCCTCGACCACTTCACTTCCTCCTCTCCCGCTCTCGCCATCCCCGACGTGAAACCCAGATCCCTGCACACCCAAAAACCCATCGCCGGCCGCCGTTGCCAACAACGCCGACCACCTAGTCGGCCTTCCATTCATCACCACCATCACCTCTTTTCTTCCCTGCACACCCGCTACAACCTTAACCCTAACCTACAACCCATCACAACAACCCAGAACCCAAAACCCACATACCTCGCCATCGTCGCCATTCCCTCACCGCCGACGACCCCAACACCATCACCTCGCGGCCTCCTCTGACCCCAGAGCACGAACCCAGAGAGTGCACCCCTTCTCTTCTTCTTCTTCTCTTTCTCTTTCTAGTTTCTTGGTTTTCCGGTGATCGCCGGAGCCGTACCGCCGCCGCCGATCCAGGTGACCCAGTAGACGTTCCCAGCCAGCGTGTTTATGTTCTTGCTTTGCCTGGTCCTGTTCTGTATGCGCGCGAGTGTATTAAAACGTTTACCGGACGTCCGACGCTGCGTGCGCACCCCGTATTGAGATCCGATCAGGAAAGTTTATCTTGCTACATGCTATGTTATTACATTTGCATCCATATTAATAATAATATTACATGTTCATTGAATCGTGCATCATATGTTATAGTTTTACAGTTTTACAATACCTGTTCGCATCCGTACAGTTTATCACATATCTAGTCGCATGCAAGTTTATCTTGCTACAGGCTATGCAACATATTTTACATCTATATGTATAAAATATTACATGTTTACTGCATTTCACATCCATGTTACAGTTTTACCGTTTTTCCGATATCCGTTCCTATCCGTGTTATTTATTATATATCTAGTTGCATGCCATGTTATATTATATCATGTTGCTGTTATGTTAGTACCGCATGTTTGATAATGTACATCATACGTAGTCATGGAGTTGTAGATGTGATCCCTGATAAACATATGTGCATCCGTATTTTACCATGATTCGATACTTGCTTCATTTTACTGTTGGGCACCCATTTGATACACTGTGCACTACCTGACATGACCTGATATACCTGATCTAGTTACTAATGCCGATAATCCTGACTTGTTGTCCTGATGGACGTAAAATGTTGTCTATTTAGACAAAACCTGTACCTGCTTGATCCTGTGTTGGCATTAGCTTCAGATTTATCAATACCTGACTTGAATACATAACCTTGGGGGTAAGGGGAAATCAATGATGAAACCTGATTTGTAACTCAACAGTTCGACGCTTATACTGATCAGTTTCACGGGCTAGGCCAGCCCCAGGATGATGCTGCTGACATCATTCATCTGTACATGTTCCTGTTTAATGCCTAGCGGCATGTCTCGGATTTCAGCCCGAGAATCTGGACCATGGTCCCAGGCATGCACGGGATACTATTGAGTTACATCGACGATTCCATTAAATTGATTTCAAAGACTTGAGAGTAATTAACCCAGTAGCATAGATTACTCACCGCATGCACATACACTTCACTGTTCCATATTCGTGTTACTGTTATACACTTATTACTGTTCATACTCATGCCCGCATATCTTGTTACCTCCTGATTATATTTTATTGTTTGATATTATGACGCACCGACGTCTGGGTTTTGCATGGCCCAGATCCTCTGTCTCTTTCGCAGGCTGACCAGAAGTATTTCAGCCGATAGGCCGAACAGTGAGGAGCATGTTAGTGCTTAGTTTAGTTTCTTTCAGTACTTTCATTTCCTGATGTGAGCCTGTATTTGGGACGTACTTCCATATGTTACTGTTTATTGCATTTTATTGCTTCCGCATATTTTTATTTCTTAACTCGCTTATTCTGGTAGATGGACATGTACTAGTTAGTTTTATATTTTACTGTTCTTGATATCTTATAGACAACCATAATGTGACTGTGGAGGGATGTTTCCTAGCCACATATAGCATGGTTGGCTCTGTCACGTGCCGATCTTAGCGCACTCTGGGAAGCGGGACGCGACAATTAATTAGAACAGAGCTTTGCTCTTCTTAGATCATAGATCTAAAGAAATCTTTTTTAGGGTTTCTTAACCCGTTAATGAAGAACTCTTAGAGTTTCTAGGATTTCTACTTCAGATCTTTAAAGATCTTAGGGTTTTACAGAGCATAGCTTTTTAGAAAGAAATTTTTTAGGGAATTTTATTCCCTTCTTAATTGACAGATGTAAATTTTTTCTGCAGAGCACTGCTCTCGAGGGAGTTCAACTCCTTAGCCCAATGAGTCTCTCATTAAATGAGAATCCTTTTAGGATTCCATCCTTAATAAGTGACTGCCCTATCAACGATGGACCGTCACTACTGTTTTTATTTTAGACACTAAGAATTTTGATATTTAATAGCTAATCTTTTACTGAATTTTCTTTCCAGATACTATGGTTGTTTATCTGTACGATCTTGACGAAATTATCTCTTATGAAGATATCCTCGTCCAAGGCCGCTGTCAAAACCAGGAGTTTACGAATGCTCATTGCGCTGAGGTTATGTGTCGCTTTGATGAATACAATGGTCGACTGCTTCCCCGTCGTTCCGCTCTATTAAAGATCACCGTGGGGGCGATTTGGGAAGCGCTTCCTGGATTTTACGAAGCCATGCCGCTTGAGGCGCTTGATGATGCCGAAGACAAGGTGCACTCAGTATACCTGATGGACCTGATCTCAAAGAGGCGGCGAGATAATCTTGTCGATATCTTGCATCAAGTTTTCCAACATACAACTATAATCTCTGCCTACCTGAGGACGGACGATATCATCGAGAATCTTGACGCTCGCATTCGTGAGAAAATGCATCAGAGAATGGTCAAAGAAGCCAGAAGCATTTTACTCGGCCTTGCTTTTGGATTCCTCAATCCAAGTCCAGGATTTAGTGTTTTACCATTGTAAACATTTTTTTATGATTTTTTTGTTTTGTTGCTACCGTTGATGTATAAATTTCCTCAAGTATGAATGGCAAAATTTCCTTTTCTTTTATACCACTGCTCATAGGTGCCTCGTGTGAAATAGTAGTTACTCGTATATAGAATGCCGGAGCCCCCATATTATACGTGCAAGGCACGTGATACGCCGCCTCAGAGTTTTTCACTCTCGGCGCTGGCGCCCTCGTGCAAAGCACGTGAGGCGCTGCCTTAGAGTTTTTAACTCTCGGCGTTGGCGCCGTCGTGCAAGGCACGTGAGGCGCTGCCTTACTATTGCAAGGCACGTGAGGTGCTGCCTCATTACTGAAGGAGTCTTTTCACCTTCTTTCTCTATTTCCTATGGGCCAACTATTTCGTTCCCATGCCCCTTTTCGGCCTTGGAAATAGCTCCACCATGCACGACGTTTTTGTGCTAGCTTTGAATGCGTCTCTTTATAACCCGAGGCTACATCTTCCTCTTTCTTCATAGATAGAGAACCATTTAGACCTTAGGGTGATCATCTTGAGAAATAAACCAAAGGTTATGGCTTGCAATCATCCCCGCGCTCGTCGGCAACCCTAGGAGGTACCTATCGAGGAGATCATTCCTCATTTTGCCGCGCGGTTAGCGGATCCTCTTCTCACTGATGACCAATATGACGTGGCCCTGTACGAACACCTGACCCGTAGGGGCTCTCCTTTTCCCATGGGTTCCATTTGGCTCAGGATGATTTTCTTGTTCGTGCTTAATGATATACCTCCTCATCCGGCAGAGATGACCCCGGTGATTCTTGATACGAAGGAGGATAAAATTGAGTGTTTCCACGAGGCACGCTTAACCGCCCAGGCTCTGAAGGATCGCTCGGTTCATTTACTGAGTCAGATAAGAACCCGGCGGGCTATCATGTCTGCTTTCGCTGATGAGTAATCGGTGGGGATCCATTCCTCGCGAAGACCGTCGCTTCGACATGGTGGAGAGGGCAGAGAGGGAATTGGAGAACTTTGTATTTTGTTTTGTTAACCCATGTACCTCTAATCCCATATTTGGTGATCATTTCCCTGTAGAGTGGTATATTTATATCGATGTATTTCTCTTATTATTGAGTGTTGAATGTTTTCTGTTGAATATTCTATGTTCGTCATACATTCGTACATGTATCCCACCTCTGTACATGAGCTTTCTACTTTACCCTTAGGAGTTTTCTTTTAAGTGCGAGCACTATTGTAGTGTCATACATAAATTAGCGCGTTTTGGACACCATTTCCATTTAGGCACATACGCAGTTGTACTGTCGTGTCTCTTTAGCAAATATGCCTTGTAGATATTCTATCTTGATCTCCTTGCAGGCCAACGATGGTTTAGAAGACAAGTTCAGAACTGCTGCCTAAGACTTTTCAGCTTTACGAGCCGTGGGGGTCTCATAAAGAATTTTCTCCCTACGAGTCGAGAGTATGCCGTAGGTGTCTTTTCTCCTTAGGAGTCGTGAGGACTCCTAAGTGCGTTTTCTCTTGAGAGTCGTAAGGATCTCACAAGAGAATTTTTCCCGCTTACAAGTCGAGAGGACTCGTAAGTGTTTGTTTCCCTCCTTGTCGAGATTCGACTTTGGAGAGTGTGGCCCGTGAATAGTATGCAATAGTCCATCTTGGACCGACTTGCAAGGCCCCAATGCTTAGGAAACAGGTCCTTATCCCCATTGCCTAAGGCTTTTCCCTACGAGTCGAAACGAGTCGAGAAGTTCTCGCAAAGACACTAATTTCCTCACGAGTGGAGACGAATCGAGAAGTTCTTGGAAGGGTTTCCTAATGTCACAGTTAACTCCTACTAATAGAAGTCCGTTAGGATTTGTGGTACTAGGGTTTTTTACCCGTCGCACCGTCGCGTTGGCCAATATATTCCCCGATATGCAATCTTGCTATTCGGGTAGCTCCGCGACTGTCGTGTCTCTGATCCCTTCGAGGGCTGGACAAGACGTCTTCAAGTAATCTTCCAGGTAATATTATCGTCGAAAAAGCAAGCATTAGGGATATTTCATGTCGCTTTTTACTTGAGGTTAGGCTCAGTTTGGGAGCCCCGATGAGTCATGACCACTCCGCGCTGGAGTAGGATGGTCTAGTATAGTCTATTAGGTCTCAATTGAGTTGCCGTCAAGAGCCTGAAGCTAAGGATCTTCTTTTGCTTTGTTTGTTGCAATATTACAACGAATGTCGAGGTTGTCTCTGGGTTATCTGTGAACCGTCGAGATTTGGAACTAGGGAACTATGCCATGGCTCCGTTTGTTGATGTCGCGCCTGTATCTTGCTGGAGGGAGGAAGAACGCTGTTGGTTGATCTATAGGCTGTGGCCGCCGCCGTCGAGACTTGGAACTAGGGACTTTACCATAGTTCCGGGTTAGTCTCTAGATTGTCTATGAACCGTCGAGATTTGAAACTAGGGGACTTTGCCGTAGCTCTGAGGTAGTCTCTAGGCTGTCTATGAACCGTCGAGATTTGGATCTAAAGGACTTCGTCGTGGCTCCGTTTGTTGACGCCATATCTGCTTCTGATTGGAACGAGAAGGAACATCATTGTTGATTTCTAGGCTGTAGGTGTAGCCATCGAGATCTAGCTTCCCTTCGATGAAGCCTGGTGGGACAATGTGGTTCCCTTTCTGTTTGTGTCCATGGATTGTATACAGGGATCAATATGATCTCATCTGCAGGGCAAAGTTTCATTTTTTGTATTTCTTTCCGCGATGCTCTATCATTTCAGCTTTTTATATCGCGAAAGTCGCGATTGCCCAATCATTTCGCCTATTTTTTCGCGGTGCCCAATCATTTCGGCTATTTTTCTTTTTCTTTACTCGCCGCTTTTATTGCGAGTTGCCTAAATATTTCGGCTATTTTTGTATGCATATATTTTACTTGCTGATTTTTGTTGCAAGCTGTCTTATCATTTCGGCTATTTTTGTATGCATATATTTTACTTGCTGATTTTTGTTACAAGTTGCCCTATCATTTCGGCTATTTCATATGCATTTTTGGCTCGCTGATTTTTTGCTGCAAGTATGGAACTTGAGATATGACACCAATTTTGGCATCAGCATCGCTGCGACTGGAATATTGCCAGGAGCGAATCATCATTTGCCGTGAAAGGGCTCGGGATTTGATACCAATCTTAGGCATCGACATCGCTACCACTGGGACATTTCCAGGAGCGAATCATCATTTGCCTTTGTCGATTCGAACAAAGGTGGCTTAGCAAACAGGGTTAGAATCCTGTCGACTAAGGCTTTTGACTTCATGAACCGTAGGGGTCTCATAAAGGTGTTCCTCCCTATGAGTCGTGAGGATCTCGTAAGTGTATTTTCTCCTTAGGAGTCATAAGGATTCCTAAGTGCGTGTTCTCTTATAAGTCATAAGGATCTCATAAGAGTATTTTCTCCTTGCAAGTCAAGAGGACCTACAAGTGTTGTTCACCAAGTGGGGAAATTTCGCGCCATTGGCGGAACTAGGTGAGGGAACGTTTATTTGTGCCCGTGGATTGTATACAAGGACCGATATTGAATCCTTTGTAGGGCAACTTGGGGAGTGTGATGGTTTAAGAACAGGTTCAGATCCCTGTAGCTTAAGGCTTTTGAATCCTACGTGTCGTGAGGGTCTTATAGGGGGAATTTTCCTTACGAGTCGTGAGGATCCCGTAAGTGCAATTTCTCCTTAGGAATCATGGGGATCCCTAAGTGGGTTACTCCCTTGTGAGTCGTAAGGATCTCACGCAGGTATTTTCTCCTCACAAGGTCGAGAGGACCTTACAGGTGTCTTTATTTTAACGAGATTGCGCCCTTTTGGGTTTTCACAAACTCGCCGGTAGTCCTGCTGTTTTTACTCACGGAGCCCTTTCGGGTTTTCACCCGTGCCCATTTCGCTTATGGACGTATCCTTTTTTTACGATGAAACTCTAGAGAATAGTTTCGCCGCATGTGATCCATCCATTTGCCGGTGGGATTTGAGTTGCAGTCCTCACCGCTGGGACTTGTGGACTTGCATTCCACAATCGCCGTGTTTGAGGTGACGTTGTTAGTTTAGGGACATCTCGGTCTGTTGTTAGTTTAAGGACATCTCGATCCAATATTAGTTTAAGGACATCTCGGTCCATTGTTAGTTTAGGGACATCTTGGTCCATTGTTAGTTTAAGGACATTACGGTCCGTAGCTAGTTTAAGGACGTTGCGGTCCGTTGTTAGTTTTAAGGACGTTACGGTCCATAGCTCTCCATGTTTGAGACAGAGTACTGTTGGGTACTA
This sequence comes from Agapanthus africanus, assembly GCA_030015575.1. Lineage (NCBI taxonomy): Eukaryota > Viridiplantae > Streptophyta > Magnoliopsida > Asparagales > Amaryllidaceae > Agapanthus > Agapanthus africanus. Next base: position 1,000,667,973 of record CM057337.1, read on the forward strand.
CTCTTAGAGTCTTGACTCATGAAGATAGTGAGCGGACATAGGCGTCGTCATCTATCATTGATCTGGACCGTGACTCGTCAGGCGTAGTATTTTTTAAAGAATTGACCGTTTATTGGCCGAAATGGTCTTTCGCCATGCATATCCTTGAGCAAGTAGGCTCCACCTTGGTAGACCTTGTCTATGATGTACGGGTCCTCATAGTTCGGCTCGAATTTCCACCGTTTGGCACGATTTGGGATCATAGGTCTTTTTACGACTAACACGAGTTCGCCTTGGCGGAATGTCCTCGGCCTAGTCAATCTTTCGTATGAGCGCGTCATTCTTGCTTTGTAAGCTTCTAAGTTTTGTTGCGCCATGAGACGAGTTTCTTCGAGGGCATCGAGCTCCTTAAGTCGAAGATGAGCATTCTCTTCGTCCGTCAGCTCGTATTGAACTGCCACTCGTAGAGAGGGTAACTCTATCTCCAAGGGAAGTACCGTTTCCGTGCCGAATACTAACGCAAATGGCGTTGTGTTCGTGGCCGTCTTGAACGTAGTCCGATAGGCCCAGAGAGCTTCATGCAATCTCTCGTGCCAGTCCTTTTTATTTCGGGACACAATTTTCTTTATGATCTTTGTCAAGGTCTTGTTGAAAGCCTCAGCTAAACCGTTAGCTCGGGAATTATAAACTGAAGAATATCTCCAATCTATTTTATGCTGCTGTGCGAAGCAGCTGATCTTACAGCTTCTGTAGGCTGGCCCATTATCAGAGATAATCTGCCGTGGAGTGCCGAACCGGTAAAGGACGTGTGTCTTGAAGAAATAGAGGATGTTCTCCGTCTTCATCTCTCTTAGCGGTATTGCTTCTGCCCACTTAGAGAAGTAATCGGTCGTTGCAAATATGAACCGATGTCCCTTAGATGACGCTGGCTCAATGGGGCCAATTATGTCAGTTCCCCACATTTCGAACGGCCAACTAGCCAATGTCGGGTGTAGCGGATTCGGATGCTGGTGGATGAAGTACCCGTGAATTTGGCACGGGTGACACTGCTTCGCATATTCGAGGCAGACCTGAACAATTGTGGGCCAATAGTAGCCCATTCTTTTGATCTTCAGTTTCATCTTTGGCCCAGCTTGATAGGAACCGAAAAGTCCGTCATGAGTTTCTTGGACGACCCTTTTTTCTTCTTCTGGTCCCATGCATCTTAGCCATAGACAATCGAATGATCTCTTATAAAGAGTACCATTGACGAAGGCGAATGACATGGCTCGCTTCATGAGCTGATGTCTTGACGACGCGTCATTGGGCGTTCGATGGGATTTGAAGTAGTCTACAGAGACTTCTCTCCAATCCTTCGCCCTTTCTTCATCCTCCAATTGGAAGGCCTCTTGTTCGGTTGCTTCCTCTCCTTTAGGCGTCTTCGGAGATATTTCTGCTGGAGCGAGAATCCAGCGACTTTGCACAATGATCTTTATGTCATCGAGGTTTCCGTCGGCCAGTTCTTTAGCGAGCTTGGATAACGCATCTGCCTTGCTATTTTCCGCACACGGTATGCTTTCCAGGGTGTAGGAGGGGATTCGCGTCAGCAATTGTTGCACTCTTTCACCATACCTAATCAGTTCTGGCTTGCACATTTGGTAGTCGCCATTTACTTGGCTAACGATCAGCTGAGAGTCTCCATATATGAGGAGGTTTTCGATTCCCATGTCGACAGCAATCTCGAGACCTGCTATCGAAGCTTCATATTCAGCTTCATTGTTTGTTCTTGGCTCCGTCAAGGAAAGGGCAAAACGCATAATCCCTCCTTGTGGAGTTATGAAGATAAGGCCCACCCCAGCTTTAATCATGGGGGTATTTTGCTTTCGCTTTTTCAAGGAGGACGCTCCATCGAAGTAGAGTTCCCATCGGGTATCACTCCCTTCTTTCTCACCGTCGATTGCATAAAACGCGTGTTCGTCCGGCAATTCACAGTTCAAGGGCGAATCGGCAGGTATCGGATGCTCAGCGAGAAAATCGGCGATAGCATGGCCTTTTATTGCCTTGAGGGGTCGATATACTATCGAGAACTCCATCAAGAGGAAGGCCCATTTGGCAAGCCTTCTCATTAGCATGGCTCTTGACATTAAATACTTGAGAGGATCCACTTTTGATATGATGTGGATCTCATTTGCCAAGGCATAATGACGGCGCTTTGTTACTGCGAAGATCAGTGCCAGGCAATGCTTTTCGATTGGGGAGTAGTTATTTCCTGCCCACAAGAGAACTCGACTCAAATAGTAGAGAGCTCTTTCCTTTCCCTGATCGTACTCCTGTGCCCATAGCGCGCCTAAAGAACCTTCAAGGGCTATTGTGTACATGATGATGGGTTTTCCCTTGACTGGAGCAGTCAGTACCGGTGGGTTCTGCAGATATTGCTTGATTTCATCCAGTGCATTTTGGCATTTACGATGCCAAACGAACAGGGTCCCCTTCTTCATTAGATGACTGTAGGGGCGGCATTTGCCGGAGAGGTTGGCTATGAACCGCCGGATATACGCGAGCTTTCCTTGAAGAGACCGTAGTTGTTTGAGAGTTCTTGGCGCGGGCATTTCCATAATCGCCTTATTCTTTGATGGATCTATTTCAATACCTCGGTGTCGTACGATGAATCCTAGGAATTTGCCCCAAACGCGCATTTCAGAGGGTTCATCTTCAGGTTGTACTTCCGAAGGCACTGGAACACTATTTTCAAATGCTCCCAGTGTTCCTCATACGATTTGCTTTTCACTACGAGGTCGTCGATATAATATTTGACAATCTTATGTACGAGGTCATCGAAGATCTTTGTCATGGCCCTCTGGTAGGTGGTGCCAGCGTTCTTCAAACCGAATGGCATCACTTTGTAGAAGAATATACCCAGCGGAGTCCGGAAAGCAGTGTGCTTTTGGTCTTCAGGATGCATCTTGATTTGGTTGTACCCTGAGGATCCGTCCATGAAGGAGAAGACTTCATGGGTGGATGTGTTATCGATCATCAACTCGGTGACAGGCACTAGGAAGTCGTCTTTCGGACAAGCTTTGTTGAGATCCCGAAAATCTACGCAGACGCGTACTGTCCCATTTTTCTTCATTACCGGAACGATATTGGCGATCCAGTCAGGATATTGAACTTCTTGGATGAAGCCGGAGTCGATCAGCTTCTTGACTTTGGCATTGATACTCGTCTCAGGCTCGAGCCGCTTTCTTCTTAGAGCCTGTTTGTGTCACGCCCCGCTTTCCAGAGTACGCTAAGATGGGCACGTGACATAGCCAACCATGCTACCTGTGGATAGGAAACATCCTTCCACAGTCACATTACGGCTGTAGAGATATCAAGAACAGGAAAGTAAAGCAAACTATCTAGTACATGCCCATAAGCCAGAGTGAAAGAGTCAAGAAATAATAATATGCGGAAGCCAAAAGATACAATAAAAGAAACACCTGGAAGTGAAACTACATGCCGACAGGAACTTCACCGCTCGTCTAATAGCGGCAATACTCCTGATCGGTCTGCAACAAGGTAGAAGAATCTGGGCCATGCAAAACCCAGACGTCAGCGCGTCACGTCATCAAGCAATAAAAATATAAACAGGGTAATAGGCAATTCAATTATAAACATGAATGAAAAGCAGGTGTAACGGTGATATAAGTAAGGACAGTAGGGTAACGTGTAGTGAGTAATCTAAGATGGTCTATCAGGTTAACTACTCTCAAGTCTTTGAAATCAAATTGATGAATCATCGATGTAACTCAATAGTATCCCGTGCATACCCGGGACCACGGCCCAGATTCTCGGGCTGAAACCGAAACATGCCGCTAGGCACTAAACAGGAATATGTACAGATGAATGATGTCAGCAGCATCATTCCAAGGCTGGCCTAGACTCTAAAACTGATCAGAACAAGTAGCGAACTGTTGAGTTACAAGTCAGGTTTCACCTTTGATTTCCCCATACCCCCAAGTTATATGTGTATGTCAAGTCAGGTATTCCGTAATCAAGAACTAATGCCAACACAGGATCAGGTAAGCAGGTTTGTCTGGATAGACAACAGGAACGGTCCATGAGGACTACATGTCAGGTTTGTTGGCATTAGACACAAGATCAGGTAACGAGTCAAGTCATGGTACATCAGGTCAAGTCAAGCAGTACACGGTACCATATCGGGTCAATCAATATGTATGTAGCAAGTCAGGTCAAGATGTAAACGATATCATGGATGTGCTCATACTCAGTTACATAATCAAGCATGGTCATCAACAACATAAATCTAAGCAACCAATTAAACAATAAAGAAGCTTCAATTAATTAGCAGCATAGTTATCAGTTGTGTTTCAGAGGTGATTCTAACGTTATAAGAATACATTATGACATTTATGGCCGTTAAATCATGTTAACAAGTTTATGAATTTTATGGATGCAATGATATATATATATATATATATATATATATATATATATATATATATATAGGTTCAATGGATGAAATCACAGCTAATACAGGTTAAATGTACACGAATGTCCGAATGAAGTAAAACTATAGAGAAAGTGCCATAGGCTACATCAATAGTGAAAGTGTGGTTAAAACATGTAAATGTGATTATTAGGTTTAATACAGTAATTGCAAACGGTAGGTTTCAAGTTTGGAAGATAAAATGATATATAACAACATTGAACACGAAAATGGGAAATTATAGTACTAAAGTTAAACTGCAGGTTTAGGGTGTCATCAATATATATGTAAATATTATTTAGCATGTAGTAAGGGTTACTTGCCTCAAGACGAACATGGAACCACGACAGCATGAAGATGTGAACAACATACGATGCAAGATCGAAGCTTTGGAATTCGGGTAGGGTTCAACCGAGTTCGAGAAGTAGGCGATCACAGCGACGATGAGACGAGGCGATGGCCGGAGCTGGCTTGGTTAGGGTTAAGTGATGAGGAGAAAAGGGTTCGGGTGTTGAGTTGCAGAGGAGATGGGATCTAGGTTTAGCGTTCTCGGTTCGATGGAGTTTGGTGAGGGTGCTCGGGTTAAGGCTGCTCGGTGAAGGAGTCGCGGCTATGGTCTAGTTGTCGTCGACGAGGCTGAAAGAGAGTTGGTGTCGGGGTTCTAGGTCGAAGATGAAGGTGTTGGGTTTAGGGCTCGGTGATAGGGTTCCTCGTGCAGGGAAGTTCTGGTGTAGGTGTAGGGTTTGTGTTGGGGAGTTTAGAGAGAGGAGAAAAATGAGGAGGCGACGGCGAGGGGTCGTCAGCGATGAGATGAGGTAGTGGTGATGGGTTCGTGGGGTTCTGAGGATGCAGTGGGCGCGGGAATAAACAAGAAGAAGGAGAAGATGATGACAATGATGGGAGAGAGGAGGTCCTGTCGAGTTGAGAGTTGATGGAGCTTAGGATTAGGGTTTCGAGATGAGGCGGTGAGGAGTTGATGGGTTCTCGCGGTGGGCTCGAGGGATTTAAAGAGAAGGGTGCGGAGGAGATGTGAAGAAGGGAGGTGACCATAGCGCCTCGGGCGGTGACCGCACTCGAGAAGTGCACAGTGCTCGCAAGATGAGAGAGAGAGAGAGCGCGAGAGGAGAGAGAAAGAGAGAGAGAGAGGAAGCCAGCTGCGCTTGGGGAGAGAGAGAGAAGGATTTTTGGGGAGAGAGAGAGAGGAACGTGGGGCCCAGCGAATAAAAGAGGAAGATTTTGATTGGTGGAGGAAGAAAATAAAAGAGAGAGATAGAGAGAAGGAATGGTGGGCCAGCGCAACCTTTTGGAGGATTTGATTGGTTGGGAAAATAAGATTTGTGAAAGATTTTAGGAAAGGAAAATATACTGGGGTTATTTAATATATATGTGACGGTTAAAAAAATATTAGAAATAGGATTTGGCGCAAATGTAAAATATTTCCAAATTGCGCCCGGGTCGGGTCCAAAAATTTGAAATTGAAATAAGAAAATTTTAGGCGGGATCCAAAATTTAAAATGAAGTATTTTATGATCAAAAAGCATACACCCAAAACGGACACACGTACGTGCGCGTAGCCGTCCAAACTCGCCCGTTTCACTGAACGGGACGAGAACACGATGCAAGGACGCTACAACAGAGTTAGGGGTGTCAAGCATGCCATGAAATGCAATTTTAATTTATCTTATGTGAGATAAATTGTTATACGCAACAGATGCGATACAAGATACAATGCCAGTATAAACCAAATTATGAGATGCAAAAGCCCATGCAGCCAGTCAAGGTAAACTATAACTAAGAGTCACGCGGGTACAATTAAGCGGGTCGGGTCGAATGCAAAGTAATATGTAGAAATACCATTCGCACCCAAACACGCTAAATCAGGGATAGACCATGAATAAGTAAAATACTGAAACTGGAATTGGTATAAGTGAACTCGGGTGTTACAGTTTGACTGGCTTGATGTCCGGCGATATCGCCAGTTTATGCACCGCTATCTCTGGGTCTAATCCTGATATCTCGGAATAGTTCCATGCGAAACAGTCTTTATACTGCATAAGCACGTCCTTTAACGTGGCTACTTGTTTCTCAGACAGCAGCTCTCTGACGAACGTTGGCCTTGGCTCGTTTGTCGTCCCCAAGTCGATTTTCCTCAGACTGTCCGCCGTGGTATGTATCCCATCTTCCAGCTTTTTCGGCGCCGGTGGAAATTCTGAGATCACCTCGTCCTCATCTTCATTCACGAAGCATTGGGAGAGGTCGTCCATATTCTCGTGCTCTCCCTCTTTTGAGAATGTTATCATATGGCAGGTACGAGCTCGTTTCCAAGCTTGATGTTGATCTAGAGTTTCCCTCACAGTGTAGATGGTTCTCGGCTCATGCTTTCGTGGCAGGGCTACCCTCCAACTGTCGGATAGAGCAAACCTGCCCTGCTGATACTGATCTTCAACCCAATGTTTGAAGGTGAAGCAGTCTTCCAGAGGATGTCCCACTACTCGGTGGTAGGAGCGATAATCCGGGCGATAGACCTTGTTTATCTGTTCGGGGTATCGAGACTCCGGGAGCGTCACCATTTGATGTTTCATGATAAGGTCGAATATTTTCCTTGTCTTGTCTTGAGAGAAAGAGTATTCTCGACCCATTTTCTTCATGAAAGACGGGTTGCAGCTGACTTTTCCTCGCTCGCGTGGATTCTTGGATCCGCTTTGCTGTCTTGGAATGTCGTCCCCATTCTTGACCTTGCAGTCGTTTCTACGTCGGGCTTTCTTTTTGCCATGAGAGCGCACAACAGGTTAGGGGTGAAAGGGATCGTCATCCGCCGTAGCCTGCTGAATGATACGTTGCGTCCTGGCTTTTTCGTAAATGGCCATTTCACGGCTGTGGTCATCCCGAATCCTCTGACTTGCTTCTCTTATTAGATTGTCAATCTGCCCTTCGAATGATGGACTTGATATTTGTACGGCGGAATCTCATTCTGGTTCGACATCAACGCTGCCCGGAAATGTGTTCACTTTTCCACCGGAGTTATTTATAACATGGCATCCATGGAATCGCTCTTGTTTCTTGGACCGAACGTATCCAAGGCTAGTTGTCTTCATTCACCCGTTGGGCATCTTCTGCTGAGTCCCAGGAACGTTACAAATCCTGTTATAGAACTGGGCTTGTCGAGCAGTCTGTTTAAAGGATACGCCTTGACGTCTCAATAGTCTTTTCAGTCCCTCTGCGTAGTATCTGGGAAGACGGATTGGTTGAAGTCTGTCGAGCGCAGGCTCATCACTGTGCCATACTTCTTTCTCCACTTTAGTCTCCATGGATTTATAAAAACAGATTGCCTTCTCACTTCTTTGGCGAGGAGGGACGTAGAAGGTCTGCAGCTCTTGCACGCTATATGTACCAAGTGCATCGAGTTCTTTATAATGCCGCTGCGGGACCATGGTAATCTGTAAACTCTGGTCAGAACCAGCAAAGGTCTGCATTGACGTGCGGACAGAGAACACTGGGTTGGCCTCGTCTTCAGAGTCATTACCAAAGACCAGCATAGGAGTAGATGGTCTTTGCCTATTGCCTTGGGGTTATCCCGAGTAGACCATCTCTTCGTCCTCCTCGGTATCGCTCCCAAATATCGGGGTAGCGGCGATGGCTTTTTGCTTGTTCTCCGGTTTACGACATATTTCCATGTCTTTGAAGTCTGGTAAGAAGTACTTGGCGTCTTCATATTTGCGAACTTCATTTACGGAGAATGGGTTCAGCTCCTCTGTAACCGTGTACTCGAGGCCATCCTTGAAGTACTTCATACACTGATGTTGTGTAGAAGGGATGATGTTCTACTCATGTAACCAATGCCTGCCGAGCAAAGCGTTGTAGCAAGTCTTGGCGTCAATAACATGGAACTTGATATCAGTGACAAGAAGCCCGAAGCGTAATGTTAGTATTATAGACCCGAGCATTTGTGACGACTGCGAGTCAAAACCGGAGATGGTAATTTTATCCCAGGCCAGGTGCTGCACGTTCATGCAAATTTTCCTCAACACCCTTACGTTGAGGAGGTTGACGGAGGACCCGTTGTCGACCAGGATCTTCCCTATCTTGATATTGTGATAATACCCGGTTACATACAGCGGACGGTTGTGCTCGCACGTCCCGAGAATGAGGTCTTCATCGGTGAAGATGATATCAGCTGTGTGGACTTCTTCCAGCTCATCCTTCATATTTTCTTCTGCTAGGAAGGCTTGAAACTGGTCGGGCTCTTGTAACGCCTTGATCAAGGAATCTCGTGCTTCTTTAGACAAGAGAAATGCATCCAAAATACTCAATTGTGAGGGTATCTTTCTCAGATGTGCCAGGACATTGTAATCCACCTTGTTCTTGTTGGGCGGGTCCTTGGCTGTGAGCTCTTCGGCGACTTTATCATCGAGGGCAATCTCCTCAGAGACTTTTTTCTTCCCCTTGTCTTTCTTGCACGAACCTTTGTTTGAGGGTCTGAGATTCTTTTCAGACAACGTACGGTTATGCGGCTGAACGTTCTCACAGTTCTTCGTCTCTTCTTCTTTTCTAGAGGTGGATTCCTTGAAGAGAGGGCCGAGGGCCATTTCTTCATCCGAATCTCTCCCAAAGGTAAGAACTTGAGACTTCCTTTTTGTTGGGATGGCATCAACCATATGACAGTTACCGGCTGTTCCTTTATGCTCATCTGTCGTGCTTCTCTGCTCCCGACAGGCTTTACGCTTTATTTGCTTGAAGTGTTGTCGGTGGGCAATGTATCCCTGCCACCACTTCTTGAAAGCATTGCACTCTTCGGTAGGGTGTGTGACCCTCCGATAATAAAAGCAGTATTTCGGATGTACATCCACTTCATCAAGGCACGTACTCCCGGGAGTATTTCCTTCGAAAGGTGGCAGTTTCATTCCCATTGACAGGGCTGTGGCGAACTACTTTCTTATCTTGATTCTGCTCCTACTGGTGGCAAGGGCACTTTGATCCGGTTGAGGTACTTTATAGCTTCTCATCACCGGAGCTTCTTCAGCTTGACACCGACGCTTGGCCTTTTCGTATATGGCTGCTTCACATCCTCGATCAGCTTTGCCCTTTTGGGGGGCTTCGTTCAGCAGCTTGTCGATCAGTTCATCTGACGGTTCTATAGATTCTGGCTCTAGATTTGCCCCCAGTTTCTCTACATCAGGAACTTCTCAGTTGTTTATCGACGAGTGAGAGATCATGTGGTGGCTCGCTACGTGCTCCTCAAGTTCTTATGACGAGTCGTCTCCTTCATAATGTCACTGTTTCCATTCTCAAGAACATGTTTAAAGAATTCTTCCAATGTGACTGGGGTCTGCGCTTTTTGGTTGTATTCCTCCAGCGTGTCGATGTACTTTTGCAGAGTTGTACGATTGTCGTCAAGCTGCACGGGCTTCTTGGCCATCTTCTTTTTCTTTAAAGATTTCTGAGGCTTGGCCTGGAGGTTTTGTCCATCATTACCAACTTTCAGTGTTGGACGCGGCTTCAGCATTCTGTCAATGATCTCAGGCTCCAGCGGGCTCTTCCACCAAATTGCCAGACATGCTTAAAGATGCTTCAGCATTCTTTTAGTTTTAGCTGAAAAGACCACTTCCTACGGAGCTTCTTCTATAAATGAGCATGATGCCCCGGTGTGTCCACCTTTTTAGGAGCGCGCTGATGCGGCGGGTTTACCTTCCAGTTTTCGGACAACGCGAAATTGCCCTGCTGGTACTGGTCTTCAACCCAGTTTTTAAAGACGTAGCAATCTTCGATTGGGTGGCCCACTATTTGGTGGTAGGGGCAGTAATTAGGATTGTTGAAGTTGCCCGATTGCAGTGGGCGTCTCGGATCCGGCAGAGTGATGAGCCTGTTGTGCACCGCCAGTTCGAATAGTCTCCTTGTTTTATCCCGGGGAAACGAGTGAGGACGTCTCAACTTCTCTTCGAGGGCTCGCGGTCTGCTGTTTTTGCGAATAACCGGTTTCGGGTCACTCGATTGTTGTTGAGTGTTGGCGACGAAGGTCGCTTTCCCTTTGCCCTTTTCATTCCGGAGATCCATTTTTGAAGAGGGCGACCTATGGCCCATCTGATCCATTTGGGCCAGCTTGTCAATCAAGGCCTGGAAGGTGGTCGGCTTGAAGAACATTATAAAATGGGATATAGTTGCCTGAGGGTCGAGGGCCCCCATGAACATGCCCACAACAGGAGCTTCTTCTATGCGTTGTTCACATTTCGACCATAAGTTCCATCACTGAATCGCGTATTGAACCCAGGTCTCTCCCGGTTTTACCCTGGCATTGATTAATGACGTGATCGGAAGCTCCGAATGTCTGCAAATGTCTTGATGGAATCATTCGGAAGCTCCGAATACCATTCAAACGCCGTCTTCGCCAAGCTGCCAACAAATTGGCGAAGCAATAATTTGCCATCGCCTCCGGTGTTACCGCACAAAGCTCTGAATTGAGCAACGAGTTGGTGCGGATTGCCCGTCCCCTTATACACATGGAATTTGGGGATCGTATATCCTTGCGGGTATTTGATTTAGTCGTACCAGCCTGGATAAGGTCGCCCAGTTCTGACGACTTGTCCCGCCACTTCGTTCACTTAATGAGCTCGTATCTGCTGAGCTATGTAGTCATCAAGGGTAGCTTTGGAGATCGTCTCCTCCCTGGCTGCTGATAAAGCCAGAGGATGGTTCGATGTCTCCCCTATGTCATCTTCAATGATTATTGGAGGGTTTTCAGCTGGAGGATCCGACTGTATCATCATCCCAACCATGTCTTGGAACAAAAGCGTCATTTGTTTTATATTAGTCGCTTGTTCCGCGGCCTCTTTGTCTTTCTTTTCAAGAACCCTCCGTAAGAATTCGGTGTCAGTCTCCTGCTCCTGGCGTTGTTCTGACGATACTCCTGGGCTTTCTTTCAGCCCAGTGAGTGTGGCCATCCTTGTCAACATCTCCTGGAGCTTTTATTGTTGCTCTTGAGCTTTTGTCACAGACTGTGTAAGTGGTCGATGACCCTTGGAAGTACGGTTTTCCTCTTTCCCGGAAGCCATATACGCTGTGTGTACCACCATACCCCCAGACTTGGGGCGTTTGGGTCCACTGCCTTTGAAATTTACCGCGGGCATGGGGATCTTCTCCGGCCTTCTCCTCTTATGGGAGGTCGAAGTTGAGGGGGCCGTTGCGGCAGGCACCCATGCAGATGATACCTTTCGTGGTATGGCGGAGGGATGGTCCTCCTCTTGCCGAGCCTTCGTCTTCTTCAGCCGGCGAGAATAATCTTTATCAATCACAAAGTCTTGGACTCTTTGCCAGACTCTGTGGATCTTGGAGGACAACCGCTGAGGAGGCTGTTCCGGCTTCACCTGTGTTATGCTTTCAGCAGGTGGAGGGGACTTCTTCAATATAGCGGATGGAGAATTCTTTTGCACCCTCCTGAGCAGCTCAAAGATGTTCTCAGTTGGAACATCAACATTAATTTCCACCATTGGAGCTGGTGGGGTAAGTCCAGAGGTGGAACTGCCTCCAGCTTTCCTCACTCGGCGCCAATGGCGACGTCGAGCATGTCATGCAGATGGGACCACCTCTGTTGTGGAAGCGACCTCATTATGCCCCCTTCTTTGATGAGAGGCTGATGTCGGCGTCAGCTTGTTGAATACCGACGTCGGCTGAGAGGGAACAATCAATCTTGCAAAGGTCGACTTTTTGGCAGGGGAAGCAGCCTTGGTGATTTCGCCCGAAGCAGGAGTTGGAACGGCCAGTCTTGTGAAGACCGATCCTTTAGCAAGAGAAGCCCCTTTGACGACTTCATCTGTCGGAACTGGAATGGCTATCCGCTTCGGGATAACCCCTTCAGGTATTGGGAGCCTCTTTGCGGGCCCACTGGAGCTTTGGATCAGCCTGTCGAAGAATGAGGCGGCAGACTTGGATGGCCCGTTGAGAGGAGCCATAGTAGTTGCGAGCCGATCAAAGACCGACTTCTTTGGAGCCTCTTGTGATGGCATTGAGGCATTGAAGCTTATTGGCGGGAGCATGGTCCCAAAAAACAGTCCAGTGGTGGCCCGAGTCACCTGTTCCACTGGCATTGCAAAGATGGAGGCCGCTTGGGGCCCGTAAGTCACTCCTCCGGTCGGGGTGGAGCGAGAGTTGATGTTGCAGTTAGTGCAGCTGAAGGCCATCGATGTCATCTTCTCTTCTGCATGGAGAAAGACACCAAATCTTAGTATCTCGAATCCAGGGGCAACCATATTAAACCGCAATTCGTTCGCGAACACGACACACGAAGTTGGAGTGGAAAGAGAAAAAGTTCCCACCGGGCGTGCCGGAATCTGTTCACCGCCGAAAACGGGAGACGGGACCACGTAGGGTCGTCTTGCTTGAATTTGGGGGCAGATACTATTTGGTTTTATCCGTCCATCTCTCCGAAAATGCCAAGTTAATTTATGGCACCGTGCATCGGAGGTCTGGACGAATGCGGTCGTTGTAGAAGACTTCATCAGATTCCCCCTCGTTGTGACGGGTTTTTTTATTGTGGGGACGCTCTTCCCTGCAGGTGTAAGCCTCTGCAGTTAATTACGTTACCACATAGCGATAACCACTTTCTCTTGCTCCAGATGTTCATTTCGTGTCGTGTGTGTTTGTTTTATTTTTGGTTGCCCGTAGATTGTATACGGAGACTAATTTGTATTGTCGCCCGTAGGGCGTGGATTAGTCCAAATTCGTATTTTCTTAGATTTGGGTTTGGTTTGATTTAAGGATCGTTAATCTTATTTGGGATTAAGATCGACTTAAATATTTGTGAAGGATACGTTACTTCGATGTTGGACTAAGATCTACTTAACGGGGGTTAAGAATCATTTCTGATCCAACAAAAGAGCGTTTGGGCTCTATCGTTTTAGTTTAAGGACATTACGGTCCATGGATCACCATTTTTGGTATGGGGTTTTAGTTTAAGGACGTTGCGGTCCACAGCTGGTTTAAAGACGTTACGGTCCATGGCTAGTTTAAGGACATTACGGTCCACGGAATTCTTGGTTGTCGGGCCCCGCCACCTCTCTGAAGACTTTGAAGAATTACAACAACATGTATCAGAGGTGTCGGAAGATGTACCTATGAACCAATGTCAGTTGGGAGATCTGTAGTTGGGTTTGGGACTAAGACCAATTTAAAAATTGTGAGCACATAGGCTCGCTTGATCTGAATTTGGGAATTTTGGTCAACTTGGACTCAGCCCACTCAGTTTTTCAATAAAGTGTTAAACACTTGTTTGGGCTCGGTCCCTTTTTTGTGCAACAATGCTGAGCATTGATATGGGCTCTGACGCTCACCCTATTTCTTTGTTTTTTATGAAGTACTAAACACTCTTTATGGCGTTGGGCTGTGTTTATAGAGCACTTTATATTAAACAGCGCCCACGTGAGACGCTTGGCGCCGAGCGCCAACCAATGAGTGCATAGCACTCTTTATTTTAGCAGCGCCCACATGAGGAGTACGTGGGGCGCTTGGCACCAACCACTGAACGCTAGGCGCTCTTTATAAAGTAGCGCCCACATGAGAGGCACGTGGGATGCTCGGCGCCGGGCGCCAACCACTGAGTGCTATGCACTCTTTATTAAGCGGGGCCCACGTGAAGGGCACGTGAGGCGCTCGGCGCCGTTTCCTTTTCTGAAGAGTTCAATTCTTTGTTCTCCCCTGGATCTTCAATCCCCAAGAACAAATTCATCCCTACGAGAATTAAATTCTCGTTTGTGGGAGACTTGTCTCATGGATCTCGGATCTAGAGAAAGAACTATGTTCTTTTATAAGGGTTAAACCCTTGGGTATGCAGATGTGATACTATGATCTCTATTTACATTGAAGAAAGTTCTTCTTCTTTGTTCTCTCTTAAAGCTCTTTTTGCTTGCTCTTCTTTTTGAACTTGAAGTTTATGGGGGGGTCTCTCTGTACAAGACTTGAAGTCTTGAGGCCTTTATATAGTGGAGGAAAATTTGTTGATTCAGTTAAGAAAATCTCTCATTGAGAGATTTCTTAATTGATTTGGGGATTTTACCCACCATTGGATCTTTGATCCAAGGGCTTCTGTTTTACAGAAGACATTCTTCTTGTTTTTAATAAAATTGGGAAAATATTTTCCCATACAGAGCTTATTCTGTAATTTGGTGATTTTTTAATCACCATTGGATCTTTAATCCAACGGTGCACTATTTTACAGAACGTAATCTTTCTTATTTAGAAAGATTGGGGAAGATGTTTTCCCCTACAGAGCTTATTCTGTAGCTTGGTAATTTTTAATCACCATTGGATCTTTGATCCAACGGTGCTTTGTTTTATAGAGCATAATCTTTCTAGTTTAGAAAGATTGGGGAAGATATTTTCCCCTACAGAGCTTATTCTGTAGTTTAGTGATTTTTAATCACCATTGGATTTTTAATCCAACGGTGCTCTGTTTTACAGAGCATAATCTTTCTTGTTTAGAAAGATTTGAGGAGTATTTCCTCAATCAGAATTTAATTCTGTGCTTTGATGATTTATCATCTCCGTTGGATCTTTGATCCAACGGCGGAGAACTTTTAGTTCTGGCGCCAGTGCCCTCGTGCGGGACACGTGAGGCGTTGTCTCAGAGTTTTTAACTCTTGGCGCTGGCGCCCTCGTGCAATGCACGTGAGGCGCTGCCTCAAAGTTTTTTTTAACTTTTAGTGCTAGCGTCCTCGTGCAAGGCACGTGAGGCACTGCCTCTTTCAAATTTTGAATAGAGCTTTGCTCTTTTATTGGGGGAAACAACACCCTTGCTACGTTTTCTAAGGTAGCTATCATGCAATTTTAAAAAACCTAGAGTGCTAAGCAACCCGGAATGAGGATCTAACTAGAGAATTAGGGTTATAACTAACATGTAAACAACTTTACACTAACTGAAATGGGAATACAACCTTTGTAGACCGATCCTTCACTTCTAAAGCTCCGTGTAGTAGTCCCTTTTTCTCCAAGTAGTGGTGTCCCGGGATCTCCTTTGGCTCCACTAGGTAAAAGAAACGAGCATGCTCAAGGATCTTCGAGGACAAAAATGATCTACGTCGAAGAATCTCTAACTCAAGCTACCTCTTCACTAATTGATGAACTAGTGAAGAAACAACCTATACTAAATGACTAGTTTGGTTTAGATTGGTGAAATATGAATTTTGCTCACTTTAGAATGATTTTTCTCTTTTTCTTTTCTTTTCTCACTCAAAGCATGAAAAATGATCAAGTGGTCCAAGTATGAACCATGGGTGAGTAAATATCTCATATAACTCATGTAGAGACTAAACCATGGCTAAAGATAATGCTTAGGTTAATAAATATCTAGAGTAAAACAAAATTAGTGGACTAAGTTAATGGTTTCCACAAGTTTCTCCAAGCTTCAAGCCATGACTAATTTCCACCTAATTTTGATTTTCCCTTAATAATTAAATACCCACATTATCTTAAGTATGGTATGAGTCTCATACACCCAATTCCATTGTATCATCTAGCATGACACAAAGAAAAATACATTAATATATATCACATATATATATTAAATGTATTTGGAGAAAACATTTTCTTAAGTGAGCTAATATTAGTTAATGTATATTAATATATCAAATATATAATTACACATTAAATTATTAAATCAACACTTGATTTAATAACTCAGCTGTATCGCATACAACCGACTAATATCATTTATATGCATATCATATATACATATAACATATCATTGAATCAACACTTGATTCAACAATCCAGTTATATCACATATAACCAGTATCGCGAGATTGAAATACGGTATCACATATACGTATTAATCTCGGTCCCGCACATATCACATATGTGCCCCCACTTCATTTCGCATGAGCTAGGAAACCTCTGTGTAGGACTCTAATAACCCGTCAATACGCCGGCGGTAGGTGATGATCATATCAATCACCCACAAGCCGTCAGCGGTACTAGCTGGACGTAACGACTACCCGGGTATTGAGCGATCAGAAGATCAAAAAGCAAGCTTGTCCATACTCCTTGAATCCAATAAGTAACACTACCGTACAGTCTGGTCTCTTCGTATGATATGTCACATATCTAGTCTATGGGTGGTAAACGTCAGACCCCGGTAACTTGATAAGTCATGCCGATGTGAGGCTCATAACGGGTCGAGAAACTACTGATAACACTTACCAGTAAATCTCCGTATCAGCCCTGGCCAGGGACTTCCTGTTATGGCCAATCAAGCACAGTGCAACATCAACCCCCAATACCGGGAGAGACGAATCCCCTCCTATCGCTCATTGCCTCCATATGACTCGGGACTGTACCCAAAAACCACTGTTTTGCATGCTCTCTTGAACGTGGTAAGGTGGAAATCAAAGCACGGTGGGAATCACACAAGACTCTATGACGATCTCGGATCTACAGACTGACCTATACCAGTGTCACCTGAGAAACGCTATCTGACGTCAGGTATAATACCATCTAGGAGTTCTCGACGAGTCCTGTTCAGTGTACCCAGTGTCCACTGAGCACCCGTATACCATCTTTGATGTCAAACACCAATGGATATGGGATCATCCATCGCCCATCAAATTGGTCAAGAAGCGTATACGCTAGTCTACTTTGGAATATCGATGCCCTGTCTCGATACACCCTCGACTAGGAACAATTAAAGGATGTACTTGTGGACTACCCTGGCCCCACTATTATGATCTGCATCATAATCCTGGTAGTCAAGTGCATCATAATCCTGGTAGTCAAGTACATCCTAAGGCATACATACAACTAACAAAAAAAGTCTACAGGTTATCCTAAGGGCTTTATCAACATATGAGAGCAAGACAGTATCACAATACAAGTCTACATGTTAAGATAACGAGCAACCAGATAGCATACTATTATGTCGAGCAAGAAAGTCCTCTCTATATATGTCCAAGCATCCACTATAATATACAATCATGTACAATAATGGCCTCTAGGGCATACATACAACTAACAAAACTTGCCGATCTCCGGGCAAAGAAGTCCGTGGAGAGGTATAAGGCGTCGGACCAGTTTTACACTGACCTCGCCGATGCCTCGGCTATCGTCTGGCACCAGGCCCTCAACGCTGTCAAGGCGTTGATGCCGGGGTTTGCTGACGGTGAGCTTCGGCTCCAGTACCCTCTCTCTGAGGATGCGTCGCAAGGGGAGACTAACAGGAGTGCCACTGGGGGAGAGGCTGCCCGGAGTGCCACCGGGGAAGAGGATTCCAGTGGAAGCACTGACCTAGAGGTTTCTATTTCGGTCCCCGACGCTGGTGTCGAGTAGGACGAGATCCTCCCCGGTCCCAAGGCCTAAGCTTTCCTCCCTTTTTCCCTTTACTTTTTTCAAATTTTGTAAGCCTCCGGGCACGTTTTGTAAGGCTGAAGAGCCCAGAATACCTTGTAAAGGCTTTTAGAATCATAAATAAAACTGGGTTTATTTTCCTCTGCATGGCAATGTGCGTCTTACGTGAGTACTTGAGCTTGTCGGACTTTTCCTCGATGCAAATGTTAGGCTGTAGGTCGATGACCGGCCTTTTAGACGACGATCGCGTATCGAGTGTCAGTCAATTAACCACCAAGTGCAGGAAGGTCGGTGTCCTTATAGCCTCTGGAGTCGAGGTAGCGATCTTTCACTTAGAATACATCGGAAGATCCCTCATTGTAGGAAGGTCGGTATCTGCCCATTCCTTGGAGTCGGACCGACGACCACGTCTCTTAGCATGAGTTGAATAATAACCAAGTTAGGATTGGTCGGCGCTGACTGATGAGGGCTCTGGATCCTTAGCGTAGGTAGGTAGGAGCTACCCGCTGAGGATTGGCCGAGCAGGGAAGCTGCTCGGTGGCCTCTTGGTGAGGGCTTTCGATCCTTGGCATGGATGGGTAGGAGCTACCCGCCAGGGATTGACCGAGCATAGAAGCTTCTCGGTGGCCTCTTGGTGAGGGCTTTCGATCCTTGGTGTGGATGGGTAGGAGGTACCCGCCAGGGACTGACCGAGCAGGGAAGCTACTCGGTGGCCTCTTGGTGAGGGATTTCGATCCTTGGCGTGGATGGGTAGGAGCTACCCGCCAGGGATTGAGGGATTGACTGAGCAGGGAAGCTGCTCGGTGGCCTCTTGGTGAGGGCTTTCGATTCTTGGCGTGAATGGGTAGGACCTACCCGCCAGGGATTGACCGAGCAGGGAAGCTGCTCGGTGACCTCTTGGTGAGGGCTTTGGATCCTTGGAGTGGTTGGGTTGGAGCTACCCATCACGGATTGACTGAGAAGGGAAGCTGCTCGGTGGCCTCTGGGTGAGGGCTTTCGATCCTTGGCATGGATGGGTAGGAGCTACCCGCCAGGGATTGACCGAGCAGGGAAGCTGCTCGGTGGCCTCCTGGTGAGGGCTTTCGATCTTTGGCGTGGATGGGTAGGAGCTACCTGCTAGGTATTGACCGAGCAGGGAAGCTTCTCGGTGGCCTCTTGGTGAGGGCTTTTGGCGTGGATGGGTAGGAGCTACCCCCTAGGGATTGACCAAGCAGGGAAGCTGCTCGGTGGCATCTTGGTAAGGGCTTTCAATCCTTGGCGTGGATGGGTAGGAGCTACCCGCCAGGGATTGACCGAGCAGGGAAACTGCTCGGTGGCCTCTTGGTGAGAGCTTTCGATCCTTGGCGTAGATGGGTAGGAGCTACTCGCCAAGGATTGACCGAGCAGGGAAGCTGCTCGGTGGCCTCTTGGTGAGGGCTTTCGATCCTTGGCGTGGATGGGTAGGAGCTACCCGCCAGGGATTGACCGAGCAGGGAATCTGCTCAGCTTGCCTTCACAGGGCATCGTTCAATCTCCCGTGACCCGTAAAGTCTCGAAGAGTGATCGTCGCAGACGACACGTTGCAGAAACGTACAGGCAAGGCGTGACGCTTCGAGATCCGCATCATTCCGACTTCATTTGACCATGGAGGGGCTCGTGAGGACCGGCATGGTCGCCACACGGCAACTCTGTATTGGGAACTTTGAAAATATCCTGTGATTCACGTTGGTGTTCGCGCAAATATCGGCCTTTAGGGATTCTGTTGAGGCTATAAATAGTGAAGGCATGTAGGTTTCTTTTAGCCTTGCGTTTCTGAAAATGGCCGGATTTATTTATTCCATCAAAGAGATCATCTCCCATGACGACGTGTACCTGTATAATCAGGAATGCACCGAGGAGATGTACCAAAAGGTGATCGAACGCGTGGAGGACCACTTCGGTCGTCTTCTTCCCCGGCGGTCGCCCCTCCTCCAATTGCTCATGTTTGCGATTTGGAGGATGTCACCGAGGCTACTAATGCCTTGTCTCCGCAACTACTGGACGAGGTGCTTGACAAGATGCACACGCTTCATCACCACGGCCTGATTTCGAAAGCTTAGCGGGACCGATCGGTGGCCCTTCTTCAGGAGTGTTTCCAGAAGAGGCAGATCGCGGATTCTTTCCCGGCGGGCGGGAGCTCCGGTCTTTCCGTGGCGTCTCGGGTCCGCAGGCAACATCAGAGGGAAAGGGCTGAAGAAGCTAGGGCTCGGCTGGCAGAGGTATTCTCGGAGTACCATAAGCAGTGTTTTCTCGACCCCCTACCCCCTATGTTGTTATTTTTTTGTAAGGCTGAGGAGCCTCTAATACCTTTTAATGAAAAAAATTCTCCTTTTCTCATACGTTTTGTCTCTTTGTGTCCCTTAGTGCTTTTGACATTCTCTCTTAGAAATGAATCTAGGGATCTCGAAACCGAGAAAAAGAACAAAATTTTTGGAAGAAGCCCCTTTCAATTCAAGAGACTTAAGAAAATTTGCAATGCTTTGAAAAGAAGAAAATACATTCATTTGTACAGTTTGAGTTTTTCAGCGTTGTAGGGCCGAAGAAACTTGCGTCCTTCCGCGTCTTGTAAGCGATAGGCTCCACCGGGCAATACTTCGGAGACGAGGAAAGGGCCATCCCACTTCGGGAAGAACTTGTGCAGTTTGCCCTGGTCTACGAATTCGTTCCGCCTTAAGACTAAATCTCCCGTCTTGAAACCGCGATGCTTAACTCGTGTGTTGTAGTAGCGAGCGATTTTTTGTTGGTAAGCGGCCGCTTTGATCTGTGCTCGGTCCCGTTTCTCTAGCAAGATGTCCAAATTAGTTCTGAGCGCAGAGGTGTTGGCTTCGTCATCGAAGTGTTCGACCCTATAACTGGGCAGTCCGATCTCCGCTGGGACCATTGCCTCGGTACCGTAACAGAGGCTGAAGGGGGTCTCTCTCGTGGGGGTTTCTTCGATGTGCATAAGGCCCACAGTACCCGCGGTAGCTCCTTGACCCAGCTGCCTTGCCTTCCTTCTAAACGAGCTCGAAGACCTTGGATGACGTCTCGGTTAGCAACCTCGGCCTGTCCGTTGCATTGAGGATACGCGACCGCGGCAAACTTCATTAGTATGTTGTATTCGTTGCAGAATTCTTTGACTATGTCATTTTCGAAATCCCGTGGTTGGTATTGATGCACCTTGGGATCTTGAATCGAGAGATTACGTTGATCTGCAGGAACTTTATGGTAGTGGTGGCGGCCGGTTTTCTGATGGGGATGGCCTCAATACACTTCATGAAATAGTCTACCGTGACGAAGATGTACTTATGCCCGCCCGTGCCAGTAGGGATTTGGCCCACTATGTCAATTCCCCACTAAGCAAACGGCCAGGGGGTGAGGGTCGTTAGCTCAGTGGCCGGAAGACGGGGTATGCTGCCGTGGAGTTGGCAGCTCTTGCATCTCCCGACCAGCTTCTGAGTGTCTAGGTTTATCGTCATCCAATAATATCCTTGGAGCAGCGTCTTCTGGACCAAGGTACGGGCCCCTTGATGCGCTCCTCCGACCCATTCATGTATCTCACACAAGACGTAGTCAGCTTCGCGAGGGTCAACGCACCAGAGCAGAGGCTGCGTGTATGACTTTTTGTAAAGGTTCCCATTTCTCTAGATGAAGTGGCGGGCTTTGGCTCGAAGGCGGCACGCTTTCCCTCGGTCTTCCGGAAGTATGCCATCCTTCAGGAACTCCACGAGGGGCTTCCTCCAATCCTGGCCTTCTTCTTGAGCAGTGTATACATAGAGCGTCACTTCTCTGTCCTCCACGTTAGGCCATGGCAAGACTTCGAAGAGGATATTCCTCTTGTTATTGGCAGTATAGGAAGAGGCAAGTTTGCTCAGGGAGTCATCTTGGGCATTCAGGTGCCGAGGTATCTGTTCCACTTGTACTTAGTCAAAACCTTTTCATAGTCTTTTTACCTCGGCCAAGTACTTCACCATGAGTGGTTCCCGGGCCTCAAAGCGCCAGGTCACTTGGCCGAAAACTAGGGCGGAGTTGCTGCGAATCCGGATCGTCTTCAGCCCAACCCCGGAAGCGATTCGCCACCCGGCCAGCATGCCTCGTATTCTGCGGCGTTGTTCGACGCTCTGAAGCCAAGCTTCAAAGAGTACTCCATCTTTGCCTTGTTCGGGCCTCGAATAATAAGGCCAGCCCCGCTCCCTTCCTCGGTTGAGGACCTATTGACGTAGAGAACCCAATCGGGGATGGAGTCGGGTACTTCCTCAACCGAGGATCGGGCTCCACCGTCCCGTATTGCCGCTTCTTCTTTAGTGGGAATAGTACATTCGACCAAGAAGTCAGCTAGGACCTGAGCTTTGATGGCTTGCCGGGGGCGGTATTTGATGTCGAATTGGAATAATTCCCACCTCCATTTTTCTAGACCACCTGATGACTCGGGGGAGGCGAGAATTGTCCCTATAGGACGCTCGGTGAGGACGAAGATGGTGTGCGCTTGGAAGTAGTGCCGGAGTTTTCTTGAGGTGACGACAAGAGCCAAAACTATCTTTTCTATGGCCGGATACCTTGTTTTCGGGTCTGTGAAGACATGGCTGACGTAATAGACCAGCTTTTGTACTCCTTCGATTTCTCGGACGAGCACCGAGCCAGCAGCATGACCGGAGACTGCAAGGTTGTAACAACTCCAATTCTTGTGTACATCAAATTGATTAAAAGTTAATGTACAATTGGGGTATTTACATTTCCTGTGAGAACTATAAGAATTTGTTTTGATTTAGAACATCAAGAAAGAGCTTGTAGCTCACTGGTAAGACCTTACACTGCTGATCCATAGCACCAGAGTTCAAATCCCATCAGCCACACATTCTTTTTATTTAAAATTCTTTTAATATTTTAGAAGCCCAAAAGTCTAAACGTGCACAACACGTAAAACCAAGAGGCACAGCCTAAACAAACACATGCAAATTAGTATTCAGACCGACCTAGACACGTGGCGAGAAACCGAGCACTTAACCCCGAGATCCGAACAGCGAGAATCATTCAGGGGCCGGTGCCGCCGGTTCTACTTGACCCTAACCCTAATTTTCTTTAACTCTAGCAACCCTTGGACTCCCCCCATAACTCAAGTATTGTTTATTCTCTGCACATTTACAGAGAATAATAAAACCCTTTTAATCCCAATTTTAATGTAAATTTAAATGCATTTCTATCATACCCCAAATCTTAATTTTTCCTATAAATACCCACTCTATTTTTACACCCCTTCACACTGAAATTTCCTACAAAAATTCCAAGTTCTATTTGTGTGCAAGTGGAGTTAACAAAGGACGAAACTCCGACGAACTTCCGAAGAGATTCCGGCGACGAAGCGACGTCCCGAAGCTCTCTTTAGGACCCCCTCTCTCCCCTCTTGACCCCAAGCCAATAAGTCCCCCTTCCCTCTCTCTTTTACTATTCTCAAACCCTTCATTCTTAAAATGTGTCGAAAGCGGAGTTATCCGGCTTCCGATTATCTTTCCTTTTAAAAAAATACAACTTTTTCTTAATAACAAATCTACAACTTTTGATATATTGTTTAGTACTCATTAACAAAGACAATAGAACAAGTTGACATCAAAATAATAACCGTAGCAAGTTTTATTCCACTGTTACATTAAAATACCTTCATATTTCATTTCGACATGCTTAAACTTTTTAAACCATATTACCTTAGAAAACTCATGAGGTAATGACCTACCTCCTCACAACACACATATATAACATAGCACGATGGAATTTTGGAACATAGATTTGGAAAAAATACGACTTTACATATAACTACCTTTAACTTATAAAACCTTTTTCTATAAGAAGTGTATTTAAAAAATCTTTGCAATTGGGCCTCTACAACCCATTTTAGGGAACCCGTTCGGGATGGTGAAGATTATCACACATCCTCGAGCTTAGTAGAGTGAGATGCAGACCTCCGGAAGGAGCATACGATCTCGAAAGATTTTTTTAAAACATTTTTCTTTAGAAAATGCGATTTCTAGTATAAATAAAACCTATATTTTTAATAAATAAATATATATGTAATTAATATAAAAATATCTATATTTAATATTTATAATATTCCACATTTCCAAAATTCAAGAAAACCATTCCATTTACAAGAAAATACCCTACAATTCTAATATTTCAAATAAATACCTTATACTTTTAAAACTATGTCATATTCACTAGAAATTTCATATTTAATAAAAAAACATCTATGAAAACTCTAAAAACGATAATTAAATACTTGAGGTATATTTTGAAAGTATAACAAAAACTATTTTACATAAAAAAAACCTCAAGTTATACTAAATAACAATAAGGATCCTAGTAAACATAGGTTTAAGTGGGACCAATCTTTTGAGCCTCAGGGAGCCGGAGATATGGGTGCTTGCCTATTTAAGGTAGACAACTTAACAAACGGTGTTATCAACACGGTATATTTCTTTGAAAAAGACACAAATCCTGTTGTCCATGTGCAGCAGTTACCGATAACACCAAAACAATCAGGATTTCAAGTTCTTTTAAAAGTGTCTGACTCAGACTGAGTCTTAATATAATCAATCTGACTTGAATGTGATTCAAGTACAAATTACAATTCAACATGAATCCATGAATACATATATTCAAACTATTCAATCTATATTGACTGGCCCGAACCATGGATATATTCCATTTACATGATCATCCATTATATCTGTTTCATTACTGATATCACGATTTCGGCAAGTCATCCATCTATATACAATATACAATACAAACAATACAAAAATACAATCAAGACATCGTGTCACGCCCCGCTTTCCAGTGTACGGGTAGAGGACGCGACTGGCCACTACGTATTTACTCAGAAGTAAATACGCTAAGCGTAACTAAGCAATATAAAAGAAATATACACAAGAGAAAAATGTAATGAACAACAAATTTATTTATTAACATTCTTTTACAGTACATAGAAAATTAAATACATGGAATGAAAAGCAATGCCTAAACAGTGGCATAACAGAAATGAAAAATACTGGAATGAAATGTATAAAGATCTAGAGCTCAGGGTCGAAGGTTAGCTGGTCCAAGTCCTCGTTGGTGGGCTCGACCTCCTGAAGATCCGAATCACCTGACAACATTCCAAAGAAGAAAGAAAGAGAATGTCGTCAGCGAACAAATCGTTCGGTAAGTCCCAAAGATAAAGAAGAAGTAGAATAGATAGAGAGAGTGTGTAGTTTTTAAAGTTGTCTTATATCGTTAACGCTGTTGTTTGTAGTTTAGTACAGAAGAATACACGAGAGGAGTCTCAGTAGACCAGAGACTAAGGTGAACGGAATGTACAAGGAACCGTTTATGCCACGGTACAACAGCAATGGAATACAGGTTAGGTGTCTTAAATGTTGTTGTCTCGTGCCACTTTTAACGCCTTCCGTACCAATCTACCTCTTAAACCCCGCGATGTCTTGGTTGTATTGTATTGTAAATTGTATTGTCTTGTATTATAGATTGTATAGATAGATGACTTGCCGAAACCATGATATCGGTAAACAGATGTAACTGGAGAATCATGTAGATGGAGGTATATTCATGGTTCGGTTCAATCAATATAGATTGAATAGATTGAACAGATTGAATATATGGATTCATATTGAATTGTTATATATACTTGAATCTCATTCAAGCCAGATTGATTATATCGAGACTCGGTCTGAGTCAGACAATTAGAAAAGAAATTGAAATCCTGAATTAGGTTTTGATGTTATCGGTAACCGCTGCACACGGACGGCAGGATTTGTGTCTTTTTCAAAGACGATTACCGTATTGATAACACCGTTTGTTAAGTTGTCTACCTTAAATAGGCAAGCACTCATATCTCCGGCTCCCTGAGACTCAAGAGACTGGTCCCGCTTAAACCTATGTTTACTAGGGTCCTTATTGTAATTTATAGAACTTGAGGGGGTTTTATGTAAAAATAATTTTGTATAATTTTCAAAATACACCTCAAGTATTTAATTATCGTCTTTAGAGTTTTTATAAATGTAGATTTTATATATGTGACATTTCTAGTGAGTAAAACCTAATTTCATAATATATGGTATTTATTTGTAAAGTATTGAACTTGTATGGAATTTCATGGTATTTTCATGTAAAGTGATTCTTTTTTATTTAGAAAAGTTGGAATATTTATACTATATCAAAAATAGATTTTTGGATAATACATATATATATTTATTTATAAAATAATTTAATTTATTATTTTTCTAGAAATCTCATTTTCTTAAGATATTTGTATTTTTAAATCTTTCAAGACCGTATGCTCCTTGCGGATGTCTGCATCTCGTACTACTAAGCCCGAGAATGTGCGATAATCCACACCATCCCGAACGGGTTCCCCAAAATGGGTTGTAGCGGCGCTTTGCAAAGATTTGTTTAAAAATGCATAATCTTGTAGAAAAAGGTTTTTTTATAAGTTAAAGGTATTTAATTGTAAATTCGTATTCCCGTATTCTATATTCCCAAAAGAAATTGTACTATGATAGAGATGTGTGTTGTGAGGAGGTAGGTCATTACCTCGTGAACTATCTAAAAGTATAGCAAAGAATTTGAATGATTTATGTCAAAACTAAACTATATGGTGTTTTTTTTTGAAAAAGTGCGATAAAAATTACAATATGAATTATTTTTCTATGAAACTTATTCAATATGTTTTGTTAATGTTTAATGGTCATGATGTACAAGTTTGGTATTGTTGTATTTAAGAAAATTGGAACTTTTTAAAGAAAACCGAATCGGAAGTCGGATTAACTCCGCTTCCATCGGGTTTTAGAAATACAAGTATTTTAGAATGGAAAAGAGAAGATGGAGGAGGGAATTATGGGTTTATTGATTAGAGAAGAGGAAAAGGGAGTGGTAGGAGATGTCGGTGCGTCGTTTCGTCGCCGGGAGCTCCTAGGGTCGTCGTCGGAAATTCGTCGGAGCTTCGCCCTTCGCTAACTCCACTTATACACTATTGAACTTAGAATTTTCTTGAAGGTTTTGGACAGAGATTTGAAGTGAGGAGGTATGAGATGGAGTGGTATTTATAGGAAAAGATTAGGGTTAGGGTTTGATAGAAATTGCATTAAAAATTATGGATGAAAAAGATTTTAATTAGGTTTTTAATTTCTATGGAATAATGCAGGGAAATTAAACATAACAGGGGTTATGGGGAGGCCAAAAGGCACAGGAGTCAAGAAGGAAGAATCGGATTTGGGGCGAGTTGACCCGGCGGCGCCGGCCCGATCCGGCCGAGTCAAGCCGGGTCTTGACGCCACGTGTCCTTCGTCGTTTGGTCTACCTGGACTCGTTTGTTTTTAGTGTGACCTTTGGGTTTATGGGTTATTCACATGTAGACTCTTGGGCTTCTAAAAAGATTAAAAGAAATCGATATAAAAAATAATGTGGCTGATGGGATTTGAACTCTGGTGCTTTGGTTCAGCAGTGCAAGGTCTTACCAATGAGCTATAAGCTCCTTCTTGCTGTTAAAAAGCAACACAAATACTTATAGTACTCACAGGAAATGTAAATACCCCAAGTATACATTAATCTTAAATGAATTTTATGTACACAAGAATTGGAGTTGTTACAGTCTACCCTCCTTACAAAAATTTCGTTCTCGAAATTTACAATTTATTTTAAGGACTAATTTACAAATAAGTGGGGATATCTTGCACGCATCTCATCTTCTCTTTCCCATGTCGATTCTCCTGGAGTGTCTTTTCTCCACATCACTCGAACCAAGTTGACTTCCTTGTTCCGAAGTGACTTCACTTTTCTATCCAGGATCTCCACAGGTTGTTGCTCACAAGATAAATCGGGCTGTACAGTGAGCTCGGAATGATCGAGAATATGTCCGGGGTCACTCACATACCTTCTGAGTTAGGATATGTGGAATACATTATGCACTCCTTCCAATGAAGGTGGAAGTGCTAAGCGGTAAGCCACTTCACCGACTCGTTCGAGCATGTCGAACGGTCCAATGTATCTCGGACTTAGTTTACCCCGTCTTCCAAATCGGATCACTCCACGGTTCGGAGATATCTTCAAAATACATGATCTCCCAGCTGGAACTCCAAATGACGGCGCTTTGCATCAGCCTAGTGTTTCTGTCGATCTTGGGCTATGCGCATTCTTTCCCTGATAGTACAAACCACATCAACAGTTGATACTATCATCTCAGGTCCAAGGAGTTCTCTATCTCCGATGTCGTCCCAACTTAATGGTGATCGACACTTCCTTCCATAAAGTGCTGCGAAGGGTGCCATTTTTATGCTTGCTTGGTAGCTGTTGTTGTATGAAAACTCCACAAGATGTAGGTAATCTTCCCACGATCCTCCGAAGTCTAACATACACGCTCTGAGCATATCCTCCAAGATTTGAATAATTCGCTCAGAATGACCATCAGTTTGTGGATGATAAGTTATGCTAAAGTTCAGACTTGTTCCTAAGCTCGCTTGCAGACTCTGCCAAAATTGCGATCGGAACCTGGTGTCACGATCGGAGACAATGCAGACCGGTACTCCATGAAGTCTCACAATTTCCTGTATGAGTTCATGGGTATTAGAGATAGTACATATTTGAAGAGTTTAAATCTTACTTAGATTCTTACCTCTATGTAATTCTTTGCTAATGTCTCAGTAGATTGGCCAACCCGAAATAGGATGAAGTGAGCCGACTTTGTGAGTCGATCCACAATAACCCATACCGCATCGTTACCCTTTGTGCTGCGAGGAAGAGCAGTCACAAAATCCATTGTGATGTTTTGTGATTGATTTGTTTTAAAGAAGTGTTTGTAGCAACCGCAATCAATAACGGTTTCGCGTGTAGCTAGACCAAGATGAGTACGGGTCGTCCTCAGGGAAACGTTGAATCTTTTAATCTTACTTTAGGCGTGTTGATTAGGAAAAGAGGAAGAATAATGAATACTGGAAATAGTTTCTAGATCTACGTTAAACACGGATGTAGAATATAGATCTAGATTAACTACGGATGTAGGTTTTGTATTAGAAGGGGGCTTGTAGGGTTCGTTAAGATTTAGTAGTCATGGATGATTAATTAAAGATTACTCTTTTTATCCTTTAATAGATTTAAAACTAGATCGACAGTGATGCATGCAGATTAGGGTTTCTGGAGGGAAAAGGGTTCCCACTCTTAACCCATATCTTGACATGGATCTCCGTTTATGTCTAGCCTTTACAAAAACAATTGTTAATCTGATCTCAAATCGCGGTCGAGACTATCAATGAATTGATAGCGCGCCCGATTAGGATGTTAACTATTCTTTTCATTAATTTTATAAACTTTATAGGACGTAAAAAGAGTTTAAGGATCTTCATCATCCATTAATCTATCCTAATCCTACGAACCCTAACAAGCGGAGAATTACTCGAGCATGTTGGGAAAAGAAAAGATATAAAGGGAAATCATATTGAAAACTACAGAAAATAAAATGATATAAGAAAACAACTACCTTTATTAATCAACAAGATCGAGTACACTTTGTTCCTTTAGAAAATGATTACAAAACCCTAGTTTGCTTCTCAATCTCTTCTAAGGAGGTTGATAAACTGTCGATGATCAACCAGGATTCTTGAGCCGTCGTGGACTTCGTGATCGCGTCGGTTTGATAATTTTTCCAAGAGGTTCTCAGTCCTTATTTATAGTCATAGAAGTTGAAATCCCTAGATCCCCAAAATTAGGGTTAGTTGTTAGGATCCTACCCAAAAAATCCCAAATCCCAACTGCTTAATATTGCGGCGGAACCACGGCCATTGGGTAGGTTTGGCCGCGGATCCGCGGTGGGGTAGAGGGATCTTGGGGTCATTTCTCTGGTGGCCTCTTCTAGTGACACCTGTAGACTATTTTGATATCTGGAATCTGAAAATCTTCTTTAAATCTCTGCCAGAATATCTTTCTTTGATTTATTTGAATATTTCGATAAATTTGATCTCTCCAACTCGAATTTCCTTGATTTCAGTCCTGATATAATTTCTGCATAATAACTCAATAAATAATGTTAGTAGAATTTGTTTTTATTGAGATATTATCTTAACTATTTGACATGATATTATAGTTTTAGAAAATTGGTTAAAAATATTTGATAAGGTAAGCATATTTAAATGGACTAAATATTATATAGATATTATATGCTTACATTTTCCTTCATAATGTTAAACATATGAAAATAGTATTTTTACAGATAAACCCTCATATGTGTTATATTTATAATAAACACCTTTTATTATATAGAAATAGTAAGGAAAATGTCATATCAAATGCACAATATTTTCGACTGAACATGTTGCCACTTCCATTCTGGGATAGGTAACGGTTGAAGTAATCTAGCAGTCCTGTGATGTTCAGCCTTTACTTGCTGACACACCAAACATTTAGCGACGCTTCTGGCTACTTCACGTTTCATTCCATGCCACCAGTAATTTTGACGTAGATATTTTTACATCTTTGTACTTTCAGGGTGTACCGAGTTGGGAGAGCTGTGAGCTTCTTTCATTAACTCTTCCCGAACAGAACCTTTTGGTACACATAATCTGCTGCTGTATCTCAAAGATCCGTCTTCATAGATGATGAAGTCTGTTCTGAGTCCATTCTCTACTTGTTCTCTGATCTTTTGCAACTTAGTATCACTTGCTTGAGCTGCTTTGATCTGATTGATAATAGTAGATTGAACTTGTAAATTCATCAAACTTGAAGTGTTACCTGGCATGACTACTTCAATCTCCATTTGATGTAAGTCTTGTTGAAGTTTCTACTGGGCGGTGAGATGCATTGCTAATGGTTGGCGATTAAGAGTATCAGGTACCACATTCACCTTTCCTAGGTGATATTGCAGGTTGATGTCAAAGTCCGCCATGAGTTCTAACCATCGTCGCTGCCGCATGTTAAGCTCTTTCTGAGTAAACACGTATTTCAGATTCTTATGATCTGTGTATATGTTCACTCGTTCACCAAGAAGATAATGGCGCCAAATCTTAAGAGCAAAGATAACGACTGCCAATTACAAATCATGCGTCGGATAATTGCACTCATGAGTCTTCAGCTGTCTTGAAGCATAAGACACAACCTTACCGTGTTGATGTCGAACACATCCTAATCCTTTACCGGATGCATCACAATGCACTTCGAAACCTCTAGATTGATCTGGTATAACGAGAATAAGCGCTAATGTCAACCTTGACTTGTACGAAAGCCTGTTCGCATGCTTCTGACCATACAAAGTCTTCATCTTTACGTGTAAGCATGGTCAGGGGTGTTGCTATCTTCGAAAAGCCTTCAATGAACCTTCTGTAATATCCAGCTAGACCCAAGAAACTTTGAATGTCCTTCACTGACTTTGGTGTCGGCCATTCACTTACTGCTGAAACTTTCGCTGGATCCACAGAGATTTCTTCGCCTGATACGATGTGTCCGAGAAAACCGACTTGATCTAGCTAAAACTCACACTTGTTGTACTTGGCATAGAGTTGATGTTGTCGTAGACGGCGTGCTCTTTCCGACTCTTAGAATACACCAGGATGTTGTCGATGAAGATGACAACGAACCTGTCTAAGTACTCCCGACTTAATTCATTAGGTTAATGAATATTGCTGGTGCGTTGGTCACTCCAAATGGCATCACAAGAAATTCGTAATTGTAACACCATAGTCCATTTATACCAATTCCAGTGCACGAATTTCTTTATTTATGGTATTTTCCTGATTTATTGTGTTTTGGGTGCGAAAAACGAATTTGACATTTGTATTTGCATCCAAACCGACCCGCTTGCTTGAAACCAGTCTTGATTCATGTTTATGATTTATCCTGACCTGTTACATGGACTCGTGCACTTTCATTTATTTTTACATTGCATACTGGCATGTTATCTGGCATTTGCATTTTTACAATATAACATTTTAAGTCACATAAAATATTTTAGAAATACATTGTATGGCCTGCATGATACCCCTAACTCTGTGGTAGCATCCGCGCATCTTGTTCCTGTCCCACTCAGTGAAACGGACTTGCTTGGATGGCTACGTGCACGTACGTGCATCCGTTCTTGGGGGTATGCATTTTCGTTACTTGTACATTCATTTTTTTTAATTTTGGTCGTCGCATATATTTTCGTATTTTAAAACTGAATTTTTAGACCCAACCCGGGCGTATTTTGGACTATTTTTGTATCCCGCCAAAATCCAAATTTTATTTAATATAATATTTATATTTAAAATTTCGTTAACAGTTTAAATTTATTTAACTAACCTAAATCTTTTTAAATTATAATCCTACCTATTTTAACAACCCCCCAGCTCTCTTCTTTGTCTCTCCCCTCGCACCTTTCTCTCTCTTCTCGGAGTTACTGTTCGTTCCTCGATTCCACTCACCCCCGCACCGCTACGGTCGCTTCCCTTCACTGAATTCCTTATTTTTTTCTCCTCCTTCTTCTTATTTAAACCCGAGCACCCTCTCTTGAACCCATCACAACTCTCCTTCCTCCTCAAACCCTAACCCTAAAACTTCATCTCCTCTTCACCCTCAACCTCACCAAGCCTCCACCTCCTCCTCCTCGCCATCTTCTTCTCCTTCTTCCTCCTTCCCGAGCCCTTACCTGCACACCCACAAACCCACAGAACCCATCTCCTCGTCGCCGGCGATCCCTAGACCTCGCCGTCACCACCCCATTCTCCTCTCCCTCTCCTCAACTCCTTCTCTTCCTCCTCTCTCCAAACCTGAGCCCAAGACCCCTGCACACCCGAGCATCTTCAAAAGCCCAAACCCTAACCTAACCCTAAATCCTCGAAGCCAAGCCCTAGCTCGCCGCCGTTGATCTCCTCAACACCATCACCTCTCCCTGAAATCACAGAACACCTTAAACCACAGTAAGCCTCATTCCCCTCTCTTCTTCTTCTTCTTCTTCCTCCTCTTCTTTCTTTTTCTTTATTTTCTTGAATCTCATTTCCAGCGATCGCCGGAGCCGTGACGTCACTGCCTTTCCAGACGACCCAGTAGACGTATCTTACCTGCGTGATCACCCTCTTGCTTTGCTTGGACCCGTCCCATGTGCGTGCGTTGCGACGTTTTACCGACGTCGGACGTGACGTGCGTATCCGTCGAGGCAATTTAATCTTGCTACATGCTATATTACTATATTCTATATCCTTTTGAATAATAACACTCCATAATGATTAGTTACACATCCACATTATCATTTCGGCATGTTTTACTGTTTTCGGACATCCGTATGCGTCCGTACAATCTATTTCCTATTTAGTGCATACAAAATCATCTTGTTACATACTATACTACAATATACTGCATTCAATTGAATATTTCCATTTCACATTATTTAGTTATGCATCCCGCATTTGCCAGTTTATCATTTTACGGTTATATGATGTCCGTGTGCGTCCGTATCATTATTTACATGTCTAGTCGTATGCTAAATCATCTTGCTACATATTAGGTATAGTATTATGCATCCATATGAGTAAAATGTTATCCGTTTATCATATTGTACATCCATACTGAAGTTGAACTGTTTTCGGATACCCGTTTGCATCCATATCATTTAAAATATATATAACTGCATCTATAGATCACATTAATTCATATTATTATTGTAGTAACACTCATGCTTAATAATGTGCATCGTAATTAGTATTGGAACTGTAATTGTAACCCCTAATCAATATTTGTGCATCCATACCATTAATTCTATATCTATTCGCATACCATGGCACATTATTACATAGTGTTGTTATATCGACACCCCATACTTGATATTGTACACCCTACATAGTCATGATGTAACCCCTGATCGATATTTGTGTATCCATGCTTTTATTGTACATCCGTACTTTCACCCTGATTCAATACTTGCTACAGTTTGATTATGAGCACCCGCTTGATACCTGTGCACTACTTGACATGACCTGATACACCACTACTTGACATGACTTGATACTTGTACACTACCTGATTTGACCTGATATATCACTACTTGACATGTTACCTGATTCTGTTTCTAATGCCGACAATCCTGACATGTTGTCCCGATGGACATATCCTGTTGTCTGTATAGACAAACATGTTCCTGCTTGATCCTGTGTTGGCATTAGCTTCAGATTTATCAATACCTGACTTGAACACATAACTTGGGGGTATGGGGAAATCAATGATGAAACCTGACTTGTAACTCGACAGTTCGATGCTTATACTGATCAGTTTTACGGGCTAGGCCAACCCTGGGATGATGCAGCTGACATCATTCATCTGTACATGTTACCTGTTTACTGCCTAGCGGCACGTCTCGGATTCAGCCCGAGAATCTTGACCGTGGTCCCGGGCATGCACGGGATACTATTGAGTTACATCGACGATTCATTAAATTGATTTCAAAGACTTGAGAGTAGTTAACCCAGTATTTAGTTCAGATTACTCACCACACGTCACATGTGCTTATACTCTTTATTGTTCCTTATTCGTGTTACTGTTATACTTTTATTACTGTTCATACTCATTCCTGCATGTCTTGTTACCTCCTGATTGTATTATTGTTGATATTATGACACACTGACGTCTGGGTTTTGCATGGCCCAAATCCTCTCTCCCTGTCGCAGGCCGTTCAGGAGTATTTCAGTCAGCAGGCCGAGCAGTGAGGACCTGTTAGTATTTTAGTTTAGTTTTCTTCCAGCATTTTCATTCCTGATGTCAACCCGTATTTAGGACGTACATTCCAGATTATTATTGTTTATTGGATCTATTGCTTCCGCATATTATTTCTTGACTCGTTTATTCTGGCTCATGGACATGTACTAGATAGTTTATTTCTCTTTTTACTGTTCTTGATATTTTATAGACAGCCGTAATATGACTGTGGAGGGATGCTTCCTAGCCACAGGTAGCATGGTTGACTCTGTCGCGTGCCGGTCTTAGCGCACTCTGGGAAGCGGGGCGTGACAGTAATGTCCATAACGAGTTCTGAAAGCCGTTTTATGGATATCAGATTCCTTGACCTTCACCTGATGATAATCTGAACGAAGATCTAACTTGGAGAAACACAAGATCCACTTAGCTGATAGAATAAATCGTCGATGTGCGGGAGTGGATACTTGTTCTTTATCGTTACTTCGTTCAAGGCTCTATAATCAATACACATTCTATATAAACCTTCCTTCTTCTTCACAAGCAATACTGGTGATCCCTAACTTGAAGTGCTGGGATGAATCCATCCTTTCGCCAATAATTTGTCCAACTGAGTTCGGACTTCCTTCAAACCTTCCAGACTTAATCGATAAGGTGCTTTGATCATCGGTTGTGCTCCTGGTACTAAATCAATGCTGAATTCAAGAGCTCGATCGGGAGGCAAACCTGATATATCGTCAGGAAACACATCGTCGAACTCTCGAACCACTTCTGGCTTTGATTCTTCTTCCGCTTGAGTTGCTGTAATCACTGCCTTCTTTGGTTTCGCCTTATAAATACTTGGCTCCAGGGTACGGTCTCCACTTTTGAAATAGAAGACCGGATGGTCTGGAATCTCGAACACTACCCTCATTTGACGACAGTCGATGGTAGCGTAAAAGGATCCTAGCCAATCCATTCCTAAAACCACATCGAAGTTCGGTATGTCCAGCACCTTGAAGTCAGAATAGAATTCTCTGCTGCAGACGACTACTGGACACAAGTTGTATCCCATTGTTGCCTTTAGAACGCCAATTCCTGAACTCACATTCCAACTGGATACGAACAGTGTGACTGGAATCGCATGAGTTTGGACGAACCGTTGCGACATAAAGCGGTAAGATGCTGCAATATCGAAGAGTGCTAGTGCAGGAAGTGAGGCTACTATGATTGTACCTAAGGTATGTGGGATATGTTTTAGGTATAGAGAAAATATGTAGGTAGGTAATAAGACTGAAAGAAAGCTTGAGAAGAAAGGGTTACCAGTGATAACTTGGCCAGTATCCTCAGCTTCTTCCACGGTCATTGTGAAAGCCTGTCGCCGTGGTACATTCCTCCTGGCCGGAGGAGCATTCCTCGGAACGTTCCGTTGAGCTTGATGGAACTGATGAGGAGGAGGTGCAGTCGGTGGTCCTCTAGGTGGTGGAGCAGAGAGAGCGACTCTTAGAGCAGGTGCCTGAAGGGATGGTCTCTACTGGTAAGTGATTGCTGGTCTGGGTGCAACAATTGGATTTTGTCTATGAGGACAAGACCCAATATTGTGAGTAGCTGAGCCACAGACTAAGCAAAGACGATTGGCTCGCCGGTAGTATTTCATCAAATGCCCATCTTTCTTGCAGTAGTTACAAAAGGCCGGGCTGGGCCTGTTGTTCGGTACTCCCAGTCTCCTTGGCACAAAGGATGGCCTTGATGAGGCTCCTCCTTCCATCTGGTTGGCAGGGCGCTTAACTCCAGCAGCTTGAGATCTACCTCTCATCTTTACCACTGCCTCATAACGGCGGGCAGCTTTCAGAGCCGATTCATGAGTCGAAAAATCTCATATGGCTAGTGCAGCCTGGATCTCCGAATCCAAACCTTGTTGAAATCGACGGGCTCTGATCTCATCCGTCGGTATCAGGTGTGCCGCAAATCTGTTAAAGTATTGTGTTAGCTGTGTAGTATGTGATTTATTGAAAAAATAGAATTAGTGAGACATTTCTTACTGACTGAGCATGGTGAACTCAGCGTTATATTCATCTACTGACTTGGTCCACATTGAACCTTGTTGCAGATGGATGAACTGTTGTTCCATGTCGAAACTGGCAGTCTTAGGGATGTACTTTGCGTCGAACATGTCGCGGAAAGTCTTCCATTTGATGGGTTGATCAAGACGGCTTTCTTCCGCCTTCCACCAGACCCGTGCATTGTCCGTGAGTTGTAGCTTCGCAACTCGGACCCAAACTATCTCTGGCACTTGTGCCGCTGCCAGATCATCTTCGATGCTCTGAGCCCATTCCCCAACTTCTAGAGGGATCTCTTTTCCTGAGAAGTTCTTGGGGTGCAGTGCCCGGAATTGCTTCACTCCGGGTGCTTCCGCCTCTGGTCGGTTCATTAGGATAGCAGTCTGATGCTGCTGTCCTTCCAGGAGATTGCGGATCGCCACAAGCAGAACCGTCTGCTCGTTGATCGGAGCAGGGATGGTAGGTGTGAGTGGCAGGGGTGGATCGCCACAAGCAGAACCGTCTGCTCGTTGATCGGAGCAGGGATGGTAGGTGTGAGTGGCAGGGGTGGAGGTGTGTTGTTGACATTCGTGCTGGTGTTGTTTAGGGAATTCATAACCTTGAAAGAAAAATTTTGGTTAGGACCGATTCAAAGTATATGAAATGGTAAGATTCAAGGAGTATGAATTGTAAAGAATGTTTTGGTGTTATATTGCTTAGGTTGTCCATGCAAAACTAAACCGCATGATAGGGTTCCATACAGCTCTGACCTGCATGGGCCACCAACAAAACCTGTCACGCCCCGCTTCTCAGTGTACGGGCAGAGGACGCGACTGGCCGCTACGTATTTACTCAGAAGTAAATAAGCTAAGCGTAACTAAGCAATATAAAAGAAATATACACAAGAGACAAATGTAATGAACAACAACTTTATTTATTAACATTCTTTTACAGTACATGCAAAAGTAAATATATGGAATGAAAAGCAATGCCTAACAGTGGCATAACAGAAATGAAAAATACTGGAATGAAATGTACAAATATCTAGAGCTCAGGGTCGAAGGCTAGCTGGTCCAAGTCCTCGCTGGTGGGCTCGACCTCCTAAAGATCCGAATCACCTGACAACATTCCAAAGAAGAAAGAAAGGGAATGCCGTCAGCGAACAAATCGTTCGGTAAGTCCCAAAGATAAAGAAGAAGTAGAATAGATAGAGAGAGTGTGTGTGTGTAGTTTTTAAAGTTGTATTATATTGTTAACGCTGTTGTTTGTAGCTTGGTACAGAAGGATACCAGTGTATATGAGAGGAGTCTCAGTAGACCAGAGACTAAGGTGAACGGAATGTACAGGGAACCGTTTATGCTACGGTACAACAGCAATGGAATACAGGTTAGGTGTCTTAAATGTTGCTGTCTCGTGCCACTTTTAACACCTTTCGTACCAATCAACCCCTTAAACCCCGCGATGTCTTGGTTGTATTGTATTGTAAATTTTATTGTCTTGTATTATAGATTGTATAGATGGATAACTTGCCGAAACCATGATATCGGTAAATGGATGTAACTGGAGAATCATGTAGATGGAGGTATAACCATGGTTCGGTTCAGTCAATATAGATTGAATAGATTGAACAGATTGAATTTATGGATTCATATTGAATCGTTATATATACTTGAATCTCATTCAAGTCAGATTGATAATATAGAGACTCGGTCTGAGTCAGACAATTAGAAAAGAAATTGAAATCCTGAATTAGGTTATGATGTTATCGGTAACCGCTGCACATGGACGGCAGGATTTGTGTCTTTTTCAAAGACGATTACCATATTGATAACACTGTTTGTTAAGTTGTCTACCTTAAATAGGCAAGCACCCATATCTCCGGCTCCCTGAGGCTCAAGAGACTGGTCCCGCTTAAACCTATGTTTACTAGGGTTCTTATTGTAATTTATAGAACTTGAGGGGATTTTATGTAAAAATAATTTTGTATAATTTTCAAAATACACCTCAAGTATTTAATTATCGTCTTTAGAGTTTTCATAAATGTAGATTTTATATATGTGACATTTCTAGTGATTAAAACCTAATTTCATAATATATGGTATTTATTTGTAAAGTATTGAACTTGTATGGAATTTCATGGTATTTTCATGTAAAGTGGTTCTTTTTTATGTAGAAAGGTTGGAATATTTATACTATATCAAAAATAGATATTTTGATAATACATATATATTTATTTATAAAATAATTTAATTTATTATTTTTCTAGAAATCTCATTTTCTTAAGATATTTGTATTATTAAATCTTTCGAGACCGTATACTCCTTGCGAACAAGACACACGAAGTGTGGAGTGGAAAGAGGAAAAGGTCCCACCGGGCGTGCCAGAATCTGTTCCCCTCCGAAAGACGCGGTGAACGTCTTGCCTGAAATCCGGGGCAGATGCTAATTGGTGCTATCCGTCCACCTCTCCGAAGATGCCAAGTTGATTTATGGCACCATATATCGAAGGTTTAAACGGATGCGGCCGATGTAGCAGACTTCGTCAGATTCCCCCTCGTTTGAGGGGTTTTGGATTGTGGGGACGCTCTTCCCTGCAGGCGCAAGCCCATGCAGTTAATTACGCTACAGCATCGCGATAACAACTTTCTCCTTCTCCATATGGTCACTTCGTGTCATGGGTGTTTGTTTTATGTTTGGTTTCCCGTGGATTGTATACGAAGACTAATTTATGTTGTCGCTCGTAGGGCGTGGACTAGTCCAAATCCGTATCTTTCTTAGATTTGGGTTTGGGGGTTTGGGTTTAAGGATACGTTAGCCTCATTTGAGACTAAGATCAACTTAAACGTTTGTTAAGGATACGTTAGTCTTATTTTAGACTAAGATCAACTTAACGGGACCGTTTAGATCCAACAAGAGAGCAATTGGGCTCTATTGTTTAGTTTAATGACATTGCGGTCGATTAGTTTAAGGACATTACGATCCATTGTTAGTTTAAGGACATCTCGGTCCATTGTTAGTTTAAAGACATCGCGGTCGAGGTTAAGGACATCATAGTCCGTGGGTTTAAGGACCCCACAGTCCGATATTAGTTTAAAGACATCACGGTCGAGGTTAAGGACATCATAGTCCATGGGTTAAGGACATCATAGTCCGTGTGTTTAAGGACCCCACAGTCCGATGTTAGTTTTAAGACATCACGGTCGAGGTTAGTTTTAAGACATCACGGTCGAGGTTAAGGACATCATAGTCTGTGAGTTTAAGGACCCCACAGTCCGATGTTAGTTTTAAGACATCACGGTCGAGGTTAAGGACATCATAGTCCGTGGGTTTAAGGACCCCACAGTCCGATGTTAGTTTTAAGACATCACGGTCGAGGTTAAGGACATCATAGTCCGTGTGTTTAAGGACCCCGCAGTCCGATGTTAGTTTTAAGACATCACAATCAAGGTTAAGGACATCATAGTCCGTGGGTTTAAGGACCCCACAGTCCGATGTTAGTTTTAAGACATCACGGTCGAGGTTAAGGACATCATAGTCCATGAGTTTAAGGACCCCACAGTCCATTGTAATGTGTGGTTGTCGGGACCCGTCACCTCTCTGACGACGTTGAAGGATTACAACGACAGATATCAGAGGAGTAACAAGATGTGCCCTCGAATCAGTGTGAATTGTTTGAGAGATCTGTAGCCCAGTTTGGGACTAAGATCTGTTGAATATTTATGAGCAGATGTGCTCAGTTCAATATAAGTTGAGGACTTATGGCCAGAATTGGGCTAAGTCCAATTAAAAATGTCTAACGTTTTTAGTTGCTCTGGCTATTAAGCCTTTATTTGGGCTCAGCCCTTTTAATAATGCTAGGCATTGGGCATTGGGCTCTGACATTCTTGTCTTGTATTGAATGCATAGCATTTATCAGAAGCAGAGTGTGTTCTGATAGTGCGCCACGTGGCGCGCCAGGCGCTTTGCGCCAGTCAAAGAGCGCATTGCGCTTCTGTCAGGTAGCGCACACGAAGAGGACATGTGTCACGCTTAGCGCTAAGCGCTAGTTTATTAGCGCATTGCGGTTTTAATTTATGAGCGCGTTGCGCTAGTCTGTTGGCGCGCCAGCGAATGACACGTGGCGCGCTTGGCGCTGAGCGCCAGCCCATGAGCGCAGTGCGTTGTTTCAGGAGCGCAAAGCGCAGATTGTGTCTTTGGTTGACACGTGGCAGGTTTTGTCGCTGAGCGCCGGTCCAATGAGCGCAAGAGCGCAATTCATGAGTGCAAGGCACTTTCTAATAGCGCAAAGCGCATTTGATCAGATTTAAGATCAAAGAACAAATTTATGTTCTTCTTAAAGGAGGCTTTGCCTCAAGATCTAAGAACAAAAGTTCTTGTTTTATAAAAGGGCTCTGCCTTTATAAATCAAAGATCTGTGAATGAAGTAAAATACTTCTTTTATATTTATATATATTTTTTATGATTAGATCTTTTGATCTTTTGCTTTTTATTAAAGACCTTGGTCTTTTTTCAGATCTATGATCTTTTTAGAAGATGGTTCTTCTTTTTTAATGAGATGATTTCATCTCTGTTATTCAAGAACATAGTTCTTTACCTTGAAAATGAAGAAAAATCTTCTTTTTTCTAAGAGCTTGCTCTTCTTTTTCTCAAAGTTTGCAGAGGGTTTCTCTCTCTCTTTTCTGTCTATCTCCTTTAGACTTGAAGTCTTGGGGCCTTTATATAGGGCCAAATGATTTGTTAAATCAGTTTTAAGAGATCTTTCTCTGATTGATTTGGGAATATTTCCCACCGTTGGATCTCTGATCCTAAGGCTTCTGTTTTACAGAAGATAATCTTCTTATTTCAATAAGATTGAAAAATCTTTCCATTACAGGATTTTAGTTCTGATTAATTAATACTTTATTATTAGTAGATCTTTTGATTTGACGGTGGGGGATTTTTAATCCCAGCGCTGGCGCACCTTGCGCTAGCGCACCTACGTTCGACACGTGGCGCGCAACGCAACTACGCTAGCGCACCCATGTTCGACACGTGGCGCGCAGCGCAGAGCGC
The DNA here is from genome assembly GCA_030015575.1 of Agapanthus africanus. Lineage (NCBI taxonomy): Eukaryota > Viridiplantae > Streptophyta > Magnoliopsida > Asparagales > Amaryllidaceae > Agapanthus > Agapanthus africanus. The sequence goes on from CM057337.1 coordinate 1,000,709,498, forward strand.
TGGATCTGAAGCGTTGCTTCAACTTTTTAAATTTTGAATTTTAAAACAGAGCTTTGCTCTGATTGGGTGATGCGCCGCCTAGGGCGCAGCGCACCTGGCGCTAGCGCGTCTGCGTTTGACACGTGGCGCGCAGCGCATGGAATCTGAAGCGTTGCTTCAATTTTTGAATTTTGAAATTCAAAACAGAGTTTTGCTCTGATTGGGGGAAACAAATGCCCCCCCCCCCACCGTTGCGCTCACGTGGCGCACACGTGAGTGCAGCGGTGGCAACATCTGAGCCCTTGGATCAACTCAGAAGTTGAAGAGGCGGTTCATTGCCTATAAATAGGACATCTGGTCCCTTAGATGATTTCTATCTTCTTCTTGAGAATTTTCACTCAGAGCCTTGCTCTTCTGTTTAAGAACTTTCAAGAGTCAGAACTCTTTCCAAACTTAGGTAAAAATTAAAATTTTTAATAAATTAGGGTTTTTACCTATTAACAGAGCCTTGCTCTTCATAGATCTTTGATCTAAAGAAAGCCCTTTTAGGGTTTCATTAATAGAGCCTTGCTCTCATAAACCCATAGATCTAAAGAGATATTTTCTTGGGGTTTCTTATCCCATGAATCAGAGCTCTGCTCTTTGATAATATATGTGGATCTCTCGATCTTTGATGAAGAACTCTTAAGAGTTTTTTCATGGATCTTGAAGATCCCAGAATTTTTAATTCACAAAAATCAATTAATTTTAAGTAATCTTTGATGGATTTTCCATCATCATTACAGAGCCAGGCTCTTTAAGGAATTTTATTCCTTCATGACCAGAGTTTGACAAGTGTCACTATGTTATAGAGCTTTACTCTCAAAGGGATATTTCCTCCTTTTCCCGAGGGATTTCTCATTCAATGAGAAAATTCTTTGAGGATTTCCTCCTTAATTGACAGTCTCATCCAATGATGAGGCTGTTTTATTAAATTATGCATTGTCATCTGGATTTTGTGGGTCCCCCTTGGGTCCCCTTTCCACTGTATTGCAGTGTGGTACAAATTTTAAAGTGTCGAGCGTCAGAATTTTAAGATTAAATTATAGTACTGATAATTGAATTCTGTTCTCTCTCGCAGGTGACATGTCTTCCGATCTCTCTTTCCCATTTTTTTGTTCAGAGGGAGGATTCCCTGAAGCACCTGTGGACCGGGAGGTTCTCGCGCTCATTAGAGACTATGACCCGGAACACAAAAACCTTCACTTGTGGGGTAGGTGGTATGACCAGATCATCAAAGGTCGTCAAAGGTTCTCCTGTGCGACGCCGTCGGAGCCGATCTCGTCGATTTCATATGCAGATGCACCCCCGGTGAACTATGCCATGGAGGTTGTCAATTGGAGTTCGGAGGGTCTTCTTCAGCCTTCGATTGCCGCCATACCCATGCAGATACCGGCAACTTTGGATACCTTGGGGCGACGCATATGCCAGGGCGAGTCGCGCCCTTGGGGACAACCCTACAACATCGGGTTGACTCCCCGACATTCGGCCGGGTATTTACAGTGGGCCAGATACATTTTGTCAGTGAAGAAAACGCAACTGCTGAAGCTCGGTCTATATCCCGCGGTTTATGCTTCGCTGTTCCAATATTCTGCTCCTCCGACATGGTGGATTAAGGCGTTCTTGGAGCAATGGAACATCCCAACCCATACCTTTCTTCTGTTGGACAAAGAAGTCTCCATTTCCTTAGAAGAATTTGCTGAGATTTCCGGTTTGCCGGTTAGGGGGGAGCACTATGAGGAGCTGCTTTCTCCATACGAATACGTTTTCGCCACCAAGCCAGTGGTGATGGGCCTAACACCGGAGAACGCCATCCAGCACCAGTTTCCTGGTCTGATAAAGGTGCTGAACATGTACGAGAGCCTCCTTTTGGAATCCGGAGGCCGGGGGGTTAGTTTCGTAGACTTCATTTCCCGGTTTCTTCTCCCGGAGATTCTATCACAACGAGGCGAAAATTTTGCCAAGCTCGACGACCCTTTCGGCTTTGGCTTGGACCGTCGACCGGTCTTGGAAGATGATCAGAAGGGCTTTTTTCTCCCTGATGCCGCGATCATTCCTCTGTCAGAAATCGCCACTCCGGGCATTGACAAGGAGGCGTTCTTCCTTGGGTTTCTTGGGCTGTGGTTGTGCTGGTTCGCGCTTCCTATGCACCCTCGCTATATGAGGTCATCCGTCTTCTACCCGGTGCATCGAATGGTTGCCGGGATACAAGTGGCCATTGGGATTGCGGGGTTAGCCCACCTGTACCATGGTCTTAGCGTGGCGGCGGATACAACTGAACTGGGGGTGCATGCCGCCAACTTCCCGATGCATTATTTTACTTCGTGGATGGAAATGCACGTGCTCGGGGTGTTTGGCATTCATAAAGACCTTCGTTTTTCGAGAAATGCAAATTCCCAAGAATTATGCGGCTGGTTGACGCTTCTATCGTGAATCCGTCTCAGCGGGAGGCTAGGGGGTTGCTTCTTCGTCCGCGCACGGTCGGAGCTGGTATGTCTTTTACGGACAAAGTCCTGACGATCGGCCAGGAAACTTCCAAGATGGTGCTGGCATTGCGCGACACCTTTAAGGATGGGGCCTCCGTGTTGAAAGCCCGCGAGATTCTACATCTATACTCCAGCAGGCCGGGCTTTCCTGTATTCAGGCAAGATGATGCGGCGCTTTTTATGAGATACAACCCCCATCATTTTGCCCAGCAACTGAGTTATAACCAGGGGGTTCCACTGGAGGCGTTCTCGGAAGAACCTGCTGCCATCAGAGAGGGAATACGGGGTGCGTTGCATCACTTTATGCGCTTGAATACGGGCTCCCACTTCTTTATTAGCGAGCCGAGCTGCATTCCGAGGGCCCTTAATGTACACGGGGCCTGGTATCAACACACAATGGGCGCTGTTATCGGGGAAGAGAGGCGGTTGCTGCTCGATCGCAAGAGTGCACCCCCTGCCAGCGATCGCAACGTCCCTTTGAAGCGACGGATCGTTGTCCCCCCTCCGCTAAGAGGGGTTGCTGCAGTTGAGCATCCACGTGTGCTAAGCCCCACGCATGGATTGCCCCATGCTCCTGTGGAGATGGTAGACGTGCCCTCGGTGCCCCGCGCTCCCGTGGAGACGGTAACTGTAGCTTCACTCGAATCTGGCGTGGGATCGGATATCGGGACTCACCGTCCCAAAGTGCCCACAAAGCGCAAGCTGGTTTTGGCCGCGACCGGAGCTCGCTCACAGAAAAAAAAGAAGTCGATCTTTTCTATCGACGTTGTACTTGGCCAGGAGCCTCACGCTCCTTACGGCGAAGGCCTGAGCGAGTATGGGACGAACGAGGGCTTGTTCATGCCGCCATACGATACTGATCTGGCGGCTGCCATTGCAGCTTCTAAACAATTGGCCAGCCACGAAGAGGGGTTGGCTATCCTGGCGCGATCAGGTACTCATTAGCTATATTTTTCGCCATCGCATCGTATTTCTATTATTGTGTTATGACTGACGTTTTTCTTCTTTAACAGGCATTTCTACCGAAGAAGCTCTTGCTGCATCTCTCAAGACTTTTGAGGAAGAAGAACGACTTCGAGCATCCTTAGGCATCGATACATTTCGGTTCACCATGTTCCTGTTCCCGTTTCTTATGAGTAATCTGACCCTTTCTTTGTCTTATCGCAGGGACCACAATGCTGATCCCGCAAGCTGATGCGGAAACTCTTCCCGGGTCAGCTGCCGAAGTCCCGGCCTCTTCGGCACTGCCGAAAGAGGCCTTACTTAAACGACCAATGACGGAAGCCTTGACGGTTCCAGAGGTAACCCTGGATGCGGACGATGACATCTTGTTGAAGGAAGCTTCTAGAAGGTCTGCTTTGACGGCCCGGGAGGAAAGGAAGCGTCGGAGGCGCGCAGCGAGGGAGCGTAGTGCAGCCTTAGCTGCGGGAGCTGGGTCGAGCGCCGCTACCCCTGCTGCTACTCCTTCAAATGAGTCTCCGGTTGCCTTGTCTACTGCTTACAGACGGGCGGCACGGGCGGCTCGGGAAGCAAACGGTAAATTAACTCCAGGTAATGCGCCGTGAGGTTCCGTTGTCAAAGTTTTAAATTATCAGTTCTCATATACCTTATCTTGTAGGGCCGGGCCTTACCGAAGAAGTGGCGGCGAACGCCGAGCCTGAGGTAACGGCGGAGGAGGTAGCTGCTACTGCCGAACCCGGGGCGGCGGTAGGCGATGCGTGTTGGAGATAGTGCCCTCAGAGTCGATTATTGGATCACAGGCACGTGATTGCAATGATTGAGGGAGGACCTATCCCGGTAGGACAGTCTTACTCGAGATGATAGTATGCTATCTGGTTTACCTTTATCATCGTGTACTGCTTTAGGTGACATGACAGATCACTATTGCACGTTGATAGAGCCCCTAGGATTCTTGCTTGACTACCGGCAGTATGAGGGCGATCATATACGTGGGAGCTGGTAGTCTATAAGCACATCCTTAAAAGGTCCCTAGTCGTGGGAGTTTCGAGACAGGGCATCGATTCTCCGGAGTAGACTAGTGTATACAGTCGAGACCCCGACGAGGGGCGGTGGCCGGTCTTACAAGCCACTGGTGTCAGTTGGTTCACCTAAGATGTATACAGGTGCTCATTGGGTTATGAGTACACCGGACAGGACGCGCCGGGAACATGCTAGTTGGTCTTATACCTGACGTGAGATAGTAGTTCCCAGGTGACATGTGTACAGGTTAGTTCATCGACCTGGGGATCGTCATTTGTCTCGTGTGAGTTCCCACTGTGCTTTGATTACTACCCTACCACGGCTCAAAGGAGTCGTGCAAACAGGTTTTAGTTGGGTACAGTCCCGAGCCACATGGAGGCAGTGAGCGGATCTTCAGGGGTTCGTCTCTCCCGGTATTGGGGGTGAGGTCGCGCTGTGTCTAGGAGAGCCATTACACGAAGTCCTTGGCCAAGGCAGGAGATTTACTGGTAGGTATTCCAGTAGTATCTCAGGGTGTTCTGGGCTACACTCCGACACGACTTGTACCGCTTTTGGGGGTCTGACTTTTACCAACCCCCTAGGCCCGACATGCGATGCTCATAGACGAACGGACCGGACTGTACGGATATTGTCACTGACAGGCTCAGTAGGGTGTCAGGATGAGTTCGCTCATCGACGTCCCTTTTGGTCAATAGCTGGTGGCCCGTCACGTATTGGCTTATACCTCTGACGTGCTAGTGGTTAAATCCACAGCCATAGTATTGATGAGTCTTTAGAGTCCACCACACTTTCAGTTACTCAAGCTTTCGGGCGAAACGCTGTAGAGGCCGTATGGAGATATGGCAGAGTTCGATCAGATACGTGCGGTATTGCACGGATCGTGATCGGACGGTTTTTACTAGCCGGCTTTGGCTTAAGCCGGATCTTAGTATTTGATAGTGTAGTTTTGTCTCTTTGTATTTGTATTTCGGTCGGAATACAAATGCGGGTGTGTATGCACAGTATCGGGGTTTTCCTGTAATTTATTACGGGACCAGTTTTTCTGGAGTTGCCAGTTTGCATTCCGTTCCGGCCGGTTTTTTTACTGTTCCTTCACGGCCGGACTTTTCGTTGGAGGGTGTTTGCAAATAACATATTGTGGGAGGGGGTTTTTGCATTATTGTTTTGTCATTATGGTTGCTCCATACCTTGACCATGCTCTCCCTCTCCATTCACATATTGATGGGCCGGCCACTGTTGGGGGGAATGGTGTGAATATTTGATTTGAGTGAATTAATTCCTTCATGCTTATTTAGTGCCCCCCCCAATTGGTTTGTGAGTGTGTGCAGGAGAATTTTTGTGAGTGTGTGCTGGAATGTTTTTTCATGAGGGATTAATTTATTAATATATATACATTTGGTTGCTTTGAGTGCAGTGAGAGCTTGCTTCATTTTTAATTTTCCAGCAAGCACATAAATGGGGTTGGCCGAGCCCATTTTTGAGAGTATGCTCATTCCTTTTGAGAGCTTGCTCAATTCTTCATCAAGCTTTCATCCATGATTATTCTTGCACAAATCCCTCCAAATTGGCAACCTCCTAAACCCTAAAGAGACAGCTATTCTATGCTATTCTACAGCAAATCTTGGACGCGTCGGCTAGCCTACTTCGCGCCCGAGTTGCCTCGGTATTGAGGTGGGAGCCCGTAAAAGATGCAGGCGACGTGGTGCCCTTCCGGCGAAGAGGCGACGACCGGAGATCCCGCGAGGAGATCGGAGTGGAGATGAAGACCGGAGGACTCGGATCAGTCGGTATATCTCTAACCCATCTTCTAGTTAGCTTAGATTTGTTAATGGTTACGATCCGGGTGTTTAGTGCGCGGTGGTGCCGGTTTGCTAAGTCCGCAAAAATTAAAGTTTATCACCGTTTCCGCATTTGGCCGTCGGATTGACGGCCAGGGCGCCGCCGTGCACTTACAGTGGTATCAGAGTCTCGCCATTAACTTCGGCTAGCTTCGTTTGATGTGTTTTGCGTTTCCGATCGACCAAAATTCCAAAATCTACATATTACCTCACATCAGTTTTCTGTTGAATTTTTTCTTGCTCCAAAAATTTTTCTGGTGGTCTCAGAATGATGTGCAGGGAATTCTAAGAACTCTGGGAAAATGCGACACAGTGATCTCTCACCAAGAGCGCGGAACCGCGGCCTCACCTCTCTATTGGGCCTCGGATCCGCCGCAGTGTAGAGAGGTCAGTGGGCCATCTTTTTCCAGTGGGCTTCAGGGTAGTAATTAGGGGTTTTGGAATATTAATTTTGGGCCCAGGTTTTCTGTGAGTGTTACAGTTTTGATTGGGGGCCCACTTGTTAATTTTTGATCGATCGGAAAATTTTAAACACATTTTTCACAGTATTTACATTATATCTGCGACCGTGAATGTCACTCGATCGGTAAATCCGGTCTAACTGCTATAGCCCGGTTGGACGGATTTGCGAACGTGACTTTCACGTTGATGTTCTGTTTTTGCTGTGATGTTGCGGATCGTTCGTGGGGGATAGCCTGGATGCAATGCTAGTACAGTGTTGGTGTATTATGTACATTTGATATTGCGGGGCGAGCGTCCGACATGTGGACTGCCGTCACTGCCTGTTTGTATTATTCTTTTGGGGCACGACCTGGTTGCGGTCGATGTACCCGTTGTATGTATATTTTACTTTCTGTACTAGGATTACCCCACGGTGGGGTGCACGGATAGCCGGGTTCTGGAGGGCAACAAGCCCGCATCTCATGGCACTGGGACGGAGGGGGCTTCACTCTAGAATTGGCAGGCTATTCGCCGCACTCGTAGGGGGTACAGGTTGGCCCAGGAGGGGTGCCCAAGTTACCGGATTCCGTGAAGTGCTGGGTGGTCCATTCACGGCGCTGAAGGGGGCTGCCTCGCTTCAGGTTTTGGCGGGTAACTTGCCGCGCCCGTAGGGGTCTAGGATTTCATTGCACAGGCTATCCACATGACCAGGGGAACGTCGGGTTTCAATAGTGGCTCTGTGAAACCCGGGGATCCCAGATATCTGTATTGTTCTGTGATGCTGTACATTTCTGTGATGTTGCATTTCTTTTCACGCCTTGAGCGAAATATAATATATTGGTATATATATTAGTAGATGTTGTATATACTTTTCATCCGCGCTAGTCCAGTCCCCGCTCTGCCGTTAGTTAGCTAACCTAACGGGTGATGACGGGACCCAGTGGCGAATGCGGATGGCATATACGTACGTCAGTATATTTTCATTCTTTGTGGTGTGATCAATTGATGGGACTGCGTTGATTCGGATCAATGTAAGTTAAACAAACCTATTCTGATGTTGTTGGAACACTTTTCAAAAAGCTGTTATTGCAAGGACGTTCACTTTTGTTTTGCATCGTGGTATTCATTTGGAATATCCTGCTCCTCAGTCGACGAGGCAAGGGCCGAGATCCCTTCACCGGGAGTGACCCCTTGGACAGAAGTTTGCGTCAGGGCATTAACTTCACTATAGCCAATTACTTTTGCTTTGCATCGTGGTATTCAGTTGGAATATCCTGCACCCCATTCTACGGGGAAAGAGCCGAGATCCCTTCACCGGGAGTGACCTCTTTAGTAAAGGTTTTCGTCACTATATTTTCTAAAAAGCTATCCGTTCCTTCAACGAGATCAAGTTCATTACGTTAAAGGTTTTCGCCAGAAACCATTCGTAGCCCTCCGTCGTTTCAGACAGGTAGCACGTAGTATTCATGCTATGTTTGTTGACCTTCGTCAAGGCATAGTGCATGGTAGCTGCTTGTTGCCTTTCTGCTGCATAGATAGATGTGTTGGTTTGGGACAGTCGTATAGCCTTGTTGACCTTCGTCAAGGGCTTGTACGGGTGGGTTCAAATTAACCTGGACAATGACGGGTGGAACTTGACATGTGACTTATGATTTGTTGACCTTCGTCAAGGTCATAAGAGCATGGGGTAAAAATCACATCGGGAGTTTCAAAAGTACTGAAACTTGCCAGATATGCGCATACCATCTGGAGTGTGATAACGTGAGCGGATTCCGTCACGTTATCATGCGATGATAGTTGGATCCCGATTCCCACTGATGAGTTAGTTTACTCCTCGGGTGACCCCGACTAATTCTTCTTTCAGGTTTGGAGGAGAATTTGAGGTACAGTGGGAGGTTTCCAGATTAGATAAATTGGTAACCATTCTGATCTAGGATAGAGTGCACGCTGAATGTTTCTTTTCTCTCTCTCTCTGGCAGCGACCATTAACCCGACCCTAAGACTATGACTCAATGACCAAGTTGACCGAACCTTCTTAACACTGGCTTTTGGATTGTCAGAGTTGCAGACCTCATTGCCACTCCTACTTTTACCCTTTTCTCCAGGACACCCCGTATTACTGCGAACGTCCACTTCCATTGAACAAAACCATCGTATGGTTAGATACGAACTCGAAGGAATTCGAGGATGGTTTCCGGTTCTGGAGAAAATGAATAGGACTATTCAGTTGTCTTTTCTTTTCACCTTCTCTCAAGTTACGAGTACTCCTTGGTTTAGGAGATAGTACACCTATTACGCAAATTGGATAGTCTTCTTCCAAACTTCAGGCTGGTGCCGAACAGTGGGGAATGAAGAAAACCAATTAGCATAACGATGGTGTGCAGAAGGTATTAAGATTAAGACAAAGCAAGGGATTAGTAAGAGGGCAAAGTAAATTGCGACTGATATTCACGACCAAACCAAGTATTTCTTCGCCAATCCTAAATCACCTTTGTATTTCTCCAGGACACTCCGTATCACTACGAAGATCCACAGTTTATTGGATACTCCATCGTATGGTTATATACGAACTCGAAAGGAACTTGTTCCAGTTCGGGGATGGATTCTGGTTCAGGAGAAATAGGAATAAGGTTTATTCGGTTGTCTTTTATCTTCACCTTCTCTCGCATTGCGAGTGTTCCTAGGATTAGGACAGTACACCCTTTATGTTTATTGGATAGTCTTCTTCCAAACCATAGGCTGGTGCCGAACGGTAGGGAAGGAAGAAAACCATTTGGCCTAAGGGGTGTGCAGAAGGTAATGACTAAAGACATATAAAGGGATTTGGAGAGGTGGCAAAGAATTATACGGTTATAGTTGTGATTCTGGATAATGGTAGAGGCATTACTATGAATACCAGGATACTCCATCGAAACATTTCAATGTTTCAGTTTCGCTGTGTACTGTTAAAAGAAAACTGATTTCCCGATTAAACACTTGCTCCAGGGTATGTATTTACCAGGTTTGATTCTCACATCTGTATGGTTTTACAGATGATGAGTGGGAGTAAGTTATTGGGAATAGGGTAATCATCCTCATTATATCGGGATTCGTTGTAATCGGTGATATTTGAGGAGATCATCTGGGCTGTTTGCCGGTCGGCAAATATTTGGTTTTTGAATATCCGCTGTTGTGCACCAATTTCAAATTGATATATCTGTACGTCTATTTTCATAGAGTGAGATATACCTTTTGATATTATGTCGATGACATTTACCTATATCAGTGGATGGTTAGGTAAGGAGTATTAAACAGCGGTGTAATTCTTCTTAACCATAAATACAGTTTTCAACCTACGAAACACAGTGAAAGAGTTGTTAGATTCAGCGGACTTATACAGAGTATTGTATGTTATCCAGTGTCCATTAGGACAGAGGGGTTGGTCCTCATACTATATTCTGTTACTCATAATTGGAAGCATTCCTAAGTTGAGTAATGCTGATCGGCCTCCTTCCATTTAGTTGACATGCACTGGAGACAGCTGCATGATTTGAATCTGGTTAAATTAAATCAGTGCCTCTGGTTCTATATTGGATGTAGAACAGTTCATATCTTAACGTTGTTAAGGTACGGGGAGTTGTCCGGCTTATGATAAAAACCAAACACTGGACAACTCAAGGCACGTTTCTGTAATGGCTGTTTGTGGATTGACCCAGGCTATGACGAGGGTTGATTTTCTACCATCTGGCAGATCAGTAGAAATATTGTTCTAGACTCGCCACAGTTTTATTAAAAATGGATTTTTTTCAAAAACAGTAGTGGGAGTATGGTAGAACTGGAAGTGATTCCAGAACCGCAAACGATTACTGAAGATTTGATAAGGAACCTAAAGATTCAATCTGATTTGACATTCCATTGGCCACTCCGCAGATAAGGTGGGTAACTTCAGGCACCCGAGAGGTACTCCGGTAGCCTCAAGGACGGTGACAGGGAAGTTCTTGTTTACCCACACTCGCCATTGTTGTTGTTCCAGGCTGCGAGACCCGGCAGGAGGATGAGTATAGCGTCATTCTAAACTAGTTTTAGAAGTGCACGTCTATATGACTCTGGCAGAGGGTTGTCGTAGTCAGTGGGAGCAGCGGAAGCATTGGTGGACATCAGGCTTATGTCTATTTATAGACTAAAACAGATGTAGCAGAGGTAGATCATCTATTTCTGATGTGACAGTCATAGGTTTGACGTCATCAGAATAGGGGATGGATCTGTTGAGAAGGTAGTAGGAAGTGATATTCCTATACTACGATCGGTTATACTTTGGTCGTCACACAGTGGTTTCTCCACAAAGGACTTGGACATTATATCAAACATACTGGTTACTAGATCTATGGTTTTAGATCTAGATTTGGGTGGTTTCCCAATCATGGTACTTTGACAGCATTCTAAGAGTATTTAGAATGGACGACTCCTGGCACGGTAGTGTACCTGCAGGTGATGGAGTCACCCTCTCTAAAGGTGTCTTACAGACTAAAGGGGAGAGGGATGTTCATGATTGGCAGATCACTTGCTTAGGCAATTGAGTCAATCATGAGATGTCAAGTACCACACCAGATGTTGTTCTTGCATTATATGCAATAAGGTGACATTGATCCAATCCTGGAGAAACAGTCGGAAGCAGTTTTAGAGCATAAGTGGATGTTCTAGGGATATGATAACGACAGCCTCATTCGGGAGACAGTTATCATTCCAGGCTTCCAAGGTGACATGGACGACAAGGAGGTTGTCAGAGTTATAGTTTTCCCTCTGACGAGGGGCAGTATTTTGGACAGGTGGTCCGAGGCAATACTGAGGGTGGCATGGCGCAGGATACTGATTAAGTTCAGTTGACGATACAGTCTAAGAAGTTTGGATTTGGAGTTCATTTATGAGCTAGGTCCCATCAGACATCCAGACACTCTAAGACAGGTATTGCTCATTTCGGGAGATGGTTTTCTCCGCGAACTTGAGACATAGAGAGACATAGAAAGAAACATCAGAGCGGATCCACTCACTGAGGCTATTCCTCGAACGCAATAGTTTCGCAAACGAGCTTTGTGAGACTGACTAGTAGAGGAGTTGGGTGTTCGGTATCACACGGGCTGTGAGTATGCGACATCGCAATAATTAGCCTTGAGTGCAAGTGGGAGATTGTTGGAGATAGTGCCCTCATAGTCGATTATTGGATCACAGGCACGTGATTGCAATGATTGAGGGAGGACCTATCCCGGTAGGACAGTCTTACTCGAGATGATAGTATGCTATCTGGTTTACCTTTATCATCGTGTACTGCTTTAGGTGACATGACAGATCACTATTGCACGTTGATAGAGCCCCTAGGATTCTTGCTTGACTACCGGCAGTATGAGGGCGATCATATACGTGGGAGCTGGTAGTCTATAAGCACATCCTTAAAAGGTCCCTAGTCGTAGGAGTTTCGAGACAGGGCATCGATTCTCCGGAGTAGACTAGTGTATACAGTCGAGACCCCGACGAGGGGCGGTGGCCGGTCTCACAAGCCACTGGTGTCAGTTGGTTCACCTAAGATGTATACAGGTGCTCATTGGGTTATGAGTACACCGGACAGGACTCGCCGGGAACATGCTAGTTGGTCTTATACCTGACGTCAGATAGCAGTTCCCAGGTGACATGTGTACAGGTTAGTTCATCGACCTGGGGATCGTCATTTGTCTCGTGTGAGTTCCCACTGTGCTTTGATTACTACCCTACCACGGCTCAAAGGAGTCGTGCAAACAGGTTTTAGTTGGGTACAGTCCCGAGCCACATGGAAGCAGTGAGCGGATCTTCAGGGGTTCGTCTCTCCCGGTATTGGGGGTGAGGTCGCGCTGTGTCTAGGAGAGCCATTACACGAAGTCCTTGGCCAAGGCAGGAGATTTACTGGTAGGTATTCCAGTAGTATCTCAGGGTGTTCTGGGCTACACTCCGACACGACTTGTACCGCTTTTGGGGGTCTGACTTTTACCAACCCCCTAGGCCCGACATGCGATGCTCATAGACGAACGGACCGGACTGTACGGATATTGTCACTGACAGGCTCAGTAGGGTGTCAGGATGAGTTCGCTCATCGACGTCCCTTTTGGTCAATAGCTGGTGGCCCGTCACGTATTGGCTTATACCTCTGACGTGCTAGTGGTTAAATCCACAGCCATAGTATTGACGAGTCTTTAGAGTCCACCACACTTTCAGTTACTCAAGCTTTAGGGCGAAACGCTGTAGAGGCCGTATGGAGATATGGCAGAGTTCGATCAGATACGTGCGGTATTGCACGGATCGTGATCGGACGGTTTTTACTAGCCGGCTTTGGCTTAAGCCGGATCTTAGTATTTGATAGTGTAGTTTTGTCTCTTTGTATTTGTATTTCGGTCGGAATACAAATGCAGGTGTGTATGCACAGTATCGGGGTTTTCCTGTAATTTATTACGGGACCAGTTTTTCTGGAGTTGCCAGTTTGCATTCCGTTCCGGACGGTTTTTTCACTGTTCCTTCACGGCCGGACTTTTCGTTGGAGGGTGTTTGCAAATAACATATTGTGGAAGGGGGTTTTTGCATTATTGTTTTGTCATTATGGTTGCTCCATACCTTGACCATGCTCTCCCTCTCCATTCACATATTGATGGGCCGGCCACTGTTGGGGGGAATGGTGTGAATATTTGATTTGAGTGAATTAATTCCTTCATGCTTATTTAGTGCCCCCCCCAATTGGTTTGTGAGTGTGTGCAGGAGAATTTTTGTGAGTGTGTGATGGAATGTTTTTTCATGAGGGATTAATTTATTAATATATATACATTTGGTTGCTTTGAGTGCAGTGAGAGCTTGCTTCATTTTTAATTTTCCAGCAAGCACATAAATGGGGTTGGCCGAGCCCATTTTTGAGAGTATGCTCATTCCTTTTGAGAGCTTGCTCAATTCTTCATCAAGCTTTCATCCATGATTATTCTTGCACAAATCCCTCCAAATTGGCAACCTCCTAAACCCCAAAGAGACAGCTATTCTACGCTATTCTACAGCAAATCTTGGACGCGTCGGCTAGCCTACTTCGCGCCCGAGTTGCCTCGGTATTGAGGTGGGAGCCCGTAAAAGATGCAGGCGACGTGGTGCCCTTCCGGCGAAGAGGCGACGATCGGAGATCCCGCGAGGAGATCGGAGTGGAGATGAAGACCGGAGGACTCGGATCAGTCGGTATATCTCCCATCTTCTAGTTAGCTTAGATTTGTTAATGGTTACGATCCGGGTGTTTAGTGCGCGGTGGTGCCGGTTTGCTAAGTCCGCAAAAATTAAAGTTTATCACCGTTTCCGCATTTGGCCGTCGGATTGACGGCCGGGGCGCCGCCGTGCACTTACAATGCGACCGCAATTGCTGGGCCCGAGGTAGTGGCTGACGAGACAGTCACGATTGCTATGCCCGAGATAGCTACCACTGCCGAGCTCGAGGCGGCGGCGGGTGAGACGGCTACAATCACTGAGCCCGAGGTGGTGGCGAGCGAAACGGGTTCAATTGCTGGGCCCGAGATGGCCGCTCTTTCTCAAGAGTCGGGCACCTCTCCGATCATCGCTCTTCCTGCCTACGGTTCTTTGCCGTCTCCTGGCGTCGCGAGAGTGACGACGGCTCTCGTGGAGTCAGGGGATGAGGCGACGGGAGGTGAGACCACCCCGATGGAGGAGGGAGACGACGCCGTTGTATCAAGTGACGCCCTCGTCACGGCTCCGGCTGGCGACTCATCAGGTAGATTTTAGGTCACCGCCCTTCTTTTTATTCTGCAACCTTTCCTGGCAGGGTTTATCTTGCATCTAATGCAGGTGCGGCTAGTGCTGATGTCGCGCTACCCGAGGCAGCGCCATCAGCTACCGCCTTGACGGTGACACCTCCTCTACCCTCTCTCATACCATCTCAGATGTTGGAAGGTGCGGATTCGTGACTCATCGTCTTATTTTTAAGCTGTATAACCTACGTACTGACATTGCACTATTGCATCCTTACAGGAGTCCTTTTTGACCACCTGTATCAGGTGTTGCACCCACACTTCCCTTTCTTGTCAGAGATTAGTCCACTTGCTGGTGTCGGTGAGTATTTTCTCTAAACGACATCCTTTTTCTTTAACGGGCAGTCGCATTACTGCTAACTCTTCTTTATATTGCTTGTAGCCTTACGAATTGAAGGAGGGGACGAGACTGTCGTTGCGCCACCAGCACTCTCAGCTCTTCCCCCTGTTGCAGTCGGTATAGTAGACTCAACTTTTCACGTATTTTCTTTATTTCCTGAGCCGATATCAGATTATGATCTATTTTGCAGCAATCACAATGACTCCAGCCCCATTCGAGTCTTGCATTATAATGCCGGCGGGGCCTTTTTCCAGACGTCCATCATCCAAAGGTGCTGTGACCAGTCTACGCATGCTGAGCGAATATATCGAAGAGCTTGACGCGGAGACTCCCACATCTCCTGCGGATTTTGCCGCAAAGGTTAACCCTATGCTGGCGATGCTCGTGAACTTTCATGGTGAGGGTGTCGTTGAGTTTTGGGTTAATCGCTGCAGGGAAATCGAGGTTTGCCTGCATGAGCTTGAGCTTAGGCGTCCTGCACCTGAGATTCTGGCTATGAGCACTCAACGGGATCCGTGGATCGAGCAGAGCACTTCTTACTTCCGCCATCTTGAACAAGAAGTGGCTTTAAAGCAGAAGGAATGTAAAGAAACTTCAAGCGAATCTACTCGACTGCATGCTAAGGTTGATGCGAATGCTGCCCAGTTGAAAGTTATCTTCGAAGGCCTTCTGCGATGTATTTCTGATGGGTTAACATTGAGGCAGAAGCTCGACGTCGTCGAGCGGGATGCACAAGATCGTGAAGCAGCTCAGCGGGCCGTCGAGGAACAACTTTCGTCTTACTTGCAGCAGCGAGCCCAGGTCGAAGCGGAGTTGGCCGCGGCAGCTGATCAAGAAGAAGGGTTGAGGAAAGTGCGTGAGCAGCTGATTGGATTATTGAAAGCGCTTTCCTCTCAATAATAATTTTTTTTGTACCATTTGTAATTTTGAATAAAATCTTTTTGTTCTTTTATTCTTTCATATGATGTATTTTGTACCCAATTGAATTCATGAATAAAAGATACACATTTTTTTGTAATGTCTTGTGTCATCTCTCTGCTTTCTTCTTCCTTGCTGTATTGTTTTCCATGTGATTTTAGCAAGTGTGGTCTGTAGATAGTATATAGCTGTCAATCTTGTGCTCTTTGTAAGGTGGTGATGGCTTAGAAAACAGGGTTAGGATCTGTCACCTAAGACTTTTCAACTTTATGAGCCGTGAGGGTCTCATAAAGAATTTTCTCCCTACCGGTCGAGAGGATCCCGTATGTGTAATTTCTCCTTAAGAATCGTGAGGATTCCTAAGTGTGTTTTCTCTTGAAAGTCGTAAGGATCTCACAAGAGAATTTGCTCCCTTACGAGTCGTGAAGACCCGCAAGTGATGGGTGAAGTTGCCCTTATCCGCATTTCACGGAGTCAGGGGTTGCTCTGGATGCTTCCTACGGGTTCACTGCCGTGTTCTGCGAGGACCAGGCTCTGCTCTGGACGTTTCCCATGGGGTCAGGATTGACATAAGCCGCGTTCCACGTAACCAGGAATTTTGCTTTAGATGCTTCCCACGGGTTCACTGCCGTGTTCGGCGAGGACTAGGCTCCGCTCTGGATGCTTCACACGGGGTCATTGTCGTGCTCTGCGAGGACCAGGATCCGCTCTGGACGTTTCCCACGGGGTCAGGATTGATGTTATCCGCGTTCCACCTAGCCAGGAATTTGCTCTGGATGCTTCCCACGGGTTCACTGCCGTGTTCGGCGAGGACCAGGCTCCGCTCTGGATGCTTCACACAGGGTCATTGCCGTGCTCTGCGAGGACCAGGATCCGCTCTGGACGTTTCCCACGGGGTCAGGATTGACGTTATCCGCATTCCACGTAGCCAGGAATTTGCTCTGGATGCTTCCCACGGGTTCACTGCCGTGTTCGGCGAGGACCAGGCTCCGCTCTGGATGCTTCATACGGGGTCATTGCCGTGCTCTGCGAGGACCAGGATCCGCTCTGGACGTTTCCCACGGGGCCAGGATTGACATAAGCGGTGTTCCATGTAGCCAGGAATTTTGCTCTGGATGCTTCCCACGGGTTCACTGCCGTGTTCGGTGAGGACCAGGCTCCGCTCTGAACGTTTCCCACGGGGTCAGGATTGACATAAGCCGTGTTCCACGTGACCAGGAAGGGTTGACTTTATCCGCATTTCAAGGAGTCGGGGTTTGACTCTCGGTCATCTGTGCACCGCCGAGTCATAGAACTGGGGGTTGCCGCTGTTCCGCTTTGCTTGATGTTGTGTCTGTTGTAATGAGACGAATGTTGAGATGATCTCCAGGCTATCTGTGAACCGTTGGGATTTGGCTTCTTCTTCTGATGAAACCTGGGAAGGAAGGGTGTGGTTCCTTCTTTGTTTGCGCCCCTGGATTGTATACAGGGATTGATGTGATATCACCTGTAGGGCAATCATTTCATTTTTTTTTATTTCTTTCCGCGATGCTCTATCATTTCAGCTTTTATATCGCGCAGGTCGCGATTGCCCAATCATTTCGGCTATTTTTCGCGGTGCCCAATCATTTTGGCTGTTTATTTTATTTTTACTCGCTGTTTTTATTGCGAGTTGCCCAATCATTTCGGCTATTTTGCATGCATACATTTTTACTTGCTGATTTTGTTTGCAAGTTGCCCCATCATTTCGGCTATTTCGTATGCATGTGTGGATCGCTAGCTTTTTGTTGCAAGGTTGGATTTGGACACCGATTTCGGCATCAGCGCCGCTACGACTGGGATATTGCCAGGAGCGAATCATCATTTTCCTCTGTCGATGACGAACAAAGGTGGCTTAGTAAACAGGGTTAGGATCCTGTTGACTAAGGCTTTTGACTTCATGAGCCGTAAGGGTCTCATAAAGGTATTTCTCCCTGCGAGTCGTGAGGATCTCGTAAGCGCGTTTTCTCCTTAGGAATCGTGAGGACTCCTAAGTGTATGTTCTCTTATAAGTCGTAAGGCTCTTACAAGAGTGTTTTCTCCTTATAAGTCGAGAGGACTCACAAGGGTTGTTCACCGTGTAGACATATCCCTAGTCACGGATGGGACTTTGTTAGGGAAATGTTTATTCGCGCCCGTGGATTGTATACAAGGGTCAGCATTGAGCCGCTTGTAGGGCAGTATTGGAGGTTGTGGAGGCTGCTTAAGAACAGGTTCATATCTCTGTAGCTTAAGACTTTCAAATCTTATGAGCCGTGAGGGTCTCATAAGAGGATTCTCCTTACGAGTCGTGAGGATCTCGCAAGTGCAATTTCTCCTTAGGAATCGTGAGGATTCCTAAGTGTGTTGCTCCCTTGTGAGTCGTAAGGATCTCACGCAGGTGGTTTCTCCTTACAAAGTCGAGAGGACCTTGCAAGTGTCTTTTAACGAGATTGCGCCCTTTCGGGTTTTCACAAAACTCGCCGGTAGCCCTGCTGTTTTTACTCACGGAGCCTTTTCGGGTTTTCATCCGTGCCCCTTTTGCTTATGGACATATCGTTTTCTTTTTTTTCTTTTTTTTTATTCTAACGAGGTTGCGCCCTTTCGGGTTTTCGCAAAACTCGCCGGTAGCCCTGCTGTTTTTACTCACGGAGCCCTTTCGGGTTTTCATCCGTGCCCATTTTTCTTATGGACATACCGTATTTTTTCTCTCCTTTTTTTATTCTTTTTTTTGTATCAGCTTTGGGATGCTGCAATCCACAGTAGTTTATCAACGTCTCGGTCAACAGCTAGTTTTAGGACATAGTGGTCCATCGTTAGTTTAAGGACGTTCCGGTCCGTTGTTAGTTTAGGGACGTTTCGTTCCGTTGTTAGTTTTAGGACATTTCGGTCCGCTGTTAGTTTAAGGACGTTTCGGTCCGTAGTAAAGAAAGCCGGTTACTACTTACAGAGTTTAGGCTTAGGAGGATAGCGAGCGGACATAGTCGTCGTCATCTATCATTGACCTAGGCCATGACTCATCAGGCGTAGTATTTCTTCAGGAAGCGACCGTTTATTGGCCTGAAAGGTCTTTCACCATGCATGTCCATCAGTAGATAGGCCCCACCCTATTAAACCTTGTCTATAATATACGAGCCTTCATAATTCGGCTCGAATTTCCCCCGTTTGGCACGATTGGGGATCATAGGTCTTTTGACCACTAGCACGAGTTCTCCTTGGTGGAATGCCCTCGGCCTAGTCAATCTTTCGTATGAGCGCGTCATCCTTGCTTTATAAGCCTCCAGATTTTGTTGCGCTATGAGCCGGGTTTCATCAAGGGCATCGAGCTCCTCAAGCCGAAGGTGAGCGTTCTCTTCGTCCGTTAGCTCGTAATGAATTTCCACTCGTAGAGAGGGTAACTCTATCTCGAGGAGAAGTACTGCTTCTGTACCGAATACCAATGCGTACGGCGTTGTATTCGTGGCCGTTTTGAACGTAGTTCGATACGCCCAGAGAGCTTCATGCAGTCTCTCGTGCCAGTCCTTTTTATTTCGAGACACCGTCTTCTTTACAATCTTCGTCAATGTCTTGTTAAAAGCCTCAGCCAGACCGTTAGCTCGAGGATTATAGACTGAAGAGTATCTCCAATCTATGTTATGCTGTTGTGCGAAGCGGCTGATTTTGTGGCTTCTGTAGGCTGGCCCATTATCGGAGATGATTCGTCTCGAAGTGCCAAACCGATAAATGACATGTGTCTTGAAGAAATGGAGGATATTCTCCGTCTTCACTTCCCTCAGCGGTACTGCTTCTGCCCATTTGGAGAAGTAATCAGTTGTCGCCAAAATGAATCGATGTCCTCTGGACGACGCTGGTTCGATGGGGCCGATTTTGTCAGTTCCCTACATTTCGAACGGCCAGCTGGCCACTGTCGGATGTAGTGGATTCGGATGCTGGTGGATAAAGTCCCCATGGATCTGGCATGAGTGGCATTGCTTTGCATACTCGAGGCAGTCCTGGATCATCGTGGGCCAATAATAACCCATCCGTTTGATCTTCAACTTCATATTCGGCCCGGCTTGGTGAGAACCGCAGAGTCCGTCGTGAGTTTCTTGGACGACTCTCTTTGCCTCTTCAGGTCCCAAGCATCTTAACCATAGAGAATCAAACGACCTCTTTTACAGAGTATCATTGACGAAGGTGAAAGATAGGGCTCGCTTCATGAGCTGATGTTTGGCGGACGCGTCTTCAGGCGTTCGACGGGATTTGAAGTAGTCTATAAAGACTTCTCTCCAATCTTCAACCTTCTTCTGGTCTTTTATTTGTAGAGCCATTTGCTCGGTCGCTTCCTTTTCCTCGGACGGATCCGGAGATATTTCTGTCGGTGCAAGAACCCGACGGCTTTGTACCACGATTCTTACGTCATCAAGGTTCTCATCGGCCAATTCTTTAGAAAGCTTGGCTAATGCATCCGCTTTGCTATTTTCTGCACGCGGTATGCTTTCCAAGGTGTAGGAAGGTATTTGGGTCAGCAGTTGCTGTACCCTCTCGCCGTACTACACCAGTTCTGGTTTGCACGTTTGATAGTCGCCGTTTACTTGACTAACGACCAGTTGGGAGTCTCCATATATGAGGAGGTTTTCAATTCCCATGTCGATGGCGATCTCGAGACCTGCTATCAAAGCTTCATACTCGGCTTCATTGTTTGTCCTTGGCTCTGTTAAGGAGAAAGCAAAGCGCATTATCCCTCCTTGTGGAGTTACGAAGATGAGGCCTACCCCTGATTTGATTATAGGGGTGCTTTGCTTGCGCTTCTTCATGGAAGACGCTCCATCGAAGTAAAGTTCCCACCGGGTATCATTTCCGTCGATCGTGTCAAACGCATGTTCGTCTGGTAGTTCGCAATTCAAGGCAGAGTCAGCAGGTATCGGATGCTCAGCGAGGAACTCGGCGATGGCCTGGCCCTTCACTGCCTTGAGGGGACAATAGGTTATCGAGAATTCCATCAAGAGCAGGGCCCATTTAGCGAGCCGCCCCGTCAATATGGCCTTTGACATCAAATACTTAAGGGGGTCCATCTTCGATATGAGACGAACTTCATGCGCCAACACATAGTGCCTGAGCCTCATTATTGCGAAGATCAACGCCAGGCAGTGTTTTTCGATGGGAGAGTAATTGCTTTCTGCCCCCAGTAGAACTCGACTCAGATAGTATAGGGCTCTCTCCTTCCCTTGGTCGTTCTCTTGTACCCATAATGCGCCTAAAGAACCTTCGAGGGCTGTTGTATAAAGAATGAGAGGCTTTCCCTTGACCGGAGCGGCTAGCACCGGCGGATTCTGCAGGTATTGCTTGATTTCGTCCAGTGCGCTTTGGCATTTTTGATCCCAGACGAATGGGGTTCCCTTCTTCATTAGGTGGCTGTAGGGGCGGCACTTGCCGGAGAGATTGGCTATAAATCGCCGAATATACGCGAGCTTTCATTGGAGAGACCGCAATTGCTTGAGAGTCTTTGGCGGGGGCATTTCAATGATCGCCTTGATCTTCGACGGATTTATCTCGATGCCTCGATGTCGTATGATGAATCCTAGGAATTTTCCGAGGAAACTCCGAACGCGCATTTGAGAGGGTTCATCTTCAAGTTGTATTGCCAAAGGCGTTGAAATACGATCTTCAGATGCTCTAGATGTTCTTCGTATGATTTGCTTTTAACTATGAGGTCGTCGATATAGAATTCCACGATTTCATGTATAAGGTCATCGAAGATCTTCGTCATGGCCCTCTAATAGGTGGCACCGGCGTTCTTTAGACCGAAGGGCATCACTTTGTAGCAGAATATGCCCAAAGGGGTCCGGAAAGCGGTGTGCTTCTGGTCCTCGGGATGCATCTTTATCTGATTATATCCTGATGAGCCGTCCATGAAGGAGAAAACTTCGTGAGTGGACGTGTTATCTATCATCAGCTCAGTGACTGGTACTGGGAAGTCATCTTTCGACCAGGCATTATTGAGATCCCGAAAGTCCACACATATGCACACCGTCCCATTTTTCTTCATTACCGGGATGATGTTGGCGATCCAATCAAGATACTGAACCTCTTAGATGAAACCAGAGTCGATTAGCTTCTTGACCTCGGCGTTAATGCTCATCTCAAGCTCGAGCCGCATTCTTCTCGGTGCTTGTTTGATTGCTTGACGTCCGGGGATATTGTCAGTTTGTGGACAGAAATCTCTGGGTCTAGTCCTGGCATTTCGGAATAGTTCCACGCGAAGCAATATTTATGCTGCATGAGCACGTCCTTTAACATAGTCACCTTTTCTTCAGACAACAGCTCACTGACGAACGTCGGCCGCGGGTCACTTGCCGTCCCCAAATCAATTTTCTTGAGGTTATCTGCGGTAGTATGTATCCCATCCTCCAGCTCTTTTGGCGCTGGTGGAAACTCTGAGATCACCTCGTCATTATCGTTTTCGAAGCACCGGGGGAGGTCATCCATGTTCTTGGGCTCTTCTTCTGATAGCGTTATCATATGACAAGTACGAGCCCGCTTCCAATACCGATGTTGATCTTGTTCTACTCTCGCTGCTTTGGGTTCATGCTTCTGCGGCGGGGTTACATTCCAGCTGCTGGATAGAGCGAACCTGCCTTTCTGATATTGGTCTTCGACCCAGTTCTTGAAGGTGAAGCAGTCTTCAAGAGGATGTCCTATTGCTCGGTGATAAGAGCAATAGTCTAGGTGAGAGACTTCGCCCGCTTGCTCGGGGTGCTTGGATTCCGGGAGTGCAATCAGTTGATGTTTTATGGCAAGATCAAGTATCTTCCGTGTTTTGTTCTGAGGAAAGGAGTATGCTCGACCCATCTTCTTTATAAGAGATGAATCCGGGTTGCTCGGTTCTCGACCGCGTGGCTTCTTGATCCCGCTTTGTCGTTGTCGAATGCCTTTCCCGTTCTTTGTTTTGTTTCTGCCTCCGCGTCGAGCCTTTTGCATGACGGGTTGACAGGGAGGAGCATTTTCATCTTTCGCAGCCTGTTGAAGAAGGCGTTGCATCCTGGCTTTCTCGTAGATGGCGATTTCGCGATTATGGTCGTCTCGAACCTTTTGACCTGCTTCCCTTATAATCTTGTCCATTTGTTCTTCGAACGACGGACTGGGCATTTTCACGGCGGGAGCTCTTTCTGGTTCAGGGTTAGCATCTTCCCACAGAGCATCTCCTTCTTCATCAAAGTCATGTATGACGTAGCAGTCGCAGGATTGCTCCCGTTTCTTGGACCGAACATATCCAAGCCCGATCGTTTCCATTCTCCCATTGGGCAACTTGCGCTGAGTTCCGGGAACGTTCCAGATCCTGTTATAGAATCGTGCTTGTCGCGCAGTTTGCTTAAGAGGTACGCCTTGGCGCCTTAACATCCTTTTTAGTCCGTTCGTGTAATATCTGGGCAAACGGATGGGCTGGAGCCTGTCAAGTGTAGAATCCACGCCGTGCCAGATTTCTTTCTCCACTTTCGTTTTCCCGGATCGGTAGAATAGGATCGCCTTTTCACCTTCTCGCCTGGGAGGGACGTAGAACGTCTGCAGCTCTTCCACACTGTAGGTATCAAGCGCGTCTAGTTCTTTATGGTGCTTGGGTGGAACCATGGCAACTTGTAGACTTTGCTCTTCATCAGCGAACGTTTGTATTGAAGGTCGAGCAGAGAATATAGCATGGACCTCATCTTCCGAGTCGCTGCCGAAGATTAACATAGGAGCGGACGGTCCCGGCTTATTGTACTAGGGTGGCCCGGAATAAACTGTCTCTTCCTGTTCCTCGGTATCACTCCCGAAGACCGGAACGGTGGTGATAGCTTTGTTCTCCGGTTTGTGACATCTTTCTGTGTCCTCAAAATCTGGTAAGAAGTATTTTGCATCTTCGTACTTTCGAACTTCGTTCATGGAGAATGGGTTCAACTCTCCCGTCACAGTGTACTCGAGGCCATCTTTAAAATACTTCATACACTGGTGCTGTGTAGAAGGAATAATGTTGTACTCATGTAACCAAGGCCTGCCGAGCAAAGGATTGTAGCATGTCTTAGCGTCAATGACGTGAAATTTAATGTCTGTGACAAGCAGCCCGAAGCGCAGTGTCAGTATTACAGACCCGAGGGTCCGTGATGACTGGGAGTCAAAACCGGAGATGGTAATTTTGTCGCGAGCGAGGTGCTGGACGCTCATGCAGATTTCCTTCAACACTCGCACATTGAGGAGATTGACGGAAGACCCATTGTCGACCAGGATTTTGCCTATCTTGATATCGTGACAGTATCCTGAGAGTTAGAGGGGACGGTTGTGCTCACACGTCCCAAGGAGGAGGTCTTCATCGCCGAAGATGATATCGGCTGTGTGTACTTCCTCCAGCTCGTCCTTCATCTTTTCTTCGGCGAGGGAAGCTTGGAATCGCTCTGGCTCTTGTAGCGCTTTGATCAATGAATCTCTTGCTTCTCTTGATAGTAAAAGGGCGTCGAGAATGCTGAGCTGCGAGGGTAACTTCCTCAAGTGTGCCAGAACGTTATAGTCCACTTTACTTTTCTTTGGAGGGTCCTTGGCTGTCAGCTCTTTGACGGCTTGGTCATCAAGGACGATGTCCTCAGGAACCTTTTCTTTTCCCTTATCCTTTCTGTTCGACCCACTGTTCGAGGGCCCAAGATTCTTTTCGGGCAGTGTACGATTGCGCAGTTGGATATTTTCGCGGGTCTTTGGTTCTTCCTGTTTTCCTGAGATGGACTCTTTAAAAAGGGGACCGAGAGCCATTTCTTCGTCAGAGTCGCTCCCGAATGTGAGAACTTGCGATCCCCCGGCGTTAATCACGCGACAATTGCCGGTGGTTCTTTTATGCTCCTCGGTTGTATTTCTTTGCTCCCGATGAGTTTTGCGTTTCATTCGCTTAAAATGTTGTTGGTGAGCAACATATCCCTGCCACCATCTTTTAAAAGCGTCGCACTCTTCGGTGGGGTGCGAAATCTTTCGATGATATGAGCAGTAGCTAGGATATGTTGCTGCTTCACCAGGGGCGTTCGCTTCGGGGGATGGTAGCTTCATTCCCATTGATATGGCTTTAGCAAACCTTTTCATCGTCTTGAACTTTTTTTACCCGCGACGGATGTCCCTTGATTCGGCGGGAGTGTCTTGACCCTTTCGTCCAGTCGCCGTCGTTTGGCCTTTTCAAATATGGCCATCTCACGCTCCCGATCAGCTTTACTTTTCAGAAGAGCTTCGTTTAGGAATGCGTCAATCATCTCGTCTGATGGCCCTAGAAGTTCTGGTTCAGGCCCTGCCCCCGGTCTCTTGGTGCAAAGGGCTTCTTCGTCGTCTGTCGACGAATGAGAGATCATATGGAAACTTGCTACGTAATCCTCAGATCCATCCGATGAGTCTTCTCCATCATCTTCGTCCTCAAGGACGTGACCGAAGAACTCTTGGAGCATGATTGGAGTCCGCGCCTTCTGGTTATACTCTTCCAGCGCGTCGATCTGTTTCTGCAGGTCCGTGCACTTGTCGCCAGGCTTCACGGGCTTTTTGGATTTCTTCTTCTTTTCTGAAGATTTTGGTGGCTGGGTGTGAACACTTTGGCTATCACCACCAATCTTTGGAGTTGGGCGCGGCTTCAGCATCCCTTCGATGATCCGGGGCTCCAGAGGATTCTTCCACCTGATCGCCGGGCATGTCTGGAGATCATTCAACATTCTTTTGTTTTTGGCTGAAAGAGCCACCTCCCATGGAGCTTCTTCAACAAAAGAGCACGTTGCCCCTGGTGCGTCCGTCTTTTTAGGAGTGTGCGGTTATGGTGGGTTTACTTTCCACTTCTCAGACAGCGCAAACTTGCCTTGTAGGTACTGATCCTCGATCCATCCCTTAAAGACGAAGCAATCTTTGATTGGATGGCTTACTGTTTGGTGGTAAGGGCAATAATTGGGATTATTCACTTCGCCGGGTTGCAATGGTCGTTTTGGATTCGGCAAATTGATAAGCTTGTTGCGCATCGCTAGTTCGAACAGCCTCTTCGTTTTATCCAGCGGGAATGAGTAAGGGCGCTTCATTTTCTCATTATATTAGCGTCGCCACTCTTCCAATTGATCTGTTAGTCTTGGAGCACTGGGCTGCTGTTGGGTGTTCGCAACGAAGGTCGCCTTCCCTTTACCCTTTTCGTTCCACGGTTCCGGTTTCGGAGGAGACGGTCTATGACCCATCTGATCCATCTGGGCTAGTTTGTCGATTAAAGCCTGGAATGTGGTCGGTTTGAAGAACATCATTAACTGTTAAATAGTTGCATGAGGGTCTAGAGTGCCCACGAACATGCCCACTGCTGGTACTTTCTCAATGCGTTGTTCGCACTTCGACCACAGATTCCGCCATCGGATCGCGTACTGAACCCACGTCTCGCCCGACTTCACCCTGGCATTGATCAATGTCGTTATTGGGGTGCGTTCACTAGCACTCGCGAATCGCTGGGTGAATAACAACTCCATTTCTGCGAAAGTTTTGGCGGAGTCGTTTGGAAGTTCGAAGTACCACTCAAACGCCGTATCTGATAAGCTGCCGACGAATTGGCGGAGCAAAAGCTTATCATCGCCACCGGTGTTTCCACAAAGAGCCCTGAATTGAGCGACATGCTAATGGGGATTGCCTGTCCCTTTGTACACATGGAATTTGGGGATCGTGTAGCCCGGCGGGTACTTTATTTGATCATACCGGCCTGGATACGGTCTCCCAGTTCTAACAATTTGCCCAGCCGCTTCATTCGCCTGATGAACTCGTATCTGCTGAGCGATATAATCATCCAGGGCGGACTTGGAAATAGTTTCCTTCTTGGCTGATGAAAGAGCTGGAGGTGGATTTGATGTTTCTTCTCTATCATCTTCAATTATTACTGGAGGATCTTCGGCTGGGGGATCCGGCTGGATCATCATGCCCACTATATCTTGGAATAGAAGGGCCATTTGCTTTATATTGGCCGCTTGTTCCGCAGCCTCTTTGTCCTTCTTCTCAAGCATTCTCCGAAGGAATTCAGCATCAGTTTCCTGCTCACGGCGCTGCTCCGCGGATGTTTCCGGGCTTTCTTTTGGCCCGGTGAGTGCGGCCATCGCAGTCATCATCTCCTAAAGCTTCTGCTGCTGCTCTTGGGCTTTTGTCACGGATCGCGTAAGCGGTCGATGACCTGTGGAGATACTGTTATCCTCTTTTCCAGATGCCATACAGACGGTATGCACCACCATGCCCCCAGACTTAGGGCGTTTGAGCTCAGTGCCTTTGACATTTGTCGCAGGCATGGGGATTTTCTCCGGCCTTCTCCTCTTATGAGCGGTCGAAGTTGAGGGGGTCATTACAGTGGGCACCCAAGTAGCCATCGCCTTCTGTAGCTTAACAGGACGGTTTTCTTCCTGTCGGACCTTCAGCTTCTTCTGCCGGCGGGGATAGTCCTGATCAACCGCCGACTTTCGGACTTGTCGCCAGATTTTGTAAACTTTGGAAGACAGACGTTGAGGGGACTGCTCCTGCTTTATTTCTGTGACAGTCTCCACCGGTGGCAGAGATCTTTTCAGTACGGCAGTAGGCGAGTTCCTGCGTACCTTGTTCAGCAGCTCAAAACTGTTCCCGGTTGGAACAGCAGCATTAACTTCCACCGTTGGAGCAGGTGGAGTTAGCCCAGAGGGGGAGTTGCCCTCGACCTTCCTTACCCGGTGCCAGTGGCGACGTCGAGCGTGTCGAGCCGTTGGTGTTGGTTCAGCGATGGGAATGGCTTTGTCTTGCCCCCTATCCAGGTGAGGGGTTGTTGCCGGCGTCAGCCTCTTGAAGACTGATGTCCGTTGAGAAGCGGTATCCAACCGGTCAAAAACAGACTTCTGAGTAGGGACAGGAGCCGTAATGGGAACCGGAACAGTCAGTCTTGTAAAAACTGACCCTTTGGTAGGAGAAGCCGCTTTGACGACTTTGGGAGCAGGGTTGGTTACTCTTTTCGGAATAACCTTTTCTTGAGGTGCAGGCTTCATCATGGGCCCACCTGAACTTTAGCCCAGTCTAGCGAAGACTGAGGCGCTGGAGCTGGACGACCCGTTGAGAGGGGCCACAGTAGTTGCAAGCCGATCAAAGACCGACTTCTTGGGAGCTTCTGGCGTTGGCATAGGAGCGGTGAAGCTTGTTGGCGGGAGCATGGTCCCGAAAAACAATCCTGTGGTGGCTTGAGTGACCTGTTCCACGGCATTGTGAACAGGGAAGCCGCTTGGGGCCCGTAAGCTATGCCTCCAGATGAGGCGGAGCGGGAGTTGCAACTACAGTTGGGACACTTTGCACAAGTGGACGCCATTTATCCTTCGCTTTCTGCACCAAGCAAAATGCCAAATCTTAGTATCTCGAAACCCAAGGGCAACCATTAGCAAACCGCGATTGGTTCGCGAACACGACACACGAAGTGTGGAGTGGAAAGAGGAAAAGGTCCCACCGGGCGTGCCAGAATCTGTTCCCCTCCGAAAGACGCGACAAAGACGCGGTGAACGTCTTGCCTGAAATCCGGGGCAGATGCTAATTGGTGTTATCCGTCCACCTCTCCGAAGATGCCAAGTTGATTTATGGCACCATGTATCGAAGGTTTAAACGGATGCGGCCGATGTAGCAGACTTCGTCAGATTCCCCCTCGTTTGAGGGGTTTTTGATTGTGGGGACGCTCTTCCTGCAGGCGCAAGCCCCTGCAGTTAATTACGCTACCGCATCGCGATAACAACTTTCTCCTTCTCTATATGGTCACTTCGTGTCTTGGGTGTTTGTTTTATGTTTGGTTGCCCGTGGATTGTATACGGAGACTAATTTATGTTGTCTCCCGTTAGGGCGTAGACTAGTCCAAATCCGTATCTTTCTTAGATTTGGGTTTGGGGGTTTGGGTTTAAGGATACGCTAGCCTCATTTGAGACTAAGATCAACTTAAACATTTGTTAAGGATACGTTAGTCTCATTTTAGACTAAGATCAACTTAACGGGACCGTTTAGATCCAACAAGAGAGCAATTGGGCTCTATTGTTTAGTTTAATGACATTGCGGTCGATTAGTTTAAGGACATTACGGTCCATTGTTAGTTTAAGGACATCTCGGTCCATTGTTAGTTTAAAGACATCGCGGTCGAGATTAAGGACATCATAATCCGTGGGTTCAAGGACCCCACAGTCCGATATTAGTTTAAAGACATCACGGTCGAGGTTAAGCACATCATAGTCCATGGGTTTAAGGACCCCACAATCCGATGTTAGTTTTAAGACATTACGTTCGAGGTTAAGGACATCATAGTCCGTGAGTTTAAGGACCCCACAGTCCGATGTTAGTTTTAAGACATCACGGTCAAGGTTAAGGACCCCACAGTCCGATGTTAGTTTTAAGACATCACGGTCGAGGTTAAGGACATCATAGCCCGTGGGTTTAAGGACTCCACAGTCCGATGTTAGTTTTAAGACATCACGGTCGAGGTTAAGGACATCATAGTCCATGAGTTTAAGGACCCCACAGTCCGATGTTAGTTTTAAGACATCACGGTCGAGGTTAAGGACATCATAGTCCATGGGTTTAACGACCCCACAGTCCGATGTTAGTTTTAAGACATCACGGTCGAGGTTAAGGACATCATAGTCCGTGAGTTTAAGGACCCCACAGTCCGATGATAGTTTTAAGACATCACGGTCGAGGTTAAGGACATCATAGTCCGTGGGTTTAAGGACCCCACAGTTCGATGTTAATTTTAAGACATCACGGTCGAGGTTAAAGACATCATAGTCCATGAGTTTAAGGACCCCACAGTCCATTGTAATGTGTGGTTGTCGGGACCCGTCACCTCTCTGACGACGTTGAAGAATTACAACGATAGATATCAGAGGAGTAACGAGATGTACCCTCGAACCAGTGTGAATTGTTTGAGAGATCTGTAGCCCAGTTTGGGACTAAGATCTGTTGAATATTTATGAGCAGATGTGCTCAGTTCAATATAAGTTGAGGACTTATGGCCAGAATTGGATTAAGTCCAATTAAAAATGTCTAACTTTTTTAGTTGCTCTGGCTATTAAGCCTTTATTTGGGCTCAGCCCATTTAATAATGCTAAGCATTGGGCTCTGACATTCTTGTCTTGTACTGAATGCATAGCATTTATCAGAAGCAGAGTGTGTTCTGATAGTGCGCCACGTGGCGCGCCAGGCGCTTTGCGCCAGTCAAAGAGCGCATTGCGCTTCTGTCAGGTAGCGCACACGAAGAGGACACGTGTCACGCTTAGCGCTAAGCGTTAGTTTATAAGCGCTTTGCGCTTTTAATTTATGAGCGCGTTGCGCTAGTCTGTTGGCGCGCCAGCGAATGACACGTGGCGCGCTTGGCGCTGAGCGCCAGCCCATGAGCGCAGTGCGCTGTTTCAGGAGCGCAAAGCGCGGATTGTGTCTTTGGTTGACACGTGGAAGGTTTTGGCGCTGAGCGCCGGTCCAATGAGCGCAAGAGCGCAATTCATGAGTGCAAGGCACTTTCTAATAGCGCAAAGCGCATTTGATCAGATTTAAGATCAAAGAACAAATTTATGTTCTTCTTAAAGGAGGCTTTGCCTCAAGATCCAAGAACAAAAGTTCTTGTTTTATAAAAGGGCTCTGCCTTTATAGTTCAAAGATCTGTGAATGAAGTAAAATACTTCTTTTATATTTATATATATTTTTTTATGATTAGATCTTTTGATCTTTTGCTTTTTATTAAAAACCTTGGTCTTTTTTCAGATCTATGATCTTTTTAGATGATGGTTCTTCTTTTTTAATGAGATGATTTCATCTCTGTTATTCAAGAACATAGTTCTTTACCTTGAAAATGAAGAAAAATCTTCTTTTTTCTAAGAGCTTGCTCTTCTTTTTCTCAAAGTTTGTAGAGGGTTTCTCTCTCTCTTTTCTGTCTATCTCCTTTAGACTTGAAGTCTTGAGGCCTTTATATAGGGCCAAATGATTTGTTAAATCAGTTTTAAGAGATCTTTCTCTGATTGATTTGGGAATATTTCCCACCGTTGGATCTCTGATCCTAAGGCTTCTGTTTTACAGAAGATAATCTTCTTGTTTCAATAAGATTGAAAAATCTTTCCATAACAGGATTTTAGTTCTGATTAATTAATAATTTATTATTAGTAGATCTTTTGATCTGACGGTGGGGGATTTTTAATCCCAGCGCTGGCGCACCTTGCGCTGGCGCACCCGTGTTCGACACGTGGCGCGCAGCGCAGAGCGCTGGATCTGAAGCGTTGCTTCAACTTTTTAAATTTTGAATTTTAAAACAGATCTTTGCTCTGATTGGGGGGTGCGCCGCCTAGGGCGCATCGCACCTGGCGCTAACGCGTCTGCGTTTGACACGAGGCGCGCAGCGCGCGGAATCTGAAGCGTTACTTCTATTTTTGAATTTTGAAATTCAAAACAGAGCTTTACTCTGATTAGGGGAAACAGCGTCGTTTCGTCGCCGGGAGCTCCTAGGGTCATCGTCGGAAATTCGTCGGGGTTTCGCCCTTCGCTAACTCCACTTGTACACTATTGAACTTAGAATTTTCGTGAGAGTTTTGGACAGAGATTTGGAGTGAGGGCGTGTGAGATGGAGTGGTATTTATAGAAAAATATTAGGGTTAGGGTTTGATAGAAATAGCATTAAAAATTATGCATGAAAAAAAATTTAATTAGGTTTTTAATTTCTCTGGAATAATGCAGGGAAATTAAACATGACAGGGGTTCTGGGAGGCCAAAAGGCACAGGAGTAAAGAAGGAAGAATCTGAGTTGGGGCGAGTTGACCCGGCGGCGCCGACCGAGTCAGCCGCGTCGCCGGCCCGATCCGGCCGAGTCAGGCCGGGTCTTGACGCCACATGTCCTTCGTCGTTTGGTCTACCTCCTGAGCTCATTTGTTTTTAGTGTGACTTTTGGGTTTACGGATTATGCACGTGTAGACTCTTGAGCTTCTAAAAAGATTAAAAGAAATCGATATAAAAAAATAATGTGGCTGATGAGATTTGAACTCTGGTGCTTTGGTTCAGCAGTGCAAGGTCTTACCAATGAGCTACAAGCTCCTTCTTGCTGTTAAAAAGCAAGAAAAATACTTATAGTACTCACAGGAAATGTAAATACCCCAAGTATATATTAATCTTAAATGAATTTTATGTACACAAGAATTGGAGTTGTTACACATCGCGGGGTTTATAAGCGGTAGATTAATACGGAAGGTGTTAAAAGTGGCACGAGACTGCAACCATAAGACACCTAACCTAAATCTCCATTGCTATTGTACCATGGCTGAACGGTTCCTTGTACTCCATATACCGTAGTCTCTGGTATAGTGAGACTTCTCTCGTATACACTGGCCTCTTCTGTGCCAAGCTACAAACAACAGCGTTAACAATATAATACAACTTTAAAAGTTGCACTCTCTCTCTATCTATTCTATTTCTCCCTCATCTTTGGGACTTACCGAACGATTGTTCGCTGACGACATTCATTTTTCTTTCTTCTTTGGAATGTTGTCAGGTGGATCGGACCTTCAGGAGATCGAGCTCACCAGCGAGGACTTGGACCAGCTAGCTTTCGACCCAGAGCTTTAGATTCCTTGTACATATTTACATTCTGTATTTTTTTCATTTCTGTTATGCCACTGTTTAGGCATTGCTTTCCATCCCATGTATTTACTTTTCAGATGTATTGTAAAAAGAATGTTAATAAATAAAGTTGTTGTTTATTTAAATCTTGTCTCTTGTGTACAATTCATTTTATATTGCTTAAATACGCTTAGCGCGTTTACTTATGAGTAAATATGTAGCGGCCTCGTCGCGTCCTCTGCCCGTATACTGGGAAGCAGGGCATGACAGGTTTTTTTGGTGGCCCATGCAGGT
The DNA here is from genome assembly GCA_030015575.1 of Agapanthus africanus. Lineage (NCBI taxonomy): Eukaryota > Viridiplantae > Streptophyta > Magnoliopsida > Asparagales > Amaryllidaceae > Agapanthus > Agapanthus africanus. The sequence continues at coordinate 1,000,742,172 of CM057337.1, forward strand.
CAGTTCTGCATGGACATACAGGTCAACACTGTGTGGACAACCTAAGCAATATAACACAAGAACCAGCCACTAAGAACATTCTTTACAATTCATATTCCTTAAATCTTATCATTTCATATACTTTGAATCTGTCCTAATCCAAAATTTTCTTTCAAGGTTATGGATTCCCCAAACAACACCAGCACGAATGTCAACAACACTCCCCCACCACTACCACTCACACCTGCCATCGCTGCTCCGATCAACGAGCAGACAGTTCTGCTTGAGGCGATCCGCAGCCTCCTGGAAGGACAGCAACAGACTGCTATCCTGATGAACCGACCAGAGGCCGAAGCACCTGGGGTGAAGCAATTATGGGCCTTTCACCCCAAGCAATTCGCAGAACAGAGAGCCCCTTAGAAGCTGAGGAATGGGATCAAAGTATTGAGGATGACCTGGCAGCGGCAAAAGTGCCAGAGATAGCTTAGGTTCGTGTTGCGAAGTTGCAGCTTACAGACAATGCACGGGTTAGGTGGAAGGCGGAAGAAAGCCGTCTTGATCAACCTATCGAATGGAAGACTTATCGTGACATGTTCAATGCAAAGTACTTCCCTGAGACTACCCGCTTTGATACGGAACAACAGTTCATCCATCTGCAATAAGGTTCAATGTGGACCAAGTCAGTAGATGAATATGACGCTGAATTCACCATGCTCAGTCGGTAAGATACGTCTCAATATTTAGATTTTGAAATATCACATACTACACAGCTAACACAATAATTTAACAGATTTGCGGCACACTTGATACCGATGGATGAGATCAGAGCCTGTCGATTTCAACAAGGGTTAAATCCGGGGATCCAGGCTGCATTAGCCACAGGAGATTTCCCGATCCACGAATCGTCTCTGAAAGCTGCCCGCCGTTATGAGGCAGTGGTAAAGATGAGGGGCAAATCTCAATCTGCTAGAGTTAAGCGCCCTGCCAACCAGATGGAAGGAGGAGCCTCTTCAAGGCCACCATTTGTGCCCAGGAGACTGGGAATACCAATCAACCGGCCCAGCCCAGCATTTTGCACATACTACAGGAGAGATGAACATCTGATGAAACCGACATGCAAATCGCCTTTGCTTAGTCTGCGGCTCGGCTACTCATGATATTGGGTCTTTTCCTCGTAGATAAAACCCATATGCTGCACCCAGGCCAGCAATTACTTACCCGCAGCGCCCAGCCATTCAGGCACCTGCTTCGAGACTTGCATTAGCTACTCCACCTACTCGAGGACCGACTGTGCCTCCTCCCCGTCAGTTCCATCAAGCTCAAAGGAACCCACCTCAAGGACCAAGGAACGGACAGAGGAATACTCCTCTAGCAAGGAGGAATGTGCCGAGGCGACATGCTTTCACGATGACTGTGGAAGAGGCTGAAGCCACCGGCCAAGTCATTACTGGTAACACTTCCCTTTCAAATTCTCTTTCAGTTTATAGACATACCTATATATCTTGTTCCTTATACCTAAAGCATATCCCACATACCTTAGGTACAATCTTAGTAGCCTCACTCCCTGCACTCTCACTATTCGATATTGGAGCATCCCATTGCTTTATGTCGCAACGGTTCATCCGAACTCATGCGCTTCCAGTCACACCGCTTGTATCTAGCTGGAATGTCAGTTCAGAAAACGGCGTTCTAAAGGAAACAATGGGATACAACCTGTGTCCAGTGGTCGTCTGCAGCAGAGAATTCTATGCTGACTTCAAAGTGCTGGACATACCGAACTTCGATGTGGTTCTAGGTATGGATTGGCTCGGAACATTTTATGCTACCATTGACTGTCGTCAAAGGAGGGTAGTATTCGAGATTCCCGAGCATCCGGTCTTCTATTTCAAAAGTGGAAAACGTACATTAGAGCCAAGTACATACAAGGCGAAACCAAAGAAAGCAGTGATTGCGGCAATTCAACCGGAGGAAAGATCAAAGCCAGAAGTAGTTCGAGAGTTCAACGATGTGTTTCCTGACGATATATCAGGTTTGCCTCCCGATCGAGTTCTTGAATTCAGCATTGATTTAATATCAGGAGCACAACCGGTAATCAAAGCACCGTATCGACTAAGTCCGGAAGGTTTAAAGGAGGTCCGAACTCAGTTGGACGAATTATTGGCAAAAGGATGGATTCGTCCCAGCACTTCATGTTGGGGATCTCCAGTGCTACTCGTGAAGAAGAAGGAAAGTTCATACAGAATGTGCATCGATTATAAAGCCTTGAACGAAGTAACGATAAAGAGCAAGTATCCACTCCCGTGCATCGACGATATGTTTGATCAGCTAAGTGGATCTTGTGTTTTTTCCAAGTTAGATATTCGTTCTGGTTATCATCAGGTGAAGTTCAAGGAATCTGCTATCCATAAAACGGCTTTCAGAACTCGTTATGGACATTACGAATTTCTTGTGATGCCATTTGGAGTGACCAACGCACCAGCAATATTTATGAACCTTATTAAATAAGTTTTCCTGGAGTACATAGGTAGGTTTGTTGTCATCTTTATCGATGATATCCTGGTGTATTCTAACAGTCGGAAAGAACATGCCGAGCACCTACAAATTGTCCTGAAAACTCTACGACAACATCAACTCTATGCCAAGTATAGCAAATGCGAGTTTTGGCTAGATCAAGTTGGTTTTCTCGGACATATCGTATCAGGCGATGGAATCTCTGTGGATCCAGTGAAAGTTTCAGCAGTAAGCAAATGGCCGACACCAAAGTCAATGAAGGACATTCGAAGTTTCTTGGGTCTAACTGGATATTACAGAAGGTTCATTAAAGGATTTTCGAAGATAGCAACACCCCTGACCAAGCTCACACGTAAAGATGAAAAATTCGTGTGGTCAGAAGCATGCGAACAAGCTTTCATGGAATTCAAGTCAAGATTGACATCAGCGCCTATTCTCGTTATATCGGACCAATCTGGAGGTTTCGAAGTATATTGCGATGCATCCGGTAAAAGATTAGGATGTGTTCTATATCAGCACGGTAAAGTGGTGGCTTATGCTTCAAGACAGCTAAAGATTCATGAGCGCAATTATCCGACGCATGATTTGGAGTTGGCGGCCGTAATCTTTGCTCTTAAGATTTGGCGCCATTATCTTCTTGGTGAGCGAGTGAACATATACACAAATCACAAGAGTCTGAAATATGTGTTTACTCAGAAGGAGCTTAATATGCGGCAGAGACGATGGTTAGAACTCATGGCGGGCTTTGACATCAATCTGCAATATCACCCGGGAAAGGTGAATGTGGTACCTGATGCCCTTAGTCGCCAACCATTAGCAATGAATCTCACCGCTCAGTGGAAGCTTCAACAAGACTTGCATCAGATGGAGATTGAAGTGATCACGCCAGGTAACGCTTCAAGTTTGATGAATTTACAAGTTCAATCTACCATTGTCAATCAGATCAAAGCAGCTCAAGCAAGTGATGCCAAGTTGCAAAAGATCAGGGATCAAGTAGAGAATGGACTCAGAACAGACTTCATCATTCATGAAGACGGATCTTTAAGGTACAGCAGCAGACTGTATGTACCAAAAGGTTCTGTGCGGGACGAGTTAATGAAAGAAGCTCATAGCTCTCCCTACTCAGTACACCCTGGAGGTACAAAGATGTACAAAGATCTACGTCAAAATTACTGGTGGCATGGAATGAAGCGTGAAGTAGCTAGAAGTATCGCTAAATGCTTGGTGTGTCAGCAAGTAAAGGCTGAACATCACAGGACTGCTGGATTACTTCAACCGTTACCAATCCCAGAATGGAAGTGGCAACACATCAAAATGGATTTTGTGACTGCACTTCCTCGCAGCACAAAAGGTAACGATGCAGTATGGGCCATTATGAATCGACTCACAAAGTCGACTCACTTCATCCCATTTCAAGTTGGCCAATCTATTGAGACATTAGCAAAGAAGTATATGGAGGTAAGAATCTAAGTAAGATTTAAACTCTTCAAAATGTACTATCTCTGATACCCATGAACTCATACAGGAAATCGTGAGACTTCATGGAGTACCGGTCTGCATTGTCTCCGATCGTGACACCAGGTTCCGATCACAATTTTGGCAAATTCTGCAAGCGAGCTTGGGAACAAGTCTGAACTTCAGCATGGCTTATCATCCAAAAACTGATGGTCAGTCTGAGCGAACTATTCAGATCTTGGAAGATATACTCAGAGCGTGTATGTTAGAATTCGGAGGATCGTGGGAAGATCACCTACATCTTGTGGAGTTTTCATACAACAACAGCTACCAAGCAAGCATAGGAATGGCACATTTTGCAGCACTTTATGGAAGGAAGTGTCGATCGCCATTAAGTTGGGACGACATCAGAGATAGAGAACTCCCAGGACCAGAGATGATAGTAGCAACCATAGATGTGGTCCGCACTATCAGGAAAAGAATGCGCATAGCCCAAGATCGACAAAAGCACTGGGCTGATGCAAAGCGCCGTCACTTGGAGTTTCAACCGGAAGATCACGTATTTCTGAAGATATCTCCGAACCGCGGAGTGATCCGATTTGGAAGACGGGGTAAGCTAAGTCCAAGGTACATTGGACCGTTCGACATACTCGAACGAGTCGGTGAAGTGGCTTATCGCTTGGCACTTCTACCTGCATTGGAAGGAGAGCACAATGTGTTCCACATATCCCAACTCAGAAGGTATGTGAGTGATCCCGACCATATTCTCGATCATTCCGAGCTCACTGTATAGCCCGACTTATCTTGTGAGCAGCAACCTGTTGAGATCCTGAACAGGAAAGTGAAGTCACTTCGGAACAAGGAAGTCAACTTGGTTCAAGTGATATGGAGAAAAGACGCTTCAGGAGAATCGACATGGGAAAGAGAATATGAGATGCGTGCAAGATATCCTCACTTATTTGTAAACTGGTCTTTAAAATAAATTATAAATTTCGAGGACGAAATTTTTGTAAGGAGGATAGACTGTAACAACTCCAATTCTTATGTACATCAAATTGATTAAAAGTTAATGTACAATTGGGGTATTTACATTTCCTGTGAGAACTATAAGAATTTGTTTTGATTTAAAACAGCAAGAAAGAGCTTGTAGCTCACTGGTAAGACCTTACACTGCTGATCCATAACACCAGAGTTCAAATCTCATCAGCCACACATTCTTTTTATTTAAAATTCTTTTAATATTTTAGAAGCCCAAAAGTCTATACGTGCACAATACGTAAAACCAAGTGTCACGGCCTAAACAAACATGTGCAAGTTAGTATTCAGACCGACCTAGACACATGGCGAGAATCCGAGCCCCCAACCCCAAGATCCGACTGACGAGAATCATTCAGAGGTCGGCACCGCCGGTTCTACTTGACCCTAACCCTAATTTTCTTTAACCCTAGCAACCCTTGGACTCCCCCCATAACTCCAGTATTGTTTATTCTCTGCACATTTACAGAGAATAATAAAACCCCTTTAATCCCAATTTTAATTCAAATTTAAATGCATTTTTATCATACCCAAACCCTAATTTTTCCTATAAATACCCACTCTATTTTTACACCCTTTCACACTGAAATTTCCTACAAAAATTCCAAGTTCTATTTATGTGCAAGTGGAGTTAACAAAAGGCGAAGCTCCGATGAACTTCCGAGAAGATTCCGGCGACGAAACGACGCCTTGAAACTCTCTTTAGGACCCCCTCTCTCCCCTCTTAACCCCAAACTGGTAAGTCCCCCTTCCCTCTCTCTTTTGCTATTCCCAAAGCCTTCATTCTTAAAATGTGTCGGAAGCGGAGTTATCCGGCTTCCGATTATCTTTTCTTTTAAAAAATACAACTTTTTCTTAATAACAAATCTACTACTTTTGACATATCATTTAGTACTCATTAACAAAGACAATAGAACAAGTTGACATTAAAATAATAACCGTAGCAAGTTTTATTCCACTGTTACATTAAAATACCTTCATATTTCATTTCGACATGCTTAAACTTTTTAAACCGTATTACCTTAGAAAACTCACGAGATAATGACCTACCTCCTCACAATACACATATCTAATATATTACGATGGAATTTAGGAACATAGATTTGGAAAAAATACGACTTTACATATAACTACCTTCAACTTATAAAACATTTTTCTATAAGAAGTGTATTTAACAAATCTTTGCAATTGCGCCAACCCATTTTGGGGAACTCATTGGGGATGGTGCAGATTATCGCACATCCTCGGGCTTAGTAGAGTGAGATGCAGACCTCCGCAAGGAACATACGATCTCGGAAGATTTTTTTAAAACATTTTTCTTTAGAAAATGCGATTTCTATTATAAATAAATTTTATATTTTTAATAAATATATATATATATATAATTAATATTAAAATATCTATTTTTAATATTTATAATATTCCACATTTCCAAAATTCAAGAAAAACATTCCATTTACAAGAAAATACCCTACAATTCCAATATTTCAAATAAATACCTTATACTTTAAAACTAGGTCATATTCACTAGAAATTTCCCATTTAATAAAAAACGTCTATAAAAACTCTAAAGATGATAATTAAATACTTGAGGTATATTTTGAAAGTATAACAAAAACTATTTTACATAAAAAAAACCCCTCAATTTATACTAAATTACAATAAGGACCTTAGTAAACATAGGTTTAAGCGGGACCAATCTCTTGAGCTTCAGGGAGCCGGAGATTTGGGTGCTTGCCTGTTTAAGGTAGACAACTTAACAAACGATGTTATCAACACGGTAATTATCTTTGAAAAAGACACAAATCTTGTCGTCCATATGCAGCAGTTACCGATAACACCAAAACAATCGGGATTTCAAGTTCTTTTAAAAGTGTCTGACTCAGACTGAGTCTCAATATAATCAATCTGACTTGAATGTGATTCAAGTGCAAACTACAATTCAACATGAATCCATATATTCAAACTATTCAATCTATATTGACTGATCCGAACCATGGATATATTCCATTTACATGATCATCCATTATATCCGTTCCATTACTGATATCATGGTTTCGGCAAGTCATCCATCTATATACAATATACAATTCAAACAATACAAAAAATACAATCAAGACATCGCGGGGTTTATAAGAGGTAGATTGGTACGGAAGGTGTTAAAAGTGGCACGAGACTGCAACCATAAGACACCTAACCTGAATCTCCATTGTCGTTGTACCGTGGCTGAACGGTTTCTTGTACTCCGTATACCGTAGTCTCTGGTATAGTGAGACTCCTCTTGTATACACTGGCCTCTTCTGTACCAAGCTACAAACAACAGCGTTAACAATATAATACAACTTTAAAAGTTGCACTCTCTCTCTGTCTATTCTATTTCTCCCTCATCTTTGGAACTTACAGAGAGATTGTTCGCTGACGACATTCCTTTTTCTTTCTTCTGTGGAATGTTGTCAGGTGGATCGGACCTTCAGGAGATCGAGCCCACCAGCGAGGACTTGGACCGGCTAGCTTTCGACCTAGAGCTTTAGATTCATTGTACATATTTACATTCTGTATTTTTTTCATTTCTGTTATGCCATTGCTTAGGCATTGCTTTCCATCCCATGTATTTACTTTTCAAATGTATTGTAAAAGAATGTTAATAAATAAAGTTGTTGTTTATTTAAATCTTGTCTCTTGTGTACATTTCAGTTTATATTGCTTAGATACGCTTAGCGCGTTTACTTATGAGTAAATATATAGAGGCATCGTCGCGTCCTCTGCCCGTATACTGTGAAGCGGGGCGTGACAAAGGTAAAATGATAGCTCGTCTCCTTCGATTGGTCGGGTGAGCAGCGGGGGAGTTTCCAGGTGCGCTTTGAGCTGTTCGAAGGCGTTTTGACATTCTTCCGACCATTCGAACTTTGGGATCTTTCTCAAGGCTTTGAAGAATAGGAGGCACTTTTCTCCAGACCTCGACATGAAGCAACTCAGAGCGGCCGCTTTCCCCGTGAGTCGCATGATCTCAACGTTGCTCTTGGGTGTGGTCATATTGAGAACGGGTTGATCTTTTCTGGGTTAGCTTCGATTCCTCGGTGGGTAACCATGAACCCGAGGAATTTCCCGCTAGTAACTCCGAATGCGCATTTGGCCGGATTCAGCTTCATTTTGTGCGGGGGATGTCGAACGTCTCACCGAGATCTTTCGTGTGATCATCCGATGAAGTTGATTTCATGAGCATGTTGTCGACGTAAACCTCCATGTTCTTTCCGATCTGCGGTTTGAACATTTTGTTAACTAGACGTTGGTATGTAGCCCCTGCATTTTTTAGACCGAAGGGCATCATTTTGTAGCAGTATACCCCCCGGTTCGTAGTGAACGCGGTAAGTTCTTCATCTGCCGGGTCCATACGGATCTGGTTGTAGCCGGAGAAAGCGTCCATGAAGCTGAGCAATTCGTAGCCTGCCGAGCTGTCCACCAGCTGGTCTATCCGAGGGAGGGGATAGTTTTCTTTCGGTCAGGCCTTATTCAGGTCTGTAAAGTCGACGCACATGCACCACTTCCCACTCGCCTTTTTAACCATGACAACATTCGCCAGCCAGTCCGAGTAGTCGACGTTTCGAATTAAGTTGGCTGCGAGCAATCTATCAACCTCGTCCTCGATCGCCTTTTGCTTGATCGGCGTGAAACTACGCTTCTTTTGTCTGACAGGTCGGGCCTTAGGGTCGACCCCGAGCTTGTGCGAGATTACTTTGGGGTCGATCCCGGGCATGTCAGCAGGCACCCAGACGAACACGTCCGAGTTCCCTCGGAGAAAGTGGATCATGTCTTCACGCTAGGTTCTTATCAAAAGGGATCTGATCTGAACGGTTCATCCCTCATTCCCCTCGACGAGGGGAATTTCTGTTAGCGCCTCCACCGGGGCTCCTCGGATTTCTTTCTGTTCGTCGCGGGTGTCCAAGGACCCCTGGAAAACATTTGCGTCTTCAAGATCGTCGCTATGTTCCTCGGTGGTTGATGTCGTGGTGAAGCAAATCTTGGCGATTCGCTGGTTCCCGTAGGCCCGGATTATCCCCCTTGATCTAATGGAAATTTGATCGCGAGGTGGTAGGTCGAGATCTGAGCCCGAAGGGCATTTAACATCGGGCGTCCCAGGAGGATGTTGTAGGATGAAGGAATCCTCGTGACGATGAATTCCACCGATACGGTCCTCGTATGGCCAGCTTCCCCAATGTTGAGGAGGAGGGTGACCACTCCCTCGGCCGTAATGCAGTAGTTGGTAAACCCCGATAGGACGTGGGAGGTTGGCCGTAGGTCGGACGGCCCCAGCCCCATACGCTGGAAGCAGTCATAGAAGAGGATATCTGCCGAGCTCCCGGAATCTACCAGTATCCTCTGGACCTCGTAACGGTGGACCCATGCCATAATCACGAGAGGGTCATTGTGAGGCACGGATATACCATGGAGGTCCTCGTCAGTGAAGATGATGGGCTCAGCAGTCCCACACTTCTTCTTGGGCGGGTCGCTTACTCCCTCGATGGGTAGGAAGCGATGAGTCTCGTATGCTCCCCGGGCAGGCCCCGAGGAAACGACCATGATTTAGCCGATCATTAATTCGCCGGGAGGGTGCTGGTTCTTACGCTCCCTGTCCGCCTATCGCTTATCCCGTAGGTACTTCGCCAAGTGGCCAGAGCGGATCAACTCCTCGATGTAATCGCGGAGTTGTTTACAGTTCTCGATCGGGTGGCCCTGCAACCTATGGAAGGCGCAGTATAGGCCATAGATACGTTTAGCCGCTCTATGGGTGACCGACGGAATCTTGAAGAATTGCTCGCCTTTCGCCTCCTCTAACAGCTCAGTCTGGGAGATGTTGAGAGGAGTATACTCCTGGAACTTTGGGGAGTATGGTTTTGGTCGGTCGACCTTCTTCTTCTTCTCTTCTTTGTCCCTCTTCTTTTAGTCGGCTTTGTCACCCCGGGGCATGTTGGCATTCACCTCAGACTCGAGTTGGATCTCTCGCTCGGTCCAAACTTTTACCTCGGCCATGGTCTTAGGTTGCGCTAATGCAAAAGAGCGGAGCCACTCTTTGTGCCTGAGACCCGACCTTAGGGCGGTGAGGCAGTTTTGTTCCGGTGCTCGGGAACCTCGAGAAGGGCATTGTAAAAGCGAGTGACGTATCCTGTAAAGGATTCCTTGTCCCCGATCTTTATGGTGAAGAGGTAATCTACAGTTCATTTCTGTCGTCTGTTTTCAACGAAGTGGCCGAGGAACCAGACGGCCAGCTCATCAAAGGTAGAGATGGTGCGTGGTATGAGTCCTCGGAACCAGTCCTGTCCAGCTCAGATGAGGGTGGAGGGAAATGCTCGGCATTGGGTACGTCGGAGTTATCCTGGAAGCTCATGCCCTCCGTGAATGCATCCAGATGGTCTTTTGGGTCGGATTTCCCATTGAAGATGGCCACCTTGGGCAGTTTGTTCCTGGACGAGACGTGTACGGTGAGCAACTTCTTGGTGAAGGGCTTCGTAAGTGAGTCGGCGGCATACCTTACCCCTTCACCGGATGGATGACCCTCCCGATGTATACCCTCGATTTTCTTTTCGAGGGCGTCGAGGCGGTCGTGATACCTTGAGGATTCGGCACATTCAGAGCGGCGGTTCTTCCCGCTGGTGGTCTGCGCCAGGCTGCGACTCCGATCCCGTTCTATCAAATTCCGTAGGTCCCCAGGTGAGGTCCTTCTTGAGTCTTCGCGGCAAGTGCCGTTCGTGCGATCCCGTCGAGGGAGAGAGTATCGGTCATGCCTGGGAGAAGGCGAGCTGACCGATACCTCCTCAGGAGGGACGGGAACGCGATGGGCCTCGGGACAATGGGCTCTTTCACGAGACTGCGGCGTGGGCCCATGTGGCACCCAGCGGGTCATAGAATCGGTCGCCGCGGGGTAGCCACGGTCACCGGAGTGAGCGCGGCGTTGTTCGGTGGTTCCAGCGTGGGCGATGTCATTCGCCCCTCTGCAGAGGTCATGATCCCTGGGAGGGGGAACGGCGACTTGGGGGTATGGGCCCACTGTTTGGACACGGACAAGAGCGTCGACTATGGACACAAGCCTATCGATCCTTACCGAAAGGGCGTGGATGGCATTCGGTAGGGGAGTAGATCCGTCCGCGCCTCCGTTGTGGGGAGGGCGGCGGCTTGAGCTGGGATCGCCACGGTCTTCGCTTGCCATGTAGTCGAGAGCGGAAAATCAACTTTTGATGGGTGGAAAATTTTCTTTTCCCACAGATAGCGCCAACTGATGGAGGCCTGGATCTCCTTCAGATGTTGTCCTCCGTCGATCTGTTGCGAGCGTTGATGAAGGGTTGAGATTGACGTTGATGCTAGTCTTCTTGAGCGTGTGGGTCTCAATGGGTTGATTTTAGGGGAGAAGCCGAGCTACCTACAAAGAAGTCCCGGGGTAGTTGTACCACCGTGGACCCTCCGACGATCAAGTTAGCCGAAGAATTTTGGTAGAGTAGCGGCTTGTTAGCTTTAAATTGACTTACCTGAGTCGTCTAAGAGAGAGGGTTTTATAGTGGTCGCTTGGAACGAGATGGTGCGAGATCTTTGCCGTCGGTTACGCCCCTGGCGTTACGCCTGCGTGAATGACAGGATCCCCCCATTAATGACGAGATACGCTCATTAATGGGGGGATACGGCGGCGTGGAACGCGGGATGTTGGGTGGTGAATATCTCGCTTCTGATGAGATATGCGGAGCCGTGGCGGAGGCGCTCAGGCTCTGCGTCCTTGGTTGCTCAATGGAACCTGGGAGGCTTAGCTCGGAGGAGAGCGGGAGGCCGAGGAAGCTCAGTTCTGTGATAGCTCGAAGGCGAGCGGGGAGGGATGAGGAATCCCAGGATGTAGGAAGCCATCGAAGGTCGGGTCAATCCTCGGGGTGAAGGCCCGGGAAATTCCTTCAATGTATCATGCTTGCTCCTGTCCCGTGAGCCCCAGGACGCGTCATCTACTGCGTGTCATGATCTAGGGAATTTCCACTTATGAGTATCGTCAGTTAAGGAAAAAGAAAGGAGATGGAAGAGATGACATCGGAGATGAGAAGGGTGGCGACAAGCATGGAGGGAAACTGCGAGAGATAGAGAGAGGTGGGCGGTAGTGAGAGAGTTGGTAAAGGCTATGTCATGTCCCGCTTCTCAAAATATGGAATACAATGGTAACTAGACCAGTCATGCACTTACGGTCAAGGAATAATCCCGTCGTAATCACACTTCGGTTTCTAGCGATACATGGTAAGCAGTAAATACAGCACAAGTAATGAGAATCACAATCACTAAATCTATTACATTTAAACGAATCAGAGTACAGCGGATACAAGCAAAAGAATTAACTAACCAGATAGTGATAAAAGAAAGATAGCTCTGACGTCGCTAATCTAGATCTCCTCAATATTCTCGAAGAGGGTAGGTCTTGATCTGGGCTAAGTCCACTTTCCGCTCTGAGCATGCATACTCAGGTCGTCAGGGCGACACAATATAGCAGTATATAATATATGCAATAATAATAAACATGAAGTAGCATGCTTAAGATAATGTCATGATCATGAAATAAGATAAACAGTAAAGTATGTGTATCAGATCAGTAATCAATGCATTGTCCATATTACTAAACCTATCGATCTTTAAGTCTTAAGGTCCATGTCACTAAACCCATCGTCGTTCGAGTGTGAGCGTTAACCACCGCAGGAGTATTCTCAAACCCAAAACACTAAACACCTATCCAGGGGCTTCGAAACACGAGCCCGAATCACGATCAGTAAGAGTCAATAACACGATCAGTAACAATATCACGAAATCATGAAATATACCTGTTTTCGCCAAAAATTTCTGCCAAAAAGAGCCCAAGGCATCAAATGGCAGCGATACGCTTAAGAAAATGTGAACCAGTATTTTCCGAGCAGTATTTTGATAAACTCCGGAATGATAAACAGCTAAATTCTTATGGTATCGAAAGTGTCTCGAAAAATCCTTCGATTTGATATATTATGGGCCTCATAATTCATCCGGAATCAAAAGTTATGAGCAAATGTGCTATGCACGTGCAATCTAAACTAATGCTCTACTACATGGGGAATGCATTTTTAGTCCCACACCGGGAAAAGGAGAGATCGCATTTCTACCACTCCCATATAAATAAGAGGGGATACCTCTTAGAAAAGGGGAGTTCAATCCTCAAAGGATTCAATTCTCAAAGGAGCTTAGTTCTCCATAGGAGCTTAGTTCTCCAAGTTAGGAGCCTGCTCCTCCCCCACAATGCGCATGTGCGCAAGCGTCATGTGCACTACGTGCAACGCACGTGTGCCCGCCATGCGCGCACCACGTGCAACGCACGTGCGCACTATATGAGAATATTCAATAATATTAAAAGGAGATTCGTTCTCCATAGGAGCTGCTCCTCCCCATAATGCGCATATGCGCAAGCGCCATGTGCACTACGTGCAACGCACGTGTGCCCGCCATGCGCGCACCACGTGCAACGCACGTGCGTACCACATGAGAATATTCAATAATACTCGAAGGAGATTCGTTCTCCATAGGAGCTTGCTCCCCCCATAATGTGCATATGCGCAAACTCCATGTACGCTGCGTGCAAACATGTGCGCCCAACACGTGCAACGCACGTGCGCGAACGCAAAGAAGCCTTTTTCAGCAGCGAGAAGCTTAAGCTCCAGCATGTTCTTCCCCCCTGATGAGTGGGACATGGTTCAAAGGGTACATCCCTCCACACTTTCGATATATGGCACTGTAATCTCTCAGTGTCGTCGGAGAGGTGGTGGGTCCCAACGACCAATGATCCTCCTTTCCAAAATAAAAAAAGAAGAAGAAGAAGAAAGACAGAAAATTACAGAGAGAAACCCCCCCCCCCCCATAAACTTTGAAAAATTCAAAGGAAAAGAAACATAGCTCTCAACAAAAGAAGATTTTTTTTTCAAGGTAAAAAAAATGGCGATGAACAAAGAGATGAACTCATCTCATAATTAAAAAGAAGAATTATCTTCTTAAAAGATCATAGATCTACAAAGACCAAGGTCTTTTATAAAAAGATCAAAAGATCTCATCATAAAAACAAAGAAGTACTTACTTCTTTCACAGATCATAGATCTATAAGACAAATTGTTTTTCTGAGATCATGAACATCTCATTATAAAGGGGGGTAGAATTATTAAATTCTCTTAAGGATCATGGATCAATAAAGGCAAAGCCTTTCATTGATACAAGAGATTAAAATATCTCCTGCAAAATAAGAACTGTTGTTCTTAAATCTTGAGACAAAGTCTCTTTTAAAAGAACATAAACTTGTTTCCCAGATCATAAAATTGATCATATGCACCTTTGCGCTCTAAAACTGCTCCCTGCGCTTTTGAACTGCGCTCCCTGGACCAGCGCTCAGCGCCAAAATGTGCCACGTGTCAACCACGTATGTGCCAATTAACAACTTACGCTTTGCGCTTCTGAAATAGCGCACTGCGCTTATGGGCTGGAACTCAGCGCCAAGCGCACCACGTGTCACTCACATGTGCGTCGCTAAACTGAAAGCGCAATGCGCTCATGGATTAGCGCTCAGCGCTCATAAACTGGCATCATGCGCTCGTCATCTAGCGCCTAGCGTTGAGTGCGACACGTGTTCCTTACAGAAGCGCAATGCACTCTTTGATTGGCGCAAAGCGCCTAGCGCACCACGTGTTGCGCTGACAGAATTAAATTCTGTCTTTTAATAAGCCTATAGATTTGATCAATGCTCACCATTGTTAAAAGGGCCAAGCCCAAATAAAAGATCAACAGCCCTAAATAAAATGTTAAACATTTTTAATCTGATTGGACTTAGCCCAAAATTGGCCATAAGTCCTCAACTTATATTAATTGAGCCCATCTGCTCATAAATATTTGAACAGATCTTAGTCCCAAATCGGACTACAGATCTTCCAACCAACTCACACCGGTTCGAGGGTACATCTCTTTACTCCTCTGATATTTGTCGTTGTAATCCTTCAACGTCTTCAGAGAGGTGACGGGTCCTGACAACCACACATTCCATGGACTGTGGGGTCCTTAAGCCCATGGACTATGATGTCCTTAACCTTAACTGTGGGGTCTTTAAACTCACGGACTATGATGTCCTTAACCTTGACCGCGATGTCTTTAAACTAACACTGGACCGAGACGTCCTTAAACTAACATTGGACCGAGATGTCCTTAAACTAACGCTGGACCGTAATGTCCTTAAACTAATCGACCGCAATGTCCCTAAACTAAACAATAGGGCCCAACTGCTCTCTTGTTGGATCTAAACGATCCCGTTAAGTTGATCTTAGTCTAAAATGAGACTAACGTATCCTTAACAAATGTTTAAGGATCTTAGTCTCAAATAAGACTAACATATCCTTAAACCCAACCCCCAAACCCAAATCTAAGAAGATACGGATTTGGACTAATCCACGCCCTACGGGCGACAACATACATTAGTCTCCGTATACAATCAATGGGCAACCAAAAACAAAACAAACACCCACGACACGAAGTGACCATCTGGAGAAGGAGAAAGTTGTTACCGCGACGCGGTAGCGTAATTAACTGCAGGGGCTTGCGCCTGTAGGGAAAAGCGTCCCCACAATCAAAAACCCCTCAAATGAGGAGGAATCTGACGAAGTCTGCTACATCGGCCGCATCCGTTTAAACCTTTGATACATGATGCCATAAATCAACTTGGCATCTTCGTAGAAGTGGACGGATAACACCAATTAGCATCTGCCCCGAAATTCAGGCGAGACGTCTACCGCGTCTTCCCACGTCTTTCGGCAGGGAACAATACCGGTAAAGGAACTCCTGAGATTCCGTTCATCGAACCCATACTCAAACTACCCCACACCTCGCAGTCTACATCAAACACCGACTATGAATTTAAATACTAGTCGCTCCATGACAAGTCTACGCGAGAATTAGAGAAAAGGTCTCCATTAAGCATGTCTCAACTGGTATCCAAGATAAGTGGACAGTCCAAGATATCTTACCTATGACTAATATAAGTGCTTCCATACCCATCTCACACCAGTTATAGTTACAATTATATAAGTCTCATGGATGTCGACAATGCAATAACTAAATAGTTCTGTTGATTGTGTACAAGTATGTGTCACTTCCACTATTCAATCGTGCTTTCGCTTATCAGCATCACTTTCAATCACGGTTTCACCATCGTACTTGTCACAGCCAGTCACTAACACTTATCAATCGACAATACAATCAGTCGCTAGGATTTCAAAGTAAACAGTCACCAAACAATGGGTGTAAAGCAATCACAAGATATGGTAGGAATGCATTAAATTAAGGGCAGCTAGTGTCATGCAGTTTGCAAAATTCATAATAAATCACACGTGCGGAATCGAACAAAACAAAATAAAAGGCATATGAAGTATACTTGATTATCTAAGCAGTAAAATTGGTTTCATATCGATATACATTCTAATTTAAGAGTTATTTTCATTTTAAAACAGAGATGTGCTGCTGGAATTCCGTTTTCAGAACTAGAAGTCCAACTTCTAGTGCAGTTTTCTATAAATTATGATCAGAATCAAGGAGCGCTACCGTTGAATAAAATCTAGATCTATCAGTTAGTTTCCCAACGGAATAGAAGGATCGGCAATATCCACCGTATATAGGGAAATATGTTTAGTTTAAAGTCAATGTGTATAAATTGTCACTGCAGAAAACTGCAGGACATGTCGACAATCTAAAATACTTTTAAAATAGCAAACAGTACTTAAATTAAATGAAATCAACACCATTTGTTAGATAACTTAATTATCTATGCAACGATATAGGTCTCCACGTATTTTCAGATGTGTACATAGATGTATTGATGTCTCAAATCAGATATCGATAGAAGTTCTACTCTGGACTGCAGCCCAGAGCCATATTACTATCCCATTTTCATTAGTGTACATGTTAATATCCAGTAACTAATTACAGAAGGATGTAGATTATTCCGTTTTATTCGATACGAGGCCTGGAATTCCACGATATGATTTATAGACAATTTATTATGAATTTAATACGGTGATAGGTTCAGTAAATTCCAATTTCGACATCGACTCTTGGGGACGTCATTTCTTGTGCGAAACTACATTATCTTGAATCCAAATTTCTACACAACGTTAGTTAATAGTAAAGCGGTCCATTGATAACAAATTCCGTCATTTTCAAGTATAGTTTCACATCGAATGCTTAGAATACTATATCAGTATCTCATCTTATCTGAATAATTTCGCGAGATTTCGATCTACACACACAAATAGCCTCTGGTTCTAAACTCAAAGCCAAGCAATCTCGTATTGGTTTTAAACGATGACGGCGCTAGTAGAATTCGCACAATTACAACTATATATATAGTTAATTAGCATTTGATTATATATCTTGTTTAATGATAGCATGATTTAGCAAGGGAAGGATTCCATTTTTCTGAAGGAGATCGTTAGATGCATGGCAACGACGGGCACGGCACGGCACGACGGTGGCGGGGAAGTACACGGAAAGGGCAGCACAAGTCTTGGCTTCAAAGATGGCGCAGTGGCGACACGAGGCAGTAGCTCAACACAGCAAGGAGGCTATGGGGCAAAGACGGCGACGGTGATGAGCTCAGACGGCGATAAGTGGCAACTCGGCTTGGGTTAGTGGTGCTGGAGTCGAGGATGAGCAGGGGGCGTTGAGAGCTTGGAGGCGGTGCTAGGGGCTTGGCAGTGATGGCTTATGAAGGAGGTGTGGTCGTCGGAGATGGATGAAGGAGGTTTGGGGGTAAAGTGGTTTAGATTCGGATTTGGGAGCTTGGTGCAAGGCAGTGAGCTCGGTGAAGGGGTCGATAGCTGGAGGAGAGATAGAGTTGAGAGGAAGAGGAAGTTCTTGGGTGAAGGTGATGGCCGAAGGTCATCGAGGGTGTTGGCAGGGGCGGTCGAAAGTGAAGGGAAGTGGTGGCAGTGGTGGGTCGAGGCATTTGGCTTCGGTGGGTCACGAGGTGAGCGAAGGAGGATGCGCTAGGGGAGTTCAGGTGATGGGAAAGGACCGGAAGAGGGGGTGGTGGCTGCATGCGGCAGTGGAAAGTGGTGGTAGAAGGTGGTAGCTCATCGGACGAAGTGGCCGGTGGAGAGTGAGTGGGAGAAGTAGAGGGAACATTTGAAAAGTAGAGAGAGTGATATGAAGAGAGAGGGGGAGAGACATTGAGATTAAGAGCGACAGAGGTAGGTTGGTTCATTTTTTTCGTGGGTGAAGTCATCGGAGATGGGCGCGGAAGTTACGGAGGCAGTTGACGAGGAGCGGGTCATGGGGGCTAGAGTCTCGCAGGAAGAAAAAGAGGATGGAAGAGAAAGGGAGAGAGGGGGAGGTGATCCGGAGGTGAGGTGCCGGGGATCTTGGGGAGTCGTCAGGAGCGGGGCTCGGTCGTCGGTAGGTGCGAGTTGTGAGGACAAGGGTGGAGGAAGCGGGGGTTTGAGGAAGGAGGAGGAAAGAAAGAGAAGCAGAAAGAGAAAGAAGAGGATGTGAGTTTGGGTTAGCGGGCCGGGGCTAGAGGTGTTCGGACCAGGTTTTTGGGTAAATGGTTAGGTTTTAAAATTAGGGTTTTAGAAAAATATAGAAAGTAAGATAGGATTTAAATGGGAATAATAAATAGAAAATAGGTTTAGGTTTTTAAGAAAAATAAATATAATAAAATAGAAATATAGAAAACTGATAGATATAGAGATGTAAGGATTTAAATAGAGATATGGTTTGAGTAAAAATAGTTAGGGTTTAGATTAAAATAGGAATTTAAAAAAAGTAGGTTTTAAGAATAGGAATTAGAAATAATCAGGAATATTTTATTTAAACTACGGTTGCGAGAAAAAAACATTTAGAGAGTTATTAAAAAAATTTATTAAAACATGAAATACTTCGAACAATAAATACCAGTTATTACAGGCTAAGTGCAGGCCAAGGTTTAGGTTAGGAGAAAAAATGAAGATGGAGATGAAGGGAAAAGAGGTCTAGAGAACGTGGCGACGGTATGAGAGGAGGGCATGATGTTATCGGCCAAAGTAGAGGAGGGTGCCGGTGCTGGCGAAGGACGACGACTAGGGTTAGGATTAAAGGCAAAAAAAAAGATGGGTAGTTCTGTAATTTATTTTTGATGACGTAACAACTTGAATAACCATAAACCACCTACTCGCACGGGCCGTAGATGCCTTTTGAAACCAACATTGTTAGTGCTGGCATATCAATATGAGTAATCATGGTAATTTTGTTACCTTGTGGTAATCAGTGCCGACGTATAACCCTTTGACAGATTTCGGAAATTAAGCCATTTCGTTATGCAAACTTACCATATGTCACCGACATTATTTTCCTTGTAATGTATTAAACCCTCTCTTTCATCTAAAAACCTAGCAATAGTTGTGATTGTCGATGCTAATGTACCAATAAGTACAATAAGGGCATGTTTGGTTAGCAACAAAAGAAATTTGCATCATGCTTTCATGCAACAAATGTTGCATACAAGTTCGTCAATCGTTCGGCCAGGCAGGTATTGATACTCCGAGCGAGTCTCCCCATACTTTCGCATTGAACTAATTAAATAAGCTCGTTTCCGCAGGGGCATAACCCCGTTAACACCTTTCTCAGACACCTACTTGATCGGCTAATTGTAAAGTGCAAAACTCTCCCAGAAGTAACTCTTACTTACAGTGGGTATCGGGATCCAACTATCTTATAGAATGTATGCAATCTCATTGCAAATTTCAACACTTGAAATTCCCGATAATTATTTTTACCCCTAGCGACTTATGACCTTGACTATGGTCAACAAATCATAAGCGCTGGTCAAGTTCAACCCGTTCATTTCTTGATTGAATTAAACCCGCCCGTACGACCCTTAACTATAATCAACAAAGCCGTACGAATGTTCTAATCAATCGCATCATATGCTTTATAGGAAGACATCACTTAGCTACCGTACACTACGCTTTAACTATGGTCAATAAACGTAGCACGAATACTAAGTACTCTACTTCCTAAAATGATGGAGGGCTTCGAATGGTTTTGATGAAAATCTTTAACGTAATGAACTTGATATCGTTGTAGAATCTAGTGATTTGAAAAGGAGTGGTTTAAGCTCCGATTTAAAATCGAGTAGTTTTCAAAACAAACCGAGTGAGTGATAGTATTCGCTAGTTTTGCTAAAGAGGTCACTCCCGGTGAAGGGATCTCGGCTCTTTCCTCATCGAATGAGGTGCTGGATATCCTTCAAGGAATATCTCTATGCAAAGCAAGAACTAGAGAAGCTATCAAACTAAACCAAGTGGGTTGTAGCATTTGCTATTTTTTCTAAAGAGGTCAATCCCGGTGAAGAGATCTCGGCTCTTTCCTCATCGAATGAGGTGCTGGATATCCATCAAGAAATACCACTATGCAAAGCAAGAACTAGAGCTTGCTTTTTGAAAAATTTAATTCTACAATATTTTTAGGTTTCTTATCTTTTCATTAATCTCATTAACGAAATCCCATCATTTAATATTTCCTAAACATCACAGAAAAGAAACGAAAATAGAACGTACTCTTATGCCATCAGCAATCGCCATGGGACCCCATCATGCACCGTTAGGTTACTTAACTAACGGCAGAGCGGGGGCTGGACTAGCACGGGTGCAAAACATAAGCAACGTTTATTATATATCATATATATAGCATTCGTCTCACGCAGTTATATGATCACATCACAGAACTAAGCGGCAGAAGCAAAACAAATGAAATATTGGATATACTAGGAGGTCCGTGTTTTAAATTCAGCCAGTAATGAAAAACACGGATTTCATAGTCGTGATGAATAGTCAAACCCACATCCCTAGACCCCTACGAGAGCGGCAAGCAACCCTGCCAATTCTAGAGTTAGGAGACCCGGTCTCGACTCCTCGAGATGGTCTCCCACTGGACTATAGAACCCGGTTACTTGTGCTCCCCGCCTTGGGTCTATTCTAATGCAGAAAAGTAAATAATATACATCAATGGGGACATCATCCTCAACCCGGAAGTGCCCCAATAAAAGAATATTACATACAAATTTTACATGAACGAAAATTGAAAAACTCTCATCTCACATAAAAAAAACCCGGCAATTCAATCACGACGATCTAACATAATAAATCACAGCAACACATAATATCATATATCATCAACGTAAGTAAATATGCGTATCCCGAATGTCGTTGACATATAGAAATAAGATCTGGGATACCCTATATATTACACTTACGTTCCCAGAAAAGAAATGAAAACCTACAATAATTAGAATCCGCAATTACTTTAGACATCATAAACCCGGAATATCTCATATTCCGAATTTCATGCCTAACCTATAAACCTTGCATTTTAGTCTCAAATTGAAAAATCTTTTCAATAAGCAGTAGGATAATTCAACAAGATTCCCGACTAAGTGATCGCGTACAATACGCGATTGCGACGGAATTTTGATTCGAATCGAAACTCCGTGGCAATCGATCAACCGAGACTAAAATGCTAGATTTATAATTACAAACTAGTTTTCACAAAACTAATTATATGTGGATTCCAACCATTGCATCACATGTCAAACTTAAGCCCGAAACGATGTTAAAACACGACTACGAAACACTCTGAATAGCCCCAATAGAAAAGTTAATATCACATGAAAACTGGGCTAATCAAACATAACCTAAAACCCTAATTACTGGAGACAAGAACACCAAAAAACCGAATCCCAAATCTCCTCACAAAACCGGCCATGTCGGTTTTTTTTTCTCTTCTGGCCGGCCAAGTTTGGGAGTTTGGGGTTGGAATTTGTCTGGTGTTCTTTGTACATCATATGTAGCCTTCTGCAACTATTTTAAAAAAATTCAGAGGCCATTTAAAATTCGATAGAGAATAGGGTTTCAAGGCGACGCTTTTGGAGTTGTTTCAGTTTCGTAATTCTACAAACATCATCTAATCTTCTAGTTTTGGCTCTGATACCATGAAACTCTACCCTAGCACCACCACTGGATTTTCACAAGCATCTTGCATGATATTTTAAAAAAAAATTGGGGTGCTAAGCTAGACTATCCTAGAATCCTAACTAGATGATTAGGGTTTGTTCAGTCAAAAATATTGCAATCTTTTACATAACAATTTCCTCACTTTTCTATTCATCTAAGGATGTTTGTTATAAATATAACACGTATTACAAGTTCGTCTGGAAAATATCAATTACCACGTGTTATACATTATAATCAACATTTTGGAAGGAAATTGTGTGTTTATTATTTCACGCGTGATATTATATATCTCAACATTCTTCATCAAGAATTTGTGCAGAAAATTATTTCAGTACAGATATCGGAATCGCAAATTTGCCGACAATATACAGCAAATCAAAGAGTTAAAATCTGGCAGAAATTCAGAAGAGATAAGAAGATTCCAAATATCACCTGAATATCAATTGACCAACACCAAACTACACAAGAAAAATGAAGCAACGATCTCACAAATCGGCCATGGATCTGCGGCTGAGTCAGGCCGATCCGCCGCGGATCTGTGGCCGAGTTAGGGCATCGACGGTCAAAAAGTCTCCCGAAGCTTCATCTCAACTTCCTAGCTTGTTAAATACGCTCCATTGTAACAATCTTGTTCTGGAAACTTCCCTTCAACAACCTAGCTTCTTGAGAAAGCTTGATAACTACCTTATTCTAGAAGTTTTCCTACAACTACCTAGTTTCATGGGGAAGATTAACCTAGCTTCTAATGGAAGATTGGTGAAGAGCTATATAATGGACCTAAGCCTTCATTTCGGGGGTTACGCAATTTGGGGAGACGATTTGAGAGCCAATTAAATCCAATTCAATTCCAAATCAATATCCAAATCAAGAATCGTTGAAAACAATATCGAGCGACGACATTCAAGATCCTTTACGCGAATACGATCGTCATCAAGAGCACGAGATCCTCGACAGGTCCAAGTCTCACGGAGATCGAGCGAAGCGAAATTCGACGGAATAGTTACCTCTTCAAGAGAGCAATTGAGAGCAACTCTTGTAACCTTGGATTGAAGGAATGTGTAATTAGAAGTTGATTAATAAAGATGATCAATTGTTAATTCTCGCTTTGTTTACATTCTTTCATTATGAAATTTCTAATTCTTAATTCTTTTATTTTCATGATGCGTGAGTAAATCTCCGCTTGCTAAAGATTCGAAGGAATTCGGTAGTCAAATGGTGATGAAATCCTATACGCATCTTAAGTCTTATGAGAATTATGAACTTTAAGAAAAAGAATCGTCAATGACCAAATTTGGAACGAGATCACCGTTCTTGATAATTTCGTTGCAATTTAGGATTAAATGATTGATGATTCTCTTTACTAAAGGCTAGATTTGAATGATGATCAATGAAAAGACAAGGGATAGTGAGGGAGAAACCCTAGTTTCTTCAATAGATCCCTAATCTTCATTCATCACCATTATTCTAGCTATACTTCATCAATAGATAAGATGATTCATTTTTAGTATTCATCATTGCTACTAATTCCTATCGAATCCTACAAGCTATTCTTCATTTTCTTGATAACTAAAATTGAAATTGGACACTTTCTTGATTACTAAATCTTTAACTCTTTCTTGATTTTTCTAGGAAATACTTCATCCAATATTTCTTGATTCATTTTCTTGAATTTTCTTTACTATTTTCTTTCGACTCAACTAAAACAAGAACGAATAAATACATGAATCTCAGTGGACGACCCATTCTCATTAACGAACTACAACAATACCATTATTGATTGCGGCTATAAATTCTTTGATTGTGATAACACTTTTCATACCAATCAATCGAAAACATTTATCAATCAGGGTTTAACTATGATATAACAAAAACTTTAACTAAGTGAAGGATGCTACAACCTTTGTAGACCGTGTCCTTCTCTTCTTAAGCTCCATGTAGTAGTCCACGCGACTTCACTAGGCTCCACTTAAAGTTGGATCGGGCTTCCTTTGCTATTTTTGTGCCGAAGATAATCCACCCGAAGCTCCGCTAATCCAAGCTACCTCTTCACTAAACTCTTTAGTGAAGTAAACACACTACACTTTATTGCTAATCAAGTGTAGGATGGTGAAGTAGGGGTTTTGTTTACTCACTAGGGTTCTCACAAGCTCAAGGTTTCACAACTCATATGAGGGATTGAGCTTGGAGGAGGTGAGGAGGAAGATGAAGAGAGCTAGAGAGCAAGGAGCTCAAGTGAGAAAAAATAACTTAAGAGATGCGTAGAATGAAGAATGGCTCATCAAAATACCTCACTCATTGAAGCATCCACAATTTCCAAATAAACAATTGGAGCCATGATTCAATAGTGAGTCAAGACCAATATAATAATCATCAAAGCCATGCTTCACCATTCCATAAAAGTCTCCCCATTTTCCACCTCTTTTTCTATTTTCTAAAAATAGAAAATCAATCATGCTTCATATAATATATATATATATAAAGATAAGCAAATAATTAGTGAGCAATAATATTAGTTAATATATAATTATATCAAATATAAATATATATCATATTATTAAATCAACACTTGATTTAATAATCCGGTTATATCATATATAACCGACTAATATCATTTATCTGTTTATCACATTATCAAATCAACACTTGATTCGATAATCTGGTTATATCACATATAACCTAACCGATAACAAATAACCGCCAGGTTAGAATACGGTATCTCATACTCGTATTTAATCAGGGCCCCCGCACATATCAGCATATGTGCCCTACTTCGTTTCACTTGAACTAGGAAAGCTCTGTGTGGGACTCTAAAGACTCGTCAATACGCCAGCAGTACGTGATGATCACATCAGTCACCCACAAGCCGTCGGCGGTACTAGCTGGACGTAACGGCTACCCAGGTATTGATCGATTAGAAGATCAATAAGAAAGCTTGTCTAAAATCTCATAAAGCCTATAAGTAACACTTACCGTACAGTCCGGTCTCTTCGTCTGATATGTCGCATATCGAGTCTGGGGGTGGATACGTCAAACCCCAATAACTTGATAAGTCATACCGATGTATGGCTCATAACGGTTCGAGAAACTACTAATAACTCTTATCAATAAATCTCAACAGCAGCCTTGGCCAAGGACTTCCTGTTATGGCCAATCGAGCATAGCACAACATCAACTCCCAATATCGAGAGAGATGAAACCCCTCCTATCGCTCATTGCCTCCACGTGACTCGGGACTGTACCCAAAATCCACCTGTTTGCACGCTCCTTTGAGCCGTGGTAGGAAGTAAATCAAAGCACAGTCGGAACCACACAAGACTCTATGACGATCTCGGGTCTACAGACTCACATGTACCAGTGTCACCAAAGAACTGCTATCTGGCGATGGGTATAGGACCATCTAGGAGTTCTCGGCGAGTCCTGTTCGGTGTACCCATTCTCTAATGAGCACATGTGTACAATCTTTGATGTCAAACACCAATGGTTATGGGATCAACCATCGCCCCCATACAGGGTCAAGAAACGTACACACTAGTCTACTCTCGAATATCGATGCCCTGTCTCGATATTACCTCGACTAGGAAAATTGAAGGATGTGCTTGTGGACTACCCAGGTCCCAGTAGTATGATCCGCATCATAGTCCTGGTAGTCAAGACAACATCCTAAGGGCTTTATCAACATGTATATGAGAGACAGTATAATAATACCAGTAAACATGTTAAGAAAAAGGAAACCAGATAGCATACTATCACATCGAGTAAGAAAGTTCTCTCTCTCTATCTCTCTCTCTCTATATATATATATATATATATATGTGTGTGTGTGTGTGTGTGTGTGTGTGTGTGTGTGTGTGTGTGTGTGTGTGTCCAAGCATACACTATATCATACAATAATGGCCTCTAGGGCATACATATTCCTAACAAAGTTCGCGATTGATCGTATTCCAGGAGCAGCGCCAATTTCAAAGGCTTATCATCCGATGGCACCGGTGGAACTAAAAGAGATAAAGAGACAAGTTTCCGAGTTATTAGAGAAGGGCTGGATTCGCAGCAGCGGTTTACTATGGGGAGCTCCGATTCTTCTAGTCGAGAAGAAAGATGGCACGCGGAGAATATGCATCGACTATCGAGAGTTAAATCGGGTGACTATTAAGAATAAGTACTCAATCTCTCGCATAGGCAAATTATTCAATCAACTCAGTGGTGCGAGAGTATTCTCGAAATTGGATTTACGATCAGGTTATCACCAAGTGCGGGTGAAAGCAGAAAATATTTGCAAGACGGCGTTGAGAACTCGATATGGGCAATACGAATATTTAGTTATGCCATTTGGAGTTACTAACACACCGGCGATATGTATGGACTTGATGAACCGGATCTTTTCACCATTTCTAGATCAATTTATGGTAGTATTCAGTGATGACATTCCGGTCTATTCGAGGAGCAAAGAAGAGCATGAAGAGCACTTGAGAATTGCACTGCAGACGTTGAGGTAAGAAAAGTTATATGCTAAGATGAGCAAGTGCAAGTTTTAGCTCAAAGAAGTGAAGTTCTTGGGTCATGTTGTATCTGGAAATGGAATTGCAGTTGACCTCGAAAAGATTCCAGCTGTTCATGATTGGCCAATTTCAAAGAATATAGGGGAGTTCAGAAGTTTTCTTGGACTTTCTAGGTACTATAGAAGTTTTATGGAGAACTTCACTCGAATAGCAGAATCTTTGACCAAGCTAACACGAAAGGAGATACCGTTTGTTTGGACCGAGAAATGTGCGTCAGATTTTGAAGTGCCGAAATAAAGATTAACAACTGCTCTTATTTTAACAGTGCCAGATGGTTCCGAAGGATTAGCTATTCACAGCGACGCATCTGGGAAAGGCTTGGGATGTGTTTTGATGCAGCATGGAAATGTTGTAGCTTATGCGTCGAGGCAATTAAAGACTCATGAGAAGAACTACCCAACTCATGACTTAGAGGTAGCAACAGTTATTTTTGCACTGAATATTTGGAGACAATACTTATTGGGCGAAAGGGTAGAGGTGTTTACTGATCACAAGAGCCTGAAATATGTGTTCACACGGAAAGAGCTCATTATGAGGCGGCGTAGATGGTTAGAGCTGATGGCTGACTATGATCTTGATCTAAAGTGACATCCGGGAAAAGTTAATGTAGTACCAGATGCTTTAAACCAGTTGCCAGCGGTACGGATGTTGACTACATAGAAGGAGATTATAACAGATTTTCAAATATTCGAGTTAGAGCTTGTACTAGCAAATTCTTCGGGACAGATGATGCAGTTACAAGTACAGCCATCCTTGATTGATAGCATTAAGGCAGCACAGTCACATGATCTTAGATTACAGAAATTTCGAAGACAAATGGAAGCGAGACTTTAAACATATTTATTGGTTCATGAAGATGCTGCGCTAAAATATGGAAGTCGTATGTGTGTGCCTAAAGGAGTTGTTCGTGAAGAAGTCATGAAGGAAGCTCATAGCTCCGCATTTTCAGTACATCTAGGTGGCACGAAGATGTATAGAGATTTGCGACAACACTTTTGGTGGGAAGGCATGAAAAAAGAGATTGCTCGTTACGTGTCGAGGTGCTTAGTGTGTCAGCAAGTCAAGGCTGAATATCAGAGGGTAGCTGGTTTATTGCAACTACTTAAGATTCCTCAGTGGAAGTGGAAACATATAACCATGGATTTCATGACAGCCTTATCACGGAGTCCAAAAGGCAATAACGCAGTTTGGGTGATTGTCGATCGACTGACAAAGGCAGCTCATTTCATACCATTTCGAGTTGGTCAGTCGACGGAGACTTTGGCAGAGCGGTACATGCAGGATATTGTGAGATTGCATGGGATACCGGTGAGTATTGTTTCTGATCGTGACACCCAGTTCCTATCATATTTTTGGAGGAGTCTACAAGAAAGTTTGGGAACTCGCTTGAAGTTTAGTACAGCTTATCATCCTCAGACAGATGGACAGTCCGAGAAAATGATCCAAACTCTTGAAAATATATTGAGAGCTTGCATGTTGGACTTCAAGGGCTCGTGGGAGGATCATTTATATTTAGTAGAGTTTTCATACAACAGTTTTTATGCAACTATACAGATGGATACATTCGAAGCGTTGTACGGTCGTAAGTGTCACTCTCCTGTTTGTTGGGATGATGTTGGAGAAAGAAAATTGTTGGGACCAGAATTCATTGTGCAAACTGTGGAGAAAGTTAACTCAATTCGTGATCATATGAAGGTGGCATAAGATAGACAGAAAAGTTGGGCTGATACTGGAAGAAGACCTTTGGAGTTTACTGTTGGTGATCTTGTGTTCTTGAAAATATCACCGACTAGGGGAGTAATCCGATTTGGTAGTCGAGGCAAGCTTAGTCCTTGATTCGTGGGGCTTTTCGATATCATTGAGTGTGTTGGAGAGGTAACTTACCAAATGGCATTACCACCATTCTTGATGGGTGTTCATGACGTGTTTCATATATCTCAACTCTGCAAGTATGTTCGAGATGAGATGCACGTCCTTGATTACTCGGAACTGACTGTGAGAGAAGATTTAACTTATGAAGAGCAACCGATGGCTATTGTTGATCGACGAGAAAAAGTTCTCAAGAATAAAGTAATCCCTTTAGTACGTGTTCCGTAAGGAAATCGTTCGCATGGAGAATCTACTTGGAAACGGGAAAACGGGATTCGACAAAAGTTTCCATACCTCTTTCTTTAAATCCGTATCTTTATTGTCCTTATCTTTTCCTGTTTCGTGAATTTCGAGGACGAAATTCTTTTGTAGTTGGGTATAATGTAACACCCTAGTATAGTTATACAATATTAATTGATATTTTAAAACTTGCTTTATATATTTTTTATTTTATTCAATTGGGTTGCGGTCAATTCGAATAGTATAGGTATTTATCCGACCCGACCCGCATGTGTGAAACCCAGTATGGTGCTAGATTAATATTTTGTTTAATATTTATCCATAAACTAAATCCATGAGAATCTAGTACAGCATATATACATAATCTCTAAATTATAATCACATATCATTTGTAGCCACAAATTAAGGATAATTTTTAATTTTTAATTGCCATCATATGGTTAAGCATCCCATATCTTATTGTTGTTTTTTTTTACTTTTATCTATTACATTTAAATTTCAAGATATCTAATACCAAATATTTATTAAATCTAGATATATATTTAAAATCCTTTTGAATCTTATAGTAGGGGTATAATTTATTTAAATTATATTCTTGTGTTATGGTTTAAAAAGATTACGTGTATGTATTATTTTCCAAAATATATTTTTGATGAGATTTTGGTGTAGATTTGCTGTAGTTTTATATTATCTATATACATTATGTTGGATATAGTGCCCTCAAGACAATTATTGTAATTGCAGGCACGCGATTATGATAATTGAGGGAGGACCTATACAGGTAGAACAATCTTACTCGAAATGATAGTATGCTATCTGGTTTGTCTTTATCATTGATGTGTACACGTTTTACTTGTTATTGCGTTTCGCTAATACGTAATGATGAAACCCGTAGTATTCTTTCTTGACTACCAGCATTATGGTGGTGATCATATATGTGAGAGCTGGGTAGCTTATAAGCACATCCTTAAATGTCCCTAGTCGTAGGAGTATCGAGACTGGACATCGATATTCCGGAATAGACTAGTGTATACGCTTCAATACCCCGACGAGGGGCGGTGGCCGGTCTCACAATCCATTGGTGTTGTGACACTTAAGATAGTATACAGGTGCTCACTGGAAGTGAGTACACTGGACGGGCTCGCCGAGAACTTCTAGATGGTATTATACCTATCGTTAGATGGAAGTTCTCAGGTGGCATGAGTACAGGTTAGTCCTTTGACCTGAAGTCGTCATTTGTCTCGTGTGAGTTCCCACTTTACTCTGATTAATACCCTACCACGGCTCAAAGGAGTCATGCAAACAGGTTTTAATTGGGTACAGTCCTGAGCCACATGGAGACAGTGGTCGACTGTCAGGGATTCCTCTCTCCTGGTATTAGAAGTCGATGTCGCGCTGTGTTCGGTTGACTATCACCAGAAATCCGTGGCCATGGTGGGTGAGATTTACTGATAGTTGATCGGTAATATCTCAGTTGGTGATGAGCTAGACTCAGAAACGACTTATCGGGTTAGTAGGGGTCTGACATTATCCACCCCTAGACCCGATATGTTATACTCTTTGACGAAGAGACCGGACTGTACGGAGATTGTCATATTCAGGCTCAGTAGGGTAAGAATGCACTTGATTGTTGACCCCCCTTTCGAAAACTACCAGGGTAACCGTTACGTATATCTAGTGCCGCTGACGTGCTTGTGGTTAAACCCACTGCCAGCATATTGTCGAGTTTTTAGAGTCCCATACAGAGGGTTTTCCCAGTTCATGCGACAGATGTAGGATCCGTACGGTGGTACGTTCAGGGGTCCGATTAAATATGTGTACGCGATACACGGATTTTAATCGGACGGTTGATAATACTAGCCGACTTAGGATTAAGCCGGAATATTAAATTAGGTTTTGATTTAATAATTTATATATGTATTTCGATACATATATTTTAGTATTATTGTTCACTATTTATTTTCTCTCTTTGGTGCTATCCGAATTTTTTATATGGATACGCGTATATGTAGCAATACATATACCAGGTGAAGTATTCCGTATTTATACGGGAATGCTTCTAGAAGAAGAAGACCTCATATTTATTAATCTATTTTAGAAAAATAAAGAGGGAAATGAGGTGGAAAGTTGGAGACAATGAAGCATGGGTGATACATTGTAGGAAAGCATGGGTGATACATTGTAGGAAAGCATGGGTTAGCATTTTTATATTGTTATCTCATTTGAATACACTATTGCGTCATGGTTGGATATTATAGCCATTTCTTTTCAACGCTTGTTGACTTGTGGATTTTTTCTTCATCTCCTCCATGGATGGTTGATGCTTCATCTTCTCCTTCTCCTTCTTCCTCTTGCTCTCATTTTTAAGCAAGATTCTAGAGAGAAAATTTAGTGGAGTATTCCTATATCACCCCAAACCTAGCAACTTTGGTCCTTCGGTTAGATCCTCCTTCGTGTTCTCTCAGGTGGATCGTCTTCGGCAAAAGCTGGTCGATGCTCAAGCGCGATCCCAGCGGCTACGAGCTTGGAGGGGTCTTCCACAATTGGGTGAATACGCGACAAAGTTTGTATTTCTCAAACCTTGCATGTTTTAGTTTTCTAGTTTAGTGTGTTTGGATCGTATTCTTGGGTTTGCGCGTCCGGTGCCCGCAAAAAGTTTTTGTTTTCGCTTCCGCCTTGCTCGCGGCTTCCGCGGTGCGGGCGTCGGATCCCAACATGGTATCAGAGCCACCCAAACACCATAAACTAGTGTTTGATGATGGTTTAGTTTTAAAACCGAAAATTCTATTTTCAAAACCTCTAAAAAAAATTTAAACTGGTGCAGAAGTTTTATCTAGACTAGATAATGACACATAATGAAAACGAGCGGATTTGGTCATGATTCGACCGGCGAGAATCTCATTTTGGCCAGCCTCACCCATTTTACAATTCACTTTGGAGCTTGTTTTCATGGTGTATGCTGGGTTTTGTAAATTGGATTTTTTGGTGTTGTTTGATTTGTCCCAGATTTCACTTTGTGTCATCTTTGCTTTGGGACAACTCGAGAGTTTTAAAAACTCGAAACTTTTGCATCGTCGGTATCTGTGATATTGTATATATGTTGCTGAACGTCGTCTAGTTGCTATATGTTCATTTAGACGGAGTTGCACACATTCTGTTGTTGCTTGCTTCTGCGGTGTGTGTGTGTGTGTGTGTATATATATATATATATATATGGTTATAGTTTGTGCAGAATGTCGTGATGGATAGCCTTGTGTGCAATATTAGATGTACAGTTCAGATTCATTTGTATATTCTTTATTGCGAGGTGAGCGTCCGACATGTGGACTGTCGTCACTGCCAGTTTGTATATTCTTTTATTAGGGCACGACCGGGTTGAGGTCGATGTCCCTTTTGTATATATATTTTCTTTTCTGTACTAGGATTACCCCACGGAGGAGTGCTCGAATAGCCGGGTTCTAGAGGGCAACGGGCCCGCATCTCATGGCGTTGAGACCAGGAAGCCTTACTCTAGAACTAGCGGGCTATTCGCCGCACTCGTAGGGGGTATAAGTTGATCCACAGAGGGGTGCTCAAGTTACCGGATTCTGTGAAGTGATAGGTGGCCCACTCACTTTGTTGATTGGGGTTGCCTCACTTCGGGGATTGGCGGGTAACTTGCCGCACTCGTAGGGGTCTAGGATCTTCATTGCACTGGCTATCCATACGACTGGGGAACGTCGCGTCTCATTTATGGCTCAAATGAAACGCGGTACTCCTAGATTATCCGCTATTTCATATTGTTGTTCGCATGCTTGTGATGATTTTTTATCTGCTGTGATGACTATTATCTGCTTGCAATGTTGATATATATATTATATATATTTAGTAGATACTTCTATATGTTTTGCATCCACGCTAGTCCAGCCCCCACTCTGCCGTTAGTTAAGTAACCTAACGGTGCATGACGGACCCCGTGGCGAATGCGGATGACATATAAAAAGCATGTTATTTTGGTTGTTTCTTTTGTGGCTTGGAAACATAAAATGATGGGAACGCATTATCGAAATAATGCAAGGAAAAATAAATCTAAATGATGTTGTCGGAACCAATTTTAAAACTACTTGGTTTTCTTCAAAACTCAAGGTCGTATTCTTTTGATTTGCATAGAGGTATTCAGTTAGGAATATCCCGCACCTCATTCTATAATGGAAGATCCTTGATCCTTTCATTGGGAGTTCGCTCTTAAGCAAAAGTTTATGTTACTAGTTTTAAAATGCGGAGCTTAAACCACTCCATTTTAAAGCCACTCAAGTTCTTTCAACGATATCAAGTTCATTACGTTAAAGGTTTTTTGTGCTACGTATGTTGACCTGGTCAAGGCGTAGTGTTCGGTAGCTCTGTAGTACTTTTTTTCTGCATGGTGATGCGATTGGTTAGGACAGTCATACGGTCATGTTGACCATTCAAGGGCTCGTACGGGTGGGTCTAATTAATCCAGGATAATTATGGGTTGAACTTGACTTGCGACTTATGATATATTGACCTAGTCAAGGTCATAAGTCGTTAGGGGCAAAAACCATATCGGGAGTTTCAAACATACGGGAAACTTGCCAGGCATGCGCATATCTTCTGGAGTGTGGTGACTTGAGTGGATTCTGTCAAGTTATCACATGATGATAGTTAGGTCTCGATTCCCACTGATGAGTACATATTACTCCTCGGGAGATTTTTCACTTAAATGATCCCGACTAGTTCTTCTTTTAGGGTTTGAAGGAGAATTCGAGAAAATAGTGCGAGCCATTCTGATCAGATAAAGTGATAACCAATCTGATCTTGATAGAGTGCATGTTGAGTGTTTCTTTTCTCTCTCTTTGGTACAGCGACCCATGACTTACCTTAAATTCATGAACCAATTTGACCGAACCTTCTTACACCTTTTGGTTTTGGCTTGTCTTGATTCACAACAAAGTCACATATATCCCTACCACTCCTCCTCTACCCTTTGCATTTCTTCAGAACATATCGTATCACTACGATGATCCATATTGCTTGGAGCGGCCATCGTATAGTTACATACGAACTCGAAGAAGTTACTTCAGTCGAGGATGGCCACAGGTTCTAAAGAAATTGAATAGGATTATTCGGTTGTCTCTTCCCTTTACCTTCTCTCAGGTTGCGAGAGCTCCTTAATTAGGAGGTACACCCCTTACGCTTATTGGATAGTCTTCTTCCAAACCTTAGGCTAGTACCGAAAGATAGAGAAGGAAGAAAACCAATTAGCCTAAGGACGGTGTACAAAAGGTAAGAAGTAGAGACATATAAAGGGACTGAAGTGAGGGAAAAGGAAATTGCGACTACTGTCATAAATCTGGATAATGGAAAAGGCATTACTAGAAATACCTGACCATTCCTTATGAAACATTTTCATGTTTCGGTATTTCTGTGTATATGTTAAAGAGAACCGTTTTCTTAATTAATTCTGACTCTAGGGTATGTATTTACCAGATTTGCATCTCACATCTGTACGGTATTATAGATGATGAGTAGGAGCAGAATATTGGAGAATAGGCAATTTGATCCTCAATATCGGAATTCGTTGTAATTGGTGATATTGGATTAAATCGCCTGGTTTTTGCCTGACGACAAATATTTGGTATCGAATAACCGTTGTTATGCACCAGATTTTAAAATGAAATATATGTACCTTTGTTTTTATAAAGTGAGATATACATTTTGAAAATTATATTGTAAACATTTACCTTTATCAGTTGAGGATAAAGTAAGGTGCATTGAATAACGGTGCAAGACATTCTTAACCAAGATACAATTTTCAATTTACAAAACACAGAATTTTAGTTAGTATGCTCTTGGGACTTATACATGGAGATGTATGTTGTCCAATGTCCTTCGAGACAAAGGGATTGGTACTCTTACTTCATTCAGGATTACCTATGAGTTCTCTGGTTTTAGACACGCATTCGTAATAATGCAAAGTCAAAGATTTTGAGAAGTTTATAGGTATAAAAATAAAGTAAAGAACCATACGTTGGAAGTATCAGGATTCTTCGAGGTGATTGAAGATGTAGATACTTATGCTACGTATTTTATTATAGTAATATCGAGAACTTGATTTTCTTACAGGTTACACATCAGTGGACGTGCTCCATGATAAGTAATGTTGTATTGGCATTTATCCATTAGATGATATGCACTGGAAATAGCTGCATGACTTTTGAATCTGGTTCCATCTAAATTAGTGCCTTGATTCTATATGGATATAGAATGGTTGCGTATCTTATGGTTGTTAAGATATAAAGTTGTCTCGTTTCTGTTTAAAAGCAGAATCCGGACAAACTCGAGACACGCTTCGGTAATGGCAGTTTGTGGATTATCCCAAGTATTCGCTAGGATATTGTTTCTACCATTTTCAAGATCAATATTTACATTATACTTGACTCGCCACCATTTTTATAAAAGGATCTTTTTGCAAAAGAAATTAGTGGGAGTATGGTAGAATTGGAAGTGATTCCAGAACCACCAACGGTTACCGAAAATTTAGTAGAACCTAAGAATTCAATTGGTGTAACAACCCTAAATTTCCTGTACAACTTTCTGTGCAAAATTTTCTTAATTTAAGGAAAGGGGTACTTTTGCCTGAGCACAAGTTAAATATTTGCTTTGCTAATTAATAACAAGAAGGAGCTTGTAGCTCATTGGTAGTACCTTGCACTGCTGAACCAAGCCACCAGAGTTCAAATCCCATACCCCACATTATTTTTAATATTGATTTATTTTGAATTTTTAGAATACCAAGGGTTTACACGTGCATAACTCACAAAAAACCCCACTACACCTTGAAAAGTAACTGTACCAGGGGACTGATGAACCGACGTGGAGTGCTCCCACCACCCGACTCGGCGGGATCGGCCGAATCGGCCGGCGGACCGGCTGACTCGAGCCGCCTCCGCCGGCCGGACTCGGCCGGACCACCGAGTCGCCAACATGAAAAAGTTGTCTCTTCAGCTCCCCATCACTCCTGCATATTCTAAATTCTTCGATCGGTTCCAGAGCCCCTTTAAATCACATTAAACCCAATTTTTAATACAATTTAATACATTTTTCTCACACCTCTTCACCTAACCCTAACCCTAGCTTTACCCTATAAATACTACCCCTAAACACACACCCCTCACTCTAAAATTCTAAGCAAACTCTCAAGAAATTTTCTAGAAACCCTAGTGTGCATTTGAAGTGAACAAAGAAGCGAAGCTCCGGCGAATTTTCCGGCGACAGCCCTAGGAGATCCCGGCGACGAAACGACGCACCGGCACCTCCTCCCTCTCCCGCTCCCTCTCCTATTTAAGCTAAACCCGTAAGTCCCACCTTCCCCCTTATCTACTCTTTCTGAAAATATGAAATTCTAAAACCCGACGGAATCGGAGCAAATCCGATTTCCGATTCGGTTCTTCCAAAAATCTTACTTTTCCTTTAATACAATCTTGTTAAACCATTACATGTTGACTATTAAACACTAACTAATCATATTGAACAAGTTCCATATCAAAAGAAATTGCTATTTCCATTTTACCATACTTTTTCATTAAAATACCATATGGTTTCATTTTCGACATTTAAACATCATAAATTTGCTATACCTTTAAGTAGATCACGAGGTAATGACCTACCTCCTCACAATACTCATATGCAACATAGTACAATACCTTTCGGGAACATAGAATACGGGAAAACGAAACATTTCAAATAAATACCATTACTATTAAAACCGTTTTCTAAAAGATTAGTATTTTACACAAATCTTTGTAAAGCGCCGCTACAACCCATTTTAGGGAACCCGACTGGGATGGTGCGGATTATCGCACATCCCTGGGATTAGTATTGCGAGATACAGACCTCCGCAAGGAGCATTCGGTCTCGAGAGATTTAAAATACGGCATCTTAAGAAAATGAGATTTTTAGAAATATAAAATATATATTAAAATTATTTTTATATAATTATGTATATATGTAACATTAAAAATATCTATTTTGAAATAATATAAATATTCCAACTCTTTTCAAAAATCACAAGAATCACTTTACATTAATATACATGAATTCCATACAAGTCAATATTACAAATAAATACCCTTTATTATGAATTTAGGATATTTTCACTAAAAATATCACAATTATAAAATCTATAATTATTACAACTCTAAAGAAAATAATTAAATACTTGGAAAAGTATATAAAAGTATTTTTACATAAAAACCCCTCAAGTTTTATAAATTACCCAAAGGACCCTAGTAAATATAGGTTTAAGCGGGACCAATCTTTTGAGCCTCGGGGAGCCGGAGAAGTGGGTGCTTGCCTATTTAAGGTAGACAACTTAACAACGGTGTTATCAACACGGTAATCGTCTTTGAAAAATACACAAATCCTGCCGTCCATGTGCAGCGGTTATCGATAACATCAAAACAGTCAGGACTTCAATTTACTTTTCTAATTGTCTGACTCAGACTGAGTCTCATTAATAATAATCTGACTTGAATATGATTCAAGTACAATCTACAATATAACAATTCAACATGAATCCACATATTCAATCTATATTGACTGAATCAAACCATGGATATACTTCCATTTACATGATTCTCCAGTTACATCCATTTACTGATATCATGATTTCGGCAAGTCATCTATACAATTCAATTTACAAGACAATATAATACAATACAATATCATCAGTACAATCATTACTATCAATACAATAAATACACGGGGTATTGGGGTAGTTCATGCGTGAATCCAACAGAATCTCAAGAGTCCCCCTAGATCATGAATCCATGTCTACTAACACAAGCAAGCAATCATGAGAGCTCATGTTTCCATGCTCCTGGACTGTGGCCTGTTGAGTTTGGAATACTTCGACGATGGTCGAAGTCCCGTTACTAACATTTGATTCGGGCCCGTGGTTCCCTATCCCTGGATTGGAGCCTGCTGGGTTTGAGAACACTCTTGAGATTGGTTGACATTCATCCTTGAACTTACGTTAACAACAGCATTAACACTATAACAATATAATACAACTTTAAAAGCTACACTCTCTCTCTCTCTCTTTTACTCTCTGTATATTCTATTTCTCCCTTATCTTTGGGACTTACTGAGCGATTTGTTCGCTGACGACATTCTCTTTCTTTCTTCTTGAATGTCGTCAGGTGATTAGGATCTTCCAGAGATCGAGCCTACCAGCGAGGACTTGGACCAGCTTGCTTACGATCCAGAGCTCTAGCTACATTGTACACTTTCATTTCAGTATTTTCCATTTTCTGTTATGCCATTGTTTAGGTATTGCTTTCATCAGATGTATTTACTTTCCATGCATTGTACAAAAAGAATGTTAATAAATAAAGTTGTTGTTTTATTATATCTTGTCTCTTGTGCATTTATTCTTATATTGCTTAGATACGCTTAGCGTATTTACTTCATAGTAAATACGTAGCGGCCTCGTCGCGTCCTCTACCCATACTCTGGGAAGTGGGGCGTGACAATTGGACTTGACAAACCGTTGGCCACTCCGCAGATTTTAGTAGGTGGCCTCAGACACCCGAGAGATGCTTCAGTTTTCTCATAGACGGTGACAGGGAGGTCAGCATCATGGAGATGATGGTCCTACTAGTTATCAGTAGGTCATAGGAAGTGGAAACTTCTAGGTGACCAGATACTTCATATCCAAGATGGACTCCACGCACTTCAGCAAATTATGGATTTTAGATTTTGCTGGGTGCTCCTGAACGGGGTAAAACCCATGAGAAGCAGGTAGATCTTTCGAGATCTGTGCAGGTGGAAAGATACTAACCTAATAAGGCTAGACTTATTGTAAAGAGTTTTCATCAAATACCCGTTGTGGATTGTGATGTGACTTTTACTTCAGTATTTATGCTGAAGTCTATATGGATATGACTTGACACTGCTATTCCCCTTACTTGTTATCAGCTGGTCATAGGGAGTGGTAACTTCCAGGTGACCAGGTATTTCATACCCAAGATGGACTCTACGTACTTCAGCAAATCATGAATTTTAGACTTTGCTGGGTGCTCCTGAAGGGGTAAAGCCCATTAGGAGCAAGTAGATCTTTCGAGATCTGTGCAGGTGGAAAGGTGCTAATCTAATAAGGCTAGACTTGTTGTAAAGAGTTTTCATCAAATAGCCGTTGTGGATTGTGATATGACTTTTACTTCAGTGTCTATGCTGAAGTCCATATGGATATGTTTTGGAGCTGATGCAGTTCATGGATATGATATCTGGCAGGTAGATGACTATAACGTCTTTCCAAATAGGATTTTGGAAATGCACGTGTATTTGACTCTGCCAGAGGGTTATCGTAGTCAGTGGGAGCAGCGGAAGGTGTGCAAGATGCTTATGTCTATTCGTAGACTAAAGCAAAGATAGCGGAGACGGATCATCTGTTATTGATGTGACAGTCAAGGTGATTGACTTCGTCAAAACAAAGGTGAACCTACTAAGAAAGATGTAAGGAGTACTGTCTATGATTTAGATGACATACTCCAGATAGAAAATGATGTTCCTATACTACAATCGGTCAAATTTTGGTTGTCACACGGTGTTTTCTCCACGTTGGATATCAGGAGTTCTGGTGACTAGATCTATGGTTTTAGATCTAGATTTGGGAAGTTTCCCAAGTCGGATACTTAGACAGCATTCTAAAAGTATTTTAGAATGGACAAATCCTGGCATGGTGGTGTACCTGCAAGTGATGGAGTCATCCTCTCTAAAGAGATGTCTTTTAGACTAATAAAGAGAGGGGCAGGCATGAATGATATATCATTTGCTTAGGTAATTGAGTCAATCATGCATAGTCTTGTACAACACCAGATATTGCTTTTGCACTAGTTGCAATAAGCATATATTAATCCAATCTTCGAGAAACAAAGGGAAGCAGTAAAGAACATAAGAGGATGTTCTTGGTATAGGATAACGGCAGTCTCCTCTTGGAGGCGGTTATCGTTTCAGGCTTCCAAGGTGACGTGGATGACAGAGGTGTTGTCAGAGTTATGAGTTTATCCTCTTCTGAGGATCGGTGTATTGGAGTTCCAATAAGGATACTGAGGTAATCATAGTGCAGGATGCTGGTTATAACTCAATAGAGGATACAGCCCAAGAAGTTTGTTGGATAGGAGTTGTTCATTGATGAACTTGGTCCCATCAGGTATCCAAACAAATTCTTGTGATGGAGTATTGCTCGGTTTGGGAGATTTTTGATCTCTGCAAAGTTGAGCTATAGGGAGAAGAAGTTGAAACATTATAGCGGATCCACTCACTGGGTCTATTTCTCGAACACGGATGTTCCTCAAACGAGATTTGAGAAACTGATTAGTAGAGAAGTTGGGTATTCGATAGCACACGGGATGTGGGTATGCGATGACACAATAATTAGACTAAAGTGCAAGTGGGGGATTGTTGGATATAGTGCCCTCAAGGCAATTATTGTAATTGCAGGCACGCGATTATGATAATTGGGGGAGAACCTATACAGGTAGAACAATTTTACTCAAAATGATAGTATGCTATCTGGTTTGTCTTTATCATTGATGTGTACACATTTTACTTGTTATTGCGTGTCGCTAATACATAATGATGAAGCCCGTAGGATTCTTGCTTGAATACCAGCATTATGATGGTGATCATATACGTGAGAGCTGGGTAGCCTATAAGTACATCCTTAAATATCCCTAGTTGTAACACCCGAGCCCAATACTACTATTTTCTGTTACTGGTTGAGTGTTAGATATTGCTCATTTCATTTATCTTGCTTGTTTGGGTCTTACTGTAAAATTTTAACTGGCTAAGTCATTTCTGCAGATAACAAATTTTAACACCTAAAGTAAAATTAAAAATATCTATATTGGCCTACTCGTCACCACTAGCCGCGTGGTAGCGTCCACGCGTCGAATTTTCATCCCGTTCGGTGAAACGGGCGAGTTTGGACGGCTACGCGCGCGTGCAAGTGTCCGACTTGGGGGCATGCTTTTTAATCCTAAAACACTTCATTTTAAAATTTGGAACCCGCTTAAAATCCTATTATTTGAATTTCGAATTTTGGACCCAACCCGGGCGCGATTTGGAAATGTTTCATTTAGCGCCAAAATCCCAAATTAATAAAATATTCAAAACCTTATAATATTTCGTTATAATATTCTTACTGTTATTTTTCTAAGATTCTGAAATCTGTAATTCAACTCTTTTAACCATTTAAAAATCTTTCCTGGCCAATCACGGGGTTCTTAACCCCCGTGGGCCCCGCCTCTATCTTTTTCTCTATCTCTATCTCTCTCTCCCTC
Source organism: Agapanthus africanus (assembly GCA_030015575.1). NCBI lineage: Eukaryota > Viridiplantae > Streptophyta > Magnoliopsida > Asparagales > Amaryllidaceae > Agapanthus > Agapanthus africanus. The sequence continues at coordinate 1,000,783,215 of CM057337.1, forward strand.
ACATCTCTCTCTCTCTAATCTGTATCTCTCTCTCTCTCTCGAATTTCCATAGCACACTCTCTCTCTAACCCTCTCTCTCATATATATATTTAATCTCCTCTCCTTCTTCAAACCACGCACAGAAGGAAACCCACGCGAGAACCCTAGCCGCCGCCTCCTCCGTCGCCACCGGAGCCCCAACACCGGCGCTAGCACCGCCGGGATCCTTGCCTCCTCAACCTCGACACATCCTTCCTCCTTCTCCCCGTGCACACGTCGCTGCCGCAGCAACCCCAGCCTACCCCGTGTCTTCTCTGTTCGGCCGGAGACGTCGCCGGCGACCGTCATCGTCGTTACCCGCGCCACCTTCGGCATCTCCTCATCACCTGCGCACCAGCCCCGACCTTCTCCTCCACTTCCCGTCGTCACCACCCCCACCTACAGTTCCCGCAACCCATCACCTTCGAGCACAGTTCCCGCACCCATCTCCTTCGCCGGCGCCTCACCTTCGCGCCAAACACCAGTGCACACCCTCAACCCCTCGACACCTTGCTGCTGCCGCACCCTGGCCTCGAACTCCGGCCACCTGCATACATCCCCGAGACCATAAGCCCAAGCTTTCTTCTCTTAATCCATCACCAATCATCACCTTCCTTTTTCTTTTGCTACTCTCAAAATCGAAACAACAAAAGCTATGATTCTAGACCTAGAGAGATGAAAGTTCGAATCTTTTAGAGAGAGAATAAGTTTAGAGCAAGAAGAGATGTATGCTGATCTGGGCAACCCGGTGGATGTTCCCTACTTGCGTGGTTAACTTCTTGCTGTACCTGGACCGTCCCGTGTGCGCGTGTGGATGTTGCAACGATTGCCGACACTGGACGCTGCGTGCGCATCCTGTAACGTGATCCGATCGAGGCAAGTATCACTTGCTACATGCTATACTATACAATTATATATGTTTTGACTCGTTAAACCTGCAAACCTAACTCGGTATAGCTATTTTCTCATTTTGGTTGCAATATGACATATATCATTTTACAGTTAACCTAAAGTTTCAGTTTGCCACTTTAACCCTAATAACGAAGTTTACCCGTTAATCACATTTTACCGTTTAAAGGATGATAGCCTTACACATGTAGTTCTATTACATTTTGATATTGATATAACGGTATTGCACCATCATGTGATCTATTGCACCGCGAAGGGTGCTCAAAACCTGTTAATATGATAAAACGACTGCACTATGTTAATGCACTATTGTGATTAAATGAACTGCTTATTGTTGTTTAATTTATTGCTTATTTCCTGCTGTTAATCCTTGTTCGATTATATACCTGTTGTGAGCACACCCTCGATTTTGTTACATCTTGACCTGACCTTGCTACACATGATATATATATACCGATGCACCTGACATGGTACCCTTTACTATCGACTTGACCTGATGTACCATGACCTGACCTGTTACCTGATCTCATGCCTAATGCCAACAAACCTGACATGGAGTCCTCATGGACCAAGCTTGTTGTCTATCCAGACAAACCTACTGTTACCTGAATTTGTGTTGGCATTAGTTCTTGACTACTGAATACCTGACCTGACACATATAACCTGGGGGTATGGGGAAATCAAAAGGGTAATCTAAAGTGTAACTTAAAAGGGTATTACTTGATCCGTGGTCCCGGGGGGTAACGGAACAGAGCCATTCGTGACTCTTACATTTTCCTGATCCGTGGTCCCGGGGGGCAACGGGACAGAACCACTATTGGTTCCCATCTTCCTGATCTGTGGTCCCGGGGGGTAACGGGACATATCCTTTGAGTTACATGGAGGATTACTCGAATTGATTTCAAAGACTTTAGGATAGAAAACCCGATAAAACAGTTTAGTTACCCACTGCACACTACCCTGCACTGCTTGTTCCATACTATTGCTTCATTCATGTTTATTTCTGCATTGCCTATTACACTGTTCATATTATATTATTGGTTGACATGACGCGCTGACGTCTGGATTTTGCATGGCCCAGATTCTTTACCACTGTCGCTGTCCGAGCAGGAGTACTTCAGCCAGCAGGCTGAGTTGTGAGTTCTGTAGTGGTTAGTTTATTTCCTGCATTTTATTTCCAGATGTGAGCCCGCATTATGGGACATACTTTTCTATTATTGTATTGGATCATTTGCTTCCGCATTTATTTATCATTGACTCTTGTTATTCTGGATTTGGACATGTGTTAGATAGTTTTATCTTGTTCTTGATATCTCTACAGCCGTAATGTGACTGTGGATGGATACTTCCTACCCACAGGTAGCATGGTTGGCTATGTCACGTGCCCAATCTTGCGTACTCTGGGAAGCGGGGCATGACACTAGTCGTAGGAGTATCGAGACTGGGTATCGATATTCCGGAGTAGACTAGTGTATACGCTTCGAGACCCCGACGAGGGGCGGTGGCCGGTCTCACAAGCCATTGGTGTTGTGACACCTAAGATAGTATATAGGTGCTCACTGGAGGTGAGTACACTGGACGGAATCGCCGAGAACTTTTAGATGGTATTATACATATCGTCAGATGGAAGTTATCAGGTAGCATGAGTACAGGTTAGTCCTTTGACCTGAAGTCGTCATTTGTCTCGTGTGAGTTCCTACTGTACTTTGATTAATACCCTACCACGGCTCAAAAGGGTCATGCAAACAGGTTTTAGTTGGGTACAGTCCCGAGCCATATGGAGGCAGTGGTCGACTGTTAGGGATTTGTCTCTCCTGGTATTAAGAGCCGATGTCGCGCTGTGTTCAGTTGGCTATCACCAGAAATCCGTGGCCACGGTGGGTGAGATTTACTGATAGTTGATCAATAGTATCTCAGTTGGTGATGAGCTAGACTCAGACACGACTTATCAGGTTAGTAGGGGTCTAACGTTATCCACCCACTAGACCCGATATACGATACTCTTTGACGAAGAGACCGTACTGTACGGAGATTGTCACATTCAGGCTCAGTAGGGTAAGGACGCACTTGATTGTCGACCCCTCTTTTGACAACTACCTGGGTAGCCGTTACGTACAGCTAGTGCCGCTGACGTGCTTGTGGTTAAATCCACTGCTAGCGTATTATCAAGTTTTTAGTGTCCCACACAGAGGGTTTTCTCGGTTCAGGCGACAGATGTAGGAGTCGTACGGTGGTACGTGCAGGGGTCCGATTAAATACGTGTACGCGATACACGGACTTTAATCGGACTATTGATAATACTAGCCAGCTTAGGATCAAGCCGGATTATTAAATCAGGTTTTGATTTAATAATTTATATATGTATTTCGATACATATATTTTAGTATTATTGTTCACTATTTATTTTCTCTCTTTGGTGTTGCTGAAACCCGTCAATCCCCACTCGCTTCATTCTATGCTTGAAAGGATCAGGGACAGACGGAAGTCGATACAAGCAGAATGACTAACCAAAGTACGTTCAGTTTCATCACCCGGGCCGGACCGGACCGACAGCAGAAGCCTAGCACTAAGTTCAATCTCCAGCGACAACGGTCCCAAATGCATAAAAGACGAATTGTCGCTCTATCATAATACACCAATTCGTATTTTTATACGGATACGCGTATATGTAGTGATACATATACCACGTGAAGTATTCCGTATTTATACGGGAATGCTTCTAGAAGAAGAAGACCTCATATTTATTTTTCTATTTTAAAAAAATAAAAAGGGAAATGAGGTGGAAAGTTGAAGACAATGAAGCATGGGTGATACATTGTAGGAAAGCATAGGTTGGCATTTTTATATTGTTATCTCATTTGGTTGCACTATTGCATCATAGTTGGATATTATAGTCATTTCTTTTCTACACTTGTTAACTTGACGATTTTTTCTTCATCTCCTCCATGGATGGTTGATTCTTCATCTTCTCCTTCACCTTCTTATTCTTGCTCTCATTTTTAAGCAAGATTCTAGAGAGAAAATTTAGTGGAGTTTTCCTACATCACCGACCATCCAAACCTAGCAACTTTGGACCGTTGGTTAGAGCCTCCTCCGCGTTCCCTCGGGTGGATCGTCTTCGGCAAAGGGTGGCCAATGTTCAAGCGTGATCCCGGCGGCTACGAGCTTGGAGGGGTCTTCCACAATTGGGTGGACACGCGACAAAGGTTGTATTTCTAAAACCTTGCATGTTTTAGTTTTCTAGTTTAGTGTGTTTGGATCGTATTCTTGGGTTCGCGCGTCCGGTGCCCGCAAAAAGTTTTTGTTTTATCTTCCGCCTCGCCCGCGGGCGCTAGATCCCAACACGTTAAACTATAATATATATATATATAACCTAATACTATATAAAATATATATAATTATATTTTTTCCAAAACAAGAACCCTTCTCTCTCCCCCCAACTCCCTTGTCTCGTCCCCGAGCCCCTAACCCACCGTCGCCTGCACCCTACCTCACCCTCTTCCTTATCTCTTCCATCTCGTCGCCGTCCTCATCGGCGCCAACCCTCCTCCGCCGTCTCAACTAAGAACCGAGCCCGCCTTCATCGTCGTCGTCGTCTTCCTTGCCACCATCACCGCATCCATCACCGTGCCTCCTTCCTCACTTCGCCGTCGACCTTACCCTTCCTCGCCTTTCTCATCATCGTCGACTCCTTCCTTTTCGTCTTAGCCTAAACCCGATCACCACCTTCATCATCAGCGACATCTTCTTCTCCTTTTTCTCTTTGCCGGAGCCGATTCCTCTCTACACCATCTCCTCCTCTGACACCCCCGATCACCTGCAACCCCTCGACTCGCTTATCTCCATCCTCCAAGAAACCCAGACTCTATCTCCCTTCATCAAATATCCACTCACACCACCTCCGACCTTTGACCAACATCACATCATCGTGATAACCTTCATCGCCTCCGTCGCTGATCTCAAACCCCGAGCTCTTTAAAGTTCCAGGGCCGAGCAGACAACCCCAGCGCGGTTACATCATCACCTTTGGCCGAAGTCTTGTTCGCGTCGTGTTTTGCGATCATTGTCGTCGTGCGGGTATCAGTATTCTTCGTCGTATTTATATTGATCGAGGCAAGTTTATCTTTCAACATGCTAGTTTATCTATACCAAAATATATCTATTTATAATATATATACATACATTTATAATATTGCAAGTTATAATCATTATACAATTTTATAAAGATAATATATACTTTATTATTTACTAACAATAGCACGTGCATAGTTACAATTGTTGAACTTGTGCAAAATTACCCATATGAATTATTTTAGTAGATACAATTTAGTTGATAATAATTAACAAGTGTAAAACGCTATTATAAATATGTTTAGATGTATATTTTAACAAGTAATGATGCATACATCGATTCGTTACAACTAGATAACCATGACAATTATATTACTGCTTTGTGACTGGTTTCACAAGCAAATATTTCACCTGGTTAGTACACATTACCTGACATGCCTGCGACTTACTGCTGTTGTTATATTACTTATACCTGTTACCTGTATTGTTTACCGATGCTAACAATATTGACTTATTATCCTGATTGACCTGACTTGTTATCTTACTAAACAAGACATGTTCACGATTGTTCTTGTATTGGTATTAGATAGACATTTTATTGATACCTGACTAGAACATGAAATCTGGGGAAAAGAGGAAAGCAAGAATGAAACCCAATTTGCAACTCAACAGTTTACTACTTTTCAGAGACCGATCGGTCGATACGAGTTTCGGGCTCCGGAATGATGTTGCTAACATCATTCATTTATACATGACATTATTCTACGGCCTAGCGGCACGTCTCGGATTCAGCCCCGAGAATTATGACCGTGGTCCCGGGCACGCACGGGATACTATTGGGTTACGATGAGAATTACATTAATTGGTTTCAAATACCGTTAGAATAGATAATCTAGAAACACAGATTTTAGGATACACGTGAGATACCTATAGCCTGCTGCTATATCACATGTGATTGTTTGTTTATAATCATACATTATTTTGCACATAACACCCTATATAGTACATTGCTCAATTATTATTATTATGATATTTATGACGCACTGACGTCTGGGTTTTGCATGGCCCAGTTCCTTTAACCTTGTCGTAGGAAGATCGGGAATATTTTGATAGACAAGCTGAGCAGTAAGGAGCTTTGCCGATTAGTTTAGCGATGTTTAGTTTTACTTTATTATCTAGTTATAGTTTAACGTTGTGATAAGGGTCATAGTTAGGATATTAATTTTGTTGGATCCTTATTCCTTTCTGTTATTTTCTTATTATTATTTTATTGTGGCAGTTGGACATGCGTTAGTTAGATTTTTATTTACTGCTCTTGATATCTGATTGACAGCCGTAATATGATTATGGAAGGATTTTTCCTCGTCATAGGTAGCATGGTTGGCTTTTTCATACCGTATTTACGTATTTTGGGAAGCGGAACGTAATAGCTTGTTCACAAGCTTCTAGGGAAGCAAATCTACAATACGAGCACTTGTGTGCCTCATGGTATTTAGTGGGATATTATCGATTGTCGTATGCCCCTGTATTTAGCCCTATTCTAAATAAACGACACTGGGAGGAATATCGCGGGCCATATATATTCCCACCCAGCAATATGAGAAAGAAAGGCAGGCCGCGAAACTGTCATATCAAGGATGTTATGGATGAAGGGCGCAAAGGGGCAAAAGGACAGAACAAATGCAGCAAGTGCAAAAACTATGGTCATAAAAAATCACGATGCCCTAACCTTCCACCTCAACTTCAGAATCAACCGCAATGATGTATTGCATCTTATATTCATTTATGTATTGTGTTCGGTGATGTATTATATCCTATATTGATCCACGTATTGTGTCGCTTGATGTATTGTATCCTATATTCAATTGCGTATTGTGTTTGGTCATGTATTGTATCCTCTATTTAGTTACGTATTGTGTCGCTTGATGTATTATATCATATATTCAGTTACGTATTGTGTTCGTCGATATATTGTATCATGTCTCCAGTTACGTATTGTGTTCGTTGATGTATAATTGGTACTTATCTTCGAATTATTAATTTTAGCAGATATTGTATCGATAGACCCTGGACCTGTAGATCTGTCTGTTTTATACATGTCAGACCGACATCGAGAGATGACATACGCGACGGCAAAAAATTAATTCAATTTAATATAATACCTGTACTTACTTCTAATTGTATATTTCCAACAAGTTTGTTTGTTTAATGTGCAGGAGAACGTCGTTTTGAAATATACTGATTGACGATTGGCGATTGACGATGCATGCGTGCAGGCTGAGTTAACACATGCAGGATTTCTTCACTACTCGAAAATTGACTACATCGTCTCGACCATCCTCTCATTATAGTTGTAGGGTGTTTTTCGTCACCCTATTGAGATAGGAATGTGCGCACTTATCAGGCATATACTGATTCCTCCTGTCTAGGATAGGCCAGGGTTTATTGATTGTGGGGATGAGAATCTCCGGCAGCCGCGGACGAAATTCTTTTGTAGTTCTGTATAATGTAACACCCTAGTTCATGTATACTAGTTCTATTTTGAGTATTTCTTTATTTATGGCTATTTCTTGATTTATTGTGTTTTGGGTGCGAATAGTGTAATTGGTATCTGTATTTGCATCCGACCCGACCCGCTTGCTGGAAACCCGTCTTGATTCCTATTTATGATTTATCCCGGCTTGTTACGTGGATCTGTGCACTTTCATATTTTTTTTATACTGCATACTGGCATTATATCTGGCATCTGCATTTTTTTATATAACATTTAAAGTCGAATAAAATATTTTAAAAATATCTAGCATGGCCTGCATCATACGCCTGACCCTTTGGTGGTATCCGTACATCGTGTTCTCGTCCCGTTCAATGAAACGGACTCGTTTGGATAGCTACGTGCACGCTACGTGTATCCGTTCTTGGGGGTAGGCATTTTCGTTACCCGGATATTATATTTTAGTTTTGGTTGACACGTATATTAACCATATTTTCATACCATAATTTTAGACCCGACCCGGGCGTGTTTTGGACTATTTTTCTATTGGCCAAAATCTCAAAATTTAACTAATATTTATCCTTACGTTTTTTACTGTTAAAAATTTGTTCTTTATATCTTATTTCCTTTAAATATTTTAAAAGATTTTTTAATACTATCCTAACAACTAATTCACCGTTTCTCTCTCTCTCTCTCTTACTTTTATATATTATTTTTTTATTATTTTCTTAACCCTATTTAAAACATCGCGTCTTCTTCTCTCTCTCGTTCATTGCATTCTTTCCCCGCCGTGCTCGCCGCTCCACCCTCGTCAACACCCTCGTCTCCGACACCACAACCACCTCCTCCTCAATCTCACCTCTCTCTCTCCACCCGACACCACCATCATCCCGACCCAAGAACCGACTTCAAGAAACCCATAGCCCTGACCTCTTCGTGCACCTCGTCGGAGCTCGCCTCCACTGCCGTCGAACACCTATTCCCGACCTCGAACTCCTCTCTCTCTCCTTCCTCCTTCACCCTATACCCGAGCTCACCCCCTGCAAGAACCCCGACGAACCCACCGCGAGAACCGTAGCCCACTTGACTCGCTGTGAAACCTCGCCGGAAACTCGTCGTCGTCACCCCCTCGTATATGACCCAGAGCCACAACCAGAGAACCCCAGTGCAATCTTCTTCTTCTACTTCTTTCTTCTCGGTTTTCCGTTTTCCGGTCATTGCCGGAGTCGTGCCATCACCAACGATCCGAGCAATCCAATGGACGTTCCCAGCTAGCGTGGTCGTGTTCTTGCTTTGCCTGGTTCTGTTCTGTACGCGCGCGTGTGTATTGTGACGTTTACCCGACGTCGGACGCGGCGTACGCACCCCGTCGTGAGATCCGATCAGGCGAATTTATCTTGCTACATGCTATGATATATATGTTGCATCCATATGAATAAAAATATTACATGTTTATTTCATTGTGCATCCATTTTACAATTTTACAGTTTTTCGATACTCGTATGCATCCATACCGTTATTTACATATCTAGCCGCATGCAAGTTTATCTTGCTACATGCCATGTTATATATTTTGCATCCATATGAATAAAAATATCACATGTTGAATGCATTGTACATCCATATTATTATTTTATTGTTTTCGGATATCCGTACGCATCCATATCATTAATTACATATCTGGCTGCATGCAAGTTAGCTTGATGCAGGCTATATTATTATACTCGCATTTAAATTAATAAAAAATATTGCATATTTAATGTATTGTGCATCCATGTTATAGTCTTATCGTTTTCCGATATCCGTTCGCATCCGTATCATTTATTGCATATCTAGTTGCATGCTAGATCACATTATTTCATGTTACTGTTATATTAACACCCCATGCTTGATAATGTGCATCATGCGTAGTCATGGAGTTGTAGATGTAATCCCTGATAGATATTTGTGCATCCGTGTTTTACTGTGCATCCGTACTTTTATCGTGCACCCGTACTCGCTACAGTTTTATTATGAGCATCCGTTTGATACCTGTGCACTACCTGTCATGACCTGATATACCACTACTTGACATATTACCTGATCCTGTTTCTAATGCCGACAATCCTGACATGTTGTCCTGACGGACGTATCTTGTTGTCTGCATAGACAAACCTGTACCTGCTTGATCCTGTGTTGGCATTAGCTCCAGATTTATCAATACCTGACTTGAACACATAACCATGGGGGTAAGGGGAAATCAATAATGAAACATGACTTGTAACTCAACAGTTCGACGCTTATACTGATCAGTTTTGGGGGCTAGGCCAGTCCCGGGATGATGTTGCTGACATCATTCGTCTGTACATGTTTCCTGTTTGTGCTTAGCGGCACGTCTCGGATTCAGCCCCGAGAGTCTGGACCGTGGTCCCGGGTATGCACGGGATACTATTGAGTTACATCGACGATTCATTAAATTGATTTCAAAGACTAGAGAGTAATTAACCCAGTAGCATAGATTACTCACCGCATGCACATACACTTCATTGTTCCATATCCATGTTACTGGTTATATTCATGTTATCGTTTATACTCATGCCTGCATATCTTCTTACATCCTGATTATATTTTATCGTTTGATATTATGACGCACTGACGTCTGGGTTTTGCATGGCCCAGATCCTCTATCTTTATCGCAGGCCGATCAGGAGTATTTCAGCCGACAGGCCGAGCAGTGAGGATCCTGTTAGTATCCAGTTTAGTTTAGTTTCTTTCCGTACTTTTGTTTCCTGATGTGAGCCCGTATTTGGGACGTACTTTCCAGATGTTATTGCTTATTGGATTTATTGCTTCCGCATATTATTTTTTGACTCGTTTATTCTGGCATATGGACATGTACTAGATAGTTTATTTTTATTTTCCTGTTCTTGATATCTTCTAGACGGCCATAATGTGATTGTGGAGGGATGTTTCCTAGCCACAGGTAGCATGGTTGGCTCTGTCACGTGCCGATCTTAGCGCACTCTGGGAAGCGGGGCGTGACATCAAAATAAATACGTTAAGCGTTTATAAGCAACATAAAGCAACAAGAATAAACAAAAGAATGAAATCCAACTTTGATTTATTACATTCAAGATTCGCAATTGATAAAATATCTGAATATAAAATACGATAACATGATAAGCCTTAACAAGGAGGCATACATAAATAAGCTAAAATGAAATGAAAAGCTGAATGAAACCAGACGTCCGGTTGTGATGCGAACTAGTTGTACTCCTCTTCGACCGCTTCTATCTCCTCTGTCTCAATGCCACCTAACGAGCATTCCAAGAAAGAATGAAATATGGGTGGAATGCCCGTCAGCGAACTAACGCTCGATAAGTCCCCAAAAAGATGGCGTGATGTATATAAATGAAATGCAGGGTGTAATGTGATATATGGTATAGCATGGATATAAATCATGAACATGTAAACAAGTATAGTAGCGTGCATGGTAATGTGTATGTCAACTATATCAGCATGGCAAACAAGTATAACATGGCCGTGGAGTGTAGGTATAGTGAACATGAAGGGAATATAAGTGTCCTAAAAGGTCTCTAAAAGGGTGAAAGTAACTAACGTGAGTTTAAGGTGTGAGTATCAACCAAATCTCAAGAGTGTTCTCAAACCCAACAGGTTGTAATCCAGGAGTAAGGAACCATGAGCCCTCATGATAGTTAGTAACGGAACTTCAGTCGTTGTCGAAATATTCGAAACTCAACAGGCTATAATCCAGGAGTAAGGAAACACGGGCCCTCATGATTGTTAATATTCGTGATTGCTTGTATTCGTGATTGTTAGCATGGGACTCTTAAGATTTCATTGGACCCACAACTCAAAGCATCTTAACACCCCGTGTATATTAGTCTATAGTTAAAATTATAAGTCTTGCCCGAATCCATGAATACATTAAGTTTTCAAGATTGAGTTCATGTCAGGATCAAGTATTCATGTCACGTTTCAAGTATTCATGTCAAGTTGTATTCGTGTTTCAGGTCAGGTCAAGTCTAGTATTTAATTGGATTATGTCAAACATATAATATCTAATTATGTCTTCATATACACACAACAATTTAAAGATCAATATAAATAAGGTATGCATGTTCAAATAGCATGAAATGAGTCAAGTATATTATTCAAGTAACGACCATAAACAATGCTGTTAAGAAGTGTTGTGAATGAGTAATCAATCAAGTCAATCAATTTCAGAATATAAACAGAAATACATATCTCAGTGTTTTGCACGAGTGAGTTCCAGTCGCGCTTAAATACGACTACCGGTTTGGGAGATATACCCATTTTCGTTTTGTCGCGCAGAACAGATCAAAATCTGTTAAGCACCGTCGCATATTTTTAAAACACAGTTTGAGTTAATTTTCATCAGATTTCAGGTTACTATAATTATTAGAAAATTGTAGGTCTTTCGATGTACTTATGCAAAACACTAAGATTCGCATGATTTGGATTTCTGAAGCTCTAGTTATGATTATTTTAATATCAGTGTTTAAAACAAAAATTCAAATTTCTGAACAGCAACTATATGTTATATTGCAAAGCCTATATCGGGTTGTTTCATACATTTCTAAGTAATCTAATATACAGAAAATTATAGCTCTAACAATTTTGTATCTACACATCTAAATTTTGTTACGAACGGATATCGGGAGTTCGAGTTATGTCCTATTTAAAAACAGTGTGCGAATCAGGACAGATTCTGTCCAGATTCGTCGCTTAATATTGTAACGCAGTTTTCTATATTTTACATAGGTTTTCAGTAAAAACTTAAAACTAAGAATATATAGATTTTTTGATGTAGATGTCCAAAACACCTAACTTTACTCAATTTGGACATTGTTATATCAATTTATGTGTTCTAGAAATTGACCGATAACCGCAGTTTTTTGTTTTACGAACAGTGAATAAAAACGATGTAATTCCTAAACCGTTGAGCGATTCGATCTAAAAAATTTACAGCGTGTACACAAAAATATATATTCTATCATAGATAAATTTCTTGAAATTTCCAGAAATAAAAATTATTTTAAAGGTAAAGATATTGATATGTAGACTGAAACCGGCAAAAAGATTAACTAGTATTTTTATGCAAGTTTCTCCTTTCTTTTAATAAGCAAACCGATTCCATGAGATATCGTATATATATTGTGGCATGAAATTTATGTTCTCACAAGTCATAATAAACATTCATAGTCATGAATAAAGAATTGAAAACACTTTAATTTGAACAAGAAGCAATAATATATTATTAAACCATATAGAACCATATATATCTAGACTTATATATATATATATATATATATATATATATATATATATATATGTTTATGTTTATGTTTATCTTATTTTACGTATTACGATATGAAAAGAATAGCGGGTTCACGAGATATGACAAGAGGAGAATAGAGAGAGAGGGAGAAGAGACTTACGGGTCTTGCAATACGGTATAACAACCGTATTGCCGATTGATGAAAAAAGTCTCGACCGACTTTGAAGGCTTAAGGAAATTGATGCTTCTCCAAATTTCCAAAGGAAAAAAAATTAAAATTGATGAAGAGAGAATGGCTAAGCTAGGATGAAGAATAGAGTATTATTTGTATTAAAAGAGACATTAAAATAGATTTAATAGTGATAAAAACTCTTCATAATAATTTTAATTTATTATGAATTCATTTTTGAAGGAATGTTAAGTACGACAGCAAGGGTTCGGGATGCATCGTCCATGCTATTTTCAAAAATTTGCCATGCTAAACAATCCTAACCCTAGAATCTTAAATAGCGATTTAGACGAAACAAAGCGTAAACTAATTTACAACTAAGTGAACTAGGAATACAGCCTTTGTAGACCGGTCTTTCACTTCAATAGCTCCGTCTAGTGGTCCATTCGCTCCGTGTAGTGATCTTGCGGACTCTAGAGTGGCACCACAAGAAGAAAGCAACGAGCTTGCATGAAGTCTTCGAGGCCGAAGATGATCTACGTCGAGAAGACACTAACCCAAGCTATCTCTTCATTAATGAGGGATTAGTAAAGCTAACACCCTAAACTAAATGGCTAATCTAGTAGAGGATGGTGAAGTAGGATTTTTACTCACTTTAGAATTGATTTTCTCATTAATTTTCCTCACCTCTCATAAACCTAGAGAGCTCTCTCAAGTGAAGAGGAAGAAAACGCAAAATAATAGATGAGAGAGTGAATGGTAACTATGGGTGAGAAATATCTCATATAACTCATGTAGAGGCTTAACCATGGGTTTAGATAATGGTTGGGTTAATAAATATCTAGTGTAAAACAAAACTAGTGGACTAAGTCAATGGGTCTCCAAGCTTCTACAAGATTCATGCCATGTGACCAATTTCCAACTAATAATTGATTTACTCTAAATAAATAAACCCTTCATTATCATCAGTATTGTGTAAGTCTCATACACCCATGTTGCATGTGGCATCAAGCATGACACAAAAAGAAAACACAATTAACATTTATCACATATTTATTAAGTGTGCACATGTGAGAAAAAGAAATGCTTAAACGAGCTAATATTAGTTAATGTAAATTAATATATCAAATATATAATTATACATTAAATCATTAAATCAACACTTGATTTAATAATCCGGCCATATCTCATATGACCGACTAATATTATATGTGTCAACTTATCGAATCAGCACTTGATTCGATAACCCGACTATATTTCATATAACCGACCGATACTGTATCGACTTATCGAATCAACATTTGATTCGATAACCGGGCTATATCCCATATAACCGATCGATACCATATATCGCGAGAATAGAATACGATATCACATACTCATATTAATCTCGGTCCCGCACATATCATATATGTGCTCCTACTTCGTTTTGCCTGAGCCAGTAAAAGCTCTGTGTAGGACTCTAAAGACTCGTCAATACGCCGGCAGTAGCTGATGATCATATCAAGCATCCACAAGCCGTCAGCGGTACTAGCTGGACGTAACGGCTATCCGGGTATTGAACGATCTGAAGATCAATGAGCAAGCCCGCTCTAACTCCTGTAAAGCCTATCAGTAACACTACCGTACAGTCTGGTATCTTCGTCTGATATGTCGCATATCTAGTCTAGGGGTGGTTAACGTCAGACCCCAGTAACCGATAATTCGTGCCGATGTAAGGCTCATAACGGGTCGAGAAACTACTGATAATACTTATCAGTAAATCTCCGTATCAGCCCTGGCCAGGGTCTTATCGTTATGGACAATCGAGCACAGCGCAACATCAACCCTAAATACCGGGAGAAACGAATCCCCTCCTATCGCTCATTGCCTCCATGTGATTCGGGACTATACCCAAAAGCTACCGTTTTGCGCGTTCTCTTGAACGTGGTAAGGTGGAAATCAAAGCACAGTGGGAATCACAAAAGACTCTATGATGATCTCGGGTCTACAGACTAACTTGTACCAGTGTCATCAGAGAACTGCTATCTGACGATAGGTATAATACCGGCTAGGAGTTCTCGGTGAGTCCGTTCTGTGTACCCAGTCTCCACTGAGCACCCGTATACCATCTTTGATGTCAAACACCAATGGATGTGGGATCATCCAACGCCTATCATATGGGTCAAGATGCGTATACGCTGGTCTACTATGGAATATCGAGCCCTATCTCGATACACCATCGACTGGGAACAATTATAGGATGTCATGCCCCGCTTCCCAAAACACGGAATATAAGGGTGACAAGGCAAGCCAAGCTCCTACGATCAAGGAAAAATCCTGTCGTAGTCACATTTCGGCTTCTAGCATTATATGGTACTCAGTAAAATACAATACGGGTAAAGAGAATGCAGTCACTAAAACTATAAGATATAAAGAGATCTGAGCTCGAAGGAAGTAAACAAGAGGGCAACTAACCAGGAATATCAGTGGAGAAATGTAACCGGTCCACTGGACTGGATCTTCACGGTCTCCTCTAGATCAGACAAATCCACCTCTATCACTGAGCATGCATACCAGGTCGTCAGAGTGACACAATAGCAATAATGTAATAGTGACAAGAAACAAGCAAAGAAGGTAATAACAGTGGAAGTAAAATGCAGGTAATCAATATGTCACTAACTGATGCAAAGTATGATCTGTGTCCCTATCAGTCTCTAAATCATCTTTGAAATCGAGTTGTGGAAAGGAGGATCATATTTAACGAGGGTCTCGTACATACCCAAGATTACGGCCCGCTATCGCCCGGGACATAACCCTGTCAGCCGGACCGCTAGGCCCAACCCAATATATATAAGAGTCGTTGTTCGAATGATCATCCTCTAAATCACTGTCCTCACTAAATACGATGCTCTTTCCACTTCGATTTCCCCTTTTTTCCAGGTTTACACTAATTATGAGTATGGTCTAGTCGTGTACAAGTATGCACCAATAACACGGTTTTGTCACTGTTCACTGTATTGTTCACTGTCACGAATCATTCACTTTTTCATTGGCGTACTTAACACTCATAAACCAATACCATTCATGCACGACAATGCATTGTATACTGAATAATAACGCGCGCTATCACTATAAGTATGGCAATCGGGTAAGATATGTGCATCTATGCAGTTAACATGTCATGTGTAATACGAACTATTATGCACCTTATGAACTTATAAAAATTGCATTAAATCATACGTTTATAATTCAGTAAAATTATACAAAGGAGGTAGCAAGTAAACTCAGTCATAAGTTCAGCAAAATTTATTTCAGTGCAATCGGATTTCGGGTTTGCAAGTTACAGCCGTTTCTTTTTAAGTGTTCGCTGCAGGAAATTCAGTTCCTGAACTGAACGTCCATTTCGCGACACAATTTTCACCCTGTTGGGATCAGAATTTAGCGACGCTATAGTTGGACGAAATTTAGTTTTTTCAATAGGGTTTCCAACTCACCATACGGATTCTCAATAGCGCATCTATGTCAGAAGTTATGTACTGTACAACAATAGGGTATCAGTTCTGTTTCTGTTTGGGACTGTATACGTCCTGTTCATTTAAATTACCGTTTAAATAGTAAACGACGGTAAAACGTGGTGAAATCACTTTTATTATTTATCTAACTGTTTCATATTCACTATGGTGTAGGGTTCCGCAACATGACATGTTCAAGAAGTAGGGGGTAAGCATTACAAGATGGAAATCAACAGCCAGAGCTGCTCTGGACTGCAGTCCAGAGCCGCTCTCAAAACCAGTTTCCGTCGTCTTTTCAGTATATAAACAATTTAAAACTTTTATGGGTTCTAGTTTGTCGAGTCAGATTCGATTTGAGCCCTCCAACGCATCATTCCAATTTGTAAACAATTAATTACGATTTTTACAAGTTTCAGACGCGGGAAATTTTCAGTTTTAACGGGTGTAATTGGAGACGATCGTTCACGTCAGTAACGATTATATTTTTCAGCCAAATTTTAACACAATGTTCATTACCACATGGGCCAGCTTATATGATCAATTTTCGTTAGTTTAATGGAAGGTTTTCATTCGGGTTTTGCATCAAACACTTACGTCATAAAAATTTACACGAATTTTATACACGGAATTCATAGGATTTTGAATTTGTAACAGAACAATTTAGCATGTAGCAAGTAGGGTACTTGCCTGAAAACGCGTTGACGACGCACGGTAGCGGCAACGACACGAACGCGCCACGAACGGTACAGCTAGAGTTCACGGCCTCGGCTCGAGTTTTGGTTCTTGGCAGCGGGGCTTGGGTTTCTGGGCGAGGCGGCTGCGAGTGATGGTGGGGCGTCGGAGGTGTTCGGGCACTAGAAGGGAAGCAGCCGGGGTGGATGATATGGTCTCCGGCGAGAGTGCAGCGAGGGGGTTCGGGGTTGAAGCTTGGTGGCCGAGGAGAGAGGGTGGAAGCAGTGGGTGGTGCTCGGGTTGGTAGGAGGTGATGATGATGATGCAAAGGGGTCGACGAGGTGGCCGGCGGCGCGATGGGAGCGGGTGATCGTCGGCAGCGATAGGGTGTGCAGGGGAGGCTCGACGAGTAGGTTGGGTTCCGGCTCGGTTATGCAGGCGGGGTGGGGGAGGTGAAGTGGGGCTTGAGTTTTGGAGAGAGAAGCGAGGGAGGAGTGACGAGGTGACTGAGTTGGTCGTCGTCATCGTCGTGGTTCAGCGGGGTGTAGGGGATGAAGTTGGGTGTTTTTGGAGAGAAGAGAGGAGGACGAGAGTGAGGAGGGAGAGAGGAGAAAGGGAGAACGAGGGTGAGCTTGAGGAGCTCGTGAGCGCGCGCGGTCGTGGTCGACGAGCGTGGGATCGTGGTCGCGAGCGGGGCGCGGCGAGGCAACGTGGGCGACGTGGGAAAGCAAGGAAAAGAAGCGGGAAAACGAGAGGGAGTGGGGAAGAAAGGTTAATGGGTCGGGTAGGTTTGAGCACGGGTAAGGAGAAGCATGGGCCTGTAAGGTTTGGGCCGGGGAAAAGTTTATGTTAATTTGATTAATCAGTTTTGTGAAGGAAAAAAAGATAAGGATATAGAGGTGGGCTGGGTGTTGTTGGGGATTTATGTATATCTATTTAATTTTGTTTTGGGCTGGGGTTTTGGGGAATTTGTTTAATTAATTTTGTAAAGGAAAATGGAAGTGGGCTGGGCTTTATTTAATTTAAAATTTTGTCTTGTGCTTTATTTTAAATATTTAGAAAAATTTAAATACTAAAAACCTAGTAACCAATTTCCTACAAAATTACGAGGAAAAAATAGGAAAATATTCGGGGACTTGGAAAATATAGAAAAATTTCATTGATGGAAACGGGAATTTACATCATACCCTCCTTACAAAAATTTTGTCCTCGAAATTTAAAAAGAGACAGCGAAACAACAGTACTAAACAAAGAGATGTGGAAAACGTGCACGGATATCTTCCTCACGCTCCGAGGTAGATTCTCCTGGGGAACGACCGCCCCAAGACACTCGGATTAACGGAATGACTTTATTCTTCAGCACTTTCTCTCTGCGGCCGAGAATGGTGGTGGGCTGCTCCTCGTACGATAGGTCGGTACCCAAAGCTAACTCCGAATAGGCCAGAACATGGCTCTCATCCCGAAAATAACGCCGCAACTGAGATACGTGGAAGGTATTGTGCACACCAGCTAGCGATGGAGGCAAGGCAAGTCGATAGGCCATCTCTCCTACTCACTTTAGCGCCTCAAAAGGTCCGATGAAACGAGGACTGAGTTTCCCGCGACCTCCAAACCTGATAACTCCACGGGTAGGGGAAATCTTCAGGAATACGTGATCTCCGACTTCAAATTCTAGTGCCCTCCTGCTGGTATCCGCCCAACTCTTCTGTCAATCCTGAGCCGTCTTAATGCGCTGCCTAGTCATTTGGACCTTGTCGACTATCTGAACAATGAGCTCGGGACCCAGTAATCTTCGTTCCCCCACATCATCCCAACAAACTGGGGATCGACACTTACGCCCGTAAAGTGTTTCGAAAGGAGCCATCTGGATGCTAGCCTGGTAACTGTTGTTATAAGAAACTCGACTAGATGCAGATGATCTTCCCAGGAACCCTGGAAGTCCAGCATGCAAGCTCTCAACATATCCTCGAGCGTCTGAATCGTACGCTCGGATTGTCCGTCCGTCTGCGGGTGATAAGTTGTACTGAACTTGAGGCGGGTACCCAAACTCTCCTGTAAGCTCCTCCATAAGTGCGAAACAAATCTGGTGGCTCGATCTGACACAATGCTGACCGGAACTCCGTGAATTCGCACTATCTCCTGCATGTATCTCTCTGCCAGTGACTCTGTCGACTGTCCCACTCGGAATGGTAAGAAGTGTGCATCTTTCGTGAGGCGGTCGACGATAACCCAAATGGCGTTGTTGCCCCTAGGGCTCCATGGTAAGGCCGTTACGAAGTCCATAGTAATGTGCTCCCACTTCCATTCTGGTATCGGGAGCGGTTGTAACAATCCTGCTGTTCTCTGATGTTCCGCCTTCACCTGCTGGCATACCAAGCACCCGGATACGAACCGCGCAATTTCTCGCTTCATCCCGTTCCACCAAAAGTGCTGCTTTAGATCTCGATACATCTTCGTACCTCCCAAATGCACAGAATAAGCTGAACTATGAGCCTCAGCCAGTACCTCTTCTCAAATATCCCCTTTAGGTACGCAGAGTCTGCTACCGAATCTCAGAGAACCGTCTTCATGTATGAGTAAATCCGTTCTCAGCCCGGCTTCTACCTGCGCTCTGAACTTTTGCAATCGAGGATCATCCGCTTGCGCAGCCTTGATGCGATCCACGAGAGAAGATTGCACCTGTAGTTGCCAAAATTGCCTGATTGTGCTCGGTGTAACGACTTCAAGCTGGAGACTCTGAAAATCCTCAATGATGCTCCTCTGACTGGTCAACATCATGACCGCTGGCTTGCGACTGAGAGCATCTGGTACAACATTTACTTTTCCCGGGTGATACTGAAGGTCCAAGTCGTAATCCGCCATCAGTTCTAGCCATCGGCGCTGCCTCATATTTAGTTCTTTCTGAGTGAAGACGTACTTCAGACCTTTGTGATCTGTGTACACTTCTACCTTCTCGTCCAACAGGTAGTGCCTCCAGATCTTTAATGCAAAAACCACTGCGGCTAACTCCAAGTCATGCGTAGGGTAGTTTCTCTCATGATTTCTCAGCCGTCGAGAGGCGTAAGCAACCACCCGACCGTGCTGCATCAGAACACAGCCTAAGCCCTTCCCTGAGGCATCACTATGTATCACCAAACCACCGGAATCGTCTAGTACTGTAAGAATGGACGCCGTGGTCAACATCTGTCTCAGTATCTTAAAAGCCTGAGTACATTCCTTGTCCATACGTAAGGCACTTCCGTCCACGTCAGCCAAAATGGGGGGTCAGGTGATTATGAGGTTCAAGGATGGGATAAAAGTAATGTCTTTGCAATAAAGAAAGGAATTTGTTAGAAGGATTGATTAATGCATCAAATGGATTTTAAAGATACAATACTCTAGGAAAATTTGATCGAGACTTTATTAATCAAAGCTTGACAGAGTACAACTGAGAGATAAACTTGGCCCTAAACTATACATCATTATTGTTTGGCCCTAAGAAAAGAAAATAAGCTGCGTCAGTCACGATTGTGGAAGATCAACAAGTTGCGATATGCTCTCGCACTAAGATGGGGGCGTCCATTCCCAAAGCGTCCTGCCTGAACATCTGCTTGAGCTTCTTCAGCCTCGAGTTCCTCTTCACTCGAGGTTTTATCTTCAGATTCCTCCTCGGCTGGAGCTTCGTCTTCCGATTCCTCCCCTATAGGGTTTTCTTCTCCTAGTTCTTCCTCTTCGGCGGGAGCTTCTTCATCAGAATCCTCCTCCATATGTTCTGCCTCTTCCGGGTCCTCTCCTGAATCTTCTGCCATAGAGCCTTCCTCAGGATTTCCCTCTTCAGGACCCTCATCTGGATCCTCCTCTATTGCGTTTTCCTGTGGGTCCTCTTCTATTGGATCTTCTTCGGGATCCTCCTCCTCGGGATCTTCTTCTGGGCCCCCTTCCATTGCATGTTCCTGTGGATCCTTTTCTATTGGGTCTTCTTCGGGATCCTCCTCCTCGGGATCTTATTCTGGGTTCCCTTCCACTGCATGTTCTTGTGAATCCTCTTCTATTGCGTATTCTTCGGGATCCTCTTCTTCAGGGTCCTCCTCTGGGTCTTCCTCTTCATCGTCCGAATCATTAATCATATTGATCTCCGAAATTGCGACATCGACTCCCTGGTCCTCGGATTCGCTGTCGTTGAAAATGACCTGTGGGCCATCGACCTCATCATCTGAACTCACTAATACACAGTCGAAAGAAACGCAGGACTGAGTGTCCTCATCGAGAAGCGGTGCGGCTCCAGGGTTGGCCATGGTCTGAATAGTAAAGGTTATGATCAGATAGTGGAACACGAATGAAAATAATGATTAATGATGCGGAATACGAGGAAAAGATAAAGTAGATAAGATTCAAAACATGAACTTGAGTGGTGATGCACACGTAGTATATGAAAGTGAAAGAAAGGAAATAAAGTATGATTCAAGGGATCCCTAAATTGGACTGCAATCTTATTCTAAACCCGGCGCTCTGATACCAACAAAACCATGTCACGCCCCGCTTCCCAAAATACGGAATATAAGGGTGACAAGGCCAGTCATGCTCCTACGATCAAGGAAAAATCTTGTAGTAGTCATATTTCGGCTTCTAGCATTATATGGTACTCAGTAAAATACAATACAGGTAAAGAGAATGCAGTCACTAAAACTATAAGATATAAAGAGATCTGAGCTCGAAGGAAGTAAACAAGAGGGCAACTAACCAGGAATATCAGTGGAGAAATGTAACTGGTCCACTGGTCTAGATCTTCATGGTCTCCTCGAGATCAGACAAATCCACCTCTATCACTGAGCATGCATACTCAGGTCGTCAGAGCGACACAATAGCAATAATGTAATAGTGACAAGAAACAAGCAAAGAAGGTAATAACAGTGGAAGTAAAATGCAAGTAATCAATATGTCACTAACTGATGCAAAGTATGATCTGTGTCCCTATCAGTCTCTAAGTCATCTTTGAAATCGAGTTGTGGAAAGGAGGATCATATTTAACAAGGGTCTCGTATATACCCGAGACTACGTCCCGCTATCGCTCGGGACATAACCCTGTCAGCCGGACCACTAGGCCCAACCAAATATATATAAGAGTCGTTGTTCGAATGATCATCCTCTAAATCACTGTCCTCGCTAAATACGATGCTCTTTCCACTTCGATTTCCCCTTTTTTCTCTAGGTTTACACTAATTATGAGTATGGTCTAGTCGTGTACAAGTATGCACCAATAACACGGTTTTGTCACTGTTCACTGTATTGTTCACTGTCACAAATCATTCACTTTTTCATTGGCGTACTTGACACTCCTAAACCAATACCATTCACGCACGACAATGCATTGTACACTGAATAATAATGCGCGCTATCACTATAAGTATGGCAATCGGGTAAGATATGTGCATCTATGCAGTTAACATGTCATGTGTAATACGAACTATTATGCACCTTATGAACTTATAAAAATTGCATTAAATCATACGTTCATAATTCAATAAAATTATACAATGGTGGTAGCAAGTAAACTCAGTTGGAAGTTCAGAAAAATTCATTTCAGTGCAATCGGATTTCGGGTTTGCAAGTTACAGCCGTTTCTTTTTAAGTGTTCGCTGCAGGAAATTCAGTTCCTGAACTGAACGTCCATTTCGCGACACAATTTTCACCCTGTTAGGATCAGAATTTAGCGACGCTATACTTGAACGAAATTTATTTTTTTCAATAGGGTTTCCAACTCACCAGACGGATTCTTAATCGCGCCTCTACGTCAGAAATTATGTACTGTACAACAATAGGGTATCAGTTCTGTTTCTGTTTGGGACTGCTATACGTCCTGTTCATTTAAATTACCGTTTAAACAGTAAAAGACGGTAAAACGGGGTGAAATCACTTTCATTATTTAGCTAACTGTTTCATCTTCACTATGGTGTAGGGTTCCGCAACACGACATGTTCAACCAGTAGGGGGTAAGCATTACAAGATGGAAATCAACAGCCAGAGCCACTCTGGACTGCAGTCCAGAGCCGCTCTCCAAACCAGTTTCCGTCGTCTTTTCAGTATATAAACAATTTAAAACTTTTATGGGTTCCAGGTCGTCGAGTCATCTTCGATTTGAGCACTCGAACACATCATTCCAATTTTTAAACAATTAATTACGATTTTTACAAGTTTCAGACGCGGGAAATTTTCAGTTTTAACGGGTGTAATTGGAGAAGATCGTTCACGTCAGTGACGATTATATTTTTCAGCCAAATTTTAACACAATGTTCATTACCACACGGGCCAGCTTATATGATCAATTTCCATCAGTTTAATGGAAGGTTTTCGTTCGGGTTTTGCATCAAACACTTACGTCATAAAAATTTACACGAATTTTATACACGGAATTCATAGGATTTTGAATTTGTAACAGAACAATTTAGCATGTAGCAAGTAGGGTACTTGCCTGAAAACGCGTTGACGACGCACGGCAGCAGCAACGGCACGAACGCGCCATGAACGGCACATCTAGAGTTCACGACCTCGGCTCGAGTTTTGGTTCTTGGCAGCGGGGATTAGGTTTCTGGGCGAGGCGGCTGTGAGTGATAGTGGGGCGTCGGAGGCGTTCGGGCACTGGAAGGGAAGCAGCCGGGGTGGATGAGATAGTCGCCGGCGAGGGTGCAGCGATGGGGTTCGGGGTTGAAGCTTGGTAGCCGAGGAGAGAGGGTGGAAGCAGTGGGTGGTGCTCGGGTTGGTAGGAGGTGATGATGATGATGCAGAGGAGTCGACGAGGTGGCCAGCGGCGCGATGGGATAGGGTGATCGGCGGCGGCGAGAGGGTGTGCAGAGGAGGCTCGGCGAGTAGGTTGGGTTCCGACTCGGTTGTGCAGGCGAGGTAGGGGAGGTGAAGTGGGGCTCGAGTTTTGGAGAGAGAAGCGAGGGAGGAGTGACGAGGTGACTGAGTAGGTCGTCGTCGTGGTTCAGCGGGGTGTAGGGGATGAAGTTGGGTGTTTTTGGAGAGAGGAGAGGAGGACGAGAGTGAGGAGGGAGAGAGGAGAAAGGAAGAACTAGGGTGAGCTTGAGGAGTGTTCCCCTCCGAATGGCGGCCAAGACATGGACGTCATGCCTGAGATTCGGGGCAGATGCTATTTGGTTTTATCCGCCCACCTCTCCGAAGATGCCAAGTTGATTTATGGCACTGTGTATCGGAGGTTTAGACGGATGCGGCCGATGTAGCAGACTTCGTCAGATTCACCCTCGCTTGAGGGGTTTTTGATTGTGGGGACGCTCTTCCCTACAGGCGCATGCCCCTGCAGTTAATTACGCTACCGCATCGCGGTAGCCACTTTCTCCTTCTCCAGATGTTCACTTCGTGTCGTGTGTGTTTGTTTTGTTTGTGGTTGCCCGTAGATTGTATACGGAGACTAAGTGATGCCGTCGCCCGTAGGACGTGGATTAGTCCGAATCCGTGTTTACTTAGATTTGGGTTTGGTGTTTTAGTTTAAGGATACGTTAGCCATATTGAGGATAAGATCAATTTAAATTTTTGTTAAGGATACGTTAGCCTAATCTCCAGACTAAGATCAACTTAACGGGATCATTTGGATCCGACAAGAGAGCAATTGGCTCTATTGTTTAGTTTAATGACGCTGCGGTCGATTTCCAGTTTAGGGACATGGTGGTCCATGTTCCAGTTTAGGGACGTAGGGGTCCATCATTCCCATTTGGGGACGAGCATTAGTTTAAGGACATTTCGGTCCAACATTCCCATTTCGGGACGAATATTAGTTTAGGGACGTTTCGGTCCAACATTCCCATTTTGGGACGAATATTAGTTTAAGGACGTTTCGGTCCACGAGTTTAGGGACCCCGCAGTCTGTATCGATGTGTGGTTGTCGGGACCCGTCACCTCTCTGACGTCGTTGAAGGATTACAACGATAGGTGTCAGAGGAGTTCGGAGATGTACCCTTGAACCGGATGTAAATTGATTTAGGAGAGCAGTCTTGCTCAGTCAATTTAATTTGAGGACTTACGGCCATGATTGGGCTAAGTCCAGTTGAAAAATGTTCAACGTTTTTATATTTGGCCTATTAGGCCTGTGCTAGGGCTTTGCCCCTGTTTAATAATGCACTGCATTTTCTGTTGGCCTGCTAGGCCTTTCTGATTTGGGCTCTGTCCCTTTATAAATGATGCAGAGCGTCTGTTTGGGCTCTGCCCTTCTTTAAAATAATGCATTGCATTTAATTTAGCCTGTTAGGCCTTTTTTAATTGGGCTTGGCCCTTCTGCAACGCATTAATTACTTGACAGTGGCTTGTCAGGCGCTTTGCGCCAATTATTGAGCGCAAGCGCTTGTGGTGATGACACGTGTCACGCAAGCGCAGTGCGTTGCGCCAGTGCGCTGCGCTGTTGCGCTGCTGACACGTGGCACGCTCTGGTGAGTTGCGCCAATTTCAGAGAGCAATGCTCTATCTTAAAAGCGCATAGCGCAAGTGGTTCTGGTGCTGACACGTGGCGCTCTCTGGTGGCTTGAGCCAACCCAGGAGCGCAACAGTGCAGATTTGCAAGTGCAAGGCACTGTTTTAATGATTTAATCCAATTTTGGATTTAAGAGAGGAATCTTTAAGATTCCAGAACCAATGGTTCATAAAAAAGTGCAAGGCACTGTTATTATTTAGTTTTTATTGAAGATCATTGATCATGTTCTTAGATCAATGATCTATTCAGAAGAAGTTCTTCTTCAATAAAGGTTTTTACCTTTTATGTTCTAGAATTCTTCTCGCAATCCTTCAAAGTTCTCTCTGTGAAGTTCTTGATGTTCTCAATGTTCATCCCCTTTGAATTGGGGTCTAGGGGTCTTTATATAGTGCCCATAAATTTGTTAAGTTTGTTAAAGAGATTATTCTCTGAGTGATTTGGGGAATTTTTCCCACCGTTGGATCTTTGATCCAAGGGCTTCTGTTTTACAGAAGACAATCTTCTTGTTTTAATAAGAACAGAAGGATCTTACTAGAATTTTAATTCTGTTTGGCGCAAACGCCCCAGCGCTTGACACGTGTCACGCAGTGCAGGCTGCAGCGCAACTGTGCAAGCGCAACTGCGCTGACACGTGTCGCGCAGCGCACGGCGCAGCGCAACTGCGCTGACACGTGTCGCGCAGCGCAACTGCGCTGACACGTGTCGCGCAGCGCACCAGCGCAGCGCTTGCGCAACTGCGCTGACACGTGTCGTGCAGCGCAGCGCTTGCGCAACTGAAGCGTTGCTTCCTTTAATTTTTGTTTTAAATAGAGCCTTGCTCTGATTGGGCGCGCTGCCTCGGACGCCGCGCTCTCTGCGCTGGCGTGCCTGATTTTGACACGTGGCGTTCTGCGCAGCGCAGAGGATCTGAAGCGTTGCTTCATTTATTAAAATTTAAATTTTCAAAGTAGAGCTTTGCTCTGATTGGGGGGAATTGGAAGCGTTGCTTCATCTCCCGTCTTGGAATTTGAACAGAGCTTTACTCTGATTGGGGTAAACAAATACCCCCCCACCGTTGCGCTTACGTGGCCCCAAACGCGAGCGCAACGGTGGCAGAATTCTAATCATTGCGGCAACTTTTGGAAGTTGAAAGGGCATTTGGTGCCTATAAATAGGACCTTTGGTCCTCCACAGATGATCATCATCTCCAAAAATTTTACTTTCAGAATCTCAGAGCCTTGCTCTTTTGTTTAAATGCTTTTAAAAGTTCAAACTTTAGAGAATTTTAGGTAAAAAATTAATTTGGATTAAATTAAATCAATTTTAAGAGCCTTACTCTCAATAGATCCCTGATCTAAAGAAGACCCATTTAGGGTTTCACTTAGCAGAGCTTTGCTCTAAAGGGGTCTAAAGAGGACTAAGGAAAACCCTATTAGGGTTCCATTAATAGAGCTCTGCTCTCTAAAAGATTTTCCTTGGATTTTCTTAATTCATTAATGGAGCTTTGCTCCTTCCAAATCATATAGAAAAACTCTTAAGAATTCTTCATGGATCTTGGAAGTTAAAGATGGCATTTGGTACTATTATTATTATTATATCATCTTTTCATAGCAAATCTCTCAATGTTCTTAGGGGATTTTCCTCAAATTCTCCTCATAACTGATTTTGACAGGTGTCACTCCTGTCTGCAGAGCATTGCTCTCGAGGAGTTTTAACTCCCTATGCTTTTTCCTCATTGCTAATCTTCTAATGATGTTTCCTTCAAGCATTATGGCGGTGCGTCTATACAGTCTGCACGAATTCATTACCTACGGGGATATCCGTGCACAGGGCCGTCAACAAAACCAAGAGTTTACAGACGCCCAATGTGCGGAGGTTATGGGTCGTCTGAACGCACGCATTAGTTGGCTGCTCCCTCGCCGTTCTGCTCTCTTGAAAATCATGCTGGGAGCAATCTGGAGAGCACTCCCGGGGTTCCACGAGGCCCTACCGCTCAATGCGTTGGATGATGCCGAAGACAAGGTGCATTCAGTGTACCTGTCGGGGCTGATCTCGAAGAAACGGCGGGATAGCCTCATCGACATCCTGCATCAAATTTTCCAGTAGACGACGATAATCGCTGCTTATCGAAGGCTGGGGGCCTCGCCGAAGATCTTGACACACAGGAGCGCGAGAGGCTGCGCACGAGAATAATCAGAAAGGCCAGAAGAACTCTGGATGGCCTTACTTTTGAATTCCTCAATCCGTGCCCTAGATCTGAGGTTATTCCATTGTAATAATGTTTCTCGTTTATTGCTTTTATGATTGTAAGAATTTTTGGCAATATAAATGGAAAATTTTTATCCCAGCTTGTCTTATTTCTCGTTCTGAGTCTTTTGCCTATGCATGAATGAGTGTGTCTCGAACGCTTGATCAAATGTAAATCGGATGTTCTTCCTGTCACTTTCTTCTTTCTTTTATTGTGCGCATGCTGTCTTAATAAACATGGTTGACAGATAATAGAGTAAGCATCTTAGTTTTTCCAAGAAATAGCGATGACTTAGGTCGCAGGTTCAGATCTGCTGCCTAAGACTTTTCAACTCTATGAGCCATGAGGGTCTCGTAGAGACTTTTCTCCCTACGAATCGAGAGGATCTCGTAGGTGTATTTTCTCCTTAGGAATCGTGAGGATTCCTAAGTGTGTTTTCTCTTATAAGTCGTAAGGATCCTATAAGAGAATTTTCCCTCTTACGAGTCGAGAGGACCCGTAAGCGGTTGTTTCCCTCCTCGTCGAGATTCGACTTTGGAGAGTGAGACCCGTGAATAGTATGCAAGAGACCGTTTTAGACCGACTTGCAGGGTCCCAGTGCTCAGGAAACAAGTTTTTTAATCCCTACTACCAAAGGCTTTATCTTGCAAGTTGAGACGAATCGGGAAGTTCTCGCGGAGACACTAGTTTCTCTGCGGGCCGACGCGAATCAGGAGGCTCTCATCAAGGACGCTAGTTTCCCTGAATTGAGGTATTTGCCAGGGACACTGGTTTCCCTGGGGTTGAAACGAGTCGAGGTGTTCCTGCAAAGACGCTAGTTTCTCTGCGGGTCGACGCGAATCAGGATGTTCTCGTCAAGGACACTGGTTTCCCTGAGTCGAAGGATTTGGCCGAAGACACTGGTTTCTTCGGGGTTGAAACGAATTGGAGTATTCCTGTGGAGACGCTAGTTTCTCTGCGGGCCGACGCGAATCAGGAGGCTCTCATCAAGGACGCTAGTTTCCCTGAATTGAGGTGTTTGCCAAGGACACTGGTTTCCCTGGGGTTGAAATGAATCGATGTATTTCTGCAAAGACGCTAGTTTCTCTGCGGGTCGACGCGAATCAGGATTTTCTCATCAAGGACACTGGTTTCCCTGAGTCGAAGGATTTTGCGGAAGACACTGGTTTCTTCGGGGTTGAAACGAATCGGAGTATTCTTGCGGAGATGCTAGTTTCTCTGCGGGCCGACGCGAATCAGGAGGCTCTCATCAAGGACGCTAGTTTCCCTGAATTGAGGTATTTGCCAAGGACACTGGTTTCCGTGGGGTTGAAACGAATCGATGTATTTCTGCAAAGACGCTAGTTTCTCTGCGGGTCGACGCGAATCAGGATTTTCTCGTCAAGGACACTGGTTTCCCCGAGTCGAAGGATTTTGCCGAAGACACTGGTTTCTTCGGGGTTGAAATGAATCGGAGTATTCCTGCGGAGACGCTAGTTTCTCTGCGGGCCGACGCGAATCAGGAGGCTCTCATCAAGGACGCTAGTTTCCCTGAATTGAGGTATTTGCCAAGGACACCGGTTTCCCTGGGGTTGAAACGAATCGATGTATTCCTGCAAAGACGCTAGTTTCTCTGCAGGTCGACGCGAATCAAGATTTTCTCGTCAAGGACACTGGTTTCCCTGAGTCAAAGGATTTTGCCGAAGACACTGGTTTCTTCGGGGTTGAAACGAATCGGAGTATTCCTGCGGAGACACTAGTTTCTCTGCGGGCCGACGCGAATCAGGAGGCTCTCATCAAGGATGCTAGTTTCCTTGAATTGAGCTATTTGCCAAGGACACTGGTTTCCCTGGAAGTTGAACTGATCTGTGGTGGTCTTTCAGGTTTTATATAAGTTACCGTCAAAACCGTGAAGCTAGGAATTTGATCTTCGCTTCGTTTGCTGGCACTGCCTCTGCTATATCGAAACGAATGTCGCGGTTGTCTCTAGGCTGTTGGTGAACCGTTGAGATTTGGCTTTGCTTTCTGGCGGAGCCTGTTGGGAAGGTGTGGTTCCCTCTTTGTTTGTGCCCTTGGATTGTATACAGGGATCGATGTGATCTCACCTGTAGGGCAAAAGTTTCATCATATTTTTTTATTGTTTTATTTCCGCGATGCTCTATCATTTCAGCTTTTATATCGCGAAGGTCGCAATTGCCCAATCATTTCGGCTATTTTTTCGCGGTGCCCAATCATTTCGGTTATTTATTTTATTTTTACTCGCTGCTTTTTATTGCGAGTTTCCCAATCATTTCGGCTATTTTGTATGCATACGTTTTTACTTGCTGCTTTTTATTGCAAGCTGCCCCATCATTTCAGCTATTTTGTATGCATGCGCGACTTGTTGGCTCTTCGCTGTAAACCTGAAATTAGACACCGATTTCGGCATCAGCACCGCTACAACTGGGATATTGCCAGGAGCGAATCATCATTTGCCTCTGTCGATGTCGAACAAAGGTAGCTTAGCGAACAGGGTTAAGGTCCTGTCGACTAAGGCTTTTGACTTCATGAGCCGTAAGGGTCTCACAAAGGTATTTCTCCCTACAAGTCGTGAGGATCTTGTAGGTGTATTTTCTCCTTAGGAATCGTGAGGATTCCTAAGTGTATGTTCCTCTGTAAGTCGTAAGGATCCTACAAGAGGGTTTTCTCCTTGTAAGTCGAGAGGACTTATAAGGGTTGTTCATCATGCGTACATATCCCCAGTCACGGATGGGACTTGGTTAGGGAAATGTTTATTCGTGCCCGTGGATTGTATACAAGGGTCAGTATTGGACCACTTGTAGGGCAAAATCGAAGGTTGTGGAGGTTGCTTAAGCACAGGTTTAGGTCTCTGTAACTTAAGACTTTCAAATCTTATGAGCCGCGAGGGTCCCATAAAAAAGTTCTCCTTACGAGTCGTGAGGATCTCGCAAGTGTATTTTCTCCTTATGAATCATGGGGATCCCTAAGTGTGTTGCTCCCTTGTGAGTCGTAAGGATCTCACGCGGGTGGTTTCTCCTTACAAGGTCGAGAGGACCCTGTAAGTGTCCTTTAACGAGGTTGCGCCCTTTCCGGTTTTCACAAACACTCGTCGGTAGTCCTGCTGTTTTTACTCACGGAGCCCTTTCGGGTTTTCATCCGTGCCCATTTTTCTTATGGACGTACTATTTTTTTTTAATTCTTTTTATTATTTTTTCTAACGAGGTTGCGCCCTTTCGGGTTTTCACAAGGCTCGCCGGTAGCCCTGCTGTTTTTACTCACGGAGCCCTTTCGGGTTTTCATCCGTGCCCATTTTGCTTATGGACATACCGTTTATTATATTTTATATATATATATATATATATATATATATATTTTTTATTTTTTTTATTTATCTCGTCAGCCTAAGGATGCTGCGGTAGTAGTTTAAAGACGTCAGGTCCTTCGTTAGTTTGAGGACGTTTCGGTCCGTCATTAGTTTAAGGACGTTTCGGTCCGCCATTAGTTTAAGGATGTTTCGGTCCGTCCAGGAGAAGGCTGGCTACTGCTTATAAAGTTTGAGCTTAGGAAGATAGCGAGCGGACATAGTCGTCGTCATCTATCATTGACCTAGGCAGTAACTCGCTAAGCGTAGTATTTCTTTAGGAATCGACCATTTATTGGCCTGAAAGGCCTTTCACCGTGCATATCCATGAGTAGATAGGCTCCACCCTGGTAGACCTTATCTATGATGTACAGGCCTTCATAGTTTGGCTCGAATTTTCCCTGCTTGGCGCGATTGGGGATCATAGGCCTTTTGACCACTAGCACGAGTTCGCCTTGGCGGAATGTCCTCGGCCGGGTCAATCTTTCATATAAGCGCGCCATCTTTGCTTTATAAGCCTCCAGATTTTGTTGCGCTATGAGCCGTGTTTCATCAAGGGCATCAAGTTCCTCAAGCCGAAGGTGAGCATTTTCTTCGTCCGTCAGCTCGTAGTGGACTGCCACTTGCAGAGAGGGTAACTCTATCTCGAGAGGGAGTACTGATTCTGTACCGAATACAACGCGTATGGAGTTGTATTCGTGGCCGTTTTGAACGTAGTTCGATACACCCAGAGAGCTTCTTGCAGTCTCTCGTGCCAGTTCTTCTTATTTCGGGACACCGTTTTCTTCATGATCTTTGTCAAGGTCTTGTTGAAGGCCTCAGCTAGACCGTTAGCTCGCGGATTATAAACCGAGGAATATCTCCAGTCTATATTGTGTTGTTGCGCGAAGCGACTGATCTTGTGGCTTCTGTAAGCTGGCCCGTTATCGGAGATAATCCGTCGCGGAGTTCCAAACCGATATATGATGTGCGTCTTGAAGAAATGGAGGATATTCTCCGTCTTCACTTCTCTTAACGGTACTGCTTCTGCCCATTTGGAGAAGTAGTCAGTCGTCGCCAGGATGAAACGATGTCCCATGGACGATGCTGGTTCGATGGGGCCGACTATGTCAGTTCCCCACATTTCGAATGGCCAGCTAGCCACCGTTGGATAGAGTGGATTTGGATGCCGGTGGATGAAGTCCCCATGGATTTGGCATGAGTGACATTGCTTCGCATACTCGAGGCAGTCCTGAATCATCGTGGGCCAGTAGTAGCCCATCCGTTTGATCTTCAACTTCATCTTTGGGCCTACTTGGTGAGAACCACAGAGTCCGTCGTGAACTTCCTGAACGACTCTTTTTGCCTCTTCAGGTCCCAGACATCTCAACCACAGAGAATCAAACGACCTCTTGTACAGAGTATCATTGACGAAGGTGAAAGACAGAGCTCGTTTCATAAGCTGATGTCTTGAGGACGCATCTTCGGGCGATCGACGGTATTTGAAGTAGTCTATAAAGACTTCCCTCCAATCCTCGGCCTTTTCCCGGTCTTTTATTTGCATAGCCATTTTCTCAGTCGCTTCCTTCTCTTCGGGTGATTCCGGAGATATTTCCGCTGGGGCAAGGACCCGACGGCTTTGTACCACAATTCTGACGTCATCGAGGTTCTCGTCAGCAAATTCTTTACCGAGCTTGGCTAATGCGTCCGCTTTGCTGTTTTCCACGCGCGGTATGTTTTCCAAAGTGTAGGAGGGAATTTGGGTCAACAATTGTTGCACCTTTTCGTCGTACTTCACCAGCTCTGATTTGCACGTTTGGTAGTCGCCGTTTACTTGACTAACGACCAGCTGGGAGTCTCCGTATATGAGGAGGTTTTCAATTCCCATGTCAATGGCGATCTTGAGGCCTGCTATTAAAGCTTCGTATTCGGCTTCATTGTTTGTCCTCGGTTCTGTTAAGGAGAAAGCAAAGCGCATTATCCCTCCTTGTGGAGTTACAAAGATGAGTCCTACCCCAGATTTGATTATAGGGTTACTTTGTTTGCGCTTCTTCATGGAGATGCTCCATCGAAATAAAGCTCCCATCGGGTATCACCACCGTCAATCGCATCAAACGCATGTTCGTCTGGAAGATCGCAATTCAGAGGAGAATCGGCGGGTATCGGATGCTCAGCGAGGAAGTCGACGATGGCCTGGCCTTTCACTGCCTTGAGAGGTTGATACGTTATCGAGAACTCCATCAAGAGCAGGGCCTATTTAGCGAGCCGACCTGTCAATATGGCCTTGGACATCAAATATTTAAGAGGGTCCACCTTCGAAATGAGACGGACTTCATGCGCCAACGCATAGTGCCTGAGCTTTGTTATCGCGAAGATCAACGCCAGGCAGTGTTTTTCAATAGGGGAATAGTTGCTTTCTTCCCCCAGTAGAACTCGACTCAAATAATAGAGTGCTCTTTCTTTCCCTTGATCGTTCTCTTGTGCCCATAATGCGCCTAAGGAACCTTCGAGGGCGGTTGTATAAAGGATGAGAGGCTTTCCCTTGACCGGAGCAGCCAATACTGGCGGGTTCTGCAGGTATTGCTTGATCTCGTCTAGCGCACTTTGGCATTTTTTGTCCCAGACGAACGGGGTTCCTTTCTTCATCAGGTGGCTGTAAGGTCGGCACTTGCCTGAAAGGTTGGCTATAAATTGTCGTATATACGCGAGCTTCCCTTGGAGAGACCGCAGCTGTTTGAGAGTCCTTGGCGGAGGCATTTCCATGATCGCCTTGATCTTTGACGGATCTATTTCGATACCTCGGTGTCGGACGATGAATCCTAGGAATTTTCCTGAGGAAACTCCGAATACGCACTTGAGAGGGTTCATCTTCAAGTTGTATTGTCGAAGGCGTTGAAATACGGTCTTCAGATGTTCTAAATGCTCCTCATATGATTTGCTTTTAACCACGAGGCCGTTGATATAACATTCGACAATTTCATGTATAAGGTCATCGAAGATCTTTGTCATGGCCCTCTGATAGGTGG
This sequence comes from Agapanthus africanus, assembly GCA_030015575.1. Taxonomy (NCBI): domain Eukaryota; kingdom Viridiplantae; phylum Streptophyta; class Magnoliopsida; order Asparagales; family Amaryllidaceae; genus Agapanthus; species Agapanthus africanus. The sequence goes on from CM057337.1 coordinate 1,000,817,371, forward strand.
CACCGGCGTTCTTTAGACCGAAGGGCATCACCTTATAGCAGAATATACCCAAAGGGGTCCTGAAGGCGGTGTGCTTCTGGTCTTCGGGATGCATCTTTATCTGATTATACCTTGATGACCCGTCCATGAAGGAGAAAACCTCGTGAGTGGACGTATTGTCCATCATCAGTTCGGTGACTGGCACTGGGAAATCGTCCTTCGGGCAGGCTTTATTGAGATCCCGGAAATCCACGCATATGCGCACTGTCCCATTTTTCTTCATCACCGGGACAATGTCGGCGATCCATTCAGGGTATTGAACTTCCTGGATGAAACCAGAGTCGATCAGCTTCTTGACCTTAGTATTGATACTCATCTCAAGCTCGAGCCGCATTCTTCTTGGCGCCTGTTTGACCGGCTTGACGTCCGGAGATATCGCCAATCTGTGCACAGCAATTTCTGGATCTAGTCCCGGCATTTCGGAATAGTTCCACGCGAAGCAATCTCTATGTTGTAGAAGCACGTCCTTTAACGCAGCCACCCTTTCTTCAGATAGCAGCTCGCTGACGAATGTGGGCCGCGGGTCACTTGCCGTTCCCAAATCAATCTTCTTGAGGTTATCTGCGGTAGTATGTATTCCATCCTCCAGCTCTTTCGGTGCTGGTGGAAATTCTGAGATCACCTCATCATTGCTGTTTTCGAAGCACCAGGGAAGGTCATCCATATTCTCGGGCTCTTCTTTTGATATTGTTATCATGTGACAAGTACAAGCTCGCTTCGAAGACTGATGTGGGTCTGTGATACTGACGCTACGCTTTGGGCTACTCGTCACGGACATTAAGTTCCACGTCACAGACGCCAAGACATGATACAATGCTCTGCTCGGCCGACCATGGTTACACGAGTACAACATCATCCCTTCTACACAACATCAGTGTATGAAGTATTTTAAGGATGGTCTCGAGTATACCGTGATGGGAGAACTGAACTGAACCAGACCTTGTAGATTTTAGAGGACAGCCGTTGAGGGGGCTTTTCCGGCTTCACCTTTGTAGCACTCTCCATAGGTGGAGGAGATCTTTTCAGCACAGCGGTCGGAGAGTTCTTGTGGACCTTCCTAAGTGGTTCAAAGCTGTTTCCAGTTGGAACAACAGCATCAATTTCCGTCGTTGGAGTCGGCGGAGTCAGTCCAGAAGGAGAGTTGCCCCCGGTCTTCCTTACTCGGCGCCAGTGGTATATCCCTAGTAAGAGGGGTGTTGTCTCCTGAGGGTTTTCAGCGGATTACACCCATAAAATCGTATAATAAAAGAGAGATGGTGAAAGTTATATAAAGATAAGAACTATAAAAGAAAGAACTTGAAAATAAGAGTTTTCAACTCTACCAGCTTTTCAGTTGCTATGAGCCCTATCTTAATGGTCATGAAAAAAATGTTAGAAATCACATTATCCCTCAATAAAATATCGCCTTTAGTTTCCATTCCTACCTTTCTTCCAAACATTGATCATATACCCCTACGTGTGTGAACTGGACATCCCTACACTCAGAGAATTCAATTCAAGCAATCATACTCTTGTCCATCTACCTTAGTACTTTTTAATAGATATTTAGATGGAATTTTCTCACACATTCTTCATGCGACCGTTAATACTTCTTGAGGTACTAACCGATCGATTACTTATGTGCTTGCAATTAGATGTTTTTCCTCGGCTTGCAACACCTAAGGCTTAACAGCGGCTCCCAAACCAGTTGGTCTAAGGCACTAGGTGATAAAGCACCCTCGCTAGATTTTTTTATTACTGCCTCGGTGATAACAAAACCAGTGTTCATTTTTCTTTTCACCCTTTTATCTTTTATTCTCCACTTTTATTTTCTTCATACTTTGGCTTCTAGACAAGAGCATTTCAAGGTATCCTCTACTATCCCGAGTTTCAAGATGTGTGTAAGTGCGTACAGTAGGGTATCAACGTTCAAATGTTTGGCTTCCAGAATAGGAACTATTTTTCAGGCTTATTTTTATCCTCAGATTAGTAATTTCCTTCATCTTACTAACCCCTGGGACAACAACTCATAACCACTTATTACTAGTTTCATTTAAGAAAACTTCTAACTTTCTTGTTTTTCTTAAACTATTCCTATCTTTTAAATATAACTTTTCACTTTCTACTCCTTTATTATCACAATTTTTTGTGTGTGCTTATATATAGTATAATGCAAAGTAGGGCATAAATAAGCACAGGAGCGCTGAAAAACGATTTCTTGGAAGCTTCTTGCGATGGTACAGGAGCGCTGAAGCTCGTTGGCGGGAGCATGGTCCCGAAGAAGAGCCCAGTGGTGGCTTGAGTTACCTGCTCCACTGGCATAGTGAAAAGGGAGGCCGCTTGGGGCCCGTAGGTTACTCCTCCAGATGGGACAGAGCGAGAGTTGATGTTGCAGTTAGTGCAATTTGAAGCCATTGATTTCTTGAATAGCTTGAATATTCTGCCCCCTGCGTCGACCTTAGTCTTTGGCATGTGCCAGCTGTTTGAGGACCGATTCCGTCGGCAAGGCTGCTGCTTGGGGAGCCTGCCTGTGGGCAACAGACATCCTCTGGGCTTCCTCCATCGGCGTTGAGGCACCGAGGGTGGGAGGTAGGAGCATCGACCCAAAAAGAAGCCCGTTAATTTCTTGAAAAGCCGGATTGCAGAGATTTGAGGCTGCAAGTGACCCATACTTGACTCCGCCAGGTATGACAGAGCCTGAGTTGCTAGGGTGGGAGAAAATGTCATTCTTCATAGAGACGAAATGCCGGCTTCAATATCCACTCCCCTAAGGGCAACCAAAAACATACACACCGCGATTATTTGATCGCGGGAAAAACACGACACACGAAGTGTGGAGTGGAAAGAGGAAAAGGTCCCACCGGGCGTGCCAGAATCTGTTCCCCTCCGAATGGCGGCCAAGACATGGACGTCTTGCCTAAAATTCGGGGCAGATGCTATTTGGTTTTATCCTCCCACCTCTCCGAAGATGCCAAGTTGATTTATGGCACCGTGTATTGGAGGTTTAGACGGATGCGGCCGATGTAGCAGACTTCGTCAGATTCCCCCTCGCTTGAGGGGTTTTGATTGTGGGGACGCTCTTCCCTGCAGGCGCAAGCCCCTACAGTTAATTACGCTACCGCATCGCGGTAGCCACTTTCTCCTTCTCCAGATGTTCACTTCGTATCGTGTGTGTTTGTTTTGTTTGTGGTTGCCCGTGGATTGTATACGGAGACTAAGTGATGCCGTCACCCGTAGGACGTGGATTAGTCCAAATCCGTGTTTACTTAGATTTGGGTTTGGTGTTTTAGTTTAAGGATACGTTAGCCATATTGAGGATAAGATCAACTTAAACTTTTGTTAAGGATGCGTTAGCCTAATCTCCAGACTAAGATCAACTTAACGGGATCGTTTGGATCCGACAAGAGAGCAATTGGCTCTATTGTTTAGTTTAATGACGCTGCGGTCGATTTCCAGTTTAGGGACATGGTGGTCCATGTTCCAGTTTAGGGACGTAGGGGTCCATCATTCCCATTTGGGGACGAGCATTAGTTTAAGGACATTTTGGTCCAACATTCCCATTTCGGGACGAATATTAGTTTAGGGACGTTTCGGTCCAACATTCCCATTTTGGGACGAATATTAATTTAAGAACGTTTCAGTCCACGAGTTTAGGGACCCCGCAGTCCGTATCGATGTGTGGTTATCGGGACCCGTCACCTCTCTGACGTCGTTGAAAGATTACAACGATAGGTGTCAGAGGAGTTCGGAGATGTAACCTTGAACCGGATGTAAATTGATTTAGGAGAGCAGTCTTGCTCAGTCAATTTAATTTGAGGACTTACGGCCATGATTGGGCTAAGTCCAGTTGAAAAATGTTCAACGTTTTTATCTTTGGCCTATTAGGCCTGTGCTAGGGCTTTGCCCCTGTTTAATAATGCACTGCATTTTCTGTTGGCCTGCTAGGCCTTTCTGATTTGGGTTCTGTCCCTTTATAAATGATGCAGAGCATCTGTTTGGGCTCTGCCCTTCTTTAAAATAATGCATTGCATTTAATTTGGCCTGTTAGGCCTTTTTTAATTGGGCTTGGCCCTTCTGCAACGCATTAATTACTTGACAGTGGCTTGTCATGACAGTGGCTTGTCAGGCGCTTTGCGCCAATTATTGAGCGCAAGCGCTTGTGGTGATGACACGTGTCACGCAAGCGCAGTGCGCTACGGCAGTACGCTGCGCCAGTGCGCTGCGCTGTTGCGCTGCTGACACGTGGCGCGCTCTGGTGAGTTGCGCCAATTTCAGAGAGCAGTGCTCTATCTTAAAAGCGCATAGCGCAAGTGGTTCTGGTGCTGACACGTGGCGCTCTCTGGTGGCTTGCGCCAACCCAGGAGCGCAACAGTGCAGATTTGCAAGTGCAAGGCACTGTTTTAATGACTTAATCCAATTTTGGATTTAAGAGAGGAATCTTTAAGATTCCAGAACCAATGGTTCATAAAAAAGTGCAAGGCACTGTTATTATTTAGTTTTTATTGAAGATCATTGATCTTGTTCTTAGATCAATGATCGATTCAGAAGAAGTTCTTCTTCATTAAAGGATTTTACCTTTTTTGTTCTAGAATTCTTCTCGCAATCCTTCAAAGTTCTCTCTGTGAAGTTCTTGATGTTCTTAATGTTCATCCCCTTTGAATTGGGGTCTAGGGGTCTTTATATAGTGCCCATAAATTTGTTAAGTTTGTTAAAGAGATCATTCTCTGAGTGATTTGGGGAATTTTCCCCACCGTTGGATCTTTGATCCAAGGGCTTCTGTTTTACAGAAGACAATCTTCTTGTTTTAACAAGAACAGAAGGATCTTACTAGAATTTTAATTCTGTTTGGCGCAAACGCCCCAGCGCTTGACACGTGTCATGCAGCGCAACTGTGCAAGCGCAACTGCGCTGACACGTGTCGCGCAGCGCACGGCGCAGCGCAACTGCGCTGACACGTGTCGTGCAGCGCAGCGCTTGCGCATCTGCGCTTACACGTGTCGTGCAGCGCAGCGCTTGCGCAACTGAAGCGTTGCTTCCTTTAATTTTTGTTTTAAATAGAGCCTTGGTCTGATTGGGCGCGTTGCCTCGGTCGCCGCGCTCTCTGCGCTGGCGTGCCTGATTTTGACACTTGGCGTCCTGCGCGCAGCGTAGAGGATCTGAAGCGTTGCTTCATTTATTAAAATTTAAATTTTCAAAGTAGAGCATTGCTCTGATTGGGGGGAATCGGAAGCGTTGCTTCATCTCCAGCCTTGGAATTTGAACAGAGCTTTTCTCTGATTAGGGTAAACAAGGAGCTCATGAGCGCGCGCGATCGTGGTCGACGAGCGTAGGATCGTGGTCGCGAGCAGGGCGCGGCGAGGAGATGTGGGCGACGTGGGAAAGCAAGGAAAAGAAGCGGGAAAACGAGAGGGAGTGGGGAAGAAAGGTTAATGGGTCGGATAGGTTTGGGCGCGGGTAAGGAGAAGCATGGGCCTGTAAGGTTTGGGCCGGGGAAAAGTTTATGTTAATTTGATTAATTAGTTTTGTGAAGGAAAAAAAGATAAGGATATAGAGGTGGGCTGGGTGTTGTTGGGGATTTATGTATATCTATTTCATTTTGTTTTGGGCTGGGGTTTTTGGGAATTTGTTTAATTAATTTTGTAAAGGAAAAATGGAAGTGGGCTGGGATTTATTTAATTTAAAATTTTGTCTTGGGCTTTATTTTAAATGTTTAGAAAAATTTAAATACTAAAAACCTAGCAACCAATTTCCTACAAAATTACGAGGAAAAAATAGGAAAACATTCGGGGACTTGGAAAATATAGAAAAATTTCATTGATGGAAACGGGAATTTACATAGGATGTACTTGTGGACTACCTTTGGCCCCACTAGTATGATCTCCATCATAATCCTGGTAGTCAAGTACACATCCTAAGGTCATTATCAACATATGAGAGTAAGACAGTATCACTTATATAAGTCTACATGTTAAGACAAAGAGCAACCAGATAGCATACTATCATGTCGAGCAAGAAAGTCATCTCTATATATATCTAAGCATCCACTATAATATACATCACATGTACAATAATGGCCTCTAAGTCATATATATAATTAACAATCTCCCACTTTCACTAAGGCCGGTTGCTGTAGTATCTCATACCCACATCCCGAAGAGTCTCTAAAATTGTATCTGGGGAATAGCCTTTGTGAGTGGATCCGCCGTGTTGTCCTTCGTGTCAACTCTCCTGACCTCGATCTCCCGGCGATCAACTATCTCCCGGATCAGGTGATACCGCCTCAGAATATGCCTGGATTACTGATGGAACCTGGGTTCCTTGGCCAATGCCACTGCTCCATTGTTATCGCAATACAAAGGTATTGGATGCTCAATGGATGGAACAACACCAAGTACAGTTATGAGCTTCTTCATCCAAACAGCCTTTTCGGCAGCATCGTTGGCAGCGATGTATTCAGCCTCCATCGTCAAGTCTGCCACAGTTTCCTGTTTGGAACTCTTCCAACAAACCGCCCTTCCATTGAGGGTAAAGACAAATCTCGAGACCGACTTAGAGTCGTCCTTATTACTCTGGAAGCTCGAATCGGTAAAGGACTCCACTTGGAGTTCTCCGTTACCATACACCAAGAACATCTCTTTAGTCCTTCTCAAGTACTTGAAAATGTTTTTCACAGCTGTCCAGTGACTCTCTCCTGGATCTGCTTGATACCTACTATAACAACCGAGTCCAGTTCTACAAATTTTTGTTACCGTATGGGTTGTTGTGGTATTTATTTCATTTATCACGCTTTGGCTGTTATTAGTTATAGTTTACCCCGGCATTTCATATTCTTGCATATAACAATTTAAGTCATTTAAAAATAAATTAAAAATACTTGTCATGGCCTGCTTGATACCCCTAACCCTGTGGTAGCATCCTTGCATCGTATTCTCGTCCCGTTCAGTGAAGCGGACGTGTTTGGACGACTACGCGCACGTACGTGCGTCCGTTCTTGGGGGTATGCGTTTTCATTACAAAATCCTTCATTTCAATTTTGGAACTTGCTAATATTTTTTATATTTCAAATTCAAATTTTTGGACCCGACCCGGGCGCATTTCTGAATTATTTGTATTCCGCCTAATTTTTAATTATTTTTAATATTCTAAACTATACCTAACATATTTTTATCGGCTTGAGAATATATATTGTTAGCCTGGAAATAATTAAGTTCAGCCAGAGGAAATCTTCTTCTAAGATTAAATCTCTTTTCACATTTGTTTTGCCTAAACAAATCTTCCCTGGCCAATCCCCTCTCTCCCTCAATTGATACCGGGCCCCACCTTCGTCTCTCTCTCTATCTCTTCTTTTTCTTCTTCTCTCTCTTCTCGTTTCTCCTTCTCTCTCTTCCTTTTTCTTTCTTTCACCGCTACCAGCCAAACCTCTCTCTCCTCCTCTTTCTCTCTCCTCTCTTTTCTCTCTATCTCTCTCTTCTCGCGAGATTCTCTCTCCTCTCGCGAGAATCCCTTCACCTTCCCCATACTATCCTCACCACCCTCTATTTTCTTCTCCCTCGTCGCGAACCCATACTCAATAACCCAGCCTCGCCTTCGCCGCTCCACCTCCACCGACCTCACATCGTCGTCACCTTCTGCATCCCCGTCATCCTCGTCTCCATCTTCTTTTCTTCCTTCTTCCCGAGGTTGTTGCACCCTGCGCAGAACCCACAGCCCCTTGAACCCAACGTCTCCGGTCGTCGCCGACGACTCTAGCCTCACACCCACCATCATCACCACCTCATTTCCTTCCTCTCCTCGACAGCACCCCCTCACCAGTACCCCGACTCCTCGCCTGCAACCAAAATCAACTTCAAACCCTAAACCTAACCCTTACACCGAACCCCTCGCCGGCGCCCTCATCGCCGTCGATATCGCCGCCACTGCTAACACTCCCCTCTGCAACCCAGTAAGCCATCGTGCACACCTTCCTCCTCTACTCTCTTTCTTCTTGCATTCTTTTTCTTTTTAATTTAGATCTTGTTCTTGTATTCGCTGTTTTGACAAGATCGACGGAGTTGGCCACGACGTCGACGACCCAGCGAGGACCCCTGACCCGTGTGATTCCACTGTTTGTCGTTTGGACTCATTCCGTGTACCGTGCGCGCGTCGTGACTTTTCCCGCCGACCGAGACGTTCCGTTTTTCGTGTCGCGATCCGTCGAGGCAAGTTAATCTTGCTACATGCTAGTCATACTATTCATATATCAATATATCTATTTTCTCTATTAAAATCTATAGATAAAATCTAAAGTTTTGAATTCCAGTTTAACAGTACAATGTTCCGTTTACATATATCAGATCTAAAACTTGAAACCTGATTGTTGCATTCAGTTCTACTATACATAGTACCCACAATCATGATTTAAATCACATAACAATTATCGTATAGTCCATAGTACCCTTTAATGTTTTATACCCTGTTGACGCCAGTGTGTTTCTTTAATCGGTTTTAGTTTTAATTGCATCTTTTGAACCTATTATACAGGTTATTGCATCTCTAGATTACGTAGTGCATGTTAACATGATTCTAATATCCATACTTGTATACTGTAGTTAAGTAATGATAACCGTGCATCGATATAATACGTACCTACTTGCTTACCATATTACCTGATCTAGTTTATTGTTCTGATAGTACTATGCTTGTTTATTTATAACCATGATTATGCTAGTTGATTATGAGCACTCACATAATATCTTTTACACCCGGACATGACTTGCTGCATACATATTACTTGACCCGACATGGTACCGTACACTACTTGACTTGACCTGATGTACCATGGCTTAACCTGTTACCTAATCTTGTGTCCGATGCCAACAAACCTGACATGTAGTCCTCACGGACCGTTCCTGTTGTCTATCCAGACAAACCTGCTCCTACCTGCTCCTGTGTTGGCATTAGTTCTTGATTACTGAATACCTGACTTCACATACATAACTTGGGGGTATGGAGAAATCAATGATGAAATCCTGACTTGTAACTCGACAGTTGCTTGCTTATACTGATCAGTTTTTGAGTCTAGGCCCGCCTCGTGACGATGCTGCTGACATCGTTGGTCTGTTCCCTTTTTTCCTTTTGTGCCTAGCGATACGTCTCGGTTTCAGCCCGAGAGTCTTAGACCGTGGCCCCGGGCATGCACGGGATACTATTGAGTTACATCGATGATTCATCAAATTGATTTCAAATACTTTAGAGTAGATAACCCAATAAACCAGTTTAGTTCACTCACTGCACACTACCCTTCACTGCCCTGATTTATATTACTATTACACCTGCTTATCATTCATGATTATGTTTGCATTGCCTGTTACCCTGTTTATACTTTATTACTTGATGACATGACGCGCTGACGTCTGGGTTTTGCATGGCCCAGATTCCGTACCTTTGCTGCAGTCCGAGCAGGAGTACTTCAGCTAGCAGGCTGAGCAGTGAGGTTTCAGTAGTAGTTAGTTCTTTTATTTTCTGCATTTTATTCCTGATGTGAGCCCGCATTATGGGACATACATTCTAATTATTTTGTATTGGATCTTTTGCTTCCGCATTCTTATTATTCTCGACTCATGTTATCTTGGTTTATGGACATGTATTAGATAGTTATATTTTGTTCTTGATATCTTTACAGCCGTAATGTGACTGTGGATGGATACTTCCTACCCACAGGTAGCATGGTTGGCTATGTCACGTGCCCAATTTAGCGTACTCTGGGAAGCGGGGCGTGACATGGTTCTTTTGGTATCAGAGCCATAGGTTAGTCGGGTTGATTCTTTTTGTAGTTGGGTATTGTACCCAATACACGAATCAGAATACCCGTGCTTAGGAAACATGTCCTGACACCTTGCCGTTTTACCGTTCTTGAATCTAACCTCCTCCTGATTATATCTTTACGGTGTGCAAACTTCCTTTGTATATCGACTCGTACCTGGTTTCCTTTGGTTATCTCTAGAGCTTAGGCGACTTGAGTGGAGTTATGTGATTGTAACTATGATACCGCGGCATAGTTACAATGCGGTACTCTATTTAAGTAACTCGGAGTTATAGCCTTGACTCATATCCTTAATCTATATGTTGAATCTGTTATCGTACTAATACTAGTTGGTGTTTGGTTTCAGTATCATGGAGGCCAGGAATCTACAATTGTACCAGAGGTGTATGGATGACGCTACCTTGCTTGGAGTAATTCGTAACTTGCTTGAGGACCACAAGCAGCAGACCGAGTTGAAGCCGGTGTTTGCACTAAGCCAAACGGTCGTACGTAGAAGTGTTCCGGTGAACCGACGCAGTGTAGCACCAATGAAGAAAATAATCGTTGCTGGTCGGAGAGGGAGCGTGATCTGTGACTTTTGTCGTTTGCCTGGGCATGTGCAAAGGGAGTGTCGGAGAAAGCGTGGACTCTGTTTGATTTGTGGATTGGTGGATCACACTATCCATGTTTGTCCGTCGAAACTTCATAAGGAAGAGAATGTGCGGAGGTCAGTGCTACCTAAGAAAAAGGGGAGGATGTTGTGCGACTTCTGCCAACGACCGGGTCATTATCGAAGAGATTGTCGTAAGAGGCTTGGACTTTGCCTGATTTGTGGATCAGAGGATCACACCATTGTTAATTGTCTGTCAAGGCTAAGATTGAAGGAGGATACTCGGGAGTCGCCGCAAGAGCAGCTTCCAGATCAGGAGCAGTTTATTCGGGGAGCTAATCAGGCTCAGACTTTTTCCCTGATGGCTGAAGAGGCTAAACCTTCAGAGGAAGTCATTTCAGATACCCTATTGTTCATGGTTTTCTCGCATTAGCGTTATTCAATTCTAGTGCATCCCATTGATTTATGTCGTCCAAATTTATTGTTGTTCACTCGATGACTTTCACGACCCTGTTTAATTTTGCGACATACATACTTGGATTGGGAAAATCATAACTAGTAGAGGGTGTAAGGTTGGTTTCGTCGTGGTTTGCGGACGGGAGCTATTGCAGAGGTATTGGAAGTTGTTGCTGGTAGAATTGATGTAATCTTGGGAATGGAATTTCTCGGCACTTTCCACGCTCACATTGAGTGTAGAGTGAAGAAAGCGAATTTCCAGATTCCCGGACACCCAGAGGTTGTCTAGAGGAAGCAGTTCTATCGGGCCAGTCGAGGTTAGGGCGAGGCCGACAATTAATGATCTTTCATCGATGAAGATTGCTAATGATGAAGCACTAGCTGTTGTTCGAGATTTCATGGATGTGTTCGAGGACATATCAGGTTAACCGCCGAGGCGAGACGTAGAGTTCGCAATTGATTTTATTCTTGGTGCAACGCCTGTATCTAAAGCGTATTATCCAATGGCACCAGCGGAATTGGAAGAAGTTAAGAAGCAGGTTACTGAATTGCTTGAGAAGGGTTGGATTCGCAGCAGTCACTCGCCTTGGGGAGATCTAGTTCTTCTAGTTAAGAAGAAGGATGGCACAAGAAGGATATACATCGACTATCGAGAATTAAACCAGGTGACTATTAGGAAAAAGTACCTGATCCCTCGCATTGGTGAACTATTTGAGCAGCTTAGTGGCGCGAGGGTATTCTTGAAGCTGGATTTGCGATCCGGATATCATCTGGTCCGAGTGAAAGCAGAAGATATTTGCAAGACGGCGTTCCGAACTCGGTATGGATATTACGAGTACTTAGTAATGCCCTTCGGAGTAACGAATGCACCGGCGATATTCATGGACTTGATGAACCGAATCTTTCCACCATTCTTGGACCAGTTTATTGTGGTGTTCATTGAGGATATTCTGGTATACTAGAAGAGTATTGAAGAGCATGCGGCACACTTGAAGATCGCACAGCAAACATGGAGGCAAGAAAGATTATATGCAAGGATGGGCAAGTGCAAGTTTTGACTTGAAGAAGTAAGGTTTGGGGCAAATCGTAGCTGGGAATGGAATCGCCGTTTATCCAGGGGGAATTGCAGTAGCTCAAGACTGGCAGTTTCTGAAGAACGTTGTAGAGATCAGAAGTTTCTTGAGCTTGCAGGATACTACAGAAGGTTCGAGGAAAATTTGCTCGTTTGGATAAGACTTGACCAAGCTTACGCGCAAGGAGAAGGAGCTTATTAAGGGGCAACGTAGATAGTTGGAGTTGATGGCTGACTACGATCTTGATCTTAGGTACCATCCGGGGAAAATTAATGTCGTGCCGGATGCGCTCAGTCGGTTACCAGCAATCCAGAGGTTAACTGCACGGAAGGAACTCATTGAAGACTTTCGAAGATTTGTTTTGGAGGTTGTGCTACCGCATTCTTCGGGACAGTAGATGCAGCTGCAAGTACATTCGTCGGAAATCGAGAATATTAACACAGCGCAATCGCAGGACCCTAGATTGCAAAAGTTTCGAGAACAGGTTGAAGCCGGACTACGAACAGATTTATTGATCCACGATGATGGTTCGTTGAGGTACGGTAGCCGTTTGCGTGTGCCAAAGGGGGATATTCGTGAAGAACTTATGAAGGAGACACACAGTTCAGCTTATTCCGTACATCCAGGAGGCACGAAGATGTACCGAGATATACGACAGCATTTCTGGTGGGAAGGCATGAAACGGGAGATTGCTCGCTTTGTGGCAAAGTGCTTGGTGTGTCAGCAAGTTAAGGCTGAACATCAAAGGGTTGCTGGTTTATTGCAACCACTTCCGATTCCTCAATGGAAGTGGGAACATATAACCATGGATTTCGTGACAGTTCTACCGCGGAGTCCAAAGGGCAACAATGCAGTATGGGTGATTGTTGATCGATTGACCAAGGCAGCTCATTTCATTCCTTTTCGGGTTGGTCAATCAACGGAAACTTTGGCGGAGTGGTACAAGCAGGAGATTGTAAGATTGCATGGAGTACCGGTAAGCATCGTGTCCGATCGTGACACTCGGTTCTTATAACTTTTGGCGGAGCTTACAACAAAGTTTGGGGACTCGATTGAAGTTTAGCATAACTTATCATCCTCAAACTGATGGCCAGTCGGAGAGGACGATCCAAACTCTTGAAGATATGTTGAGAACATGCATGTTGGACTTCAAGGGTTCATGGGAGGATCATCTACATTTGGTGAAGTTTTCTTACAACAACAGTTTTCAGGCGACAATTCAGATGGCTCCATTCGAAGCTTTATATGGTCGCAAGTGTCGTTCATCTGTTTGTTGGGACGATGTCGGTGAACGAAGGTTGTTGGGACCAGACTTGGTTGTGCAGACAGTTGAGGAAGTTAATGCTATCCGGAATCATATGAAAGCAGCACTAGACAGACAGAAGAGTTGGGCAGATACGTCGAGAAGATGTAACAACTCCAATTTTTGTATACCAAAATTTGATTTAAAATTGAAGTATACTTGGAGTATTAATGTTGCTGATAACACTTTAAGTATCTATCTCTTTACAATAATTACAAGAAAGAGCTTGTAGCTCATTGGTAATACCTTGCACTGCTGAACTAAGCCACCAGAGTTCGAATCCCATACCCCACATTATTTTTATTATTGATTTTTTTAAAAACCTTTAGAATACCAAGAGTTTACACGTGCATATCTCACAAAAACCCCACTACACCCAAAGATGTAACACTTGCAGAGGGTAGATGGACCGTCGGGGGAGATCCAGGTCACCGGACTCGGTCGGGAATCGGCCAACTCGGCCTTGACTCGGCCGACTCAGTGATCCGACCGAGTCACGGCCGAGTCACCCCCTTTTAGGCCGATTCCGGCAAGGGTCACAACATGAAAGTTGTGTCTTTTGGTATTCCCTACTCACCTGCAAAGTTTCAGCCCAATCCCACTTCCAGAGATCTTTAAAACCCCCAATTACTCCACTTTTAATACATTTTTATTACATTTTATCACATTTTTATTTTTTAACTTTTCATCTACCCTAACCCTAACCCTAGCCTAGCCCTATATAAAGGCCCCTACCCTCTACCTTTTCCCCTCACAACTCTAAGCATACTCTCTAAAACTCTTGAGAACTTGGTGCAAAGAGCGAGAAGCGAAGCGCTGCCGAAACCGACGACGGATTCCGGCGACCGGATCAAGACCGACGTGACGTTTCCAACGAATCGGCAACCACCACACCTTTTAGAACGCTTAGCTTGTCCAAACCCGTAAGTCCCAACCTTCTACCTCTCTTTTCTATATTTGCAAAATACGACTTTTTGAAACCCGACGGAAATCGGACAAACCGATTTCCGATTCGGTTTTTCTTAAAAATTCCACTTGTCACCTAATACATATTATCAACCCTCTTGCATGTTGACTATTAATCACCCTTAAATCAAATTTAATTGTACTTTTCCACATGAAATGATAAGTTCTTTAGAAAACCGTATTTCTTGCATAAAAATACCATCAAGTTAAATTTTAATGTTCTATTTAGATACCACACTCCTAATCATGTTTATTTTGATAAAAAAAACTTGTTTCATTCAATTTGGATGAAATTTCACACATGAAATGATAACGTTTATGGAAACCGTATTCTTGCACTTTAATACCCTTAACTTTAACATAACTCATTTCACCTTGAAACTTCACCAAAAATTTAATATAAGTCACGGGGTAATGACCTACCCTTACACACACTCATTATAACCCTAATTGATAAATAACAAAAATACAGAATACGATATTATAGGACTTTTTCACTAAAATACCATAACCTTTATAACTTTTAGTTTAACCCTTAAATTGTAAACTTTTCTAAATAAAACTTATATAAAATGAAAGCACGATTGGTCATGGACATCGATCGTTTATCTAAACTGTCTTGTGGGTCTAGACAAGTGTGTCTAAGGCTAGTGGTTTTTAATTAGGCCCACGACTGTGGTTCCTTCCCACTTACCTGGCACTTACCTGGCTGCATTCGACGGTGAAGAGGCGATTTGAGGCTTCTAATGACTCATCGTTTAGACCATAGAATATAGGTTAGATGGTCTAGGAAACCCTAACAACTAAAATATGGAGAACTATATACTTTTACAAATAAATACCCTATATTTAGAAAATCTTTTCCCTAAATTAAAAGTATTTATAAAACCTGAGCAAAGTGCCATTACAACCCATTCGTGGGGAACCTGTTAGGGATAGCACGGTTCATCGTGCACCCGCAGGCTAGTAGTGCGAGATTTAGACCTCCGCAAGGAGCATTCGGTCTCGAAAGGTTTAAATACAATATTTAAGGAAAGTAATATTTTTTGTAAATAAAATATTCATTTAAAAATCATTTAAGTGTTTTATTATATATAATTATCATTTAAACACTTATTTTGTTATAATATCAAGTTTCCACTTTTTCCTAAAAATCATAGATTAAAAGTTACATTAAAATACCACGAATTTCAAATAAACAATTAATACTTTTATTAGGATATATTCACTAGAATAACACAAATAAAATTCACATCCATTAAAATAATAAAGACGATTATTAAATACTTGAGGTATATTTTGAAAACTATACAAAAGTACTTTTTACATAAAACCCCCTCAAGTTTCACAAATTACAATAAGGCCCCTAGCTAATATTGAACTTCAAATTATCTTTCTTTTAGTCTGACTCGGGTTAGAGTCTGACTAATTCTGACTTGAATATAATTCAAGTCAATCTATATTTCAATCATATTCCAACACAACTTGAAATCATGAATCCCTGAATACAGTTAACAATATATTCATTTTTGACTGAATCAAACCATGGATATTCATTCCATTATCCTGATATTCCATTTACCTGATTATACAGTTGCAACATGTTTACTGATATCATGGTTTTGGTCAGTCACTCAATTTACATATTCCATTACTACAACACTGTTAAAACATTACGGGGTTTAAAGGGGTAGATTGGTACGGAAGATGTTAAAAGTGGAATGAGGTGGTCAGATTAAGACACCTAACATGAATACTGTTGCTGTTGTACCGTGGCATAACGGTTCCTTGTACTCTCCGTTTGCACTGATCTCTAGCATATAGAGATCCCCCTCGTATACACTGGCATTCTTCTGTACCAAGCTACAAACAACCGCGTTAAACAATATTCCATAATATTCTATAACATAATACTCTAGAAAATACTGTTACTCTGCCATTCTCACTCCACTTTTCTTTGGGACTTACCGAGCGACCTGTTCGCTGACGACATTCTATTTCTTTCTTCTTTGAATGTCGTCAGGTGCGTTGGACCAAGTTGAGACCGAGCCAACAACTGAAGATTTGGAGCAGTTCCAAGAAGATCCAGAGCTCTAGACTTTGTACTTGTTCTTTCCAGTATTTCCTTTTATTATTATGCCACTGTTTAGGCATTGCTTTCTTTTTTCATTCCAGTTGTATTTTCATTTCATGCATTGTATAAAGAATGTTATTAATAAAAGTTGCTGTTATCTCAATCTCATTTGTCTCTTGTGATTATTTTATATTGCTTAGTTACGCTTAGCGTATGTACTTCTGAGTACATACGTAGCGGGCCTCGTCACGACCACTTCGCCGTACATTGGGAAGCGGGGCGTGACAGGTTTTGTTGGTGGCCCATGCAGGTCAGAGCTGTATGAATCCCTATCATGCAGTTCTGGTCTGCGTGAACAACCTAAGCAATGTAACACAAGAAACAGCAACTAAAACATTCTTTACAATTCATGTTATTTGAATCTTACAAGTCTTTATTCCTTGAATCTTATCATTTCATGTATTTGAATCTGTCCTAATCCAAATTTTTCTTCAGGATTATGGATTCCCCAAACAATTCCCCGAACAACACCAGCACCAACGTCAACAATACTACTTCAGCCCTACCTCTCACTCCAGTTGTTCCTGCACCATCCACTGAGCAAACCATGCTTTTCGATGCGATCCGCAGTCTGCTAGAGGGACAACAACAACTTTTGAGCCGTCCTGAGACAGATGCACCGGGAATAAAACAATTCAGAGCTTTGCACCCAAAGCAATTCTCAGGTAAAGGAAGCCCTCTCGAAGCAGAAGAATGGGCACAAAGTATCGAAGATGATCTGGCAGCAGCTCAAGTGCCAGATAATGCTTGGGTCCGTGTAGCGAAGCTACAGCTCACGGACAACGCTCGAAATTGGTGGAAGGCAGAAGAAACCCGTCTGGCCCAGCCGATTGAATGGAAAATATTTCGCGAGAAGTTCGACGCGAAATATTTCCCTGTGACCGCCAGGTTCGCTATGGAACAGCAATTTATTCACCTACAGCAAGGATCAATGTGGGAGAAATCTGTAGATGAATATGATGCTGAGTTTACTATGTTGAGCCGGTAAGATCTGTCACAGTAGTTCAATTTTTTAATATCACCTACTACACAGCTAACACAACCTTTAAACAGATTCGCGGCACACCTGATACCGACGGACGAGATCAGAGCCCGTCGTTTTCAGCAAGGTTTGGACACCGAAATCAAGGCTGCTCTAGCCACCGGGAAGTTTTTGACTCACGAGGAAGCCCTGGAAGCTGCCCGCAGTTACGAGGCAGTGATAAAAGAGAGGGGAAGACCTCACTCTGTAGGAGTCAAGCGTCCTGCCAACCAGATGGCAGGTGGAGCCACGTCCAGACCATCCTTCGTGCCGAGGTGTCCCGGAGTACCAACTCATCACCCTAGCCCAGCCTTTTGCACCTACTGTAAGAGAAAGGGACATATGATGAAGGATTGCCATCGAGCCAACCGCCTTTGCTTGATCTGCGGTTCAGCCACTCATGACATTGGATCCTGTCCTCAAAGGCAGAACTCAGTTGCTGCAACCCGGCCAGCTAACAACTATCAGCAGCGACCAGCTCTTCCAGCACCTGTTACCAGACTTGCACTACCTGCACCACCTAGAGGACCACAAGCTGCACCACCTCCTCGACAGTTCCATCAAGCCCAAAGGAACGTTCAGAGGAATGCTCCTCAGGCCAGGAGGAATGTGCCGAAGCGCCAGGCTTTCATGATGTCTGTTGAAGAAGCTGAGGCCACTGGCCAAGTCATTACTGGTAAATTTCCTTCCTAAATTTATCTCCTAGTTTTGGTTACCTACACACTTTCCCTATACCTAAAACCTATCCCATATACCTTAGGTACAATTCTAGTAGCTTCACTACCTGCACTTGCACTGTTTGATACTGGAGCATCCCACTGCTTTATGTCGCAACGGTTTGTCCGAACCCATGCGATTCCAGTCTCACCGCTCGTATCCTGCTGGAACGTCAGTTCTGGAAATGGTGTTCTAAAGGCAACTATGGGATACAGCATGTGACCGGTCATCGTCTGCAGTCGAGAATTTTACGCTGACTTCAAAGTACTGGACATACCGAACTTTGATGTGGTTCTAGGAATGGACTGGCTTGGAACCTTTTATGCTACCATCGACTGTCGCCAAAGGAGGGTAGTATTTGAGATTCCAGATCATCCGATCTTTTACTTTAAGAGTGGAGACCGTACATTGGAGCCAAGCACTTACAAAGCAAAGCCAAGAGAAGCAGTAGTTGCAGCAGCTCATGCAGAAGAAGAAACAAGACCGGAGGTAGTTCGAGAGTTCGATGATGTATTCCCTGACGATATATCAGGTTTGCCTCCTGATCGAGCTCTTGAATTCAGTATTGACTTAGTACCAGGAGCACAACCAGTAATCAAAGCACCCTATAGACTAAGTCCGGAAGGATTGAAGGAAGTACGAACACAGTTGGACGAATTACTGGCGAAAGGATGGATTCGTCCCAGCACTTCAAGTTGGGGAGCACCTGTACTGTTGGTGAAGAAGAAGGAAGGTTCATATAGAATGTGCATCGACTATAGAGCCTTGAACGAAGTTACTATTAAGAACAAGTATCCACTTCCGCGCATCGACGACTTATTCGATCAGCTAAGTGGATCTTGTGTCTTCTCTAAACTAGATCTTCGTTCAGGTTATCATCAAGTGAAGGTCAAGGAAGCTGATATTCACAAAACAGCTTTCAGAACTCGCTATGGACATTACGAATTTCTAGTAATGCCATTTGGAGTGACCAATGCACCAGCAATCTTCATGAACCTTATGAACCAAGTTTTCCGGGAGTATTTAGACAGGTTCGTTGTCATCTTCATCGACGACATCCTGGTATATTCTAAGAATCGGAAAGAGCATGCGGAGCACTTACGAATTGTCCTGGAAACACTTCGACAACATAAGCTTTATGCCAAGTACAGCAAGTGCGAGTTTTGGCTAAAACAAGTTGGTTTTCTTGGACACATCGTATCAGGAGAAGGGATTTCTGTGGATCCAGCAAAAGTTTCAGCAGTCAGCGAATGGCCTACACCAAAATCAGTGAAGGATATTCGGAGTTTCTTGGGTTTAGCTGGATATTACAGAAGATTCATTGAAGGCTTTTCGAAGATAGCAACACCACTGACCAAGCTCACACGAAAAGATGAAGAATTTGTGTGGTCAGAAGCATGCGAGCAAGCTTTCGTAGAACTTAAGTCGAGGCTGACTTCTGCACCTATTCTCGTAATACCGGATCAATCTGGAGGATTCGAAGTGCATTGCGATGCATCCAGTAAGGGATTAGGATGTGTTCTACATCAACACGGTAAGGTTGTGGCTTATGCTTCAAGACAATTGAAGACCCATGAGCGCAATTATCCGACGCATGATCTAGAGTTGGCAGCCGTTATTTTTGCTCTCAAGATTTAGCGCCACTACTTACTTGGTGAACGAGTGAACATCTACACAGATCATAAAAGTCTGAAGTATGTGTTTACTCAGAAGGAATTGAATATGCGGCAGAGAAGATGGTTAGAACTTATGGCGGACTTCGACATCAATTTGCAATATCATCCAGGAAAGGTGAACGTAGTACCTGATGCTCTTAGTCGCCAACCATTAGCAATGAATCTCACCGCCCAGTGGAAGCTTCAGCAAGACCTACATCAGATGGAGATCGAACTAGTCATGCCAGGTGATGTTTCAAATTTGATGAATCTACAAGTTCAATCAACCATGGTCAATCAGATCAAAGCAGCTCAAGCCAGCGATGCTAAGTTGCAAAAGATCAGAGAACAAGTGGAGAATGGACTCAGAACAGATTTCATCATCCACGAAGACGGATCTTTGAGATACGGCAGAGATTGTGTGTACCAAAGGGTCCTGTTCGGGAAGAGTTAATGAGAGAAGCTCACAGCTCTCCCTATTCAGTACATCCTGGAGGTACCAAAATGTACAAGGATCTACGTCAGAATTATTGGTGGCATGGAATGAAGCGTGAAGTAGCCAGGAGTGTCGCAAAATGTTTGGTGTGTCAGCAGGTAAAGGCTGAACATCATAGGACAGCTGGACTACTTCAACCGTTACCAATCCCAGAATGGAAGTGGCAGCACATCACGATGGACTTTGTAACTGCTCTTCCTCGCAGCACAAAAGATAACGATGCGATTTGGGTCATTGTGGATCGACTCACAAAGTCGGCTCACTTCATCCCATTTCGAGTTGGCCAATCAACTGAGACATTAGCAAAGAAGTACATGGAGGTAATAATCTAATTTAGATTTAAAAACTCTTCACAATGTACTATCTCTGATACCCATGAACTCATACAGGAAATTGTGAGACTGCATGGAATACCAGTCTGCATTGTCTCCGATCGTGACACCAGGTTCCGATCACAATTTTGGCAAAGTCTGCAAGCTAGCTTGGGAACAAGTCTGAACTTCAGCACGGCTTATCATCCACAAACAGATGGTCAGTCGGAACGAACTATTCAGATCTTGGAGGATATGCTCAGAGCATGTATGCTCGACTTCAAAGGATCGTGGGAAGATCACTTGCATCTTGTGGAGTTCGCGTACAACAACAGCTACCAAGCAAGCATAGGAATGACACCTTTTGCAGCATTATATGGAAGGAAGTGTCGATCGCCATTAAGTTGGGACGACATCGGAGATAGGGAACTCCTTGGACCAGAGATGATAGTAGCGACCGTGGATGTGGTTCGTACTATCAGAGAAAGAATGCGCATAGCCCAAGATAGACAGAAACATTGGGCTGATGCAAAGAGACGACACTTGGAGTTCCAGCCAGGAGACCATGTATTCTTGAAGATATCTCCGAACCGCGGAGTGATCAGATTTGGAAGACGGGGAAAGTTGAGTCCGAGATACATTGGACCGTTCGACATACTCGAACGAGTCGGTGAAGTGGCATACCGATTAGCGCTTCCAGCCTCATTGGAAGGAGTGCATAACGTGTCCCACATATCCCAACTCAGAAGGTATGTGAGTGACCCCAGCCATGTACTTGATCATTCAGAGCTCACGATACAGCCCGATTTGTCTTGTGAGCAGCAACCTGTGGAGATCCTGGACAGCAAAGTGAAGACACTTCGGAACAAAGAAGTTAATTTGGTCCGGGTAATGTGGAGAAAAGACACTCCAGGAGAATCCACGTGGGAAAGGGAAGATGAGATGCGTGCAAAATATCCGCACCTTTTTGTAAATTAGTCCTTAAATAAAAGTTGTAAATTTCGAGGACGAAATTTTTTGTAAGGAGGGTAGATTGTAACAACTCCAATTTTTGTATACCAAAATTTGATTTAAAATTGAAGTATACTTGGAGTATTAATGTTGCTGATAACACTTTAAGTATCTATCTCTTTACAATAATTACAAGAAAGAGCTTGTAGCTCATTGGTAATACCTTGCACTGCTGAACTAAGCCACCAGAGTTCGAATCCCATACCCCACATTATTTTTATTATTGATTTTTTTAAAAACCTTTAGAATACCAAGAGTTTACACGTGCATATCTCACAAAAACCCCACTACACCCAAAGATGTAACACTTGCAGAGGGTAGATGGACCGTCGGGGGAGATCCAGGTCACCGGACTCGGTCGGGAATCGGCCAACTCGGCCTTGACTCGGCCGACTCAGTGATCCGACCGAGTCACGGCCGAGTCACCCCCTTTTAGGCCGATTCCGGCAAGGGTCACAACATGAAAGTTGTGTCTTTTGGTATTCCCTACTCACCTGCAAAGTTTCAGCCCAATCCCACTTCCAGAGATCTTTAAAACCCCCAATTACTCCACTTTTAATACATTTTTATTACATTTTATCACATTTTTATTTTTTAACTTTTCATCTACCCTAACCCTAACCCTAGCCTAGCCCTATATAAAGGCCCCTACCCTCTACCTTTTCCCCTCACAACTCTAAGCATACTCTCTAAAACTCTTGAGAACTTGGTGCAAAGAGCGAGAAGCGAAGCGCTGCCGAAACCGACGACGGATTCCGGCGACCGGATCAAGACCGACGTGACGTTTCCAACGAATCGGCAACCACCACACCTTTTAGAACGCTTAGCTTGTCCAAACCCGTAAGTCCCAACCTTCTACCTCTCTTTTCTATATTTGCAAAATACGACTTTTTGAAACCCGACGGAAATCGGACAAACCGATTTCCGATTCGGTTTTTCTTAAAAATTCCACTTGTCACCTAATACATATTATCAACCCTCTTGCATGTTGACTATTAATCACCCTTAAATCAAATTTAATTGTACTTTTCCACATGAAATGATAAGTTCTTTAGAAAACCGTATTTCTTGCATAAAAATACCATCAAGTTAAATTTTAATGTTCTATTTAGATACCACACTCCTAATCATGTTTATTTTGATAAAAAAACTTGTTTCATTCAATTTGGATGAAATTTCACACATGAAATGATAACGTTTATGGAAACCGTATTCTTGCACTTTAATACCCTTAACTTTAACATAACTCATTTCACCTTGAAACTTCACCAAAAATTTAATATAAGTCACGGGGTAATGACCTACCCTTACACACACTCATTATAACCCTAATTGATAAATAACAAAAATACAGAATACGATATTATAGGACTTTTTCACTAAAATACCATAACCTTTATAACTTTTAGTTTAACCCTTAAATTGTAAACTTTTCTAAATAAAACTTATATAAAATGAAAGCACGATTGGTCATGGACATCGATCGTTTATCTAAACTGTCTTGTGGGTCTAGACAAGTGTGTCTAAGGCTAGTGGTTTTTAATTAGGCCCACGACTGTGGTTCCTTCCCACTTACCTGGCACTTACCTGGCTGCATTCGACGGTGAAGAGGCGATTTGAGGCTTCTAATGACTCATCGTTTAGACCATAGAATATAGGTTAGATGGTCTAGGAAACCCTAACAACTAAAATATGGAGAACTATATACTTTTACAAATAAATACCCTATATTTAGAAAATCTTTTCCCTAAATTAAAAGTATTTATAAAACCTGAGCAAAGTGCCATTACAACCCATTCGTGGGGAACCTGTTAGGGATAGCACGGTTCATCGTGCACCCGCAGGCTAGTAGTGCGAGATTTAGACCTCCGCAAGGAGCATTCGGTCTCGAAAGGTTTAAATACAATATTTAAGGAAAGTAATATTTTTTGTAAATAAAATATTCATTTAAAAATCATTTAAGTGTTTTATTATATATAATTATCATTTAAACACTTATTTTGTTATAATATCAAGTTTCCACTTTTTCCTAAAAATCATAGATTAAAAGTTACATTAAAATACCACGAATTTCAAATAAACAATTAATACTTTTATTAGGATATATTCACTAGAATAACACAAATAAAATTCACATCCATTAAAATAATAAAGACGATTATTAAATACTTGAGGTATATTTTGAAAACTATACAAAAGTACTTTTTACATAAAACCCCCTCAAGTTTCACAAATTACAATAAGGCCCCTAGCTAATATTGAACTTCAAATTATCTTTCTTTTAGTCTGACTCGGGTTAGAGTCTGACTAATTCTGACTTGAATATAATTCAAGTCAATCTATATTTCAATCATATTCCAACACAACTTGAAATCATGAATCCCTGAATACAGTTAACAATATATTCATTTTTGACTGAATCAAACCATGGATATTCATTCCATTATCCTGATATTCCATTTACCTGATTATACAGTTGCAACATGTTTACTGATATCATGGTTTTGGTCAGTCACTCAATTTACATATTCCATTACTACAACACTGTTAAAACATTACGGGGTTTAAAGGGGTAGATTGGTACGGAAGATGTTAAAAGTGGAATGAGGTGGTCAGATTAAGACACCTAACATGAATACTGTTGCTGTTGTACCGTGGCATAACGGTTCCTTGTACTCTCCGTTTGCACTGATCTCTAGCATATAGAGATCCCCCTCGTATACACTGGCATTCTTCTGTACCAAGCTACAAACAACCGCGTTAAACAATATTCCATAATATTCTATAACATAATACTCTAGAAAATACTGTTACTCTGCCATTCTCACTCCACTTTTCTTTGGGACTTACCGAGCGACCTGTTCGCTGACGACATTCTATTTCTTTCTTCTTTGAATGTCGTCAGGTGCGTTGGACCAAGTTGAGACCGAGCCAACAACTGAAGATTTGGAGCAGTTCCAAGAAGATCCAGAGCTCTAGACTTTGTACTTGTTCTTTCCAGTATTTCCTTTTATTATTATGCCACTGTTTAGGCATTGCTTTCTTTTTTCATTCCAGTTGTATTTTCATTTCATGCATTGTATAAAGAATGTTATTAATAAAAGTTGCTGTTATCTCAATCTCATTTGTCTCTTGTGATTATTTTATATTGCTTAGTTACGCTTAGCGTATGTACTTCTGAGTACATACGTAGCGGGCCTCGTCACGACCACTTCGCCGTACATTGGGAAGCGGGGCGTGACAGAAGACCTCTAGAGTTCGCCGGGAGTGATTTGGTATTCCTGAAGATGTCACCGACTAGAGGGGTGATTCGTTTGGAAGTCGAGGAAAGCTCAGTTCTCGGTTCGTCCGGCCTTTCGAGATCTTGGAGCGTGTTGGCGAGGTAGCGTATCGTTTGGCATTACCGCAGTCCTTGGCGAATGTGCATGATGTGTTTCGCGTGTCACAACTCCGCAAGTATGTTCGTGATGAGACACATGTGTTAGATCATTCGGAGCTGACTGTACGAGAAGACTTGACTTTTAAGGAGCGACCGGTTGCGATTGTGGATCGAAGGGAAAAGGTTCTTAAGAACAAGGTTATCCATCTTGTACTTATCTCTTGGAGTAGTTGCTCACGTGGAGAGTTCACTTGGGAATGAGAAGATGAAATCCGGCAGAAGTTTCCTCATCTTTTCTTGTAGTTTGTTTGTCGTCTATCTTTGTATTCTTAGAATTTCGAGGACGAAATTCTTTTTGTAGTTGGGTATAATGTAACAACCGAATCCAGTTCTACAAATTTCTGTTACCGTATGGTTGTTGTGGTGTTTATTTCATTTATCATGCTTTGGCTGTTATTAGTTATAGTTTACCCCGACATTTCATATTCTTGCATATAACAATTTAAGTCATTTAAAAATAAATTAAAAATACTTGTCATGGCCTGCTTGATACCCCTAACCCTGTGGTAGCGTCCTTGCATCGTGTTCTCGTCCCGTTCAGTGAAACGGACGTGTTTGGACGACTACGCGCACGTACGTGCGTCCGTTCTTGGGGGTATGCGTTTTCATTACAAAATACTTCATTTCAATTTTGGAACTTGCTAATATTTTTCATATTTCAAATTCAAATTTTTGGACCCGACCCGGGCGCATTTCTGAATTATTTGTATTCCGCATAATTTTTAATTATTTTTAATATTCTAAACTATACCTAACATATTTTTATCAGCTTGAGAATATATATTGTTAGCCTGGAAATATTTAAGTTCAGCCAGAGGAAATCTTCTTCTAAGATTAAATCTCTTTTCACATTTGTTTTGCCTAAACAAATCTTCCCTGGCCAATCCCCTCTCTCCCTCAATTGATACCGGGCCCCACCTTCGTCTCTCTCTCTCTCTATCTCTTCTTTTTCTTCTTCTCTCTCTTCTCGTTTCTCCTTCTCTCTCTTCCTTTTTCTTTCTTTCACCGTTACCAGCCAAACCTCTCTCTCCTCCTCTTTCTCTCTCCTCTCTTTTCTCTCTATCTCTCTCTTCTCGCGAGATTCTCTCTCCTCTCGCGACAATCCCGTCACCTTCCCCATACTATCCTTACCTCCCTCTATTTTCTTCTCCCTCGTCGCGAACCCATACTCAATAACCCAGCCTCGCCTTCGCCGCTCCACCTCCACCGACCTCACCTCATCGTCACCTTCTGCATCCCCGTCATCCTCGTCTCCATCTTCTTTTCTTCCTTCTTCCCGAGGCTGTTGCACCCTGCGCAGAACCCACAGCCCCTTGAACCCAACGTCTCCGGTCGTCGCCGACGACCCTAGCCTCACACCCACCATCATCACCACCTCATTTCCTTCCTCTCCTCGACAGCACCCCCTCACCAGTACCCCGACTCCTCTCCTGCAACCAAAATCAACTTCAAACCCTAAACCTAACCCTTACACCGAACCCCTCGCTGGCGCCCTCATCGCCGTCGATATCGCCGCCACTACTAACACTCCCCTCTGCAACCCAGTAAGCCATCGTGCACACCTTCCTCCTCTACTCTCATTCTTCTTGCATTATTTTTCTTTTTAATTTAGATCTTGTTCTTGTATTCGCTGTTTTGACAAGATCGACGGAGTTGGCCACGACGTCGACGACCCAGCGAGGACCCCTGACCCGTGTGATTCCACTGTTTGTCGTTTGGACTCATTCCGTGTACCGTGCGCGCGTTGCGACTTTTCCCGCCGACGCGAGACGTTCCGTTTTCCGTGTCGCGATCCGTCGAGGCAAGTTAATCTTGCTACATGCTAGTCATACTATTCATATATCAATATATCTATTTTCTCTATTAAAATCTATAGATAAAATCTAAAGTTTTGAATTCCAGTTTAACAGTACAATGTTCCGTTTACATATATCAGATCTAAAACTTGAAACCTGATTGTTGCATTCAGTTCTACTATACATAGTACCCACAATCATGATTTAAATCACATAACAATTATCGTATAGTCCATAGTACCCTTTAATGTTTTATACCCTGTTGGACGCCAGTGTGTTTCTTTAATCGGTTTTAGTTTTAATTGCATCTTTTGAACCTATTATACAGGTTATTGCATCTCTAGATTACGTAGTGCATGTTAACATGATTCTAATATCCATACTTGTATACTGTAGTTAAGTAATGATAACCGTGCATCGATATAATACGTACCTACTTGCTTACCATATTACCTGATCTAGTTTATTGTTCTGATAGTACTATGCTTGTTTATTTATAACCATGATTATGCTAGTTGATTATGAGCACTCACATAATATCTTTTACACCCGGACATGACTTGCTGCACACATATTATTTGACCCGACATGGTACCGTACACTACTTGACTTGACCTGATGTACCATGGCTTAACCTGTTACCTAATCTTGTGTCCGATGCCAACAAACCTGACATGTAGTCCTCACGGACCGTTCCTGTTGTCTATCCAGACAAACCTGCTCCTACCTGCTCCTGTGTTGGCATTAGTTCTTGATTACTGAATACCTGACTTCACATACATAACTTGGGGGTATGGAGAAATCAATGATGAAATCCTGACTTGTAACTCGACAGTTGCTTGCTTATACTGATCAGTTTTTGAGTCTAGGCCCGCCTCGTGACGATGCTGCTGACATCGTTGGTCTGTTCCCTTTTTTCCTTTTGTGCCTAGCGGTACGTCTCGGTTTCAGCCCGAGAGTCTTAGACCGTGGCCCCGGGCACGCACGGGATACTATTGAGTTACATCGATGATTCATCAAATTGATTTCAAAGACTTTAGAGTAGATAACCCAATAGACCAGTTTAGTTCACTCACTGCACACTACCCTTCACGGCCCTGATTTATATTACTATTACACCTGCTTATCATTCATGATTATGTTTGCATTGCCTGTTACCCTGTTTATACTTTATTACTTGATGACATGACGCGCTGACGTCTGGGTTTTGCATGGCCCAGATTCCGTACCTTTGCTGCAGTCCGAGCAGGAGTACTTCAGCCAGCAGGCTGAGCAGTGAGGTTTCAGTAGTAGTTAGTTCTTTTATTTTCTGCATTTTATTCCTGATGTGAGCCCGCATTATGGGACATACATTCCAGTTATTTTTTATTGGATCTTTTGCTTCCGCATTCTTATTATTCTCGACTCATGTTATCTTGGTTTATGGACATGTATTAGATAGTTATATTTTGTTCTTGATATCTCTACAGCCGTAATGTGACTGTGGATGGATACTTCCTACCCACAGGTAGCATGGTTGGCTATGTCACGTGCCCAATTTAGCGTACTCTGGGAAGCGGGGCGTGACACCTACTCACTACACTTAGTGAGTATGCTACATCAGGTCTGGTACATAACATTGCATACATGATAGAGCCTACTGCCGAAGCATAGGGTATCCCTTGCATGCGAGCTCTCTCCAAATCAGTCTTGGGAGACATCTCTTTGGAGAGAGTGAGTCCTGTGATTGTGAGTAAATTCCCACGCTTGGACTCTTCCATACTAAACCTCTTTAGTATGGTGTCAATGTACCTGGATTGGGACAATCCCAATATCCGTTTAGATCTATCTCTGTAGATCTTAATCTCCAAGATGTAGGAGGCATCACCTAGATCTTTCATTGAGAATCTTTGTGATAAGAAGAGCTTGACCGAATGCAGCATAGGAACATCATTTCCTATCAAGACTATGTCATCCACGTACAATACGAGGAAGACAACCTTACTCTCTGTCACCTTCTTGTATATACAAGGTTCATCTACATTTTTGATGAAGTCAAACTCTTTGACTACCACATCAAAACTGATGTTCCAACTCCGCGATGCCTGTTTCAACCCGTAGATGGATTTAAGCAGCTTGCACACCTTTCCGCTGCTCCCACTGTCCACGAAGCCCTCTGGCTGAGTCATGTACACGCACTCTTCTAAATCACCATTTAGAAAGGCGGTCTTAACATCCATTTGCCAGATTTCGTAGTCATGGTATGCAGCAATGGCAAGTAGGATCCGGATGGACTTAAGCATAGCCAATGGAGAAAAGGTTTCATCATAGTCCACACCTGGTCGTTGACGAAAACCTTTTGCAACAAGTCTAGCTTTGAAAGTCTCAACTTTTCCATCTACACCAAGTTTCTTCTTAAAGATCCATTTGCTCCCAATGGGTTTTACCCCTTCGGGAGCAACTTCCAAAGTCCATACTTTGTTGGTGTACATGGATTTCATCTCAGATCGCATTGCATCCAGCCATATCACAGAGTCCCCACTCGTGATGGCCTACTCGAAACTAGTTGGGTCATCATCTTCCATGATGCAATTCTCGCTCCCACCATCTACGAGAAAACCATAGTATCTCTCGGGTGGATGAGGAACCCTACTAGATCGACGGAGAGGCTGAGGTTCGTTGGGAGTTATCGAATCCTCTGGTTCCACTAAATCATCAGTTGCAGTTTGTGCTGCTGGAACTTCTTCCAGCTCTACCTCTTTGCCACTAATTTCGTTTACAAGAAATTACTTTTCTAAAAAGGTGGCGTATTGAGAAACTAACACCTTTTTGTTCCTCTGCATGGTAGAAAATATATCCATAGGAATCCTTTGGATATCTTACAAACTTACATAGTGTTGATCTTGCTTCGAGCTTGTCCGGATTTTGCTTTTTAATATAGGCCGGACAACCCCATATCTTAACTCATTTAAGAAATGGTATCTTCCCATTCCATATCTCATATGGAGTGGTAGGTACCGATTTGGTTGGAACTCTATTCAATAGGTATGCGGCTGTCTCCAGCGCATAACTCCAAAAGGAAAT
This sequence comes from Agapanthus africanus, assembly GCA_030015575.1. Lineage (NCBI taxonomy): Eukaryota > Viridiplantae > Streptophyta > Magnoliopsida > Asparagales > Amaryllidaceae > Agapanthus > Agapanthus africanus. The sequence continues at coordinate 1,000,847,221 of CM057337.1, forward strand.
AGGTAACTCAGCAGTGCTCATCATAGAGCGCACCATATCTAATAGGGTGTGATTCCTCCGTTCTGATACACCGTTGTGTTGTGGTGTATACGGAGAAGTAAGCTGAGAGAGAATCTCATTCTCTTTTAGATAGTCCCGGAACTCATTGCTCAAGTATTCTCCTCATCGATCTTATCGAAGGATCTTAATACTTTTACCCGTTTGGTTCTTGACTTCATGCTTATATTCTATGAATTTCTCAAAAGCTTCAGACTTGTGTTTCATAAGGAACACATGTCCGTATCTTGAGAGATCGTCAGTGAATATAATGAAGTATGAGGAACCGTTCCTGGCATGTATAGACATGAGACCGCATACATCACTATGTATTAGTCCCAAGAGTTCCGTAACTCTTTCTCCGTGTCCAGTAAACGGAGTCTTAGTCATCTTACCTTTGAGACATGATCGAAAAATGTCATAAGATGAAAATTCGAACGGTTTCAAATATCCATCTTTATGTAACTTAGCTAGTCGTGTCGCATTGATATGACCTAGTCTATAATACCACAAGAAGGATTCATTCAATTCTGAACTCTTCCTCTTGAGTGTGTTTTGTACGTTAAGAACTGTGGTTTGATTTAGAATGTATATGCCATTATTTAGCGAGCCTGATCCAATCAACTTTTGATCCAGAAAGATATTCATAACATTATCATGTACTACAAAATTATATCCTTCTTTACTTAATAAAGAAACTGATATAAGATTGCATATCAGGGTCGGTATGTAATAGCATTCGTTCAGAATCAATGTATTTCCATTTGGTAATACAAGGTGATATTCGCCAACTGCTTTGGCTGCAGCATTTGCACCATTCCCTACTAGTACAGAATGATCACTTATTCCCAGTTCTCTACCTTTCTTTAGCCCATGTAACATATTACATATGTGGGATCCCGATCCAGTATCTAATACCCAGGACGTATATTGTACTGAGAAACAGTTCTGGGTGACTAACACATCCGAAGAAGATGCATCAACATGCCCATTCTTTGTTTGGGTGGCGTGGAAATCCGGATATTTTCTTATTTCCTGCTCGGACTTATAACAATTATAAGTTGGAGCGGAACCAACGTTCCCCTGCTCAGTATAACAAGCGGGTTCAGTCAATACATCCGTATTATTATCTTGATTAAAGCCTGACATGGCCGCTGCCTGGAGAGAGAGAGAAGAAAACACTTTAGCGTATGCTCTTGCAAGATTAGATTAGTTTATTGTCTTATCTAATCTGGATGGCTCCGACTGTTTTTATCAAATCTTCCTTCAAACCCTAAAAGGTAAGACTGATCGGGATTAATTACACCTTACAAGTTCGCCAATCTTTCGGCTACGAACGATAGGAGCTTCCGTTGAAGGAGTGGAGCGCAGCGGAACGGAACAGGTGGATGTGAGGCCCCGCCGACTGAGGGCGAGCTCCTCTGTTTAAAATCCTTGTCCGGTGAGCTCGGCCGGTGAGCTCGAACAGTGAGTGGTTGCCCAGTAGACAAGAACGAACGTCTCTTGCTGCTAGTGGGCCCGGGGAAGTCCAATAACAGGACTTCCTAGCTACATGGAGCCCCAGGTGTGCCCTACGGTAGTTGTATCGGTATGGAGCCAGTGTCGATCGGAAAAGTGAAACAGCCCAAAGAACTGTCTGAATCCTTGCTCAGTCTGTCGGAGTGCATAAGGACTATTTCAGTCCGGAATCGGGCTGCCCATGCAAGACGACACCCGACTTTTGAGTCCGAACCTACTTAAGGCTCTTGCTTGCCCCGACGATCCCAAACTCAATCTCTGCATCGGAAGGCTGAATGGGACCAATCACCGCCCCTCTTAAAACGTCGACTTTGACTTTGACTTTTCAAAGGCAAATGACTTTCGATGATTATTATATGATACATGTGAGCAGTGTATTCAGGTTCCGGTCTTTCTCTATTTATTGAAAGAGCTTCATTTATGCACTTCTTTTTGACTATGTATGGAACAAAGAAGAAAAAGCCTTCTTTCGAAAAGGACAGAGAGAAGGGATTACCACTCAGTAGTAGGCTCTTCCTCAAAACCCAGCAGTATGCCAAGTCCCATGGCCTGTTGTGCCAGTGAACCAGGGCCAACCTCCCAGGAACCCGAAAAAGATAAGGGAAAGAGACTTGTTGAAGCATCCAAGAGTTATTAAAGGAAGGAGCTTATACAAGTACTTGCAGGTCTCACCCTATTTCAGCGCCTGATCTCCAGACCACCATCCTACTCTCATCTTCACCTTCCGGCACCTCGTCTAAAAAGTCTCGAGAAGGCCCATCTTTAAGCTAAAAAAGAAGTCACTGTAGGCTGTCAGTGCAACTTTCTTCTTGATTCCTGCCTTGTTTCCCCCTCTTCGTTGGACAGCAAATTTGCTCATCATCATCATCGAGTATGAAATCGACACCTTTCTTTTAAAAAAAATCTCAAATTCCTTTCCTTCCTAAAAGTAGTTTTCTCTCTAGCAGAAAGGAAGGAACTTTGGCGCCCATGAGGCAAAGCTTTGATTTAAGGTGCTTGGGAAAACTGAGGACATTAAAGTCTTAGAGCAGAGACTGAAAACAATAGCATGGATTCCTCATTTCATTGGCAGCTCAGCTCCGGTAACAACGACGGTTCTTTTCTTTCTCCTTCGAAAAAGCGAGCTTTGCACTCACAAAATTGCCTCATTTGCAGCATGGTGTAGGGTGTTTTTCGTCACTCCATTGAGATGGGAATACGCGTGCGCTTGTCAGGCGTACTACAGATTCCCCCTGCCTATGGTAGGCCGGGGTTTATTGATTGTGGAGATCCGAATCTCCGGCAGCCGCGGACTAAGCTGCCGTTAATTACCCCTCGCCTTTGGGGCGAGGGAACCTCCGATTAACGGGTTAAACTGGTCATGCGAACTCAATGTGCAGTACGCGTGTGTTGTGTTTTGAAAGGGGGTTTTGGATATATCAGGAGCAACACAGAGTTTTTACGGGGGTCCCGCTGCCCGGATAGCGGGCTGGGGGTCAAGGGGGCTAGCAGCCCCCTTGCGGGGTGCGGGGCAGCGCCCCGTTAGAAATTTTTTTCTAACAGGGACAGTGTCGTGGAGCACGTGTGTGCAAATATGTATACATATATATATGTATATGCATATGTATGTACATAAAAAGAGGGGGAAAAGGCATCCATGGGATGCGTGGGGACAGCACTTTGGGCGCTGTGCGCCTAGGTGTTGTGCGCTCAGGCGCTAGAGTGCCACGTGTCAGCACGTGGGCGCTCTGCGCTTGAGCGCAAGCGCGCCACGTGTCGATACGTGGACGCTTTGCGCTTCAGCGCCTGACGCTCGAGCGCAAGCGCGCCACGTGTCGGCACGGGAGCGACTTGCGCTTGAGCACTGGGCGCTAGAGAACAAGCGCGCCACGTGTCGGCACGGGGGCGACTTGCGCCTGAGTGCTTGCGCTTGAGCGCAAGCGCACCACGTGTCGGCACGGGGGCGACTTATGCTCGAGCGCTTGCGCTTAAGCGCCAGCGCGCCACGTGTCGGCACCGGGGCGACTTGTGCTCGAGCGCTTGCGCTGGAGCACAAGCGCGCCACGTGTCGGCACCGGGGCGACTTGCGCTCGAGCGTTTGCGCTTGAGCGCAAGCGCGCCACGTGTTGGCACGTGGGCGCTTTGTGCTTGAGCGCAGGGCGCTGTAGTGCAAGTGTGCCACATGTCGGCACGTGGGCGTTTTGTGCTCGAGCGCTTGAGCGCAAGCGCGCCACGTGTCGGCACGCGGGCGCTCTGCGCTCGAGCGCTGAGCGCTTGAGCGCAAGCGCGCCACGTGTCGGCACGCGGGCGCTCTGCGCTCGAGCGCTGAGCGCTTGAGCGCAAGCGCGCCACGTGTCGGCACGCGGGCGCTCTGCGCTTGGGCGCCGGCGAGAAAAGGAGGCTTTTAGCCTAAGAAACAGAAGCTATGCTTCAGAAAGGAAATATTTGTTGTTATATATATATATATATATATATATATATATATATATATATATATATATATATATATGGAGTTAAAACTCCTATGATGTTTTGAAGCTGATGAAGGGGGTTCTTCTTCTTCCTCCTGTTGTTTGGCCGGATCTTGAAGATCAAGAAGTAGGAGATTTTAAAAATCACTCTTTTTTTGAGATCTGATGGGAGATCTGAGTTCCCTTTTGTGGGTTTTGTGGTGGAAAACTACTTAGTTTTGGAAAAGAAAGGGTAAAACTCTTGATTTAATGCAAAAGAAATGAGAAGGTTTAGAACCTTGGAGAAGGAGCAGGAGGCACAAAAAACCCTAGTTTTTTGGGGAATGAAATGTGTATGCTTTATTCATCATCATGTTGCCTTATATAGGCTTACATATTTACATATAGCCCCTTGGGCTTTACAAAAATGTCATTTTTGCCATCCCATGGCTCATGTGCCATTTCATTTTTGCATATAAGCCATGGGCTTACAAAATATTGGTTTTATGCCCATTTTGTTTACATTCATGCATAAACAATTACATAAAAATTATTTATTACATGATTTTATTGTTGGCATGGGGAGGCTGGCTGCGGGCTCGACTTGGGCATGGGCCCGCTTGACCTGGGCTTGGGCCCACCTGGCTTGGGGTTGACTTTGATTTTGACTTGGTCAACCGGGGTGTAAATTTTTACCCCAACAAATTGCCCCCCATCAATAAATGCACACAGCATATGTGGGTCGTGTGCATGAAGTTGATGGATCTTCTTTTGCGTGGAGGCGACTTGCTTTGGTTCCCACTTTTTGGGATGCACTGCCCTTTTTACGACATGGACGGTCGGCGCTTGACGCGTCTCCGAGATAGAGTGTCCGTGGTAGACGTTTCCCTAGCCCGGAGTGATTTCGTTGACGTGCCCCCGGCGCGGAGTGTCGCTGGTCGACGTTTCCCCGAGGCAGAGTATCGGCTGGTTGACGTGTCCCTAAGACGGAGTGTCTGCTTGACGTTTCCCCAAGACGGAGTGTCGCTGGTCGACGTGTCCCCGGCGCGGAGTGTCTGCTGGTTGACGTATCCCCGAGACGGAGTGTCGCTGGTCGACGTTTCACTGATGCGGAGTGTCTGTGTTAGACGTTTCCCCGATGCAGAGTGTCGCTGGTTGACGTGTCCCCGGCACGGAGTGTCTGCTTGACGTTTCCCCGGCACGGAGTGTCGCTGTCGGATGTTTCCCTGATGCGGAGTGTCTGTGTTGGACGTTTCCCCGATGCAGAGTGTCGCTGGTTGACGTGTCCCCGGTACGGAGTGTCTGCTTGACGTTTCCCTGATGTGGAGTGTCTGTGTTTGACGTTTCCCCGATCCAGAGTGTCACTGGTTGACGTGTCCCCGAGACGGAGTGTCTGCTTGACGTTTCCCCGTTACGGAGTGTCGTTGTTGGATGTTTCCCTGATGCGGAGTGTCTGTGTTTGACGTTCCCCCGATGCAGAGTGTCGCTGGTTAACGTGTCCCAAGACGGGGTGTCTGTTGTCGATGTGCCCCCAGCACGGAGTGTCTGCTTGACGTTTCCCCGAGACGGAGTATCGGCTGGTTGACGTGTCCCCGGTACGAGGTGTCTGTTGTTTGACGCAGTGGTCGATGTTGGAATTGATTGGTTTGATCTGTTTGATTTGAGTTGACATCAGCATCGCTACACTGGAATATGGTACCAGGAGCGAATCATCATCTGTCTTGAGAGGATTTGGGGATTGGCTTTCCGTCGGCATCTGCATTGCTGCACTGGAATAATGCCAGGAGCAACTCATCATTTGCCCCGGGAGGATTTGGGAATTGGTTTTTGTTTGGCATCAGTATCGCTACACTGGAATATGGTACCAGGAGCGAAGCATCATTTGTGCTTGCTTATCAGGAAGCGATGGCTTAGGAGACAGGTTTTAGGTCCCTATCACCTACGACTTTTCAATTTTGTGAGCCGTAAGGGTCTCACAAAGCATTTTCTCCCTACGGGTCGTAAGGATCCCGTAGGTGTATTTTCTCCTTAGGAGTCGTGAGGACCCCCAAGTGTGTTGCTCCTTTGTGAGTCGTAAGGATCTCATGCGGGAGTTTTCTCCTCACAAAGTTGAGAGGACTTTGCGAGTGCATTTCATCTCTTTTTCACGAGTTTGCGCCCCTTCGGGTTTTCACAAACTCGCCGGCAGTCCTGCTGTTTTTACTCACGGAGCCCTTTCGGGTTTTCATCCGTGCCCATTTTGCTTGCGGACATACCTTTTTTTATTTTTTTATTTTTATTTTATTATTTTTGGTGGGACTTTGAATGTGGTCTCACCGGTAGGACTTGGGAGAGATTGGGATTGTTTTACACCCGTGGATTGTATACGATTTTGCAGGATGTATGATCCAGACCGTAGGGCCGGGAAAATTTCGGGGCTTTGTCGGCGTCTGCATCGCTGCACTGGAATATGGTACCAGGAGCGACTCATCATTCGCCATTGGGGTATAGGATTTGGAATTTGGTTGGCGTCTGCATCGCTGCACTGGAATATGGTACCAGGAGCGACTCATCATTCACCACTTGGGGATTGGGGAGCGATGGCTTAGGAGACAGGTTTAGATCCCTATCACCTAAGACTTTTCAATTTTATGGGCCGTGAGGGTCCCATAAAAGTATTTTCTCCCTACGAGTCGTAAGGATCTCGCATGTGTATTTTCACCTTAGGAGTCGTGAGGACTCCTAAGTGTGTTTTTCCTTTGTGAGTCGTAAGGATCCCACAAAGGTTTGTTCTCCTCATGTATCGTGAGGACACATGAGTGGGTCTTCTCAATGGAGCATAATTCCAAAGGCGGAGACTAGCCGCGTAACTGGTGGTTGCGGTAGGGCATGGGTATGCTGAGAATTATTTGAGCCCGTAGATTGTATACGGCAGTCAATTTAGGAACTGGCCGTAGGGTTGGGAGAACTTTGGAAATTTGAATTTTTGTTGGCGTCTGCATCGCTGCACTGGAATATGGTACCAGGAGCGACTCATCATTCGCCTTTGTTTTGTTTGTTTTTTGTTGTTGTTTTTTTACCGCGATTGCTCTATCATTTCAGCTTTTTTTATCGCAAAGATCGCGATTGCCCTATCATTTCGGCTTTTATTCGTGGTTGCCTCATCATTTCGGCTTTATTTTCATTTTTATTTTCACTCGCTGATTTTTATTGCGAGTTGCCCCATCATTTCGGCTTTTCTTTATTTTTCTTTTATTTACACTTTTTTTTTGTTTATTTACATTTTTTTACATTCCCAGTTTAACGACTTAGAGGTCGACTGTTCCCAGTTTAATGACGTGGTGGTCGATTGTTCCCAGTTTTATGACGTGGTGGTCGATTGTTTTCAGAGAAAGGCAGATGTCCGAGAGAATCAGTTTCACGAAGAACTTCGGTCTCCGTTTGTATGAAATTGGCGGTCGCAGCTTGATCGTTGGTTAACACGCCAGGGGACAATGATATTTCTCCCGCCTTATATTGTTTCTCAACTCAATCCTTGAAGATGCAACAGTCTTCAATAGTGTGCCCCAGCACTCGGTGGTATGGGCAAAAGTTAGGATGATCAGTCATGTTCGCTTCACTTAGCCTTTTTGATTCTGGTAGCCGCAGGACATTCTTCAGAGCATCTTTAAAAATTTTGTAGACCTTGTCCCTTCGGAATGAGTAGACCTTATTTCTTCTCTCCTCCAAAGTTGGCTCTCGAGACTGGTCTGTTTTTGCTCCGCCCGTTCTCTGCTTATTTAGAGAATCGGCGCTGTTAGAACTTCCGCCTTTTCGGTTGTCGTTCCTCCAAGGTTTCGGTCTGTTTGTGAACTGAAGGTCCTGAGCAGACTCGGGCTTTGAGCGTTCCAACGTTTGGACCTTTTTGGTCAGCTCTTGGAATGTTTTAAGGCCCGCGGTGCATAGAAATGGGGCCATCCAATTATTGAGATTTCCGACAAGGAGACTGATAGATTGGTCCTGCTCTATCGGCGGTTCACATTTGACGGAGAGATTGCGCCATCGGGTTATAAAATCCGTGCTGCTTTCGTTGTTCTTGGGCTTGGTCCTTACGAGCTCGGCAATGGTGATCTTATCGCTGACGCTCATGAACCTTTGTCAAAACAAAGATTCCATTTGGACGAAAGTAGTAACAGAGCCATCCGGTATGCTCGCGTACCAGTCGAAAGCAACATCGGTCAAGCTATTAACGAACTGGCGGAGGAGAAGCGCATCGTTGCCCCCAGTGTTCCCGCATGAGGCTTTGAAGTGGGCGATGTATTGATTCACATTTCCCGTCCCGTCGAATCTTCCGAATTTGGGGATGACATAGCCACTAGGAAATTCTACCAGATCATACTGAGCAGGATATGGTCTCCCACTACTGCTGACATCTTTTTGCGCTTCGGCTTCGGCTACCATGGTTTTGACTTTGTCGGTAACCAAATCCATGATTTGATTTTGAGTTAGCGGGCTACTGTCATCGGTAGCCAAGACATTTGCCGAGATAGGATGCGACTGACTTTCGTGCGGTCCGCCCACCCTTGGATTTAAGGGATTAGGCGTCGGCTGCTTTGGGACACCATTTCCCGGTTCACGAGCAGAGCCCTCCGCTTGATTGGGCGGCTGAGAAGCAAGCCGGGCTGTGAGTTGCATCACGACATTCGTCAAGTCGTCGATTTTTGAGTAGAGCTTGGCCATCTCCTTGTCTTTGTTTCTGAGCTGCTTTCGGAGCTCTTGAAGCAGCTCTTGCTCCACGGTCCTGCGGCGAAAAGTCGGCTCTTCTTCGCTTTCCGATCCCGACTCCTCATGGACTGAAGGGTCTTTCTGCCTATCATCCTCATCGAGAGGGTTTTCATCACCCAGCAGAGGCGGCTGCTCTTGGGAAGCGGCCACCACATTCAAGCTAGATTGGGTTTGAGATGTGGTAGCCCCGTCCTTGCTCTTGCTGCGTGTGCCCACCGTGTAGACAGTGTGGACCACATACCCAGCCATTTCCTCATCTTCGGCGGGGTAACCCTGTTCTTCGAACCTCATGAGGTTTAGTCTGGCAGGAGCCCTAGCCCTTTTGTTGGCTCTATATCGGAGCCTTTTCTCCCTCAGCTTCTCTATTTTGAAGGCTTGGCGGGCATCCGCTATCCGGGAAGCCATTGTGAGTTGATCAGAGGGGAGCTTAGAGAAGACACCCGATCGAGCAGTGGTCAAGGGCACCGCGGGAGCTTGCTCGGGACGCGTTGTAGCTTTGTTGGTGTTGATGGCCTTGCCCCCAGCTGGGGCCATGGAGAGTCGTTCGGAAACGGACTTGCGCTTGGGCTGAGGCACCCTCACGACCACCACATTTGGTCTCCTGCCTTTCGAGACCGGTTTGTCTGCCACCGGGGCTTGAGGAGTCGGGATGGCGCCAACAGGCATGAACATAATAGAGCCGAATGGTAGCAGCGGCTCCTCCCATTGTCGCCTGAGACTGGCCGGAAGGACCGTCCTGGAGTCTATCTTCATCGTGTAGGAGACGGGAGCTGAGTTCATCATCGAAGACATCGTCGGAAGGTGATTGCTTGAAAATCTGCATGAAAGAGCATTATTTTAGTATAAATACAGGTATGTATAATGATTGAGTTCGCATGAATGCTTAACTTGAAATATGGGAGGAGAGATTGGTCCCACCGGGCGTGTCAGAATCTGTAGGGTGTTTTTCGTCACCCCATTGAGATGGGAATACGCATGCGCTTGTCAGGCGTACTACAGATTCCCCCTGCCTAGGGTAGGCCGGGGTTTATTGATTGTGGGGATCCGAATCTCCGGCAGCCGCGGACTAAGTTGTCGTTAATTACCCCTCGCCTTTGGGGCGAGGGAACCTCCGATTAACGGGTTAAACTGGTCATGCGAACTCAATGTGCAGTGTGCGTGTGTTGTGTTTTGAAAGGGGTTTTTGGATATATCGGGAGCCACGCAGAGTTTTTACGGAGGTCCCGCTACCCGGATAGCGGGCTGGGGGTCAAGGGGGCTAGCAGCCCCCTTGCGGGGTGCGGGGCAGCGCCCCGTTAGAATTTTTTTTCTAACAGGGACAGTGTCGTGGAGCACATGTGTGTGCAAATATGTATACATATGTATATGTATATGCATATGTATGTACATAAAAAGAGGGGGGAAAGGCATCCATGGGATGCGTGGGGACATCACTTTGAGCGCTGTGCTCCTAGGTGTTGTGCGCTCAGGCGCTAGAGTGCCACGTGTCGGCACGTGGGCGCTCTGCGCTTGAGCGCAAGCGCGCCACGTGTCGATACGTGGGTGCTTTGCGCTTCAGTGCCTGACGCTCGAGCGCAAGTGCGCCACGTGTCGGCACGGGAGCGACTTGCGCTAGAGCGCAAGCGCGCCACGTGTCGGCACGGGGGCGACTTGCGCCTGAGCGCTTGCGCTTGAGCTCAAGCGCGCCACGTGTCGGCACGGGGGCGACTTGCGCTCGAGCGGTTGCGCTTGAGCGCCAGCGCGCCACGTGTCGGCACCGGGGCGACTTGTGCTCGAGCGTTTGCGCTTGAGCGCAAGCGCGCCACGTGTTGGCACGTGGACGCTTTGTGCTTGAGCGCAGGGCACTGTAGTGCAAACGCGCCACGTGTCGGCACGCGGGCGTTTTGCACTCGAGCGCAAGCGCGCCACGTGTCGGCACACGGGCGTTTTGCACTCGAGCGCAAGCGCGCCACGTGTCGGCACGCGGGCGCTCTGCGCTTAGGCGCCGGCGAGAAAAGGAAGCTTTTAGCCTAAGAAACAGAAGCTATGCTTCAGAAAGGAAATATTTGTTGTTATATATATGGAGTTAATACTCCTATGATGTTTTGAAGCTGATGAAGGGGGTTCTTCTTCTTCCTCCTGTTGTTTGGCCGGATCTTGAAGATCAAGAAGTAAGAGATTTTAAAAATCACTCTTTTTTTGAGATCTGATGGGAGATCTGAGTTCCCCTTTATGGGTTTTGTGGTGGAAAACTACTTAGTTTTGGAAAAGAAAGGGTAAAACTCTTGATTTAATGCAAAAGAAATGAGAAGGTTTAGAACCTTGGAGAAGGAGCAGGAGGCACAAAAAACCCTAGTTTTTGGGGGAATGAAATGTGTATGCTTTATTCATCATCATGTTGCCTTATATAGGCTTACATATTTATATATAGCCCCTTGGGCTTTACAAAAATGTCATTTTATCCATCCCATGGCTCATGTGCCATTTCATTTTTGCACATAAGCCATGGGCTTACAAAATATTGGCTTTATGCCCATTTTGTTTACATTCATGCATAAACAATTACATAAAAATTATTTATTACATGATTTTGTTGTTGGCATAGGGAGGCTGGCTGCGGGCTCGACTTGGGCATGGGCCCGCTTGACCTGGGCTTGGGCCCACCTGGCTTGGGGTTGACTTTGATTTTGACTTGGTCAACCGGGATGTAAATTTTTACCCCAACACATGGCAGCATCGTTTCTTTCCACGTGAGATGCAAGACTTTCTGCGTCTGGATCTGCTGCTAGTGCTAGGCCAGTGTTGGTACTTTGAGCGAGGTTCCCCGTGCTTTCGCACGAACCTAATTAAAATAAACCTCGTTTTCCCACGGGCGTAATCCCGTTAACACCTTTTTAGACACCCACTTGATCGGCTAATTGTGATGTGTAAAACTCTCACAGGAGTAACTCTTACTCGCAATGGGTATCGGGATCCAACTATCTCATGGAAGGTATGCAATCTCATTGCAAATTTCAACACTTGAAATTCCCGATAATATTTTTTACCCCTGGTGACTTATGACCTTAACTATGGTCAACAAATCATAAGCACTAATCAAGTTCTACCCGTCATTCTTGATTAATTAGAACCACCCACATGACCCTTAACTATGGTCAACAAAGTCACATGACTGTCCTAATTAATCGCATCATATGCTATGTAGAAAGACATCACTTAGCTACCGTACACTGCGCCTTAACTATGGTCAACAAACGCAGCGCGAATACTAAGTACTCTACTTTCTAAAATGACGGAGGGTTACGACAAGTTTTTAAGAAAACTTTTTGCGTAATGAACTTGATATCGTTGTAGAAATAAGTGATTTTTTATGAGGAGTGTTTTTTAGGCTTTTTACTAGTTTTGCTAAAGAGGTCACTCCCGGTGAAGGGATCTCAGCCCTTTCCTTATCGAATAAGGTGCATGATATTTCATAAATACCGCTATGCAAAGTAAGAACTAAAAGAAGCAATCAAAAGACAAAACCGAATAAGTTGTAGCATCTGCTAGTTTCGCTAAAGAGGTCACTCCCGGTGAAGGGATCTCGGCTCTTTCCTCATCGAATGAGGTGCTGGATATTCTACAAGGAATACCGCTATGCAAAGCAAAAACTAGAGCTACCCTTTTTGAAAATTTGATTCTACAACATCTTTTAGGTTTCTTTTTCTTTCATTAATCTCATTAATGAAGTCCCTTCATTTATGCTTTCTAAGCATCACCGAAGAAACGAAAATACAACGTACGCTTATGCCATCCGCATTCGCCACAGTGCCCCGTTATGCACCGTTAGGTTACTTAACTAACGGCATAGCGGGGCGGGACTAGCGCGGGTGCAAAACATAAGCAACGTTTATTATATATCATATATACAATAATAAAGCATTTGTCTCACGCATATAAAGTGATCACATCACAGAATATCAGCAGCAGAAGATAACATATGAAATATTGGATATACTAGGAATTCCGTGTTTTAAATTAAGTCAGTATAAAACACGGATTCCACGGTCGCGATGAATAGCCAAACCCACATCCTTAGACCCCTACGAGAGCGGTAAGCAACCCTACCAATTCTAGAGTTAGGAGACCCGGACTCGACTCCTCGAAATGGTCTCCCACTGGACCCTAGAACCCGGTTACTTGTGCTCCCCTCCTTAGGTCTATCCTAATGCGGAAAAGTAAATAATATACAACAATGGTGACATCATCCTCAACCCGGAAGTGCCCCAATAAAAGAATATTACATACAATGAATTTTACATGAATGAAAATAAAAACTCTCATCTCACATAGAACCCCTGGCTAATCAAAACACGACGATCCGATATAACATATCCCAGCAACACATAACATCACATGTCATCAACGTAAGTAAATATGCGTACCACAATTGTCGTTGACATATTGCAACGAAAACGGTGATACACCACATATTACACTTACGGTCGCAGAAAAGAAAATGTCAAACTACAACATTTGGAATCCACAATCACCTTAGACATCATAAATCCCAAATATCACATATTTCGGATTTCATGCCTAACTATACGAATTCCATATATTGTATCATATTCCACAAATAGATAAACGATGTTAAACATTCCGATCGAATCAACAAACACCCGAAATTTCCCAAAAAGCTTAACACTTGAGCGCAGTTTAAAAATACTCAGAACATGCCACAATACATATGGACCAATCGTAGAAGGGTCAACTCTTGCCTCACCTATGGCGCCGCGGAACTACCGCAAACCCTAAGGTTTGGCGGCGGTTCTTATGGTCATAAAATCGAGTTAGGGTTTCGTTCTTCTGGAGGGTCCATCGCATTACTTGCATGATTTTTGAATATTCTTTAACCCGGAAAAAATCCAACTCTTGGAAAATTTTCCGTCGAAGGTTAAAGTGGGTATTTGATATCCGTTCGAACTTTTTAACACCGTTTAAATAACCCGAAATAATGTTAGAATTACGACTACGAAACACTCCGAATTGCCTTTAAAGAAAGTTAACATCTCATGCAATTTCAGCAAAAACAAGCAACACCTGAAACACCAATTCCCAGAGACCGGAACACCAGACAAATACGAACCAGAATGGAGCAATTTGGGCCGGCCTGCTCGGTTTTAGGAGCCATGTGCTCGGGTCAAATCCGGTGGAATTGGTTCATATTTGCTCAGTGTTCATATTACATCTCATGTAACATTCTGCAATTGCTTAAAAAACATCGACGATTTTAAAAAATATCAGAAACTGGGTTTTTAGTTTCGAGTGTTTCGGAGTTGTTTCGGTTTCGTAATTCTACAAATATCGTCTAAATCTCTAGCTTGGCTCTGATACCACCGTAGGATTGCTTGGCACAACAGCAAGGGTTCGGGAGGCATCGTCCATGCCGTTTTCAAAAATTTGCCATACTAAACAATCCTAACCCTAGAATCTTAACTAGTGATTTAGACGAAACAAAGTGTAAACTACTTTACAACTAAGTGAACTAGGAATACAACCTTTGTAGACCGGTCCTTCACTTCAATAGCTCCGTGTAGTAGTCCTTTCGCTCCAAGTAGTGATCTTGCGGACTCTAGAGTGACACCACAAGAAGAAAGCAACGAGCTTGCACGAAGTCTTCGAGGCCGAAGATGATCTACGTCGAGGAGACATTAACCCAAGCTACCTCTTCACTAATGAGGGATTGGTGAAGCTAACACCCTAAACTAAATGACTAATCTAGTAGAGGATGATGAAGTAAGATTTTTGCTCATTTTAGAATTAATTTTCTCACTAATTTTCCTCACCTCTCATAAACCTGGAGAGCTCTCTCAAGTGAAGAGGAAGAAGAAGCAAAATAATAGATGAGAGAGTGAATGACAACCATGGGTGAGAAATATCTCATATAACTCATGTAGAGACTTAACCATGGGTTTAGATAATGGTTGGGTTAATAAATATCTAGTGTAAGACAAAACTAGTGGACTAAGTCAATGGGTCTCCAAGGTTCTACAAGCTTCATGCCATGCGACCAATTTCCAACTAATAATTGATTTACTCTAAATAAATAAATCCTTCATTATCATTAGCATGGTGTAAGTCTCATACACCCATGTTGCATGTGGCATCAAGCATGACACAAAAAGAAAACACAATTAACATATATCATATATATATTAAGTGTGCACATGTGAGAAAAAGAAATGCTTAAGTGAGCTAATATTAGTTAATGTAAATCAATATATCAAATATATAATTATACATTAAATCATTAAATCAACACTTGATTTAATAATCCGGCTATATCTCATATGACCGACTAATATTATTTGTGTCAACTTATCGAATCAGCACTTGATTCGATAACCCGACTATATTTCATACAACCGACCGATACTGTATCGACTTATCGAATCAATATTTGATTCGATAACCCGGCTATATCTCATACAACCGATCGATACCATATATCGCGAGAATAGAATACGGTATCACATACTCATATTAATCTCGGTCTCGCACATATCACATATGTGCTCCTACTTCGTTTTGCCTGAGCCAGTAAAAGCTCTGTGTAGGACTCTAAAGACTCGTCAATACGCCGGCAGTAGCTGATGATCATATCAAGCACGCACAAGCCGTCAACGGTACTAGCTGGACGTAACGGCTACCCGGGTATTGAGTGATCTGAAGATCAATGAGCAAGCCCGCTCTAACTCCTGTAAAGCCTGTCAGTAACACTACAGTACAGTCCGGTATCTTCGTCTGATATGTCGCATATCTAGTCTAGGGGTGGTTAACGTTAGACCCTAGTAACCGATAAGTCATGCCGATATAAGGCTCATAACGGGTTGAGAAACTACTGATAACACTTATCAGTAAATCTCAATATCAGCCCTGGCCAGGGACTTATCGTTATGGCCAATCGAGCACAGCGTAACATCACCCCCCAATACCGAGAGAGACGAATCCCCTCCTATCGCTCATTGCCTCCATGTGATTCGGGACTGTACCCAAAAACCACCGTTTTGCACGTTCTCTTGAACGTGGTAAGGTAGAAATCAAAGCACAGTGGAAATCGCACAAGACTCTATGACGATCTCGGGTCTACAGACTAACATGTACCAGTGTCACCAGAGAACTGCTATCTGACGATAGGTATAATACCAGTTAGGAGTTCTCGGCGAGTCTGTTCTGTGTACCCAGTCTCCACTGAGCACATGTATACCATCTTTGATGCCAAATACCAATGGATGTGGGATCATCTATTGCCCATCATATGGGTCAAGATGCGTATACGCCAGTCTACTCTAGAATATCGACGCCCTGTCTCGATACATCCTCGATTAGGAACAATTATAGGGTGTACTTGTGGACTACCCTTGGCCCCAATAGTATGATCTCCATCATAGTCCCAGTGGTCAAGTACACATCCTAACAGCTTTATCAACATGTGAGAGAAAGACAATATCACTTATACAAGTCTACATGTTAAGACAAAGAGCAACCAGATAGCATACTATCATATCGAGCAAGAAAGTCCTCTCTCTATATATCCAAGCATCCGCTGTAATATACATCACATGTACAATAATGGCCTTTAGGGCATACATATAATTAACAATTTTGGGAGTAATTTTTTTTTTGAAAGGATGCCCATTCTTTTGGAAGTTAAGAAAATGAAAGATCTCATTTGTAGGCTGTAAGAGAGTTTTTAAAAGATAGATAAAAATAACTGCAAGAATGGGGATTTGAAGATGTGACATATGAAATGATAATGTAAGAAATTAACCAATGAGCTACAACATTGTTCATACACATATTTAATTAGAATTAAATATATGTTGTTGCTTAAAAAGAAAGTGGGGTTTTTGACTCGTAGTTTTATAAAAGAAAATGAAAATGAGATTGGATTTGGGTCATGGTCTGGGTCAGGTCTTGCGTTTAATTTGAAATAGGTTAAGATTTAGTTTAAAGATATGGGTTTGGAAAAAATAGATGGAATAATAAAATAATATATTTAATAGAAAACAAAATATACGGAAAAATACCAAGAATAAGTAAATACAATATTTTACTAAAGAAAGAAAATACGGAGGTATAGTAATATTGGGGTCGTTACACGGCCTCGCTTTATTTATATATAGTGTTTATTGCTTTCTGTTTGTTCTTCGCCTTAAACGTTGTATATTTTGTGTGGATTGTGTCGCTGCCATATGGTTGTTGAGTTAGCTCCTGTGTGGAGATGCGCTTATTTTACTAATGCTGTACATGAATTTTAGTCAAGATTTACAAAGGAGATACTGTCTGTTTTTCAATTCGTTTTGTAGATTATCAATACTTCAATTTGTATTATCGAGTGATTGTAGAAGTTTGTGGCCTGTTTCATTTTTGTTGGTTGCAAATATCCTAAGCATGTGCCTTTTCTTTAATCATAATTTTCTTGACCTGGAGACCTTTCAGACTGCTCTCCCAGTTTTAACCCGCACTTGCAAAGTGCGGTTTAAAACTTGGCTCTACAAAAGACATCCAAGTTTTAATCCGCACTTTCGGATTAAAACTTGGTTCAAGTTATACCCCGCACTTTGCAAGTGCGGATTATAATTGACTCTAAAAATGAGCCAAGTTACAATCCACACTTTGCAAGGACGGATTATAATTGGCTTTAAAAATGAGCCAAATTACAATTTGCAAAGTGCGGATTAAGACATGTACAGATTTTCAAATGTCTATCTTACATGGCGTCCAGATGTCATCAATATGATCCAAATTTGCTATTTTGCTATGTAGTTTTAAAAGCTGCCCGTTTCCCTAATTAGTTTTATAAACTTACAAAATCCCAAATTTTGTCCACCCGACGTCCCTGGAACCCCGGCTCCCCAAACTTCACCACCGCCGTGTTTCTCGCTCCTCCTCCTCCCTCCTGAACCCTCCCATTTCTCCCTAACCGTAACCCTCGAAAATGGAATCATCGTCGTCGTCGTCATCATCGCAGCACCTCATCGACTCCCTCACCTCCCACATCGCCCTCTACCACTCCCGCTCCCCTATCCCTAACCCTAACCCCAGTCCTAGATCCGCCGTCCTCCGCTGGCTCGCCTCTCTCCCCACCCCCACTCGCCAATCCATCCTCACCTTCACTAACCCTAGCTTCACCCAACTACTCCTCAAGATGAGCTCCCACCTCGCCGCCCATGGCCCCACCCTCTTCTTCCTCCTCCCCGATCTCCCCTCCGCCTCCTCGGCCTCCCTCCCCTCCCTCTGCCATCGCAAATCCCGCGGCCTCCTCGTTCGTGCCATGCCGGGCTCGTCGGTCTCGTCGGGTTTGCTCCTGTTCGGGTCTAAAGACGAGAATTTGTTGGATTCTGTGACGGTGAGCGAAGATTTGGTGGGAGATGTGAATGGGTTTGTGAAGCTGATGGATGAGGTCTCGAATGGGAGGTTTCTGAGAGGGGAGGAGGTGGGGTTGGGTGAGGAGTGGAAGGAGATGGGGTGGTTGAAGGATAAAGGGTATTTTAGTTTGGATGAGTTTGTGGCGAATCGGTTGGAGTTGGTGTTGAGGAGGAGTTGGGGTAGAGGGAAGGGGAAGGGGTGTGGGGTGATGGGGGAGAGCGCATTTTGGAGGAAGAAGGGGTGTGTTGATTGGTGGGCGGCAATCGATGCTCGGCAAAGGAGAGTGTTTTGTTTGGAGCTCTTGGGTAAAATGGTGAAATCTTTGGTAAGCCTTTCCCCACCTTTCCCCTTGTGTTGAAACTTTTCAATTTTGATGATAATGCATGAACTTGAATTACATGACAAAGAAGGTAAGTTTCCCTGGATTGCGAGCTACTTTACTATATGTGGGTTTGGCACCAATTTAGAGAGGGTTGACGTAGGGTCGGAGCTAGAGAGTTTTTGCTGAAGGGGGCTAATTATGCTAACGAAAATCATTTTTTTTGCATGCTATAAAAATATACACTTACATTGAAAAAAATGCAACTTTTTTCTTAAGACCATAATGCAATGTAAACTTTTCATATAACCATTCTCTTCTAATTTACAAATTTGAAAATTATGAAAGGTATCTTTATCCAGAATTTTTTAAACCATATCCCCAATATTATAAAGTCTATATTGAGGGAAAAAATTACTTCATGTATCAAGGCCTTAAGATTCCTGCTAATATTTATACCTACTATTAATATTGCTAAATTTAGCAACACCTTTATTTTGGAAGAGCCAACCTTGGTAGTTATTGAATGACTTTTGGATATATAATTGATCTTTTGACAAGTCAACAACATGATGGCTCATAAATGCTATTATGGTAAGCAAATTAGCCGTATAGAAAGAAATTAGGGGTAAACCATCACACGGGATTTTGGGTGGTATGTTACATATTGAGGTGCAAATACCTTACCCTCTCCCATCTTATTTTCTCTCTCTCTAAATTTTGAAAAAGAAATAGATTGGTTGGTACATATTGAATTATTTTGCTGAGGAAAATAATAGATAGATTTTGCGATAAATTGAGAACGACTTGTTGACTATATATTTTTAAATAGAAGTGAATAAATTTTTAAATAGCAGCATAATTATTCCATATCTGTGCTCCTATTTCATAAATAACTTCTCTAAAATCATGTACCACACATGCTATTATTTTAATTTTTTTTGAAATGACATTCCTAAATTCTTCCTTTGGTTAATTTTATTTCCGGAAAGTTATTTTATTTCAAAACTTTTGTTATTTGGTGGAATAAAGTTACTTTACTTGGTATTTTTGCAATTTTGCTGAATGGAAAATCTTGCCTCTTCTCTCTTTCAACTGAGAAGCTCTGTAACTTTTCAATCTTCTCTTCTTCTTTTACCCCTATCCCTTTATACTGTTTTTTTAATTATGTTCTTTAGTGGTGGGTTGCACAATAGCTGTTTTGAACCCTCGCGCCCACAGCCCCAACATGAGGCCATGGGGCATGCAAGTATGCAACCCAATTATGCTGGCAGATGACGCAGCAGAATATAAGCAAGATGTTCCTCATTACTATATTACTGAAATAACCTGTAACATTTCACCAATGAGCAATAACTCAGTTGGTATGGCACTTCCACTCTTGGGGAGAGGGCATGGTTCGATCCCAGGAGGGGAAACGTCCACAATTTAACGCTTTTGGGGGCAAATTCATGGGTCCCCTTGGTGCGTGTGTTGTGTGTGTGGGTGTGTTGTGTGCGTTAGGCTTTCTGGCCAGTTCAAATTAAAAAAAAAAACCCTATAACACTTCCAAAAAAGCAACCCAAAAACAGTGGACTATAGGCAGGATTTGATTGCTATTTCAGGGATAAAGAAGAGAGAAATAAAAAAGCAACAGCTTAGGAAGATTCCCTTATCCATTCAGGTACAGCTTTAGTAAGGTTATTTGATAATATATCTATAGTACACATATACAATTCTTGAAGCCACTTATCTTTCCCTTTTTTGTGGGGTGGTGGTGGTGGTGGTGGGTGGGTGGCATGGCCCCGGGCTTTGCCCTTGGGTTGACGCCACATTGACAACATGTTATACTTATTATTTTCTCCTTTCTTCTAGACTTCTCTTCTAATCTAGGAGAATTTGGAGAATGCTGATCGATTGTTTGGGATTATGGATAGATCTCTCTTTTCATAGTTTCATTAGGGAGGATTTGACACTATATAAGGAAGGGGGTTGACACCAGGTTGACAATTGGTAATAAAAGTTTGTCAAAATCTTTCAATGAAGCTTTTTCTTGATAATTGACCCCGTTTTGATGGATACAAAGCTTATATGACGAGGATGATGATGAATTGCATATCTTTAATGACTTCATTTCATTGAGGAAAGGTTCATAAGACTATGATGAAAGTCCAAGCTTTTATGTGAAGGTTACTAAAGGTTTTTCAAGATGATTCTTGTCTATATATAGTTATCCATTCATGCTTATCTGTATCCAGAGACATATTTTTAATGCAAGCCAATTAATTCATATCCGTGTCTATGTGCATGTATCTAAACACACATGAACCTAGTCCATAAGTGCACACACAAGGTATATACAACATAAGCTAATACTCCATAATTTGAGATATTGGTGACTGATCAGAGGTACAAGTCTGACTCTTCACATTAAGTTGGTTTCCTAACCTTAAAATTATCAAATTAAGAAACCAGGATTTGTTTAGCAATATAACTTCAATGTTTACCACTTAAGATTCACACCAGAAGAAAAGATAGACAATAGCCATAGCCAACACGGGATCTTTTCCCAGGGTTAAAAGCCTTTTGTCCCTTATTTTGCTTTATGACTTGCCTTGATATGCAATCATGAGGATCCCTATACAGGTATTTATTACTTGAACAGTTTGTTGAAGCATATATTATTAGGTGAAAAACTATTAAATTGCTCCATCTAGTAATACTTCCTTGTATGTTAGTAACTAATACTTGAACATTATTCTACTTCTCCAGGCAAATGAGATCATTGAAGGGAAGAACATTGTTTTGAAAAACAAATTTGGATTTCTAAAAGTTGAAGCTGAATGGCCACAGAAATTTGGTCCTACTTCATGTTGGCAAAGGCCGA
This sequence comes from Agapanthus africanus, assembly GCA_030015575.1. Taxonomy (NCBI): domain Eukaryota; kingdom Viridiplantae; phylum Streptophyta; class Magnoliopsida; order Asparagales; family Amaryllidaceae; genus Agapanthus; species Agapanthus africanus. The sequence goes on from CM057337.1 coordinate 1,000,868,525, forward strand.
AGATGCCATGCTTAAGAAGCAATTCAGATGTTTGTTGGGACACCAATCTAGGTTCTGGTATGCCACATCACTTGGTAAAACTATTGAACAGATTGCTAGTAATTCAGGAAATATCTGCTATAATTCTAGCATGCCGGCTAAATAAAGTTGAAAAAGAGACTTTATTTTTCAGTAGAGTAGAGTCTGTGCGTACTGTTTCTGATTATATCATGAGGAAATTTCGAGGACTCATCATGGCAGTTTCTATTGATTATATTAGTCGAGAACTCTTAGGAGATGAAAAGTTGGAGACCCTCCCCGATAAGCCTGAAGTGAAAAAGCTTAATAGCCGCAAAGGAAAGAAGAAACCACGCAATTCAAAACGGATAAACTCTATTACGAACTCATCCAAAGTTGATTCTGCTTCATTGGAGTCTACTATGGTAGTTGCCTACTTCACGCTAACTTGCCCTTTTCTCTTCCACTGGTTTTTATTCAATAAATCCTCAAATTAAACCAGTACCTTATAATAATAAAGTTTGATTTTGTCTACAGCACAATGAATGCAGGTTTGACTGTCAAACTGATAGCAGTTCTAAGCTCTGTCATCAAGAAAAAAATTTCCCTACTGCAACTAATTGGAAGACTGATGCGGATAATACCTGTATTCTTCCAAAAGATCCGGGAAAGGTTGTGATTTTGTTTAATTTCGTGATCCATAATTTTCTGTGTTCAATATCTAATGTTGTCATCATGCAGGAGCATGCAATAGGTTTATTGGATTGTAAAGGCCCTGGTGATAGGAAGAGAAACAGAGGGAAAGGGACTAAACGTAAAAACACTAGTTTGAAGAAAGTAGTTGAATCTGACACTGAGAACCAAAAAACTTACATTCCAGTAATTTCTGTAGAAGACAAAGTGGAAGAATCTGTTGAATTAGCTGATGCTTCAACTCTACTTCCCATATTGAGTGACTTGACCCCTGATGGTACTCATGAACTTTGCCTTGAAAATGGCAAGAATGAGAATTCACAGTCAGATTGTTCCCTCCCTTTTGCAGATAATTGTTGTTGTTCAAGACCTGACAAAGTGGAAGCTGGTATTCGTGATTGGGCATTACCATCTCATGCAAGGGATGGACAGAACCCACAAATGTCTCCATGTCCTATATTCAATGGTGATCATGTTTCCAACAAGCAAATTAATTCGTTTGTAAATTATTCAACTGTCACATCTGTTTGTGATAATACAAGGCTTGCTTTTCCTACACTGGAGACTGGCAGTACAGTTATGGAGAACGAACACATGCTTCATTATGGGCTTATAAATGGAAATACTTTGCAGTCTATACCTCCAAAAGTAGTTCATACTGCAATGAATGAAAAGAATGAGAAAAGCACAGTAATTCAAAGTGGTGGCACTGGACCAAACATCCATAACCATGCAAACTTTATGGGAGGCACTTCATATGAGTGGCCTAGCACAACTCTTCATCTAACCTCTTCGAGTTCACCTCATTTCCCAGCCGCCACTGATAGATTACATTTAGATGTTGGTCACAGACAACCCAATCATTTTCGTCAATCTTTCGTCACTTCGAGGCATCAGTCTAGAAATCCACCGGTTGAAGCTGCACATGGGCGAACCGTGCCTTCTCTAACTTTGCCGATGAGTTATGACTGGCCTCCAGTGGTGAAAAATTGTGGTAGATTGAATCAGACGGTGACCATCAGCTATGATACTGCCTTCAACCCACCATTGCCACCTTCATTTTGCTCAGGTTTTGCTGCTCGCGAGATGCAAATTAGTGGGGCTTGTAGTGAGAATGAAGAGTTCCCAGATGATACTGAGAGCTATTGGTTGTCAGAAGAAGAATCTGGCCCTCAAGCATTTACTGGCCGAGATTATAATCAATTTTTTGGTGGTGGAGTTATGTATTGGAATTCGGCTGAACATGTTGGAACAGGATTTTCTCGCCCACCCTCTCACAGCTCGGAAGATAGCTCCTGGGCTTGGTATGAGGCAGATTTGAATAGAGCTATTGATGATATGATTGGTCTGGCTTCACCATCTGCAGTTCCTTACTGTTCACCATTTGATCCTTTGGGGCCTGGACACCAACCGTCTGCATCAGATGTTCCTGAAGAGAGACCTTTATCGCTGAGTAAGTTGCCTGGTTGTTTTGAAGGAGTTAAAGCGGACACTCTGCCATACACTATGCTGCGCCCCATCATTGTTCCACGTATATCGAGGGAGGGATCAAGATCAGAATTCAACGTTAGTCGCGATCATAACAGCCCATGTTTCCCTTCTAGAAGACACAACCATCCTCATAGCAAACGTCCTCCATCACCAGTTGTGCTTTGCATTCCTCGAGTGCCTCGTCCTCCTCCACCTTCTCCTGTTAGTGAATCTAGAAAGCGAGGTTTTCCGATAGTTAGGTCTGGTAGCTCAAGTCCAAGACATTGGGGTTTGAGAAACGGCTTCCATGAAGACGGTAACACTGAAGACCCGCGCCTTTGTATGGATGGTGCTGAGGTTGTTTGGCCATCATGGGGAACCAAAGGTCTGTCTGGCACCCCAGTGGCACAATCTATTCAAGGGTCTCTTCTGCAGAATCATTTGTTGACAATCTCTCAGGAGCATGTAAGAGCATTAGATTTGATGATTTCTGAATGTTTTGCTTAAAGTGGTGTTCCGATTTTGCGGAGCAAATCCTTGTTTGTGATGTTCTGGTTTTTAATGTAAAAACATGTTTTTGCAGCCAGACGTGGCACTGCCTCTGCAACCTCCTGAAGTGTTGAATTGTCCTCATAAGGCATCCCTAACTATGTTGCACAATCTTCTTCACGAGGAGATTGAATTTTTCTGCAGACAGGTATGGTGCCTTTAAGAACCTTTGTTCCATTTGTGTATCATGCTGGATGATGTATACGACTTAACTCAAATTTTTGTACTTGCAACAATTTTATTGACTTAATAAATCAAGAGGAAAATATTTTATTGACTTAATAAATCAAGAGTTTCATACAACTATATATAGAGAGTTATATATCACCTATTCTAACTAATATATAATAACTAATTATATTCATAATTAATATATAATAACTAATCATATAAATAACACTCATCCGCAAGCTGGAGCATAGATGTCAATCATGCCAAGCCTGGACAGAAGACGAGCGAAAACCGGTCGAGGAAGAGGATTAGTAAGGATACTAGTTGAGTCGAAGAGGAAACATGTTAGAGTTTAACCACCTTATCTGTCACCTTGTTACGAATGAAATGACAATCTATTTCGATATACTTGGACTGCTTATGAAAAACTGGATTTTCAGCAATGTGGATCGTGGCCTTGTTATCATAGAAGAGTAGAGTTGGAAGAGAAAAGGAACCCTAAGATCTGTCAGGAGAGAGGTAAGCCATTTCAGCTTAGCAGCTGGATGCGTCATAGAACTATACTCAATCTCTGCAGAAGAACGAGCCACTATATTTTGCTTCTTACTCCTCAACGTAACCAAGTTTCCTCCCAAGAAGACAATAGCCACTCGTGGAGCGACGATCATCAATGGATCTAGCAAAGTCAGCATTCACAAAGCAAAGTCAGCATCCACAAAGGCCGTAAGCGACAACGTAGATGGCTTGTAAAAAAGACCCTTCCTAGAGAACCTTTGATGTATCTGGGAATATTCTCAACTACTTTAAGGTGAGAGGTCAAAGGATTCTGCATATACTGACTCACTGTGATAACGGTAAAGGCAATGTCAGGACGAGCGACGAGAGTGACGAGTGACAATAAGGTAAATAAGCTTCCCAACTAGATGTCGATATCGGCCTGGGTCAGGTAGTGGAGAATCCGAGAGAGAGCTCAATCGAGATAACTTGACTGAGGAATTTCTAGAAGTGTTTGTTGGTTTACATCCCAGAAATCCCGTCTCAGATAGTGCATACTTGCTCTGAGAGAGCTGTAATCTACCAGAATTCCGTGATACTTCAATTCCAAGAAAATATCTAAGTGGTCCAAGATCCTTGGTATGAAAATGTGAAACCAAATGTTCTTTTACCTTGGAGATGCCAGCAGAATCATCTCTAGTAATGATAATATCAACATATACCAACACAATTACCTTTCACCGAGGACGATTATGTGTAAAGAGATGTGTCAACGCGACTGCGTTTGAAACCAATTTATCGTAGAAATATACTAAACTTTTCAAATCAGGCACGTGGTGGCTGCTTCAATCTGTATAACGATTTTTGTAGAAGACAAACCGTAGAATCCTTCAGTCGCTCAAAACCAGGAGGCTACTGCATATAAATAGTCTCGGAAAGACCGCCATTAAGAAAGGCATTCACATCAAGCCGATAAGTGGCCATGCCTTAGAAACAACCAAGGATATAAGAACACGAACCGAGATCAATTTGGTAACTGGAGAAAAAATCTCAATATAATCCAAACCATACTGCTGAGTAAATCTTTTGGCCACTAAACGAGCTTTAAGACGGTCAATCGTCCCATCGAGAGTATGCTTGATAGCAAAGACCCATCGACAGCTGACAACTTTCTTTTCTAAACGCGTAGGTACCAATTTCTAAGTTTGATTAGAGCGCAGTGCGGCAATCTTCTCTAACATAACTGCATGCCAACCTGGATGCTGAAGAGCTTTTTGAACAAATGAAGGAAGAGTGACGGCAGAAAAGAAACAAACTGATGAGCAGATGATGTTAGTCGCTGATAGGAAACAAAGTTAGTAATTAGATGTGCAGTAGCAGTTGAACGCTTACCTTTGCGTAAGGCAATAGGAAGAGAACGATCTTCTGAAGGCAGCGGCGGTGGAGAATCAGAAACAATGGACTGTATTGGAGTACCTGCAGAAAAATTGTTAGAAGAAGTATCGGTGGGAGGTGGTGGGACAATTTTGTTACGATGGTGATACACTTGTAGATAAGGGGCTACAGGCTTAAAAACATGGTGTACAAGTTGAACAGATGAATCAAGGTATGAGGAAGGTAGGTGAGGAATATGAATAGTAGGAGTGGGGTCCTTAGCAGTTGGTGAAAAATCGACTTGATCTTCTAAGAAGGTCACATCATATGAAGTACAAACTTTAGATGATACAGGATCAAAGCAAACATACCCTTTCTGGGATCGTAACCTACAAACACCATACGGTAGCTTGAGGATCTAGTCTGTCTACATGAGGACATAGTATATGAGGATAGCATAAGCAACCAAACATTTTAGGAGGAACAGGAAAAGGCTTGTCCCGTGGAAACAAAACAGAGAAAAAAGACTGGTTGCTTAGGACCGGAGAAGGCACGCGATCGATATAAAAACAGGCAGCTAAAACCATAAAATTTCAATCGTTTAGGGAGATGCATATGTAAAAGAAGAGAACGGGTTAGCTTAAGTAAATGTCGGTTCTTTCGTTCAGCAATCCCATTTTGCTGGGGAGTATAAGAACATGAAGTTTAATGCAATATTCCACGTGTCTTACAAAATACAGTAAACTCCATGCTAAGATACTCCTTAGTATTATCTGAATGAAGAACCTTAACCAAAACCCCAAATTGATCAGTAATCTCAGCAACAAAGGTTTTAAAAGTAGATAAAAGTTCGGGCCTATTATGCAGAAAATACAACCAAGTTATGCGTGAATGATCATCAATAAATGCCACAAAATATTTGTAACCAAACACACTAGGAAATTTAAAAAGACCTCAAATTTCAGAGTGAACTAAAGCAAAAGGTAAATCATGTCTTTTATTAACCGGAAAAAAGAGGAGCGATGATGGTTTCCAAGAATAATAGACTCACAACTAAATTCTGATAAACTAAAAGAATGCAACATAGTATGTAAAGAAAAAAGGGGAGGGCGACCAAGTCTCCGGTGCCACTGGATAGTAGAAACAGTTGCAAACGTACTTGGAAGATAAACATAGTACAGTCCATTCTGCTCATGACCCACACCAATCCGTTGCTTCGTGAGAAAATCCTGTATCACAAAGTAAGATGGATAAAAGGTCACGGAGCAATTGAAATCATTTGTAAACTGACGAATAGAAAGCAAGTTTTGTTTTAAAGAAGGCACAATTAGAGCATTTTCAGATGTAAAGATGAAGTGATAAATCAGCATAACCAGAAACATGTGTAGTATTACCATCAGCCATGTAAATAAACTTGTGAGGACTAGAAACAAGTTCAGATGGGCCATCATGACACATGTGATTTGAGACGCCGGAATCGGCTACCCATGAATCAGAATAAAAAAGTAAAGATATACCTGATGGAGTGCCAAGGTTGGCAGGAGCTACATAAGAGGAGACGACGTAACTGACCCTACTCATCACTGGATAATGGTTCCTGGCCGGCAGGAGAAGGTTGATCAGTAATTGCTGGTGTGGATGTCTAGCGAGCTGTAAGTGTATCATCATGGTAGCCATGTTTCTCCCAACACCAGTCTTCGTGATGATTAGTGCCATCGCAATGAGCACAATAAATGCCTGCTCGGCTACTACCGCACCCTGAACAGTCAGAGGGGGCGACCATGGGATGGCCTATGGCCATCAGAGAGAATCTAAGGAACCACGTCCAGACCGAGTGTATGTCCGTCCACGTCCTTGAGTAACAAGTGGTCGATATAGGCTCAGTAGATGGGGACGAGACTGTGGGTATACGATAAACGCTCGACATGATACTCGTCAATGAAAGAGAACCACTCTGAGAAAGAATGAGAGAACAGACGCCCTCAAAGTTGAGTGGTAGTTGGGTCAAAAGTAATGCGCCAACAAGAGACCCGCGTTGTTTACGAGTGACAGCAGTGTCCGGATATAGGCTGATAGACCTTCCACTGATCAAGAAATCTTCTGAAGAGGGCACTAATATCCTGAATATCTTTTCCAAGAGTAGCCGTAGTAAAGGCATGGAAGATATCATAAAGTTTCTGCAAGTTATTTTCAGACGAGTACAGAGAACGAAAGTGTGTCCAAACTTCCTTAGTAGTTTTTAGAGACATAATAGACGTATAGCAGCGAGAATCCATAGAGTTAAACAACCAAATAATTATCTTGTTATCGTTCTGGAACCAGGTATCATAGTGGGGGATCTTTGGAGTCAAGAGGAGCATCCGTCAAGTGGCGGTGAAGGTCTTTGCTGTTCAAGGCTCGTTCAACAGCGTTGTACCATTGGAGGTAGTTCTTTCCACCAGAGAGATCGTTGTCAAGCGAAGATCCGTCTTGAAATCAACGGACGATAGAGATGCCAAGTTAACTTTATCATCATCAGAATTCATGATAAACGGCGCAGAAGATCCCGAGAGAGAGAATAAAGGTTGTCTAACCGCAACAAGCACACGGAGCTAGATGATCTAATAAATCATGGAGGCGACGAGTTGCTTCAATAGTAGAAGAGGCGGTCATATGAGTGCAGAGGGGGCTGGATGGTGTAGAGTTTGCTGTTGCAGGATTTTGGAGGATCGGGATGGGTGCTGAGGGCAGTAGTGGGAGCTTCGAAGGGGCTGGAGGTTGCAGGAGGGCAGGAGGGTTGCTGGAGAGGGGTGCGAGGGCTGTCGTGGGGCAGGAGGGTTGCTGGAGGGGAGCGAGGGCTGTTGTGGGGCAGGAGGGTTGCTGGAGGGGTGCGAGGGTTGTCGAGGAGGGAGATCGAGGGTGAGGGAGGGCAGGCGATGGTGATCGAGGGCAGAGGGAGGGTAGGCGAGGGTGATCGCCGTGGAGGTTGCTGGAGGGTCGAGGAGAGGGGCTGGAGGATCCAGAGGGCCGAGAGAGGGCAGGCGAGGGGATGGGATCAGGAGGGCAGGCGAGGATTGAGGGAGGGTAGGCGAGTTGGATCGAGGGCAGGTGAAGGGGGAATCGAAGGTCTAGAGGGAGGGTTTTCTCTCGATTATCTTCATGGCTCTGATACCATGAAGAAATCAAGAGGAAAATATTTTATCGACTTAATAAATCAAGAGTTTAATACAATTATATATAGAGAGTTATAGATCATCTCGCCTAACTAATATATAATAACTAATTATATTCATAACTAATACATAACAACTAATTATATTCATAACACTTGCAATGAGTTCTACTTGAATCTTTTATTCCCTTTATTCATCTTAACTATGCTTTTGCTCTTGGGTGCATAACATAGTCAGCAAACATGTATTCACTAGTATATGTACCATTATTTTTCAAACTTCTTACGCCCACCAGGATCCAGAATCTAAATTATGTCATCTTTAAAAAAAAATTATTTACCATCTTGGCTCCAAGGTAACTGCTGGTTTATAAATCTAAGGTTGCTGCTGAGAATCTGATAAAGAAGCCCTACATTAATTGGGCTGTTAAGAGGGTGACACGATCTCTTCAGGACCTTTGGCCTCGGTCTCGAACAAATGTATTTGGATCAAATGCGACTGGTTTAGCTCTTCCAACTAGTGATGTAGATCTCGTGGTCTCTCTTCCACCTGTACGAAATTTGGTGAGTGATACATGATAATTTGCTGAATATTCTTGTCATTTTTGAATTCAATTAATTTCATTGCAGCATGTGATTGGTGATGTTAGGAACCTATTAAAGAAGCTGGAATTCTGGAAGGCCGCAATGGCATCAAGGAAACGTGCCTTCAGGTAATGCAAATTGACATTGGACTGATAAGTTATGGTGTGCACGTGTTACATGACACTTGCATATTCTAATTGCCTATGTCTCTACTTATTGAAACGCAGTACACATGCTCGGGGTTAGATTTGGATTTGATATGTTGTGTGTTAGAAAAGTTTATTTACCGTGCATATTATATCACTACAATGTTTTAGTTCTTCTTGTATATACATGTGCAAACAATTTTGGCCTCATATTTGACAAAGAAATAAAAAACCGATCCTGTTACATGCGAATATTTTCTGGGTTACTGATACATTTTTTTTGGGTTACTCTTTCAGCATGCAGCAAGGTATCTTGCAAACCAGGAGTGGGTTAGAAATGATTCGCTTAAAACAATAGAGAATACTGCTGTAATGTCTTTCCTCCCCTTATTCTGAGATCTGAAATTTTCTCTATATTTTTCGTGCGCTGATTTTTTTACGTGGCATGCTATGTGATTTCTAGATACCTATCATCATGCTTGTGGCTGAAGTTTCTCAAGATATAAACTATTCAGATGGGAACTCTTCCATCTTGGAAGTACAAAATGCACAACCAACCAACATGCCTGCAGAAGGTGCCTCTAATTCTGATCAGTCGAGTTCAGAAGATACCTCTTTGATCACGTGCTCAAAGACGAGAAAGGATGGTGGAATCGATGTGAAGTTAGTTCGTCTTGACATCAGCTTCAAGTCGCCATCTCATACAGGACTCCAAACATCGAAATTGGTACTTCCTTTTCATCTTTTTTTTGGGTGCATATTGTAGGCTGCTGGCTGGCATTTAAATTTTGTTTTCTGATGCTTTGAGTAGTTACATGATTAATCTCACCTTGTTATATATTTTGGGCTCATTCCAATTATCTCAATCCATTTTTTATGAGACACGAGTAAGGAGAACTTTTGGTATTCGTAAAGGTATCTTTAAGTTTGTCAGGTTCAATTGCTTGCTTGGATCAGGCTGCATTAATATATTGTAGGGTGTTTAGTTGAATTGTGAGTAGTAATCACTGTGTACGTACCCTTATATAATTATTTAGTTAATTTTAACATTATTTGTCTAAACCTAAAGTGCATATTCTTTGAGGTTACTTTGCCGGGCTTTGTGAAAGCCTTGACCCGTTGAGGGTGCTACAGCAGTTTACTGGGACTTCTCTAGTTTCTGACAGTAACAAAACTGTGCTGGGTATTCTCAAATGCTGCAACTGTATGCCAATATTTATTGCTTTTATTTGTATTCATCAGGTTAGAGAGCTCACTCAACAATTTCCTGCTTCTGTACCCCTAGCATTGGTACTCAAAAAGTTTTTGGCAGACCGTAGCTTGGATCACTCTTACTCAGGTGGCCTAAGTTCATATTGTTTGGTAAGTAGCATGTTGTCCATTATATTGTTCTGATAATTATGTCTGAACAAAATGAAGTATAGTTGAGCTGTCAGCTTTTCCATGTATTCACATTTCTTATGAAATCTTTTGACCAGAAGGCAAACCCTTTTCATAGGATAAATTATTTTTACAAAGTATGAAGATGATTTATCTGAGTAGGAAAGAGCCAAAAAACTTATACCTGTTGCACCGTACTTTTTAGCTCTCGAAACTCAAAAGACTCCCTTAATCTATTCAAAGGCCTGATGGTATTAATCTCGAGTTCAAACTGTTGATCACATGAAATCGTGTGATTAACTTATTGCTTTATTGCAATGTTGCCCATTCCTCCTTCCTGCTCTTCTTTTGTCCAAAACTTTCCATTTTCCCTCTCTCCTTTGTCCTCCTACATAATCGATTCATCTTTTCTTCCTCCTACATTTTCTTCCTTTACATCTCCTCCTCCTTCCTGTATCTATTATCTTTTCCTTCCTCCATGAATTACTTTTTTTAATTCCCTGCCAAGCTTTTGCATAACCACCAATGCCAACTCATCACTTTGGAATCACTTGTCAGTAACTTGAGTTAGAGTCATGAATCTGGAGGTGGAGGAGAACAAGGAAGAGGAAAGTGGAGGTGGGGAGTGAGTGAAGGACAAGGTGTGGAAAGAAGAATGATGAGGAGTTGAGGATACAGCCAGGCTTTTTTCGGTCAGAAGTGTAAAGAAAGAAGGGGCTGATAGAAGAAGAGGGAGTGAAGGGAGGAAGCAAATTAGCAAAATATGAGGCATGTACAGCAATAACTAACAACAATTACAAGCCTTTATCCAAAAATTGTGGGGTTGGCTGATATGAACATTATGCTTTGTTGAAAGGCCATCACCTCGGTCAAGTCAACAGCTAAACTCCATCCCTCTTTGTTTAGGTCTGAGTCTAACCCTAGCTCTAATTGCACCATTAACCGCAATTTTGCCACTTCTCCTAACCGGAGGCCTCTGTTTCACATGTCAAAACAATCTTTAGTTGGTTCTCTGCCATTCTATTTTATACGGGAGCTACCTCGAAAGTCTTACGAAAACACTCATTCCTTGTACTATTTTCTAGAGTTTTGCCACTCATCCATCTCAACATTTTCATATCCGTTACGTACATTTTTCTTTATATGTTTGTAAATTGCCCAATACTTTGATTAATAAAGTAGGAGGGATAAATTCTTTTCGTTGGTAGATGAAGAGTTTCTGCAATATACCTTATTTTCTAAGCAAAATTTGATGCACTTATAATTTTGGTCACCTAGGAGCCTAATGACTGATCAACTGATTTGATTCCGCCCTTTTAGCAAACAGGCCCTATTCATTATGGCACTATAGTCTATTACCTATCTACATACTTTTCTATCTATTTAAGAGGCGTCACCTGTATACTTTACAAGCGGTAGCCACATATAATAAGCTGCATATTTTGCTACTGGCTGGACCTGTTTATTTTTTTATTTTTGAGAAGTCATTTACATTTTTCTGTGTTATTAATTTGTGCTCATATTTCCTGATCTTTGGCATAAGTCAAACATATGCGCTTATTAATTTTAAAGATATAAATTTACAGTTATTTTGACATAGGACACCCAAATCTGTGGCATTTCTAAAATCAACATCTGAATCTATAAATTAAACTATATTAGCACTCATGGTTAAATTCCAATTTCCAATTATCATCCATACTTCATCAAATATATCTGTTAGACATGGAAAAAGATGAATATATCCTCAACAGCTAGCTCCTTGTTTCAGAAGGGGTGTAATAGCTCCTTCCTCTCTCTCACCCTCTCTTTTTCGCGCATAATGAGGATGAGGGGTTGCTGATGAAGGAGAAGAGTAAAGAGTGGAGATGGGGAGTGTAATGATTTGCCGCCGATGAGATGACGGTGTCATCTGGTGGAACACTAGCTAACCCTACAGTATTTGTAAAAAGTGCTAGGTGGGTGGGGTGCCTCCTAGCACCTTGCTGCCTAGGTGCTGACTAGACGATTTTACCTATTTTAAGTAAATATGCTCATATATGCAAAACCAGCAAAGAAATGCATGCATGAGTAATTCACTATTAACTTGATAAAAATATAAGAACATGAAAAATATTACTAAAAACACAGTGAATTTATCGTATAACAATGCAGAAAACAATTCCAGTGTATAACATTACCTGGATATTAATTGACAACCATCAAATTAACAAATAACAATGTATAAAATGCTTAGAAGCTGCTTAGGCAGGCCGATTCCCCTAAAATTTGGGTTAGATGCTATAAATTTTTAATTCCACCGCCTAGCCTTAAAGTGGAGCGGTCTAAGGCTACTTCTGTCTATGTGGCCGCCTAGACCCTTTTTTAAGACTATTCCCAACACCCCAGTGAGATGAAAGGAGATGGAGAAGAGAGAATGGGGGTAAGGAATTAACTACTCTAATTTAGCCATGGTAACTAAACCAACACCAAGCTAGCACAGTGGAGTTTTTATATAACTGAGAAGTTTTGGGTGTTATTTTTCAAATTATGAAGATTTGGGTGCTGTTTAAAAAAATAGCAGAGAGTTGGGTGTCCAATATCAAAATAACCATAATTTTGTCATGACATATTGATTGTACTTGTTGCTGTTTGTGAATCTGGACTTTTTGCAGGTTTTATTGATTACACGCTTCCTTCAGCATGAGCACCATATTTGTCGGTCTATTAACCAAGTAAATTTTTTATCCTTTGTTTTGATTAATATTGAAGAAATTCTTGTGCTGCTATGCACTTCCTAGGAGAATGTTTCACATCATATATACTGCTTTGTTAGAGGAGTATGCTACAGTTTGACGCTAAATACATCTTACCAAGCTTGCATAATATTTTTCTTGATGAACATCCATGGATACATATCGTCCAAGGGCTATCGATCCTTTTCATTGCTCTAGACTGTTCAAAGCCTATTTTAACTAGGAAGAGATATAGAGGTGATTCATACTTATATCATCTTCGCTTTGTTCTTTTAGGAATGTTCAATGTTTAGAACAGATGTTATTGGCCTAGTTCTAACAACCAATCTACGAGGGAAAAATTAGTATATTAAGTTTGTACTGCCCAGTTTTTACTTGCCGAGGTATATATACCATGAGATTGATGTTTACTTGCTCAATTTACACATCAAACACCTAAAAGAGAGAAATCTTACTGATAAGAAAGTAATAAACTTGATCAATCTTATTAAGAGATAAATCATCTCAATTTATACATCTCTTAACATAACTAACTGATAACTAATAATCCTAACAATTTAGCACACTAATCATAACCTTAACAACATAAATCAGAATTTATCTGATTTATGATAACCATAATATCTAATACAGTTATATTTAAATATCTCATAATCTAACGGCCTCCCTCAAGCTTACGGTGGATGCTCGAGAGTTTGAATAATATTTTGAACCAAAATATGCAACTTGGAGAATGACAGAGAAGAACAACGGATCTAAAGCATCGAGCATGGCGGACTAATACACTTTGATCTCTTTCGCGGATTGCAGTGGACTGAATAACCTGCAGTCTCTTTCGCTGAATGTGCTAAAAGAAGAAGATAATGTTAGTAGAAGTCAAAAAATAGCTGCTTGGACGGAAGATCATCATGTTGCTAGAAGACTAAATAAAAAAAGAATAGCTGTTTGGACTTGATATTGATGGAGGCAACTGCTTATGATCAAACCGAGAGGAGAATTCATTTCTGAATGAGATATTATTAACGCAACTTTATTTATTTTGAAATAATAAACTAAAAATATAAATGAAGATAAATTTTGGATCGAGCCCTTGGCGCTGATACCATGATAAGAAAGCAATAACTCGACCAATCTTATTAGGAGATAAACCATCTCAATTTATACATCTCATAACATAACTAACTGGTAACTAATAATCGTAACAATCTAATGCACTAATCATAATCTCAACAATATAAATCAGAACTTATCTGATTTATGATTACCATAATATCTAATGCAGTTATTTTCAAATATCTCATAATCTAACAGTTACGTTAGAGAATATATAACATAATTGGATTCAATGGTTTATCGTTCCATTTACTAGGCTTACAATCCTGATGAGGCAAAAGTCAGGGAGGAGGAAGAGCATACAACAACTTTTGGCTTCTGTCTATGTTCCAGATAGATCAATAATTTTATCTAAAGTTTAATGCCGTTCAATAGTTATGAACCATCCATTAGTCTTATATAAACTTTTGTGTGAAAAAATGCCAATTTGGTTTTTATTTTGTTATTACTTGTGTATTAGTAGTTTTTCTATGTGGCAACTCTATTTTTCCCTTTGTCTAGACACCAAGATTGATGTTTATCAACATCCAGACTTTGCTGAACTTTCTAATTGTTTCCTTTTCATTTCTGTTTCCTGTTCATTTCCAATTCTTCTCATCCGCTTCATTTATTTTTTCTTAAGACCCGTCTTTGACCATATCCTGTCGATCATTATGGTATTTGAAAAATGCCATCTGTCTATATGCATGCTACTATGTTATTAGATTTTACTCTGTGGTTCTTCGTCATCACCATTCTAGATCAAGCCTTGTACTGGGGTGGTGCCACCCCGTGTCAGTACTGTCTTGGAGCAATCTCTAAGCACATATTCAAAAGCTACACACACAGGGAAGTGATCTATTGCAAACCGGTCTGCGTTTTTTAAAAACGGAACTCTCGATCCACGACATATTTGAACGATCCAAACTGTTCAAGTTGATCACCCTACCTTTAAGTCTGTGTATGAAAAATCAAAGGATTTAAAGACCTCTAATTAATGCATGGTCAGAGGTCTTCAAATCCTTTGATTTTTCATACACAGACTTAAAAGTAGGGTGATCAACTTGAACGGTTCGGATCGTTCAAATATACCGAGGATCGAGAGTTTCCGTTTTAAAAAAATACGGACTTGTTTGCAATAGATCACTCCCATATATATATATATATATATATGAGAATAATGGAGGAAAGAGGCCATATGAGGGAATTTCCTCCTATGGCGTCAATAAAAATCAATCATCGATCATTTTATTCGATGATCAACATCCATCATCTTTATCATCGAAGATGTGGATACACCAAATTTTATGTGATTCTACCATTTTTTCACCGTTGAATTAGCAATGTAAAAGGTTCTATTGTCGGTAAACTGTTAATTTTGCAACACAAAATTAACGGTGAAAAGTGGTAGAATCATATAAAATTTGGTGTAGCCATATCTTAGATAATGAAGATGAAGATGAAAAATGCCGATCGCCGAAAAAAATCATGGAGGGTGTATTTTTTCGACGCCATGGGAGAAAATTCCCTCTTATGACACATTTTCTCCTATGGTGTCGAAAATATACACCCTTCATAATTTCTTTAGACGATAGGCACGCATCATCTTTATCATGTAAGATGTGGATACACCAAATTTCATATGATTCCATCACTTTTTCACCGTTGATTTAGTGGGTGCAAAATTAACGGTTTACCGACAATGTAACTTTTTACATTGCTAATTCAACGATGAAAAAGTGGTGGAATCACATGAAATTTGTTGTTTCCACATCTTACATGATAAAGATGCGTGCCGATCGTAAAAAAAACGCGGAGGATGTATATTTTTGACGCTACCTAACGAAAAAGCCTCCTATGGCCTCTTTTTTTCATTTCTCACTCTTTCTATATATATATATGGAAGCTTTATTTACAATCATATATTGTTTTTGGTGTTGCTTAGGGTATCCAAATTAGATAGAACCATATATTGTACATATGTAAATTCAATCGTACGATAGATAAATACTCAACAATGCATAATAGGTTTAAATTACATCAAGCTCTTAGGTTTGCTAATTTGCTTGTTACATGGAAATTTTTATATTGTTATGTATGATGTAATTTATATGAAGGTTGAGAGATGAGAGTTTTTCTTTGCCATCTTGTATATGTCAATGGCAGGCATTCACAAATATGATCAGGACTTCATAGTTTAATCATGCAAATATTTCTTTACATTTTTGTTTGCTGCTGGCATTGGGTTTTGCTACCTGCTTTCAGCGTTATAGCTATCTGTCACGACCCGAAGGTACGGAACGTGACTGACACTTAAATTACGAAACGTTTCAAGGCGTAACGTAATCTAAGTAAGCCAAAGCCCAGAAATCTAAACCAATTAAAGAAATAGAGAAGAAAAACCTTAATTTAAAAGATAATTTTTGTAAAGTAAGGGTCGCCTTAAAACATTTAAATACATCAAATTTCCCGAAAATTTCGGCAGAGTCTCCTTTGTAAATACTGGCCCCCAAACGGGTACAACACAAGAAAATACATATAAATGAATACAGACATCCCCAAGCGGGAGCTAACTTTTTGCCAAAGGCGGAATCACAACCACATGCAATGAATATATCATAATAAAGCGAAATAAGCATGAAAGCATAAAAGCAACACGTCGGCTCAAGTGAGCATCAACTCCAAAACCATAAATACAAGTCTCATGAATCTCACCGTCTAATCCAATATACAAGGGTAGATGGAGTATACTAGATACAAATAAAATACACGATGAGAGCAAAAGAAAATCCTCTAAAACCCACCTATGAGCAAAAGCTGCAAGCCGAAGCAAACGAAGCGGAATAGAAGGTACACCCGCCGCTGCTGTACTGACGGGTCAGACCTGCAAGATACTGTGGCACAACGAGGGTGAGTTGCCAACTCGTGAGTAGAAGTAACATCTAATAAGGCTATCGTAAGCATGCACGCAAATGCGTCACAACCTACGCATATCAATATAACACGATGTACTAGCATGAATGCAATATGAATGCACCATCAAACACAAAACCTGAAAATGCCTGGTATGAGAATCTTGATTCTTTTCTTAGAAAAACCTCTATGCAATAAAATGAAGTATCAACAATGAAATCACCAGAAATCCGTGTCAAGTATCGACACGATATATATAAATCCCAATATCTCAAATGTCTCAATATATCAATGTCTCAATATCCGTCAGTCCGGATCGACCCATATCGTCAACCCTCATGACCACGTCGGTATCCTCCGGATATCCGCCGCGCCAACAATCACCGGTAGGTAGTTTGCCCCTGCCAGGCTCATCGTCTACAACTCGAGCTTCTTGTCCCGGGGTACCGTACCGGGCCCACCATGTACCCGAAACGGGTTTTCCTACTTCTCGAATCAGGTCTCGAAAACCATCAGCAATCGGGAAAACTTATGATGGACGACACATACATTATGAGAAAACCGCAACTTGCATTTTTAAAAGATAATAAGTTTATAAAATTCTTGCGGTTTTTCCCAAAATCCAGAAATCTCATAAATACTGAAATCCTCGAGAAGAATCACAAGTTGTAAACATACCGGTGATGATGGAAATCTAGAATACGGTAGTATATACCATGCGAAGTATGGCCAGAAGCTATGCATGAATCATGATGCAATGAGGTATGCATATGGCTAACAATCCTACGTATCTATTTTAATAAAATGAATATACAGGTATAAGTCTACGGATCATATATTACGCAAATGCACTAATACCAATTCTAAGCAAATTCTATAGTGTTCGTGACAGCAATTACCAATGGCGTGTGTGTTCGCATAAATAGTGCACGTGCGGCATGAACCAATAGTAATGGTGCAAGTGTCCTATAAGATATCACAAATATATATTTATACATATAACGATGCGATGCAATGAAATGGCTAATTGGGAAACTACGCATATAATGCAAATACTATGAGTAATACTAATCCATCGGGCGTCTCGCGCCATCTAGACGATCCCCCATAGATGTATAAATTTATTCACCGGGACGTCTCGGCTAATCCGATCCGATCTCCGTTCTGTCTTTCGGCGCCGCGTCCGACACCTCTGCACCCGATCCTAGGATCGCGCATAAGCAATTAAAAGGATAAATATACGAATAGTCGCGGGACAAACGACACAAATCAATCACGCGCACAACAAGACACGCACACATTTGGTGCACAGAACGCGATCGCGACAACGCCACAAACCGCAACTAGGGTCGCTATACGTGACAACCACCAATCCTAGTATTCATTCTTATCAATTGCGCATTCACAACACATTAAGTATCTTAGGGATTAAGTTAGAACTCATCAAAACCTCAAATTTAATTAGAATCGATTTATTTCAAAAACCTAGTAAGCGTCCATTTTCCATTTTAGTTCAAATCTTTATGTTTTAACAATTCTAGTGGCCACAATGCTCACTAAATATCTTAATTAAGTCACACAAATCATTACTACAATTTTATCTCACCAATTTATATAAATTTTAAAAACCTAGTTTGCAAAATTATCTAATTTGAACAATTTTGAAGCAACAATTAGCAACTTAACAACTAAACTAAATTTTGCATGTCATAAAGTGTTAAACTACACATTGTAATCATGATCAATTTATAAAAACCCTAATTTGATTTAAAATCCCTCTCTTGAATTTTAAATCTTAAAATTAAAACCATAATTAAACTTCTAATTAGGGTAGATTAAAGTAATTAACCAAAAATAAAACCTTAGGGTTAGGATTTATACCTCGCAATTTGAGATCAAACTTGCAAATCTTAGCCTCCAAAATGCTAACTTTGCTCCAAGATCCAAGCTTGTTTGGCCAAAAAATAATAGGTAATGATTTAATTAGGAATTTGTGGGATTTTGTATGGATTTTTGAATGAATTTTTGTGGATTTTTAGGTGGAAAATGGGGTGAGAAAATTTTGGGGCAGCCAAGGAGGAGGCTCGGCCATAAGCAAGGGAAAGAGAAAAGTGAGGGTGTGTGTGGGTTTGTGTAGAAACTTTATCATTTATTTCATCTTTTAAGTCTTTTCACAATAAATTTTATTTTATTTCATTTTACTAATTAAATTCCATCCTAGAAATATCTAGAAGCATGGAGACAAGTGAGAAAATGAGAACACGTTATCAACTTGTTATTATGTTATCATGGTTCATTAAAATGTAATTAACCCATTCTCATTTGTAATTAGCACTAATTAAATGTATAATCAAAAGCTTATATTAATATTTGAAATAATTAATTAAGAAAAAATATTTAAGTAAACTAATAATTTATAAGTGACTAAATAAATATCAAATATTAGCAATTGCATAGTTAAAATAGGCGTATTTAAGTCTATGTTGAAAAATAATTATATCTTGAATTTTGCGGAAAACACGGTTTATTTTACCGATTATCAGAAAATTCTCCTAAAGGATTTATTTATTTATTTTTATAACGTTACAATCTTCCCCCCTTAAAGAAATTTGGTCATCGAATTTAAAAATCTAACTGCACGCACCCTCGAAGAGATGGGAGAATTTCTCCCGCATCTCGACCTCGGCTCCCTACTTGACCTCTTCGCCGCTCGGGCCACGCCAAAGAACAATTACGGACGGTATGTTCTCGGATCTCGGTTTCTTCACCTGCCGATCTGGAATGACTATCGGCCACTCTTGCAAAAGAAAGATTGCGCTTCAGCTGGATCGTCTGATGCTGTATCGCGTGAGAGGGGTCATGAAGGTACTTGCGGAGTATCGATACAAGAAACACGGGGTGAACATCTAGAAAGTCAGGTGGAAAAGCCAAACGATATGCAACTGTGCCGATACGCATATCTAGAATTAAGCTTCCATTTCTTTCCGAATCTCAACACGTCCTTTATTGGAGAAACCCTCAAGAAAACATGATCGCCAAACGAATTCAAATCTGCGACGGCGAACTCAATTTGCAACGACGCCCATCCACATAAAATTTCTGTTCGCTCTGGGCCGCTCTCGACATATCATGAATCACTGAATCTTTCGGTCATCTCCTGCACAATCTGTGGCCCCTAAAATACTGCTCTCATTGAGCTCTTGTCCAACATACTGCTTAACTTACGGGTGATCGACATTTCCTCCTATATAATACCTTGAAGGGTGCCGTCTGAATTTTCTTCTGGAAGCTGTTATTATTGGAAAACCTTATCAATGGTAAGTGGCGATCCCAACTGCCACGAAATCCAGAACGCAAGCTCGGAACATGTCCTCAAGAATCTGAATGGTCCACTCTAACTGATCGTCGGTCCGCGGATCGAAAAATGCACTGAAACTCAATTGGTATCCAAAACCTCCTGAAGTTTCAGCCATAGTCGGCTGGTAAACTGGGTCTCTTTGGACACAATACAAATCGAAACTCCATGTAGTCGTACAATCTCATCAACATGTGTCTGAGTATACTGAACGAATCCAAAAGCGGTCTTGACTGGTCCTAGGTAGACCCACAATAAAATCCATAGAAATTTGCTCCCATTTCCACTCCAGAACGGGCAAAGGTTATAATTCTCCTGCTGACCCCTGATGCTCGGCCTTGACTTTGCTGACAAGTCAGCATCCCGAAACAAAATCTGTGACATCTCTCTTCATCCCTTCACATCCGTAGACATCTCTTACGTCATGATACATCTTGGTGGAAACCGATGGTGGAAACCGGATAAACGCTATATGTCGACTGATGTGCCTCTTCTAAAATCTTGCGTCTCAGTCCCTCGGAATCTGGCACACACAGCCGAGGCCTAAACCATAGTACTCCCTGATCATAAATCATGAGCTGTGAATCTCGGCTCTGTCGAACTGACTCCATGATCTCTGACTAATGAACGTCATTGGACTATGCCTCACGGATACGGTCAAATCACTGTCGACGTGCACGGACACGGACAAGTTGTCCCCAGGTTGAAGTAAACTCGAACTGTACTCGGCTGTCACATAGAATCTGCCATTCTACCGTTGTCCGTCTCTAAACTGTGCTCAAACAAGAAAAGTTACCTCCGGTGTCCAACCCAAAGCATCCGCCAGAACATTGGCCTTGCCCGGATGACAAAGAATCTCACAGTCATAGTCTTCACTAGTTTCACCCATCGGCGCTGTCCTAAAATTAGATCTCGCTGCTGAAAGATATACCTTAAGCTTCTTATGATCCGTAAATATCTGGCACGACTCGTCTACAAATCTTAAGTGTAAAAATCACTACCGCCATCTCTAAATCATGCATGGAATAGCTCTGCTCGCATGCCTCAGTTCAAAGAAAAGAAACTCCCTACCGGATCAACCCAAAAATGATGCGAACCTCCGTTACTGATACAGGTATGGACCAGCGCTGAACGACCTCGATCTCCTTCCGTTCCATACTTCCATCTCCCGTACTACGTGATCCAAGAAGTCAACACTATCCAACCGGAAAACACACCTGGATAATTTTAAGAATAGCTGGCGCTCCCTCAAAGTCTGCAACGAAATCCTTAATTACTGTCCAGGCTCCACTCGGCTCTAAAAGTACACTAAGCCGTCCTCAATGGACACGATGATAAACCGATCAAGAACGGCCTGCATATTCGGTTCATCCAATCCATTAATGCTGCCGCGGCATTGGTGAGCTCGAACGACATCACAAAAACTCATAACGCCCATAACTTGTGAGAAAAATAATCTTCGGAATACCATCCTCTCGAACCCACAACTGGTAGTAGCCTGACCGCAAGTCAATCTTCGAGAAATGTCCCGCACAGTAACCCGATTCAACTGACGATAACCAATACATAGACGCAAACGGACGTCCTTCTGACGAACAGGACATGAGCTCCCAAAGGTGACGCACTCGGACGAACAAGCCCTTTATCCAACAATCTTGCAACTGTTCCTTCAGTTCTCAGCTCTGCTGGGTCCATCCGATATGGCGGTAAAGGAAAAGGCTCTGTGCCGGAAATCAAGTCAATGAAGTAGAACCCAACATCGCACTCTGGCGACAATCCAAACAACTTGTCAGGAAAGACATCTTGAAATTCCCTTACAAACGGGACCTGGTCCAACGGGACCTCTGCGGCTCTAACATCACAAACATACGTTACGAATCCCTGACTTCCTTTCCTCAAGAACGGAGTAGCGCGAAGAGAAGAAATCAAATCGGGAAAGGGTGGCGCTACGATCTCCCTGAATGACAAGAACTGGCGCACTCGGAAAACTAAATCCAACTACCTTCTCATGGCAGTTCACGGACGCATAAACATGTGGCTAACCACTCCATGCTTAGAAGAACTTTGAAGTCAAACATATCGGGAAGAATCAAATCGACAAAAGAATCCTCATCTTCGATGCGAACGAATCACGAACGTACAACATATCGAGCGACCAAAAGATTAGCCCGTCACAACGGCGTCTATCTAACCGCCTCTGAGCTGGTATACTGGTACAATTTCGCTTTGGTCCAGAAACGACCAAAGCCTCAGAAATGCGCTCATCTAGCAGTAAGGTTGCATCCATTGTGGCTGCATAAGTGTCAATGCTGGGTGCCTATAGCAAGCAATAATTGTACGTCCAATCTCTATACGAATCTCTTTATCCGTTTCTCTTCAGTGTCTTCCAGGTAAGGGAGCATATCGAACCACCAAGAAATCTGAATGTCGTACTCGGACATTGCCATCCTTTAAGTCTTACGCAAAGGCTCGAAACTACGAGCTCGGGCATTTCGAACGCTCTTCGAAAGGAAATGAGCAAGAATACAACTGTAAATATATCCCAATTCATAGGAAGTAGGTCAGCAGCTCGGCCTCTCTCTCAATTGACTCGCACCACGTCTGAGCCAGACCTTCTAGACGAAAACTTGCAAGCTAAACTCATGTCTCGTCAGAACATCTCCGTGAACAATAATTCCAGCCATCCTGTCGAGGATTGTCTACGTATCCTCCGCTGCATCTGTGCCGGTAAAAACAAACTGGAGGCCTCAGCCTCAAAACTCCTATAAGGATACGAAAATAAACTTGGTAATAACAGAAACAGCTGCCTGTGCAGCAGGTACAAACACAGTCCCTGAAATAGGAAGGACATCATCGGCTCTCGAAGCTCGGCTAACCACCACTAACAATCCAATTATCTATCGCACGTCCTGAATACTCGACTCCAGCCTAGCCATTCGGCCTGGTCCCTGGGGGTAGGCGTACCGCCCCGATCGGCTCGTCTCAAACGAGCTTACTCTAATCTCATCCCTGGCGGCAGCCCTCTGGCCCTCGTTGTCTCCGGCGGCATAGTAGCTGGAGCAAGAACATGATTAATAGGAACATTGCAATCGAATCAAAGGATTTCCGGAATCAAGCAAAGAAGTACAAGCAATCATATATCCTAAGGTCACTTAGGCAGAGTATCGTATCGTAAGTATGCCGCGGAACATACACACGCTACGCCACTCTGCTTAAGTCACCTACTCCATCTACCAAGGGTCATCCTACACTCAGAAAGGTAAAACCTACAGCTCTGATACCAACTTTGTCACGACCCGAAAGTACGGAACGTGATCGACACTTAAATTACGAAACGTCTCTAGGCGTAACGTAATCTAACTAAGCCAAAGCCCAGAAATCTAAACCAATTAAAGAAATAGAGTGAAGAAAAACCTTAATTTAAAAGATAATTTTTGTAAAGTAAGAGTCACCTTAAAACATTTAAATACATCAAATTTTCCGAAAATTTTAGCAGAGTCTCCTTTGTAAATACTAGCCCCCAAACGGGTACAACACAAGAAAATACATATAAATGAATACAGACATCCCCAAGCGGGAGCTAACTCTTCGCCAAAGGCGGAATCACAACCACATGCAATGAATAATATATCATAATAATGTGAAATAAGCATAAAAGCAACACGTCGGCTCAAGTGAGCATCGACACCAAAACCAAAAATACAAAGTCTCATGAATCTCACCGTCTACTCCAATATACAAGGGTAGATGGAGTATACTAGATACAAATAAAATACACGGTGGGAGCAAAAGAAATTCCTCCAAAACCCACCTATGAGCAAGCTGCAAGCCGAAGCAAACGAAGCGGAATAGAAGGTACACCCGCCGCTGCTGTACTGACGGGTCAGACCTGCAAGATACTGTGGCATAACGAGGGTGAGTTGCCAACTCGTGAGTAGAAGTAACATCTAAAAAGGCTATCGTAAGCATGCACGCAAATGCGTCACAACCTACGCATATCAATATAACACGATGTACTAGCATGAATGCAATATGAATGCACCATCAAACACGAAACCTGAAAATGCCTGGTATGACAAAATCTTGATTCTTATCTTAGAAAAACCTCTATGCAATAAAATGAAGTATCAACAATGAAATCACCAGAAATCCGTGTCAAGCATCGACACGATATATATAAATCCCAATATCTCAAATGTCTCAATATCTCAATGTCTCAATATCCGTCAGTCCGGATCGACCCATATCGTCAACCTTCATGACCACGTCGGTATCCTCCGGATATCCGCCGCGCCAACAATCACCGGCAAGGGCTCATCGTCTACAACTCGAGCTTCTTGCCCCGGGGTACCGTACCGGGCCCACCATGTACCCGAAACGGTTCATCCTACTTCTCGAATCAGGTCTCGAAAACCATCAGCAATCAGGAAAACTCATGGTGGACGACACATACATCATGAGAAAACCGCAACTTGCATTTTTAAAAGATAATAAGTTTATAAAATTCTTACGGTTTTTTCCAAAATCCAGAAATCTCATAAATACTGAAATCCTCGAGAAGAATCACAAGATGTAAACATGCCGGTGATGATGGAAATCTAGAATACGGTAGTATATACCATGCGAAGTACGGCCAGAAGCTATGCATGAATCATGATGCAATGAGGTATGTATATGGCTAACAATCCTATGTATCCATTTTAATGAAATGAATATACATGTATAAGTCTACGGATCATATATTACGGAAATGCATTAATACCAATTCTAAGCAAATTCTATAGTGTTCGTGACATAGCAATTACCAATGGCGTGTGTGTTTGCATAAATAGTGCACGTGCGGCAGGAACCAATGGTAATGGTGCAAGTGTCCTATAAGATAATATCACAAATATATATTTATACATATAACGATGCGATGCAATGAGATGGCTAACTAGGAAACTACGCATATAGTGCAAATACTATGAGTAATACTAAACCATCGGGTGCCTCGTGCCATCCAGACGATCCTCCTATAGATGTATACATCTACGCACCAGGACGCCTCAACTAATCCGATCCGATCTATGTTCCGTCTTTCCGAGCTGCGTTCGACACCTTTGCACCCGATCCTAGGATCGTACACAAGCAATTAAAAGGATAAATATATGAATAGTCGCGGGACAAACGACACAAATCGATCACGTGCACAACAAGACACGCACACACTTGGTGCACAGAACGCGCTCGCGACGTCACAAACCGCAACTAGGGTCGCTATACGTGACAACCACCAATCCTAGTACCCATTCGTACCAATTGCGCATTCACAACACATTAAATATCTCAGGGATTAAGTTATAACTCATTAAAACCTCAAATTTAATTAGAATCGATTTATTTCAAAAACCTAGTAAGCGTCCATTTTCCATTTTAGTTCAAATCTTGACGTTTTAACAATTCTAGTGGCTACAATGCTCACTAAATATCTTAATTAAGTCACACAAACCATTAGTACAATTTTATCTCACTAATTTATATAAATTTTAAAAACCTAGTTTGCAAAATTATCTAATTTGAATAATTTTGAAGCAACAATTAGCAACTTAACAACTAAACTAAATTTTACATGTCATAAAGTGTTAAACTACATATTGTAATCATGATCAATTTATAAAAACGCTAACTTGATTTAAAAATCCTCTCTTGAATTTTAAATCTTAAAATTAAAACCATAATTAAACTTCTAACTAGGCTAGATTAAAGTAATTAACCAAAAATAAAACCTTAGGGTTAGGATTTATACCTCGCAATTTGAGATCAAACTTGCAAATCTTAGCCTCCAAAATGCTAACCTTGCTCCAAGATCCAAGCTTGTTTGGCCAAAGAATAATGGGTAAAGATTTAATTAGGAATTTGTGGGATTTTGTATGGATTTTTGAATGAATTTTTGTGGATTTTTAAGTGGAAAATGGGGTGAGAAAATTTTGGGGCAGCCAAGGAGGAGGCTCGGCCATGAGCAAGGGAGAGAGAAAAGTGAGGGTGTGTGTGTGGGTTTGTATAGAAACTTCATCATTTATTTCATCTTTTAAGTCTTTTCTTCATTTTACTTCATTTTACTAATTAAATTCCATCCTAGAAATATCTAGAAGCATGGAGACAAGTGAGAAAATGAGAACACGTTATCAACTTGTTACTATGTTGTCATGGTTCATTAAAATGTAATTAACCTATTCTCATTTGTAATTAGCATTAATTAAATGTATAATTAAAAGCTTATATTAATATTTGAAATAATTAATTAAGGAAAAATATTTAAGTAAACTAATAATTTATAAGTGACTAAATAAATATCAAATACTAGCAATTGCATAGTTAAAATAGGCGTATTTAAGTCTATGTTGAAAAATAATTATATCTTTAATTTTGCGGAAAATACGATTTATTTTACCGATTATCAGAAAATTCTCCTGAAGGATTTATTTATTTATTTTTAAAACGTTACACTATCCTAGTTAAATATGACAAATTAAGGCGTGATAAGCTTTTATAACTTCATCTGTCAAACTAAATCTTATTTTCTTCTTGCAGAATCTTGGTAGCCTATTGATGGTAAATTACAGTGTGATAAGCTTTTATAACTTCATCTGTCATACTAAATCTTCTTTTCTTCTTGCAGAATCTTGGTAGCCTATTGATGGACTTCCTTTACTTCTTTGGGTGAGGATAAGTTACAGAAAGTTCCTTTTTGTTATAATTCATAATCAGAGTTTCTTACTTGCACTTCCTTTTTTTTAGTTCACGCGGAAAGATTGCTGTGTGCTGTTTCCGTCAAGCTGAGCACTTGTATATCTACTTTCATTAATGCCGTCTGCCATTTATGGCACTATTTTAGTGTCATCTGCCATTAATGGCACTGCCCTTTTTTAGTAGTGTATTCCATGAAATGATGGTAGATACAGTTTATACCGCTTTTTGGTCATTGTCCATGACATTTGGGGATTGCATACCATCCCATGTATCCCTTATCATGGGGTTTTAAACACCACAGCTATGTTAAGTTTATCAATGCTCGCGTATATGCAAAAAATATTATTCACGCTTTATGGTGCTCGGTGTTTCATTTATGGTGTAATATTTGCTTTTTATCTAACATCGTGGGAACCACATGTGCTCAACATACAGCAACAGATCCTTGTGCATATATGTTTGAGCTTACTTTTTATTCACACAGCCGGTAACATCAGTCTTTTGTTAGGAATGTTTTTGATCCCCGTCAAATGCGAATTTCCATCCAAGGAAGTGGAGTATATATGAAGAGAGAAAGAGGTCTCAGGTCAGAGAAATATTGTAAAATTATCAATGTGTTTGTTCACTTTCTCTATTGTTATATCATGTTCATTACATTATGTGAATTTGCAGCATCGATCCAATTCATATAGATGATCCTCTTTTCCCCTCAAATAACGTGGGAAGGAATTGCTTCCGCATACATCAGTGCATAAAGGTTAGCCATCAAGTTAGTATTGATTTTCTATTCATGATTCAGTTTCTTTTTGAGCTATCATGATGCTATTTGTGTGATCATGATTCATGAAGATACTTATTGAAAGTCTGTTTATGGACTTTTCCAAAGCAAAGTTCACATCACACATTCAATTCTTACCTAATTCATCCAAGGCTCCCATAAACACAAACTTTCCGAGCATCATTTTCTGAAGTTATTTTTGTGAGGGTCCACATGCTTGGCAAACCTAAAGTGCATTGCCTGGAAAAATATCCTGAGAATAATACATTTAAATATTAGTTTGTTTAAGACGAGATTGCTACTATCCGAAAATTACATTGCAGACGTTTCATTTCTAACTAAATGTTCCAAATCCCAACTACAAAATTTTCAACGTTAAATTTCTCGAACCAATCACCATCTCCATAACTGCCACATACACTCCTTTTTCGCTAGTATCTTCCTTCACTTCAAACAGAACATTATAATACATTTTTCTACAGGCTTTTTTGCATGGCTTTGCTTCATTGAAGTTATAATAGGCTTTTTGGTAAACCAGTCAGGTGGTCCGAACTCTGTATCTTTAGTATACAGAGTGCATTTTGAAACATGTAACCACCCTACAGGACTTGCTCCCTTGTGTATAACTGATGGCCCTTGTAGATATATGCATTTGAGAGTTCCTAGGAATAACCACCGCCCAAGTTTTCGCTTTCCAAACTGCATAGATATGCCATCTATCTATGATTCTCTCTACCTGTTCAATGACTGCGCTACAGTTTCTGGCAGAATTATTAAATCATTCTTACACATGTAGACTACTTCAACTGGACATAACCATTTGTTTTCATGTGCGCACAGACATCTGCGTGTGCGGTTTCTTTGAATACTTATTTTATATTATAATATCTTTATAATTGTTAGATGTTTATCCATATAGTAAATCTTTGTGTGCGTGTGACATGTGAATGATTTGTTACATTATGTAAACTTTTGATGGAACAGGCTTTTGCAGACGCTTTTTCTGTTCTGGAAAATGAATTATCACAATTCTCCGATGACTCTGGTCCATCTTCAACAGCACCATTTGAGCTTCTTCGAAAAATTATTCCTAGTATTGATCGGGAGGAGTGAGATTTTGATCAGATGCAGTTATGCTACATTATCTGAATGTGCTAGTCTTCTGGCTGCATACTAGAGTGGAAATCATGATGCATTCTTGTTATATCCAGATATAGATTGACGGCCTCTGCTATTTGCGCCCTAAAAGCTCATCCATCTCTTGTTAACAGTTATAAGAGGAGGAACGATAAGTGAATTGGTTGAAGTGTGCGTGAACAGAAAATTAAAAATTGGATCTCGAGGGGATATCTCTACTGTTTAGTAGTGGTTAGAGAATTGCGAGCTAGGAGCTTGGTAGTTCAAGCCATGATACAACATTATTTTAAGCCAGCCACCTTTTTTTTATAGGAAAAGGCTTACATGGTCATGATGAAAGTGATTCTTGAGGTACAAGTTGTCTTGGGGGAAACAAAATGGAAGGCCAAGCTTGGATGATCCTAATATTATTGGTAAGAAGGCCCATTTCTTAAAGGCACATATATCAGAAGTTGATGGTTAATTTGATCTTTTCTCATTTTTTACTGAATTCTTGTTTGTTTCATATGGTGATTGTCTAGGTGAGCAAGCTTCGAGCATTCTAAAAACTACGGTTTTGACAATTTGATCAGTTTGTGCAGGTTTACTAAAGACATGGCTGGAGTAGAGATCTTTAAAGTGATTGAGACGAACACTATTCTAATTAGGAAAATGTTGCCAAAAAGATTCTGCTTCAATTGCTTCATGCATGACTTATGGATGAGTCTCATTCTGAGTTGCTCTTTCCTTTTAAAGGTAGTTATGGTTGTATCACTTCAATAGCTTATATCGTAGTGCAGAAGTTTTTCTTTGCTATTATAAATTTTATCGTTTCAAAAATGCACTTCAGTCAACCGGAGCATATGTTCTGATTTCTTCCGGAAAATTCATGTAGTTGTGAATCGTAAAGCATAGTCTCTAAATCCTATTCTCCTGAAAGGGTACTTGTGTATTCATGCAGGTTCCTGATTAGATAAAGTTGGCATTCATGGATCAACAGTAGAGAAAGGTTGATTTTCAGCTGCGAGACATCACAGAGGTTCGACCCAATATCTACTGAATATAACCAAATAATTATCCTTAAGCTGTCGAGTACTGAGGCGGAGGATAATTCTTGCATTGTTGCATACATTGAATGCTTCCTGTATAACAAGTGTATGCCAATGCTACTCTTTTAAGTAACTTATACTTCACCCTTAATTTTCTTTAACTTCAAACCGAGATTCTGGCATGTTCTCTTAACACTGATTAATAGGAACACCGCTTTCAAAATTCCAATCTTTGCTATAGTTAGCTACTCCTAAGAGGTGCTTATAAACCAATACTGTAGTTTCTTCCATGGAAAATACCAGCTTCAGTATTTTTTTATTAACTCTGGCTTATCTATGGTTTGATTGATCTCTAATTTTCTAAGGTCACTAGAGTGCAGGTAAGATAATGTTTTCTCAATGTCTGTATCTTTAAGAAATCAACCTCTTAGAAAAATGTTGATCCTCCTATCTAATGATGAGAAATAAACTTTTTTACCATTATTCATGGACTATAACATGCTAATGATGATTTTGTATGCTAGAAATTGATGTTTTAAAGATAAAGCTCGTCATATTTTCAAATTTCTATAGCTAATAGAAAAATTAGTCATTTCAATATGTTATGACACATGATTGTTTTACTTTCTGAAATTACATATTCATCAATTTACTTAATTTTTATCAAATTAGCCATTTCAGTGTGCTATAACCAATAAATTACCGTTTTCCTTATGAAATTGACTTTATATATCATTTTAACTTTTTCTTACAAAAATTAGTCATTCTCGATGAGCTAACCCACAATTCATGATCGCTTTTCACCTTTTTTTTAGTTTTATATAAATGACTTTATAAATCACTAATTTTGTTATTCTACATTCATCAATTTTTTTTATATTTTATCAAAATTAGTCTTCTTTATGTGCCATAACCCACTTTTTTCTAGCTAGTTCATCATTTCTCATATATATATTTTAGGCTTAATTCCAAAAAAGCTACCAAATACTTTGGCTCGGTTAGGAGAAACTACCAAATACTCTCAAAACTACAAGAATTGTATTTTGGTTTGATGAAGTATTTGGTAGCTTCTCGTAACTGAGCCAAAATACATTTGAAACTCTGTGCTATAACTTGAATTGTATTTTTGTTTGATGAAACGATGTACTCATTATTTTTCTTAATTTTGAACAATTTTTTTTTTCATTTTTAATGTGTTATATAACCCACATATCAAGTAATTTTTTATGAAATAATTTATTCACGATTTGAAGATTTTTTTATAAATCAAAATTAGCTAGTTTGGCGCATTATGACTTATGGATTATTTTTATTTTTCTGATGAAATGATATGTGGTTTTTTTTGTAATTAAACTATTCATTCTTACTATGCCATAACCCATAATTGTTTTATCTGAAATGAGTTATTTATCATTTTAGTTAACTTTTATGAAATCTAGTCATTCTCAGTGTGTTATTCTACTTTGCGAAAGAAATAATTCTTCGTTTTAGTTAACTTTTATAAAAATTAGTCATTTTCAATGTGTTGTAACCCATAATTTTTACTTTAATCATTCTTCGTTTTAGCAACTTATTCATCGGTTTTACTTTAAAAGTAGTACTCATTTATCAGTTTTTTAATAGTTATCAAATTAGTTATTCTGTGCTATAGCTCATGCATGTTTTTTATTTGTTGATAAAATGATCAAAATTAGTCATTTTCAGTGTGCTATATGTAACCTATGCATGTTCTGACTAGTGCACTATTTTACATATTTCTTACTCACATGTTTTCTAATTTTTCGAGAGAATGGACTGTTCATCATTTTAACAATTTCTTATCAAAATTAGTTATTCGGTGCGCTATAACATTTGCTTCGGTTTTCAAGAAATGACTTATGCATTGTTTTACTAAATTTTTATAAAATTAGTCATTCTCGGTGTGCATTACCGACAAATTTTCTGTAATTTTTTAAAAATCAAACAATTGTATAAAAATTAGTCATTATCATAGTGATGTAATCCGTAATTTTTCATCCTTCTAGATAAAATGACTAAACCATTTTACATCTTTATTTTTCTTTTTCGATGAATTGATGTGCTTACATTTTACTTAATTCTTATGGAAAATCATTCATATCGGGTGTTCTATAAACCTGCAAATTTTCTTATTTTCGATGTAATTACTTATTCACCATCTTACGAATTTCTTTTCTAAATTAATTGTCATATCAATGTGCAAACCCATGAGTTTCCTCTTTTTTTTTAGAACTGATGTATTTATTGTTTTTACATGGATTTGTATGGGATTATTCATTCTCAGTGAGCTACAACCCAATTTTTTTTCTTTTTTCTTGATAAAATGATTTAGTGCCATATTTTAATTTTAATAAAATTAGTCTTTCTCAATGTTTTGTAACCCAGATAATTTCTTATTTCGTGATAAAAAGACCAGCAAATCATTTACACAAAATTGTTATGGGAGAAATAGGATACATCGTTTTTGCAAGAGAGCCCTTGAGGCTTCTTTTGTAAGTTGGTTATACTATTTGGAGGAAAGGGATTGGTCAGAGCTGAAATAAGACCAAATATGAATTGATGGATACTTATAGTATCCTAGGTTGCCAAAGGCTCTCTCTTAGATGCTTTTTCTTCTTTTGTTTTGTGGGTCTTTCTATCATCAAAAGGGGGGGCCCTCACTCCAAAATTTGTCGATGATCAACAATGGCTTATACACCCTCCAGACTTTAATCTTTTCCATAGTGAAGCCATAAAAAATACTGCGGTATGCTTTTTGCATTATATCCTTGATCAATCAATAGTTCATATAATGGAGGAAGGGATTGTATTTTCAATTATCCGTATAAGACGCAACAAAAATATAGTTTTTTTCATCGTTGGATGAATATGCGTTCGTACCACATGTCTGTAGGGGATTGATTTGCTTGATATATTTCAATTGCTGCACTTTATCCTTCACTAAATAATTATATTTTCCGTCACTGCAAAATTTCTATTTTCAAAATACCCGTTACTTTGTGTGAATTTATCACTGACGTTGTATAGTGCTTTCAGTACCAAAGTTGCAGAGACAGAAAAAGCAAGCAACCAAAGCAAATGAGCATGGTGTCATGCTATATGAGCAAAAGTGTGTGAGCTTCCTACATTTTACTTCCATTCACAATATATTCATGTTTTCAATATCCAAAAAGCTAAATAGCAGGAAACCCCCCACACTTCTACCTGGTTAGCAAGGAGCTGCCCTTTGAAAAACCTGCATTTTGCCTCTTGTTTAACCGCCTTTTTTCCTTTTTTTTATTTCTAAAATACCCCAGTTAAAATATAGTGTACGAACCAATAAATGAAACAATGGAAGAAAGAGGATTGAAATTTAGGGGGATTTTTGGAATAATTAACGGAATTAATTAAGTCGTTATGGTCGGAGTGGGGTAAAATGCAGGTGTTTAAAACTAAGGGGGGTTTCCAGCTATTCGGAAAAAAGTAAAGGGGTTTCCTGCTATTTAGCCATATCCAAAATTGTACTTACGCAAATGGTAAAATCCATTGGCCTTGCATGCAAAAATACCTTCCACAATCTTTATTTTATGATTTGACTAGCATACATACGCTCCCCTATCCCCAAAAACAAAAAGCCTTCACAATCTCATTTTCTTCTCTCCATGGCAGCACGCATGATAGTCTTGGCCAAGATCAAGCTTCTCTCTTGTGGCCTCGGCAACTGGCAAATCCTTGCTCTCATGATCCCGTTTGTAATAAAGCTTCGTTTTGCAAATCACATCATTCCGGCTTCTATTGATGGAGCGATTCGCTCGGTGAGGCTCTTCCTTTTTCAACTGAATCGAATTTTTTCCAGAGAAAGGATGCAGAGGAATGAACATCGGACATGGGTCCAAGCGTCAAGATTCCTTCGAGTGCGCACGATGGTTGATAGTAGGTCGGAGGTGACGGGGTCTGATGATTACGCTTTCAATTTATCTGAGATACTTCTTTAATGATGATGTTTCCGTCTTGAGGTTTGAGTAACAGTGTGTCCAAACTGCACAAAACTATCCCATATCTATCAATAGTTCTTAGTTAGCTGCTTCAGGGTTCTTATGTCAATTCTCAAAGTGCTTCATTTAACGGTATTTTAGTGAAAAAAATACCAGTTCAAGGGAGCATGCTGTGATATAAAAAAGAGCTCTAATGTTGCTGAGCAAAATAATTGATAGTTAAAGGTAGTTTTGTGCAATTCAACATAATAGTGCGGAACAGTTTTAGACTAAATGTTTAGTGCTTGTGTGTTGATGAGTTTTATTATTGCCTGTTTATAATGTGCAAGTTTCAAGGGTGTATTTATATGATATATAAAACTTTTGGGTTACCAGTATGAAATGAAAAGCATATTAATTATTTCTGTTGTCACCAGCTGCCCTACTGTAAAATCTTGGCACAAGCATATATTTTCATCTTTATTCTGCCTTACAAGGTTAAAGTCTCATTGGAAACTTGAAAATTGGATCATGTTTGCAAAAAATGATTGCTTGTTCAGTTCCCACATGTATTTTGTTGCTATTCATTGTGATTTTTTTATTTATTGTTTTCTAATCATTATTAAAATCAAGTTTGTGTTTTATATTGTTTGTGCTCATCCTACAGCATACAAGGGATTGCTTACGAATGATATTAAAATACTGAGAATTGGGGGGAAGGAAATCAACTGCCAAGCAATTAAAAAATAAAACAAAGAAAATAATCATCAAATTATTGGAGATAAAATTACCCTCTCTAGCACTTAGAGGTAAACCTACAAACTACTTGCAAAAAACTAAAATCATCGGCAAGGTAGGCTATGCTTAAAAGTGTTATTCTTTACAGCCTTAGCTATGGAATTAGAAGATGTTCCCATGCTAGAATTTATTTTAAAATTTACTCTCTCCATGTTCCATTCTTGTTCTGTTTGTAATCACCCTACGTGATTCCCTACGTGATTCTTTTCACCAAGGGAACTCAACATTTTTTTTTGGCCAGTGACAAAAAAGGGAAGAAAAAAAAAATCTAAGGGACTACCCAAAAATTGATTCTCATTTTCACTTCTAAGGATCACTATAGAAGAGTTTGACACGTCGAGTCCAATTCTTCTAGTTTAATCCAATTTTAATGCACAAAAGATAGGGTGATTAGCAGCATACTTCGATAAAATCTATGTACCTAAATCAATTTCCACAATACCTTTAATCTACCATCAATGTAGGTTGACGGTACTCATCGGATATATATGATCACTGAATCTAATAATTAAAAGGGTAAAGTCCTTCAAAATATTTTCCAATCCATTACAACCAAGATTCTCATACGGTCTTTTATATGACGTGCAAATTTCTGTTCAATTCATTCAACAATGAACTCTGCACATTTCATGATACTGATTTAAACATAATGAAAGCATCAGAGGATTCAGAACCAATGTTATACATCGAAAACGGATTTTGAATTAGTATACCAGAATCAAAAGGATCGATAATGACCAGGTCAGTGTATTAAACATCCAAGGTGAATTTTGAATCTGAATCCATTGCCTAAACTCTCTTGTATGTAGATAAATCAATAAATTATCAGTACAATGGCGCCAACATGCTTTCAAGATGAAAGGACAACGGCTTGGCATGGAGAGCAGACCAACAAGCATAGCTTGCAGTAAAACTTTCATCTTGAAGCCGAGAGGTGATCGGTTCGGTTTCTAAATTGGGATCACTTCCAACAAATAAGGGCGCAGCCTTTCACTGAGTAGATTATCATGACATCACATCAAAACAAAACCACTTCAATTAAGCAGAAATGCGAACATATGCAGTTCATTTTCAAGAAGAAGACGACCATTAAGCTGTAGCGATGTAACTCAAAGGAAGAGAGGAATGTGGGAGGCGACGGGGCAGGTAGAATTTTATCCATTTGAACGCCACTACTGAAAGTGTGCTTTAGAATTGTCTTCGGTTGACGACTTTGCAGAAAAATGCTCCCAAATATATTCTTTTAGGTGCAGTCTCGTGGAAGTCCTTTGATGTGCTTCCTTTAATGCTGCAAACGTCCTACTGCATCCTTTGGCCTTTATCCATGCTTCTGCAATAATACAAAAAACCACTTATATATGTGTATGTATTTTGTGTGCGTGTCCGTTGCGTGTGAGTGCGCCCGAAGCTATATTGGAGTTCCCTTGTATATCTAGCTTGAACTTTAGTTGAAAAATTGTTATTTAACCTCTATTTAATTTTATTACTACACTTGGGCATGGAAATTTTTTTATTAGCTTCTTACTCAACATTTATTTTTGACCAAAATGAAGGCAAATGATCCTGGCGTTTCATTAGAAGAAAATTTTAACCAAACTATTACAAACTAAAAGGTGAGATAAAAAAAACAGCAAAAAAGCAAAAGACATCAAAACTACCGAGCACCACATGCCACCCTCCACCAATGTTTTGGCATGTTTTTTAGAACTATACGATCCCGGTCAATCTCGTGATTCCTCTTTGACAAACTCTCTCCGCCATTTAGTATCCGTGTATGTTAAAATCTCCATTTTGATCAGGTTTCTCTTTCTCGAATCGGACTCAAGTCTTCGACCGCCTAGTACTCAATCGGCCCTTTCTTAACCGGATCAGACACCTACTCCTCAACCATGCCTCCTTTCGCCAGATCAGACTCAAGTCTTCAGACACCCAGTCTTCGATCGGGCCTCCCTTTACCAAATCGGACACCCAGTCCTCAACCGCGCCTCTTTTCGTTAGATCGGACTCAAGTCTTCAGACACCTAGTCTTCGATCGGGCATCCCTTTACCAAATCGGACACCTAGTCCTCGACCCCTTTCGCCAACTCAAGTCTTTCTTCGATCGGGCCTCTCTTTACCAAATCAGACACCTAGACTTCGATCGGGCCTCCCTTTACCGAATCAAACACCTAGTCTTCGATCGGGCCTCCTTTCGTCGGACCGGACTTAAGTCTTCTATCAGGCCTCCCTTTACCGAATCAAACACCCAGTCTTCAATCGGGCTACCCTTTACCGAATCAGACACCTACTCCACCGCACCTCCTTTCACCGGATCACTCAAGTCTTCAGGCACCAAGTCCTCAACCACGCCTCCTTTAGCCGGATCGAACTCAAGTCTTCGGACGCCTCCCTTTACCGGCAACCGCACCTCCTTTCGCCGGATCAGACTCAAGTCTTTGGACACCTAGTCCTCGATCGAACTCCCTCACCTGATCATAATCCCTAAGGAGAAATCAATCATCCACTTAGCTCATATCCTTTCTCGTCGTCAAATCATCATACAAACAACGGAACAAAAAAATTTCCTCAAAAGACGGACCTATTCATTATGAATCCTACCCTGTTACCGAATCCAACTCCGGCCATGACCTCGTTGGAGCTGTAATGGGTTTGGTCCCCACCTTGCCAGATCTCGTTAAGTATCACATACCAAAACATCATCCAATCGCTCGTCACTACAGCTGGCCACCACATTGCAGGCCCGGATCTAAGCCAACCTTCGTCACTACAGCTGGCCACCACATTGCAGGCCCGGATCTAAGCCAACCTTGATTGAGTCCGGTCACCGATATCCGGATCAACCCACTACACTGACGGGGATCCATGGCCGGATCCACCCATCAATCCACCAGATCTAGGTCTCTTTTGGACGAATCTGGCCATCTCAGAGAGAGAGAGAGAGAGAGAGAGCGAGCTAGGGTGAGGGAGAGGATGAACCACACCCCCGCCCCAGTGGGGAGGCGACGCGAATTAGGGGAAACCCTACTTCTTGCTTAATATTTATCAACCTTTTATCCAATACAGTTAGGCTTATATTGAAAAAATTATGACCAGTCCCTTCATTAAAATCTATATCTATTTTTTCTCACGATATAGATTTTACTGGCAAAATATTGAAAATTTCCACGATATTTGTGTCATAGGCTTAAAGCGTGCAAAATATTAAAAAATTGAAAAAAGTTTGAGTTAAAAATTTCGCTATTTCATATGGTATTGCAAAAAAATGGAAAAAACAAAGAAAACATGATTTTTTAAATATTTTTTAAAAAGCACTATTTTCATGTGCAACATGTAAAATATAAAAAAATGAAGGAAACAGAAAATTTAATATTTTTGAAAATTT
Source organism: Agapanthus africanus (assembly GCA_030015575.1). NCBI lineage: Eukaryota > Viridiplantae > Streptophyta > Magnoliopsida > Asparagales > Amaryllidaceae > Agapanthus > Agapanthus africanus. The sequence goes on from CM057337.1 coordinate 1,000,906,457, forward strand.
CACTTTGTGAATTATATATATTGGAAAAACGGATGAAAACAGAAAAATGATTTTTTGAAATTTTTGTGGTTTTCTTGTGCTGTAGCAAATAAATATAGATCACAGAGGATAATAGAAAATATAGACTTTAAATTTTTGCGATTTTCGTGTGCTAGCAAACAAAAAATATTGAAAAACCGAAAAAAAGAAATTTCTTGAGATTTTAAGATTTTACGATTTTCATATGCTACAACTTGCAAAATATTGGAAATTTGAAAAAAATAAAATATAGAATATTTAAAAATTATATAATTTTCGTGTATTACCAAGGTTCCCAGTCGCTCGGACCGGATGTCTTTATTATGTTAGGTTCTTAGTTGCAATTAGTGACCTTTACTTTTTTAAAAAGGTAGAAAAGTTCACAAAAAAGTATGAACAAATAAAATATTGAAAAACCGACGAGAACAAAAAATTCTGAGATATTTGGAATTTCATGCTTTGATAACAAGCAAAATAATTTTAAAAATGTAGTAATTTCATTTTGAGATTTCTGAAATTTTTTACGATTTTCATTTGTTATAACAAGCACAATATTGAAAAACCAAAGAAAAAGCAGATTTTTTTTGGAATTTTTGAAAATATTATAATTTTCATTCTTTATATATAACAAGCAAAATAATAATAAAAAAACCGAAGAAAAAAGAAAATTTTGAGCTTTTTTAAAATTTCATGATTTTTATATGCTTGTATGCATACAAAAAACTGTAAAACCAAAGAATTTTTTTTTGAGATTTTAAAATATTTAACGATTTTCATGTGCTATAAGAAACAAAATATTGAAAAACGAAAGAAAAATAAAAATTTAAATATTTTTAAAAGTACACGATCATTGTGTGCTTGGAAGCAAAATATTGAAAAATCGATTAAAACAAAAAATATCGAGAATTTTAGAAAATTTATGATTTTCGTGTGCTATGCAAAATATTGAAAACTTGAAGGAAATAGATATTTTTTGAAGATATCGCGATTTTTGTGTGTTTTAAAAAACAAAATATTAAAAAACCAAAGAGCTCTAAAAATTTCGATTTTTGAAAATTTCACGATTTTCACGTATATAGCATGCATGCAAAATATTGAAAAACCAAAGAAAAAATTTCACGATTTTCGTATGCTAGTAAGCAAAATATTGAAAAACTGAAGAAAACATAAAAGTTTGGGATTTTCGAAAATTATGCAATTTTCTTATGGTAGTGTGCAAAATATTGTATATTTGAATAAAATAAATAATTTTAGGATCTTCATAAATTTCGGGATTGCCATACGCTATAGCATACGAATTATTAAAAAACTACAGAAATCAGAAAAATTTGAGATTTTTAAAAATTTCATGATTTTCATGGGTTATAGCAAGAATAATATTGAAAATGAAAAAAAAACAAAAGTTTTCGAGATTTTCGTTTGCTATATCGTGAAAAATATTAAAAACCAAAGAAAACAAAAGAAATTATTTTTGAAATATTTTTATTATTTTCTTGTGCTAAATCAAGCAAAATATTGAAAACCAAAGAAAACATTAATTTTCATAATTTTAAAATTTCGCCATATTCGTGTGGTACACGTATAAAATGTTGAAAATTTGAATAAACTTTTTTGGGGGGATATTTGTACATTTCATGATTCTCGCATTCTATAATAAACAATATATTGAAAAACTTGAGAAAAAAGAAAATTTTAAGATTTTTAAAAATTTCTTGGTTTTTGTAGTTGCAAGGAAAATATTTGCAAGTTGAAATATTTGCAAGTTAATCCTTTATTTATTTTACATATGAGGTTCATGAATGTAAGATCTTACAATTTACAAATCATATTACATTGCCTAAGAACATCAAAATCAAGTTTCAAGTCCATCTATAGGCCCTTGCACCTTCAATATAACAATTTTCTTCTACCTCTGTGATATCAGTTGATAAGCTTAATCATTCAGTTCAATGATTAATGGAGATTAAAGGGGCTTAATTGAGTTAAGAAGATAACATCAGATCTTCATAATTTGATCAAAGGTCAAACTACGATTCTAGCTAATGGACTACTCAACTTTGTTTGACCTTAGATATTATGTTTCTTACTGTTGTTGAGCTTGTCTAGTCAACTTAGTTTCAGACCTATATCTAACGAGGGGTTTTCTACTAAGAGGAAGAATTCGTCTTCTATTTTCATAGATGCATTATGCTCCACTTCAACCACTTCAACTACAGCGATGTAGGACTCAAAATTTAATGCACTATTGGATGCATCCCTCTCCCTTCCTAATATTTGACTAGCGAGCTCCTCGGATTGGCTGATATTTACTCTACCAACTATTCTGTAGCGAATAATTTACTTGACGCATCCCAATTCTGCACAAAATATTGGCTACCCTGGACTCGACCGGTAGAATGTGTAGCTGGGGTGATATTATAATAATGTTATGCCGAGCATGATTACTCAATGACACAATCCAATCTTGCTCAGATTGGCTGGTGTTATTATATAAATTTAATTTGGTCATAGCTACTTGCTGACGGATTCAAACTTCAACGCCTACCCAAATTCATGGCTACCCTGACGCATATCGCCATTTTGTTCCCGATCTGTATTTGAACCATTCACTAATCCCTGAGTATGACTCAAGAGTGCCGTTTTTTGGGTGTTTATATCACAATATCATTCTAGGTTCTGAGGATCAAGCACCATATAGAGGTGGTATTCTATGCTCCCATGAGAATCATTATTCTAATTGCTAACTCTATTTGTACACTCCTTGGCTATAGTCACTAACACGGACTAAGGGCTTTGTTGCAGACACGTTACAGCTGATTCAGCCACATTGGTATAATCCATTAAGATCATTTTGTTGCATCATAACCATTCACTTGATACCACCACCCCGTACTTGAATCAAGTTTCCAACCAAGATAAAGGTTCCCCAATACTGAGGATCATTCTGATTCTCGGTGTTACCTGCAATTGAGCTAAGCTTCTCAGCTGGTTTCCACAATCCCATCAAAATTCTTCGTCCAACATTCAGAATAAATTTCTCAACTGCCTTTTCAACCAAGCCATTAGGATTCTCCACCAAAAACCTGAATAAGGCTCGAACATTCTCGATCTTCTGTAAATATCACTTAACGCACTCCATTGAACCTCTTTCACACTAGTTCCTTTAGACCCATCACTCTTATCACTTGATAAATCATGAGAATCCAAGTTTTTTCCGAATATATTCACATCCGAGAATCTCTATTCTAAATATTGGCGATATATATTGGATATAGGCTTATTCTAGGTGGAGAGATCTTTAATGTTATTAGTGCTTATGCACCACAGATAGGTCTTGATGACGCTAGTAAGCGTCTATTCTGGGAGGATTTAGACGAGGTGGTGCAAAGTATACCTAGTGGAGAGAAGTTATTTATTGGTGGTGATCTTAATGGACATGTAGGTACTAGTCGTAGTGGGTTTGATACTATCCATGGAGGTTTTGGTTTCGGACAAAGGAATGAAGTAGGTGACTCGATTCTAGATTTTGCTTTATCTTATGACTTGATCTTAGTAAACACCTGGTTTAGGAAAAGAGAGTCCCACCTTATCACTTTTAGGAGCGGATCAAATGCTAGTCAAATAGACTTTTTTCTGACGAGAAGAATAGATAGAGGTTGTTGTATCGACTGTAAGGTAGTGCCAGGTGAGAGTGTAACTACTCAACATAGACTTTTAGTTCTAAATTTTCGATTTAGAAGAGAACCTAGGAAGATTAGACGTAAGGTAGAGCCTAAAATTAAATGGTGGCGATTGAAAGAAGGTAATCAAAAGGCTTTTATAGATCGTGTAGTACAAGAAGCGGATTGGCAGTCGGAAGATGATCCAGACAAAACATGGAACAAAATGGCTAGTTGTATCAAGAAAGTAGCTAGAGATCTACTTGGTGAGTCGAGAGGTGGTGCTCCACCATCTAAGGACATATCATGGTGGAATGAAGATGTAAAGGCTGCTATTAAAATTAAAAGAGATTCTTATAAAGATTTGAAGAAAAGTAGAGATGTGGAGAGATTTGAGAAGTACAAAATGGCTAAAAAGGAAGTTAAGAAAGCTGTTCGGGAAGCTAAATCTAAGGTCTACAAGGAGGTGTACGAGAAATTAGACACTAAAGAGGCTGCAAATGATATATACCGGATTGCTCGAATGCGGGAAAGGAAGACTAGAGACTTATGTGCGGTGAAGTGTGTCAAAAATGAAAATCAGAAGGTTTTAGTTCGAGATGAGGATATCAAGGAAAGATGGAGAGATTATTTTGACAAATTGTTCAATGAGAGCTTTACTAAGAATTTGGATGGACTTGTCATTCAATCTCAAGATATAAATCGTGATTTCATGCGTAAAATAAGACTTACTGAGGTTAAAGAAGCTTTGAATAGAATGGGTTTAAGAAAAGCGGTTGGTCCTGACGGGATTCCTATCGAGATTTGGAGATGCTTAGGAGAAATAGGCGTTAAATGGCTGACAGATCTGTTTAATAAGATTTGGCAGACAAAAAAGATGCCAAATGAATGGAGGAAAAGTATCCTTGTACCTATCTACAAGAATAAGGGTGACATTCAAAGTTGCTCAAACTACCGTGGAATAAAACTAATGTGTCACACCATGAAACTTTGGGAGAGAGTGATTGAACACAGGCTAAGGAAGGATATTAAGATAACAGAGAACCAATTTGGGTTCATGCCTGGACGATCGACGACAGAGGCGATTCATTTGCTTCGTCAACTTGTCGAGCGCTTTCGAGAGAGGAGAAGAGATTTGCATATGATATTTATTGATTTAGAAAAAGCGTACGACAAGGTACCTAGAGAGGTATTATGTGGGACAATGATGAAAAAGGGGGTCCCCGTCAAGTATATTGACATAATCAAGGATATGTACGACGGAGTAGTGGCAAATGTCAGAACTTGCGGTGGCTTAACAAGTGATTTTCCGATTACTATTGGTTTACATCAAGAATCTGCATTAAGTCATTTCCTGTTTACCATCGTGATGGATGAGCTTACTAGAACTATCCAAGATGAGGTCCCTTGGTGTATGCTATTCGCTGATGATATTGTTCTAGTAAATGAGACGAAAGCAAGGGTTAATGCCAAATTGGAATTATGGAGACAAACATTGGAATCTCGGGGATTCAGATTGAGCAGGTCCAAGACAGCATATATGCACTGCAAATTTAGTAGCCAGAGAAGTCAAAACCATATTGGTATAACATTGGAAGGGCAAGAGATATCACCGAGCGACCAGTTTAGATATCTAGGTTCCATCATCCAAAGGAATGGGAAGATCGATAGTGATGTTAATCAAAGGATCCAAGCTGGTTGGTTGAAATGGAGGAGTGCAACAGGGATTTTGTGTGATCGTAACTTTCCGTTAAAATTGAAAGGGAAGTTTTATCGGAGCGCTATTCGGCCTGCCTTATTATATGGTACAGAATGCTGGGCTCCTAAGAAGCATCATACACAGAAGATGCACGTAGCGGAGATGCGCATGCTTCGTTGGATGTGCGGTAACACTAGAAAAGACAAGGTGCGAAATGAGGATATTCGTGCAAAAGTTGGTGTAGCACCCGTGGAGGAGAAGATGCGGGAAAACCGGCTTAGATGGTTTGGTCATGTGCGACGCAGACCTATGGAAGCACCGATTCGACGAATAGATACTCTCGATATGGGTAATGGCAAAAGGGCAAAAGGGAGACCGAAGAAAACATGGATGGAGGTGATACGAAACGATATGGTTGCCAAAGGACTCAATGAAAGTATATTGTTCGATAGAAGTGAGTGGAGACAGAGGATTCATGTGCTGGACCCGGCGTGATTCTCATGTTGGTTCATGTAGCCTACCCCATATGCTTGGGATAAAAGGCTCAGTTGTTGTTGTTGTATATTGGATATAGGCCTAAATATTGGAAATGGAGAAGAAACAACATGATATACCAATTTATATCGGATATAGGCCAAAATATCATAAATGGTGAAGAAGCAACATGACAGATCAGCTTTATATAGTTTAGTAGTTTTAAAGAACTATCGGAAAATATATCAACATATCGTATGATATATCGGGTCTTTATTATTGATTAAATATCACTATTTTTTCTAATAAAATTTATTTTGGGTTTACTACTATCTCAAACGCACTTCAATTTCTTTCACATCTCGAATAGCTAATATTAAGCTCAATATACTCGTCACCATTCTTCTCCTCGGCCCCATAAACATTCTATAAGGAAACTAACAATTATATTATATATATAACAATTATATTAAAAATTACATCATAAAAACAACGGCGAAATGGTTTTAAATACTTATAAAATTTGGTGTATCTACATCTTAGACGGTGAAAATAAAGATGATGGATGATCATCGGAAAAAAGGTCGAGGGTTGAATTTGTGCGACCTAATTTGAGAAAATTTCCTCATGTGCTAACTGAGAGTCTATTTTCTTAATATTTAAAACTTATTTAGTTACTTCTTGATGCAAGCTGAGAGTCGTTTTTCTCATATTTAAAACTTATTTAGTTACTTCTTGATGCAAGGTCAAAATGAAACTTTATTTAATTTATTTAAAGATAATGTGTGTGTGTGTGTGTAGAGAGAGAGAGAGAGAGAGAGAGAGAGAGATTGAACTTGGTTTTAGGATTCTCATATGCACCATTGCTAATTCTCTTCCAAATATCCATTTTTTAAGTAATTGAATTGAATACATGTATTTTCTTTTTAAAAATGATTTTTTAGAACTTTATTGCGGTTATCAATTATAAACGTTTAATGTTAATAATTCCATACGTGTTTAACATCAAATCTTCTCAAATAGACTTCGAACCTACAAATATTCGCTTGATAGTTGACTGCTCTATAATTGAGTTATTAAGGAAAAACTCGTTTTTAAAAATGACTTTTTTAAAATTGAGTAATTTAAAATATTTAGTGTATGTCAAACCCGTTAAGGTCTATATTAGAATACTAAATTATAGTCCGGTATCTGAAAAATATCGCCCGATTTATCATGATATTCTACACACGATATGAATATTTTCCCTAGTTCCTGCAAATATGAGTTCTTGCAAATAGAAATCACAATTGTAAACTTAGAAAAATGATATACCAATAGAGATATAGCTAAGCAAAACTACAATTGTAAAACAAGAACATGTAGCAAGCAAGAACAATATCAAGTATAGCAATGAGCATAAAGAGAAAACAAAAAACCTAGCATGCAAATTCTAAGCTAAAGCAAATAAGCAATTAAAGAGTAAGAAATTGTAAACATAAACACGCAAGGTTTATAGTGGTTCAGATGATTCCCTAGTTCACTTTCTTTAGACGCACAAGCCCGTTCCACTAAACATGTCTTTCTCTTGAAGACAAACACGTTACCCGTAAGCAACACTCAACCCCGCTTCCGGTGAAGGCTAAACCAAACACGTCTCATCAAAAGACCACACGTTCGCCACTACGAACAACACTTCCTTTACAAGCTCGTCGCTCTACGAGCAAAGCTCACTCAACTTCTTTACAAAGGCACCCTTGCACTCAAGAGACTTCACACAAAAAAAGAAGATGAAGAAATACACGCACCAAATACTCTCAAAAGAGTTTTACAATGAAGCACTAATACTCAAGAATATGGACAATCAAACTAGAATCTCTTGAGTGTGTGTATATGAGAGATTGGATAAGCAAATGAAAATCTCTCTAAACTCTCACAAGATGTGAGATTTCTCTCTTGATCACTTAGAAATATTGGCAATTGAAATATTAAGTGATAAGATCTCAAAAAACCAACTCAAAACTCTTTTATAACCTCACACAAAAAACTAACCGTGTTAAATCAAAATCAACAATCAACAACATTGGCAAACGTCTGAAGAAGGTTTGGACAGACGTCCGTCGCTAAAGACAAGACCGCAACGGCTATAAACGTTCACTTTTAAAACTTTTAAAACTGCAGACGTTTGTCGACTATAGGTTCAAACGTCTGCCGTGGTTTTTCAAAGATGGCCAAAAAAGTACAGAGAGCAAACAGACGTCTGAAAAATATGGAACAAACGTTTGAAGAATAAATGATTTTCAAAGATTTTGAACTACAGACGTTTGTTGATCAAAGCTTCAAACGTGTTCTTTAAAAAGTTTCATCCCAATGAAAACAAAGAGAATGGACAGATATTTGAAGAAGCCCTCACAAACGTTTAAAGAAGAAATATTTACAATTAAAGACTTTGGCACTGACGTTTGTCTAAGGTCCAGACGTTTGTTCTGAAGTCAAAACATATATTTGAAACTGATATTTAGTTTTCAAAACGTACAGACATCTGAAGACAAACATGGCAGACGTCCGAAAAAGAAAAACAAAGAAAATTTTTGTTTTAAAATAAGAATATGTTTTGAATGAAAACCTTTGCAAAGTTAAAACCAAATGTTTCATGTATGCTATTGTGTGTGTTCAAGAGCTCTAAAAGATATAACCATAATCTATAGAGTACTTACAAGATTCTTATATCGGTTGTCGCAAATCTTCGATTCTTGAATCTTGAAGTCTTTAGCTCTTGAGTTTTGGCGATCCGCTTCACTTGAACTTCAGAACCCGCCAATCCACTCACTGGCATCTTGAAGTCAATCTCTTGAACTTTAAATCTTGGTCTTGACTTCGACTCTTCAACTTGGACTTTGGCTTCTACCTTCTCGAAGCTATTCGTAGCTTGAATTCTTGAACTCTTGTTTCTTGGCTACGTAGCTTGAACTCACGAACCTTGATATGCAATTTGGGACCTCTCGTCTATATCCTCTAACCTTCATTAGATATGTCGTTTTTGCTCAATAAACTCCATCTTCCTTTTGATGCTTGTGCCGTGAGATATCCGATATACTGAAAAATCAATCTCATCATGACTAAGCATATCATATACAGTGTTATGAAATATAAGCAAGTTAGTAAACACAAGTCTATGAACATTTATTGTTTTGGTATCACAATCATAAATAGTATATCAATATCAAGATATAACTCAAACTCAAAGTATGAGATATTGATATACTAAATATATATGCATGATATATAAGAAGCACAATATAGATCGCATGTATATACAAATTCATATTGTGAATTACCAAAATAATGAATGAGAGTAATATATCGATATTAAGGAATAAACATAAGTAAAGCATGTCTATATTGATATATCACTCGGTATACACAAGATATATGATATGTAAGCTAAACATCAAGTGTACACAAGTTTAGTGTCGATAAGGTAAAGCAAGATAAAGCATGTGACACTAAATGAACTATTCATGTTTAAGCCATCATCAAAACTAAATAAAAAGATCATCAAAATCCATAAGCCATCAATCACCAACTTTTTGATGATGGCAAAATATTAATAGTAAACAGTATATCTATAACAAATAAAACCAAATATCCGATATCGATATACTAAAACTCTTATTATTCTCCCCTTTTTGACATAATAAAAAAGGATATTTAGGGAACTTAGAACGTTTGAACTACTTGTAGGGTGTTTTTCGTCACCCCATTGAGATGGGAATACACGCGCGCTTGTCAGGCGTACTACAGAATCCCTCTGCCTAGGGTAGGCGGGGGTTTATTGATTGTGGGGATTCGAATCTCCGGCAGCCGCGGACTAAGCTGCCGTTAATTACCCATCGCCTTTGGGGCGAGGGAACCTTCGATTAACGGGTTAAACTGGTCATGCGAACTCAATGTGCAGTGTACGTGTGTTTTGTTTTAGAGGGGGGTTTGGATATATCGGGAGCCACGCAGAGTTTTTACGGGGGTCCCGCTATCTGGATAGCGGGCTGGGGGTCAAGAGGGCTAGCAGCCCCCTTGGAGGGTGCGGGGCAGCGCCCCGGCCCAAAATGTTTTGGGGGGGACAGTGTTGTGGAGTGTGTGTATCTGTACATATATATACATGTATATATATTAAAAAAAACCGGAAAAAGCGCCCAAAGGACGCGTGGGGTCAGCGCCTTGAGAGCTGTGCGCTTAGGTGCTAGCGCGCCACGTGTCGGCATGTGGGCGCCTTGCGCTTGAGCGCTGGGCGTTTGAGCGCAAGCGCGCCACGTGGACGCTTTGCGCTTGAGCGCAGGGCGCTGGAGCGCAAGCGCGCCACGTATCGGCACGTGGGCGCTTTGCGCTTGAGCGCAAGCGCGCCACGTGTCGACCCATGAGCGCTTCGCGCTTGAGCGCTAGCGCGCCACGTGTCGGCACGTAGGCGCTTGGGCGCCGGCGAGAAAAAGAGGCTTTTAGCCCCAGAAATTCTCGAAAGAGAAATCAGAGTGGAGTTAAACTCCTAAAATGTTTTGGGGTTGATGAAAGGGATTCTTCTGCTTTCTCCTCTGGTTGCTGGATCTTGAAGATCAAGAGATATGAGATTTTAAAAATCTCTTCTTTTTGAGATCTAATGGAAGATTTGAGTTCCCCTTTATGGGTTTCGTGGTGAAAAACTATTTAGTTTTATAAAATGAAGAGTAAAATTCTTGATTTAATTCAAAAGAAGGAAGAAGGTTTTGGAACCTTGAAGGAGAAAAGATCTCAGATCTAAATTTTTTGGAGAGAAAAAAGTTATCAGATATTTTCATTATCCTTGCCTTTATAGGCTATACACTTTACATATAGCCCCTTGGGCTTCACAAAATGGCATTTTGCCTATCCCATAGCTCATGTGCCATTTCTTTTAGCACATAAGCCATGGGCTTTACAAATATTTGGTTTTATGCCTATTTTTCTTACATTTATCCATAAAATAAAATAAAAGAAATACAATAAAATTATTTATTACAAATTTTTTATCTTGGCATGGGGAAGGCCGGCCGCTTCATGTTCGGGCTCGACCCGGGCATGGGCCCACTGGATCTGGGCTTGGGCCCACTTGGCTTGGGGTTGACTTTGATTTTAACTTGGTCAACCGAGGTGTAAATTTTTATCCCAACAAATTGCCCTCATCAATAAATGCACACCACATATGTGGGTCGTGTGCATGAAATTGATGGATCTTCTTTTACTTGGAGGCGACCTGATTTGGTTCCCGCTTTTTGGGAAGCTGGCACTGCCCTTTCTACGACATGGACGGTCGTTGCTTGACATGTCTCCGAGACGGAGTGTCCGTGATAGACGTTTCCCTAGCCCGGAGCGATCTGGTTCCCGCTTTGTAGGAATCCTGCGCTGCCCTTTTTACGGCATGGACGGTCAATGCTGTCCTTTTTGCGACTTGGACGGTTAGTGCTGCCATTTTAGCGACGTGGACGGTCGATGCTGCCATTCTTGCGACTTGGACGGTCGGTTCTGCCCTTTTTGTGACGTGGACGGTCGGTGCTGCCATTTTAGCGGCGTGGACGGTCGGTTATGCCCTTTTTGCGACTTGGACGGTCTATGCTGCCCTTTTGCGACTTGGACGGTCGGTTCTGCCCTTTTTGCGACATGGACAGTCGGTGCTGCCATTTTAGCGACGTGGACGGTCGGTGCTGCCCTTTTTGCGACTTGGACGGTCGGTGCTGCCCTTTTAGCAACGTGGACGGTCGGTGCTGCCATTTTAGCGACGTGGACGGTCGATTCTGGATTTGACTTGCCCCGCTTCTTGCGGTGTCAGGGATGAAGGTGACTTGTTTCCGAGGTGGAATTTGATTCTGCCAGGGAGGTCATTGGTTGTTTTGCTGACTTGATGTGATTTGGGTTGATATCAGCATCGCTATGCTGGAATATGGTACCAGGAGCGAATCATCATTTGTCATGACAGGATTTGGGGATTTTGGTTTGGCATCAGCATCGCTATACTGGAATATGGTACCATGAGCGAATCATCATTTGCCGCGAGGGAATTTCCCCCGTTCCCAGACTTAGGGGTCATCTGTTCCCAGTTTAACGACTTAGGGGTCATCTGTTCCTAGTTTAAAAGACTTAGGGGTCTATTGGATTGGAGTTTGGGATTTTGGGGTAGGGTAGGCATCAGCGTTGCTAACACTGAAGCACACGTGCCAGGAGCAATTCATCATTTGCCTATTCCCATTGGGGGAGCGATGGCTTAGGAGACAGGTTTAGGTCCCTATCACCTAAGGCTTTTCAATTTTATGGGCCTTGAGGGTCCCATAAAAGCATTTTCTCCCTACGAGTCGTAAGGATCCCGTAGGTGTATTTTCTCCTTAGAAGTTGTGAGGACTCCTAAGTGTGTTTTTCCTTTATGAGTCGTAAGGATCCCACAAAGGTTTGTTCTCCTCATGTATCGTGAGGACGCATGAGTGGGTCTTCTTAATGGAGCATAATTCCAAAGGCGGAGACCAGCCGCATAACTAGTGATTGTGATGGGGCATGGGTATGACGAGAATTATTTGAGCCCGTGGATTGTATACGGCAGTCAATTTGGGGACTGGCCGTAGGGCTGGAGAATTTTGAGAAATTGGATTTTGTTTGGCGTCTGCATCGCTATACTGGAATATGGTACCAGGAGCGACTCATCATTCGCCGTTTGGGGACTTGGAATTTGGATCTTGTTTGGCATCAGCATTGCTGCACTGGAATAATGCCAGGAGCAACCCATCATTTGCCTTGAGAGGACTTAGGATTTGGTCGGCATCAGCACCGCTAACACTGAAGCGAAATGCCAGGAGCGACTTATCATTTGTCGTTGCCCGTTGGGGAACGATGGCTTAGGAGACAGGTTTGGGTCCCTATCACTTAAGGCTTTTTAATTTTATGAGCCATGAAGGTCTCATAAAAGCATTTTCTCCCTACGAGTGGAGAGGATCTCGCAAGTATATGTTCTCCTTAGGAATCGTGAGGATTCCTAAGTGTGTTGCTCCTTTGTGAGTCGTAAGGATCTCACGCAGGGGTTTTCTCTTCACAAGGTCGAAGTACTTTGCGAGTGTATTTCATCTCTTTTCACGAGTTTGCGCCCTTTCGGGTTTTCACAAACTCGCCGGTAGTCCTGCTGTTTTTACTCACGGAGCTCTTTCGGGTTTTCATCTGTGCCCATTTTGCTTGTGGACATACCTTTTTTTTTCTTTTTTCCTTTTTACTTTTTTTTACTTTTTTTTTGTCGCTGGTGGGACTTTAAAAGTAGTCTCACCGGCAGGATTTGGGAGAGATTGGGGTCATTTACGCCCGTGGATTGTATACGGTTTTGCAGGATGTATGATCCAGACCGTAGGGCTGGTGTGCTCAATTCGCCTGCGACTTGGAGCATTCACGTGTAGTATTTCTTGAGATATCGGCCATTGATGGATAGTATGGGCCTTTCTCCCTCGGCACTTATTAGTTGGTAGGATCCTCCGTCGAACACTTTCTCGATGACGTATGGTCCTTCCCGGTTTGGCTCGAATTTTCCCTTGGCATGTCGATTGGGGATGATCAGTCTTTTGAGGACCAACACCAATTCACCTTTCTTGAAAGCGCGGAGACAGGTTATTTTGTCATAGGCCCGTGACATTTGGACTCGGTATAGCTCCAGATTTTGCTGCACCGCGAGCCTCTTTTCTTCAAGAGCATTGAGCTCTTCAAGTCGAAGGAGCACGTTTTCCTCCTCCGTCAACTCGTGCTGAACGACCATTCTTAAGCTTGGAACTTCGACTTCGAAGGGGAGAACCGCCTCCACTCCGAAGAGCAATGAGTATGGAGTGGACTAAGTTGGAGTACAGTGCGTGGTACGATATGCCCACAACGTCTCGTGAAGTTTGAGATTCCAGTCTCTCTTGTTGGCTGAAGCATTTTTCCTCAAGAGCTTGCGTAGAGTCTTATTGAAGGCTTCGGCTAGCCCATTGGCTCTTGAATTATAGATGGAGGAATATCTCCGGTCTATCTTGTGCCGAGTAGCGAACCTTGAGACATTGAAGCTCTTGAAAGAAAGCCCGTTGTCAGAAATGATTCTTCTTGGTGTACCGAAGCGGTATAAACTATTATGCTGGAAGAATGTCAGAATATCTTTGGTCTTGACTTCTTTTAGCGGGACAGCTTCAGCCCATCTGGAGAAGTAGTCTGTCGCGGCCAGTATGAACCGGTGGCCTTTGGATGACGGAGGATCAATTAGGCCAACAATGTCGGTGCCCCAGACTTCGAAGGGCCACGACGCCACCGTAGGATGCAACGGATTGGGATGCTTGTGAATGAAATCACCATGGATTTGGCAGATCTGACATTTCTTTGCATACTCTCCGCAATCCCGTATCATGGTGGGCCAGTAATGCCCAAGCCGCTTGATTTGAAGTCGCATCTTGGGGCCAGATTGGTGAGCACCGCAAACGCCCGAGTGAACATCTTTCATGACCTTTTGGGCTTCGGCCAATGACAGACACCTGAGCTAGAGTTGGTCATATGACCTGCGGTATAACGTGTCATTCACAAACACGTATCGGAGAGCTCTTTTCTTCAGCTGAATCCTCACAGATTTTTCTTCGGACGGCTTGTCGTATCGGAGGTACTCTATGAAGGGTTCTCTCCAATCGGGCTCGTCTTGGATGATCGAAGCTTCTTCGGCATGACTGCTCTTCTGTTCCGCGCTTTCCTCTTCTCGTAGAGAGACTGGGGGTAGAATTTGCCGGCTCCTGACTGTGATCAGAATTTCGTCCATGTCAGGATCGGCCAGCTCCTTGGCTAAGCGAGCGAGTACGTCGGCCTTTCCGTTCAACGCTCTAGAGACTCTTGTTAGTTCAATATGAGTGAACCGTTTCATGAGTTCCACCACTCGGTCTCTGTACCGGGCTAATTCGGGTTTGTATATCTTATAATCGCCGCTTACTTGGTTGACGACAAGCTGGGAGTCACCGTAAACCCGTAGTCGAAGGATTTTCAATTCTATGGCGAGCTCCAAATCAGCTATCAAAGCTTCATACTCGGCCTCATTGTTTGTGCGAGGCTCGGTGAGAGCAAAAGAACGCCGCAGGGTTCCCATTGATGGCGTGATGAACACCAATCCTATCCCTGCTCTTATCTCCGGGACACTTGATTTACTGGAGGTCCTTATTGATGAGGCCCCATCGAAGTAGAGCTCCCAACATGGCTCGTCATTCTCTAGGTGTAGCACTTGTTCATCAGGTAACTCGTAATTGAGTGGTGACCCTTCTCGTATGGGATGAGCAGCGAGAAAGTCTGCAAGAGCTTGCCCTTTTACTGCTTTCTGAGGAATAAAACTATGTCAAACTCAAGTAGCATAACAGCCCATCTTGCCATTCTGCCGGCGAGGCTTGCTTTGGTCATCAAATGTTTGAGTGGGTCGACCTTGTGAGTGAGCAGATAGTGTTGTTCCCTTCCGAAAGACGGCGCAAGACTGACGTCTTGCCTAAAATTCGGGACAGATGCTAATTGGTGCTATCCGTCCACCTCTCCGAAGATGCCAAGTTGATTTATGGCACCGTATATCGAAGGTTTAAACGGATGCGACCGATGTAGCAGACTTCGTCAGATTCCCTCTCGCTTGAAAGGTTTTTGATTGTGGGGACGCTCTTCCCTGCAGGCGCAAGCCCCTGCAGTTAATTACGCTACCGCATCACGGTAACAACTTTCTCCTTCTCCAGATGGTCACTTCGTGTCGTGGGTGTTTGTTTTGTGTTTGGTTGCCCGTGGATTGTATACGGAGACTAATTTATGTTGTCGCCCGTAGGACGTAGATTAGTCTAAATCCGTATTTTCTTAGATTTGGGTTTGGGGTTTTGGTTTAAGGATACGTTAGCCATATTTGAGGCTAAGATCAACTTAAACGTTTGTTAAGGACACTTTAGTCTAATTTGAGACTAAGATCAACTTAACAGGATCGTTTAGATCCGACAAGAGAGCATTTAGACTCTATTGTTCTAGTTTAGGGACATAGTAGTCCATTGCCAGTTTTAGGACATGGTGGTCCAATACCAGTTTAAGGACATGGTGGTCCATTGTTAGTTTAAAGACATCCCGGTCAGGATTAAAGACATCGTAGTCCATGAGTTTAAGGACCCCACAGTCCGTGAAATGTGTGGTTATCGAGACCCGTCACCTCTTTGAAGACGCTGAGGAATTACAACGACAAATATCAAAGGAGTGAAGAGATGTACCCTTGAACCAAGGTGGATTAAATGATCTGTAGTCCAATTTGGAACTAAGATCAGTTAATTATATTGTGAGCACGTTGGCTCAGTTGAGTCTGAGTTGAGGACTTATGGCCAACTTGGGCTAAGTCCAATTGGATTCGAAGTGGTGGCCCTTTGTTGGACCATTAGACATTTGTCTGGGTTCAAGCCCACATTATTTAGCAATGCTAAACATTTTCATCTTTGATTTTCTCAATTTTGAGATTCATTTGGAGGAAGGACTTTTGCTTCTGGAAAATTAGCCAATTTGGCTAAAAGTAGTGTTAAACACTAGAGAAAACAGTGTTAAACACTGGAAATAAAGCTCTCAGATTAGTGTTAAACACTAGAAGATAACAGTGTTAAACACTGGAAGTAAAATTCTCAAATTGGTGTTAAACACTAAAAGATAATCAGTGTTAAACACTAGGAATAAAACTCTCGAATTAGTGTTAAACACTAAAGAAAAAGGGGTCACGTGTAGACACGTGAGGGCGCCCAAAGGTGGGACCAGATTCCTTTTCTTCGTTATGCAATTAAGTGTTAAAACACTTTTTATATATTTCATTTTGAGCATCACGTGTTAGCACGTGATGAGGATTTATGCTCGGGCTGTTAAAGCATCCGCCAAGAGGTCACGTGAGAGCGCCCAAGGCCTTATATTTCCTTTGCTTTTTCTTTTTGTGTTGGAGGTCACGTGGGAGCACGTGAGGCATTGCCTCAAAGCTTTTTCCTTCTCATTTCTGGGAATCTTTTCAGGAGTCACGTGGGGACACATGATGGAGATCTTTTGAGTTCTCTGTTATTTTATTTTGAGAATTAAATTCTCTGTAGGGTTGAACCCCAATCATGATTTTGGAGGAATTAAATTCCTATTATGAAAGAATTAAATTCTTATGTAGGGTTAAACCCTAATTTCTTTTTAAGAGGAATTAAATTCTTGTGAATTTGAGAGAATTAAATTCTCAATTAGGGTTAAACCCTAGTTCTGTCCATCTTGAAGGAATTAAATTCCTGTAATTTTGGGAGAATTAAATTCTCATATAGGGTTAAACCCTAACTTTGTTTTAGGAGAATTAAATTCTCTAAACTCAATTCCCCTTTTAAGTTTTGGATCTGCATGGCAGGATCTCAACCCGATGAGAATTAAATTCTCAACTTATGGGGAGATGTGCTCTTTGCAGATCTTCAACCAGAGGAAAAACTAAGTTCTTTTGTGCAGAAGAGTTAAACTCTTAGATTTGAGAATTAAATTCTCTTTTTTGAAGTTTTGATCCCCTTTCTTTTCTCACCTAGGTTTTCTTTTCTCTTCTGAAGAAATTTTCTTCTCTCTTGAGAATTAAATTCTCCTCTTCTTTTCTCTTTTGAGAATTAAATTCTCCTCTCTTTGTTCTCTCAAAAAAGTGGCCCTTTATCTTCTCTTCTTGGTTCCTATTTATAGGAGGAAGAAAAGAATAAATTTGTTTTGTAAATCTTTCATTGAAAGATCTGATTTGTTTTCATAATTAATATGATCCTTTAGATCATTCAGTGAATTTTATTCACCGTTGGATTTTAAATCCAAAGATATTTTGTTTGTTATTTTCGGTGAGATTTAGGGGAAATCTTTCCTTGTCTAAGATTTTTAATCACCCTTGGATCTTTAATCCAACGGTCCCCATAATTCTTTTCCATTTGGAAAGATTTAGAAGCTTTTAGAATTTAATTCTATTAAACTGTAAGGCTTTCGAAGTCAGTCACATGCTGACACGTGACCCTTGGTCACGTGTGAGCACGTGACCCCCAATTGAGTCCTTTTCTCAGCGTTTATTTATGCTTCAGTTTTAACCATCACATGTCAACACGTGACCATTGGTCACGTGTGAGCACATGATACCTCATTGAGGTATTTTCTTCAGCCGTTTGTTTTTATTCATGTTTTAACTATCACGTGTCAACACGTGACCATTGATCACGTGTGAGCACGTGATGCCTCATTGAGGTAATTCCTGATTTTTTTAATCAGGGAACAATGCATAGCATATTTGCTCATAACTTTTGATCCCGAATGAATTATGACGCCCATAATATATCAAATCGAAGGGTTTTTCGAGATGCTTCTAATATCATCAGAATTTAGCTGTTTCTCATTTGGGAGTTTGTCAAAAAACAGCCCGAAAGATACTGGTTCGCATTTTCTTAGGCGTATCACTGCCATTTGATACATTGGGCTCTTTTGCACAGAAATATTTGGCGGGAACAAATGCCCCCCACTACTTTGCCCACGTAAGTATGTACGTTGGTGAAGTAGTGCAGAGTTACGCATTGCAATAGGATTGATGGCTTAGGAGACAAGTTTAGGGTTCTTGTAACCTAAGACTTTTTTCATCTTCATGAGTCGTAAGGGTCTTAAGAAGGTTTTTTCTCCCTACAGGTCGAGAGGATCCCGCAGGTGTATTTTCTCCTTAGGGGTCGTGAGGACTCCTAAGTGCGTTTTCCCTTGAGAGTCGTAAGAATCTCACAAGAGAATTTTCTCCCTTACAAGTCGAGAGGACTCATAAGTGATTGTTTCCCTCCTTGTCGATGTTTGACTTC
The DNA here is from genome assembly GCA_030015575.1 of Agapanthus africanus. Taxonomy (NCBI): domain Eukaryota; kingdom Viridiplantae; phylum Streptophyta; class Magnoliopsida; order Asparagales; family Amaryllidaceae; genus Agapanthus; species Agapanthus africanus. The sequence continues at coordinate 1,000,925,137 of CM057337.1, forward strand.
GGAAAGTGTGGCCTATAGATAGTCTATCTTGACCTCTTTGTAGGGCAGTGATGGCTTAGGAGACAGGGTTAGGATTTGCCACCTAAGACTTTTCAACTTTATGAGCCATGAGGGTCTCATAAAGACTTTTCTCCCTACGAGTCGAGAGGATCCCGTAAGTGTATTTTCTCCCTAGGAGTCGTGAGGACTCCTAAGTGTGTGTTTTCTCTTGAGAGTCGTAAGGATCTCACAAGAGAATTGTTCCCGCTTACAAGTCGAGAGGACTTGTAAGTGGTTATTTCCCTCTTTGTCCATGTTCGACTTCGGAGAGTGTGACCCGTGAATAGTATGCAAGAGTTCATCTTGGACTGACTTGCAGGGCCCCAGTGCTTAGGAAACAGGTTTTTTAATCCCCATTGCCTAAGGCTTTGCCTTACGAGTCGAGACGAATCGAGAGGTTCTCGCAAGGATGTCCTAACGTCACAGTTAACCTCTGCTCTTTACGACAAAGGTCCGTTAGGATCTGTGGTACTAGGGTTTTGCCCGTCGTACCGTCGCGTTGGCTGATGTATCCCTCGACAGGCAATATTGCTGTTCAAGTAACCTTGCGACTGTCGTGTCTCTGATCGTTTTGGGGGCTGGACAAGACATCTTCAAGCAATCTTCTTAGGCAGTTTGACCGTCAGAAGAGCAAGCGTTAGGAATTTTGCCATGCCGCTTTTTACTTGAGGTTAGGCTCATTTTGGAGAGCCCCGATGAGTCATAACCACTCCGCGCTCGTGTGGGATGATCTCCGATAGTCTTTCAGGTTTTATATGAGTTGCCGTCAAAACCCTGAAGCTATGAATTTGGCCTTTGCTTCGTTTGCTGGCACTGCGTCTGCTGTATCGAGACAAATGTCGCGGTTGTCTCTAGGTTGTCGATGAACCGTCGAGGTTTGGAACTAGGGATTTTGCCGTGGCTCCGTTGTTTGATTGTCGCGTCTGAATCCTGCTGGAGGAAGAACGCTGGGGTGACATCTCGTCTGCTGTATCGAGACGAAGGTCGAGGTGGTGACCACTCCGCGCTGGTGTGGGATGATCTCCGATGGTCTTTCAGGTTTTATATGAGTTGTCGTCAAGACCCTGAAGCTAGGAATTTGGCCTTTGCTTCGTTTGTTGGCATTGCATCTGTTGTATCGAGACGAATGTCGCGGTTGTCTCTAGGTTGCTGGTGAACCGTCGAGGTTTGGAACTAGGGATTTTGCCGTGGCTCCGTTGTTTGATTGTCGCGTCTGAGTTCTGTTGGAGGAAGAACGCTGGGGTGACATCTCGTCTGCTGTATCGAGACGAACGTCGAGGTGGTGACCACTCCGCGCTGATGTGGGATGATCTCCGATAATCTTTCAGGTTTTATATGAGTTACCGTCAAGACCCTGAAGCTAGGAATTTGGCCTTTGCTTCGTTTGCTTTGGCGTGTCCGAATCCTGTTGGAGGAATGATGCCGTAGTGACATCTCGTCTGCTGTATCGAGACGAACGTCGAGGTGGTGACCACTCCGCGCTGATGTGGGATGATCTCCGATAATCTTTCAGGTTTTATATGAGTTACCGTCAAGACCGTGAAGCTAGGAATTGGCCTTTGCTTTGTTTTGCTGGCACTGCGTCTGCTGTATCGAGACGAATGTCGTGGTGGAGCTGAGATTATTCCGTTACTCCGCTTTGTTTCGACCATGAGGTCTTCTGTTGGCGTTGCATCTGGCATACTGATGGACCGCGAGGGAACGTCGTTGTTGACATCGCGTCCGCTGTAACGAGACGAATGCTGAGGTGGAGCTGGGATTTTGCCGTCACTCCGCTTTGTTTCGACCGTGAGATCTTTTGTTGACGTTGCATCTGTATCCTGCTGGACTGCGAAGGAACGCCGTTGTTGACATCTCGTCTGCTGTAACGAGACGAATGCTGAGGTGGAGCTGGGATTTTGCCGTCACTCCGCTTTGTTTTGACCGTGAGATCTTTTGTTAACGTTGCATCTGCATCCTGCTGGACCGCGGAGGAACGCCGTTGGTGTCTCTAAGTTGTCGATATCGATGTCGAGACCCTGAAGTTAGGGATCTTTCTTTGCTTCGTTTGTTGACATTGTGTCTGCAATATTGCGACAAATGTCGAGATTGTCTCTAGGTTGTCTATGAACCGTCGAGATTTGGCTTCGCTTTCTGATGGAGCCTGTTGGGAAGGTATGGTTCCCTCTTTGTTTGTAACCCTGGATTGTATACAAGGATCGATGTGATCTCACCTGTAGGGCAAAAAGTTTCATTCTATCATTCATTTTTTTTATTCTTTCCGTGACGCTCTATCATTTCAGTTTTTTATATTGCGAAAATCGCGATTGCCCAATCATTTCGGCTATTTTTCGCGGTGCCCAATCATTTCGGCTATTTTTCTTTTTACTCGCTGCTTTTTATTGCGAGTTGCCCAATCATTTCGGCTGTTTATTTTTTACTCGCTGTTTTTTATTGCGAGTTGCCCAATCATTTCGGCTGTTTTTGTATGCATACATTTTTACTTACTGATTTCGTTGCAAGTTGCCCCATCATTTCGGCTATTTCATATGCATTTTTGGCCCGCTGATTTTTTTTTATCGCGAGTGTGGAACTTGGAATCTGATGCCAATCTTAGCATCAGCATCGCTACGACTAGAATATTGCCAGGAGCGAATCATCATTTGCCATGAAAGGACTTGGAATTTGATACCAATTTAGACATCAGCATCGCTACAACTGGGATATTGCCACGAGCGAATCATCATTTGCCTCTGTCGATGTCGAACAAAGGTGGTTTAGCAAACAGGGTTAGGATCCCGTCGACTAAGGCTTTTGACTTCATGAGCCGTAAGGGTCTCATAAAGGTGTTTCTCCCTACGAGTCGTGAGGATCTCGTAGGTGCGTTTTCTCCTTAGGAATCGTGAGGACTCCTAAGTGTATGTTCTCTTATAAGTCGTAAGAATCTTACAAGAGTGTTTTCTCCTTATGAGTCGAGAGGACTCGCAAGGGTTGTTCACCGTGCGAACATATCCCTAGTCACGGATGGGACTTTGTTAGGGAAATGTTTATTCGCGCCCGTGGATTGTATACAAGGGTCAGCGTTGAGCCGCTTGTAGGGCAGTATCGAAGGTTGTGGGGGTTGCTTAAGAACGGGTTCAGGTTTCTGTAGCTTAAGACTTTCAAATCTTATGAGCCGTGAGGGTCTCATAAGAGGGTTATCCTTACGAGTCGTGAGGATCTCGCAAGTGTAATTTCTTCTTAGGAATCGTGAGGATTCCTAAGTGTATCTCTCCTTTGTGAGTCATAAGGATCACACGCAGGTGGTTTCTCCTTACAGGGTCGAGAGGACCTTGCAAGTGTCTTTTAACGAGGTTGCGCCCTTTCGGGTTTTCACACACACTCACCGGTAGCCCTGCTGTTTTTACTCACGGAGCCCTCTCGGGTTTTCATCCGTGCCCATTTCGCTTATGGACGTACCGTTTTTTACTCTCTTTTTTTTCTTTTTTTTTACGAGTGTGCGCCCTTTCGGGTTTTCACAAACATCGCCGGTGGTCCTGCTTTTTTTACTTACGGCGCCCTTTCGAGTTTTCATCTGTGCCCATTTTGCTTATGGACATACCGTTTTTTTTTAACGAGGTTGCGTCCTTTCGGGTTTTCACAAGACTCGCCGGTAGTCCTGTTGTTTTTACTCACGGCGCCCTTTCGGGTTTTCATCCGTGCCCATTTCGCTTATGGACGTACAGTTTTTTTTACGTCAGCCTGAAAATGTCGCGGGTTGGGAGTAGTTTAACGACGTTTCGGTCATTTGCAAGTTTTAGGACATTGCGGTCCGCCGTTGCCGTATTTGAGACGAATTTCTAGTTTACGGACTTTTCGGTCCACGGGGCTTTCCCTATGAATGAGCATGATGCCTCCGGCATATCCATCTTTCTCGGAGCGTGTAGTTGTGGCGGGCTCACCTTCCAGTTTTCGGACAGCGCGAACTTACCCTGTTGGTGTTGGTCTTCAACCCAGTTTTTGAAGACGTGGCAGTTTTCGATAGGATGGCCTAATACTTGATGGTAAGGGCAATAATTAGAATTGTTGACATCATTCAGTTGTAGCTGGTGTTTCGGCTCCGGTAGAGTGATAAGCCTGTTGCGTACTGCTAGCTCGAACAGCCTCCTTGTTTCATCTCGAGGAAATGAGCAAGGTAGTTTCAACTTTTCATAGAGGGGTTGCCGCTTGTTGTTTTGGCGAACAACTGGTCTAGGGCCACTCGATTGTTGTTGAGCGTTGGCGACGAAGGCCGTTTTTTCCTTCCCTTTATCCTTTTTATTCGATCCTTTGTTTGCGGGTCCGAGATTCTTTCCGGGTAGCGTGCGATTGCACGACTGAATGTTCTCGCAACTCCTCAATTCTTTCGTTTTAGAGATGGATTCCTTAAAGAGAGGGCCGAGGGCTATTTTTTCGTCGGAGTCGCTCCCGAATGTGAGAACTCGCGGTCCCTCGGGATCAACCCTATGTTAATTGCCGGCAATTCTTTTACGCTCATCTGTCGCATTTTTCTGCTGTCTACGAGCTTCACGCTTTGTCCTGTTGAAGTGTTGCCTGTGAGCGACATACCCTTGCCACCAACACTTAAAGGAGTTGCAGTCCTCAGTAGGATGTGCGATCTTCTGATGATATAAGCAGAAGTTAGGATGTACTTCCGCTTCATCAAGATGTATACCACCAGGAGAATTTTCTCTGAAAGAGGGCAGCCTCATCCCCATCGATATGGCTTTGGCGAATCGTTTCCTTGTCTTAATCCTGCTTTTATTTGCGGCGGATGTACTTTGATCTGGTAGGAGTGTTTCGACCCTTTTATCTAGTCGCCGGCGTATGGCCTTTTCAAATATGGCCATCTCACGCTCCCGATCGGCTTTACTTTTTAGATGAATCTCACTCAGGAAGGCGTCGATCATTTCGTCTGACGGCCATAGAAGTTCTGGTTCAAGACCTGCCCCCGTCTCTCGGTGCAAGGGGCTTCTTTATCGTCTATCGACGAGTGAGAGATCACATGGCAGCTTGCCACATAATCCTCAAGTTCATCCGACGAGGCTTTGTCATCATCTCCGTTCTCAAGGATGTGGCTGAGGAATTCTTGGAGTGTGACTGGGGTCCGCGCCTTCTGGTTATACTCTTCCAGCGCGTCGATTTGTTTCTGCAGGTCCGTGTGCTTGTCGTCAGGCTTCACGGGCTTTTTGGATTTCTTCTTTTTCGAAGATTTCGACGGCTGGGTGTGCGAGCTTTGGCTATCACCACTGATCTTTGGAGTTGGGCGCGGCTTTAGCATCCCTTCGATGATCTGGGGTTCTAGCGGATTCTTTCACCTGATCGCCGGACATGTCTGAAGATCATTCAACATCCTTTTGGTCTTGGCCGAAAGAGCCACCTCCCATGGAGCTTCCTCAACAAAAGAGCACGTTGCCTCCGGTGTGTTTGTCTTCTTAGGAGTGTGAGGCTGTGGCGGGTTCACCTTCCAGTTTTCGGATAACGCGAACTTGCCTTGTTGGTACTGATCCTCGATCCATCCCTTAAAGACGAAGCAATCTTCGATTGGATGGCTTACCGCTTGATGGTAAGGGCAGTAATTAGGATTATTGAGATCGCCTGGCTGCAACGCACGTTTTGGACTCGGCAGATTGATGAGTCTGTTGCGCACTGCTAGCTCGAACAGTCTTCTCGTTTTATCCTGAGGAAACGAGTAAGGACGTCTTAATCTTTCCTCAAGGGATGGGCGTGGACGCATATTGTTTTGACGGACAACCGGCTTTAAGTTGCTCGGCCATTGTTGAGTATTGGCAACGAAGGTTGCTTTCTCTTTGCCATTTTCATTCCAAGGCTCTATCTTTGAAGAGGAAGGCCTATGGCCCATCTGGTCCATTTGGGCCAGCCTGTCAATCAAGACCTGGAAGGTGGTCGGCTTGAAGAACATCATGAATTGGGATATGGTCGCTTGAGGGTCAAGAGTACCCACGAACATGCCTACCGCAGGAGCCTCTTCAATGCGTTGTTCGCATTTCGACCACAGATTCCGCCATCTTATTGCGTATTGAACCCACGTCTCGCCCGGCTTCACCCTGGCGTTGATTAATGTCGTGATCGGGATGCGTTCGCTGGCGCTTGCGAACTGTTGAGTGAATAGCAACTCCATTTCTGTAAACGTTTTGATGGAGTCGTCGGGAAGCTCCGAGTACCATTCAAAAGATGTGTCTGCTAAACTACCGACGAACCAGCGAAGTAGAAGTTTATCATCACATCCAGTATTGCCGCAAAGAGCCCTGAACCGAGCGACATGTTGATGGGGATTGCCTGTCCCCTTGTACACATGGAATTTGGGGATTGTGTATCCCGGTGGGTACTTTATCTGATCATACCAGCCTGGATATGGTCGCCCTGTTTTGACAACTTGCCCAGCCGCTTCATTCGCCTGGTGAACTCGTATCTGCTGAGCTATATATTCATCCAGGACGGCCTTGGAGATAGTTTCCTCCTTGGCTGCTGAGAGGGCCGGAGGAGGATTAGGTGTCTCCTCTTTATCGTCTTCAACAATGATCGGAGGGTCTTCAGCTGGAGGGTCCGGCTATAACATCATCCCTACCATATCTTGGAAGAGGAGCGCCATTTGTTTTATATTAGCCGCTTGCTCTGCGGCTTCTTTGTCCTTCTTTTCGAGGACTCTGCGTAAGAAATCAGCATCAGTCTCTTGTTCGTGACGTTGTTCTGATGACGCCTCCGAGCTTTCTTTTGGCCCGGTAAGTGCAGCCATTGCAGTCATCATTTCCTGAAGCTTCTGTTGTTGCTCATGGGCTTTTGTTACGGATCGGGTGAGCGGTCAGCGACCCGTCGTAGCACGGCCTTCCTCCTTTCCGGAAGCCATATAAACAGTGTGCACCACCATGCCTCCAGACTTGGGGCGTTTGTGTTCAGCGCTTTTACGGTTCGTCATGTTCACAGGGGCTTTTTGCGGCCTCCTTTTCTTTTGAGTGATTGACGTTGAGGGAGCCGTTGCAGTGGGCACCCATATAGCTGTTGCCTTTTGTGGCTTGACAGGATGGTTCTCTTCTCGCTGAACCTTTATCTTTTTCTATCGGCAGGAATAGTCTTGATCAACCACCGAGTCTTGGACTTGACGCCAGACCTTGTAAATTTCAGAGGACAGCCGTTGAGGGGGCTGTTCCAGCTTGTTTTCTGTATCATTCTCCACGGATGGAGGAGATCTCTTCAGCACTGCAGTAAGAGAGTTTTTGCGCACTTTGTTGAGCAGTTCAAAGCTGTTCTCGGTTGGAACAACATCGATTCCCACTATCGGAGCTGGCGGGGTTATCCCAGAGGGAGAGTTGCCCCCAGCCTTCCTTACTCGGCGCCAGTGGAGACGTCGAGCGTGTCGTGCGGATGGAGTTGTTTCAGCTATAAGGGTGACTTCATCATGCCCCTTCTGGGCAGGGGAAGCAGCTTTGAGGACCTCGCCTGGAGCAGAAACCGGAATAGTCATCCTTGTAAAAATTGACTTCTTGGAAAGAGAAGCCTTTCCAATGATTTTGTCCGCTTGAGCCGGGATGGCTATCCGCTTTGGGATGGCAACTTCGGGTATCGCGAGCTTGTAGACGTTCTGGCCCAGTCTGTTGAAAACTGAGGTACTGAAGTTGGGCGACCCGTTGAGAGGGGCAGCGGAAGTGGTAAGTCGATCAAAGACCGACTACTTTGGGGCTTCTTGCAACGACATCGGGGCATTGAAGCTCATCGGTGGGAGCATGGTCCCGAAGAATAGTCCAGTGGTGGCCTGGGTTACCTGCTCCACTGGCATCTTGAAAAGGGAGGCCGCTTGGGGCCCGTAAGTCACTCCTCCAGCAGGGACGGAGCGGGAGTTGCAGTTGCAGGTAGTGCAGTTTGAAGCCATTGATCTTCTGTTTTCTGCACGGAGCTAGACACCAAATCTAAGTACCTCGAATCCACAGGCAACCACAGCAAACCGCGATTTGTTCGCGAACACGACACACGAAGTGTGGAGTGGAAAGAGGAAGAGGTCCGGGTGTGCCAGAATCTGTTCCCCTCCGAAAGACGGCGCAAGACTGATGTCTTGCCTGAAATTCGGGGCAGATACTAATTGGTGCTATCCGTCCACCTCTCCGAAGATGCCAAATTGATTTATAACACCGTATATCGAAGGTTTAAACGGATGCGGCCGATGTAGCAGACTTCGTCAGATTCCCCCTTGCTTGAGGGGTTTTTGATTGTGGGGACGCTCTTCCCTGCAGGCGCAAGCCCCTGCAGTTAATTGCGCTACCACATCGCAGTAACATCTTTCTCCTTCTCCAGATGGTCACTTCGTGTCGTAGGTGTTTGGTTGCCCGTGGATTGTATACGGAGACTAATTTATGTTGTCGTCCGTAGGACGTGGATTAGTCCAAATCCGTATTTTCTTAGATTTGGGTTTGGGGTTTTGGTTTAAGAATACGTTAGCCATATTTGAGGCTAAGATCAACTTAAACGTTTGTTAAGGACACTTTAGTCTAATTTGAGACTAAGATCAACTTAACAGGATCGTTTAGATCCGACAAGAGAGCATTTAGACTCTATTGTTCCAGTTTAGGGACATCGTGGTCCATTGCCAGTTTAAGGACATGGTGGTCCAATACCAGTTTAAGGACATGGTGGTCCATTGTTAGTTTAAAGACATCCCGGTCAAGGTTAAGGACATCGAAGTCCATGAGTTTACGGACCCCACAGTCCGTGAAATGTGTGGTTATCGGGACCCGTCACCTCTTTGAAAAGGCTGAGGAATTACAACGACAAATATCAAAGGAGTGAAGAGATGTACCCTTGAACCAAGGTGGATTAAGTGATCTGTAGTCCAATTTGGAACTAAGATCAGTTAATTATATTGTGAGCACGTTGGCTCGGTTGAGTCTGAGTTGAGGACTTATGGCCAACTTGGGCTAAGTCCAATTGGATTCGAAGTGGTGGCCCTTTGTTCGACCATTAGACATTTGTCTGGGTTCAAGCCCACATTATTTAGCAATACTAAACATTTTCATCTTTGATTTTCTCAATTTTGAGATTCATTTGGAGGAAGGACTTTTGCTTCTGGAAAATTAGCCAATTTGGCTAAAAGTAGTGTTAAACACCAGAGAAACAGTGTTAAACACTGGAAATAAAGCTCTCAGATTAGTGTTAAACACTAGAAGATAACAGTGTTAAACACTGGAAGTAAGATTCTCAAATTAGTGTTAAACACTAAAAGATAATCAGTGTTAAACACTGGGAATAAAGCTCTCGAATTAGTGTTAAACACTAAAGAAAAAGGGATCACGTGTGGACACGTGAGGGCGCCAAAAGGTGGGACCAGATTCCTTTTCTTCGTTCTGCAATTAAGTGTTAAACACTTTTTATATATTTCATTTTGAGCATCACGTGCTAAGGATTTATGCTCGGGCTGTTAAAGCATCCGCCAAGAGGTCACGTGAGAGCGCCCAAGGCCTTATATTTCCTTTGCTTTTTCTTTCTGTGTTGGAGGTCACGTGGGAGCACGTGAGGCATTGCCTCAAAGCCTTTTCCTTCTCATTTCTGGGAATCTTTTCAGGAGTCACGTGGGGGCACGTGATGGAGATCTTTTGAGTTCTTTGATATTTTATTTTGAGAATTAAATTCTCTGTAGGGTTGAACCCTAATCATGATTTTGGAGGAATTAAATTCCTATTATGAAAGAATTAAATTCTTATGTAGGGTTAAACCCTAATTTCTTTTTAAGAGGAATTAAATTCTTGTGAATTTGAGAGAATTAAATTCTCAATTAGGGTTAAACCCTAGTTCTGTGCATCTTGAAGGAATTAAATTCCTATAAATTTGGGAGAATTAAATTCTTATATAGGGTTAAACCCTAACTTTGTTTTAGGAGACTTAAATTCTCTAGACTCAATTCCCCCTTTAAGTTTTGGATCTGCATGGCAGGATCTCAACCCGATGAGAATTAAATTCTCAACTTATGGGGAGATGTGCTCTTTGCAGATCTTCAACCAGAGGAAGAACTAAGTTCTTTTGTGCAGAAGAGTTAAACTCTTAGATTTGAGAATTAAATTCTCTTTTTTGAAGTTTTGATCCCCTTTCTTTTCTCACCTAGGGTTTTCTTTTCTCTTCTGAAGAAATTTTCTTCTCTCTTGAGAATTAAATTCTCCTCTTCTTTTCTCTCTTGAGAATTAAATTCTCCTCTCTTTGTTCTTCTCTCAAAAAAGTGGCCCCTTATCTTCTCTTCTTGGTTCCTATTTATAGGAGGAAGAAAAGAATCAATTTGTGTTGTAAATCTTTCATTGAAAGATTTGATTTGTTTTCATAATTAATATGATCCTTTAGATCATTCAGTGAATTTTATTCACCGTTGGATTTTAAATCCAAAGATATTCTGTTTGTTATTTTCGGTGAGATTTAAGGGAAATCTTTCCTTGTCTAAGATTTTTCCATAAATTGATGATTTTTAATCATTCTTGGATCTTTAATCCAACGGTCCATAATCCTTTTCCATTTGGAAAGATTTAGAAGCTTTTAGAATTTAATTCTATTAAACTGTAAGGCTTTCGAAGCCAGTCACGTGCTGACACGTGATCCTTGGTCACGTGTGAGCACGTGACCCCCAATTGAGTCCTTTTCTCAGCGTTTATTTATGCTTCAGTTTTAACCATCACGTGTCAACACGTGACCATTGGTCACGTGTGAGCACGTGATACCTCATTGAGGTATTTTCTTCAGCCGTTTGTTTTTACTCATGTTTTAACTATCACGTGTCAACACGTGACCATTGATCATGTGTGAGCACGTGATACCTCATTGAGGTAATCCCTGATTTTTTTAATCAGGGAACAATGCATAGCATATTTGCTCATAACTTTTGATCCCGGATGAATTATGACGCCCATAATATATCAAATCGAAGGGTTTTTCGAGATGCTTCTAATATCATCAGAATTTAGCTGTTTCTCATTCGGGAGTTTGTCAAAAAACAGCCCAGAAGATACTGGTTCGCATTTTCTTAAGCGTATCACTGCCATTTGATACCTTGGGCTCTTTTGCACAGAAATTTTTGGCGGGAACAAGTGCCTCAGCGTCTTCACAGCAAACATCAGAGCCAAGCATTGCTTTTCGATCGGGGAGTAGTTGTGTTCCGTCCCGACTAAAGTTCGACTGAGGTAGTAGAGGGCATTCTCTTTTCCCTCCTCGTTGTTCCGGGCAAGGAGCGCACCGAGCGACTCATCTAGCACGGCAGTGTAGAGAATCAGCGGTTTACTTGGAATGGGAGCGGCCAGCACTGGAGGGTGCAACAAGTACCGTTTGATGCTTTCGAACGCCTCTTGACATTCGGCATCCCAAACAAAAGGAGCTCCTTTCTTCATGAGCTTTGAGAAGGGCCTACATCTCCCTGATAAATTTGAGATAAATCTTCGTATATAAGCAAGCTTGCCTTGAAAAGATCTTAGCTGCGTCAGACTCTTCGGAGGGGGCATCTCCATGATGACCTTTATCTTTGATGGGTCAACTTCGATCCCTCGATGTCAGACTATGAAGCCCAAGAATTTTCCCGATGACACGCCAAAAGCGCACTTCAGAGGATTCTTTTTCAGGTCGTACTCTCTCAGCCTCGTGAGAACGGTCCTAAGATCTTGGACGTGATCGGCCTTGGCTCTAGTCTTGACGACCAGATCATCAACATAGCATTCGACGACTTTATGGATTAGGTCATCAAAGATATTGGTCATTGCCCTTTGATATGTAGCACCTGCGTTCTTCAGTCCGAACGACATTACCTTGTAGCAATATATTCCGATCGGGGTTCGAAATGCTGTGTGTTTCTCATCCTCAGGCGATATCTTGATCTGATTATATCCAGACGAGCCATCCATAAAGGTGAACAACTCGTAATTTAAGGTGTCATCGACCATCATTTCTATGACCGGTAGCGGAAAGTCTTCTTTAGGACATGCCTTGTTGAGGTTCCTGAAATCGACACAAACTCGGATCTGCCAATTTTTCTTCTTCACTGGGACTATGCATACGATCCAGTCCGCATATTTCTCTTCCCTGATGAAGCCGGCATCGATGAGCTTCTTGGTTTCCTCGATGACCTTTTCTTTCAGTTCCCTTCTCATTCGTCGAGGAGCTTGTTTGACTGGCTTAGCCTCAGGAGATATAGCCAGCTTATGCATGGCCACTTCAGGGGAAAGGCCAGGCATTTCTTTGTATGTCCACGCGAAGCAGTCGACGAACTCATGCAGCAGGGCAATTATCTGCTCTTTCATTTCCTCCGACAAGAGTGAGCTGATGTAGGTCGGCCTTGGATCATCGGGCGTTCCTAAGTCAATCTCGGTTAGCTCGTCAAAGGTTGCTTGTCCGTCATCTTCGAGTTCTTGAGGAGCTTCTTCTAGCTCGGTTAGCTCGTCTTCATCATTTAACTTTTCGCTGGCTTCCCCAATATGGGTCATATAGCATGCCTCAGAATCAAGCTGGATGAAACCTATGCCCCGCCTATCTGGAATTCGTCCATCGATAAGTGCTTGGACCTGAGGTGGATGCCATAGCCCTTCGTAAAACTTTGCTTCGAACTCCGTTTGATATAACCGGCATCCGCACTTTTTGAAGTATTCCCGCATCTCGGGCGCATAGTATCTGGGATTGAGGACGGCCCTTATGCCTCTTTCGTATGGAAGGCATGCGACAGACAAATCGTCCGGGTGCACAACGGGGTTTGACCCATAAAACAGGATGCCCTTCTGTCCACTTTTCCTCCCGGGAAAGTAGAAAGTTTTCAGTTGGTCCACGGTGGAGACTGACTACGCATCGAGCTCTTTGCACATCTGCTCTGGTACCCTTGTGACGGCTAGGGACCCTTCTGCAATTTCGAAGGTCTCTCATAGTTTCGCTTGTTGCATGGGGGTCCAATCTGCACCGCTGTTGCACGGCAGGTCCTCTTCCTCCGACTCTTCAGTGTCGCTGCCAAGATGAGGGCGGACTTTGCTGCTAGATAGGGCTTCAGTAACAGATTCGTCTGTATCGCTATCGAAACGAGGGCGAGTTTTACGGAAGGACGGACTTCCAGCGTCGAACTCATCAGTGTCGCTACCGAAATGCGGGTGCACTTGGGCGTTTTTGCTTTTGAAAGTGACAGCCGGCTCAGATTTGCCTTTGAGTCTTGGGGCCGCTCTATCCTCGGTCAGTTATGGCTTAAGCATTTTGGTGGTTCATAAAGTACCGAGAATCTTTATATCGGACTTCATGCACACCGAACAGCTGGATGTCTCCGTCAATGCGTCTTTCTTCGCCATTTTTAGTATACTTCATTCATTGATGGATAGTTGACGGGACGATACCGTAATCGTGGAGCCACGGCCGTCCCAAGAGAATCTTATAAGACGTGTCGGCGTCGATCACGTATATCTTAGCTTCAGTTTGCAGATCCCCGAATTTGATTGGCAGAGCTATGGACCCCAGAACTTGCTGGCAATTTTGGTTGAAGTTTTGAATGACAATCCTTTCCCTTGACAGGTGTCGGACGTCCATTGACAAACTCTTCAGAGTTCGTAAGTTCATGATGTTCACTGAGGGACCCCGGATCAATCAATATGCGATTAATTCGATCTCCGTCGCTGTACCCGGTCACGTAAAGCAGCCGATTATGCTCAGCCGTTCCCAGTAGGAAGTCTGCATCCTTAAATGTGACTGCGGCGGCATGCAAAGTGTGTTGGGCTTCTTTCATATTAATTTCCGCAAAGTGAGCCTGACACCGCTTGGGGTTTGGTAGAGCGTGAATGAGAACATCTCTAAGCTCCTTAGATATGACCAAGGCATCGTAGATGCTCAAGAGAGACGGAAGCTTCCGGAGATGAGCCAAGACATTATAGTCCACCAAGGAAGGACTTATGTTTTCATCAGCCGGTTCTTTACCATCTTCCTCATTAGCCACATGTTTTTCCTTCCCTTTTGGGGCGTTGCCCTGATTTGGCGGTCGAGCCCTGCCGCTTCTGAGCTGGATTTGATTGGCCCTTGTGGCAAACTCCTCGTCCTCTTCGGGAAAACAGAGCTCCACCTCAGAGTCGCTGCCCAGATGGATGGCGTAGCAGGTCACTATAGGGATCTCTTCTTTGGAGCTTTCCTCTAACTCCTCCAGAATTTCAGCCGCTCGTACAGGGAGGAACTCCTTCAATTGAATCAGAGTTCTTTCCTTCTGTTCATATTCTTCGAGGGAATCGATATATTTTTGAATGGTCGATCTCCCTGTAGACTCCTTTTCGCGCTGAGCTGCACTTTTCTTCTTCTTGAGCTTTTTGGATTTTGAGCCTGATGGAGCCGCATTGGCGGCTGGACTGGTAGGCTTCTTCTGCCTTTCCCATTCCGTCCTGGGCCCTTTCCGAAGTAGCTTTATCATCTTCTTCGTCTTATTAGATATGTGTGTACTCCACGGAGGCCGCGATGAGTCAGTTTCGTTTGTCAGGGCAGCAGGTTCAGCTGTCTGCTCCCAGAAGGCTTCAACTTCTGTCTGTATAAAATTGGCGGTTGCAACTTAATTGTTCACCAACACGCTTTTGGACAGCTCAATCTCTCCAGCCTTGTACTGCTTCTCGACCCAGTCCTTGAAGATATAGCAATCCTCGATCGCATGGCTCACTACTCGGTGGTACGGGCAATACAGGGGATTGTCGGTCATTTTTGCTTCTTGGGGTCTTTTCGACTCCGGCAATTGTAGGCTGTTGTTCAAGGCATCTTCAAATATCTTACGGACCTTGTCCCTTCTGAAAGAGTAAACATTGTTCTTCTTCTCCTCTAGGGAAGGCCCATCTCCTCCCAGCAATGGCTTTCGAGACCGGTTGGTTTTGGATTCGCCCGCCCTTCGCTTTTCTTCATTGTCGGACGCATTGAAGACATTGGTACTGCTGGAACTCCCGCTTCTACGGTTGTCGTCCCGCTTGCTTTTCCAAGTTTTGTCTCTCTGAGAGTCCGGCGGGGACTCTTGCTTCAAGCGTTCCAGCATTTGGACTTTCTTGGTTAGCTCTTAAAACGTCTTGAGACCTGCTGTACACAAGAACGGGACCATCCAATTGCTGAGGTTCCCAATGAGAAGGCTGACAAACTGGTCCTGCTCCAGCGACGGTTCACACTTGACTGTGAGATTACGCCATCGGGCGATAAAGTCGGTGTTGTTTTCATTCTTTCCCGGCTTGGTCCTCACAAGGTCAGCAATGGAGATTTTATCACTGACATTCATGAACCTTTGCCGAAATAGAGACTCCATTTGAGCAAAGGTAATAACGGACCCGTCTGGTATACTCGCGTACCAGTCAAAAGCAACACCGGTCAGGCTGTTGACAAACTGACGAAGAAGGAGCGCGTCATTGCCCCCTGTATTTCCGCACGAGGCTTTGAAGTGGGCGACGTGCTGATTTGCATTTCCCGTTCCGTCAAATCTTCCGAACTTAGGAATGACGTAGCCGCTCGGGAACTCGATCAGATCGTACTGTGCAGGCCGATTTCTTTCTGAGCTTCAGCTTCAGCCGCCAATGTTTTAATTTTGCTGGTGACCAAATCCATTATCCGATCTTGTGTTAGCAGGATAGTGCTATCTGGGGCCAAGGCATCCTCAGAAGCGGAATATGGTCGGCTTTCGTGCGGCTCGACCATTCTTAGACCCAAAGAAGCTGGCAATGGCTGTTTCGGATTGTCATCACCCGGCTGATTAGTAGCGACTTGTGCTTGATTGGGAGGTGCTCGAGCAATTTGAGCCGTAAGCTGCATCACAACATTCGTTAGATCGTCAATTTTCGAATAGAGCTTGGCCATCTCTTTATCTTTGCTTCTGAGCTGCTTTCGAAGCTCTTGAAGCAGCTCTTGCTCCGCAGTCCTGGGGCGGAAAGTCGGCTCTTCCTCGTTGTCCGAGCTTGACTCTGCATGGACCGAGGGGTCTTTCTGCCTATCATCCTCATCGAGAGGGTTTTCTTCATCCAGCGGAGAAGGCTGTTCTTAGGCAACGGCGACCACATTCAAGCCAGATTGGGCTTGGGATGTGGTGGCCCCATCCTTGCTTTTGCTTCGAAGGTTGTCGCTGGGGCGCCCGCCCGCCATATAGACCGTATGGATAATATATACAGCCGTCTTTTTATTATCGACGGCTGATTTCACAGATCGCTACCTTGACCCCGATGTTTCAGTAGCGGGCAGTCGATTGAAGGCGGATGGCCTGGCCGGATTCTTGAATGGTGCTGGCGCTTCTTTTCTGGATTTGCCCTGCTGCTTTCGTGCGGCACAGAGCGCCTGATAGACCCTTGAAGAGATAGTACCATACTTTTCCTATTAGGGCCGGGACACGTCTCTTTGTAGCGACGTTCGGACCGCTGTCGTCTTGATTCGGGTGGTCATGGTATTTTTCTGAACCCACTTCAGAGGTTCGAAGGAATTGCTGATCTTTACGGTCGACTCGGCCGTCGTCACAGAGTAACCCTGTTCTTGGAACTTCACAAGATTCCACTTGGCCGAAGCCCTGGCCCTCTTGTTGGCTCGATACCTGAACCGCTTCTGCCTTAACTTTTCTGTTCTAAGCACCTGGCAGACTTCGGCTCTTTGGGAAGACGCCGCAGACCGGACGATGGAGGGCTTTGGAGATACGCTCGATTGTGCATTTGTTGAAGTCATCGCCTGAGCTCGTCCGCAACATTTGATGTTGCCCTTTGTACCGAAAGTCTTGCCCCCAGTTGGAGCGCCAGAGAGTCGTTCAGACACCGTCTTAAGTTTCGGTTGTGGTGCCTTGGCGATCACGACATTCGGCCTCTTGCCCCTTGAGACCGGCTTGGCCGCCTGTTTCGCCAGGATTTCTGCCAGATGAGCGCTTCCGGCAGGATAGATGATGACGGAGCCAAACTGGCGGGACAGTTCCTCCCACTGTCGACTGAGGCTTGCGGGAAGAACCACACGAGCATTGACCTTGACCACGTACGGGATCAGGGTCGCGTTGGAAGCTGAATTCGTCTTAGGAGACATTGTCGTCGAAGTTGATTGCTGCACGGAAAAAAAACATCATTTCAGTATAGGCAATCGATATGTATATGGATTGAGTTCGCATGAACATTTAACCCGAAATATGGGAGGAGAGAAATGTCCCACCGGGAGTGCCAGAATCTGTAGGGTGTTTTTCGTCACCCCATTGAGATGGGAATACACGCGCGCTTGTCAGGCGTACTACAGATTCCCCCTGCCCAGGGTAGGCGGGGCTTTATTGATTGTGGGGATCCGAATCTCCGGCAGCCACGGACTAAGCTGCCGTTAATTACCCCTCGCCTTTGGGGCGAGGGAACCTCCGATTAACGGGTTAAACTGGTCATGCGAACTCAATGTGCAGTGTACGTGTGTTTTGTTTTGGAGGGGGGTTTGGATATATCGGGAGCCACGCAGAGTTTTTACGGGGTCCCGCTACCCGGATAGCGGGCTGGGGGTCAAGGGGCTAGCAGCCCCCTTGCAGGGTATGGGGCAGCGCCCCGGCCCAAAAGTTTTTTAGGAGGGACAGTGTTGTGGAGTGTGTGTATCTGTACATATATATACATGTATATATATAAAAAAAAGGAAAAAGCGCCCAAAGGACGCGTAGGGTCAGCGCCTTGAGCGATGTGCGCTTAGGTGTTGTGCGCTTAGGCGCTAGTGCGCCACGTGTCGGCATGTGCGCGCTTTGCGCTTGAGCGCAAGCGCGCCACGTGTCGGCACGTGGGCGCTTTGCGCTTGAGCGCTGGAGCGCAAGCGCGCCACGTGTCGGCATGTGGGCGCTTTGCGCTTGCACTGGACACTTAAGCGCAAGCGCGCCACGTGGGCGCTTTGCGCTTGAGTGCAGGGCGCTGGAGTGCAAGCGCGCCACGTGTCGGCACGTGGGCGCTTGGGCGCCGGCGAGAAAAAGAGGCTTTTAGCCCAAGAAATTCTCGAAAGAGAAATCAGAGTGGAGTTAAACTCCTAAGATGTTTTGGGGTTGATGAAAGGGGTTCTTCTGCTTTCTCCTCTGGTTGCTGGATCTTGAAGATCAAGAGATATGAGATTTTAAAAATCTCTTCTTTTTGAGATCTAATGGAAGATCCGAGTTCCCCTTTATGGGTTTCGTGGTGAAAAACTATTTAGTTTTATAAAATGAAGAGTAAAACTTTTGATTTAATTCAAAAGAAAGAAGAAGGTTTTGGAACCTTGAAGAAGGAGAAAAGATCTCAGATCTAAATTTTTTGGAGAGAAAAAAGTTATCAGATATTTTCATTATCCTTGTCTTTATAGGCTATACACTTTACACATAGCCCCTTGGGCTTCACAAAATGGCATTTTGCCTATCCCATGGCTCATGTGCCATTTCTTTTTGCATATAAGCCATGGACTTCACAAAAATTTGGCTTTATGCCTATTTTTCTTACATTTATCCATAAAATAAAATAAAAGAAATACAACAAAATTATTTATTACAAAATTTTTATCTTGGCATGGGGGGAGGCCCGCCGCTTCATGTTCGGGCTCAACCCGAGCATTGGCCCACTGGATCTGGGCTTGGGCCCACTTGGCTTGGGGTTGACTTTGATTTTGACTTGGTCAACCGGGGTGTAAATTTTTACCCCAACACTGCTTTCCTTAAATATATGCGTACACCTAAAAGCGAATCAAACGTTTAAATTACTCTCCCTAAATGTATGCATATGAGAACATTAGGAAATTGATACGAGGCCAAGTAAAATGCAAATTTTGAAAAAGAAGCTCAACCCGTATTCAAATGCATGTATATAGAAATATGTAACATAAAGCAAGTATACATACTACAAATATCCACATGAGCAAAATAAAAACAAGTTCTAATGGCATATGAATGCATGTATGAGTTAATACCAATGAAAAAGAACAATTTTGAAAGCGAAGCTCAACTCGTACACAAAAGCATGTTTAGAAAACGATATACCATGAAAAGCTCAAAAACATACGCTAAGTCATAGAAGTAAAAACATGTTTTGAAAAGTATAAGTTAGAATCCATGCCGTAATACGAAATATAGGAATCAATTGAAAAACATGATACCAATTGAAACACATGAAAGTACTACAATGAACAAGGTGTGTGCGTGTTTCCTTTTTAAAACCATGGAATTTTAAAAATGTGCACGACACAAGATATAGGGAAGTCCTCGCATAAATTTACCTCTATGGCGCACAAGTTACTCTTCCCATATGCTTGAATCTCCTCAAGTACGAGAAGCAAGCCTAAAGAATCGATCCATGAGTTCTATCTCACAATCACTTGTAAACCAAAGCACTAGTGTAAGTCGATGCCGCGCACCCCGCGGGTTTGCGGGGAGGCGGAATATAAAAAAAAACTATTTTTCAAAGCTTCACAACACCGACTAAACTCCAGGATCAATACGGAAACCTTAACTAGCTATACTATTTGGAGGTTTAACTACTATGATAGTATTATACCTCCTTGATTCTAGTCCTTGGGTCTTCTTCTCCTCCTCTCTTTGAGCTTCTCGAAGATCGGATCTTACTTGATCGTCGGTCTCTTCACGTCAAAGACGATCCATCCGAGAATATGTACTTCAAGCTCCAACCTCTAAACCGATGTAACTAAGGTACCTAGTTTGCCAAGATAGGTAGCTTAAAAGATGTAGAGAATGATTATGGATTAATTTGTCTCAATAATCTTAGGTTTCTCAACTCATAAGAATGTTTAGGATTTGAGGAAGAAGAAGAGAACCAAGGAGAGATGAGGGTGTTGTGTTGAGAATGATGATGAATAATGGCTAAAGGTTGATGATAATGAAGCATATAATATCAATAATAAATCAACCATGCTTCAATAGTCATCAAAACAATGAGTCGCCCAAGTAGCTATGCTTCAATCATGTCCTTAATAACACCTCATATCTCCACCTCATTATCCATTTTACTAAATGGATTAAAACACAAATGAGACGTCTTCTTCTAGAAGCACTCTTATGAAATTACAAGAATACCCCTCACCGTATATATATACCCGTATTCATATTCCGAAAAATACAAATACAAAGAGACGAAAATAATCCAATAATATAATACTAGGAACTGACTTAAATCAAAATCTACTAGTATTATCCGTTCGAACATCATCCGTGTAGCCAATACACGTATATGATCGGAATCCTACCGTAAAACTATACGGTCTCTACATCGTTTCGCACGAAACAGGAAAACCTTCTGTGTGGGACTCTAAAGACTCGACAGTACGTTGACAGTGGGTTTAACCACAAGTCCGTCAGCAGCACTAGCTGTATATAACGGCCACCCATGTATCTGTCGATAAGAATGCCGACGAGCAAACTTATTCGAACTCCTACTGAGCCTATCTGAGACAATCTCTGTACAGTCCGGTCTGTTCGTCTAAGATACTCGCATATCGGGCCTAGCGGGATGGTAACGGTCAGGCCCTTAATAGCGCAATAAGTCGTGCCGGGGCAGAGCCCAAAACATCCTGAGAAATTACTGGAGTACCTACCAGTAAATCTCGCTTGCCCTAGCCAGGGACTGTGTAATGGCTTTTCGAACACAACGTGATATCAACCCCTAATACGGGGAAAGACGAATCCTATCTAAGCACCACTGCCTCCCAGTGCTTCGGGACTGCACCCAACCACTACTTGTTTGCACGACTTATTTAAGCCGTGGTCGGGTAGTGATCCAAGTACAGTGGGAACACACTCGAGACGAATAGTGATGTCCAGTCAACGGACTAACCTGTACTCATGCCATCCGGGGACTGGTACCTGACGATAGGTGTAACACCCTAGTTCATTTATACCTGTTTTGTTTTGGGTATTTCTTAAATTATGGCTATTTCTTGATTTATTGCTTTTGGGGTGTGAATAGTATAATTAGCATCCGTAATTGTCTCCGACCCGATCCGCTTGCTGGAAACCTATCTTGATTCCTGTTTATGATCTATCCCGACTAGTTATGAGAATCCGTGCATTTTCATGTTGTATAACTGCATTACATCTGACATCTGTATTTTTTTTCAATATGACATATAAAGTCATAAAATAATATTTCCAACCTATATCTCTCATGTTCTCTTTCTCTTTACACCCTACATTTTTCTTTTTCTTTTTCTTTACAACTCACATCCAACTCTTTATTCCTCTTTATATAACATATATATATTATTATCAAAAGAAAAAAAATGAAATCCCAATGCTATTTAAACACCCCATCCTCTTCTTCTTTCTCTCATTCTTCCACTCTCTTTCTCCCCCTCTCCCCTACGAAAAATCCTTGTCCAAACGCCCAAGCCACCGCTGCCATATCGTCATCAATTCGTCGTCAGGCAAGTTCAAATACTTGCTACATGCTATTATATATTCATTTCAGTTGCGATTCTAACGTTATTATATGTGTTCGATGCAAATCCTAATCTGAAAAACCCTTTTTAAATGACGGAAATTAAGCATAACAGATGGCTCTAGTGATAACGAATACCGTGTTAAGAGTTGGCTCGAAAATATGGATCCTAATACCGTGAAATGTCATCTCCATTTAGATCCGTCGAATCTGTAAATTTCTGCACCTGAATTTTGTAAAAATCATAGTAAATTGATTATACAACGGAATGTTGCGTTAGAGGGCTCATATCGAAGCTGACTCGACAACCTAGAACCCTATATAATTTTTAGTCTGTTCCTGTTTTAAAAAGATGACGGAAACTAGTTCGGAGTGCGGCTCTGGACTGCAGTCCAGAGCAGCTCTGGCTGTCAATTCTCGTTTTGTAATACCTTCTCCCTGCTGTATGAAAATACCATGTTGCGGAACTCCGCATTTTATTGAAGATCAATCTGTTAGATAAATAACGCAAGTGATCTCACCTCATTTTATCGTCGTTTATTATTTAAACTGCAATTTAAAAGATCAGGACGTCTAGCAGTCCCAAACAGAAACAGAATTGACATACTAGTGTTGAACAGTGCATAACTTTTGACGTGCAGACGCGATTGAGAATCCGTCTATTGCGTTGAAAACAATATTAAAAGCCCTAAATTTCATTCAACTGTAGCGTCACTAGATTCTGATCCCAACTTGGTGAAATTTGTGCCGCGAAACGGACGTTCAGTTCAGAAACTGAATTTCCTGCAGCGAGTACTTAAATTGAAATGGCTGTAACCTGAATACCAGAAATCCGATTGTACTGAAACAAATTTTGCTGAACTGCTGACAAAGTGTACTTGTTACTGTATTTGTATCGTTTCACTAAATTCTGAGCGTATGAATTATTGTAGTTTTTGTAAGCTTATGACGTGCATAATAGTTCATATTACACATGACTTGATACTTGTACATTACCTGACATGACCTGATACACCACTACTTGACACGACTTGATACCGTACACTTCTTGACATGATTGGATTTATACACACTTCCTGACTTGACCTGATGTACCATGGCTTTACCTGTTACCTGATCTTGTTACCAATGCCAACAGTCTTGACATGTCCCTACGGACATTTCCTGTTGTCTATTCAGACAAACCTGTACCTGCTTGATCCTGTGTTGGTATTAGCTCCAGATTTATCAATACCTGACTTGAACACATAACTTGGGGGTATGGGAAAATCAAGGATGTAACCGAACGTAACTCAAAGGGCTATCATATTGTTTGCCATTTTTCCGGGCGTTACGGAATACCTATTGTTTGCCGTTTTTCCAGGCGTTACGGAATAATCACCGATGGGTTACGATGAGGATTGCATTGACTGATTTTGAATAACTTTAGAATAAGATAACCCAGTAGCACATATTAGATTGATCATTGCACCTCACCTGTGCCTTACCCTTCACTGTCCTTATTTATGTTACTGCTATACCCTAATTATGGTTCATACCCGTGTTTGCATGTCTGGTTACCCACTGATTATATTATTATTGATGTTATGACGCACTGACGTCTGGGTTTTGCATGGCCCAAATACTCTACCCTTGTCACAGACTGATCAGGAACACTGCCGCTGTTAGACCGAGCAGTGAGGATTCTGTTGCTATCCAGTTTTACTTTCCAGGTATTTTATTTATTGGATCTTTTGCTTCTGCATTATTTTATTCTTGACTCATTTTATCTGGCTTATGGACATGTATTAGTTAGTTTATTATTGTTCTTGATATCTCTACAGCCGTAATGTGACTGTGGAAGGATATATCCTATCCACAGGTAGCATGGTTGGCTATGTCACGTGCCCATATTAGCATACTCTGTGAAGCGGGGCGTGACAATAGGTATAATACCAACCAGCAATTCCCTATGAGTCCGTCCAGTGTAACTCATAACCCAATAAGCGCATGTATACTATCTCCGGTACGACGTACTAATGGCTGTGGGACATACCATCTCCCCTGCTGGGATGAGAAGCGTATACACTAGTCTATTCTGGAGTATCGATGCCCCGTCTCGATAATCCTACGACTAGGGACCTGTATAAGAATGTGCTTATAGACTACCCAGCCCCAACTAGCGTGACTGCCATCACAACGCTAGTAGTCAAGCAAAGATCATAAGAGCTCTACCAATATGTATAAGCGATATGCTAAAAGAAACGCATGCACATATTGAGGTAGAATCAAACCAAGTAACATACTACCATTTTTTAGCAAGACTGTTATTATAACTGTGAATATCCCAAACTTCCAATATTTAATATACAATCCAGTATGATACAATAATGGCCTCTAGGGCATATATCACTAACAATCTCCCACTTGCACTGAGGCCATGTATTGGCATATCGCAGACCTATCATCTCGATTAGCCTCTCAAACTGTGTCTGAGGGATGGCCTTTGTGAGTGGATCTGCAGTATTTTTCTCTGTCTTTACTCTCCGCACCTCGATCTCCCGGCGATCAACAATCTCCCTGATCACGTGGAACTGCCTCAAGATGTGTCTGAACTTCTGATGGGACCTTGGTTCCTTCGCTAAAGCTATAGCACCGTTGTTGTCACAATACGGAGGTATTGGATCAACAATGGACGGAACCACCTGAAACTTTGTCACGAATTTCGTTGATTCAGACTGCTTCTTTTGCGGCGTCACATGCAGCGATATACTCCGCTTCCATCGTCGAGTCAGCAACGGTGTCCTGCTTGGAGCTCTTCCAACACCGCTCCTCCATTGAGGGTAAAGACATAATCCGACATGGACCTAAAGTCATCCTTGTCACTTTGGAAGCTGGAGTCGGCGAAGGCCTCGACCTGAAGGTCTTCTCCGCCATATACCAAGAACATCTCCTTAGTCCTTCTCAGGTACTTAAGAATGTCCTTAACTACTATCTAGTACTTCTTCCCAGGGTTTGACTGATACCTGCTTACCACGCTCGGTGCGTAAGCAATATCTGGTCTGGTACATAACATCGCATACATTATAGAGCCTATCGCAGAAGCGTAGGGTATAATACTCATGCGATCCATTTCCAAATCAGCCTTGGGAGACATCTCTTTGGAGAGGGTGATTCCATGACAAGCCGGTAGATTACCGCGCTTTGAATCTTCCATACTAAATCTTTTCAGTATGGTATCGATGTACCTGGACTATGAAAGTCCCAATACTCTCTTAGATCTATTACGATAGATCTGGATCCCCAGAATGTAGAAAGCACCACCTATGTCTTTCATGGAGAACCTTTGTGACAAGAATCGTTTGACTGATTGTAGCATAAGAATGGCATTTCCTATCAGGAGAATGTCATCCACGTATAAGACGAGAAATACCACAGTTCTCGCTACAATCTTACTATAAATGCATGGTTCATCTGGATTTTTGATAAAGTCGAATTCCTTGACCGTCTCATCAAAACAGATGTTCCAACTCCGCAATGCCTACTTTAATCCATAAATGGATTTAAGCAACTTGCACACTCCTCCGCTGCTCCTACTTTCTATGAAACCCTCCGGCTGATCCATACAAACACTTTTCCAAATTTCCATTCAGAAAAACGGTCTTTACGTCCATCTGCCAAATTCCATAATCGTGGAAGGCAGCCATGGCAAGAAGGATCCGAATGGATTTGAGCATAGCCACTGGAGAAAAGGTTTCATGATAGTCCAAACCAGGTCTTTGACGATGACCTTTTGCAACAAATCTAATGTTATAGGTTTCAACCTGTCCATCTACACCAATCTTCTTTCTGAAGATCCATTTGCAGCCTACGGGTTTTATTCCTTTTGGAGTAATGTCCAAAGTCCATACTTTGTTGATGTACATGAACTCCATTTCAGTCCGCATTGCATCCATCCATTTACCGAGTCTTTGCTCTGAATGGCTTGCTGGAAGCTAGTTGACTCATCATCGTTAATGATGCAATCCTCTCTATACCCGTCTATGAGAAAACCGTTGTATCTCTCGGACGGATGAGACTGCCTACTAGTCCTGCAGAGTGGCGCAGGGATGTCCGGTTCTTTCGAAACTTCTGGTTCCACCATGCTTTCAGTAATAGCTTATGGTTCTGGAATTTCTTCCAGTTCTATTGCGCTCCCGCTTATTTCTTTTTCAAGAAATTGAGTTTCCAAAATGTGGGCATGCCGAAAAACAAAGACCTTTTGTTCCTCCGCGTAATAGAAAAGATATCCCGTGAAGTTCTTTGGGTATCCCATAAACTTACACAGTACTGAGCGTGCCTTGAGTTTGTCTGCATGCTCCTTTTTTACAAAAGCTGGTCATTCACATATCTTCATATACTAAAGATAGAGTTTCTGTCCACTCCACATTTGATATGGAATGGTAGGCACTGACTTAGTAAGAACCTTATTCAAAAGATATACAGCTGATTCTAGTGCATAACCCCAGAAAGATTGCGGCAACTCAGCGTTACTCATCATGGAACGTACCATATCCAATAAAGCTCTGTTCCGCCTTTCCGATACACCGTTATGTTGAGATGTGTATGGAGGAGTAAGCTGAGAGAGAATTTCATTCTTTTTTAAGTAATCCAGGAACCTGACACTTTAAGTATTCACCATCTCGATCAAATCTAAGTGTTTTGGTACTTTTGCCGGTTTGTTTTTCCACTTCATTCTTATATTCCCGGAATTTCTCAAAGGCCTCGAATTTATATTTTATCAAGTATACATGTCCATACCTTAACAAATCATCCGTAAAAGTAATGAAATAGGAATAACCACTTCTTGCATATATAAAAATTGGATCACACATCGCTGTGTATGAGTCCCAAGAGCTCAGTGGCTCTTTCTCCGTGTCCAGTGAACGGAATCTTTATCATCTTTTCCTATGAGACATGATTGATAAGTTGTATAAAACTGATATTCGAATGGATCCAAATATCCCTCTTTATGTAAGTTCGTCAACCGTGTTTCATTAATGTGACCCAGTCTACAATGTCATAAGAAAACCTAATTTAATTCTGGAGACTTTCTTTTGAGTGTGTTTTGGACGTTGAAAACCTGAGATTGATTTAATACGTATATACCGTTATCTAGTCTACCTGATCCAATCAAATTTTGATTAAGATGGATGTGGACATCGCTTATGAATGTAAAATCATAATCTTCTTTAGAAAGTAAAGATACAGAAATGATATTACAAGCCAGACTAGGTACACACAAACAGTTACGCAAAATCAAAATCTGCCCACTTGTCAATCCTGGGTGATATTCTCCTACGGATACAGCGTCCACGCTCATCCGTTAGCAACCCTGAAAGTCATATCACCTGCCTTGATAACTCTACGATTTCTCGGAGCCTATAATGAATTACAGATATGAGATTCTGATCCGGTATCTAGTACCCAGGAACTAGAGTTAATTGACAGATAGTTTTCAATCATAAACACACCTGAAGCCAAAGCCATAACGTGCTTCGAATCCTGATTTCTGGCTTTCCAAGCCCTGCAGTCCTACCAATGGCCCTTTTTGTGACAATAGAAGCATTCTTCCTTCCTTACTGTCGGCCCCCTAACTTTTGCCCTGCCCTTTCCCTTTACCTTGCTGACATCGCCTTTCGGCTTGGTGGGGGACTTCTTATTTCCATTGGCTTTTGCCTTGGATCTAGAAGAGGAAGATCCCCCAATAAGCAGAGCGGATGTCTCCCTGATTTTCTGTAAGGAGCCCTCAGCACCCCTCAACATGTTGAGGAGTTCTGAAAGTGAAACTTACTTTCCTTGAATGTTGAAATTCAAGATAAACTGTGCGTAGATGGAGGGGAGGGACTGTAAAATCAAGCCAGTATATAACTCGTTCTCCAACGTGGTCCCAAGGTCCGCGAGCTCTTCAATATAGCTAATCATCG
Organism: Agapanthus africanus; assembly: GCA_030015575.1. Classification (NCBI taxonomy): domain Eukaryota; kingdom Viridiplantae; phylum Streptophyta; class Magnoliopsida; order Asparagales; family Amaryllidaceae; genus Agapanthus; species Agapanthus africanus. The sequence continues at coordinate 1,000,952,462 of CM057337.1, forward strand.
TAAGGACGTGGTTCCTTACAAATGACCCGACAGCCAACCTCGCCTGAAACAATATGTTCGAGGTCTCATATCTTGCGATACGAGATTGCTCTCCATATAAATCCTTAGTATGGAGGAAGATGGAAACTAAGTCCATCTTCTCGTACTGCCTCTGGTGTTCATAATCCCTTGAGGCTAACACGAGGCACTTGGCTCCCGCACTGTCTTTTTCCCATGTCTTACGGATTTCAACATCCGCGACGGTGGAATCTGGACCTGGGACGGCGGGGCTTTGGTAGTAAGAAGGTAGCCCAGCTTGTCATAGGTAATGATGGCCCAGTCAATGTATTATTATCTAGCAGTAATTTAAGCCCTGTCATTTTAGTCGCTGCAATTAGGAGAGAAAAAACATTCAGCATGATGCTCTTGCAAGTTTATATTGGTTATTAGTTTATCTAAACAGGATGGCTCCCACTGTTACTCGAATCCTCCTTCAAACCATAAAAGAAAAATTAGCCAGGATTAATCTCACCCTACAATTCTTTCTTAACCTTTCGGTCAGCCTAGTGTTGGTACTTCGAGGGAGGTTTTACAACGTTTTCACGAAGTTCCTTAATTAAATAACCTCTTTTCCCTGAAGGTGTAGCCCCGCTAACACTGTTCTAGACACCTACTTGGTTTATAGCATTGATTGTTTTAGTGAAAAAATCTCCCGAGAACTAACAGATACTCATAGTAAGATCGGGATCCAAATATCATCGTGTGACAACCTTGAACGAATTCTACCAAAATCATCACTCCAAATAGTATGCAACAATAGCAAGTTTCATTTTCCTTTGAAACTCCCGATGTGGATTTTTGCCCCAAGCTCTTATGACCTTGACGAAGGCTAAAATATCATAAGTCGCAAGTCAAGTTCTACCCGTCATTGTCCAGGTTAATTTGAACCCACCCGTACAAACCCTTGACGAATGCCAAAATAGTTGTACGACTGTCCCAAATCAACGCATCTATCTATGCTACAAATCAATACCCAGCAGCTACCGATCAACATGCATCGGCGAAGGTCAAAATACATCGCTTGAATACTACTGAATACCCATCTGAAATGACGGAGGGTTATGGATGGTTTTGGCGAAACCGTGAACGTAATGGACTTGATATAGTCGAAAGAACCATGATAGCTTTTAAAAGGAGTGATTCAGGCTCCGCTTTTTAAAGTTGTTTTTTAAGAAAACCGAGCGGTTTTGAAATTGTTCAAACGATTTAAACTTTGGCTTGTTTTCCTTGCATTAATCAATACTAATGCGGTCCCATCATTTAACCCTCATTGCAGAAAAGGAACGAAAATACAACGTACGCTTATGCCATCCGTATTCGCCACGGGCCCCGTCATGCACCGTTAGGTTACTAACTAACAACAAAGCTGGGCTGGACTAGCACGGGTGCAGAACATAAACGTTTATTATATATAACATATATATATATATATATTCGTCTCACGTAATAATAGGCATTCCAGATCACTGATGAAAATATTGGCTATACTAGGAATTCCGTGTTTCGTTTTAGCCTAGAACGAAAGACGGATTTCACGGTCGTGATGAATAGCCAAACCCCACCCTAGACCACTACGGATGCGGCAAATCCACCAAATCCCCGAAGTGAAGCAACCTCTCTCAATGAAATGAGTAGGCCACTCGACACTTCAAGAATCCGGTAGTTTGTGCATCCCATCTTGGGTCTATCCTAGGTGCAAGAAAAAGTAAATGAAATAATACAGCGGTGGCTACAACATCAACTCGGATGTGCCCCACAAAAAAATACATCAATTACAAATTTACATGAATGAAAGAAAAGAAAACACTCTTCTCACATCCCGGCTATTCATCCATAACGATCCAATACTTCATATACACAAACTATCACAACACAGATATGTGCAACCTCCACTAATCGACGTATAGCGATTAGCCGACGTTTAGCATCATATATACAAACACAGAATCATGATTAGCCAAGAACTATAGAATTTCGATCGACTCTATTTTCCGTGTCTACCCCATGTACAAACTAGTACACAAATAATTCTGGGTAGAAACCAAATATAAAAAAAATCGTATTTCTAAGAATAAGACTCACAGAAAAAAAATTGGAGTGAATCAACTATGACTCGGCCGCAGTTCCGCGGCTAAACAGTGAGTTTGGCCGCGGTTCTGCGGTGGTCTTGGACGATCACTTGCTTGAATTTTTTGTGTGTTCTTATAAATGCCTGCACGTATTTTTAAGCCCATCGAAATAATTTTTTGAACAGTTTTAAAAAACGACAGCAAGCATGACAATGGAAATTTGATTTCGGGTTTTTTCCGACGATCGAAGTTCTAACTACTTGCTAACTAGCTAGTTAAGATTTAGTAGGCTCTGATATCACTGTAAGTCGATGTCGTGCACCCCGCGGGTTCGCGGGAGACGGAATATACAAAAAACGAGTTTTCAAAGCTTCGCAACACCGACTAAACTCCAGGATCAATACAGAAACCTTAACTAGCTATACTACTTGGAGGTTTAACTACTATGATAGTATTATACCTTCTTGATTCTAGTCCTTCGGGTCTTCTTCTCCTTCTCTCCTTGAGCTTCTCGGAGATTGGATCGCGCTTGATCGTCGGTCTCCTCGCGTCAAAGACAATCCACCCGAGAGTATGTACTTCAAACTCCAATCTCTAAACCGAAGTAACTAAGGTATCTAGTTTGCTAAGCTAGGTAGCTTAGAAAATGTAGAGAATGATTATGGATTAATTTGTCTCAATAACTCTAGATTTCTCAACTCATGCGAGTGTTTAGGGTTTGAGAAAGAAGAAGAGAACTAAGGAGAGATGAGGGTGTTGTGTTGAGAATGGTGATGAATAATGAGGGTTGATGATAATGAAGCATATAATATCAATAATAAATCAACCATGCTTCAATAGTCATCAAAACAATGAGTCACCCAAGTAGCCATGCTTCAATCATGTCCTTAATAACACCTCATACCTCCATCTCATTATCCATTTAACTAAATGGATTAAAGCACAAATGAGATGTCTTCTTCTAGAAGCACTCTTGTGAAATTACAAGAATACCCTTCACCGTATATACATACCCGTATTCATATTCCGAAAAATACGAATACAAAGAGACGAAAATAATCCAATAATATAATACTAGAATCTGGCTTAAACCAAAGCCCACTAGTATTATCCGTTCGAACATCATCCGTGTAGCCAGTACACATATATGATCGGAACCCTGCCGTAAAACCATAGGGCCTCTACATCGTTTCCCCCGAAGCAGGGAAACCATTTATGTGGGACTCTAAAGACTGGACAAATACACTGACAGTGGGTTTAACCACAAGTCCGTCAGGGGCACTTGTTGTGCGTAACGGCTATCCAGGTATCTGTCGATAAAAAGGCCGATTAGCAAACTCATCCGAACTCCTACTGAGCCTATCTGTGACAATCTACGTACAATCCGGTCTGTTCGTCTAAGATACTCGCATATCAGGGCTAGCAGGGTGGTAACCGTCAAACCCCTAATAGCGCAGTAAGTCGTGCCGGATAGAGTCCAAAACACCCTAAGAAACTACTGGAGTACTTACCAGTAAATCTCGCTTGCCCTGATCAGGGACTTTGTGTAATGGCTTTCCGAACACAAAACGATATCAGCCTCCAATACCGGGAGAGACGAATCATATCTAACCACTACTGCCTCCTAGTGCTTCGGGACTACACCCAACCACTACTTGTTTGCACGACTCATTTGAGCCGTGGTAGGGTAGTGATCTAAGTACAGTGGAAACACACTCGAGACCAACAGTGATGTCAAGTCAACAGACTAACATGTACTCATGCCACCCGGGAACTGCTACCCAATGATAGGTATAATACCAACCAGTAGTTCCCTACAAGTCCGTCCAGTGTAACTCATAACTCAATAAGCACATGTATACTATCTCCGGTACGACGTACTAATGGCTGTGGGACAAACCATCGCCCCTGCTGGGATGAGAAGCGTTACTCTGGAGTATCGATGCCCGTCTCGATAATCCTACGACTAGGGACCTGTATAAGGATGTGCTTATAGACTACCCAGCCCCCACCAGTGTGACTGTCATCACAATGCTGGTAGTCAAGCAAAAATCCTAAGGGTTCTACCAATATGTATATACGATATGCTAAAAGAAACACATGCACATATTAAGGTAGAATCAAACCAAGTAGCATACTACCATTTTTGAGCAAGACTGTTATTATAATTGTGAATATCCCAACCTTCCAATATTTAATATACAATCCAGTATGATACAATAATGGCCTATAGAGCATATATCACTAACAACTAGAGCTCAAAAGATGATTATAATGAAATTTAAGTGATAGAAAATAGTGATACTAAACTCAAGAACCGATCAAAATATGCATAATTAACCAAGATGATGCCAATGAAAGGTTCAAATGTACAACCTACTCACATAAAAATATACCAATTAAAAACAATATGCAACCAATTGGAAAAGATTGAAAACCGTATCTGAATGCAAGCATGAGTAACTGTCTCATTTTAAGTATCGACTCCCCGGTGAAAGGTTTCTAATTCTCTCCATTATACCCGTAGGATTCATTGTAATTAACGAAATCCACAAGTGGATCCCCTAAAAAGGTTGCAGAAGCCATTTGGCAAGATGGGTTAAGAATTCAATACCAATGAATAATTCTACTCATGCAAGAAGGTGTGTGTGCAACAAAGATAAGCAAGTTTAAGAATAAACACACATCAACAAGGTACAAAGCAAAGATAACAATTGAAAATTGGTTCAAGTTAAAACAAGTGCCAAATTATATCCATATAAAAACGATTTAAACCATTTAAAGCTGTATGGATACAAACTCTCACTTATAAGATTAAAAACACATTATAAGCAAGTGAGAGTGGTTTATGACAAGAAAACACAATAAGCAAATCTAAATCAAGTTTTCAAAGCATATTGTGCTCAAGTTTAAAAAATTGCAAATTTAAAGCAAATGAGCACAAGAAATCACATATGAGCAAACAAATGATACCAATTGTAAATATCAATTAAAATATCCTATGAATAGCATCTCATACATGAACATAAACACAAAAGGATATGCAGGTTAACACAAGTGCATCAAAGGGGTATATCTATAAAACATACACATTTAGAATATCATCATTAAGCACAAATGAATAGGCGATATTCTAAAAGAGTATAGTAAAGAATATAATACCCCATAAATTAATGAGCCAAGCAAATATTCCCATTTAGGTGCTCTTACTCGTCACGATCCCGAATCCCCTACGTCGTTAATTGGTCTATACCTACAAAATAAGATATGGAAGGGGATTTCGGCATCCAAGTCTTCTTGGATCAGTACGGGTTAAACTTGGGAACCCAAACTAAATTGGCATGCATAGAAATATTCTTCTTTAAACTACATGCAAATGCCAAATGACCATGTGCACCACAAAAGTGACAAGTATGAGTGTGTACATGCATGGATGACCTAGAAATGTCAATAGCATAAGATATGGCAAGTGAATGATGTGCATACTTCTTGAAAGACGGGTCTTAACTAAATCTATAAACATATGCATGTTCATGAGCATGGATTTAGTAAAATGTGAAGTATGTTTGACACGTCTAGAAGAAGAGGGATTTTGCAACTTTGAAGATTTAAAACCAATACCTCTTCAATTTAAAACAACTTCCTTGCTAGGTAAAACATCAATTTTTGAAAGTTTAGCAAGGGAACCATTTAAAATATCATTTTCTTGCTTAAGAGAAGAGTTTTCTAAAACAAGAGATTCTTGAGAAAAAATAGATGATTTCAAAATATCAATTTCACTTTTAGAGCTTGAAATCAAATCAATATTTTTTTCTCAAAATCTCGCAAGATAAAAGCAAGTTCTCGTTTTCCTTATTAAGAGATGTAAAATCACTTGTCAACGCTTCTTGAGAAACACAAGAGGATTTCAAAATATCAATATTATTTGTAAAGCTTGAAATCAAATCATCGTTTTCTTTTCTCAGGGCGTTGCAAGATAAAACCAAATTTTCATTTTTCACTTTCAAACCATCAATAGAAACACATTGTAAATCTAACTTTAAAAGCAACTCATTCTTCTCACAAACTAATCCATCAATTAAGGTTATTTGAGAATCATGAGTAGAATTTAAAGCGTTAAATTCTAAAATCAAGTTTTTATTCAAACTCTCAAAGGAATCACAACAAGAAACCAAATCCCTTCTCTCATTTTCAAAAAATGGAAAATACATTTTTCAAGGGAACTATTTTTAGATGCTAAAGAGATATGACTACCATGAAGAGTGTTGAATGCATCTAATAATTGATCATGCGCAAGTTTGCGGAAATCATAGGAAGGATTACTTAAAACGCAATGATCAAAACACCTCTTTCCCGGCTCCATAGAGTTGGATAATCTCGTTTTATTTGCCTTTTGCTGAGACGCATCCAAAGTCGCCATTTGAGTCGTACTCTTGTTATTCTCTTCTTTATTGCAAACGGCTTACTCTTCATAAATATTTTTCAAGAAGCGCCACAAGTCATGTACCTTTTTGCAAGAAGAAATATTGTAAGAACATCAACATTTAAAGCAAAGCAACATGAAGAATTTTAATAGGTTTAATGTTCAAAACAAATAAATCATTTTCATGAGCACTCCACATAGATTTAGCAATAGATGGAATATAATGCTCATGATCAACAATTAACTACATACTTATACGAAGAGACTCTAAAAAGCATTGCATCATAATTTTCCAAAAAACAAATTTTGAACCATTAAAATATGAAGAGTTATGAATAGATGGTCTATCACGATAAGAACATGAAGATAAAGATGATGCCATGGATCACTTTAGGATATCAAGCCTACAAGAAATGAGTACCAAGCTCTGATGCCAATTGAAAAAATACGGAAGTTCACACAAATACTTCTAGAGGGGGTGAATAGGACTACGCTACTAATATGCCCAAATTAAAAATACGACACTTGCAAATAGAAATCACAATTGTAAACTTAGATAAATAATATACCAATAGAGATATAGCTAAACAAAACTACAATTGTAAAACAAGAACATATAGCAAGCAAGAACAATATCAAGTATAACAATGAGCATAAAGAGAAAACAATAAACTTAGCATGCAAATTTTAAGCTAAAGCAAATAAGCAATTAAAGAGTAAGAAATTGCAAACGCAAACACGCAAGGTTTATAGTGGTTCGGGAGATTCTCTAGTCCACTTTCTTTAGGCGCATGAGCTCGTTCCACTAAACATGTCTTTCTCTTAGAAACAAACACGTTGCCCGTAAACAATACACAACCCCGCTTCCGGTGAAAGCTAAATCAAACATGTCTTCTTAAAAGACCACACGTTATTCGCCACTATGAACAACACTTCCCTTACAAGCTCGTTAGTCTATAAGCACTTCTCTCTATAAGCAAGCTCACTCAACTTCCTTACAAAGGTATCCTTGCACTCAAGAGCCCTCACACAAATAAAGAAGAGGAAGAAATACAAGTACAATATACTTTAAAAGAGTTTTACAATGAAGCACTAATACTCAAAAATATGGATAATCAAACTAGAAGCACTTGAGTGCGCGCGTGTGAGAGATTGGATAAGCAAATGAAAATCTTTTAAAACTCTCATAAGATGTCGGGTTTTCTCTCTTGATCACTTAGGAATATTGGCAATTGAAATATTGAGTGATAAGATCTCAAAAAACCAACCAAAACTCTTTTATAGCCCCATACAAAACTATCCGTTTTAAGTCAAAATCAACAGTATCGACAAACGTCTGAAGAAGGTTTGGACAGACGTCTGTCGTTAAAGACAAAAGACCCCAACGACTATAAACGATCACCTGTCAAACTTTTAAAACTGCGGACGTTTGTCGACTATAGGTTCATACGTCTACCGTGGTTTTTCAAAGATGGCCAAACAAAGTACAGAGAGCAAACAAACGTCTGAAGAATATGTGACAAACGCCTGAAGAATAAATGATTTTCAAAGATTTTGAACTGCAGACGTTTGTTGATTAAAGCTCCAGACGTTTGTTCTTTAAAAAATTTCATCCCAATGGAAACACAGGTAACAGACAGACGTTTAAAGAAACCTTGACAAGCGTCTGAAAAAGAAATATTTTCAATCAGAGACTTTGGCACTGACATTTGCCTAAGGTCCAGACATTTATTCTGAAAACACTTCAGACGTCTGTTCTGAAGTCAAAACAGATATTTAAAACTGATATTTGGTTTTCAAAATGTACGAACGACTGAGGACAAACTCGACAGACGTCTGAAGAAGGAAAACACAAAAAACTTGTATTTTAAAATAAGAAAACGTTTTAAATGAAAACCTTTGCAAAGTTAAAACCAAATGTTTCATGTATGATATTGTGTGTGTTCAAAAGCTCTAAAAGATAAAATCATAATTTATTGAGTACTCACAAAATTCGTATGTCGGTTGTCGCAAATCATCGATTCTTGAATCTTGAAGTCTTTAGCTCTTGAACTTTGGCGATCCGCTTCACTTGAATTTCGGAACTCGCCAATCCACTCACTGGCGTCTTGAAGTCGATCTCTTGAACTTCAAATCTTGGTCTTGACTTCGACTCTTCAACTTGAACTTTGGCTTCTAGCTTCTCGAAGCTATTTATAGCTTGAATTCTTGAACTCTTATTTCTCGGCTATGTAGCTTGAACCCATAAAGCTTGATATGCAATTTGGAAAGCTCTCGTCCATATTCTCCAATCTTCATTAGATGTGCCGTTTTAGCTCAATAACCTCCATCCTCCTTTTGATACTTGTGCCGTGAGATATCCGACATCTTGAAAAATTAATCTAAACACGACCAAGCATATCATATACAGTGTTATAAAATATAAGCAAGCTAGTAAATATAAGGATATGAACATTCATTGTTTTCATATCACAATCATAAATAATAAATCAATATCAAGATATAACTCAAATTCAAAGCATGAGATATTGATATACTAAATATATATACATATATATATATATACATGATATATGAGAAGCACGATATAGATCACATATATATACAAATTCATATTGTGAATTACCAAAACAATGAGTGAGAGTAATATATCGATATCAAGGAATAAAACACAAGTAAAGAATGTCCATGTCGATATATAACTCGGTATACACAAGATATACAATATACAAGTTAAACATCAAGTATATATAAGTTTAGTGTCGATAAGGTAAAGCAAGATAAAGCATGTGACACTAAACGTACTATTCTTGTTTAAGCCATCATCAAAACTAAATAAAAGGATTATCAAAATCCATAAGCTATCATAACAAGCTCAACAATCTTGACCGAGTCAGACTCCGAGAGATTGTGGGATCACAAATCTTAGGTTTACTTGTAACAACTTTCTTTTAATATAATTTTAGGTATTTTTATATGCCACCCCAAAATAAATGGTATTTTTAAAAATCACCTTAAAAGGTTTGATATTCCAAATATCACCCTTAAAAGTTCTCCGTTGGTCCAAGAACTCCCTCCATAACCTATTTCCGTTAAATATCTCTAACTTGGTTTTGTTAGGGTTAAGTTATAAGTAGAAGTGGGGATAACATAAAGAACATGAAAGAGAATTTCTCTCCTCAACTTCTAACCCTCTCTACCACCATGTAAAAACCCTTTTCTTAACAAAATCTCATAAAATTCCATGTAAAGAAACATTTTTCATATCTTGATTCAAGTATTGTGGCTCAATAAGTCTCACTTATTCTTCATTTGCTTTCTAAAAGATACCTAAAAGATCTTTTCCGTTTATGTGCTTGTGGGTTATGGATATGATCCTAATCTACTGTCAGCGTATTGTCGAGTATTTAGTCTCACACAGAGATTTCCCAGCACAGGCGAAACGATGTAGGGTATGTATATGGATATGTGCAGGAGTTCGATTAAACACGTGTATATGTACACGTATTTTAATCGTTTAATGATATTAGTCGGTATATATATGATTGTAAGTCAATGCCGCACACTCCACATGGTTTGTAGAGAGGCGGGTTTAATAAAAAACAATTTTATAGCAAGAAATATCGACTAAACTTCTAAGATCTACCATAAGCCTTAACTTGCATAACTAATAAAGGTTCTAATCTATTATGAAGTGATTTATACCTTTGTGTTCAAGTCCTTCGGGTTTTTTTATTCTGTTCTTAAACTCCTCATTTATATGGATCGAGCTTGGTTGTCAGCCTCCTACAAAATATATGTTTACTTGTGTTTATTCTTCAGATATTAGCTAGTGGATTTGTAAGATATGTAGTGATTTGTATTTTCCCTCAATTTTCGAAACCTAACTTTTTTCTTTTCTCTTGTTGTAACTTTAGCAACTTGGTACATTATGATTTGTGAACTTGTTTTGCGTTATTTTTTATGTTAGTAATGAGTTCAATTTGTATATATAGGGTTCAAAGGCCTAATTTATGCATGATAAGAAAGCCCTAATTTTAAATCAAAAGAAAATTCCTAAACCTAGCCAACTTACAACATTAAAAAGAAGATGATGATGTCTATTTAAGGGTGTTTTGGTCTTTTACTAATCCTCAAAGGATCCCAATACAAATTTAAAGGAATATTCCTTAGAGATGTTGGATAAAACTAACTAGGAGGGGTTTTCCGGACAGCTTATAAGTTTGAGAGTGCTACTTCGAATATCAAACTTTTTGAGGTGATTTTTTTGGAAATACCATTTTTTTAAGGGGTATATAAAAAAGCCCTATAATTTCATTTTTTATTAATTAAATATATATAAAGAGTTAAAGCGAAAAAGAACAAGAATTTGATGCTTTTATCTTTCATTTTGTCTTTATTCTATATACTTTCAAAATTGCAATAAGATTATATTTTAATTGGACAACTTGAGGTTTTCATAAAGTATGAGTTCCAGCCGATCATACCTTGTTCGAACGTGGATCTTCGATTTTATTTATTGCTAGAATGCCGACAGTTTGGTTGTTTACACGAGGCGGCGTCCAACTTTTTAAGCACAACAATATCTCCTCCAAACCCCACATGCCAGATCTTCTAAATTTTCTCTTTGATATTTATTTGATCTATTTAAGCAACTTATTGCTTATAGAATTGTTTTAGAAAGAACCATTTAATTTTAAATGATTTAACTCGTGAATTTTCCCAAAAATCTTACACCTAATCCTAGAAAGGGTTACACAGCCTCTCGTGCATTCTACCAAAGTGTCTGAATTCTAACGGTAAAGTAACTTCAAGATCCAGCTTCCAACAAGATACGAACTCATATCCTCCCATAAACATTTTAAGTTGCTCAACTAAGATTAATCTAAATCTATTTTTGAAAGCATATAGAATGAAGACAAACAATTAAAAAGACAAAAGCATCACAATTTTGTTCTGTTTCGCCTTTAACTCGTCATGATGAATAAAACTAAAATTATATTAAGAAAAAGTTATTATAATAAATCCCAAGAGTTGTGATCGTACAATCTTTCTCGAGTCTGACTCGATCAAGATCATTGAGATTGTTAATTTATTTTTTAAGTTTTAAGAACTCGGTTTTTTTAGCCAACAATTTTTTTAATGCGACCCCTTTCGGAAATCGAATCAACCACCTCTCACTTTGGAGAGGCAAGCTTTACCGCAAAAGTTATGCTTCTTTGGTCATCTCAAAAATTAATTCATAACAAATTAATGCTAATCAATTGTTAGAAAGCCTGATTATTTAATTAATGTGCATTCATTGATTATCATTTTGCAATAGTTAATCCAATAAGCATTTTGTAGTGTGCATCTCTTAAACTCTCTTTGATATTTATTAGATTTATCTATGCAATTTACTGCTTATGGAATTGTTCCAAGAAGAACTATATCTGATTTTAACTGATTAGCGCCCAAATTTTCCCAACACTATAATCACCAAGGCTAAGATTCGATAATGCCCTCCTAAGGTTTTGATTCGGTTCCATATATCTCGCCATCAACAAGCATATCAAAGAATCCTCATCCATTTGATCCTCAAATTCGAAAGGAGAAGCAGAATGGATACGAAGCCAATGAATTCAAGAACATCAATTTCTTCGATATTCAATCACAAAACCCTAATTCAAACACCAAGTTTTCGGCTTTCTGCCTAATCGAGAATCAATATATCTATAGAGAGTAAGATCTAGTGTGGACTACGCGAAAATAACGAGAATCGAAGGGAAACTTCTCAAATTTTGGAAATTTCAAGAGGTTTAAAAACTTACCCAGAACGGATCAAGAGGCGAAGAGAGACGGAGGAAGACGAAACCCTAAATCTCGAACTAAATCGAGACCTTTGCGCTCTCTGATCTATCCCTCTCTCTCTAAAAATTCAAACTTTTTTTTATAGAAGAGGGAGAAAAAAGAAGCGAGCTTTGGCTTGCAGAAGAAGGGCAAAATAGAAATTTAGAGGAAGTTGAGGTGTAATTAGCAATGGCGACATGATAGATTGACCCGATACCCGAAATAAACGGGTACGGAAACCAAACCAAAAACCCGATTAATCTTAAATGGGTCGGATCAAAGGTCATCACTCAACTTACCTAATTTGGCCCGTTTAGAAATTTATGAAAACCTATTGTTACTTTTTACTACTCCACAAAATATCAAATATCAAACTGATGACTCATCAACTATCCCATATCTTTAAATTTTTACTTTGTTTTATTTTTAATTTACTCCTATGTGATCTCGAGCTGTCTCGTACGCTTAAATCCCCTGGCATGCAACTCCTTTAAAAAAAAAAGAGAATAAACAAATACCATATTGCTTAGGTGGCAAAGAAAATAGCTCTTGTAAAAAGACGTCGTGGCATTGTGTCTGAGTCAATCGAATACGGGTATTTGTGACTGCCGCATATTTTATACGGATATAGTGCGTATAACTGTACAAAGTAACTTAGGATGAGTGCTTTATGTAGTCAAATATTTGAGTGGCGGCTTGTAATAAATCTTGTGTCTCAGGTATTAATAGTCTTTAATAGCTAATATTGGAGTAATATGTAGGCTATTTTAAGAAGAAAAAGAATGAACTAATTCTTGGAGACCTTCTTTTTAATATAGAAAAATTCGAGGGACTTACCTATGAGAGCCCAAACTAACCTGCAACAGAGTCTGGTGTATAAAAGGACGAGGGCATGCAGAAAAGACATGTTTGGATGGTGGAAACTAGCTTCACCTGCCTCTTAATTTGTTTGTTACACACCATCTTCTTTTTTCCTTGTTCAATCTTGAGCTTGTTTTGAGACCAGAATATAGCTTTCTCACTAGTTCTCTGTAGGTCGGATTGGAATATCTTTCTGTTTTTTCAGAATCCATACGTCGACTCTAAAAAACAGGTCAATATCGCTTTTCCGGTTGAAGCCTTCCTAATACAACGATGAATAATTAAACTCAAGTTATCATCCTATATATATATTCAACTCTTCTGTTATCAATGAAAAATGTGGATTCTGTTTCTCTGGCCAGCATATCATAGTATTGTGTTAGTTAGAGAAGATGATTATACCGCGATGAATGATAGACTATATTGGATTGAACTCTCTAATAATAAAGTAAGATGTAAATCCTGATTCATAAATTAATGATGTATAACAGGCAAATGACATTCCAACATGGCACTATACAGACAATAAAAAAGCAGTTAATTACAGTTTGCGAGCAGCAGAATGCAAACACATCACAATCAGCCTCATATATATTTACATGCATTTTCGTTCCCTCTCATGAAACCATCATGGTATTTCATAAATACTAGTATAAATTTTCCGCAAGCAATTATTAGCTCAGCGAAAAGAAACACGAAAGAAATAACCAGGCAAAAGAAATTAAAACAAAGAAATAGATCTATTCGACATCCCTAGCTACCACTACCTTCAACACTAACTAGGAATCTATAGCTAATATATATCCTCTTTAAGGAAACATTATAGTAGCATAAGGTCCTCGCCTTCGTACTACGATGAACGATAGATTAGATCGTTTTAGAACGTTCAATACTTAAACTACCTTATATAGTACCGGAACGCATCTTAATGCACACAAACAAGATATCATTCATGGATAGGAGAGTGCAGAAAGATAATGATGGATGGTTTGAGACAACACCAACGGATAGAAAACGGAAAAATGGTCTCACCATTTGCAGTATTTCTTCTTGTGTATATTTCTAGGCACCATGCTTTGTACTTAATTTGAAGCTACTTGATATCTTCATCAATTACAGGCTTTATTAGGAAAAGAAACTTCAAAATTTCCAAATTCAACACATAGATAAAATTTCCAAACTTAGAACTAAAACTAAGCTGTTCTTATTTTGACCTCTAGCTACTAGCTTAGCCAGCTTAATTAGAGGAACCCTAACAGCTATCCTATAACCTCTGCGGATCCGGGTCCGACGACGGCCTCCCCATCTCCGCCCACGACCCGAAACCCAACTTGACATGCCCGGCCCGATGCCCGCCGAGCGCCTGATGAGATCTGAACGCCTTCCCGCACGTGTCGCACACGTGCTGAGTCCTCGCCTTCTTCATCACCGCTGCGGACCACACATCACTCTTCTTCCCCTGCCAGCTGTCTCTCGACAAGTGTACCAGGTTCCAGGCGGCGGATTCTTCGGGGGTCGGGTTTCGATCCAGACCCGGATCCGGTAAGCTCTTACTGGATTCGGGTGCTGAGGAGCTGGAGGAGGGGAGCCGATGGCGGAGCTTCTTGTGGGTAGCAAGGGACTGGTGGTTGGCGAAGAGGCGGTTGCATTGCTTGCAATTCAGGAACTTTAGTGTGAGCCTTGCCTCCTCCATTGTTGAGTGAGAGAGAGAGAGAGAGAGGATGCATGTACAGGGATGGAGGAGAGAGTAGGAGGTGACATGTAGTGCAAGTTCAAGACAAAATTTGGAGGGGAGTGAGAGACAAATGTGTAGGTTGAGCTAAAAGTGAAAAGAAAAAGGAAAAGAATTTAAGAAAAATAAAATTAAAAATGGTGAAGTAAAATAGTTTTAATAAAAAAAATTGGTTTTTCGAAGTAAATGCAGACACATACGTATGTAATTGACAGATAAATATGGAAATATCTGCAAGTCAACACTGGAAAGTATCTGAACATACATCTTGATCTGCTAGCTATTTGTCTCTCGTTGTCTGGAAAATATGGCTAGGTTTTTTTCCCCTTCTTTCTCGGATGCTATTTATATAGGGTTTCGACCAAGTCGTATTATTTGTCAACGCAGGCTGAATCCTTTTAAGGATTCTTGAAAGTACTTTTTGTTATATTATTCTGATTTAATCTATATATTTTATAAATAGTTTAATATTAATTATTTTATTTTGATGGATTTATTAAATCCGATTATTATTAAAATATTCAAATTGTGAAGATGTCAAGGGCTAAGTTAATTAAAAGTAAATTTCAGAGATGTTTAAGCAGACGTCTCCTTACGAATATTTTGAACTACAGACGTCTGGTGAAGAAAATTTCCATTTAAAAAATTCTGTTTCTATTTCAGAGACGTCTAAGCAGACATCATCTTAAGAAATTTTTGAACAGCAGACGTCTGCAATAGGAAATTTTGAACTACAAACGTCTGGTATAGGAAATTTTAAACTGCTGACGTCTGGCACCAGACGTCTGACATGATAGTTACTGGCAGTTATTTTTAGTTTGAATTTCAAATCGAAGGGATGTTCTCAACCGTTGAGAATTGAGCTACGAATTTTCAAAAATAACTGTTGGAACTTAACAGTTACATATGAAATCTATAAATACACTTCAACAGAGAAGTAAAAGAAGAAGAATGATCCCATAACATACAAAGCCTTAAATTGTTTTCTGTTTGTAACTTTGTGTAAATAGAGAGCAATTCCTTCATTGAATCTTCCATACAAAATCCGATTTAAGAAAATCTCTTGATTTATTTTATTTTCACCGGATACTAATTGACAACGATATTAAAGCCAAACTTCCTATAACAACCCTAAACTTTCTGTACGAATTTTTTTTCAAAAATACAGAAAGGGGTACTTGAGCCAGAGCACAAGTTATAAATTTAATTTGCTTTTTAACAGCAAGAAAACATTTGTAGCTCATTGGTAAAACCTGGCACTGCTGAGACAAACCACCACAGTTCAAAATCCATTAGCCA
Organism: Agapanthus africanus; assembly: GCA_030015575.1. NCBI lineage: Eukaryota > Viridiplantae > Streptophyta > Magnoliopsida > Asparagales > Amaryllidaceae > Agapanthus > Agapanthus africanus. The sequence continues at coordinate 1,000,968,714 of CM057337.1, forward strand.
CATTATTTTTTATATTGATTTCTTTTAATCTTTTTAGAAACCCAAGAGTCTACACGTGCATAACTCGTAAAAACCAAAGTCACATATAAAACAACCGAGTCCGGGAGGTAGACCAAGAGTCATAGGACACGTGGCGACGAGCCCAGCCCCGACTCGCTTGCCTCGGGCCGGCGGGAAGCCTTACTCGACCGGCAGCTCCGGATTGACTCGGCCGATCCCAATATTTTATTGATTCTTCAAAGACCTTTGGCCTACCCCACTCCCCCTGCACCATTTAAAATCTCTAAAATTAAACAGAGAATTAAAACACTCTCTTTTAATTTTTTAAATGCAAAATTTAATAAAATTTTTACACCTTTTCATCTACCCTAATCCTAGCTTCTCCTATAAATATCCACACTCTTTTCCAACTCCTCACTCCGTATTCTATACAAAAACTCTAAAGAAAATTCTAAGTTCAATAGTGTACAGGTGGAGTTAGCGAAGGGTGAAGTTTCGACGAATTTCCGACGACGGCCCTAGAAGCTCCCGGCGACGAAATGACACACCGGCACCTCCTACCACTTCCTCTTTCTCTTCTATGATCTAAAATCCAGTAAGTCCCTCCTCCCTATTCTCTTTTCTATTCTGAAAACTTGTATTTCTGAAACCCGATGGAAGCAGAGTTAATCCGACTTCCGATTCGTTTTTTTAAAAAGTTCCAATTTTCTTAAATACAACAATACCAAACCATCACATCATGACTATTAATCCTTAACAAAACATATTGAACAAGTTCCATAGCAAAAGAATTCATATTATAAATTTTATCGCATTTTTTCATAAAAATACCATATAATTTAGTTTTGACATAAATCATTCTAATTCCTTGCTGTACCTTTAAATAGTTCACGAGATAATGACCTATCTCGTCACAACACACATCTCTATCATAGCACGATGACTTTTGGGAATATAGAATACGGGAATACGAATTTACAATTAAATATCTTTAACTTATAAAAAAACTTTTTTTTACAAGATTATGTATTTTAAACAAATCTTTGCAAAGCGCTGCTACAACCCATTTCGAGGAACCCGTTCAGAATGGTGCGGGTTATCGCACATTCTCGGGCTTAGTAGTGCGAGATGCAGACCTCCGCAAGGAGCATACGGTCTCGAAAGATTTAAAAATACAATTTTCTTTAGAAAATGTGATTTCTATTATAAATAAAATTTATATTTTTAATAAATAAATATATATGTAATTAACATTAAAATATTTTTTTTAATATTTATAATATTCCACATTCCTAAAATTCAATAAAAACATTCTATTTACAAGAAAATACCATGCGATTCCATACGAGTTCAATACTTTACAATTAAATACCATATATTATGAAATTAGGTTTTACTCACTAGAAATGTCACATATATAAAATCTACATCTATGAAAACTCTAAAAACGATAATTAATACTTGAGGTGTATTTTGAAAATTATATAAAATTATTTTTACATAAAACCCCCTCAAATTTTATAAATTACAATAAGCACCCTAGTAAATATAGGTTTACGCGGGACCAGTCTCTTGAGCCTCAGGGAGCCGGAGATATGGGTGCTTGCCTATTTAAGATATAAAACTTAACAAACGGTATTATCAACACGGTAATCGTCTTTGAAAAAGACACAAATCCTGCCGTCCATGCGCAGCGGTTACCGATAACACCAAAACCTAATTCAGGATTCAATTTCTTTCTAATTGTCTGACTCAGACTGAGTCTCAATATAATCAATCTGACTTGAATGAGACTAAAGTATATATATATATATATATATATATATATATATATATATATATATATATAACAATTCAATATGAATCCATTTATTCAATCTGTTTAATTTATCAATTTATATAATTTGACTGAACCGAACCATGAATATATTCCATTTACATGATTATCCAGTACCTATGATGGTTTCGGCAAGTTTTCCATTTACAATACAAGTCTTCCATTTACATTTACAAAACAGTACAAACAACACATTTACAATTCAATACAATACAATCAAGATATCGCGGGGGTTAAAGGGTAGATTGGTACGGAAGGTGTTAGAAGTGGCACGAGACTCTAACCATAATACACCTAACCTGTATTCCATTGCTGTTGTACCGTGGCATATACGGTTCCTTCTACTCCTGATACCTTAGTCTCCGGGGTAAGTGAGACTTCTCTCGTATACACCGGCCTCTTCTGTACCAAACTACAAACAACAACATTAACACTAAATGCAACATTATAATACAACTTTAAAAGCTACACCCTCTCTCTCTGTCCATTCTACTTCTCCCTTATGTTTGGGACTTACCGAGCGATTATTCGCTGACGACATTCCTTCTCTTTCTTCTTTGGAATGTTATCAGGTGGATCGGACCTTCAGGAGATCGAGCCCACCAGAGAGGACTTGGATCAGCTAACCTTCGACCCGGAGCTCTAGATACTTGTACATTTCATTTTAGTACTTTCCATTTCTGTTGTGCCACTGTTTAAGCATTGCTTTTCATTCCATGTATTTACTTTTCCATGTACTGTAAAAGAATGTTAATAAATAAAGTTGATGTTCATTACATTTGTCTTTTGTGTATATTTCTCTTATATTACTTAGATACGCTTAGCGTGTTTACTTCTGAGTAAATACGTAGCGTCCTCGTCGAGTCCTCTGCCCGTATACTGGGAAGCGATGCGAGACAGGTTTTGTTAGCGGCCTATGCAGGTCAGAGCTGTATGAAACCCTACCATACAGTTCAGTTCTGCATGGTCAACCTAAGCAATATAACACAAGAACAACAACTGAAAATATTCTTTACAATTTATATTCCTTAAACCTTATCATTTCATATACTTTGAATCAATCCTAAACCAAAATTTTCTTTCAAGGTCATGAATTTCCCAAACAACACCAGCACAAATGTCAACAACACTCCCCCACCACTACCACTCACACCTGCCGTCGCTGTTCCGATCAACGAACAGACGGTTCTGTTTGAAGCAATCCGAAGCCTCCTTGAAGAACAGCAGCAGCGAACTGCTATTCTCTTGAACCGTTCAGAAGCGGAAGCACCCGGAGTGAAGTAATTCCGGACACTGCACCCCAAGAATTTTTCGGGAAAAGAAAGCCCTCTAGAAGCTAAGGAATGGGCTCAGAGCATCGAAAATGATCTGGCAGCGTCACAAGTGCCAGAGATAGTTTGGGTCCGAGTTGCGAAGCTGCAACTCATGGACAATGCAAGGGTTTGGTGGAAGGCGGAAGAAATCCGTCTCACCCAACCGATCGAATGGAAGACTTTCCGCGACATGTTCGACGCAAAATACTTCCCTGAGACTGCCAGGTTCGACATTGAACAAGGTTCAATGTGGATCAAGTCAGTAGATAAATATGACGCTGAATTCACCATACTCATTGGGCGTGGGGCCAGTTGTTTGGGGTCGGACCCGGGTTAAACGAATCCGAGTCCATTTGGGTATTGACTTTGACTTTTTGATCTTGACCTTAACTTTTTGACCGATTTTAATTCTGATAAGTGGGGTGTAATTTTTGACCCCAACCGTGATTATTTATAACTATGCATTATTAAATTATTCCTATGTCATTTCTTTCTGTGTTAGCTCCACCTTATAATTGCTATGTCAATATCATGCATGCTGTTCATTTTTATACAATAATGTCTGTATTCAAAATTTCAAAATTGTACATATGAATCTGTTATTCCGTTCTATTGTTTTGAATGTCCATCTTCTCAGTTAAAAAGGATTTAATCTATCTAGACATGAAGTGTGTTCTATTTCCCTTCTTATTTACTGTGTGTTTTTTCAATTCAAAATTTTAAACATATCATATCTTTCTTTTATGTTAGATTATACTAGGAAAAATTTGTGTTTAACATAGGCTAAAATCTATAAATACTATAAGGATAAATCCATGATCATCTGCACTAATAAAAATAACTGTAGCGGTTCACGAATCAAATCCAACCTCTCATCATCGAATCAAAACCAATTGCCTCTCGTGTATTACTTTCATTTTAAAATCGTTGGACTTTAATAAGTGTACCTTTAGATTATAAAATCAGTGCAAATAATCTAGATGCATAATATTTTTTTATGCTAATTCCATAAAGGGATACACAACAACAACTGAGACTTTTATCCCAAGCATATGGGGTAGGCTACATGAACCAACATGAGAATCACGCCGGGTCCAGCACATGAATCCTCTGTCTCCACTCACTTCTATCGAACAATATACTTTCATTGAGTCATTTGGCAACCATATCGTTTCGTATCACCTCCATCCATGTTTTCTTCGGTCTCCCTTTTGCCCTTTTGCCATTGCCCATATCGAGAGTATCTATTCGTCGAACCGGTACTTCCATAGGTCTGCGTCGCACATGACCAAACCATCTTAGCCGGTTTTCCCGCATCTTCTCCTCCACGGGTGCTACACCAACTTTTGCACGAATATCCTCATTTCGCACCTTATCTTTTCTAGTGTTACCGCACATCCAACGAAGTATGCGCATCTCCGCTACGTGCATCTTCTGTGTATGATGCTTCTTAGGAGCCCAGCATTCTGTACCATATAATAAGGCAGGCCGAATAGCGCTCCGATAAAACTTCCCTTTCAATTTTAACGGAAAGTTACGATCACACAAAATCCCTGTTGCACTCCTCCATTTCAACCAACCAGCTTGGATCCTTTGATTAACATCACTATCGATCTCCCCATTCCTTTGGATGATGGAATCTAGATATCTAAACCGGTCGCTCGGTGATATCTCTTGCCCTTCCAATGTTATACCAATATGGTTTTGACTTCTCTGGCTACTAAATTTGCAGTGCATATATGCTGTCTTGGACCTGCTCAATCTGAATCCCCGAGATTCCAATGTTTGCCTCCATAATTCCAATTTGGCATTAACCCCTGCTTTCGTCTCATTTACTAGAACAATATCATTTGCGAATAGCATACACCAAGGGACCTCATCTTGGATAGTTCTAGTAAGCTCATCCATCACGATGGTAAACAGGAATGGACTTAATGCAGTTCCTTGATGTAAACCAATAGTAATCGGAAAATCACTTGTTAAGCCGCCGCAAGTTCTGACATTTGCCACTACTCCGTCGTACATATCCTTGATTATGTCAATATACTTGACGGGGACCCCCTTCTTCATCATTGTCCCCCATAATACCTCTCTAGGTACCTTGTCGTACGCTTTTTCTAAATCAATAAATATCATATGCAAATCTCTTCTCCTCTCTCGAAGGCGCTCGACAAGTTGACGAAGCAAATGAATCGCCTCTGTCGTCGATCGTCCAAGCATGAACCCAAATTGGTTCTCTGTTATCTTAATATCCTTCCTTAGCCTGTGTTCAATCACTCTCTCCCAAAGTTTCATGGTGTGACACATCAGTTTTATTCCACGGTAGTTTGAGCAACTTTGAATGTCACCCTTATTCTTGTAGATAGGTACAAGGATACTTTTCCTCCATTCATTTGGCATCTTTTTTGTCTGCCAAATCTTATTAAACAGATCTGTCAGCCATTTAACGCCTATTTCTCCTAAGCATCTCCAAATCTCGATAGGAATCCCATCAGGACCAACCGCTTTTCTTAAACCCGTTCTGTTCAAAGCTTCTTTAATCTCAGGAAGTCTTATTTTACGCATGAAATCACGATTTATATCTTGAGATTGAATGACAAGTCCATCCAAATTCTTAGTAAAGCTCTTATTGAACAATTTGTCAAAATAATCTCTCCATCTTTCCTTGATATCCTCATCTCGAACTAAAACCTTCTGATTTTCATTTTTGACACACTTCACCGCACATAAGTCTCTAGTCTTCCTTTCCCGCATTCGAGCAATCCGGTATATATCATTTGCAGCCTCTTTAGTGTCTAATTTCTCGTACACCTCCTTGTAGACCTTAGATTTAGCTTCCCGGACAGCTTTCTTAACTTCCTTTTTAGCCATTTTGTACTTCTCAAATCTCTCCACATCTCTACTTTTCTCCAAATCTCTCCACATCTCTAATTCCATAAAGGGATATCAACTAAAAATAATGAATTAATCCAATTAGAAGATAAACAATGAAGGAGTAATTAATCTCATAGCTTATAATCTCTTAAAAAATTCAGACCCTAATATAGCAACCAAAAGCATCTGAGCCATCAACATGGATCTTAACTTTGTTGGCCATTTTTTCCTGCACAGACTCAACTAAAAAAAATTAAAAAAATTACATGAGTAAATTAAAAACAAGATAAGAAGGATTTAAAAAAAAAGATTTTCTTTCTCTATCTAAAAGATTAAGAAGAAACAAGTTCAAACTATCCTTATGCATTAATCTGTTTGCTTTTTGAACAGATAGACAGATAAACGGGGGGAAATTTGAACCAATTCCGGCTAGACTTACTTTTCAAACACCACTGCAGATGGGAAGAGAAACATAGCTCTAGCCAATCCCACAAAGATGATGAGGGAGAGAGAATTAAGACCATGAGCTAGAAATTGATGAACAAACACCAAATAAACATTTGTGAGTATTTGAATTCCAATTAGCCCAGAGATTATCAGGACCTCCTCCATTAACACAACTGAAGAAGAAGAAGTAATGATGTATATTCTCTCAAGTTTCACCCTAGCAAGGATAAATTGAGAGAAGAAACAATAGGTTATAACTGAGTTCTTTCCCTTCAACCTGATACTCGACTGTATTTAAAGAGAGACTAGTTTGTGTTTTTGTGTTTGCATCTTATTTACTTTGGTTGAAGTTTAATAGGATTTCGTGTTAGAGAAATACTTTTCCTTCCAGCGTGATGGAATCCATATAGGCTAAATGGATATTCGTTGGGTAAACAATGGGCATGCTGCATGCATCCACTACATAGTTAATTACACCCTCTATCCCAATACGGGTACTTGTAGAGCATATCGATTCTATCACATGAGTAGGGAAAATATTTCTCTTTGGTTTTTCACAGAGAGAGAGAGAGAGAGAAGATGGGTAAAAACAAAATAAATATCAAAGGAATATGTTTCCCGGCCCAGTTTGGAGAGAGAAATTATTTTTAGACCCGTGAAATTCCAAAATTGTGAAAAACTTAAAAATATATGTTGACATTATTTAAATCAAAAACCTTGCTTTCTATATGTATTTATGTATGCATTGTCTATTATATCCTTTAATATTTTTTAAGATATTAGAATATTAGATTTTTTGGAATTTCCCAAAATATTTGAACATGAGACTTTTTATTATCTCGCACGAGTTAATTAATCAGAACTAATGAGTGGGACTGGAACATATTGGGACAAAAACTTATGATGTCAGTCTATTGAAACTGGAACTGAAAGTTCTAATTTCTGTGTTCGCTATGGTTGGAACTAGAACTGTGACTGATGGGTCAAAAATTCAAGTATATAAAGACTCTCCAACCTCATCCCTTATGTTGAACTTGATCGCCACATCAGAACTCTTCTGTCTCTTCTCTCTTTCCCCGTTATCTTTTTTTTCTAAGGTTTTTTCCTCTTTCTACTTCTCCCTCCCTTTCTTTTTCGGTGTGTATCTCTCACTCTGATTTTTCTTTTCCAAGTCGAAGCATATCGGATTAAAGGTACACCCTAAACTTAATATTTGCATCTTTACATTTTTTTTATTATTTACATCCTGCAATCTGCTCCTATAATTTATATGGATTTGCTTTTTTTATATATTTATTTCATAAGTATTACATCTATGTAATATTTTTTTTGTAATAAAAGATTACTCTTTTAATATGATAAACCTTAACATCCAACTTATGTAATTGATAATATGATTTCATATCTAATAAATACATAGATGATAATATTAATATTAAAATAGAAATCTATTTATTTATTTCATATCAAATATTTTTTTTAAGAAAGGTAAATCCTAACATCCAAATTAAATATATTAATTTGATATGAAATAATAAATTATTCCATTTATATTGTATGTTAGGATAATCAATTTAAATATGATTTTCTCTTTTAATATATCTATGTACAATTTTGAGAACCTATATTTTTGAGAAAGGTAAATGCTAACATCTAATTTATGTAATCAACAATCATAAAGTTTGGAAAATTGTAAAAATCATTTTCATTGTACTCTGTTTTATTTTATAATCTGGCACAAATATTTTTTTTATGCCTACTCTATTTGTATGAATGAATTATACAGTTACTTAATGTAAGTCCGCGTTGCCCACCCTGGTGCTTGCGGGGAGGCGGAAAACGGAATAAAAATCGAATTTTTATGACTTTAGGCAACATGGACTAGACAAAGAAGGATCTTTGCTAAACAAAAACAAGCTAAAGCTAACTAGAAACTAGCTAAGTGTTAGAAAGGTTATACCAAGGGCTTTATGTCCTTCTCTCCTTGCTCTTTGGAGTAGTGGAAAGAGGTCACCTTTGTCGTCTTCTCACGTCGTCGAAGAAAGATCCACCCGAAAGCCTCGACCTTTGGCTTCAACTCCAAGCTAGAAGTAACTAGGGTGCTAGAAGTGCTAATCCTAGAACCCTAGATGAGAGTAAAGATTATCAAGAAGAGGTTTTTCTCAAGCTCAAGTGTTTCTCAACACATGAGAGGGGAGAGCTTGAGGGAGAGGAAGAACAAGAGAGAGAAAGTGAATGATAGAATGAGAGAATAATAACCATTCTCACATATATATGTGAATTATTGTAATTAGATAATTAGCTAGATAATTGTCATGGTTAATCAAGACATGACCATTATCATTTCATATTTAATGCTAATTGCAAGGATCAAAGAGCATCTTTTATATGGAATGATGATGGTCAATATGTTAACTAAGGTCAACAAGTCAAGATAGTCAAATGGTCAACAACCATAACCATGCACAATTATATTAAGCTAATATCAATTAACCATAATACACACATAAGTATTAGGGTTAATAAAATGACAATGGTCATTAACCCTAATCAAAGCCCTCTCCCTCTGTCTCAAGCAACTGTGCATAAGCACCCGTATTCGTGATCCGAGGAACACGAATACAATGAGATGAAACTAATCCCAAATCATATACTAGGATCCGGCTTAAACCAAAGCCCGCTAGTATAAGCTGTCCGGACAGCAAACGTGCACAAGTGCGCGGATGTGAACGAACCCTGCCGCAAAACCATGCGACCTCTACTCATTTTGCCTAAAGGCGAATAGCTCTCTGTGTGGGACTCTAAAGACTCGACACTACGCTGGCAGTGGGTTTAACCACAGACCGCAAGTGGCACTAGCTGTACGTAACGGTCCCCAGGTAGATGCCGATAAGAAGACTGACGAGGTGAACCCCATCTGAACTCCTACTGAGCCTGTATGTGACAGTCTCCGTACAGTCCGGTCTGTTCGTCTGATACATCGCATGGCGGGCCTAGGGGGGCGGTGAATGTCAGTCCCCTAATAGCGGTACAAGTCGTGTCGGAGTGTAGCCCAGAACACCCTGAGATAACACTGAAAACCTACCAGTATATCTCGCTTGCCCTGGCCAGGGACTACTCGTGTAATGGCTCTCCTGGACACAGCGCGATGTCAACCCCCAATACCGGGAGAGACGAATCTTGTCTAACCGTCACTGCCTCCAAGTGCTTCGGGACTGCACCCAAAAACTAAATGTTTGCACGACTCCTTTGAGCCGTGGTAGGGTAGTAATCAAAGTGCAGTGGGAACACACTCGAGGCGAAGTGACAATGTCAAGTCAGCGGACTAAGCTGTACTCATGTCACCTGGGAACTGATAACTGACGATAGGTATAATACCAACCAAAAGTTCCCGACGAGTCCTGTCCAGTGTACTCGTAACCTAACGAGTACACGTATACTATCTCAAGTACGACGTGCTGACGGCTGTGGGACAGACCGTCTCCCACACTGGGATGAGAAGCGCATACGCTAATCTACTCCGGAGTATCGATGCCCTGTCTCGATATTCCAACGACTAGGGACCTGTATAAGGATGTGCTTATGGATTACCCAGCCCCCACGAGTGTGAGCGTTATCACAACGCTGGTAATCAAGCAAAAATCCTAAGGGCTCTACTAATATGTATATCAGCAATATACTAAAAGAAACACATGCACATATTAAAGCAGAGACAAACCAAGTAGCATACTACCATTTCGAGCAAGATTGTATATACAACTGTGAATATCCCAAGCTTCCATCAAGTAATATACAAACTAGTATGATACAGTAATGGCTTCTAGGGCATATACACTAACAATCTCCCACTTGCACTAAGGCCATGTACTGGCGTATCGAAGACCTATCATCTCGATCAGCCGCTCGAACTGAGTCTGGGGCAAGGCCTTGGTGAATGGATCTGCTGTGTTATCTTCTGAAGCAACCCTCCGAACCTCGATCTCCTGGTGATCCACGATCTCCCTGATCAAGTGATACCGCCTCAAGATGTGTCTGGATTTCTGATGGGACCTGGGTTCCTTCGCTAAAGATATAGCCCCATTGTTGTCGCAATACAGAGGTATTGGGTCATCAATGGACGGAACCACCTGAAGTTCTCTCAAGAACTTCCTCATCCAGACAGCTTCTTTTGCGGCATCAGATGCAGCGATGTATTCCGCTTCCATAGTCGAGTCAGCAACGGTTTCCTGTTTGGAACTCTTCCAACACACCGCCCCTCCATTGAGGGTGAAGACAAAACCCGACATGGACTTGGAATCATCCTTGTCACTCTGGAAGCTGGAGTCAGCAAAGGCCTCAATCTGGAGATCTTTTCCGCCATACACCAAGAATATCTCCTTAGTCCTTCTCAGGTACTTGAGAATGTTCTTTACTGCTATCCAATGTTTCTCCCCAGGGTTTGACTGATACCTGCTTACCACACTCAGTGCATAAGCCACATCCGGTCTGGTACACAACATCGCATACATTATAGAGCCTACCGCAGAAGCATAGGGTATAATAGACATGCGATCCCTCTCCAAATCAGTCTTGGGAGACATCTCTTTGGAGAGGGTGATCCCGTGACAAGCCGGTAGATTACCGCGTTTGGAATCTTCCATACTGAATCTCTTCAGTATGGTGTCGATGTACCTGGACTGCGAAAGTCCTAATATCCTCTTGGATCTGTCACGGTAGATCCGGATACCCAGAATGTATGAGGCATCACCCAGGTCTTTCATGGAGAACCTGTGTGACAAGTGTTGAGGTAAAAATTTACACCCCTGTTGACTGAGTCAAAGTCAAGGTCAACCCCCAAGCTAGGTGGGCCCAAGCCCAGGTCAAGCGAGCCCATACCCAAGTCGAGCCCGCGGCCAGCCTCCCCATGCCAACAACAAAATCATGTAATAAATAATTTTTATGTAATTGTTTATGCATGAATGTAAACAAAATGGGCATAAAGCCAATATTTTGTAAGCCCATGGCTTATGTGCAAAAATGAAATGGCACATGAGCCATGGGATGGCTAAAATGCCATTTTTGTAAAGCCCAAGGGGCTATATGTAAATATGTAAGCCTATAAAAGGCAACATGATGAATAAAGAAAAACACTTTTCATTCCCTCCACAAAAAATTAGATCTGAGATCTTTTCTCCTTCCTCAAGGTTCCAAAACCTTCTCCTTTCTCTTGAATTAAATCAAGAGTTTTACTCTTCCTTTTCAAAAACAAAATAGTTTTCACCACGAAACCCACAAAGGGGAACTTGGATCTGTCATCAGATCTCAAAAAGGAGAGATTTTGAGATCTCACATCTCTTGATCTTCAAGATCCAGCTAACAGAGGAGGAAGAAGAAGAACCCCTTCCATTAACCCCAAAAACACACTCAGGAGTCCAACTCCTCTCTGATTTCTCTTTCGAGAGTTTTTGGGGTTAAAAGCCCTCTTTTCCTCTCCAGCGCACTGCGCCCGAGCGTAAAGCGCCCACGTGCCGACACGTGGCGCGCGCGCTTGCGCTCCAACGCGCAACACTCATGCGCAAAGCGCCCACGTGCCGACACGTGGCGCGCGCGCTTGCGCTCCAGCGCGCATGCGCTCCAGCGCGCAGCGTTCATGCGCAAAGCGCCCATGTGCCGACACGTGGCGCGCGCGCTTGCGCACCAGCGCGCAGCGCTCATGCGCAAAGTGCCCACGTGCCGACACGTGGCGCGCGCGCTTGCGCGCAGCGCTCATGCGCAAAGCGCCCACGTGCCGACACGTGGCGCGCGCGCTTGTGCTCCTGCGCACAGCGCTCATGCGCAAAGCGCCCACGTGCCGACACGTGGCGCGCTTGCGCCTGAGCGCACAGCACCTAAGCGCACAGCGCCCAAGGTGCTGCCCCATGCATCCTTTGGATGCCTTTTCCCCTTTATTTATATATATATATGTATATATATATATGTATATATATATACATTTGTATACAAATGTACACATACACATACTCCGCGACACTGTCCCTGTTAGAAAAAATTTCTAACGGGGCGCTGCCCCGCACCCCGCAAGGGGGCTGCTAGCCCCCTTGACCCCCGTAAAAACTCTGTGTGGCTCCCGATATATCCAAACCCCCCCTTTCAAAACACAACACACGCACACTGCACATTGAGTTCGCATGACCAGTTTGACCCGTCAATCGGAGGTTCTCTCGCCCCAAAGGCGCGGGGGGGGGGGTAATTTACGGCAGCTTAGTTCGCGGCTGCCGGAGATTCGGATCCCCACGATCATTAAACCCCGGCCTACCCTAGGCAGGGGGAATCTGTAGTACGCCTGACAAGCGCGCGCGTATTCCCATCTCGATGGGGTGACGAAAAACACCCTACAACAAGAACCCCTTGACAGATTGTAGCATAGGAATGTCATTTCCTATTAAGAGAATGTCATCCACGTATAAAACGAGGAATACTACAGTTCTCGCTACAAATCTACAATAGATGCATGGTTCATCTGGATTTTTGATAAAGCCAAATTCCTTGACCGTCTCATCAAAACAGATGTTCCAACTCCGCGATGCCTGCTTTAGTCCATAAATGGACTTCAGCAACTTGCACACCTTTCCGCTGCTCCCACTCTGAATGAAACCCTCTGGCCGGTCCATATAGACACACTCCTCTAAATGTCCATTTAGAAAAGCTGTCTTTACGTCCATCTGCCAAATCTCATAATCGTGGAAGGCAGCAATGGCAAGAAAGATCCGAATGGATTTCAGCATAGCTACTGGAGAAAAGGTTTCGTCATAGTCCAAACCAGGTCTTTGACGAAAACCCTTTACAACCAGTCTAGCTTTATAGGTCTCAACCTGTCCATCTATACCAATCTTTCTTTTGAAGATCCACTTGCATTCTACGGGTTTTACCCCATCTGGAGCAATGTCCAACGTCCATACTTTGTTGGTGTACATGGACTCCATTTCGGTCCGCATTGCATCCAGCCATTTTACCGAGTCGACGCTCTGAATGGCTTGCTGGAAGCTAGTTGGCTCATCACAATCTATGATGCAATCCTCTCTATCCCCGTCAATGAGAAAACCGTAGTATCTCTCGGGCGGATGAGACTGCCTACTACTCCTGCGGAGTGGCGTGGGAATGTCCTGATCTTTCGAACCCTCTGGTTCTACTAAGCTTTCAGTAATAGCTCGTGGTTCTGGAATTTCTTCCAGTTCTATTGCGCTCCCACTTAGTTCTTTTTCTATGAACTGGTGTTTTAGAAAGTGGGCATGGCGAGAAACAAAAACCTTTTGTTCCTCTTCGCAATAGAAGCAATATCCCTTGGAGTTCTTTGGATATCCCACAAACTTGCACTGTACTGAGCGTACCTCGAGCTTGTCCGCATGCTGCTTTTTTACAAAAGCTGGACATCCCCATGTCTTAATGTGATTAAGATAGGGTCTCTTCCCATACCACATCTGATATGGTGTAGTAGGCACAGTCTTAGTTGGACTCGGTTCAAAAGGTATGCAGCTGATTCTAGTGCATATCCCCAGAACGATCGCGGCAACTTAGCGTTACTCATCATGGACCGTACCATATCCAATAGGGTTCGGTTCCGTCTCTCCGATACACCATTATGTTGCGGAGTGTATGGAGGAGTAAGCTGAGAGAGAATTCCATTCTCTTTTAAGTAACCCAGGAACTCGGCACTCAAGTATTCACCATCTCGATCAGATCTCAGTGCCTTGATACTTTTGCCTGTTTGTTTTTCTACTTCATTCTTATATTCCTGGAATTTTTCAAAAGCCTCGGATTTATGTTTCATTAAGAAGACATAACCGTACCTTGAAAAGTCATCCGTAAAAGTAATGAAGTAAGAATAACCGCTTCGCGCATGTGTAGACATTGGACCGCACACGTCGCTGTGTACGAGTCCTAAGAGCTCGCTCGCTCTTACTCCGTGTCCAGTGAACGGAGTCTTTGTCATCTTTCCTTTGAGACAGGATTGACAAGTTGCATACGATTGATATTCAAACGGATCCAAATATCCTTCTATGTGTAACTTAGTCAACCTTCTCTCATTGATGTGACCCAGTCTACAATGCCATAAGAAAGTTTTATTGATTTCTGGAGACTTTCTTTTGTGTGTATTCTGGACATTGAAAATCTGTGGTTGGTTTAAAACGTATATACCGTTGTTCAATGTACCTGACCCAATCAAAACTTGATTAAGGTGAATGTTCACTACATTACTTACAAATGCAAATTCATAACCTTCTTTAGATAATAAAGATACAGAAATGATATTACAGGTTGCATTTGGTACATAATAACAACTACGCAAAACCAAAAAATGTCCATCCGACAATCCCAGGTGATAGTCCCCCACGGCCTCAGCATCCATGCTAGCACCATTTGCAACTCTGAGGGTCATGTCACCTGCCTTCAAAACTCTACGCTTTCTCAACGCCTGCAAAGAATTACAGATATGAGATCCTGATCCGGTATCCAATACCCAGGATGTAGAGTTTATTGATAGACAGTTTTCAATAACATACACACCTGAAGCTGAAGCTGCAACTCGCTTCAAATCCTGTGTTCTGGCCTTCCAAGCCTTACAATCCTGTTTCCAGTGACCACTTTTGTGACAATAGAAGCATTCTTCCTTCCCCACCAGCTTTCCCGCTACCTTTGTTGCTTTTCCTTTTCCCTTCGTATCCACTTTACCGACACCGCCTCTTGGTTTGGCGGGGGCTTTCTTCTTCTTACCCTTGGCTTTCGCCCTGGATCTAGAAGAGGAAGATCCTCCTACAAACAAAGTGGATGTCTCCCTACCTTTCTGTAGGGTGCCCTCAACACTCCTCAACATGTTCAGAAGTTCGGAAAGTTCTACCTTCTTTCCATGCATGTTGAAGTTTAAGACAAACTGGGCGTAAGTGGAAGGAAGGGACTGGAGAATCAAATCAGTGTAGAGTTCATTCTCCAACGTGGTCCCAAGGTCCGCGAGCTCCTCTATGTAGCCAATCATCTTAAGCACGTGTTCCGCTACCGATGATCCGACGGCCAATCTTGCCGAAAATAGCTTCTTCGACACTTCGTATCTTGCGATACGAGACTGCTCTCCATACAGTTCTTTTGTATGAAGAAATATGGACTCTAGGTCTATATTCTCGTGCCTCCTCTGATGTTCGTTGTCCATCGAGGCTAGTTCGAGGCATTTGGCCTTCGCGCAATCTATCTCCCATGTCTTACGGATTTCCTTATCCGCGACGCTGGAGGTGGGACCTGGGACAGGGGAGCTTTGGTGGTAAGGACATACCCCAACTTGTCGTAAGTGATTGCCATCTTGACATTCATGAGCCAATCTTTGTAGTTTGACCCTGTCAATATGTTTTTATCTAGTAATAACTTAAGTCCGGTCATGTTGAATGGTCGCTGCAATTAGGAGAGAGAAAAGAAACACTTTAGCATGATGCTCTTGCAAGTTTAGAGTAGTTTTTAATTTGTCTAAACTGGATGGCTCCCACTGTCTCTCGAATCCCTTCTCAAACCGTAAAGAAAAGGATTAGTCAGGATCAATCCCACCGTACAATACTTGCTTAACCGTTCAGCCAGGCCAGTGTCGGTACTTCGAGGGAGGTTTTCCAACGCTTTCGCGAAGTTCCTTAATTAAGTAACCTCTTTTCCCTGTGGGCGTAGCCCCGCTAACACCTTTCTAGACACCTACTAGGTTTATAGCATTGATCGTTAAGTGAGAGTTTTCCCGAGGAGTAGCACATACTCACAGTAGGATCGGGATCCAAATATCATCGCGTGATAAAACCGAAAGAATCCTACCAGAATCATCACACTTCAAATGGTATGCAGCGCTAGCAAGTTTCAGTACTTATGAAACTCCCGATGTGGATTTTTGCCCCATGCTCTTATGACCTTGATTTTGGCCAAAATATCATAAGTAACATGTCAAGTTCTACCCGTCATTCTCCTGGTTAATTTGGACCCACCCGTACCTACCTTTGACTTTGGCCAAAATGGCAGCACGACTGTCCCAAATCAATGCATCTATCTATGCTGCACATGAATACCCAATAGCTACCAATCACTATGCCTTGACTTTGGCCAAAATACATAGCTTGAATACTTTTTGACCATTCATGTGGAATGACTGAGGGCTACGAATGGTTTTGGCGAAACCGTGAACGTAGTGAACTTGATATAATCGATGGAACGAGATAGCTTTTAAAAGGAGTGGTTCAAGCTCCGCGTTTAAAAGTTTTAGTTTTGAAAAGAACCGAGTGGTTTTCAAAGTGTTCCAATCGACTTTTACTTGGTTTATTTTCTTGCATTAGTTCTTTTAATGCGTCCCATCATCTAATCCTACCATTGCAGAAAACAACCAAAATATGACGTACGCTTATGCCATTCGCATTCGCCACGGGGTCCCGTCATCACCCGTTAGGTTACTTAACTAACGACAGAGCGGGGGCTGGGCTAGCGCGGCTGTAAAACATAAGCAACGCCTAAATAGTTATCATATATAAATATATAGCAATGATAGACATTACAGATCACAGATGAATACATTGGATATAATAGGAATCCGCAATACGTTCGAGCCTGCAACGAAAAGTGGATTACACGGTCGTGGTGAATAGCCAATACCCCACCCAAGACCCCTACGGGTGCGGCAAACTACCCGCCAAGTACCCGAAGCGAAGCAACCTCCCTCAACACCGTGAGTAGGCCACTCGGCACTTCGAGATACCCGGTAGTTTGTGCACCCCCTCCATGGGTCTATCCTAGGAGCAAAAACAGTAAAAAGAATTATACAATGACGGCTACAACCCCGACCCGGTTGTGCGGCCAAACAAATAATAATACATCAATTTACATATTACAATGAATGAAAGAAAAAGAAACACTCATCTCACATCCACCCCGGCTATTCACCCGCGACAATCCAACACATTCATATACACATACCATCATCAAACACAGATCACAGATATGTATAACCCCTACTAATCGACATATAGCGATTAGCCGACGCTCAATACATATAAACATCACAGATATAACCCTTTAGTCAAAGTGTATTGAAGTTCGATAAAAAAAATACGGATTTATAGGCCCCCCAAAACAAATTTCTATTCTGGAAAACCTGGGCACATATAAACCATCTTAAAAATCCCAAAACCAAGCCAGAAGAACACTGCACCAAACTCGACCCAGAACCGAGCCAACTCGGCCGCGGTTGCGCGGCAATAGCTTGCTATTGCCGCGGAACCGCGGTTCTTTGGTCGATTCACTGGACCGGGTTTAGTGGCTTTCTTCACAAAATCCTGAGATGATTTTTGGAGTATGATTTATTTTGTTTTGAACAGGAAAAATTTTAACAGAAAACTAGGGTTTTGATATTTTGGTTTTTCGATTTTTTCGATCAAACTTCCATACACTTTACTACCTAGATAGTTTATGTTTAGTTAGGCTCTGATACCACTGTAAGTCCACGTTGCCCACCCCGGTGCTTGCGGGGAGGCAGAAAACGGAATAAAAATCGAATTTTTATGACTTTAGGCAACATGGACTAGACAAAGAAGGATCTTTGCTAAACAAAAACAAGCTAAAGCTAACTAGAAACTAGCTAAGTGTTAGAAAGGTTATACCTAGGGCTTTATGTCCTTCTCTCCTTGCTTTTTGGAGTAGTGGAAAGAGGTCACCTTTGTCGTCTTCTCACGTCGAAGAAAGATCCACCCGAAAGCCTCGACCTTTGGCTTCAACTCCAAGCTAGAAGTAACTAGGGTGCTAGAAGTGCTAATCCTAGAACCCTAGATGAGAGTAAAGATTATCAAGAAGAGGTTTTTCTCAAGCTCAAGTGTTTCTCAACACATGAGAGGGGAGAGCTTGAGGGAGAGGAAGAACAAGAGAGAGAAAGTGAATGATAGAATGAGAGGATAATAACCATTCTCACATATATGTGTGAATTATTGTAATTAGATAATTAGCTAGATAATTGTCATGGTTAATCAAGACATGACCATTATCATTTCATATTTAATGCTAATTGCAAGGATCAAAGAGTATCTTTTATATGGAATGATGATGGTCAATATGTTAACTAAGGTCAACAAGTCAAGATAGTCAAATGGTCAACAACCATAACCATGCACAATTATATTAAGCTAATATCAATTAACCATAATACACACATAAGCATTAGGGTTAATAAAATGACAATGGTCATTAACCCTAATCAAAGTCCTCTCCCTCTGTCTCAAGCAACTGTGCATACGCACCCGTATTCGTGATCCGAGGAACACGAATACAATGAGATGAAACCAATCCCAAATCATATACTAGGATCCGGTTTAAACCAAAGCCCGCTAGTATAAGTTGTCCGGACAGCAAACGTGCACAAGTGCGCGGATGTGAACGAACCCTGCCGCAAAACCATGCGACCTCTACTCATTTTGCTTAAAGGCAAATAGCTCTCTGTGTGGGACTCTAAAGACTCGACACTACGCTGGCAGTGGGTTTAACCTGTTAGTTATATGTGTGCCCTAGAGGCCATTACTGTACATACGATGTATATTGTAGTGGATGCTTGGACATATATAGGGAGGACTTTCTTGCTCGACATGATAGTACGCTATCTGGTTGTACTTTATCTTAACATGTACTCTGATTGTCTCTTTTGTTACATGTTGATAAAGCCCTTAGGATTTGTACTCGACTGCTGGGACTATGATGAGATCATACTAGTGGGGCCACGGTAGTCTATGAGTATATTCTATAACTGTTCCTAGTCGAGGGTGTGTCGAGACAGGGCATCGATACACCAGAGTAGACTAGCGTATACGCATCTTGACCCATATGATGGGCGATGGATGATCCCATATCCATCGGTGTGTGACATCAAGGATGGTGTACGGGTGCTCAGTGGAGACTGGGTACACTGGACGGACTCGCCGAGAACTCCTAGATGGTATATATACCTATTGTCAGATAGCAGTTCTCTGGTGACACTTGTACAGGTTAGTCTGTAGACCCGAGATCGTCATAGAGTCTTGTGTGATTCCCACTGTACTTTGATTTCCGCCCTACCACGGCTCTACTGAGTTGTGCAAACAGGTGGATTTTGGGTACAATCCCGAATCATATGGAGACAGTGAGCGATAGGAGGGGTTTCGTCTCTCCCGGTATAGGGAGTTGATGTCGCGCTATGTTTGATCGGCTATAACACCTAAATCCCTGGCCAGGGTTCTCGAGGTTTACTGATAAGTGTTATCAGTAGTTCCTCGACCTGTTATGAGCCGTAAATCAACATGACTTATAAAGTTACTGGGGTCTGACATTAACCACCCCCAGACTTCATATACGACGTATCAGACGAAGAGACCGGACTGTACGGTAAGTGTTGCTTATAGGCTCGTAAGGGTTGTGATGAGTTCGCTCGTCGGCCACCTTTTCGTCATGTACCTGGGTAGCCGTTACGTACAGCTAGTGCCACTGACGTGCTTGTGGTTAAACCCATTGCCAGCGTACTGACGAGTCTTTAGAGTCCCACACAGAGGGTTCTCTCGTTCAGGCGAAAGATGTAGAGACCGTAAGTTGTTACGGCAGCCGTAAGGTGTTGCGGCAGGTTTTCGATTATGTTCGTGTAATTGTTACAGGAATAATAATCGGAAGAATAATACTGGCCGGATACCGGTATTATATTATTGGATTAATTGTATTCGTATTTTTCGGAATTCGGATGCGTGTATACAGTATACGGTATACGGTATACGGAGGAGGGGTATTTTTGTAATTGTTACAAGAATACCTTCTAAAAGGTGCCACCTCATAATGACATAATTATGACATCATTTATTTTGTGAAAATAAATTAGTGAGGTGTAAATTAAAAGGTATAAGCATGATAATGTGGTTGTTGAAGTGGATGTACTATTAAAACAAGATACTTTTTTCATAATACATGCTTTAGTTAGTGCTATTTTCTTTTTATCATGCTTAAACTTTTTAATCATGAAATGCACTTATTCTTTCCTCCTCCTTCTTCTTATAAATACCTTCATATGAGATGTGAAATCAAGGCATTCCAATCCTACACAAAATTATGATAGATGTATCATAACAAGTGTATAAGAAGAAAGAAAGAAAATGATGGTTATCATTCTTCCTAGCTTAAACCCTCACATGAGATGTGAATCCAAAGCTTAGGATTTCAAGTTAATCCAATACACTTATCTCTACATCATCCTAGTGACCTCTTCTAGCAAATTTGGTCTCTCGGTTAAACTCTTGAGAAGAGTTTCTAGCTTGCACGAAAACTCTCGGGTGGATCATCTAGGTCTTCGGTGGCCGGAGATCGAAAACATCGGCAACATCTAAAGGAGCCAAGGAGTTCACCAAAAGAGGAGAAAGGAGCAAAGGAGTTGCATCCAAGAGAAGACCCGAAGGACCGTATCATCAAGGTATAATCCCTAACATAGTAGATAAGATCTCTAGTTAGGGTATACTAGTTGTGGTTTAGACAAGATCTTCGGTTAAGTGCGTTTTGTATGCAAAGAAAATTTTCGTTCATCGCTTCCGCCGCGCCACAAGAGTTGTGGGAGCATGCAGCACTCACCAACATGGTATCAGAGCCTAACTAAACCACAATTAGATGTTAGCCAAAAGTTAGAAGCTCGATCGACAGTTTTTTCTCCCGAAAACTCGTATTCTGCTCTTGCTGCTGTCAGTTTTTGAAAGTGTTCCAAAATTAATTTGACATATCTTAAAAATACAAGCAGGGTTTTCTAAGAACACTGAAAAAATTTGGAAGTCTAACTCGGCTAAAGCGCGGCGGAACCGTGGCCAAACCCATGGTTTGGCCGCGGATCCGCCGCCGAGTTATGGCCGAGTTGACTCATTTTTCTTCTCTGTTCTTATATTGAAAAATTAGGGTTTCTGGGATATATAGATTTTTACAAAGGTGTTTGTACAGGGACATGTCAAGTGTTGGCATGGTTTTAAAAATTATCGATCGAAATTCTAAAGAGCTTGGCTAATCGGGTTTTCTTTTTTGTTATATGTGTTTGAAACGTCCGCTAATTGCTATCTGACGATTCGTGGGGGTTGCATATATGGATATCATGAGATGGTATGTGTATAAGAATGTGTTGGATCGTTGTGATGAATGGCCGGGGGGTGTGAGAAGAGTGTTTTTCCTTTTCTATCATTCCATGTAATTTGTAAAAAGCAATGTTATATTGTATAATTTCTTTTTACTGTTTTTGCTCCTAGGATAGACCCAAGGTGGGGTGCACAAACTACCGGGTTCTCCAAGTGCCGAGTGGCCTACTCAATTGTTGAGGGAGGTTGCTACACTTAGGGAATTTGGCGGGTAGTTTTGCCGCACCCGTAGGGGTCTAGGGGTTTTTTTGGCTATTCATCACGACCGTGGAACCCGTTTTTCATTAAGGGCTTAAATGAAATACGGAATTCCTAGTATATCCAATGCATTCATCTGTGATCTGAAATGGTTATATTTATATATGAGATATATATAATAAACGTTGCTTATGTTTTGCACCCGCACTAGTCCAGCCCCCGCTCTGCCGTCAGTTAAGTAACCTAACGGTGCATGACGGGGCCCAGTGGCAAATGCGGATGGCATAAGCGTACGTTCTATTTGCGTTTCTTTTCTGTGATGTTTAGGAAACGTAAATGATGGGACTACATTAATGTGATTAATGTTAAGAGAAAGAAACCTAAAGATGTTGTAGAATCAAACTTTTTGAAAAAGGGTAACTCTAGCTTTTGTTTTGCATAGTGGTATTCTTGAATATCCTGCACCTCATTCGATGAGGAAAGGGCCGAGATCCCTTCACCGGGAGTGACCCCTTTAGCGAAACTAGAAAATGTTACAAAGAACTCGATTTGATTTTATAGTTGATCTAACTTTGCTTTGCATCGTGGTATTTACATATCCAGCACCTTATTCGATAAGGAAAGAGCCGAGATCCCTTCACCGGGAGTGACCTCTTTAGCAAAATTAGAAAGATACTACAAAACCATTCGATTTTTAAAACTGGAGCTTAAACCACTCCTTCCCACTTGATTCTACAACGATATCAAGCTCAAAACGTTAAAGGTTTTCATAAAAACCATCCGTTGCCCTCCGTCATTTTAGGAAGCAGAGTACTTAGTATTCGTGCTACGTATGTCGACCATAGCCGAGGCGTAGTGTACGGTAGCTAAGTGATGTATTCCTACAAAGCATATGATGCGATTAGTTAGGACATTCATGTGATTATGTTGATCATAGTCAAGGGTCATATGGGTGGGTCTGGCTAATCACGAAATGACGGACAAAACTTGACTAGTACTTATGATATGTTGACCATAGCCAAGGTCATAAGTGACTAGGGGTAAAAACCATATCGGGAATTTCAAGAGTTGAAATTTGCAATGAGATTGCATACCTTCTATATGATAGTTGGATCCCGATCTCGCTGCGAGTAAGAGTTACTCCTTGGAAAGTTTTACACAAGACAATTTGACGAAATTATAGGGTGTAATTATTCCCGGCTAATCTTACCTTTTAGGGTTTGAAGGAAGATTTGATAAAAACAGTGGGAGACATCTGGATTAGATAATAACCAATCTAATCTTGCAAGAGCATACGCTAAAGTGTTTTCTTCTCTCTCTCTCCAGATAGCGACCATATCATGCCTTAATCAAGATAATAAATACGGATATATTGACTGAACCCGCTTGTTATACCGAGCTAGGGAACGTTGGTCCCGCTCCAACCTATAATTGTTATAAGACAGAGCAGGAAATTAGGGATTACCAGAATCCCATGCTACCCAAACGAAGATAGTACATGTTGATGCATGATCTTCGGGTGTGTCTATTACAAAGAACTGTTTCTCAGTATCTTTTACGTCCTGGGTATAATGATACCGGATCAGGATCCCATAAATGTAATCTGTTACATGGGCTACAGAAAGGTAAATGACTGAGAACGGGTGAAAAGTTTCATGAGACAGCAAACGGGACAAGTGTTGCAGCCAAGTCTGTTGGTCACTGTCACCCTGTATTAAGAATATATTGATTCTGAACAAATGCTATTAGATACCGAACCTGATATAAAAAATCATATCAATATCTTTATTAGTAAGAAATGATAAAATTTTGTATTGATGGATAATGTTTTGAACATTTCCTATATCAAGTGTTGATCGGTTCAGGCACGTTATCTGAAAGCATAAGACGTTCTAAATCAAACTACAGTTCTCAGTATACAGAACACACACAAGAGGATAAGTTCAGAAATGAACGAATCCTTCTTGAGGCATTGTAGACTAGGTCATATCAATGTGACCCGACTAGCTGAAGTTACATGTAGATGCATATTTAAATTAGTTTGAATTTACATCTTGTAAAACTTGCCAGTCATGTCACATAGATAAGATGACCATAGCTCTGTTTATTGGAAACAGAGAAAGAGTTAGTGAACTCTTGGAATTGATACATGATGATGTATGAAAGGTCCCCTGTTTACATATGCCATGACCGGTTCTTTGTACTTCATTACTTTCTTTGATGATCTCTCAAGATTCAGACAAATGTTCCTGTTGAAACACAAGTCCGAAGCTTTTGAGATATTCACAGAATATAAGTTAGAAGTAGAGAACCAAAAACGGGTATAAGTATTATGTCCTTTGATGAGATCAAGGAGGAAAATACTTTAGCATGGAAATCCTGGACTATTCTAAAGGAGAATGAGATTCTTTCTCAGCATTACTCCTCCGTATACACCATAGCACGATGGTATATCGGGGCGGAGCAATTGCACCCTATGTGATATGGTGTGCTCCATGATGAGTACTACTGAGTTTCCTATTTTCCTTTTGGGAGTTATGCACTTGCGAAGCTGCATACCTATTGAATAGGGTTCCAATCAAATCAGGTGCCTACTACTCCATATGTGATATGGTATGGGAAGAGCCCATATCTTAAAGATGTTAAGATTTGGGGTTGTCAGGCCTATGTCTAAAAACCAAAATCTGGACAAGCTCGAGGCAAAGTCAAAACTGTGGAAGTTTGTTGGATATCCCAAGCATTAGCAAGAGAATATCTTCTACCTAACCGAAGAACAAAAGTTGTTTTGTTTCTCAGCATGCCACCTTTGTGAAAGGGAATTTCTTGTGAAGAAATTAGTGGTCATAAGGTAGAACTGGAAGGTGTTCCAGCTATACAAACTACAACAGATGACCTAACCGAGGAACAAAAGTTGTTTTGTTTCTCAGCATGCCACATTTGTGAAAGGGAATTTCTTGTGAAGAAATTAGTGGTCATGAGGTAGAACTGGAAGGAGTTCCAGCTACAGTAGATGATTTGGTAGAACTAAAGGATTCAATAGACTCTAACGAACCTCAGCCTCTCCGCCGATCTAGTAAGTTTCCTCACCCACCTAAGAGATACTTCGGTTTCTCTATGACAGTGGGAGCGAGGATTTCATATTACCCCAGCGTGTCCCGAGACCGGAAGGTGTTCCGACGGGTTGTAGTCCTCGCAAGGGGGCATGCGTAGAAAATAGCTGCTGAGGGACCTTTTGGTGCCACAGCGACCCTATGGGATGGGGTTGTTGCCTGACCAAAGTGGTATGACCTAACTAGTTTCGAGCAGGCCATCAGGAGTGGGACTCTGTGAGAATGGCTGGATGGTTAGCGATCTGAGATAGAATCCTTATACACCAACAAAGTATGGACTTTGGTTGCTTTGTCTGAAGGGTTAAATCCCCATCAGGAGCAAGTGTATCTTGAGAAGATTACTTGGTGTACATGGAAAAGTTGAGACTTTCAAAGCTATGCTTAAGTCCATCCAGATCCTACTTGCCACTGCTACATACCTTGACCACGATATCTGGTGGTTGGGTGTCATGACAGCTTTTCTAAAATGAAGTTTTAGAACAGAGCGTCTATAAGTACACAGCCAGAGGGCTTCGTAGACAGTGGGAGCAGCGGAAAAGTGTGTAAGATGTTTTATGCGATAAAACAGGCATCGCGGAGTTGGAACATCTGTTTTGATGTGGTAGTCAAAGAGTTTGACTTCATCAAAATAATAGATGAACCTTGTATATACATAAAAGGTAGTAGGGAGTATGGTGGTGATCCTCGTAGAGTACGTGGATGACATACTCTTGATAGGGAAGGAGTTTCCTATGCTACGCTCAGTCAATCTCCTCTTATTATAAATATTCTCCATATAGGATCAAAGGTGATACCTCCTAAATCCGGGGTTTTGGATCTTTGAGATAGATCTAAATGGATATTAGGATACTCACTAGTTGTAGTGAGATAGTATCAATTGATCCTGGGAAGAATCACAGCGGAGTTGGAACATTTGTTTTGATGTGGTAGTCAAAGAGTTTGACTTCATCAAAATGGTAGAACCTCGTGGTATGGAGTATGGTGGTGATCCTCGTAGAGTACGTGGATGACATACTCTTGATAGGGAAGAAGTTTCCTATGATACACTCGGTCAATCTCCGCTTATCACATAAGATTCTCCATATAAGATCAAGGTGATACCTCCTAAATCCTGGGTTTTGGATCTATGAGATAGATCTAATTGGATGTTAGGATTTTCACTAGTTGTAGTGAGATGGTATCAATCGATCCAGGGGAGAATCACTGGAAAGGTTCCAGGATGATAAGGACGACTGAATGTCAGTCGCAGTCATTGTCTTCACCCTTAGTAGAGGGACGGTATGTTGGAAGAGTTCCAAGCTAGATACCGTGACATACTAGAAAGGCAAGATACGTCATTACTAAGGATGCTACCAAAGATAAAGTCTGGATATATATGAGTTCATAAGATAAACTTCGTTCCTACCATTGTGTGACAATGGAGTTATGGCTTTAGCCAAGGAACTACCATCCCATCAGAAATCCAGATATAATTCTTAGGCAGCACCACCTGATCATGGAGATAGTTGATCTTCAGGGAGATCAAGGTTAGGAGAGTAGATACAGAGGACAACAGAGCGGATCCACACACTAAGGCTTTTTCCCAGTAGAGACTTTTATGGGATGGTTGAGTATGAGATACTTAAACACTAGCTGATTGTTTAGTATGTGATACCACAACAGATGGCCCTAGTGCAAGCGGGAGATTGTTAGTTATATGTGTGCCCTAGAGGCCATTACTGTACATACGATGTATATTGTAACAACCATAAATTTCCTATACAAAATTTTTCAAATATTTTTTTTTCAAAAATCCACAAAGGGGTATTTTAGCCTGAGCACAAGATATAGGTAATTATTTTATTTTTAATTACAAGCTACAAGAATGTAATAAATCCATTTTTAGTGTACAAGAAATTACTTTAAATTTAATGTATACTTGGAGTATTTACTCTTGCTGCTATCATTTTAAGTAATTAAATAACTTCATAATTACAAGAAGGAGCTTGTAGCTCATTGGTAATACCTTGCATTGCTGAACCAAGCCACCAGAGTTCGAATCCCATACCCCACATTATTTTTAATATTGATTTTTTTAAAAAAATTAGAATACCAAGAGTTTACACGTGCATATCTCACAAAAACCCCACTACACCCAAAGATGTAACACTTGCAGAGGGTAGATGGACCGTCAGGGGAGATCCAGGTCACCGGAATCGGTCGGGAATCGGCCAACTCGGCCTTGACTCGGCCGACTCAGTGATCCGACCGAGTCACGGCCGAGTCACCCCCGATTCGGCCGATTCCGGCAAGGGTCACAACATGAAAGTTGTGTCTTTTGGTATTCCCTACGCACCTGCAAAGTTTCAGCCTCATACCACTTCCAGAGCTCTTTAAAACCCCTAATTACTCCACTTTTAATACATTTTTATTACATTTTATCATATTTTTATTTTTAACTTTTCATCTACCCTAACCCTAGCCTAACCCTATAAATACCAACCCTACACACTACCCTCTCACCCCCCAAAATCTTGAGCCACTCTCTCAAAAGTTTCCACAAGAAGTGTGCTTCGAAATCGAGTTCCCGGCGAAGCTCTGACGGAATTCCGACGACGCGTTTTGGAGCAACCGGCGACGTAATCACCCCTCGGCCTTCCTCCCTTGTTCTCTTACTCTTTAGAAGAGTTTAAACCTGTAAGTCCCACCTATTCTACCTTCTTTTTCTTTAATGTAAAAATACGAATTTCTGGAACCCGACGGAAATCGGACAAACCGATTTCCGATTCGATTTTTCTTTAAAATTCCACTTGTCACCTAATACATATTATCTACCCATATGCATGTTGACTATTAATCATCCTTAAACCAATTTAATCACACTTTTCCACATGAAATGATAAGTTCTTTACAAAACCGTATTTCTTTCATTAAAATACCATGAAGTTCATTTTTCTTAATGTAATCAAGTACCTCACTCCTAAACATGTTTATTGTGATAACTAAACTTGTTTCAATCAATTTGAATGAAATTTCACACATGAAATGATAACGTTTACGAATACCGTATTCTTGCACTTTAATACCTTTAGGTTTAACATAGCTTATTTCACCTTTAAACTTCACCAAAACCTAATATAAGTCACGGGGTAATGACCTACCCTTACACACACTCAATATAACCCTAAATGATAAATATCAAAAATACAGAATACGAAATTACAGGACTTTTCACTAAAATACCATAACCTTTATAACCTTAGTTAAATCTTTAAATTGTAAACTTTTCTAAATAAAATCTTATATAAAATGAAAGCACGATTGGTCATGGACATCGATCGTTTATCTAAACTGTCTTGTGGGTCTAGGCAAGTGTGTCTAAGGCTAGTAGTTTTTAATTAGGCCCACGACTGTGGTTCCTTCCCACTTACCTGGCATTTACCTGGCCGCAATTGACGGTGAAGAGGCGATTTGAGGCTTCTAATGACTCATCGTTTAGACCCTAGAAATAGGCTAGTTGGCTTAGGAAACCCTAATAACTAAAATACGGAAACTATACTCTTTTGCAAATAAACACCCTATATTTATAAAACCGTTTTCCTAAATGAAAAGTATTTATAAAACCTAAGCAAAGTGCCGCTACAACCCACCTTTGGGGAACCCGTTAGGGATAGTACGGTTCATCGTGCACCCGCGGGCTAGTAGTGCGAGATTCAGACCTCCGCAAGGAGCATTCGGTCTCGAAAGGTTTAAAATACGACATTTAAGGAAAATGAGATTTTGGAAAATAAAATATTTATTTAAAATTATTCTTGTATTAAAATATATTTAATTATAATTTAGACACCTATTTTATTATAATATAAAGTTTCCACTTTTTCTAAAATTACAAGTTTAAAAGTTACATTAAAATACCCTGAAATTCAAATAAATCAATTAATACTTTTATTAGGATATATTCACTAGAAAAAAAAAAAATAAAATTCACACTTATTATAACTATAAAGACGAATAATAAATACTTGAGGTATTTTGAAAAATATACAATAATACTTTTTACATAAAACCCCCTCAAGTTTTATAATTTACAATAAGGACCCTAACCAATTATAGAACTTCAAATTCTCTTTCTTTTAGTCTGACTCGGGTTAGCGTCTGACTATTTCTGACTTGAATATGATTCAAGTCAATCCATATTCTTTATATTTCAACTCAAGATGGATACATGAATCCCAGAATCCAGTTAACAATCTACTTGACTGAACCGAACCATGGATATTCCTTTTACATGTTTCCCAGTATTCCATTTACATGACTCTACGGTTATAACCGTTTCCTGATATCATGGTTTCGGTCAGTCAATCAAGTCAATCATGCAATCATTACAAATTTTACAAGATAACAATACAAACAAGATATTGCGGGGTTTAAGGGGTAGATTGGTACGGAAGGTGTTAAAGGTGGCACGAGATGGTAAGATTAAGACACCTAACCTGAATCCAATTGCCGTTGTTCCGGGTTGTATAACGGAGCCTTGTACTTCCATTTGCCCTGATCTCTAGCATATAGAGATCCCTCTCGTATACACTGGCATCCTTCTGTACCAAGCTACAACAACAGCGTTAGCACCATACTACTATAATATGACAATACAATACAACATTAAAAACTACTCTCTCTCTCTCTCTTTTACTCTCTGTCTATTTCTCCATTATCTTTGGGACTTACCGAGCGACCTGTTCGCTGACGACATTCTATTTCCTTCTTCTTGAATGTCGTCAGGTGCGTCGGACCAAGCTGAGATCGAGCCCACCAGTGAAGACTTGTAGCGGTTCCACGAAGACCTCGAGCTCTAGATATTGTATCTTGTTCTTTCCAGTATTTTTTTCATTTTCATGTTATGCCACTGTTTAGGCATCGCTTTTCATTTCAGTTGTATTTTCCTTTTCAGGCATTGTACAAAGAATGATATTAATAAAAGTTGCTGTTATTTCAATATCATTTGTCTCTTGTGATTATTTTATATTGCTTAGTTACGCTTAGCGTATGTACTTCTGAGTACATACGCAGCGGGCCTCGTCACGTCCACTTCGCCGTACACTGGGAAGCGGGGCGTGACATATATTGTAGTGGATGCTTGGACATATATAGGGAGGACTTTCTTGCTCGACATGATAGTACGCTATCTGGTTGTACTTTATCTTAAAATGTACTTTGATTGTCTCTTTTGTTACATGTTGATAAAGCCCTTAGGATTTGTACTCGACTACTGGGACTATGATGAGATCATACTAGTGGGGCCACGGTAGTCTATGAGTACATCCTATAACTGTTCCTAGTCGAGGGTGTGTCGAGACAGGGCATCGATACACCAGAGTAGACTAGCGTATACGCATCTTGACCCATATGATGGGCGATGGATGATCCCATATCCATCGGTGTGTGACATCAAGGATGGTGTACGGGTGCTCAGTGGAGACTGGGTACACTGGACGGACTCGCCGAGAACTCCTAGATGGTATATATACCTATTGTCAGATAGCAGTTCTCTGGTGACACTTGTACAGGTTAGTCTGTAGACCCGAGATCGTCATAGAGTCTTGTGTGATTCCCACTGTACTTTGATTTCCGCCCTACCACGGCTCTACTGAGTTGTGCAAACAGGTGGATTTTGGGTACAGTCCCGAATCATATGGAGACTGTGAGCGATAGGAGGGGTTTCGTCTCTCCCGGTATAGGGAGTTGATGTCGCGCTATGTTTGATCGGCTATAACACCTAAATCCCTGGCCAGGGTTCTCGAGGTTTACTGATAAGTGTTATCAGTAGTTCCTCGACCTGTTATGAGCCGTAAATCAACATGACTTATAAAGTTACTGGGGTCTGACATTAACCACCCCCAGACTTCATATGCGACGTATCAGACGAAGAGACCGGACTGTACGGTAAGTGTTGCTTATAAGCTCGTAAGGGTTGTGATGAGTTCGCTCGTCGGCCACCTTTTCGTCATGTACCTGGGTAGCCGTTACGTACAGCTAGTGCCACTAACGTGCTTGTGGTTAAACCCATTGCCAGCGTACTGACGAGTCTTTAGAGTCCCACACAGAGGGTTCCCTCGTTCAGGCGAAAGATGTAGAGACCGTAAGTTGTTACGGCAGCCGTAAGGTGTTGCGGCAGGTTTTCGATTATGTTCGTGTAATTGTTACAGGAATAATAATCGGAAGAATAATACTGCCCGGATACCGGTATTATATTATTGGATTAATTGTATTCGTATTTTTCGGAATTCGGATGCGTGTATACAGTATACAGTATACGGTATACGGAGGAGGGGTATTTTTGTAATTGTTACAAGAATACCTTCTAGAAGGTGCCACTTCATAATGACATAATTATGACATCATTTATTTTGTGAAAATAAATTAGTGAGGTGTAAATTAAAAGGTATAAGCATGATAATGTGGTTGTTGAAGTGGATGTACTATTAAAACAAGATACTTCTTTCATAATACATGCTTTAGTTAGTGCTATTTTCTTTTTATCATGCTTAAACTTTTTAATCATGAAATGCACTTATTCTTTCCTCCTCCTTCTTCTTATAAATACCTTCATATGAGATGTGAAATCAAGGCATTCCAATCCTACACAAAATTATGATAGATGTATCATAACAAGTGTATAAGAAGAAAGAAAGAAAATGATGGTTATCATTCTTCCTAGTTTAAACCCTCACATGAGATGTGAATCCAAAACTTAGGATTTCAAGTTAATCCAATACACTTATCTCTACATCATCCTAGTGACCTCTTCTAGCAAATTTGGTCTCTCGGTTAAACTCTTGAGAAGAGTTTCTAGCTTGCACGAAAACTCTCGGGTGGATCATCTAAGTCTTCGGTGGCCGGAGATCGAAAACATCGGCAACATCTAAAGGAGCCAAGGAGTTCACCAAAAGAGGAGAAAGGAGCAAAGGAGTTGCATCCAAGAGAAGACCCGAAGGACCGTATCATCAAGGTATAATCCCTAACATAGTAGATAAGATCTCTAGTTAGGGTATACTAGTTGTGGTTTAGACAAGATCTTCGGTTAAGTGCGTGTTGTATGCAAAGAAAATTTTCGTTCATCGCTTCCGCCGCGCCACAAGAGTTGTGGGAGCATGCAGCACTCACCAACATAACTACAGACCGCAAGCGGCACTAGCTGTACGTAACGGTCCCCAGGTAGATGCCCATAAGAAGACTGACGAGGTGAACCCCATCTGAACTCCTACTGAGCCTGTATGTGACAGTCTCCGTACAGTCCGGTCTGTTCGTCTGATACATCGCATGGCGGGCCTAGGGGGGCGGTGAACGTCAGTCCCCTAATAGCGGTACAAGTCGTGTCGGAATGTAGCCCAGAACACCCTGAGATAACACTGGAAACCTACCAGTATATCTCGCTTGCCCTGGCCAGGGACTACTCGTGTAATGGCTCTCCTGGACACAGCGCGATGTCAACCCCCAATACCGGGAAAGACGAATCCTGTCTAACCGTCACTGCCTCCAAGTGCTTCGGGACTGCACCCAAAAACTACCTGTTTGCACGACTCCTTTGAGCCGTGGTAGGGTAGTAATCAAAGTGCAGTGGGAACACACTCGAGGCGAAGTGACAGTGTCAAGTCAACGGACTAAGCTGTACTCATGTCACCTGGGAACTGATAACTGACGATAGGTATAATACCAACCAACAGTTCCCGACGAGTCCTGTCCAGTGTACTCGTAACCTAACGAGCACCCGTATACTATCTCAAGTACGATGTACTGACGGCTGTGGGACAGACCGTCTCCCACACTGGGATGAGAAGCGCATACGCTAGTCTACTCCGGAGTATCGATGCCCTGTCTCGATAGTCCAACGACTAGGGACCTGTATAAGGATGTGCTTATGGATTACCCAGCCCCCACGAGTGTGAGTGCCATCACAACGCTGGTAATCAAGCAAAAATCCTAAGGGCTCTACTAATATGTATATCAGCAATATGCTAAAAGAAACACATGCACATATTAAAGCAGAGACAAACCAAGTAGCATACTACCATTTCGAGCAAGATTGTATATACAACTGTGAATATCCCAAGCTTCCATCAAGTAATATACAAACTAGTATGATATAGTAATGGCCTCTAGGGCATATACACTAACACTTAATACATTTATTTATTAACAGAGATCTTTTTTTTCTACAAAGGAAAGTCCTATGTTCTTAAAACTTGATTTAAAAAGGTAACCCTTTGACTTTCAACTTAGTTAGTAAGTTATCTTAAGTTTTGAAAATTATTTATAACATAGTTTTATTAAGTTTTCATAATTTTAAGGAGTGTTCAATTTATAAGCGTAATTTATTTTGTATTCTTAATATAGTAAAGTACTATTTAAGAGTTTAAAAATGAGCTCAGAAAGAATTAGCATACACCAGAGTTGTGGGCTTCCACTACAGCAAAGTAATATTCTTTGACTTGTAATGTTAATTTCTTATGAGTTTCATGTTATTGTTTATGTTTTTATCAATATATTATTTGTAGATAAATTATACTTAGTGGACTGCGGATATCCAAACAGACTTTAGTTTCTTGCTTCATATCGTGATCAAAGATACCACCTTCAAGAATTTGGTACTAACAATAGACAGCAGGCATGGAATCCAAAAGAGGTTTTCAACCATTGACATGCATCTCGCAGAAATAGAAAGTATCTTTGTTGTTTTCAAAGCAAGATTTACTTATTTCAAGATACAACCTTCTGGATTTCGATATGACACATAGAAAAAGATGGTATTTGCAAGTGTTGGACTACATAATTTTTTGAAATTGGAGAATTAAACCGATGATTTTGATAGTTCGGATATTCCAAAGGAATCTCCGCGAAATGTTGCACCTATGGATGTTGATTCTGTTGAGGACAACGATCTACAAAGTCAACAAACATAAAGAGCAACTGCAGGAGTTTGGAGAGATTCCATAGCAGCTGCTATGTGAACTGATGGAACACGCATATCATTAGGGATTAAATATTATATATCTAAACTGGAGTTTATTTGATGTTATGAATCTTATAAGGAGATCATTTTGATTAAATAAATATTTGTATTTTCCATTTGAATAATGTAACTCTTAATTTTATCCTGAATAATATGTTATTAACAATGTTATTTTAGTTTGGCATGATGCTCATATAAGCTCTATTGCTAATTATTACTATAAATTATTTATAGAATCATGTACTTTTCACCGATTATTATATACAAACTGATAAAAACATAAATAATTAATTAATAAATTAAGTTTAGGAAAAAGTAGTGCAAATAAATAAAGCACCCGATGTCTCATAAAAAAATGAAATTGGACATGCATAAAAATTTAATGCATTATAACAGATATAAAATAAAATAGAAGTTGGGATGCATCAGAAAACAGTTACAGTAAAGTTCTAGTTATCGGTTCTATTTGTTATATAATCCCAATAAAAAGATCCTGTTCTAATGAAAGTTCTTACAAAAAGTGTATATTTTAAAAGTACCACTTCTATATGAAATTTCCAGTTGAATAACATGGCCATATAGTTTTTCATGATTTCTTTATTATTCTCTTTTTTATCATTGTATGTCCTAATTTTTTCTAGATGTGTTTTCTTTATTGTCGTTTGCTCTCTTTATTATTGATTGTCCTAATTTCCGATTTCTTTATTATTGATTACCCTAATTTCAGATTTTATGGGACTGAAGATAGCAGAAACAGGAGAGGAGATTGGAAGATTAGGAACAGAGTTAGGGGAATTGGAGAAATTGAATTGAAGATTAGGAATTTGAAAGAAGAGATGGAGAAATTAATTGGAAATAAAGATGGGGAATCAGAAGAATTGTATTAGAGACGAGGAAATGCAGATTTTGAAAGAATTGTAGTAGAGATGAGGGATAAAAATGGAAATGCAGATTTTGAAAGAATTGTAGTAGAGATGAGGGATAAAAATGGAAATGCAGATTT
Organism: Agapanthus africanus; assembly: GCA_030015575.1. Lineage (NCBI taxonomy): Eukaryota > Viridiplantae > Streptophyta > Magnoliopsida > Asparagales > Amaryllidaceae > Agapanthus > Agapanthus africanus. The sequence continues at coordinate 1,001,003,643 of CM057337.1, forward strand.
TGAAAGAATTGTAGTAGAGATGAGGGATAAAAATGGAAATGCAGATTTTGAAAGAATTGAATAGAGGAGGATTCATACATTTTTACTCCGGCAAAAATAGCTTCCAAGAGTCAATTTGTCTTCTTTTTTTTTTCTTTTTTGAATTGGTCTGTATTCCTCACCCAAGCACAAACCTTCAGAAATTTTGGTATGGGAATTGAAAAATAATAAGAAACAGGTAAATTAAATTATAGCTCTGAGGCGCAGTCGGTTTTCTTCAAGAATTTATTTGTTCCCGCTCAAAAAATTTGCTAATGGATTTTCAAATAGGGTTCCTTCAGGATGCAATAGAGTCCGAAGTTTCTGTGATTAACAAAAGTTGAAAGAAGTTCGAAATTCTGCATGAAACAGAGAAAATTAGAGAAGAAGTCATACTTTATTGATGGGTAGAGACTTCCTTGCAAAAGTCACAATTAGCAAAAAATAAATTACCAAGGTTGAATTTCTATATTCAAAATTGAAAATGGTTGAATTCTAATTTCAAATCAAGCACAAGTGCCCATTCAATCAAGATTAAGACTTTAAGTAAATAATATATCATAAGCCCACTAGAATGAGCTCAATTGGTCCATAACTCATATAAACTTAATGAATGAGAACTAATATATTTGATTTTCTACTTTCAATCCCACGTGGCCCTAAAATATCACTCATAAGCTCAAAAACTCCAACAATCCTATACTTTTTAAGCTTAGAAAAATCGTGGTGTTTTATTTAAAAGCCACTTGTTATTTTTTAAGTTTTTAATTTATTTGAACCATGAGCTCCTATTTTGAAATGAAATGTAATGCCACTTAAACAATATGCACTTATAAATTAATTTAGATGATGTACATAAATATAACATATATTTAAAAAATACCGGACTTCGATTGCAACCAATACTCGGTCCTTTTTATCCGAAATTTGAGAGGTGGGTCTTCCTTTGGAGGCTACCTCAGCGGCTTGCAAAACTAGAAGTCGGCAAAATTTAAGCTAAAAGGGGCTTCTCAATGTCATGAGTACCGATGTTGATATCATCTTCAATTTGGGCATCACAATCTTCTTTCTTCTTGGCCCACAAGACAACATAGAGGCCCACAAACATAAAAAGCATTCCTGCTAAGCTGCACAAAAATACAAAGGATATGTGTAAATTGCTTTCCTTTTTTTTCTCTCTTTCTTTCTCAATATAAAAAATGCAGTTAAAACTACATCAGAACCAAATAAAACATGTATTAATTTCAACCAAGCAAAGACTTTATTATCACTTTAATTCAGAAGAGGAGAAAACCTCGAATCGAAATTTCAATGTACTTCTCTGTATGACACAAAGGCGATGTATGTATATACGTTAGGGGAAAAGAATAGCATCTAAACATTTTATTTCCGGCTATTCAAATCTACCCAGAAAAACACTCTACTATTATAATAAATATTTCAAAGATCTTCACAAGTGTTCTTTTCTATAAGAGGTAAATGGTCCTGAGAATGTTCTCATGGCATCCATTCCAGCCATTTTCCTTTTTCTATAAAGCCTAACATACCTATGTATGCAATGCGGTCTTTCATATATCGTCCGTGATTCTCAACTGATCAAAATTACTTGTAGATAAATTGAAGCTAAAAGATCAGGAAAATGACTCCCCAGATTGTGGGGAATGATGAGGGGGAGGAGCTAGCGAGCTCGGGGGGAGAAGAAGAGGATGATGGGACGGAAGGCGAGGATTGATGCCGGAACACGCCAATGTCGGGACTACGAGACTTGTATCTTTTTGGGTTTAATGTTACTCGTATGTGAGGCACTTGGCTATTGTTTTTTTGGGCTTGTTTGACTAAGCTGATATGTTTAGAGGACTAGTTGCCTGGTTATTTGGTCTATGGTGTATGCATTAAAAAGTTTTCAATGATACCGGGGACGGCTAATTATCCACCTTTTTCTTAAAAAACATACCTATGTATGCATGAAAACATGAAAGTAGTAGTTCAATAATTGCAGTAGTTCGATCCAACATTTTCAGAATCCAAATTGAACCAAAGCGAAAACTTAATTTTACCTTCCTATATTGAGAACTTGCCCCAAAACCAATGCAGATAGTATAGCAGAGGAAACGGTTTGAACTGGGTTAAAAATGGAGACCATAACAGGTCCCTTCTTTTTAACACACCATGTTTGAAACCCAACACAAACACTGCTCACTGCTGCTCCCTGCACATAATAATATCAAAGGTTAAAGGAAATAAGAGAAAATACATTTGATGAGAAAAGATTGAGCATTAGGGTGCATTTTTTTTTAATAATTGATAATCATCAAGTGTTTTTCTTGTTAGAATATGAAATATATTTCTCTCATGTCTTCTTCATAACTTCAAAGTTTTGGCATAGGATAGAGAATTTAAGATAGAATATTTAGATTTAGATACTCCCAATGGTGCTATAAAAAAAAGAAATCAATTTATTAATATAGGTGCAAATATCCAAATTTGACTTATCTAAATAATGGCAACATACGAGACACACGTGTTAGAATATAAAATTGTATCGACAACTTCATAGTTTTGATACTGATAGAAAGTAGCTAAAGAGTTTTTGGTGTAAATCAGTACCAGTAACACGATGCCGACAATGCTCTTAAGGCCAAGGCTTGCAGAACCAACATTTATCAGCGTTCCTTCCATGATGAATTGCACAAAAGCGGTGATGACCGATCCCATCAACGAAGTTAGGATGCACAAAGAGAAAGGAGCAGGAAAGTTTACCATCGTCGCAGCCTGCAATCGCCAAGTTATCAGCGTCACATGACCTTACAATGTTCGAACAGCGAACCTTTTTTCCGCTAAACTTCTCCCTCACACACAAGTATATATTTTCTTGACTTGCGACGACAACTAGTGTGATATGACGTTAACATGATACGAAAGAAAGACGTCTAACTGTATATAACACTCTTCATCTACGCTTCATCGAAACATTTATACACTTATAACGACCTTTCAACCGACTATTGAGAATGCCGGATGGTAACAAACCGGCCTAGACCGATCGAGATTCAAAGCGCCGAAATAGATATAGCTTAAAGGTGTGATATGCAATTAGCTAGCTAGCCAAATTGAAATATATACCTGCATAACTGTGGTGCATGAAAGGAAAATGACAGCAAATAATAGAGAGAAGCAGCCTAAGATCCACTGCTTGCTGATAGTGGATGATGGCATTCTTTGGAAAAACATTAATGCTTTTGAATTTAGTGATGAAGATGGAGGAGTCATCAAAAAGCTCATGGCAATGGCACCACCCAAGCATAGTATAGTGCCCAGGACCTTTGCTCTGCTATACTTGGACCATATCGAGAATTTCTCAAACCTACATATTATCAACAAACAAATATAATCATAAAACCGATGAAGCAATAGCTCAGTTGGTATGACACTTTCCTTCCCACGAAGAAAGCGGCCACAATGCCTTGTTCGGGAGTTGCCTAAAAACACTAATATTTTCAAAATTGTTGGAAAGGACCTGCTGTTCAAAATTTTTATGAAAAAGACGCATTTCATTTAGTCCTTTACTCACTTCAACTGGTTAGATATTGCATGCAACCGGTATAAAAGGGGTTTTTAATTGGGCCCAAGGGTTTTTACACAAGTTTGAAGCGAGCCGGGGGCTTGTTGACAATTTACCCTAATATACGAAAGCAATAAGCCCAATCATAGTGAGGCCCAGGGAAGTAATAAGCCCAATCAACAATAGTAGCTTAGTTTTCTTTCAACATTATACAAATTTCTAGGCAAAAATCACCCTAACTAATGAAACAAAATAGAATAAAAAACTTTCAGAATTAAAAAAAAAAAAATAATACCTGACACAGGCTGCAATGATGAAGATGAAAACAGGTGCTAAATTAGGTATTGCAGAGGCAATTGCTGGAGATGTCATCTTTATGCCATACAGCATGAGAGCATGAAATGCAACCCTATACCCAAAAAAAAAACGGAAAAAAATATAATGATATTAATAAAAAAAACCATAGCTGTTACCAAGAATTAATTCATAGAAAAAGGAAAATGGCCAATCATAACAAATCCTCCAATTTTTATGCTTCTGGTGTTTATTCCATGATAATTAGGAATATTAAAAAAGAATTTACAGCAAAGCATGCATGCCACTTGTAATTATTAATAAGGTGGGTCTGTACACTCTCTTTAGATGCTACCGATTTCTTGAATTATCTCGTTCGTAATTCGAAGGGCTAACCGTAAGGTAGAATCCAGGTGTTATCACGACGATATATTTTAACCCGTGTCTTTTAAAAACAAGTTTCATGTGATTTTAATTTAAATGAGTATGGTATCAAAAACCGGAAGAACTAACTCATCCATATCTCCAAATTAATATGGGCCCCACGAAAAAGATTTTAAAAAACAAGAAGATTTCTTATTAACTTGCACTTTTAGCAATCCATATCACCTATTTTATTAAGTTTTGAGAAGAATGGAGGGAGGAGGCCTTCCAAAAAATATATATATCCAACGATCGGCATCAATCATCATCATCTTTATCATCTAAGATACGGGCACACCAAATTTGATTTGATTCTACCATTTTTTCACCGTTGGATTAGCAGCGTAAAAAGTTTTATTGTTGGTAAACCGTTAATTTTGCACCCGCTAAATCAACGGTGAAAAGGTGTAGAAATCATATGAAATTTGGTGTGTCCACATCCTAGATGATAAAGATGAAGATGATGAATGCCGATCGTCGAAAAAAATCATGGAAAGTGTATTTTTTCGACGCCGTGAGAGGAAATTCCCTCCCATGTCAACTTTTCTCCATTATTCTCTTTTGAAAATGAAAATAGTGTTTTCTCTTTCCAAAAGGCAACTTCTCTCTCCCCTCTCCCTCTCTTCAAATCATCTCGGATCTCTCTCAAAATAAAACCTCTCTCCTCAGTCATGGGTTTTAAGTATCAAATACATATATCCATGTAATAAAATAAATTATAATATATATTTTGATGTTTTAATTAATAATCATGCTTTTCTCTTACTAGTAAATAACTAGTAAATATTTCATATACTAGCAATTATCTTAGCTCTAAAGTTAAGATAACCGCAAATATCTCAACTCCAGTCTGATCTAAGTTATCTAAACTCCATTTGTTGTGTTTATGGTTTGCAAACCATATTTTGCATATCTCATGCCTCCATTTAATAACTTTCTCTATGCCATTGCTTTCAGTGCTCCGCCTTAATTACTATGTCCACATCAGGCGGTGCATTTTTTTACAATAGTAATTTTTTATTTTTGAAGTTGGGGATCTGTTTCTTTCATTCCGCAAATTTTATTACTTTTCGGTTAAAAAAGGCTTCAATTAATTCATAATTTTTTTTTCTATGGGCATGTAGTGTCTTCTATTTAGCTTTTTATTTAACGTGCTTCTAATGTTAATAGTTTTATGCAGCAAATGTATCATCTCTCTTGTACGGTTGGATTATACTATATATGACAAGACTCATGTTTAACATTGTATAATCCTATATATATATATATATATATATGAGATTAATGGAGAAAAGATGCGATAAAAGGGGATTTCCTCTTATGGCGTGGAAAAAATACAACCTCCACCATTTTTTCCGACGATCGGCATCCATCATCATCATCGTTATCATCTAAGATATGCGTACACCAAATTTAATGTGATTCCACAACTTTTTCACCGTTGATTTAGTGGGTTCAAAATTAACGGTTTACCGACAATAGAACTTTTTACATTGCTAAATCAACGGTGAAAAAGTTGTAGAATCACATAAAATTTGGTGTACCCACATCTTCGATGATAACGATGAAGATGATGGGGGCCGATCGTCGAAAAAATTGGTGAATGTTGTATTTTTTCCACGCCATAAGTCTCTTCTCTCCATTATTCTCTCTCTCTCTCTCTATATATATGATCCTCCAAGCTACTAAAATAAGTGTGGAGGTACACCGATCAAATCCAACCTCCCGTTACCGCATCAAGACTAATTGCCATCATGTATTTCTCTGGTTATAGACGGCTGGATTTTAATAGTGTGATGTTGCATTATAAAAGCAGTGCAAATAATCTGAATACATCATATTTAATTATGTTTTTTTCTCTTTCTGGAAGGGGCCTGTATGCTTAACTCATGCGCACAACACAGTACACACAAGTATACAACGCACACATGCATTCTGGACATCCATGAATTTTGCCCGAAAGCGTTAAATTGTGGCCACTTTCAAGGAGGGGAAGTGCCATGCATGCCAAATGAGGTTTTGCTCATCGGTAATGTTTAATTATGTAAATTCAGCAGTAAAGGAATATCAATTAAAAATAATGAACTCCAGTTAATTAGAAGCAATCTTAATGCTTAATATGCCCTCAAAGCTTATAATCTCTTAAAATTCATACCCTAATGTAGCAATCAAAAGCATCTGAGCCATCAACATGGGTCTTAGTTTTCTTGGCCATTTTTTCCTGCACAGGCTCAAAAAGAAAATAAAAATAAAAAGAGGTTTCCAAGAGATAATTTATAACAAGATAAGAAGGGAAATATTTTTTCTAAAAAAAACTTTATAAACAATTCTGGTATATGTCTGAACACCATCTATTTCTCTACCAAAAATTTGAAAAGAAATAAATTCAAGCGATGCCGATATTTAAATCCGCTTGTCTTTTGAATATATTTGAATAGAGAGACAGATATTGAGACGAAAAATTAAAGATTGAATCAAATTAGCTAGAATACTTACTTTTCTAGCACCACTGCAAATGGGAGGAGAAACAGAGCACTTGCCAATCCCACAAAGATGATGAGGGAAAGAGAATTGACACCAAGAGCTAGAAATTGATGAAGAAACACCAAATAAATGCTCAATATTATTTGAACTCCAATTAGCCCAGAGATTATCAAGACCTCCTCCATTAACCCAATTGATGAAGAAGAAGAAGAAGAAGAAGTGTGTGTGTGTGTGTCTATATATATATATATATATATATATATATATATATATATATTTCTCTCTTTCACTAGTGTCACCCTTAGGATAAAGAAAGAGAAGAAATACAAAGGTTATAACTGTGAGTTCATTTCCTTCAACCTAATACTCAACTGTATTTAAAGAGAGACCGGTTTGTTTCTTTGTGTTTGTATCTCAATTGCTGAAGTTTATGTAAATGGCAAGTAAAAGGGTTATTACATCCAAAGCCTTAGGTGAAGTTTACTAGAATTTTTTTTTTTTGAGAGAGAGAGGGAGGAAAAAAGATGGTTGAAAACAAAGATAAATATTATTTAAGAATTGGGGGAAATGGGTTATGTAACTTTTATTTATATTCTAAAGAGCAATATTTTGCTTACCCATTTACCAAGAGATAAAATAATAGTATCTAGAACATCTAGATAATAGTGTAAAACAAATGTACTCATGATATTTGTCTCTTGGATAAACATTTTGGTAGACAGATTGTGGATAGTAAAAGTATTAGTCTATTCTAAATAGAGCTGCATCAAGTCAAAATGACATATTAATTAATATTAAATGTTCTTTCCACTGCATCATGACTTCGAAATTATGATGAGTATTTAGAGATCATATCTTATATTCTAATATGTCTCCACGGATCGAGGACCTTTTGAATCGAAACCTAGGCTTCTCGGTATTTAATATGTGTTTGGTGGAAATCGAATCTGGGTTGCTCTGATATCATATCAAATATTTCTTCCAATTAATGTACCAAAACTCCAAAGTCAAGTTGAGTGAATATATTTTATATTATAACCATTAGTGGTGATATCAAGCTGGATTGGACATCTTTTTGACAATGTTTAAACCCGACCCAAAAATTAAAACCTCATCCAAGCCCGTTCGTACCTTATGGGTTTACAATGCTCTTATACCGAAACCCATAAATTCAGGTTTCAGATGTAATTGAGGTGGGTTGGTTCTTATGGGTTTTGTGGGATTGGATCCACATTAAAAAGAAATCGAGAACATAAAACTTAAGGCGAATATTACCAAATGTATGGGTAAAATTTATTTTTTGACAAAACTATATTAAATTATGTAATCTCGATTTACAGAATTAAACATACACACCATCTAAATACCATTCAACAAAATGTGAATATTGCAATATTTATCATTAGATGTCCATGGTATATATCAATTGGATTGGATATAGAAAACGGGTTTGGTTTGAGTCAGGTCTAGAGTTGAGATGAGCGGATTTTATATTAAACACATACCCATCTAAATAAGTTTGTATCTAATCTTAAATCTGCCTGATCGGGTCGGGACGGATATGGGATGTCAAAGAAACACAAAATTATCAAGTGAGTTAAGGTCGTGCTCGGATCAAACTCGACTAGAGTTGCACCCTACCGACTATATGCTCTCCGATGATAATAACCTGAAAGAGTTCAATTTGGAAATTCATGTGTTATCGCGTCTAACTAACTATACCGATTCTGAAAACATTCAGTATATTTAAGTATCTAAATTCCTAATATATATGAAAATGACTCTAGGATACAAGGTACACAAACACAACCATCTACCAGTGAGACATAGCTCAGTTGGTATCGGCCCTTCTCCTCTTCGGAAGAATAAGGGGTTCGAATCCTAGAAACCCCAGAAGGGGAAGTGGTCACAAACTAACGCTTTCGGGGCAAATTCGTGGGTCCCCTACGTGCTTGTGTGTGTTGTGCGCTTGTGTGTGATGTGTGTGTGGTGTGTTGTACCTAGGTTAGGGCTTATGGGCTAATGTCCGGAAAAAAAAATTACAACCATCTCAATTTAATGCTCTTTGTTTTAATACTTGAATTATTTTCATCTTATGTCCAGGCTCAGATAATTTGATGCCATCCAAAACTTTTGTTAACAAAAATACCTATGACTAAAATTTAAAAACCTGGGTCAATCCACAAACAACAACCGCATATGAATCGACACATAAACTATTACATGCTCTCACTATCTAGAAAATTTTGAATTTTTAAAAGAAAAGAAAAGAAAATTCATATCAACTCATTTACTAAAAATAAATAAGTAAAGCTTAGAGCTTAAAATATTATTTTGGTTAGAAATGGTGATGTTTTAATATATGTGTAATATATTAATGTTTGTGACGTGCCAAAAAGTGAGGAGAAACAGTGGATTCTAGTGCTTTTGCGAGGGCTGAAGTTTGTTGGATTTTAGGGTAACGTTCACGTAAATTGAGATACAGGCTACACGATTTTAGCATGAGGGCTCAAATTCAAGGACAAAGTCCTTATTTTATGAGAAACCATCATTATAGTGTCCACACTTATGGACCGGTAGGGTCCTAGTTATTTTACGGATAGCCTCCGGTGACCGAGTCCAAGCCAATGAGTCCGAACACTGTAGTTTTGACCATTGCAGACCCTGTAACCTTTTATGTCTTTTAGAAGAAAATAAACAACCAAAAAACATCTCATTATGTGGAGTTGGTCCATACGAGACTTTTACTGGTCTCAAGGTATCAAAATACAGCTACAAAAGATTTTGACTCTGATTTGAGATCTTCAGTTCAAGACCATAACATAGACTAGTTATTAAAGTGATGAGACTACATATTTTGTTATTTCATGTAGATGCATGCAGCCTTTTCTAATTACGGTGAACAATAGTTCTATACGAATTATATTTTGGCTTAAATGCAGGAAACTCCTCACGTCCGGTCCAAAAGCGGAAAACCCCATGAACATTTGAACGTCTCCACTTTGTCTCCTAGAGTTAACGTCGGTTAACGTTTCCATCCAACATAGGTCATGTGTGACATAACCTGATTTAGACCAAAATACCCTATAGAAAAACACCAAAAACAGAAGGAAAAAAAAGAAGCGAAAAACCCTTTCTTCTCCTTTTCCATCCTCTGATCCATCTCCTGCTGAAAGCCGATGGTCACAACCGGCGACCCCCTCCCGCAATATTTGACTGCACACTCGCCGAACTCCCTTAAACACGTTCTCCCATCTTTAAAAAAATGGGTTTTTAATAAGAACTTGGATGGATTTTGGATTTTTTACGTCTGTCATGCATTATATTAAGGATTTGATCTTGAAATTAAGATTTTGATTTGAGTTACAAATTAGATTTTGGATTAGAAGTTGAATATATAAATTATGGATTGGATTTGGAATTTGGTTTTCCCCCTGAAAATAATCGCATCTTTCTGGTTTTTGATCATGGAGAGGGTTGGTCAGGGTCTCCAGAAAGGGTGGTCGCCAGAGTGATGAGTTAGTCACCAATGATTGAAACAGAAACGGAAGTTGGAATTAGGTTTTCCCCCTCAAAATAATCCCATCTCATTTTGGCTTTTTGATTGGTGTTAGTATTAAGATCATGGGAGAGAGTTGGTCAGGGTCTCCGGAGAGCATGGTCGTTGGAGAGGGTGGTCGCTTGAGTGATGAGGCGGTCGCCGGTGATGGTGAGAGAGAAGGGAAAGTTTTTTTTTTCCTTTCTTTCTTTTTCTTTTTCCTTTTAAAGGCATTTCTGTTCAAGATTGGTCATGTGCTCAGCATGTGACCGTTTTTGAATGGAAAAATTAACAGCGATTATCTGAGGGGGAAAGAGGAATGGAGGTTTCTAAACTGTCATGCCCTGCTTCCCAAAATACGGAATACGAGAGTGGCCAGACTAGCCGTAGTCACACTGCGGCTTCCAGTAATTCATGGTAATCAATATTAGCACAACACAGTAAAAGAAACACTTCACTAGTTTGTTGCATTAATTTTCATTGTTCGCAATTTATAATAGTTCAACTGGAAAGAAAACTGCTAACCAAGTGCGAATATAAGGTTATTTTAGGGAAAGCAGTAAAAGTGCTGAAAGTAAACCATATAGATCTCTGCAAACTGGAACGGTAGATCTGACTCCTGAGCCACGTCCTCTCCAAACTCTGAGTATGCATACTCATGTTGTCAGGACGACATAACAGCAATATATAATAGCAATATAATAAAGTATGAAATGAAAGGTAATAACAGTGGAGACAGTGAATGCAGGTAATTCGTGTATCAATAATCAATGCAGTATATGATCTATGTTCCTATTGGTCTCTAGGTCAATTTGAAATCGAACCATGGAAAAGAGTGATCATGTTTAACGAGGGTCTCGTGCATACCCGAGACTTCGGCCCGCTGTTGCCCGGGACATAACCCTGTCAGCCGGACCACTAAGTCTATAATCTAAAATATATATAAGAGTCCCTGTTATATACAAGTTCCATTCCACTTCGATTTCCCCTTTTCCCTTAGGTTTCAATAACTATATGTATGTGGCTAGTTGTATACAAGTACGCATCAATAACACTGTTTTATTCACTTTTCACTACACTGTTCAATTTCACGAATTATTCACATTTCACTGGCGTACTTGACACAACTAATCCAATACCACTCACATTTGACAATACAATAATCTCTAAGAATCAATAAAAGTGCTCTCTATCACTAAAAGTATCACGGTCGGGTAAGTATGTGAATTATGCTACTAATCAAGTCATGCACAATATGAATCACTATGTGCCTTATGAGTTCAGAAAATCATATTAAATAGTACGATCATAATTAGGCAAAATAATACAATAGGGGTAGAAAGTAAACTTAAACATAAATCCAACAAAATTGTTTTCAGATCAATTGGGTTTCAGGTTTGCAGGTTACGGTCATTCCATTTTAAGTGTTCACTGCTGGAAGTCTAGTTTCTGAACTAAAAGTCTGTTTCGTAACACGTTTTAGTCCCGGTTGGGATCAAAAATAGGCGACGCTACAGATCAACTATTTATAGGGTTATGAGTTAACTCTATATCGCATAAGACAGATCAACAATAGTCGTCTTAGTTTAGGAGTTACGATCAGTTTACCGATGAAGGGTGTAAACTAAAATTGCAGAAATCTACCGTACACGTCATCAGATAAAAATATGTTTTAAAAATACCAAATGATATTGTAATTCAGTGAAACCAATATCATTGGAAAGCTAAAACAATTTTATACGCAGCGATATATGGCTCCACACACTATCACAATTAAAATGTAAGGTTTCAAGTGTATAAAGGAATGTTAAGGGGTGGATTCCTGTCCTGGACTGCAGTCCTAAGTCAGGTAAGTTCTCTGTTTTCAATATTCAAATGATATATTTAATAGTAAACCTATACATCATGTTAAAGTTTATATAGTACACTTCTCAATGAACCTAAGCACGCTGTGATGGGATTTTTTTGGAATTAATTATGAATTTAATGGTGTCAAGTGTTCGGTAAAACACGAGTTTCGGTATAGACACTAAGGGCGTCACTTTATGTGTGAAATTGCGTCCTTTTGTTACGAAATTTTAACATATCGCTATTTATCATTAAAAAAAAATAAGTATCAGTGGTACCATCATCAAAGGCGTAATTAAAGACGATGATTGGTCTAAAGAGAGTCGTTTTAGTCTGTTTCGATATTCGACTTGGGAGTATCAATCCGTGGTCAAACATTATCCAATTGGGGTCAATTTTCAAGATGTTTTTCGTTATCATGTATAAAGTTCATTGGTTACGTGTTCCGCAATCATTAATGGGTGATTTGAACTAGGGTTTCGTTTTCGGTTCAGTTAATATTAAAATTGTTATATTTATACACTAAATGACTTAACTATAGTATGAAAACAAGTGAAGGGGTTCACTTGCCTTTTGAAAAAACGATAGCGATGATAGTGGCGACTGTAACGACTCTGAAATTACTGTACGGAAAAATTCTTTTAATTGTACAGAAAAGAATATTGCAGCCTGTGTAAGAGTTATAAATTAGAATTGTTTAATAAAAGCAAGAAGCAACTTATAGCTCACTGGTAAAGCCTCTACATTGCTATGATGTAGCCTGTGTGTTCGAATCCCAGACACAAATATTTTTCCTGATTTTTCTTTTAAATTTTTGGAAGCCCAAGAATTGCCTGTGCAATACACGGGGAAAAGAAAAATTTCAGAAAAATCAAACACGCACAAAAATGGAGTAAATACAGAAAAACCCACGTGGCACGAATCTCGCGGCAAACCCTCGAGATCCGACCAGCGAAAATACCCCATGGGCCGGCGTCGACGGTTCTGATGCATCCAATTTGATCTATGCTTTGCACCCTCATCCCTTCAGCTACCCTTAACTCCTCCGCACTGTTTGATTTCCCTGCAATAAAAAAGAGACCATTCATTTCACCATTTAATATCATTTTAATGCTTTTTAATCCAAAATTTTAATTCCCAAACCTAATTCTTCATTATAAATACCACCCCATGTTTTAGCTCTTCACCATTCTGAAATTCTAGCAAAAATTCTCTAATAAAGTTCCCAAGTGCAAGTGGAGTTAGCGACCAAGCTCTTTCCGTTGAAAATCGAAGCCAATTCCGGAGATCCCGCGATGCCACGAAGCCTCCCTCTTCTTCCTAATCCTTTTCTTGAGATTTCCAAACCGTAAGTCCATCCTAACTCTCCTTCTTTTTATCGAAATTCATCTCCTAATCATATATCGGTAAAGTGGAGTTATTCCCGATACCTTATTTTTAAAACCTAAAACTCCCTTTTCCTTTATATCTTGGACAATCTAATTTCACCATACTATTTGTAACTCTATTTACTAATGATTAGATTCAAGTTTAACCAAAATCTTCATGTGAAACGAACATAATCGAAATTTTTCATTAAAATACCTTGAACTTTATTATCACCTCTTTTCGATATTGTTAAAAAGGTTTTGTTGGCGGCTCATGCAGGTCTGTTCCGTATGAAGTCTTAAGCAATATATTACAAGAATTATAAGAATCAGCAACTATACATTTCTTGCATTTAAAATTTCTTGAATATATCCTAACCTTCATTTTTCTATCAAGGTAATAGATTCTCCCAACAACACCAGCACCAAAGTCAATGGCAACACACCACCGCCTACTTTACCACCTCCCCCTACCGTTGCTGCTCCGATTAACGAACAGACCGTGCTTCTAGAAGCTATCAAAAGTCTTCTAAAAGGCCAGCAGCAGTAGAGTGCTATTCTTATGAACCGCCCGGAAGCCGAAGCACCTGGAGTAAAGCAATTCCATGCGTTGCATCCAAGGAACTTTTCGGGGAAAGAGAGTCCTCTGGAGGCTGAAGAATGGGCCCAGAGTATAGAGGACGACCTTGCCGCAGCATAGGTACCAGACATGGTTTGGGTTCGTGTGGCCAAGCTCTAGCTCACCGACAATACAAGAGTCTGGTGGAAGGCTGAGAAAGCATGTTCCCGCCAAAAAAAAATTCTGCGTAAAAGAGCCCAAGGTATCAAATGGCAGCGATACGCTTAAGAAAATGTGAACCAGTATTTTCCGGGCTGTATTTTGACAAACTCCTGAATGAGAAACAGCTAAATTCTGATGGTATTGAAAGCGTCTCGAAAAACCCTTCGATTTGATATATTATGGGCCTCATAATTCATCCGGGATCAAAAGTTATGAGGTATCACGTGCCCACACATGACCGGGCATCACGTGCCCACACGTGACCATTTACAGGCAAAGCCTGTAGACACTGAATAAAATAAATAATTAAATGGGGTCACGTGCCAACACGTTATGGGCCTTTAAACCCACTGAAAAGAATTAAAAATATAATAAAATAACAAGGAAAAACACCAATGGGGCATCACGTGCTGACACGTGATAATTCCTGAGTTCTTTAAAACAACAGAATTAAATTCTGGTCAAATGCTTAATCAGGGGGTCACGTGCCAACACGTGATGGGTTCCTAAAGATCTATGAATTAACAGAATTAAATTCTAATTAAGAGGGAATCAAAAACCCTAACTGAAAAAATATTTCTTTAAATCTTACAAACAAAAAAAGGATGGTGCTCTGTAAAATGGAGCACCGTTGGATTAAAAATCCAAGGGTGATTAAAAATCACTAATTTATAGAAAGATTTTATACAAGGAAAGATTTCCCTAAAATTCACCAAGAATAACAGACAGAATATCTTCTGGATTAAAAATCCAATGGTGAATAAAATTCATTGAGTGATCTAAAAGATCATGTTGGTTACAAAAACAACCAAAATCTTTTAATGAAAGATTGACTAAACAAATTGATTCTTTTCTTTCTCCTATAAATAGGAACCAAGAAGAGAAGAGAAGGGGATTTTTTTGGGAGATATACAACAACAGAGAGAAAAAAGAGAGGAGAATTTAATTCTCAAGAGAGAGAAGGAAGATCTCTTCAGAAAAAGAAACCCTGGGTGAGAAGGGGAAAGAGATCTAAGCTCCATAAAATAAAAAGAGAATTTAATTCTTAATTTAAGAGTTTAACTCTTCTGAATAAGAACTTAGTTCTTCTTTTGGTTGAGGATCTGCAGAAGCAGATCTCCCCACAAGTTGAGAATTTAATTCCTATCGGGGAGATTCTGCCATGCAGATCCAAAGCTTAGAGGGAGAATTTAAGTTTAAGGAATTTAATTCCCCCAAATTCATAGGAATTTAATTCCTCTCAATGAAACTAGGGTTTAACCCTACATAAGAATTTAATTCTTCCAAATTCATAGGAATTTAATTCCTCCAAATGAAACTAGAGTTTAACCCTACATAAGAATTTAATTCTTCCAAATACATAGGAATTTAATTCTCTAAATGAAAATAGGGTTTAACCCTACAAAAGAATTTAATTCTTAAAAAACAAGAGACTTAAAACTCTCCATACACATAAAGATCAAGTATCTAACATGATCACGTAGTAACACGTGCCCCTTCATCCCAACGAACAAAAAAGGAATGACTAAGGCATGCTCACGTGCTCCCCCATGACCCTTAAACAGACTCCTCAAAATGAGAAAGAAAAAGCCCAGAGGCAATGCCTCACGTGCTCCCACGTGACTCTCAAAACAAAAGAGAACAAAGCCAAGGGCAGAATCAATTTTAGGCGCCCTCACGTGTCCCCACGTGACCCCTAATAAACAATATAAAAATCAATGCATGGGTACCCATCACGTGCCCACACGTGATGGCCGTTAAGATTAAGTGTTTAACACTTCTGTGAATATTCCGAGAACAAATAACAGAGGCAATGCCTCACGTGTCCCCACGTGACCTTTGACTAACACCTTTTTAAAAGGGCAAATGAGGTGAAACAGAGGAATTAATACCCAATACATGGGCACTATCACGTGTCCACATGTGATGATTACAAAGATTAAGTGTTTAACACTTATTGGCAGATTTTGAGAGTAAAATAAAGGAAGTCTGGCCCAATTTTCTGGCGCCTCACGTGACTCCACGTGACCGCCTCATTTTTAGTATTTAACACTATTTTGAGTGTTCTGTCCCTAGTGTTTAACACTATTTTAAGTGCATCACGTGGGAACACGTGACCGTCAAATATGTGTTAGTGTTTAACACTATTTTTTAAAAGCCAATTTTAGCCCAAATTGGCTAAGTTTTCCCAGAGGCAAGTCTCCCCTTCAACTGAACCTCAAAATTGAGCAGTTCATATGATATGCAAAGTAAAGTCCAGAGCTATAATGAATGACTAGTGCTCAGCCAAAGACAAAATGTTGTCAGAGCCCTCAAACCCCTGTTTAGCATTGCTAAATAATGGGGGGCGGGGGACGGGGGGGGGGGGGGGGGGGGCGAACCCAGACAAATGTTCAATAGCCCAACAAAAGGCCAACATTTCAAACTTAATTGGACTTAGCCCAAGTTGGCCATAAGTCCTCAATTCAGATTTAACTGAGCCTTTGTGCTCATAATCTAATTAATTGTCTTAGTCCCAAATTGGACTACAGATTTCCCAATCAACATTGGTTCAAGGGTACATCTCTTCACTCCTTTGATATTTGTCGTCGTAATCCTTCAACGTCTTCAGAGAAGTAACGGGTCCCGATAACCAATCATTCCATGGACTGTAGGGTCCTTAAACTCATGGACTATGTTGTCCTTAAACTTTATAGACTATGACGTCTTTAAACTACGGACTGTGTGGTCATGGACTATGATATCCTAAACCTCGGACTGTGGGGTCCCTAAACCCATGGACTATGATGTCCTTAACCTCGGACTGTGGGGTCCTTAAACCCATGGACCGAGATGTCCTTAAACTAACAATGGACCACCATGTCCCTAAACTGGTAATGGACCGTAATGTCCCTAAACTAAACAATAGAGCCCAAATGCTCTTTTGTTGGATCTAAATGATCCTGTTAAGTCGATCTTAGTCTAAAATTAGACTAACGTATCCTTAACAAACTGTTAAGTTGATCTTAGTCTAAAATTAGATTAACGTATCCTTAACAAATGGTTAAGTTGATCTTAGTCTAAAATTAGACTAACGTATCCTTAACAAACGTTTAAGTTGATCTTAGTCTTAAATTAGACTAACGTATCCTTAAACCCAACCCAAACCCCAATCTAAGAAGATACGGATTTGGATTAATCCACGCCCTACGGGCGACAACATAAATTAGTTTCCGTACACAATCTACGGGCAACCAAAAACAAAACAAACACCCACGACACGAAGTGACCATCTGGAGAAGGAGAAAGTGGTTACCGCGATGCGGTAGCGTAATTAATTGCAGGGGCTTGCGCCTGCAGGGAAGAGCGTCCCCACAATCAAAAACCCCTCAACGAGGGGGAATCTGACGAAGTCTGCTACATCGGCCGCATCCGTCTAAACCTTCGATACATGGTGTCATAAATCAACTTGGCATTTTCGGAGAGGTGGACGGATAGCACCATTTAGCATCTGCCCCCGAATTCAGGCAAGACGGACCTACGCGGTCGCGTCTCTGTGTTTCGGAGGAGAACAGATTCTGGCACGCCCGGTGGGACCTTTTTCTCTTTCCACTCCACACTTCGTGTGTCGTGTTTCAAGAACGAATCGCGGTTTGCTATGGTTGCCCCTGGATTCGAGGTACTAAGATTTGGTGTCTTGCTCCGTGCAGAAAACAGAAGATTAATGGCTTCAAACTGCACTCATTGCAACAACTCCCACTCCATCCTCGCCGGAGGAGTGACCTACGGGCCTCAAGCGGCCTCCCTTTTCAAGATGCCAGTGGAGCAGGTAACTCAGGCCACCACAGGGCTGTTCTTTGGGACCATGCTCCTACCAA
The DNA here is from genome assembly GCA_030015575.1 of Agapanthus africanus. Classification (NCBI taxonomy): domain Eukaryota; kingdom Viridiplantae; phylum Streptophyta; class Magnoliopsida; order Asparagales; family Amaryllidaceae; genus Agapanthus; species Agapanthus africanus. The sequence goes on from CM057337.1 coordinate 1,001,021,815, forward strand.
TAAGCTTCAATGCCCCTCTGCCGTTGCAAGAAGCCCCGAAGAAGTCGGTCTTTGATCGGCTTATCACTACCGCGGCCCCTCTCAGCGGGTCGCCCAAACCAAGCACCTCAGTCTTTGACAGGTTGGGCCAAAACTCATGTGGGCCCATGAAGAAGCCTGCAATACCAGAAAGGTCTATCCCGAAAAGGATAGCCATTCTTGCTCCCGAAGTCGTCAAAGTGGCTTCTCTTGCTAAAGGGTCGGTCTTCACAAGACTGACTGTTTCAGCTCCCGTTCCAGGCGAAATCGTCAAGGCTGCTTCCCCTGCTCGGAAGTCTGCCTTCGATAGGTTGTCCATCCCCACTCAGTGGACATCAGTCTTCAATAGGCTGACAACGACAATTTCTGACCAAGACAGGGAACATGATGAAGCCACCCCCATAGCTGAGCCAGTATCGTCGGCTCGACACGCTCGACGTCGCCACTGGCGCTGAGTAAGGAAGGCTGGGGGCAGCTCTCCTTCTGGACTAACTCCGCCAGCTCCAACGGTGGAAATTGATGCTGCTGTTCCAACTGGGAACAGCTTTGAAACACTTAGGAGGGTACGCAAGAACTCTTCGAAGGTCGTGCTAAAAGGATCTCCTCCACCTATGGAGAGCGCTACAAAGGTGAAGCCAGAATAGCCTTCTCAGCGGCTGTCCTCTAAAATTCATAAAGTTTGGCGACAGGTCCAAGACTCTGTGGTTGATCAAGACTACTCCCGCCGACAGAAAAAGATAAAGGTTTGGCAAGAAGAGGACCACCCTGTCAAGCCACAAAAGGCGGCAGCTACTTAGGTGCCCAATGCAACGGCCCCCTCAACTTCGACCGCCCACAAGAGGAGAAGGCCGGAGAAAATTCCTGAGTCTGCAACGAATCGCAAGATCACTGAACCCAAACGCCTTAAGTCTGGGGGCATGGTGGTGCGCACTGTCTATATGGCATCCGGAAAAGAGGATAGCCGTATCTCCACAGGTCATCGACCGCTTACGCAGTCAGTAACTAAGGCTCAGGAGCAACAACAACAAAAGCTCCAAGAAATGCTAACAGCCATGGCCGCACTCACAGGACCGAAAGCAAACCCAGAGACATCCTCGGAGCAGCGCCGTGAGCAGGAAACTGATGCCGAATTCCTTCGGAGAATGCTTGAGAGGAAAGACAAAGAGGCCGCGGAACAGACGGCCAATATAAAACAAATGGCCCTTCTGTTCTAAGATATGGTGGGCATGATGATCCGGCTGGACCCTCCAGCTGAAGATCCTCCAATAATAATTGAAGATGATAGAAGAGAGACATCAAATCCTCTGTCGGCTCTGTCAACAGCCAAGGAAGTGACAATCTCCAAAGCTGCTATAGATGATTACATCGCTCAGCAGATACGAGTTCATCAGGCGAATGAAGCGGCTGGGCAAATTGTTAAACGGGACGACCCTATCCGGATTTGTACGACCAAATAAAGTACCCGCCGGGATACACGATCCCCAAATTCCACGTATACAATAGGACGGGAAATCCGCATCAGCACGTCGCTCAATTCAGAGCCTTATGCGGCAACACTGGAGGTGACGATAAGCTACTGCTCCGCCAGTTTGTTGGCAGTTTGTCGGAGACGGCATTCGAGTGGTATTCCGAACTCCCAAATGACTCTGTCAAGACATTTGCAGAGATGGAGTTGCTATTCACCCAGCGTTTCGTGAGTGCTAGTGAACGCACCCCAATCACGGCATTGATCAATGCCAGAGTAAAGCCTGGAGAAACATGGGTCCAGTTTGAAAGACGGTGGTGGAATCTATGGTCGAAGTGCGAGCAGCGCATCGAAGAAGCGCCTGCGGTAGGCATGTTCGTGGGTACTCTTGACCCTCAAGCGACCATATCCCAATTCATGATGTTCTTCAAGCCGACCACCTTCCAGGCCTTGATTGACGCCACAGAGCTACGGTCATCAACATAGCTCCGCCAAGATCAAAATTCAAGGAGCTGGGGTAAGCAAAGAGGACCACCACGTCGTTAAACTGGGAACACCAGCATCGACCACCATGTCATTAAACTGGGAACGATCGACCTCTAAGTCGTTAAACTGGGAATGTAAAAAAAATGTGTGTAAATAAAAAAAAGGAATGTGTAAATAAATAATTAAAAAGAAAGCCGAAATGATGGGGCAACTCGCAATAAAAATCAGCGAGTAAAATAAAGATGAAAAATAAAGCCGAAATGATAGGGCGACCGCGAATAAAAGCTGAAATGATAGAGCAACCGCGGTAAGACAAAAAAAAACAAAAACAAAACAATGGCGAATGATGAGTCGCTCCTGGTACCATATTCCAGTGCAGCGATGCAGACGCCAACCAAAATCCAATTTCACAAAATTCTCACGGCCCTACGTTTGGTCCCCAAGTTGACTACCGTATACAATCCACGGGCTCAAATAATTCTCATCATACCCATGCCCCACCGAAGTCACCCGTCCAGCGGCCGGTCTCCGCCCTTGGAATTATGCTCCATTTGGGAAGACCCACTCATGTGTCCTCACGATACGTGAGGAGAAAATCCCCGCGTGAGATCCTTATGACTCACAAAGGAAAAACACACTTGGGGGTCCTCACGACTCCTAAGGAGAAAATACACCTACGGGATCCTTACGACTCGTAGGGAGAAAATGCTTTTATGGGACCCTCACGGCCCATAAAATTGAAAAGCCTTAGGTGATAGGGATCTAAACCTGTTTCCTAAGCCATCGCTTCCCAATAGGCAATGGCGAATGATGAGTCGCTCCTGATACCATATTCCAGTGCAGCGATGCAGATGCCAGCCAAAATCCAAATCCCCAAGTGGTTAATGATGAGTCGCTCCTAGTACCATATTCCAGTGCAGCGATGTAGACGCCAACCAAATTCCAAATCCCATACCCAACCGGCGAATGATGAATCGCTCCTGGTACCATATTCCAGTGCAGCGATGCAGACGCCAACCAAAATCCAATTTCACAAAGTTCTCACGGCCCTGCGTTTGGTCCCCAAGTTGACTACCGTATACAATCCACGGGCTCAAATAATTCTCATCATACCCATGCCCCACCGAAGTCACCTGTCCAGCGGCCGGTCTCCGCCCTTGGAATTATGCTCCATTTTGGAAGACCCACTCATGTGTCCTCACGATACGTGAGGAGAAAATCCCCGCGTGAGATCCTTACGACTCACAAAGGAAAAACACACTTGGGGGTCCTCACGACTCCTAAGGAGAAAATACACCTATGGGATCCTTACGACTCGTAGGGAGAAAATGCTTTTATGGGACCCTCTCGACCCATAAAATTGAAAAGCCTTAGGTGATAGGGATCTAAACCTGTCTCCTAAGCCATCGCTTCCCAATAGGCAATGGCGAATGATGAGTCGCTCCTGATACCATATTCCAGTGCAGCGATGCAGATGCCAGCCAAAATCCAAATCCCCAAGTGGCGAATGATGAGTCGCTCCTGATACCATATTCCAGTGCAGCGATGCAGATGCCAGCCAAAATCCAAATCCCCAAGTGGCGAATGATGAGTCGCTCCTGGTACCATATTCTAGTGCAGCGATACAGACGCTAACCAAACTCCAAATCCCATACCCCAACGACGAATGATGAGTCGCTCCTGGTACCATATTCCAGTGCAGCAATGCAGACGCCAACAAAGTCCCAAAATTTTTCCGGCCTTACGGTCTGGATCATACATCCTGCAAAACCGTATACAATCCACGGGTGTAAAACAATCCCAATCTCTCCCAAGTCCTACCGGTGAGACCACATTCAAAGTCCAAAAAAAATAAAATAATAAAATAAAAAGTATGTCCACAAGCAAAATGGGCACGGATGAAAACCCGAAAGGGCTCCGTGAGTAAAACAGGAGGACTGCCGGCGAGTTTGTGAAAACCCGAAAGGGCGTGAACTCGTAAAAAAGAGATGAAATGCATTCGCAAAGTCCTCTCGACTCTGTGAGGAGAAAATTCCCGCGTGAGATCCCTACGACTCACAAAGGAGCAACATACTTAGGAGTCCCCACGACTCCTAAGGAGAAAATACACCTATGAGATCCTTTCGACTTGTAGGGAGAAAATGCTTTTATGGGACCCTTACGGCCCATAAAATTGAAAAGCCTTAGGTGATAGGGATCTAAACCTGTTTCCTAAGCCACCAATTCCCAAATCCTTTCGGGACAAATGATGAGTTACTCCTGGCATTATTCCAGTGCAGCAATGCAGATGCCGAACCAAAACCAAATCCTCAAATCCATTCATGGAAAATGGTGATTCGCTTCTGCTACCGTATTCCAGTATAGCGATATTGATGTCAACCCAAATCACAATCAACAAGTCAACTTCAACTCCGACACCGCAGAAAGCGGAGCAAGTCAGAATCCAATCTCGACACCGCAAGAAGCAGAGAAAGTCAAGTCCACCCCTGACACTGAAGGAAAAAGAGCAAGTCAAATAGAGCATCGACCGTCCATGTCGCAAAAAGGGCATTGCAGGCTTCCCACAAATCGGGAACCAAATCGCTCCGGATCAGAGCGTCGACCGTCCATGTCGCAAAAAGGGCAGTGCAGGCTTCCCACAAATCGGGAACCAAATCGCTCCGGATCAGAGCGTCGACTGTCTATGTCGCAAAAAGGGAAGTGCAGGCTTCCTACAAAGCATGAACCAGATCACTCTGGGCCAGAGAAACGTCTACCACGGACACTCCGTCTCGGAGACGCGTCAAGCGTCGACCGTCCATGTCACAAAAAGGGCAGTGCAGGCTTCCCACAAATTGGGAACCAAATCGCTCCGGATCAGAGCGTCGACCGTCCATGTCGCAAAAAGGGCAGTGCAGGCTTCCCACAAATCGGGAACCAAATCACTCCGGATCAGAGCGTCGACTGTCCATGTCGCAAAAAGGGCAGTGCAAGCTTCCTACAAAGCAGGAACCAGATCACTCCGGGCCAGGGAAACGTCTACCACGGACACTCCGTCTCGAAAACGCGTCAAGCGTCGACCTTCCATGTCGCAAAAAGGGCAGTGCAGGCTTCCCACAAATCGGGAACCAAATCGCTCTGGATCAGAGCGTCGACCGTCCATGTCGCAAAAAGGGCAGTGCAGGCTTCCCACAAATCGGGAACCAAATCGTTCCGGATCAGAGCGTCGACCGCCCATGTCGCAAAAAGGGAAGGGCAGACTTCCTACAAAGCAGGAACCATGATCACTCCGGGCCAGGGAAAAGTCTACTACGGACACTCCGTCTCGGAGACGCGTCAAGCGTCAACCATCCATGTCGCAAAAAGGCAGTGCAGGCTTCCCACAAATCGGGAACCAAATCGCTCCGGATCAGAGCGTCGACCGTCCATGTCGCAAAAAGGGCAGTGCAGGCTTCCTACAAAGTAGGAACCAGATCACTCCGGGCCAGGGAAATGTCTTCCACGGACACTCCGTCTCGGAAACGCGTCAAGCGTCGACCGTCCATGTCGCAAAAAGGGCAGTGCAGGCTTCCCACAATTCGGGAACCAAATCGCTCCGGATCAGAGTGTCGACCGTCCATGTCGCAAAAAGGGCAGTGCAGGCTTCCTACAAAGCAGGAACTAGATCACTCCGGGCCAGGGAAACGTCTACCATGGACACTCCTTCTCGGCAACGTTGTTCTCCTCCGAAAGACGCGGAGGAGACGCGATAAACGTCTTGCCTGAAATTCGGGGCAGATGCTAATTGATGCTATCCATCCACCTCTCCGAAGATGCCAAGTTTATTTATGGCACCATATATCGAAGGTTTAAACGGATGCGGCCGATGTAGCAGACTTCGTCAGATTCCCCCTCGTTTGAGGGGTTTTCGATTGTTGGGACGCTCTTCCCTGCAGGCGCAAGCCCCTGCAGTTAATTACGCTACCGCATCGCGGTAATAACTTTCTCCTTCTCCATATGGTCACTTCGTGTCGTGGGTGTTTGTTTTGTGTTTGGTTGCCCGTGGATTGTATACGGAGACTAAGTTATGTTGTCGCCCGTAGGACGTAGATTAGTCCAAATCCGTATCTTTCTTAGATTTGGGTTTTGGGGGGTTGGGTTTAAGGATACGTTAGCCTCATTTAAGACTAAGATCGACTTAAACGTTTGTTAAGGATACGTTAGTCTCATCCTAGACTAAGATCAATTTAACGGGATCGTTTAGATCCAACGAAAGAGCAATTGGGCTCTATTGTTTAGTTTAATGACATTGCGGTCGATAATTAGTTTAAGGACGTTACGGTCCAATGTTAGTTTAAGGACATCTCGGTTCATTGTTAGTTTAAAGACATCACGGTTGAGGTTAAGGACATCATAGTCCGTGAGTTTAAGGACCTCACAGTCCGATGTTAGTTTAAAGACATCGCGGTCGAGGTTAAGGACATCATAGTCCGTGAGTTTAAGGACCTCACAGTCCGATGTTAGTTTTAAGACATCACGGTCGAGGTTAAGGACATCATAGTCCATGAGTTTAAGGACCCCACAGTCCAATGTTAGTTTAAAGACATCGCGGTCGAGGTTAAGGACATCATAGTCTGTGAGTTTAAGGACCTCACAGTCCGGTGTTAGTTTTAAGACATCACGGTCGAGGTTAAGGACATCATAGTCCATGGGTTTAGGGACCCCACAGTCCGTTGTTAGTTTTAAGACATCACGGTCGAGGTTAAGGACATCATAGTCCATGGGTTTAAGGAATCCACAGTCGATTGTTATGTGTGGTTGTTGGGACCCGTTACCTCTCTAACGACGTTGAAGGATTACAACGAAAGATATTAGAGGAGTAAAGAGATGTACCCTCGAACCGATGTGAATTGGTTGACAGGGCAGATGTGCTCAGTTCAATACAAGTTGAGGACTTATGGCCAGAATTGGGCTAAGTCCAGTTAAAAATGTTTAACATTTTATTTTTGTTCTGGCCATTAGGCCTTTATTTGGGCTCTGTCCTTTTAATAATGCTAGGCATTGGGATCTGACATTTTTGTCTTGTATTGAATGCATAGCATTCATCAGAAACAAAGTTTGTTCTGACAGTGCGCCACGTGGCGCGTTAGGCGCTTTGCGCCAGTCGAAAAGCGCATTGCGCTTCTGTTGGGTAGCGCACACGAAGATGACACGTGTCGTTCTTAGCGCTAAGCGCCAGTTTGTTGGTGCAATGCGCTTTTAATTTATAAGCGCGCTGCACTAGTTTGTGGGTGCACCAATGAGCGACACGTGGCGCGCTTGGCGCTGAGCGCCAGCCCATGAGCGCAGTGTGCTATTTCAGAAGCGCAAAGCGCAGATTGTGTCTCTGATTGACACGCGGCAAGTTTTGGAGCTGAGCGCCGATCCAAGGAGTGCAAAAGCGCAGTTCATGAGTGCAAGGCACTTTCTAATAGCGCCAAGCGTATTTGATCATATTTAAGATCGAAGAACAAATTTATGTTCTTCAAAGGAGGCTTTGCCTCAAGATCAAAGAACAAAAGTTCTTGTTTTTATAAAAGACTTTGCCTTTATAGATCAAAAGATCTGTGAGTGAAGTATTTTACTTCTTTTTTATTTTTTTATGGTTATATCTTTTTGGTCATTCTTTTAAATCAAAAGACCTTGGTCTTTTTATAGATCTAAGATCTTTTTAGAAGATGGTTCTTCTTTTTATGAGATGGATTCATCTCTGTTATTCAAGAACCTAGTTCTTTACCTTTAAGATGAAGAAGAATCTCCTTTTTCCTAAGTGCTTGCTCTCTCTTTTTTGGCAGAGGGTTTCTCTCTCTCTTTTTTATCTTCTGTATTCTCTCTTCTGTATATATTTAGACTTGAAGTCTAGGGTCCTTTATATAGGGCCAAATGATTTGTTAAATCAGTTTTAAGAGATTTTTCTCTGATTGATTTGGGAATATTTTCCACTGTTGGATCTTTGATCCTAACGCTTCTGTTTTACAGAAGATAATCTTCTTGTTTTAATAAGATTGAAAAATCTTTCCTTAACAGAACTTTAGTTCTAATTAATCAATAATTTATTATTAGTAGATCTTTTGATCTGTCGGTGGGGGAATTTTAATTCCAGCGCTGGCGCACTTTGCGCCAGCGCACCTACGTTCGACACGTGGCGTGCAGCGCAGAGCGCAGCGCAACTGCGCTAGCGCACACGTGTTTGACACGTGGCACGCAGCGCAGAGCGCAGCGCAACTGCGCTAGCGCACCTTATTTGACACGTGGCGCGCAGCGCAGAGCGCAGCGCAACTGCGCTAGCGCACCTGTGTTTGACACGTGGCGCACAGCGCGCAGCATCTGAAGCGTTGCTTCAATTTAATTTTGAATTTTAAAGCAGAGCTTTGCTCTGATTGGGGGTGCGCTGCCTAGGGTGCAGCGCACCTGGCGCTAGCGCGTCTGCTTTTGACACGTGGCATGCAGCGCGCAGCGCACGGGATCTGAAGCGTTGCTTCAATTTTTGAATTTTGAAATTCAAAACAGAGCTTTGCTCTGATTGGGAGAAAAAAATGCCCCCCACCGTTGCGCTCATGTGGCGCACACGTGAGTGCAGCGGTGGCAACATCTGAGCCCTTGGATCAACTCAGAAGTTGAAGAGGCGTTTCAGTGCCTATAAATAGGACCTTTGGTCCTCAGATAATTATCATCTTCTTCTCAAGAATTTTTATTCAGAGCCTTGCTCTTCTGCTTAAGAACTTTCAAGAGTTAGAACTCTACCAAACTTAGGTAAAATTAAATAAATTTTAATAAATTAGGGTTTTTACCCATTAACAGAGCCTTGCTCTCTATAGATCCTTGATCTAAAGAAAACCCCTTTAGGGTTTTATAAACAGAGCCTTACTCTCAAGAATCCACAGATTTAAACAGATCTTTTCTTGGGGTTTCTTATTTCATGAATCAGAGCTCTGCTCTTTTGATAATATGTAGATCTTTTGATCTTTGATGAAGAACTCTTAAGAGTTTTTTCATGGATCTTGAAGATCCCAGAATTTTTAATTCTTAAGAACTAATTTCAATTTTAATTAATCTTTGATGGATTTTCCATCATCATTACAGAGTTAGGCTCTTTAAAGAATTTTATTCTCTAAAGACCAGAGTTTGACAAGTGTCACTCTGCTACAGAGCTTTGCTCTCAAAGGGAGATTTTCTCCTTTTCCCGAGGGATTCCTCATTCAATGAGAAGATTCCTTGAGGATTTCCTCATTAATTGACAGTCTCATCCAATGATGAGGCTGTTTTATTAATTGATGCATCGTCATCTGGATTTTGTGGGTCCACCTTTGGTCCCCTTTCCACTGCATTGCAGTGTGGTACAAATTTTAAAGTGCTCAGTGTCAAAATTTTAAAATTATAATACTGAAAATTGAATTCTGTTATTTCTTGCAGGCGACATGTCTTCCGATCTTTCTTTCCCGTTTTTTTTCGTTCAGATGGAGGATTCCCTGAGACACCGGTGGACCGGGAGGTTCTCGCGCTTATCTGAGACTATGACCCGGAACACAAAAACCTTCACTTATGGGGTAGGTGGTATGACCAGAGCATCAAAGGTCGCCAAAGCTTCTCATGTGCGACGCCGTCGGAGCCGATCTCGTCGATTTCATATGCAGATGCACCCCCGGTGAACTATGCCGTGGAGGTTGTCAATTGGACTTCGGAGGGTCTTCTTCAACCTTCGATTGCCGCCATACCCATGCAGCTGCAGGCGGCTTTAGATACTTTGGGGCGGCGCATATGCCAGGGCGAGTTGCGCCTTTGGGGACAACCCTACAACATCAGGTTGACCCCCCGACATTCGGCCGGGTATTTGCAGTGGGCCAGGTATATTTTGTCAGCGAAGAAGGCGCACTTGCTGAAGATCGGTCTATACCCTGCGGTTTATGCCTCGCTGTTCCAATATTTTGCTCCCCCGACATGGTGGATTAAGGCGTTCCTGGAGAAATGGAACATCCCAACCCATACTTTTCTTCTACTGGATTTAGAAGTCTCCATCTCCTTAGAAGAATTTGCTGAGATTTTCGGTTTGCCGGTTAGGGGGGAGCACTACGAGGAGCTGCTTCCTCCGGACGAGTACGTTTTCGCCACCAAGCCAGTGGTGATGGGCCTAACACCGGAGAACACCATCCAGCACCAGTTTCCTAGTCTGATAAAGGTGCTGAATATGTACGAGAGTCTTTTCTTGGAATCCGGAGGCCGGGGGGTCAGTTTCGCAGACTTCATTGCCCGGTTTCTTCGACCAGAGATTCTATCGTAATGAGGTGAAAAATTTGCCAAGCTTGACGATCCCTTCGGTTTTGTCTTAGACCGTCGACCAGTACTGGAAGATGATCAGAAGGGCTTTTATCTCCCCGATGCCACGATCATCCCTTTGTCAGAAATTGCCGCTCCGGGCATTGACGAGGAAACTTTCTTTCTTGGGTTTCTGGGGCTGTGGTTGTGCTGGTTTGCGCTTCCCATGCACCCTCGCTATATGAGGCCGTCCGTCTTCTACCCAGCACATAGAATGGTGGTCGAAATACAAGTGGCCATCGGGATTGCCAGGCTGGCCCACCTGTACCATGGTCTTAGTGTGGCAGCGGATACAACTGAACCGGGGGTGCAAGCTGCTAACTTCCCGATGCACTACTTTACTTCGTGGATAGAAATGCACGTGCTCGGGGTATTTGGTATTCATAAAAGACCCTCGTTTTTCGAGAAGTGCAAATTCCCCAGAATTATGCGGCTGGTTGATGCTTCCATCGTGAATCCGTCTCAACGGGAGGCTAGGGGGTTGCTTCTTCGTCCGCGCACGGTCGGAGCTGGTATGTCTTTTACAGACAAATTCCTGACGATTGGCCAGGAAACTTCCAAGACGGTGCTGGCATTGCGCGACAATTTTAAGGATGGGGCCTCTGTGTTGAAAGCCCGGGAGATTCTACATCTATACTCCATCAGGCCGGGCTTCCTCGTATTCAGGCAAAATGATGCGGCGCTTTTTATAAGGTACAACCCCCATCATTTTGCCCAGCAGCTGAGTTATAACCAGGGGGTTCCACTGGAGGCGTTTTTGGAAGAACCTGCTGCCACCAGAGAGGGAATACGGGGTGCGCTACATCACTTTATGCGCTTGAATACGGGATCCCACTTCTTCATTAGCGAGCCAATTTGTATCCCGAGGGCCCTTAACGTATACGGGGCCTGGTATCAGCACGCGATGGGTCTGTCATCAGGGAGGAGAGGCGGCTGTTGCTCGATTGCAAGAGTGCACCCCCTGCCAGTGATCGCAACGTCCCTTTAAGGCGACGGATCGCCGTGCCCCCTCCGCTAAGAGAGGACGCTGCAGTTGAGCCTCCACGTGTGCTAAGCCCCACACGTGGATTGCCCCGTGATCCTGAGGAGACGGTGGACGTGCCATCGGTGCCCCGTGCTCCCATGGAGACGGTAAACGTAGATTCACCCGAATCTGGCGTGGGCTCGGATATCGGGACTCGCCGTCCCAAGGTGGCCACTAAGCGCAAGCTGGTGCTGGCTGCGACCGGAGCTCGCGCACAGAAGAAGAAAAAGAAGTCGCTCTTCTCTGCTGACGTCGTATTTGGTCAGGAACCTCATGCTCCTTACAGCGAGGGCTTGAGTGAGTACGGGACCAACGACGGCCTATTTATGCCACCAGATGACACTGATCTGGCGGCTGCCATCGCAGCTTCTGAGCGATTGGCAAGACGCGAAGAAGGGTTGGCCAACCTCGCGCGATCAGGTAATCATTAGTTGTACTTTTTGGTTGCATCGTACCTTTATCATTGTTTTTTGACTAACGCTTTTCCTTTTTGAATAGGCATTTCTACCGAAGAAGCTCTCGCTGGTTCTCTCAAGACTTTTGAAGAAGAGGAACGACTTCGAGCATCCTTAGGCCTTGGTACATTTCAGTTCACCATGTTTCTGCTTCCGCTTCTTATGAGTAATCTGACCCTTTCTTTGTCTTATCGCGGGGACCACAATGCTTACCCCGCAAGCTGATGCGGAAATTCCCCTCGGGCCAGCTATCGAAGTCCCGGCCTCTTCGGTACTGCCGAAAGAGGCCTTACTTAAACAACCGATGACGGAGGCCTTGACGGCTCCTGGGGTAACCCTGGATGTGGACGATGACGTCCTGTTGAAAGAGGCTTCTAGGAGGTCTGCTTTGACGGCCCGGGAGGAAAGGAAGCGCCAGAGGCGCGCGGAAAGGGAGCGTAGTGCTGCTTTAGCTGCGGGAGAAGGTTCAAGCGCTGTTACCCCTGCTGCTGCTCCTTCAGAGGAGACTCCGGTTGCCTTGTCTACTGCTCACAGACGGAAGGCACGCACGGCTCGGGAAGCCAACGGCAAATCAACTCCAGATAATGTGCCTTGAGGCTCTGTTGTCAAAGTTTTAAGCTATCATTTCTCATATATCTTATCTTTGCAGAGCCGAGTCTTCCCGATGAAGTGGCAGCGACCGATGAGCCTGAGGGAGCGGTGGAGGAGGTAGCTGCTATTCCCGAACCCGGGGCGGCGGCAGGTGACGTGGTCGCAATTACCGGGCTCGAGGTAGTGGCCGACGAGACGGCTACCACGGCGGAGCCTAAAGCGGCGGTGGATGAGACGGTTATAATTACTGAGCCCAAGGTGGTGGCGAGCGAAACGGGTACAATTGCTCGGTCCGAGGTGGCCGCTCTTTCTCAAGAGTCGGGCACCACTCCAATCATCGCCCTTCCCGCCTACGGTTCTTTGTCGTCTCCCGGCGTCGCAAGTGTGACGACGGCTCTCGTGGAGTCAGGGGACGAGGCGATGGGAGGTGAGACCACCCCGATGGAGGAGGGAGACGCCGCTGTTGTATCGAGTGACGCCCTAGTCACGGCTCCGACCGGCGACTCACCGGGTAGATTTTAATTCACCGCCCTTCTTTTTATTCTGCAATCTTTCCTAATAAGGTTTATCTTGTTTCTAATGCAGGTGCGGCTAGTGCTGATGTCGAGCTACTCGAGACAGCGCCGTCAGTTACTGCCTTGACGGTGACCACCTCTCTACCTTCTTTCGTACCGTCGCAGATGCTGGAAGGTATGGATTTGTGACCCATTGGTCTTATTTCTCGGCTGTATAATTCATGTACTGACATTGCGTTATTGCGTTTTTGCAGGAGTCCTTTTTGACCACCTGTACCAGGTGCTGCACCCACACTTCTCCTTCTTGTCAAAGATTAGTCCACCTGCCGGTATAGGTGAGTATTTTCTCTAAACGACGTCCTTTTCTTCAATGGGCAGTCACATTACTGCTAACTCTTTCTTCATATTGCTTGTAGCCTTACGAATTGAAGGGGGGACGAGGCCGTCAATGTACCACCAGTACTCCCAGCTCTGCCCCCTGCAGCAGCCGGTATAGTAGACTCTACTTTTTGCATATTTTCTTTATTTTCTGAGTCGACATCCGATTATGATCTATTTTGCAGCAATCACATCGACTTCAGCCCCGTTCGAGTCTTGCATTATAATACCAGCAGGGCCTTTTTCCAGGCGCCCATCATCCAAAGGTGCTGTGACCAGTCTATGCATGCTGAGCGAATATATCGAGGAGTTTGACGCAGAGACTCCCACATCTGCTGCGGATTTTGCCGCAGAGGTTAACCCTATGCTGGCTACGCTCATGAACTTTCATGGTGAGAGCGTCGTTGAGTCTTGGGTTAATCGTTGCAGGGAAATCGAGGCTTGCTTGCATGAGCTTGAGTTTAGGAGGCCCGCACCTGAGATTCTGACTATGAGCACTCAACAGGCTGCATGGATCGAGCAGAGCACTTCTTACTTCCGCCATCTTGAACAACAAGTGGCTTTAAAGCAAAGGGAATGTAAAGAAACTTCAAGCGAGTCTGCTCGACTGCATGCTGAGGTTGACGCGAACGCTGCCCAGTTGAAAGTCATCTTCGAAGGCCTTCTGCGATGTATCTCTGATGGGTTAACATTGAGGCAGAAGCTCGATGTCGTTGACCGGGATGCACAAGATCGTGAAGCAGCTCAGCGGGCCGTCGAGGGATAACTCTCGTCTTACTTGCAGCAGTGAGCCCAGGTCGAAGCGGAGTTGGCCGCGGCAGCTGATCAGGAAGAGGGGCTGAGGGAAGTGCGCGAGCGGCTGACTGGATTATTGAAAGCGCTTTCCTCTCAATAAAAATTTTGTACCATTTTTAAAAATGTATTTGTTCTTTTATTCTTTCATATAAAGTATTTTGTACCCAATCGAATTCATGAATAAAAGATACACATTCTTTGTAATGTCTTGTGTCATCTCTCTGCTTTCTTCTTTCTTGCTGTGTTGTTTGCCATGTGACTTTAGCAAGTGCGGTCTGAAGATAGCATATAGCTGTCAATTTCGGATTCTTTGTAAGGTAGTGATGGCATAGAAAACAGGGTTAGGATCTGTCACCTAAGACTTTTCAACTTTATGAGCCGTGAGGGTCTCATAATGAATTTTCTCCCTAGCGGTCGAGAGAATCCTGTAGGTGCAATTTCTTCTTAAGAATCGTGAGGATTCCTAAGTGTGTCTTCTCTTGAAAGTCGTAAGGATCTCCCAAGAGAATTTACTCCCTTACGAGTCGTGAGGACCCGCAAGTGATGGATAAAGTTGTCCTTATCCGTATTTCACGGAGTCCGGAGTTGCTCTGGATGCTTCCCACGGGTTCACTGCCATGTTCTACGAGGACCAGGTTCCATTCTGGACGTTTTCCAGGATACCGTAGTCTAAAGACATCGCGGTCGAGATTAAGGACATCATAGTCCGTGGATTCAAGGACTCCACATTCCGTTGTTTAGTTTTAAGACATCACGGTCGAGGTTAAGGACATCATAGTCCGTGGATTTAAGGACTCCACAGTCCGTTGTTTAGTTTTAAGACATCACGGTCGAGGTTAAGGACATCATAGTCCATGGGTTTAAGGACCCCACAATCCGTTGTTATTTTTAAGACATCACGGTCGAGGTTAAGAACATCATAGTCCATGAGTTTAAGGACCTCACAGTCTGATGTTAGTTTTAAGACGTCACGGTCGAGGTTAAGGACATCATAGTCCATGAGTTTAAGGACCCCACAGTCCAATGTTAGTTTTAAGACGTCACGGTCGAGGTTAAGGACATCATAGTCCATGAGTTTAAGGACCTCACAGTCCGATGTTAGTTTTAAGACATCGCGGTTGAGGTTAAGGGCATCATAGTCCATGGGTTTAAGGACCCCACAGTCCAATGTTTGCTCTGGATGCTTCCTACGGGTTCACTACCGTGTTCGGCGAGGACCAGGCTCCGCTCTGGATGCTTCACACGGGTTCACTGCCGTGCTCTGCGAGGACCAGGATCCGCTCTGGACGTTTTCCACAGGGTCAGAA
The DNA here is from genome assembly GCA_030015575.1 of Agapanthus africanus. NCBI lineage: Eukaryota > Viridiplantae > Streptophyta > Magnoliopsida > Asparagales > Amaryllidaceae > Agapanthus > Agapanthus africanus. The sequence goes on from CM057337.1 coordinate 1,001,037,159, forward strand.
GTGACATAATCCGCATTCCACGTAGCCAGGAATTTGCTCTGGATGCTTCCCACGGGTTCATTGCCGTGTTCGGCGAGGACCAAGCTCCGCTCTGGTTGCTTCACACGGGTTCACTGCCGTGCTCTGCGAGGACCAGGATCCGCTTCGGACGTTTTTCATGGGGTCAGAAGTGACATAATCCGTGTTCCACGTAGCCAGGAATTTTTCTCTGGATGCTTCCCACGGGTTCACTGCCGTGTTCGGCGAGGACCAGGCTCCGCTCTGGATGCTTCACACGGGTTCACTGCCGTGCTCTGCGAGGACCAGGATCCGCTCTGGACGTTTTCCATAAGGTCAGAAGTGACATAATCCGCGTTCCACGTAGCCAGGAATTTTGCTCTGGATGCTTCCCACGGGTTCACTGCCGTGTTCGGCGAGGACCAGGCTCCGCTCTGGACGTTTCGTACGGGTTCACTGTCGTGCTCTGCGAGGACCAGGATCCGCTCTGGACTTTTTCCACGGGGTCGGAAGTGACATAATCCGCGTTCCACGTGGCCAGGAATTTTGCTCTGGATGCTTCCCACGGGTTCACTGCCGTGTTCGGCGAAGACCAGGCTCCGCTCTGGACGTTTTCCACGGGGTCAGAAGTGACATAATCCGCGTTCCACGTAACCAGGAAGGGTTGACTTTATCCGCATTTTACGGAGTCGGGGTTTGACTCTCGGTCATCTGAGCACCGCCGAGTCCTGGAACTGGGAGTTGCCGCTGTTCCACTTTGCTTGATGTTGTGTCTTTTGTAATGAGACGAATGTTGAGACGATCTCCAGGCTGTCTGTGAACCATTGAGATTTGGCTTCTTCTTCTGATGAAACCTGGGGAGGAAAGGTGTGATTCCTTCTTTGTTTGCGCCCCTGGATTGTATACAGGGATTGCCATGATATCACCTGTAGGGCATGAATTTCATCATTTTTTTTATTCCGCGATGCTCTATCATTTCAGCTTTTATATCGCGAAGGTCGCGATTGCCCAATCATTTCGGCTATATTTCGCGGCGCCCAATAATTTCGGCTATTTGATTTATTTTTACCCGCTGATTTTTATTGCGAGTTGCCCAATCATTTCGGCTCTTTTGCATGCATACATTTTTTACTTGCTGATTTTGTTGCAAGCTGCTCCATCATTTCGGCTATTTCGTACGCATGTGTGGCTTGCTGGCTTTTCGCTGCAAGCTTGGGATTAGACACCGATTTCGGCATCAGCATCGCTACAACTGGAATATTTCCAGGAGCGAATCATCATTTGCCTCTGTCGATGTCAGACAAAGGTGGCTTAGTAAACAGGGTTAAGATCCTGTCGACTAAGGCTTTTGACTTCATGAGCCATAAGGGTCTCATAAAGGTATTTCTCCCTGCGAGTCATGAGGATCTCGTAGGTGTTTTTTCTCCCTAAGAATCGTGAGGATTCCTAAGTGCATGTTCTCTTATAAGTCGTAAGGATCTTACAAAAGTGTTTTCTCCTTATAAGTCGAGAGGACCTACAAGGGTTGTTCACCGTATAGACATATCCCTAGTCACGGACGGGACTTTGTTAGGGAAATGTTTATTCGCGCCCGTGGATTGTATACAAGGGTCAGCACTGAGCCGCTTGTAAAGCAGTATTGGAGGTTGTGGGGGCTGCTTAAGAACAGGTTCAGATCCCTGTAGCTTAGGACTTTCAAATATTATGAGCCGTGAGGGTCTCATAAGAGGGTTCTCCTTACGAGTCGTGAGGATCTCGCAAGTGTAATTTCTCCTTAGGGATCATGGGGATCCCTAAGTGTGTTGCTCCCTTGTGAGTCATAAGGATCTCACGCATGTGGTTTCTCCTTACAAAGTCGAGAGGACCCTGCAAGTGTCTTTTAACGAGATTGCTCTCTTTCGGGTTTTCACAAACACTCGCCGGTAGCCCTGCTGTTTTTACTCACGGAGACCTTTCGGGTTTTCATCCGTGCCCATTTTGCTTATGGACATACCGTTTCTTTTTTCCTTTTTTCTCTTTTTTTTTATTCGAACGAGGTTGTGCCCTTTCGGGTTTTCACAAAACTCGCCGGTAGCCCTGCCGTTTTTACTCACGGAGCCCTTTCGGGTTTTCACCCGTGCCCATTTTGCTTATGGACATACCGTTTCTTTTTTCCTTTTTTCTCTTTTTTTTTATTCGAATGAGGTTGCGCCCTTTCGGGTTTTCACAAAACTCGCCGATAGCCCTGCTGTTTTTAGTCACGGAACCCTCTCGGGTTTTCATCCGTGCCCATTTTGCTTATGGACATACCATTTCTTTTATCTTTTTTTTATTCTTCTTTTTTTTGTATCAGCTTTAGGACGCTGCAATCCATCGTAGTTTATTGACGTCTCGGTTAACAGCTAGCTTTAGGACATAGTGGTCCATCGTTAGTTTAGGGACGTTTCGGTCCATGGTTAGTTTAAGGACTTTTCGGTCCGTCGTTAGTTTAAGGACGTTTCGGTCCGTGGTTAGGACGTTTCGGTCCGTCGTCCGGCTACTACTTATAGAGTTTGGGCTTAGAAAGATAGAGAGTGGACATAGTCGTCGTCATCTATCATTAACCTAGGCCGTGACTCGTTGTACTTCTTCAGGAAGCGACCATTTATTGGCCTGAAGGGCCTTTCGCCATGCATGTCCATGAGTAGATAGGCTCCACCCTGGTAGACCTTGTCTATGATGTACGAGCCTTCATAGTTTGGCTCGAATTTCCCCCGCTTGGCGCGATTGGGGATCATAGGTCTTTTGACCACTAGCACGAGTTCGCCTTGGCGGAATGTCCTCGGCCTAGTCAATCTTTCATATGAGCGCGTCATCTTTGCTTTGTAAGCTTCCAGATTTTGTTGCTCTATGAGCCGGGTTTCATCAAGGGCGCTCCTCGAGCCGAAGGTGAGCATTCTCTTCGTCCGTTAGCTCGTAATGAACTTTCACTCGTAGAAAGGGTAGCTCTATCTCGAGGGGGAGTACTGCTTCTGTACCGAATACCAATGCGTACGGCATTGTGTTCGTGGCCGTCTTGAACGTGGTCCGATACGCTCAGAGAGCTTCATGCAGTCTCTCATGCCAGTCCTTTTTATTTCGAGACACCGTCTTTTTCACGATCTTCGTCAAGGTCTTGTTAAAAGCCTCAGCTAGACCGTTAGCCCGGGGAATATAAACTGAGGAGTATCTCCAGTCTATTTTGTGTCGTTGTGCGAAGCGGCTGATCTTGTGGCTTCTGTAGGCTGGCCCATTATCGGAGATAATCCATCGCGGAGTTCCAAACCGATAAATGACGTGTGTCTTGAAGAAATTGAGGATATTCTCCGTCTTCACTTCCCTCAGCGGTACTGCTTCTGCCCATTTAGAGAAGTAATCAGTTGTCGCCAAAATGAATCGATGTCCTCTCGACGATGCTGGTTCGATGGGGCCGATTATGTCAGTCCCCCACATTTCGAACGGCCAGCTAGCCACCGTTGGATGTAGTGGATTTGGATGCTGGTGGATAAAGTCCCCGTGGATCTGGCATGAGTGGCATTGCTTCGCATACTCAAGGCAGTCCTGGATCATCGTGGGCCAATAATAACCCATCCGTTTGATCTTCAACTTCATTTTCGGCCCGGCTTGGTGAGAACCGCAGAGTCCATCATGAGTTTCTTGGACGACTCTTCTTGCTTCTTCAGGTCCTAGGCATCTCAACCACAGAGAATCAAATGACCTCTTGTACAGAGTATCATTGACGAAGGCGAAAGATAGAGCTCGTTTCATAAGCTGATGTCTTGAGGACGCATCTTCGGGTGTTCGACGGGATTTGAAGTAGTCTATAAAGACTTATCTCCAATCCTCAACCGTTTCTTGGTCTTTTATTTATAGAGCCGCTGGCTTAGTCATTCCCTTTTCCTCGGACGTCTCTGGAGATATTTCTGCTGATGCAAGAACCCGACGGCTTTGTACCACGATTCTTACGTCATCGAGGTTCTCATCGGCCAGTTCTTTAGCGAGCTTGGCTAATGCATCCGCCTTGCTATTTTCCGCACGTGGTATGCTTTCCAAAGTGTAGGAAGGTATTTGGGTCAGCAATTGCTGTACCCTCTCGCCGTACTTCACCAGTTCTGGTTTGCACGTTTGATAGTCGCCGTTTACTTGACTAACGACCAGTTGGGAATCTCCGTATATGAAGAGGTTTTCAATCCCCATGTCAATGGCGATCTCGAGACCTACTATCAAAGCTTCGTATTCGGCTTCATTGTTTGTCCTCGGCTCTATTAAGAAGAAGGCAAAGCGCATTATCCCTCCTTGCGGAGTTACGAAGATGAGGCCTACCCCTGATTTGATTATGGGGGTGTCTTGTTTACGCTTCTTCATGGAGGATGCTCCATCGAAGTAAAGCTCCCACCGGGTATCACCCCTGTCGATCGTGTCAAACGCATGTTCGTCTGGCAGTTCGCAATTCAAAGGAGAATCGGCAGGTATCGGATGCTCAGCGAGGAAGTCGGCGATGGCCTGGCCTTTCACTGCCTTAAGAGGTTGATAAGTTATTGAGAACTCCATCAAGAGCAAGGCCCATTTAGCGAGCCGCCCCGTCAATATGGCCTTTGACATCAAATATTTGAGAGGATCCACCTTCGATATGAGACGGTCTTCATGCGCCAACGCATAGTGCCTGAGCTTCGTTATCGCGAAGATTAATGCCAGGCAGTGTTTTTTGATTGGAGAATAATTGCTTTCTGCCCCCAGTAGAACTCGACTCAAATAGTAGAGCGCTCTCTCTTTCCCTTGGTCGTTCTCCTGTACCCATAATGCGCCTAAGGAACCTTCAAGGGCGGTTGTATACAGAATGAGAGGTTTTCCCTTGATCGGAGCGGCCAGCACTGGCAGATTCTGCAGGTATTGCTTAATTCCAGCGCACCTTGGCATTTGCGATCCCAGACGAAAGGGGTTCCTTTCTTCATCAGGTGGCTGTAAGGACGGCACTTGCCCGAAAGATTGGCTATAAATCGCCGGATATACGCAAGCTTCCCTTGGAGGGAACGCAACTGCTTGAGAGTCCTCGGCGGGGGCATCTCTATAATTGCCTTGATCTTCGACGGATCTATCTCGATGCCTCGATGTCGGACGACGCACCTTAGGAATTTGCCCGAGGAAACTCTGAACGCGCATTTGAGATGGTTCATCTTCAAGTTGTATTGCCGAAGGCGTTGAAACACGATCTTCAGATGCTCTAGATGTTCCTCGTATGATTTGCTCTTAACCACGAGGTCGTCAATATAGCATTCGACGATTTCATGTATAAGGTCATCGAAGATATTCGTCATGGCCCTCTGATAGGTGGCACCGTCGTTCTTTAGACCAAAGGGCATCACCTTGTAGCAGAATATACCCAAAGGGGTCCGGAAAGCGGTGTGCTTCTGGTCCTCAGGATGCATCTTTATCTAATTGTATCCTGACGAGCCGTCCATGAAGGAGAAAACTTCGTGAGTGGACGTGTTATCTATCATTAGCACGGTGACCGGTACCGGGAAGTCGTCTTTCGGTCAGGCTTTATTGAGATCCCGAAAGTCCACGCATATGCGCACTGTCCCATTTTTCTTCATCACCGGGACGATGTTGGCGATCCAGTCAGGATACTGAACCTCTTGGATGAAACCAGAGTCGATTAGCTTCTTGAAATCTGCGTTGATGCTCATCTCAAGCTCGAGTCGCATTCTTCTCGGTGCTTGTTTGATTGGCTTGACGTCTGGGGATATTGCCAATTTGTGGACAGCAATTTCTGGATCTAGTCCTGGCATCTCGGAATAATTCCATGCGAAGCAATCTTTATGCTGCATGAGCACGTCTTTTAGTGTAGCCACCTTTTCTTCGGACAACAGCTCACTGACGAATGTCGGCCGCGGGTCACTTGTCGTCCCCAAATCAATTTTCTTGAGATCATCTGCAGTAGTATGTATTCTATCTTCTAGCTCTTTCGGCGCCGGTGGAAACTCCGAGATCACTTCGTCGTTATTATTTTCGAAGCACCAGGGGAGATTATCCATACCGTCGGGGCCTTCTTCTGATAGCGTTATCACGTGGCAGGTACGAGCTCGCTTCCAAGACCGATGTTGATCTGGTTCTACTCTCGTGGATTTGGGTTCATGCTTCTGTGAAGGGGTTACCCTCCAGCTACTGGATAGAGCGAATCTGCCTTGTCGATATTGATCTTCGACCCAGTTTTTGAAGGTGAAGCAGTCTTCAATAGGATGTCCTATTGCCCTATGATAGGAACAATAGTCCGGATGAGAGACTTCGCCTGCTTGCTCGGGGTGCTTGGACTCCGGGAGTATGACCAGTTGATGTTTTATGGCAAGATCAAGTATCTTCTTCGTCTTTTCTTGGGCAAAAGAGTATGCTCGACCCATCATCTTTATAAGAGATGAATCCGGATTGCCTGGCTTCTAATCGCGTGATTTCTTGGACCCGCTTTGTCGCTGTCGAACACCTTTCCCGTTCTTTGGTTTGTTTCTGCCTCTGCGTCGTGCCTTTTGTACAATGGGTTGACAGGGATGGGCACTTTCATCTTTCGCAGCCTGTTGAAGAAGGCGTTGCGCCCTGGATTTCTCGTAGATGGCCATTTCACGATTATGGTCATCTCGAACCTTTTGACTCGCTTCCCTTATAAGCTTGTCCATTTGTTCTTCGAACGATGGACTGGGCATTTTCACGTCGGGAGCTCTTTCTAGTTCAGGGTTAGCATCTTCCCACTGAGCATCCCCTTCTTCATCAAAGTCATATATGACGTAGCAGTCGCGTTGTAACTTCCATTTCTTGGATTGAACATACCCAAGTCCGGTCGTTTCCATTCTTCCGTTGGGCAATTTCCGCTGAGTTTCAGGAACGTTCCAGATTCTGTTATAGAACCGTGCTTGTCGTGCAGTTTGTTTAAGGGGTACACATTGGCGTCTCAAGAGTCTCCTTAGCCCGTCTGTGTAATATCTAGGCAAACGGATGGGCTGGAGCCTGTCGAGTGTGGAATCCGCGCCGTGCCAGATTTCTCTCGCCACTTTAGTTTCCCTGGATCGGTAGCATAGGATCGCCTTTTCACCTTCTCGCCTGGGAGGGACATAGAACGTCTGCAGCTCTTCCACACTGTAGGTATCAAGCGCGTCTAGTTCTTTATGATGTTTGGGCGGGACCATGGCAACTTGCAAACTTTGATCATCACCAGCGATGGTTTGTATTGAAGGCCGAGCAGAGAATATAGATGGACCTCATCTTCCAAGTCACTACCAAAGATCAATATAGGAGCGGACGGTCCCGACTTGTTGTACTGGGGTGGACCTGAATAAACTATATCTTCCTCTTCCTCAGTATCACTCCCGAAGACCGGAATGGTGGTGATAGCTTTGTTCTCCGGATTGTGACATCTTTCTGTGTCCTCAAAATCTGGTAAGAAGTATTTTGCATCTTCGTACTTTCGGACTTCGTTCACGGAGAATGGGTTCAACTCTCCCGTCACGGTATACTCGAGACCATCCTTGAAGTATTTCATACACTGATGTTGTATCGAAGGGATGATGTTGTACTCGTGTAACCAGGGCCAACCGAGCAAAGCATTGTAGCATGTCTTGGCATCGATGACGTGAAATTTAATATCTGTGATAAGTAACCCAAAGCGCAATGTCAGTATCACAGACCCAAGAGTTCGTGATGACTGAGAGTCGGAGATGGTGATCTTATCACAAGCTAGGTGCTGAACGCTCATGCATATTTCCTTCAACACTCGCACGTTGAGGAGATTGACGGAAGACCCATTGTCGACCAGGATTTTGCCTATCTTGATATCGTGACAATATCCGGAGACATATAGGGGACGGTTGTGCTCGCACGTCCCAAGGAGGAGATCTTCATCGCCGAAGGTAATATCGGCTGTGTGTACTTCTTCCAGCTCGTCTTTCATCCTCTCTTCGGCGAGGAAAGCTTGGAATTGCTCTGGCTCTTATAACGCCTTGATCAATGACTCCCTTGCTTCTCTTGATAGTAAAAGAGCGTCGAGAATGCTGAGCTGCGAGGGTAACTTCCTTAAGTGCGCCAGAATGTTGTAGTCCACCTTATTTTTCCTTGGCGGGTCCTTGGCTGTCAGCTCTTTCATGACTTGGTCATCTAGGGCGATATCTTCAGAGACCTTCTATTTTCCCTTATCTTTTCTGTTTGCGGGTCCGAAATTCTTTTCGGGCAGCGTACGATTGCGCAGCTGGATATTTTCGCAGGTCTTCGGCTCTTCCTCTTTCCCCGAGGTGGATTCTTTGAAGAGAGGGCCAAGAGTCACCTCTTCATCGGAGTCGCTCCCGAACGTGAGAACTTGTGATCCCCCAGCGTTAACCATGCGACAGTTGCCGGTAGTTCATCCACGCTCTTCGTTCGTATTTCTTCGCTCCCGACGAGTTTTGCGTTTCATCCGCTTAAAATGTTGCCGGTGGCAACATATCCCTGCCACCATCTTTTAAAAGCGTCGCATTCTTCGGTGGGGTGCGCAATCTTCCGATGATATAAGCAGTAGCTAGGATGCATCTCTGCTTCACCAAGAGTGTTTCCTTCGGAAGATGGTAGCTTCATTCCCATTGATATGGCTTTAGCAAACCTTTTCCTCGTCTTGAACTTATTTTTATCTGCGACAGATGTCCCTTGATTCAGCGGAAGTGTCTCGACTCTTTTGTCCAGTCGCCGACGCTTGGCCTTTTCAAATATGGCCATCTCACGCTCCCGATCGGCTTTACTTTTCAGATGAATTTCACTCAGGAAGGCGTCGATCATTTCGTCTGACGGCGATAGAAGTTCCGGCTCAGGACCCGCCCGTAGTCTCTTGGTGCAAGGAGCATCTTCATCATCTATCAATGCGTGAGAGATCACATGACAACTTGCTATGTAATCCTCAGATTCATCCGACGAGTCTTCTTCATCATCTCCGTCCTCGAGGACGTGACCGAGGAACTCCTGGAGCGTGATTGGAGTCCGCGCCTTCTGGTTATACTCTTCCAGCGCATCGATCTGTTTCTGCAAGTCCGTGCGCTTGTCGTCAGGCTTTACGGGCTTCATGGATTTCTTTTTCTTCTTTGAAGATTTCGACGGCTGGGTATGAACATTTTGGCTATCACCACCAATCTTTAGAGCTGGGCGCGGCTTCAGCATCCCTTCGATGATCCGGGGCTCCAGCAGATTCTTCCATCTGATTGTCGGGCATGTCTGGAGATCGTTCAGCATTCTTTTGGTTTTGGCTGAAAGAGCGACCTCCCATGGAGCTTCTTCAACGAAAGAGCACGTTGCCCCCGGTGTATTTGTCTTCTTAGGAGTGTGCGGTTGTGGTGGGCTCACTTTCCACTTCTCAGACAACGCGAACTTGCCTTGTTGGTACTGATCCTCGATCCATCCCTTAAAGACAAAGCAATCTTCGATTGGATAGCTTACCGTTTGGTGGTAAGGGCAATAACTGGGATTATTCACTTCGCTGGGTTGCAATGGCCGCCTTGGATTCGGCAAATTGATAAGCCTGTTGCGCATCGCCAGCTCGAACAACCTCTTCGTTTTATCCCGCGGGAACGAGTAAGGACGCTTCATCTTCTCATTATAATAGCGTCGTCTCTCTTCCAGTTGATCTGCTAGCTTTGGGGCACTGGGCTGCTGTTGGGTGTTCGCAACGAAGATCGCCTTCCCTTTACCCTTTTCGTTTCGCGGTTCCGGCTTCGGAGGGGATGGTCTATGACCCATTTGATCCATCTGGGCTAGCTTGTCGATTAAAGCCCGGAACGTAGTCGGTTTGAAGAACATCATGAACTGTGACATAGTTGCATGAGGGTCTAGGGTGCCCACGAACATGCCCACCGCTGGTGCTTCTTCGATGCGCTGTTCGCACTTAGACCACAGATTCCGCCATCGGATTGCGTACTGAACCCATGTCTCGCCCGGCTTCACCCTGGCATTGATCAATGCCGTTATTAGGGTGCGTTCACTAGCACTTGCGAATCGCTGGGTGAACAACAACTCCATCTCAGCGAAGGTTTTGATGGAGTCATTTGGAAGTTCGGAGTACCACTCAAATGCCGTCTCCGATAAGCTGCCGACGAATTGGCGAAGCAAGAGCTTATCATCGCCGCCGGTGTTGCCACAAAGAGCCCTGAACTGGGCGATATGTTGATGGGGATTGCCTGTCCCCTTGTACACATGGAATTTCGGGATCATGTAGCCCGGCGGGTACTTTATCTGATCATACCAGCCTGGATACGGTCGCCCAGTTCTAACAACTTGGCCGGCCGCTTCATTTGCCTGGTGAACTCTTATTTATTGAGCAATATAGTCATCCAGTGCAGTTTGGAGATTGTCTCTTCTTTGGCTGACGACAGAGCCGGCAGAGGGTTTGATGTTTCTCCTCTATCATCTTCAATTATTACTGGAGGGTCTTCGGCTGGAGGGTCCGGCTGGATCATCATGCCCACCATATCCTGGAATAGAATGGCCATTTTCTTCATATTGGCCGCTTGTTCCGCGGCCTCTTTGTCCTTCTTTTCAAGCATTCTCCGAAGGAATTCAGCATCAGTTTCCTGCTCATGGCGTTGCTCCGAGGATGTCTCTGGGCTTGCTTTCGGTCCTGTGAGTGCGGCATAGTTGTTAATATCTCTTGGAGCTTTTGTTGTTGCTGCTCCTGAGCCTTAGTCACTGATCGCGTAAGCGGTCGATGACCTGTGGAAATATGGCTATCCTCTTTTCCGGATGCCATATAGACGGTATGCACCACCATACCCCTTGTTTCCTGATTTAAAATCAGGAAAGCCTACGGAAAAGGCTTCAAAAAAGGGTCACGTGCTTACACGTGACCAGCAGTCACGTGTTGGCACGTGACATCTAAAAGCATCGGCAAGGCAAATTCAGTTTCCCAACTACATCGAAGAAAAGGGCTTCAGAAAGGGTCACGTGCTCCCACGTGACCAGGGTCACGTGTTGGCACGTGACACTCAAAAGCGGCAGACTCAATTCCCTGATTGAATCAAGAAAAAGGCTCCAGGCCAGGGTCACGTGCTCACACGTGACCAGTTGTCACGTGGTGGCACGTGACAGCTAAGCAGCGACCAGAAAGCAGAGCGCAGAAAGAAAGAAGAGGGCTCGTTCCAAGGGGGTCACGTGCCCACACGTGACCAAGGGTCACGTGGCCACACGTGACCAGCTTTCAAAGCCTATCTGTTAACAGAATTAAATTCTGAGAAAAGACCTCTTAAATCTTTCCAAAGCAACCGATTGAATTAAAGATTTAAAGGTGATTAAATATCATCTATCTATGGGAAAATCTCGAATTTGGAAAGATTTCCCCGTAAAATCTAACCAAAATAACAAAGGAGAATCTCTGGATTTAAAATCCAATGGTGAATAAAATTCACCTAATAATCCAAAGGTCCAAAACGAATGATGAATACAAATCAAATCTCCCAATGAAAGATTCACCAAAACTAATTGACTCGGCTGCTTCTCCTATAAATAGGAGCGAAGAGACACACAAAAATAGATATGCAGAGGGAAGAGAAGAGAGAGAGCCTTGATACTTTGGAGGAATTTGGATCTTCTGCAAAAGAAAACCCTAGGTAAGAAAGGGAAGGCTTTATGAAAGAAAAGAGAATTTAATTCTCAACAAAGTTTAACTCTGATATAAAAGAGAAGAACATAGTTCTCTCCTTGGTGGAGGATCTGTAAAGTGCACATCTCCCCTTGAGTTGAGAATTTAATTCTCAATGGGTTGAGATCCTGCCATGCAGATCCAAAGCATAGAGAGGGAATGGAAGCACGAGAATTTAATTCTCACAGAACTATAGGAATTTAATTCCTTCAAAATAAAATTAGGGTTTGACCCTGTGTTATGGGAATTTAATTCCTTCAGAATGAAAAGAATCAGGGTTTAACCCTAGTTAAGAACTTAGTTCTGTTAAAACAACAGGAATTTAATTCCCTTAATCTCATTCCCTAGAATAATTCTTTAACAGAGAGTGGGAGTTTAACTCCCTAAAGCTTTTATTAGGGTTTAACCCTATTCAGTTCTTCACATATATGAGGAATTTAATTCCTACAGAAAATTCAGAGTTCGACTCTATTCCAGAATATAAATCTTCAAAAGGAAGTAGGAATTTAATTCCTCTGAAATTATTGTCAGGGTTTAACCCTACGAGGAATTTAATTCCTGAAAGGGATTAACAGATCTTCTAAAAAACATACATAGAAGCAGGGTCACGTGTCACCACGTGACCCCCAAAAAAGATCTACAGAAAAGCCCCTTTGAGGCAGTGCCTCACGTGACCCACGTGACCCTTGGCAGAGGCTTTAACATACTCCATTTAAACACCCGTCACGTGATGGCACGTGATGCCCCAAAAGATGCGATATTCTAAGCAGAACAAACGAAGGGAGGGCGCCCTCACGTGCTACCACGTGACCCCTCTTGCCTTAGCGTCTAACGCTAAATCGGAACCCCTGAATCCAGTATTAAAACACTGTTTGGCCTTAGTGTTCAACACTAACCGAAGAACTTATTTGCAGTGTTCAACACCGATTACCTTAGTGTTCAACACTAATTTGAGATTTCTGTTGCCAGTGTTTAACACTGATCTGTTTTAGTGTTTAACACTAATTTGAAAGCCTTGTTGCTGGTGTTTGACACCAACTATTTTTTTAGTGTTAAACACTGACTTATCAATCTCATTCCCAGTGTTCAACACTGATTGGTCTTTAGTGTTTAACACTAGGCATTGGCCCAATTGGCTAAAAGGCCAGAGGCAAAGCCTCTCCTTCAGTGGACCAACAGGAAGCCAATATTCCAGACATGATTGGACTTAGCCCAAGATGACCATAAGTCCTCAATTCAGACTTAACTGGGTTAATGGGCTCATAACATCATTAATTGGTCTTGATCCCAAATTGGGCCAAAGACTATTTAATCCACCCCGGCTCAAGGGTACATCTCTTCACTCCTTTGATATTTGGCGTTGTAATTCCTCAACGTCTTCAAAGAGGTGACGGGTCCCGATGACCACACATTGACACGGACTGTGGGGTCCTTAAACTCATGAACTATGAGGTCCTTAACCTTGACCGAGATGTCTTAAAACTAACTATGGACTGTGGGGTCCTTAAACTCATGGACTATGAGGTCCTTAACCTTGACCGAGATGTCTTAAAACTAACTGTGGACTGTGGGGTCCTTAAACCCATGGACTATGACGTCCTTAACCTTGACCGAGATGCCTTAAAACTAACTTTGGACTGTGGAGTCCTTAAATCCACGGACTATGAGGTCCTTAACCTTGACCGAGATGTCTTAAAACTAACATTGGACCGCAATGTCCTTAAACTACCCATGGACCGCAATGTCCTTAAACTACCTACCGACCGCGACGTCACTAAACTAAACAACAGAGCCCCCTTTTATTGCTCTCTTGTTGGATCTAAACGATCCCGTTAAGTTGATCTTAGTCTAAAAAAAACTAGACTAACGTATCCTTAACAAACGTTTAAGTCGATCTTAGGCTCAAATGAGGCTAACGTATCCTTAAACCCAAACCCCCAAATCCAAATCTAAGATAATACGGATTTGGACTAGTCCACGCCCTACGGGCGACGACATAACTCTGTCTCCGTATACAATCCACGGGCAACTAAATACAAAACAAACACACACGACACGAAGTGACCATCTGGAGAAGGAGAAAGTGGTTACCGCAATGCGGTAGCGTAATTAACTGCAGGGGCTTGCGCCTGCAGGGAAGAGCGTCCCCACAATCAAAAACCCCTCAAGCGAGGGGGAATCTGACGAAGTCTGCTACATCGGACACATCCGTCTAAACCTTCGATGCATGGTGCCATAAATCAACTTGGCATCTTCGGAGAGGTGGACGGATAGCACCAATTAGCATCTGCCCCGAATCTCAGGCGAGACGCCCAGTCTCGGCCGCCATTCGGAGGGGAACAGATTCTGGCACGCCCGGTGGGACCTTTTCCTCTTTCCACTCCACACTTCGTGTGTCGTGATTCGCGAACCAATCGTGGTTCGCTAATGGTTGCCCTTGGGTTTCAAGATACTAAGACTTGGCATCTTGCTCATTGCAGAAAGCAAAGAATCGATGGCTTCTACTTCTGCGAAATGCTCCAGCTGCTCGGACTGCAATTGCAACCAACGCTCTGCCTCGTCAGGAGGTATAGCCTACGGACCCCAAGCTGCTTCGCTACTCACAATGCCCATGGAACAGGTCACTCGAGCCACCACAGGATTGTTCTTTGGGACTATGCTCCCACCGACAAGCTTCACCGCGCCGGTGCTGACAGAGAAAGCTCCCAAGAAGTCGGTCTTTGATCGTCTTACCCCTGACGCGGCCCTTCTCAACGGGTCGCCCAACATCAGCGCCTCGGTCTTCTCTAGATTGGGCCAGAACCCCTGTGGACCCACAATGGGGCCTACAATCCCAGAGAAGGCTGCTTCCAAGAAAGTGACCGGCCCTGCTCCTGAAGTCGTCAAAGCGGCTTCCCCTGCCAAAAAGTCGGTCTTTACGAGATTGACGGCTCCAACTCCCGCTCTTGCTACCCAAAGGACATCGGTCTTTGACAGGCTAACACCAGCAACGACCCCCCACCTACGCAGGGGGAAAGACGAAGCCATCCTCACCGCTGAACCAACGCCGTCCGCTCGACACGCTCGACGTCGCCACTGGCGCCGAGTAAGGAAGGCTGGGGGCAACTCCCCCTCTGGGCTAACTCCACCAGCCCCGACGGCAGAAGTTGATGCTGCTGTTCCAACTGGGAACAGCTTCGAGATGCTAAATAAGGTGCGAAGGAATTCCCCTACCGTGGTGCTAAAGAAGTCTCCTCCCCCACTAAAAAGGGTTGCGGAAATAAAGTCAGAACAGCCCCGATCCCCACAACGGCTGTCTTCCAAAATCTATAAGGTTTGGCGGCAGGCCCGAGACTCGATGATCGATCCAAACTTCTCCCGCCAGCACAAGAAGCTGAAAATCCAACCGGAAGCCAGTCACCAGGTTAAACCACGAAAGGCTGTCTGGGTGCCCACCTCAACGGCCCCCTCAACTTCCACTGCTCATAAAAGGAGGAAGCCAGAGAAGATCCTCCAGCCTGCAACGACAGCTAAAGGCACTAAGCCCAGACGCCCTAAGGCTGGGGGCAGGATGGTCCACACCGTATACATGGCGTCAGGAAAGGAAGACAGCCGTGCGTCTACAGGTCATAGACCGCTTACACGGTCGGTGACCAAAGCTCAGGAGCAACAATAAAAGCTCCAGGAAATGATGAATGCTATGGCCGCACTTACCGGGCCAAAAGAAAACCCAGAAATGTCCTCGGACGAGCGCCATGAGGAAGAAACCGACGCCGAATTCCTTCGCCGAATACTGGAGAAGAAGGACAAAGAGGCTGCTGAACAAGCAACCAACATACAGCGTATGGGCCTTCTCTTCCAAGATATGATAGGAATGATGATCCAACAGGACCCACCCGCCGAGGATCCCCCAATCGTTCTTGAAGACGACCGAGGAGAAATGTCAAATCCACCACCGGCCCTCTCAACGGCCAAGGAGGAGACAATCTCTAAGGCTGATTTGGTCGACTATATAGCCCAGCAAATCCGGGTTCATCACGCGACTGAGGCAGCTGGTCAAATCGTAAAAACGGGCCGGCCGTATCCAAGCTGGTACGACCAAATCAAATACCCGCCGGGTTATACAATACCAAAATTCCACGTGTATAAGGAGACCGGCAATCCCCATCAACATGTTGCCCAGTTCAGGGCCCTTTGCGGTAACACCGGCGGTGATGATAAACTGTTGCTTCGCCAGTTCGTGGGCAGCTTATCAGAAACAGCGTTCGAATGGTATTCGAAACTCCCGAATGATTCCATCAAGACGTTCGCTGAAATGGAGTTGCTATTCACTCAGCGATTCGCAAGCGCCAGCGAACGCACTCCAATAACGACATTGATTAACGCCACGGTAAAACCAGGCGAAACCTGGGTCCAGTATGCTATACGCTGGCGGAATTTGTGGTCGAAATGCGAGCAACGCATTGAGGAAGCACCCGCAGTGGGCATGTTCGTGGGAACCTTAGACCCTCACGCAACTATCTCCCAGTTTATGATGTTCTTTAAGCCAACCACGTTCCAGGCTTTAATCGACAAGTTGGCTCAGATGGACCAGATGGGTCATAGACCACCTCCCCCGAAGTCGGAACCTCGGAATGACAAGGGTAAAGGAAGGGCAACCTTCGTCGCGAATGCCCAGCAGCAACCCAACGCCCCGAAGCTGGCGGATCAATTGGAAGAAAGACGCCGGTATTATAATGAGAAGATGAAGCGTCCCTACTCGTTCCCACGAGACAAGACAAAACGGTTATTCGAGCTGGCAGTACGCAACAGACTTATAAACCTACAAAATCCAAGGCGACCGCCACAACCCACTGAGGTGAATAACCCTAACTATTGGCCTTACCATCAAACGGTAAGTCATCCGATTGAGGATTGCTTCGTCTTCAAAGGATGGATTGAAGATCAATACCTCCAGGGGAAGTTTGCACTGTCCGAAAAGTGGAAGGTGAACCCACCACAGCCGCATACTCCTAAGAAAGCAGATACACCGGGGGCAACCTGTTCCTTTATTGAAAAAGCTCCATGGGAGGTCGTGCTGTCAACTAAAACCAAAAGAATGCTGAGAGACCTTCATGCGTGCCCTGCGATCGAATGGAAGGACCCTCTTGAACCTCAAATTATCGAAGGGATGTTGAAGCCCCGCCCAACTACAAAGACTCGTGATAATGGCCCAAATACTCACGCCCAACCGTCAAAATCTTCGAAGAAAAAGAAGAAGAAATCCAAGAAGCCCGAGAAGCCTGGAGACGAGCACACGAACTTGCAGAAGCAAATCGACGCGCTGGAAGAGTACAATCAAAAGGCGCGAACTCCTGTCACACTGCAAGAGTTCCTCAGCCACATCTTTCAAGAGGACGATGATGGAGAGAGCTCGTCGGATGAATCCGATGGATATGTGGCGAGTTGTAACGTAATCTCCCACTCGTTTACTGACGATGAGAAAACTCCTGGTACTAGGAAACTGGGGACAGAGCCTGAACCAGAGCGTGTGTGGCCAACAGATGAAATGATCAACGCCTTTCTAGATGAGATTCGTCTAAAGAGAAAAGCGGATCAGGAGCGTGAGATGGCCGCATCGGAATGAGCCAAATGCAGGCGACTGAACGAAAGAGCTGAAGTACTCCCGCCAGATCGAAAGGCATCCGAGGCAGACAAGAAGATATTCAAGACAAGAAAAAGGTTTGCCAAAGCCATGTCAATGGGAATGAAGCTACCACCCTCGGAAGAAAACACGCTCAATGGGGTGGAGAGGCACCCTGATTATTGCGCATATCATCAGAAAATTTCACACCCCACGGAGGAGTGCGACGCCTTTAAGATATGGTGGCAAGGATATGTTGCTCATCGGCAACATTTTAAGCGCATGAAACGCAAGACTCGTCGGGAACGAAGGAGTACTGCCGACGGGCACAATAGAACTATTGGCAGCTGTTACATGGTTAACGCCGGGGGGTCACAAGTTCTCACCTTCGGGAGCGACTCTGATGAAGAAATGGCTCTGGGCCCTCTCTTTAAAGAATCCGTTTTAGGGAAAGAGGAGAAATCGGAGGCCTGCGAGAACATTCAGCTGCGCAATCGCACGCTCCCAGAAAAGAATCTCGGGCCCGCAAATAGAAAAGATAAGGGAAAGGAAAAGGTCACTGAGGATATCACTTTAGATGACCAAGTCATGAAAGAACTGATTACCAAAGACCCTCCCAGGAAGGGTAAGGTGAACTACAATATCCTAGCGCACCTAAGGAAGCTACCTTCTCAGCTTAGCATTCTCGATGCCCTCCTATTATCAAAAGAAGCGCGAGATTCACTAATTAAGGCGCTATAAGAACCTGAGCAATTCCAAGCCTTCCTCGCCACTGAAAGGATGAAGGATGAACTGGAGGAGGTGCATACGGCCGACATCACTTTCGGTGACGAAGACCTCCTTCTCGGGACGTGCGACCACAACCGTCCCCTATATGTCTCTGGATACTGCCATGATATCAAGATAGGCAAGATCCTAGTGGATAATGGATCCTCCGTTAATCTCCTTAACGTTCGGGTGTTAAAGAAAATCTGCATGAGTGTGCAACACCTCGCTAGTGACAAAATTACCATCTCCGGTTTCGATTCACAATCGTCACGGACTCTCGGATCCGTGATACTAACATTACGCTTTGGACTACTCGTCACAGACATCAAATTCCATGTCATTGACGCCAAGACCTGCTACAACGCCTTGCTTGGTCGTCCTTGGCTACACGAGTACAATATCATCCCTTCTACACAACATCAGTGTATGAAGTACTTTAAGGATGGTTTCGAGTATACCGTAACAGGTGAGCTGAACCCATTTTCCGTGAACGAAGTCCGCAAATACGAAGATGCGAAGTACTTTTTACCAGATTTCGAGGAAACAGAAAGGTGTCGCAAGCCGGAGAACAAAGCCGCCGCCACCATCTTTGTTTTCGGGAGCGATACCGAAGAAGAAGAAGAGATAGTTTATGCCGGGCCATCTCAACGCAACAACCCGGGGACGTCCGCCCCCATGTTGGTCTTCGGAAGTGACTCGGAAGACGAGGTTAATGCCCTGTTCTCCAATCGGCTGCCAATACAAGCACCCCCTAGCGATGATCAGAGTTTGCAAATCACCATGGTGCCGCGAGAACACTACAAGGATCTCGACACACTTCAAGCTCACAATGTGCAGGACCTGCAAACGTTTTACGTCCCTCCAAGGCAAAGGGGTGAGAAGGTAATCCTATTCTACCGATCCTCAGAGTCGAAAGTAGAGAAAGAGATCTGGCATGGCGCGGATGCTACACTCGACAGGCTCCAACCCATCCGTCTGTCCAGATACTATACAAATGGATTAAAGAGGCTATTGAAGCGCCAAGGAGTACCCTTAAAACAGACTGTTCGACAAGCTCGGTTCTACAATAGGATTTGGGATGTCCCTGGGACTCAACGCAAATTGCCCAACGGGAAAATGGAAACGCTTGGGCTTGGATACGTGAGAGCCGGAAAACGGGAACGGGCCCACAGTAGCTACGCTATATATACCTTTGATGAAGAAGAGGACGCCCTGTCAGGAAATGCCAACCCCTCATCAAAACTAGATTCCGCGATTGAAGTGCCGAGTCCGTCGTTTGAAGAACGAATGGACAAGCTTATCAGGAAAGTGGGTCAAAAAGTTCGGGAAGACCACAACCGCGAGATGGCCATCTACGAGAAGGCCAAGACGCAACGTCTGTTTCAACAGGCAGCAAAAGACAAAGATGCTTATCCCTGTCAACCCGTTGTACGAACGGCCCGACGCAGAGGCAGAAATAAATCAAGAAGCGGAAAGAGGAGCCGACAACAACGACGTAGGATTAGAGAGTTACGTGATCGGGTATTGCGCGGCTCGGATTTGTCCCTCATAAAGAAGATGAGTCGAGCGTACTCCTTCCCCCGAGACAAGACGGAGATGTTACTCAAGCTCGCTATAAAACATCAAATGATCGCGCTTCCAGAGTCTAGACACCATGAGCAAGCTAACAAGGCTTCTCATCTGAGCTATTGCTCTTATCACCGAGCCATAGGACATCCTACCGAAGACTGCTTCACCTTCAAGAACTGGGTCGAGGACCAGTACCAACAGGGCAGATTCGCTTTATCCGACAGCTGGAGGGTAACGCCGCCACAAAAGCATGAACCCAAAGCCGCAAAAGCAGAACCAGATCCACCTCAGCCCTGGAAGCGGATCCGCACCTGTTATACGATTACGTTGTTAAAAGAAGAGCCCGAGAACATGGAAGACCTTCCCTGGTGCTTTGAGAACAGCGATGATGAGGTGATCTCAGAATTTCTGCCAGCTCCGAAAGAACTGGAGGACGGCATACATACTACTGCAGATAACCTCAAGAAGATTGAGTTGGGATCGGCAGATGACCCGCGACCGACATTTTTCAGCGAGCTGCTATCTGAAGAAAGGGTGGCTGCGTTAAAGAACGTGCTTCTACG
The DNA here is from genome assembly GCA_030015575.1 of Agapanthus africanus. Lineage (NCBI taxonomy): Eukaryota > Viridiplantae > Streptophyta > Magnoliopsida > Asparagales > Amaryllidaceae > Agapanthus > Agapanthus africanus. The sequence goes on from CM057337.1 coordinate 1,001,057,290, forward strand.
GCATAAAGACTGCTTCGCGTGGAACTACTCCGAAATGCCAGGATTAGATCCGGAGATTGCTGTGCATAAATTAGCAATATCCCCAGATATCAAGCCAGTCAAGCAGGCGCCAAGAAGGATGCGACTCGAGCTTGAAATGAGCATCAACGCCGAAGTCAAGAAGCTGATCGATTCTGGATTTATCCAAGAAGTCCAGTATCCCGACTGGATCGCCAATATCGTCCCGGTAATGAAGAAAAATGGGACGGTACGCATATGCGTGGATTTCAGGGATCTCAATAAAGCATGTCCAAAGGACGATTTCCCAGTACCAGTAACCGAGCTAATGATAGATAACACGTCCACTCACGAGGTTTTCTCCTTTATGGACGGTTCATCAGGATACAATCAGATAAAAATGCATCCCGAAGACCAGAAGCACACCGCTTTCCGGACCCCTTTGGGTACATTCTGCTACAGGGTTATGCCCTTTGGTCTAAAGAACGCCGGTGCTACCTATCAAAGGGCCATGACAAAGATCTTCGACGACCTCATACATGACATCGTCGAGTGCTATATCGATGACCTTGTAGTAAAGAGCATGTCATACGAAGAGCATTTAAAGCATCTGGAGACTGTATTTCAACGCCTTCGGCAATATAATTTGAAGATGAATCCCCTCAAATGCGCGTTTGGGGTCTCCTCGGGTAAATTCCTAGGATTCATCATCCGACACCGAGGTATCGAAATAGATCCAGCTAAGATCAAGGTGATCATGGAAATGCCTCCGCCAAGAACCCTCAAACAGTTGCGGTCTCTCCAAGGGAAGCTCGCATACGTCCGGCGATTTATCGTCAATCTTTCAGGCAAATGCCGTCCTTACAGCCACCTGATGAAGAAGGGAACTCCGTTCTTCTGGGATTGCAAATGCCAAGGCGCACTGGACGAGATCAAGCAGTACCTGCAGAACCCGCCGGTGTTAGCTGCTCCAGTAAGGGGAAAGTCCCTCATTCTTTATTCAACCGCCCTTGAAGGTTCCTTAGGCGCATTATGGGAACAAGAGATCGATCAAGGGAAAGAGAGAGCACTCTACTACTTAAGTCGAGTTCTGCTGGGGGCAGAAAACAACTACTCTCCCATTGAAAAACACTGCTCGGCGTTAATCTTCGCGATAACAAAACTCAGGCACTATGCGTTGGCGCACGAAGTCCGTCTCATCTCGAAGGTGGACCCTCTTAAATATTTGATGTCAAAGGCTATATTGACGGGTCGACTCGCTAAATGGGCGCTACTCCTGATGGAGTTCTCGATAACGTATCGACCTCTTAAGGCAGTAAAAGGCCAGGCCATTGCCGACTTCCTTGCTGAGCATCCAGTACCTGCCGGTTCTCCTCTGAACTGTGATTTGCCGGATGAACATGCATTCGATGCGATCGGCGGCGGTGATACCTGATGGGAACTCTATATTGAAGAGGCATCTTCCATGAAGAAGCGCACACAATGTACCCCCATAATCAAATCGGGAGTAGGCCTCATCTTCGTAACCCCACAAGAAGGGATAATGCGCTTTGCTTTCTCCTTAACGGAATCGAGGACGAACAATGAAGCCGAATACGAAGCTTTGGTAGCAGGCCTCGAGATCTCCATTGACATGGGAATTGAAGACCTCTCTATATACGGGGATTCTCAACTGGTCGTTAGTCAAGTAAATGGTGATTACCAAACGTGCAAACCGGAGCTGGTGAAGTACGGTGAAAAGGTGCAACAACTATTGACCCAAATCCCCTCCTACACTTTGGAAAGTATACCACGTGCGGAAAATAGCAAAGCAGACGCGTTAGCTAAGCTCGCTAAAGAACTGGCTGACGAGAACCTCGATGACGTCAGAATCGTGGTACAAAGCCGTCGAGTGCTCGCCCCGGCAGAAATATCTCCGGAATTATACGAAGAAAAGGGGGCGACTGAGCAGACGACCTTACAAATAAAAGACCATGAGAAGGCCGAGGACTGGAGGGAAGTCTTCATAGACTACTTTAAGTCCCACCGAATGCCCGAAGAAGCGTCCTCAAGACATCAGCTCATGAAACGAGCTCTATTTTTCGCTTTTGTCAATGACACTTTATACAAGAGATCATTTGATTCTCTGTGGCTGAGATGCTTAGGACCTGACGAAGCAGAAAGAGTCGTTCAGGAAGTTCACGACGGACTCTGCGGTTCTCACCAAGCAGGCCCGAAGATGAAATTGAAGATCAAACGAATGGGTTATTGTTGGCCCACGATGGTCCAAGACTGCCTCGAGTATGCGAAGCAACGCCACTCGTGCCAGATTCATGGAGACTTTATCCACCAACATCCGAATCCACTACACCCAACGGTGGCTAGCTGGCCATTCGAAATGTGGGGGAATGACATAGTCGGCCCCATCGAGCCAGCATCGTCCCGGGGACATCGTTTCATCCTGGCGACAACTGATTACTTCTCCAAATAGGCAGAAGCAGTACCGCTGAGGGAAGTGAAGACGGAGAATATCCTCCACTTCTTCAAGACGCACGTCATCTATCGGTTTGGAACCCCACGGCGGATTATCTCCGATAACGGGCCAGCCTACAGAAGCCATAAGATTAGCCGCTTCGCGCAGCAGCACAATATAGATTGGAGATATTTTTCAGTTTACAATCCACGAGCTAACGGTCTGGCCGAGGCCTTCAATAAGACCTTGACAAAGATCATAAAAAAGACGGTGTCCCGAAATAAGAAAGACTGGCACGAGAGGCTGCAAGAGGCCCTTTGGGCCTATCGAACTACGTTCAAGACGGCCACGAACACAACGCCGTACGCGTTGGTATTTGGGACTGAGGCAGTGCTCCCCCTCGAGATAGAGTTACCCTCTCTACGAGTGGCGGTCCACTACGAGCTGACGGACGAAGAAAATGCTCACCTTCGGCTCGAGGAGCTTGATGCCCTCGATGAAACCCGGCTCATAGCGCAACAAAATCTAGAGGCCTACAAAGCAAAGATGACGCGCTCATACGAAAGATTGACCAGGCCGAGGACATTCCGCCAAGGCGAACTCGTACTAGTAGTCAAAAGACCTATGATCCCTAATCGTGCCAAGCGGGGAAAATTTGAGCCGAACTATGAAGGCCCGTACATTATAGACAAGGTCTACCAGGGTGGAGCCTATCTACTCATGGACATGCACGGTGGGAGGCCTTTCAGGCCAATAAACGGCCGCTTCTTAAAGAAATACTATGCTTAATGAGCCACAGCCTGGGTCAATGATAGATGACGACGACTATGTCCGCTCGCTATCTTCCTAAGCTCAGACCTTATAAGCAGTAGCCGGCCTTCCCCTTAACGACGGACCGAAACGTCCTTAAACTATCGATGGACCGAAACGTCCTTAAACTAACGATGGACCGAAACGTCCTTAAACTAACAACGGACCGAAATGCCCCTAAACTACTACCGCAGCATCCTTAGGCTGACGAGATGAATAAAAAAAAAGAGAAAGAAAAATATATATAAAAAAATGATAAAAAAAAACGGTATGTCCATAAGCGAAATGGGCACGGATGAAAACCCGAAAGGGCTCCGTGAGTAAAAACAGCAGGGCTACCGGCGAGTGTTCTTGAAAACCCGAAAGGGCGCGACCTTGTAAAAAAAAAGAGAAAAAGAATAAAAAAAAACGGTATGTCCATAAGCAAAATGGGCACGGATGAAAACCCGAAAGGGCTCCGTGAGTAAAAACAGCAGGACTACCGGCGAGTGTTTGTGAAAACCCGAAAGGGCGCAACCTCGTTAAAAGACACTTATAGGGTCCTCTCGACCTTGTAAGGAGAAACCACCCGCGTGAGATCCTTACGACTCACAAAGGAGCAACACACTTAGGGATCCCCACGATTCCTAAGGAGAAAATACACTTGCGAGATCCTCACGACTCGTAAGGAGAATTCTCTTATGGGACCCTCACGGCTCATAAGACTTGAAAGTCTTAAGTTACAGAAACCTAAACCTGTTCTTAAGCAAATCCCCCACAACCTTCGATATTGCCCTACAAGGGGCTCAATACTGACCCTTGTATACAATCCACGGGCGCGAATAAACATTTCCCCAGCAAAGTCCCACCCGTGACTAGGGATATGTCCATATGATGAGCAACCCTTGTAGGTCCTCTCGACCCATAAGGAGAAAGCCCTCTTGTAGGATCCTTACGACTTGCAGAGGAACATACACTTAGGAATCCTCACGATCCCTAGGGAGAAAATACACCTACAAGATCCTCACGACTTGTAGGGAGAAATACCTTTGTGAGACCCTTACAGCTCATGAAGTCAAAAGCCTTGGTCGACAGGACCCTTAACCCTGTTTGCTAAGCCACCTTTGTTCAACATCGACAGAGGCAAATGATGATTCGCTCCTGGCAACATCCCAGTTGCAGCGGCGCTGATGTCGAAATCGGTATCTAAAATCCAAGCTTGCGGCGAAAAAGCTAGCAAGCCACGCATGCGTACGAAATAGCCGAAATGATGGGGCAACTTGCAATAAAAAGCAGCAAGTAAAAATGTATGCATGAAAAATAGCCGAAATGATGGGGCAACTCGCAATAAAAAGCAGCGAGTAGAAAATAAATAAATAGCCGAAATGATTGGGCACCGTGAAAAATAGCCGAAATGATGGGGCAATCGCGACCTTCGCGATATAAAAGCTGAAACGATAGAGCATCGCGGAAAAAGAAATAATATAAAAATAAAATTTATGCCCTACAGGTGATGTTCCATCACACCCTGTACACAATCCAAGGGCGTAAACAAAAAGGGAACATACCTCCCCCCCAGGTTTCACCAAAGAAAGAAGCTAAATCTCGACGGGTCACAAGCGACCTAGAGATCATCCCAACACTCGTCTCGTAACGACGGACACAACTTCAAGCTAAGCGGAACAGCGGCAACTCCCAGTTCCATGGCTCGGTGGTATACATATCACCAACAGTCAAACCTCCATCCCGTGAAATGCGGATACAATCAGCAAAATTCCTGGTTAGGTGGAACGCGGATAACGTCACTCTTTGACCCCGTGGAAAACATCCAGAGCGGAGCCTAGTCCTCGCCGAGCACGGCCGTGAACCCGTGTGAAGCATCGAGAGCAAAATTCCTGGTTACGTGGAACGCGGATAACGTCACTCTTTGACCCCGTGGAAAACGTCCAGAGCGGATCCTGGTCCTCGCAGAGCACGGCAGTGAACCCGTGTGAAGCATCCAGAGCGGAGCCTAGTCCTCGCCGAGCACGACAGTGAACCCGTGTGAAGCATCTAGTGCAAAATTCCTGGTTACGCGGAACGCGGATAACGTCACTCTTTGACCCCGTGGAAAACGTCCAGAGCGGATCCTGGTCCTCGCAGAGCACGGCAGTGAACCCGTGTGAAGCATCCAGAGTGGAGCCTAGTCCTCGCCGAGCACGACAATGAACCCGTGTGAAGCATCTAGTGCAAAATTCCTGGTTACGTGGAACGCGGATAACGTCACTCTTTGACCCCGTGGAAAACGTCCAGAGCGGATCCTGGTCCTCGCAGAGCACGACAGTGAACCCGTGTGAAGCATCCAGAGCGGAGCCTAGTCCTCGCCGAGCACGGCAGTGAACCCGTGTGAAGCATCTAGTGCAAAATTCCTGGTTACGCGGAACGCGGATAACGTCACTCTTTGACCCCGTGGAAAACGTCCAGAGCGGATCCTGGTCCTCACAGAGCACGGCAGTGAACCCGTGTGGAGCATCCAGAGCGGAGCCTAGTCTTCGCCGAGCACGGCAGTGAACCCGTGTGAAGCATCTAGTGCAAAATTCCTGGTTACGCGGAACGCGGATAACGTCACTCTTTGACCCCGTGGAAAACGTCCAGAGCGGATCCTGGTCCTCGCAGAGCACGGCAGTGAACCCGTGTGAAGCATCCAGAGCGGAGCCTAGTCCTCGCCGAGCACGGCAATGAACCCGTGTGAAGCATCTAGTGCAAAATTCCTGGTTACGTGGAACGCGGATAACGTCACTCTTTGACCCCGTGGAAAACGTCCAGAGCGGAGCCTAGTCCTCACCGAGCACGGCAGTGAACCCGTGTGAAGCATCTAGTGCAAAATTCCTGGTTACGTGGAACGCGGATAACGTCACTCTTTGACCCCGTGGAAAACGTCCAGAGCGGATTCTGGTCCTCGCAGAGCACGGCAGTGAACCCGTGTGAAGCATCCAGAGCGGAGCCTAGTCCTCGCCGAGCACGGCAGTGAACCCGTGTGAAGCATCTAGTGCAAAATTCCTGGTTACGTAGAACGCGGATAACGTCACTCTTTGACCCCGCGGAAAACGCCAGAGCAGAGCCTGGTCCTCGCCAAGCACGGCAGTGAACCCGTGTGAAGCATCCAGAGCAAATACCGAACTGTGGAGTCCTTAAAATCCACGGACTATGATGTCCTTAACCTCGACCGTGATGTCTTAAAACTAACGATCAACCACCCCGATCCCCTACGGATTCTGCCTTGGTTTAAGGGTATATCTCTTCACTCCTTTGATACCTGGCGTTGTAATTCCTCAACGTCTTCAAAGAGGTGACGGGTCCCTGCAACCAAACATCGGACTGTGGAGTCCCTAAATCCACGGACTATGAGGTCCTTAACCTTGACCGTGATGTCTTAAAACTAACATCGGACTGTGGAGTCCCTAAATCCATGGACTATGAGGTCCTTAACCTTGACCGTGATGTCTTAAAACTAACATCGGACTGTGGAGTCCCTAAATCCACGGACTATGAAGTCCTTAACCTTGACCGTGATGTCTTAAAACTAACATCGGACTGTGGAGTCCTTAAATCCACGGACTATGAGGTCCTTAACCTTGACCGCGACGTCTTTAAACTACGATACCTGGAGCAGCCCCTGACCCCGCGAAACACGGATAAGGGTGACCACATCCAACACTTGCAGGTCCTCACGACCTGTAAGGAAGAAAAACTCTCTTGTGAGATCCTTACGACTCTCAAGGGAAAACCCGCTTAAGAATCCTCACGATTCTTAAGAAGAACTTACACCTATGGGATCCTCTCGACCTGTAGGGAGAAAAACTCTTTATGAGACCCTCGTGGCTCATAAAATGCAAAAGTCTTAGGAAGCAGATCTTAACCCTGAATCCTGAGCCATCGCTGTCCTGCAAGGAGATCAAGATAGAATATCCGCAGAATACATTTAATAAAAAGGGGACACACCATTGAGAAGAAAAATGTATCTTTTATTCATAAACCAAAATGGATACAAAGTAAAATTCATGAAAGAAACAAAAAAAGAAAGATACTCTCATCCATGAGTATGTACAAAAAGGGGAAAAGATACAAGTCCTCAAGCCGGCGGGCGGTGTAGTAATTTTACCAGCCCATCGTTTTGTTGCTGAGCCACGGCTTCATGACGCAAGATCTCCAGAAGACGAGCCTCCGCCTGAGCTTGCTGAGCCTGATACGAAGCAAGACGAGCTTCGAGCTCTTTCTCGGTGGCTTTATGAGCCTCGACCCTTTCACGAGTGAACGTGGCAGCTTTATCGAGAGCCACCACCTCTTTGATGGACTCCTGAAGCACCCGCCAGAGTTCATACGTTTTGTTGGCCTTGGCGGTAAGAGTGGCGCGAAGCTCGCTCAGCGTCTTGGAAGCTAGCTCCCTCTCCGAAAATTTACGGCCGAGCCCTTTTCTCGCACAACAATATGTTCGCTACGTGTCGCTCTATCAGGCCACGTAAGCTCGCTTTCGTGACCGCAGCCTTGGAAACAAGACATTTACAAGACCGTATAAATGGGCTTCCGGTCGACGGGAATAATCGATCTAAAACGCGCTCACATCACCTGATGTGAACAGCAAGAAGAAAAATTTCCGACGTATTTCAAGCATGCATTCGCAATCATATGAGTATTCAAGAAATAATAATAGCATTTGCAATCGTATGAACATTCATAATGCCCAAAGGTCTGATACGCATGAAAGTGATGATAGCATTTGCAACCAAAGAAAGTTCTCATAAGAAGAATATAAAGTTTATTTATACAAGCAGAAACATACATACTAGTACCAAGCCTACATGGAAGTTCGGCATAAAGCATAAAAAAGGAGGGACTAATTTAAAAATGTTCTACGCTAACAGGAAAAGGTCACCAAACACGGGATCAATGGCACAGGGGTTAATGAAGCAGAGGACAAAATTCTCCATCTCTCTCTCTGCTTTCTCCAGCACATCAAAGCGACGGTTCTCACGAGGAGTCGCTCCCCATCGATTGGCGCCGTGTTCGTCCGCGAAAGCAGACATAATAGCTCGCCGGGCCTTTATCTGGCTCAGCAGATGAATTGAGCAATCCTTCAAAGCCTGAGTAATCAGGCGCGCTTCATGAAAACCCTCGAGCTTTCCTTCAGCCGCGTCAAGCATCGCCAGGGTCATCTCTGCCGGATGAGGAGGGATGTCGGCAAGCACGGCCATGAGAATCATCCGGAGCCAGAGGGAACCCATCGGGAGGGGGGGCCCCTACGAATCGAGAGTTCATACATTGCTGAGTCGCATTCGTCGTCGGTAAGGAGTGGATCCACCAACCGAGCAGCAAAGCGGGGGATCATCTCCTCGATAGGCACTTCCCATGGCTGTCGACGAGCGTGTGGACGGTTGTAGGCCATGGCACTCAGCTACTTCTCAAATTAAATCACATCAATATGGGAATGAATTTCTCTGTGAAGAGGAAATAGGCTATGGCCTCAAGACTATAAAGGGGAGCAGTAAATGCTGCGCGCGAAAGAAAATTGCATGTTGGAACCCTTCCAAGGCCCAAAAAAGGGAAGACATTGGAAATCAGGAAAAGGAGCGATTTCCAAGGCGTCTTCTCTGCATCCAATGTCATGCACAGAAATATGGCATGAAAAATTGAATAGCCCCATAAAAGGCCCCTTACGTGGTGGGCACGTGAGCACCATGCTTGGTGCGTACTAAAAAGTGAAACAATGCCTTGCACGCTAAACACATCAACAGCAACAATAAAAAAAATGATGAATGACAAAATTCCAAAAAGGGGGGGCACGCAAACACAAAAGGACACGATAAGTTTATCATTCATGCTTTAAAAAGGGTCATACAAAATGAAAAGAAAACGATTACAACGACAAGACCTCAGGCGCGGGGCACGGATTGAGAAACTCAAGCTTGACCTTGTCCAAGATCCTCCAAGCATTCCGAACCGCCCGAGTATGTTTTCTCTCGCGATCACAAGCGTCGGGGTCCTCGCGGATGTTCTCCACCCTCCGGTAGGCGGCAAGAATGGCCGACTGCTGAAACGCCTGGTGCAAAAGATCAATGAGGTTGTCACGCCTTCTCTTCGAGATCAGACTCATCAGATACACCGAATGTATCTTATCCTCGGCAACGTCCAATGCCCTGAGTGGCACACCGACGCAGAAGAGAGGAAGCGCCTCCCAAATCGCCAGCACGATGAGCCTCAGAAGAGAAGAGCGACGGGGGAGTAGCCGATGGTTGTACTCGTCAAAGCGGCTCATAATCTCAGCACAATGAGCGTTGGTGAACTCCTGATTCTGACTACGGCCCAGGGCACGGATATTCCAGTAGGAAATGATTTCGTTGAGATTATACAAATGAGCGTCCATGATACCTGAAATAAAAATCAGGACGATTTATTACAAACCCTCTTCTTCTTCACTAATCACAGAATGACAACCTAAGGTAAGGAGACCCTAAGAAGCCCCTATGAGGAAGAACTTAGTTCTTCACAGGAATTGAATTCCTTTTAGAAAAAGGAATTAAATTCCCCAAAAAGCCTTCTCTATGAACGGAGTTAAACTCTATGGATTCAAACTGTCATCATCATCTCCTTGGAAGATCAGATGAACCCTAAAAGAGATTTACTGCTGAAGATTTATCGGTTTTATGGGTTTATGTTGGAAAAGGGTAAGAACCCTTGTTTTGGATTTAAAATCCAAAGGAATGTGGAAGTTCGTTGTTTGTCCAAGAACATTACCTGAGGAAAAAGGGGTCACCTGAACAGAGTTAAACTCTGAAGATTGTTTCAAGACAGAGAACTAAGCTCTGGAAGCGAGAATTAAATTCTCAAGGGAAAAAGTTCTCAAAATAAGAAGATGAGCAAAGTGAAGGCTCTTCTGAAGAGACATGGGTATTTATAGGAAGTGATGGAAACGTTTCATCTCCCCAAATCCCTAAAGGAATCCAACGGTCACGAAAGGTGACAGCGTTGCACTCACGTGCGGGCACGTGAGAAAAACGCTGTGGGGGCATTTGTTTCCTGATTTAAAATCAGGAAAGCCTACGGAAAAGACTTCAAAAAAGGGTCACGTACTTACACGTGACCAGCAGTCACGTGTTGGCACGTGACCAGCAGTCACGTGTTGGCACGTGACATCTAAAAGCATCGGCAAGGCAAATTCAGTTTCCCAACTATATCGAAGAAAAGGGCTTCAGAAAGGGTCACGTGCTCCCACGTGACCAGGGTCACGTGTTGGCACGTGACACTCAAAAGCGGCAGACTCAATTCCCTGATTGAATTAAGAAAAAGGCTCCAGGCCAGGGTCACGTGCTCACACGTGACCAGTTGTCACGTGGTGGCACGTGACAGCTAAGCAGCGACCAGAAAGGAGAGCGCAGAAAGAAAGAAGAGGGCTCGTTCCAAGGGGGTCACGTGCCCACACGTGACCAAGGGTCACGTGGCCACACGTGACCAGCTTTCAAAGCCTATCTGTTAACAGAATTAAATTCTGAGAAAAGACCTCTTAAATCTTTCCAAAGCAACCGATTGAATTAAAGATTTAAAGGTGATTAAATATCATCTATCTATGGGAAAATCTCGAATTTGGAAAGATTTCCCCGTAAAATCTAACCAAAATAACAAAGGAGAATCTCTGTATTTAAAATCCAATGGTGAATAAAATTCACCTAATAATCCAAAGGTCCAAAACGAATGATGAATACAAATCAAATCTCCCAATGAAAGATTCACCAAAACTAATTGACTCGGCTGCTTCTCCTATAAATAGGAGCGAAGAGACACACAAAAATAGATATGCAGAGGGAAGAGAAGAGAGAGAGCCTTGATACTTTGGAGGAATTTGGATCTTCTGCAAAAGAAAACCCTAGGTAAGAAAGGGAAGGCTTTATGAAAGAAAAGAGAATTTAATTCTCAACAAAGTTTAACTCTGATATAAAAGAGAAGAACATAGTTCTCTCCTTGGTGGAGGATCTGTAAAGTGCACATCTCCCCTTGAGTTGAGAATTTAATTCTCAATGGGTTGAGATCCTGCCATGCAGATCCAAAGCATAGAGAGGGAATGGAAGCACGAGAATTTAATTTTCACAGAACTATAGGAATTTAATTCCTTCAAAATAAAATTAGGGTTTGACCCTGTGTTATGGGAATTTAATTCCTTCAGAATGAAAAGAATCAGGGTTTAACCCTAGTTAAGAACTTAGTTCTGTTAAAACAACAGGAATTTAATTCCCTTAATCTCATTCCCCAGAATAATTCTTTAACAGAGAGTGGGAGTTTAACTCCCTAAAGCTTTTATTAGGGTTTAACCCTATTCAGTTCTTCACATATATGAGGAATTTAATTCCTACAGAAAATTCAGAGTTCGACTCTATTCCAGAATATAAATCTTCAAAAGGAAGTAGGAATTTAATTTCTCTGAAATTATTGTCAGGGTTTAACCCTACGAGGAATTTAATTCCTGAAAGGGATTAACAGATCTTCTAAAAAACATACATAGAGGCAGGGTCACGTGTCACCACGTGACCCCCAAAAAAGATCTACAGAAAAGCCCCTTTGAGGCAGTGCCTCACGTGACCCTTGGCAGAGGCTTTAACATACTCCATTTAAACACCCGTCACGTGATGGCACGTGATGCCCCAAAAGATGCGATATTCTAAGCAGAACAAACGAAGGGAGGGCGCCCTCACGTGCTACCACGTGACCCCTCTTGCCTTAGCGTCTAACGCTAAATTGGAACCCCTGAATCCAGTATTAAAACACTGTTTGGCCTTAGTGTTCAACACTAACCGAAGAACTTATTTGCAGTGTTCAACACCGATTACCTTAGTGTTCAACACTAATTTGAGATTTCTGTTGCCAGTGTTCAACAGTGATCTGTTTTAGTGTTTAACACTAATTTGAAAGCCTTGTTGCTGGTGTTTGACACCAACTATTTTTTTAGTGTTAAACACTGACTTATCAATCTCATTCCCAGTATTCAACACTGATTGGTCTTTAGTGTTTAACACTAGGCATTGGCCCAATTGGCTAAAAGGCCAGAGGCAAAGCCTCTCCTTCAGTGGACCAACAGGAAGCCAATATTCCAGACATGATTGGACTTAGCCCAAGATGGCCATAAGTCCTCAATTCAGACTTAACTGGGCTAATGGGCTCATAACATCATTAATTGGTCTTGATCCCAAATTGGGCCAAAGACTATTTAATCCACCCCGGCTCAAGGGTACATATCTTCACTCTTTTGATATTTGGCGTTGTAATTCCTCAACGTCTTCAAAGAGGTGACGGGTCCCGATGACCACACATTGACACGGACTGTGGGGTCCTTAAACTCATGGACTATGAGGTCCTTAACCTTGACCGAGATGTCTTAAAACTAACTATGGACTGTGGGGTCCTTAAACTCATGGAATATGAGGTCCTTAACCTTGACCGAGATGTCTTAAAACTAACTGTGGACTGTGGGGTCCTTAAACCCATGGACTATGACGTCCTTAACCTTGACCGAGATGTCTTAAAACTAACTTTGGACTGTGGAGTCCTTAAATCCACGGACTATGAGGTCCTTAACCTTGACCGAGATGTCTTAAAACTAACATTGGACCGCAATGTCCTTAAACTACCCATGGACCGCAATGTCCTTAAACTACCCATGGACCACAATGTCCTTAAACTACCTACCGACCGCAACGTCACTAAACTAAACAACAGAGCCCCCTTTTATTGCTCTCTTGTTGGATCTAAACGATCCCGTTAAGTTGATCTTAGTCTAAAAAAAACTAGACTAACGTATCCTTAACAAACGTTTAAGTCGATCTTAGGCTCAAATGAGGCTAACGTATCCTTAAACCCAAACCCCCAAATCCAAATCTAAGATAATACGGATTTGGACTAGTCCGCGCCCTACGGGCGACGACATAACTCAGTCTCCGTATACAATCCACGGGCAACTAAATACAAAACAAACACACACGACACGAAGTGACCATCTGGAGAAGGAGAAAGTGGTTACCGCAATGCGGTAGCGTAATTAACTGCAGGGGCTTGCGCCTGCAGGGAAGAGCGTCCCCACAATCAAAAACCCCTCAAGCGAGGGGGAATCTGACGAAGTCTGCTACATCGGACGCATCCGTCTAAACCTTCGATTCATGGTGCCATAAATCAACTTGGCATCTTCGGAGAGGTGGACGGATAGCACCAATTAGCATCTGCCCCGAATCTCAGGCGAGACGCCCAGTCTCGGCCGCCATTCGGAGGGGAACAGATTCTGGCACGCCCGGTGGGACCTTTTCCTCTTTCCACTCCACACTTCGTGTGTCGTGATTCGCGAACCAATCGCGGTTCGCTAATGGTTGCCCTTGGGTTTCAAGATACTAAGACTTGGCATCTTGCTCATTGCAGAAAGCAAAGAATCGATGGCTTCTACTTCTGCGAAATGCTCCAGCTGCTCGGACTGCAATTGCAACCAACGCTCTGCCTCGTCAGGAGGTATAGCCTACGGACCCCAAGCTGCTTCGCTACTCACAATGCCCGTGGAACAGGTCACTCGAGCCACCACAGGATTGTTCTTTGGGACTATGCTCCCACCGACAAGCTTCACCGCGCCGGTGCTGACAGAGGAAGCTCCCAAGAAGTCGGTCTTTGATCGTCTTACCCCTGACGCGGCCCTTCTCAACGGGTCGCCCAACATCAGCGCCTCGGTCTTCTCTAGATTGGGCCAGAACCCCTGTGGACCCACAATGGGGCCTACAATCCCAGAGAAGGCTGCTTCCAAGAAAGTGACCGGCCCTGCTCCTGAAGTCGTCAAAGCGGCTTCCCCTGCCAAAAAGTCGGTCTTTACGAGATTGACGGCTCCAACTCCCGCTCCTGCTACCCAAAGGACATCGGTCTTTGACAGGCTAACACCAGCAATGACCCCCCACCTACGCAGGGGGAAAGACGAAGCCATCCTCACCGCTGAACCAACGCCGTCCGCTCGACACGCTCGACGTCGCCACTGGCGCCGAGTAAGGAAGGCTGGGGGCAACTCCCCCTCTGGGCTAACTCCACCAGCCCCGACGGCAGAAGTTGATGCTGCTGTTCCAACTGGGAACAGCTTCGAGATGCTAAATAAGGTGCGAAGAAATTCCCCTACTGCGGTGCTAAAGAAGTCTCCTCCCCCACTAAAAAGGGTTGCGGAAATAAAGTCAGAACAGCCCCGATCCCCACAACGGCTGTCTTCCAAAATCTATAAGGTTTGGCGGCTGGCCCGAGACTCGATGATCGATCCAAACTTCTCCCGCCAGCACAAGAAGCTGAAAATCCAACCGGAAGCCAGTCACCAGGTTAAACCACGAAAGGCTGTCTGGGTGCCCACCTCAACGGCCCCCTCAACTTCCACTGCTCATAAAAGGAGGAAGCCAGAGAAGATCCTCCAGCCTGCAACGACAGTTAAAGGCACTAAGCCTAGACGCCCTAAGGCAGGGGGCAGGATGGTCCACACCGTATACATGGCGTCAGGAAAAGAAGACAGCCGTGCGTCTACAGGTCATAGACCGCTTACACGGTCGGTGACCAAAGCTCAGGAGCAACAACAAAAGCTCCAGAAAATGATGAATGCTATGGCCGCACTTACCGGGCCAAAAGAAAACCCAGAAATGTCCTCGGACGAGCGCCATGAGGAAGAAACCGACGCCGAATTCCTTCACCGAATACTGGAGAAGAAGGACAAAGAGGCTGCTGAACAAGCAACCAACATACAGCGTATGGGCCTTCTCTTCCAAGATACGATAGGAATGATGATCCAACAGGACCCACCCGCCGAGGATCCCCCAATCGTTCTTGAAGACGAACGAGGAGAAATGTCAAATCCACCACCGGCCCTCTCAACGGCCAAGGAGGAGACAATCTCTAAGGCTGATTTGGTCGACTATATAGCCCAGCAAATCCGGGTTCATCACGCGACTGAGGCAGCTGGTCAAATCGTAAAAACGGGCCGGCCGTATCCAAGCTGGTACGACCAAATCAAATACCCGCCGGGTTATACAATACCAAAATTCCACGTGTATAAGAGGACCGGCAATCCCCATCAACATGTTGCCCAGTTCAGGGCCCTTTGCGGTAACACCGGCGGTGATGATAAACTGTTGCTTCGCCAGTTCGTGGGCAGCTTATCAGAAACAGCGTTCGAATGGTATTCGGAACTCCCGAACGATTCCATCAAGACGTTCGCTGAAATGGAGTTGCTATTCACTCAGCGATTCGCAAGCGCCAGCGAACGCACTCCAATAACGACATTGATTAACGCCAGGGTAAAACCAGGCGAAACCTGGGTCCAGTATGCTATACGCTGGCGGAATTTGTGGTCGAAATGCGAGCAACGCATTGAGAAAGCACCCGCAGTGGGCATGTTCGTGGGAACCTTAGACCCTCACGCAACTATCTCCCAGTTTATGATGTTCTTTAAGCCAACCACGTTCCAGGCTTTAATCGACAAGTTGGCTCAGATGGACCAGATGGGTCATAGACCACCTCCCCCGAAGTCGGAACCTCGGAATGACAAGGGTAAAGGAAGGGCAACCTTCATCGCGAATGCCCAGCAGCAACCCAACGCCCCGAAGCTGGCGGATCAATTGGAAGAAAGACGCCGGTATTATAATGAGAAGATGAAGCGTCCCTACTCGTTCCCACGAGACAAGACGAAACGGTTATTCGAGCTGGCAGTACGCAACAGACTTATAAACCTACAAAATCCAAGGCAGCCGCCACAACCCACTGAGGTGAATAACCCTAACTATTGCCCTTACCATCAAACGGTAAGTCATCCGATTGAGGATTGCTTCGTCTTCAAAGGATGGATTGAAGATCAATACCTCCAGGGGAAGTTTGGACTGTCCGAAAAGTGGAAGGTGAACCCACCACAGCCGCATACTCCTAAGAAAGCAGATACATCGGGGGCAACCTGTTCCTTTATTGAAGAAGCTCCATGGGAGGTCGTGCTGTCAACTAAAACCAAAAGAATGCTGAGAGACCTTCATGCGTGCCCTGCGATCGAATGGAAGGACCCTCTTGAACCTCAAATTATCGAAGGGATGTTGAAGCCCCGCCCAACTACGAAGACTTGTGATAATGGCCCAAATACTCACGCCCAACCGTCAAAATCTTCGAAGAAAAAGAAGAAGAAATCCAAGAAGCCCGTGAAGCCTGGAGACGAGCACACGAACTTGCAGAAGCAAATCGACGCGCTGGAAGAGTACAATTAAAAGGCGCGAACTCCTGTCACACTACAAGAGTTCCTCAGCCACATCTTTCAAGAGGACGATGATGGAGAGAGCTCGTCGGATGAATCCGAGGGATATGTGGAGAGTTGTAACGTAATCTCCCACTCGTTTACGGACGATGAGAAAACTCCTGGCACTAGGAAACTGGGGACAGAGCCTGAACCAGAGCGTGTGTGGCCAACAGATGAAATGATCAACGCCTTTCTAGACGAGATTCGTCTAAAGAGTAAAGCGGATCAGGAGCGTGAGATGGCCGCATTGGAATGAGCCAAATGCAGGCGACTGAATGAAAGAGCTGAAGTACTCCCGCCAGATCGAAAGGCATCCGAGGCAGACAAGAAGATATTCAAGACAAGAAAAAGGTTTGCCAAAGCCATGTCAATGGGAATGAAGCTACCACCCTCGGAAGAAAACACGCTCAATGGGGTGGAGAGGCACCCTGATTATTGCGCATATCATCAGAAAATTTCACACCCCACGGAGGAGTGCGACGCCTTTAAGATATGGTGGCAAGGATATGTTGCTCATCGGCAACATTTTAAGCGCATGAAACGCAAGACTCGTCGGGAACGAAGGAGTACTGCCGACGGGCACAACAGAACTATTGGCAGCTGTTACATGGTTAACGCCGGGGGGTCACAAGTTCTCACCTTCGGGAGCGACTCTGATGAAGAAATGGCTCTGGGCCCTCTCTTTAAAGAATCCGTTTTAGGGAAAGAGGAAAAATCGGAGGCCTGCGAGAACATTCAGCTGCGCAATCGCACGCTCCCAGAAAAGAATCTCGGGCCCGCAAATAGAAAAGATAAGGGAAAGGAAAAGGTCACTGAGGATATCACTTTAGATGACCAAGTCATGAAAGAACTGATTACCAAAGACCCTCCCAGGAAGGGTAAGGTGAACTACAATATCCTAGCGCACCTAAGGAAGCTACCTTCTCAGCTTAGCATTCTCGATGCCCTCCTATTATCAAAAGAAGCGCTAGATTCACTAATTAAGGCGCTACAAGAACCTGAACAATTCCAAGCCTTCCTCGCCACTGAAAGGATGAAGGATGAACTGAAGGAGGTGCATACGGCCGACATCACTTTCGGTGACGAAGACCTCCTTCTCGGGACGTGCGACCACAACCGTCCCCTATATGTCTCTGGATACTGCCATGATATCAAGATAGGCAAGATCCTAGTGGATAATGGATCCTCCGTTAATCTCCTTAACGTTCGGGTGTTAAAGGAAATCTGCATGAGTGTGCACCACCTCGCTCATGACAAAATTACCATCTCCGGTTTCGATTCACAATCGTCACGGACTCTCGGATCCGTGATACTAACATTACGCTTTGGACTACTCGTCACAGACATCAAATTCCATGTCATTGACGCCAAGACCTGCTACAACGCCTTGCTTGGTCGTCCTTGGCTACACGAGTACAACATCATCCCTTCTAGACAACATCAGTGTATGAAGTACTTTAAGGATGGTTTCGAGTATACCGTAACAGGTGAGCTGAACCCATTTTCCGTGAACGAAGTCCGTAAATACGAAGATGCGAAGTACTTTTTACCAGATTTCGAGGAAACGGAAAGGTGTCGCAAGCCGGAGAACAAAGCCGCCGCCACCATCTTTGTTTTCGGGAGCGATACCGAAGAAGAAGAAGAGATAGTTTATGCCGGGCCATCTCAACGCAACAACCCGGGGACGTCCGCCCCCATGTTGGTCTTCGGAAGTGACTCGGAAGACGAGGTTAATGCCCTGTTCTCCAATCGGCTGCCAATACAAGCACCCCCTAGCGATGATCAGAGTTTGCAAATCACCATGGTGCCGCGAGAACACTACAAGGATCTCGACACACTTCAAGCTCACAATGTGCAGGACCTGCAAACGTTTTACGTCCCTCCCAGGCAAAGGGGTGAGAAGGTAATCCTATTCTACCGATCCTCAGAGTCGAAAGTAGAGAAAGGGATCTGGCATGGCGCGGATGCTACACTCGACAGGCTCCAACCCATCCGTCTGCCCAGATACTATACAAATGGATTAAAGAGGCTATTGAAGCGCCAAGGAGTACCCTTAAAACAGACTGTTCGACAAGCTCGGTTCTACAATAGGATTTGGGATGTCCCTGGGACTCAACTCAAATTGCCCAACGGGAAAATGGAAACGCTTGGGCTTGGATACGTGAGAGCCGGAAAACGGGAACGGGCCCACAGTAGCTACGCTATATATACCTTTGATGAAGAAGAGGACGCCCTGTCAGGAAATGCCAACCCCTCATCAAAACTAGATCGCGCGATTGAAGTGCCGAGTCCGTCGTTTGAAGAACGAATGGACAAGCTTATCAGGAAAGTGGGTCAAAAAGTTCGGGAAGACCACAACCGCGAGATGGCCATCTACGAGAAGGCCAAGACGCAACGTCTGTTTCAACAGGCAGCAAAACACAAAGATGCTTATCCCTGTCAACCCGTTGTACGAACGGCCCGACGCAGAGGCAGAAATAAATCAAGAAGCGGAAAGAGGACCCGACAACAACGACGCAGGATTAGAGAGTTACGTGATCGGGTATTGCGCGGCTCGGATTTGTCCCTCATAAAGAAGATGAGTCGAGCGTACTCCTTCCCCCGAGACAAGACGGAGAGGTTACTCAAGCTCGCTATAAAACATCAAATGATCGCGCTTCCAGAGTCTAGACACCCTGAGCAAGCTAACAAGGCTTCTCATCTGAGCTATTGCTCTTATCACCGAGCCATAGGACATCCTACCGAAGACTGCTTCACCTTCAAGAACTGGGTCGAGGACCAGTACCAACAGGGCAGATTCGCTTTATCCGACAGCTGGAGGGTAACGCCGCCACAAAAGCATGAACCCAAAGCTGCAAAAGCAGAACCAGATCCACCTCAGCCCTGGAAGTGGATCCGCACCTGTTATACGATTACGTTGTTAAAAGAAGAGCCCGAGAACATGGAAGACCTTCCCTGGTGCTTTGAGAACAGCGATGATGAGGTGATCTCAGAATTTCCGCCAGCTCCGAAAGAACTGGAGGACGGCATACATACTACTGCAGATAACCTCAAGAAGATTGAGTTGGGATCGGCACATGACCCACGACCGACATTTGTCAGCGAGCTGCTATCTGAAGAAAGGGTGGCTGCGTTAAAGAACGTGCTTCTACGACATAAAGACTGCTTCGCGTGGAACTACTCCGAGATGCCAGGATTAGATCCGGAGATTGCTGTGCATAAATTAGCAATATCCCCAGATATCAAGCCAGTCAAGCAGGCGCCAAGAAGGATGCGACTCGAGCTTGAAATGAGCATCAACGCCGAAGTCAAGAAGCTGATCGATTCTGGATTTATCCAAGAAGTCCAGTATCCCGACTGGATCGCCAATATCGTCCCGGTAATGAAGAAAAATGGGACGGTACGCATATGCGTGGATTTCAGGGATCTCAATAAAGCCTGTCCAAAGGACGATTTCCCAGTACCAGTAACCGAGCTAATGACAGATAACTCGTCCACTCACGAGGTTTTCTCCTTTATGGACGGTTCATCAGGATACAATCAGATAAAAATGCATCCCGAAGACCAGAAGCACACCGCTTTCCGGACCCCTTTGGGTATATTCTGCTACAGGGTTATGCCCTTTGGTCTAAAGAACGCCGGCGCTACCTATCAAAGGGCCATGACAAAGATCTTCGACGACCTCATACATGACATCGTCGAGTGCTATATCGATGACCTTGTAGTAAAGAGCATGTCATACGAAGAGCATTTAAAGCATCTGGAGACTGTATTTCAACGCCTTCGGCAATATAATTTGAAGACATGATCAATGATAGGTACTTCACAATTGACTGTCGATGCTATGCGCTTGCGTCTTCTCCCATTCACACTGTGCGACTTGGCAGAAAAATGGCTTTACAATACTGCCGCACACTCTATCACTAATTGGGATGAATTCTTCATAGCATTTCTTAAAAAGTTTTACCCAAACCATAAGACCGCCCGTGTTAGGAGCGAGATCAACCAGTTCACCCAGCTTCCCAATGAACCATTTTGGAAGTGCTTTGAACGTTTCAAGGATCTGCTTGTCCAATGTCCTCATCATGGAATCAATAGATGGGATTTATGTCGGATTATATATGAGGGCATTAATCCAGCGACAAAGCAGATACTTGAAACAAATTGTCAATGCAATTTCATGTCTAAAGACGATGGTGAAGCTTGGAAATATCTGGAAGACCTTGCTGAACACACTTTGCAGTGGGAAAGCGTAAGACCACCTTCTTCTAAGGGAAGTATTCATCAGCTCGATGTTTCCATCGCAGTAAAAGCCGAAATGGCAGCGATACAGAAGAAACTCGACGCTATTGAGAACAAATTCTCATCATTCTCCCTAAATTAGGTCACGCTTTCTAATACCGTCTGTGGTTGCTGTTCGGATCCTTCATACTTAACGGAAGAATGTCCTATGAATGCATCGTTTCAAGCTAATGCTGCTTTTCAGCAGCGACCTAGAAACGACCCTTATTCTTGCACGTACAATCAAAGATGGAGGAATCATCCTAACTTTGCTTGGAGTTAAAACCAACAAAGCAATTATCAAAGACCTCCTCCACAGCAACCATAACCACAGAATCAGCCCCCCTTTCAGTCACAGAATTTCCAAAATCCGGCCAACACTTCTATACCACAAGTGGCCGGTACTGACAACTCTTCACTTGCACAAACTTTGGATATGTTCATGAAACATTCCATGCAATTGTCGGCTGAGATGAAGTCTTCTATTGATACCATAACGAAAAACTCCGCCTCCCATGATGAGAGTATTAAATCAATAGAAAACCAAATCGCACAGTTAAACGCCGCAATGAGTGCGAGAGAAAAAGGGAAACTGTCACGCCCCGCTTCCCGGTATACGGCGAAGGGGACGCGACGAGGCCCGCTACGTATATACTCAGAAGTACATACGCTAAGCGTATCTAAGCAATATAAAATAAATACACAAGAGACAAGATATAAAGGAACAACAACTTTTATTTATTAACATTCTTTTGTACAATACATGAAAAGGAAGTACAACTGAAATAAAAAGATGCCTAAACAGTGGCATAACATGAAATGAAAAGTACAGAAAGGAAAAGTGTACAATGAAACTAAAGTGCAGGGTCTTCGGCAAATTGCTCCACGTCTTCTTGCGATGGCTCGATCTCTGCTGGATCAAAATCATCTGACGACATTCAAAGAAGAAAGAAACAGAATGTCGTCAGCGAAAAGGTCGCTCGGTAAGTCCCAAAGATAAGGGAGAAATAGACAGAGAGTAAGAGAGAGAGAGAGAGTAGCTTTTAATGTTGTATTATAATATTGTAATGTTGTATTAACGCTGTTGTTTGTAGCCTGGTACAGAAGATGCCAGTGTATACGAGGGGAGTCCCACTTACACCGGGGACTTTGGTAACCTGTAGTACAAAGCTCCGTTGATAATACCACGGAACAACGGCATGGATGTAATTACGTCTTAAGTGACCACCTCGTGCCACCTTTAACATATTCTGTACCAGTCTATCCCTTAAACCCCGCGATATCTTGTTTGTATTGTTATCTTGTAAATTGTATTGATTGTAAGATTGATTGACTGACCAAAACCATGATATCAGTAAGCGGTTGTAACCAAAGAGTCATGTAAATGGAATAACTGAGAATCATGTACAAGAAATATATATCCATGGTTCAGTTCAGTCAAGTTGTGTAAATTGATGATTGTATTCATGGATTCATGTGTTCATATTGACTTAGAATCTTGTAGATTATAGATTGACTTGAATCATATTCAAGTCAGATTAATCAGACTCAAACCCGAGTTAGACAATCAGAAATGTGAATCGAAGTCTTATAATTGCTAAGGTCCTTAGGGTAATTTATAAAACTTGAGGGGGGTTTATGTAAAAATACTTTTATATATTTTTCAAAATACACCTCAAGTATTTATTGTTCGTCTTTAGAGTTGTAATGAGGGTGGATTTTATTTTGTGATATTTCTAGTGAAAATATCCCAGTTATAGGTATTTATCTGTAATATTGATTTATTTGAAGTTCATGGTATTTTAGTGTAAAATCTATTCTTGTGATTTTTAGAAAAAGGTGGAAAATTTATATTATAATAAAATACATATTTAAATGATAAATATACATATGTTGATACAAAAATAATTTTAATAAATATTTTATATTCTAAAAATCTCATTTTCTTAAAATGTCGTATTTTAAACCTTTCGAGACCGAATGCTCCTTGCGGAGGTCTGAATCTCGCACTACTAGCCCGAGGGTGCGCGATAAACCGCACGATCCCGAACGGGTTCCCCAAAGATGGGTTGTAGCGGCGCTTTGCAAAGATTGTAAAATACTAATTTTTTAGAAAACGGTTTTATAAAGTAAAAGGTATTTATTTGCAAAGTGTAATTTTCCGTATTTTAGATTCTAGGGTTTTCTAAGCCAACTAGCCTATTTCTAAATGGTCTAAACGACAAGTTGTTAGAAGCCTCAAATCGCCTCTTCACCGCCAATTGCGGCCAGATAAGTGCCAGGTGAGTGGGAGGCTCTCCACTATAAGTAGTGGCCCTAATTAAGTAACCACTCGCCTTAGACACACTTGCCTAGACACCACAAAGTCAGGTTTAGATAAACGATCGATGTCCACAACTTATCGTGTTTTTTCTAATAAGAGGTATTTATTTAAAAGTGTATCAAATCTAAAACTTTTAAGAATGGTTTTATTAAGATATGGTATTTAAATGAAAGTTTTATTTTATCGTATTCTAAGTTCTTGATGATTTCGTTTAGGTTTGTATTTGCGTGTGTATGGAGGTAAGTCATTACCTCGTGCTCTACTTTAAATGTATAGCAAGTTAAGGGGTTAAATGTGAAATTGAAACATTGTGGTATTAAAGTGAAAAAATACGATAAATTGGAAAGGCTATCATTTCATGTGAGAAAACTTGTTTACATTGATTTTTAAAAGTTTAATAGTCAAGATAAAAATGTTTAGGCATGAATGTATTGGTTAGAAGTGAAATTTTATAGAAAACCGAGTCGGAAATCGGATTTGTTCTGATTCCGTCGGGTTTCGTAATTTCGTATTTTAAAGAAATAGAAAGGGGGATAGAATGGGACTTACGGGTTTCGATCTATACTAAAGAGTATAGGGGAACTAAAGAAGTTGCCGAGGCGTTGCTTCGTCGCCGGTTGTTTCTAAAAACGTCGCCGGAATTCCCGCCGGAATCTCGTCGGAGCTTCGCCGCGAACTTGTTTTCAAAGCACACACTTCTTGGAAAACTTTTGAGAGAGTGGCTCAAGATTTTGGGGGTGAGAGGGTAGTGTGTAGGGTTGGTATTTATAGGGTTAGGCTAGGGTTAGGGTAGATGAAAAGTTAAAAATAAAAATGTGATAAAGTGTAATAAAAAATGTATTAAAAGTGGAGTAATTGGGGTTTTTAAAGAGCTCTGGAAGTGGTCTGAAGCTGAAATTTTGCAGATGCATAGGGAATATGAAAAGACACAACTTTCATGTTGTGACCATCGCCGGAATCGGCCGAATCGGGGGTGACTCGGCCGTGACTCAGTCGGAGCACTGAGTCGGCCGAGTCAAGGCCGAGTTGGCTGATTCCCGGCCGAGTCCGGTGGCCTGGATCCCCCCTACGGTTCATCTAACTCCTGCAAGTGTTACATGTTTGGGTGTAGTGGGGTTTTGTGAGATATGCACGTGTAAACTCTTGGTATTCTAAAGGTTTTAAAAAAATCAATATTAAAAATAATGTGGGGTATGGGATTTGAACTCTGGTGGCTTGGTTCAGCAGTGCAAGGTATTACCAATGAGCTCTAAGCTCCTTCTTGTAATTATTGTGGTATTTAATTACTTAAAATGATAGGAGCAAGAATAAATACTCTTAGTATACATTAAATTTAAAGTAATTTCTTGTACACTAAAAATGGAGTTATTACATTCTTGTAGCTTGTAATTAAAAACAAAATAATTACCTATATCTTGTTCTCAGGCTAAAATACCCTTTTGTGGATTTTGAAAAAAATTAATTTAAAAATTTGTATAGAAAAAGGGTATAAGAAAATTAGGGTTGTTACAGAAACTCCCATCTCAACCCCTACCGAATCCTGGCCATTCACAAAATCCTAATGTGAATGCCATTACTACGTTGAGATCAGGGAGAGTGCTGAATAACCGAGTGGGTGAGCAATTTGATGTTAGTGACACCATTGATACCCCAGCTTCTTCTTCTTCTTCCCCTAATTCGTCTAGTCTCCCACCTTCATCCGAGCTTATTCTCCGTTTTCCCCAAGGCTCGAACATTTCACCAAATCTATCTAAGTCGATTCCCACTCCAATTTTGGGATCGAATCCGTCCCCACAGTCTTCTCCACAAACGTTGGACCCAAAACTTATTGATCGTGCTCCATTTCCAAACAGATTAAGGGCCAACAGACCTAACCCGCAAATGGAGAAGATTGTGGAAATGTTTAAGCAAGTTAGCGTGAATATTCCTCTCCTAGATGCTATTCAACAAGTCCCATCTTATGCAAGAATCCTTAAAGATTTGTGCACTAGGAAGAGAAAAACTCAAGTGCCTAAGAAGGTTTTCATGACGAGTAATGTTAGCACCGCTTTTACCCAACAAATACCAAAGAAACGTAAGGACCCCGGCTGTCCTACAATCTCTATTCTATAAGACCGATCTTGGTATGTCTCCATACCGCCTTGTGTTTGGGAAGGCATGCCACCTCCCTGTCAAGATTGAACATAAAGCAATGTGGGCTATTAAAGAGCTTAATTTTGATCTTGATCATGCAGGCAGCTATCGGAAGCTGCAATTGAATGAGCTAAGCGAACTCCGCGATGAAGCTTACGATAATGCGGTGATAATAAAGAACAGAACTAAAGTGTTCCACGATAAAAATCTTTCTAGAAAAACCTTCACATCGGGGCAACAAGTCCTTCTTTACGATTCCCGTCTCCATCTTCATCCGGGTAAGCTTAAATCTCGTTGGAAAGGACCTTTTGTGGTGCGGTATATACACCCGCACGGGGCAGTTGAAGTCGAAAACTTGAAAAACGGTTCAATTTTTAAAGTAAATGGGCATAGATTAAAACCATATTTTTCTGCTGACCCCGCGGAGGAGCTCCTGTTTTTACAGGAGGCTCTTTATCAAAACTAAAATTTCTCCGCCTCACCTCCATGTTTTGATAACATTTTCTCATTTTAAGAATGGAGGTGAGTAAAAATGGATTTAATTGAATATCTGTGCGTGTCAAAGAACAAGTTTGGGGAAATTTTTCATTTAACCATTATTTTGCCCCTTGTATCTCTCCCCTAGTATACAGGTCCATGACTCTCAAAAGGCTACATCAGTGAGGACACTGCTGAAAACAGGTTTGGGGGGAGGTTTGTATTCACTGAATTATCTTTGACACTATCTTTGACACCGGGCATTAAAATTTTTTTATAACAAAAGAGTAGAAAGTGAAAAATTACATCCAAAAGATAGGAATAGTTTAAGAAAACCAAGAAAATTAGAAGTTTTCTTAAACGAACTGGTAATAAGTAGTTATGAGTTGTTGTTCCAAGGGTTAGTAAGATGAAGGAAGTCACTAATCTGAGGATAAAAATAAGTCTGAAAAATAGTTTCTATTCTGGAAGCCAAACATTTGAATGTTGATACCCTACTATATGCACTTACACACGTCTTGAAACTCGGGATAGTAAAGGATACCTTGAAATACTCTTGTCTAAAAGCCAAAGTATGAAGGAAATGAAAAAATAAAAAAATGAAGAAAAGAAAAAAATGGTGAAAAGAAAAAAATGAACACTGGTTTTGTTATCGCCAAGGCAGCAATAAAAAAATATAGCGAGGGTGCCTCTTCACCTAGTGCCCTAAGGCCAACTGGTCTGGGAGTCACTGCTAAGCCTTAGGTGGTGCAAGACGAGGAAAATACTATCACCTAATCAGCAAGCATATGAGTAATCGGTCGGTTGGTACCTGAAGAAATATTAACGGTCGCATGAAAATGTGTGAGCAAATCTAAATATTAATCAAATTAAAAAGTACTACGGCAGATGGACAAGAGTATGATAGCTTGAATTGAATTCTCCGAGTGTAGGGATGTTCTATTCACACACGTAGGGGTATATGATCGATGTTTGGATAAAAGGTAGGAACGAAAAATAAAGACGATGTTTTATTGAGGGATGATGTGATTTCTAACATTTTTTCATGACTATTAAGATAGGGCTGATGACAACTGAAAAGCTAGTGTAGTTGGAAACTCTAAATTTTCAAAGTATTTCTTTTATGGTTCTTATCTTTATATGTAAATTTCACCATCTCTCTTTTGTTATAGGATTTTGTGGGTGTAATCCGCTGAAAACCCTCAGGAGACAACACTCCTCCTACTAGGGACACCTAGAGGTTTAACGGCTTGTTGCACGTGGTCAGTGCAATCGTGTTTGCCTACGAAAGTGTGCTTAGTTTTCTCCTTTCTTTTTCTCCTTCTCTTGAATAAACTAGTTTGCTCGGGACGATCAAAGATAAGTTTGGGGGTATTTGACACGTGGCGCGCAGCGCAGAGCGCAGCGCAACTGCGCACAAACGCGTCAAGCGTCGACCGTCCATGTCGTAAAAAGGGCAGTGTAGGCTTCTTACAAATCGGGAACCAAATCGCTCCGGATCAGAGCGTCGACCATCCATGTCGCAAAAAGGGCAGTGCAGGCTTCCCACAAATCGGGAACCAAATCGCTCCGGATCAGAACGTCGATCGTCCATGTCGCAAAAAGGGCAGTGCAGGCTTCCTACAAAGCAGCAACCAGATCACTCCGGGTAAGGGAAAATTCTACCACGGACACTACGTCTCGGAGACGCGTCAAGCGTCGACGGTCCATGTCGTAAAAAGGGCAGTGCATCCCAAAATGTGGGAACCAAAGCAAGTCGCCTCCACGCGAAAAAAGATCCATCAATTTCATGCACACGACTCATATATGTGGTGTGTATTTATTGATGGGGGGCACTTTGTTGAAGTCGAAAATTGCACCCCGGTTGACCAAGTCAAAGTCAACCCCAAGCCAAGTGGGCCCATGCCCGAGTCGAGCCCGAACATGAAGCGGCCGGCCTCCCCCATGCTGAAATAAAAAATCATCTAATTTTAATGTAATTTTTTATACATGAATGGGCATAAATCCAAATTTTTGTAAAGCCCATAACTTATGTGCAAAAAGAAATGGCACGTGAGCCATGGGATGGGCAAAACGCCATTTTGTAAAGCCCAAGGGGCTATATGTAAATATGTAAGCCTATATAAGGCAACATGATGATGAATAAAGGATAGAATTTTCATTTCCCCCAAAAATTAGGGCCGGTGCCTCTTTCTCCTTCCTCAAGATTCTAAAACCTTCTTCTTTCTTTGAATTAAATCAAGAGTTTTACTCTTCCTTTTCCAAAACTAAATAATTTTTCACTACAAAACCCATAAAGGGGAGCTTAGATCTCCTATCAGATCTCAAAAAGAAGGGATTTTTAAAATCTCACATCTCTTGATCTTTAAGATCCTGCCAACAGAGGAGGAAGAAGGAGACCCATCTCCAGAAACCCCACTTTGGGGAAGAACTAGGGCTCAGGGGGAGAAGCCCTTCATCAGCTTCAAAACATCCTAGGAGTTTAACTCCTCACACACACACACACACAAAATAATAAGTGCTCCTTTCTGGGAGTACAACTCCCATTGTAGGGACCAAGTCCCTTTTGCTGCTCGAGAGCCCGAGCGCCCACGTGCTGACACGTGGGGCGCTAGCGCCCTTGCGCTCAAAGCGCTAGCGCCCAAAGCTCTAGCGCCTGAGCGCCCACGTGCTGACACGTGGGGCGCTAGCGCCCGAGCGCCCACGTGCTGACACGTGGGGTGCTAGCGCTCAAAGCGCTAGCGCTCTTGCGCTCAGAGCACTAGCGCCCAAAGCGCTAGCGTCCGAGCGCCCACGTGCCTGGCACGTGGGGAGCTAGCGCTCAAAGCGCTAGTATCCAAAGCGCTGGTGCTTTTTCCCACGCATCCTTTGGATTCCCTTTCCATTTATACACACACATACACACATACTTTACAATACTGTCCCTCTCAAAAAAATTTGGGCCGGGGCGCTGCCTCGCACCCCGTAAGGGGGCTGCTAGTCCCTTGACCCCCAGCCCGCTATCCGGGTAGCGGGACCCCCGTAAAAACTCTGCGTGGCTCCCGATATATCCAAAACCCCTTCAAAACACAAAACTGCACATTGAGTTCGCATGACCAGTTTAACCCGTTAATCGGAAGTTCCTTCGCTCCAAAGGCGAGGAGTAAATAACGGCAGCTTAGTCCGCAGTTGCCGGAGATTCGGATCCCCACAATCAATAAACCCCTGCCTACCCTAGACAGGGGGAATCTGTAGTACGCCTGACAAGCGCGCGCATATTCTCATCTCAATGGGGTGACGAAAAACACCCTACACATACATTGCATCAGTTTTCGACATATTGATTGTCTGCATTTATCATCTCCACCGTTATTACTTTATTTCCTTGTCTCGTTGTTATTATTATAATATGGCTATTGTGTCGCTCTGACGACCTGAGTATGCATGCACAGTAATAGAGGTGGATCCCAAGAAGACCGTGAATATCCAGACCGGTGAACCAGTTACATTTCTCTATCGATATTCCTGGTTAGTTGCCCTTTTACTTACTTCCATTGAGCTCGTATTTCTTTATATCCGATAGTATTAGTGACTGCATTCTCTTTACCCGTACTGTATTGTTGGAGATAGTGCCCTCAGAGTCAATTATTGGATCACAAGCACGTGATTGCAATGATTGAGGGAGGACCTATCCCGGTAGGACAGTCTTACTCGAGATGATAGTATGCTATCTGGTTTACCTTTATCATCGTGTACTGCTTTAGGCGACCTGACATGTCGCTATTGCACGTTGATAGAGCCCCTAGGATTCTTGCTTGACTGCCAGCAGTATGAGGGCGATCATATAAGTGAGAGCTGGAGTTTATAAGCACATCCTTAAAAGGTCTCTAGTCGTAGGAGTCTCGAGACAGGGCATCGATTCTCCAGAGTAGACTAGTGTATACAGTCGAGACCCCGACGAGGGGCGGTGGCCGGTCTCACGAGCCACTGGTGTCTGTTGGTTCACCTAAGATGTATACAGGTGCTCATTGGGTTATGAGTACACCGGACAGGACTCGCCGGGAACATGCTAGTTGGTCTTATACCTCATGTCAGATAGCAGTTCCCAGGTGACATGTGTACAGGTTAGTTCATCGACCTGGGGATCGTCATTTGTCTCGTGTGAGTTCCCACTGTACTTTGATTACTACCCTACCACGGCTCAAAGGAGTCATGCAAACAGGTTTTAGTTGGGTACAGTCCCGAGCCACATGGAGGCAGTGAGCGGATCTTCAGGGGTTCGTCTCTCCCGGTATTGGGGGTGAGGTCGCGCTGTGTCTAGGAGAGCCATTACACGAAGTCCTTGGCCAAGGCAGGAGATTTACTGGTAGGTATTCCAGTAGTATCTCAGGGTGTTCTGGGCTACACTCCGACACGACTTGTACCGCTTTTGGGGGTCTGACTTTTACCAACCCCCTAGGCCCGACATGCGATGCTCATAGACGAACGGACCGGACTGTACGGATATTGTCACTTACAGGCTCAGTAGGGTGTCAGGATGAGTTCACTCATCGACGTCCCTTTTAGTCAATAGCTGGTGGCCCGTCACTTATTGGCTTATACCTCTGACGTGCTAGTGGTTAAATCCACAGCCATAGTATTGACGAGTCTTTAGAGTCAACCACACTTTCAGTTACTCAAGCTTTCGGGCGAAACGCTGTAGAGACCGTATGGAGATATGGCAGGGTCCGATCAGATACGTGCGGTATTGCACGGATCAGGATCGGACAGTTTGTACTAGAGGCCGTATAGATATATGGCAGGGTTCGATCTGATACGTGCGGTATTGCACGGATCAGGATCGGACGAACATTACTAGCCGGCTTTGGTTTAAGCCGGATCCTAGTTTAGTACAGTGTAGATTTTGTCTCATTGCATTTGTATCCGGGCGGAATACAGATGCGGGTGTGTATGCACAGTATCGGGGTTTTCCTGTAATTTATTACGGGACCAGTTTTCTGGAGTTGCCAGTTTGCATTCCGTTCCGACCGGTTTTCCTTTGTTCTTTCCCGGCCGAACTTTTTCGATGGAGGGGGTTATTTGCAATTGTGCAAATAACATTTGTGGAAGGGGTTTCTTGCAAATGGCATTATGATTGATTAAGCATCTTTTGTTTTTCATCCATGATGGTGCTTTTATTTGATAAGAAAGGATATGGGATTGATGTGAATGAAGTATGGTTGATGTTTGTTTATGGTCACCTTTCTACTTTTACTACACTCACTCTCCTTCTTGTTTAGATGATGGTTGATTTCTTTGATCCCTCCACCATTCACACATTGAAAAGGGCCGGCCACTTCTTTGAGTGAAAAAGAGAGAGTTTCATTTTTGAGCTTGTGGCATTCTTGATCTCATTTGATGCTAGAAAAATGCAAGCACCATTTTTCATACCTTCATTCCTCCATCTTCAAAAGGCAACCAATACCCCAAAGTGAGACATGCACTCTACACTATATTCTATAGCAAGTCTTGGGCATGTCGACTTGCCATCTTCATGCCCGAGTTGCCTCGGTATAGAGACGGGAGCCCGTAAAAGATGCAGGCGACGTGGTGCCCGTCCGGCGAGGAGATGGAGACCGGACATTCCGCGAGAGATCGGCACGACGAGGAGAAGACCGAAGGACTCAGATCACTCGGTATATCTCTAACCCGTCTTGTTGTTTGCTAGATCTAGTTTAATGGCCCGATCCGGTGTTTAGTGTGCGGTGGTGCCGGTTTGCTAAGTCCGCAAAAATTAAAGTTTTTCACCGCTTCCGCATTTGGCCGTCGGGTTGTCGGCCGGGGCGCCGCCGTGCACTTACAGTGGTATCAGAGCCTCGCCATTAACTTAGTCTAGCTTGGTTTAATGTGTTTTGCATTTCCGATCGACCAAAATTCCAAAAACTACATTTTTGCTAGCGACGGTTTTCTGTTGAAATTTTTTGGTCTCCAAAATTTTTTCAGGTTGTATAAAAGTACTGTGCTGGAAGACCTAAGACTACTGTAGAAATTCGAGACACTGATCTGTTCAGGGGAGCGCAGAACCGCGGCAAAACCCTACTTGTTGCCGCGGTTCCGCCGCAGTATTGATGGATCGGTGTGTACAATTTTTCCAGTAGGCTTTAGGGGTTAAAATTGGGGTTTTGGAATATTAATATTGGGTCCAGAATTTCTTGATCTGCTACAGTATTGTTTGAGGGCCCACTTGTTAATTTTTGATTGATCGGATATTTTAAACACATTTTTCACAGTATTTACATTATATCTGCGACCGTGAATGTCACTCGATCGGTAAATCCGGTCTAACTGCTATAGCCCGGTTAGACGGATTTGCGAACGTGACTTTCACGTTGATGTTTTGTGTTTTTGCTGTGATGTTGCGGATCGGTCGTGGAGGATAGCCTGGATGCAATGCTAGTACTGTTTCTGTTGTATTATGTACATTTGATATTGCGGGGCGAGCGTCCGACATGTGGACTGCCGTCACTGCCAGTTTGTATTATTATTTTGGGGCACAACCTGGTTGCGGTCGATGTACCCGTTGTATGTATATTTTACTTTCTGTACTAGGATTACCCCGTGGAGAGGTGTACGGATAGCCGGGTTCTAGAGGGCAACAAGCCCGCATCTCATGGCATTGAGACGGAGGGGGCTTCACTCTAGGATTGGCGGGCTATTCGCCGCACTCGTAGGGGGTACAGGTTGACCCAGGAGGGGTGCCCAAGTTACCGGATTCCGTGAAGTGCTGGGTGGTCCATTCACGGTGCTGAAGGGGGCTGCCTCGCTTCAGGTTTTGGCGGGTAACTTGCCGCGCCCGTAGGGGTCTAGGATTTCATTGCACAGGCTATCCACACGACCAGGGGAACGTCGGGTTTCAGTAGTGGCTCTGTGAAACCCGGGGATCCCAGATATCTGTATTGTTCTGTGATGCTGTACATTTCTGTGATGTTGCATTTTTTATCACGCCCTGAGCGAATATAATATATTGGTATATATATTAGTAGATGTTGTATATGTTTTACATCCGCACTAGTCCAGTCCCCGCTCTGTCGTTAGTTAGCTAACCTAACGGGTAATGACGGGACCCAGTGGCGAATGCGGATGGCATATACGTACATCAATATATTTTCGTTCTTTGTGGTGTGATTAATTGATGGGACTGCGTTGATTCGGATCAATGCAAGTTAAAACAAACCTATTCTGATGTTGTTGGAACACTTTTCAAAAAGCTGTTATTGCAAGGACGCTCACTTTTGTTTTGCATCGCGGTATTCATTTGGAATATCCTGCTCCTCAGTCGACGAGGCAAGGGCCGAGATCCCTTCACCGGGAGTGACCCCTTGGACAGAAGTTTGCGTCAGGGCATTAACTTCACTATAGCCGATTGCTTTTGCTTTGCATCGTGGTATTCATTTGGAATATCCTGCACCCCATTCTACGGGGAAAGAGCCGAGATCCCTTCACCGGGAGTGACCTCTTTAGTAAAGGTTTTCGTCACTATATTTTCTAAAAAGCTATCCGTTCCTTCAACGATATCAAGTTCACTACGTTAAAGGTTTTCTCCAGAAACCATTCGTAGCCCTCCGTCGTTTCATATGGGTAGTCAATAGTATTCAAGCTGTGTTTGTTGGCCTTAGTCAAGGCACAGTGCTTGGTAGCTGTTGGGTATTTATATGCAGCATAGATAGATGCGTTGGTTTGGGACAGTCGTATAGCCTTGTTGGCCTTAGTCAAGGGCTTGTACGGGTGGGTTCAAATCAATCTGGACAATGACGGGTAGAACTTGACATGTGACTTATGATTTGTTGGCCTTAGTCAAGGTCATAAGAGCATGGGGTAAAAATCCACATCGGGAGTTTCAAAAGTACTGAAACTTGCCAGATATGCGCATACCTTCTGGAGTGTGATACCGTGAGCGCATTCTGTCACGTTGTCATGCGATGATAGTTGGATCCCGATTCCCACTGATGAGTTGGTTTACTCCTCGGGTGACCCCGACTAATTCTTCTTTCAGGTTTGGAGGAGAATTTGAGGTACAGTGGGAGGTTTCCTGATTAGAAAAAGTGATAACCATTCTGATCTAGGTTAGAGTGCACGCTGAGTGTTTCTTTTCTCTCTCTCTCTGGCAGCGACCATTGACCCGACCCTAAGACTATGACTCAGTGACCAAGTTGACCGAACCTTCTTAACACTGGCTTTTGGATTGTCAGAGTCGCTGACCTCATTGCCACTCCTACTTTTACCCTTTTCTCCAGGACACCCCGTATTACTACGAACGTCCACTTCCATTGGACAAAACCATCGTATGGTTATATACGAACTCGAAGGAATTTATTTGAGGATGGTTTCCGGTTCTGGAGAAAACGGATAGGACTATTCAGTTGTCTTTTCTTTTCACCTTCTCTCAGGCTGCGAGTACTCCTTGGGTTGGGAGTAGTACACCTATTACGCAAATTGGATAGTCTTCTTCCAAACCATAGGCTGGTGCCGACCGGTAGGGAATGAAGAAAACCAGTTAGCCTAAACGGTGTACAGAAGGTATGAAGTTCAGACAAAGCAAGGGATTAGTAAGAGGGCAAAGTAAATTGCGACTGCTATTCACGACCAAACCAAGTATTTCTTCGCCAATCCTAAATCACCTTTGTATTTCTCCAGGACACTCCGTATCACTACGAAGATCCCATTTTATTGGATAATCCATCGTATGGTTATATACGAACTCGAAAGGAACTCGTTCCAGTTCGGGGATGGATCCTGGTTCAGGTGAAATAGGAATAAAGTACATTCAGGTGTCTTTTATCTTCACCTTCTCTCGCGATGCGAGTGCTCCTAGGATTAGGACAGTACACCCTTTATGCTTTTTGGATAGTCTTCTTATAAACCATAGGCTGGTGTCGAACGGTAGGGAAGGAAGAAAACCATTTGGCCTAAAGGGGTGTACAGAAGGTAATGACTAAAGACCTATGAAGGGATTTGGAGAGGTGGCAAAGAATTATACGGTTACAGTCGTGAATCTGGATAATGGATGAGGCATTACTAGGAATACCAGGATACCCCAACGAAACATTTCAATGTTTCAATTTCACTGTGTACTGTTAATGGAAAACTGATTTCCCGATTAGACACTTACTCCAGGGTATGTATTTACCAAGTATGATTCTCACATCTGTATGGTTTTACAGATGATGAGTGGGAGTAAGTTATTGGGAATTGGGTGATCATCCTCATTATATCGGGATTCATTGTAATTGGTGATATTTGAGGATGCCACCTGGGTTGTTTGCCGGTCGGCAAATATTTGGTTTTGAATATCCGCTGTTGTGCACCAATTTCAAATTGATATATCTGTACGTCTATTTTCATAGAGTGAGATATACTTTTTGATATTATGTCGATGACATTTACCTATATCAGTGGATGGTTAGGTAAGGAGCATTGAACAGCGGTGTAATTCTTCTTAACCAAAAGTACAGTTTTCAACATACGACACACAGTGAATGAGTCACTAGACTCAAGGGACTTATACAGAGTATTGTATGTTGTCCAGGGTCCATCAGGACAGAGGGGTTGGTCCTCGTACTATATTCAGTTTACTTATGACTTCTCTAGTTTTTAGACAGGTGTTTTGTGGAAACACAGTGTCTGAATTTTGAGAAGTTATAGGTATTTGAATAAAGTAGAGAACCAGGTACCAAGTATCGGGATTCTTCAAAGTGATCGAAGATGTAGACACTTGTGTATGGTATTCAGTTGATAGTAATGATAAAGAGAAATTGCTTCTCTTTCAGGTTACTTATAATTGGAAGCATTCCTAAGTTGAGTAACGCTGATCGGCCTCCTTCCATTTAGTTGACATGCACTGGAGATAGCTGCATGATTTGAATCTGGTTCAATTAAATCAGTGCCTCTGGTTCTATATTGGATATAGTACAGTTCATATCTTAACATTGTTAAGGTACGGGGAGTTGTCCGGCTTATGATTAAAACCATACTCTGGATAACTCAAGGCACGTTTCTGTAATGGCTGTTTGTGGGTTGACCCAGGCTATGACGAGGGTTGATTTTCTACCATCTGGGAGATCAATAGAAATATTGTTCAAGACTCGCCACAATTTTATTAAAAATGGATTTTTTCAAAAACAGCAGTGGGAGTATGGTAGAACTGGAAGTGATTCCAGAACCGCAAACGATTACTGAAGATTTGATAAGGAACCTAAAGATTCAATCTGATTTGACATTCCATTGGCCACTCCGCAGATAAGGTGGGTAACTTCAGGCACCCGAGAGGTACTCCGGTAGCCTCAAGGACGGTGACAGGGAAGTTCTTGTTTACCCACACTTGCCATTGTTGTTGTTCCAGGCTGCGAGACCCGGCAGGAGGATGACTATAGCGTCGTTCTAAACTTGCTTTAGAAATGCACGTCTATATGACTCTGCCAGAGGGTTGTCGTAGTCAGTGGGAGCAGCGGAAGCATTGGTGGACATCAGGCTTATGTCTATTTATAGACTAAAGCAGATGTAGCGGAGATAGATCATCTATTTCTGATGTGACAGTCATAGGTTTGACGTCATCAGAATAGGGGATGGATCTGTTGAGAAGGTAGTAGGAAGTGATATTCCTATACTACGATCGGTCATACTTTGGTCGTCACACAATAGTTTCTCCACAAAGGACTTGGACATTATATCAGACATACTGGTTACTAGATCTATGGTTTTAGATCTAGATTTGGGTGGTTTCCTAATCTGGGTACCTTGACAGCATTCTATGAGTATTTAGAATGGACGACTCCTGGCATGGTGGTGTACCTGCAGGTAATGGAGTCACCCTCTCTAAAGGTGTCTTACAGACTAAAGGGGAGAGGGATACGCATGATTGGCAGATCACTTGCTTAGGCAATTGAGTCAATCATGAGATGTCAAGTACCACACCAGATGTTGTTCTTGCAGTAGATGCAATAAGTTGATATTCATCCAATCCTGGAGAAACAGTCGGAGGCAGTTTTAGAACATAAGTGGATGTTCTAGGGATATGATAGCAGCATTCTCCTTTGTGAGACAGTTATCATTTCAGGCTTCCAAGGTGACATGGACGACAAGGAGGTTGTCAGAGTTATATTTTTTCTTCTGACGAGGGGCAGTATTTTGGACAGGTGGTCCAAGGCAATACTGAGGGTGGCATGGCGCAGGAAACTGATTAAGTTCAGTTGACGATACAGTCTAAGAAGTTTGGATTTGGAGTTCATTTATGAGCTAGGTCCCATCAGACATCCAGACATTCTGAGACAGGTATTGCTCATTTCGGGAGATGGTTTTCTCCGCGAACTTGAGATATAGAGAGACATAGAAAGAAACTTCTAGGCGGATCCACTCACTGAGGCTATTCCTCGAACGCAATAGTTTCGCAAACGGATTTTGTGAGACTGACTAGTAGAGGAGTTGGGTGTTCGGTATCACACGGGCTGTGAGTATGCGACATCGCAATAATTAGCCTTGAGTGCAAGTGGGAGATTGTTGGAGATAGTGCCCTCAGAGT
Organism: Agapanthus africanus; assembly: GCA_030015575.1. NCBI lineage: Eukaryota > Viridiplantae > Streptophyta > Magnoliopsida > Asparagales > Amaryllidaceae > Agapanthus > Agapanthus africanus. The sequence goes on from CM057337.1 coordinate 1,001,094,575, forward strand.
CAATTATTGGATCACAAGCACGTGATTGCAATGATTGAGGGAGGACCTATCCCGGTAGGACAGTCTTACTCGAGATGATAGTATGCTATCTGGTTTACCTTTATCATCGTGTACTGCTTTAGGCGACCTGACATGTCGCTATTGCACGTCGATAGAGCCCCTAAGATTCTTGCTTGACTGCCAGCAGTATGAGGGCGATCATATAAGTGAGAGCTGGAGTCTATAAGCACATCCTTAAAAGGTCCCTAGTCGTAGGAGTCTCGAGACAGGGCATCGATTCTCCAGAGTAGACTAGTGTATACAGTCGAGACCCCGACGAGGGGCGGTGGCCGGTCTCACGAGCCACTGGTGTCTGTTGGTTCACCTAAGATGTATACAGGTGCTCATTGGGTTATGAGTACACCGGACAGGACTCGCCGGGAACATGCTAGTTGGTCTTATACCTCACGTCAGATAGCAGTTCCCAGGTGACATGTGTACAGGTTAGTTCATCGACCTGGGGATCGTCATTTGTCTTGTGTGAGTTCCCACTGTACTTTGATTACTACCCTACCACGGCTCAAAGGAGTCGTGCAAATAGGTTTTAGTTGGGTACAGTCCCGAGCCACATGGAGGCAGTGAGCGGATCTTCAGGGGTTCGTCTCTCCCGGTATTGGGGGTGAGGTCGCGCTGTGTCTAGGAGAGCCATTACACGAAGTCCTTGGCCAAGGCAGGAGATTTACTGGTAGGTATTCCAGTAGTATCTCAGGGTGTTCTGGGCTACACTCCGACACGACTTGTACCGCTTTTGGGGGTCTGACTTTTACCAACCCCCTAGGCCCGACATGCGATGCTCATAGACGAACGGACCGGACTATACGGATATTGTCACTTACAGGCTCAGTAGGGTGTCAGGATGAGTTCACTCATCGACGTCCCTTTTAGTCAATAGCTGGTGGCCCGTCACATATTGGCTTATACCTCTGACATGCTAGTGGTTAAATCCACAGCCATAGTATTGACGAGTCTTTAGAGTCAACCACACTTTCAGTTACTCAAGCTTTCGGGCGAAACGCTGTAGAGACCGTATGGAGATATGGCAGGGTCCGATCAGATACGTGCGGTATTGCACGGATCAGGATCGGACAGTTTGTACTAGAGGCCGTATAGATATATGGCAGGGTTCGATCTGATACGTGCGGTATTGCACGGATCAGGATCGGACGAACATTACTAGCCGGCTTTGGTTTAAGCCGGATCCTAGTTTAGTACAGTGTAGATTTTGTCTCATTGCATTTGTATCCGGGCGGAATACAGATGCGGGTGTGTATGCACAGTATCGGGGTTTTCCTGTAATTTATTACGGGACCAGTTTTCTGGAGTTGCCAGTTTGCATTCCGTTCCGGCCGGTTTTCCTTTGTTCTTTCCCGGCCGAACTTTTTCGATGGAGGGGGTTATTTGCAATTGTGCAAATAACATTTGTGGAAGGGGTTTCTTGCAAATAGCATTATGATTGATTAAGCATCTTTTGTTTTTCATCCATGATGGTGCTTTTATTTGATAAGAAAGGATATGGGATTGATGTGAATGAAGTATGGTTGATGTTTGTTTATGGTCACCTTTCTACTTTTACTACACTCACTCTCCTTCTTGTTTAGATGATGGTTGATTTCTTTGATCCCTCCACCATTCACACATTGAAAAGGGCCGGCCACTTCTTTGAGTGAAAAAGAGAGAGTTTCATTTTTGAGCTTGTGGCATTCTTGATCTCATTTGATGCTAGAAAAATGCAAGCACCATTTTTCATACCTTCATTCCTCCATCTTCAAAAGGCAACCAATACCCCAAAGTGAGACATGCACTCTACACTATATTCTATAGCAAGTCTTGGGCATGTCGACTTGCCAGCTTCATGCCCGAGTTGCCTCGGTATAGAGGCGGGAGCCCGTAAAAGATGCAGGCGACGTGGTGCCCGTCCGGCGAGGAGATGGAGACCGGACATTCCGCGAGAGATCGGCACGACGAGGAGAAGACCGAAGGACTCGGATCACTCGGTATATCTCTAACCCTTCTTGTTGTTTGCTAGATCTAGTTTAATGGCCCGATCCGGTGTTTAGTGTGCGGTGGTGCCGGTTTGCTAAGTCCGCAAAAATTAAAGTTTTTCACCGCTTCCACATTTGGCCGTCGGGTTGTCGGCCGGGGCGCCGCCGTGCACTTACATGTATTTTACTGATTACCATATAATGCTAGAAACCGAAATGTGACTACGATGGGATTTTTCCTTGAACGTAAGAACATGGCTGGCCTTGTCACCCTTGTATTCCGTATTTTGGGAAGCGGGGCGTGACAGGCGCTCAGCGCCAAGCACCTCACGTGGGCGCTGCTCAAAAAAAGAGTGCTTAGCACTCAATAGTTGTTGCTCAGCGCCAAGCACCTCACGTGCCAATCTTGTGGGCGCTGCTTAACATGAATTGCTCTGCACTCATCAAACAGCGCCTGCACCTAGCGCCAGGCGCCTCACGTGCTCCACACGCGGGCGCTATAAAAAACAAAACAAAAAAGGGGGGAAAGCAAGATAAAGTGTGGGTGTCAGAACCCATATGGATGCTCAGCATCGTTGGTACAGAAAGGGGACCAAGCCCAAGCGAGTGTTTAACACTTTATTAAAAAATGAAATGACTGGGCTGAGCCTAAGTTTGGCCAAACTCAAATCAACCGAGCCCATGTGCCCATCATGTTCCAAATTGGTCTTAATCCCAAACACAACTACAGATTTCCCAACCGGCATTGGTTTAAAAGTACATCTCCTCACACCTCTGATATATATCGTTGTAATTCTTCAGCGTCTTCAGAGAGGTGGCGGGTCCCGACAACCAACAACTCCATAGACTGCAACGTCTTTAAACTAGCTATGGACCGCAATGTCCTTAAACTAAAACAATATAGAGTCCAAATGCTCTTCTGTTGGGTCTGAATGATCCTAAAAATCCTGTTGAGTATATCTTAGTCTAAAATTAGACTAACGTATCCTCGAAAAACATTTAAGTCGATCTTAATCCCAAACGAGATTAACGATCCTTAAATCAAACCAAACCCAAATCTAAGAAAATACGGATTTGGACTAATCCACACCCTACGGGCGACAACACAAATTATTCTCCGTATACAATCCACGGGCAACCAGAAATAAAACAAACACACACGACACGAAGTGAACATCTAGAGCAGGAGAAAGTGGTTATCGCTACGCGGTAACGTAATTAACTGCAGGGGCTTGCGCCTGCAGGGAAGAGCGTCCTCACAATAAAAAAAACCCTCGCTAATGAGAGGGAATCTGACGAAGTCTGCTACAATGGTCGCATCCGTCCAAACCTCCGATACACGGTGCCATAAATCAACTTGGTATCTTCGGAGAGATGGACGGATAAAACCAAATAGTATCTACCCCCAAATTTAGGCAAGACGACCTACGCGGTTTCGTCTCTATTTTCGGCGGTAAACATTCACCCACATTTCTCATAATCGTTTTTCTTACCCTCACATTCTACATTTTGACTACACTAAACCTGTTTAGTGTATGTCCGTTTGGACAGAGACCCTAGTGCCCATCTAATCCACGTTACGTTAGTCGCTACCGACTACGCGATCGACTCCGAAGTCGAAACTCTTTTCACGTCTCTTTCACCCTTACTTTTGTCGGCTAACTTCGACGTTGACCGTGATTCTGTTCATACATTTTTACCTTCACCCAATTCTTCTTCCGAGATGTCGGGATTTTCTCCTAACATCACTTTAGCTCCCACAGGAATCATTCCACTGTCACTCGGTGCGAATAACCCATCACTACAAGCACAAGCGCTACAGCGAATCGCGCTCCAAGATCGTTTCTATCCCATACGCGCTGCGCTTCCCACTTTTCTTTCTCTTCCACCGGCCAATGGAGACAATTTCGAAATTAAACCCCACTTCATCAACATGCTGTCCAAATTTCACGAACTTAAATCCGAAAGTGCCTACATCTTCATCAATAAATTTCAAAACGTGTGTGCGATGATGAAGACAATCCAACCGTCTGATGATGCTATATATCAAAAGTAAATTGATCGAAAAAACAATATATATATATTTTTAAATATAATATTGCACACCTAATTAATTTCCTTAATTACAAATAAAGGAGCCTCCAACATCAAGCTTCCACCATTTCAACTTCTAATACAAATAGCACATCCCTAGCATTGCATGTTTGATCACGACTCATTCTAAATTTGATCCTTAAATTGTTGAATTGTCATTCTTATTAATTATCAGTATTTAGTACTGTAGGGTGTTTTTCGTCGCCCCATTGAGATGTGAATACGCATGCGCTTGTCAGGCGTACTACAGATTTCCCCTGCTTAGGATAGACGGGGGTTTATTGATTGTAGGGATCCGAATCTCCGGCAGCCACGGACTAAGCTGTCGTTAATTACCCCTCGCCTTTGGAGCGAGAGAAGCTCCGATTGACGGGTCAAACTGATCATGCAAACTCAATGTGCCGTGTGCGTGTGTTGTGTTTTGAAAGGTTTTTAGATATATCGAGAGCCTCGCAAAGTTTACGGGGGTCCCGCTAACTGGATAGCGGGCTGGGGGTCAAAGGGGCTAGCAGCCCCCTTGCGGGGTGCAGGGCAGCGCCCCGTTAGAATTTTTTTTCCAATGGAGGATGTGTTTTGGGTGTGGAGTGGATGGAAAATGAGGGGTGATGAGCATCTTAAAAGACGCGTGCATGACATGTGGGCGCTTGGCGCCTGCGGGTCACGTGCCAGGCGTGTGGGCGCTTGGCGTCCGCGGGTCACGTGCCCTACACGCGACCGCTGAGCGCTGAGCGCCTGCGGATCCCGTGAGGCGCACGTAGGCATTGAGCGCCCACGGGTCACGTGCCCTGCATGCAACCGCTGGGCGCCCGCGGGTCATGTGCGCGTCACGCGACCGCTGGGCGCCAGTGGGTCACGTGCGCGACACACGATTACTGGAAACACCAGCGGAAATGGGACTTAGCCCCTAGGCTGGGAGTTGAACTCCCAAGGGATTGTGTATAGATTTGGAGTTAAACTCCTAAAAGTGTTTTGTTTGTGGAGTTAAACTCCAACAGATCTTGAATGGAGTTAAACTCCTAGAAATCTTTGGAAATGACCGAAGGGGGCCCTTTTTAGCGATTTGGACAGTCAGTGCCGCCATTTTACCGACGCAGACGGTCGGTTCCGCCCTTTATGCGAATTGGACGGTCAGTGTAGCCCTTTTAGCGATTTGTACGGTCAGTGCTGCCCTTTTTGCGACTTGGACTGTCGATGCCGCCCTTTTTGCGACGTGGACGGTCGGTGCTGCCCTTTTAGTGACGTGGACGGTCGGTGCGGCCCTTTTAGCGGCGTGGATGGTCGGTGCTGCCATTTTAGTGACTTGGACGGTCGGTGCTGCCCTTTTAGCGACTTGGAGGTCGGTGCTTCCCTTTTAGCGACGTAGACGGTCGGTGCTGCCATTTTTTGCAGTGTCGGGATTTGGTTTGACTTGCTCCGCTTTCTGCGGTGTCGGGGTTGAAGTTGACTTGCTCCGGTTTCTACGGTGTCAAGGTTAATTTGTTTGATTTGATTTATTTTAGTAGTTCCCAACCCGTCCAACGGGACTTTTGAGCTTGGAAGCGCTACCGGGTGGGACATTAATTTGTCTGTTTGATTTCTGCCTTATTTGGCGGGACTTTTGAATTTGAGAGGAACTTGGAATTTGGATTTTGTTTGGCATCAGCATCGCTACACTGGAATAATGCTAGGTGCAACTCATCATTTTCCCCAGGAGGACTTGGGATTTGGTTTTTGGGTCGACATCAGCACCGCTAACACTGAAGCGTAGTGCCAGGAGCGACTCATCATTTGCCCTGGGAAGACTTGGGATTTGGGTCTTAGGTCGGCATCAGCACCGCTAACACTGAAGCATAGTGTCAGGAGCAACTCATTATTTGCCCTGGAAAGATTTGGGATTTGGGTCTTGGGTCGGCATCAGCACCGCTAACACTGAAGCGTAGTGTCAGGAGTGAATCATCATTTGCCGTTTCCCGTTGGGGAGCGATGGCTTAGGAGACAGGTTTAGATCTCTATCACCTAAGGCTTTTTAATTTTATGCGCCATAAAGGTCTCATAAAAGCATTTTCTCCCTACGAGTCGAGAGGATCTCGCGGGTGTAATTTCTCCCTAGGAATCGTGGGGATTCCTAAGTGTGTTGCTCCTTTGTAAGTCGTAAGGATCTCACGCGGGGATTTTCTCTTCACAAGGTCGAGAGGACTTTGCGAGTGTATTTCATCTCTTTTTTACGAGTTTGCGCCCTTTCAGGTTTTCACAAACTCGCCGACAGTCCTGCTATTTTTACTCACGGAGCCCTTTCGGGTTTTCATCTGTGCCCGTTTTGCTTGTGGATATACCATTTTTTACATTGGTGAATCTTCATTGCTAGTGGGGCTTTAAATGTAGTCTCGCCGGTAGGACTCGGGAGAGATAGGAGTCGTTTATGCCCGTGGATTGTATACGGTTTTACAGGATGTATGATCCAGACCGTATGGCCGGTGTGCTCAATTCGCCTGCGACTTAGAGCATTCACGCGTAGTATTTCTTGAGATATTGACCACTGATGGGTGGCATGGGACTTTCTCCCTCGGCATTTAACAGCTAGTAAGATCCTCCATCAAATACTTTCTCGATGACGTATGGTCCTTCCCAGTTTGGCTCGAATTTTCCCTTGGCATGTCGATTAGGGATGATCGGTCTTTTGAGGACCAACACCAATTCGCCTTTCTTAAAAGCACGGAAACGGGTCATCTTATCATAGGCCCGTGACATTTGGGCTCGGTACAGCTTCAGATTTTGTTGTACTGCGAGCCTCTTTTCTTCGAGTGCGTCGAGCTCTTCGAGCCGAAGGAGCATGTTTTCCTCCTCCGTCAACTCGTGCTTGACGGCCATACTTAAGCTTGGAACTTCGACTTCGAGAGGGAGGATCGCCTCCACTCTGAAGAGTAATGAGTATGGAGTGGACTGAGTTGGAGTACGGTGTGTGGTGCGATATGCCCACAACGCCTCATGAAGTTTGAGATTCCAGTCTCTCTTATCAGCTGAAGCATTTTTCCTCAGGAGCTTGCATAGAATTTTATTGAAGGCTTCAGCTAGTCCATTGGCCCTTGGATTATAGATGGATGAATATCTCCAGTCTATCTTGTGCTGAATAGAGAACCTTAAGATTTTGAAGCTCCTGAAAGAAGGCCCGTTGTCAGAAATGATTCTTCTTGGTGTACCGAGCAGTATAGAATATTATGCCGGAAGAACGTCAGAATATTTTCTGTCTTGGCTTCTTTTAGTGGGACAGTTTCAGCCCACCTAGAGAAGTATTCAGTTGCAGCCAATATGAACCGGTGGCCCTCAGATGATGGAGGATCAATTAGACCAACTATGTCGGTGCCCCAAACTTCGAACGGTCATGACGCCACCGTAGGATGCAGCGGATTGGGATGCTTGTGAATGAATTCACCGTGAATTTGGCAGAGATGACACCTCTTTGCATGCTCTTCACAATCCCTTATCATGGTAGGCCAGTAATACCCAAGCCGTTTAATTTGAAGCCGCATTTTGGGGCCAGATTGGTGAGCTCCGCAGACGCCTGAGTGAACTTCTTTCATGACTTTTTGGGCTTCGGCCAATGACAGACATCTGAGCCAGAGTTGGTCATATGATCTGTGGTATAGCGTATTATTTATAAACACGTATCGAAGAGCTCTCTTCTTCAGCTGAATCCTCGCAGATTTTCCTTCGGGCAGCTTGTCGTACCAGAGGTACTCTATGAAGGGTTCTCTCCAATCGGGCTCATCTTGGATGATCAGAGCTTCTTCGGCAAGATTGTTCTCTTGTTCTATGCTTCCCTCTTCACGCAAAGAGACCGGAGGTAGAATTTGCCGTCTTCTGAATGTTATCAGAATTTCATCCATGTCGGGATCAACTAGGTCTTTGGCTAGGCGAGCGAGTACGTCGGCTTTTCCGTTCAACACCTTAGGAACTCTCATCAATTCAATGTGGGTGAACTGTTTCATAAGCTCCACCACCCGACTTCTGTACCGAGCTAACTTGGGTTTGTATATCTTATAGTCGCCGCTTCCATGGTTGACAACAAGCTGGGAATCACCGTAGACTCGTAACCGAAGGATTTCCATTTCTATGGCGAGCTCCAGACCAACTATCAGAGCCTCGTACTCAGCCTCATTATTTGTGCGAGGCTCGGTAAGAGAAAAAGAACACCGTAGGGTTCCCATCGATGGCATGATGAAAACCAATCTTATCCCTGCTTTTATCTATGGGACGCTTGATTTGCTGGAGGTCCTAATTGATGATGCTCCGTCAAAGTAAAGCTCCCAACATGGCTTGCCATCCTCGAGGTGCAGCACTTGTTCATCAGGTAATTCACAATTTAGCGGCGGCCCTTCTCGTATGGGACGAGCAGCGAGGAAATCGGCGAGGGCTTGCCCTTTTATTGCTTTCTGAGGAGTATAAACTACATCAAACTCAAGCAGCATGATAGCCCATCTTACCATTCCACCGGCTAGGCTTGCTTTGGTCATTAAGTGTTTGAGCGGGTCGACCTTGGAGATCAGCATAACCCGATGAGAGAGCAGATAGTGCATCAACTTCTTCACAGTGAATATCAGAGCCAGGCATTGCTTTTCGATCGGGGAATAGTTATGTTCCACCCCGACTAAAGTTCAACTGAGGTAGTAGAGGGCATTCTCTTTTCCCTCCTAATTGTTCTGGGCAAGGAGTGCACCGAGAGACTCATCTAGCGCGGCAGTATAGAGAATCGACGATTTATTTAGAATAGGGGCAGCAAGCACTGGAGGGTGCAACAGGTACTGTTGATGCTTTCGAACGCTTCTTAACATTCGGCATCTCAGACAAAAGGAGCTCCTTTCTTCATGAGCTTCGAGAAGGGCCTACATCTCCCCGATAAATTGGAGATAAACCTTCGTATATAAGCAAGCTTGCCTTGAAAAGATCTTAGCTGCGTCAGATTCCTCGGAGGGGGCATCTCCATGATGGCCTTTATCTTGGATGGGTCAACTTCAATCTCTCGATGTCGGACTATGAAGCCCAAGAATTTTCCTGATGACACGCCAAAAGCGTACTTTAGAGGATTCATCTTCAGATTGTATTCCCTCAGTCTAGTGAAAACGGTCCTGAGATCTTGGATGTGATCGGCCATGGCTTTAGTCTTGACGACCAAATCATCAACATAACATTCGACGACTTTATGGATTAGGTCATCAAAGATATTGGTCATTTCCCTTTGATATGTAACACCTGCGTTCTTTAATCCGAATGGCATCACCTTGTAGCAGTGTATCCCGATCGGGGTTCGAAATGCTGTGTGTTTCTCATCCTCGGGCGACATCTTGATTTGATTATATCCAGACGAGCCATCCATGAAAGTGAACAGCTCGTAATTTGAGGTATCGTCGACCATCATTTTCATGACCGGAAGCGGGAAATCGTCTTTAGGGCATGCCTTATTGAGATCCCTGAAATCGACGCAAACTCGTATCTGCCCGTTCTTCTTTTTCACTTGGACGATGCACGCGATCCGGTCCGCGTATTTCTCTTCCCTGATGAAGCCGGCATGAGTTTCTTGGTTTTCTCGATGACCTTTTCTTCCAGTTCCCTTCTCATTCTTTGAGGAGCTTGTTTGACAGGCCTAGCATCAGGAGATATAACTAGCTTATGCATAGCCATTTTAGGGGAAAGGCCAGGCATTTCTTTGTACGTCCACGCGAAGCAGTCGACGAACTCATGCAGTAGGGCGACTATCTGCTCTTTCCTTTCCTCTGACAAGAGTGAACTGATGTAGGTCGGTCTTGGATTATCAGGCGTTCCCAAATCAATCTCGGTTAGCTCGTCAAAGGTTTCTTGTCCTCTATCTTCGAACTCTTGAGGGGCCTCTTCTGGCTCGACTAGCTCGTCTTCATCATTTAACTCTTCGCTTGTTTCACCAATATGAATCATGTAACATGCCTTGATGTCAGGTTGAATGAAACCTATGCCCCGTCTATCTGGGATTCGTCCCTCGATGAGTGCTCGGACATGAGGCAGGTGCCACAGTCCCTCATAAAACTTCGCTTCGGAGCCCGTTTGATATAACCGACATCCGCACTTTTTAAAATATTCCCGCATCTTAGGCGCATAATATCTGGGGTTTAGGGCGGCTCTTATGCCTCTTTCATTGGGAAGGCACATGACAGACAAATCGTCCGAGTGCACGATAGGATTTGACCCATAAAACAGGATGCCTTTCTGCCCACTCTTTCTTCTGGGAACGTAGAAGGTTTTCAGCTGGTCCACGGTGGAGACTAATAATGCATCGAGCTCTTTGCATATCTACTCCGACACCCTTATGATGGCTAGGGACCCTTCTGTAACTTCGAAGGTCTCTCTTAGCTTCGCTTTTTGCACGAGAGCCCGATCTGCACAGCTGTTGCAAGACGGATCCTCTTCTTCTAATTCTTCAGTGTCACTGCCTAAACGAGGATGAATTTTGCTGTCGGATGGGCCTTCGATATCAGACTCGTCTGTACCGCTACTAAGATGAGGGCAGTTTTTATGGACGGATAGACTTCCAACGTCGGGATCATCAGTGTCACTGCCGAAATGCGGACGCACTTGAGGGTTTTTGCTTTTGAAAGTGACAGCCGGCTCAGATTTGCTTTTGAGTTTCGAGACCGTTTTGTCTTTGGTCAGCTGTGGCTCAGCACTTTGGAGGTTCACAAAGTACTGAGAATCTTCATATCAGACTTCATGCACACCGAACGGCTGGATGTCTCCGTCAATGCGTCTTTCTTCTCCATTTTTGGTATACTTCATGCACTGATAGAGAGTTGATGGAACGATGCCGTAATCGTGAAGCCAAGGCCTTCCTAGGAGAATCTTATAAGACGTGTCGGCGTCGATCACGTATATCTTGGCTTCAGTTTGTAGGTCCCCGAACCTGATCGGCAAAGCTATGGATCCCAGAACTTGCTGGTAATTTTAATTGAAACCTTGAATGACAATCATTTTCCTTGACAGGTATCGGACGTCCATTGACAAACTCTTCAGATTCTGCAAGTTCATGATGTTCACTGAGGACCTTGAATCAATCAATATGCGATTAATCCGGTCTCCGTCGCTGTACCCTGTCACGTAAAGCGGTCGGTTGTGCTCAGCTGTTCCTAGTAACATGTCTTCATCTTTAAATGTGACCGCGGCTGTATGCAGAGTGTATTGGGCTTCTTTTATATCAATTTCCGCAAAGTGAACCTGGTACCGCTCGGGGTTTTGTAGAGCATGAATGAGAACATCTCTAAGCTCCTTAGATAGGACCAAGGCATCGTAGATGCTCAGGAGAGGCGGAAGCTTTCGAAAATGAGCCAAGACATTATAGTCCACCGAGGAAGGACTCGAATTTTCATGAGCCGGCTCTCCGCCATTTTCTTCATTAGCGACTTGTTTTTCCTTTCCTTTCGGGGCGTTGTCCTGATTTGGCGGTAGAACCTTGCCGCTTCTGAGCTGGATTTGGTTGGCCTTTGTGGCGAGCTCCTCGTCCTCTTCGGGAAAATAGAGCTCCTCCTCAGAGTCGCTGCCAAGATAGATGGCGTAGCATGTCACCATAGGGATCTTTTCATTGGAGTCTTCTTCTAGCTCCTCCAGAATCTTAGTTGCCTATACAGGGAAGAACTCCTTCAATTGAATTAGAATTATTTCCTTTTGTTCATAGTTTTCGAGAGAATCGATATATTTTTGAATGGTCGATCTCGCTGCAGACTCTTTTTCGCGTTGAGCTGCACTTTTCTTCTTCTCGAGCTTTTTGGATTTTGAGCCTGATTGAGCCGAATTGGCAGCTGGAATGGTGGACATCTTCTGCCCTTCCCATTCTGTTCCGGGATCTTTCCGAAGTAGCTTTAGCATCTATTTCGTCTTATTAGATATGTGCGTACTCCACGGAGGCTATGGTGAGTCAGTTTCATTTCTCGGGTAGCGGGTTCATCTGTCTACTCCCAGAAGGCTTCAGCTTCTGTCTGTATAAAATTGATGGTTGCAACTTGATTGTTCACCAACACACTCTTGGACAGCTCGATATCTCCAGTCTTGTACTGCTTCTCGACCCAGTCTTTGAAGATATAGCAATCCTCGATCGCATGGCTTACTACTCGGTGGTACAGGCAATATAGAGGATTGTCGGTCATTTTTGCTTCGTGAGGTCTTTTCGACTCCGGCAATTGTAGATCGTTGTTCAGGGCATTTTTGAATATCTTTCATACCTTGTCCTTCCTGAAAGAGTAAACCTTGTTCTTTTTCTCTTCTAGGGAAGGCCCTTCTCTTCCCGGCACTGGCTTTCGAGACGGGTTAGTTTTGGATTCGTTTGCCTTTTGCTTGTCTTCATTATCGGACGCATTGAAGACATTGGTATTGCTGGAATTCCTGCTTCTACGATTGCCGTCCCTCTTGCTCTTCCAAGTCTTATCACTTTGAGAGTCTGGGGTAGACTCTTGCTTCGAGTGTTCTAGCATTTGGACTTTCTTGGTCAGCTCCTGAAACGTCTTGAAGCCTGCTGTACATAAGAATGGGACCATCCAATTGCTGAGGTTCCCAATGAAGAGGCTGACGGACTGGTCATGTTCTAGTGGCGGTTCGCACTTACAGTGAGGTTGCGCCATCGGGCAATAAAGTTCGTGTTGCTTTCGTTTTTCCCCGGCTTGGTTCTCACGAGGTCAGCGGTGGAGATTTTTTCACTAACACTCATGAATTTTTGCCGAAACAGAGACTCCATTTGTGCGAAAGTAGTGACGGACCCATCTGGTATGCTTACGTACCAGTCGAAAGCGACACCAGTCAGGCTGTTGACAAACTGACGAAGAAGAAGCGCATCATTGCCCCCTGTATTTCCGCACGACGCTTTAAAGTGAGCGACGTGCTGATTTGTGTTTCCCGTCCCGTCAAATCTTCCGAACTTAGGAATGACGTAGCCGCTGGGGAACTCGATCAGATCGTACTGTGCGGGATATGGCCGCCCACTACTGCCAATTTCTTTCTGAGCTTTGGATTCGGCCACCAATGTTTTAACCTTGCTGGTGACCAAATCCATTATCTGATCTTGTGTTACAGGGATGGTGCTATCTGGGGCTAAGGCGTCCCCAGAAGCGGAATGTGGTCGGCTTTCGTGCGGCTTGCCCAATCTTGGACCCAAGGGGACAGGCATCGATTGCTTCGGGTTTTCATCACCCGGCTCATGAGTAGAGACTTTTGCTTGATTGGGAGGCACCCGAGAAATTTGAGCTATAAGCTGCATCACAACGTTCGTTAGGTCGTCAATTTTCGAATAGAGCTTGACCATCTCTTTATCTTTGCTCCTGGGCTGTTTTCGAAGCTCTTGAAGTAGCTCTTGCTCTGCGGTCCTGCGGCGGAAAGTCGACTCTTCCTCGCTGTCCGAGCTTGACTCCATATGGACTGAGGGGTCATTCTGCCTATCGGCCTCATCGAAAGGGTTTTTATCGTCCAGCGGAGGCGGCTGATCTTGGGAAAAGGCAACCACATTCAAGCAAGATTGGGCTTGGGATGTGGTGGCCCCATCCTTGTTTTTGCTGCGCAAGTTGTCGCTGGGACGCCCGCCCGCCATATAGATCGTATGGATAACATATCTGGTCGTCTTTTCATTATTGGCAGCGGATTTCGTGGACGGCTGTCATGGCCCTTCTGTTTTTGTAACGGACGATTGATTAAAGATGGTTGGCCTGACCGGATTCTTGAGTAGTGCCGTTCCTTCTTTTCTGTATTTGCCCCGCTGATTTCGCACGGCACAGAGCGCCTGATAGACACTTGAAGAGAGAGTGCCATGCTTTCTCTGTTGGGGCTGGGACACGTCTCTTTGTAGCATCGTTCGGGATGCTGTCTTGAAGAGACAGTGTCATGCTTTCTCTGTTGGGGCTGGGACACGTCTCTTTATAGCATAGTTCGGGCTACTGTCTCCTTGATTCTAGCGGTCATGGCGTTTTTTCTGAACCCACTTCAGGGGTTCGAAGGAATTGCTGAATTTTATGGCTGACTCAGCCGTCGTCGCGGGGTGACCCTGCTCTTGGAACCTCATAAGATTCCACTTAGCTGAAATCCTGGCCCTTTTGTTGGCTCGATACCTGAGTCGTTTCTGTATCAACCTTTCTGTTTTGAGCACTTGGCAGGCTTCGGCCCTTCGGGACGACGTCGTAGACCGACTGACTGAGAGTCCATAGAATATGCCTGCTCGCTCGATCGTCAAGGGCAACGTCTGAGCTTGCTGGAGCTTCTTTGTATCCCCATTGGTATTGACGGCCTTGCCCCCAGTTGGAACAGTGGAGAGACGTTTGAATACGTATTTGCATTTGGGGTGGGATGCTCTGGCGACCACGACGTTCGGCCTCCTGCCCCTTGAGGTCTGTTTGGCCGCTTGGTTTGTCGGGACCTCCGCCAGATGAGCGCTTCCAGCAGGGTAGATGACGACCGAACCAAATTGACAGGGTGGCTCCTCTCATTGCCGGCTGAGACTGACAGGGAGAACCATACGAGCATTGATCTTGACCACGTACGATATTAGGGTCGCGTTGGCAGCTGAATTCATCTTGGGAGACATCATTGTTGAAAGCTGATTACTGCACGAAAGGAACATTACTTCAGTACAAACGTCGGTATATATGTTAAATGAGTTCGCATGAACGCTTGACCCAAGATATGGGAGGAGAGAAAGGTCCTACCGGGCGTGCCAGAATCTGTAGGGTATTTTTCCATCACCCCATTGAGATGGGAATACGTACGCGCTTATCAGGCGTACTACAGATTCCCTCAGTCTAGGGTAGACAGGGGTTTATTGATTATGGGGATCCGAATCTCCGGCAGCCGCGGACTAAGCTGTCGTTAACCACCCCTCGCCTTTGGAGCAAGGGAACCTCCGATTGACGGGTCAAACTGATCATGCGAACTCAATGTGCCGTGTGCGTGTGTTGTGTTTTGAAAGGGTTTTGGATATATCAGGGGCCTCGCAGAGTTTATGAGAGTCCCGCTACCCGGATAGCGGGCTGGGAGTCAAGGGGGCTAGCAGCCCCCTTGCGGGATGCGGGGCAGCGTCCCGTTAGAAAAAAAAATTCCAATGGGGGACGTGTTTTGGGTGTGGAGTGCATGGAAAATGAGGGGTGAGGAGCGTCTTGAAAGACGCGTGCATGGCGCGAGGGTGCTTGGCGCCCGCGGGTCACGTGCCCTGCACGCCACCGCTGGGCGCTGAGCGCCCACGGGTCACGTGCCCTGCACGCAACCGCTGGGCGCCCGCGGGTCACGTGCCCTGCACGTAACCGCTGGGCGCCCGTGGGTCACGTGCGCGGCACGCGACTGCTGGAAACACCAGCGGAAAGGGGCTTAGCCCCTGGGCTGGGAGTTGAACTCCCAATGGATTATGTATAGATTTGGAGTAAAACTCCTAAAAAGGTTTTGTTTATGGAGTTAAACTCCAACAAATCTTGAATGGAGTTAAACTCCTAGAAATCTTTGGAAATGACCGAAAGGGACCCTTTTCTTTTCCCCTTTGGCCCTGATCTTCCCCAAAATGGGATTTTTGGAGGTGGGTCTCCTTCTTCCTCCTTTTCTGTTGGCCGGATCTTGGAGAAAAAAGGGGGGTGAGATTTAAAAATCTTCCCTTTTTGAGATCTGATGGAAGATCTGAGTTCCCCTTCAAGGGTTTGATGGTGAAAAACTGTTTATTTTTGGAAAATGAAGAGTTAAACTCTTGATTTAATTCAAAAAGGGAAAGAAGGTTTTAGAACCTTGAGGAAGGAGAAGGAAGCACATACCCTAATTTTTTGAGAGAGCGACAAAGTTATCCTTGATTTTTTTGATCATGTTGCCTTTATAGGCTACACACTTTTCATATAGCCCCTTGCGCTTTACCAAATGGCACTTGTACCATGGGGTTTACAAAATTCTGGCTTTCTGCCCACTTTACATATATTTATTTCTAAAAATTACATTTAGACTAATTTATTGCCTCATTTTTGGTATAGTTCCATGCTTGGTCTTGACTTGAGCTTGGGCTCGGACCCACATGACTTGGGGTTGACCTTGGTTTTGACATGGTCACCTGGGGTGTAATTTTTTACCCCAACAAGTACTTCAAATATGTGTGTGTGTGTGTCACAGTATCTCAAACAATTTAGGGTGCCAGGTGTAATTTTTTACCCCAACAAGTACTTCAAATATGTGTGTGTGTGTCACAGTATCTCAAACAATTTAGGGTTATATATATATATATATATATATATATATATATATATATATATATATATATATATATCAAACAATTTAGAGTTTTTTTATATACAAGCCTCAAAGATGAGGGATTTTGAAAAAACACCGTCCAAAAATGAAAATTTTTAAAAACAATACTCAAAAATTTTAAGTTAACTAAAAAAAACCCTGGAATTAATTTCTATTATTAACGGTGTAACGACCGCAAAATCCATGTACTCTTTTTCTTTATAATAAGATAATATCTTTTAAACTCGGTGTATATTCATTTCTATTTGAATATATGTATGAACATTTCTTGTATCCTATTCGTTGAGACGTTGTATTGTGCTATCCAACAAGTCTCAAGTTCAAAGTCCAATCTTTCCAAATTATTTATTTCTTTATTTTAATTATTTTGCATTATAAATTCTTGTTCTAAAAAGAAGAAAAAGAATTTTGTTTTTAGATTTTGATTTTTTCAAAAGAAAAATATAAAATATAAAATAATCTAAACGGTCTATTTAAGTTTTATTGAATTGTAATGGTTATTGATTATATTAATATCATTTGTATATGTTAACATTAGTAATTGGTTTGTATAGTTTATGCAGGTCTTAATTTTTATTGATTACTATTTTGTTTTTTTTCCTTTCATAATCTGATTTGATTTTTCATTACTACTTTGTTGTTGTTTATATATAGTAAAATAATCATTGGTTACTAGCATATTTGTGATTGCAGATTCACAAATCACATATTTAGAGGATATTTTATTGGTGACGGTTATAGGCTACAAGTGGTATATTGGCTGTTTTTTAAATATAAACATATGATTGTTATTCATTATGTTATTTTTATTATTATTTTTTTTAAAGATAAAAGTTTTTCTCTTAATTAAAATATAAATTTATTTGTTGTTTTAATTTATTGGTTTATTGTTTTAATATATTGTATTTTAAAAGAAGACAGTTTTTCTTTTAATTAACATAAAATTTAATTGTCTATTAGTCTGAAATATTTTTTTTGACAATTTTTTTATTGTTTTGATTTTGGGAGATTGACAAGATTTTAATAAATTTTAACCCCTTATTCTTTTTTTCTGCCATAACTCAAAAGGAAAGAAAAAATATCGTGACTCCAAAAATTCTTCTCCTCTGCCCTTTCTATTATCTTTGATCTGAAGCCCGACGACGAGATAATTGAACGAACGGAGAGAAAGACTCACCCCCTCGCCTCGATCTAATCGAGCCATTTTTCGCATGTCAAGAAACGATCTAAAATCGTTTCTTTGTTTGTAAGTCCCCTTTTATTTTTCCCCATCATTCTTCATCGTCAAAATTCAATTTTTTTTATTTTAATAATGATTCTATTTAACGACAAGTTTATAAGAATTTATTTATATTAGAAGTTACGATTACTACACTAATTTTAGGAAAATATCAAACATATAGTATCGTAACTTTATATGTCATATTAAGTTCAGTAGAAATTTGACATCTTTAATTATGGTCGGTTTTGGTTTGTATATTTTATTTATTTTGAGAAAGCGATTTTTGATATATTGAGAGGATTAGCTTTTATCTGAAAAATCCTAATTCATATAACTACTTTAAAATATAATATTGTTGTCAAAATTATATAAACATAACTTGTAACAAAATTATTGCTCTTATATTTATATATAATCGCTTTCTATACAATTTATATAATGCTACTGACTAGTTTTATGTATAAATTGATATAGTACAATAATCGTTAATACATATCGCGATAACTTAACTGAATACTACTATACTGCATATTAATAATTTATCTTTCCACTTGATAAGATTTACCGACTCTACCCCTAACTGTATCATCCATGATAATTTCTAATGCTTGCACTATGCACATTATTTACTAAATTACTACTTAATCTAAATCAATTCTCTTCACATCACAATGTGACTTTACTGTCCTTTATCTCTAAACACAATTACAAACATAGTTGGTAACTGTATGAACTTTTACGTATAATACACATACTATCACTACTTTACACTAACTTGCTTAATACCTATCATTATAATACTTACTACTTATAAAACCATACATCTTTATATTCTTATGATCTTGTCGTCATGTCTATTTTAGATATTGCCTTATTAAATAACTGCTACTGGTTATAATACTCTTAATATATAGTGGTATACTCAATATTTATTTTCCCTATATTTACTGTTCATATGAATTTCCCTCCACTCTTAAAACTATATACATATAAAGTCGCGTTACATGTTACTCATATTACACACATACACACTCTATATTTCCATATAAGGAAGACTTAACTATAATTGTGATTTCATAATGATCCAGCGATCGCTCTATCGTAATTACCTAACCTGCAAGCGATGACGTCTTCCCGTGGTCAGTACGAAATCCATAGTTTAATTTAATTCGGGTTGCTGTATTGTTTTACTGTTTTATGTATGAAATGTGAATTTCTGGATATACTGAAACTGATTACATCTGCCTTAGAATAGACATATCTCCTAACCCTGAATTCCAATTTGAGCAAACTTAAGTTGCTCGAATATATATAGAGAGTTGGCTACATTTTATTGATAGGTTAATTTACCTGAAACATTATAGAAGTTTATGAAGATAGCATCCTAACAAAATGTGATGAATCTGGAATGCAGCAGAAACTATCTGCGCGGTTGTAGTAAAATAGGCATAACTCCCTACTTGTTTACCGAAATATGGATTTTCTTATTGAGAATCGTTCACGACTCACAGACGCTAAATTTTCTGTCTAATAGGGAAAACCATAATCTAAATTAAAACCTACCAAAAATGTAAAATACTATCAGTATACGAATTCTTAAATCTGCACTGGCCTGCGCAGCATTACGAAAACTTCCGTTCCTCTCTCATCAGGATCCTGATCGAGGCAAACTTAGTCTCGTTATACACAACTCTCGGAACTACAATTTATTCCTTGTATAAAAATCCCTAATTCTAAATCAAAACCATAGGTTTCTGCATGCGAACTTATGTTTATTTCTGGCCTCAAATTGAATTAGTATTACTTACTTGTTCTATATACATAGGGACTTAGAATTGTATCTAGAACTTGACCTGTATTCTCAGGAGTCTCATGACCAACTCATGAATGAGCCCGTGTTTCCTGGCCCCTGGATGACAGGCTTGGGTCCGTGAATACTTCTACGATGGTTAGAGTCGCATTACATGAGCGGGCCCATGTTTTCTTACCACTGGATGATAGCTTTGGGTTTGTGAATACTCTTGATAATTGACACTCACACTCAACGGCAACTCAGGAGTCCCATTACTAACTCATGGATGAGCTCATGTTTCTTTGTCTCTGGATAATAGCCTTGGGTATGTGAATACCCCGGCGGTGGTTGGAGTCCCGTTACTCATGAGTAGGCCCGTATTTGCTTACCTCTGGATAATAGGTTTGGGTCTGTGAATACCCATGCAGTAGATTATAATATCTTGACATGAACCCGACATGAATCTGTATATCTTGAATCTCATGAATATCGTGAATCTTGTGAATATCATGAATCTAATGAATATCTTGAATCTCATGAACATGACATGTACACTATTTATTGGATATATATATATATATATATATATATATATATATATATATATATATATATCATGGGGATGGGATAGCTCGAAAATGGGGGTATTTATGTGTAACGGAGGATCATATTTTGTTTCTCGTGATACCGGAAAAAAAATAGCACATTGTATTATATATATATTGAATCTCGTGTTGCTGTTGTTCTGTGGCATTACGGATTATGTTGGTTACATAATAAAACTCTCACAATCGAGCTTATATTTATACCTATATTTATACTTGTACATATGCTTATGCTTATAGTTATGCTTATATTTATACTTATAATTGTACTTATACTTATTCTTATTCTTATAGTAAATAGCACTGAAATACTGAATGTCGTGATACTCTAGTTACCTTACACTGATTAATATGTGTTACTTATTTGATATGAATATTACAGTTTATTGCATACAGTTATTCTCATGCCTATTATCAAGTATATTATGTTCCGTATCAAATATCGTTTAATGATTATACTAATATACCATAATTTAACTAGTATACGAAAAATAATTATATACTACATTCTTGTTGGTATGACATGATACTTTACTAAACTAATTTATTATCAAATAATTCTAAAATAAAGTATACGTTATATATTTTTATAATCATGAATCTTTGTACCTTGTTACTTTTTAATGATATTAATAGCAACCATATGCATATTGTTATTTCTAAATTACAAAACTTTATTATTACTATTTTCTATAAATTAAACAATTATTATTATTGTATTACATTTGTTCCAACTGATTGAGACCCTGTATTAAACCTATTAAATTATAAACATTAATAAAAAAATATTTTTTAATAAATTGAGAACTTATCGAACTTTAGTTCACTGGCGGTATTCATGTTTTCTTATTTTCTTTTCTTGGGAATATCGTCAGACGACATTAGGGAAGGCGATGAAACTAGGTACGAGGTGGTACCAACCAAAAAGAACAATCAATATCTTTCAAATCAGGTTGAGCTCTAGTTTTTCTTTTTAGTAAATATGTCTTCTTTTGTTTCAAGGCTATTTTCATTTCTAGTTCTTTGAATTTTCAAATTTGTGTTCAGTTATTGTTTTTGAGACTATTATAAATATTGTTGGATATTTTATAAATTTAAAATTCTTGTACTATAATTTCTTAAACTGCTTTTATAGACGCTTAGCGTATTCATGTCGAGAAAGAGTGCTTCTCAATATGAATACTTCGCGGGCTTATCGCTCTCGTTTCTCGTTTTTAGGAAACGGGACGTGACAAACAGTGTTAGAACTAGTTGTTGGGTTTATAAAAAGACACATTCACCCTTCCTTTCTATTAATATTCCCAGCCCCAAATTATATTTTCTCATCACCAACAAAATAGCAACATCTTTTGGCAAAAAAATAGCAACATTTATAATGACAGTAACAGCAACTCTCTATTTGCTTCAGATTTAAAATGTCCCGCGGCCTTTTTTTCCATTTTGCTCTCTCCTTATTTTCCACATCATTCTCCTTAACATATCCCGAGATGAGAGAATTCTTCTTTACGACATTAAGTGAAATATATGTTGGTTTTTTATGTGGCATTGGATCGAGTAGAGACGGAAGAGTTTAGAAAGGATGAAGAGTGTATTGTGATGGAGAGGGGAGGATGAGTGAGTAGAGGAAAACAACGTGACGGATGGGGAGATGAGGATGAGAAATTCCAAGAAAGAGGAGAAGATGGAGGGGTTATGTGAATATTGTTTGATATTGAGGATTTGAGTTGGAGGACTTGGGTGATGGCTTGCTTTCAGGATATGGAAAAGAGAGAGATAAAGCTATGGTTTTTACATGATGAGGTGAGAAGATACATGATTTTTGGGGATGAATGAGATTTTAGTGATTGAGGGTAAATTGAGCGTTTAATATATTTGAAAATATCCTAAATAACGATGGTTAATCATAAATCAGGATCAAATATGGGTAAGTGTAACAAAGATTGTATTTAGTTAACGGCCAAATTTTGGGGATTGTTCTTAAAAATTTTAATCTTTTGAGATGGTCTTTTAAAATCCTTCGGTTTTTGGGGTTGTATATCAAAAAAACCCAATAATTTATTAGAAATAAATTACCAAAGAAGACGGAGGAACCATCCACAATGAAAATTAAGTACTAATAACAAGGGTTATTTTAATATACCAAAAAAAACCTTCCGAAGAAGAGGAATTTTGAAAAACAACCCTTTTATATTGGTCATTAACTAAATACAATCCTCTATTACATTTAATTATGTTTGATCCTGGTTTACCATTAACCATAGTTATTCGGGATATTTTCAGATATATTAAATGTCCAATTTACCCTCAATCACCAAAAATCATGTCCCATCTCATCTCATCATGCAAGAACTTTAGTTTCTCATCTCACTTCCCTCTTCTAAAGCAAAGCCATCACTCAAATCCTTCTCTAACTCAAACCCTCAATCTCCAACAACATTTACATAACCCTTTCCATTTTCTCATCTCTCTTAGGATTTCTTTTCATCCTCAACTCCCCCTATCCACCACGTCGCTCTCATCAATTCCATCGTCCCTTTCTTCTCTCTTTCACAAGATCCTCTCCATCTCTTCTAAACTCCTCCGTCTCTACTCGATCCACCGCCACATCGAGAAAACAAAAAATCAAAATGAACCCAACAAATAGTTGGAGCTGGGAATGTTAAAAGGGATAAAAATGCCTTTTTACAAAGACATCAACTAGTTCTAACACCTTTAGCAACAGAAGTTAATTTCATGGTCCTTTTTAGTTAACTTAACATCTTTGGAGGTTGTTTTTAAAAAATTTGATCTTCGGCGGTGTTTTTTTCAAAATCATGTATATCAAAAAACCCTAACTAATAACAATTTTCATTCTCTTTTAAAGATTTCTGAAATTTCAGGATTATACTTATCTCTACTATTTTGAAGAGAAATCAAACAAAAAACGTCATTGTTTTATATGCAATGCGCGTAATTAAACACCGCGTCATTATTATTTTAGGAGTGCGATGCATATAATTAAATTGCCATATTATTATTATTTTACAAGAGTGATGAATGTAGTTAAATTAATTAAAAAAATTATCGTAAAAACTTCTGTAATTACATGCAACGCACGTGCGAATAACACTATCAAATAAATCTTCCACAAGAATCTTGAATCTTTATTACTTTTTGTAGGTTTTAGGAGGAAAAAAACCCATCCAAAATTAGATGGAATATTCTTAAAGATATAATGCTTCAGGGGATGGCAACTCAAGCTATTCACTGTCAAAGCTGTTGCTTATAGCAAACGCACAAAATTCCTTAGTTCAATTGATATCCCCTTTTTAAGGTAAGAGATTAGTTTTAAGACAGGAAACCAACCAATAAAGCAAGTAACAAAACCCAACAGCTCACTCTACTCAGAATTGCTTGTACTCTTCACTCAAGACTTGTCAGTATTCATGCAGATGGTATATATACAGCTCCATATTGCTTATACTCAACACTCAACACTCTACTAGCTTTACTCATGAGTTAAAACACCACTTTCAAAATTATGACCAACTGAAATGATCATGACAATTTTATGTTGCCTCATTCTTTTTCTTATAAAATCGACAATCTTGAAAGGGAAAGAAAATGAATTTACAACATGGATTATGTTTTGGCATCATATGCAACTATAAACATAGATTCAGCGCAACATGTAACCATAAAGCAGCAAATGTAGTGTCACACCAGCTAAAGCTATTTTTCTGAGGGACCAGCAAAATAAATATTATGTTTCTAATTACCCATAACCAGCGAAATTCTTGCAAAATTTGTTGCATGCAACAAACGCCGCCTTTCATTTCACAACAAACAACACAGCCACGCAAACAACAAAAAAATTGGAGGAATAACACACAATTCCATTGGTAACAACTCACGCGGATGCATTCGCACTAGAGTGTAAATGGTTATTTCTTCAAAATTGAAAAAGGAGATAAATTGCAGAAAATATCATTGCAATTCTCCTTAGAGGGGAGGATGATGTTCCCCATTTTATATTGCCTTACAAATGGGGACCTTCGCTTTCAAAAAATAATCATGTATTGGTATACGGGATGCAGAAAATCAAATTGCAATCCCATAATTGACAATCTTCGTTGCCGTACTGGTCAGAGCTTTCTTTTCCTTCTTAACCTGAGAAACAAGTGCAGAGACCTGCAAGAAAACGATCGGCACCTATGTCATTAATCAGACTCTCGACTAAGAAAACATTGTCTCTATAATGTTCATAGCTTAATGGTATTGGTGAGCGTAGTTGGCTAGTAGTATACGTAGAATGATGGTTACGCATCTTAAAACAACTCAAACAATGCATTGATAGTGTAGTTAGATGAAACTTCGCCCCCATAGGAGCATAAACAAAAGGTTGTCAAAGCCTACTAGAAAAATTCATATATGCATGATTACATTTGTTGTAGCAATAAAAGTAACATATTTGTTTTGGAAAAAAAAAATTGTCTGAATTTTTTGTTTCATGGGAGTATAACATTCAAGGCATCGTCGATAGCTGTGGATAGCTGCAGAATTCCTATTGCAATTAATTATAACACACGGAATTCAGAGGTCATTAATTAGCAAGTGTGAGTTTCTTTTTCCCCCCAAGTTTAATTTATACAAGATGAAGATGGTCGGTGTCAATCGGCAAAAAATGGTATAGGGTTGACCAATGTCACCTAGAACGCAGAACGTTTCGGTAAACGGAACGAAACCTAGAACACGGATCGCCACTTGTTGTGGAACCCGGTACGATAAGAGGAGTCTTCTTCTTTATGTTTATATAAGACGCAAAACATACCCCTAAAAACTAAAGTATTTATGGATCGTTTGTAGGTTTGTGTGTTTATTGATCTATAATATACATATATAATTCAATTTCTTTTGATAAAACATATATATTTTTTAGTATAATCTAACACAAACCCAATTATGTCTCATTTAACATAAGTTTTTAATGGGTTCGATCGGATCGGTGATTCTTCCAATCCGGAGCGCTAGTGTTCCCGAATTGAAAATGAAAGTTCCAATTCGCAGTTCGCTAACAGTATAGCGATTTATGGTAACATAGAGGTTGACCTTTGACCACAGTCATTGGAGAATTTCCCTCCTAAGCCCTTTCTTCTTCATTGTACATACTATTTTTTTTGCACGTGGAATGGAAAAAATTTGCATTGCATATAAAATGAAAAACAAAATTATTTTATAGGATGTGCCCACAAAAGTAAGTGCTTGATTTTTATTTTTATTTTTATATTTGACGTAAGTAAAATGCTTGATATCATTAATTATAAAAATATAGTAAAAAATGGTATCCTTTTCCTGTGTAATATAAAATTTGATCTCTTATTCATCAAAATTTTGGTAGAATATATATTCTTATTTTATTCAGTTTATTATAATACTTTTTTTGGATAGGCTTATTATAATATATTGGAACAATAGAGTAGTAAATATTTATTAAATTGACATGCATTCAAAAAAATTTATTAGATGATCTTTTAATAATTTTATAAGCACTTTGAAAGGGGAGGGAGGGAGCTGGAGAGAATTTTTTTTTGGTAGGGAGATGGTGGGGAGGAAAAGTAACATTTCAAAATTTAAATGGGTGATGACATGAATAGTCTAGGATGGGCCAAATTTAGTAAGGATTTTTCTCTATTTTTATTGATTTTCCTCACAAAAGTAGATGCCATCTACATCTACACAAAACAATCAATTAGGGCCTATAAAGAGTTTGGTGTATGTGCAGGGGCGGGGATTTGGTTAGCCGTCTGCATCATTTCCAAGGTAATCATAAAATTGAACAGCTTTTACTAAGCATATAACATTATAGCAGCAAACATCAACTTGCTTTTGATAGCTTAATTATAGCCAATTTTAATCAGGAATTCCAATTCCTCTCAATATAGTAAAGTATCTAGCAGAAAGGTGTGCAGATCAGGATTAGCTTCCTCCACAATGGTGCAGAAAAGTGCTATTGTTCAGATTAATTTGAAGGCTACAGGTTAATGTTGCGCCCAAAACAATCCGAAGTTCAGAATAGATTAACGCAGCATTATTGTCTGTCATAATTGTAGAAGCAATTAATTAGGTTTGCTGGGAATCTATTTTGCAGACTCCAGCAGATCTGCAGAATGATCAATTCCTTGCTCCATCAGTTTTTCAAAATTTGGTGTCTTGTCCGATCTAAGAAATATCAGATGATCTGTTTTTCTATCATAGATCATTTAAAAGATAGTATTTAGTATATTACTTTGCTAAACAGATGAAAGATTAGGTCCAATAACTTCTACATCAGCTAAATGATCGGCCAGAAATGAACTTAAAGGCTTAGCTAATCCAAGCTGAAA
The DNA here is from genome assembly GCA_030015575.1 of Agapanthus africanus. Classification (NCBI taxonomy): domain Eukaryota; kingdom Viridiplantae; phylum Streptophyta; class Magnoliopsida; order Asparagales; family Amaryllidaceae; genus Agapanthus; species Agapanthus africanus. The sequence goes on from CM057337.1 coordinate 1,001,120,920, forward strand.
CAGGAAAATAGTTTTGCCATAAAAAGCTAACCTCTGACCGGAATTTCGACGCGTCTCTTCTGGGCAATTCCCTGATAACATCTTTAAGGCCTGTTAATAAGAATCACTTAATAAAATCTTGAAAGGCCAAACATTTTGATTTTCCATGATGAATGGTGAGTGAAATAATAAGAAAACAGTGTACCCATTGTTTCTCTTTCAATCCGATTGACCAAATGTAGTTCACCTTGAATTCCACGTCCTTCTTTGCTGCAACAAGATGAAAACTACTTTTATAGCAATAAACTAGAATGAGGCTAAACAATGGGATTCCAGATGGAAGATAGCATACACAAGTGCCTGTCGTCCCCTTTCCATTTCCTCCTCTGCTTTTCGAGCTCTTTCCTAGAACATGAAGTACATAATAAGATATTGCCATATGTCCCTTTCTCACAAGGGGAGACAATATTGGAAAATCACAAGACAAATATTGCTTCAACAGAAAATATCTTTCGATAACATAAATAAAAACACACAGGCATACAGTATACCAACTCACACCGAAAATACACATTACACATGCTTATGTTTTAACAGAAGTATGACATATAAATCATTTTAAAAAATCACTAATTCTCTGCACATGATTTTTTTTTTAAAAAAATGAACAATAAAACCTTTCTGCAATATTTAAAATGAACTCTTCAAGTGCAAAACTGCAGACAGTCTTAATAGTAAAAAATAGGCCACAAGAAATTATAGAATGCTGAAACAAAATAAAATTTAAGCACCTCTCAGAAAATTACCTCCAATTTTCTACTTTCATTCTTCACGACATTAATTGACTGCCGCAGTTTGTTCACTTTAGCCTCAGCATCAGATAACAATGACTGCAAAAAGAAATGATATGAATCAGGAGAGACATGTCACGTGGATATATTGATACACCATACAGATTCAAAATTAAGCAATAGTAAGGACCCAGACTTACGGAACCTAGATTCTGTGTAATTATAGGAGATTAGGAGTAATATATAACCAGGATTGCAATTAGCAAATATAGGAGAGGAGCAATCTAGATAGGGAAAATGTTTGCATTTTTCTGAAATTTTATGAAATATATGAATGAGAGCTTGAGTGAGAGCATTGGAAAGGTCTCTAACCTAATATTCAGGATCCAAAGTAGTTATGATATTCGAATTTTGCATATCTTTAACAGAAACATATAACAAAAAAGAATCGCATATTCACTTTTAATGACGGAAAACCCTGAGGAGATATTTTGCTTTCAAGAGTTTTTAATATATTCTTGCAATCTAAATTCATAATCTGTACTTATGTACAAGAAAATTATAAAGAAATGGCATTCTTCGATAGGCCATGTAGTGGACATAGAAAGTAAATTTTTTATACAAAGAATCTAAAACAAGTCATGAAAGATAACATGCCAAGGCCCGTAACTGAATTTTACGTCTAGTAGACAATGATGTCACACTATGTTTCTATTAATAATGTCATTGGATTTTTTAAAAATAAATTCTAATATTTTTCTTGATTTTCCACACTTGTAAATAATTTGTATCCTATTTTCTGAAGAGGACGAAACAAAATAAAAGTGGGAGATAGCAAAAGTGCTAACAGGTGTAACCGATTAAAAGAAACGATACATGAGAAAAAACAAAAATACACGCTAGAAGGGAACCATGCAGGCTGTAGCGAAGGAATATTTAATAAATTTGCAAGGAGATATGAAGATACTAAACTGGATTGATTTATATTCATTGATTTGTTTGTGTGGTTATGTTATGTTTACTTCTTTGTGTGTAGATGCATGTTACATTATTTGTTTTGTTGCTTGACATGAATATGCCTCTTCTTATGCCTTCATATAGAGATTATACTATTTTCTTATATCTTTCAATAAAAAAAAGATTAATGTGATGGTATATTAGTAAATACTGACAAGTACAAGTATTGTATATTATATTTATATTTTTCATTCATCGAACCGGTGCTTCTGTAGGTTTGCGTCGTACATGATCAAACCATCTTACACGGTTTTCTCGTATCTTTCTCCTTTACAGCGGTGATATCGGTCGGTATACCGCTAGATTCTGAAATTGATCATGGACCGATATACCGGTGAATAACTTTGGTCTGACAAGTGTCAATTTTCAATGTCCAATAAAGGTAAGACGGTTATGATAGCCCAAGACACGGTCTACAACCAAGTCATGGATATAATAGCTTAATTTCAATCCATGAAAACCATAATCTAATCTCTTTTATTATATATTCATGCCAACCTATTAATCCTACTTTGTGAATCAATCTAAATGAAAACCATAATCTAATCTCTTTTCTTACATAATCATATCAACATATTAAGCTTACTTTGTGAATCAATCTAATTAGCATGGATTCAGATATAAATACAAGATATGATACGTTCGGATTTGCCGATTCATAATTTTCCAATATTCTAGCATATGATTCGTTAGTATACACTAATTTTATTGTTTACATGTATATATAGAGAGAGGGGGGAGGGGGATAATGGAGGAAAGGTGCCATACGAGAGAATTTCCTCCTATGGCGTCGAAAAAATACATTCTACACGATTTTTCCGACGATCGGCACTCATCACCTCCATCCTTATCATCTAAGATGTGGATACACCAAAATTCATTTGATTTCAATACTTTTCATCGTTGATTTCGTGGGTGCAAAATTAACGGTTTACCGACAATAGAACTTTTTACATTGCTAATTCAACGGTGAAAAAGAGGTAGATTCACATGAAATTCGGTGTGCACATCTTAGATGATAAAGATGGAAATGATGGGTGCCGATTGTTGAAAAAGTGGTGGAAAGTGTAGTTTTTTTACGACACCTGACGAAAAAGCCTCTTAGGGCCTCTCTCCTTCGTTATTCCTTCTCTCTCTCTCTCTCTCTATATATATATATATACACACACACACACACACAAAATAAAAACGAGGAACCAAGTTTTGGTGGTCTTGATTTTATTTATTTGCCTTTTGGTGTAATCTATTTATAGCGGGTTAAAATATTTCTATCAGAAGCGTATTTAGGAAGGCTAAATTGCACGTGAATACCCAAGATTTCATTGTTTTGAAAGATAAATGCCTAAGTTTCTAAGAGTCGTATAATACCCAACTTTTTACTCCGTTTGCACCAAACTACCTACAAGTGATACATGAAAGTGGTATGGCGGTTATTTTGCCATTGTAGTTACTTTCATGAGTCATAAAAATGCTTGTGTCAAAGATAGGTATTTATGTGCAACTCATAGAAACTTAGGTATTTATTTGTTAAAACGGTGAAACCTTGAGTATTTACGTGCAATTTAGCTATTTAAGAAAATGGAGGCGGAATATAATTTAGAAACAGTCATAGGATCCTATCACCGTCCAAATGACATCTCGCAGAGAATCACACCCACTCGATTCTACAACAAAGCAAACTTCAACTTTTATTAAAATAAATTCAAATTTCTTTCATCCATTCCAATTGTATCCATGATGCTTAACCAGATCCTAATTCCCAAAATTCCTTTGCTCCCAACTCCACAACCAAAATAAGAAGCGAGATCTTACATCAAAGCCAAACCCTAGATCTATATAATAACCAGACAAAAATACCAAATAAGAATTGAAACGCCATAAATCTCAAATGATGTGAAGATCAACATCAAACTCGTTGCGGGAGATCAATAGATCGGAATTTCGAAAATAATACATCGTAACCGCCTCGCCTCAACTTCTCCCCTCTTCTTTCACAACCGCCTCGCCTCACAACTCCTTTCCCATCTCATTTCATAATCGTCTGCCTATCAAATCGTTGAACAGCTGATGAATATCAAAAGTTGCAATAATGATGGCAATTTTCTGTTCATCTTGAATCTAAAGCTTTGAAAGGTAATTTCTCACTTTCTCCTCTCTGACATGATTCTAACTCCTCTCAACCATATTAGGGATTGCTATCAAGGATTAGTGTCTCTATTTACTGCTTAATTTAATAAGGCTTAATTCCAAAGAAAACCAATTTTTTTAACTAAACTACGAGAAACCCCAAAATCTTTCAAAATACACAAGAAACTAACGCAAAACATTCAAAAACTACCAAAGATAAGATACCACATCAGCAATAAATTGCACAAAACTGCCAAAAAACTGGAAAAAAATTATACCATGATAGTTTCTCGTAATTTTGAAAGTTTTTAAGGGGGTTTCTCGTAGTTCAGCTAAAAATTTTGGATTTTTTTTGGAATTAAGCCATTTAATATTAAGGGAAAAGAATAGGTAATGTCTCTCTCTACGGCTTGATTTAATTAGGGAAAGACGATGCCAAATAATTATTATGTTTCCAAGTATTCAATTTTATAAATTACATATTGTAAGAAGTGATCAATTATTGGATTTTATTTTTTTTTAATCGAATTGTCATGTGTTAGTGAGTAGAATTCTAATTTTGTTATGTTAAAAATAACCAGAGATCAAAAAGAAAAATCACCATCTACATATTTCATTGTAAATCCGGACACTTTGTTAATTATTGTGTAATTTTCTTCTATTTTTCTTGAATTGTTTTCTTTTTTGTTGGATCGGACTTTTGATTGGATGTAACTTCGATCGAATTGGATTTTCTTGATGAAATTATACCCGTGACCGATCAGAATTAAATTTCCAAGTATTTTAGTTTTTAATTGCTTTGATTTGAGAAAAATACATGATCTTGTTCTTAAAAATTGGTTTTAATCTGAAATTAATGCCTTCTAATTGTATAGTTTTTCATTTTGAACCTGTCAATAGTTTGATTTTGGTGAATTTTGAATCAATCTTCAAAATAAAAAAGAAGAAAAATCCCAACTTTTTTCATTAACAAAAATAGAGTAATGAATTTATTGAGTTGTCTTCTGATACAACTCATGTTTTATTTTTTTGAGTTATGAAAAACAATCTAAATGCAGGGTTTAAGACTTACTGATATATTCTATTTATAGCGGGTTAAAAGGAATGTGTGAACCATCTTTTATTTTTCTTTTTTGCAGATTTTTTTTATTTTAATTGCATAGATAAATTTATAATATTTTAAGGTTTAAAGTTAACATTGGAATTGGTCCAGAAGGTTTCACAAAGGTTTCACAAGACAATCATAAGTTAAGTACTCACAAATTGTAAATTGCATGTTAAAAGGTCCAAATAGTTATAAAATTTGAACATATATAAAAAAAAGAAATTGGACATAACAAAAAAACCATATAAAGAAAATTATCTGATTTCTATTTTTACCGATTTTTTGAACATTTTGTAATTCGTGATTGATGATTCATATTTGGTTTGTGTAATTGCAGCTTTGATGTCTTAGTGATTTTGCTTCTTATATTCTTTTTACGAATGGATTAGCTTGCAGTCGGATTGTGGCGGTGGTGAGTTTTGGAAACCTCAATTTTGTTTTGTTGGCTAAGTTGAATTTTATTTTTCAATATGTTAATTATGATTGAAATTAGCGGTTTTTTATTTATTAGTTTATTTATTAGTTCGTATTAGAATTACATATTGAGAGACAATCTTTATGTATATACTATATATGCAAATTATAGTTCTTCAAACGATTAGATGCGGATAGAGTAATGCAACCGACAAATTCTTGTTGTAGATCTATTCAATCTATGCTTATATCATTTTCGAGTTTCACGTCAACACTCTTTCCCCTCATGCATCTGTAGACAATTTTGTGGTCATGAAAGTGTCGCTTTAAGCTTTTATTATTATGAGTAAACTTGACCAACATATATTTAGCAGATTTGAATTTCACCAAACTACCTAATAGTTCTTTTATTCAATAAATTGATGGTAATATATACTAAGTTTAGAAGTTGCTTTATTATTTATATTAATTAGATGAACTGTGGTTCAATTTCTTCATCCCAAAAAAGTTAAAACACTACAATCACGTGATACCACTGGCAAGATCACAATTTCTAAATTTTTTATGCAATCGTTTATGTACTAGATATCTATCCAATTAAATTTTAAACATGCCCAATCCTATTTATCAAGATGCAAAGTTGGGCAACGTAGCTTTTGATAGTGAACCATCTTTTTTAATTTGATATTTTAAAATTTATACTTTTAAGTTTTCTTCATGAAGTAAAAGCAATATGATTTGTTGAAAGCATCTTTCATGCCGTGAGATCTCATTTGTTCCACTTAATTAAGGTGCATGTAGAATTCCAAAAATTAAATTGTTTAGATTAGTATTGTTTGTCTTTGAAATGCCAAATGAAACACGATATGAGAAAGAGGGACACTGAGAGAGAAGTGACCAATTTTATAAATTGAAAAAGGTTAATTCGAGGGCTTTTGATGGACAGTAAGCTTTTACATGTTGAAATTAATTTCAAATATAAGCATTCGATATGAGAATTGTCTCATTTTAAATTAAAGCATAGACCTTTTCACCGATCTTACAAGTGTATCTGAATTATTGTCATCTCTTTCATTTTGTGTTACTTTGTAATAAAGATATAACAGTTAATATAATAAATATGATTGCAGTAGTCTTGTAAATCAATATAACTATGTTAGCAAGAAAAAAATAGCGATTTCATGTTTTGACACACTTTAGAGATTTACATATCACAACTGAGGCATCTTTGGGCTCTAACTAATTTATTGCCGAGTTAAAATTTAGTTTTGGCAAATTTGTCTTGATGTGCTTACAAAATACTAGCGTGTGTGTGTATAAAGCAATTTGAGCAAATCTAAACTAAGAATATAAAAAATCTCACAACAAACAACAATAATTTGTTGGTGTCTTTCGTTATTTATGCATGGTCTATACGTTATGAATACAACATTAATTTTAGGATGTGCCAAGAATAAGTCTCAACTATTATTCATGACTTGGAATGATCTGAAAGGGGTACAAGTTCGATACAGATCCGTCACCTCATCGCCAATACGTGCAACATAGGAAACAATGGCCAATTGACAAATCTTTGGCAGCTTCAGGGGTTCTTCCTTTATATTTTACTAAACTAGAAAAACAAGTGATCTTTAACAACATCTCTTCAAACTTGGAAGAGACAAAACAACAATTAATAGAGAATCATGACAAATATTTAACATGATGTGAACGAAAAATAAGTGATATATGTTCTGACCTCTTCACTCATAAACAAACGTCTTGTGTTGCGAATAAGAAAACGTCTTGGTCCTATATCATGAAAATAAAGAGCAAAAGTTATAATGAGAACAATGTTTAAGCAAACATAATCTTAAAAAATAACGAGGGCTTCACAGACATCTACTTAATGTGGCATATCAACCTCATAATCATGACAACTTGCATGGTTACAGGATAACCCACGCCGTCCCCGTCCCCGTCCCCAAACAAAAAAATCCAAAAAAAAAACCTACCCCATACTTTGATTTGGGGAAAAACAAACAAAATGGAAACTGAAAAGAGAGAGAGACACATAGAGATGAAATGCTGTCCTAATCATCTAAACATTTAACCAGCGGAATGAGGTCAATTAAGTATTAATGGGAATGAAAGATTTAGGAAAAAAAGTTTTGATTGGTTGTCATCCTGACCCCAACTCCCTCTTTATCAATGTCATATTACTGGAAAAAAAACTTTGGATATACTGGGATTTGACGTAATACTAAATGATCAGCTCGCACCCTACAAATTCCGCTAGACAGGAGAAAAGTCTAAGGGGGGAAATGATAAGTTTGCAATAGTGGATTGTGTTCAACTCTGAGGCATGTAGCAAGCAAGCGTGCGCGCACTGAGAGTCTCCCAATAAGAGATGCAACATAAATTAAATATATCATGCATAGGTTTCTTTATTATTTATGAAAAGCAACCACAAAAGTGACAAAACATAATCAGCTTAAGTATGCTTCTTCTGAGTGCTTTAGCACAAATGTCCAACTGAAGGTGAAGACAAGCTAATGAATGTATAAATGATATGCCAACTAGTTTTCAAGTACAAGCTATAACTTATGGTAGTAGATTATATAGGCAACTCTTAATATTTTTTTCTTCTGAAACTAGCATAGGGTAAATATAAAAGACAAGTTTCCATGGATTTTTCATCTAAGGAAGATCAGTCTGTTGAATCAAACTCCTGTCCACTTAAGATTGACAAACAAATCCATCTACCGTCCTCGGTGTAACTTTATGTATGCTTAAATATGTTCTTTAAATCCCTACAATAGAGTTTTGACTTCTCAAGCAAGAAAGAGCGCTAAGCTCTGGCTCTCAAAGGCACATGAGTATCAATGAATTTATTCAACTTCCAACCCAAAAAAAAATAAAAGAAAGATTAACCCTACATGTAGTATTTAAAACAATAGAATGATAAAAAAATTAATAGTTGCTTAGGAAAATAATATTATTAAGGAATCCAATACATGTAAGTCATTTAGCAGTAAGCAAGTTGATCTGTTGATGGTATCTACATGGGTGTCAATGTCAAACAATGATAGTCTCTCCAACAACAAGAATGTGTGAGCATGATTGATACAAGCTTTATATCTTTAGGGTAGAAGGCCAATGAGTAAGCGATGTAACAAACATAAATCGGTTGAGGTCTAAACAATTGCTTAGTAGAACAGTATCTATAAATAGCATTATATAATTATAGAAGTAGCATGCATGACACCCTTAAAAAACTTGAATATTACAATAATTTGCATGAAGGTCTACAAAACAACATATGTTACCCAACATAACATATGACACCCAATGCCATTGGTCAAATCTTTTATAGGAAATTTTTCAATAACCAACCAGCCTTATGGAAAAGGCTTAGATGATGATAATCAATTTCACACAGCCATTATATCGGTTTTCAAATGTACAATCTTATAAACAGTGAAAGGCTGATACTCATACTGGATGCTACATTTCAGTTTATCCAACAGTTCAAAAATAATTAAAATGAAAAATATGATAAAATTGAAATAATTACTCTTGAAGACCACAAGCCCCAGTCCTGCAGCGACCCCACTCGAGATCTCCGGATGCGTAGCTGCAATCAAAATGCCCTCTGCAAAATTCACTCAAAACCCTATATCACACGTTCAAAACCAATAAAATCCACAATCAAAATAAAATCCCTAATCTTAAAACCACCTTTAATCTTGGCAACAGCCAAATCCTCATGAACCACGTACTGGCTCTTCATCATCTCCACCAAACCCTAAACAACAACAACAACAAAAACTCAACAATCGCAATCGCAATTAGAACACATGAAACAAAAAGAATTCAGATAAAGACCTTAGATTCTTGGACTGCAGCAGAGGTGGCGGCGACGAGCTGAGAGAGGCTGGATCGGGCGGCGGAGGCGGCGGAATCGGCGGCAGATACGGCGAAGACCTTGAGCGCCGCCGCCTCCCCGGAGACGTACTCGATCCACCGCCGCGCCTCGTCGGCCGGCCCCACATCGCTGGGCTTCTTGCTCGAGGCGTTGTCGACTGTCGGCATTATTAAAGCTCGCTTATTGCAAAAAAATGAAAGAAAATTAGATAATGAAAATGATAGACTTTAGAATCAATGGACCGAGTTTGTTTCTGAGGGCCCAATAGACCTTCAAATATTGGGCTATAAATGTATGAGCCGAAATGTCAAGATCTGCTATATTTGTGTTTTTCTTGCTGAAATAACCCAAACGCCCTTATATTTCGGGTAAATTGTCCAAAAGCTCCCGGCCCGCTTCAAGCTTAGCTTTTGCTCTTGTTACAAAATCCATGGGCCAATCAAAACCCCTTATACCAGTTGCGTAATATCTAAATAGTTGCATATAATATTTAAGCAGTTGTAGTTGCATGTAATATCGAAGCAGTTGTCTGTAATATCCAACCTGTTGAGAGAATATAAGGCCTAAATATTTTTATAAAGGTGTTTTTCCACAGAGATTTTGAACATGAGTCCCTTCCCAACAATTTTGAAAATTGCAGGGCTTTTTTGACAACTCTCAAATGGGCCAGGGGCTTTTTTGATAATTTACCCTTATATTTTTGCCTTCACTTTTTCCGCTATATTGACATCCTGCCATTTCCATTTTCTATCATATTTTTATTTCTAAAATTATCATTGGAAGAATTTCGATAATTACAAAAGGTTAATTCAAAATGTCGTCAAATCTGTTGGATATGTATGCCCTAGAGGCCTTCATTGTATAGAATGCTAGGGATATGTATGTACATGACAATTTTGCTCGATATGATAGTACGCTATTTGGTTTGTCTTTATCTTAACATGTGATATGTTTTACTTTGTATTTCATATCTTGTCTACATGTTGATAAAGCCCGTAGGATCTTTGCCTGACTACCAACGTTGTGATGGCAATCATATTTGTGGGAGCTAAGTAGTCGATAGGCTTATCCTTAAAGTGTCCCTAGTCGTAAGAGTATCGAGACTGGACATCGATACTCCAGAATAGACTAGTGTATACATATCTAGACCTTACGAGGGGCGATGGATTGGTCCCGCAGCCATTGGTGAGGTGCACCTAAGATTGTATACGGGTGCTCACAGGGTGTAAGTACACCGAACTGGACTTGCTAAGGACTGGCTAGATGGTATTATACCTAGCGTCAGATAGCAGTTCTCTAGTGACATGAGTGCAGATAGTCTGTCGACCTGAGGTCGTCATTTGTCTCGTGTGAATTCCCACTGTGCTTTGATTACTACCCTATCATGGCTCTACTAAGTTGTGCAAACAGGTTTTAGTTGGGTACAGTCCCGAGCCACATAGAGGTAGTGAGCGACTGTCAGGAATTCGTCTCTCCCGGTATAGGGAGTCGATGCCGCGTTGTGATCGGTTGGTCAACACCATAAGTCATTGGCCATGGCGGATTGAGAATTACTGCTGGTTGGACCAGTAGATTCTAGGATGGTCTTGAGCCACACCAACACGACTTTTCTGGTTATTAGGGACCTGACGTTTTCCACCCCCTAGACCTTACATGTGATACTCTCAGACGAACAGACCGGACTGCACGGAGCTTGTCATGGACATGCTCGGTAGGGGTTCGGATGAGTTCGCTCGTCGGCCTTCTTTTTCGACAGATATCTGGGTAGCCGTTACGTACAGCTAGTGCCGCTGACGGGCTTGTGGTTAAACCCACTGCCAGCGTACTGTCGAGTCTTTAGAGTCCCACACAGAGGGTATTCCTGGTTCAGGCAAAACGATGTAGAGGCCGTATTGTCTTACGGCAGGGTTTCGATCATATGCGTGTACTGGCTACACGGATGATATTCGGACAGATAATAATAGCGGGCTTTGGTTTAAGACGGAATCTAGTATTATATTATTGAATTATTGTTATCTCATTGTATTCGTATTTTTCGAAATACGAATACGGGTATGTATATACGGTGGGAGCATTCTTGTAATTTTACAAGACATGCTTCTAGAAGGAGACACCTTATTATTATATTTATCAATTTATGCAAATAGATTAATAAGGTGGATATTGGAGATATTTGTGGCATGGATGAAAGTATGGCTAAGTCATTTGTTTATTCATTTGACTTTATTATTCAAGCATGGTTGCTTATTTTCTATGGAAAATAACCCATGCTTGATTATTTGCAAAGACTTAGCCATTCTTTTTTCCAACACAACCCTAGCTCATTTGCACTTGCTCGTTCTCTCTCCAAGTTTTCCTCTCCTTCTTCCTCAAGCCCTAACCCTCACATGAGTTGTGAATCTTAGAGCTCTTGAGATAAAAATACTCCATTCATTTTTCTCTACATCTTCTAAGTTGTCTAGTCTAGCAAACTAGGCATCTTAGTTACCTCACACTTGAGGTTGAAACTTGAACCATAGGCTCTCGGGTGGATCATCTTCGACAAAGGGAAGACTAACGATCGAGTTCCATTCAAGCTACCTAGGAGCCAAGAAGAGGAGAAGAAGCTTCAAGCAACCAAGGAGCTAAGAAGACAACAAAAAGACCCGAAGGACTAGATCAACGAGGTATAAACTCTCACCGAGTAGTTAGAACCTCTTTGTAGTTAGTCTTAGCTAGTTATGGTATAATAAAGATCCTTAGTTGTCTTGGTTGATGTTACGAAGCCACTCTTGTGATAAAGAAAAAAAATCGTTTTTTGTGTATTCCGCCTTCCCACGGACTAGCGGAGTGCGCGATATCGACTTACACTGGTATCAGAGCCACTTAAACCTTAACTAGCTAGTTAGCAAGTAGTTAGAATTTCGATCGTCGGAAAAATCCCAAAATCACATTTTCAAAGTCATGCTTGCTGTCGATTTTTAAAACTGTTCAAAAAATTATTTTAGTGGGCTTAAAAATACATGCATGTATTTATAAGAACACATAAGAAAAACGAGCTCGTAATCGTCCAAGACCACCGCGGTATCGCGGCCAAACTCACTGTTTAGCCGCGGATCCGCGGCCGAGTCATGGCCGATTCGGTCCGATTTTCTTCTGTGGGTATTATTATTGGAAATATGATTTCTTGCATATTTGGTTTCTACCCAGTATTGTTTGTGTACTGGTTTGTACATGGGGTAGACACGTAATATATTTTCGATCGAAATTCAAAGTTACTTGGCTAATCCGGGTTTTCTGTGTCTGTATATATATTGCTAAACGTTTGCTAATTGCTATACGACAATTAGTGGGAGTTGCACATATCTGTGATTTGGTGATGGTTTGTGTATATGGAGTATTGGATCGTCGTGAATGAATAGCCGAGGGATGTGAGAAGAGTGTTTTCTTTTCTTTCATTCTTGTAAATTTGTAAATTGATATAATATTATTTTTACGGGGCACAACCAGGTTGAGATTGTAACCACCGTTGTATTATTTTATTTATTTTTCTTTCATCTTGTCACGCCCCGCTTCCCAGTATACGGGCAGAGGACGTGACAAGGTCGCTACGTATTTACTCAGAAGTAAACACGTTAAGTGTATCTAAGCAATATAAAATGTAATGTACACAAGAGACAGAATGTAAATGAACAGCAACTTTATTTATTAACATTCTTTTAACAATACATCTGAAAAGTAAATACATGGAATGGAAAGAAATGCCTAAACAGTGGTATTACAGAAATGGAAAATACTGAAATGAAATATACAAGTAACTAGAGCTCCGGGTCGAAAGCTAGCTGATCCAAGTCCTCGATGGTGGGCTCGATCTCCTGAAGGTCCGAATCACCTGACGACGTTCCAAAGAAAAGAAAGAGAATGTCGTTAGCGAACAAATCGCTCAGTAAGTCCCGTAAATAGACAAGAATGGAACAGACAAGATAGAGAGTATATTGTTATAATGTTGTATTTAATGTTAATGCTGTTGTTTGTAGCTTGGTACAGAAGAATTCCAGTGTATGCGAGAGGAGTCCCACTATTTCGGAGACTAAGGTATACGGAGCACAAGGAACCGTTCAGCCACGGTACAACGGCAATTGAATTCAGGTTAGGTGTATTATGATTACTGTCTCGTGCCACTTCTAACACCTTCCGTACCATTCTACCCATTATAAACCCCGCGATGTCTTGATTGTATTGTTTGTATTGTTTGAATTGTATATTGTATGTAGATGGATGACTTGCCGAAACCATGAAATCAGTAAATGGATGTAACTGGAGAATCATGTAGATAGATGTATATCCATAGTTTGGTTCGGTCAATATAGATTGATTAGATTGAACAGATTGAATATATAGATTCATGGATTCATGTTGAATTGTACTTTGATACTTGAATCATATTCAAGTCAGATTGATTATATTGAGACTCATTCTGAGTCAGACAATTAGAAAAAAAATTGAAGTCCTGAATTATGTTTTGGTGCTATCGGTAACTGCTGCACATGGACAGCAGAATTTTTGTCTTTTTGAAAGACAATTACCGTGTTGATAACACTGTTTGTTAAGTTGTCTACCTTAAATAGGCAAGCACCCATATCTCCGGTTCCCTGAGGCTCAAGAGACTGGTCCTGCTTAAACCTATGTTTACAAGGGTCCTTATTGTAATTTAGTATAACTTGAGGGGGTTTTATGTAAAAATAATTTTGTTATACTTTCAAAATATACCTCAAGTATTTAATTATCGTCTATAGAATTTTTATAGATGTTTCTTTTATTCAATATGAAATTTCTAGTGAATATGACCTAGTTTTTAAAGTATAAGGTATTTATTTGAAATATTGAAATTGTATGGTATTTTCTTGTAAATGGGATGTTTTTCTTAAATTTTGGAAATGTGGAATATTATAAATATTAAAAATTGATATTTTGATATTAATTACATATATATTTATTTATAAAAAATATAAGTTTTATTTATAATAGAAATCACATTTTTCTAAAGGAAAATGTATTAAAATCTTTCGAGATCGTATGCTCCTTGCGGAGGTCTGCACCTCACTCTACTAAGCCTGAGAATGTGCGATAATTCGCACTATCCCGAATGGGTTCCCCAAAATGGGTTGTAGTGACGCAATTGCAAAAATTTGTTAAAATACATTTCTTGTAGAAAAAGATTTTATAAGTTGAAGGTAGTTATATGTAAAGTCGTGTTTTCCCAAATCTATGTTCTCAAATTCCATCATGCTATATTAAATATGAGTGTTGTGAGGAGGTAAGCCATTACCTCGTGAGCTATCTATAGGTATAATAAGGAATTATGATGGTTTATGTCGAAACTAAATTATATGGTATTTTTCTGAAAAAGTATAATAAAAGTTACAAAAATGATTAGTTTGATGTGCAACTTATTTTATTAAGTTTGTTAATGTTCAATGAACAATATGTGAGGATATGAAGGTATCTTGATTAAGAAAAATTATAGTTTTTAAAGAAAACCGAATCGGAAGTCAGACTAACTCCGCTTCCTTCGGGTTTTAGTTTTGAATGTTTTTAGAGTAGAGAAAAGAAGGAGAAGTAGTGACTTACTAGATGATTGGATAGAGGAGAGAAAGAGGAAAAGGTGGGAGTGCTGGTGCATCGTTTCGTCGTCAAAAAATCTCCTCGGATTGCCGTCGGAAGTTTGTCGGAGCTTCGCCCTTTTGCTAACTCCACTTGCACACAAAAGACTTGAGAATTTTCTTGAGAGTTGGGTCAGGGATTTGAGAGTGAGGAGGGGTGATTTGAGGGTGGTATTTATAGGAAAAATTAAGGTTTTAGGGTAGTCTAAGGTGTATTAAAAATTTGTATTAAAATAGATTAAATGTGTGTTTTAATGTGCTATGTAAATGTGCAGGAAAAACAAATAATACAGGAGTTATGGGGGGAGTCCAAGAGTCACTAAGGTTGAAGAAAAATTGGGTTTAGCCCGAGTCGGACCGACGGTGTCGGCCGAGTCACCGAGTTCGCCGGCCCGAATCACCGAGTCGGGGGCTCATATTTGTGTCATGTGTCCCTGACGCTTGGTCTAGCCTCGTGTGCTCGTTTATTTAAGCTGTGACTCTTGGTTTTACGGGTTGTGCACGTGTAGACTATTGAGCTTCTAAAAGATTAAAAGAATTTTAAATAAAAAGAATGTGTTGCTGATAGGATTTGAACTCTGGTGCTTTGGTTCAGCAGTGCAAGGTCTTACCAATGAGCTACAAGCTCTTTCTTGCTGTTCAAAAGCAAAACAAATTCTTATAGTACTCACAGGAATTGTAAATACTCCAATTGTATATTAACTTTAAATGAATTTTATGTACACTAAAATTGGAGTTGTTACAGTCTACCCTCCTTACAAAAATTTCTTCCTCGAAATTTACAATTTATTTTAAGGACTAGTTTACAAATAAGTGAGAATATCTTGCACGCATCTCGTCTTCTCTTTCCCGCGTCGATTCTCTTGGAGTGTCTTTTCTCCCCATTACTCGAACCAAGTTGACTTCCTTGTTCCGAAGTGACTTCACTTTTCTGTCCAAGATCTCAACAGGTTGTTACTCACAAGATAAGTCAGGCTGTACAGTGAGCTCGGAATGATCGAGAATATGGCTGGGGTCACTCGCATACCTTCTGAGTTGGGATATGTGGAACACATTGTGCACTCCTTCCAATGAAGGTGGAAGTGCCAAGCGATAAGCCACTTCACCGACTCGTTCGAGTATGTCGAACGACCCAATGTACCTCGGACTTAGCTTACCCCGTCTTCCAAATCGAATCACTCTGCGGTTTGGAGATATCTTCAGAAATACATGATCTCCCGGTTGGAACTCCAAATCATGCGTCGGATAATTGCGCTCATGAATCTTTAGCTGTCTTGAAGCATATGCCACAACCTTTCCGTGCTGATGTAGAACACATCCTAATCCCTTACCAGATGCATCGCATTGCACTTCGAAACCTCCAGATTGGTCCGGTATAACGAGAATAGGCGCTGATGTCAACCTTGACTTGAGTTCTACGAAAGCTTGTTCGTATGCTTCTAATCACACGAATTCTTCATCTTTACGTGTGAGCTTAGTCAGGGGTGTTTCTATCTTCGAAAAGCCTTCAATGAACCTTCTGTAATATCCAGCTAGACCCAAGAAACTCCGAATGTCCTTCACTGACTTTGGTGTCGGTCATTCGCTTACTGCTGAAACTTTTGCTGGATCCACAGAAATTCCTTCGCCTGATACAATATGTCCAAGGAAACCAACTTGATTTAGCCAGAATTCGCATTTGCTATACTTGGCATAGAGTTGATGTTGTCGTAGAGTTTCCAGGACAATTCATAGGTGCTCGACATATTCTTTCCGACTCTTAGAATACACCAGGATGTCGTCGATGAAGATGACAACGAACATGTCTAAGTACTCCCGGAAAACTTGATTCATCAGGTTCATGAATATTGCTGGTGCGTTAGTCACTCCAAATGGCATCACAAGAAATTCGTAATGACCATAGCGAGTTCTGAATGCTGTTTTATGGATATCAGTTTCCTTGACATTCATCTGATGATAACCTGAACGAAGATCTAATTTGGAGAAAACACAAGATCCACTTAGCTGATCGAACAAATCGTCGATGCGCGGAAGTGGATACTTGTTCTTTATCGTTATTTCATTCAAGGCTCTATAATCAATGCATATTCTGTATGAACCTTCCTTCTTCTTCATAAGTAGAACTGGAGATCCCCAACTTGAAGTGCTAGGACGAATCCATCTTTTCGCCAATAATTCGTCCAACTGAGTTCGGACCTCCTTCAAACCTTCCGGACTTAATCGATACGGTGCTTTGATCACTGATTGTGCTCCTGGTACTAAATCAATGCTGAATTCAAGAGCTCGATCGGGAGGCAAACCTGATATATCGTCAGGAAACACATCGTCGAACTCTCGAACCACTTCTGGCATTGATCCTTCCTCCGCTTGAATTGCCGCAATCATTGCCTTCTTTGGTGTCGCCTTGTAAGTACTTGGCTCTAGGGTACGGTCTCCACTTTTGAAATAGAAAACCAGATGCTCTGGAATCTCGAATACTACATGTTCCCCGCCGGAAACTGGGAAGACTGACGTCTTGCCTGAATCTGGGGGCAGATGCTAATAGGATCTATCCGTCCACCTCTCCGAAGATACTAAGTTGATTTATGACACAATGTATCGAAGGTTTAAACGGATGCGGCCGATGTAGCAAACTTCGTCAGATTCCCCCTCATTTGAGGGGTTTTTGGTTGTGGGAACACTCTTCCCTGCAGGCGCAAGCCCCTGCAGTTAATTACGCTACCGCGTCGCGATAACCACTTTCTCCTTCTCCAGATGGTCACTTCGTATCGTGTGTGTGTTTGTTTTGCTTTTTGTTTGCCCGTGGATTGTATACGAAGACTAATTTATGTTGTTGTCCGTAGGGCGTGGACTAGTCCAAATCCGTATTTTCTTAGATTTAGGTTTTGGGATGGGTTTAAGGATACGTTAGTCTCATTTGAGACTAAGATCAACTTAAATGTTTGTTAAGGATACGTTAGTCTAATTTTAGACTAAGATCAACTTAACGGGATCATTTAGATCCAACAAGAGAGCATTTGGGATCTATTGTTTAGTTTATGGACATTGCGGTCGATTACCAGTTTAAGGACGTGGTGGTCCAATGTTAGTTTAAGGACATCTCGGTCCAAGGTTAAGGACATCGTAGTCCATGAATTTAAAGACCCCATAGTCCAGTTTAAAGACATCATAGTCTGTGAAATGTGTGGTTGTCGGGACCCGTCACCTCTCTGAAGACGTTGAAGGATTACAACGACAAATACTAAAGGAGTGAAAAGATGTACCCTTGAACCAAAGTTGATTGGGAGATCTATAGTCCAATTTGGAACTAAAATCAAGTAATTAGATCATGAGCACATTGGCTCAGTTAAATCTGAATTGAGGACTTATGGCCAATTTGGGCTAAGTCCAATTAAGTTTGAAATGTTGGCCCTTTGTTGGACTATTGAACACATGCCTGGGTTTAGCCCATCATTATTTAGCAATGCTAAACAAGAGTTTGAAGGCTCTGATAACATTTGGTCTTTGAGCATTAAACATTATAGCTCTGGATTTTTAAAGGCTCATTTGAAGGGGATATTTGCCTCTAGAAAACTTAGCCAATTTGGGCTAAGCTGGTTTTAGAATAGTGTTAAAAACTAAAGGACATCTGGCGGTCACGTATCCTCACGTGATGTATTTAAGACAGTGTTAAACACTGGAGGCAAAATGTTCAAAATAGTGTTAAACACTAGAAAGGAAGGGGTCACGTGAGGCGACTGAGATGGGGCCAGACCTCCTTTATTTTATTTTCAAATCTGCAAATAAGTGTTAAATACTTCTGATCTTCTGGCCATCGCGTGTTGGCACGTGATGGATATCTATGTATTGATTATTAAAGTGTTTATTAAGGGTCACGTGAGGACACGTGAGAGCGCCCAAAATCAGTACTGCATTTGCCTTTGTTCTCTTTGTTTTGAAGGTCACGTGGGAGCACGTGAGGCATTACCTCTGGGCTAATTCCTTCTTATTTTGGGGAGTTTGTTTAAGGGTCACGTGGGAACACGTGACCTAGTCTTGTTCTTCCTTTTCTGTTCATTGAGAATGGGGGTCACGTGTTATCACGTGACCAAGTTCTTTATGTGCATGGAGAGCTTTAAGTCTCTTGTTTTAAGAATTAAATTCTCTGTAGGGTTAAACCCTAATTCTGTTTTAGAGGAATTAAATTCCTATGTATGCGGAAGAATTAAATTCTTATGTAGGGTTAAATACTAATTCTGTTTTAGAGGATTTAAATTCCTGTGAATTTTGGAGAATTAAATTCTCATATAGGGTTAAACCCTAGTTCTGTTTGGAGGAATTAAATTCCTATGAATTTGGGGGAATTAAATTCCTTAAACTCAGATTCTCCCTCTGGGTCTTAGATCTGCATGACAGAATCTCCCCGATAAGAATTAAATTCTCAACTTGTGGGGAGATCTGCTTCTGTAGATCTTCAACCAAAGGAAGAACTATGTTCTTATTCAGAAGAGTTAAACTATTAAACTTGAGAATTAAATTCTCTTTTATTTTATGGAGCTTAGATCTCTTTCCCCTTTCTCACATAGGGTTTCTTTTCTCTGAAAAGAACTTCTTTTCTCTCTTGAGAATTAAATTCTCCTCTCTTTTTTCTCTCTGTTGTTATTTTTCTCCAGAAAATCAAAATTCCAAGATCCCTTCTCTGCTCTTCTTGGCCCCTATTTATAGGAGAAAGAAAAGAATCAATTTGTTTAGTGAATCTTTCATTGAAAGATTTTTGGTTATTTTTGTAACCAATATGATCTTTTAGATCACTCAGTGAATTTTATTCACCATTGGATTTTTAATCCAAAAGATATTTTATCTGTTATTCTTGGTGAATTTTAGGGAAATCTTTCCTTGTATAAAATCTTTCCATAAATTGGTGATTTTTAATCACCATTGGATTCTTAATCCAATGGTGCTTTAATTTACAGAGCACCATCTTTTTTTGTTTGGAAAGATTTAAAGAAATATTTTTCCAGTTAGGGTCTTCGATTTCCCTTAATTAGAATTTAATTCTATTATTTTAGAAGGCTTTTAAAAGTCTATCACATGTTGGCACGTGACCCCTTTATTTGATTATTAAACAGAATTTAATTCTATCAATTAAAGAGTCTAGGAACCTGTCACATGTTGGCACGTGACCCTCTTGATTAAACATTTTATTCAGAATTTAATTCTGCCTTTTAACAGAGCTAAGGAATCATCACGTGTCAGCACGTGACCCTTGGTCACGTGTGAGCACGTGACCCTTGGTCACGTGTGAGCACGTGATACCCCATTGGGGTATTTCCTGGCTGTTTTGTTATATTTTTGTTTAACTAGAATTTAATTCTATAAAGTAGAGATCAAAGGAACTTATCACGTGTCCTTTGGTCACGTGTGAGCACGTGATACCCCATTGGAGTTTTTCCTTACTGTTTTGTTATATTTTTGTTTGACTAAAATTTAATTTTATAAAGCAGAGATTACAGGAACCTATCACGTGTTAGCACGTGACCCTTGGTCACGTGTGAGCACGTGATACCCCATTGGGTTTTTTCCTGATATTTTATCAGGGAACAAATGCCCCCACAACGTTGTTGTCACGTGTTTGCACGTGAGTGCAACGCTGTCACCTCTGTGACCGTTGGATCTGTCTAGGGAATAGGGGAGATGAACCGTCCCCCATCACATCCTATAAATGCAGGAGTCCCTTCAGAAGCGCCTCCACTTTTTCCATCTTCTTCCTTGTTTGTTTTTCCTCTGAGAATTTAATTCTCTTTCCCAGAGCTTAGTTCTCTGACCCAAAAATTTCCAGAGTTTAACTCTGTCAACAAAGATTTCCTTTTTTCAGGTGAGAATCTTGAACGGCTGAGGAACTCCTTGTAGAAATTTGGATTTTAAATCCACACCAAGGGTTTTTTCCCTTAACAAGAACCCATTTTTTTAAGTTCTTTAAAAAGAAAAGTGCTCAATCTTTAAATAACAAATCCCTTTTGTTAGGGCTCTTTTGATCTCAGAGATCGATGGTAATACTTAACCTTTATCTGGAATTTAATTCCATTCCAAAGAATCTTGGCTTCTGAAAAAAGTCTTCTAGGAATTTAATTCCCCTGTTCAAAAGGAGTTTTAACTCCTCTAAAGAACTTAGTTCCTTAAAAGCAGATCTCTTGGGATTTTTCTTCCTGAATTGTTCTTTGCAGAAAAGAATTTCAGTAAAGTTTTCTGGGAATTTATTTCCCCTGTTCTGCTTGATTTTCGCAGAGTCCAAGATGGGTTTCTCTTTGGGGGAATGTGTAGAGTCGTTTGAAATCCACTGTTCATTTATTGAGAATCTTCCTTTTGTTCTCATAATGATTACTCTGCCTCATCGTTAGTGAGCCGCCATTTTGATTTTGTGGGGCCCCTATGTTTTATAACCAATGGTCCCATAAAATAAGTTTTCTGTCGCTTTCTTCTACTGTCTTTTATATGTGTATATATATACATATATACGTGTGGGCTTCACTAACAGCTTCCTTTCCTTTGTTTCAGGAGTAATGGCTTCTATCCCATACTTTCCCTTTACTCGCTCGGAGGCGGCTTTTATTCAATCACCGTCGGACGAAAAGGTGACGGCGATGATCAGGGCTCATGATCTGAATTGCACCAATCTACTCTTCTGGGGGACTTGGTATGGTCATATTATCCGCGGTCACCGCAGCTTTCTTTGCGAGGTACCGACAGAGCCTACCTATCCATTTCTACCGATAGATCATCCATGGACCGCCTTTGCTGTGGAGATGCTGAATTGGACCCCTACGGGACGGCTTGAGCCATCAACAACTGGGATTCCGAACCATCCTGTGCCGGCTATAGACATCTTAGGACGCCGCATTTGCCAAGGCGAAGCCCAGCCATGGGGATTGATTTACAAAATAGGGCTTACCCCTCGACATCCCACGGGCTACCTTCTCCCGGCCCGTTATATCATGTCTGCCCATCGTGCACGGCTGCAGAGGGTCGGACTCTATCAGGCGGTATATGCGTCTCTCTTCCACTATCAGTCCCCCCATGTCTGGTGGGTTAAGGCCTTCTTAAACCAATGGAATCTTCCCACCAATACCTTCTTTCTAGAGGACCGCGAAGTTTCAATTTCTATGGAAGAGTTTCGCGAAATCTCAGGGTTGCCGGTCAGGGGGACGCTCTATGAAGACCTGCTGCCTTCCGATGAGTATATCTTCGAGACTGAGCCTACTACGCTTGACGGCCTGTCGACCGAGAATGTCGTCCGCCACAAGCGCCCAAGTTTGATCAAGACTCTGAGCATTTTTGAGAAGCTATTCACAGAGTCAGAGGAGTAGGGCGTCACTTTTAAAAGCTTTATCGCCTCTTCCTTCGCGAAGATGTCCTATCAAAGACGGCTCCGAAGTTCGAGAATATCAACGACCCCTTTGGGTTTGGTTTAAATAAGCGGCCGGCTAAAGAAGAGGACTTGCCACAGTTCTACATTCCCATCATGTCGGCCGTGTCTTTCGACTAGATCGCAGCTCCTAGTATGGATGAGGAGACTTTCTTCATGGGCTTCATCAGTGTTTGGCTCAGTTGGTTCGCCATTCCCACGCACCGTCGTTTTATGAAAGCATCAGTTATCTACCCTGCCCATCGTATTGCCGAAGGGACGCGACTAGCTGTGGGCATTGCGGGGCTAGCGCATTTGTATCATGGGCTAAGCGCTGCAGCCAACACTTCAACTCCAGGCGTAAATGTGGTAAATTTCTCTCTTCATTACTTTACGTCCTGGATTGAGATGCATGTGCTGGGGGCATTTGCTGCGCACCAAAGACCCAGCTTTTATGACGCTTACACTTTTCCGTGACTCATGCGGCTGGTAGACGCTTCTGCCCCTGACCCGACTCAGTTCGGAGCTATTCGTGTGCTGATTAATCCCTATGCCAATACGGGTGGGATGGTATTCAACGGTCGAGTCCTCTCTGCTCCCTCAGGACCGATTCAACAGCTCCGCGACTCGTCAAAAGAGGGGGTACCTTCTCTGAAGCCCAGAGAAGCCATGCACCTATATTCGATCAGACCAGGTTATCTGGTATTTCGTCAGAACAGTGCGGCCCTTTTTATGCGGTACAACCCACACCGCTTTGCTCGGCAACTTGGATATGACTAGGGTATCCCCTTTGAGGCATTTATAGTGGAGCCTAGCCCGTCATCAGAAGTTGTTCGTGATGCCACTCATCACTTCATGCGGCTGAACACCGGCTCTCGCTTCGTGATTCCTGAAGCTGATTATATTCCTCAATGTGTGGGGTCCTTCACGGGCTAGTACCTCCACCGAGTCAGTCCTATTATTGCCGAGGAGAGGAGGATGCTTCTCGGATATAGGGCTCCCACTTCGATCCAGGCCACGGGAGTTCCGCCGCGACCGCGTGCAGCGGTTCGCCCTCCTTTGAGAGATACTAGCGTCGTGCTTATTCCAGAGGCGGCGGAAGTGGATTTAACTCCCACAGCTGGTATGCCTCTGCGAACTAGAGCTCAATCAAGGGCCAATAGGGCGCCAGTAGCAGTATCATCAGCTGTGGCGTCAGCAATGGCGGTATCGTCGTCGGTAGCACCGTCGATTGAGGATATTGAAGGCGAGGTGGGTCAACGTCGCACTAAACCATCGAGGGGAAAGAGGCGATCGTCTTCTGCAGTTAGTTCTGGATCTAAGAGGCGAAAGAAGACGGTCACCAATCTACTCGACTTTTTAGTGGAATCAGAGCCTATCCTCCAAGACGAACCACTAGACATGCAAGAATCAGATGGTGGTCTACTTTTCCCGGGTTCATCTGCCGAGGAAGCCGCATGATTGGCTGAGGCTATAAGACGCTCACAAGATGAATCCGAGAATGTAAGGATCCCGAAGAGGTCTTATCCTGCCGTCATCTTTTACGAAGACCCTCCATCGATACGGCGGCTATTCATAGGCCCTTTGGAAGAATGGGGCGAAAGAGCCCTTAAGCAGGCTGTCTCGGCCGACGCCGAAGACGCACTTTCATTGTGGACCGGTGGCCACGAGTCCACTCTCGAACCTCGGCGAGCATACCTCCTCATAAAGGAGCGTCGGCTCGAAAAATCCATACTAGAGGCTCCTTTGCGCATCGGTAAGTTCATGTATCTCTTTGTAATATTTTGTATTGCTCATATACATACATATATATATCCTTATCCTCGTACAAACTTTGCAGGGACTTCGGCGATGGCAGAAGATCAGAGTTCGAGTCACGCTTTGACTGTAGACTCCGCCAATATCCCCAATGAAATATTAATCAGTGTGGAGGGGGTCGATGCAACCGTTGCTCCTGCGATGGAGCTTCCCTTGGTGATTCTCGCTCCCCAAGTGCTTTCTCCCTCGGAAGAGGCATCTTCGTTGGCCGCCGATTCAAGGGATCTTTCTGGGGATGGCTCGGAGATTAGGGGACAGGTAGTCGAGGCTACCGTCCTTCCGCTGGAGCCTGCAGTGGCGGCCACTGCCCCTTGCTCGAAAGTTGTTATACCGGACCGCGTCCCCGATGATGTGCTTGGGGGCACGGAGGAGGTCACCGAAGTTGCCATCTCTCCAAGCCAGAGTGGGAGAAGCATCGAAGGTATTAATCTATTTTTTATTTTAACGATCTCTTCGTTATCTGAACTTTTCTGTCTTTTCAGAATTGCGCGGATTGGCGGCATCTATTGCTGATCTGTCTCCCAGGAATTCCTTTCAGCGCCTGTTGGAGATGGCCGCTCCTCAGGCGATATCTCTTCAACGCATCGTCCTCTCTTCCGGGCAAGGTTAGTGTCGTTTGCCCTATCCTCACAACATTATCTTTATTTCATATAATGACATCGATGTCTTCTACAGTTCTGGAGGCCGATGACGAGGTTGAGATTCTTGACAGGCCTGGGGAGCCTTCAGATCCTTCTTGCATGGCCGTGGGTAAGTAAAGTCTCAACGTTATTCCATCTGCTCTTTGCTTACAAGTCTCGCTGACTGTTTATAAATCTTAACAGCTTTGCCAGTTCTTACCACCCTAGAATCTCGTATCGTCATGCCACTCGGCCCCTACGCTCTACGTGCCTCAGAACGGATGGCAAAGCTAAGCCTCCACTCCTTGTCAGCCCTAATTGAAGACCTTCGTGCTGGCAGTCTGATCATGGCCGAAGAGTTTGCCGCTGAAGCCAACGGTTCTCTTCCCTTTCTTGCCACCTACCATAGTGAAACATTGGTACAAGTCGGGGTTGAGTTTTGTCGGCAGGTGGAGGCTTGCTTGCATATTCTTGAATGTACACGCCTTCCTTCATAGGTTGTGGCCGCGAAGGCGAGCTTACAGGGGCTGATTGAGCGGTGCGCTACGAACATGATATCATGCGAGAAGAGGCTCAGCCGCAAGTTTTCGGAGAGGGAGCTGGCTTCCAAAGCGCTGAGGGGGCTTCAAGCCAATCTTATGGCCCAGACCACTAGGGCATATGAACTTTGGCGGGTGCTTCAAGAGGCTATCAAGGAGGTGGTAGCCATTGATAAGGCCGCCGTTTTTACTCGTGAAATGGTTGAAGCCCATAAGGTTACTGAAAAAGAGCTTGAAGGCTGGCTTGCCTCATACCAGGCTCAACAGGCTCAAGCGGAGGCCCGTCTTTTGACGATAATGAATCATGAAGCCGAGGCCCAGCGGAAAAGGGGTGAACTGGCAAATCTACTGAATCGTCCGCCGGCTTGAAGAATTGTGTGTGTATATATATATATATATATATATATATATATATATATATATATATATATATTCTTCTTTTGTACATACTCGTGAACGCGAGTATATTTTCTTTTATTCTTTCATAAATTGTACTTTGTATTCATTTTAATTCATGAATAAAAGACATATTTTGCTTCATGATGGTGTGTCCCTTTTAGTAAACGCATTTTGTGAATAATCTATTTTGATTTCTCTATAGGACAGCGATAGATTAGGGTTCAAGGTTAAGATCTGCAACCTAATACTTTTAAACTTTATGAGCCGTGAGGGTCTCATAAAGAATTTTCTCCTTACAGGTCGAGAGGATCCCGTAGATGTAATTTCTCCTTAGGAATCGTGAGAATTCCTAAGTGCGTTTTCTTCTGAGAGTCGTAAGGATCTCACAAAAGAGTTTTCTCCCTTACAAGTCGTGAGGACCTGTAAGTGATGGACGAGGTTGACATTATCCGCATTTCACGGAGTCAGGGGCTGCTCTGGCCATTTCCCACGGGGTCAAGATTGACTTCAGCCGTGTTCCATGGGACCAGGATTTGCTCTGGATGCTTCCCACGGGGTCAGGATTGACATAAGCCGTGTTCTGCGAGGACCAGGCTCCGCTCTGGATGCTTCCCACGGGGTCAGGATTGACATAGCCGTGTTCTGCGAGAACCGGGATCCGCTCTGGACGTTTCCCACGGGGTCAGGATTGACGTAGGCCGCGTTCCACGTAACCAGGAATTTGATCTGGATGCTTCCCACGGGGTCTGATTGACATGGCCGTGTTCTGCGAGGACCAGGCTCCGCTTTGGATACTTCCCACGGGGTCAGGATTGACATAGGCCGTGTTCCACGTGACCAGGAATTTGCTCTGGATGCTTCCCACGGGGTCGGTTTGACATAGCCGTGTTCTGCGAGGACTGGAATCCGCTCTGGACGTTTCCCACAGGGTCAGGATTGGCATAGGTCGCGTTCCACGTAACCAGGAATTTGCTCTGGATGCTTTCCACGGGGTCTGATTGACATAGCCGTGTTCTGCGAGGACCAGGCTCCATTCTGGACGTTTTCCACGAAGTCAAGATTGATATAGGTCGTGTTCCACGTGACCAGGAATTTGCTCTGGATGCTTCCCACGGGGTCTGATTGACATAGCCATGTTCTGCGAGGATCAGGCTCCGCTCTGGACGTTTCCCACGGGGTCAGGATTGACATAGACCGTGTTCCACGTGACCAGGAATTTGCTCTGGATGCTTCCCATGGGGTCTGATTGACATAGCCGTGTTCTGCGAGGACCAGGTTCCGCTCTGGACGTTTTCCACGGGGTCAAGATTGACATAGACCGTGTTCCACGTGACCAGGAATTTGCTCTGGATGCTTCCCACGGGGTCGGTTTGACATAGCCGTGTTCTGCGAGGACCAGGATCCGCTCTGGACGTTTCCTACGGGGTCAGGATTGACATAGGCCGTGTTCCACGTGACCAGGAATTTGCTCTGGATGCTTCCGACGGGGTCGGTTTGACATAGCCGTGTTCTGCGAGGACCAGGATCCACTCTGGACGTTTCCCACGGGGTCAGGATTGACATAGGCTGCGTTCCACGTAACCAGGAATTTGCTCTGGATGCTTTCCACGGGGTCTGATTGACATAGCCGTGTTCTGCGAGGACCAGGCTCCGCTTTGGACGTTTTCCACGGGGTGAAGATTGACATAGGCCGTGTTCCACGTGAGCAGGAATTTGCTCTGGATGCTTCCCACGGGGTCTGATTGACATAGCTGTGTTCTGCGATGACCAGGCTCCGCTCTGGACGTTTCCCATGGGGTCAGGATTGGCATAGATCGTGTTCCACGTGATCAGGAATTTGCTCTGGATGCTTCCCACGGGGTATGATTGACAAAGCCATGTTCTGCGAGGACCAAACTCCGCTCTAGACGTTTTCCACGGGGTCAAGATTGACATAGGCCGTATTCCACGTGACCAGGAATTTGCTCTGGATGCTTCCCACGGGGTCGGTTTGACATAGCCGTGTTCTGCGAGGACCAGAATCCGCTCTGGGCGTTTCCCACGGGGTCGGGATTGACATAGGTCGTGTTCCACGTAACCAGGAATTTGCTCTGGATGCTTTCCACGGGGTCTGATTGACATAGCCGTGTTCTGTGAGGACCAGGCTCCGCTCTGGACGTTTTCCACGGGGTCAAGATTGACGTAGGTCGTGTTCCACGTGACCAGGAATTTGCTCTGGATGCTTCCCACGGGGTCTGATTGACATAGCCGTGTTCTGCGAGGACCAGGCTCCGCTCTGGACGTTTCCCACAGGGTCAGGATTGACATAGACCGTGTTCCACGTGACCAGGAATTTTCTCTGGATGCTTCCCATGGGGTCTGATTGACATAGCCGTGTTCTGCGAGGACCAGGCTCCGCTCTGGACGTTTCCTACGGGGTCAGGATTGACATAGGTCGTGTTCCACGTGACCAGGAAAGGTTGACTCTCGGTTGTTGTCACGATCCAAAATTGGCACGTGACGGCCCTAATACTACGCAACGTCTACAGGCGTAACGCAGTAAAAGAAAGCCAAAACACAGAAATCTAAACCATTAAAAGACAAGAAAAGATAAGAAACATTGTTTAAACTTTTGAAAATCTCAAGTATAAATTCTTTAAGTCTAATTTACTTTCTTGAAAATTTCGACAGCACCTCCTTTGTAAAAACCAATCTCAAAAATGGGTACAACATAAATATAAAGTAATGCATCCCCAAACGGGAGCAAATACACGCCCAAAGGCGGAAAACAACCACTACAACAAATATACGACGCCGTAGCGAAGAAATAAAAGACGATAGAAAGGAAACTGTATAAAAGACAACAAGTCACAAATAATATACAATATCGTCATCACCAAGTCTCTAAGTCAACAAGAAAATATAGTAGATGGAGAGTATAAGGATACAACGAATATACAATACAACAGACGAATAACCACAAAACCCACCTAAGCAAACTGCACACTGTGAACTGATGCGGTATCCGTAGCAAAAGATGATAGAAGAATAGCCTGCCTCGACTACTCTGGGGAACACCCTGCAAAAC
The DNA here is from genome assembly GCA_030015575.1 of Agapanthus africanus. Taxonomy (NCBI): domain Eukaryota; kingdom Viridiplantae; phylum Streptophyta; class Magnoliopsida; order Asparagales; family Amaryllidaceae; genus Agapanthus; species Agapanthus africanus. The sequence continues at coordinate 1,001,149,726 of CM057337.1, forward strand.
AAACTGTGGCACAACGGGGGTGAGTTGCCAACTCGTGAATAGTAAATAACATATGCAGGTAATCGCAAGTATGCACATACAGTGTGAATCTAACATGTGCAATTAATAGCAATAGAAAGTCATATGAATGCAATAATCATGAAAGGTACACTAGCAGGTACAACTAATACATGAAGCAATGCATATAAATAAAGGTATGTAAATGCAACAGTCATGAAAGGTACTCTAACAGGTACTACTAATATATGAAGCAGTGCATAAACAATAAATGTGGAGTATGGAATGAAATATGTCATTTCTACGGAATCCTGACATCGTGGTAGGATCACAATCCATCAAGACAAATCCAAATCCCAATTCCTCAAATCAGCCCCCAAATTGGCTCTCATATCATATAAGTCTCACAAATCCTGAATGTACAATATCGAATAAATCTCATATATCCTGAATGTACAAATCAGCAATCTCATAAATATCATGTATCCAATATCAAATGAATCACCTATATCCCAAATCAAATTATCAAGTAAAAATCTAACATCCTAAATATATTTGCATGAATAAATATGATGATGTATATAATTTAATGTCAATATACATATATTAGCATCTCATTCCACTAATATTGGTGTAAGGGCATATATAACAGCATCCCATTCCACTGTTATATATACAAAGAAGTAAAAAGAAATATCATGAAAACAATGTGTCAAGTATCGACACAGAAATACTGATCTATCAGGTGCTGTCACCAAGACTGGCATCCTGATAGGTACGTACCACACGCTATCCGAAAAGCACGAGTGCCTAGCTCTGACCCTCGTCTTTCCACGTATCTATACGTACATGACTCCCGTCGGTATCCCCATGATAACCGCTGAGTCATTGGTAATGCCACCGGATGGTATGGTTCCCCCACTAACTCATCGTCTAGCTCCACGAAATTCTTGCCCCGGGATACCTCTGGGCCCCACCATGTACCCGCACACGGACCCCTCCTTTCCTCGCGTGGGGTATATATATATGTCAGAACCGATAAATCTCATGGTGGCTGCTGAAATATCAAATCAAGGGAAACCGGGTTTTTCAAATAATGCATAATTTCATGAACTCCCACGGTCCCCAAATCCAGAAAATATCATGAAAAATCCATATCACATTGCGAAAATCCATGAATATAATATATGCAACATAAACGGAAATGTAAGCATATAAAGGAAAAGCCGCTAATTAACTGCAACAAGTTAATATAAATAGCATGCCGTTCCTAATTTTCTCCAATTCTAAAATAATATCAGGTAAAGGTAAACATGTAGCTATAACCAGATATATATGAAAACATAAAGGTATAGCAAGATATATGTATCTACCTATAAGTAATGATGTAGTATATCCCCTGAGTATAAGTGAAATAGGTGTGCAAGGTATACTTGTAGCTATGTCATAAAGTGTGCATGTACCTATCACTAATGGTACAATACTCTATAAGTATACAGGTAACTAGCATGTAAGTATGTCAGAGCATATGTGTAAGCATGTAGGTATACATGTATGCTATAAGTCAATGCGTAAAGAATTATGAATCAAAGTCTCAATGTCCCTAACCAAGCAATATCATATCTATAAGTGGGTTGTGCGTGACATAGTAATTATTGACGGTGTGTGTAGCATACAATCAGTGCTCGTGCAACATGAATTATCAATAATATGTGTAGTGTCCTAAGAATACTAGTCCAAGCACAACAATATCTAAGTAATAGGGTAAATGCGCAATTCTAAATATGACATAGAATATGTGACAGAAATAACATCTCTAGCCCAGACGCATAACGCCATACGGACGATTCCCCTGTAGATGTCAAATCTACTCACAACGCTCCTGGCTAAGTGAAGCCTACCACCTGTTTTCCCTTATCGTAGCGTCCGAAGTCCCCGCTTGCGAACCTAAAATTTCATAAACACATCACATACAATTACGAGGAATACAATAGATATAACCTCGCAACGACCAATCGAACCCACGTCGGAAAAACCCCGAAACCTAGTAAGCAACTTATCGCAATACTTCGCACTAGTTTCAAGCTAACGCATATCTAGCGATTACAAACACCTTATAATTGCTTAACCAAGCTATCTAAACCATTCCTATATTTTTAACACTTGCTAATTAAGTTTTAACAAAAACCTAGTAAGCGAAATTGCATAATTAAACAAAGTATTCATTAACAAAAATTATCATTTTCTACTAGGTTAATATTTTCCTAATCACAAATTAACACTTTAATTAACATTAAACACTTAAATCAAGATTTAACCTTAACTTGAATTTCCTAAAAAAAGAATAATGAATTTATCATGATTTAAAAGCTATATTAAACATATAATTAGCTAAATCAATGATTTAAACATAATAATTAAAGATTTGTGTTATAAATTAAACCTCCTCAAGAACACCAAAATTAAACTAGATCCATCATCTTAGCCTCAACAAACCCATGCTTTGTTGAAGATCCAAGAAGGATTAGTGAAGGAAATGATGATTTTATTTTTATTTAGGATTTTTGTGGATTTATTTTGGGATTTTTGATGAGTTTTTGATCTTGGAAAGTGAAGAAATGAACTTGGAAAAATTTGGGACAGAAATGGGGGAATATAGGTCGGCCAAGGTGAGGGGGGTATTTGTGTAAGAAAAATGGGGAAGTTTCTAGCAAAAGAAATCAATTAATGCACATTTAATGCAAAATACCACCTTTTATTCATTTTCTTTTCTTTTTCTTTTAAAATTTTAATTCCATTGACCAAAAAAATTCTAGATATTTAAAAAGAATGTTCTAAAATAATTATAGTGATGATTTTCAATGATTCTCATTTAGAAGAAATTTCCCGATTTACGTGCATATTTTACCGGCTAAAATAATATTTTATTTGGGAAAAATTATATCTGAACCAAAACCTCCCAAATACCCCCAAAGTTCACGCACAAGATTTATTTTAGCTAAAATAGGTGCCGGCAAATTTCTACAGATATTTGATCGAAATCGGGTTAAAGCGGAAAATACCGACAATTTTGCCCTAAAACGGAAAAATTCGCAAAACGGTTTCTGAAACGTTACACTTGTTTGTGCATCGTCGAGTCATGGAACTGGGGATTTTGCTGCAGCTCCGATTTGTTGATGTCGTGTTTGTTGAAATGAGACGGATATTGAGATGATATCCAGGATGTCTGTGAACCATTGGGGTTTGGCTTCTTCTTCTGATAGAACCTGGGGAGAGAAGGTGTGATTTCTTCTTTATTTGTGCCCCTGGATTGTATACAGAGATTGATGTGATATCACATGTAGGGCATAAATTTCAATTTTTAAATAAATTTTTATTTTATTTTTTTCCGCGATGCTCTATCATTTCATCTTTTTATATCGCGAAAGTCGCGATTGCCCAATCATTTCGGCTATTTTTCGCGGTACCCAATCATTTCGGCTATTTTTTCTTTTTACTCACTTTTTTTTATTGCGAGTTGCCCAACCATTTCGGCTATTTTGTATGCATATATTTTTACTTACTGATTTTGTTGCAAGTTGCCCTATCATTTCGGCTATTTCATATGCATTTTTGGCTCGTCGACTTTTCGCCACGAGTAAGGAACTTGGGATCTGGTGCCAATCTTAGCATCAACATCGCTGCGACTGGAATATTATCAGGAGCGAATCATCATTTGCCATGAAAGAACTTGGAATTTGATACCGATTTAGGCATCAACATCACTACAACTGGGATATTGCCATGAGCGAATCATCATTTGCCTCTGTCGATGTCGAACAAATGTGGCTTAGCAAACAGGGTTAGGATCCCGTCGACTAAGGCTTTTTGACTTTACGAGCCGTAAGGGTCTCATAAAGATATTTCTCCCTACGAGTCATGAGGATCTCGTAAGTGCATTTTCTTCTTAGGAATCGTGAGGATTCCTAAGTATATGTTCTCTTATAAGTCGTAAGGATCTTATAAGAGTGTTTTCTCCTTATAAGTCGAGAGGACTTACAAGTGTCGTTCGCCGTGTGAGCATATCCCCAGTCTCTGGTGGGACTTTGTCAGGGAAATGTTCATTCGTACCCGTGGATTGTATACAAGGGTCAATATTGAACCGCTTATAGGGAAGCATTGGAGGTTGTGATGGCTTAAGAACAGGTTCAGATCCCTTAGCTTAAGGCTTTTGAATCCTATGAGCCGTGAGGGTCTCAAAGGAGGGTTCTCCTTACGAGTCGTGAGGATCTCGCAAGTGTAATTTCTTCTTAGGAATCGTGGGGATCCCTAAGTGTGTTGCTCCTTTATGAGTCGTAAGGATCTCACGCAGGTGGTTTCTCCTTACAGGGTCGAGAGGACCTTGCAAGTGTCTTTTAACAAGCTTGTGCCCTTTCGGGTTTCACAAAACACGCCGGTAGCCCTGCTGTTTTTACTCACGGAGCCCTCTCGGGTTTTCATCCGTGCCCATTTTGCTTATGGACATACCGTTTTCTTCCCCCTTTTTATTATTATTATTATTATTTATTTTTTTTGTCAGCCTTGGGATGCTGCGATCTGTAGTAGTTTATCGACATCTCAGTCAATAGATAGTTTTAGGACATAGGGGTCCATTGTTAGTTTAAGGACGTTTCGGTCCGAAAGCCGCCTACTACTTATAGAGTTTGGGCTTAGGAAGATAGCGAGCGGACATAGTCGTCGTCATCTATCGTTGACCTAGGCCGTAACTCGTTAGGCGTAGTACTTTTTCAGGAAACGACCATTTATTGGCCTGAAAGGTCTTTCACCATGCATGTCCATGAGTAGATAGGCTCCACCCTGGTAAACTTTGTCTATGATGTACGGGCCTTCATAGTTCAGCTCAAATTTCCCCCGTTTGGCACGATTGGGAATCATAGGTCTTTTGACCACTAGTACGAGTTCGTCTTGGCGGAATGTCCTCGACCTTGTCAATCTTTCATATGAGCGCGTCATCTTCGCTTTATAAGCCTCCAGATTTTGTTGCGCCATGAGCCAGGTTTCATCGAGGGCGTCGAGCTCCTCAAACCGAAGGTGAACATTTTCTTCGTCTGTTAGCTCGTAGTGAACGGCCACTCATTGAGAGGGTAACTCTATCTCGAGGGGGAGTACCGCTTCTGTGCCGAATACCAATGCGTACGGCGTTGTATTCGTGGCCGTTTTGAACGTAGTTCGATACGCCCATAGAGCTTCATGCATTCTTTCATGCCAGTCCTTCTTATTTCGAGACACCATCTTTTTCACGATCTTCGTTAAGGTCTTGTTGAAAGCCTCAGCTAGACCGTTAGCTCGGGGGTTATAGACTGAAGAATATCTCCAGTCTATATTATGCTGTTGTGTGAAGCGGCTGATCTTGTGACTTCTGTAGGCTGGCCCGTTATCGGAGATAATCCGTCGCGGAGTGCCGAACCGATAAATGATGCGTGTCTTGAAGAAATGGAGGATATTCTCCGTCTTCACTTCCTTCAGCGGTACTGCTTCTGCCCATTTGGAGAGTAATCATTTGTCGCCAAAATGAATCGATGTTCTCTGGACGATGCTGGTTCGATGGGGCCGATTATGTCGGTTCCCCACATTTCGAACGGCCAGCTTGCCACCGTTGGATGTAGCGGACTCGGATGCTAGTGGATGAAGTCCCCGTGAATCTGGTACGAGTGGCACTGCTTCGCTTATTCGAGACAGTCTTGGATCATCGTGGGCTAATAGTAGCTCATCCTATTGATCTTTAATTTCATCTTTGGCCCAGCTTGATGAGAACCGCAGAGCCCGTCGTGAGTTTCTTAGACGACTTTCCTTACCTCTTCAGGTCCCAGGCATCTTAGCCACAGAGAGTCAAATGATCTCTTGTATATAGTGTCATTGACGAAGGAGAAAGACAGAGCTCGTTTCATGAGCTGATGCCTTGAGGACGCATCTTCAGGCGTTCGACGGGATTTGAAGTAATCTATAAAGACTTCTCTCCAATCCTTAGCCTTTTCCTGGTCTTTTATTTGTAGAGCCGTTTGCGCAGTCGCTCCCTTTTCTTCGGACGACTCCGGAGATATTTCTGCCGGTGCAAGAACCCGACGGTTTTGTACAACGATCCTCACGTCATCGAAATTCTCGTCGGCCAATTCTTTAGCAAGTTTGGCCAGTGCATCCACCTTGTTATTTTCCGCATACGGTATGCTATCTAGGGCATAGGCAGGGATTTGAGTCAGCAGTTGCTGCACACTCTCGCCGTATTTCACCAACTCTGGCTTGCACGTTTGATAGTCGCCGTTTACTTGACTAACGACCAATTGGGAATCTCCGTATATGAGGAGGTTCTCAATTCCCATGTCGATGGCGATCTCAAGACCTGCTATCAAAGCTTCGTATTTGGCTTCATTGTTCGTCATTGGCTCTGTTAAGGAGAAGGCAAAGCGCATTATCCCTCCTTGTGGAGTCACGAAGATGAGGCCCACCCCGGATTTGATTATGGGGGTGTTTTGTTTGCGCTTCTTCATGGAAGATGCTCCATCGAAATAGAGTTCCCACCGAGTATCATTCTCTCTTCTCTCCCCGACGATCATGTCAAACGCGTGCTCGTCGGGCAATTCACAGTTCAAAGGAGAATCGACAAGTATTGGATGCTTGGCGAGGAAGTCGGCGATGGCCTGACCATTCACTGCCTTGAGTGGACGATAAGTTATCGAGAACTCCATCAAGAGCAGGGCCCATTTAGCGAGCCATCCTGTTAATATAGCCTTTGACATCAAATATTTGAGAGGATCCACCTTCAATATGAGATGGACCTCATGTGCCAACGCGTAGTGTCTGAGCTTCGTTATCGCGAAGATCAACACCAAGCAGTGTTTTTCGATGGGGGAGTAATTGCTTTCTGCCCCTAGTAGAACTCGACTCAAGTAGTAGAGGGCTCTCTCTTTCCCTTGGTCATTTTCTTGTGCCCACAGCGCACCTAAAGAACCTTCGAGGGCTGCTGTGTACAAGATGAGAGGCTTTCCCTTGACTGGAGCGATTAGTACCGGCGGGTTCTGCAGGTATTGCTTGATTTCGTCTAGTGCGCTTTAGCATTTGCGATCCCAGACGAAAGGAGTCCCTTTCTTCATTAGGTGACCGTAAGGACGACACTTGCCGGAGAGATTGGCTATGAATTGTCGGATATATGCGAGCTTTCCTTGGAGAGATCGCAGTTGCTTGAGAGTCATTGGCGGAGGCATTTCCATAATCTCCTTGATCTTTGACGGATCTATCTCGATGCCTCGGTGTCGGACGATGAATCCTAGGAATTTGCCCGAGGAAACTCCGAACGCGCATTTGAGAGGGTTCATCTTCAAGTTGTATTGCCGAAGGCGTTGAAATACATTCTTCAGATGCTCTAGATATTTCTCGTATGATTTGCTTTTAACTACGAGGTCGTCGATATAACTTTCGACGATTTCATATATGTGGTCATCAAAGATCCTCGTCATGGCCCTATGATAGGTGGCACCGGCGTTCTTTAAACCGAACGACATCACCTTATAACAGAATATGCCCAAAGGGGTCCGGAAAGCGGTGTGCTTCTGATCCTCGGGATGCATCTTTATCTGATTATATCCTGATGATCCGTCCATGAAGGAGAAAACTTCGTGAGTGGACGTGTTATCTATCATCAGCTCAGTGACCGGTACTGGAAAGTCGTCTTTTGGACAAGCTTTGTTGAGATCCCGGAAGTCCACACATATGCGCACCGTCCCATTTTTCTTCATTACTGGAACAATGTTGGCGATCCAGTCAGGGTACTGAACCTCTTGGATGAAGCCAGAGTCAATTAGCTTCTTGACCTCGGCATTGATGCTCATCTCAAGCTCGAGCCGCATTCTTCTCGGTGCTTGTTTGATCGGCTTGACGTCCGGAGATATTGCCAATTTGTGTACAACAATCTCTGGATCTATTCCTGGCATCTCGGAATAATTCCATACGAAGCAATCTTTATGCTGCATGAGCATGTCCTTTAGCGTAGCCACCCTTTCTTCAGACAACAGCTCATTGAAGAACATCGGTCGCGGGTCATTTGTCATCCCCAAATCAAATTTCTTGAGGTTATCTGCAGTAGTATGTATCCCATCTTCCAGCTCTTTCGGCGCCGGTGGAAACTCTGAGATCACCTCGCCATCATCGTTTTCGAAGAACCAGGGGAGATCATCCATATTCTCGGGCTCTTCTTTTGACAGCGTTATCGCGTGACAGGTACGGGATCGTTTCTAAGATCGATATTGATCTGGTTCTACTCTCGCTATACGCGTCGCTTTCGGTTCATGCTTCTGCGGCGGGCTTACCCTCCAACTGCTGGATAGAGCGAACCTACCTTGTTGATATTGGTCTTCTACCCAGTTCTTGAAGGTGAAGCAGTCTTCGAGAGAATGTCCTATTGCTTGGTGATAGGAGCAATAGTCTGGATGAGAGACCTCGTTCGCTTTCTCGGGGTGCTTGGACTTCGGGGGTGTCATCATTCGATGTTTCATGACAAGATCGAATACCTTCTTTGTCTTGTCTTGAGGAAAAGAATATTCTCGACCCATCTTCTTTATAAGAGACAGATCCCGGCTACTCGATTCTTGATCGCGTGGCTTCTTAGACCCGCTTGGCTGCCATCGAACGTTTTTTCCGTTCTTTGGTTTATTTTTGCCTCTGCGGCAGATCTTTTGTATGACGGGCTGGCGACGAGGAGCATTATCATTCTCCACGGCCTGCTGAAGGAGGCGTTGCGTCCTGGCTTTCTCGTAAATGGCCATTTCACGGTTATGGTCATCCCGGACCTTTTGACCCGCTTCCTTTATTAGCTTGTCCATCCGTTCTTCAAACGACGGACTCGGCATTTTGATGGCAGGACCTCGTTTTGGTTCAGGGTCAGCGTCTTTTAACAGGGCGTCTCTTTCTTCATCGAAGTCATGTATGACGTAGCTACCATGGACTCGTTCCCGCTTCTTGGATTGGACATATCCAAGCCCGACCGTTTCCATTTTCCCGTTGGGCAACTTTCGCTGAGTTCCGGGAACGTCCCAAATCCTGTTGTAGAACCGAGTTTGTCGAGCGGTCTGTTTGAAGGGTACACCTTGGCGCCTCAACAGCCTTTTCAAGCCTTCTGTGTAATATCTAGGCAGACGGATGGGCTGGAGCCTGTCTAGTGTACAATCCGCACCATGCCAAATTTCTTTCTCCACTTTGGTTTCCGTGAATTGATAAAAGAGAATCGCCTTTTCATCTTTTCGCCTGGGAGGGACATAAAATGTTTGCAGTTCCTGCACACTATATGCATTAAGTGCATCGAGCTCTTTGTAATGCTCCCACGGAACCATTGCGATTTGCAAATTCCGATCATCACCAGCGAAGGCTTGTATCGATGGTCGTACAGAAAATATGGCATTGACCTCGTCTTCTGAGTCGCTGCCAAAGACCAGAATAGGGATGGACGGTCCCGGCTTATTGCATTGGGGAATCCCTGAATAGACTATCTCTTCGTCCTCCTCGGTATCGCTCCCGAAGACCGGAATAGTGGTGATAGCTTTGTTCTTCGGTTTGTGACATCTTTTCGTGTCCTCGAAATCTGGTAAGAAGTATTTTGCATCCTCGTACTTTCGGACTTCATTCACGGAGAATGGGTTTAATTCCCCCGTCACAGTATACTCAAGACCATCCTTGAAATACTTCATACACTGATGTTGTGTAGAAGGGATGATGTTATACTCGTGTAACCAAGACCTACCGAGCAAAGCATTGTAGCATGTCTTGGCGTCAATGACGTGAAATTTAATGTCCGTGACGAGTAGCCCAAAACGTAGTGTCCCTAGTCACAGTTTTACTTTGTATTTCATATCTTGTATACATGTTGATAAAGCCCGTAGGATCTTTACCTGACTATCAGTGTTGTGATGGCAATCATACTTGTGGGAGCTCGGTAGTCGATAGGCACATCCTTAAAGTGTCTCTAGTCGTAGGAGTATTGAGACTGGGCATCGATACTCCAGAGTAGACTAGTGTATACATATCTAGACCCTAACGAGGGGCGATGGATTGGTCCAACAGCCATTGGTGAGGTGCACCTATGTTTGTATATAGGTGCTCACAGGGTGTGAGTACACCGGACGGGACTCGCCGAGGACTGACTAGATGGTATTATACCTAACGTCAGATAGCAGTTCTCTGGTGACATGAGTGCAGATAGTCTGTCGACCTGAGTTCGTCATTTGTCTCGTGTGAGTTCCCTCTGTACTTTGATTACTACCCTACCACGGCTCTACTGAGTCGTGCAAACAGGTTTTAGTTGGGTACAGTTCCGAACCATATGGAGGCAGTGAGCGACTGTTAGGATTCGTCTCTCCCGGTATAGGGAGTCGATGTCGCGCTGTGATCGGTTGGTCAACACCATAAGTCTCTGGCCATGGCGGATTGAGAATTACTGGTGGTTGGACTAGTAGATTCTCGGATGGTCTTGAGCCACACAGACACGACTTGTCTAGCTATTAAGGGTCTAACGTTTTCCACCCCTAGACCTTACATGCGATACTCTCAGACGAACAGACCGGACTGCACGGAGATTGTCACGGACATGCTCAGTAGGGGTTCGGATGAGTTCGCTCGTCAGCCTTCTTTTTCGACAGATACCTGGGTAGCCGTTACGTACAGCTAGTGCCGCTGACGGACTTGTGGTTAAATCCACTCCCAGCGTACTGTCGGGTCTTTAGAGCCCCACACAGAGAGTTTTCCTGGTTCAGGCGAAACGGTGTAGAGGTCGTATGGTCTTACGGTAGGGTTTCGATCATATACGTGTACCGGCTACACGAATGATGTTCGAACGGATAATACTAGTGGGCTTTGGTTTAAGCCGGATTCTAGTATTATATTATTGGATTATTTTTATCTCATTGTATTCGTATTTTTCGGAATACGAATACGGGTATGTATATACGGTGAGGGCATTCTTGTAATTTTACAAGACATGCTTCTAGAAGGAGACACCTCATTATTAGATTTATCTATTTATGCAAATAGATTGATGATGTGGATATTGGAAATATTTGTGGCATGGATGAAAGCATGGCTAAGTCATTTGTTTATTCATTTGACTTTACTATTCAAGCATGGTTGCTTATTTTCTATGAAAAATAATCTATGCTTGATCATTTGCAAAGACTTAGCCATTCTCTTTTCCAACACAACCCTAGCTCATTTGCACTTGCTCATTCTCTCTCCAAGTTTTCCTCTCCTTCTTCCTCAAGCCCTAACCCTCACATGAGTTTTGAATCCTAGGGCTCTTGAGATAAAAATACTCCATTCATCTTTCTCTACATCTTCTAAGTTGTCTAATCTAGCAAACTAGACATCTTAGTTATCTCACACTTGAGGTTGAAGCTTGAACCATAGGCTCTCGGATGGATCATCTTCGACAAAGAGGAGACCGACGATCGAATTCTATTCAAGCTACCTAGGAGCCAAGAAGAGGAGAAAAAGTTTCAAGCAACCAAGGAGCTAAGAAGACAACAAGAAGACCTGAAGGACTAGATCAACGAGGTATAAACTCTCGCCTACCAGAACAGAATCATAAAAACAAAAGATACTGTGTATTGAAGCACAAAAACTGCCGCCAGCTCCTTCGGCATCAAGAGCGCAGTCCTCTGATCATCAAGTGTCAGCATCATCCCCATCCCTGATCCAAACCTTAATGGATACAAAAACCCTGAACAATTTTAGGAAATAAATAAAAATGAAAACTTTAGCATTCAAGGATCAATACCGAGCTACGTAAGTGTAAGCCCAACGATTAGCATAGTTCACCCGACCTAAAGGAACGCCGACGGCCTCCAGAGAGCGATGAGGAAAGTGGACCCCACCCAAATTGGAAACCCTAGCGACAGGGCCTCGCCCAATCGCACGATGATCTCGCGCCCACTCATTGGTTTTGCCACCGTTTCAGCTGCCTTCTCATCATCGTCGCCGCTGAAAGAAGAATCGGCAGTGGCGAGGAGAGGTAAAGGCAATGACTTTGTGGTGGTCCCATTCGATTTTTGAAATGAAGGAGGGGATTTGATCGCTAGGGCAAGTTTCAATTGGAGAGTCGGGAGCTTGGGGCTTGGTATTTTAACGGCGGCGAGAGTTTGAGGGTGGAGGAGTTTGAGGCTGGGTTTTGGAAAGCGGGGCTGAAAAGTTACGCTAGCGCCCCGGCCAACTTCCGTGGCCAAATAAGAAACAAATTTTTTTTTACGAATCGAAACTCGGCGCTAGAATAAACCTAAACCGGATCTTACCATAAACCTAACTAGCATGTAAGGGTTCTATCTACTATGATAGAAAATATACCTAAAGAAACTAAGTCCTTCGGGTCTTTGATCCTCTTCTTAAGCTCCTCGATGGAAGTATGGATCGTGCTTGAACTTCGGCCTCCTCGTGTCAATGATGATCCACCTGAGAGTGCCAACTAAGAGCTCCAACCTCCTAATTGAGGTAACTAGAATACTTAGCTTGCTAATCTAAGTAGACTTGAGTGTGTAGAGAGTGATTATGGAATGCTTTGTCTCACTAATCCTAGGTTTCTCAACTCATGAGACAATTAGGGTTAGTATTAAAAGAAGAGAGCAAGGAGAAGATGAGAGTGTAGAGTGAGCTAGAAAAAAATGAAGAATGGCTAAGTGAATGAGATAATAATGCAAGCAAAAAATATCTCAACAAAATATCAACCATGGAAGAATAGTAAACAATGAGTCATTGCATGAGTCATCAAGCTAGCCATGCTTCATTTAATGAAAATGCACACCTCGTTTCTCCACCTCATTAATCCATTAACTAAAATGGTAAATCAAAATAATAAGGTGTCTTCTTCTAGAAGCATCTTGCATAATTACAAGAATGCCCCTCATCCGTATATACATACCGGTATCTGTATTCCGAAAAATGCGAATACAAAGAGACAAAATAATCCAAGAATATAATACTAGGATCCGGTTTAAACCAAAGCCCGCTAGTATTATCCGCCTGAATATCGTACGTGCACAAGTGTACGTATGTGATCGAACCCTGCCGTAAAACCATACGGCATCTACATCGTTTCGCCCGAAGCAGGGAAACCCTCTGTGTGGGACTCTAAAGACTCGACAATATGCTGGCAGTGGGTTTAACCACAAGCACGTCAGCGGCACTAGCTGTACGTAACGGCTACCCAGATACCTGTCGAAAAGGAAGGCCGACGAGCAAACTCGTTCGAACTCCTACTGAGCCTATCCGTGACAATCTCCGTACAGTCCGGTCTCTTCGTCTAAGAGTATCACATACTGAGTCTAGGGGGTGGTAAACGTCAGACCATAATAACCTGGTAATTCGTGCTGATGTGGCTCAGGACCAATCCGGGAAACTACTGATCAACCTATCAGTAAATCCCAACTGCCTTGGCCAAGGTCTTATGGTCCTGACCAATCGATCACTGTGTGATATCAACTCCCAATACCGGTAGAGAAGAATCCCCAACAATCGCTCGCTACCTCCATATGGTTCGGGACTGTACCCAACCAAAACCTATTTGCACGACTCAGTAGAGCCGTGGTAGGGTAGTGATCAAAGCTCAGTGGGAACTCACACGAGACAAATGCCGATCTCAGGTCCGAAGACTAAACTGTACACATGTCACCTGAGAACTTCCATCTGACGATAGGTATAATACCATCTGGAAGTTCTCGGCGAGTCCGTCCAGTGTACTCACACCCAGTGAGCACCTGTATACGATCTTAGGCACATCAGACCAATGGCTGCAGAACCAACCATCCCCGACAGGGCTAGAAATGTATACAGTAGTCTACTCTGGAGTATCAATGCCCAGTCTCGATACTCACGCGACTAGGGACCATTTAAGAATGTGCTTATGGACTACCATTTTCCCACAAGTATGATCGCCATCACAACGCAGGTAGTCAAGCAAGATCCTACGGGCTTTATCAACATGTAACCGCAATATGTAATAACGAGTATAACATATGCCATGTTAAGATAAAGACAAACCATAATAGTACACTACCGTATCATGTTTTTATCAATATATGCAAGCAGGATAAAGCATCAATAAAAATAAATACACATATCAGATAAAGACAACTGAAATAATATACTATAAAACTGAGCAAGATTGTCCTGTACATACATATCCCTAGCATCCATATGTATACATATACAATACTGGCCTCTAGGGCATACATATCCAACAGGGGCGTGACACAAGGTCTTTGTCTATCTGCAAGTGTGAGCATAAAGACAAATACTTGGTTCCTAAATTCGAGAGCATCCTTCTATTTCACTTCAGAGCGGCATCACCTCGGCGAGTATATTTAAAGCAATTTTGGACATGGGACGGTGGGAAACGATCAGCCGTGAAAGATCGTTGGAAAATGTACGATCATCTTGCAACCGTTAGGAGGAGATCAAATCAAGCTGAATAACGACGACATATTCCAGATTTGAAGAAAAACATAATTTCTACAAATCAGCTAGACAACGAAAGGTATAGTGCGATATTTGGGAATTCTCAATGAAAAATTACCAAAGGATCGTTGGTGGCCGCAAGGGGCAAGCTGAGCGGTTCGTTGTATTCCTTCAGTGGGAGCAATGGGGGTTCGGTTGCACTAACGACAGGTTCGGAAGTATATTCAGAGACTTCGTTGTTGCACAAGCGGTTGGGACACCTTTGTGAGAAGAACATGAAAATTTTTCAAGATAGAGAGCTTTTTTCGGGGCCGAAAAAGGTGCAGTTAGAGCTTTGCGAGAGTTATGTTTGTGGGAAGCAAAGTGCTCTCAGATTTCAAATTGGATGCGTTGCTAAGAAGACTAAGAAGCTGGAGATGGTGCATACGGACGTATGGTATCCGGACTCGGTGGAGTCATATGGAGGTAATCGATATTTCGTGACGTTCATCGACGATGCAAGCCAAAAAATATGGGTGTATGCAATGAAGAAAAAATCCGATATGTTTGGTATCTTCAAACATTGGATTGCGAATGTGGAGAACCAAACGGGGACTAAGATAAAATGTCTTAAGTCCGATAATGGAAGGAAATACTGCACACAGTAATTCGAGGAGTTTTGCTCGCAAAAAGATATTCGTTGGTTGAAAACGGTATCGGGGACGCCACAACAAAATGGCATCGCTTTAAAGGATGAATAGAACGATTCTAGAGCGAGTGCGAAGCATGACCTTGGATGCGGATGTACCAAAATTCTTATGGGCAGCAACGATCAATACTGTTGTGTATCTGATCAACAGAAGCCCGACGAGTGCGCGCGACGGAGGCATTCCTGAAGAAATTTGGTTAGGTAAACTGGTTAATTATACGCACCTTAAAGTTTTTTGTTGCACTGCATATTCTTTGATTGATAAGACAGAAAGAAGTAAGCTTGACTTAAAATCTAAGAAATGTGCTTTCATCGGCTATAGTGGAGACGAGTTCATATATCGGCTATGAGATTATACAAGTAAGAAGGTAATACGAAATCGGAACGTCGTCTTTGATGAGCAACACTTGTACAAAGAAGAGAAGTAAGCCGAAGAATGTGTAGTACATGAGTTCGTCGAGCTAAATGGAACTCAAGAGAGCAATCAAATGATCACAGGTGAAAATAAAAATTTGGAGGAAGCCGTAGTGCGGGATCAGGTTCAAGAACAGGATGGTGTCCATGTTCAGTAACCAGATATACTAGTTCTGAGAAGATCTACGCGAGATAGGAGGCTACCTGATAGACTTGTTACCGACTTCGTGCTGTACACAGAATCGGAAGAGCCTGAATCCCTTAAAGAAGCAACAAGTGACGGTGCTAGAAAGCAGTAGGAGCAAGCTATGGACGAGGAGCTGGATTCTTTGAAGAAAAACCGTACGTGGGAATTAATAAAGCTACCCAAGGATCGTAAGGCGTTGCTAAACAGATGGGTGTACAGAATTAAAGATGAGGCCGATGGTGTGAAGCGATACAAGGGTTGTAAGGAGTTGCTAAACAGATAGGTGTGCAGAATTAAAAATGAGGCTGATGGTGTAAAGCAATACAAGACTCATTTGGTAGTCAAGGGCTACGCACAAAAGCAAGATATTGACTATCAAGAAATATTTGCCCATGTTGTAAAGATGACATCTATTCGAGTGATTCTTATATTGGACATATATGCCCTAGAGGACTTCATTGTATAGGATACTAGGGATATGTATGTACATGACAATCTTGCTCAATATGATAGTATGCTATTTTGTTTGCCTTTATCTTAACATGTGATATATTTTACTTGTTATTTCATATCGATTATACATGTTGATAAAGCCCTAGGATCTTTACTTGACTACCAGCGTTGTGATGGCAATCATACTTGTGGGAGCTGGGTAGTCGATAAGCACATCCTTAAATGTCCCTAGTCATGAGAATATCGAGACTGGGTATCGATACTCTATAGTAGACTAGCGTATACATTTCTAGATCCTGACGAGGGGCGATGGTTAGTCCCGCAGCCATTGGTGTAATGCACCTGAGATTGTATACAGGTGCTCACTGGGGGTGAGTACACTGGACAAACTCGTCGAGAACTCACTGGATGGTATTACATATCTTCAGATAGCAGTTCTCTGGTGATATGAGTACAGATAGTCTGTCGATCTGAGATCGTCATTTATCTCGTGTGAGTTTCTACTGTGCTTTGATTACTACCCTACCACGTCTCTACTGAGTCGTGCAAACAGGTTTTAGTTGGGTACAGTCCCGAGCCATATGGAAAAAGTGAGCGATTGTTGGGGATTCGTCCCTCCCAGTATAGGACGTCAATATCGCGTTGTGTTCGGTTGGCCAATACCATAAGTCCCTAGCCAGGATAGATTGAGAATTACAGATAGTTAGATCAGTAGATTCTTGGATGGTCTTGAGCCACATCAGCACGACTTGTCAGGTTATTAGGGGTCTGACGTTTTTCACCCCCTAGACACGGCATGCGATACTCTCAAACGAACATACCGGACTGTACGAAAATGTCACGAACAAGCTCAGTAGGAGTTCGGACGAGTTTTCTCGTTGGCCTTCTTTTTGACAGATACCTGGGTAGCCATTACATACAACTAGTGCCATGGACGTGCATGTGATTAAACTCACTGCCAGCGTACTGTTGAGTCTTTAGAGTCCCACACAGAGGGTTTTCCTGGTTCAGGCAAAACGATGTAGAGGTCGTATGGTTTTACGTGCAGGGTTTCGATCATATACGTGTACTAGCTACACGTATTTTTGATCGGACGGATAATACTAGCGAGCTTAGGATTAAGCTGCATTCTAGCATTATAATATTGGATTATTTTCATCACTTGGTGTTCGTAGTACGAATACGGGTGTATATATACGATGAGGGGTATTCTTGTATTTTCACAAGAGTGCTTCTATAAGAAAACACCTCATTTGTGATAAATCCATTTCTTTAAATGAATAATGAGGTGGAGGTATGAGGTGTTATTTAAGCATGGTTGAAGTATGGCTACTTTAGATGACTCATTCATTTGGATAACTAAAGTATGTCATATTATTTTTAATGTAAATGATATGCTTGATATTATCAACACTTAGCCATTCTTCATCTCATTCTTGACTTCACATTCTCTATCCTCCTTTGCTCTCTTCTTCTTCCCCAAACTCTATTCTCTCATGAGTTGAGAAACCTAAGGTTAATGAGATAAATTAACCCAATAAACATTCTCTTCATTTTCTAAGCTGCCTAGATTAACAAACTAGGTACTTTAGTTACCTCATTTTTGAGGTTAAAACTTGAACCATATACTCTCGGATGGATCTTCTTCGACACGAGGAGGCCGACGATCAAGCTCGATCCGTACCAACGAGAAGCTTAAGAAGAGAATAAGAAGACCCGAAAGACTTGAACATAAATGTATAAATCATTTCATGGTAGATTAGAACCTTTGTAAGTTTTGCTAATTATGGCTTATGGTAGATCTTGGAAGTTTAGTCGATGTTGCTTGCTATAAAAATATTTTTTGTTAATTCTGCCTCTTTACAAACCATGTGGAGTGTGCGACATCGACTTACATCTTAGTATCGTGGCGGTGGAGGACTTGCACTTAGAGCAGCTGGATGTCAAGACTGCATTCCTTCATGGAGACTTGGAAAAGGAGATCTATATGATGCAGCCACCGGGATATGAAGTGAAGGGGAAAGAAAGTGTAAACTACGGAAGAGCTTGTATGGCCTTAAGCAAACTCCTAGGCAGTGGTATCTCAAGTTCGATCAGTTTATGTTGGAGACAAGATTTAAGCGCTGTGAATCATATCATTGCATCTGTGTTTAAACTTGTAAGAAAGACAACTTTATTATTCTATCACTGTACGTTGATAATATGCTAGTAGCGGGTCCGAATTTCGAGAAGATTCAAAATTTGAAAAAGATGGTGGCTGAAAAATTCTCCATGAAGGATTTGGGAGCGGCAAAACAAATCTTGGGTATGAAGATCGTAAGAGATAGGAAGCAGTGGAAGCTATCGTTATCGTAAAGGGACTACATCAAGAAGGTTTTGAAGCGGTTCAACATGAATAAGTCAAAACCGATGAGTGCGCCCTTAGCGAAACATTTCAAACTCAGCAAGGAGTTGTACCCGACAACTCAAAAGAAGAAAGATGAGATGGCGAGCGTGCCTTATGCATCTGCGGTGAGGAGTTTGATGTATGCAGTGGTGAGTACGAGACCTGATATTGCACATGCAGTGGGAGTTGTTAGCAGGTATATGCAAAACCCGGATAAGGAGCATTGGAATGCGATGAAGTGGATTTTGAGGTATGTTAGAGATACGTTTAGTCACTGTTCATGTTTCGGGGGTGACTCTCTAAAGGTGCAAGGATACGTTGATGCAGACTACTCTGGAGATCGAGATAATGGAAAGAGCACAGCGGTGAGTTGGGTCTCTCAACTATAAAAGGTGGTGGCATTATCGAGTACGGAGGCAGAGTACATGGTGATCACGGAAGCTATTAAAGAGATGATATGGTTGCAAGTGTTACTTGAAGAATTAGGCAAGAAGCAAGACTTCAACACCTCATGGAGCGACAGCCAAAGTGCGATACATTTGGCAAAGAACACGGGATCTCACTCTCGGACGAAGCCCATCAAAGTGTGATATCATTTCATTCGCATTGCGGTGGAAGAAGGCGAGTTGACATTGCAAAAAATCGCTCGAGAAAAGAATCCGGCAGATATGTTCACCAAAGCCATAGAGAGAGAAGCTAAAGCTCTGTTGCGATTTGGTAAAGCTCTCCATGAAAATTTGATGAGGAGATAATAGAGCGGAATCGTGTAAAGCCCACTAGTGTTGAGAATCAAGGTTGAAGCATTTTCAAGTGGGAGATTGTTAAAAATTGTGAAAAATGCAGCAGGGCAGACGTCCGCCATAGACAATGGCATACATCTGGACATAGCATGTCAGAAACACAGAGCAACGACAGACGTATGAAGGCCGACACGACATACATCTGTAGAAGATCAAGCCCCAATCCGAGACTGAAAACCAGACGTCTGACTAAGTATGGTTCAGACGTCTGATGAAGCAACTGAGGCCCAACCCGAGACTTGAGAACAAACGTCTGAGGACACGACAAATGTCTGAATAAGGAAAACGAAAGGATACAGATTGGAGACAGGCGTCAACCCAAGTATGGATCAGACGTCTGTTGACGGCAAATTTGCAGTGAATCGGTTTTGGTAAATTTAGTTTTATCTCTCTTTTTTATAGGATTAGGGCTTGCCTATAAAAGAGAACCTCTCATATGTATTATATACTGTCAAAATTAATTAGTAAAGAGAGATCACTATATTGAGAGGATGACGGATAAGGTTTGTGAGATCAAAAGAGATTTGAAAGAAATCACCTAAGGTTGCTCGTGCTTGTAATTGATTCAAGAATTCTAGTGGATGTTTGCAGATTCCGCTCTCCCGAAGACTAGCCATACGGTGGATGAACTTCATTAACAAATCCTCTCTTATTTGCGTTTTGATTTCTTTTATTCTTGCACTTATTAATTTGTCTTTCGTTAATTACGTGATTGTTGATTAACAGGTGATTTGGTTTTTCATCTTTCCATGGATTAACCTTTTCCCAACGGTCAACCCCTTCAGCATTTTTGTAACCAACATGGTGTGACCCAGAAGCAGCTTGCAATCAGTGTCCCATCATCATCAACATCCATCTCATGAGCTGCAGTTGGGGACACTCGCATGCGCCAAGCTTTTACATGTGGGAAAGAGCAAGACTACGTGCATGGCTTCATACCCACCTCCTCGATCTTTCTCCTATCTCCACACACAAACACAGAAACACACACACAACACTCATCTCTCTCTCTCTCTCTCTCTCTCTCTCTCTCTCTCACATATCTCCACACACACACACTCCGATCTCCATCTCTCTCACAAACACCCAATCAAAATCTCTCTTCCTTCTCTTTCATTCCCCCACTCTAAATATCTCTACTCTCTTCCCCTGCACCACACAAAAGCGCGCTCTCTCTCTCTCTCTCTCACACACACAGCCACTGGTTTGCTCTTTTTCCACCTCATTAATTATTAGTTCACCCGATTATAAATTCTTCTAACCTCGTCGCTACTACTTATAGAAGCTTCTAAGTTGCTACTCAATATCCCCATTTTCATTCCATTTCTTAGAGAGGGAGAGAGGGGGGGAGATAGGGAAGGAGATGAACCAGTGCGTTCCAAGTTGGGATATTGACAACCCTTCCAACGCCGCTCCTCATCTCCGTCCATCATCTTCATCACATCCTCAACACTCCGCGTACAGTTACTCTCCATAGAATTTCAATTTTGTTTTTTTTTCCTTAAAAGGAAATAATATATTAAGTTTAGTTTACCGTAAGGTACTTATGGACATGATGTCTATTATAGTCCCAAGAGAAAAAGACTAAATCATTAGCAAACTTTTCCCTAAAAGCCCGAAAATGTTTTACTTCCGCGGCTAGTATTTCTTTCCAATGGCCAGGTATGTCGATATAATCTGATCTTCCATAAAAGAATTCTTGTAGAGAAAAAAATAGTTGCCACGGACGAAAAATTACCAAAAGGACCAAGCAACGACACAACTATCCCTATATATACACTATATATATACATCGTAGGCTCACCCCTTTATTCATTTCCAACAATTTCTTTCATAATTACAAGCTTGCTATTTACCAAAGGTGCAAATCATGGTACCATATATAGCAAAGGTATGGTGCTGTTATTATACTTCTAGTTAGTATCATAGGTAGTAATTAGAAGGAAGTTTAAGCAAAGAAGACTTATGGGGTAAGCCGCCTTCTATATGCTCCAATAATAATGCTTAACGTATATATCCCTCCGATTATGAGGCTATCGAAGGGCCCGGTATTGAGAAAACCGTTGTTTTTGCTTTTACTGTGCGGTGATACAAAGGCTATAACATTTTAACGCCGTTAGATATGTTCAATCTTCTCCCCTTATAACCATTTAAGTTGCAACTAGGATAACTTCTTCTCCAAGGTTTCCCAGCCACCATATATGTACAATTTGTAAGTACGAAATATTCCTACAACTTTTTTTATACTTTGAGAGTTTCAGTGTAATAATAGAAATTATAAAATGATAATCAAATTGCAGGTCAGAATACGAAGTGGCAGAGTTGACATGGGAGAACGGCCACCTATCAGCCAACAGCCTCATCAAGCACACCCCGCGATACCCTCCATCAGGGGCCGGCACCCTTGAGTGCATCGTCGACCAGGCCAAGCTCCTCCACCCTTCCTCCGCCACAATCGACGCTCTTGTCCCTACGTATAGATGTCAGCGTGAAGATTTGGCGTCTAGGATAGGGTCGTGCGATGTTGGAGACGTCAAGAGGAGGAAAGAACCAAGGATGGGAGATTATCAGGGTACTGTTACAGCAGGAAGCGGAGATGATACTTGTGGTACAGATGGATTTGAGTTTGATGCTACGAATTCTGTCACGCCGGCATTTGGAGGGAGGTCGCCAGATACTGAGAATACAAGCTTTGGTGGAGGTGATGGCAGTAGGGCGCTAACGGTGGTTGATGACCATAATTCTGTTTGTCATAGCCAACGATCTCTATCTCAGGCAAGGCACATATTTTCCCTCTTCTAAACCTTTGAATATTTTTTAAAAAGGAAAAATATTCCTTTTATAGATTTACTGAAACATGTCTATCCAAAAAACAACAAGAATAAATTACATTAATATTTAGATAATATAAGCCCCACATATGCTGCCTCTTACAGCCGATTGTATAAAAACAATATGATGAGGGTAATTAAAGGAAGCGGCGCAGCTTTCTAAGTATTTCTCCTCAACCATCAACTAGAATTCTATGAATATCCAATCAACATCCAAACCTAGACTTGCCTCCCATTTTTTGAATTTGTAATATAGGTTTTTTGGGGTGGTGTGGTGTGGGGTGGGGGGGGGGGGGGTGGGGACGGGGTTGGGGGAAATTAAAAGATAAATAATAGACTTGCTTTTCCAAAAGAGAAAAACAAACTTTAACTGTGTTCTCAACCATAAGGTATTGAATTATAAATATATATATTTTAACTTTTATTTCTTTTGGAAACTTTGTGGAAAAACAGAGCGAAGCGGCCAGAGAAGAAGATGAGAAGGTAACGGAGAGGGGTACCATGAGATCCGCCATCTCCACCAAAAAGAGCAGAGCTGCTGTCCATAACCAGTCCGAAAGAGTATGTGCAATATAGTAAATGATATTTTATACTTTGATTTAAGGAAATTTTCTGTCTTATTAATTTTTCCATATATTAGAAAGAAGGTATGGACACGTTTGTTCCATTGGTGTATTTTTTAAGAAGTCACAAGTATTGCATAAAAATGAGTGAAAAGTTTAAATTATAGTGTCTGTTTAGAAGTTATCTGTACTTGAAGTTAGTTTGAAGTTTCTGTTCAGTAGGGTATTTAAAAGATCAGGAGTTCATAAATGAAAATTGAGGGATAAAGGGTAGATTAAGAAGGAAAAAGCACTTGATCTGACAAACTTCAGTCCAACTCCACCGAAACAAACTCCTAAAATAAAGAGTTGAAACTCATGATTATTCAAACTCCAACGAAACAAACAAGCCCTATGTATCATCTACAGATCATTATCATCAAGGACAAACCTCTTTGGCAAACAAGTAGCACAAGGATGTGTAGGTGCACATATATACAAAAATACATAAGTAACACCTCTTTTGGTCCAAAGTGAGCATAGGTTGGGCGCTTAAATTTCTCTCTAAAGTGTGAGGTAACCGGTTTGGCAGGTAACCGGTCCAAAAGAAGCGTGGCTCGCTAGAATGTATTCACTCATACAATATACATAAATTCATAAAACACACACGCTCACACATTAACAGACAAACATACTTGACATCAAGCGCCATAGTGCTTTTTCCATATCATGCACATTTAAAATTCAAGTATATATAATCTGCATGCA
Source organism: Agapanthus africanus (assembly GCA_030015575.1). Taxonomy (NCBI): domain Eukaryota; kingdom Viridiplantae; phylum Streptophyta; class Magnoliopsida; order Asparagales; family Amaryllidaceae; genus Agapanthus; species Agapanthus africanus. The sequence continues at coordinate 1,001,173,255 of CM057337.1, forward strand.
TTAGATGATCCATACATTTTCAATTTCTATATACGCAACACACAGAAAAGCATTTTTCTCAAGGGAAAAAACATGGAAAAACAATAAACATAGAGAGCAAAAACAAACTGTCTCTACGTAGATCCATGGTTAAAAAAATAAATATATATTTCAAATTCTCATTAACTTTTCACCCACATGTTTATAATGCGAAGAACTAATATTATCGGTGTAAAGGGCCTCATCCGCGCACGCGCACATATATAGTGTATGCTTTAACAAAACAACAATTATTTCCTATCAACCAAATTTCTTATGAGCAATTGAAACTCAAATTCATGATTATGAACATTTATCATCAATTTGTTTGCAGAAAAGAAGGGCCAAGATCAACCAAAGGATGAGGACACTTCAAAAGTTGGTTCCCAACTCGAGCAAGGTATTTCATACTTCCATCGTAAACGCTACCAGTTATATATCATCCTTTACTTCGTTAAAAATATATGTTTATTTCCAACTTATGCAGACTGACAAAGCATCGATGCTCGATGAGGTGATCGAGTACTTAAAGCAGCTTCAGGATCAAATCCATATGATGAGCAGGATGAGCAGCATCTCTCCAATGATGATGCCTATTATGGGTATGCAACAGTTCCAAATGAACATGATGGCTCAAATGGCTCAGATGGCCCAAATGGCTCAAATGGGCATGGGCATGGGCATGGGCATGATGGACATGGCATCATTGGGTAGGGCCGGACCCGCCAGAATCTCTCCGGTGCTCCCCACATCAGCGTTTATTCCGATGTTTCGTGGTTCTTGGGATCCTTCTGCTGATCGGATGCAACAGCCTGCGGGTTCTGTTATGCCTGATCCTTTCTCCGCCTTCGTAGCTTGTCCTCCACAGGTACAAGTACCATTCCTTCCTCCACAGGCACAATTACCATTCCTCCGAATTTAATGGATTGTTTGGTTGGGTGTAATTAGAGCGGGTATAGTTCCAACTACCTTAACACTTAAAAAATACTTGTTTGAGCTCTAGTTTTGAGTTTAAATTGTGAGTTGAGTAGGAAAATTTGACCTTAACCAAACAAAATAAGTTTCTAACACCCTAAGAAAGCTTGTAGACCAACTCTCTAAAATGGAACAATTATCTCGTGATAGAACAAATAATCTTTATGCTGAATCTAACCCTAAATATTCTTTAGGATTGCAATGGATAAATGATGCATGCACTTGTACAAGTCAGGTTTGTAGCATTAAAAAGATGAGCTTAACAAGGCTGTGAACAACAAACACAACCCTTGGGGCCCCCTGTTTAAGTTGCAGGGGACCCAAAAGGTGGGGGGGGGGGGCATCTGTCATTCACAACTAGTTGGCTGTGGACGACCATAACCCCATTTTCCCCTAAAAAGATAAGGACATTGCTCGCAATAGGGATGATCTAAGATAGACTCATTAAGCTAACCCTAAGACAAAAACATTTATATTATTTTAATTTTTAATATTATTTTGAAATAAACCTAATTAGGCATCCTGTAAGCAAGTTTCAAAACAATTAAAAGACTCCATATGGATATATAAGATAAACAAACCATATATAAAGAATCAATAAGGTAAATACAAAAGCATAAAGATAAAGGTCTGCATAAAATAAGATCCATATGTTTATGATTGTTGTTAATAATATTCTCAAGTCTTTACTAACAAATGTATGTAAATTGTGACAGCAACAAATGACAATGGACACATACCAAAGGATGACTACCTTGTATCAACAAATGTTTCAACAAGCTCAGCAGACAAACCCCAAGTAGCTTATATCCTTAGCTAAGGGTTTTTCCCCACTATGTCTATTGTTGGTTATATTTTTCTTGGTTCTTTCATTTTTCCCCTGATAGAGAGGATTTTACCAAGACAATTTCCATGTATAATTACTTTTGCTGCTTTGATATGTATTCAAATAAACAATTATAGGCAAAAATACCCTCCTCTTAAAGCATTCTACCATCTCTATCTCAATCTAGGGGTTATGATTATTGTCCAATGCACATGAACTCACCCCCACACCAACTTGCAGATTGGGGGATTGAAATAGACAGCGATTAATAGACCGAGTAAGAATGTGCATTTGCACTCCAAAATGATACTATCCACTCTAACTTTGTGGATTCAAAATAACACAACAATGCTAGATTGCGATTGAAGTAAATATATGGTGGTTTAATCCACAAATTCTTGATTTTTCATTTGCAAGTTGTCTGTACCGGGTTTCAGCCTAAAGACAAGACCTGACCTGTCTTTGTTCACATTAAATTAACACGGAAGTTCTCGGCTTAATCAAGACAAGCAAATTTCGTAATTGTCTCGATCATCTAATTCTTTTCTGCGTTCTTCGCTATGATATATGAGCCCCACGCCTATGAATGACACAAATCTTTGTGAATCACGGCCTGCTACTAAGAAATAGACAGATAGGTGACATGAATATATATACAGCTGGAATGAAAAGTACAGATCCCTAATTATTTCTCATATAGTCCATTATTTTTTCCCCGATATATGGGCCAAATGTGGTATTTGCTCATCTTGTTTATTGATATTTCGAAAAAAGATAATATCTATTTTTAGATGATAAAAATCTTCTGGACAGCAAAAGTTGTACTAACTAGTGCATTGTACCCTCCATGTGTACGATACCATTCGTAATTCATACCCATTTAGTCCTCCCCAATTTTATAACATATGGGCCCAAATTCTAATATACCACTCAAACCTTTGTGAATCACTCACACCACCAAAGGTTGATAGTTGACGTGGACTCATGCCCATTTGATATGAGTATTACTCAATTTGGAAAAAAGTTATCATCAACCATAAGATAAGCAAAGTTCGTTAGTCAGGGCCACAACATATACCCAGAATAGTAAGAGAGTTAATAATGGGAAACCCATTATTATTCCATACCTGCATGTACCCAAAAGATAAAATCAAGGTTCAAGAACTCGGTTTCGGTTTCGGTCTCTCATAATTTTATTAGTTTCACTGGGTTTTGGCTAGTTTCGCTAATCTCGGTTCGGGTTTCAGTTTCGACGGTAATACAACATAGTTAAGTGTAGATATATTAAATACTTAAATTTATGGTTCTATATTACAAGACAATGATCCTAGTATTTAAAAATCTAGCCATGATGTAAAATATATTAAAAAGTGTACTTAGATAAGTATTAATATAGGGTTTGGGTTCACTTTTTTGCGGTTTTCTAACAACGAAGACCTACAATGATCACAACAGTAAAAATGGTATAAAAAATGTTTTTAAAGGTTTCAGCCGAAACGATATTGTATAGTTGGTTTTGTATCGATTTCGGGTTTCATATCGGTCTCCACCGAAACCGATACGAAACTACCACGTATCGGTGGTTTCAGACGAAACTTCGAACCTTGGATAAAATGGTGATGCTTACATTGTTTAGATATCGGTGCCATACATGGTGTCCAATGGTGTTTATCTCTTGGATAGCATGCGGATGAGTAAAAGTAGGGAGGAAAAATAATTATCGATAAAAATAAGGAATAAATTCCACCACCCATCTTCATCCACATTTTTTCCTGTCAAAATCAGATTAATTATGTAGAAAGAACCCGTGAAAGATTTACTGAACTTCTACCAATGGTCGTCTCGATTGCTCGATGCCAGGTTCTGAAACTACTGGACTAGAGAACGGTTAGCCATAATCTTAAATGACTAGACAGGAGCAAAAGGTTTGGTAGAAGGGACAACATGAGAAAGTTCACCACACAATCTCAATAGGCATAAATTATTCAAGAATTAAAATAGAAAAGCAGAAGCGACAAAGAAATAAACAAACGAAGAAGAGGAGGATACAACTATTTATTAGGACTGAATAAAAATTTGCACAAAATTGCAATCTTCCTTCAGTACGATTGAATTACTATAATTATATCCTTTACTGGATAAGCTAAAAAAATATTGCAACAGCCGCATATAAGTTATTCTGTAACACATGTAAGCAACAAATTCATAATATGAGAAGAAAGCATACACTTGTATTTGTCGAAAGCAATGGTATGCCAACCAGACTCCATGTCCTCTTCCTAGCTCCAGGAAATTTATGTCCCTGCATAAACCAATTAGATTGTGAAAAGCAATGGACATTGCTAACAAAGGAAATGAACTTTCATTGTGAGCATAAGGATGCCAACAACTGATTACAGTATTGTACTTCCATTAAAGCATACATGAATTGCATGCCATCTTAAATGTAACCAAATAACATGCGTCACTTTTATTTTTGATGTATTGAAGTTATGAAAAATCACAAGTAGCATCAATCCAAATTGCTACTCATTATATGCAATTCTACTTTTATTTTTGAGAAAATAATTGAAATTAACTTAATTTATCCCATCAAAATAATCCTACATGATAAGGTCTCTATATGCAAGCAGCTAGCCAACAATAGACTCAAGACAGTCTAATACACTCTTTTGGGAGTAGAAAAAGAAAAATCACATAAAACTAAAAAACTAGAGGAAATGGACATTTTAGGTTTAAAATCTAGTTCAATAGACCTTTCTATCCTTGAACTAGATTTTAAACCTAAAATGTCCCTCCTGGCCCTTAAATCAAGTTTTGACGGACGACTATGTCCTTAAACTCAATAAAGGTTAGTGTTCCTTAAGCCAGTTTGAAGGTTATAGAAACACATAGAAAAGGACAAGGATAGAAGGAAAAAAGGTACAAGGAATCCCGTAATGGAATTTTTTTATAAAAAAAAATCTGACATAGTTATCGTTGTCTACAAAATAGCGACTTAATTGTCACTTCACCATATTTTCTTCAAAGTAAATAAGAAAGAAAATCTGTTATTGTAATGGGAGGAAACATTCCACCTATTTCATAAATGAGATGATAATGAAACCAATATTGCAAGGGTTCACCTTTACCAAGAGCTGCACAACCAAAAGCACATTAATATCAAAGGTTCCAACTTCTATCCCGCATACACATATACAGCCACCAATCCACAATATCCAATAGTAAAACCGAAAGGTGGTTTCTTCATGTATATCTAACCAAGTGCATCCATTCATCTATTCATCACGCGGCTCGGGTGTAACATCTATCATATGAAAGAAAGTTCTCATCCTAAGCTTGCCTCTAATAGTCATACAAGCGATCCAAGAAAACCATCAACACAAATGAGATGGAGAAATTGATGATAACCTCATTCCTAGGATAGCATTTCATATTACCCAACAATAGGATGCAATAATAGGGTTTCATTAGGCAACCCTACTAATGTTGCATCTATCTGTTTACAAATATATAACACTTGTTGTCCAAGATAGATGATCAGATGGCACTCTCATTTTTATTTAGAAAACCGCTATTTGATTATTCCACTTCAAAAAGAATGGTAAAGCACAATCAAGACGATAAATATTTCTCAGGTTCTCGCTTGACTTGACATTAGGTCATACTTTCCCAAAGACTATTAGAATTGATAGTTTTTTCCTCATGGATGACCTTAACAACTTCGTATTCCTTTCATCTAGGTAATTCAAGAACAATGCTCCTTTTCCAGGATCCATGAATTAAACTTAGGGCGTGTCTCACATATGAAAGTTGGAACTACTGTGGTTGGAATTGCATTTTATTGTTTGCTAAATTTGGTTTTTCAACTACATGTTAAAATTATTAATTAGAGCAAAACTTCTTTCTTATATATTTTATAAAGCAAAAACTTATCACAAGTGATTAATTTATAATTGCTGAGTTGTAAAGTGCTTTGCAAAATTTTCAAGATGTAATGGGAGCTTTATCCTTCATCAAAAAATATGATGAAGTCTAGTCGATGTATATTGTATATAGAAGTCTAGTCGATGTTGAAATTTTTTCCTACAGACTTTTAGATAGATCAAAATACTGCTTTAGTAAAACCGACCAAGCTGTTCGAGACCTCATTGAAATTCGGTTTGTTATAACAAGCCAAACTCGTGCCTGAGAAATAAGTTCGCAAGGCAGCGAGTCAAACCTGAATTCGTTAAGCTCTTCCCACAACCCATGTTAAGTTTGTATATATTATATGAAATTGACTTTTTGATGAAGATTTATATTATATCACATTCTAGACGTTTAAGTCTTAAATCTTATGTAAAAGCTACACACTATCTGAACTAGTATTTGTACATGTGCAATGCACGTAAATGTGTAGATGATATTGTAATGGTTAAATAAAATATATCATTTAAATATGAGAATAATGTAGGAAAGATGTCATAGGAGAGAATTTCCTCCTATGGCGTTGAAAAAATACATCCTCCGCGATTTTTTTGACGAACGGCATCTTTATCATCTAAGATGTGGATACACCAAATTTTATTTGATTCTACCATTTTTTCACCGTTGATTTAGTATGCGCAAAATTTACGGTTTACCGATAATAGAGCTTTTTACATTGCTAATTCAACAATGAAAAGTGGCAGAATCAAATGAAATTTGATGTATTCAAATTTTAGATGCTAAAGATAATGATGATGAATGACGATAGTTGAATAAAATGTAGGAAGGTGTATTTTTTCAACGCCGCCTGACGAAAAAAGCTCTCCTGAGGTCTTTTTCCTTCATTATTCTCTTTAAATATTTAGGTTTGAAAATGAAATTTTAGAAATATCTCTAAAAATTGAAAAATGTGGCATAAATATTGATGTCTAGATGTGTAGAGAAAGTATTTAAAATTTGAGTTTAATGTAGAAATAAATAGGTTGATATTGTGGATGGTTTCATATCTCTGCTATTATCTCAAGAGGAGGGACGTCATGCGGCAATCTCACGTTTAGTTGAAATTAATATTTAACCATGTGGCGTTCTCAAATCAAAGTCTTCATTTCTTCTTTTACCTTAGCGATTGATGTTTTATTTTTTTAGAGGATAATGCTTGAGAAGAAAATAGAATGTTGAGAAGACGAGTTCAGTTGAAAATTTTGAGACGGTGGAGAAAAGATTGATGCCGAAACGTGTCTTTCTTTGCGTTTAATAACTGATGGGGTCGTGTTTTTCCCTTAAGGGGTATCTTTTTTGTTTACCAAATATTTTGGAAGGGTTGGGAATTAGCTAAGATTGTGAGTTTTTGTTTTAGATTTTTAAAAAAATTTATATCTATAATTTTATAAGAAAATCCATGATAACACTTGAAATTTAGAGAGAGGCCGTTAGTTGAATTTATTAACTCGATCTCTCTATCCAAGTTAGTAGAGATAATGGTAGAGATCTTAGAAAGTCTCTACTGTTATCTTAACAAAATTATTTTTAATATCTTAACTAAAATTCTTTAAAATACCTCTCAAATCTTTTGTATGAACATAATAAATACACATGCATCCGTGCACGCAAACCATAAAGATTAAACTAAATCCTTTATGCCCACTTATTTAAACTTTTAAAACTGTAATCTTTATTTATAGTTATCTCTAATCAATAAAACATTTTAAATTTAAACTATCATCCCTATAAATAATTTGAAGAAGGCAAATTAAAGATCTTTTAATAGTTTCGACTAAACAATATTCTCTCATTCCAATTATGGGGAAATACTCACAGCCCGTCACCACCGTTTTACCACCCTCCACGACTGATGCCATACTACCATCCTCCACCATCGTTCTATCATCCGCCGTCGCCGTTAAATTACCACCGTCCCCTGTCGTACCACCACCTGCCTTCCTCGTATCACAGCTCGCCGCAGCCGTACTATTACGCACTGTGACAGTTAAATCTTCCAAAGTCGCCTCCACCATCGTACTACCATCCACTACACCCGATAAATCACCCACAGCCGGTGCCGTACAACTTTAGGACGCCGCTGGTGAACTTCAAGGGACGGTAAGCATCGGTGAAACCAATTTATACTTATCTTAATGTTACTAATCTTTTGTTTCCAATAAATTTTTCGGCTATTTGGCTAAGTTTCACTAAGCCCTCCTAAGTTTCAGGACGTGTATCACGCTACATTTTTAAGTTTCGTGATGCTAAAAGATGCAATCCAAGGTTTGTTACTTTTTCCAGAACTAGACCAATCATATTATAACTACTTCGATTATGGTTTTTTCCTATATATCCTAACTTAGTTTATTATTTATATATTATCATCTCTTAGTTTTATAAACCATGAAAATTGTAAAGAATATTGTGATACTTACATAATAACTGCAAAAATTTGATGAGATAATGGTATATGCGCATTTCTCATCCTGACAAACAAAATTTAGTAATTTACTACTTTCTTGGTAAGCGATGAGCGAAAATAAATATCAACATGACATCTAAGGATCTTGAATTTCAAAAAGACAAGTAATTAAACTAGACATGATTTGTTTAACCATGAAATCAAGTTACATTTAACTGGCAGCGTGAGGTTATTTAATTCAAGGAAAGCTTTTGATGTCGATAACTGAAATATCAAGTACCATATAGAAATAGCTAAGTGCTTACTTTTTCCGTTCAAGTATTTAATCTTGTTGATATATGAGGAATTATACTAACATTATTTATTTAAAGTGTTTTACTATGATATTTTGTTACTCCAAATTTTCTGCATGCACAGTCCTTCTCTTTTTATATGGAAATCATGCATGCAAAGGGTTTGAGGATAACATGCAGTTCGAAAACCGGTGGAAGAGGCATAAACACAACAAGCAACACGGTCATGATATTGCCTTTCAAATTTTAGCAAGGCAGCCTGTGAAAACCCTTTTGAGATTTTAGGTTGTGTGCAAGTCATGGCAAGCTTTATTATCCGAACATGCCTTCATTGCCAAGTATCTCGATCGTTCAAGCAAAAGGCCGCCGCAACTTCTCTTTACAACTCTTTTTATGGAGCCCGAAGTGAGATTGATATGTACTCTTATGATGAAAAACGTGATAGGAGAGATGAATTCCCCTTTTTGTTTTTGAAAGAATTTTCTGAAAGGCATGACAACATATTATGCCTTTAACAATGCAATGGTTTGCTTCTGGTCAGGACATCGACTCAAAATTTCTTATGCTACTTTAGCCAAAGGTAGCGGTCACAATGGACCCGAAGGATTTCCCGCTACGGTTTGTTTCATCTATGTTCCATGCATTAACTTCTACGATGCTGTCAAGTTCTTCTACTGGTCGGTAGATGACTATGCGAAAACATGGAGCATTGGCGTTGAGCTCTTCACAATAGGAAAAAACTCTTCATGGAAAGCTACCAAGGATCCGCCGTAACCGATTAGAAACCGTTTCCCGATGTGCGTGGGTAAATCGATCTATTTCAGGATCTAGGACAATCTGCTTTCATCTCTTGCATAACCATTCCTTCACTTCTGTCTCAGCGATAAGGGTTTCGCTCTGGTCGGTGCCTCTTTCCCAACTGGTGACATTTTTTACGGTGACTTATGCATTGTCGATTTGGAAGGTAGTCTCGTTCTTCGGTTCGATGACAAGAGGAAATACGATATGTGGAAGGTTTGAGTCAAGATACTTGGCATATCGCACAATGGCATACGTGGTGTGGAGTATTACGATCCGAAAAGTGAAGCATTCGAGTTAGTGGTTTTGATTCCATAGTTTTTGAATTTCTATGATCCGTAATGTCATCCTCACTTCATTTATCTGAATTCGATGTTCAGGATAACACCTTATGTGGAGAGCCTTGTACCGCTGAGGCCAAGAACACAAAGTTGATCGATATACAACGGTTTCTTACTTCTTACTTTTTTTTATATGTTCTTATTATTATTCTTTTAATATATCTGACCTAATGTTAACATGTAAGAACTTGATGCATGCGTGATGAGTTCATCTTTCTATTTTGGCTTTGTGCAACTGTTTTTGGGTATGATTTACAGAGGTTGGGATGTATTTTGGTTTGTTGGGCGGCTGAGGATGTTAGGATTATATTAGCTTTAGATGTTATTATGGATGTAAACTTTATGTTTCCTTTCTTATAACGAAAATTGGATTCCCATTATTTCAACCAAAAAACAAAAAAAAGTTGTTCAAAGTAATACCATCGGTTTCGGTTATTAAAGTGTTAGCTTAGATTGGTCAAAATTTTGGATGAGAAGGGAGAATTTTGGATATACCAGATCGAATTTAGGTGTTCCATAACAAGAACCGTGGGTAATTGTGGGAGTAAGCTTAAGGAAAGGAAAATGAAAAAAAGTATTATAAGTTAGAACTAGAACGTTGTGGGATAATTTAAAGATTGGTATTAGTCAACTAGAACTGAAACCAGGACTTAAAAGTTTGGTGTTAGTCATGCTTGGAACTGGAACCGAAACTTTTAAAATGTTCCAGCTAGAACTTTCTGTATATATAAAGAAAGGAATTCCACCCTAAAAATTATCTAACTATTTGGATAGACAATAAAATAAATTGGAACTTTCAGACTTTATTCTCTCCTTCTCAGAGCCAGCCCCACTCTTTATCCCTCGTCAAAGCCAATTGAACGATCTTTAAACCTCTTCCTCGTCTAAACACACAGAATTCAAATAAAGAAAAAACAATCCAATATATATTGAGATACTGTTAAGAATTTTCTTTTATCTATTGTGAAACTTTATAATTAAAAGCTAATACGTCGAATTACATTGATCGTAAATTAAATAAAGGCTTATTTATGGAAAACTCGCAACAGATTTGGGCCAGAATAAGAAAACGACCACTACTTTTGATATTGTAAAATAGCTACCAAACTTAACGGTGACACGTCCACCGTTTATGCCATGTCCCTGCCACGTCAGCAATTTTTTTAAAAATCCCAAATTGCCCTTAGTTTAACCATAACCCTAATTTTAAAAAATTAAAAATTAAAAATACATAAATAAAAAAAACCACTATCTCCTCCTTCTCAACCCACTACACCTCCTTGCTTATCATCTTCAATCCACTATCATCGTTGCCACCAGCATCATCATCAACAACACCACCTTTTTCAACCCACTACCACCGCCACCATCATCAACACCCCTATCACCATCTTTCACCTCTTCAACCAGTCACCACCACCAACACACTCAACATCTTCTCTCCTCTTCAACCCACCATCCTCATCACCACCACCACCATTTTCTTCTTCCTTCTCTTCTTCAACTCACCACCATCCTCATCACCACCACCACCATTTTCTTCCTTACCCATCTTAAATCCTTCATTTTCTTCCTTTCTTCTCCTTCGTCCCTCTCCTTCTCTCTCAACCACAAACCCTACCCATCTCTTCATCTCCTCCTCCGCCGCCGCCGCCATAGACCCTGCTGCCGCCGCCATCGAGCACGTGGCTCCGGCTCCTCCTCGGCTCCCCCTAAAAAAGTATATTAATTATTTAATTACTACCTCCGTTCCATTTTAAGTGTCCATTTTTGGTATTCCACTCCCATTAAGAAAATTTTAGAAATTTATAAATTTATGATGTGGTTAATGATAAATTCCTAAATTACCCTCATTTAATGCTAAATTCCTACATTGAACATATATATTAACCTCATTTAATAAGGATTACTATAGGAATACAAATTTAAATTTGTATTGATAACACAAAAATTAGCATTGATATTGTAAATGGACAAGGAGTGAGTGAAGACGGAGGATTCATGTGCTGGATCCGGCATGGTTCTCATGTTGGTTCATGTAGCCTACCTCATATGCTTGGGATAAAAGGATTAGTTATTGTATTGTAAATGGACACTAATTGAAAAAAAAACAAAAAATGGACACTTAAAATGGAGCGAAGATAGTAATATTTAATAATTATTAAAATTATTTAAAATGTAATTTATAATTAATTTATTATATTATGAAAAGGATAAAATGGTCATTTGACATAAACAGCAACATTAACCGTCAAGTCATGGTAATTTTTTGAAAATATCGAAGGTATTGGTAGGTTTATGATTCTGGCCCAAAACTGTTGGGAATAAATAAGCCTAAAATAAATATATATTGTTATATTAGTTTATATGATCGATATTACAATGTACAATTTAAAAAAATAGAGTGGCGATATTGATAAAACTTTATTTAATAAATCCACACCAAAACTTATGTATGAGCAAAATTAACCTCAATCATATCAACCTTTAATTTTTGTGTCTTTATGCTGTCCCTCCTCTTGATCCCAATCCAAAAATTTAGTAATTTACTACTTACTCGATAAACGAAAATGAATAGCAATATGACACCTAAGGATCTTGGATTTCGAAATGATTATATCTAAGTAATTAAACTAGACATGTTACTTTAGCCATGAAATTAAGTTAAATACATAACATTTAACCGGAAGCATGGAGTTATTTAATTCAAGGAAATTTTTCGGTGTCGATAAAGGAAATGTCAAGTTCTTTTTTATATGGAAACCATCCATGCAAAGAGTTTGAGGATAATAACCAGTTCGTAAGCCTGAGGAAGAAGCATAAAACCGACAAGCAACACGGTAGCTATCTACTCGACAATATCACCTTTAATATTTTATCAAGGCTCCCCGTAACGATTTCAGATTGTGTGCAAATCATGGCATGCTCTAATATCTGAACCTACTTCCATCGCTAAGCATCTCAACGGTTTAAGCAAAAAACCGCCGCAACTTCTCTTTACGACTCTAATTAAGGGCGTCCGATGTGAGATTGATATGTACTCGTATGATGAAGAACGCGATAGGATAGATGATTTCACCCTTTTCGAAAGGAATTTCCCAAAAGGCATGATGGCATATTAATCTTCCAATATTGCAATTGTTTGCTTCTGATCAAGACGTCGACCCGAAATTTCATATGCAATCCCAGTACAAAAGAGTTTATTACTTTATCCGAGCGGTCACAACGGGCCAGATGGATTTCCCGCTATGGTTTGTTTTGGTTGAATTCCATGCATTAACGCCTACAAAGCAGTCAAGGTCTTCTTCCGCTCGGTAGATATCGATGCGAAAACATAGAGCATAGGCTTTGAGGTCTTCATTATAGGGAAAGACTATTCATGGCGAGCTACCAAGGATCCACCGTACCCGATCAGACATGGCTTCCCGATGTTTGTGGGCAATTCGATCTATTTCAGTGTCCTAGACGATTTGCTTTCGTCTACTACGAAACCATTCCTTTACTTTTGTCTCAAAGACGAGAGTTTCGCTCTGGTTGATGCCCTTTTTCCAACCGGTAATATTTTTCATAGACAATTGTACATTGTCGGTTTGGAAGGCAATCTATGTCTCTTCCATCGGTCCGACGACATGAGGAAATACGATTTGTGGATTTCCAAAGACCGCGACAACGTCGAATGGATTCACAGTTGTAGCATCAAGTTTATGAACTCGACAAGGGTGTTTCCTGTTGCAATGCGCCATGAGAAGGTTCTGGTCAAAATACTTAGTAGATCGCACGATGGCATAAGTAGTGTGGAGTATTACGATCCGAAAAGTAAAGCATTCGAGTTGGTGACTTTGATTCCCGATTTTTTGGATTTCTATGATCCGCAATGGCATCCTCATTTCAATCATCTGAAGTCGATGTTCAGAGTAACGTCGTATGTCGAGGGCTTTGTACCGCTGAGGCCAAGGACTTAAAGTTGATCGATATACATCGATTTTTAACTTCTTTTTTATGTATCATCTTATTCTTATTCTTATTCCTTTAATATATTTGAGCTAATGTTAACATGTAAGAACTTGATGCATGATAAGTTCATCTTTTTTTTTGGCTTTGTATTTGGTTATGATTTACAGGAGTTGGGATGTATTTTGGTTTGTAGGGTGGCTCAAGATGTTTGGATTGTTTTAGTTTTGAATGTTATTATGTATGTAAACTTTATGCTTCATTTACTCTAATGGAACTTGGTGGATTGCCATTATTTCAATTAAAAAAGGAGTTGTTTTATGTAATACCATCGATTTCGACTATTAAAGTGTTAGGCTATATTGGTCAAAATTTTCGGTGTGAAGATCGAATTTAGGATGTTTCAGATCAAATTTAGGTGCTCTATAATAAAGACGGCCGGTAATTATAGGAGAAAGTAGGATTTGGTTAAGGAGAAAGAACAATAGTACTTTAACGATAGTTCTTCTTAAGGTTTGAGGTTTCAGCCGAAACCTCCGATACGTGGTGGTTTCGCATTGGTTTCGGTGAAGACCGACATGAAACCAACCAAAACCGATACGAAACCAATCATACAATATCGTTTTGGCCAAAACCTTTAAAAACTTATTTTTTATACCATTTTTACTGTCATTGTGATCATTGTAGGCCTTCGTTATTAGAAAACCGCAAAAAATGAACCTAAACCCTATATCAATACTTATCTAAGTATACTTTTCAATATATTTTGTATCATGGCTGGATTTTTAAATACTAGGATTATTGTCTTATAATATAGAAGTATAAATTTAAGTATTTAATATACCAACACTTACGTATGTTGTATTACCGTCGAAACCGAAACTCATACAAAAATTAGCGAAATTAACCGAAACCTAGCGAAACTAATAAAATTATAAGAGACCGAGACCAAAACGGAGTTCTCGAACCTTGGTTCTCTTTAATCCAAAGTAAAATCCTTTTTAAGCAAAAGATATATCATTTTCTTGAGTTTTCTCTACAAAACAAAGTAGCTTTCTAGCTCAAAATATTCTATATTAGTTTACTTCTTAAATTTAATTTCGCATTCTATTACACTTCTGTCTGCTAGCTCCAACAATTTTAACATACTTATCATTATCTTCTTCAAGATTGCATCTTCTTGTAGATAATTCATATTTCAATATACTTGGATTTGGATTGGATTCCTAAAATCCAACTTTCCAGTCCAACTAATTAAAGCAAAACTATGAAAATTAAAAAGAAGTCGAAGAAAAAATAGCTATCATTTTGAGCACAATACCAACTACGCTATTTCAAGCTCATATGATTTTGCAACTACATCTTGGGTTGCAAAATCATATCCACCAAATACCTCGTTTTCCAACACCGAGTAATCATGCCGCCCCTCAAAGAAAGTACTCCCTCGCCTTATCCTACCATGTCCAAACACAAGTGAGATCCCAAACGATAGTCATTTGCCCATGCCACTTGTAATGATTTTCCAACCCTTTATATTATTGTAATTGTCAAATGCACACTAAAATGATGATGATAATCCCAGATACAAATAAAGAGGTGTCTTTGGGAACACTAAAAGGAGAAACTAGGGGAAAATCTATTAAGGGTCCAAAGGGGGCATGTAGCCATACTATTTTTGGGGAATATACAGACCAATATTGATTGCAAGTGTGTAGGAATTTTAGAATATATATTATATATTTTTATCTTATTATTTAGTTGATAATTTAGTTTGTTTTCTAGTAAAAGGTGTTGGGTTAAACTCCCACTATCTGCACAATTTTATTTATAAACTTTATTTAAATGATACGTCTTCCAAGTTCCAATGTGCTTTTTCTTGTCAACAGAAATTTCCGTGCATGTCTATGATCATTGTAGGGTGTTTTTCGTCACCCCATTGAGATGGGAATATGCGCACACTTGTCAGGCGTACTACAGATTCCCCCTGCCTAGGATAGGCGGGGGTTTAATGATTGTGGGGATCCGAATCTCCGGCAGCCGCGGACTAAGCTGCCGTTAATTACCCCCGTCTTTGGGGCGAGGGAACCTCCGATTAACGGGTTAAAATGATCATGCGAACTCAATGTGCAGTGTACGTGTGTTGTGTTTTGAAAGAGGGGTTTAAATATATCGGGAGCCACGCAGAGTTTTTACGGGGGTCCCGCTACCCGGATAGCGGGCTGGGGGTCAAGGGGGCTAGCAGCCCCCTTGCGGGGTGCGGGGCAGCGCCCCGTTAGAAATTTTTTTCTAACAGGGACAGTGTCGCGGAGTATGTGTGTGTGTAAATATGTATACATGTGTGTATATATATATATGTATATATGTATATATTTATAAAAAAGAAAAAGGGGGAAAAGGTATCCAAAGGATGCGTGGGGAAGCACCTTGGGCGCTGTGCGCCTAGGTACTGTGCGCTCAGGCGCTAGAGTGCCACGTGTCGGCACGTAGGCGCTCTGCGCTTGAGCGCTGCGCGCCACGTGTCGGCACGGGGGCGACTTGCGCTCGAGCGCTTGCGCTGGAGCGCAAGCGCGCCACGTGTCGGCACCAGGACGACTTGCGCTGCAGCGCTTGCGCTGCAGCGCTTGCGCTGGAGCGCAAACGCGCCACGTGTCGGCACGGGGGCGACTTGCGCTCGAGCGCTTGCGCTGGAGCGCAAGCGCGCCACGTGTCGACACCGGGGGACTTGCACTTGAGCGCTTGCGCTTGAGGGCAAGCATGCCACGTGTCGGCACGTGGGCGCTTTGCGCTCGAGCGCTGGAGCGCAAGCGCGCCACGTGTCGGCACGCGGGCGCTCTGCGCTTGAGCGCCGGCGAGAAAAAGAGGCTTTTAGCCTAAAAAAGATTTCTCGAAAGAGAAATCAGAGAGGAGTTGGACTCCTGAGTGTCTTTGGGGTTAATGGAAGGGGTTCTTCTTCTTCCTCCTGTTGTTTGGCCGGATCTTGAAGATCAAGAGATGTGAGATCTCAAAATCTCTCCTTTTTGAGATCTGATGGGAGATCTGAGTTCCCCTTTGCGGGTTTTGTGGTGGAAAACTACTTAGTTTTGGAAAAGAAAGAGTAAAACTCTTGATTTAATTCAAAAGAAAATGAGAAGGTTTAGAACCTTGGAGAAGGAGCAGGAGGCACAAAGAGCCCTAGTTTTTTTTGGGGGAATGAAAAGTGTTTTTTTTTATTCATCATGTTGCCTTTTATAGGCTTACATATTTACATATAGCCCCTTGGGCTTTACAAAAATGGCATTTTAGCCATCCCATGGCTCATGTGCCATTTCATTTTTGCACATAAGCCATGGGCTTACAAAATATTGGCTTTATGCCCATTTTGTTTACATTCATGCATAAACAATTACATAAAAATTATTTATTACATGATTTTGTTGTTGGCATGGGGAGGCTGGCCGCGGGCTCGACATGGGTATGGGCCTGCTTGACCTGGGCTTGGGCCCACCTAGTTTGGGGGTTGACCTTGACTTTGACTCGGTCAACAGGGGTGTAAATTTTTACCCCAACAATCATCTTCAATTTTTTTGTCCAATTTTCAAAATGCATAACGGTTTTGATCTTCTTCACATTGTCCAATTTTCAAAATGCATGATGGTTTTGATCATCTTCAAATTTTTTTGTCCGGTTTTCAAAATGTATGATTGTTTCGCATATATTATTTAATTGGATATCAACAAACTTCGTCTGCAGTGTCTCCCCTCTGCCCAAAATTCTTGCATCAGCTCTCATTCTATACTGAATAGTTCATCCCACGAGAAATGTTTTGAGAACGAATTAGGAAGACTGCCATCATGAAAGTGATTAAAGGTATATGGTGATTACATACATGAAAGGCATGGAGAAGTCATTTGCTTATCGAATAATTCTTACAAATAAATGAGCCCACTTTATAAGCCAAACAATTATAGGGGGGAAAATCTAAAAACTCAATAAATCGAGTATAGTAGTATACCTTGTGAGAGAGAGCTAAAGCTCCTTGACGTCGAGCTCAGCGACGTCAGCCTTGCCATTGCCATCGCCAGTTGCTTCGGAAATTGTGATCCATCAAAGCATCCCAATTCGACAGGAGACCTAAACAAAAGCTTAAATTTTGTTCACAATCTAATGAACAGGGAGCGAAAATGATGATAAATCGAGAGGTTATTAGGAAATTCGAACCTCGAGATGAATCGAGAGCAGCGAGCGAGGGATGGGGAGGCGAAAGAGCGCGATCGATTTGGCGAAGCTTTGGGTTTGGAGATGAATGATTTGAGAGACGAGATGGGAGAGCGTTTCATGGATCGGATGCAAGAGGAAGACATTTGGGTTAGGATTAGGTTTGGAACGATGAGGGGAAGGGGGTTTAGGGTTTATGACGCGAGGAAGAGGAAGGATTTGGACAGAGCACGAACCAAGCCGGGCCAAGATGATGAAAGATAAAATTTGGACCCAGCTGCACAAAATGGAATTCTCTTTTCCCCTATTTTTTGTCTTTATTATTTGGAAGCTTTTTGACACGTCCTAAAACCATCCAAGATCTTACAAGTGGCTTGCATCATGCAAGCCTTGCATAGAAACCCCAAAACTGAGAATATTGTTGTTATCTCCACCGATTTTTTTTTAATGTTTTATTCTTAGCATTTTTTGGTTGGTTTTCCCCCTTGAAACCGAGGATATTGCTACCATCTCCACCAAAATATTTCTTTTTTAATGTTTTATTCTTAGATCAACTCTATATTTATGTGGTCATATCAAGATTTTATTTAATTACGGAAATTTATTAATACTATTATTCTAAATTTTAATATATTAATTTTTATGTTTGTTTTGCGGGAAAAAGCAGAGCAAAATGCCCTACTCAATAAAATAAATTTAAAAAAATAAAATATTTACAAGATGCATAACTTGTGCATCGACATAAACAATTCTCGATGCATCATTAAAAAACGCAGACGAAGCAAAAAATGCTTCTACAATTTATTTCAAACGCGTTGGCCGCCGTTAAATTAAATACATTGCAAATCTCAATTTCCAAACGCAAAATATGTATTCTCTTCAAGAGCTCCAAAAAAAATCAACATCCTCCCTTACTTCTGTTTTTATCCAAAAGACGAATACTTCTGATAGTATTTCCATCCTTAATATTACACCACAAGAAGTAGCAATATTCACAATCGCATTATTATCAAAATCGTCAAGAGATTTAATAGAACCTTTAGTGGGGCATTTTTGAACTTGATTTCTACTTATAATAGTTGAACGAAGAAATGGTAGCTCGTGACAGGGAATGATGTTCATTAAAAGCAGTGGTAATCAATTTTCTTTTAGGGGTCATCTTTTTGACGCGGATTGGTTTTGAATCCAGGAGGGATCAAGAATCACCTTCCGAGTCTAATTCAGTTGAGATACTAGGTGGTTCATTTTGCACAATTGAATTATCTGAGTTAGCAGGTTCAGCCAGTGAACTTACAAAATTCTACATGTTACGAGATAATGATGGTGTAAAACATTATCATCCAAATCTTTAGTAATTAATTTTTATGTTAGCTAATTTATCAATTGGAAAAGTCGGTACCTTATGCAAATAACAAGGGGAAAGATTTTTATTGAAAAGGAAAGTGGTTCTTTTGATAATATTGCAATCGGTTGCATAGGAGCTTGGAGGTTATTACTTTTTATTTGGAGCAATCATATGAATGAGAATCTGAATAAAAATTTGATAGATAGTATAACGTTTGGATCGAAGATGTGTGCTTCAATGAATGAATGAATGATGTGTGCCTCAATGAATACGGTCATCATATCTGTTGGAATATATAACAATGTATATTGTTACACACTATACATAAAAACGTCAACGCCCATAACTGAAAAAAACACACACAAAACTAAACATTAAGGAACTTTTATTGCAGGCACATGCACAGCGCATGTAAAATACTAGGAAAAATTAACTATAAGGACATAAAACAAGTTGAAAACTCTCCAATGTTGCCAGCTGCTCCCATTCCAGCATTTGATATTTATAACCGAAATGCACCAAAAGTTTGCCAAGATGATTCAATGGCAGCATTTTATCATAGAAACATAAACTTTCTAAAAATGGTTATGGCATCAGAGGGGCCTGCTTAAGATAAAAGGCTAAACTAATTTCTAGTCCAGGCGTTACAAGAAAATACAGATAGATCATATTGGAAATATTTCAGAAGATTAAAGTATGGCTTCAAAGTGAAGGACCAATATGTGATCATACATAACATTGAATCCGATATTATAAAAGAAATAACTCAACAGCAACAAAGAAACACAAATAAAATTATGAAACAAAACCTTAAGCATAATTTTCAGATTGCAACTTCCCATATTCATAAACCATACACTATCATCTTTTGAAATCCAATCCTTGTTGCTACATTTCCCAACTACCAATTTTTGCAATTTCCAAAAAAACATATTAGATATTCTTGTACAAAAGTACCTGAACTTCTACAGATTCAACAGTTACATCGCATCATTAACAACACAGACGAATTATACAACAACAGGCACAACAAAAATTGAATATGCAATAAAAAAAAAAAGCATTCAATAATACCATTTAGGTCTTAATTCTTCTTCCTTCTCTGTTAACTCTTGATACTGGTACCATTCTGAGCCAGCTTTGGCCACGGGTATTGGTGCCCGGACGAAAACCTCAACAGGCTTTGGCACGTGTACTGCTAATTGCATCTCTCCTCTACATTCTTCAGAGTTATTTTGATCGATGGTATCGACGCTAAATGGCTCGGGTTCGATGGTTATCCACCCAAGACCGGATATTGCAATGTCACAAGCTGGCCTGTATATGAAGAAAAAGAATCGATTAACAAGTAACACAAGAAATGTGAGATTTGTGTATGCCTCTACTTCTTCTTTATTATTATTATTATTATTATTTGTTTATTTATTTTTGTGATAATAGCCCGTCCCCAGATGCAAGTGAGATGTGAACCTCATTACCTCTTGCTCCAAGAAAACATCAGCTCTACAAATTCGACTGCTTCTGATGTCAAACCAGCATTTATTTTCTTAAGTATATTAGTATTTTGCATCTTCGAGGGACATAACATATGTCAGACAAACGGGAAATTTTTTGAGAGGATTTTCAAAAGGATTTTAATTAAATAGTAGAGATTTTTTAAAAGAATTACGCGAAAAATGGTCCTTGGCCCCAAAAAGTGGCGGGCCTAGGTCCCTAGGTAAGAAAAACTTGGGGAAAACGATTTTTTAAGTCCCGAGCCACTTTTTATTTTTCGATATCTATACTACCCTTGTAACGTTTTACGGATAAGTACTACATATATTAAATATTTATTATTATTCTATATCTCTCATTTAACTACTACATTTTGCTGATAACTACTATATTTTACTAGTTAACCACTATATTTATCAAATAACTCCTACAGTCGCCAAATAATTACTACATATAAATAGTGACGGTTTGAAAAGACTTGGTGCAGTAGTTATCAGGTAATTGTGGTAGTTATCTGATAAATATAGTAGTTATCTGCCAAAAAAGTTACAAGGGTAGTATAGGGATATTAAAAATAAAAAGCGGCTAGGGACCCAAACACCGATTTTTGCTCATATGAGGGTTTTTCCTATTTTTTTGTTGCCCAGAGACCTAGAGCCAACGCTTTATTGGACCAGGGACTTAGACCAATTTTGCCAAAAATTAATGATTTGAGAAGATTTAAACAATTAGAAAATTAAACGTATATTACTATTTTTCAAAATTTTGAGAATTTTCTTGCCACATATCATGCTTAGAATCCAATTAGAATTTCAATGTGAGAACACCCCCCCCCCCCCACCTCTCCTGATTTAACATAGTATAGAGATTTTACTCATATCAGTATACAAGTAAACAACTAGCACAGAGACTGAGTGTCCATTGCAGCGGGCCATTTCTATGTCTAAGGCCAATCATGATTTTTTGAAACTAGTTCATGTTAACTCTAGCCACCTTTTCTTTTCCCGCCTACTAAAATTTAGTATAAATCGGCCCGAGAGTTTTATGACGATGATTTATCTCTCTCCACATCTCCACATTAAGGACTATATTTTCACAAATAAGCATCAATATATTCCCTGTGTAATGACAACATGATACTTTGCCCAGTTATTGGAATATTGAGATTAATAACAAGGAACACTAAAATAAGTACCTCTTTGGATCTTCAAATTTCAACTGCAGCTGGCGAACTGCTTGAAGTCCCAACCAGGTGTCTGTTTGTTTACCAGTTGGAGGTGTCAATGAAAGTCCCAGTTCTCTCTGCAAACCAAAGAAAGAAAGATTACAGCAAGGGAACAAGGCTGCAGAAGCGATAAACGTCGTTTAGCAGAAAAGTGAATCTCTGATATATTAATTGCACAAAAATTATCTCATATAGCACTTACACCCCTCAAGTGATTTATTAGAATAGACACCCGACCAAAGGTCCAAAACCCTCAAACACCCAAATTCATCTATAAACAATACAGACAAATTATAGAATTACATTAGGCAGTCATTTGAGTTGTTCAGAGTTGAGTTCGAGCTTTTTTGGGGTTTGATGAGTTTGAGTGTTTTTGGGGTTTGATCGATAATCAGAGGTAGTGTCTGCACTATTAATAACAAACTTGCGGGCGTTATAAGTGCTTTAAGAGGAAAAAAGTACAAGGAAGTTTTGTGCGAGTGACCCTTAAAAGAACATGCATAACAATAGTAGAGGCCCCTGTGTATGAACGAAATACGAAACTGAAGTAAAACGTTGGAACCAGCTGAACTTAAATTACAGCAACGAAAAGGGATAAAATCACCAAGGAGAAACAAAGACTTGAGTTCAAATAGCTCAAAATAAAATTCTATTACTTGATAAAATTCATCAGCTTCAACAGTATGAATGGTGTAAATCTTTAACTTGCGGGGTCCATAAAATGTCAGGCGTGCATTTGGAGGAACCTGAAAAGCAATACATTATTAGCTGCAACTGGACAAATCATAACTTGTAGCAGAAATTGTGGAAACTAAAAAATTATAAATAGTTTAAGAACCTTGAGAACATCAATCCGAACAAGACCACCCCAGAATATCGAAAATCCATTCAGACTGGAAGCATCCGGATCACTCACTGTATTCTTATCTGCAACTGCCTGAAAGTTCTCAAATATTCTGAGAAAGCAAATTAAAATGACAGACTTTTCTGGAATTATTCAATGGATAAATAATACAAAACATAAACATACAGGGAAAGATTGGCCCCTTAAGCGGCTTTGAGGTGCAAGTGTAGGCAGATCTTCGGAATGAACCACTGCTGCTTGACGATGGTGAAGGTGCACTCCTGGTGTGTCAAACAACTTCTGTAGCACATAAATTTAACATTGGTAAAATCGTACAGCAAACTGTAAAATATAAGAATACAGAATTTCATAATTGCCCAGAAACAGAGATTTTATTCATAAGATATTAGATTCAATAATTAGCAATGACGGAGAAAATCATCATAGAATTTAATGTAGATCGGCACAAACACCAATGTATCTCTGTCTCTCTCTTCCCCACCTTCAGACCGTTCTATACCTGTCTCTTAATATGTTTATGTGTCCATTAAATCCTAATATAAATACTGAATACCCCCTCAAGTTATATAAATTATGAAGTTACATGACTGCCACTCAATATGAGAAATTTGGGTTGAGGGCTATACCCCTGACCCCCCATTACCGGCATCTGAGGGCAGTGGGTGGGTCTTCAGTCCTCATTGACCGAGCAGTATCTCTTGAAATACAATATATCACTTTAACAACTACTATTACTATTATGGTCGCATAAAAATACAACAAATAAAACCAAGGTGATTGGTAAGAATGATTTACACTGAATCGTCAAGTGGCATATACAATTTCCTTGTATTACTTTCATATACAATTTCCTTATATTTCTTTCATATCAAATGCTTTAATTTTTGTCAATGATAAGCAATTTTAGATTAATTTCTGGTATAACCAATTGAATCTCTCAAGGGCCCTGATTAGGCTGTACACATTGAGGTATTTTGTTTGCTGGTTTTAAATAATAGAATCTCTCGATTGTCCTGATCATGAGTACAGTATGACTGACAGAATCTACTGGTGTGTACTGTAGCAAGAAATCTTTGCTTCTCTCCTGGAAGAAATCTATTCATGATCAGGACTCGTTTGAGAGAGACCACTGTACCAACTCAATATCCTAATCTAACTAAAGTAACAATAAGGACTTTCCATGTTGAATGATACAGACTGCAATGATATTTCCAGCTATTTCGAATGGTTGACTGATATGCCCAAGAATCATCCTACGTATACAAAATTAAGGTATAAATCATCATTTAAAAAACCACACTTATTTGAATGCCCTCGATCACCTCAAGGCAGATCAAATTAGCCTGAAAATATAGAAAATAGAATCTCTTCTAGATCCTGACCCCCACCCCACCCAACCCCACCCACCCCAAAAAAAGGAGAAAGATGCGCGCACACAAAAAACCAAACAAAAAACAATGAATCATACAAACCGTGTCCCTTCTCTTTCTCCCTCAATGTACTAAAGTACTAACCCCTCTCCTCTGTCTCCATATTTGTAATATTAACCAAATCTTAAAGAATGTGGAATGGGAAGAGAGAGAGAGAGAGAGAGAGAGAGATTTATTTATAGAATATAAGTATCGCACCCCTGCTCCTTGAAAAGCTTCAATTTGAATAGGACCAAGAGTTGTTCCAGGAACAGCAGACTGAATAGGTTTGTACTTCTGAGCAGCAGCAGCTACTGGATCTTTTGTGGCCATCGTCTCTGCAGACATCATTAGATAACAATTTCAAACTAAATTTGCCAAAAAAAATTTAACAAAATTATTTTATAGTTTAAATCCGGATATGGATGTCTCCTTTATCAAAGTATCCATGCAACTCAGCATCATATCAGTTCCTAAACACAAAGATCAATTATGGATGTAGGATAACTAGCCACTTAAAGTTTTTATAATTTGTCACCTCTCAGTTTCTCATCATTTAAAGTTAGAAGATTGCTGTCACCTCATAAGTTTCTTACACCAATCATTTTTAGATGATCCCAATAGGAATAGAATAATTAACCACAACTTTGACAATTTTAGCGCATAGTAAACACAACATTTAACAAGCAAAACGTCTAAACCACCATTGCTACAGATTTATTAATGATAAATACAACTAAGGATCTACATCTCTCATCAGTTGTCTCGATAATGAAAAAAGACTTAATTATAGAAGAATGCACTTCCATTCACCCATATAGCAAAATAAATGTACAGCAATGGCCACAGACTGACCTAATTAAATTGTATAGGCATAGCCATGCAAATTGAAAAGCACAAAGAGAATATTTAATTTTTGTATACATATTGAAGATTGTAGTAGAGCAAGGAGTATAGTCTTACTAAGCAAAGCATTGATGAATGCTGATTTTCCAACATTTGCTGCCCCCTGCAAGGTGATAGGAAATCAAATTACCTCCTGACTGAAATGCAAATCCTTGGAGAAAAGGCAAGGTATAGGAATGCAAGAGCCTAGCGGAAAAGGTGAATTTTACTGATAAAATGTAAATATTGCATGTATTCATGAGTTTCCAATTTAAAAGTGGAAGTATACCGATAAAAAAAAACTTGCCCCCACCAATATATTCTGCAATAAGGCTAGCAATAGCATCACAAGGAATGAATATGCGCACAAAAATATAAAAATCAAATTCATATCTAAATTACAGAAGGATGTCAAATTTAGTACAAAATTATATATTATTTCTGATTTGACCTGCCACCTTGAGCCAACATTGTACCAAAACAATACCAAATCTATCCTCTACTTGTCTCCCTATCTCAGTTTTCTTCTAATATCTAATGAATACAGAAAAGTATGTCCTGCTTTTGATAAATAAAACCCTAAACCTCACCATCTTTTCTTGCAAAATCTTCACATACTTTAATTTCCAAGAGAATAATGAAGATGATACTACAAGTTTCAATAAAGCTCAACAAATTGGATAGCCCAATTTGTGGATTTGAATGGTTAAGAAATCAAATGAACAAATAAGAAGAGACAGGTCCATAAACCAGTACCATCGGATATCCAAAAAATTGCGAACTCTGAATACACTTTGTGATGGTTATATAATGTGGAAAGCTGAAATGAAGAATTCAAGCCTACCAAGCAAATTATTAGTTCCAATGAAAGGATAACTAGCCGCTTTATCAATAGTTAATAATCAATACAGCTTTCAGTATTAGAACTTCAACGTCTGATAATATAAATGACTCCGACAACACTGTGAGAAAACATAGTAGATAAGAAGTTTCTAACACTTTTTTAAGATCGAAAGACGATACTAAACACTTGTCATAAAGACAGATGTCTTACGGACACGTAGAAAATTAAAGTTAATCAAGAGGATTTGTTGTACTTTGCAAAAATAGATGGATATTGACTGGCAATAAGAAATAGCAATGCAATTTCAATATAAAATTTAAGGAAATTCCTAAGTATAGGTTTTGTAGAGGAACACTAACCAGGATATACACGTCCCGACCCTGCACCAACAGAAAAACAAAGAAAAATCATCAGAGGAATTTTCTATAGTGCATTACTTGAAAGCAACATTTTCCCCGAGAAAGGGTGATCGCAGTTAACTCCTTTCTTTAATATATGTCCAACACTTAATAACCCACATGATAACTTGTTAGAACCCGACACCTTGAATTTTACAAAAATAAATTAAACTTGTCAAAATTTTATATTATTCAAGAATTCGGGACCTAATAAGTCCCTTTAGGTTTAGTGGGTTACATGCGTTTGGACAGTTGACAGTGAAGAGTATATGCAATTAAAGCTAGATTAGAACTGATTAGGTTCCCAAAAAAAATCCAATAAATGTGGGATACATGTGCACAGCAACAAAATACTAATGAAAAATAAACTCAAGATAAAGGGCACAGATGCAGCTAAACGTGGACTGAATTATCAGAAGTGCAAGCCGATAGAAACAAGGGTCTGTGTCCGTTAAGTATCCGTTAATACACAAGCAAATATTTTGTACATTTGGCTATTACAAGAGTTTGCCAATAATTCCAAAGATGAAGGTGGCTTGATTATTTAACTGATAAGACACAATAACATACTGTAGTGATACAGATTCACCGGCTAGAACTAGAAATACTAAAAATAAAAATAAAAACAAGACACAACATGTGATCCAGCATCTGTTAAATGACAGTTTCAATATTTCCAAGTAACCGGAGTAATCTGGAAGAGCAAATGTGATCGAAATTACAATTAAGAAATAGAGATCATATTCGAAAAATCGATATGGCTCAAAATATGTTATAAACCTTTCAGAACTGATAAAAAGTCATTATAAAGGATATATTTATCAGTAACGATACTCAAGACATGATGAACTTAACAAGATAATAAGAATGGACCTTTTTCTCCTTTTGTATCTCGGATATGACCCCAGCAATACCGACCAAAGACTTCGAACTAGTAAGGTGGACACTGATAACACTGAAAGAGTGAAGGAACATCTTGAGATGGATATTTTGCATATTTATATAAGTGAAAATTGAAGTTAATAACAAATGTCAGGATCTATACATAGAAATAAGATCGTATGACAAATTACACAATATTATGTGAAATTAGTGAGGAAAATGGACAGCATATGTGAAGAAAATATGTTCTAAGCAGGAAGAAAACACACAACAACAACACAGAGACAACTAGAAAGGTAGAAAGAGAGCAAATAAACCTTCTTTTCTTAGTAAAATGCTTAAAACATTTTAGAATGTTATTCACCTTCACCTTTACGCCTATGTTGCACACTTGCACTGGAAATCATACGACACTATAAGGGTACGTGGATGCAGAAAGTTATGAACCCAAGGATATGGATATGTTGTGGATATAAGTCATTTGACACAAGCGCGCAACAAAATATGCTTGTGAGTTGATGTTTTTTATTTGTGACATGGATTTGCAAGGACATAATGGTACACAAGATAACTCAGATAATTTTAAATTTCCAAGTTTGACAAACCAATACCAATAGAAACGAGAAAAATTATGTTCAGAAAAGGACAAATTATACAAATGCATCTAAAGATAAAACAGATGAGTTCCCTTCCATCTTCTTAACTTAATAAGAATGAACACCGCCACTATTCCTGCATTAGATTATGTGCCCATAATCTGGGCACTTAACTCAAATTTACTCACCAAACATGCACAATAACAGTTGTAGGACTTAAAGTGTTCCAATTCAGTGTATAGTAATAGCGAAATACAGATATGACAAAGTTAAATTACATCAAACAATATGAACCTTTCAGCATAAACTAAGATAGATCAGAATGCAAAAGATCAAGAATTACTTGAGCTTCTTCTTCATAGTAGCCTCCACGACCCAATCACCAACACAGTTTAGATCTGTTCCCTTGGGTAGGAGATCAACCTGAAGTAGGTCCAAGGTTCAGTTCATAATCTATTAAACCAATTGCAAAATAAACAAAAAGTTCAGAACAGAAAGTCAAAGGAGGTTTTATCAGAAGGCATGCCACCTTAGTCACAACCAAGATAATAGGATTGGCACCAGCAAGATCTCGTATCCTTGCCAAAAAACTGCCATTGAAGTCAACAATATCAACCTACATAAATAACGGTGTAATATAAAAGATGTTTAGCAAAAGGATATTGCTGATGAAAATGCTAGTGTTGGCCATGCCAAGTCACCAGCAATGTATTCTTCTGACCGACAAAACTGCATTGACCTAGCTAGTGATATTGATCTTTAGAACAATTTACATGGATACAAATGTGTGAAAATGAAGAAAAGAGCCGGTGAGCCGCAATCATCAGACTAGCTCCGCTTTGCTTCGAAAAATCCCTGAACAGTTGGTGAATTGAGCCACCTTGGGAAACATAACCGAGTTAGGATTCAGGACATCCTAACAGTTTATATGCACAACCAAGATATTCAAGGGGGTTAAACATCACAGATGAAGGATATAAGCATTGCCAAATTGATGCATTTATAGTAGGGGCCTGAACTGAAACATCATGCAGGCTCTAATTCTTCTGAATATATGCCTATTTGTATCCAACCCTAATCTATAGATACATAATTTGCAGATAGTCCCAAGGGGAGGGACAATTGGTCAGGGAATGGGAATTGCAACAAGGATGCATTCAAGATATTCAACCAACACAAGAGGACAGGAGACCGACCCTATTAATTAAATAAAGTCAGGGTCGGTCCCATCCAGGTTCAACCTCATAACTAAAAAGTAGCATATAGGTAGACTTACAAGTTTAACTATCAGCACTTTCTCATGGCGTAGGTGAGACAGTTTTTCCCGAAGCTCCTCTGCTGATATGAACTGCTTACCACCAGAATAACCACCATGTCCACCAACAGCAGTAACCATGCGGCCATGTGACAGCAATTTACACCTTCCACAAAGGATGGTTCTCAACTGGCGGTGTTTCTTCTTCTGTTCACAAACATGCACAATAAAACATCAAAACAAGGAGGGGTGATAATAAGAAGATGATGGTACGTTAACAAGGGACATATGTAGCTTTCTGGCTCCGTAGTGTGCTGCTATGGTGGGTGCGTATGTATGTAAAGGGGAGAACAACAGGCAGTGTATCATAATATCTTTTATCTATATTTAAATAAATAACACGTGATCACAAAGACACATTCACAAGAAATGAATTTTTAACATTTTATCGATCTAAGAATATATCTGTGAATGCCCAAATTATGAAGAAAAAAACTGAAATTATAGGAGGAAAATTCCTCCCACGACAGCCAAAAAGTCCACTATTCACTTTTTAGATAGATGATCAACACCATTCATATTGATCTACATGGCTTAAAAACCTATATACACCAAACATTTTACAATTACTACAATATAATTTTTAAACTTTCATCAGATTGTAGTAAAATTAACTGTTTTTCAATACTAAAAACATTTTACACCTCTAGATCTATAAGCAAACAACTTGGAAATCAGGAAATCTTTGTATGCCTAAACTTTAAACCAAGAAGATCGGCATGCATGGTGTTGACCATCGAACTAAAAATGGCAAAGTTTTCTTTGGCCTCCGTATGAGGAAATTTCTTCCTATGACAGTTGTGATGCCGTTTTTCTCCCAATTACATTTATAATGAATGCAGTTCAAATCCAAATGTGCGTATCTATTTGGGGACAACTGTGTTTAGGGCCCTAGGACCCAAAAGTAGTGTTTTTGAAACGGTAAAAAAAAAATGGGGCAGCCAAGGTGCTTGGCCGCTTAGGCACTTGAGCAATCGTTTTGGCCACTCAGCAAATAACAATGTCTTGTTTTAGTTTAATTTTGTTATTCCTTGTAAGTTGTTTGTTGAAGATTGGTTGTTTGTTGAAGATTGATTCTAATAGAAGTTTTATATTTAAATAACTCTTAAGTCGTTTTCAAAGTCAGTTCAATGATGTTCAAAGTCACAATCAAGAACTCGAAGTCAAAGCTGCTCTAAGCTCAAGGCCAACACTGTAGTCACTGCTCGAAAACCCTAGCTTTATAATCAAAATCAAAACTCAAAACCAACTACTCTTGCTTCAAAACCAAAATCAAATCTTCTCCAAGTTCGAAAGCAAAGTCTTTTAAGTCTAGAACCCTAACTACTCAATGTTGAAGCCTCGAATCCTCCAAGTCGAAGTCAAAGGGTCAGGGACGAAGTTGAAGTCTCTAAGTCAAAGTTGAAGTCCCTAAAACCCTAGTTCGAAGTCTCGGCCGGTGAATAAAAAGTGTTCAAAGAATTAGGGGTAGAGGGTTAATGTAGATATTATTATCACATCAAATACAATCAATACATATCTCCTAATTATAAGACTATTGAAGGGTTTAAACACCAATAGAAAGAGTGTAATACTAAAATACTAAAACGATGTCCATAAACCATTAAATGCACCCCAATCAATAAGGAATTGAGTATAGTTACTCAACTAAAATGGTAAGAATATCACCGTGTTTAAGCAGTAAAATGCAGGCGACAATGAGAGCTCCACCACTTTAGCGGCTGTTTAAGCGCTTATGCGGCCGCTTTTTAAAACACTGCCCAAAAGCAACCGGGTTTACTATTTGGGTCAAAAAAAATTGTCCTTTGTTTCGGTCCTTTTTATTTGTATTTTTGTTTATGCCAATACTGTCATTTTGGATAAAGTACTACATTTATCTTATAAAGTACTATATTTATCTCATAAAATACTACATTTAGCTCATAGAGCTGCACTTATGCTTAAATCGACTTTTCATATTTTATTTTGATCACCATTAATGTTGATCTAGATTCCTTAAAACCTATGTACACCAATTATGCCTATCATTTACATGACATTTTAGCATTCATTGGATGGTGACAAAATTAATGGTTCTTAATGATACAGGAATTTACATCTCTAGTTCTATGTGAAAAATACTTGAAATCACAAGAAATTTTATACATAGACATTTTAGACCATGAGAATCAATATTGATGATGTTGATCATCGAAGTGAGAGGTGTGAAGTTGAATTTTTGGGCCGTTGTAGGAGGAAATTCCTAAGATAACTTGTGGAGATGCTTCCGGATTTCCTTGGCTTGAGAATCTGGCAACAAAACTATCTTGGATTTAAAGCTAGTCGTCCTCACTTCTTGACGACAAATAAGCATGAATAAGTGGGTCCCACGAGTTCAAAATCCATAATTATAAGACCAACATGCTGAGATGACGGGACCTGGTCTATACTCAACCTTATCCTCACATGGCCAAGAAAAAGGACAAAGTCCCAAAAGAAAATCAAGTTTTTAGTTGATAAAGATTATTTAATCCTTTCAAATGTAGCTTAGTCAAAACATAATGGGTAACCTTAGATTAGACAGAATCAATGTTGTAAAGAATGGATTTGGAGTTTGATCGGTTGGCCGGCGAATAAAGCATAACTGGTTTATTCCGTGAATATTCGGTTTATTCGGATTATGCGGCCATCAATATTTTTATATAAATATTACATATAAAAATTTCAAAAAACATAAAGATATAGAAAACTAATATACTCGTGGATTATGATAAGGCGTCCGAACTAATAAGGATATAGTAATGAGGAGAGAGTGTGAAATAATAAGTTGTGGATCCTACACTTGTTTTTTAGTTGTGGGTTTTTTTGATAATGGGCCAATTCGGCTGAATATTCGCGTGATTCGGGTGAATATGCGGTTTGTGTGTCGAATATTCGATTTGACCGAATATTGCAGTTTTTGTTCATTTTGCCACCAAATCCAAATTTCGGCCGAATATTCCATTTTTTCAACACTAGACAGAATATATAGTATAGTATAGTATAACACACGCGCACGCGCACACATTTGGGTCTGAAATACCGATAAATTCCTACATCTCAATTAAAAAAAGTGCAAAATTTTTATTTCTGGAGAAATTGGTGGATGGTTAGCTGGTGAATGGGAGTGGCTAACCAAAAAGCAGTGCACACATTAGCAAAGGAATGAACTTCTATTATGATACAAGTACAGGTAACAACATAGTCATCAGTTATTAAATTTCTTTCTAAACAAATATTTAACTCAGAAAGCAACATTAAAAGCTACAGAATTTACGGACTAAATCCCTTAAATCTTCCAAGACTTGTGCATTTGCAAACCAGCACCTATTGTGTCACATATGATATTTCATTGTCCAATGCCTAATTTTATTATTGACTAACAAACGACACAGCAGCATTAATCTCAGCATAAAAAATCTCACCAACTCATACGTCTCGGAATCGACAAACCCCGGGGCGTCGACCTCCGTGGTCTGCAGCGGAGCACCGCAGCCATAGCAGCACGCTCCAGGGCTCGCTTCCTTCGCCTCGCTCCTCCTCTTCTTCTTCTTCGCCTTGTCCTTGAGGACGAACTTGGCGGCGGATTCGGCGTTGAGGCGATCGAGGAAGAGGTCGCCGCGCGTGGGGGCGGCGGCGCCGGTTCCCTCGGGCTCGGTGGAGGTCGAGGATTGAGAGGAGGAGCGGCACGAGATCTGGGGACCCTTGGATGAAATTAGGGTTACGGTTAGGGTTAGGGGTTTTTGGACGAAGGGGAAGAGAGGGACGAAGGAGGAGGGAGCGAGGAGAAGGGATTTGGGCGCCATTGAGTCGGGGGTTTTGCAGGAAAAAAGACGCAGTTGGGGGATAATGCGACTTCCAAGGACGTGCGTTGCACCTGAGAAGACAACAATGGAACTGGGCCACGATGGGCTTTATTCTAAATCCATAAAATCTCTCCCGTGTTTGTGTACGAAATTGGGCTATAATTATCTTGTTTCATTCTTAGGTAAATTGTTGAAAAGCCTCGGACAAATAAAAAGGGATCAAAAAGTGCTGTTTTCGAAATAGGAAGAAAGGACATACTGTTCAAAAACTGGTCTAAAAACCCATGGGCTAAGGCCTATGTATTTTAATTTGGTGTAAGGACGAAAATAACCCCCATTCAAAATTATCTCTCTGTCTTTCTCTCTATTACTCGTACTCTCATACCGTCGCTCGAGCTCCTCCCACGTCGCTCGTCGTCATCGTCACCATCGTCGCCCATGTCACTCATTGTCGACCTTGTCACTGTCGTCTCCCTCATCGTCGCCCTCGTCACCGCCGTCTCTCTCGTTGCAACCTCGCCTCCCTTGTCGCAACCTCGCCTCTCCAAGTCGTCGAAAACCCTAATCCCTGCAAAATGGCGTCTAAATCAAAGGATAAGGCCTTGAGATTGACGAAAAAGGCGTCGGCTAAGTCAGTGGCTCCAGAATTAAAGTTAACGACATCGACAGCTGCCGAGGAATCGACAGTTGCCAAGATACAAATTCGGTAAAATTCGTACTCTTTTTATTAACCTTATATTGCAATTCGAAATTGTTTCTTTCCGAAAAAATCTGTGAACATGTATAACGTTTTGTGTAAAATCTATAATGTTACCTATAAAATCTACTAAAGGTGTATGTAACATGTACCAAAGTTGTCTACATGTTACAGACAACTTTATAGATGTTACATGCAAGTGCTAATTTTCATTTTTTTTGTTAACAAGATATTACAGGCGAATTATTTGCATGTCACATGTAAGTAGTTGCTTGTAATTTCTATAAAAGTTGCTCGTAATATTTAAGCAGCTGCATATAATTTGTAAGCAGTTGACTGTAACATGTAGGCAATGTTACCTGCATGTTACAAGCAACTGCTTACAAGTTACAAGCAACTTCATAGATGTTACCTTTTTAACCATAAACAAATTTTCTTAGAAAACTGTTGCAGACGTCTGGAGCAAATTTTTTGTAACGCAGATGTATGTGGCAGACGTCTCCTGTTCAAAATGTCTCCAAAAATTGACTTCAAAGATGTCTGGTGCTTGTAACCAGACATCTCCAGTTCAAAATATGCCTTTGAAAATTGACTTCAGAGACGTTTGGTACTTGGAATAAGACGTCTTCGGTTCAAGTCTTGCTTAGAAGTTATAGGCAACTGCTTACAAGTTACAGGAAACTGCTTACATCTAAGTAATTGCTTGTAACTTCTATAAAAGTTGCATGTAACATCTATAATGTTGCATGTAACAACTCCAATTTTAATGTACAAAAAATTGTTTAAAAGTTAATGTACAAACGGAGTATTTGCAATCTTGTGTACACTATAAGTATTTGATTTGCTTTTGAACATCAAGAAAGCACTTGTAGCTTATTGGTAAAGCCTTGCACTGCTGTGACGTAGCCTCTGTGATCGAATCCCTTCAGTTACATTATCTTTTTATTAAATTTTCTTTTAAATCTTTTAGAAGCCCAAGAGTTTGCACGTGCACTACACGTAATATGATAAGTTACAGAATAAATAAACACATGCACTGGGGAAAACCAAGCGACAACAACATGTGGAACAAATCCCACCGTCCACCGCCGGTCGATGCTAGCGTAGGAGACCGGCACCACCGGGCCCCTCGTAGGGGATGCTCCTCATATTTTCACCCGAGCACCCCTTGGCCCACCCCACTTCTCCTATGTTGTTTGAATACTCTGCATTCATACAGAGAACAATAAAGTACCCTTTAATGCAAATTTTAATGCATTCTTTAACCCTCTAAACTCTAATTTTTCCTATAAATACCACTATCCATTTCACCCATCCTCGCTCAGAAATTCTCTGCCAAAACTCTCAAAAATTCTCAAGTCCTTATAGTATGCAAATGGAGTTAGCAAAGGGTGAAGTTCCGGCGAAGAAACGGCGCCCCGACACCTTCCTTAGTTTTCCTTCTCTCTTCTCTTTTTCTCTAGCCAGTAAGTCCCTTCTTCCCCTCTCCTTATCTATTCTAAAACTTTCATTCTTCAAAACCTGGCGGAAGTGGAGTTAATCCGACTTCCGATTCGGTTTTTTCTTTAAAAATTCTATTTTTCTTAAACAATAAAATACCATACTCTCATATAATGTTTAAAAAACATTAACAAACACATTAAAATAAGTTTCATCTCAAAAGAATCTTTTATGCAACTTTTATCGTATTTTTACGGTAAAATACCGCATACTTTATTTTCGACACAAATCAACATAATACTTGTATTACCTTTAGATAACTCACGAGGTAATGACCTACCTCTTCATAACACACATTTTTGACATAGCACGATGAAAGTTTGGGACATTAGTTATGGGATAATACGACATTACAAATAAATACCATCAAACTTGCAAAACCATATCTTTAAAAAAGTGTATTAATCATTTCTTTGCAATTGCGCCTCTACAACCCATTTTTGAGGATCTCGTTCGGGATGGTGCGGCTTATCGCACATCCTCGGACCTATTAGAGCGAGATGCAGACCTCCGAAAGGAGCATTCGATCTCGATGGAATTTTAATGCATTTTCTTTAGAAAATGAGATTTCTACAAAAATAAATAAAATTTATTTTTATTAAATATATATATATATGACTATAATAAAAATATCTATTTTAATTACATTATATAAATATTCTAAGTTTTCTAAATCAAAGGAATCACCATTACAGGAAAATACCATTATAATTCAATACAAAATACCGATATTTCAATAAAATACCATATACTATGAAACTAGGTTCTACTCACTAGAAATTTCACTTTTATAAAATATATATCTATGAAAACCCTAAAGACGATAATTAAATGCTTGAGGTGTATTTTGAAATTATATCAAACTATTTTTACATAAAACCCCCTCAAGTTATACTAAATTACAATAAGGACCCTATTAAATATAGGTTTAAGCGGGACCAATTCTCTTGAGCCTCAGGAGCCGGAGAATGTGGGTGCTTGCCTATCTAAAGTAGACAATCTAACAAACGGTGTTATCAACACGGTAATTGTCTTAGAAAAAGACACAAATCCCGTCGTCCATGTGCAGCAGTCACCGATAACATCAAAACTAGTTCAGGATTTCAATTTCTTTTCAAAGTATCTGACTCAGACTGAGTCTCAATCCAATCAATCTAACTTGAATATGATTCAAGTATAAACTACAATACAACATGAATTCATGAATCCGTCTATTCAATCTATATCAATCAATATTGACCGAACCGAACTATGGATATACTCCGTTTACATGACTCTCCATTTATATCCATTCCATTTACCGATATCATGGTTTCGGCAAGTCATCCATCTCTATAACAAATAATACAATCGATACAAAAGACATCACGGGGTTTATAAAGGGGTAGATTGGTACGGAATGTGTTAGAAGTGGCACGAGACTGTAACCTTAATACACCTAACCTGAATATCCATTGCCGTTGTACCGTGGATGAACGGTTTCTTGTGCTCCGTATACCTTAGTCTCCGGAATAGTGGGACTCCTCTCGTACCAACCTACAAACAACTGCGTTAATATTATAATCACACATTAATAGTCATATTCTCTTTCTGTATATTCTATCTCTATTTATCTTTTAGACTTAACGAGCGATTTTTCACTGACGACATTCCTTTCTTCTTTCTTTGGAATGTTGTCAGGTGATTCGGACGCATTAGAGACCGAGCCCAGTACTGAGGATTTGCAGCAGTTTGCTTTTGACCCGGAGCTTTAGATACTTGTACATATTTATTTCATTTCAGTCATGCCATTGTTTAGGCATCACTTTCTATTCATGTATTTACATTTCAGTTGTACCTGTAAAAGAATGTTTAATAAATAAGTTCATGTTCATTTACATTCCTGTCTCCTGTGTACTTTACTTTATATTTGTCACGCCCCGCTTCCCAAAATACGGAAAACGAGGGGTGACTAGGCCAGCCATGCTCCTACGGTCAAGGAATAATCCCACCGTAGTCACACTTTGGCTTCTAGCATTACATGGTAATCAGTAAACAAAGCATAGAAGTAAAGGAAATACATCACTAAATTATTACATCCACTTTCATTGTTCATATTTTACAATAAAACAAGAAAAGAACTACTAACCAAGTTCGAATACAAGATCTCTTTAAGGAAAGCAGAAAAGATGAAAGAGGTACTCCTGACTAAATCTCCGCAAGCTCGAAGGGTAAGTACGACTCCTGCGCTGGTTCTTCCTCGAGGTCTGAGCATGCATACTCAGGTCGTCAGAGCGACGTAATGGCAATATTATAATGGTGACAAGTAACAGGCATAGAAGGTAATAACAGTGGAAGTAAAATGCAGATAATCAATATGTCACTAACTGATGCAAAGTATGATCTGTGTCCCTATTGGTCTCTAAGTCATCTTTGAAATCGAGTTGTGGAAAGGAGGATCATGTTTAACGAGGGTCTCTTACATACCCGAGACTACGGCCCACACGCCCGGGACATAATCCTGTCAGCCGGATCGCTAGATCCTACCTAATATATATAAGAGCCGCTGTTCGAATGATCATCCTCTAAATCACTGTCCTCGCTAAATACGATACTCTTTCCACTTCGATTTTCCTCTTTTCCCTAGGTTTACACTATTTATGAGTATGGTATAGTCGTGTACAAGTATGCACCAATAACACGGTTTGTCACTGTTCACTGTATTATTCACTGTCACGAATCATTCACTCTTTCATTGGCGTACTTAACACTCCTAAACCAATACCATTCACGCACGATAATGCATTGTACACTGAATAATAACGCGCACTATCACTATGTGTATGGCAATCGGGTAATATATGTGCATTTATGCAGTTAACGAGTCATGTGTAATATGAACTATTATGCACCTTATGAGCTTATAAAAATTGCAGTAAATCATACGTTCAAAATTCAATGAAACGATACAAAAACGGTAACAAGTAGACTCAGTCGGAAATTCAGAAAAAATTTATTTCAGTGCAATCGGATTTCGGGTTTGCAATTTACAGCCGTTTTATTTTAAGTGCTCGCTGCAGGAAATTCAGTTTCTGAACTGAACGTCCGTTTCGCAACACAATTTTCACCCTGTTGGGATCAGAATTTAGCGACGTTACAGTTTAATGAAATTTAGGTTTTTCAATAGGGTTTTCAACTCACCATACAGATTCTCAATCGCGCCTCTACGTAAAAAGTTATGCACTATTCAACACTAGGGTATCAGTTCTGTTTCTGTTTGGGACTGCTATACGTCCTATTCGTTTAAATTATAGTTTAAATAGTAAAGAATGGTAAAAAAGGGTGAAATAACTTTTGTTATTTAGCTAAATGTTTTATATTCACTAGAGTACAGGGCTCCGCAATATACAAGTTCAAGCAGCAAAGTGGTAAGCATTACGAGATAGAAATCAACAGCCAGAGCTGCTCTGGACTGCAATTTAGAGCCGCTCTCCGAATTAGTTTCCGTCGTATTTTCAGTATAGAAACAATTTAAAACTTTTATGTGGTTCCAGGTCGTCGAGTCGACTTCGATTTGAGTCCTTGAACGCATCATCTCAATTTGTAGACAATTAACTATGATTTTTACAAGTTTCAGACGCGCGGAATTTTCAGTTTTAACGGGTGTAATTGGGGGTGATTGTTCAAATCAGTAACGATTATATTTTCCAGTCAAATTTTAACACAATGTTCATTGCCACACGGGCCAGCATATATGATCATGTTCCGTCAGTTTAGTGGAAGGTTTTCATTCGGGTTTTGCATCAAGCGCTTGTGTCATATAAATTTTCACGAATTATAAACATGGAATTAATAGGATTTTGAATTGTAACAGTATAATCTAGCATGTAGCAAGTAGGGTACTTGCTTGGAGACGCGTTGGCGATGCACGACAGAGGCAATGGTACGAACGCGCAAAGAACGGCACGGTTTGGGTTCACGGCCTCGGCTCGGGTTCGGGTTCGTCGTCGGTGTTTCCCGGGGGATGGCTCGTGATCACTGGAGGCGGAGTGGGGTTCTGTGGATCTCCTGTGAGTATGCTGGGGTCGGCGATGGTCGACGGCGGTCGCTCCGGTGATGGTGCAGCAGGGGGTGAGGTTGCAGGGTTCGAAGCTTGGAGTTTGGTGTTGGTTGCAGCGAGGGAGTGAGGTAGTGGGGGCTCGGGTTTTGGAGGTGATGGTGTTGCTGAGAATGCAGAGGAGTCGACGAGGTGATTGTAGTCGTCGTCATCGTCGTTCACCGGTTGTAGGGGTGAAGCAGGGGGTTTGGTGGAAGATGGAGTGAGGGGAGAAGAAAGGAAGAAAGTGGAGAGAGTTAGCGGCGAGGCGGGGCTTGAGGAGGGTGCGCGGGCGGGCGCGATCGTGGGTCGTGGGTTCGTGGGTCGTGGTCGCGACGAAGATAAGGCGTCGTGGGCGCGACGTGGGGACGCAGCGAATAGAAGAACAAAAGAGCGGGAAATCTAAAACGGAGTGGGGGAAGGAGGAAAGTTAACGGGTCGGGTTTGGGTTGTGGGCGCAGGTTAGGAGTTGGGGCATGGGCTGCTTGGGATTGAACTTATATATGTGTTTATTTAAAATTGGTTTTCATTTTTTCTTGGGCTGGGCTGAGGAGTCTTTAAGAATTTAATTATTTGTTTAGGGCTGGGCTGGTTTATTGTTTATATATATTTAGTTTTGTCTTGGGCTTTGATTTTTAATTTATTGTTTAGGAAAATCAATTATCAAAACCTAAGCAACCAATTTTACGCAAAATTACGAGGAAAGAGAAAACATTCGAGGGACTTGGGAAAATAGAGAAAGATTTTATTGATGGGAACGGGGATTTACATCATACCCCCCTTACAAAAATTTCGTCCTCGAAATTAAAAAGAGACAACGAAACAACAGTACCAAACAAAGAGATGTGGAAAACGTGCACGGATATCTTCCTCACACTCCCAGGTAGATTCTCCTGGGGAACGACCGCCCCAAGACACTCGGACTAACAGAATGACCTTATTCTTCAGCACTTTCTCCCTGCGGTCGAGGATGGTGGTGGGCTACTCCTCGTAAGATAGGTCGGTACCCAAAACTAACTCCGAATAGTTTAGAGCATGGCTCTCATTCCGAACGTAACGCCTCAACTGAGACACGTGAAAAGTGTTGTGCACACCAGCTAGCGATGGAGGCAAGGCGAGTCGATAGGCCACCTCTCCTACTCGCTCTAGCACTTCAAAAGGTCCGATGAAACGGAGACTGAGTTTCCCACGACCTCCGAACCTGATAACTCCACGGGTAGGGGAAATCTTCAGGAAAAAGTGATCTCCGACTTCAAATTCTAGTGCTCTCCTGTTGGTATCCGCCCAACTCTTCTGTCGATCCTGAGCCGTCTTAATACGCTGCCTGATCATTTGGACCTTGTCGACTGTCTGAACAATAAGCTCGGGACCCAGTAATCTTCGTTCTCCTACATCATCCCAACAAACTGGGGATCGACACTTCCGCCCGTAAAGTGCTTCGAAAGGAGCCATATGGCACAACATTTACTTTCCCCAGGTGATACTGAAGGTCCAAGTCGTAATCCGCCATCAGTTCTAGCCATCGACGCTGCCTCATATTTAGTTCTTTCTGAGTGAAGACGTACTTCAGACTTTTATGATCCGTGCACACCTCCACCTTCTCACCCAATAGATAGTGCCTCCAAATCTTCAACGCAAAAACCACTGCAGCTAACTCCAAGTCATGCGTAGGATAGTTCCTTTCGTGATTTCTCAGCTGTCGAGAGGCGTAAGCAACCACCCGACCGTGCTGCATCAGAACACAGCCTAAGCCCTTCCCTAAGGCATCACTATGTATCACCAAACCTCTGGAATCATCTGGTACTGTATGAATGGGCGCCGTGGTTAACTTCTACTTCAGTGTCTCAAATGCCCGAGTACACTCCTCTGTCCACGCAAACGATACCTCCTTCCTTATCAGCCTCATCAACGGTTCAGCGATTCTTGAAAAGTCTTGGATGAACCGCCGATAATATCCTGCCAGTCCCAGAAAGCTTCTGATCTCGGCCACTGACTTCGGTGTTGGCCAATCTCTGACAGATTCTATCTTTATCGGGTCCACTGAGATGCCTTCGCCCGAAACAATGTGTCCCAAAAACTGATCCTTATCGAGCCAACATTCACACTTGCTCAATTTCGCGTACAGCTTCTCTTCCCGAAGAATTTGTAGAAACGTGCGCAAATGCTCGACATGTTCCTCCCGGGTCTTTGAGTAGACTAGTATGTCGTCGATAAATACAACGACAAATGTGTCCAAGTACTTTGCAAACACCCTGTTCATCAAATCCATAAATATCGCTGGAGCATTGGTAACACCGAACGGCATCACAAAGAACTCATAATGTCCGTATTGGGTCCTAAAAGCCGTCTTGCATATATCCTCGGCCGCTACTCTGATCTGATGATAGCCAGAACGGAGATCCAACTTCGAAAATACATTGGCCCCACTTAACTGATCGAATAAGTTGTCGATGCGCGGAATTGGGTACTTATTCTTTATTGTAACTTTGTTCAGCTCCCGGTAATCTATACACATCCGCAGCGATCCATCTTTCTTCTTCACTAACAGAACTGGTGCACCCCACGGTGAAACGCTTGGCCGGATAAATCCCTTCTCCAGGAGTTCTTCAATTTGCTTCTTCAATTCTGCCAACTCGACCGGTGCCATTCTGTACGGGGCCTTGGAAACTGGTGCTGTACCTGGAGTCAAATCGATCGAGAATTCCAAGACGCGTGGAGGTGGTAGACCTAGTAAATCTTCAGGGAACACGTCCAGAAAGTCCCGAACAATCTCTGGGGTTGGGCTCTCATCAATCTCCATAGCTGTTAACTCCTTTGGCTTGGCTCTATACTTGGCTGGCTCCAAAGATTCGCTCCCGCCTTCGAAAGTAAACTCCGGGTGATTGGGAATGCGGAAGATCGCATTCCTTGCTCGGCAATCAATAACTGCATGGAAGGTACTCATCCAATCCATCACGAGAATTGCGTCATAGCTGCCCGTCCCGATCAAAAGGAAATTCGCATAGAATTCCCTGCCACACACTACAACCAGACATGATCTACATTCTCGACTAGACATTATAACACCATTACCCGTATGTATTTCCCAACCCTTGGTTAATGGTTCATGTGGTATAGAGTGTGTATCAACGAAATGCACAGATATGAAACAGTGCGATACTCCAGAATCAAATAGTACTCTAGCTGGCATGGAATGTACGAATAGGATACCTGTGACAACTTCGCCTGAAGCCTCTGCCTGCTCGGCGGTCAAGGTGAAAGCCCGTCCCTGACCGCGGCCTGTGTAGGGTTGCCTTTGCTCTTGTGATCTCTGCTGCTATGGTCCAGATCCTCCCTGTAACTCTGTCCGCTCAGGGCAACCGCTAACTCTGTGGTGGCTGGATCTGCAAATCAAACACTATCCCTTGGCGCGGCGACAGTCCTTCTAGGTGTGCCCATCTCTGTTGCAGTAGCCGCAAACTACGTTCTTGCTCTGGGGGCAATGCTGGGGCATGAATGGATACTTCATCTGTGTCGTTTCAGGCCTGTGAACTGGTATGACTCCTCGAGAAGGTGCGTGGGTGCGTGCTGGAACAACTGGGGGCTTCCTGAATTTGTTGATCAGTTTCTCCTGAATTCGCGCCGCGTTGAGTACCTGTGCAAAAGTCTGCAACTCAAGTGACGCGATCAACTACTGCAGCTCGAAATCAAGTCCCTGCAAGAAGCGTCTGGCCCTGCTGGCCTCTGAAGCGACCATGTACGGAGCAAATCGGCTCAGACGGTTGAACTCTACCGCATATACGTCCACGGGACGGCCATTCTGCTTCAGTAGGATGAATCTTTCTTCCATCTCTGCCTTGGCGGTGGAAGGGAAATAGTTGTCTAAGAAGCACTCCTTGAATTTGCTCCATTCGACTGGCCTTTCTAGTCTGCTTTCTTCCACTGACCACCATGTACGAGTTTCATCTTCCAACTGGATCTTTATCACATTCACTTTATCTTCCTTTGGTACCCTGGCGGCCGTCAGTAAGTTCTCCATATTCACCAGCCATTGCTCGGCCTCGAGTGGTTCGGCTAGCCCTGTAAATGCAGCTGGATGCAACCTCCGGAAATCTGACACGGTGCCAGCCCTGGCAGAAAAGCTGGTGGAGCAGTGCCCTCGGGGGCGGTAATGAGTGCGGAGGGTCCCCCTACAGCGGTAATAGCCCTGAGTCCCTCGGTGAGTAGGTCCGTCTTTCTTTCCTGAGCTTCTACGAGAGAGGTCAGTGCACTAAGTATCCTCTCCGTGCGATCCTGAGAACTTGAGTCCGAGGAGTGGTCGTTCGGGGATGTCATATCGCTGGAAGATATTTAAAGGGATATGATTAGATACAAGGATGAAAGTCAGGAATAGTGAAGCGAAAATAACGTAATAAAGTGTAGTTAATGTTATCCCTTACTACTAAACGCGGCTCTGATACCAACAAAACCATGTCACGCCTCGCTTCCCAAAATACGGAAAACGAGGGATGACTAGGCTAGCCATGCTCCTACGGTCTAGGAATAATCCCACCGTAGTCACACTTCGGCTTCTAGCATTACATGGTAATCAGTAAACAAAGCACAGAAGTAAAGGAAATACATCACCAAATTATTACATCCACTTTCATTGTTCACAATTTACAATAAAACAAGAAAAGAACTACTAACCGAGTTCGAATACAAGATCTCTTTAGGGAAAGCAGAAAAGATGAAAGAGGTACTCCTGACTAAATCTCCGCAAGCTCGAAGGGTAAGTCCGACTCCTGCGCTGGTTCTTCCTCGAGATCTGAGCATGCATACTCAGGTCGTCAGAGCGACGTAATAGCAATATTATAATGGTGACAAGTAACATGCACAGAAGGTAATAACAGTGGAAGTAAAATGCAGATAATCAATATGTCACTAACTGATGCAAAGTATGATCTGTGTCCCTATCGGTCTCTAAGTCATCTTTGAAATCGAGTTATGAAAAGGAGGATCATGTTTAACGAGGGTCTCGTACATACCCGAGACTACGGCCCACACGCCCGGGACATAATCCTGTCAGCCGGATCGCTAGATCCTACCTAATATATATAAGAGTCGTTGTTCGAATGATCATCCTCTAAATCACTGTCCTCGCTAAATATGATGCTCTTTCCACTTTGATTTCCCCCTTTTCCCCAGGTTTACACTATTTATGAGTATGGTCTAGTCGTGTACAAGTATGCACCAATAACACGGTTTGTCACTGTTCACTGTATTATTCACTATCACGAATCATTCAC
The DNA here is from genome assembly GCA_030015575.1 of Agapanthus africanus. NCBI lineage: Eukaryota > Viridiplantae > Streptophyta > Magnoliopsida > Asparagales > Amaryllidaceae > Agapanthus > Agapanthus africanus. Next base: position 1,001,217,645 of record CM057337.1, read on the forward strand.
TTTTTCATTGGCGTACTCGACACTCCTAAACCAATACCATTCACGCACGATAATGCATTGTACACTGAATAATAACGCGCACTATCACTATGTGTATGGCAATCGGGTAATATATGTGCATTTATGCAGTTAACGAGTCATGTGTAATATGAACTATTATGCACCTTATGAGCTTATAAAAATTGCAGTAAATCATACGTTCAAAATTCAATGAAACGATACAAAAACGGTAACAAGTAGACTCAGTTGGAAATTCAGCAAAACTTTATTTCAGTGCAATCGTATTTCGTGTTTGCAAGTTACAGCCGTTTCATTTTAAGTGCTCGCTGCAGGAAATTCAGTTTCTAAACTGAACGTCCGTTTCGCAACATAATTTTCACCCTGTTGGGATCAGAATTTAGCGACGCTACAGTTGAATGAAATTTAAGTTTTTCAATAGGGTATTCAACGCACCAGACGGATTCTTAATCGTGCCTCTACGTCAGAAGTTATGCACTGTTCAACACTAGGGTATCGGTTCTGTTTCTGTTTGGGACTGCTATACGTCCTGTTCGTTTAAATTACAGTTTAAATAGTAAACAACGGTAAAAAAGGGTGAAATCACTTTCGTTATTTAGATAACCGTTTCATATTCACTAGAGTATAGGGATCCGCAACATACAAGTTCAAGCAGCAAAGTGGTAAACATTACGAGATAGAAATCAACAGCCAGAGCTGCTCTGGACTGCAGTCCAGAGCCGCTCTCCGAATCAGTTTCTGTTGTATTTTCAGTATAGAAACAATTTAAAACTTTTATATGGTTCCAAGTCATCGAGTCGGATTCGATTTGAGCCCTTGAACCTATCATCTCAATTTGTATACAATTAACTATGATTTTTACAAATTTCAGACGCGCGGAATTTTCAGTTTTAACGGGTGTAATTGGGGGTGATCGTTCAAGTCAGTAACGATTATATTTTCCAGTCAAATTTTAACAAAATGTTCATTGACACACGGGCCAGCATATATGATTAAGTTCCGTCAGTTTAGTGGAAGGTTTTCGTTCGGGTTTTGCATCAAGCACTTGTGTCATATAAATTTTCACGAATTATAAACATGGAATTAATAGGATTTTGAATTGTAACAGTATAATCTAGCATGTAGAAAGTAGGGTACTTACTTGGAGACGCGTTGGCGATGCACGGCAGAGGCAACGGCACGAACGCGCAAAGAACGACACTGTTTGGGTTCACGGCCTCGGCTCGGGTTCGGGATCGTCGTCGATGTTGCCCGGGGGATGGATCGTGATCACTGGAGGCGGAGTGGGGTTCTGTGGATCTCCTGTGAGTGTGCTGGGGTCGGCGATGGTCGCTCCGGCGATGGTGCAGCAGGGGATGAGGTTGCAGGGTTCGAAGCTTGGAGTTTGGTGTGGGTTGCAGCGAGGGAGTGAGGTAGTGGGGGCTCGGGTTTTGGAGGTGATGGTGTTGCTGAGAACGCAGAGGAGTCGACGAGGTGATCATAGCCGTCGTCGTTGTCGTTCAGTGGTTGTAGGGGTGAAGCAGGGGGTTTGGTGGAAGATGGAGTGTGGGGAGAAGAAAGGAAGAAAGTGGAGAGAGTTAGCGGCGAGGCGGGGCTTGAGGAGGGTGCGCGGGCGCGAGCGATCGTGGGTCGTGGGTTCGTGGGTCGTGGTCGCGACGAAGACGAGGCGTCGTGGGCACGACGTGGGGACGCAGCGAACAGAAGAAGAAAAGAGCGGGAAATCTGAAACGGGGTGGGGGAAGGAGGAGAGTTAACGGGTCGGGTTTGGGTTGTGGGCACGGGTTAGGAGTTGGGGCATGGGCTGCTTGGGGATTGGACTTATATATGTGTTTATTTAAAATTGGTTTTCATTTTTTCTTGGGCTGGCCTGAGGAGTCTTTAAGAAATTAATTATTTGTTTACGGCTGGGCTGGTTTATTGTTTATATATATTTAGTTTTGTCTTGGGCTTTGATTTTTAATTTATTGTTTAGGAAAATCAATTATCAAAACCTAAGCAACCAATTTTATGCAAAATTACGAGGAAAGAGAAAACATTCGGGGGACTTGGGAAAATAGAGAAAGATTTTATTGATGGGAACGGGGATTTACAATATTGCTTAGATACGCTTAGCGTGTTTATTTCTGAGTAAATACGTAGCAGCCTCGCCGCGTCCCTTTCCCATACACTGGGAAGCGGGGAGTGACATTGCCTATAACTTGTAAACATTTGCTTGTAATTTCTAAGCAGTTTCCTGTAAGTTGTGAGAACTTGTCTATAACTTGTAAGCGGCTGCATGTAACTTCTAAGCATATGTCTATAATTTTTCAGTTTAAATAATTAATAATTATAATTTAATATTTAAATTTGGTTTTCCGCAGGAGAAATCATTGAACCCATCTCGTCATCCGGACGTATTTCGACGTCACCAATAGCTTCATTGAGAGGTTGGAGCCACACATTGACCATCAGCACAGACATAGGCTAAGTAAAACTCTGTTCTGCCGTTACATGATGCTGTCCATTTTGCCTCAAGATAGGTATACCTTATGTAGACTTATCTCTTGTTATGATCGAGGCACCGGAGAGTTCGCTTTTGGAGGCGCCTCGCATAAATTTGTTGTAGATTGGGTTAGCGAGCAAACTGGCTTACCGAAGGCTGGCAAAGATATGAAGACTAACCGTGATATCACCCATCTTCGAAAGAAGCACTTTAACGTAGAGAAGGGTGAAAGGATGTATATCACAATATTGGAGGCTGCTTTGGAGCGAACTGTCCAGGATAGAACTCCACGGAAAAAGCTTCTCTACAAGAGCTTGTAGAGACAATTTGTCTACAAGTCCCTTGTAAGTACTTGGATAGGCTTTGAGATTCGTACAAATCTTTTTTGCACACTCTCTCTTTCCTTGCACGAATCTCAAAGCCCATTCAAGAGCTTGCAAGAGGCTTGCAGAGAAGATTTTTTCCGAACTCCACAAGTGATGGACGATTTCATGTCTTTGCTGATTCGTTATCAGCTTTCATTGTTTTAGATACCCGTCACATCCCTGACCGTCGCTAGAGATGCATTCTTATACGTTAAGCTATCGGTAGTACCGAGTGTGAACTGGGCCATAGCGGTGCATGAGATGATAATAGACGATGTCGTGACTAAGTTTTTCTCGAAGGCTTCCTCTACACAGTTGCCCGGGTGTCAGATCATTCTCGCCGTAAGTATATGCAAATTATTGTAGAGATTATACTATATTTGTACGCAAAGTATAAACTAGATAAATAAATATTGTTGGTAGATGTGTTTTGATCATTTAATATTAATAATGCGAATGTGATTTATGTTTGTTTGCAGCTATGGTTTTATACCATCACGAGTCTGAGACAGCCGGCACACATAAACGCCAACAAACCGGCCATGTATGGCTGGGAATTCAGTGCATCTTTGAAGCATCGGGATTGGAGAAAGTAATGAAGAGAAAGAGGGTCTTTTGTATGCCGAAGAGGGACGTGGTTGTGTTGAAACATTCCGCTGATACTCTGCCACCATATTATAATAGAAGAGCGGTGTAAGAGAAGAACAGTGGAGACGATGACGCAACAACTGCACCGGTAAGTCATATATTCTCTATTTACATTTAAAAGGTATCTTGTGTATGTATAGGTATTTGCCTGTAACTTCTAATAATGCAAGAGAAGAGCAGTGGAGATGATGACGCAACAACTGCACCAGTAAGTTATGTATTCTCTATTACATTAAAAAAAAATATCTTATGTATGTATAGGTATCTGCCTGTAATTTCTAAGCAGTTGCATGTAACTTGTAAGCAGTTGCCTGCAAATTCTAATAACTTGTATGCAACTTTTAATAACTTGATTATAACATATTGTGGTCTTCATCGGTGCAGATTCTAAAAGACGATTTGTTAAGAAGTCAGATGAGAAGGACAATGTGAAAGGCGTGTCTTTTGAAGCAGAAGCGAAAAAGAGTTGTATTATAAAACACTTCTTTTAAAGCAGTAAGCGTTGTTGGAGGATACGGAAGACGAGAATCAATATCTGCGTAGCCTACTCTGTGGGTTGGGATACTAAGAGTTTACCGATTTTGGGCTAGTGAAGGGCTAAGAAGTGGCCGAGACAGAAGAAGAGGAGAAGGAAAGAGCCAAAATGGTTGAGGTAGAGGAAGAATATGATGAGAGTTGGAATAAGGATGAGAGTTGAGATGACAGTTTGACGGTTACTGTATCCCCAGCGGTTGCTCGAATGGTGGAGGAAACAGTTGCAACCGCATCTAATGAAGGGAAGTTTTATGCCGCGGTTGAGGAGCCCGTTATTAAGGGTGCTGATGATGTGTTAAACTCTTCCGTGGTCACCCATCTACCTATTTATAAGAAGAAAATGGTCGCCTATAAGTTCACCACCAAAAGTCTCGAGAGACGAGTGAAGAATAAGCAAGACTGAAAACTGCTTAGGTATCTAAACGAGGAAGAGTGCGTGACTGTGAAAAATTTGAAGATATGGGTCACGGCGGCAAAAAAAAAAGGAATATGGGGAAGGCGGAGGCCCAAACCTTGATTGAAATTTCCAGCACCGGCGACATCGTCGACAGGGAACGTGCCATCACCGCGGTCGAGACATTGACCAAAATGCAGAAGTCTTTAAGCTATTACGAGGAGATACGCCTAAAAAATGTAGAAGATCCTAAGTTGCCAGGTGAGAAACAGTTGTGAAATTAACATAATGTGTTGCTTATTACTTATAAACTATAATTCTTTGTGTATCAATACTATTCATGCAAAGTATAATTCTTATGTGTGGAGATTGTCTGAATGTTGTATGCAATACCCTTTAGCATCTTAAGCAAAAATCTTTTCATTGTCTGCAGTCATGCTGGCGAAGATTTACGGGAATGGGACATTTGTTGCTTATCCCATAGTAGAATACATCGAAGAGCTCAAGAAGATCCATAGGGATGCCGCCGACGCTTTTTTGAAAGAGCGTATTTCATCGAGGGAAATACCCATTGACCCCACTAACTAAGTTTCTATTGCCCGCTTCGAGCTCTTTGATTTCTTAACCGGGCAGCTAGTCGGAGATATGGTACGTTTTTAGAGATTACAGGCAACTGCTATAGAGGTTACAAGCAACTGCTTAGAAATTACAGATGACTTATTAGATGTTATAATCAAGTTAATAGATGTTATATGCAACTTAGTAGAAATTACAGGTAACTTATTAGAAGTTATAGGCAATTTAGTAGAAGTTACAGGCAACTTAGTAGATGATACATGCAACTTATAAATATGTGTGAACTCTTTATTGGTGATGGACTCCTCTGTCAAGTTGGCAATAACTTGATAAAGTTTTTGGCCCCAGACGCAGCGGTACCTCCATTTGCTTTCGTAATGCCGTAGATAATGGTAATTGATTGATCATGAAAAACCGTGTCTGTATGTTCTAAATATCGTAATCAATAACGGTGTCGCAATAACTAGCCGCTAGTGAGTACGGGTCGTCCATAGAGAAACGGTGAACTGCTTTTCTTGTTTTAGACGAGTTGATAAAAGAGAGGAGTGATTGTTGTCGTTTCTATTAAGAAGGGATGAAAAGCTTGTAGGGTTTATAAGACTTAATAGTTAATGGATGAAGTAAAAAATATAATTCTTTTTATCTTTTAATTGTTTAATACTAGAGAGATGGCGATGAATGCGGATTAAGGTTCTTGGAGGAAATTAGGGTTTCCCTCTACTGTCCTTTGTGCTTCCATTGATCTCTATTTATCTCAAGCCCTTAACAAAATAAGTTTTAACGAATCTCAAATCGTGGTCGTGACTATCATGAATTGATAGCGCGTCTGATAAGAGGGTTAACATTCATTTTGCTAAAGTTTATAAAAATTAAAACTTTAAAAAGAATTTAAGTTATAGTTTTCATCCATCTACCCTATCCTACAAACTCTAGCAAGTAAGAATTTACTCGCTCATGGATATTAGTATAGTAAAAGAGAGATGGAAGATGAATGAAACCATATTTAAAATTTAAAAGTGCAGAAAGTAATGCTGAATGTAATGCAGAAAAGCAATGCGGAAAGTAAATGCGAAAAGAATAAAAACAAAGAACTACATTTATTAATCAATTATTGCATTACAACTTGCTCGCAGAAAAACTAAATTACAAAAACCTAGTTGCTCGCTAGATCTCTACCTAGATCGATGGGTAAATGAATGTTTGAATTTGGAATATGTTTTGATAGACAGCCCTCGGTCCTTTATATAGTCTCTAGAATTATAAAGCCTAGATGCCATATTGAAGTATGTGACCTTACGATTGTTGGGGTTAAAAATTACACCCCGGTTGACCAAGTCAAAGTCAAAGTCAACCCCAAGTAAGCGAGCCCAGGCCCAGGTCAAGTGGGCCCATGCCCAATTCGAGCCCAACGGCCGATCTCTCCCATGCCAAAATGAAAATTATGTAATAAATAAATAATGTAAGTTTTATGAATAAATGTAAGGAAAATGGGCATAAATCCAAATTTTTGTAAAGCCCATGGCTCATGTGCAAAAGAAATGAGCACACGAGGTATGGGATGGGCAAAACGCTATTTTGTAAAACCCAATGAGCTATGTGTAAATTTGTAAGTGTATATAAGGCAACATGATGATGAAAAAAAATAATTCATTCCCTTCAAAATCTAGGGTTTCTATGCCAACTTCTCCTTCCTCAAGGTTCTAAACATTCTTCCCATTTTTTGAATTAAATTAAGAGTTTAACTCTTCTTTTTCCAAAAAGAAACAGTTTTTCACCATAAAACCCACGAAGGAGGGATCAAATCTCCCATCAAATCTCTAAAAGGGAATATTTTTAAGCCCCACCCCTTTCCTCAAAGATCTAGCCAACAAAGAGGAGGAAGAAGGAGACCCATCTCTAAAAATCCTACTTTGGGAAAAATCCAAGGCTCAAGAGAAGATCCAGGGCTCAAGGGAGAAGAAAGGGGACCCCTTTGATCACCTCTATAGATCTTCGGGGAGTTCAACTGTTAGTTATATGTATGCCCTAGAAGCCATTATTGTACATATGATGTATATTATAGTGGATGCTTGGATATATATAGAGAGGATTTTCTTGCTCGACATGATAGTATGCTATCTGGTTGTTCTTTGTTTTAACACGTAGACTTATATTGTGATGCCGTCCTCACATGTTGATAAAGCCCATAGGATGTGTACTTGACTATCAGGACTATGATGGAGATCATACTAATGGGTCCAGGGTAGTCCACAAGTTCATCCTTTAATGGTTCCTAGTCGAGGGTATATCGAGACATGGCATCGATATTCCAGAGTAGACTAGCATATACGCTTCTTGACCCATATGATGGGCGATGGATGATCTCACATCCATTGGTGGTTGACATCAAAGATGGTATACGGGTGCTCAGTGGAGACTAGGTACACTGAACAGGACTGATCGAGAACTCCTATGTGGTAGTATACCTATCGTCAGATAGCAGTCCTCTGGTGATACTGGTACAGGTTAGTCTGTTGACCCGAGATCGTCATAGAGTCTTGTGCGGCTCCCACCGTGCTTTGATTTCCTCCCTACCACGCTCAAAGGAGATGTGCAAACAAGTGGATTTTGGGTACAGTCCCGAGTCGCATGGAGGCAATGAGCGATAGGAGGGGTTTCGTATCTTCCGGTATTGGGGGTTGATATTGCGCTATGCTCGATTGGCTATAACTGGAAGTCCCTGGCCAGGGCTGCTGCCGAGATTTACCGATAAGTGTTATCAGTAGTTTCTCGAACCGTTATAGGCCAGACATCGGCATGACTTATCACGTTACTGGGGTCTGACGATATTCATCCCTAGACTTGATATGCGACATATCATACGAAAAGACCGGACTATACGGTAGTGTTACTGATAGGCTTCATGGAGACTATGGACAGGCTTGCTTGTTGATCTTTATATCGCTCAATACCCGGATAGCCGTTACGGCCAGCTAGTACCGCTGACGGTTTGTAGGTGACTGATGTGATCATCACCTACTGCTGGTGTATTGACGAGTCTTTAGAGTCCCACACAAAAGTTCCCTGGTTCAAGCGAAACGAAGTAGGACACATATGTGATATGTGTGTGGGCCTGATTAAATACGAGTATGTGATACCGTATTGTAATCTGGCAATTATCTTTTATCGGTTCGGTTATATGTGATATAACCAGATTGTTGAATCAATTGTTGATTTAATAATGTGATATACAGATAAATGATATTAGTCGGTCATATATGATATAACCGGATTATTAAATCAAGTGTTGATTTAATAATATGATATATATTATATGTGATATAATTATATCTTAACTAATATCATTAGCTCACTAATTATTCTTCATTATATATATTAATATATATGATATATATATAATAATGAAGCATGGCATAAGAATTTCTATTTTGTGAAAATAGAAATGAGGTGGAAAATGAGAGCATAGTTACAAGCATGGGATTTATACTTGTGTATTCATCTTGACTCACTATTCAAGCATGGTTGCAATTTTATATTGCATAATTCCATGCTTGAATGAGTGAGGGGTCAAGAGTTGCTATTGATTCTAACTCATTCTCAAGACTTAGCCATTTTCTTGAGTTGCTCCCATGGTTGCTCTCTAGCTTCTTCTTCCTCCTCATGTCATGGTTCAAGCTTCAACCCTCACATGTGATGTGAACCATGAAGCTTGAACACAAACTTGTGAGCTTTTAACATCCCCTACTTCACCATCCTATACTTGACCAGCGATCGAGTGTAGCGTGTTTCCTACGCTAAAGAGTTTAGTGTAAAGGTAGCTTGAGTTGGAGGGACTTCGCATGGATCATCTTCGGCACGAAGGTCATCGGAGGAAGCTCGTTCAAAGCCTCAAGAGGAGCCTAGTGGAGTCGCGGGACTACTACACGGAGCAAGTGAAGTGAAGGACCGGTCTACAAAGGTTGTATTCCTTATTCACTCGATGTAAAGTTGTTTACACTCTTGTATCGTCTAATTCTCTAGTTAAGATTCTAGGGTTTGGGTTATTTAGCATGGCAAATTTTTTGAAAACGGCATGGATGATGCCTCCCAAAACCTTGCTGCCGTGCCAGGAAGCCCAACAGTGATATCAGAGCCAAGCTAAAGAATTAGATGAATTTTGTAGAATCACGAAACCAGAAAACCCTGAAACACCGAACCCAAAATCAAGTTTCTGTCAATTTTAAAACGATCTCAGAAAATTATTTTAGCAACTGCAGAATGTTGTATGTGATACAACCAGAACACTGGAGAAATTCGAGACCAAGCAACCGGTTTTAAACCGGCGACATTAACAAAATATCCGGCCTCACCGGCCTTCTTAACTCTTCTTCGGCTCGAAATTTTTTGGTGTTCTCTGGGCTTGATTTTGGGGTTTCTGGTATTGTTTGATTAGCCCAGTTTTCATGTGATGTTAACAGTTTTATTAGGGCTAATACCGAGTGTTTCGCGGTCATAATTCTAACATCTTTTCGGGTTAATTTAGACGTCGTTAAAAAGATCGAATGAATATTAAATACCCACTTTAACTCTCGCTGGAAATTTTTCAAGAGTTGGATTTTCTCCAAGTTAAAAAAAATTCTAATATTATGCAAGTAATTCTATGGACTCTCTAGAAGAAGGAAACCCTAACTCGATTCTATGATCGTCGGAACTGCCACCAAACCCTAGGGTTTATGGTAGTTCCGCGGCGCCATAGGTGAGGCAAGGGTTGGCCCTTCTACGGTTGGTCCATAGGCACTGTGGCATGTTATGAGTATTTTTTAAAACCGTGCTCAAGTGTTGAGCTATTTTGGGTGTTTGTTGATTCGATCGGATGTTTAACATCGTCTAGCTATTTGTGGAGTGTAATACAATATTTGGAATTCGAATGGTTAGGCATGAAATCCGAAGTATGTGATATTTCGGGTTTATGATGTCTAAGAAGGTTACAGATTCCAAATGTTGTAGTTTGACATTTTCTTTTCTGCGGCCGTAAGTGTAATATGTGGTGTATCGCCGGTTTCGTTGCTATATATCAACCACAATTGGGATAAGCATATTTACTTATATTGATGACATATGATGTTATGTGTTGCTGGGATATGTTATATTGGATCGTCGTGATTTGAATAGCCGGGTTTTTTTTATGTGAGATGAGAGTTCTTCATTTTCATTCATGTAAAAACTTGTATGTAATATTCTTTTATTGGGGCACTTCCGGATTGAGGATGATGTCACCCTTTTTGTATATTATTTACTTTTCCGCATTAGGATAGACCCAAGGTGGGGAGCACAAGTAACCGGGTTCTAGAGTCCGGTGGGAGACCATATCAAGGAGTCGAGTTCGGGTCTCCTAACTCTAGAATTGTTAGGGTTGCTTGCCACTCTCATAGGGGTCTAGAGATGTGGGTTTCGCTATTCATCACAACCGTGGAATCCGTGTTTTTTACTAGCTTAATATAAAACACGAACCTCCTAGTAAATCCAATATTTCATATGACGATTTCTGCCGCTGATATTCTGTGATGTGATCACTTTATATGCGTGAGACAAATGCTTTATTATTATATATATGATATATAATAAACGTTGCTTATATTTTGCATCCGGGCTAGTCCCGCCCCGCTATGCCGTTAGGTAAGTAACCTAACGGTGCATAACGGGACACTGTGGCGAATGCGGAAGGCATAAGCGTACGTTGTATTTTTCTTTCTTCTGTGATGCTTAGGAAGCATAAATGATGGGACTTCATTAATGAGATTAATGAAAAGAAAAGAAACCTAAAGATGTTGTAGAATCAAATTTTCAAAAAGGGTAGCTCTAGTTTTTGCTTTGCATAGCGGTATTCCTTGTAGAATATCCAGCACCTCATTCGATAAGGAAAGAGCCGAGATCTCTTCACCAGGAGTGACCTCTTTAGCAAAAGCTTGCAGATGCTACAACCCACTCAGTTTTGTTTTTGATTGTCTTTATAGTTCTTGCTTTGCATAGCGGTATTCCTTGTAGAATATCCAGCACCTCATTCGATAGGGAAAGAGCCGAGATCCCTTCTGTTTACCGCCGGAAACTGGGAAGACTGATGTCTTTCCTGAATCCGGGGGCAGATGCTATTTGGTGCTATCCGTCCACCTTTCCGAAGATGCCAAGTTGATTTATGGCACCGTGTATCGAAGGTTTAAACGGATGCGGCCGATGTAGCAGACTTCGTCAGATTCCCCATCGTTTGAGTGGTTTTTGATTGTGGGGACGCTCTTCCTTGCAGGCGCAAGCCCCTGCAGTTAATTACGCTACCGCATCGCGGTAACAACTTTCTCCTTCTTTAGATGGTCACTTCGTGTCGTGGATGTTTGTTTTGTTTGTGGTTGCCCGTGGATTGTATACAGAGACTAATTTATGTTGTCGCCCGTAGGACGTGGATTAGTCCAATCCGTATTTTCTTAGATTTGGGTTTGGGGGTTTGGGTTTAAGGATACGTTAGTCTCATTTGAGACTAAGATCAACTTAAACATTCGTTAAGGATACGTTAGTCTAATTTTAGACTAAGATCAACTCAACGTTTGTTAAGGACACGTTAGTCTAATTTTAGACTAAGGTCAACTTAACAGGATCATTTAGATCCAACAAAAGAGCATTTGAACTCTATTGTTTAGTTTAGGGACATCACGGTAGATTACTAGTTTAAGGACATAGTGGTCCAATACCAGTTTAAGGACGTAGTGGTCCAACACCAGTTTAAGGACATAGTGGTCCAGGTTAAGGACATCATAGTCCGTGAGTTTAAAGACCTCACAGTCAAGGTTAAGGACATCATAGTCCGTGAGTTTAAAGACATCACAGTCAAGGTTAAGGACATCATAGTCCGTGAGTTTAAAGACCTCACAGTCAAGGTTAAGGACATCATAGTCCGTGAGTTTAAAGACCTCACAGTCAAGGTTAAGGACGTCATAGTCCATGGGCTTAAGGACCCCACAGTCCGTAGAGTGTTTGGTTGTCGGGACCCGTCACCTCTCTGAAGACGTTGAAGGATTGCAACGACAAATATCAGAGGAGTGAAGAGATGTACTCTTGAACCAAAGTGGATTAAGTGATCTGTAGTCCAATTTGGAACTAAGATCAATTAATTAGATTATGAGTACATTTGGGCTCAGTTAAGTCTGAATTGAGGACTTATTGGCCAATTTGGGCTAAGTCCAATTAAGTTTGAAATGTTGGCCCTTTGTTGGACCATTAGACATTTGTCTGGGTTCAGCCCCTCATCATTTAGCAGTGCTTAAATAAGAGTTTGAGGGCTTTGGTAACATTTTTATCTTTGACTGGGCATCAAACATTATAGCTCTGAATTTTACTCAATTTTGAGATTCAGTTGAAGGGGAGGCTTTTGCCTCTGGAAAATTAGCCAATTTGGCTAACAATAGTGTGAAATACTAGAAGATAAATCAGTGATAAACACTGGAAATAAAGCTCTCGAATTAGTGTTAAACACTAGAGAAGAAGGGATCACGTGGGGACACGTGAGGGCGCCCATAGGTGGGGACAGATCTTCTTTACTTTGTTATGCAAATAAGTGTTAAACACTTTTTGACTTTCTGACCATCACGTGTTGGCACGTGATAAGCATTCATGCACTGATTTGTTAAGGCATTTATTAGGGGTCACGTGGTAACACGTGAGAGCGCCCAGAGCCAACATTTCCTTTGCTTTAATTCTCATCGTTTAGGAGGTCACGTGGGAACACGTGAGGCATTGCCTTGAAGTTTCTTGCTTCTCATTTCTGGGGATCTCACGTGGGGACACGTGATCTTAGTTCTTTTCATGCACAGAGATCTTTTAATTCTCCCTATTTTATTTTGAGAATTAAGTTCTCTGTAGGGTTAAACCCTGATTATGATTTTGGAGGAATTAAATTCATATTGTGTAAGAAGTAAATTCTTATGTAGGGTTAAACCCTAATTTCTTTTAGAGGAATTAAATTTCCATATATGTAAAAGAATTAAATTCTTGTATAGGATGAAACCCTAATTTCATTTTAAGAGGAATTAAATTCCTATATATATAAAAGAATTAAATTCTCAATTAGGGTTAAACCCTAGTTCTGTCCATCTTGAAGGAATTAAATTCCTGTAATTTTAGGAGAATTAAATTCTCATATAGGGTTAAACCCTAGTTTTGTTTTGGGAGAATTAAATTCTCTAAACTCAATTCCTCTCTAAGTTTTGGATCTGCATGGCAGGATCTCGACCCGATGAGAATTAAATTCTCAACTTATGGAGAGATGTGCTCTTTGCAGATCTTCAACCAGAGGAAGAACTAAGTTCTTTTTTAGAAGAGTTATACTCTTAAATTGAGAATTAAATTCTCTTTTTTTTATGGAACTTAGATCTCTTTCCCCTTTCTCACCTAGGGTTTCCTTTGTTGAGAATTAAATTCTCCTCTCTTTTTTCTCTCTGTTGTTGTTATCTCCCAAAAAAAGTAGATCCCTCTCTTCTCTTCTTGGCTCCTATTTATAGGAGAAAGAAAAGAATAAATTTGTTTTGTGAATTTTTCATTGAAAGATTTTGTTTGTTTTTCGTAACCAACATGATCTTTTAGAGCACTCAGTGAATTTTATTCACCATTGGATTTTTAATCCAAAAGACCTTTTATCTGTTATTCAAATTTTAGGGAAATCTTTCCTTGTATAAAATCTTTCCATAAATTGGTGATTTTTAATCACCATTAGATTTTTAATCCAACGATGCTCCATTTTACAAAACACCATCCTTTTTGTTTTGAAAGATTTAAAGAAATATTTTTCCAGTTAGGGTTTTTGATTTCCCATAATTAGAATTTAATTCTATTTCAGAAGGCTTTTAAAAGTCTATCACGTGTTGGCACGTGATCCCTTTATCTGATTATTAAATAGAATTTAATTCTATCAATTAAAGTTTAGGAACTTGTCACGTGTTGGCACGTGGCCCTCTTGATTAAACATTTTATTCAGAATTTAATTCTGCCTTTTAACAGAGCTAAGGAATCATCACGTGTCAGCATGTGATGCCCCATTGGGGTTTTTCCTTAGTGTTTTATTATACCTTTAATTCTATTTAATGACTTTAGAGGCCTATCACGTGTTGACACGTGCCCCCATTGTTTAGAATTTAATTCTTATTATTTCAGAGGGTTTAAGAGCCCATCACGTGTTGGCACGTGACCCCACTGATTAATTATTTAATTCTGTTGTTTTAAAGAACTCAGGAATTATCACGTGTCAGCACGTGACCCTTGGTCACGTGTGAGCATGTGATGCCCCATTGGGTTTTTTTCCTTGTTATTTTATTATACTTTTAATTCTTTTCAGTGAGTTTAAAGGCCTATCACGTGATGACACGTGATCCCATTGTTGGAATTTAATTCTTATTATTTCAGAGGGTCTAAGAGCCCATCACGTGTCTACACGTTACCCCACTGTTTAATTATTTAATTAGAATTTAATTCTATTAATTCAGAGAGCTTAGGAACTCATCACGTGTCTGCACGTGACCTTTGGTCACGTGTGGGCACGTGATGACCTATTGGGGTATTCCTTGCTGTTTTATAATATTTTTTAATTCCTTTCAGTGGGTTTAAAGGCCCATCACGTGTGGTCATGTGACCCCTTTTAATCATTTATTTTATTAAGTGCCTACATGCTTTGCCTGTAAATGGTCACGTGTGGGCACATGATGCCCGGTCACGTGTGGGCACGTGATGCCTCATAACTTTTGATCCCGGATGAATTATGAGGCCCATAATATATCAAATTGAAGGATTTTTCGAGACGCTTTTGATACCATCAGAATTTAGCTGTTTCTCATTCGGGAGTTTGTCAAAATACAGCCCGGAAAATACTGCTTCACATTTTCTTAAACGTATCGCTGCCATTTGATATCTTGGGCTCTTTTGCGCAGAAATTTTTGGCGGGAACACCTTCACCGGGAGTGACCTCTTTATGAAAACTAGCAAAAGCCTCAAAAACACTCCTTTTTAAAAATCACTCGATTCTGCAACGATATCAAGTTCATTACGCAAAAGGTTTTCTTAAAAACCTGTTGTAGCCCTCCGTCATTTCAGATAAGTAGTATTTAGTATTAATACTACGTTTGTTGGCTTTCGTCAAGGCGTAGTGTGCGGTAGCTATTTACCGCTTATCTGCTGCATATGATGCGATTGGATTAGGGTAGTCATACGACTTTGTTGGCTTTCGTCAAGGGTCGTGCGGGTGGGTTTAATTCAATCATGAAATGTACGGGTTGAACTTGATTAGCGGACTATGGTTTGTTGGCTTTCGTCAAGGTCATAGGACGCTAGGGGCAAAATATTATCGAGAATTTCAAGTGTTGAAATTTGTAATGAGATTGCATACCTTCTATGAGATAGTTGGATCCCGATACCCACTGCGAGTAAGAGTTACTCTTGGGAGAGATTTACATATTAAAATTAGCCGATCAAGTAGGTGACTAGAAAGGTGTTAACGGGGTTACGCTCCTGGGAAAACAAGGTTTATTTTAATTAGGTCCGTGCGAAAGCACGAGAAACCTCCTTCAAAATACCGGCACTGGCCTGGCTGAAAGATTGGGAAACTTGTAAGGTGTAATTAATCCCGGCTAGTCTTACCTTTTAGAGTTTGAAGGAAGATTTGATAAAACAGTGGGAGCCATCCTGATTAGATAAGATAATAACCAATCTAATCTTGCAAGTGCATACGCTAAGTGTTTTTCTTCTCTCTCTCTCCAGGTAGCGACCATGTCAGGCCTTAATCAAGATAATAATATAGATGTATTGACTGAACCCGCTTGTTATACTGAGCAGAGGAACGTTGGTTCCATTCTTTCTTATAATTGTTATAAGACTGAGCAAGAAATAGGGGTATATCCGGATTCCCACGCCACCCAAACGAAGAATAAGCATGTTGATGCATCTTTTTCGGGTGTGTTAGTTACCGAAAACCGTTTCTCAGTACACTCTACGTCCTGAGTATTAGATACCGGATCGGGATCCCACATATGTAATATATTGCATGGGCTAAGGAAAGGTAGAGAACTGGAAAAAAGGTGATCATTCTCTAAAGGTAGAGAATGGTGCAAGTGTTGCAGCTAAAGCAGTTGGTGAATATCACCTTGTATTACCATATGGCAATACATTGATCTTGAACGACTGTTATTACGTACCCTCTATGATATGAAATTTAATATCAATTTTTTTATTAGATAAAGAAGGATATAACTTTGTAGTAGAGAATAATGTTATGAACATTTACCTAAATCAAGTGTTGATTGGGTTTGGTGCGTTATGTAACGGTTTATATGTTCTGAATCAAAACACAGTTCTTAATGTACAGAACACACACAAGAGGAAGAGTTCAGAAATGAACGAATCCTTCTGGTAGCATTGTAGACTAGGTCATATCAATGCGACACGACCAGCTAAGTTACATAAGGATGGATATTTGAATCCGTTCGAATTTTCATCTTATGAAACTTTCTAGTCATGTCTCAAAGGCAAGATGACCAAAATTCCGTTTACAGGACACGGAGAGAGAGTTACGGAACCCTTGGGACTAATACATAGTGATGTATGCGGTCCCATGTCTACGCATGCCAGGAATGGTTCCTCGTACTTTATTACATTCACTGACGATCTCTCAAGATACGGACATGTGTTCCTGTTGAAACACAAGTCTGAAGCTTTTGAGAAATTCAAAGAATATAAGCATGAAGTCTAGAACCAGACGGGTAAAAGTATTAAAATCCTACGATCTGATCGAGGAGGAGAATACTTGAGTACGGAATTCCTTGACTATCTAAAAGAGAATGGGATTCTCTCTCAGCTTACTCTTCCGTATACACCACAGCACAACGGTGTATCAGAACGGAGGAATCACACCCTATTGGATATGGTGCGCTCTATGATAGCACCGCTGAGTTACCTATTTCCTTTTAGGGTTATGCGCTTGAGACAACCACACACCTATTGAATATGGTCCCTAGCAAATCAGTGCCCACCACTCCATATGAGATATGGAAGGGAAAGAGACCATGCCTTAATTATGTTAAGATATGGGGTTGTCCAGCCTATGTCAAAAGGCACAATCCGGACAAACTCGAGGTAAGGTCTGTTCTGTGCAAGTTTGTAGGATATCCCAAAAACTCACAAGGGTATATCTTCTACTACACCGAGGAGCAAAAGGTATTTGTTTCTCAGCATACCACCTTTTTAGAAAATGAATGTTCTCCGCCGAAAGATGCGACCAGGACGTTGGGATGTCCGGCCTGAATTTTGGGGGTAGATGCTATTTGGTGCTATCCGTCCACCTCTCCGAAGATACCAAGTTGATTTATGACACCATGTATCGAAGGTTTAAATGGATGCGGCCGATGTAGCAGACTTCGTCAGATTCCCCCTCGTTGAGGGGTTTTTGATTGTGGGGACGTTCTTCCCTGCAGGCGCAAGCCCTGCAGTTAGTTACGCTACCGCATCGCGGTAACCATTTTCTCCTTCTCCAGATGGTCACTTCATGTCGTGTGTGTTTGTTTTGTTTTTGGTTGCCCATGGATTGTATACGGAGACTAATTTATGTTGTCGCCCGTAGGGCGGGGATTAGTCCAAATCGGTATTTTCTTAGATTTGGGTTTGGGTTGGGTTTAAGGATCGTTAATCTTATTTAAGATTAAGATCAACTTAAATGTTTGTTAAGGATACGTTAGTCTAATTTTAGACTAAGATCTACTTAACAGGATCATTTAGATCCAACAAAAGAGCATTTGGGCTCTATTGTTTTAGTTTAGGGACATTGCGGTCTAGAAGTTTAAGGACATCATAGTCCATGAAGTTTAAGGACATCATAGTCCATAGTTTAAAGATGTCATAGTCTGTAAAGTTTAAAGACATCATAATCCATGAGTTTAAGGACCCCACAGTCTGTAAAATTTAAGGACATCATAGTCCATGAGTTTAAGGATCCCACAGTCCGTAGAATGTCTGGTTGTCGGGACCCGTCACCTCTCTGAAGACGTTGAAGGATTACAACGACAAATATCAGAAGAGTGAAGAGATGTACACCTGAACCAAATGCCATATTGAGAAGGAATGGGATGAACATTACTTTGAATGCTATCTGAGATCAATTTTGAAAGACCTGGGTATAATTAGAACTCGGGTGTTGACTTTGGGAGACTTGGTTGATTTGTGCTAAGGTTAGCCTCTCGTAGTGTTAAACACTAGTGTATGCTCAGCGCTCACGTGCTCCCACGTGAGGCAATTGAAGTAGTGTTAAACACTGAGAATTGAGGCGCTCACGTGGGGTCACGTGAGGCGTTTGAAGTAATATTAAACACTGAAGATTTGAAGCCCACGTGGGGTCACGTGAGGCGTTTGAATTAGTGTTAAACACTGAAGATATGAATCGCTCACGTGGGGTCACGTGAGGCGTTTGAATTAGTGTTAAACACTGAAGATATGAATCGCTCACGTGGGGTCACGTGAAGTGTTTGAAGTAGTGTTAAACACTGAAGATATGAATCGCTCACGTGGGTCAAGTGAGGTGTTTGAAGTAGTGTTAAACACTGAAGATATGAATCGCTCACGTGGGGTCACGTGAGGTGTTTGAAATAGTGTTAAACACTAAAGATTTGAAGCGCTCACGTGAGGTCACGTGAGGCATTTGAGATTTGGCACAACTTCTTTGAATTTCTTCACTTTTTCTTTTCTGAGTGCTGAGCACTATTGGGTCATGTGGGATCACGTGAGGCATCCCTAAAGACTGAAAGCTGCCTCTGTTTTATTCTTTTGTTCTTTTACAAGTGCACTGTTAAGGGGTCATGTGGGATCACGTGAGGCGCCTCAAAAATAGGGTTTATTTCCTTTTCTTTTGTAATTGCTGAACGCTTCTCAAGGGTCACGTGGGGTCACGTGAGGCGCTCCAAAAATAGGGTTTATTCTCTTTTCTGTTTTATAAGTGCTGAGCACTTCTTAGGGGTCACGTGGGGTCATGTGACTAGATCTCATTCTTTCCCTCTTTGTTCCTCAAAGGTGTTCACGTGGGATCACGTAAGCTTTTATGTAGTGTTTGAATGCTAATAAATCATCAGGCTGTTCTTCTATGGTTCCGAGGGATCAAGTTCTCCTTTTGTTCTTTGTAGAGATTAAATTCTTTTTAAAGGGTTAAACCCTAGTTCTGGAGGAATTAAATTCCTATATGTTTTGTAAGAGTTAAACTCTTTTGGATTCAGTTCTTTCCTCTAGGTTTTGAATCTGCATAACAAATCTCCCCGATGAGAATTAAATTCTCAACTCGTGGGAAGATTTGCTTCGCAGATCTTCAACCAGAGGAAGAACTAATTTCTTTTAGAAGAATTAAACTCTTGGTTTGAGAATTAAATTCTCTTTTTGTGGGAGATTTTGGGAGGGGTTCCTCTTATTTAGAGAATTAAATTCTCTCTCTATTTTTCTTCCCCTCTCCCTTTTTTTTTTGTATCTCCTCTTTCTATTTTCTTCTTGGCTCCTATTTATAAGAGAAAGAAAAGAATCAGTTTGTTCAGTCAATCTCTCATTGAGAGATTTTGATTGATTTTATAACCAACATGATCTTTTAGATCACTCGATGAATTTTATTCACCATTGGATTTTTAATTCAAAAGATATTTTATTTGTTGTTCCTGGAAAATTTTAGGAAAATATTTCCTTGTATAGAATCTTTCTATAAATTGGTGATTTTTAATCACCATTGGATTTTTAATCCAACGGTGCTCCCTTTTACAGAGTGCACTCTTTTTTGTATGGGAAGATCTAGGGAAATATTTTTCCAATTAGGGATTTTGATTCATTTTAATTAGAATTTAATTCTATTAGTTCAGAGGGTTCAAGAGTCTATCACGTGTTGGCACGTGACCTTACCAATTATGCTTTTTAATTAGAATTTAATTCTATTGGTTCAGAGGGCTCAGAAACCCATCACGTATTGGCACGTGACCCCACTGATTAGGCATCTAATTAGAATTTAATTCTATTAGTTCAGAGGGCTCAAGAACCCATCACGTGTTGGCACGTGATCCCACTGATTAAACATTTAATTAGAATTTAATTCTATTAGTTCAGAGGGCTCATGAACCCATCATGTGTTGGCACGTGACCCCACTGATTAAGTATTTAATTAGAATTTAATTCTATGAGTTCAGAGGGCTCAGGAACCCAACATGTGTTGGCACGTGACCCCTCTGATTAAGCATTTCCAATTGTTTATTTCATTCAACGCCCATAGGCTTTTCCTGTAAAAGGTCACATGCCTGCACGTGAGACCCGGTCACGTGTGGGCAAGTGATGCCCCCTTTTGGGGGTTTTCCTTGCTGATTTATTTGTATTTTATTCAGTTCCCATGAGAGAACAAATGCCCCCATAGCGTTGTTCTCACGTGTTTGCACATGAGTGCAATGCTGTCATCTTTGTGGCCGTTGGATTTGCATAGGGAACGGGGCAGATGAACCGTTTCCTATTACGTCCTATACATGCAGCGGTCTTATCAGTAACGCCTCCATTCCTTCATCTTCTTCCTTTTTCATTTTCTTTGAGAATTTAATTCTCTTCCTCAGAGCTCAGTTCTCTGTTCAACAAAACAAAATCCAGAGTTTAACTCTGTCAAAAAAAAAATCCTTTTTGAGGTAAGGATCTTGAACGGCCGAGGAACTTTTTATAAAATTCTCTTTGGATTTTAAATCCACACCAAGGGTTTTTTCCCTTTAATAAAAACTCATCTTTCTAAGTTCTAAGAATGCACGATCTTTAGGTAGTAAGCCCCCAATGTTAGGCATTTTTTCTGATCTTAGGAGGTTGATGATAACACATATTTTCTTCTGGAATCTAATTCCATTCCAAAGAGCTCAGCTCTGAAAATTTTCTTGGAATTTAATTCCTATGTCCAAAAGGAATTTAATTCCCTCAGAGAACTTAGTTCTAACAAGAAGACCTCTTGGGATTTTTATCCTCAGTTGTTCTTGACAAAAATTTTTAGGAGAGATTCTGTTTGATTTGCACAGAGTTGATGATGGGCTTTTCCTTGGAGGAATGTACAGAGATGTTTGAACACCACTATTCATTTATTGAGAATCTTCCTTTTGTTCTCATAATGATTACCCTGCCTTATCATTAGTGGGTTGCCATATTGATTTTGTGGGGCCCATGTGTTTTGCAGTCAATGGTCCCATGGGATAAGCCGCTTGTCGTTTTCTTCCATTGTCTATATATATGTGCATGTTCATACCAGAATATTGCATTTTATACCACACATTCTTATGCTCGTTTGTTTATAGGCAGGTGCTTTTGATCAGTGTTTGATACATATTTGCAGAATACCGGTTCTCAGCTCTAAACAGTGAAATTCATAGAAAAGTACGACAAATTCCGGATTACTGCCAACAACAGATAAAACACGGGTCTCCGCTCTCTATCCGTGTGTTGCCACACACCAGTTTAAGGGACAAAATGGTAAATCGATTGTCATTTTTATGCACAAAGCTCAATGTCAACACAAGATCCAAGAAATCTACGCGGAGCTCGAGGAAATCATGGCAAAAGATCCACATCACATCACCTTTTGTTCTACTGAAATTCTGGAAGAATTGTGAAGAGCTTCTGAGAAAAGTACTATACCACACTGAAGAGGACCACAAACCAGGAAAACCCACCAAATCGCATGGCCCAAATCCCTAATAAGGCCGCGGTTCCGCGGCATAAGCGCGCTTAGGCCGCGGAACCGCGGCCATGTGGGCTCCGCACTGGGTCATCTTCTGGGGGCTTTTTTGTAACTTCCTATAGTGCCTGAATGTTGCCCTAGGTTCTCTGTTTCCTGCCTATAAATATCCCAGAACTTGCCAGGCCAAAGGTGTTCTTTTTCATGCCCACTTTTTGTTAGTTTTAGTTTACTTCTTCTTCTTCTTCATTCTTTCCTCCATGAAATTGTTGTGAGAGCTTTTGAGTGGATGTTAAATGAAGATGATGGTTATTTTGTATCATTCTTTTTGCTTAGCTTTCCCCTTGAGCTCTCTACCTTAACTTGATCTTGCAACCTCTTAAGTGAGCTTGCAAGTTTAAGCTTTGGTCATTGATCTCAAGGTGTGTATCATTTTGTTCTCTCTTTTGTGCTTCATTCTCCATGAGTTCTTTGCCTTTTCTTGATCTTGCAACCTCTTAAGTGAGCTTGCAAGTTTAAGATTTGGTTATTGAACCCATGTCTTGTTTTTGGTTCTATGGTTCCTAGTTTCATTTCTTGCTTTACTTTCATGCACTTAAATTCCATGCACTTTTAATTACTTACTTGTAATCTTTTCTTTTCTTTGTTTATCTTTTCTTTTGCTCTTTTTGGTTCGTTTTGTGAATGGTTGTAATTGTTATTGTTAAGAATAAATACAATATTGTAAGTTAATGTTTCTTTGCTCATTTCCTTTTCCCGTTATTTTCCTTTGAACTCCACCCAAACGTTACGCAAGCGCTCCGTTAGGCACCCTATCCTACCAAGGTAACGGTGATTCCTAACCGCGACCGGTTGCGTTCGGTTTGGTCGGAGGCGAAAGCAAGAGACAAGAACGGACGAACAAGGGTCAATAAGCCGGATTCCACGAATACCGTGCTTAAGTACCCTAATCCACGTTGTTGCCGATTGCTCTAGCTTCAATTGGTCAAGACTCGGCTCAAAGGTTTTGAGTGCGGATTTCTTTAGCTTACACTTTCGTATCTTTTTTAACAACTTTATACTTGCATATAAAACACATAGGTTAGATTTGAACAAATATATACACATTCTTTATTGACTCGTCTAAGACAAGAACGGACATACAACCATCTCCCTGTGGATCGACCCGTGCTCAACCGGCTAGCTGCAAAGCGACACCGTCCTGATCGCGGTTATAACTTTAGAACTTTGAACATCCGACACGCCAAAAGCGTGCGATCAAATCGCGCCGTTGCCGGGGAGACGGTAACGTATTTTCTTTCTTGTTATTCGGGTTAATATTCTTTTTGTATATATATAAAAGTGTAAATAAAAAAAATCTTTTTGTTATTTTTGATAATTTTTATAAGCAAGTGTGCAGGCTAATCTGGAGCAAGTACAGTAATCCAAAAAGAAAACAGAGGTTTTTATTTTGGAGAAGAGAAGAAGTGGAGTTCGTTGACCAAAGACAAATCTCCAAGTCAACATTTTGACCGCGGAACCGCGGTCAAAAGGTGCCTTGAGCGGCGGTTCCGCGGTTCCATTGAAGCCTCCGTGCCTAATTTTTTCTCCACCCCTTTTTTTTTTTTTTTTTTATCTTCTCTGTGAATTCCACCGTACTGTATTTTCTGCAGATTTTTGCGGATTTGCGAACTGCGATTGTGGGGAGCAAAGTGTACGTTCAAGGCTAAGGTGATTGCAAAGTACAGTGCCAAAGATCCGGGTAGTTTGACCCGCGCAAGCGAACTTTTCAAGCTTACCGAATTTGATTCAACGGGGGTTTTCTAAACCCGAAAACTTAACGGTACGTACTTTACTAACACCTTCTTCTCAAATCCGACGCATCCACTATAATATCTTTGCAGGATTCTTTGCAAGTCGCTACCAAACGCAGAAAAAAATTTGACTAACTCGTATTTGTTGCAGCGCCGTGCTTAATATAAAAAACGATTGTTTGATTCATTATAGAATTTTTATTAAATTGCGCATTGCATACATTAATACGGACTTAAGGGCAAGCGAACCCCACAATATACGGTAAAGGTTTTAATCACCTTTTCTGTGGCCCACAAATCACGAACTTGAGCATAACGTTTACCCGCACAAATTTTAAAAGAAATTAGACTTTAAGCATTAAGGACTCCGCGCTCACTAGGAGAAGTTAACTGTGTTTAGAATAGCGCTTAACGGTATATTGTTTACGGGGTGTCTAGGAAAGTGTTCACGGCGAAACCGCCAAAAGAGAAAGGGTTATTTAATTAAGGACCTTCGCGAAAGCGTCGGAAAATCTCCCCTTATCTCTGCACTTACCTGGCCTCGTGATCAGTATATCTTGAGCTCGTTTCTTGACACAGTTTCACTTCGACAATCAAGTTCTTGAACAGGTCTAGTTGACCTAGGTGAACCCTAGACCAATTAGGTGTGTGGTATTTTTGTGTCGTGATTGTTTTTTTTGGTCCAGATTCTTTTTATGTGTATATTTCATTCTTTTGTTAATATCTAACTAAATTTTTTTTTATAAAAAATCACATTCTTTTCCCCCTCCTTTTCTCTGCCTTTCTTTCTTTCTCTCTTCATATCATGGGTACTCCACCTCGCAAAACTCTTGCCGAACTTTGGTATCCATAACCAGACATTACTTCTTACGGTTCTTGCTTTGGCCGAACGTCGAACGATCCCTCCATGCCCAAAATCTCTTTGAAAGATCGGATAGATGCGTCTAGGACAAACACTTGCCCTCCGCAATCCACTTTATATCAACCTCCCCCATCCTCTTATGTTGATACCCCTTTTGCAAGTCGTCCTTTGTCCGTCGCTGAACATATTGAACAATCCTGTAGCCGATCTTTCACTCCTTTCACCACTACAGATTCTTGGGATCAACAATTCCATTCACCTTCTTATCCAAATGTTGATTCTGCTCCTGTCCAGCCATTCAATTCCTACCAGCCCTACCCGACTTTTGCACCTTCCCTAGACATTGCTTCTGAACCGCTATTTGGGAGTTTTCAGTATCCAAACAACTTTGACTCTTTTACTGAAACCCCTTCACAACCCACGTCTAGTCTGGAACAGTCTTTGGAAGACTTTAGAGTAGCGTCGTACCAACAGATGATGGATTTGAATGCGTCCATGGCCTCCCTCATACAACCTAGTGACCCGGTAGCTAGTTTTCAACTAGCTCCAAATTTTCCAATGTATGAAGAGGCGGTAGGACAGGTTGAGAATTTGAGTGGAGAGAGTGAGATATACCCCCTTCCGAATCAAGCCTACCCGTTTCAACTCGAATCCCACAACTCCGGTTTTGAATGTCTATCTAGTGTTCCAAACGATTCATTGATTAAAGATAGAACAAATAGTGAGTTGTGTGACTTTGTAGTGTTTGATTTGCCCGATTGTGAAGGGTCCTTTTCGAGTGAAACCACACCCAATCCTTTTGACCTCTACACCTCCACTCTAGAACCTGAATTGATTAATATCCATGCTTTTGTTGAGGTGTCTGAGAATATTGATTTTCACTTAATTGAGGATATTGACGCCGGGAATATTTTGGATGATGAACCTGTAGATTTGGCAAAGTTTTTCTCTCCAATTCATCATCCCGAGTCATTAATTGTTTTTTCCGAACCCCATATGCGTCTTGATTTTGATGAAATTTACATGGATAAGCTGAATTTTGAGGAAACATTTGAGGATATTTTTGAGGATGAACCAGTTTTAATTGATGAGTCAGATTTTCTAATTCATCATGTTCCTTTCATTGACTGTGTATACCCTCCTGAACCTTTAACCGATAACCTTCCTCAATCACCTACTTCCATCCTTTCCATCGTTCCGACCTTGCAAGAACCCGTCTCACTTTCATTTCATATGTCTGGTTTACCGAGTTCGGCGTACCCATGGTTTCTCACGAATCTTGAGGGATTTGACCCCATTTCTCGTCATATTGATAGATTAGTACAATCCATCTTTTCACATCGATCATTACAGATTGTACTAATTTATTCAGTCCATTTCCACCCTCAAGTTCGTATTCCACTTCTTTCCCTTCCTCCATTCTTCTTCTTATATACCGAGACCGTATACCACTTCTATCTCCATACGGTCTCGCGTATTCTCCATTTCTTACCTCTCCGCATTCTTTCACCAACCAGCACATTATAGAGATAAAATCTTTGAATGGTTGGTACTAACTTTTGGCCTGTGTAAGGCCTTGTATAGATTGATACTATTCTCTTTCCCCCCTACTCCTACACTTCAACGCTTAACAGTGGAAACACTGTTTTACTTAAGTTTGGGGGGACCCTTTTTTTGTATATATTTTTTGTTTTCCTTTTTTTTTGTATATAATTTGTTTTTAGGGAGAGCGCCGACAATTTTGACCCTCTTGGTGTAGCCTGACAGTGAGGGCACTGTCAAGTTTAAGTTTGGGGGTGTGCTCGGTAAGCTTTCTTCCTTCGCATTCATTTGTATATTCTGCATTTGCATACCTTATTAAAAACCCACAAAAATCGAAAATTTTCCAAAAATATAAAAACTTTGTCGTCAAGTTAGCTAATAGGGTAACTTAGATTTTTATTCTGAAAGTTTAGTTGATATGTTAGAAATAACTAAATTCTAGGCTTAGGAATTGAAAATCCTAAAAATAACCCTCATTCTGTCTAACTTTGGTAAGTATACGTCCTTACAGTTTTTTTGAGAAATAGGTAATCTTGAGTTCAGTTCTTGAGTTAAGTCAAGATGAAGGGAAAGTATTGAAGCTTTAATGAAAGATAAGTCTGAAAAATAGTTTCTTTTCTTGAGTTCAAATTTAGAAAGTATATACCCTACAAACTGCACTTACACGCACCTTGAAACTTGGGATAGTAGAGGATACCTAGAAATACTCTTGCCTGAAAGCCTAGTATGAAAGAAAAAACGGTATTTAAAGCTAAACACCAAAAGAGCATATTGAAAAATATATCCGATCTTGAAAAAGAAAAAGAAAAATAAAAAGAAAAAATAGAATAAAGTCAAGATCTGGAAACTGCTATTTACGCATTAAAGTTCACGCATTCAGTAATTGGCCGTTAGTGCCTCAAGAAGCATTAATAGTCGCATAAAAGGTGTGTGAGCAAATCCGTCCATCCTTAATAAAAAGAAGTAGTATTAGGTATTAGGGCAAGGGTATTATAGCTTGAATTGAATTCTTGAGTGTAGGGGTGCAAATATACACACACGTA
This sequence comes from Agapanthus africanus, assembly GCA_030015575.1. Classification (NCBI taxonomy): domain Eukaryota; kingdom Viridiplantae; phylum Streptophyta; class Magnoliopsida; order Asparagales; family Amaryllidaceae; genus Agapanthus; species Agapanthus africanus. The sequence goes on from CM057337.1 coordinate 1,001,244,619, forward strand.
GGGGTATACAATCGATGTTTGGATAAGAGATAGAAATAAAGAATAAGACTTATGTTTTCTGTAAAGTTGATAAAAATCCCTGATTTAAGACCACACTTGAAGAAGGAAAACTCAGGAGATACCAATATCTTTCTAAACTTTTTTGGAACGTATAGGATCTAAGGTTAAATAGATAGGAGGTGTGAAACATAAGGGTTGGATATTTCTAACTTAGGATGATAGAATTTCTAACGTAAATACTAAACTGTAGGAGTAGAATCGACGTTAACTTATGACATTAGCTTGACGGGATTTTGTGGGTGTAATCCGCTGAAAACCCTCAGGAGACAACACTCCTCCTACTAGGGACACCTAGAGATTTAACGGCTTGTTGCACGTGCTCAGTGCAATCGCGTTCCCTGCGAAAGTGCGGTTAGGACTTTTTTGTGAATAATTGGCTTTGCTCGGGACGAGCAAAAGTTAAGTTTGGGGGTATTTGTTCATACCAGAATATTGCATTTTATACCACCCATTCTTACGCTCGTTTGTTTATAGGCAGGTGCTTTTGATCAGTATTTGCTACATATTTGCAGAATACTGGTTCTCAGCTCTAAACAGTGAAATTCATAGAAAAGTACGACAAATTCCGGATTACTGCCAACAACAGATAAAACTCGGGTCTCCGCTCTCTATCCGTGTGTTGCCACACACCAGTTTAAGGGACAAAATGGCAAATCGATTGTCATTTTCATGCACAAAGCTCAATGTCAACACAAGATCCAAGAAATCTACGCAGAGCTCGAGAAAATCATGGCAAAAGATCCACATCACATCACCTTTTGTTCTACTGAAATTCTGGAAGAATTGGGAAGAGCTTCTGAGAAAAGTTCTATACCACACTGAAGAGGACCACAAACCAGGAAAACCCACCAAATCGCATGGCCCAAATCCCTAATAAGGCCGCGGTTCCGCGGCATAAGCGCGCTTAGGCCGCGGAACCGCGACCATGTGGGCTCCGCACTGGGTCATCTTCTGGGGGCTTTTTTGTAAATTCCTATAGTGCCTGAATGTTGCCCTAGGTTCTCTGTTTCCTGCCTATAAATATCCCAGAACTTGCCAGGCCAAAGGTGTTCTTTTTCATGCCCACTTTTTGTTAGTTTTTAGTTTACTTCTTCTTCTTCTTCTTCATTCTTTCCTCCATGAAATTGTTGTGAGAGCTTTTGAGTGGATGTTAAATGAAGATGAGGGTTATTTTGTATCATTCTTTTTGCTTAGCTTCCCCCTTGAGCTCTCTACCTTAACTTGATCTTGCAACCTCTTAAGTGAGCTTGCAAGTTTAAGCTTTGGTCATTGATCTCAAGGTGTTGTATCATTTTGTTCTCTCTTTTGTGCTTCATTCTCCATGAGTTCTTTGCCTTTTCTTGATCTTGCAACCTCTTAAGTGAGCTTGCAAGTTTAAGATTTGGTTATTGAACCCATGTCTTGTTTTAGGTTCTACGGTTCCTAGTTTCATTTCTTGCTTTACTTTCATGCACTTAAATTCCATGCACTTTTAATTACTTACTTGTAATCTTTTCTTTTCTTTGTTTATCTTTTCTTTTGCTCTTTTTGGTTCGTTTTGTGAATGGTTGTAATTGTTGTTGTTAAGAATAAATACAATATTGTAAGTTAATGTTTCTTTGCTCATTTCTTTTTCCCGTTATTTTCCTTTGAACTCCGTCCAAACGTTACGCAAGCGCTCCATTAGGCACCCTACCCTACCAAGGTAACGGTGATTCCTAACCGCGACCGGTTGCGTTCGGTTTGGTCGGAGGCGAAAGCGAGAGACAAGAACGGACGGACAAGGGTCAATAAGCCGGATTCCACGAATACCGTGCTTAAGTACCCTAATCCACGTTGTTGCCGATTGCTCTAGCTTCAATTGGTCAAGACCCGGCTCAAAGGTTTTGAGTGCGGATTTCTTTAGCTTACACTTTCGTATCTTTTTTAACAACTTTATACTTGCATATAAAACACATAGGTTAGATTTGAACAAATATATACACATTCTTTATTGACTCGTCTAAGACAAGAACGGACATACAACCATCTCCCTGTGGATCGACCAGTGCTCAACCGGCTAGCTGCAAAGCGACACCGTCCTGATCGCGGTTATAACTTTAGAACTTTGAACATCCGACACGCCAAAAGCATGTGATCAGTGCACGTGTGGGTTTCATTAACAGTTTTCCCTTCCTTTATTTCTGGAACAATAGCTTCTCTTCCATACTTTCCTTTTACCCGCTCGGAGGCTGCCTTTCCTCAGTCACCGTCTGACGAAGAAGTGATATCAATGATTAAGGCCTATGACCCGGATTGCACCAATCTGCTTTTGTGGGGAACCTGGAATGGTCATATAATCCGTGCCGAAGTTTTATTTGCGGGGAGCCGATGGAGCCTCTTCGTCCTATATTGCCGATGGAACGCCCACAGACTGCTTACGCAGTGGAAGTGACCAATTGGACTCTTTCGGGCTGGCTGGAGCCCTCTACCTCTGGGATACCTAACCAGCCCCTGCCAGCTATAGACATCTTGGGGCTTCGGATTTGCTAAGGTGAAGCTCGACCTTGGGGGCAGGTTTATAAAGTATGTATCACCCCCGACACCCAGTGGACTACCTTATTTGGGCTCGCTATATTCTTTCTGCCCACCGCGCAAGAATGCAGAAGGTTGGACTATATCAGGCGGTATATGCATCGTTCTTTCAATACCATGCTCCTCACGTCTGGTGGATCAAAGCCTTCTTGAACCAGTGGAATCTTCCCACCAACACCTTCCTGCTAGGGGATCGAGAGGTGTCTATCTCATTGGATGAATTCCGTGAGATTTCAGGATTGCCCATTAGGGGGGAGCATTACGAGGAACTACTGCCTCCTGATGAATACGTTTTCTCCACCATGCCGGCTATGCTCGATGGTCTGACAGCCGAAACCGCCGTCCATCATAAGTATCCCAGTCTGATCAAGGCCCTGGGTATTTTCGACAGATTGTTTGCGAAGTCAGAAGGGCAGGGTGTCACTTTTGAGAGCTTTATCGCCTGTTTCATCCGGGGGGATATTTTATCTAAGGAGGCCCCGAAGTTTGCGAGCATTGATGACCTTTTTGGGTTTGGTCTGGATAGACTGCCGGTCAAAGAAGAAGATTTACCACAGTTTTACATCCCGATCTTGTCAGTCGTTCCTTTTGATTCGATTGCGGCTCCCGGCATGGATGAAGAGACCTTCTTTGTTGGTTTTATCAGCCTTTGGCTCAGCTGGTTTATGATACCGTCACACCGACGCTTCATGAGAGATTCCGTCTTCTATCCCGCCCATCGTGTAGCTGAAGGGGCAAAGTTGGCTGTCGGCATCGCGGGACTATTGCATCTTTATCACGGGTTAAGTGTTGCGGCCAACACTTCGACTCCAGGTATAGATGTTGTGAATCTCTCCCTTCATTACTTCACATCTTGGATTGAAATGCATGTGCTAGGGGCATTCGCGGCACATCAACGGCCGAACTTCTATGACTCCTACACCTTTCCTCGAGTTATGAGATTAGTGGATGCCTCTGCTCCCGATCTGACTCAATTAGGGGCCCTCCGTGTTCTGCTCAATACATATACCCATGAAGGAGGAATGGTGTTTGTTGATCGCGTCTTTCTGCTCCAGCGGGGCCTGTCCAGCAGCTATTTGACTTGTCGAAAGGGGGAGCACCCTCTTTAAAGCCTAGGGAGATCATGCATCTATACTCAATCAGGCCGGGCTACTTGGTGTTCCATCAGAATGATATGGCTCTCTTTATGCGGTATAATCCACACCGCTTTTCCCGGCAACTGGGCTATGATCAGGGCGTCCCCTTCGAAGCGTTCTTGGTTGAGCCTACTTCATCGTTGGGAGTTATTCGCGACGTTATTCATCATTTTATGCGGCTGAATACTGGCTCCGTGTTCATGATCCCAGAACTTGACTATCTCCCCAGGTCTGTGGGCCGGTATCGTGTTCAGACCATAATATTGCATTTTCCATTCCCCTATTCTTATCCTTTTTATAAATAAACAGGTATTCTTGACGCACGTTTGTTGCATATTACAGGATACAGGTTTCTGGAGCAAATACACTGAAAAAAACACAAAACAACAGAAAAGGGACTTTTGACCAACAATTAGACGGATCCTAGTCAAGCCCAGTTCACATAGGTGCAAGGCAACGAATGTCAAGGTGAAACGGTTAAAAAGACCAATGAAAGTCTTCACTGAAGATCTGGAGAAGATTAAGAAGCCAACAGAGAAAAAGAAGTATAAAACTAAGAAGCCCAGACAACCACAAAGGACCCCAGAAAGTTTGGCAGCCCAAGACCACCAAAGGGCCGCGGATCCGCGGCCCAAGCCAACCAATGCCGCGGATCCTCGGCCGTCTAATACACGTGTCGGTGGATTTTTCTTCTGTTGCCGTGTCGGTGTGGGTGTTGGGATTTTTAGAGGTCAAATCAGTAATTGTGCATGTGCGAGACTCTGAAACCCTAATTCTCCTGTTTACTTATAAATTGTAATCTCAAAATTGTAAAACTCGATGCCTCTTTTCAATCAATAAAATTCAGAATTTCTGAGAGAAAAATTCAGATCTGTTCTTCTTGTTTGGAGGGAGCCGTCAACCTAGTAAGTATTTTATTTATGTTTTTTTTAATTATAATGTCTTCTCATCCCCTAATGAGCGAGTAGTCTCCTCGCTTGTTAGGGTTAGCCTTAGGGAAAGGGTTGAGAGATGAGATCTCTCACCCCTTTCAATGCCACTTTAACCTAATGAATTAGAACTCTACGCATACGAGCACAACCGCTCCCTGCGGCATCCTACCCATCGAGGTAACGATGAACCGTAGTATAAAGGGCCGGTTGCGCGCGTTTTCCGTGGGGGTTAGGGTGATTATCAACAAAGGAAGGATACGAATCTAGAGGAAGAAACATCTTCCCAAAAGATTCGTATCCACTTTATTGATAATTAACTCAACACCTAATAGATCTAAAAAAGTAGGCATTGAAAGCGGTGATGAAAAACATTAATCTCCAAAACTTCCCCTAAGCCTAACCCTAGCAAGACTTTTAATTAGATTAATTAGATCCAGTTTTCATAGATTTTTATAAACCAACCAAAACGACATCTCGAATCAACTCGTTAAAACACATAAAAGGAATTTACCCGTCTCTGTGGATCGACCCGTACTCACCGGCTAGCTGCGAAGCGACGCCGTTCCTGATTGCGGTAACTATATTTTTGATCGTAAAAACCTCTTTAATCAAATAGCGCCGTTGCCGGGGACGGCGTAATCTTTCTTTTTGTGAATTTTCGGGTTGATATAAATTTTAAAAAAATTATAAAAATCTGAAAATATAAAAAGATATAAAAATTATCAACTTTGATCTGTTTGAAGGGTGTATCTTTTGAATCTTGCAGGAATAGCGAAGAATTGAGGATCTGGAATTTTACAGAGGGAAAAACAGAAAAGTACATATAAGAACAGAGAGGAACTGAAGGCACAGAACAGCAGAATTTTTTCCAGCGCTCGATCCCTCTACTCCACCGCGTTTCCGCCGCATAAGGGGGCCCCACACCGCGGAACCGCCGCGGGTCTGCCACATCAGCACATCAAAAGTGCAGGGTTTGCTTCCTCCTTCTTCCCTCTGTCAACTCCATATCTCTGTCTGTAAAAATGTTTCTGCAGGAATTCTTTGCGTAAAGAGTCTTTCTTCCCCCCTTCTAAATAACAGATTTTTTTGCAGGTTTCTTTGCGCCGCACTAAAAATTTTTGATTGCAAGTGAAATTTTATTTGTTTTGCATAATTTAACCGGACTCTAAGGGGCTAATTGACCAAACTCAGATTGGGTGGGGATTTCATCACCCTTCCCAGGACCCCAGAAAACACCTAAAGCATTTTGCATCGACCACAATTAATTAAAAAAAAAGATTAGACTCGGACCTAAGGACATCGAGCTCAATAGGAAAAGGACTAGTATAGGCATCGGCCGTTTATCCTAACCGAGTTTGCGGTGTCTAGGCTAGTGGTTATTAATTAGGCCTACTGTAGTGGTGGTTCCTTCCCACTTACCTGACCGTATTTGTCCGTGAAGAGGCGGTTTGAGGTCCTATTTCTAGCCCTAGTTAGGAGCTGTCTAGCAGACCTAGGCAACCCTAGATTTAGGCCTGATTGTGCATGTGTGGTTGATACATTTGTGTCACGAGTCCCATTTTCTAAAACCGTCTTGCAAAACTCTCCAATAAAAAAATAAAGAAAAATCTTTTCAGAACTTGCAACTTGCCGCTAAGAACACTTGCACCTCACTTCCACCAATTCTCCTTCATTGATGTTATCTTACCCCCACATTCTGTTTTTCTTTTTTTTTTCCTGACTGCACTACCCTTTAGTGTATGTCATCTTGGACTAGGGATACTAACGCCCGATTAGTCCGTGTTTCGTTGGTACCGACCAACGAACCCTTCGTCGACGTTCCCTCCATCTCCTTACCTCCACCTTCTTCAAATTCTTCTATCGAAGGTATGTCGGGACACAACCCCAACAATACCTTATAGACGGGAATGATTCCACCTCCGTTAGGTGCGAATAACCCGAATCTTCCGCCTGTTGTAGCGCCCGCACGAGTCGCGCTCCAGGATCTCTTCTACCCCGTCCGCACTTCCTTACCTACATGTCTTTCACCCCCACCGGCGAATGTGGATAATTTTGAAATAAAACCACACTTCATCAATATGCTGCCTAAGTTTCATGGTTTGGAATCCGAACATGCATATATTTTCATTAACAAATTCCAAAACGTTTGCGCCATGATGAAGACAACCCAATTAAGTGATGACGCAATAAGGCTAAGGGTCATTCCTTTTACCTTATGTGACCTAGCCGAGAAGTGGCTATACAGCACCGCATCACACTCCATTAGAAATTGGGACGAGTTTGTGAGAGCTTTTCTGAAAAAGTTCTATCCTCATCACAAAACTGCTAGAATCCGAAACGAGATTATACAATTTTCACAGCTTCCTTCCGAACCATTTTGGAAGTGCTTCGAGAGATTTAAAGACCTACTTGTTCAATGCCCTCATCATGGGATAGAAAATTGGCAACTTTGCCAAACATTATACGAGGGATTGAACGCAGCAACGAAGCAGTTGCTAGAAACAATATGTCAAGGTCATTTTCTCTCCAAGTCTAGCGACGAAGCTTGGCAGTTTCTTGAGGACCTAAGTGAGCAAACAATTCAGTGGGAGAGTACCAAGACCACATCATCTTCTTCAGTTGGTCAATCTAGGGCAGGCATACATCAAATAGATATGTCGATAGCTATGAAGGCCGAGATGGCCTCACTTATGAAAAAGCTAGAAGCCATTGAGACAAAAATCTCATCGTCTTCTCCTGCCCCTACTCTACCCACACGAACTGTTTGTGCTTGTTGTTCTAATCCATCGCATTTAACCGAAGAGTGTCCTTATAATGCACCTATTCAAGGACAGGATCAAGTCAATGCTGCATTTCAGCAACGACAAAGAAACGATCCGTACTCTTCAACATACAATCAGGGGTGGAGGAGTCACCCAAATTTCGCTTGGAACCAAAATCAACAAGTCCAAGGAAATAACAATTTTCAAAGACCTCCTCCTCCACCACAACAACAAGCACCTTCACAAACTCAAAACCAGCAACATTTCCAACAACAACTTTATACAAATCAAACGAACAATTTGGTTCAACCAAATGATGATAAGGTTATCTCGCTCGAAAAAAGTCTAGATGCATTTCTTAAGCAATCTACAGAATCCGCAGCAAGATTTGAAAGTTATGTTCAATCTTTAATGAATAACAATGCCTCACACGATCAAAGTATCAAATCTATTGAGGCACAAATTGCACAATTAACTGCTGCGTTGAGCGAGAGAGAAAAGGGAAAGCTTCCATCTCAACCATTGCCCAATCCCGGTCACACACAAAACGCATATCACAATCACAATATAAATGCGGTGACCACGTTGAGATCCGGAAGAGAGTTGCAAAATAATGTGGGAACTAGTGATGACATCCCCGCCGGTGGTTCTTCTTCCCCTTCTTCATTTTCTTCACTTCCTTCTTCACCTTTTTCTTTAGAGCCTATTCTCCACCCTTCACACGGCTCTACTTCTTCTGACTCGAACGGACCCATTTCTCACAACACGAACACATCCACACTGGGATCCGTTCCTACTCCACATTCTACTCCACAGACTTTTGACTCAACAAAGTTTCAGAATGCTCCATTCCCAAACAGGTTGAGTCCTAATAAACCAAATACACAAGTGGAGAAGATTGTGGAGATATTTAAGCAGGTTAGCATAAATATACCTCTCTTGGATGCTATCCAACAAGTCCCTTCATACGCGAAAATCTTAAAGGGCTTATGCACCTCGAAGAGAAAGGTATCTCAAGTACCCAAGAAAGTGCTAGTGGCTAGTGCAGTGAGCAATGCTATTAACCACCATCAAACCTTACCCCAAAAACGAAAGGACCCCGGCTGTCCTATGATTTCAATCACGATTGGGGATAAGAAAATTAATCGAGCACTTTTAGATCTTGGGTCTAGTGTTAACCTGATTCCCTACTCCGTGTACGAACAATTAGGGGTTGGAGAGCTGAAACCCACTCGTTGCACTCTCCAAATGGCTGATCGATCAATCACCTATCCAAGGGGTCAACTAGAGGATGTGTTGATCAAAGTCGGGGAATTCATATTCCCCGTTGATTTTATCGTTATGGATACACAATCTGTTGCTAACCCAAGAAACCAAATTCCGGTGATTCTTGGTCGACCATTTTTGGCCACTTCCAATACCGTAATAAATTGTCGCAATGGCTCCATGACTCTATCCTTCGGAAAGAGGTCTAGTGAGTTCAATATTTATAAGATGGGAAGTCTTCCCCCCGTGCCTAAAACTAGTACACGAGAAGTTTGCTCTATTCACGAAATCACGCAGGAGGACTGCGAGCTTGAAAGATTTCTATTTGATGAAAACAGTTTTGACGCCACTAGTGCGTCCCTCCTTGAGCCTACTACCGTTGACACAACCGATGTTGATTATGAATGTTTCACTTTTTTGGATGATGACGACTCACAGCCCGAATATGAGTCGTTTGAATTTTTGGATGAGTCAGTCGAACCATCCGAATCGGTTGTTTGCAGTGATTTCGAACCTGTGTTAGAGTCCTTTGAGTTCGAGGTAGATTCCGCAATGATTCTTTCGCCTCAGAAATTCGAACTCACGCCCTTGCCGTCTCACCTTGGATATGCCTACAGTGAGAATGAGACTTTTCCCATTATCATATCAGCCTCTCTAGCCTTCGAGCAAGAGAACGCTATTTTAAAAGTCTTACAAGATAGACGGCAAGTTTTCAGTTGTACTATGGCGGACATCGAGGAGATCAGTTCCCTCATAATTGAATATCATACACAATTGATGGATGATGCCATGTCAATAGAGGACCCACAGGAACATCTTGGGGGTATTGTGGTGAGTCAACTTCCTCCCTTAGAAGTTGAAATACCCCCATTTCTTTTAATAAGGTACGAGAATGCCAACACTCCACTGATTGCTGATCATTTACATTCTCGTTTCGATGTATCACCATCACCTGTATATTTACCTCCACACCTCCCATACCACTACTTCTATCTTCCCCAATTCTTTGCGGACCACCACAACTTATTTTTCCACCAACCAATATTCTTTACTGATAAATTTTTCAACTGGTTGGTGTTGACTTTTGGCCGATGCAAAGTTTGGCAGTAATGTCTAACATAGTTTAAATGAAGTTTGGGGGAGGGTCTTTTTGTATATATTTTTTGTTTTTCTTAACAATAATAAAAAAAAACTATAAATAAATAAACAGGGGAGTATCGGTATTTTGACCCTCTTGGTTTAGCATGACAGTGAGGACACTGTCAAGTTCAAGTTTGGGGGTATGCTCGGTACGTCTTTTCCTTCGCATTCATTTGTACATATTTTTGCATTTGCATACTTATTTGAAAACCCATAAAAATTGAAAAATTTCAAAAATTATAAAAATTAATGTATTCAATTTTGGCTAATTTGACTAGAGTTTGACAGATAGCTTAACTAGCTAAGAACAACTAGATCTTAGACTTAGTGAATTAAAAACCCTAAAGATAACCTTCCTTAAAGTTTAGCGGTAGAAAGTATATGCCTTGTAGTTTATTTAGAAATAGGCAAATTTTGAGTTAACTTTTTGGGCTAAGTCAAAACAAAGGAAAAGTACTGATGTTCTTATTAGAGTATAAGTTTGAAAAATAGTTCCTAGCTTAAGTCTAGATTCTGAAAATATATACCCTACAATTTGCACAATCACGCACCTTGAAACTTGGAATAGTAGAAGAGACCTTGAAATGCTCTTGTCTAAACTCCTTAGTACGAAGAAAATAAAAGAAAAAAAAAGTGAATAAAGAAAAAAAAATGGACACTGGTTTTTGTGATTACTTAAGGCTATAAAAAATAGAAAAATATTTAGCGAGGGTGCTTTATCACCTAGTGCCTTAGACCAACTGGTTTGGGAGTCACTGCTAAAGCCTTGGGTGTTGCAAAACTAGGAAGTACGCTTTAAAGTGCAAACACATTTTGTAATCGTCGTTGGTACCTCAAGAAGTATTAACGGTCGCATGAAGGATGTGTAAGAAATATTCAATTAAAAATTCACCTATTAAGAAGTGCTTTGGACAATGGACGAGAGTACGATTGCTTGATTTGAATTTCCAAGTGTAGGGGTGATATTTACACACACGTAGGGAATATGTGATTGGAGTTTAGATGAGAGAAAGGAGTGAAGAATAGAACTTGTATCTTTAATAGAGTTGATAAAAATTCCTAAGTGGAGATGGAACCCTAGAAGGAAAACTTAGGAAATGCCGAAAGCTAAGTAAGTCTATAGGATATATATAATCTTAAGTTAAGTAATGAGGAAGTGTGAAGAATGTGGGTGGATCATTTGCGAGTTAAAAGATAATAGAATTCCTTGTTAGAAAACCTAATTGAAGAACAAAAGTCAATGGGCCAAGTTGATAGGATTTTATGGGTGTAATCCGCTGAAAACCCTCAGGAGACAACACTCCTCCTACTAGGGACACCTAGAGGTTTAACGGCTTGTTGCACGTGCTCAGTGCAATCGCGTTTCCCTGCGAAAGTGTGGTTAGGATTTTAGAGAATAAAATAATAAGTTTGCTCGAGGACGAGCAAAAGGTAAGTTTGGGGGTATTTGTTCAGACCATAATATTGCATTTTCCATTCCCCTATTCTTATCCTTTTTATAAATAAACAGGTACTCTTGACGCACGTTTGTTGCATATTACAGGATACAGGTTTCTGGAGCAAATACAGTGAAAAAGACACAAAACAACAGAAAAGGGACTTTTGACCAACAATTAGACGGATCCTAGTCAAGCCCAGTTCACATAGGTGCAAGGCAACGAATGTCAAGGTGAAATGGTTAAAAAGACCAATGCAAGTCTTCACTGAAGATCTGGAGAAGATTAAGAAGCCAACAGAGAAAAAGAAGTATAAAACTAAGAAGCCCAGACAACCACAAAGGACCCCAGAAAGTTTGGCAGCCCAAGACCACCAAAGGGCCGCGGATCCGCGGCCCAAGCCAACCAATGCCGCGGATCCGCGGCCGTCTAATACACATGTCGGTGGATTTTTCTTCTGTTGCCGTGTCGGTGTGGGTGTTGGGATTTTTAGAGGTCAAATCAGTAATTGCGCATGTGCGAGACTCTGAAACCCTAATTCTCCTGTTTACTTATAAATTGTAATCTCAAAATTGTAAAACTCGATGCCTTTTTTCAATCAATAAAATTCAGAATTTCTGAGAGAAAAATTCAGATCTGTTCTTCTTGTTTGGAGGGAGCCGTCAACCTAGTAAGTATTTTATTTATGTTTTTTTAATTATAATGTCTTCTCATCCCCTAATGAGCGAGTAGTCTCCTCGCTTGTTAGGGTTAGCCTTAGGGAAAGGGTTGAGAGATGAGATCTCTCACCCCTTTCAATGCCATTTTAACCTAATGAATTAGAACTCCACGCATACGAGCACAACCGCTCCCTGCGGCATCCTACCCATCGAGGTAACGATGAACCGTAGTATAAAGGGCCGGTTGCGCGCATTTTCCGTGGGGGTTAGGGTGATTATCAACAAAGGAAGGATACGAATCTAGAGGAAGAAACATCTTCCCAAAAGATTCGTATCCACTTTATTGATAATTAACTCAACACCTAATAGATCTAAAAAAGTAGGCATTGAAAGCGGTGATGAAAAACATTAATCTCCAAAACTTCCCCTAAGCCTAACCCTAGCAAGACTTTTAATTAGATTAATTAGATCCAGTTTTCATAGATTTTTATAAACCAACCAAAATGACATCTCGAATCAACTCGTTAAAACACATAAAAGGAATTTACCCGTCTCTGTGGATCGACCCGTACTCACCGGCTAGCTGCGAAGCGACGCCGTTCCTGATTGCGGTAACTATATTTTTGATCGTAAAATATCACTTAATCATATCGCCACCGGGTTGGTCCTATCATTGCCGAGGAAAGGCGGGTGCTCTTCGAATATAAAACTCCTGCCCCAACCCAAGCTGCTAGCGTTCCATTGCGACCGCGGTCAGTCATTCGCCCTCTTTTGAGGGATGGTGGCGCGGTCCTTATCTCGCAGGCCGCAGAAACCGAGCCGATTCCTCCCACTGCAGGGATGCCGATGCGCACTATAGCTCGAGCAAAGGCTTCCGCCAAGGCACTAGCGGCCACTCCATTAGTGGCGACGTTATCAGTAGGGGTATCACCAAAAAGGGACAGTGGAGGCGAGGTGGGTCAACATCGTGCCAAAGCGCCGAAGGGAAAGAAGCGATCATCTTCCAGCATTAGTTCTGGGTTGAAAAGGAGAAAGAAGATGGCCACCAGTCTGCTTGACTTTTTGGTGGAATCCGAGCCTATTTTTCAAGACGAATCAATATCCATGCAAGAGCCGGACGATAGTCTTCTCTTTCCGGGTTCATCTACTGAGGAAGCCGCACAATTGACTGAGGCTATAAGGTGTTCCCAGGATGAGACCGAGAACGTGCGCGTCCCGAAGAGTCCTTATCCTGCCGTCATATTCTACAAAGATCCTCCATCAATACGGCGAATATTTATAGGTCTTCTAGAAGAGGGAGGCGAGATAGCCCTCAAACAGCCTATCTCAGCCGCTTCTGAAGATGAGTTGTCGTTGTGGACCGGCGGCCATGAATCTACACTTGAACCCCGGCGAGCATACCTTCTCAGGAAGGAACGTCGGCTTGAAAAAGCCATACTAGAGGCATCTTGGCGTATCGGTATGCATGTTTTCTGTATTTTTCCTTCGGCAAGTAATTTGTTTCGCTTTCTATGTCTTCTTATCTTCGTAAAACTTTGCAGGGACTTCAGCAATGGTAGAGAATCTGAGCTTGGGTCGCGTCTCGATCGTGACTCTATAAATATCCCCGATGAGACACCAGTAGGTGTGGAGGGGGTCATTACAGTTGCTATTCCAGCTGCAGAGCTTCCTTTGGCGGTCTCTGTTCCCCCTGTGCCCGTTCACCCTGAAGAGGTGTCCTTACTGACCGTGGATTTAATGGACCTTTCTGGTGATGGCCTGAAGATGGTGGAACAGGTAACTGAGATCGCCGTCCCTGAAGTGGCGGCCGTTGCCCCTCGACTGATAGCCGTCACACCAGCAAATGTCTCCGATGATGTTCCTGAGGTTATGGAGGAGGCTGCCGAAGCTGCTATCCCTCCTGTTCAAAGCGGGAGGAGTATCGAAGGTATTCTTCTATCTTTTGTTTTAATGATCTCTTCATTATCTGAATCTTTCCGTCTTTTCAGAATTACGCGGATTGGCGGAGTCTATCACGGATCTATCCCCCAGAAAATCTTTTCAGCGTTTGCTCGAGATGGCCGCTCCGTAGGCAATATCTCTGCAACGCATCATCCTTTCTTCTGGGCAAGGTCAGTGTTATTTGACCCCCCTCATTGCATTATCATTATTTTGTATAACGATGCTAATGCCTTCTGTAGTTCTGGAAGCTGACGACGAAGTTGATATCCTTGACGGGTCTGGAGATCTTTTAAACCCTTCTTGCATGACTGTGGGTAAGTAGAGTTTTGACGTCGTTCCATCTGCTCTTTGTTTGTAAATCTTGCTGATTATTTATGAATCTTGATAGCTTTGCCCATTATTATCCCATTGGAACCTCACATCCTTAGGCCACCTGGCCTTTATGCCATACGCACATCTGAACGGATTGCGAAGCAAAACCTTCACTCTTTGTTGGCTCTCATTGAAGATCTTCGTGCTGGTAGCTCGATCACGGCCGAAGAATTTGCTGCTGAAGCCAACATTTCTCTTCCCTTTCTTGCTGCTTACCATGATGAAACATTGGTGTATGTTTGGGTCGAGTTTTGTCGTCGGGTGGAGGCTTGCTTACATAGTCTTGAGTGCACGCGCCTTCCTTCAGAGGTCATGACTGCAAAGGCGAGCTTGCGGGGGATGGTTGAACGGTGCGCCGTAAATCTGCAGTCATGTGAGAAGAGGCTCAACCGAAAGTTTTCGTAGAGGGAGGTGGCTTCCAATGCGCTGGGGGAACTTCAAGCTGAACTTACTGCCAAAACCACTCGTGCGTATGAACTTTGGCGGGTGCTTCAAGAAGCTATCAGGGAGGTGGTAGCTATTGATAAAGCCGTCATTTTTACTCGCGAGATGGTCGAAGCTCACAAAGTTACTGAAAAGGAGCTTGAAAGTCGGCTCGCCTCGTACCAGGCCCAACGGTCTTAAGCGGAGGCCCGTCTCATAGCAATAACAAATTATGAAGCCGAGACCCAGCGGAAGAAGGATGAACTGACGAATCTATTAAACTGTCTGCCGGCATAAACAAATGTATATATTTCTTTTTATTCTCCTTTTGTACTTACTCTTGAATGAGAGTATTTTTTTGATTCTTTAATAGATTGTACTTTGTATTCATTTTGATTCATGAATAAAAGATATATTTTGTTTCATGGTGGTGTGTCCGTTTTAGCAAATGCATTTTGTGGATAATCTATTTCGATATCTTTGTAGGACAGCGATGGCTTAGGAGTCAGGTTCAAATCTTCCTCCTAAGGCTTTCTAACTTTATGAGCCGTGAGGGTCTCATAAAGATTTTTCTCCCTACGAGTCGAGAGGATCTCGTTGGTGTATTTTCTCCTTAGGAATCGTGAGGATCTCCTAAGAGAATTTTCTTCCTTACAAGTCGAGAGGACTCGTAAGTGATTGATGGGTTGACCTGCTCCCGAATCAAAGCATTGCTTTGACGGGGAGGTCGAGGGTTGACTTTGGCCGTTTTCCACGGGGTCAGGATTGACTTTAGCCGTGTTCCACGGGGTCAGGGGTTGAATTTGGCCATATGGGGTCAAGATTGACTTTAGCCATACGGGGTCAGTATTGACTTTAGCCATACGGGGTCAGGATTGACTTTAGCCATACGGGGCTAGGATTGACTTTAGCCATACGGGGTCAGGATCGACTTTAGGTTGTCTGTGCACCGCTGAGTCATGGAACTGGGAACTTTTCCGCGGCTCCGAGATAGTCTCTAGGCTTTCTGTGAACTTTCGAGATTTGGAACTAGGGACTTTTCCATGGCTCCGTTGTTTTGACCCTGGGGTCGTTTGTTGACGTCGCATCTGCATCCTGCTGGAGTGAGGAGAAGCGCCATTGGTGATCTCTAGGCTATCTGTGAACCGTCGAGATTTGGAACTAGGAGACTTTGCAATCGCTCCGCTTTGCTGACGTTTCGTCTGCTGTAACGATATGAATGTCGAGGTGGTCTCTAGGTTGTTTGTGAATCATCGAGATTTGGAACTAGGGACTTTGCCATGGCTTCGCTTGATTGTCACGTCCGAATCCTACTGGAATGAGGAGGAACGCTGTTGTGGGTCTCCAGGCTGTAGATGCGGCCGTCGAGACTTGGAACTAGGGACTCTGCCGTGGCTCCGAGATAGTCTCTAGGCTGTCTGTGAACCTTCGAGATTTGGAACTAGGGGACTTTGCTATGGCTTCGTTTGTTGACGTCGTATCTGCTTCTGGTTGGAACGAGAAGGAACGCCGTTGTTGACCTCTTGAGATGCAGATGTTGCCATCGAGACTTGTCTCTCTTTCTGATGGAGCCTGGTGGGATGATATGGTTCCCTCTTTGTTTGTGCCCTTGGATTGCATACAGGGATCGATGTGATCTCACCTGTAGGGCAAAAGTTTCATTTTATACGTATTATTTTTTGTTTTCTTTCCTCGATGCTCTATCATTTCAGCTTTTTGTATCGCGAAAGTCGCGATTGCCCAATCATTTCGGTTATTTTTCGCGGTGCCCAATCATTTCGGCTATTTTTTCTTTTTACTCGATATTTTTTATTGCGAGTTGCCCAACCATTTCGGCTATTTTGTATGCATATATTTTTACTTGCTGATTTTGTTGCAAGTTGCCCCATCATTTCGGCTATTTCATATGCATTTTTGGCTCGCTGATTTTTATCGCGAGTGTGGAACTTGGAATCTAGTGCCAATCTCAGCATCAACATCGCTACGACCGGCATATTGCCAGGAGCGAATCATCATTTGCCTTTGTCGGTTCGAACAAAGGTGGCTTAGCAAACAGTGTTAAGATCCTGTTGACCAAGGCTTTTGACTTCATGAGCCGTAAAGGTCTCATAAAAATATTTCTCCCTACGAGTCGTGAGGATCTCGTAGGTGCGTTTTCTTCTTAAGAATCGTGAGGAGTCTTAAGTGTATGGTCTCTTATAAGTCATAAGGATCTTACAAGAGTGTTTTCTCCTTATAAGTCGAGAGGACTTACAAGGGTCGTTCACCGTGTGAGCATATCTCTAGTCGCTGGTGGGACTTTGTTAGGGAAATGTTTATTCGTGCCCGTGGATTGTATACAAGGGTCAGTATTGAAACGCTTGTAGGGCAAAATCGGGGTGTATGACGGCTTAAGAACAGGTTCAGATCCCTGTAGCTTAAGGCTTTTGAATCCTATGAGTCGTGAGGGTCTCAAAGGGGAATTCTCCTTACGAGTCGTGAGGATCTCATAAGTGTAACTTCTCTTTAGGAATCGTGGGGATCTCTAAGTGTGTTGCTCCCTTGTGAGTCGTAAGGATCTCATGTATGTATTTTCTTCTTACAGGGTCGAGAGGACCTTGCAAGTGTCTTTTAACGAGATTGCGCCCTTTCGGGTTTTCACAAACTCGCCGGTAGCCCTGCTGTTTTTACTCATGGAGCCCTTTCGAGTTTTCATTCATGCCCATCTTGCTTATGGACGTACCATTTTTTTACGCGTCAGCCCAAGGATGCTGCGGGTTTGTAGTAGTTTAAAAATTTTTCGGTCAGTCTTTCGTAGGTCCGAGATTTTTTTCGGGCAACGTACGATTACGCAGCTGGCTGTTCTCGCAAATCTTCGCATCTTTTGTGTCAGAGGTGGATTCCTTGAAGAGAGGGTTGAGGGCGATTTCTTCGTCGGAGTCGCTTCCAAAGATGATAACTTGCGATCCCTTGGTGTCAACCATGTGACAGTTGCTGGCAGTTCTTTTGCGCTTATCTGTCGTGCTTCTATGTTCTCGACGAGCCTTGCGCTTTACTCGTTGAATGTGTTATCGGTGGGCAACATATCCCTGCCACCAGTTTTTAAAGGCTATGCACTCTTCGGTAAGGTGTGCAATCCTCTGATAGTATAAGCAGAAGTTAGGATGTACATCCATTTCATCAAGATGTATACAGCCAGGAGAATTTCTTTTGAAAGAGGGCAACTTCATTCCCATTGACAGGGCCTTAGCGAATCGTTTCCTTGCTTTAAGCTTGCTTTTGCTCGCGGCCGAAGTTCTCCTATCCGGTTGAGGTATTTCAATCCTTTCGTTCAGTCGCCGACATTTGGCTTTTTCGTATACGGCGATTTCACGCTCCTGATCAGCTTTGCTTTTCAGAAGAGCTTCGTTCAGGAATACGTTAATCATCTCATCTGATGGTCCTAAGAGTTCCGGTTCGGGATCTGCTCCCAGTTTCTCTGTATCAGGAGCTTCTTCACCATCTACTGACGAGTGAGAGATCGCGTAGTAGCCTGCCACATAATCTTCAGGTTTGTCTAACGAGTCTTCTCCCTCATCTTCATCGCCATCTTTATCTTCAAGGATGTGGTTGAGAAACTCTTGGAGTGTGACCGGGGTTCGCGCCTTCTGGTTATATTCCTCCAGCACGTCAATATGCTTTTGTAGGTCCATGCGCTTGTCATCAGGCTGTGCGGGCTTCTTGACCTTCTTCTTCTTCTTCGAAGACTTTGACGGCTGGGCCTGAGCGTTTTGATTATCGCTACCAATTCTTGGAGTTAGGCGCGGCTTCAGCATTCCCTCAATTATCTCGGGTTCTAGCGGACTTTTCCACCTGATTGCCGGGCATGTTTGGAGATCCTTCAGCATTCTTTTCGTCTTGGCTGAAAGAGCGACCTCCCATGGAGCTTCTTCTATAAAAGAGCATAATGCCCCCGGTGTGTCCTCCCTTTTAAGAGCGTGCGGCTGAAGCGAGCTTACTTTCCAATTCTCGGACAGTGCGAATTTGCCCTGTTGGTATTGATCCTCAATCCATCCTTTGAAGACGAAGCAATCTTCGATTGGATGGCTTACTGCTCGGTGATAGGGGCAATAATTGGGATTATTGGCCTCACCGGGTTGCAATGGACGTTTTGGATCCGGCAAGATGATGAGCCTGTTGTGCACCGCCAGCTCGAACAGTCTCCTCGTTTTATCCCGGGGAAACGAATAAGGGCGCTTCAGTTTCTCATTGAAGAATCGCTGTCTATCATCTTGGCGATCAGTTGGTTGTGGACCACTGGGCTGCTGCTGAGCATTAGCGACGAAGGTCGCTTTCCCTTTCCCTTTTTCGTTTCGAGATTCCAACTTCGAAGAAGACGGTCTATGATCCATTTGGGCCAGCTTGTCAACCAAGGCTTGGAAAGTAGTTGGCTTGAAGAACATCATGAACTGGGATATGGTCGCCTGCGGATCAAGAGTATCCACGAACATGCCTACCGCATGCGCTTCTTCGATGCGCTGCTCGCACTTCGACCATAGATTCTGCCACCGTATCACGTACTGCACCCATGTTTCGCCTGGCTTCACTCTGGCGTTAATTAATGCGGTGATCGGGGTGCGCTCGCTAGCGCTTTCGAATCTTTGTGTAAACAGTAATTCCATTTCTGCAAATGTCTTAACGGAGTCGTCCGGGAGCTCGGAGTACCATTCAAACGCTGTCTCCGACAGGCTGCCAACAAACTGGCGAAACAACAGTTTGTCGTCACCCCTAGTATTACCGCACAAACCCTTAAATTGAGCCACGTGTTGGTGTGGATTCCCCGTCCCCTTATATACATGGAATTTAGGGATCGTATTTCCCGGCGGGTATTTTATTTGGTCGTACCAACCCGGATAGGGTCGTCCAGTCTTAACACTTTGCCCGGCCGCTTCGCTCGCCTGATGAGCTCGTATCTACTGAGCGATATAGTCATCCAGGGC
The DNA here is from genome assembly GCA_030015575.1 of Agapanthus africanus. Lineage (NCBI taxonomy): Eukaryota > Viridiplantae > Streptophyta > Magnoliopsida > Asparagales > Amaryllidaceae > Agapanthus > Agapanthus africanus. The sequence continues at coordinate 1,001,264,257 of CM057337.1, forward strand.
GGCTTTGGAGATGGTCTCCTCTTTGACTGCTGAACAAGCAGGAAGGGGGTTTGACGTCTCCCCTCGGTCGTCTTCGAGGATAATTGGAGGGTCTTCAGCTGGAGGATCCGGCTGTAACATCATCCTGACCATGTCTTGGAATAAAAGCGCCATTCTTTTTATGTTGGCAGCTTGTTCCGCTGCCTCTTTGTCCTTCTTCTCGAGGATTTTGCAGAGGAACTCAGCATCGGTTTCTTGTTCATGACGCTTCTCTGACAATGTCTCCGGGCTTTCTTTTGGCCCAGTGAGTGCGGCCATCTGTGTTAACATCTCCTGGAGCTTCTGTTGTTGCTTCTGGGCCTTTGTTACGGATCTGGTGAGTGGTCGATGACCCGTAAAGATACGGCTATCCTCTTTCCCGGATGCCATATAAACAGTGTGCACCACTATGCCCCCAGGCTTGGGGCGTTTAGATTCAGTGTTCTTAAGATTCGTCGCGGACATGGAGACTTTCTCTGACCTCCTTCTTTTGTGGGCGGTCGAAGTTGGGGGAACCGTTGCAGCGGGCACCCAAATAGATGACATCTCCCGTAGTATGATAGAGTGGTCCTTCTCTTGCCAAACTTTCATCTTCTTCGGTTGGCGGGAGTAGTCTTGGTTGATCACCGAGTCATGGACCTGTCGCCAAACTTTATGAATTTTAGAGGACAGCCGCTGAGGGGGCTGCTCTGGCTTCACCTTTGTAGCGTTTTCCATAGGTGCAGGAGATCTTTTTAGCATGGCAGTTGGAGAGTTCTTGCGGACCCTCCTGAGTGGTTCAAAGCTGTTCCCAGTTGGAACAGCAGCGTCAACTTCCACCGTTGGAACTGGCGGGGTAAATCCAGATGGGGAATTGCCCCCAGCTTTCCACACTCGGCGCCAGTAGTGACGTCGAGCACGCCTTGCGGACGGGACCACCCGTGCTGTTGGATAAGCTTCTTTGTGCCCCCCGCTCCGATGAGGGGTTACTGTTGGTGCCAGCCTATCGAAGACAGACGTCCACTGAGAGGGGATGGACAACCTGTCGAAGGCAGACTTTCGGACAGGGGTAGCAGCCTTGGTGACTTCGCCCAGAACGGGAGTTGGAGCGACCAGTCTTTCAAAGACTGATCTTTTAGCAGGAGAAGCCGCTTTGACGACTTCTTTCACTAGATGTCACGACCCGAAAATGGCACGTGATGGCCCTTAAACTATGCAACGTCTACAAGCGTAACGCAATTTAAGTAAGCCGAAAACTTAGCAATCTAAACCATCAAAAGTAGTAAGAAATAATAACATTTTCAAAACCTTTGAAATATCAACCCAAATTCTTTAAAAGTCCAATTTATTTCCTTTTTAAAATTTTGACAGCACCTCCTTTGTAAAACAAGCCCCCAAAAATGGGTACAACATAATATAAGTAAAAGCATCCCAAACAGGAGCAAAAATCCATGCCCAACGGCGGAAAACACCCACTACAACAGATATACGACGCCGTAGCGAAAAAAGAGACGATATAAATAAAACTGCATAAAAACCTCCAAGTCACAAATAATGTACAATATCGTCCTCACATCAAGTCTCTAAGTCATACAATATAATGGTAGATGGAGAGTACAGGATACAACGAATATACAACAAGCAACATCGGATAACCGCAAGACCTACCTAAGTAAAACTGCACACTGTCAGGTGAAGCGGTGTCCGCAGCAAAAGATGATACGATGGATTAAAATAGCCCCGCCTCTGACTATCCTGAGGAACACCTGCAACACACTGTGGCACAACGGGGGTGAGTTGCCAACTCGTGAATAGTAAATAATATATGCAGGTAATCGCAAGTATGCACGTACAACGAGAATCTAACATATGCAAACTATCCGCAGTAAATGGTCATATGTAATGCATCAGTCATGAAAGGTACACTAGCAGGTACTACTAATACATGAAGCAATAATATGATGATCTGTGTGCAATAATCATGTAAGGTACTCTATCAGGTACAAATAATACATGAAGCAATGCATATAATAGTATGTAAATGCAACAGTCATGGAAAGTACTCTATCCGGTACTAATAATACATGAAGCAGTGCATAAACAATAAATGTGGAGTATGGAATAAAAAATGTCATTCCCACGGAAATCCTAACCTCGTGGTAGAATCAAAATCCAACAAGACAATCAAATTCCCAATTTCCACAAATCAGCCCCCAAACTGGCCCTCATATCATGTAGATCTCATATATCCCATATGTACAACATCAGTATATCTCACATATCCTGTATATCCAATATCAGTATATCTCACATATCCTGTATATTTCATATAAGGTGAATGTACAGTATAGACACCCAAAAACATCATGAAACAAGTGTCTAGCATCGACATCTAAATACATGTTTATACGTCCTCGAATCTTAAGTGCCAAACACCGACACTCTCGATCCCCGTATCGGTAATATACGTCCTCGAATCTTAAGTGCCAAACACCGACACTCTCGATCCCCGTATCGGTAATATACGTCCTCGAATCTTATGTGCCCCCAACATCGACACTCTCGATCCCCGTATTGGTATAAAACAAATTTCAAGTGGATCCATCCAATATCAAGTAAAGAAATAGAATACTTGCAAAATTCCATGAAACCACCAAGGTCCTCAAATCCAGAAAACATCAATTAGTGAATAAGTATGAATGCATGAATCAATACACAGATATTAGCGTCCCATTCCATTAATATATGTGTATAGGCATATGTAACAGCGTCCCATTCCACTGTTATATATACAAAGGAGTAAAAATATCAGAGAACATCATATGAAATCTATGAATGTAATATATGCAACATGAAACAGTAATATGAGCATATAAAGGAAAACAGCTATTTAACTGCAACAAGTTACTAAATATATCACGCGGCTCCTGATTCCCCCGAAATCAGATGCAACAGCATAGACAGGTGCACATGTAGCTATAACAAGGTATGCGTAACCATGTCGGTATAGCAAGATATGTGTGTCCATATGTAAGTATGTATGATGTCAAAGTAGCTGTAGCAAGGTATATGTCCATACCTATCCATAATACCCTCCAGGTATATGTATGTACGTATGTCAGATGTACATGTAGGTATACAGGTATGCTATAAGTCATACGCACAAGGAAATATGAATCAATGTCTCAATGTCCCTAACCAAACAATATTATATCTATAGGGTATTGTGCGTGTCATGGCAATTATTGATGGTGTGTGTGGCATATAATCAGTGCTCGTGCAACATAAGCCGTCAATAACAGTGCAGTGTCCTAAGGAGACTAGCCCAAGCATAATAATAACCAAGTAGTAAGGTGTATCCGCAACTCTACATATGCAATAGAATATGCGACAAAACATAACATTTCTAGCCCAAACGCATAACGCCATGCGGGCGATTCCCCTGTAGATGTTAAATCTACTCACCAACCGTCCTGGCTAAGTAAAGCCAACCACCAGTTTCCCCTTCTTCGCAGCGTCCGAAGTCCCCGCCTGCGAACCTACCACATCAAAACAATAAAGCAAGTATATATTAATAATAGACCCAAAACACGCACAAACTATATTTAACCGACGCAACAACACAAAGCTTACTCTCAAGTGTCCGTATTGTGGCTAACGTACGTAGCGACACGACGAAAATAACTCAAGAGAAAAACCACACAAAGTGCACGATCCGTGTCGTATAACGTATCGCGCGGACACAAAACACTAGATTATAGGAAAACGATCCCAGATTTTGCATACAGCAAATACTAAAAAAGTAAACAGTACCAAACACCCCGAACCAACAACAGACAACTACCCACAAAATCCAAAACCCATCACCTCCCCCCATAGCCGGCGTCGCCGGAATTCTTCAAAGGGTCGCCGGCCCATGCCGGTAGGGTGGGTCTCGTGTCTCAGGTCTCAGGTGGTGCTCCAGGGTCGCTAGTACATCACCACAATTTTGTTTGATTTTTCTGTACAAAATCCAGGTCATAGCAGTTCACAGAGGTTCAAAAAGGACACTAAAAACACGATATTGCACTAATCGATATTTAAAGTGTTTAACGCTACAACCAACGAGCTACACAACATAAAAACTCCTAATTAACGGATTAGGGATTATACCTATCAACCCTTGCTTCCAAGATCCAAGCTTTCCTAGCTCCAAGTGATCCAAGATGCTAAAACTCAAGACTTGAAGTATTTTGTGATATATTTTGGGATTTTGGGGATTTATTGGCTTGGATTGATGCAAAAATGGAAGGAAAATGATCAAGAGCAGAAGGGAGAAGAGGGATTTCGGCCAAGTGAGGAAGGGAAGGGTTTGTGTAGGGTTTTCTAGTTCATTCCATCAATAAATGCAATTTAATGCATTCATACATACATCCATGCATGAAGCCACCTATTGCATTCTTTTTCTTTTCTTAAAAACTTAATTCTAATACCCAAACAAAATATCTAGATACTAAGTGAAGGTTTGGTTTTACTTAACTTGATTTATTTGCAAAAATTTCAAAGAAGGAAATTTCCCAAACTGTGAATACCGCATTAAAATAATATTAAAATTGAGAAAAATTCTATCTGAACCAAAACGTACCATATACCCCCAAAGATTGTGCACTAGCTTTATTTTAGTTAAACTAGGTGCTGGCAAGTCTATATGGCCGTTTGATCACAGTCGGTTTAAAACGGAAAATACCGACAATTTTACCCAAAAACGGAGAAATTCAGATAACGATTTCTAAAACGTTACACTAGAGCAGGGATGGCTATCCATTTTGGGATAACTCCTTCAGGTATCGCGGGCTTCTTCACGGGCCCATTAGAGTTTTGGCCCAGTCTGTTAAAGACTGAGGTGTTGGATTTAGGCGACCCGTTCAGAAGGGCCGTGGTAGTCGTAAGCCGATCAAAAACCGACTTCTTTGGAACTTCGTGCGACGGCATTGGAGCACTGAAGCTTGCCGGTGGGATCATGGTCCCAAAGAATAGTCCAGTGGTGGCTTGCGTCACCTTTTCCACTGGCATTGTAAAACGGGAGGCCGCTTAAGGCCCATAGGTCACTCCTCTGACAGGGACAGAGTGGGAGTTGTTGCAGTTGGTGCAGTTGAAAGCCATTGATCTCTGCACGAAGCAAGACACCAAATCTTAGTACCTCGAATCCAAGGGCAACCATATCAAACCGCGATTCGTTCGCGAACACGACATGCGAAGTGTGGAGTGGAAAGAGGAAAATGTCCCACCGGGCGTGCCAGAATCTGTTCTCCGCCGAAAGACGCGACCAGGACATTGGGACATCCGGCTTGAATTTTGGGGGCAGATGCTATTTGGTGCTATCCGTCAACCTCTCCGAAGATGCCAAGTTGATTTATGACACCATGTATCGAAGGTTTAAACAGATGCGGCCGATGTAGCAGACTTCGTCAGATCCCCCCTCGTTGAGGTTTTTTTTATTGTGGGGACGTTCTTCCCTGCAGGCGCAATCCCCTGCAGTTAATTACGCTACCGCATCGCGGTAACCACTTTCTCCTTCTCCAGATGGTCACTTCGTGTCGTGTGTGTTTGTTTTGTTTTTGGTTGCCCATGGATTGTATATAGAGACTAATTTATGTTGTCGCCCGTAGGACGGGGATTAGTCCAAATCCGTATTTTCTTAGAGTTGGGTTTGGGTTGGGTTTAAGGACCGTTAATCTCATTTGAGACTAAGATCAACTTAAACGTTTGTTACGGATACGTTAGTCTAATTTTAGACTAAGATCTACTTAACAGGATCATTTAGATCCATCAAAAGAGCATTTGGTCTCTATTGTTTTAGTTTAGGGACATTGCGGTCCAGAGTGTAAGGACATCATAGTCCATAGTTTAAAGACGTCATAGTCTGTAAAGTTTAAGGACATCATAGTCCATGAGTTTAAGGATCCCACAGTCCGTAAAGTTTAAGGACATCATAGTCCATGAGTTTAAGGACCCCACAGTCCGTGGAATGTCTGGTTGTCGGGACCCGTCATCTCTATGAAGATGTTGAAGGATTACAACAGCAAATATCAGAGGAGTGAAGAGATGTACCCTTAAACCAAATGCCAGATTGAGAAGGAATAGGATGAACATTACTTTGAATGCCATCTGAGATCAATTTTGAAAGACCTGGGTATAATTAGAACTTGGGTGTTAACTTTGGGAGACTTGGTTGATCTGTGCTAAGGTTAGCCTCTCGTAGTGTTAAACACTAGTGTATGCTCAGCGCTCACGTGCTCCCACGTGAAGCGATTGAAGTAGTGTTAAACACTGAGAATTGAGGCGCTCACGTGGGGTCACGTGAGGCGTTTGAAATAGTGTTAAACACTGAAGATTTGAAGCGCTCACGTGGGGTCACGTGAGGCGTTTGAAGTAGTGTTAAACACTGAAGATATGAAGCGCTCACGTGGGGTCACGTGAGGCATTTGAAGTAGTGTTAAACACTTAAGATATGAATCGCTCACGTGGAGGTCACGTGAGGTGTTTAAAGTAGTGTTAAACACTGAAGATATGAATCGCTCACGTGGGGTCACGTGGGGTGTTTGAAGTAGTGTTAAACACTGAAGATTTGAAGTGCTCACATGAGGTCACGTGAGGCGTTTGAGATTTGGCACAACATCTTTGAATTTGTTCCCTTTTCTTTTTTGAGTGCTGAGCACTATTGGGTCACGTGGGATCACGTGAGGCGTCCCCAAAGACTAAAAGCTGCCTCTTTTTTATTCTCTTGTTCTTTTACAAGTGCACTGTTAGGGGGTAACGTGGGATCACGTGAGGCGCCTCAAAAATAGGGTTTATTCCCTTTTCTTTTGTAATTGCTGAGTGCTTCTCAAGGGTCACGTGGGGTTACGTGATGCGCTCTAAAAATAGGGTTTATTCTCTTTTCTCTTTTATAAGTGCTGAGCACTTCTTAGGGGTCACGTGACTAGATCTCATTCTTTCCCTCTTTGTTCCTCAAAGATGTTCGCGTGGGATCACGTGAGCTTTTATGTAGCGTTTGAATGCTAATGAATCAACAGGCTGTTCTTCTATGGTTCCGAGGGATCAAGTTCTCCTTTTGTTCTCTGTAGTGATTAAATTCTTTTTAGAGGGTTAAACCCTAGTTCCAGAGGAATTAAATTCCTATATGTTTTGTAAGAGTTAAACTTTTTTGGATTCAGTTCTTTCCCCTAAATTTTGAATCTGCATAACAAATCTCCCCGATGAGAATTAAATTCTCAACTTGTGGGGAGATCTGCTTCTGCAGATCTTCAACCAGAGGAAGTTAAACTCTTAGTTTGAGAATTAAATTCTCTTTTTGTGGGAGCTTTTGGGAGGGGTTCCTCTTCTTTAGAGAATTAAATTCTCTTTCTATTTTTCTTCCCCTCTTTTTTTTTCGTATCTCCTCTTTCTCTTTTCTTATTGTCTCCTATTTATAGGAGAAAGAAAAGAATCCGTTTGTTCAGCCAATCTCTTATTGAGAGATTTTGATTGATTTTATAATCAACATGATCTTTTAGATCACTCGATGAATTTTATTCATCATTGGATTTTTAATCCAAAAGATATTTTATTTGTTGTTCTTGGCAAATTTTAGGAAAATATTTCCTTGTATAGAATCTTTCTATAAATTGGTGATTTTTAATCACCATTGGATTTTTAATCCAACGGTGCTCCCTTTTACAGAGTGCAATTTTTTTTGTTTGGAAAGATCTAGGGAAATATTTTTCCAATTAGGATTTTTGATTCGTTTTAAGATCTGCTGCCTAAGACTTTTCAACTCTATGAGCCGTGAGGGTCTTATAGAGACTTTTCTTCCTACGGATCGAGAGGATCTCGTAGGTGGATTTTCTCCTTAGGAATCGTGAGGATTCCTAAGTGTGTTTTCTCTTGTAAGTCATAAGGATCTTATAAGAGAATTTTATCCCTTACAAGTCGAGAGGACTCGTAAGTTGTTGGTGAGTTGACTTGTTTCCGAGTCGAAGTATTGCTCCGACGGGGAGGTCGTTGGCTGACTTGTTTCCAGGTCGGAGCGTTGTTCCGACGAGGAGGTCATTGGCTGATTTGTTTCCATGATGGAGGTCATTGGATGACTTGTTTCCGCGACGGAGGTCATTGGCTGACTTCTTTCCGAGACGGAGGTCGTTGGTTGACTTGTTTCCGAGACGGAGGTCGTTGGTTGACTTGTTTCCGCGACGGAGGTCATTTGCTGACTTGTTTTCGAGACGGAGGTCGTTGGCTGACTGTTTCCGCGACGGAGGTCGTTGGCTGACTTGTTTCCACGACGGAGGTTGTTGGCTGACTTGTTTCCGCGACGGAGGTCCTTTGGTAACTTGTTTCCGCGACGGAGGTCGTTGGCTGACTTGTTTCCGAGACGGAGGTCGTTGGCTGACTTGTTTCCGCGACTGAGGTCGTTGGCTGACTTGTTTCCGCGACGGAGGTCGTTGGCTGACTTGTTTCCGGGCGGAGGTCATTGGCTGACTTGTTTCCGGGCAGAGGTCATTGGCTGACTTGTTTCCGCGACGGAGGTCATTGGCTGACTTCTTTCCGAGACGAAGGTCGTTGGTTGACTTCTTTCCGAGACGGAGGTCGTTGGTTGACTTGTTTCCGCGACGGAGGTCATTTGCTGACTTGTTTCCGAGACGGAGGTCGTTGGCAGACAGTTTCCGTGACGGAGGTCGTTGGCTGACTTGTTTCCGCGACGGAGGTCATTTGTTGACTTGTTTCCGAGACGGAGGTCGTTTGCTAACTTGTTTCCGAGACGGAGGTCGTTGGCTGACTTGTTTCCGAGACAGAGGTCATTGGCTGACTTGTTTCCGCGACGGAGGTCGTTGGCTGACTTGTTTCCGCGACGGAGGTCGTTGGCTGACTTGTTTCCGCGACGAAGGTCATTTGTTGACTTGTTTCCGCGACGGAGGTCATTTGCTGACTTGTTTCCGAGACGGAGGTCGTTGGCTGACTTGTTTCCGCGACGGAGGTCATTTGTTGACTTGTTTCCGCGACGGAGGTCATTTGCTGACTTGTTTCCGAGACGGAGGTCGTTGGCTGACTTGTTTCCGAGACGGAGGTCGTTGGCTGACTTGTTTCCAAGACGGAGGTCGTTGGCTGACTCTAGGTTGTCTGTGAACCGTAGAGTCTTGGAACTGGGGACTTTAGCATGGCTCCGATTGGTGATGTCACGTCCATGTCCTGCTGGAATGAGGAGGAACGCTGCTGTTGGTCTCCAGGCTGTAGATGTGGTCGTCGAGGTCTGACTTCCCTTTGTCGCAGCTTGGTGGGGAAATGTAGTTCCCTTTCTTTTCTTTTTTTTTGTTTGTGCCCATGGATTGTATACAGGGGTCACTATGGACTTACCTGCAGGGCAAAAGTTTCGTTCTTTCATTTTTTTATTTCTTTCTGCGATGCTCTATCATTTCAGCTTCTTACATCGCAAAAGTCGCGATTGCCCAATCATTTCGGCTATATTTCGCAGTGCCCAATCATTTCGGCTATTTATTTTATTTTTACTCGCTGCTTTTTATTGCGAGTTGCCCAATCATTTCGGCTATTTTACATGCATATATTTTTACTTGCTGATTTTGTCGCAAGTTGCCCCATCATTTCGGCTATTTCGTATGCATGTGCGGCCTACCGGCTTTTCACCGTAAACATGGAATTAGACACCGATTTCGGCATCAGCACCGCTACGACTGGGATCTTGCCAGGAGCGAATCATCATTTGCCTCTGTCGATGTCGAACAAAGGTGGCTTAGCGAATATGGTTAAGGTCCTGTCGGCTAAGGCTTTTGACTTCATGAGCCGTAGGGGTCTCACAAAGGTATTTCTCCCTACAAGTCGTGAGGATTTTGTAGGTGTATTTTCTCCTTAGGAATCGTGAGGATTCCTAAGTGTATGTTCCTCTGTAAGTCGTAAGGATCCTACAAGAGGGTTTTCTCCTTGTAGATCGAGAGGACCTACAAGGGTTGTTCATCATGCATACATATCCCCAGTCACGGATGTGACTTGGTTAGGGAAATGTTTATTCGCGCCCGTGGATTGTATACAAGGGTTAGCATTGAGCCGCTTGTAGGGCAATATCGAAGGTTGTGGGGGGTTTGCTTAAGCACAGGTTTATGTTTCTGTAACTTAAGACTTTCAAATCTTATGAGCCGTGAAGGTCCCATAAGAGAGTTCTCCTTACGAGTCGTGAGGATCTCGCAAGTGTATTTTCTCCTTAGGAATCATGAGGATCCCTAAGTGTATTGCTCCCTTGTGAGTCGTAAGGATCTCACGCGGGTGGTTTCTCCTTACAAGGTCGAGAGGACCCTGTAAGTGTCCTTTAACGAGGTTGCGCCCTCTCAGGTTTTCACAAACACTCGCCGGTAGTCCTGCTGTTTTTACTCACGGAGCCCTTTCGGGTTTTCATCCGTGCCCATTTTGCTTATGGACATACCGTTTTTTTTTATTCTTTTTATTTTATTTTTTTTACGAGGTCGCGCCCTTTCGGGTTTTCACGAACATTCGCCGGTAGCCCTGCTGTTTTTACTCACGGAGCCCTTTCGGGTTTTCATCCGTGCCCTTTTTGCTTATGGACATACCGTTTTTATTATTATTATTTTTTATTATATTTATATTTTTTTCTTTCTCTCTTTTTTTTTATTCACCTCATCAGCCTAAGGATGCTGCGGTAGTAGTTTAAAGACACTTCGGTCCTTCATTAGTTTAAGGACGTTTCGGTCCGTCATTAGTTTCAGGACGTTTCGGTCCACGATTAGTTTAAGGACGTTTCGGTCCGCGATTAGTTTAAGGACGTTTCGATCCGTCCAGGAGAAGCCTGCTAATGCTTATAAAGTTTGAGCTTAGGAAGATAGCGAGCGGACATAGTCGTCGTCATCTACCATTGACCTAAGCAGTAACTCGCTAAGCGTAGTATTTCTTTAGGAATCGACCGTTTATTGGCCTGTAAGGCCTTTCACCATGCATATCCATGAGCAGATAGGCTCCACCCTGGTAGACCTTGTCTATGATGTACGGGCCTTCATAGTTTGGCTCGAATTTTCCCCGCTTGGCGCGATTGGGGATCATAGGCCTTTTGACCACTAGCACGAGTTCGCCTTGGCGGAATGTCCTCGGCCGGGTCAATCTTTCATATGAGCGCGTCATCTTTGCTTTATAAGCCTCCAGATTTTGTTGCGCTATGAGCCGGGTTTCATCAAGGGCATCAAGCTCCTCAAGCCGAAGGTGAGTATTTTCTTCGTCCGTCAGCTCGTAGTGGACTGCCACTCGTAGAGAGGGTAACTCTATCTCGAGGGGGAGTACTGCTTCTGTACCCAATACCAACGCATATGGCGTTGTGTTCGTGGCTGTCTTGAACGTAGTTCGATACGCCCAAAGAGCTTCTTGCAGTCTCTCGTGCCAGTCCTTCTTATTTCGGGACACCGTTTTATTCATGATCTTCGTCAAGGTCTTGTTGAAAGCCTCAGCTAAACCATTAGCTCGCGGATTATAAACCGAGGAATATCTCCAGTCTATATTGTGTTGTTGCGCGAAGCGACTGATCTTGTGTCTTCTATAAGCTGGCCTGTTATCGGAGATGATTCGTCGCGGGGTTCCAAACCGATATCTGACGCGCATCTTGAAGAAATGGAGGATATTCTCCGTCTTTACTTCTCTCAACGGTACTGCCTTTGCCCATTTGGAGAAGTAGTCAGTCGTCGCCAGGATGAAACGATGTCCTCTGGACGATGCTGGTTCGATGGGGCCGACTATGTCAGTTCCCCACATTTCGAATGGCCAGCTAGCCACCGTTGGATGGAGTGGATTTGGATGCTGGTGGATGAAGTCCCCATGGATTTGGCATGAGTGGCATTGCTTCGCATATTCGAGGCAGTCCTGAATCATCGTGGGCCAGTAGTAGCCCATCCGTTTGATCTTCAACTTCATCTGTGGGCCTGCTTGGTGAGAACCACAGAGTCCGTCGTGAATTTCCTGAACGACTCTTTTCGCTTCGTCAGGTCCCAGACATCTCAACCACAAAGAATTGAACGACCTCTTGTACAGAGTATCATTGACGAAGGCGAAAGACAGAGCCGTTTCATAAGCTGTTGTCTTGAGGACGCATTTTCGGGCACTCGACAGTATTTGAAGTAGTCTATAAAGACTTCTCTCCAATCCTCGGTATTTTCCTGATCTTTTATTTGCAGGGTCGTCTGCTCAGTCGCTCCCTTTTCTTCGGATGATTCCGGAGATATTTCCGCTGGGGCAAGTACCCGACGACTTTGTACCACGATTCTTACGTCATCGAGGTTCTCATCAGCCAGTTCCTTAGCGAGCTTGGCCAATGTGTCCGCTTTGCTATTTTCCGCGCGCGGTATGTTTTCCAAAGTATAGGAAGGGATTTGGGTCAACAGTTGCTGCACCTTTTCGCCGTACTTCACCAACTTTGGTTTGCATGTCTGGTAGTCGCCGTTTACTTGACTAACGACCAGCTGGGAGTCTCCGTATATGAGGAGGTTTTCAATTCCCATGTCTATGGCGATCTCGATGCCTGCTATCAAAGCTTCATATTCGGCTTCATTGTTTGTCCTCGGCTCTGTTAGGGAGAAATCAAAGCGCATTATCCCTCCTTGTGGAGTTACAAAGATGAGTCCTACCCCCGATTTGATTATAGGGGTATTTTGTTTGCGCTTCTTCATGGAAGATGCTCCATCGAAATAAAGCTCCCATCGGGTATCACCACCGTCGATCGCATCAAACGCATGTTCGTCTGGAAGATCGCAATTCAGAGGAGAATCGGCGGGTATCGGATGCTCGGCGAGGAAATCGGCGATGGCCTGGCCTTTCACTGCCTTGAGAGGTTGATACGTTATCGAGAACTCCATCAAGAGCAGGGCCCATTTAGCGAGTCGCCCCGTCAATATGGCCTTCGACATTAAATATTTAAGTGGGTCCACCTTCGAAATGAGACGGACTTCATGCGCCAACGCATAGTGTCTAAGCTTCGTTATCGCGAAGATCAACGCCAGGCAGTGTTTTTCAATAGGGGAATAGTTGCTTTCTGCCCCCAGTAGAACTCGATTCAAGTAATAGAAAGCTCTCTCCTTCCCTTGATCGTTCTCTTGTGCCCATAATGCGCCTAAGGAAACTTCGAGGGCGGTCGTATAAAGAATAAGAGGCTTTCCCTTGACCGGAGCAGCCAACACTGGCGGGTTCTGCAGGTATTGCTTGATCTCGTCTAGCGCGCTTTGGCATTTTTGGTCCCAGACGAACGGAGTTCCCTTCTTCATCAGGTGGCTGTAAGGAGGGCACTTGCCTGAAAGGTTGGCTATGAATCACCGTATATACGCGAGCTTCCCTTAGAGAGACCGCAGCTGTTTGAGAGTCCTTGGCGGAGGCATTTCCATGATCGCCTTGATCTTTGACGGATCTATTTCGATACCTCGGTGTCGGACGATGAATCCCAGGAATTTGCCCGAGGAAACTCCGAATGCACACTTGAGAGGGCTCATCTTCAAGTTGTATTGCCGAAGGCGTTGGAATACGGTCTTCAGATGCTCAAGATGTTCCTCGTATGATTTGCTTTTAACCACGAGATCGTCGATATAGCATTCGACGATTTCGTGTATAAGGTCATCGAAGATCTTCGTCATGGCCCTCTGGTAGGTGGCACCGGCATTCTTTAAACCGAAGGGCATCACCTTGTAGCAGAATATACCCAAAGTAGTCCTGAAAGCGGTGTGCTTCTGGTCTTCGGGATGCATCTTTATCTGATTATACCCTGACGAGCCGTCCATGAAGGAGAAAACCTCGTGAGTGGACGTATTGTCTATCATTAGCTCAGTGACTGGCACTGGGAAATCGTCCTTCGGGCAGGCTTTATTGAGATCCCGGAAATCCACGCATATGCGCACCGTCCCATTTTTCTTCATCACCGGAACGATGTTGGCGATCCATTCAGGATACTGGACCTCCTGGATGAAGCCAGAGTCGATCAACTTCTTGACCTCGGCGTTGATACTCATCTCAAGCTCGAGCCGCATCCTTCTCGGTGCCTGTTTGACTGGCTTGACGTCCGGGGATATTGCCAATTTATGCACAGCAATTTCTGGATCTAGTCCCGGCATTTCGGAATAGTTCCATGCGAAGTAATCTTTATGCTGCATAAGCAGGTCATTTAATAAATCCACCTTCTCTTCAGACAGCAGCTCACTAATGAATGTCGGTCGCGGGTCGTTCGCCATTCCCAACTCAATTTTCTTAAGGTTATCTGCAGTGGTATGGATTCCATCTTCCAGCTCTTTTGGCGCTGGTGGGAATTCTGAGATCACTTCGTCGTTGCTGTTTTCAAAGCACCAGGGAAGGTCATCCATGTTCTCGGGTTCTTCTTTTGATATCGTTATCACGTGACAAGTACGAATTCGTTTCCAATCCCAATGTGGAACTGGTTCTTCTTTCGTGGCCTTGGGTTCGTGCTTCTGTGGCGGCGCTACCCTCCAGTTGTCGGACAGAGCGAACTTGCCATGCTGATACTGATCTTCGACCCAATTCTTGAAGGTGAAGCAGTCTTCGAGAGGGTGCCCTATCACTTGGTGATAAAAGCAATAGTCTGGGTGTGAGACTTCGCCTGCTTGTTCGGGGTGTTTAGACTCCGGCAGTGTAAGCATCTGATGTTTTAGAGCGAGGTCAAGTATTTTCTTCATCTTGTCCCGAGGAAAAGAGTACGCCCGACCCATTTTTCTTATGAGGGATAGATCGAAACCGTTCGATTCCCGCTTGTGTGGCTTCTTAGTCCCGCTTTGTTGCCGTTGAGCGCCTTTTTTGCATTTCGACTTATTTCTGCCTCTGCGTCGAGCCTTCTTTATAACAGGTTGAAAAGGAGTGGCATCTTCATTTTTCACAGCATGTTGAAGGAGGCGTTGCGTTTTGGCTTTCTCGTAGATGGTCATTTCGCGGTTATGATCGTCTCGGACTTTTTGACCAGCTTCCTTTATAAGCTTGTCCATTTGTTCTTCGAACGACGGACTGGGCACTTTTGCATCAGGAACTTTTACTGGTTCAGGATTAGCATCTTCCCATTGAGCATCCGCTTCTTCATCGAAGTCATGCATGACGTAGCAACCATAGAGTAACCCTCGTTTCTTGGACTGAATGTATCCAAGCCCGATTGTTTCCATTCTCCTATTAGGCAGCTTGTGTTGAGTCCCGGGAACGTTCCAGACCCTGTCATAGAATTTGGCTTTTCGAGCGGTCTGTTTAAAGGATATCCCCTGGCGCTTCAGTAGCCTCTTTAAACCTTCTGTATAATATCTGGGCAGACGGATGAGCTGAAGCCTGTCAAGCGTAGGATCCGCACCGTGCCAGATTTCTTTCTCCACTTTGGTTTTCTCATAGCGGTAGAATAGAATTGCTTTTTCGCCTTCTCGCCTGGGAGGGATATAGAACGTCCAAAGCTCCTCTATACTGTAGATATCAAGTGCATCCAGTTCTTTATGGTGTTTAAGTGGAACCATGGCGATTTGCAGACTTTGCTCTTCGTCAGCGGACGTTTGTATTGAAGGTCGAGCAGAGAATACAGCATGGACCTCATCTTCCGAGTCGCTACCGAAGATCAACATGGGAGCGGATGGTCCCGGCTTGTTGTGTTGGGGTGGACCCGAATAAACTATCTCCTCCTCTTCTTCAATATCACTGCCGAAGACAGGGATGGTGGCATTAGCTTTGTTCTCCGGCTTGTGACACCTCTCCGTGTCTTCGAAATCCCGTAAAAAGTATTTGGCATCTTCATATTTGCAGACCTCGTTCACAGAGAACGGGTTCAGTTCTCCCGTCACGGTATACTCGAGACCATCCTTAAAATACTTCATACACTGATGTTGCGTAGAAGGGATGATGTTGTACTCGTATAACCATGGTCGACCGAGCAGAGCATTGTAGCATGTCTTGGCGTCTATGACGTGGAACTTAATGTCCGTGACGAGTAGCCCGAAGCGCAGTGTCAGTATCACAGACCCAAGAGTTCTTGATGACTGGGAGTCGAACCCGGAGATGGTGATCTTGTCCCGAGCAAGGTGCTGGACGCTCATGCAGATTTCTTTTAACACCCGCACATTGAGGAGATTAACGGAGGATCCATTGTCGATCGGGATTTTGCCTATCTTTATATCATGGCAGTATCCTGAGACATAGAGGGGGCGATTGTGTTCGCACGTCCCAAGAAGAAGGTCTTCATCGCCAAAAGTGACATCGACCGTGTGCACTTCCTCCAATTCATCCTTCATCTTTTCATCAGCCAGGAAAGCTTGGAATTATTCCGGCTCCTGTAGTGCCTTGATTAACGAGTCTCTCGCCTCCTTTGATAGCAAAAGGGCGTCAAGAATGCTGAGCTGCGAGGGTAGTTTCCTCAGATGCGCTAAGACGTTATAATCCACCTTATTTTTCTTTGGCGGGTCCTTGGCAGTTAGCTCCTCCACAACTTGGTCATCTAGGGCGATCTCTTCAGAGACCTTCTCTTTTCCCTTATCTTTTTTATTTGAGGTTCCGAGATTCTTTTCGGGCAGCGTCCGATTACGCAGCCTGATATTTTCACAGACCTTCTTCTCTTCTTCTTTTCCCGAGGTGGACTCTTTAAAGAGGGGGCTAAGAGCCAGCTCCTCATCAGAATCGCTCCCGAATGTAAGCACTTGTGATCCCCCAGCGTTAGCCATGCAACAATCACCGGTAGTTCTGTTAAGCCCTTCAGACGTATTTTTCCGCTCCCGACGAGCTTTACGTTTCTGCCGTTTAAAATGTTGTTGGTGAGCAACATATCCTTGCCACCATCTATTGAAAGCTTTGCACTCTTCAGTGGGGTGCGAAATCTTCCGATGATATAAGCAATAGGAGGGGTGCATTTCCACTTCGCCGGTAATGTTTCCTTCGGAGGATGGTAGCTTCATGCCCATTGATATGGCCTTCGCAAACCTTTTCCTCATCTTGAATTTGCTTTTGTCCGTAGTGGATGTATTTTGCTCCAGCGGGAGTGTCTCAGCTCTTTCGTCAAGTCGCTGGCGCTTGGCCCTTTCAAATATAGCCGTCTCGCATTCCCGATCAGCTTTACTTTTCAACAGAGCTTCATTGAGGAATGCGTCAATTACTTCATCCGATGGCCCCAGAATTTTTGGTTCAGGATCTTCCCCTAGCCTTTCAGCGCAAGGAATCTCTTCATCGTCCGTCAACAAATGGGAGATCATATGGCAGCTCGCCACGTATTCCTCAGACTCATCCGACGAACTTTCTCCGTTATCTTCCTCTTGAAAGACGTGATTGAGAAACTCTTGGAGTGTAATGGGTGTCTGTGCTTTCTGGTTGTATTCCTCCAGCGCATCAATTTGTTTTTGTAAGTCCGTGCGCTTGTCTCCAGCTTCACAGGCTTCATAGATTTCTTCTTCTTCTTCTTCGAAGATTTTGACTGCCGGTTGCGAGTGCTTGGGCCACCACCATCAGTCTTTGGAGTTGGACGCGGCTTCAACATGTTAGTGTATATGCCCTAGAGGCCATTACTGTATCATACTAGTTTGTATATTACTTAATGGAAGCTTGGGATATTCACCTTGTATAGACAATCTTGCTCAATATAGTAGTATGCTACTTGGTTTGTTTCTACTTTAATGTGTACATGTGTTTATTTTAGTATATCACCTTTACACATTAGTGGAGCCCTTAGGATCTTTGCTTGATTACCAGCGTTGTGATGGCAGTCACACTAGTGGGGGCTGGGTAATCTAGAAGCACATCCTTATGCAGGTCCCTAGTCGCAGGACTATCGAGACAGGGCATCGATACTCCGGAGTAGACTAGCGTATGCGCTTCTCATCCCAGTGTGGGAGACGATCTGTCCCACACCCGTCAGTACGTCGTACTTGAGATAGTATGCGGGTGCTCGTTGGGTTACGAGTACACTGGACAGGACTCGTCGGGAACTGTTGGTTGGTACTATACCTATCGTCAGTTATCAGTTCCCAGGTGACATGAGTATAGCTTAGTCCGCTGACTTGACACTGTCACTTCACCTCGAGTGTGTTCCCACTGTACTTAGATTACTACCCTACCACGGCTCAAAGGAGTCGTGCAAACAGGTAGCAGTTGGGTGCAGTCCCGAAGCACTTGGAGGCAGTGACGGTTAGACAGGATTCGTCTCTCCCGGTATTGGGGGTTGACATCGCGCTGTGTCTAGGAGAGCCATTACACGAGTAGTCCCTAGCCAGGGCAAGCGAGATATACTGGTAGGTTTCCAGTGCTATCTCAGGGTGTTCTGGGCTACACTCCGACACGACTTGTATCGCTATTAGGGGACTGACGTTTACCGCCCCTAGGCCCGCCATGCGATGTATCAGACGAACAGAACAGACTGTATGGAGATTGTCACATTCAGGCTCAGTAGGAGTTCAGATGGGTTTCACCTCGTCAGTCTTCTTGTCGGCATCTACCTGGGGACCGTTACGCACAGCTAGTGCCGCTTGCGGTATGTGGTTAAACCTACTGCCAGCGTAGTGTCGA
The DNA here is from genome assembly GCA_030015575.1 of Agapanthus africanus. Taxonomy (NCBI): domain Eukaryota; kingdom Viridiplantae; phylum Streptophyta; class Magnoliopsida; order Asparagales; family Amaryllidaceae; genus Agapanthus; species Agapanthus africanus. Next base: position 1,001,282,782 of record CM057337.1, read on the forward strand.
GTCTTTAGAGTCCCACACAGAAAGCTATTTGCCTTTAGGCAAAAGAGTAGAGGTCGCATGGTTTTGCGACAGGTCGCATGGTTTTGCGACAGGGTTCGGTCACATTCGTGCACTTGTGCATGTTTGGTGCCCGGACAGTTAACACTAGCAGGCTTTGGTTTAAGCCAGATCCTAGTGTACATTTTGGGATTGGTTTTATCTCATTTGTATTCGTGTTCCTCGGAACGCGGATGTGGGTATGTATGCACAGTTGACAGAGAGACAGAGGCAGAGGATTCTCAATGGGGTTGTTGACTGTTGACTGTTGACTATTGACTTTTGGCTAAACCCTAATGAGAATAAGAAATATAATTAACAATAATATTAATTAAGTATTATAGTGACATGGTTGTTGAGGGGTTGACCGGTTGACTTGTTGACTTTGTTGACCGGTTGACTAGGTTGGATTAGTTGACCATCATCATGACAATGGCTATCATTTCATGGCAAAGACTTTTGCTTGCTTGTTTGTTTTTGCAAAATGAGTGCATGAAATGATATAGCCATTTTGACTTGAACCATCACATAATACTTGATTACTATTTTGTTATGATGGTTTTGGATTATGAGAGCTTGGATGGCAAAAGAGTTACTCATTCTCTCATTTCATTTCTCTCTCTTGCTTGAGCTCTCCCTCTTGCTCGTCCTCTTGCTCTTTCTCTAGCTCAAGGAAACACCCTCTCATGAGTTGAGAAACATTGCCTTAGAGATAAAAGAAAACCCAAATCACTTCTGTACTCATCCTAGTTCACAAGGTTTAGCAAACCAAGTGTTCTAGTTTCTTCAAGTTCGAAGAAGAAGCCAAAGGTAGAAGCTTTCAGGTGGATCCATCTTCGGCGCAAGGAGACGACGGGGTGAGGCCGATCCGTACACCGGAAATAGTTGAAGACGAAGGAGTTCAAGAAAGGTATAGCCCCTAACCGAGTAGGTAAAACTCTAGTTAGGTTGTTAGGTAGTTGTTTAACAAAGATCCGTATTTTGAGTCCATGTTACCACTTCTTGAAAAATCGTTTTTCATCATTTCCGCAAGCCCGTAAGTACCGAGAGAGGTAACGTGGACTTACAGTGGTATCAGAGCCTGGTTAAACACTATCTAACATGTTAGCAAAGTAACTAGAAGTTCGATTGAAGAAAAAGTCGCGAAACGAACCCGTAAAATCAAGTTTCTGCCGAATTTTTTTCTGTCCAAAAATTGATAAATCTTATCTTAAAAATCGGCTGAGACTTTTGTTAAAACACCCAAGAAAATTGGTCCAACGAACCGGTCAAGTCGCCGTGGAACCGCGGCCGAGTTGACTCGGCCGTGGCACAATTTTGCTGCAGTGTGTTTCTGGGGTTGTTTTGTGATTTTTACAATATGTTTTTTCTGCCCAGATTTTCCAGAAAGCAAAATTAGATTTTGGGGCTTGAAAATCCGTATTTTGATCGAACTTCTAAAGACTTAAGCTGACGGGTATATATCTGTGATGTGTTTTATGTATTGAACGTCCGCTAATCGCTATACGTCGATTAGTGGGGGTTATACATATCTGTGATCTGTAATGTTGATGGTATGTGTATATGAATTCATTGGATTGTCGCGGATGAATAGACGGGGGTTGTGAGATGAGAGTTTTCTTTTATCTTTCAATTCATGTAATATGTAAATTGATATAATATTATTTTTGGCCGCACTACCGGGTCGGGGTTGTAGCCGTCATTGTATAATTTCTTTTTACTGTTTTTGCTCCTAGGATAGACCCAAGGTGGAGTGCACAAACTACCGGGTATCTCGAAGTGTCGAGTGTCCTACTCACGTCGTTGAGGGAGGTTGCTCTGCTTCGGATATTTGGCGGGTAGTTTGCCGCACCCGTAGGGGTCTAGGATGGGGTATTGGCTATTCATCGCGACCGTGTAATCCGCTTTTCGTTACAGGCTCGTACGAATTGCGGATTCCTAGTATATCCAATGTGTTCATCTGTGATCTGAAATGGCTATCATTGCAATATATCTATGTATGATATTATTTAGGCGTTGCTTATGTTTTGCATCCGCGCTAGTCCAGCCCCCTCTCTGTCGTTAGTTAAGTAACCTAACAGGTAATGACGGGCCCCGTGGCGAATGCGGATGGCATAAGCGTACGTCATATTTTGGTTATTTTCTGCAATGGTAGGATTAAATGATGGGACGCATTGGAATTAATGCAAGAAAAATAAACCAAGTAAAAGTCGTTGGAACAATTTCAAAACCACTCGGTTTCCTTTCAAAAAGAACTTTTAAACGCGGAGCTTAAGCCACTCCTTTTAAAAGCTATCTCGTTTCATCGATCATATCAAGTTCACTACGTTCACGGTTTTGCCAAAACCATCCGTAACTCTCCATCATTTCAGTTAATTATTCGGTAGTATTCAAGCTATGTATTTTGACCTCACGCCAAGGCATAGTGATTGGTAGCTGCCGGATATTTATCTGTTGCATAGATAGAATGCGTTAGTTTGAGACAGTCGTACTGCCATTTTGGCCTACGTCAAGGGTAGGTACGGGTGGGTTCAAATTAACCTGGATAATGATGGGAAGAACTTGACATATGACTTATGACATTTTGACCTCACGCCAAGGTCATAAGAGCATGGGGAAAAAATCCACATCGGGAGTTTCAAAAGAACTGAAACTTGTTAGCGCTGCATACCATTTGGAGTGTGATGATTCTGGTAGGATTTCTTCAGTTTTGTCACACAATGATATTTGGATCCCGATCCTACTGTGAGTATATGCTACTCCTCGGGAAATTTCTCACTTAACGATCAATGCTATAAACCAAGTAGGTGTCTAGAAAGGTGTTAGCGGGGCTACGCCCCTAGGGAAAAGAGGTTATTTAATTAAGGAACTTCGCGAAAGCGTTGGAAAACCTCCCTCGAAGTACCGACACCAGCCTGGCCGAACGGTTAGGCAAGTATTGTACGGTGAGATTGATCCTGACTAATTCTTCCTTTTTGGTTTGAGGAGGGATTCGAGAGACAGTGGGAGCCATCCTGCTTAGACAAATTAAAAAACCACTCTAAACTTGCAAGAGCATCATGCTAAAGTGTTTCTTCTTTCTCTCCTAATTGCAGCGACCAAACATCATGACCGGACTTAAGTTACTACTAGATAAAAACATACTGACAGGGCCAAACTACAAAGATTGGCTCAGGAATGTCAAAATGGCAATCACTTATGACAAGTTGGTGTATCTCCTTACCACCAAAGCTCCCCCTGTCCCAGGTCCCAAAACCAGCGTCGTGGATAGGGAAATCCATAAGACCTGGGAAATCGATTGCGCGAAGGCCAAGTGCCTCGTGCTTACCTCTATGGACAACGAACATCAGAGGAGGCACGAGAATATGGACCTCGAATCCATATTTCTCCATACAATAGAACTGTATGGAGAGCAATCTCGTATCGCAAGATACGAAGTGTCGAAAAAGCTGTTTTCGGCAAGGTTGGCCGTCGGATCATCGGTAGCGGAACACGTGCTTAAGATGATTGGCTTCATAGAGGAGCTCGCGGACCTTGGGACTATGTTGGAGAATGAGCTCTATACGGACTTGATTCTTCAGTCCCTTCCTTCCACTTACGCCCAGTTTATCCTGAACTTCAACTTGCAAGAAAAAGAAGTTGAACTTTCAGAACTCCTCAACATGCTGAGGAGTGCAGAGGGCATCCTACAGAAAGGTAGGGAAACATCCACTTTGTTTGTAGGAGGATCTTCCTCTTCTAGTTCCAAGACGAAAGCCAAGAGAAAGAAGAAGAAAGCCCCCGCCAAACCAAGGGGTGGTGTCAGTAAAGTGGATATGAAGGGAAAGGCAAAAGCAACAAAGATAGCGGGGAAGCTCATATGGAAGGTGTTAGTGTTTATGCCCTAGAAGGCCATTACTGTATCATACTAGCTTGTATATTACTTAATGGAAGCTTGGGATATTCACATGTATATAACAGTCTTGCTAAACATGGTAGTATGCTACTTGGTTTTTCTATCTTAATATGTGAGTGTACGTATTGATAGAGCTCTTAGGATCTTGCTTGTCTACCAGCGTTGTGATGGCAGTCACACTAGTGGGGGCTGGGTAGTCTACAAGCACATCCTTATTCAGGTCCCTGGTCGTTGGATTATCGAGACAGAGCATCGATACTCCGGAGTAGACTAGTGTGTACGCTTCTCATCCCAGTTGGGGAGATGGTCTGTCCCACAGCCGTCAGTACGTCGTACTGGAGATAGTATACAGGTGCTCGTTAGGTTACGGGTACATCGGACAGGACTCACAGGGAACTGTTGGTTGGTTTGATACCAGTCGTCAGTGAACAGTTCCCAGGTGACATGAGTACAGCGTAGTCCGCAGACTTGACACTGCTACTTCGCCTCGAGTGTGTCCCACTGTTCTTAGATTGCTACCCTACCACGGCTCAAAGGAGTCGTGCAAACAGGTAGCAGTTGGGTGCAGTCCCGAGCACTTGGAGGCAGTAGCGGTTAGACAGGATTCGTCCCTCCCGGTATTGGGAGTAGATATCGTGCTGTGTCAGAGAGCCATTACGCAAAGTCCCTGGCCAGGGCAAGCGAGATTTGCTGGTAGGTTCCAGTAGTTTCTCAGGGTGTAATGGGCTTCCCTCCGACACGACTTATACCGCTATTAGGGGACTGACGCTTGCCGCCCCCCTAGGCCCGATATGCGATAGTCTTGGACGAACGGACCGGACTGTATGGAGATTGTCACATCAGACTCAGTAGGAGTTCGGATGGGTTTTCTCATCGGCCTTCTTATCGACAACTACCTGGGGACCGTTACGTACAGCTAGTGCCGCTTGCGGTCTGTGGTTAAACCCACTGCCAGCGTAGTAGTCGAGTCTCTAGAGTCCCACACAGAGAGTTTCCTACTCCAGGCGAAACGATATAGAGGTCGCATGGTTTTGCGGCAAAGGGTTCGGACGCATACGTGCGTTTACGCACGTACGACTTTCGGACAGTTTTTACCAGTCGGCTTTGGTTTAAGCCAGTTACTGGTATCCGGTTATTGGATTTTTACAGTCTAAAGTTTTTCCGTATTTTTGCGGATTGGAGGGGCGTTCTCGTAATTGTACGAGAAGCTTCTAGAAGATGTGACTAAGGAGGTTACTTATGGATAAGAAAGTGAGTCATGAGGTGATTCATCATTATCATTAATTGCACCATAAATGATAATGACACATGCTTAATGAATCACCATTAGATATTTGTGAAGCATGCTTATTCATCACTCATTTTCTTTTGTTGATAAATGAGAATGCTTCATAATATATTATGATACACTCTCTCTCTTCTCATTATCTTATCTCACATTCTCTCTCCTCAAGTTCTCATCTTCAAGTAACTAATCCTTAATCCTCATGTGTTGAGATCAAAGGTTTAGTTAGACTTAAGCATCCATTACCTTCACTCTATATCATCCTTTCTTCTTTGATTAGCAATCAAAGTAGATTAGTTACCTCAAGTTAGAGATGTAGCTTGGTGTTTTGCTCTCGGGTGGATCGTCTACTACCTAGAGAAGGTCGAGGAGAACAAAGGAGGACACAAAGACGAAGGACTAGTTTCGATAGGTATAATCCCTAATCACAAGTGATAAGAAAATCTTTGTGTACGGTTATTTAAAGTTTAGCTTCGATTCAAGCGGTTAGTCGATGTTCGTTCTTTAAACTTGATAGTTTTTGAAAATTCCGCCTCCCCACAAGTACTGGGGTGTACTACATCGACTTACAGTGGTATCAGAGCCTCGCTAAACACTAAATAACTTAATCGCAAATTTGTACGAATTTCGAACGGAAAAACGAAGCCGGAAAACCCTAAAAAATGCAAGTTTCTGTCGAATTTAAAACGATGTCAGAAAATTTTTCAGGTGAGTTCAGAGAGCTTGACATGACAACAGTAGAACACCCAAGAAAAACAGTCGCCTGAATCGTCTAACTTGCCGCGGAAGCGCGGCCTCAGCCTACTGAGTCGCCGCGCTTCCGCCGCCGAGTTGGCGAGTTAGGAACCGAGTTTTCTTCTGTTGCTTCTTTGTGTAATTTGGGGTTTTCTGGAATATTTAATATTTGCTCAGGTTACTGTTTAACAGAGCAGATTTTGGAGCAATATTGATGTTGTTTAATCGATCGAAATTGTACAGTATTTGCATATTGGATTATATCTGTGATTGTTTAATGTGTTCGTAAACCTCCCCTAACTGCTAGTATGTCGGTTGGCAGGGGGTTGCACATTTCTGAAATGGTTATATCTGTTTGTGCATATAAACTGTATTGGACTGTTGTGGTGTATAGCCGGGGTTAGCAATGGGTTATTGTTTAATTCATTTGTTGTAAATGTAATTTGTTGTAATATTATTTTTGCGGGGCACTTCCAGGTTGCGGTCGTAGCCACCGTTGTATTATTTCATTTTACTGTTTTTGCTCCTAGGACTGACCCAAGGTGGGGTACACAGACTGCCGGGTGGGTAGTTTGCCGTACCCGTAGGGGTCGAGGGTGGGGTAACGGCTATTCATCACAACTGTGTAATCTGTCTTTTCTTGCAGGCTCAAAAGAAATACAGATTGCTTGCAAATCCAATATTGTTTATCTGTGTTCTGGAATGTATATCATTGCGTCAGACGAATGTAAAATATCTATATTTATGATAGCTATTTAGACGTCACTTATGTTTTACACCCGCGCTAGCCCAGCCCCCGCTCTGTCGTTAGTTAAGTAACCTAACGGGTGATGACGGGACCCCGTGGCAAATGCGGATGGCATAAGAGGACGTTGTATTTTCGTTGTTTTCTACAATGATAGGTTAATGATGGGACACATTATCTATAATGCAAAGTAAAACAAACCAAAGTTTAAATCGTTGGAACAATTTAAAAGAAACCACTCGGTTATTTTTAAAACAGATATTTTTAAATGCGGAGTCTTAACCACTCCTTTTAAAAGCTATCAGGTTCCTTCGGTTATATCAAGTTCACTACGTTCACGGTTTCGCCAAAACCAGTCGTAGCCCTCCGTCATTTCTTATGGATGGTCAGTAGTATTCAAGCTATGCTTGTTGGCATATGTCAAGGCATAGTGTTTGGTAGCTGCTGAGGTATTCATTTGTTGCATAGATAGATGTGTTGGTTTGGGACAGTCGCATTATCTTGTTGGCATACGTCAAGGGTATATACGGGTGGGTTCAAATGAACAAGATAATGATGGGCAGAACTTGACATGTGACTTATGATTTGTTGGCATACGTCAAGGTCATAAGAGCATGGGGCAAAAACTTATATCGGGAATTTCTAAAGAAACTGAAATTTGCAAAGAGATGCATACCATTTGGAGTTTGATGAATGTTGGTAGGATTCCTTCAACATTATCATACGATGATATTTGGATCCCGATCCTACTGTGAGTATATGCTACTTATCAGGATATTCGTCACTTAACGATCAATGCTATAAACCTAGTAGGTGTCCAGAAAAGTGTCAGCGGGGTTACGCCCCCAGAGAAAAGAGGTTATTTAATTAAGGAACTTCGCGAAAGCGTTGGAAAACCTCCCTCGAAGTATCGACACCGGCCTGGCTGAACGGTTAAGCAAGTATTGTACGGTGAGAATAGTCTTGGCTAATTCTTCTTTTATGGTTTGAGGAAGGATTCGAGAAACAGTGGGAGCCATCCAGTTTAGATAAATTAAAAACCACTCTAAACTTGCAAGAGCATCATGCTAAAGAGTTTTCTTCTCTCTCTCCTAATTGCAGCGACCCTGAAAATGACTGGACTTAAGTTACTTTTAGAGAAAAATATACTGACGGGGCCAAACTATAAAGATTGGCTGCGGAATGTCAAAATGGCTTTGACCTATGACAAACTGGGGTACGTCCTCACCGCTACGGCACCTGCTGTCCCTGGTCCCAAATCCAGCAATGCGGATAAGGAAATCCGCAAAACCTGGGAATTAGATTGCGCGAGAGCCAAGTGCATCGTGCTTGCCTCGATGAACAATGAACATCAGAGGAGGCACGAGGATATGTCCTTAGATGGCATATTTCTCCATACAAAGGAACTTTATGGAGAGCAATCTCGTATAGCAAGATACGAGACCTCTAAGAAATTGTTTCGAGCGAGGTTGGCTGTCGGGTCATCGGTAGGTGAACATGTCCTACAGATGATTGGCTACATAGAAGAGCTCGCAGACCTTGGGACGACTTTGGATAATGAGCTCTATACAGACCTTGTTCTCCAGTCCCTTCCTCCCACCTACGCCCAGTTTATCCTCAACTTCAATCTTCAAGGAAAAGAAGTTGAACTTGCGAAACTCCTGAACATGTTAAGGAGTGCGGAGGGCACCTTGCAGAAGGCAAGGGAAACACCCGCTATGTTTGTTGGCGGTTCATCTTCTTCCGGGTCCAAGGCTAGGGCCAAAGGAAGGAAGAAGAAGGCCGCACCCAGACCTAGAGGAGGTGTTAGTAAGGTGGGAGGGAAGGGAAAGAAAAAGAAAGCAGTACCGATAGTTGGCCAGGATGAGTGCTTCCATTGTCACAGGAAAGGGCACTGGAAGAAGGATTGCAAGGCGTGGAACGCCAAGAACCAGGAACCGAAGCAAGCTGTGGCTTCGACTTCAGGTGTGTTTGTAATTGAGAATTGTCTGTCGATCAACTCTACTTCCTGGGTATTGGATACCGGATCAGGATCTCATATTTGCAATTCATTGCAGGCACTGAGAAACCGTAGAGTGCTGAAGGAAGGTGATATGATCCTCAGGGTTGCTAACGGAGCTAGCGTGGGAGCTGCGTCCGTCGGGGATTATCACCTAGGATTGACGAGTGGACACATTTTGGTTTTACATAACTGTTATTTTGTACCCAGCTTAACGTGTAATATCATATCAGTTTCCTTGTTATCAAATAAAGGTTATGATTTCACGTTTGTAAGAGATGTTGTCAACATCCACCTTAATCATGGTTTGATTGGGTCCGGTACTCTAAATAACGGCATATATGTTTTAAACCAACTCCAAATTTTCAACGTCCAGAACACACTAAAAAGAAAGTCTCCAGATTTGAATAAAGCTTTCTTATGGCATTGTAGACTGGGTCACATCAATGAGAGAAGGTTGACTAAGTTGCATAAAGAAGGATATTTGGACTCGTTCGAATATCAATCTTATGACACTTGTCAATCCTGTCTCAAAGGAAAGATGACAAAGACTCCATTTACTGGACAAGGAGTAAGAGCGAGCGAGCTCTTAGGACTCATACACAGCGATGTATGCGGTCCAATGTCTACACATGCAAGAGGTGGTTATTCCTACTTCATTACTTTTACAGATGATTTCTCTAGGTTTGGACATGTCTTCTTGATGAAGCATAAATCCGAAGCCTTTGAGAAATTCCTGGAATACAAGAGTGAAGCGGAAAACCAAACAGGCAAAAGTATTAAGACACTGAGATCTGATCGAGGTGGAGAATACTTAAGTGCCGAGTTCCTAGGTTACCTAAAAGAGAAAGGAATTCTCTCTCAGCTTACTCCTCCATACACTCCACAACACAACGGTGTATCGGAGAGACGGAATCGAACCCTATTGGATATGGTACGATCCATGATGAGTAATGCTGAGTTACCGCGATCTTTCTGGGGGTATGCGCTAGAATCAGCGATACATCTTTTGAACAGAGTTCCAACCAAAACTGTGCCTACCACACCATATCAGATGTGGAGTGGGAAGAAACCCTATCTTCAGTACCTGAAGACGTGGGGATGTCCAGCTTTTGTAAAAAAGCAGCGTCCGGACAAGCTCGAGGCACGCTCAGTAGAGTGTAAGTTTGTGGGATATCCAAAGAACTCTACAGGATATTGCTTCTATTACGCAGAGGAACAAAAGGTTTTTGTTTCTCGTCATGCCCGCTTCTTAGAAACTGAATTTTTGGAAAATCAGAAGAGTGGGAGCGAAATAGAACTGGAAGAAATTCCAGAACCACAAACTGCTACTGAAAGTTTGGTAGAACCAGAGGTTCAAGAAGAACAGAACATTCCCGCACCCCTCCGCAGGAGTAGTAGGCCGTCTCATCCGCCTGAGAGATACTACGGTTTTCTCATAGACGGGGATAGAGAGGATTGCATCATAGATGATGATGAACCTACTGACTTCCAGCAGGCCATCCAGAGCGGCGACTCGGTACGATGGCTAGATGCAATGCGGACCGAAATGGAGTCCATGTACACCAACAAAGTATGGACTTTGGACTTTGCTCCAGATGGGGTAAAACCCATAGGATGCAAATGGATCTTCAAGAAAAAGATTGGTGTAGATGGACAGGTGGAAACCTATAAGGCTAGACTTGTTGCAAAGGGTTTTCGTCAAAGACCTGGTTTGGACTATGACGAAACTTTTTCTCCAGTGGCTATGCTCAAATCCATTCGGGTCCTTCTTGCTATTGCTGCCTTCCATGATTATGAAATCTGGCAGATGGACGTAAAGACGGCTTTTCTAAATGGAAATTTAGAAGAGAGCGTCTATATGGATCAACCAGAGGGTTTCAATCAGAGTGGGAGCAGCGGGAAAGTATGCAAGCTGCTTAAGTCCATTTATGGACTAAAACAGGCATCGCGGAGTTGGAACATCTGTTTTGATGAGACAGTCAAAGAATATGACTTTATCAAATATCCAGATGAACCGTGCATATATAGTAAAGTTGTGGCCAGAAGTGTCGTATTCCTCGTCTTGTACGTGGATGACATTCTATTGATAGGAAATGACATTCCTATGCTACAATCTGTCAAAGGATTCTTGTCACACAGGTTCTCCATGAAAGACCTGGGTGATGCCTCTTACATTCTGGGTATCCGGATCTATCGTGATAGATCCAAGAGGATGTTGGGACTTTCGCAGTCCAGGTATATCGACACTATACTGAAAAGATTCAGTATGGAAGATTCTAAGCGCGGTAATCTACCGGCTTATCACGGAATCACCCTCTCCAAAGAGATGTCTCCCAAGACTGATTTAGAAAGGGAACGCATGTCTATTATACCCTACGCTTCTGCGGTAGGCTCTATAATGTATGCGATGTTGTGTACCAGACCAGATGTAGCTTACGCACTAAGCGTGGTAAGCCGGTATCAGTCAGACCCAGGGGAGAAACACTGGATAGCAGTTAAGAACATTCTCAAGTACCTGAGGAGGACTAAGGAGATGTTCTTGGTTTACGGCGGAAAAGACCTCAGGTTGGAGGCCTTTGCTGATTTCGGCTTCCAGAGTGATAAGGACGATTCCAAGTCCATGTCGGGTTATGTCTTTACCCTCAATGGAGGGGCGGTGTGCTGGAAGAGCTCCAAGCAGGACACCGTTGCTGACTCGACGATGGAAGCGGAGTATATAGCTGCTTGCGATGCCGCAAAAGAAGCAGTCTGGATGAAGAAGTTCCTAACAGAACTTCAGGTTGTTCCTACCATAGTTGATCCAATACCTCTGTATTGCGACAACAACGGAGCTATAGCTTTAGCGAAGGAACCAAGGTCCCATCAGAAGTCCAGACACATCTTGAGGCGGTATCACCTGATCAGGGAGATCATTGATCGTCAGGAGATCGAGGTTCGGAGAGTTGCTTCAGAAGAGAACATTGCTGATCCATTCACGAAGGCCCTTCCTCAGATTCAGTTCGAGAGGCTGCTCGAGATAATTGGTCTACGATATGCCAGTACATGGCCCTAGTGCAAGTGGGAGATTGTTAGTGTTTATGCCCTAGAAGGCCATTACTGTATCATACTAGCTTGTATATTACTTAATGGAAGCTTGGGATATTCACATGTATATAACAGTCTTGCTAAACATGGTAGTATGCTACTTGGTTTTTCTATCTTAATATGTGAGTGTACGTATTGATAGAGCTCTTAAGATCTTGCTTGTCTACCAGCGTTGTGATGGCAGTCACACTAGTGGGGGCTGGGTAGTCTACAAGCACATCCTTATTCAGGTCCCTGGTCGTTGGATTATCGAGACAGAGCATCGATACTCCGGAGTAGACTAGTGTGTACGCTTCTCATCCCAGTTGGGGAGATGGTCTGTCCCACAGCCGTCAGTACGTCGTACTGGAGATAGTATACAGGTGCTCGTTAGGTTACGGGTACACCGGACAGGACTCACAGGGAACTGTTGGTTGGTTTGATACCAGTCGTCAGTGAACAGTTCCCAGGTGACATGAGTACAGCGTAGTCCGCAGACTTGACACTGCTACTTCGCCTCGAGTGTGTCCCACTGTTCTTAGATTGCTACCCTACCACGGCTCAAAGGAGTCGTGCAAACAGGTAGCAGTTGGGTGCAGTCCCGAGCACTTGGAGGCAGTGGCGGTTAGACAGGATTCGTCCCTCCCGGTATTGGGAGTAGATATCGTGCTGTGTCAGAGAGCCATTACGCAAAGTCCCTGGCCAGGGCAAGCGAGATTTGCTGGTAGGTTCCAGTAGTTTCTCAGGGTGTAATGGGCTTCCCTCCGACACGACTTATACCGCTATTAGGGGACTGACGCTTGCCGCCCCCTAGGCCCGATATGCGATAGTCTTGGACGAACGGACCGGACTGTATGGAGATTGTCACATCAGACTCAGTAGGAGTTCGGATGGGTTTTCTCATCGGCCTTCTTATCGACAACTACCTGGGGACCGTTACGTACAGCTAGTGCCGCTTGCGGTCTGTGGTTAAACCCACTGCCAGCGTAGTAGTCGAGTCTCTAGAGTCCCACACAGAGAGTTTCCTACTCCAGGCGAAACGATATAGAGGTCGCATGGTTTTGCGACAAAGGGTTCGGACGCATACGTGCGTTTACGCACGTACGACTTTCGGACAGTTTTTACCAGTCGGCTTTGGTTTAAGCCAGTTACTGGTATCCGGTTATTGGATTTTTACAGTCTAAAGTTTTTCCGTATTTTTGCGGATTAGAGGGGCGTTCTCGTAATTGTACGAGAAGCTTCTAGAAGATGTGACTAAGGAGGTTACTTATGGATAAGAAAGTGAGTCATGAGGTGATTCATCATTATCATTAATTGCACCATAAATGATAATGACACATGCTTAATGAATCACCATTAGATATTTGTGAAGCATGCTTATTCATCACTCATTTTCTTTTGTTGATAAATGAGAATGCTTCATAATATATTATGATACACTCTCTCTCTTCTCATTATCTTATCTCACATTCTCTCTCCTCAAGTTCTCATCTTCAAGTAACTAATCCTTAATCCTCATGTGTTGAGATCAAAGGTTTAGTTAGACTTAAGCATCCATTACCTTCACTCTATATCATCCTTTCTTCTTTGATTAGCAATCAAAGTAGATTAGTTACCTCAAGTTAGAGGTGTAGCTTGGTGTTTTGCTCTCGGGTGGATCGTCTACTACCTAGAGAAGGTCGAGGAGAACAAAGGAGGACACAAAGACGAAGGACTAGTTTCGATAGGTATAATCCCTAATCACAAGTGATAAGAAAATCTTTGTGTACGGTTATTTAAAGTTTAGCTTCGATTCAAGCGGTTAGTCGATGTTCGTTCTTTAAAATTGATAGTTTTTGAAAATTCCGCCTCCCCACAAGTACTGGGCTGTACTACATCGACTTACAGAAGGAAGAGTGCTTTTTCTGTCATAAGAGTGGGCACTGGAAGAAAGATTACAGGGCTTGGAAATCCAGAACACAGGATCTGAAGCAAGTTGCGGCTTCAGCTTCAGGTGTGTATGTTATTGAAAACTTTTTATCAATAAACTCTACTTTCTGAGTATTGGATACCGGATCAGGATCTCATATCTGTAATTCTTTGCAGGCGTTGAGAAACCGTAGGGTTTTGAAGGCAGGTGACATGACCCTCAAAGTTGCAAACGAAGCTAGCATGGATGCTAAGGCCGTGGGGGACTATCACCTTGGGTTGTTAGATGGACACGTTTTGGTTTTGCGTAATTGCTATTTTGTACTCAATGCAACTTGTAATATCATTTCTATATCTTTATTATCTAAAGAAGGTTATGAATTTGCATTTGTAAGTAATGTTGTAAACGTTCACCTTAATCAAGTTCTGATTGGGTCAGGTACATTAAGCAATGGTATATACGTATTAAACCAACCACAGATTTTCAATGTCCAGAATACACACAAAAGAAAGTCTCTGGAAATAAATCAGACTTTCTTATGGCATTGTAGACTGGGTCACATCAATGAGAGAAGGTTGACGAAGTTACATACAGAAGGATATTTGAATCCGTTCGAATATCAATCGTATGCCACTTGTCAATCTTGTCTCAAAGGAAAGATGACAAAGACTCCGTTCACTGGACACGGAGTAAGAGCGAGCGAGCTCTTGTGACTCGTACGCAGCGACGTGTGCGGTCCAATGTCTACACATGCGCGAAGCGGTTATTCTTACTTCATTACTTTTACGGATGACTTTTCAAGGTACGGTTATGTCTTCTTAATGAAACATAAATCCGAAGCTTTTGGAAAATTCTAGGAATATAAGAATGAAGTAGAAAAACAAACCGACAAAAGTATCAAGACACTGAGATCGGATCGAGGTGGTGAATACTTGAGTGCCGAGTTCCTGGATTACTTAAAAGAGAATGGAATTCTCTCTCAGCTTACTCCTCCATACACTCCGCAACATAACGGTGTATCGGAGAGACGGAACCGAACCCTATTGGATATGGTACGGTCCATGATGAGTAACGCTGAGTTGCCGCGATCATTCTGGGGATATGCACTAGAATCAGCTGCATACCTTTTGAACCGAGTTCTAACTAACACTGTGCCTACCACACCATATGGGATATGGAGTGGGAAGAAACCCAATCTTCAATATCTGAAGATCTGGGGATGTCCGGCTTTTGTCAAAAAGCAGCATGCGGACAAACTCGAGGCACGCTCAGTACTGTGCAAGTTTGTGGGATACCCAAAGAACTCCATGGAGTATCTCTTCTATTACGCAGAAGAACAAAAGATCATTGTTTCTCTTAATGCCCATTTTCTGGAACACCAGTTCTTAGAAAAGGAAACAAGTGGGAGCGAAATAGAACTGGAAGAAATTCCAGAACCACAGACTATTACTGAAAGCTTAGTAGAACTAGAGGGTTCAAAAGAACATGACATTCCTATGCCGCTCCGCAGGAGTAGTAGGCAGTCTCATCCGCCCGAGAGATACTACGGTTTTCTCATAGACGGGGATAGAGAGGATTGCATCATTGATTATGATGAGCCGACTAGCTTCCAACAGGCCATTCAGAGCATTGACTCGGTAAAATGGCTGGATGTAATGCGGAACGAAATGGAGTCCATGTACACCAACAAAGTATGGACGCTGGACGTTGCTCCAGATGGGGTAAAACCCGTAGGATGCAAGTGGATCTTCAAAAGGAAGATTGGTGTAGATGGACAGGTTGAGACCTATAAAGCTAGACTGGTTGCAAAGGGTTTTCGTCAAAGACCTGGTTTGGACTATGACGAGACCTTTTCTCCAGTAGCTATGCTGAAATCCATTCGGATCCTTCTTGCCATTGCTGCCTTCCACGATTATGAGATTTGGCAGATGGACGTAAAGACCGCTTTTCTAAATGGAAATTTAGAGGAGTGTGTTTATATGGACCAGCCAGAGGGTTTCATTCAGAGTGGGAGCAGCGGAAAGGTGTGCAAGTTGCTTAAGTCCATCTACGGACTAAAGCAGGCATCGCGGAGTTGGAACATCTGTTTTGATGAGACGGTCAAAGAATTTGGCTTTATCAAAAATCCAGATGAACCATGCATCTATAGTAGATTTGTAGCGAGAACTGTAGTATTCCTCGTTTTATACGTGGATGACATTCTCTTAATAGGAAATGACATTCCTATGCTACAATCTGTCAAGGGGTTCTTATCACGCAGATTTTCCATGAAAGACCTGGGTGATGCCTCATACATTCTGGGGATCCGGATCTATCGTGACAGATCCAAGAGGATACTGGGACTCTCAAAGTCCATGTACATCGACACCATACTGATTCAGTATGGAAGATTCCAAGCGCGGTAATCTACCAGCTTGTCTCGGGATCACCCTCTCCAAAGAGATGTCTCCCAAGACTGATTTGGAAAGGGATCGCATGTCTATTATACCCTACGCTTCTGCGGTAGGCTCTATATGTATGCGATGTTATGTACCAGACCAGATGTAGCTTATGCACTGAGTGTGGTAAGCCGGTATCAGTCAAACCCTGAAGAGAAACACTGGATAGCAGTAAAGAACATTCTCAAGTACCTGAGAAGGACTAAGGAGATGTTCTTGGTGTATGGCGGAAAAGACCTCCAGATCGAGGCCTTTGCTGACTCCAGCTTCCAGAGTGACAAGGATGATTCCAAGTCCATGTCGGGTTATGTCTTTACCCTCAATGGAGGGGCGGTGTGTTGGAAGAGTTCCAAACAGGAAACCGTTGCTGACTCGACGATGGAAGCGGAATATATCGCTGCTGCAGATGCTGCAAAAGAAGCCGTCTGGATAAGGAAGTTCTTAACGAAACTTCAGGTGGTTCCGTCCATTGTTGATCCAATACCGCTGTATTGCGACAACAACGGGGCTATAGCTTTAGCGAAGGAACCCAGGTCCCATCAGAAATCTAGATACATCTTGATGCGGTATCACCTGATCAGGGAGATCGTGGGTCACCAGGAGATCGAGGTTCGGAGAGTTTCTACGGAAGATAACACTGCTGATCCATCTTCGGCACAAGGAGACGACAAGGTGAGGCCGATTCGTACACCGGAAAGAGTTGAAGACGAAGGAGTTCAAGAAAGGTATAGCCCCTAACCGAGTAGGTAAAACTCTAGTTAGGTTGTTAGGTAGTTGTTTAACAAAGATCCGTATTTTGAGTCCATGTTACCACCTCTTGAAAAATCGTTTTTCATCCTTTCCGCAAGCCCGTAAGTACCTGGAGAGGTAACGTGGACTTACACAACATCCCCTTAATGACCTACGGTTCCAACGGGTTCTTCCACTTGATCGCTGGGCATGCCTGAAGATCGTTCAGCATCCTCTTTGTCTTGGCTGACAGCACAACCTCCCACGGGGCTTCTTCGACGAGAGAGCACGTTGCCCCCGGCATATTCATCCTTTTAGAGGCGTGAGGTTGCGGTTGATTTACCTTCCATCTGTCGGATAACGCGAACTTGCCCTGTTGGTACTGGTCTTCAAGACAATTTTTGAAGACGTAGCAATCTTCGATCGGATGACCCAGTACCCGGTGATAGGGACAGTAGTTGGGCTCATTGACATCATTTGGTTGTGACGGACGTTTTGGCTCCGGCAGATTTATGAGCCGGTTGCGCAACGCCAGCTTGAATAATCTTCTCGTTTTATCTCCGGGAAACGAGTAAGGACGTCCTAGTCTCTCCTCAAGGGGTACCTACGGACGCATATTATTTTGACAAACAACCGGCTTCGAGTTACTCGGCTGTTGTTGAGCATTAGCGACAACGATCGCTTTTCCCTTCCCCTTTTCATTTCGGAAGTCCGGGTTTGGAAGAGGGGGTCTATGGCCCATCTGATCCATTTGCGCTAGCTTGTCAACCAAGGCCTGGAAGGTAGTCGGCTTGAAGAACATCATAAATTGCGAGATGGTTGCTTGCAGATCAAGGGTTCTCACAAACATACCCACTGCAGGCGCTTCTTCAATGCGCTGCTCGCATTTAGACCATAAATTCCTCCACCGTATAGCATATTGGACCCATGTCTCGCCTGGCTTCACCCTGGCGTTAATCAGTGCCGTCATCGGGGTGCGTTCACTGGCGCTTGCAAAACGCTGGGTAAACAATAGCTCCATCTCCGCGAAGGTCTTGATAGAATCGTTCGGGAGTTCAGAGTACCACTCGAACGCTGTATCTGACAAGCTGCCGACGAACTGGCGAAGCAATAGTTTGTCATCACCGCCGGTGTTGCCGCAGAGTGCCCTGAACTGGGCAACATGCTGGTGGAGATTGCCCGCCCCCTTATAGACATGGAACTTGGGAATTGTGTAGCCCGGCGGGTACTTGATCTAGTCGTACCAGCTCGGATATGGTCGTCCTGTTTTTACGACCTGGCCGGCTGCTTCAGTCGCATGATGAACCCGTATTTGTTGGGCTATGTACTCGTCCAAGTCAGCTTTGGAGATTGTCTCCTCCTTATCTGTTGACAGAGCTGGCGGAGGATTCGACGTTTCTCCCCTATCGTCTTCAAGGACGATCGGGGGATCTTCGGCCGGAGGATCTTGTTGGATTATCATCCCGACCATGTCTTCGAACAGGAGGCCCATACGCTTTATGTTGGCTGCTTGTTCAACAGCCTCTTTATCCTTCTTTTCCAATATCTGGCGAAGGAATTCAGCGTCCGTTTCTTTCTCCTGGCATTCATCTGAGGACGTTTCAAGGCTTTCTTTTGGCCTAGTGAGTGCAGCCATCGCGGTCATCTTTTCTTGGAGCTTCTGCTGCTGCTCCTGCGCTTTGGTCACCGACCGCGTAAGCGGTCTATGACCTGTTGATATGCGGCTGTCCTCTTTACCAGACGCCATGTACACGGTATGAACCACTATTCCCCCAGACTTAGGGCGTTTGGGTTCACCACCTTTGACATTCGCTGCAGGTGTAGGGACTTTCTCCGGCCTTCTTCGCTTGTGGGCCGTTGAAGTTGAGGGGGCCGTTGCTTTGGGCACCCAAGTGGTCGTCGCTTTTCGTTGCTTGATTGGGGAATTTTCTTCTTGCCGACCTTTCGACTTCTTGTGTTGGCGAGAGAAATTAGGATCAATCACAGATTCTCGGACTCGTCGCCATGTCTTGTAAATCCTGGAGGACAGCGATTGAGGAGGCTGCTCCGGCTTTTCTGCTTCCACGGCGGTCTCTACCGGTGGAGGAGATCTTTTGAGCACCGCAGTTGGCGAGTTTCTGCGTACCCTATTCAGCAGCTCAAAGCTGTTCCCAGTTGGAACATCAGCATTAACTTCCACCGTTGAAGCTGGTGGAGTTATCCCAGAGGAGGGGTTGCCCCCAGCCTTCCTCATCCGGCGCCAGTGGCGTTGTCGGGCTTAACGAGTTGTCGGTATTGGTTTTGTGACGGAGATGGCCTTGTCTTGCCCCCCGTTCAGGTGTGGGGTTGTTGCCGGCGCCGGCCTATTGAAGACCGATGTCTTTTAAGCAGCAGGAGCAGGAGTAGGGGTTGCGACGGTCAGTCTTGTAAAGACCGATCTCTTAGCAGGAGAAGCCGCCTTGACGACTTCAGGAGTAGGTTTGGCTACTCTTTTTGGAATAACCTTTTCTGGAACCGCAAGATTCATTGTGGGCCCGCAGGAGTTTTGGCCCAGTCTGGAGAAGACCGAGGCACTGGTGTTGGGCGACCCGTTGAGAGGGGCCGCAGTAACAGTAAGTCGATCGAAGACCGACTTCTTAGGAGCTTCTGGTACGGGCACCTGGGTGCTGAAGCTTGTCGGCGGAAGCATGGTTCTGAAAAACAGCCCTGTGGTGGCTTGAGTAATCTGCTCCACGGGCATCGTAAACAAAGAGGCTGCTTGGGGCCTGTAGGTTATGCCCCTAGTTGAGGCAGGACGCGAGTTTCAACTGCAGTTGGAGCACTTCGAACAGGTGAATGCCATTGCTGTTTTGCTTTCTGCGCCAAGCAAGAGACCAAATCTTAGTAACTCGAAACCTAAGGGCAACCATTAACAAACCGCGATTCGTTCGCGAATACGACACATGAAGTGTGGAGTGGAAAGAGGAAAAGGTCCCACCGGGCGTGCCAGAATCTGTTCCCCTCCGAAAGACGGCCACGACGTAGAGACGTCTTGCCTGAGATTCAGGGCAGATGCTATATGGTTTTATCCGTCTACCTCTCCAAAGATGCCAAGTTGATTTATGGCACCGTGTATCGGAGGTTTAGACGGATGCGGCCGATGTAACAGACTTCGTCAGATTCCCCCTCGTTTGAGGGGTTTTTGATTGTGGGGACGCTCTTCCCTGCAGGCGCAAGCCCCTGCAGTTAATTACGCTACCGCATCGCGGTAACCACTTTCTCCTTC
The DNA here is from genome assembly GCA_030015575.1 of Agapanthus africanus. Classification (NCBI taxonomy): domain Eukaryota; kingdom Viridiplantae; phylum Streptophyta; class Magnoliopsida; order Asparagales; family Amaryllidaceae; genus Agapanthus; species Agapanthus africanus. The sequence goes on from CM057337.1 coordinate 1,001,302,863, forward strand.
TCCAGAATTTCACTTCGTGTCGTGTGTGTTTGTTTTGTTTGTGGATGCCCGTGGATTGTATACGGAGACTATTTATGCCGTCGCCCGTAGGACGTGGATTAGTCTAAATCCGTATTTTCTTAGATTTGGGTTTTGGGTTTTGGTTTAAGGATACATTAGCCATATTTGAGGCTAAGATCAACTTAAACGTTCGTTAAGGATACGTTAGTCTGATTTGAGACTAAGATCAACTTAACGGGATCGTTTGGATCCGACAAAAAAGCATTTGGGGGCTCTATTGTTCCAGTTTAGGGACTTAGTGGTCCATAGGTAGTTTAAGGACATTTTGGTCCATCGCCAGTTTAGGGACATGGTGGTCCATATTCCAGTTTAGGGACATGGTGGTCCATATTCCAGTTTAGGGACATGGTGGTCCATAGGTAGTTTAAGGAAGCATAAGTCCATGAGTTTAAGGACCCCACAGTCCGTGTTGATATGTGGTTGTCGGGACCCGTCACCTCTCTGACATCGTTGAAGGATTACAACGATAGGAGTCAGAGGAGTTCGGAGATGTACCCTCGAACCGGATGTAAATTGATTTAGAAGAGCAGTCTTGCTCAGTCAATTTAGTTTGAGGACTTATGACCATGATTGGGCTAAGTCCAGTTGAAAAATGTTCAACGCTTTTATTTGTTTTTGGTCTATTAGGCCTGTGCTAGGGCTTTGCCCCCTTTTAAACAATGCATTGCATTTCTTATTTTGTTTGGGCCCTGCCCTTTTTATTGCATTTTATTTTGTTTGGGCTCTTCCCTTTTATAAATGATGCAGAGCATCAATTTTATTTGGGCTCTGCCCCTTTTATTGCATTACAATTTATTTTGGTCCACTAAACCTTTTTGACTTGGGCCTGGCCCTTCAGTAAACAATGCAGTGCATTTATCTGGCGCTTTGCGCCAATCACTGAGCGCAAGCGCTTGTGGTGATGACACGTGTCACACAAGCGCAGTGCGCTGCGCCAGTGCGCTGCGCTTGCGCTGCTGACACGTGGCGCGCTCTGGTGAGTTGCGCCAATTTCAGAGAGCAAGGCTCTATTTTAAAAGCGCATAGCGCAAGTGGTTCAGGTGCTGACACGTGGCGCTCTCTGGTGGCTTGCGCCAACCCGAGAGCACAACAGTGCAAATTTTACAAGTGCAAGGCACTGTTTAATTTCCTGATCCAATTTAGATCAAAGAAAATAAGTTTTTCTTGTTTTTTCTTGTTTTCAGAGAACCAGTGGTTCATAAAAAGTGCAAGGCACTATTATTATTTGAAGATCATTGATCTTGTTCTTAGATCAATGATCTATTAGAAGAAATTCTTCTATTTTAAAGGTTTTTACCTTTTTCTTGAAATTTCTTCAGAGTTCTCTCTGTTTGAAGTTCTTGATCTCTCACAATGTTGATGATGCTTTGAATTGGGGTCTAGGGGTCTTTATATAGTGCCCATAGATTTGTTAAGTTTGTTAAAGAGATCATTCTCTGAGTGATTTGGGGAATTTTCCCCACCGTTGGATATTTGATCCAAGGGCTTCCGATTTACAGAAGACAATCTTCTTGTTTTAACAAGAACAGAAGGATCTTACTAGAATTTTAATTCTGTTTGGCGTAAATGCCCCAGCGCTTGACACGTGTCGCGCAGCGCACAGCGCAGCGCAACTGCGCTTGCGCAACTGCGCTGACACGTGTCGCGCAGCGCAACTGAGCTGACACGTGTAGCGCAACGCAACTGTGTTTGCGCTGACACGTGTCGCGCAGCGCAATGCTTGCGCAACTGAAGCGTTGCTTCCTTTAATTTTTGTTTTAAATAGAGCCTTGCTCTGATTGGGCGCGCTGCCTTGGGCGCTGCGCCTGACGTATCAACTTCTGACACCTGGCGCGTTGTGCGCAGCGCACGGAATTTGAAGCGTTGCTTCATTTATTAAAATTTAAATTTTCAAAGTAGAGCTTTGCTCTGATTGGGGGGAATCGGAAGCGTTGCTTCACCTGAGATGTCTTTTCATCTTCTTTTTTCAAGTCAGACTTGTGTTTCCCAAAATTTTCATTTCCCGGGTCTTGGAAATAATTCCACTGTGCACAGAATTTTCTGTGCTTAGTCTATATAACTCAAAGCCGAGCCTTTTCTTCTTTCATCTTCAAAGAACTATTTCAATCATGGCCTGCAACCGCCCTCATGCCCGCCGACAACCATGGGAAGTGCCTATTCAAGCCATTGTTCCCCGTTTTGCTAAGCGCTTGGTGGACTCTTCTCTTACGGACTAGCAATGCGATGCCGCAATGTACGAGCTGTTGACTCGCGTGGGGTCTCTACTCCCTCCGCATTCCATTTGGCTTCAGATGATCCTTGCATCGGTGCTCGCCGATCTTCCCCCTCCTCCAGGAGAGATTTCCTCGGCAATGCTTGATGCCGCCGAGGATAAGATCGAGTGCTTCTTCGAAGCGCACTTGATCACCAAAGTCCTGAGGGACTGCTCTTTCCACTTGCTGAGCCAGATACGGGCTCGCCGGGTTGTCATCGCCACCTTTTCTGACGAATGTGGCGACGATCGTTGGACGTCTACCTCTCGGGAGGACTGCCGCTTTAACGTGGTGGAGAAGACGGAAAGGGAACTGGGGAATCTTCTTCTTATCTTTGCGAACCCTTGTCCTTCCGATCCCATATTTGGTGATCTTTTTTCAATGTAATAATAATAATAATGAACAAGTGTTTTTTAATCAAGTATTCTATTATCTGTTAAGGGTTCCCTTTTATTTTAGCTCTCTGTTACGCTTGTGCATCGCATGATTTAATTTGCTATTATTAGGTGCATGTGATTCTTGCAAGGATAAAGTGCCTTTGGCGCTTAGCCTCTTTTATGAAGCATTGTTTTACTTTTCAGTCTTAGAAATAGAGTTTCGTTCTGATTGGGGGAAACAATAACCAGATTGTCGAATCAAGTGTTGATTTGATAATGTGATATACAGATAAATGATATTAGTCGGTCAAATGTGATATAACCGGATTATTAAATAAAGTGTTGATTTAATAATGTGATATATATTATATGTGATATAATTATATCTTAACTAATATCATTAGCTCACTAATTATTCTTCATTATATATATTAATATATATGATATATATATATATATATATATATATATATATAATGAAGTATGACATAAGAATTTCTATTTTGTGAAAATAGAAATAAGGTGGAAAATGAGAGCATGGTTGCAAGCATGAGATTTATACTTGTTTATTCATCTTTACTCACTATTCAAGCATGGTTGCAATTTTATATTGCATAATTCCATGCTTGAATGAGTGAGGGGTCAAGAGTTTCCATTGATTCTGTAACAACCGAGTTCATTTATACCAATTCCAGTTCCCGTATTTATATATCTGTGGTATTTTATTAATTTATCGTGTTTGGGTGCGGATGGTATTTTACATTTTTTCATTGCATTCGACCCGACCTGCTTTCTTGAACTGGTTGATTCATATTTATAGACTACCCTGGCTTGTTAAATAGACACGTGCATCTCATGTATACTGCATATTGACTTTTCATCTGACATCGCACATTTTATCATATAACATTTTAGGATATTTGGATGGCTACGCTCACGTACGTGCATCCGTTCTTGGGGGTATGCATTTTCGTTACCTAATCATTCATTTTAAAATTTGGATGTTGCATATAATTTTCGTATTCTAAATCTGAAATTTTAGACCCGACTCGGACGCGATTTTGTATTCCGCCAAAATTCATTTATTTAAATTTTAAAAACCCACTCGAATATATTTTACAGTTCACATATTTTTCCGTTTAACAAATTAAAATCCTTTTTCAATTTTTTAAATCTTTTCCCAACTGCTTCACCAATTCCCCAGCTCTCTCCTCTCTGGCTTGTGGCCCTCCGCTCGTTTCTCTCTTTCTTTTTCCTTTCTCTTTCTCTTTCTCTCTCCTTCTCACAGCCGCCGATCTCTCTCTCTCCCCATCTTATAACCCCTTCTCTCTTCTCTCTTTCTCTCTCCTTCAGAAAACGCCAATTTTCTTTCTCCTCCCTTCTCTCTCTCCTCTCGCTCTCTCCCCATCTCTCTCATCTCGCGCTCATTCTCTCTCCTATCGCGATCACTGTGATTGATCTCGTCACCGCCGCGAATCCCGTCACCTCCCTTCTTCAAAAATTCTCTCTCTTCTTCTCCTTCGCTGTTAACCCCGAACCTCCATCACTTTAACCCATCGCCGAGCCCCTCTCCTCGAAACCCTAACCCTATCTTCATCGCCTCTCTTCCCTCAACCTCTCCTCCTCCTCATCTCCATCTTCCTCCTCTTCTTTTCCTTCTAAACCCTCGCCTGCACACCCACTGCGCCATCGCAGAACCCATCACCGTCGCCTTTCCTTCACCGCCGACCACCTCACCACGTCACCATCATCATCTTCTTCTTCTTCTCTCCTCTCTCCCCTGCCTTCTCTCTTCACAAATCCCTACACCAAGAAACCCTATGACCCAAACCCTAACCAAAACCCTAGCAGCCAAGAACCCTGCACACCCCTGCACAGTACCTGGCCGGAGCTCCGTTGATCTCATCGCCACCATCTCGTCTCCCCGTTACCAGTGCACAACCCCAGTGAGTTCCCTTCTTCCCTTTTCTTTCTTTCTTGTTCTGTGCTTACTTCTCTCTTTAAAAGTGTTCTCTGCCTTTAGTCGTTCGCCGGAAACCGGGCTTGCCGTCGATGATCCCAATGACCCAGCGAGCGTACCTGACTCGTGTGATCACCTTGTGCGTTGTTTGGACCCGTTCCGTGTACCGTGCGTGCGTCGCGACTTTTTCCGCCGACGTGAGACGTTCCGTACACCCGTTTCTTGATCCGTCTAGGCAAGTAAAACTTGCTACATGCTATTTAATTTATCACATACTTATTTAAATGCATATTAAACCTGTAGTTTAAATCTAATACCACATGTTCCATTTTAACATTTCGATGTTCCATTTATATTATTTTAGATCTAAAACTTGAAAACATATCTTGTTGCATATTAGATTACGATATACGGTACCCATATCCATATTTGAATCACATAATGCTTATTTGCATAGCCCATAGTACTATTTTAAATAGTTTATAACTTCCAGATACCTATTTGCATCCATCCCGTCTAATATACATATTATTGCATCCATAGATCACTTGAATATATAATATTGTAATATTAACATTCCATATTTGATAAAGTGTATTTTAATTAATGTTGGAACTTCAACTTTAACCCTAATCGATAACTGTGCATCCATATGTTTTAATCTGTACCTATTTGCATACCACATCACACTATTCCATTTTATTGTTGCATTGGTACCCCCATACTTGTTTTGTGTACCCATAATTATTAGGGTTTGATTACGAGCACCCACGTGACATTTGTGCACCCCTGACATGACTTGATATACCATTACTTGACACGACATGATACCGTGCACTTCTTAACATGACATGATACCTATATACTACCTGACTTGACTTGATGTACCATGGCTTTACCTGTTACCTGATCTTGTTACTAATGCCAACAAAATTGACCCGTTGTCCCTACGGACATTTCCTGTTGTCTATCCAGACAAACCTATACCTGCTTGATCCTGTGTTGGCATTAGCTCCAGATTTATTAATACCTGACTTGAACATATATAACTTGGGGGTATGGGGAAATCAATGATGAAACCTGACTTGTAACTCGACAGTTCACTTGCTTATACTGATCAGTTTTAGAGGCTAGGCCAGCCTTGGGATGCTGCTGCTGACATCATTCATCTATATATATTTCCTGTTTTAGTGCCTAGCGGCATGTCTCGGTTCCAGCCCGAGAATCTTGACCGTGGTCCCGGGTATGCACGGGATACTACTGAGTTACATCGATGATTCATCAAATTGATTTCAAAGATTTGAGAGTAGTTAACCCAATAGACCGGTTTATATTACTCACTGCATACTACCCTTCGCTGTCCTTATTGATATTGTTGTTTACCTGTTTTACCGTTCATGCTCATATCTGCATGTCTTGCTACCCCTGCTTATATTATTACTTGATGTTATGACGCACTGACGTCTGGGTTTTGCATGGCCCAGACTCCTTACCTTTGCTGCAGGCCGAGCAGGAGTATTGCAGTCAGCAGGCTGAGCAGTGAGGACTTATTAGTAGTTAATTTATTTTTACCTTTGGTATTTTCATTCCTGATGTGAGCCCGCATTATGGGACGTACATTCCAGTTTATTTTTGTATTTGATCTTTTGCTTCCGTATTATTTTATTCTTGACTCGTTTTATTCTGGCTTATGGACATGTGTTAGATAGTTTATTATTGTTCTTGATATCTCTACAGCCGTAATGTGACTGTGGAAGAATATTTCCTATCCACAGGTAGCACGGTTGGCTATGTCACGTGCCTATCTTAGCGTACTCTGGGAAGCGGGGCGTGACATGGACAGAATGGTATCAGAGCTGGTTCCTCAAAAGTAGGTCTGTGGTTCAAGGACGAACCATTGTTCAAAGGTGGGGAGAATGTCGGGACCCGGTTCTTGCTCACGGAGCAAAATGCCACACGGAATAAAGTTCCATGCCAAGTGTCGTGTTAAGTGGGCGGGGGCCACCTCTTGAATCCGTGGAGGCCACCTCTTGAGTCCGTGAGACCCACTGTAGAACAATGGGGAATCTTCGGAATACATTTCGAAAGGGGACGGATCTGTACTATAAATGGAATGATACCACTCTTCAATACAGAGGCGCCTTTTAAGTGAACCGGCACTACAGGAGCTTGAGAACTCCGTAGTTAAGCGTGCTCGAGCCAGGGAAGTTCTGGGATGGGTGACCTCCTGGGAAGTGGCCCCTGGTCGGGTCCGGTTCGCCCCGAAGGACAAAACCGTGCGGCTTCGGCCAGAGCGGACAATACCCTCTGTATTGGGGGTGGGGCATGACAGATTCTAGCACATTCTCAAGACTTAGCCATTTTATTGAGTTCCTCCCATGGTTACTCTCTAGCTTCTTCTTCCTCCTCATGTCATGGTTCAAGCTTCAACCCTCACATGTGATGTGAACCATGAAGCTTGAACACAAACTTATGAGCTCTTAACATCCCCTACTTCACCATCCTACACTTGAATAGCGATCGAGTGTAGCGTGTTTCCTACTCTACAAAGTTTAGTGTAAAGGTAGCTTGAGTTGGAGGGACTTCACGTGGATCATCTTCGGCACGAAGGTCATCGGAGGAAGCTCGTTCAAAGCCTCAAGAGGAGCTTAGTGGAGTCGCGGGACTACTACACGGAGCAAGTGAAGTGAAGGACCGTCTACAAAGGTTTTATTCCTTATTCACTGGATGTAAAGCTGTTTACACTCTTGTATCATCTAATTCTCTAGTTAAGATTCTAGGGTTTGAGTTATTTAGCATGGAAATTTTTTTGAAAACGGCATGGATGATGCCTCCCGAAACCTTGCTGCCGTGCCAGGAAGCCCAACATCAACTCCAAAACCTAAATCCTCAAAGGTGTTTAACCCGTACTCCAGATCTTTTATGAGTTTAACTCCATAAAGATAAAAATCCTCCTCTTTTCTGGGAGTTTTCAAAGTCTGTAAGAGTTTAACTCCTAATCTCAGGGCCAAGTCCCTCTCCCTTTTTCCACAGGCGCCCAACGCCCACGTGCCGGGCATGTGAGGCGCTAGCGTCCAGCGTCCACGCGCTAAGCACGTGAACCACTCACGCCCGTGCCCACACACTTTGCATGTGAGGCGCCGGCGCCTAGCGCCCACGTGCCGGGCGCGTGAGGCGCTAGCGTCCAGCGTCCACGCGCTAAGCACGTGAACAGCTAGCATCCAGCGCCCACACGTCTTGCACATGGTTCGCAGCCGCCCAGCGCCCACGCGCCACACACGCATCCTTAGAACGCTCCTCACCCCTCTTTTTTTATACGCTCCACACTAAAAATACCTTCCCGTTAGAAAAAAATTTCTAACGGGGCGCTGCCATGCACCTCGCAAGAGGGCTGCTAGCCCCCTTAACCCCCAGCCCGCTATCCGGATAGCGGAACCCCCATAAACTCTGCGGGCCCCCCAATATGTCCAAAAAAATACACATAAGCATCGCACATTGAGTTCGCATGACGTGTTGACCCATCAATCAGAGGTTCCATTGCTTCAAAGGCGAAGGGTAATTAACGGCAGCTTAGTCCGTGGCAGCCGGAGATTCGGATCCCCACAATCATTAAACCCCGGCCTACCTTAGGCAGGGGGAGTCTGTAGTACACCTGACAAGCGGCGCGTATTCCCATCTCAATGGGGTGACGAGAAACACCCTGCAGATTCTGGCACGCCCAGTGGGACGTATCTTTTCTCCCATATTTAGGGTTAAACGTTTATGCAAACTCAATCAACATATATATTGATTGCATGTACTGAAATCATGCTTCTTTGTGCAGCTTAACAGTTTCCAATTGCAATTTTCGAACGTAGCAAAAATTTCTTCAAGGACAAGCTCAGCTTTCAACGCGGCTCTCATCTCCTACACGATGAAGATGGACGCCAGGAAGATCCTTTCGGCCAGTCTCGGACGACAGTGGGAGGAGCCGCTGCTACCATTTGGCTCTATTCTATTCATTCCAGCTAACGCCATCCCAGCTCCTCAAGCTCCAGTAACAAACAGATAGGCTTCGAAAGGTAGGAGGCCAAATGTGGTGATCTCGAAGGCACCTCAGCCCAAGCATAAATCTATCTCCGAACAACTCTTTGTTGCCCCCGCCGGGGGCAAGGCCATCAACACCAATAAAGCAATAAGGCATCTCGGGCAAACTCCAACGGTGCCCCTGACAAATGCTCAATCGGGTATCTTCTCTAAACTCCACGTCAATCGACTCACGATGGCTTCCTGGATGACGGATGCCCACCAAGCCCTAAAAATCAAGAAGCTAAAGCAGAAAAGGCTCAGATACAGAGCCAACAAAAGGGCTAGGGCTCCTGCTAGTCTGAACTTCATGGGGTTCCAAGAACGAGGTTACCCCACAACAATAGCTGAATCGGATGTGAAGCTCGCTAACTCTTTTGAACCGCTGAAATTGGTCCAGAAGAATGCCATGACTACAAGAGTCAAGAAAACTGCGATCTGGACTGCGCCACCCAAGGACCCAGTCAAGCCAACCATCTTCAGTCGTCTATCCGTTCTAGAAGAGGAATGGCGACGACGACGGTCTGGAAAATCAGCCGCCAAAGATAAAGAGATGGCTGGACATGTGGTTCACACTGTCTACATGGTGGGCATGCACAGCAAGAGTAAGGACGGGGCCACAATATCTCAAATCCAATATGGTGTGAATGTGTGTTCATAACAGAATACTGCATTTTATACCGCCCATTCTTATGCTCGTGTGTTTATAGGTAGGTGCTTTTAATTCGTGTTTGTTACATATTTACAGATTACAGGTTTCCAGTACAAATATTGCAAATCAAGACAAAATCTCCACAGTTACACCAAATACAGAACATCTGTTGACAACAGATAAAAGCCGGGTTCCGGTCATCCATATCCGTCCAGTGCTGCGTACCGGTTCCAGAGACAAGACATATGACAGCGGTCATTCGTGTCTCGGACAAGCACAGAGCACGAGAGGGGCATCACAAGAATCAATGGGTGCACGGAGCTCGAGGGAGAAAAGGTCAAAAGTATTATTTTTTTTGCCACTTTGGACCATTGCAAATCTGATGCAACTGTGGAAGCATATTGCAATTTGGTATATGTACAATAACATAGGACAGAGAACCAGGGGAGCACACAAAAGATGGTGGCCCAACTCATCAAGACGGCCGCGGAACCGCGGCCTAAGCAGGCTTAGGCCGCGGATCCGCGGCCATGTGGGGTCCTCTCTCTGTCGTATTTTGGGGGCAGTTTGGGGACTTCATATTGAGGCAGATTGTTGCCCTAGGTTTTCAGTTCACCTCCTATAAATACCCCAGAACTTGCCAAGCTTTTGGTGTTCAATTCTTGGTTCCTCTTTTGTAGGTTTTAGTTCTTCTTCTTCTTCTTCTTCATCTTTTCTCCATGAAAATTGTAGTGAGAGCTTTTTGAGTGGAAGATTAATGAAGATGAGGGCTTTTGTATCATTCTCTTTTGTTTAACTTCCCCTTGAGATTCTTGCTTTCTCTTGATCTTTCAACCTCTTCATTGAGCTTGAAAGGTTAAGAGTTTGTTATTGATCTCAAGGGTCGTATTTTCTTATGGAATTAGCACTTCATTTCACATGCGTTCTCTACCCTTCTCTTGATCTTGCAACCTCTTGATTGAGTTTGCAAGTTTAAGGGTTGGCTATTGATCCCATGCTTGTCTTGAGTTCTAGTTTCTTGTTCTTTTTATTGCTTATTTATTATTTGCTTTTTATTACCTTGCTTTACTTTCTTGCAATTTATATTCATGCACTTAATTACTTGTAATCTTTTCTTTTCTTTGTTCTTTTCTTTTGCTCTTCTTTGTTCTTTTTTGTGAATGAATGTAATTATTATTGTTAAGAAGAAATACGATATTATAAGTTAACGTTTCTTTGCTCGTTTCCTTTTCCCGTTATTTTCCATTGAACTCCGCCCAAACCATACGCAAGCGCTCTGTTAGGCACCCTACCCCAACAAGGTAACGGTGATTTCTAACCGCGACCGGTTGCGTTCGGTTTGGCCGGAGGCAAAAGCAAGAGACAAGAACGGAAGGACAAGGGTAAATAAGCCGGATTCCACGAATACCGTGCTTAAATCCCCTAATCCACGTTGTTGCCGATTGCTCTAGGTTCAATTGGTCAAGACTCGGCTCAAAGATTTTGAGTACGGATTTCTTTAGCTTACAATCTCGTATCTTTTTCTTAACAACTTTATACTTGCAAATAATACACATAGGTTAGACTGAACAAACATACACAAATTCTTTATTGACTCGTCTAAGACAAGAACAGACATACAACCATCTTCCTGTGGATTGACCCGTGCTCAACCGGCTAGCTGCATAGCGACACCGTCCTGATCGCGGTAAACTTTAGAACTTTGAACATCTGACACACCAAAAGCATGTGATCAAATGGCGCCGTTGCCGGGGAGACGGTAGCGTATTTTCTTTCTTGTTATTCGGGTTAATATTCTTTTTGTATATAAAAAAAAATCTTTTTGTTATTTTTGATCATTTTTGTGGGCAAGAGTGCATCTTTTTGCGGATTTGCAAACTGCGATTGTGGGGAGCAAAGTGTACGTTCATGGCTAAGGTGTTTGCAAAGTACAGTGCCAAAGATCCGGGTAGTTTGACCCGCGCAAGCGAACTTTTCAAGCTTACCGGATTTGATTCAACGGGAGTTTCCTAACCCAAAACTTAACGGTACGTACTTTACTAACACCTTCTTCTCAAATCCGACGCTTCCAATATACTATTCTTTGCAGGATTCTTTGCAAGTTCGCTAGCAAACGATAAAAAATTGACTAACCCGTATTTGTTGCAGTGCCGTGCTTAAACTAAAAAACGATTGTTTGATTCTTTATAGAATTTTTTGAATTGCGCATTGCATACATTAATACGGACTTAAGGACAAGCGAACCCCACAACATACGGTAAAGGATTTCATCACCTTTTCCGTGGCCCACAAATCATGAACTTAAGCATAACGTTTTACCCGCACAAAATTTAAAAGAAATTAGACTTTAAGCCTTAAGGACTTCGCGCTCACTAGGAGAAGTTAACCGTGTTTAGAATCTCGCTTAACGGTATATTGTTTACGGGGTGTCTAGGAAAGTGTTAACGGCGAAACCGCCAAAAGAGAAAGGGTTATTTAATTAAGGAACTTCGCGAAAGCGTTGGAAAACCTCCCCTTATCTCTGCACTTACCTGGCCTCGTGAGCAGTGTATCTTAAGCCCGTTTCTCGACACAGTTTTACTTCGACAATCAAGTTCTGGAGCAGGTCTAGTTGACCTAGGTGAACCCTAGAACGATTAGGTGTGTGGTATTTTTGTGTCGTGATTGTTTTTGTCCATATTCTTTTTGTGTGTATATTTCATTCTTCTGTTAATATATAAACTAAAAAAAAATATCACATTCTTTTTCCCCTCCTTTTCTCTACCTTTCTTTCTCTCTCTTCATATCATGGGTACCCCATCTCGAAAAACTCTTGCCGAACTTTGGTACCCACAACCAGACATTACTTCTTACGGTTCTTGCTTTGGCCGAACTTCGAACGACCCCTCCATGCTCAAAATTTCATTAAGAGATCGGATAGACGCGTCTAGGACAAACAATTTGACTCCGCAATCCACTTCGTATCAACCATTTCATACATTCACCCCTTCTTACGTTGATACCCCTTCTTCGAGTCATGTTGCAACTCCAAGACCTATGTCTATTGTAGAACGTATTGAACAATCTCGTAGCCGATCTTTCACTCCTTTCACCACTTCAAATTCTTGGGATCAACAATTCCATTCACCTTCTTATCCAAATGTTGATCCTACCCCTGTCCAACCATTCAATTCCTACCAGTCCTACCCAACTTTTGCACCTTCCCTAGACATTGCTTCTACACAGCCGTTTGGGAATTTTCAGTATCCATACAACTTTGAATCTTTTACTGAAACCCCTTCACAATCCATGTCTAGTCTGGAACAGTCGTTAGAAGACTTTAGGGTAGCGTCAAGCCAACAGATGATGGATTTGAATGCGTCCATGGCCGCCCTCATACAACCTAGTGACCCGGTAGCTAGTTTCCAGCTAGCTCCAAATTTTCCACTGTATGATGAGGCGGTAGGACAGGCGGAGAATTTGAGTGGAGAAAGTGAGCTGTATACCCTTCCAAATCAAACCTACCCGTCTCAAATTGAATCCCACAACTCCTGTGTTGAAAGTCTATCAAGTGTCCCAAATGAATTATCAGTTGAAGATAGAATGTTTAATGAGTTGTGCGACTTTGTAGTGTTTGATTTGCCAGATTGTGAAGGGACCTTGCCAAGTGAAACCACACCCAATCCTTTTGACCTCTACACCACTATCTTAGAACCTAAATTGATTGAAATCCATGCTTTTGATGAGGTGTCTGAGAATATTGATTTTCACTTGATACAGGATATTGACGCTGGGAATATTTTGGATGATGAACCCATAGATTTGGCTGAGTTTTTCTCTTCAAATCATCATCCCGAGTCATTAAATGTTTTTCCCGAACCCCATATGCGTCTGGATTTTGAAGAAAAATGCATGGATGAGATGAATTTTGAGGAGAATATTGAGGATAGTTTTGAGGATGAACCAGTTTTAATTGATGAGTCGGATTTTCCAATTCATCCTGTTCCTTTCATTGACTGTATACACCCTCCCGAAACCTTAACCGATACCCTTCCTCAATCACCTACCTCCACCCTTTCCATCGTTCCGACCATGCAAGAAACCGTATCACTTTCATTTCATATGTCTGGTTTACCAAGTTCGGCTTACCCATGGTTTCTTACGAATCTTGAGAGATTTGACCCAATCTCTCGATGGGTTAATAGATTAGCACAATCGCTTTTTACACATCGCTCATCACATATTGTGCTAATCTATTCACTCCATTTCCTCCCTCAAGTTCGTATTCCACTTCTTTCTCCCTTCCGCCATTCTTCTTCTTATATACCGAGACCGTATATCACTTCTATCTCCATACGGTCTCGCGTATTCTCCATTTCTTTTCTCTACGCCTTCTTTCACCAGCCACTGCTTTATCGAGATAAAATCTTTGAATGGTTGGTACTAACTTTTGGCCTATGTAAGGCCTTGTATAGCTTGATACTGTTCTCTTTCCCCCAACCCTGAATTTCAACGCTTAACAGTGGAAACACTGTTTTACTTAAGTTTGGGGGGGCACCTTTTTTTGTATATATTTTTTGTTTTCCTTTTTTGTTTTGTATATAATTTGTTTTTAGGGAGCGCCGACAATTTTGACCCTCTTGGTGTAGCCTGACAGTGAGGGCACTGTCAAGTTTAAGTTTGGGGGTGTGCTCGGTAAGCTTTCTTCCTTCGCATTCATTTGTATATTTTGCATTTGCATACCTTATTAAAAACCCACAAAAAATGAAAATTTTCCAAAAAATATAAAAACTTTGTCGTCAAGTTAGCTAATAGGGTAACTTAGATTTTTTATTCTGAAAGTTTAGTTGATATGTTAGAAATAACTAAATTCTAGACTTAGGAATTGAAAATCCTTAAAATAACCCTCATTCTGTCTAATTTTGGTAAGTATACATCCTTACAGTTTTTTGAGTTCAGTTCTTGAGTTAAGTCAAGATGAAAGGAAAGTATTGAAGCTTTACTGGAGGATAAGTCTGAAAAATAGTTTCTTTTCTTGAGTTCAAATTTAGAAAGTACATACCCTACAAACTGCACTTACACGCACCTTGAAACTTGGGATAGTAGAGGATACCTAGAAATACTCTTGCCTGAAAGCCTAGTATGAAAGAAAAAACGGTATTTAAAGCTAAACACCAAAAGAGCATATTGAAAAATATATCCGGTCTTGAAAAAGAAAAAGAAAAAGGAAAAGAAAAAGAAAAAAATAGAATAAAGTCAAGACCTGGAAACTGCTATTTACGCTTTAAAGTTCACACATTCAGTAATCGGTCGTTAGTGCCTCAAGAAGCATTAATAGTCGCATGAAAGATGTGTGAGCAAATTCGTCCATCCTTAATGAAAAGAAGTAGTATTAGGTATTAGGGCAAGGGTATTATAGCTTGAATTGAATTCTCAAGTGTAGGGGTGCAAATATACACACACGTAGGGGTATACAATCGATGTTTGGATAAAAGATAGAAATAAAGAATAAGACTTGTGTTTTCTGTAAAGTTGATAAAAATCCCTAATTTGAGGCCGCACTTTAGAAGGAAAACTCAGGGGAACCAACATCTTTCTAAACTTTTTTGGACCGTATATGATCTAAGGTTAAATAGATTAGAGGTGTGAAGCATTAGGGTTGGATATTTCTAACTTAGGATGATAGAATTTCTAACGTAAATACTAAACTGTAGGAGTAGAATCGACGTTAACTTATGACACTAGCTTGACGGGATTTTGTGGGTAGTATCCGCTGAAAACCCTCAGGAGACAACACTCCTCCTACTAGGGACACATAGAGGTTTAACGGCTTGTTGCACGTGCTCAGTGCAATCGCGTTCCCTGCGAAAGTGTGGTTAGGATTTTCTTTTTTGTGAATAATTGGTTTTGCTCGGGACGAGCAAAAGTTAAGTTTGGGGGTATTTGTTCATAACAGAATACTGCATTTTATACCGCCCATTCTTATGCTCGTGTGTTTATAGGTAGGTGCTTTTAATTCGTGTTTGTTACATATTTACAGATTACAGGTTTCCAGTACAAATATTGCAAATCAAGACAAAATCTCCACAGTTACACCAAATACAGAACATCTGTTGACAACAGATAAAAGCCGGGTTCCGGTCATCCATATCCGTCCAGTGCTGCGTACCGGTTCCAGAGACAAGACATATGACAGCGGTCATTCGTGTCTCGGACAAGCACAGAGCACGAGAGGGGCATCATAAGAATCAATGGGTGCGCGGAGCTCGAGGGAGAAAAGGTCAAAAGTATTATTTTTGTTGCCACTTTGGACCATTGCAAATCTGATGCAACTGTGGAAGCATACTGCAATTTGGTATATGTACAATAACATAGGACAGAGAACCAGGGGAGCACACAAAAGATGGTGGCCCAACTCATCAAGACGGCCGCGGAACCGCGGCCTAAGCAGGCTTAGGCCGCGGATCCGCGGCCATGTGGGGTCCTCTCTCTGTCGTATTTTGGGGGCAGTTTGGGGACTTCATATTGAGGCAGATTGTTGCCCTAGGTTTTCAGTTCACCTCCTATAAATACCCTAGAACTTGCCAAGCTTTTGGTGTTCAATTCTTGGTTCCTCTTTTGTAGGTTTTAGTTCTTCTTCATCTTTTCTCCATGAAAATTGTAGTGAGAGCTTTTTGAGTGGAAGATTAATGAAGATGAGGGCTTTTGTATCATTCTCTTTTGTTTAACTTCCCCTTGAGATTCTTGCTTTCTCTTGATCTTTCAACCTCTTCATTGAGCTTGAAAGGTTAAGAGTTTGTTATTGATCTCAAGGGTCGTATTTTCTTATGGAATTAGCACTTCATTTCACATGCGTTCTCTACCCTTCTCTTGATCTTGCAACCTCTTGATTGAGCTTGCAAGTTTAAGGGTTGGCTATTGATCCCATGCTTGTCTTGAGTTCTAGTTTCTTGTTCTTTTTATTGCTTATTTATTACTTGCTTTTTATTACCTTGCTTTACTTTCTTGCAATTTATATTCATGCACTTAATTACTTGTAATCTTTTCTTTTCTTTGTTCTTTTCTTTTGCTCTTCTTTGTTCTTTTTTGTGAATGAATGTAATTATTATTGTTAAGAAGAAATACGATATTATAAGTTAACGTTTCTTTGCTCGTTTCCTTTTCCCGTTATTTTCCATTGAACTCCGCCCAAACCATACGCAAGCGCTCCGTTAGGCACCCTACCCCAACAAGGTAACGGTGATTCTTAACCGCGACCGGTTGCGTTCGGTTTGGCCGGAGGCGAAAGCAAGAGACAAGAACGGAAGGACAAGGGTAAATAAGCCGGATTCCACGAATACCGTGCTTAAATCCCCTAATCCACGTTGTTGCCGATTGCTCTAGCTTCAATTGGTCAAGACTCGGCTCAAAGGTTTTGAGTACGGATTTTTTTAGCTTACAATCTCGTATCTTTTTCTTAACAACTTTATACTTGCAAATAATACACATAGGTTAGACTGAACAAACATACACAAATTCTTTATTGACTCGTCTAAGACAAGAACGGACATACAACCATCTCCCTGTGGATCGACCCGTGCTCAACCGGCTAGCTGCATAGCGACACCGTCCTGATCGCGGTAAACTTTAGAACTTTGAACATCCGACACGCCAAAAGCATGCGATCAATGTGGCTGTCACTTCCCAAGACCAGCCTCCTCTGAAAGGTAATGAAAACCCTTCTAATGAGGCTGACAAGCATAGAGATCCCTCAGTTAATGAGGAGTCGGGCTCGAAACGCGAAGAGGAGCTAATCTTACGTCCCAAGACCGTAGAGCAACAACTTCTCCAAGAGCTCCAGAAGCAGCATAGAAACAAAGACAAGGAGATGGCCAAGCTCTACTCAAAGATCGACGACTTGAAAAATGTCGTCTTACAGCTCACGGCCTAAGTTACCTCTTAACCACCCAATCAAGCGCAGGTCTCTGCTCATGAACCGGGAAACGGTGTTCCGAGGCAGACGGCACCTATTCCCTTAAATCCAAAGGTGAGCGAACCGCATGAAAATCGGCTGCATCCTATCTTGGGAAATGTCTTGACTACCGATGACAGCAACCCGCTAACGCAAGATCAAATCATGGATTTGATCGCCTACAAAGTCAAAACATTGGTAGCTAAAGCCAAAGCACAAAAGGATATCAGCAGTAATAGGAGACCATATCCCGCTCGGTATGATCTGGTAGAGTTTCCTGGTGGCTATGTCATCCCCAAGTTCGGAAGATTCGATTGGACGAGAAATGTGAATCATCATATCGCCCACTTTAAAGCCTCATGCGGGAATACAGGGGGCAATGTGCGCTTCTTCGCCGCCAGTTCGTTAATAGCTTAACCGATGTCGCTTTCGACTGGTACGCGAGCATACCAGATTGTTCCGTTACTACTTTCGTCTAAATGGAATCTCTGTTTCGACAAAGGTTCATGAGTGTCAGCGATAAGATAACCATCGCCGACCTCGTAAGGACCAAGCCAAAGAACAACGAAAGCAGCACGAATTTTATAACCCGATGGCGCAATCTCTCCTTCAAATTTGAACCGCCGATAGAGCAGGACCAATCTATCAGCTTTCTCGTCGGAAATCTCAACAATTGGATGGCCCCATTTCTATGCACTGCGAGTCTCAAAACATTCCAAGAGCTGACCAGGATAGTTCAGATGTTGGAGTGCTCAAAGCAGGAGTCCTCTTATGATTCCCAAAATAACAATAGGTCCTGGAGAAACCGAAATGACGATAATTGCAAAGGAGGAAATTCCGACGATGCTGAATCTTTTAACATTTCAGCTAACCGAAAGAAGCGAGGGATGAGCAAGCCTAATGCCAACCAGCCTCGAAAGCCAGTTTTCGGAAAGGGAGGAGAATCTCCACTGAAAGAGAAGATGGATAAGGTCTATTCCTTTAGAAGGGATAAAGTCCGTAAAATATTCAAGGATGCCCTAAGAAACGGTCTATAATTGTCAGAATCAAAAATACCTCAAGAGGCGAATATGACTGATGACCCCAAATATTGCCCCTATCACAGAGTGATAGGTTATGCCATGGAGGACTGTTTCATCTTCAAAGATTGGGTCGAAAAGCAGTAACGACTCTGTTTATAATGTACAAAATTGTTTAAAATTAAAGTACTAAATAGAGTATTTGCAATCCTGAGTATGCTATAAATATTTAATTTGTTTTAGAACAGTAAGAAAACATTTGTAGCTCATTGGTAAAGCCTTGCACTGCTGTGACGTAGCCCCTGTGTTCAAATCCCCTCAGCCACATATTATTTTTATTGATTTTTCTTTTAAAATTTTTTGAAGCGCAAAAGTTTGCACGTGCAACACACATAAAAACGAAAAGTCTCAGAAATCAAACAAGTGCATTGAGTTATATGAAACGACCCCAACACGTGGCCAAAATCCAGACCCCATCCTCACTTGATCAACTGGCGAAGACTTGTTTGGGGCCGGTGCTGCCGGTTGGAACTGTAGGTAATGCCCCAAAAGTTTTACCCTAAACCCCTTGACCTCACCCCACTACCCTAATTCTGTTTGTTTTTCCTGCACATTAACAGAGAATTAAAAATGAGCTTTTAATCCAATATTTAATGCATTTTAATTCTCATTTTAATTCCCTAAACCCTAATTCTATCACATAAATACCACACCATATCTAAGCTCTTTCCATTCTAAAAACCATCACCAAAACTCTCAAAAATTTTCAAGTCAAATAAGGTGTACAAGTGGAGTTAGCCTAAGGTCATCTTCCGACGACGACTCGGGACAAATCCGGCGACACCGCGACTCCACGACACTTTCAAACCCTTCCCATACCTCCCCTCTATCTTTTATCCAGTAAGTCCCTTCTTTTCTCTTCTCTTCTCTATTAAACAAGTTCTCTTTTCAAATGACGTCAGTAAGTGGAGTTAACCGACTTTGAAATTCTATTCTCTTTAAAACAACAATTTTCTTATGAAACTTAGATCCATATTATTAAACCATGCTTATTAAACATTAACTAAAATTTAGAAACCAATTTCACCATAAAATTCCATGTAAAACCATGTTTATTACACTTTTACAGTTTAATACCACAAGGTTTACCTACGACATTATTTCATATATTTGCTCATATTACCTTTAGAAAACTCACGAGTTAATGACCTACCTCATGACAACACTCATCAGGATATTGCACGACTGCCTCTTTATAATATTTTGGGATAAATACAATTTTACAATAAAATACCTTAAACTAATAAAACCGTTTTCTTTATGATTGTTTTAAATTAAATTCCTTACAATTAAGCCTCTACAACCCATTTTGGGGAATCTGATTTGGATGGTGTGGGTCATCGCACATCCTCGGTACTGGTAGTGCGAGATACAAACCTCCTCACGGAGCATCCGATCTCGATGGAATTTTTATCACAATTTTTAAGAAAACGAGATTTTTATTTAATAAATAAATTTATTTTTCTATAATTATTTATAATATTATCAAATTATCTATTTTAAATACATATTATAAATTTCATGTTTTCTAAACAAAGGAATCAATAAATTCATGAATCTACCATCACAAATCCATACAATTCCAATTTACACTAAAACACCATATATTATTAAAACTAGATATTTATTCACTAGAATACCTCACTTTTAAAAATTACATCCATGAAAAGCATAAATACGATAAATAAATACTTGAGGATTATTTTGAAAGTATACTAAACTATTTTTCATAAAACCCCCTCAAGTTTATTAATTTACAATAAGGACCCTAGTAAATATAGGTTTAAGAGGGACCAATTCTCTTGAGCCTCAGGGAGCCGGAGAAAGTGGGTGCTTACCTATTTAAGGTAGAAAACTAAAACGGGGTTATCAATGATAATTGTCTTGGAAAAAGTCACAAATCCTGCCGTCCATGTGCAGCAGTTACTGATAACTCAAAAACCTAATTCAGGAATCCAATTCTGTTTAAGCGTCTGACTCAGACAGAGTCTCAGTCTAATCGGAATACAACCCATACATGAATATAATCCAAATATAACTCTAATACAACATGAATCCATATATACCAGAATACATTCTATACAACATGACTTGATTTGACCGATCCATGGATATACATTGACTTGTCTACATGACTATCCGTTTACATCCTTATCCGTCTACATGAATAACTGATATCATGGTTTCGACAAGTTTTACAACTATAAATAATACAATAAACATTACGGGTTTTTTTCAAGGGGTAGACTGGCACGGAATGTGTTAAAAGTGGCACGATGACGGTCACTATAATATAACTAACCTGAACATCCGTTGCCGTTGTCCCGTAGGTTTTGACGGGGCCTTGTACTCCATATACCATAGTCCATGGGGTAAGTTGGGGTAAGTTGGACTCTTCTCGTATACACTGGCACATTCTGTACCAAGCTACAAACAACTGCGTTAACATAATAATCATACAATATACCAGATATATTCTCTTTACCTGTTCAGTCTATTTCTATATCTCTTTGGGACTTACCGAGCGATTGTTCGCCGATGACATTCGTTTTCTATTCTTTCTTTGGAATGTTGTCAGGAGGACTCGAATCTTTGGAGATCGAGCCCAGCTCAAAAGACTTGGAGTAGTTCGCAGAAGACCTAGAGCTTTAGTTACTTGTATATACCTTTTCTTTCAGTTCATGCCATTGTTTAGGCATTACTTTCAGCATTGTATTTAATTTCCAGTTGTATTGTAAAGAATGTTTAATAAATCAAAAGTTGCTGTTCATTTACATCTCATGTCATTCTTGTGTACATTTATATTATATTGCTTATTTACACTTAATGTGTTTACTTCTGAGTAAATACGTCGCGTGCCTTGTCGCGTCTCCTTATCCGTACACCGGGAAGCGGGGTATGACAGGTTTTGTTGGCGGCCCATGCATGTCAGTTCTGCATGGAACCCTACCATGCAGGGTCAGTTCTGCATGAAAACCTAAGCAATATATCATAAGAATCAGCAACTAAACATTCTTTATATTTCTATTCCTTGAATTCTATCCTAACCCTATTTTCTTTCAAGGTTATGGATTTCCCGAACAATATGAGCACGAACGCCAATGGCAACACCACACCACTTCCTCTTCCACTTACGCCTACCGTTGTAGCTCCGATCAACGAGCAGACGGTACTGCTCGAGACAATAAAGAGCCTCTTGGAGGGACAACAGCAGCAGACTGCTATACTCATGAACCGCCAAGAAGCGGAAGCACCTGGAGTGAAGCAATTCCGGGCACTTCATCCGAAGCAATTTTTTGGGAAAGAGATCCCCTTAGAAGCTGAAGAATGGGCTCAGTCGATCGAAGACGATCTGGCAGCAGCACAAGTGCTAGACATTGCTTGGGTAAGGGTTGCGAAGTTGCAACTTACCGATAACGGCCGAGTATGGTGGAAAGCGGAAGAAAGCCGTCTTACTCAGCCGATCGAATGGAGGATTTTTCGCGAGATGTTCAACGCGAAATATTTCCCCGAGACAGCCCGATTCCATATGGAGCAGCAATTCATCCACTTGTAACAAGGTTCGATGTGGACCAAATCTGTGGATGAGTATGACGCTAAATTCACCATGTTGAGCAAGTAAGGTATGTCTTAAATATTCGAATTTCTATTATCACATACTACATAGCTAACAAAAGACCGTAACAGGTTCGCGAAACATCTCATACCGACTGCTGAGATCAGGGCCAAGCGATTTCAGTAGGGGTTGGATTCGGAGATCCAAGTTGCTTTAGCTACAGGGGATTTCCCAACCTATGACTTAGCTTTGAAAGCTGCCCGCCGATATGAGGCAGTAGTGAAGAAGAAGGTCAGACCTCAATCTGCCGGTGTGAAGCGCCCTACTACTCAGATAGCAGGAGGAGCCTCTTCCAGGACACCGTTTGTACCCAGGAGACCGGGAGTACCATTCAACCGGCCCAGTCCATATTTCTGTTTCTACTGCAAAAGAAATGGACACCTTGCGAAGGATTGCAGGCGTGCTAATCGCCTTTGCTTAGTCTGTAGCTCGTCCACACATGATATTGGGTCTTGTCCTCAGAGACTCAATCAAAATACTGCACCCAGACCAGCAATCACCTATCCGTAGTGGCCAGCTATCCAGGCATCTGCTCCACGTCTTGCTCTCCCAACCCCACCTCATCGTGGACCTACAGTACCTTCTCCTCGTCAGTTCCATCAAGCACAAAGGAACCAACCTCAGGGACATAGGAATGCGCCTCTCGCAAGGAAGAATGCACCTAGGCGTCAGGCTTTCACAATGACTGTGGAAGAAGCTGAACCTACTGGTCAAGTCATCACTGGTAACTTCCCATTTTTCAAATCTGTTCAATACTTGTTTACATCCATATATTCTTTTCCACACCTAAACATGTACCACATAACTTAGGTACAATCTTAGTAGCCTCACTTCCTGCACTAGCACTCTTCGATACTGGAGCATCTCATTGCTTTATGTCGCAACGGTTCGTTCAAACTCATGCGATTCCAGTCAAACCGCTCGTATCCAGCTGAAATGTCAGTTCAGGGAACGACGTTCTAAAGGCAACAATGGGATACAACCTGTGTCCAGTGGTCGTCTGCAGCAGAGAATTTTATGCTGACTTCAAGGTGCTGGACATACCGAACTTCGATGTAGTTTTGGGTATGGATTGGCTAGGAATTTTCTACGCTACCATCGACTGTGGTCAAAGGAGGGTAGTGTTTGAGATATCAGATCATCCGGTCTTTTATTTCAAAAGTGGAGACCATACCCTGGATCCTAGCACATACAAGGAAAAACCAAAGAAGGCAGTGATTGCAACTCTACATGCGGAACAAGATAAGCTAGAGGTAGTTCGAGAGTTCGATGATGTATTTCGTGAAGACATATCAGGTTTGCCTCCTGATTGAGTTCTTGAATTTGGAATTGATTTAGTACCTGGAGCACAACCGGTGATCAAAGCACCATACCGATTAAGTCCTGAAGGTTTGAAGGAGATCCGTACTCAGCTGGACGAACTTCTGCAGAAAGGATGGACTCGTCCCGGTACTTCAAGTTGGGGATCTTCAGTTTTGCTTATGAAGAAGGAAGGTTCATATAGAATGTGCATTGATTATAGAGGTTTGAATGAAGTCACGATAAAGAACAAGTATCCACTACCGCGAATCGACGATCTGTTCGATCAGCTAAGTAGGTCTTGCATTTTCTCAAAGTTAGATCTTCGTTCAGGTTATCATCAGGTGAATGCCAAAGAGTCTGATATTCCGAAGACGGCATTCAAGACTCGCTATGGTCATTATGAGTTTCTCGTGATGCTATTTGGAGTGACCAATGCACCAGCCATATTTATGAACCCGATGAATCAAGTTTTCTGAGAGTACCTAGAAAGGTTCGTTGACATATTCATCGACGACATCCTGGTATATTCAAAGAATCGGAAAGAGCACGCTGAACATTTACGAATTGTCCTGGGGACTTTGCGACAGCATCAACTCTATGCCAAGTACAACAAGTGCGAGTTTTGGCTAGAACAAGTCGGATTTCTCGGACATATCATTTCAGGTGAAGGAATCTCTGTGGATCCAACTAAAATATCAACAGTAAGCGAATGGCTGACACCAAATACAGTGAAGGACATTCGATGGTTCTTGGTATTAGCGGGATACTACCAGAGATTTATTGAAGGATTTTCGAAGATTGCAACACCCATGACCAAGCTCACACGTAAAGATGAAGAATTCATGTAGTCAGAAGCATGCAAACAAGTTTTCGTAGAACTCAAGTCAAGATTGACAACAAAGCCTATTCTCATAATATCGGACCAATCTGGAGGTTTCGTAGTGCATTGCGATGCATCTGGTAAGGGATTAGGATGCGTTCTACACCAGTACGGTAAAGTTGTAGCTTATGCATCAAGACAACTGAAAGTTCATGAGCGCAACTATCCAAAGCATGATTTGGAGTTGGCAGCCGTTATCTTTGCACTCAAGATTTGGTTCCATTATCTTCTTGGAGAACGGGTAGATATCTACACAGACCACCAAAGTCTGAAGTATGTATTTACTCAGAAAGAGTTGAATATGCGGCAGAGAAGATGGTAAGAACTTATGGCGGACTTCGACATCAACCTACAATATCATCCGGGGAAGGTGAATGTAGTACCTGATGCACTTAGTCGCCAACCACTATCAGTGAATCTTACCGCACAGTGGAAGCTACAGCAAGATTTGCATCAGATGGCGATAGAAGTGATCATGCCAGGTAACGCTTCAAATTTGATGAACTTACAAGTTCAGTCTACAATTGTCAATTAGATCAAACCAGCTCAAGCAAGTGATGCCAAGTTCCAAAAGATCAGAGAACAAGTAGAAAGTGGACTTCGAACAAACTTCATCATCCATGAAGATGGATCTTTGAGATACGGAAGCAGATTGTGTGTACCACAAGATCCTGTTCGGGAAGAGTTGATGAAAAAAGCTCACAGCCCCCCATACTAAGTACACTCTGGTAGTACAAAGATGTACAAAGATCTGCGGAAACATTACTGGTGGCATGGAATGAAGCGTGAAGTAGCCAGAAGTGTAGCCAAATGTTTGGTGTGTCAGCAAGTGAAAGCTGAATATCACAGGACTGCTGGTTTACTTCAACCGTTACCTATTCCAGAATGGAAGTGACAACACATCACCATGGATTTCGTGACTGCTCTTCCTCGCAGCACGAAATGTAACGATGCTATATGGGTTATTGTGGGTCGACTCACAAAGTCGGCTCACTTTATTCCCTTTCGAGTTGGCCAATCTATCGAGACATTAGTAAAGAAGTACATGGAGGTAAGTTTGAATCTAAGTAAGATTTAACTTTTTAATGTGTACTATCTTTGATACCCATGAACTCATGCAGGAGATCGTGAGATTACATGGAGTACTGGTTTGCATTGTCTCTGATCGTGACACCAGATTCCGATCGCAATTTTGGCAGAGTTTGCAAGCTAGCTTGGGAACGAGTCTGAACTTTAGCACAGCTTACCATCCACAAACAGATGGACAGTCTGAGCGAACGATTCAGATCCTTGAAGATATGCTAAGAGCGTGTATATTAGACTTCGGAGGATCGTGGGAAGATCACCTACATCTTGTGGAGTTTTCATACAACAGCTACCAAGCGAGTATTGGAATGACACCGTTTGCAGCTCTCTATGGAAGGAAGTGTCGATCACCATTAAGTTGGGAAGGCATCGGAGATAAATAACTCCTTGGACCTGAGATGATAGTGGCAACTTTGGATGTAGTTCGCACTATCAGGGAAAGAATCCGCATAGCCTAAGACAGATAGAAGCACCGGGCTGATGCAAAGTGCCGACACTTGGAGTTCCAACCGGGAGATCATGTCTTTCTGAAGATTTCTCCAAAGCGTGGAGTGATTCATTTTGGAAAAGGGGTAAGTTAAGTCCGATATACATTGGACCGTTCGACATACTCGAATGAGTCGGAGAAGTGGCATATCGCTTGGCACTTCCACCCTCATTGGAAGGAGTGCACAATGTGTTCCACATATGCCAGCTTAGAAGGTATGTGAGTGACCCCAGTCACATTCTTGATCACTCTGAGCTCACGGTACAAACAAACCTATCTGATGAGCAACAACCCATTGAAATCCTAGACAGAAAGGTGAAGTCACTACGGAACAAGGAAGTAAACATGGTCCGGGTGATATTGAGAAAAGACACACAAGGAGAATCAACGTGGGAAAGAGAAGACGGCATGCGTGCAAGATACCCTCACTTGTTTGTAAATTAGTTCTTAAATAATTGTAAATTTCGAGGACGAAATTTTTATAAAGAGGGTAAAATGTAACGACTCTGTTTATAATGTGCAAAATTGTTTAAAATTAAAGTACTAAATGGAGTATTTGCAACCCTGAGTATGCTATAAATATTTAATTTGTTTTAGAACAGCAAGAAAACACTTGTAGCTCATTGCTAAAGGCTTGCACTGTTGTGACGTAGCCCCTGTGTTCAAATACTCTCAGCCACATATCATTTTTGCTGAATTTTCTTTTAAATTTTTTGGAAGCCCAAAAGTTTACACGTGCAACACACATAAAAACAAAAAGTCTCAGAAATCAAATACGTGCACTGAATTATATGAAACGGCCCCGACACGTGGCCAAAATCCATATCCACCCTCACTTGATCGACCGACGAAGACTTGTTTGGGGCTGGTGCCGCCGGTTGGAACTGTAGGTAATGACCGAAATTTTTTACCCTAAACCCCTTGGCCTCCCCCACTATCCTAGTTCTGTTTGTTTTTCCCGCACATTAACAGAGAATTAAAAATGAGCTTTTAATCCAATGTTTAATGCATTTTTAATTCTCATATTTATTCCATAAAACCTAATTCTATCCTATAAATACTACACCATACCCTAGCCCTCTCCATTCTGAAAACTATCATCAAAACTCTCAAAATTTTCCAACTCAAATAAGGTGTACAAGTGGAGTTAGCCCAAGGTCATCTTCCAGTGACGACTCGAGACAAATCCAGCGACACCGCGACTCCACGACGCTTTCAAACTTTTCCCATACCCCCCTCTCTTTTATCCAGTAAGTCCTTTCTTTTCTCCTCTCCTCTCTATTAAACAAGTTCTCTTTTCAAATGACGTCGGTAAGTAGAGTTAACCGACTTTTAAATTCTGTTCTCTTTAAAATAACAATTTTCTTAGGAAACTCAGATCCATATTATTAAACCTTGCTTATTAAACATTAACTAAAATTTAGAAACCAATTTCACCATAAAACTCCATGTAAATCCATGTTTATTACACTTTTACTGCTTAATACCACAAGGTTTACCCACGACATTATTTCATATATTTGCTCATATTACCTTTAGAAAACTCACAAGGTAATGACCTACCTCATCACAACACTCATCATGACATAACACGATTGCCTCTTTACAATATTTTGGGATAAATACAATTTTACAACAAAATACCTTAAACTAATAAAACCGTATTCTTTAAGATTGTTTTAAATTAAATTCCTTGTAATTAAGGCTCTACAACCCATTTTGGGGAACCCGATTTGGATGGTGCGGGTTATCGCACATCCTCGGTACTAGTAGAGCGAGATGCAGACCTCCTCATGGAGCATCCGATCTCGATGAAATTTTTATCACAATTTTTAAGAAAACGAGATTTCTATTTAATAAATAAATTTATTTTTCTATAATTATTTATAATATTATCAAATTATCTATTTTAAATACATATTATAAATTCCATGTTTTCTAAACAAAGGAATCGCAAATTTCATGAATCTACCATCACAAATCCATACAATTCCAATTTACACTAAAATACCATATATTATTAAAACTAGGTATTTATTCACTAGAATACCTCACTTTTAAAAATTACATCCATGAAAAGCATAAATACGATAAATAAATTCTTGAGGATTATTTTGAAAGTATATTAAACTATTTTTCATAAAACCCCCTCAAGTTTATTAATTTACAATAAGGACCCTAGTAAATATAGGTTTAAGCGGGACCAATTCTCTTGAGCCTCAGAGAGCCGGAGAAAGTGGGTTCTTGCCTATTCAAGGTAGAAAACTAAAACGGGGTTATCAATGGTAATTGGATTGGAAAAAGTCACAAATCCTGCCGTCCATGTGCAGCGGTTACCGATAACTCCAAAACCTAATTCAGGAATCCAATTCTGTTTAAGTGTATGACTCAGACAGAGTCTCAGTCTAATCGGAATACAATCCATACATGAATACAATCCAAATATAACTCCAATACAACATAAATCCATATATACCAGAATACAATCTATATCAATATGACTTGATTTGACCGATCCATGTATATACATTGACTTGTCTACATGACTATCCGTTTACATCCTTATCCGTCTACATGAACAACTGATATCATGGTTTCGACAAGTCTTACAACTATAAATAATACAATAAACATTATGGGGGGTTTTCAAGGGGTAGACTGGTACGGAATGTGTTAAAAGTGGCACGATGATGGTCACTATAATACACTTAACCTGAACATATGTTGCCGTTGTCCCTTGGGTTTTGACGGGCCTTGTACTCTATATATCATAGTCTACGAGGTAAGTTGGACTCCTCTCGTATACACTGGCACATTCTGTACCAAGCTACAAACAACTGCGTTAACATAATAATCATACAATATACCAGATATATTCTCTTTACCTGTTCAGTCTATTTCTATCTCTCTTTGGGACTTACCGAGCGATTGTTCGCTGACGACATTCCCTTTCTATTTTTTCTTTGGAATGTTGTCAGGAGGACCCGACTCTTTGGAGATCGAGTCCAGCACAGAAAACTTGGAGCAGTTTGCAGAAGACCCAGAGCTTTAGTTACATGTATATACCTTTACTTTCAGTTCATGCCATTGTTTAGGCATTGCTTTCAGCATTGTATTTACTTTCCAGTTGTATTGTAAAGAATGTTTAATAAATAAAAAGTTGATGTTCATTTACATCTCATGTCATTCTTGTGTATATTTATATTATATTACTTATTTACGCTTAACGTGTTTACTTCAGAGTAAATACGCCGCGTGCCTCGTCGCATCTCCTTATCCGTACACCGGGAAGCGGAGCATGACAAAAGCAATATAAGGCAGGAGAGATAGAACTGTCTAAATGCGTGTTAACAAATAGTCAAGCTGCGACCGCCAATTTCATACAAACGGAGACTGAAGCCCTTCGGGAACCCGATTCTCTCAGACATCTGTCTTTCTATGAAAAGAGCGGACTAAGGCAACAAGCTAAGAGCCAAACGGACAACATTGCCAACGAAGAAGCAATAGACGGGTACACAACCCATGCAGTCTACATGATGGAGCCCAGAGGAACAAGTTCTCCTACGCCTTATAGCCATGAAGATGACGTGGTTGTTGCCATCCAACACCAGCTCGATCTAGATGGCGAAGAACCAATTTATGCAATTAAGCCAAAGGAGCCCGTGGTTCATGCAGAATCGAGCCCAGACTCCAACAGTTGACCACCATGTCGTTAAAATCAGAACTATCGACCCCTAAGTTGTTAAACGGGGATGTAAAAAAGTGTAAATAAATAAAAAAATAAAATAAAATAAAAAAAGCCGAAATGATGGGGCAACTCGCAATAAAAATCAGCGAGTAAAATAAAGATGAAAATAAAGCCAAAATGATGGGGCAACCGCGAATAAATAGCCAAAATGATAGGGCAATCGTGACTTTCGCGATAAGAAAAGCTGAAATGATAGAGCAATTGCGGTAAAAAAAACCCTCCAAATGGCGAATGATGAGTCGCTCCTAGTACCTTATTCCAGTGCAACGATGCAGACGCCAACCAAATTCCAAATCCCTAAATTCCCAACGGCGAATGATGAGTCGCTCTTGATACCATATTCCAGTGCAGCGATGCAAACGCCAACCAAAATCCAAATCCCTATATTCCCAATGGCGAATAATGAGTCGCTCCTAGTACCATATTTCAGTGCAGCGATGCAGACGCCAACCAAAATTCAAATCCCTGAATATCCCAACAGCGAATGATGAGTCGCTCCTGGTACCATTTCTAGCGCAGCGATGCAGACGCCAACCAAAATCTAAATTCCCAAATGGCGAATGATGAGTCGCTCCTGATACCATATTCCAGTGCAGCGATGCAGACACCAACCAAAATCTAAATCACAAATCCCTAAACGGCGAATGTTGAGTCGCTCCTGGTACTTATTCCAGTGCAGCGATGCAGACGCCAACAAACTCTCAAAATTCTCCCAGCCTTACGGTTGGTCCCCAAGTTGACTACCGTATACAATCCACGGGCTCAAATAATTCTCATCACACCCATACCCCACCGCAATCACCAGTCAAGCGGTCGGTCTCCGTCCTTGGAATTATGCTCCATTTGGGAAGACCCACTCATGTATCCTCACGATACATGAGGAGAACAAACTTACGGGATCCTTACGAATGGTAAGAAAACACCTTCGTGGGATCCTTACGACTAACAAAGGAAAAACACACTTGGGAATCCCCACGACTCCTAAGGAGAAAGTACACCTACGAGATCCTTTTGACTCATAGGGATAAAATGCTTCTATGGGACCCTTACGGCTCATAAAATTGAAAAGCCTTAAGTGATAGAGACCTAAACCTGTCTTCTAAGCCATCGCTCCCCAACAGGCAAAGGCAAATGATGAATTGCTCATGGCAGTTGTGCTCCAGTGTTAGCAATGCTGATGCCGACTCTAACCCCAAACTTCCAAACTTTTGATCCAAT
Organism: Agapanthus africanus; assembly: GCA_030015575.1. Taxonomy (NCBI): domain Eukaryota; kingdom Viridiplantae; phylum Streptophyta; class Magnoliopsida; order Asparagales; family Amaryllidaceae; genus Agapanthus; species Agapanthus africanus. The sequence continues at coordinate 1,001,333,575 of CM057337.1, forward strand.
AGACCCCTAAGTCCTTAAACTGGGAACAGATGACCCTTAAGTCATTAAACTGGGAACGAGAGAAACCCCCTCACGGCAAATGATGATTCGCTCCTGGTACCATATTCCAGTGTAGCGGTGCTGATGCCAAACCAAAACCAAAATCCCCAAATCATCTCATGGAAAATGATGATTCGCTCCTGGTACCATATTCCGGTGTAGCGATGTTGATGTCAACTCAAATCACATCGAATCAGAAAGACAACCAACGACCTCCCTGGCGGAATCAAGCTCCACCTTGGAAACAAGTCGAATCGCAAGTCAACTTCAACCCTGACACCGCATAAAGCAGAGCAAGTCAATCCAATCCCCGAATTTGCAAAAAAGCGAAGCAGGTCAACTTCAACCCTGACACCACAGAAAGCGAAGCAGGTCAAATCCAATCCCCGACACGCAGAAAGCGGAGCAAGTCAAATCCAATCCCTGACATCGCAAGAAGCGGAGCAAGTAAAATCAAGCACCGACCGTCCACGTCGCTAAAATGGCAACATCGACCGTCCAAGTAGCTAAAAGGACAACACCGACCGTCCATGTCGCTCAAAGGGCAGCAACGACCGTCAACGTCGCTAAAAGGGCAGCATCGACCGTCCAAATCGCTAAAAGGGCAATACCGACTGTCCACGTAGCTAAAAGGGTAGCACCGACCATCCACGTCGCTAAAAGGGTAGCAACGACTGTCCACGTCGTTAAAAGGGCAGCATCGACCGTCCAAGTCGCAAAAAGGGCAGCAACGACCTCCCCGTCGGAATTATGCTTCGTCTTGGAATCAAGTCAACCAATGACCTCCCCATTGGAATTATGCCCCATCTCTGAATCAAGTCAACCAAAGACCTCCCTGTCGGAATTATGCTCCGTCTCGGAATCAAGTCAACCAACAAGCTCTGCGGCGAAATCATGCTTCTTCTCAGAATGCACCCCGTGTCGAAATCATGCTTCGGCTCGGAGTATCTGCCTTCCCTGTCAGAATTATGTTTCGAATCGGAATCAACCTCTGTATTGGAGCTATATTTCGTTCAGAATGTCTGCCCTGTGCCAGAACTAAGTTTCGTCTTAGGATACACCTGTCCCGTGTCGAAATTATAATTCATCCTGGAACCCTGCGTCGAAATTATGCTTCGTCTCAGAATATATCTTCCCCTTAGAATCATGCTCCGCTCTACGAAGTTATGCTCCGATCCCCAGAATTATGCTCCGCTCGTTGGAATTATGCTCCGATCCCGGAATTATGCTCCGATCCTCGGAATTATACTCCGCTCGTCGGAATTATGCTCCGCTCGTCGGAATTATGCTTTGATCCCTGGAATCATGCTCCACTCTTCGAAATTATGCTCTGATCCCTGGAATCATGCTCCGCTCTTCAGAATGATGCTCCGATCCCAAAATTATGCTCCGATACTTGGAATTATACTTCGATCCCCGGAATTATGCTCTCGGAATGATGCTCCGCCCTCGGAATGATGTTCCACCTCGAAGTCCAACTCCAAGATCCATCAATTTCATGCACACAACTCATATACACGGTGTGCATTTATTGATAGGGAGCACTTTGTTGGGGTCAAAAATTACACCCCGGTTGACCAAATCAAAGTCAAAGTCAACCCCAAGTAAGCGGGACCAAGCCCAAGTCAAGTGGACCCATGCCTAAGTCGAGCCCCGCGGCCGGTCTTTCCCATGCCAAAATAAAAATTATGTAATAAATAAATAATGTATGTTTTAAGAATAAATGTAAGGAAAATGGGCATAAAGCCAAATTTTTGTAAAGCCTATGACTCATGTGCAAATTAAATGAGCACATGAGACAAGGGATGGGCAAAACACCATTTTGTAAAGTCTAAGGGGCTCTGTGTAAATTTGTAAGCCTATATAAGGTAACATGATGATAAAAAAAATAATAATTCATTCCCCTCAAAATCTAGGGTTTTTGTGCCTTCTTCTCCTTCCTCAAGGTTCTAAACCTTCTTCCCTCTTTTTGAATTAAATCAAGAGTTTAACCCTTCTTTTTCCAAAAAGAAACAGTTTTCACCATAAAACCCACGAAGGAGAGCTCAAATCTCTAAAAGGGAAGATTTTTAAGCCGCACCCCCCTTTCCTCTAAGTTCCAGCAAACAGAGAGGAGGAAGAAGGAAACCCATCTTCAAAAATCCCACTTTGAGAAAAATCCAAGGCTCAAGAGAAGATTCAGGGCTCAAGGGAGAAGAAAGGGGTCCCCTTTGATCACCTCTAAAGATCTTCGGGGAGTTCAACTCTAAGACCTAAATTCTCAAAGGATTTTAACTCCTAATCCAGATCTTTTAGGAGTTTAACTCCAAATCCAAATCCTTCGGGAGTTTAACTCCATAAAAATAAAAATCCTTTCTTTTTCTCGGAGTTTCCAAAGTCTCTCGGAGTTTAACTCATAATCCCGGGGCTAATTCCCCCTCCATTTTTCCGCAGTCGCCCAGCGCCCACATGCGGGGCGCGTGAGGCGCTGACGCCTAACGCCCACATGTTGGGCGCGTGAGGCGTTGATGCCCAGCGCCCACGTGCTAAGCACATGAACTGCTGGCGCCCAGCGCCCACGCGCTAAGCACATGAACTGCTGGCGCCCAACGTCCACACGTGAACCACTGGCGCCCAGTGCCCACGTGCCGGGCGCGTGAGGCGCTGGCGCCCAACGCCCACGTGCTGGACGTGTGAGGCGCTGGTGCCCAGCTTCTACACACTAAGCATGTGAACCGCTAGCGCCTACGCACCTCACATGTGGCCCGCGGGCACCCGGCGCCCGCGTGCCATACATGCGTCCTTAGGACGCTCCTCACCCCTATTTTTCCATACGCTCCACACTAAAAATACCTTCCCCGTTAGAAAAAAATTTCTAACGGGACGCTGCCCCGCACCCCGTAAGGGGGCTGCAAGCCCCCTTGACCCACCCCCAGCCCGCTATCCGTATAGCGAGACCCCCGTAAACTATGCGGTCCCCCCAATACGTCCAAAAACATACACACAAGCACCGCACAATGAGTTCGCATGACGTGTTGACCCATCAATCGGAGGTTCCTTCGCTTTAAAGACGATGGGTAATTAATGGCAGCTTAGTTCGCGACTGCCAAAGATTCGGATCCCAACAATCAATAATCCCGACCTACCTTAGGCAAAGGGAGTCTGTAGTACGCCTAACAAGCGGCGCGTATTCCCATCTCAATGGGGTGACAAAAAACACCCTACAACAATCATGCCCCTGCAATTTCAGATCTTACGGCCTATAACAGACTGTTGTTCCGCCACTTATGGCCTAGTTTGACTGCGGATCCGCCGCCTTCTGGTGGGCCTGTGCATCTAATTTTCTCGAGGCTTCTTATCTCGATATTTGGAGATCCTCTTGATTCAAATATTCTGAAAATACCGCTCTTAGTCTCTTCTGTTGCTAGATTTTTCGATTTGCTCTTAATATTCGGTAAATTCAGTTTGGAGAATCGATTTGCTGTGGATCTCTTACTTTTTTTTAGACCTGAGATGATCTTATTATAATACCTGCACAATATCTCAAATCATCTTGTTAGTAGCATTTTTTTTATTTGAGATATTATTCCAACCAATTATATGACATTAGGAATATTTGATATGATATGCATCTTTTAATATGAATATTTTATTTAAATATTATATATATATATATATTTTCCCTAATTATATTAATTATAAATGAAGAAACATATGATAATAATCTTTTTACAAATAAACTCATATATGTTCTTTATTTACAATTAACACCTTTTAGTTATTAATAATAGTAAGGAAAATGTCCATACAAATTTGCAATAAATTTGACTAATCAAATACCCCCAAATTTATCTTTGATCGTCCCGAGCAAATTATTTATTCAAAAGAAAAAGAAAAACCTAGTAAACTTTCGTAAGTAACACAATTGCACTTAGCTCGTGCAATAAACCGTTAAATTTCTAGGTGTCCCTAGTAAGAGGAGTGTTGTCTCCTGAGAGTTTTCAGCGGATTACACCCACAAAATCCTAAAATAAAAGAAAAAAGACAAAAATTACATGCAAAGATAAGAAACATATAAAAGAAAAAAACTTGAAAATAAGAGTTTCAAACTACACTAAATTTTTAGTTGTCATGAGCCTTATTTTAATGGTCTTGAAAAGATGTCAGAAATCACATCATCCCTCAATAAAATATCGTCTTTAGTCTTTATCCCGACCTTTCTTCCAAACATTGATCATATACCCCTACGTGCATGTAAAAGATATCCCTACACTTGGAGAATTCAATTCAAGCTATCATACTCTTTGTCCATATTCCTTAGTACTTTTTAGTCGGTGATGTTTTAGATGAATTTGCTTACACATTTTTCATGTGACTGTTAATACTTCTTGGGGTACTAACCAACCGATTACCGAATGTGCTCACTTATTAAGGCGCAATTAGCAATATCCTAGTCTTGCAATACTTAAAGCTTAGCAGTGACTTCCAAACCAGTTAGTCTAAGGCACTAGATGATAAGGCACCCATGCTATATTTTTTTATGCTGTCTTAAATAATTACAAAACCATTGTTCATTTTTCTTTTTAATTTTTTATGCACCACTTATATTTTGTTAATTCTTCATACTAAGGCTTCTAGGCAAGAGTATTTCAAGGTATTCTCTACTATCCCAAGTTTCAAGATTTGTACAAGTGCGTATAGTAGGGTATCAACGTTCAGAAATTTGGACTAAAAAATAGAGAATATTTTTCAGATTTATTTCTATCCGTAGAATAGTAATTTCTTCATCTTATTAACCCTTGGGACAACAGTCATGACCACACATTACTAGTTTTGTTTTAAAATATCTATTTTTCTTGCTTTTCTTAAATCTCTTCCTTTTTTTCTTTCATATGTATATTTCACTTTCTAACTTTTATTTTCTAAAAAAATTTATTATGCAATGCAATATTTACATATGATGCATAGATAAATATATATAAACCATCCATACAAACAATCTCCCAAACTTGTTTGCAGCAGTGTCCTCACTGATGTTGTCCTGTAAGCTCAAAACCTGAAGACTAGAAGGAACAATTTAATAAGATGGTATAAAGAAGGGATCAAGAGTGAATAGCATTAAAATCCTCCCCCAAATTTGTTCTTGGCTCACAATCATGCAAAAATTTCTATTCTTTCAAGAGCCATAATATTTTTCTTCTTCCCCCTCAAACTTGAGTAAAACATTGTTTTCATTACTAAGTATTGAAATTCAACATAAGAGGAGGTAAATATTATTGGTCTACTCAAAAGTTTACAAAGACCAAAAGTTAAAACCAACTATTCAAATATTTTATCAAGGTAAGACCATGGTTGGTGAAAGTTAGTGTAACGGATAGACGTGAAGAAGACTCGAGACTGTATAAGAATGGAGGTTGTATCATGTCTTAAGTAGAAAAAACAGAAATAAGAGTATCGAGAAAAGATGAAGTAGGGAGAAAAGAAGAGGTGTAATCGAAAGGTTTCGGTTGGTGGAGATGAAAAAGTGATGGTGAATGAAAATGAGAATTTGAAAGATAAGGAATGGGTGGAATAATCGCATTCTCGTATATAATTAGATGAATGGGTGGCGGTTCAACTTCTTCGGCCACAAAGGGAGGCGCACTGTAACGACTCTAATTTCACTATACGAAATTTTTTAAAAGTTAATATACAGAATGGAGTTTGGTAACCTTAGCACAAGTTATAAATTTAATTTGTTTAAGAACAAAAAGAAATACTTGTAGCTCATTGGTAAGGCCCCTGCACTGCTGTGACGTATCCCCTATGTTCGAATCCTATCGGCCACATATATTTTACTGATTTTTCTTCTAAAATTTTTGGAAGCCAAAAAGTTTACACGTGCAATACACGTAAAATTAAAAGTCACAGAAAATCAAACATGTGCTAAATGTTATATGAACAGACATGGACATGTGGCATTCATTCGACGGCCCAACTCAAGAAATTGGCCGGCGAGATTTGTCTTTAGGCCGGCGATGCTGGGCCCTCCGTAAGGAATGGCCTCCGTGTTTTGCCCACTAAACCTTTGGCCTACCCCCACTACCCCTGTTCTGTGATTTCCCTGAAAATTAACAGAGAATAAAAAATGGGGCTTTAAATCCAATTTTAATGCAATTTTAATTCTCTCTTCAATCTCTAAACCCTAATTCCATCCTATAAATACAACACCATACCCTTGCCCTCTTCATTCTGAAATCCATTGCCAAAATTCTCAAAATTTTCTAAGTCAAAGAAGAGTACTAGTGGAGTTAGCCCAAGGTCACTTTCCGGCGAGGATTCGAAACGTTTCCGGCGACCCCGCAACTCCACGAAGCTACCTTTCTCATTCTATACCTCCCCTCTCTCATTTTAACTCGTAAATCCCACTTCTTATTCTATTCTTTCACCTTAAAATGTTCTCTTTTCATAACTTGTCGAAAGTGGAGTTATCCCGAAATTCGATTCTAAAATCATTAAAATCACAATTTTTCTTAAGAATCACCCATCCATATCATTATATCTTGCTTAGTAATCATGAAAAAAATATTGAGAACAATTTTCATCTTAAAATATCACGTTATGTAAATTTAATTAGCATTTTTCGTTTAAATACCACAAACTTTACATATGGCATCTTTTAAGTATTTAGCTTAGCATACCTTTAAAATATCTCATGAGGTAATGACCTACCTTTCACATACACACATCTTAACATAGCACGATTCGCTTGAACAATATTTTTGTGGAAAAATTCGACTTTTCAAATAAATACCTTAAACTATTAAAAACCCGGATTTCTTTAAATTGTGTTGATTCATTCCTTACGATTATGCCTCTACAACCCATTTTAGGGAACCCGATCGGGATGGTGCGGATTATCGCACATCCTCGGGACTAGTAGGGTGAGTTGCAGACCTCCTCACGGAGCATACGATCTCGATAGAATTTTAATGATTTTTTTAAAGAAAAACGAGGATTTCTATTTAATAATAAAAATTAATTTTTAATAATTATATAAATATTATCAAACCATATATTTTTAATATATATAAAAATTCTATGTTTTCTAGAATATAAAGAATGACAAGTTTCATGATAATACCATCAAGAATCAATACAAGTCTAACTTTACATTAAAATACCATGAACTATTTAAGCTAGGTATTTATTCACTAGAATACATCACCTTTTAAAAGTTATATCCACGAAAACCTTAAATACGATAAATAAATACTTGAGATTTATTTTGAAAGTATACTAAAAATATTTTTCATAAAACCCCTCAAGTTATATAAAATTATATTAAGGACCCTAGTAAATACAGGTTTAAGCGGGACCAATTCTCTTGAGCCTCAGAGAGCCGGAGAAAGTGGTTTCTTACCTATTTAAGGTAGAAAACTAAAACATGGTTATCAATGGCAATTGTCATGGAAAAAGACACAAATCCTGCCGTCCATGTGCAGCAGTTACGATAACTCCCAAACCTAATTCAGGATCCAATTCTGTTTAAAGGGTCTGACTCAATCTGAGTCCCAGTCTAATCTTAAAACAATCCAAACATGAATCATAACTCCAATTCAACATGAATCCAATATATACTTGAACTTGAACATGTATACCGAACAATACAAACATGCAACTTGACTTGACTTGACCGAACTATGAATATATCTTGACTTGACTACATGACTATCCATTTACATCCTGAACCGTTTATATGAACAATTTATACCATGGTTTCGTCAAGTCTTATATCTACAAAACAATACAATATACATTACAGGGTTTTAACGGGGTAGACTGGTATGGAATGTGTTAAAAATGGCACGATAATGGACACTAAAAGACACCTACATGAACATCCGTGCCGTTGTCCCGTAGGTTTTGAAGGGGACTTGTACTTTTCATTTTCCATAGTCCACGGGATAGTTGGACTCCTCTCATATACACTGATATATTCTGTACCAAGCTGCAAACAACTACGTTAACATAAAAAAACACATAATTTACATATTCTATTCTCTTTACCTATCTATTACATTCTATCTTTTGGGACTTACCGAGCGCTAGTTCGCTGACGACATTCATGTCTCTTCTTTCTTTGGAATGTTGTCAGGAGGACCCGACTCTCAGGAGATCGAGCCCAACCAGGACGATTTGGAGCAGTTCACCGAGGAGCCAGAGTTCTAATTCCTACTTATACTTACTTTTCTTTCAAGTCATATGCCATTGTCGAGACATCACTTTCTTTCATTGTACTTTACTTTTCAGTTGTATGTAAAGAACGTTTATTAATAAAAAGTTGTTCTTTTATTACATCTCTTGTCATTCTTGTGCTTTACATTTATATTGCTTATTTACGCTTAACGTGTTTACTTCTGAGTAAAGACGTCGCGGCCTCGCCACGTCTCCTTGCCCGTACACCGCGAAGCGGGGCGTGACACACATGAATTTCCGGTTGGGATTGATTCATCACAGCATCCAAGTCTTTAAGGAATGCGAGTTCTTCGGCGAAAATATTTTTGAAACTTTCATCGATGATCTGATTGATGATCTCATCGGGAAGAAAGGAGTCGATATTTATATCAGTGGAACAGGCAGATTCGATAGGAAGATTGAAAGTTTCAAGGTCATCTGTTGCGCACCAGCATTCAAAGCACTCGATTCATCAGAAATTATGGAGGTATGATACTCGAAAAGCTCGTCTCCCTCATTCTCAAAAGAGTCTAAATCGAGTGGTCTTTTAAGAATCATAAAACTCAAATTATCGGAGTGTGGTTCATCAAATCTCGATGGAATTGAAAGAAGATGAGAAGAACCAAAGAAAATGGGTGATGAAATGGGTAAACGAACATGGGTGTCGAGCATTGTTGAACCAGATATGGGAGATGAAGGCTGAATATTGTTTTGCATATCAGATAGGTCGATGGTAAGAATAGGATCGGTTAAATATACAGGAAGATGTTCACATTCAATGGAAGGGACATGATGGGTCAGAAAATCCAACCCATCCAACATAGCGGGTTTATCTTCAAAGATATTCTCATCACTGCTTTCATTAACACCTTCAGTCAAATCAAACGAATAGTTCTTTAAAAATTCATCAATTATACTATCCTCAATCGATAGATCACTTGGTTCACTTAATGGAATTGAAAGGTTTGAAATGTCAAGTGCAGTCGGATAAGTATCGTTTTGATTTGAAATGGTGTAAGGCTCTCTTTCACACCCATGATTGGAAAAACCAAACATGTTATTCTCAGACACCTCATCAATTAGATTAGTAAGCGGTTGATCATCAAATACATTCGGTTGGGGTTCAGGATGGAAGGTGTCGAGATCAAAAGAATTGGTTCTGGTTTGGCTTTAAGGAATCCCTTATTCGTTCTTACAACTCAATTCCAACTCTACTTCAAGACTAGATATGGTTTGTGAAGAAATTTCAATAAAGAATTCTCTTTGAACCGTGGAACTTCCAAATTGATGTTCAGAAGCACTGTCTAGATAAGGTGCAGCAGTTGAGTATGGTTGGAATGGGTTTAATTGTTGTCTACGGGCGAGTTCAATGTGTTCCGCAATAGAAATGGGTTTACGACTTACCACATTAGCCTTAAGAGAAGTGTCAACATGAGAGGGTGTGAAAGTTTGGTACTGTTGATAAGAGTTAGAAGGGTGTATCCAAATTCCATTGTAACAGCTCTGTTTCGGTGTACAGAAAATTTGATTAAAAGTTAATGTACGAATGGTGTATTTGCAATCCTGTGTACACTATAAGTATTTGAATTGCTTTTGAACAGCAAGAAAGTACTTGTAGCTCATTGGTAAAGCCTTGCACTGCTGTGACATAGATCCTGTGTTCGAATCCCCCCAGCCATATATATTTTTAATTGATTTTTCTTTTAATCTTTGAGAAGCCCAAATGTTTACACATGCACTACACGTAAAATGAAAAGTGTCACGCCCCGCTTCCCAAAATACGGAATACGAAGGGTTGACAAGGCCAACCATGCTCCTAAGGTCAAGGAAATATCCTGCCGTAGTCACACTTCGGCTTTTAGTTTTTCATGGTAAACAGTAAATGATGCGCAGGTAATGAGAAATGCAGTAACTGAATGAAACAATGTAAAGAACTGACCTGAGGGGAAACAAAAGAATATAACTCTGGATAGCAAATCGAGGTGTCTGTGATATACATCTAGTCCTGGTCCAGGCTAAATCTTCTCCTCACACTGAGCATGCATACTCAGGTCGTCAGAGCGACACAATAGCAATATAATATATAATAATCATGTGACAATTCTAATAGTGATAATAGATATATATAACAGTAAATCAATGACGGTATAGGTATGAACATGCAGTAATCAATGCAGCGGAACAGTAAAAGCAGTAGAATGATATGCCACGTATGTCAACACAGTAAGTATGTATATCGATGCTATCATCCCTATCAGTCTCTAAGTCTCACTGTACATGTCACTAAACCTATCGTCAGTCCAAGTGTGAGAGTCAACCACTCGCGAGTGTCCTCCACCCAAGGGTAGAACCCAAGGGCAAGGGACCATGGGCCCAACATGTAACTCACGGTAATAATCATGTACCCTGTAAATCTCCATATATCTCCACATATATATAAGCTGGCAAGGGACTCCCGAGATTCTGTTGAACTCACACTCGAACTATCCCACACCCTGTGGTCTACATCAAACACTAACCATAACCTTAAATACCAATCGATCTGTGACAAGTCTGCGCGAGAACTAGAGGCAGGACCTCCATCAAGCACGTCCCGACTAATACCTAAGATAAATGGCAGTGTCTGGTGCCTTATCTGTGACACCCATGCAAGAGCTTCCATAAGTGTCCCATACCACTTATAGTTACACGTACACGCGTCCCACAGACGTCGACAATGCAATAATATAATAAGGTTCACTGATTGTGTACAAGTACGTATCACTTTCACTTATTCACTGATACATGAACACTAACGTACTTGCCACAATCATCACTAATACCTAACATTGGGTAATGCACGTTATCACTAGGTTATCAATGCAGTGACATGTGTATGATATGATGCGTAAACAGTATGTAAAGCATGATTAGGATGTCATGAATCAATAGTCTACCACTTGCATAATTTATCATAAATCATACGGTTACAGTTTAGTGAAATGATGAATGGGGAATAAAATAGTATGTTCAGTTATCTATCCAGCGAATTTGGTTTCATGCCAATCGGGTTCCAGGATCATTAATTATAGCCATTTCATTTTAAGCGTTCACGGATGGAAATCCGGTTTCAGAATCGGAAGTCCGTTTCGCAACGGATTTTAATCCTAGCTGGGATCATATTTTAGCGACACTACAGTTGAATGAAATCTAGGGTTTTCAGTAAGGTTTTCAACGCAATAGACAGATCTTCAATCGCATCTGTACAATAGGAGATATACAATGTTCAATACTAGTATGTCAATTCTAATTCTGTTGGGACTCTTATACGTCCACATCTATTAAATTACAGATTAAATAACAAATGGTAACGAAACAAGATGAAACCACTTGTGTTGTCTAGCTAACAGATTCACCTATAATAACTAGTAGAGTTCTGCAACCTACAAGTTAAGGAAACAGGGTGGTACCCATTACGGGACAGTAAACAACAACTGGAGTCGCTCTGGACTGCAGACCAGAGTCGCACTCCGATCCAAATATTGACACAGTTTGAGTACAGAAATATTTAGAAACTTGCATAGGGTTATAGTTCGTAGAGTAGGATTCTATTTAAGCCCTCGAACGCATCATTCCAGTGTGTATATAATTTATGGCGATTTTAACGGTTTTCAGGTACAAGAAAATTCCAGTTTTACGAGTAAACTTGGGGGTAGTCGTTTTAGTCGTTAACGGTCATATTATCCAACAAAATTCACACACTAGATTCACAGCCATACAGGCCAAACTATACCATTTATTTCCGTCAAATTAGGTGAGTATTTTCATTGGGAACACACGTCGAACAGGTATGGCACATAATTGATCTAAAATTGTAACTTTATGATCTATGTAATTAAAGATTGTAACTTGAGTATATAGCATGTAAGCAAGTAAAATACTTGCCTAGGGATGTGTCGACGATGGTACTGCAACGGCAACGACACGATCGCGACACACACGTGGCACGGCAACTTGACTTGGCTTGAACCCGAGTCTCGGCTCAAACTTAGCACGGTCTTGACGGCTTGGCAGCTGGTGGCGAAGGGAGGTGGTGAAGCGATCGACTATGGAGTTGTTAGGGGTCGGCTGGTGAAGGGGTTGAGAGAGAGAAAGTGATATATAGAGAGAGAGTGAGAAGTGTAGAGAGAGAGAGACAGAGAGTTAGAGTGAGAGTGAGAGGGAGAGAGAACAGAGAGAGAGAGAGAGGCAAAGAGAGAGAGAGTGGAAGAAGAGAAAGAGAGGGAGAAAACAGAGAGAGAGGGGGAGTGAGAACTGCGAAGGGAGAGAGATAGAGAACCGGAGAGATTTGCGAGAGGGGAAGAGAGGGGATGATGGGGTCGATGATGGTGTGAGGGTGTCGACGAGATGCAGTGGGGAGTTCGTCGACGTGGTGGGTGCCGGTGAAAGGCGCGGGAGTTCGAGCTTGGGTGCACAGGGGGTCGTCTCGAGCTCGAGCTTCGGTGATGTAGGGTGTGTCGGCGAGGGAGGAAGTGGATGGAGAGATGAGGTGGTCGGTGATGGTGGTTGCTGCCGACGACTATGGTGGCGGAGCTCGGTTGCGGGGATGGGTTGCAGTGGGTTTTGTGAGAGAAGGAGGAGAACGAGGGTGTTGTGGGTTAGGTGAGGGAGTAGAGGGAGAAAGAAGGAGCGACGAGGCGCGCGTCGTGGGGAGTAACGGCGCGCGAGCGTGGCCGACAAGAGCGCGAGCGTGGGCGAAGGAGGCGGCGGAGAAGGCGGATCGCGCGCGGGAAATCAGGAAATAGCCGTTGGGGGAGAAGGCACTGTTGGTGGCGGGTCTGGTAGTGAAGCGGGTGCGGTTGAGGGCTGAAGCGGGAGCGGGCCGAAGAAAATAAAGGGAAATGGTGAAGGATGTGGGCCGGGCTGAGGTTGGGCCAGGAAAATAGAAAAATAAATAGAATTGTGAGGAGAAGGAAAAGAGGGCCGGGCCAAGGAATAAAATCAAGGATAAATGAAGAGAAGAGGTCGGGCTTAAAGAATAGAATGGGGAAAAAGAATGGGCTGGGGGTTTTGCAATAAAAAAAAATATAAGGGAATGGGAAGGGAACGGGCCAGAGAATTTAAAGGAAAATCAAAATAGGGAAAAATATAGGGAGTGGGCCGGGGATTTAAAATAAATTGCTTTTTACTAAAATGCAGGGTTTAGGAGATGGGGAAAGGCCTGGTTTTATTTTGAATAGAAAATTGGGCTGCAGGGATTATGAAAAGGAAATGAGGCATTGGGATTAGAGTTTGGGGTTTAGAAATAAAATTAAATGAATTAAATAAAATTCAAGAATAACAAAAATACAGATTTTGGTTTAATAGGAAGCTGGGTATTACAAAAAGTCACAAAGTAAATAAACACGTGCACTGAGGTATACCAAGCGACATGGACATATGGCACGAATCCCAAGCCCATCCCAGCGGATTAGACCGGTGAGATTCAAAGGGGAGGCCAGCACCGCCGGGTAAATCCGTAGGGGATGCCCTCATTTTTTAACCCTAGAACCCCTTGGCCTATCCCACTACCCCCATACTGTTTGATTTCTCTGTAAATTTCCAGAGAATTAAAAATGGGTATTAATCCACATTTTAATGCACATTTTAATTCTCAAATTCATTACCCTAAACCCTAATTTTCCCTATAAATACCATACTACATTTCATCCACCTCATTCAGAATTCCATTATAAAAACTCTCTAAAAATTTCCAAGTCCCAAGTTGTGCAAGTGGAGTTAGCAAAGGGCAAGGTTCCGGCGAAGTTTCAAGAAGAATCCGGCGACGAAACGACTTTCCGGTGATCCCAAAGTCTTTCCCTACCTCTTATCTTTGATTCAAATTTGTAAGTCCCCACTCCCTTCCTCCATCTCTATTTTAAAACAATCTATTTTCAAAACTCGTCGGAAGCGAAGTTATTCCGACTTCCGATTCGTTTTTCTTTAAAATACTCTATTTTTCTTAAACAATAAAATACCATATTCCCTCATAATGATCAAAAAACATAAAAAAAACACATTAGAACAAGTTTCATCTCAAAAAAATCTATTATGCAACTTTTATCGCATTTTTACGGTTAAATACTATGTACTTTACTTTCGACACAATTCAACATATTCCCTTATATTACCTTTAGAAAACTCATGAGGTAATGACCTACCTCATCACAACACACATTTTTGACATAGCATGATAACTCTTGGGACATTAGGTTATGGGAAAATACGAGTTTATGATTAAATACCATGAACATTCAAAAATCATTTTCTTTAAAAAGTGTGTTATTTAATTCCGTGCAATTGCTTCTGTACAACCCATTTTGGGGAACCCCGATCGGGATGGTGCGGGTTATCGCACATCCTAGGGCCTAGTAGAATGAGATGCAGACCTCCGCAAGGAGCATTCGATCTCGATAGAATTTTTAATGCAATTTTTAAGAAAAATATGATTTCTATTTAATAAATTAATTCTTTTTTTATAAATATTAGATATATAAATATTATCAAAATATCTACCTTAAATATTATATATATATATATATTCCATATTTTCTAAATCAAAAGAATCACAAATTTCATGAAACTACCTTACAATTCAATACCATTCCAAGATTACAGTAAAATACCATATACAATGAAAACTAGGTTATATTCACTAGAATATTTCAATATTATAAAAATTAAAATTATTAAAACCCTAAAGACGATAATTAAATACTTGAGTTGTATTTTGAAAATATATCAAAACTATTTTTACATAAAACCCCTTCAAGTTATATTAATTTACAATAAGGACCCTAGTAAACATAGGTTAAACCGGGACCCGTTCTCTTGAGCCTCACGGAGCCGGAGAATATGTGTGCTTGCTTATCTAAGGTAGACAACCTAACAACGATGTTATCAACACGGTAATTATCTTGGAAAAAGACACAAATCCTGTCGTCCATGTGCAGCAGTTACCGATAATATCAAAACTAATTCAGGACTTCAATTTCTTTTATATCAGTCTGACTCAGACAGAGTTTCAATCTAATATGAAATCAATCCGACTTGAATTCAATTCAAGTATAATTATAATACGACATGAATCCATTTATACCAGAATTCAATCTATATCAACATGACTCGACCGAACCGAACCATGGATATACTCTGATTACATGACTATCCATTTATATCCATTCTGTTTACATAATATCATGGTTTTGGCAAGTCTTCCATCTATAAAACAATAAAATCAATACAAAAGACATTACGGGGTTTTAAAGGGGTAGACTGGTACGGAATGTGTTAGAATTAGCACGAGACGGTCACTTTAATACACCTAACCTAAATATCCATTGCTGTTGTATCGTGGCTTAACGGTTCCTTGTGCTCCGTATACCTTAGTTTCTGGAATAGTGGGACTCCTCTCGTATACACTGGCATATTCTGTACCAAGCTACAAACAACTGCGTTAACAGAACAAAAGATAACATTATACAGTTATATTCTCTTTTCTGTCTATTCTACTTCTCTCTTTCTTTGGGACTTACCGAGCGATTGTTCACTGACGACATTCCTTTTCTTCTTTCTTTGGAATGTTGTCAGGTGGATCCGACCCACTAGAGATCGAGCCCGGTACTGAAGACTTGGAGTAGTTTACCATCGACCCAAAGCTGTAGGCACTTGTATATACTTTTCATTTCAGTTATGCCATTGTTTAGGTATTGTTTTCTATTCCTGTATTTACATTTCCAGTTGTACTTGTAAAGAATTGTTAAATAAATAAAATTTGCTGTTCATTTATATTTATGTCTCTTGTGTACATTTTACTTTATATTGCTTAGTTACGCTTAGCGTATTTACTTCTGAGTAAATACGTAGCGGGCCCACGTCTCCTTACCGTAGGAGCGTGACATTCATAAACAGGATTAGGATCAACATTGTGATATGAAGAATATTGAGATTGGTTGGTTAGTTGGCGACTGATGATTGATCGTGCGAAAAAGAGTTTTTGTAAATAACCGCAATCAAGACAGTGTCGCTAGTACCTAGCCGCGATGAGTACGGGTCGTCCGCAGGGAAACGTGAACTCTTTTCTTGCTTTAGACGAGTTGATAAAAGAAGGGTGATTGTTTGTCGTTACGGATATAAGATTTATAAAGAAAAAGGTTTGTAAGGTTCATAGGAATTAGTAGTAATGGATGAATAATTAAAAATCACTCCTTTATCTTTTAATAGTTTAAAACTAGATCGATAATGATGAATGTAGATTAGGGTTCTTAGAAGAAACTAGGGTTTCTCTACTACTAACCCTTGTCCTTGCATTGATCTCTATTCATGTATAGCCCTTAACAAAACAAGTGTTAAACCAATCTCAAATCGTGGTCGTGACTATCAATAAATTGGTAGCATGCATGATAAGGATGTTAATATTTATTTTGCTAAAGTTTATAAACTTTAAAATGTATAAAAGATGTCAAGAGATTTTCTCATCCATTGTTCTCCCCTATCCTACTAATCCTAGCAAGCTAGAAATTACTCGCTCATGATTAAAGATTTAGAAGAAAGGTTGAAGAATGAAATCATGATTAAGATGCAGAAATGTAAATGCAGAAACTAAGTGCGGAAATTAATTGCAAAAAGAATAATAAAAAACACTATCTTTATTAATCAACTATAACATTTACAATTTTGCTCCTTATAAAGTAGATTACAAGAACCCAAGTTTGCTCTAGATCTCTCTCTTGTTGGAGATCGATGAATAGATGATGATCACTCGGATCTCTTGATCTCTTCGGTGATGATTTTGAATGTGTAGCTCTCGGTCTCGTATATAGTCCCTAAAACCAGAAACCCTAGATTCCATATATGAATATATGTTGTTACGATCCAAACCAAAAAATCTCACATCCAATGGCCCTTATTGAGCCGCGGAGCCGCCACATATAGCCATGTTTGGCGGCGGTTCCGCCGCATCTTGGTGGTATCAGGGTTTGGGATTTTATCTGGTATTTTGTGTTGATATTTGGAGATCCTCTTGATGTCTATATTCTGAAAATAATTCTCTGAGTCTCTGTCGTTGCTACATCTCTCAATTTGCTTCCAATTTTGGCAGATCCGGTTTCGATATCCCGATTTGATTCAGATCTCTTGCTTGGATTCCATACCTGAGCTAATATCTGCACAATATCTCAAATCATAGTGTTAGTAGCATTTGGTATTTTTGAGATATTATCCTAACCATTTATATGATATAATATGTTAAGAATATTGATTAGAAATATTTGATATGATATGCATATTTTAATTACGAAGATTTCATTTAAATATTATATACATATGAGGGTTTATTTGTAAAAAGTTTATTATCATATGTTTCTACATTTTAATTAACATGATAAGGGAAAACCCATAAAAAGTGGAATTTGTGCTTGTGGAAATTATCGAGTGATCGGAGCTGAAAAAGAGGACCCGAAATTTTGTGAAGAATGCGGGGTGACACCTTTTAGTACTTAACAATAGCAGGGAAAATATTCATTCAAATGTGCAATATTTTAGACTAATCAAATACCCCCAAACTTAACTTTGATCGTCCCGAGCAAACTAGTTATTAAAGAGTAAAAGGAAAGAGAAAAAACTAACTAGCACACTTTCGTAGGTAACACGATTGCACTTAGCTCATGCAACAAGCCTTTAAATCTCTAGGTGTCTCTAGTAGGAAGGGTGTTGTCTCCTGAGGGTTTTTAACGGATTACACCCATAAAATCCCATAATATAAGAAAGAAGATGAAAGTTACATACAAACATAAGGAACATATAAAAGAAAGAACTTGAAAATAAGAGTTTCAAACTACACTAGTTTTTTAGTTGCCATGAACCCTATCTTAATAGTCATGAAAAGATGTCAGAAATCACATCATCCCTCAATAAAACATTGTCTTTAGTCTTCCTCTCTACCTTTCTTCCAAATATCGATCATATACACCTACGTATGTGTAAAATACATCTCTACACTTAGAGAATTCAATTCAAGATATCATACTCTTGTCCATCTTCCTTAGTACTTTTTAGTCGGTGAATGTTTTATAGATGGAATTGCTCACACATTCTTCATACGACCGTTAATATTTCTTGAGGTACTAACCAACCGATTACCAAATGTGCTCAATCATTAAGGCGTAATTAGCAATATCCTAGTCTTGCAATACCTAAGGTTTAGCAGTGGCTTTCAAACTAGTTGGTCAAAGTCACTTGGTGATAAGGCACCCATGCTATATTTTTTTTCTGCTGCCGTAAGTAATTACAAAACCAGTGTTCATTTTTCTTATTTTTTATGTCATTTATATTTTGTTGATTTATATTTTTTATTTCATACTAAGGCTTTTAGACAAGATCATTTCAAGGTATCCTCTACTATCCTAAGTTTCAAGATGTGTGCAAGTGCATATAGTAGGGTATCAACGTTCAGATGTTTAGACTCAATAACAGGGACTATTTATCAGACTTATTTCTACCCTTAGATTAGTAATTCCCTTCATCTTACTAACCCTTAGGACAACAGCTCATGACTACCTATTACTAGCTTCGTTTTAAAACATCTGATTTTTCTTGATTTTCTTGAATCTCTTCCTATCTTTCATATGTATTTTTCACATTCTAACTTTTATTATCAAAAACATTTTGTGCTTATAATATGCATATATTTTTATATAAAGTGCCTAGTGCCAAATGATATTTCAGTAAATACAAACCTCCCCCCCAAACCAGTTTGCAACAGTGTCCTCACTGATGTTGTTTTTTGAGCGCATAGACCTGTAGACTTGGGAGGAAAATAATAGGAGCAAAATAACAACTAAATGAAAAAATACCCCCAAACTTGTTCTTTGGCATGCACAAATATTCAATTATATCTTTTTTACTCACCTCCATTCTTAAATGAAACAGTGTTACCGAAACATGAAGGTGGGACGGAGGAAAGTTAATTGTGATAAAGCGGCTCCTGTAGGAACAGGAGCTTCTCCGCTGGGTTAGCGGAAAAGTACAGTTTTAATCTATGCCCGTTTACTTTAAAAATAGAACCGTTTTTAACATTTTCAATATCCACTGCCCCGTGCGGGTATACATACCACACCACAAAAGGTCCTTTCCAGTGAGATTTTAGCTTACCCGGATGAAGATAGAGACGGGAATCGTAAAGAAGAATTTGTTGTCCCGGTATGAAAGTTTTTCTCAAAAGGTTTTTATCGTGAAACAATTTAGTCCGTTTATTTACTATAACCGCATTATCGTAAGCATCATCGCGAAGTTCGCTTAGCTCATTTAATTGCAGCTTCCTATAGCTGCCATTTGATCAAAATCACAATTAAGCTCTTTAATAGCCCACATTGCTTTATATTCGATCTCGACAGGAAGTTGGTAAGCCTTCCCAAACACTAGTCGGTAAGGAGACATGCCAAGATTGGTCTAATATGCCGTCCGAAATGCCCAAAGAGCATCCGTCAATTGGGTTGACCAATTTTTACGGTTCATAGAAACCGTTTTCTCTAAAATTTGTTTGATCTGTTTATTAGAGATCTGAACTTGCCCGCTCGTTTAGGGATGATAGGGCGTAGAAATTTTTTGGTTGATTGAATATTTCTGCATCAAAATCTCGAAAGACCGATTACAGAAATGCGTCCCATTGTCAGTTATTATGGCGCGAAGGTGTCCGAATCGCGAAAAGATATTTTCTTTAAGGAACTTAATAACAACATTGTTATCATTAGTGCGACACGGTGCTACTTCTACCCATTTGGAGACATAATCAACCGCTAATAAGATGTATAAATTCCCAAAAGAGTTGGGAAATGGGCCCATAAAATCAATTCCCCAAACATCAAATATCTTCACAACTAAGATAGGCTGGAGCGGCATCTCATTCCTTTGTGAAATCCGACCCATGTGTTGACACCGTAAACAAGTTTTGCAATAATCATATGCATCTTTAAATAACATTGGTCAATAAAAGCCACATTGCAAAACTTTCTCCGCCGTTTTTCTTGGACCAAAGTGACCGCCACATACCTGATCATGGCAGAAAGACAATACACTCTTGAATTCATCATTAGGGACACATCGGCGAATGATTTGATCGGGACAATACTTAAACAGATAAGATTCATCCCAGTAAAAATATTTTACTTGGGATAGAAATCGATGATTGTCTTGTTTTGACCATTCGCTGGGTAAAAGTCCCATTGCTAAATAATTCACAATATGCATGAACCAAAGTTCATAGGATATGGCTAAGAGCTGTTCGTCAGGAAAGGAATCGTTCATTGACACGGTCAACGTTGGCGAAGAAGAAATGCGTGAAAGATGGTCGGTTACTTCGTTTTCACATCCACTCTTGTCTCGTATTACAAGATCAAATTCTTGTAACAAAAGGATCCAACTTATTAGCCTAGATTTAGCACCCTTCTTCGATAAAAGATGTCTTAGGGCGGAGTGATCGGTGTAAACTACAACCGGGGATCCAATTAACTAGGGCCTGAATTTTTCTAATGCAAATACAACCACCAAGAGTTCTTTCTCAAAAGTTGTATAATTCGTTTGGGTATCGTTCAAGGTCCTACTTGTATAGTAAATTACATGTGATATCTTATCAATGTGTTGTCCTAAGACTGCACCAACAGCAAAATCGGATGCATCACACATAAGCTCGAAAGGGTGACTCCAGTCCGGAGATGACAGAACAGGGGCTATAGTGAGGGAACCTTTAAGCGATTCAAAAACAGCCACGCAATCCGAATTGAAGTGAAATGTGGTATCCTTGGCCAAGAGAAGAGTTAAGGGTCTAGCAATTTTGCTAAAGTCCTTAATAAATCGCCTATAAAATCGTGCATGACCAAGGAAGGATTGTACATCTTTGACGCATTTGGGAGAAGGAAGGTTATAGATGACATCTATTTTAGCTCTGTCTACCTCAATACCTTTTCGTGAAATGATATGCCCAAGGACAATACCATCTTGAACCATGAAATGACATTTTTTCCAATTCAAAGTTAAATTCTTATCCTTACAGCGGGTAAGAACAACGTCAAGATGACGTAGGCATTCTTCAAAGGAGTCTCCAAATATGGAGAAATCGTCCATAAATATCTCCAGAAAATTCTCGACCATGTTTAAGAATATCCCCATCATACACTGTTGAAACATAGCGGGAGCATTGCATAACCCAAAGGGCATGCGTCTATAAGCAAAAGTACCGAAAGGACAAATAAAAGTTGTCTTATCTTGATCCTTTTCGGTGATGGGAATCTGGTTATAGCCGGAGTATCCGTCCGAGAAACAGTAGTATTCATACCTGGCTAATCGTTCCAACATCTGGTTAATGAAAGGTAGAGAGAAGTGATCTTTTCTCGTTGTGGTATTGAGTTTTCTATAATCAATACATACCCTCCACCCAGTTTGGATACGTGTTTGGATCAAATCATTAGCCACATTAGTTATGACCATGATACCAGACTTTTTAGGGACCACATAAATAGGACTTACCCATTGGCTATTAGATATTGGGTAAATTATACCATTATCTAGGCATTTGACAATTTCTTTCTTTACCGCCTCCTTCATGACGGGATTCAACCGTCTTTGTGGATCTTGGGCTGATTTGTCTTCATCTATCAAATATATACGATGTTCAACAATCAAGAGACTAATCCCTTTCATGTCTGCCATTGTCCAACCAAAAGCTTGCCGATCAGATATCAATACCGACAAATGAGCTCGCTCTTACTCTAAAGCTAGAGAAGATGATATGATAACGGGTAAGGACTCATTCTCACCTAAATATGCATATTTAAGAAGAGACAGTAGTGGCTTAAGATCTAGTGTCGGCGGAGAGACGATAGAAAGTAGGGTAAAGGAATGATACTCGGACTCCTTAAGTGGTTCATGATCGGCGTAAGAGATTGATTCGGAAAGCTCGACTAACTTTTACGACAAGTCAAAGGATTCGGACTCGAGGATGGACTTGTCGACGGAAGGGTCCTCACTCGTATAAATAGCTGGATCAAACACTAGCGTTCTTATGGCGTCGAGATCATTATCGCAAAGTTCCTCAACATCACAACTATCAGAAGCTATCTCGTTGACGAAACATATATCAATTAGATGAGCAGAAGGTCCGGAGGGTTGACTTCCTATCCTGAAAATGTTAAGCTCAATTGTCATCTTTCCGAAGGATAAGTTCATAGAGCCGTTACGACAATTGATTACAGCATTGGAAATTGCTAGAAAAGGCCGACCAAGAATCACCGGAATTTGGTTTCGTGGGTTCACCACAGGCTGTGTATCTAAAAAAATAAAGTCCACAGGAAATATAAATTCGCCGACTTTGATTAACACGTCCTCTAGCTCACCCCTAGGATGGGTGATTGATCGATCGACCATTTGGAGAGTGCAGTGCGCAGGTTTCAACTCCCCTATACTTAATTGCTCATAAACAGAATACGGAAGCAAGTTAATGCTAGCACCTAAATCGAGTAGAGCACAATTGATATTTTTACCCCCAATAGTTATAGATATTGTAGAAAAACCGGGGTCCTTACGTTTCTTAGGCAATTGTTGGATAAAAGCAGTGCTTATATTGCTCGCTAAGAAAACCTTTTTAAATACTTTGTTTCCTGATTTAAAATCAGGAAAGTCACGGAAGAGGCATCACGTGTTACCACGTGACCAGCAGTCACGTGTTGGCACGTGACAATTAAAAGCAGCGGCAAAGGTAGATTCAGTTCCCTGACTAAATCAAAGAAAAGGCTCCAGAAAGGGTCACGTGTTGGCACGTGACGGTTGAACAGCGGCTAGAAGACAGAGCGCAGAAAGGAGAAGAAAGCTCGTTCCAGGGGGGTCACGTGCCTACACGTGACCATGGGTCACGTGCCTACACGTGACCAAGGGTCACGTGGCCACACGTGACCGGCTTTCAAAGCCCATCTATTTAACAGAATTAAATTCTGAACAACATTCGAATCTTTCCAAAGTAGAATGATTATTTGGAACCGATTGGATTAAAGATTTAAAGGTGATTAAATATCACCTATCTATGGAAAAATCTTGAACTTGGAAAGATTTCCCCTTAAAATCTAACCGAAACAACAAAGGAATATCTTTGGATTTAAAATCCAAGGGTGAATAAAATTCACCTAATAATCCAAAGGTCCAAATGAATGATGAATGCAAATCAAATCTCTAAGGAATACAAATAAAATCCCTCAATGAACGATTTACTAAAGCTAATTGATTATGCTCCTTCTCCTATAAATAGGAGCCAAGAGAGACAGAGAAGGGGATATACAGAGATCGATACACACAGAGAGAGAAAAATAGAGCCTTGAAACTTTGGAGGAATTTGGATCTTCTGCAAAAGAAAACCTTAGGTAAGAAGGGGGAGGCTTTCAAGAAAAAAAAGAATTTAATTCTCAAAAGAGTTTAACTCTGATATTAAAAAGAAGAACTTAGTTCTCTCTTTAGCAGAGAATCTGCAAAGTGCACATCTCCCCATGAATTGAGAATTTAATTCTCATTGGGTTGAGATCCTGCCATGCAGATCCAAAGCATAGAGAGGGAATGGATGTTTGAGAATTTAATTCTCATAGAATTATAGGAATTTAATTCCTTCGAATTAAAATTAGGGTTTAACCCTATGTTGTAGGAATTTAATTCCTTCAAAATGAACAGAGCCAGGGTTTAACCCTAGTTAAGAACTTAATTCTGTCAAAATAACAGGAATTTAATTCCCTTAAGAAAGAAGAAATTAGGGTTTAACCCTATTCAGTTCTGCACATACACCAGGAATTTAATTCTTACAGAAGAAAAGCCGGGGTTTAACTCCACCTGAGAATATAATTATTCAAAAAGAAAAGTGGGAATTTAATTCCTCTAAAGTTATAGCTAGGGTTTAACCCTATGAAGAATTTAATTCTTAAAAAGATAAACACATCTTCAAACAGGCAAAGAAGCAGGGTCACGTGTTACCACGTGACCCCTGAAAAGTTCCACAGAGAAGGGCTTTGAGGCAATGCCTCACGTGCCCCACGTGACCCCTTGGCAAAAGCTCTAACAGACAAGCATTTAAATGCCCGTCACGTGACAGCACGTGATGCTCCAAAGTATTCAATACTTTTGGCAGAATAAAATAAATTGAGGGCGCTCTCACGTGCTACCACGTGACCCCTCTTGCATTAGTGTTTAACACTAAAGTTGAAACCTCTATATCCAGTGTTCAATACTGATTTTCTTAGTGTTTAAACACTAATTTGGAAAACTCTATTTACAGTGTTTAACACTGACTTTCTTAGTGTTGAACACCAACCTGGAAAAACCTGTTTCCAGTATTTAACATTGATCTGCCTTAGTGTTAAACACTAATTTGAAATCTCCACTGCCAGTGTTTAAAACTGATTTGTTTTAGTGTATAAACACTAATTAGAAAGCCTTGTTACTGGTGTTTAACACTAACCATCTTTTAGTGTTAAACGCTCACTTGCCAATCTCATTCTCAGTGTTCAACACTGATTGACCTTTAGTGTTTAACACTAACTTTAGCCCCATTGGCTAAGTGTCTAGAGGCAAAGCCTCTCCTCTAATGGACCAACAGAGAGCCAATATCCTAAACATGATTGGACTTAGCCCAAGCTGGCCATAAGTCCTCAATTCAAATTCAACTGTGCCAGTGGGCTCATAATATAATTAATTGGTCTTGGTTCCAAATTGGACCAAAGATCATTTAATCTACCTCGGTTTAAGGGTACATCTCTTCACTCCTTTGATACTCGTCGTTGTAATTCCTCAACGCCTTCAAAGAGGTGACGGGTCCCGATGACCACATATTGATACGGACTGTGGGGTCCTTAAACCCATAGACTATGAGGTCCTTAACCTTGACCGGGATGTCTTAAAACTAACGACGGACTGTGGGGTCCTTAAACCCATGGACTATGAGGTCCTTAACCTTGACCGGGATATCTTAAAATTAACGACGGACTATGGGGTCCTTAAACTCATGGACTATGAGGTCCTTAACCTTGACCGTGATGTCTTAAAACTAATATTGGATGGTGTAGTCCTTAAATCCACGGACTACGACGTCCTTAACCTTGACTGCAACGTCTTAAAACTAACATTGGATCGTAATGTCCTTAAACTAGCTATGGATCGTAATGTCCTTAAACTAGCTATGGACCGCAATGTCCTTAAACTACCTATTGACCGCAATGTCACTAAACTAAACAACAGGGCCGTCCTTTAAATTGCTCTCTTGTTGGATCTAAACGATCCCGTTAAGTTGATCTTAGTCTAAATTTAGACTAACGTGTCCTTAACAAACGTTTAAGTTGATCTTAGTCTCAAATGAGGCTAATGTATCCTTAAACCCAACCCCCAAACCCAAATCTAAGATAATACGGATTTGGACTAGTCCACGCCCTACGGGCGACGACATAACCCAGTCTCCGTATACAATCCACGGGCAACTAAACGCAAAATAAACACACACGACACGAAGTGACCATCTGGAGAAGGAGAAAGTGGTTACCGCGATGCGGTAGCGTAATTAACTGCAGGGGCTTGCACCTGCAGGGAAGAGCGTCCCCACAATCAAAAACCCTTCAAGAGAGCGGGAATCTGATGAAGTCTGCTACATCGGACGCATCCGTTTAAACCTTCGATACACGGTGCCATAAATCAACTTGTCATCTTCGGAGAGGTGGACGGATAGCACCAATTAGCATCTGCCCCGAATCTCAGGCGAGACGTCCCAGCGTCGCGGCCGCCATTCAGAGGGGAACAGATTCTGGCATGCCCGGTGGGACCTTTTTCTCTTTCCACTCCACACTTCGTGTGTCGTGATTCGCGAACTAATCGCGGTTCGCTAATGGTTTCCTTTGGGTTTCGAAGTACTAAGATTTAGCGTTTCGTTTGCTGCAGAAAGCAAAAGGATCAATGGCTGGCAACTGCTTGAACTGCTCCAACTGCAAATGCAACTGACGCTCCGCCTCACCTGGAGGTGTGGCATATGGACCGCAGGCTGCTTCCCTATTCACTATGCCTATGGAGCAAGTGACTCATGCTACCACCAGTCTATTCTTTGGGACCATGCTCCCGCCGGTGAACATTAACATCCCAATGCCCGTACCGGAAGCGTCAAAGAAGTCGGTCTTTGATCGACTTGCTACTCCCACAGCCCCTCTCAGCGGGTCGTCCAGCTCCTCGGTCTTCGCCAGACTGGGCCAAAATTCCTCTGGGCCCACAATGAAGCTTGCAATCCCAGAGAAGATTATTCCGAAGAGGACAACCATCCCTGCTCCTGAAGTCATCAAGGCGGCTTCTCCTACCAAAGAGTCGGTCTTTACCAGATTGGCTGTTCCAGCTCCTGCTCCTGCTACCCAAAGGACATCGGTCTTTAACAGGCTGACACCAGCAGCGACCCCCACCTACACAGGGGGCAAGACGAGGCTATCACCCTCACCGAGCCGACCCCATCAGCACGACACGCTCGACGTCGCTACTGGCACCAAGTGAGAAAGGCCGGAAGCAACTCCCCTTCTGGGCTAACTCCTCCAGCCCCGATGACAGAGGATAATGCTGCTGTTCCAACTGGGAACAACTTTGAGATGCTAAATAAGGTGTGTAGGAATTCTCCTACCACGGTGCTAAAAAGGTCTCCCCCTCCGCTGAAAAAGGCCGCAGAAATAAAGCCAGAACAGCCCCGGTCTCCTCAGCGTCTGTCTTCCAAAATCTATAAAGTCTGGCGGCAGACCCGAGACTCAATGATCGATCCAAATTTCTCCCGCCAGCACAAGAAGCTGAAAATCCAACAGGAAGTCAGTCACCAGGCTAAGCCACGAGAAGCTGTCTGGGTGCCCACCTCAACGGCCCCCTCAACTTCCACTGCTCATAAAAAGAGGAGGCCGGAGAAGATCCCCGGGCCTGCAACGAGAGCTAAAAGCGCTGAACCCAGATGCCCTAAGGCTGGGGGCAGGATGGTCCACACTGTATACATGGCATCGGGGAAGGAAAACAGCCGTGCGTCTACAGGTCATAGACCGCTTACACGGTCAGTGACCAAAGCTCAGGAGCAACAGTAGAAGCTCCAAGAAATGATGACTGTGATGGCCGCATTTACTGGGCCGAAAGAAAGCCCCGAGGCGTCCTCGGATCAGCAACAAGAACAGGAAACCGACGCCGAGTTCCTCCGGAGGATACTGGAAAAGAAAGATAGAGAGGCTGCAGAACAAGCGGCCAATATAAAGCAAATAGCCCACTTATTCCAGGACATGGTGGGAATGATGATCCAACAAGACCCACCTGCTGAGGATCCTCCGATCGTCCTCGAAGACGACAGGGAAGAAACGTCAAATCCACCGCCAGCTCTCTCAACGGCCAAGAAGGAGACAATCTCCAAGGCTGACTTGGACGACTATATAGCCCAGCAAATCAGGATTCATCATGCGACTGAGGCGGCTGGTCAAGTCGTAAAAACGGGGCGACCATATCCGAGCTGGTATAACCAAATCAAATATCCGCCGGGTTATACAATACCATAATTCCACGTGTATAAGGGGACCGGCGATCCCCACCAACATGTTGCCCAGTTCAGGGCCCTTTGCGGTAACACCGGCGGTGACGATAAATTATTGCTTCGCCAGTTCGTGGGCAGCTTATCAGAAACAGCGTTCGAATGGTATTCGGAACTCCCGAACGATTCCATCAAGACGTTCGCTGAAATAGAATTTCTATTCACTCAGCGATTCGCAAGAGCCAGCGAACGCACTCCGATAACAGCATTAATTAATGCCAGGGTGAAACCAGATGAAATGTGGGTCCAGTACGCTATACGCTGGCGAAATTTGTGGTCGAAATGCGAACAACGCATTGAGGAAGCGCCCGCGGTGGGCATGTTCGTGGGAACCCTAGACCCTCATGCCACTATCTCCCAGTTTATGATGTTCTTTAAGCCAACCACGTTCCAGGCTTTAATCGACAAGTTGGCCCAGATGGACCAGATGGGTCACATACCGTTTCCCCCGAAGCCAGAGCCTTAGAGTGACAAGGGTAAAGGGAAGGCAACCTTCGTCGCGAATGCTCAGCAGCAACCCAGTGCCCCAAAGCTGGCGGATCAACTGGAAGAAAGACGCCGGTATTATAATGAGAAGATGAAGCGCCCCTACTCGTTCCCGCGGGATAAGACAAAACGGTTATTCGAGCTGGCAATACGCAACAGACTTATAAACTTGCCAAATCCAAGGCGACCGCCACAACCCACTGAGGTGAATAACCCCAATTATTGCCCCTACCATCAAACGGTAAGCCACCCGATTGAGGATTGCTTCGTCTTCAAAGGATGGATTGAGGATCAAAACCTCCAGGGAAAGTTTGCGCTGTCCGAAAAGTGGAAGGTGAATCCGCCACAGCCGCATACTCCTAAGAAAGCAGACACACCGGGGGCAACCTGTTCTTTCATCGAGGAAGCTCCATGGGAAGTCGTGCTATCGGCTAAAACCGGAAAAATGCTGAGTGATCTTCATGCGTGCCCAGAAGTCGAATGGAAGGACCCGCTTGAACCTCAAATCATCGAAGGGATGTTGAAGCCGCGCCCAACTACAAAGATTCGTGGTGATGGCCCAAGTGCTCACACCCAGCCGTCAAAATCTTCGAAGAAAAAGAAGAAGAAATCTAAGAAGCCCATGAAGCCTAGAGACAAGCACACGGATTTACAGAAACAGATCGACGCGCTGGAAGAGTACAACCAAAAAGCGCGGACTCCCGTCACGCTACAAGAGTTCCTCAACCACGTCTTTCAGGAGGAAGATGATGGAGACAGCTCATCGGATGAATCCGAGGGACATGTAGCGAGTTGTTATGTGATTTCCCACTCGGAAGATGAGAAAACTCCTGGCACTGAGAAACTGGGAGCACAGCCTGAGCCAGAACTTGTATGGCCAACAGATGAAATGATCGACGCCTTTCTAGATGAGATTCGTTTGAAGAGTAAAGCCGATCAGGAGCGTGAGATGGCTGCATCGGAAGGAGCCAAGCGCAGGCGACTAAACGAAAGAGTCGAAGCACTCCCGCCAGATCAAAAGACATCCGATGCGAATAAAAACGTGTTCAAGACGAGGAAAAGGTTTGCCAAAGCCATGTCGATGGGAGTGAAGCTACCACCCTCAGAAGAAAACGTGTTCGATAGGGCGGAGAGGCACCCTAATTATTGCTCATATCGGAGGAATGCGACGCTTTTAGGATATGGTGGCAAGGATATGTTGCTCACCGGCAGCATTTTAAGCGCATGAAACGCAGAACTCGTCGGGAGCGAAGAAGTACAACCGACAGGCACAAAAGAACCACCGACAGCTGTTACATGGTCGACGCCGGAGGATCACAAGTTCTCACCTTTAGGAGCGACTCTGATGAGGAAATGGCTTTGGGCCCTCTCTTTAAAGAGTCCGTCTTAGGGAAAGAGGAAGAACCGGAGGCCTGCGAAAATATTCAGCTGCGCAGTCGCACGCTCCCGGAAAAGAATCTCGGACCCGTGAATAGAAAAGATAAGGGAAAGGAGAAGGTCACTGGGGATATCGCCTTAGATGACCAAGTCATGAAAGAGCTGACTGCCAAGGACCCTCCCATGAAGGGTAAGGTGGACTACAACATCCTAGCGCACCTAAGGAAGCTACCTTCTCAGCTCAGCATTCTCGATGCCCTCCTATTATCAAAAGAAGCGCGAGATTCATTAATCAAGGCGTTACAAGAACCCGAGCAATTCCAAGCCTTTCTCGCCGCAGAAAGGATGAATGATGAACTGGAAGAGGTGCACACGGCCGACATCACTTTCGATGACGAAGACCTTCTTCTCGGGACGTGCGACCACAACCGTCCCCTATATGTCTCTGGATACTGCCATGATATCAAGATAGGCAAAATCCTGGTGGATAATGGATCGTCCGTCAATCTCCTTAATGTTCGGGTGTTGAAGGAAATCTGCATGAGCGTACAGCACCTCGCTCGTGACAAAATTACCATCTCCGGTTTTGACTCCCAGTCATCACGGACTCTCGGATCTGTAATACTAACATTACGCTTCGGAATGCTCATCACGGACATCAAGTTTCACGTCATTGACGCCAAGACCTGCTACAACGCCTTGCTCGGTCGTCCTTGGTTACACGAGTACAACATCATCCCTTCTACACAGCATCAGTGTATGAAGTACTTTAAGGATGGTTTTGAGTATACCGTGACGGGTGAGCTGAACCCATTCTCCGTGAACGAAGTCCGCAAGTACGAAGATGCAAAGTACTTTTTGCCAGACTTCGAGGATACAGAAAAGTGTCTCAAGCCGGAGAACAAAGCCGCCGCCACCATCCCTGTTTTCGAAAGCGATACCGAAGAAGAAGAAGAGATAGTTTACGCTAGGCCGTCTCGACGCAACAACCCAGGAACATCCGCCCCCATGTTGATCTTCAGAAGTGACTCGGAAGATGAGGTTAATGCCGTGTTCTCCAGTCGGCCGTCAATACGAGCATCCCCTAGCGATGATCAGAGTTTGCAAATCACCATGGTGCCACGGAAATACTACAAGGATCTCGACGCACTTCAAGCTTACAATGTGCAGGACCTGCAGACGTTTTACGTCCCTCCCAGGCGAAAGGGTGAAAAGGTGATCCTATTCTACCAATCCACAGAAACGAGAGTGGAGAAAGAGATATGGCATGGCGTGGATGCTACACTCGACAGGCTCCAACCCATCCGTTTGCCCAGATATTACACAAATGGACTAAAGAGGCTATTGAAGCACCAATGAGTACCTTTAAAACAGACTGTTCGACAAGCTCGGTTCTACAACAGGATTTGGAACGTCCCTGGGACTCAGCGCAAATTGCCCAACGGGAGAATGTAAACGCTTGGGCTTGGATATGTGAGATCCGGGAAACGGGAGCGAGTCCACGGCAGCTACGCCATATATAACTTCGATGAGGAGGAGGACACCCTGTCGGGGAATGCTAACCCCTCGTCAAAACTGGATCCCGCGAGCGAAGTGCCGAGTCCGTCGTTTGAAGAACAAATGGACAAGCTTATCAGGAAAGCAGGTAAAAAGGCTCGGGAAGACCACAACCGCGAGATGGCCATCTACGAGAAGGCCAGGACGCAACGTCTGTTTCAACAGGCTGCAAAAGACAAAGATGCTCCTCCCTGTCAACCCGTTGTACAAAAGGCCCAACGCAGAGGCAGAAGTAAGTCAAGAAGCGGAAAGAGGATCCGACAACAATGATGCAGGATTAGAGAGTTATGTGATCGGGTATTGCGCGGCCCGAATTTGTCCCTCATGAAGAAGATGGGTCGAGCGTATTCCTTCCCCCGAGACAAGACGAAGAAGTTACTCGAGCTCGCTATAAAATATCAAATGATCGCACTTCCAGAGTCTAAGCACCCTGAGCAAGCTAACAAAGTTTTTTATCCGGGCTATTGCTCTTATCACCGAGCCATAGGACACCCTATCGAAGACTGCTTCACCTTCAAGAACTGGGTCGAAGACCAGTACCAGCAAGGCAGATTTGCTTTATCCAGCAGCTGGAGGGTAACGCCGCCACAAAAGCACGAACTCAAAGTCGCAAGAGCCGAACCAGACCCACATCGATCTTGGAAGCAGATTCACACCTGTCACATGATTACAATATTAAAAGAAGAGCCCGAGGACATAGATGAGCTCCCTTGGTGCTTCGAAAACAATGACAATGAGGTAATCTCAGAATTTCCACCGGCTCTGAAAGAACTGGAAGATGGCATACATACTACTGAAGATAACCTCAAGAAGATTGAGTTGGGATCGGCAGACGATCCGCGACCGACATTCGTCAGCGAGCTGCTATCTGAAGAAAGGGTGGTTACGTTAAAGGACGTGCTTCTACAGCATAAAGATTGCTTCGCGTGGAACTATTCCGAAATGCCGGGATTAGATCCAGAAATTGCTGTGCATAAATTAGCAATATCCCCGGATATCAAGCCAGTCAAGCAGGCGCCGAGAAGGATGCGGCTCGAGCTTGAGATGAGCATCAACGCCGAAGTCAAGAAGCTGATCGATTCTGGATTTATCCAAGAAGTCCAATATCCTGACTGGATCGCCAACATCGTCCCGGTAATGAAGAAAAATGGGACGGTGCGCATATGCGTGGATTTCAGGGATCTCAATAAAGCCTGCCTGAAGGACGATTTCCCAGTACCGGTAACCGAGCTGATGATAGATAACACGTCCACTCACGAGGTTTTCTCCTTTATGGACGGTTCATCAGGGTACAATCAGATAAAGATGCATCCCGAAGATCAGAAGCACACCGCTTTCCGGACTCCTTTGGGCATATTCTGCTACAAAGTCATGCCCTTCGGATTAAAAAATGCCGGTGCCACCTATCAGAGAACCATGACAAAGATCTTTGATGATCTCATACATGAAATCATCGAGTGCTATATCGACGACCTCGTAGTGAAGAGCACGTCATATGAAGAGCATTTAGAGCATCTGAAGACCGTATTTCAACGCCTTCGGCAATATAATTTGAAGATGAACCCCCTCAAATGCGCGTTCGGAGTTTCCTCGGGTAAATTCCTGGGATTCATCATCCGACACCGAGGTATAGAAATAGATCCATCTAAGATCAAGGCGATCATGGAAATGCCACCACCAAGGACTCTCAAACAGCTACGGTCTCTCCAAGGGAAGCTCGCGTACATCCGGCGATTTATCGCCAACCTGTCAGGCAAGTGCCGTCCTTACAGTCACCTGATGAAGAAGGGAACTCCGTTCGTCTGGGACCAAAAATGCCAGAGCGCGCTAGATGAAATCAAGCAATACCTGCAGAACCCGCCGGTGCTGGCTGCTCCGGTCAAGGGAAAGCCCCTTATCTTATATACAACGGCCCTCGAAGGTTCCTTAGGCGTATTATGGGCGCAAGAAAACGACCAAGGGAAGGAGAGAGCGCTCTACTATTTAAGCCGAGTTCTTCTGGGGGCAGAAAGCAATTACTCCCCTATCGAAAAACACTGCCTGGCGTTAATCTTTGCGATAAAAAAACTCCGGCACTATGCATTGGCACATGAAGTCCGTCTTATATCAAAGGTGGACCCCCTAAAATATCTAATGTCAAAGGCCTTATTGACAGGGAGAATCGCTAGATGGGCCCTGCTCTTGATGGAGTTTTCAATAACCTATCAGCCTCTTAAGGCAGTGAAAGGCCAAGCCATCGCTGACTTCCTTGCTGAGCATCCAGTACCTGCCAGTTCTCCTCTAAATTGCGATTTGCCGGACGAACATGCGTTTGACGCGATCGACGGTGGTGATACCCGATGGGAACTTTATTTCGATGGGGCGTCCTCCGTAAAGAAGCGCAGACAAAGTACCTCAATGATCAAATCGGGGGTAGGCCTCATCTTCGTAACTCCATAAGGAGGGATAATGCGCTTCGCTTTCTCCTTAACAGAACCGAGGACGAACAATGAAGCCGAATACGAAGCTTTGATAGCAGGCCTCGAGATCGCCATTGACATGGGAATTGAAAACCTCCTCATATACGGGGATTCTCAACTAGTCGTTGGTTAAGTAAACGGCGACTACCAAACGTGCAAACCGGAGTTGGTGAAGTATGGTGAAAAGGTGCAACAACCGTTGACCCAAATTCCCTCCTATACTTTGGAAAGTATACCACGCGCGGAAAACAGCAAAGCAGACACGTTAGCTAAGCTCGCTAAAGAACTGGCTGACGAGAACCTCGATGCCGTCAGAATCATGGTACAAAGCCGTCGGGTGCTCGCCCCAGCAGAAATATCTCCGGAATCATACGAAGAAAAGGGAGCGACTGAGCAGACGACCCTACAAATAAAAGACCGTGAGAAGGCTGAGGACTGGAGGGAAGTCTTCATAGACTACTTTAAGTCCCACCGAATGCCCGAAGAAGCGTCCTCAAGACATCAGCTCATGAAACGAGCTCTATCTTTCGCTTTCGTCAACGATACTCTATACAAGAGATCGTTTGATTCTCTGTGGCTGAGATGCTTAGGACCTGACGAAGCAGAAAGAGTCGTTCAGAAAGTTCATGACAGAATCTGTGGTTCTCATCAAGCAGGCCCGAAGATGAAGTTAAAAATTAAACGGATGGGTTACTACTGGCCCACGATGATCCAGGATTTCCTCGAATATGCGAAGCGGTGCCACTCATGCCAAATTCATGGGGATTTTATCCACCAGCATCCAAATCCACTCCATCCAACGGTGGCTAGCTGGCCATTCGAATGTGGGGAACTGACATAGTCGGCCCCATCGAACCAGCATCGTCCAAAGG
Organism: Agapanthus africanus; assembly: GCA_030015575.1. Classification (NCBI taxonomy): domain Eukaryota; kingdom Viridiplantae; phylum Streptophyta; class Magnoliopsida; order Asparagales; family Amaryllidaceae; genus Agapanthus; species Agapanthus africanus. The sequence continues at coordinate 1,001,368,182 of CM057337.1, forward strand.
ACATCGTTTCATCTTGGCGACAACCGATTACTTCTCCAAATGGGCAGAGGCAGTGCCGTTAAGGAAAGTGAAGACGGAGAATATCCTCCATTTCTTCAAGACACACGTCATTTATCGGTATGGAACTCCGCGACGGATCATTTCCGATAACGGGCCAGCTTACAGAAGCCACAAGATCAGTCGCTTCGCGCAACAACACAATATAGACTGGAGATATTCCTCGATTTATAATCCGCGAGCTAACGGTCTAGCTGAGGCCTTCAATAAGACCTTGACAAAGATCATGAAAAAGACGGTGACCCGAAATAAGAAGGACTGGCACGAGAAACTGCAAGAGGCTCTTTGGGCGTACCGAACTACGTTCAAGACGACCACGAGCACAACGCCATACGCATTGGTATTCGGTACGGAAGCATTACTCCCCCTTGAGATAGAGCTACCGTCTCTACGAGTGGCAGTCCACTGCGAGTTGACAAACGAAGAAAATGCTCACTTTCGGCTTGAGGAGCTCGACGCCCTTGATGAAACCCGGCTTATAGCGCAACAAAATCTGGAGGCTTACAAAGCGAAAATGACGCGCTCGTATGAAAGATTGACCAGACCGAGGACATTCCGCCAAGGCGAATTCGTGCTAGTGGTCAAAAGGCTTATGATCCCCAATCGCGCCAAGCAGGGAATATTCGAGCCAAACTATGAAGGCCCGTACATCATAGATAAGGTCTACCAGGGTAGGGCCTATCTACTCATGGACATGCACGGTGAAAGGCCTTTCAGGCCAATAAATGGCCGCTTCCTAAAGAAATACTACGCTTAATGAGCCACAGCCTAGGTCAATGATAGATGATGACGACTATGTCCGCTCGCTATCTTCCTAAAGCTCAAGCTTTATAAGTAGTAGTCGACCCTCTCCTCAGACGGACCGAAACGTCCTTAAACTAACGACGGACCGAAACGTCCTTAAACTAACGACGGACCGAAACGTTCTTAAACTAACGACGGACCGAAATGTCCTTAAACTAACCACGGACCGAGACGTCCTTAAACTAATACCGCAGCATCCTTAGGCTGACGAGATGAATAAAAAAATAATAATAAAAAAAATAAAAATAGAAAACGGTATGTCCATAAGCAAAAAGGGCACGGATGAAAACCCGAAAGGGCTCCGTGAGTAAAAACAGCAGGGCTACCGGCGAGTGTTCGTGAAAACCCGAAAGGGCGCGACCTCGTAAAAAAAAAGAGGAAAAAAATAAGTAACGGTATGTCCATAAGCAAAATGGACACGGATGAAAACCCGAAAGGGCTCCGTGAGTAAAAACGGCAGGACTACCGGCGAGTGTTTGTGAAAACCCGAAAGGGCGCAACCTCGTTAAAGGACACTTGCAGGGTCCTCATGACCTTGTAAGGAGAAACCACCCGCGTGAGATCCTTACGACTCACAAGGGAGTAACACACTTAGGGATCCTCACGATTCCTAAGGAGAAAAGACACTTGCGAGATCCTCACGACTCACAAGGAGAACTCTCTTATGGGACCCTCACGGCTCATAAGACTTGAAAGTCTTAAGTTACAGAAACCTGAACCTGTGCTTAAGCAAAATCCCCCATAACCTTCGACAATGCCCTACAAGCGGCTCATACTGACCCTTGTATACAATCCACGGGCGTGAATAAGCATTTCCCCAACAAAGTCCCACCCGTGACTAGGGGTATGTCCCTATGGTGAACAACCCTTATGAGTCCTCTCGACTTATAAGGAGAAAGCCCTCTTGTAAGATCCTTACGAATTACAGAGGAACATACACTTAGGAATCCTCACGATTCCTAGGGAGAAAATACACCTACGAGATCCTCACGACTTGTAGGGAGAAATACCTTCGTGAGACCCTTACGGCTCATGAAGTCAAAAGCCTTAGTCGACGGGACCCTACCCCTGTTTGCTAAGCCACCTTTGTTCAACATCGACAGAGGCAGATGATGATTCACTCCTGGCCATATCCCAGTTGTAGCGGTGCTGATGCCGAAATCTGTGTCTAATTTCAGGTTTATGGCGAAAAGCCAGTAGGCCGCACGTGCATACGAGATAGCCGAAATGATGGGGCAACTTGCAATAAAAAGTAGCAGGTAAAAATATATGCACGCAAAATAGCCGAAATGATAGGGCAACTCGCAATAAAAAAACAGCGATTAAAAATGAAATAAATAGCCGAAATGATTGGGCACCGCGAAAAATAGCCGAAATGATAGGGCAACGCGACCTTCGCGATATAAAAGCTGAAATGATGGAGCATCGCAGAAAAAGAAATAAAATAAAATAAAAAAGTTTTAATTTATGCCCTACAGGTGATGTTCCATCACACCCTGTATACAATCCAAGGGCGTAAACAAAAAAGGGATCATACTTCTCCCCCAGGTTTCGTCATAAGAAGAAGCAAAATCTCGACGGGCCGCGAATGACTTAGAGATCATCTCGGCACTCGTCTCGTAACAACGAACACGACTTCAAGCGAAACGAAACAGCGGCGAGTCCCAGTTCCATGGATCGGCGATATCCTGATCACCAAAAAGTCAAATCCCAATTCCGTGAAACGCGAATACAATCAATGAAATTCCAGGTTACGTGGAACGCGGATAACGTCACTCTTTGACCCCGTGGAAAATGTCCAGAACGGATCCTGGTCCTCGCAGAGCTCGGCAGTGAACCCGTATGAAGCATCCAGAGCGGAGCCTAGTCCTCGCCAAGCACGGCCGTGAACCCGTGTGAAGCATCTAGTGCAAAATTCCTGGTTACGTGGAACACGGATAACGTCACTCTTTGACCCCATGGAAAACGTCCAGAGAAGATCCTGGTCCTCGCAGAGCACGGCAGTGAACCCGTGTGAAGCATCCAGAGCGGAGCCTAGTCCTCGCCGAGCACGGCAGTGAACCCGTGTGAAGCATCCAGAGCGGAGCCTAGTCCTCGCCGAGCACGGCAGTGAACCCGTGTGAAGCATCTAGTGCAAAATTCCTGGTTACGTGGAACGCGGATAACGTCACTCTTTGACCCCGTAGAAAACGTCCAGAGCGGATCCTGGTCCTCGCAGAGCACGGCAGTGAACCCATGTGAAGCATCCAGAGCGGAGCCTAGTCCTCGCCGAGCATGGCAGTGAACCCGTGTGAAGCATCTAGTGCAAAATTCCTGGTTACGTGGAACGCGGATAACGTCACTGTTTGACCCCGTGGAAAATGTCCAGAGCGGATCCTGGTCCTCGCAGAGCACGGCAGTGAACCCGTGTGAAGCATCCAGAGCGGAGCCTAGTCCTCGCCGAACACGGCAGTGAACCCGTGTGAAGCAACTAGTGCAAAATCCCTGGTCACGTGGAACGCGGATAATGTCACTCTTTGACCCCGCGGAAAACGCCCAGAGCGGAGCCTGGTCCTCGCCAAGCACGGCAGTGAACCCGTGTGAAGCATCCAGAGCAAACACCGGACTGTGGAGTCCTTAAAATCCACGGACTATGATGTCCTTAACCTCGACCGTAATGTCTTAAAACTAACGATCAACCAGCCTGATTCTGTACTGATTCTACCTTGGTTTAAGGGTACATCTCTTCGCTCCTTTGATACCTGGCGTTGTAATTCCTCAACGTCTTCAAAGAGGTGACGGGTCCCTGCAACCAAACATCGGACTGTGGAGTCCTTAAATCCACGGACTATGAGGTCTTTAACCTTGACCGTGATGTCTTAAAACTAACATCGGACTGTGGAGTCCTTAAATCCACGGACTATGACGTCCTTAACCTTGACTGTGATGTCTTAAAACTAACAACGGACTGTGGAGTCCTTAAACCCACGGACTATGAGGTCCTTAACCTTGACCGTGATGTCTTAAAACTAACAACGGACTGTGGAGTCCTTAAATCCACGGACTATGAGGTCCTTAACCTTGACCGTGATGTCTTAAAACTAACATCGGACTGTGGAGTCCTTAAATCCACGGACTATGAGGTCCTTAACCTTGACCACGATGTCTTTAAACTACGACACCCTGGAAACCATCCCAAACCAACCCCTGACCCCGTGAAATACGGATAAGGGTGACCGCATCCAGCACTTGCGGGTCCTCACGACCTGCAAGGAAGAAAACTCTCTTATGAGATCCTTACGACTCCCAAGGGAAAACCCGCTTAAGAATCCTCACGATCTTTAAGAAGAACTTACGCCTACGGGATCCTCTCGACCTGTAGGGAAAAAAACTTTTTATGAGATCCACTACGGCTCATAAAGCTCAAAAGCCTTAGGAGGCAGATCTTAACCCTGAATCCTAAGCCATCGCTGCCCTGCAAAGAGATCAAGACAGACTGTCCGCAGAACACATTCAATAAAAAAGAGGACACACCATTGAGAAGAAAATATATCTTTATTCATACACCAAAGTGAGTACAGAGTACAATTCATGAAAGAACAAAAAGAAAATGCTCTCATTCAGGAGTATGTACAAAAAGGAGAGAAACGATACAAGTTTTTCAAGCCGGCGGGCGATTTAGCAGTTTTGCTAGCTCATCCTGCTTTTGTTGGTGTAGGGTGTTTTTCGTCACCCCATTGAGATGGGAATACGCGCGCGCTTGTCAGGCGTACTACAGATTCCCCCGGCCTAGGGTAGGGCGGGGTTTAATGATTGTGGGGATCCAAATCTCCGGCAGCCGCGGACTAAGCTGCCGTTAATTACCCCTCGCCTTTAGAGCGAGGGAACCTCCGATTGACGGGTTAAACTAGTCATGCGAACTCAATGTGCAGTGTGCGTGTGTTGTGTTTTGAAAGAGGGGTTTTGGATATATCGGGAGCCACGCAGAGTTTTTACGGGGGTCCCGCTACCCGGATAGCGGGCTGGGGGTCAAGAGGGCTAGCAGCCCCCTTGCGGGGTGCGGGGCAGCGCCCCGTTAGAAATTTTTTTCTAACAGGGACAGTGTCGTAGAGTATGTGTGTGTGTAAATATGTATACATATGTATAGATATATATATGTATGTATGTATATATATATATATAAAAGAAAGAGGGGGAAAAGGCATCCAAAGGATGCGTGGGGACAGCGCCTTGAGCGCTGTGCGCTTAGGTGCTGTGCGCTCAGGCGCAAGCGCGCCACGTGTCAGCACGTGGGCGTTTTGCGCTTGAGCGCAAGCGCGCCACGTGTCGGCACGTTGGCGCTTTGCGCTCGAGCGCAGTGCGCCTGAGCGCAGCCCGCCACGTGTCGGCTTGTGGGCGCTTTGCGCTCGAGCGCAGTGCGCCTGAGCGCAAGCGCGCCACGTGTCGGCACGTGGGCGTTTTGCGCTCGAGCGCAGTGCGCCTGAGCGCAGCGCGCCACGTGTCGGCATGTGGGCGCTTTGCGCTCGAGCGCAGTGCGCCTGAGCGCAAGCGCGCCACGTGTCGGCACGTGGGCGCTTTGCGCTCGAGCGCAGTGCGCCTGAGCGCAAGCGCGCCACGTGTCGGCACGTGGGCGCTTTGCGCTCGAGCGCAGTGCGCCTGAGCGCAAGCGCGCCACGTGTCGGCACGTGGGCGCTTTGCGCTCGAGCGCAGTGCGCTGGCGAGCCAAAGGGGCTTTTAGTCCCAGAACCAGAAGCTATGCTTCATAAAGGAAATATTTATTATATATATATATATATATATCTATGTAAATATATGGAGTTAAACTCCTAAAATGTTTTGGTTGATGAAGGGGGTTCTTCTTCTTCCTCCTCTGTTTTCTAGATCTTGATGATCAAGAGATGTGAGATCTAAAAATCTCTCCTTTCTGAGATCTAATGGTAGATCCAAGTTCCCCTTTGTGGGTTTTGTGGTGGAAGACTTCTTAGTTTTTGAAAAGAAAGAGTAAAACTCTTGATTTAATTCAAAAGAAATGAGAAGGTTTAGAACCTTGGAGAAGGAGCACGAGGCACAAAGAACCCTAATTTTTGGGGGAATGAAAAGTATTACTTTATTCATCATCATGTTGCCTTTTATAGGCTTACATATTTGCATATAGCCCCTTGGGCTTTACAAAATGGCATTTTGCCTATTCCATGGCTCATGTGCCATTACATTTTTGCACATAAGCCATGGGCTTACAAAATATTGGCTTTATGCCCATTTTACATACATTCATGTATAAAAAATTACATAATAATTATTTATTACATGATTTTGTCGTTGCCATGGGGAGGCTGTCCGTGGGCTTGACTTGGGCATGGGTCCGCTTGACCTGGGCTTGGGCCCACCTAGCTTGGGGGTTGACCTTGACTTTGACTCGGTCAACCGGGGTGTAAATTTTTACCCCAACAGTTGGGCCATAGCTTCATGATTCAGGATCGCCAGAAGACGGGCCTCTGCCTTAGCCTGCTGGGCCTGATAGGAGGCAAGCCGACCTTCAAGCTCTTTCGCGGTGGCCTTGTGAGCCTCGACCCTCTCGCGAGTGAACGTGGCAGCTTTATCAAGGGTCACCACCTCCCTGATAGACTCTTGAAGCACCCGCCAGAGTTCGTATGCCTTGTTGACCTTGGCGGTAAGATTAGCTTGAAGCTCGCTCAGCGCTTTAGAAGCCAGCTCCCTCTCTGAGAATTTACGGCCGAGCCTTTTCTCGCACAACAATATGTTCGCCACGCGACACTCTATCAGACCATGTAAGCTCGCTTTCGCGACCGCAACCTTGGAAACAGGACATATACGCTCAAGACCGTATAAACAGGCCTCCAGTCAACAGCAACAGCCGATCTAAAACGCGCTCATATCACTTGGTAAGGAAAGCAACAAAAAGTTCTCGGTGTACATCCTATCAAGCATGCATTCACAACTACATGAATATCCGAAAAGAAATAATACCCGAAACTCTGATGTGCATGCAACATAGTGACAGTGTTCGCAATTAAAGAAAATTCTCATGGGAAGAACACAAAGTTCATTTATGCAAACAAAAACATACATATGGATACCCAACACATATTAAAGTTCAACATAGGGCATGCGAAACTAATTTGAAAATACTACACTAGCGGGAAAAGGTCGCCGAACAAAGGGTCGGTAGTGCAAGGGTTGACAAAACAAAAGAAAAAATTCTCCATCTCTCTCTCCGCTCTCTCCAACACGTCAAAGCGCCGGTTCTCGCGAGGAGTCGCTCCCCACCGATTGGCGCCATGTTCGTCCGCAAAAGCAGACATAACAGCCCGACGGGCTCTTATTTCGCTCAAAAGGTGAGCCGAGCGATCTTTCAAAACTTGAGTGATTAGGCACGCTTTGTGAAAGCCCTCGAGCTTTTCTTCGGCCGCGTCAAGCATCGCCAGGTTCATCTCCGCCGGGTGAGGAGGGACGTCGGCAAGCACGGTAGCAAGAATCATCCGGAGCCAGAGGGACCCCATCGGGAGGGGGGACCCCCTACGGATCGAGAGTTCATACATCACCGAGTCGCATTCGTCATCGGTAAGGAGTGGATCCACCAATCGGGCAGCAAAGTGGGGGATCATCTCCTCGATAGGAACTTCCCATTCCTGCCGACGAGCATGAGGGCGATTGCAGGCCATGGCGCTCAGTTGTTTCTCAAGACAAATTACACCAAAATGAAAATAAACCTCTCCGTGAAGAGAAAAGAAAGCTATGGTCTCAGATATAAAGAGGTGCATTAAGTGTTGTGCGCGGAAAATTTTGCTTGATAAAGCTATTTCCAAGGCCTAAAAAAGGAAAGGCATCGGAAGTCAAGGAAATGGAACTATTTCCAAGGCTACTTTTCTGCATCTGATATTATGCACTAAAAATATGACATTGGAGAGTTTCTGAACAGTCCTATCAAAGGACCCTACGTGCAGAACACGTGAGACCCAAACTTGACGTGCACTAAAAAATAGAATAGCACCATGCATATTAAAAGCATCAGCAACAACAATAGTAAAATGATAAAATCCCACAGAAAGGCATGCAAACATACAAAGACATAATAAAACTTATCATTCATACTTCAGGAAGGTCATACAAAATAAATAGAAACACGTTTACAATGGTAAGACTTCGGACGCGGGGCATGGATTGAGAAACTCAAACTTGACTTTGTCCAAGATCTTCCAGGCGCTTCGAACCATCCTGGTATGTTTCCTCTCACGGTCGCAAGCGTCGGGGTCCTCACGGATGTCCTCCACCCTCCGATAGGCAGCAAGTATGGCTGACTGCTGAAAGGCCTGGTGCAAGAGATCAATGAGACGATCTCGCCTCCTCTTTGAAATCAAGCTCATCAGGTACACCGAATGTACCTTATCCTCAGCAGTGTCCAAGGCCCTGAGCGGTACGCCGGTACAAAAGAGAGGGAGTGCCTCCCAGATAGCCAGCACGATCAGTCTCAGAAGAGAAGAGTGACGGGGGATAGCCGATGGTTGTACTCGACGAAGCGGCTCATGATCTCGGCGTATTGAGCGTTAGTGAACTCCTGGTTCTGACTGCGACCCAATGCACGAATGTTCCCGTAGGAAATGATTTCGTCAAGACCATACAAATGGGCATCCATGATACCTGAAATAAAGATCATGAGAATTATTACAAAGCTTTTGTTCCATTAATTACAGAAGGACAACCTAGGGCAAAGAGACCCTGGGAAGCCTCCATGTGAAGAAACCGAGTTCTTCATAGGAATTAAATTCCTTATTAAGAAAAGAGAATTAAAATTCCCAGAAGTACTTTTCATATTAATGGACTGAAACTCCATGGATTATCACCATCATTCCCTAAAAGATCATCTAAACCCTAAGAGATTTACTGCTGAAGGTCAAAATGGTTTCATACTTTGGTTAAAAAGCTTGAAGAAAAATGGGTTCTTTGTGAAACCCTTGATATGGATTTAAAATCCAGAGAGTTTTGTCAAAATGAAGGTGCTTCGGTCACCATTACCTGAGGAAGAAGGATCACTTGAACAGAGTTAAACTCTGAGAAGTTCAAGGCAGAGAACTAAGCTCTGGAAGAAGAGAATTAAATTCTCAGAAAAGTTTGCAAGAGAAGAAGATGAGCAAAGTGGAGGCTCTTCTGAAAGGACATGGGTATTTATAGGATGTGATGGAGACACTTCATCTCCCAAAATCCCTAGAGGAATCCAACGGTCACAAAAGTGACAGCGTTGCACTCACGTGCAGACACGTGAGAACAACGCTGTGGGGGCATTTGTTTCCTGATTTAAAATCAGGAAAGTCACGGAAGAGACATCACGTGCTACCACGTGACCAGTAGTCACGTGTTGGCACGTGACAATTAAAAGCAGCGGCAAAGGTAGATTCAGTTCCCTGACTAAATCAAAGAAAAGGCTCCAGAAAGGGTCATGTGCTCACACGTGACCAAGGGTCACGTGTTGGCACATGACGGTTGAACAGCGGCTAGAAGAAAGAGCGCAGAAAGGAGAAGAAAGCTCGTTCCAGAGGGGTCACGTGCCTACACGTGACCATAGGTCACGTGCCTACACGTGACCAAGGGTCACGTGGCCACACGTGACCGGCTTTCACAGCCCATCTATTTAACAGAATTAAATTCTGAACAGCATTCGAATCTTTCCAAAGGAGAATGATTATTTGGAACCGATTGGATTAAAGATTTAAAGGTGATTAAATATCACCTATCTATGGAAAAATCTTGAACTTGGAATGATTTCCCCTTAAAATCTAGCCGAAACAACAAAGGAATATCTTTGGATTTAAAATCCAAGGGTGAATAAAATTCACCTAATAATCCAAAGGTCCAAATGAATGATGAATGCAAATCAAATCTCTAAGGAATACAAATCAAATCCCTCAATGAATAATTCACTAAAGCTAATTGATTCTGCTCCTTCTCCTATAAATAGGAGCCAAGAGAGACAAAGAAGGGGATATACAGAGATCGATACACACAGAGAGAGAAAAATAGAGCCTTGAGACTTTGGAGGAATTTGGATCTTCTGCAAAAGAAAACCTTAAGTAAGAAGGGGGAGGCTTTCAAGAAAAAAGAGAATTTAATTCTCAAAAGAGTTTAACTCTGATATTAAAAAGAAGAACTTAGTTCTCTCTTTAGCAGAGGATCTGCAAAGTGCACATCTCCCCATGAATTGAGAATTTAATTCTCATTGGGTTGAGATCCTGCCATGCAGATCCAAAGCATAGAGAGGGAATGGATGTTTGAGAATTTAATTCTCATAGAATTATAGGAATTTAATTCCTTCGAATTAAAATTAGGGTTTAATCCTATGTTGTAGGAATTTAATTCCTTCAAAATGAACAGAGCCAGGGTTTAACCCTAGTTAAGAACTTAATTCTGTCAAAATAACAGGAATTTAATTCCCTTAAGAAAGAAGAAATTAGGGTTTAACCTTATTCAGTTCTGCACATACACCAGGAATTTAATTCTTACAGAAGAAAAGCCGGGGTTTAACTCCACCTAAGAATATAATTCTTCAAAAAGAAAAGTGGGAATTTAATTCCTCTAAAGTTATAGCTAGGGTTTAACCCTATGAAGAATTTAATTCTTAAAAAGATAAACACATCTTCAAACAGGCAAAGAAGCAAGGTCACGTGTTACCACGTGACCCCTGAAAAGTTCTACAGAGAAGGGCTTTGAGGCAATACCTCACGTGCCCCACGTGACCCCTTGGCAATTAATTCTTACAGAAGAAAAGCCGGGGTTTAACTCCACCTGAGAATATAATTCTTCAAAAAGAAAAGTGGGAATTTAATTCCTCTAAAGTTATAGCTAGGGTTTAACCCTATGAAGAATTTAATTCTTAAAAAGATAAACACATCTTCAAACAGGCAAAGAAGCAGGGTCACGTGTTACCACGTGACCCCTGAAAAGTTCCACAGAGAAGGGCTTTGAGGCAATGCCTCACGTGCCCCACGTGACCCCTTGGCAAAAGCTCTAACAGACAAGCATTTAAATGCCCGTCACGTGACAGCACGTGATGCTCCAAAGTATTCAATACTTTTGGCAGAATAAAATAAATTGAGGGCGCTCTCACGTGCTACCACGTGACCCCTCTTGCATTAGTGTTTAATACTAAAGTTGAAACCTCTATATCCAGTGTTCAATACTGATTTTCTTAGTATTTAAACACTAATTTGGAAAACTCTATTTACAGTGTTTAACACTGACTTTCTTAGTGTTGAACACCAACCTGGAAAAACCTGTTTCCAGTATTTAATATTGATCTGCCTTAGTGTTAAACACTAATTTGAAATCTCCACTGCCAGTGTTTAAAACTGATTTGTTTTAGTGTATAAACACTAATTAGAAAGCCCTGTTACTGGTGTTTAACACTAACCATCTTTTAGTGTTAAACGCTCACTTTCCAATCTCATTCTCAGTGTTCAACACTGATTGAGCTTTAGTGTTTAACACTAACTTTAGCCCCATTGGCTAAGTGTCTAGAGGCAAAGCCTCTCCTCTAATGGACCAACAGAGAGCCAATATCCTAAACATGATTGGACTTAGCCCAAGCAGGCCATAAGTCCTCAATTCAAATTCAACTGAGCCAATGGGCTCATAATATAATTAATTGGTCTTGGTTCCAAATTGGGCCAAAGATCATTTAATCTACCTCGGTTTAAGGGTACATCTCTTCACTCCTTTGATACTCGGCGTTGTAATTCCTCAACGTCTTCAAAGAGGTGACGGGTCCCGATGACCACATATTGATACGGACTATGGGGTCCTTAAACCCATGGACTATGAGGTCCTTAACCTTGACCGGGATGTCTTAAAACTAACGACGGACTGTGGGGTCCTTAAACCCATGGACTATGAGGTCCTTAACCTTGACCGGGATGTCTTAAAACTAACGATGGACTGTGGGGTCCTTAAACTCATGGACTATGAGGTTCTTAACCTTGACCGTGATGTCTTAAAACTAACATTGGACTGTGGAGTCCTTAAATCCACGGACTACGACGTCCTTAACCTTGACTGCAACGTCTTAAAACTAACATTGGATCGTAATGTCCTTAAACTAGCTATGGACCGTAATGTCCTTAAACTAGCTATGGACCGCAATGTCCTTAAACTACCTATTGACCGCAATGTTACTAAACTAAACAATAGGGCCGCCCCTTAAATTGCTCTCTTGTTGGATCTAAATGATCCCGTTAAGTTGATCTTAGTCTAAATTTAGACTAACGTATCCTTAACAAACGTTTAAGTTGATCATAGTCTCAAATGAGGCTAATGTATCCTTAAACCCAACCCCCAAACCCAAATCTAAGATAATACGGATTTGGACTAGTCCACGCCCTACGGGCGACGACATAACCCAGTCTCCGTATACAATCCACGGGTAACTAAACGCAAAATAAACACACACGACATGAAGTGACCATCTGGAGAAGGAGAAAGTGGTTACCGCGATGCGGTAGCGTAATTAACTGCAGGGGCTTGCGCCTGCAGGGAAGAGCGTCCCCACAATCAAAAACCCCTCAAGCGAGGGGGAATATGACGAAGTCTGCTACATCGGACGCATCCGTTTAAACCTTCGATACACGGTGCCATAAATCAACTTGGCATCTTCGGAGAGGTGGGCGGATAGCACCAATTAGCATCTGCCCCGAATCTCAGACGAGACGTCCCAGCGTCGCGGCCGCCATTCGGAGGGGAACATACTTGAGTTTTCCTCTTCCTAGTGCACAAGTCCTTAAGAATTTTCGCATAGAACGAAACTTGTTGAATAGCATCTAGGAGAGGAATATTTATGTTAACTTGCTTAAACATTTCCACAATCTTCTCCATTTATGCATTTGGTTTGTTGGCCCTCAACCTGTTTGGAAAAGGAACTTTATTAATAAGGGTTGGGTCCAACATATGAGAAGAATATTATGGGAATGAAATGGATCCCGAAATTGGATTCGGGAAGGTCTGAGATGGTAGTTCACTCAAGGAAGTGGGCTGAGAGTTTGAGCCTGGTGAAGAACGGAGAATAGGCTCAGAAGAATGTAACGACTCTGTTTATAATGTACAAAATTTGTTTAAAGTTAAAATACTGAATGGACTATTTGCAACCCTGAGTATGCTATAAGTATTTAATTTGTTTTTAAACAGCAAGAAATAACTTGTAGCTCACTGGTAAAGCCTTTGCACTGCTGTGACATAGCCCCTGTGTTCGAATCCCCTCAGCCACATATTATTTTTGCTGATTTTTCTTTTAAACTTTTTGGAAGCCTAAAAGTTGACATGTGCAATACACGTAAAAATAAAAAGTCGGGTTAATCAAACATGTGGAAAATGCTATATGAACAGTCTAGGACACGTATCCCCAATCCAGATCCTACCCCCTCTTGATCGACCGGCGAGGGATGCGTTTGGGCCGGCACCGCCGGTCCCAATCGTCAGAAATGCTTCAAAAAAATTTAACCTTAACTCCTTGGCCTCCCCCTACCACTCCTCTTCTGTTTGATTTTCCTGCACATTAACAGAGAATTAAAATGATCTTTAAAAATAAATTTTAATGCATTTTAATTCTCAATTTAATACCCTAAACCCTAATTCAATCCTATAAATACCCCCTACACGCTAGCCCTCTCTATTCTGAAATCCACTGTCAAACTCTCAAATTTTTCCAAGTCCAAAAAGTTGTACAAGTGGAGTTAGCCCAAGGTCAAGTTCCGGCGACGATTCGGGACAAATCCGGCGACACCGCGACGCCCTCAAAACCTTCCTCCACCTCTCTCTTCTCTGTAGGGTTCCTAGGCACCCTAGTGATGTCTCACAAGTGATCAAACATGCAAATTTCTAAAAAAAATACGGTGCCTACAAACCCTAGAACGGATCGTTTGCTAGATATACATAGGCGAAAAACAAACTAGTTAACATTTTAACTAAGGGAATGGACATACAACCTTTGTAGATCCGGTCCTCCACCTCCACGGCTCCGCAACAAATTCCCCTCCGCTGTCCAAAAAGAATCCGGACTCCAACGTCGGCCTCGTCGAAGAATGGGCGGGCTTGATCGTCGGTTCGATGCCGAAGATGATCTACGTCGAGGCATCGCTAGAACAAGCTCCAACTTCACCAAGTCGGAAAAACTTGTGAAGGAAACACCCTATACTACTTGGCAAGAGGTAGAGGATGAAGAAATAGGAAGTGGGTAAACTTTAGTTTTGGATTTCTCACTAGATTTCATGACTTGCCATTGGAGTAGCAAGCATTCTCCATTTTGAAGAAGATGAAGAAGAAGAAGAAAATATGATAAGTTAATTTTCAAATAGAAAAGAAAATACAATACTTATCATATCTTCAACCATGGTTTAGTGTAGAGACTTAACTTAGGTTAGATGAGTGGTTAGGGTAAGGCATGAGACAAGAATGGTGACTAAGTCAATGTATCATGAATCTTCAACTAAAGACAAATATAGCCACCATTCATTTCTCTTTTTCTTTTCAAATGAAATAAATAAAAGATAAATAAATAAGCAAATGAAAAGATATGATACCCTAACCACTAACTAACCATGGTTCAATACTTTACACAAAACCAAGAAAGAATGTATCATCAAACATGATACAATCATGTGCACAAAATATATCACATATGCAATGTGCACAACAAGTGAGTAAATCCATCTAAAGTGAACCAATACTAGTTAATGCAAAGTAATATATCAAATATATATAATTATACATTAAATCATTAAATCAACACTTGATTTAACGATCCGGTCATATCGCATATAACCGACTAGTATCCAGTGTATCGGCTTATCGAATCAACGATTGAATCGATAACTAGGTTATATCGCATACAACCATTCGACACATTGATCGCGAGAATGAAATACGGTATCACATACTCGCATTATTCTCGGTCCTGCACATATCTCATATGCACTCCCATTTCATTTCGCTTGAGCCAGGAAACCTCTGTGTAGGACTCTAAAGACTCGTCAATACGCCGGCAGCGGATGATGATCATATCAAACACCCACAAGCCGCAAGCGGTCTGCTAAACGTAACGGCCACCCGGGTATTGATCGATCAGAAGATCGACGAGCAAGCCCGCTCACACTCCTGCGAATCCAACCAGTAACACTTACCGTACGGTCCGGTCTGTTCGTCTGATATGTCGCATATCTCGCCTAGGGGTGGTAAACGTCAGACCCCAATAGCTCGATAAGTCATGCCGACGTAGGGTCCATAACATTCATGAAACTACTGATAACACTTACCAGTATATCACTGCAACCCTGGCCAGGGATTTCCTGTTATGGCCAGTCGAGCATAGCACAACATCAACCCCCAATACCGGGAAAGACGAATCCCCTCCTATCGCTCATTGCCTCCATGTGAATCGGGACTGTACCCAAAAACCACCTGTTTGCACAACTCAGTAGAGCCGTGGTTGGGTGGAAATCAAAGCACAGTGGGAGACACACAAGACTCTATGACGATCTCGGGTCAACAGACTAAGCTGTACCAGTGTCACCAGAGAACTGCCATCTGACGTGAGGTATAATACCATCTGGGAGTTCTCGGCGAGTCCGTTCAGTGTACCCAGTCTCCACTGAGCACCCGCATACCATCTCCGATGTCAAACACCAATGGATATGGGATCATCCATCGCCCATCGCATGGGTCGAGAAGATATACGCTAGTCTACTCTGGAATATCGATGCCCCGTCTCGATATTCCCTCGACTAGGAACATTTCAAGGATGTACTCATGGACTATCCAGGCCCCACTAGTATGATCTGCATCACAGTCCTGGAAGTCGAGTATACATCCTAAGGGCTTTATCAACATGTAATCAGAGAGACAGAAAGTATACATGTTAAGATAAAGAGCAACCAGATAGCGTACTATCATGTCGAGCAAGAAAGTCCTACCTATATATGTCCCAGCATCCACTACAATATACATCCAATGTACAGTAATGGCCTCTAGGGTATACATATAACTAACAATCTCCCACTTGCACAAGGGCCATCTGTAGCAGTGGTCGCAGTATCTAATACTCAACCATCCCATATGAGTCTCTCTCTGGGAAAAGGCCTTCGTGAGTGGATCCGCCGTGTTGTCCTCTGAGTCTACTCTCCTGACCTCGATCACCCTGGAGATCAACTATCTCCATGATCAGGTGATGCTGCCTCAGAATTTGTCTGGGTCACTGATGGGACCAAGGTTCCAGGGCAGAAGCCACACTTCCATTGTCATACAATGGCAGGAACCCAGTTCATCTTATGAACCAATATACACCCAAACTTCCTCTTTGGTAGTATCTTTAACAGCGATGTCACCAGCCTTTATCGTCTAGTCTGCCACGGTATCTAGCTTGGAACTCTTCCAACATACCGTCCCTTTACTGAAGGTAAAGACAATGCCTGTGACTGACATTCAGTCGTCTTTATCACCCTGGAACACTTCCAGTGATTCTCCCCAGGATCGATTGATACAGTCTCACTATACCTAGTGAGAACCCTAATATCCCTTTAGATCTATCTCATAGGTCCAAATCTCAGGATTTAGGAGGTATCATCTTTATCCTATTTGGAGAATCCCAGTGATAAAAGGAGATTGACCGATCGTAGTATAGGAAACTCTTTTCCTATCAAGAGTATGTTGTCTACGTACAATGCGAAGATTACCACCTTACTCTCTACTACCCTTTTGTAAATATAAGGTTCGTCTACCATTTTGATGAAGTCAAACACTTTGACTATCACATCAAAACAGACGTTCCAACTCCGCGATGCCTACTTCATTTTGTAAAGCAACTTGCACACGTTTCCGCTGCTCCCACTGTTTACGAAGACCTCTGGCTGTGTTCTTACAGACGTTCTCTTCTAAATCAGTATTTAGAAAAGCAGTCATGGCACCCAACCGCCAGATATCGTAGTCATGGTATGTAGCCGTGGTAAGTAGGATCTGGATAGACTTAAGCATAGCTACTGGAAAAAAGTTTCATCATTATCCACGCCCGGTCGATGACGAAAACCTTTAACAAGTCTAGCTTTGAAAGTCTCAACTTTTCCATCTACACCAAGTAATCTTCTCAAGATATACTTGCTCCTGATGGGGATTTAACCCTTCAGATATAGCAGCTAAAGTCCATACTTTGCTGGTGTACATGGATTCCATCTCAGATCGCTAAGCATCCAGCCATTCTTACAGAGTCCCGACTCTCGATGGCCTGCTCGAAAATAGTTGGGCCATCATCTCATGATGCAATCCTTGCTCCCACTGTCATCGAGAAACCGAGGTATCTCTCAGGCGGATGAGGAACCCTACTAGATCGGCGGAGAGGCTGAGGTTCGTCGGGAACTATAGAATCTTACGGTTCTGTCAAATCATCAACTGCAGTTTTGTATAGCTGGAACCTTTCCAGTTCTACAGAACTGATCCTGCCTCGATCTTGTCCGGATTTTGCTTTAAACATAGGCCGGACAACCCAAATCTTAACTTACTTAAGAGATAGGATCTTCCCGCACCATATCTTATATGGAGTGGTAGGCACTGATTTGATTCGAACCTAATTCAATAGGTATGCAGCTTCTCAAGTGCATAACCCCAAAAGGAAATAGGTAACTCAGTAATACTCATCATAGAGCACACCATATCTAATATTGTGCAATTGCTCCGCCCTGATACACCGTTGTGCTGTGGTGTATTCAGAGGAGTAGTACGGAGAGAGAATCTCATTCTCCTTTAGAATGGTCCAGGAATGCCATGCACAAGTATTCTCCTCCCTGATCTCATCATAGGACATAATACTTATACCCGGTTATTGGTTCTCTACTTCTTACTTATATTCTGTGAATACCTCAAAAGGTTCGAACTTATGTTTCAACAGGAACATATGACTGAATCTTGAGAGATTATCAGAGAATATAATGAAGTATAAAGAACCAATCCTGGCATGTGTAGACAGGAGACTTTACATACATCATCATGTATCAGTCCCAAAAGTTTGCTAACTCTTTCTCTGTTTCTAATAAACAGAGCTATGGTCATCTTATCCTTGTGACATGACTGGCAAGTTTCATAAGATGTAAATTCAAACTTATTTAAATATACATCTAAATGTAACTTCAGCCAGTCGGGTCGCATTGATGTGACCTAGTCTAGAATGCCTCAAGAATGATTCATTCATTTCTGAACTCTTCCTCTTGTGTGTGTTCTGTGTACGAGGAACTGTAGTTTGATTTAGAATGTCAATGCTTTTAGATAACGTGCCTGAACCGATCAACTTTTGATATAGGAAATGTTCAAAACATTATCCATCAATACAAAATTTTATCATTTCTTTACTGATAAAGAGACTGATATGATTTTGTATATCAGGTTCGGTATCTAATAACATTCGTCCAGAATCAATGTATTACAATACAGGGTGACAGTGACCGACAGACTTGGCTGCAACACTTGCCCCGTTTTCTGTCTCATGAAACTTATCACCCGTTCTCAGTTTTTCTACCCTTTTGTAGCCCTATGTAATATCTTACATTTCTGGGATCCTGATCCGGTATCACATACCAAGGATGCGGAGGATACTGAGAAACAGTTCTGTATAATGAACACACCCGAAGATGATGCATCAGCATGCACTCTCTTCGTTTGGGCGGCACGGGAAATCTGGTATTCCCCAATTTCCTGCTCTGTCTTATAACAATTATAAGTTGGAGCGGGACCAACGTTCCCCAGCTCAGTATAACAAGTGGGTTCGGTCAATATATCCATATTATTATCTTGATTAAGGCGTGATATGGTCGCTACCAGGAGAGAGAGAGAAGAAAACACTCTGCGTGCGCTCTAGCAAGATCAGATTGGTTATATATTTTATCTAATCAGGATGGCTCCCACTGTTTTTATCAAATCTTCCTTCAAACCCTAAAAGGAAAGACTAGCCGGGATTAATTACACTCTACAAGTTCGCCAATCTTTCAGCCAGGCCAGTGTCGGTACTTTGAGGGAGGTTCCCCGTGCTTTCGCACGGACCTAATTACTGTAAACCTCGTTTTCCCAAAGGCGTAACCCCGTTGACACCTTTCTAGACACCTACTTGATCGGCTAATTGCAAAGTGCAAAACTCTCCCAGGAGTAACAATTACTCGCAGTGGGTATCGGGATCCAACTATCACATAGAAGGTATGCAATCTCATTGCAAGTTTCAACACTTGAAACTCCCGATAAAGGTTTTTACCCCTAGCACCTATGACCTTAACTATGGTCAACAAATCATAAGTACTAGTCAAGTTCTACC
Organism: Agapanthus africanus; assembly: GCA_030015575.1. NCBI lineage: Eukaryota > Viridiplantae > Streptophyta > Magnoliopsida > Asparagales > Amaryllidaceae > Agapanthus > Agapanthus africanus. Next base: position 1,001,387,365 of record CM057337.1, read on the forward strand.
CGTCATTTCGTGATTAATTAGACCCACCCACATGACCCTTAACTAAGGTCAACAAAGTCACGCGACTGTCCTAACTAATCGCATCATATGCGGTGTAGGAAGACATCACTTAGCTACCGTACACTGTGCCTTGACTATGGTCAACAAACACAGCACGAATACTAAGTACTCTACTTCCTAAAATGACGGAGGGTTGCGAATGGTTTTTGTGAAAACCTTTAACACTTTGAACTTGATCTCGTTGCGGAATCAAATGGTTTTTTAAATGGAATGCTTTTCGAAGCTTTTCTAGTTTTGCTAAAGGGGTCACTCCCGGTGAAGGGATCGTCGGCCCTTTCCTCGTCGAATGAGGTGCGGGATATATCATATATATCACTGTGCAAAGCGGAAACTATAGAAGCGATCAAATGACAAACCGAGGGTTGTAGCATCTGCCAGTTATTGCTAAAGGAGTCACTCCCGGTGAAGGGATCTCGGTCATTTCCTTATCGAATAAGGTGCAGGATGTTCTACAAGGAACACCGCGATGCAAAGCAAGAACTGTAGCTACCTATTTTATTTTGAAATTCGATTCCACAACATCAATTAGGTTTATTTTTCTTTCATTAATCTCATTAATGAATATCCCATCATTTAAATTACCTAAACATCACAGATAGATATGACGTACACTTATGCCATCCGCATTCGCCTCGATGTCCCCTTGTGCACCGTTAGGTTAGGTAACTAACGGCAGAGCGGGGCAGGGCTAGCGCGGGTGTAAAACATAAGTAACGTCTATATAATATATCATATATACTATATATAATACCTGTCACAGAACATCACATGATCACAGATAAAACACAGCAGAAGAAACATATGAAATATTGGATATACTAGGACGTCCGTGTTTTCAATACGAGCCAGTATAAAACACGGATTCCACGGTCGTGATGAATAGCCAATCCCACACCCACAGACCCCTACGAGAGCGGCAAGCAACCCTACCAATTCTAGGGTTAGGAGACCCGGACTCGACTCCTCGAGTTGGTCTCCCACTGGACCCCAGAACCCGGTTACTTGTGCTCCCCTCCTTGGGTCTATCCTAGTGCAGAAAAGTAAATAATATACATCAACGGTGACAACTTCCGCAACCTGGAAGTGCCCCAATAAAAGAATATTACATATAAGTTTTTACATGAATGAAAATGAAAAACACTCATCTCACATAAAAAAAACCCGGCTATTCAAACACGACGATCCAATATAACATATCCAGCAACACATAACATCACATGTCATCAACGTAAGTAAATATGCGCATCCCAATTGTCGTTGACATATAGCAACGAAACCGGCGATATCACATATTACACTTACGGTCACAGAAAAGAAAGTGTAAAACTACAACAGTTGGAATCCGCAACCACCTCAGACATCGCATGCCTGACCAAATGAATTACTTAGACATCGCATGCCTAACAATTATAAACCCCGCATTTTAGTCTCATTATCGAAAACTCTTTTCAATATCAAGTCGGGCAATTCAACAGGATTCCCGACATTCTGATCGAATGCTCGTCGCAAACTTCAGTAGACGGCCGCACCCCTGATACCGTCGACGAAGTGCACCAAGGCGGAACACCGCTACCGCGAGCACCCGAACGGATACTTTCGGCGACGGGGTTCTCCTACAGTCACTTGGTCGGGGCTATGGAGTGAGGCTGTCTATTAAGTTTACCCGGCGAGTATCCGCGTACGCTACGTGATTGCGACGGACTTTTGATCACATCAAAATTCCGTGGCAACCGATCAAGTGAGACTAAACTGCTATGTTTATAACACTCATTCAGTTATCTCATAACTATTTGCGAATTCCAATTATTGTATCAAATTCCGGATAAATAGAAAATGCTAAACTTTTCGATCGAACAATCGAATACCCAAGTTTTCCCGATACAGCTCAACACATGAAATAAGTCTAACAACATTCAGTTCGTGCCTCAGTACCAACGGTCCAGCCGTAGAAGGGTCAAGCCAACGCCTCACATGTGGCACGCCGTACTGTCCCAAACCCGAAGGTTCAAAGGGCAGTTCAAGACGGTCACATAATCGAGTTAAGGTTTGTTGTCTTCTAGAGGGTCCATCGCGTTACTTGCACTACTTAGAACGTCGTTAAACTACGGAAAAATCCAACAATTGGAAATTTCCCGGCAGGGGAAAAATGGGTATTTATATCCGGTCGAACTTTTTAACATATTCTAAAAATTACCCGGAAAGCACTCCGACAAAATTAGACAGTCCGATCGAATACACCGAGTTCCCAATACAACTCAGAACATTCAACTCTGGAATAAATTTTAAATATTCCCATAAAATCCAGAATAATTAAATAGGAATTACTGTGCAGAAAATATGTGATGACGTCACTACCTAGCCGCAGAACCGCCGCATAAGCTGGGCTTCTGCCGCGGTTCCGCGCTCTGTTGGATGAATCTTTGGCCTGAGTTTGCACAGTAATTCTTATAATTATTTATTGAATTTTTTAGGCATTTTTAATACACAAAAATCCGCATTTTCGGAAACAGTCCAGAGAGCATATTCCGGTCGGGGTTTTGTGTTCGTTCGGACTTCTAACTCCGTCAGGATTTCGCCTAAGGCTCTAGCTAGGCTCTGATACCACTGTAGGGTTCCTAGGCACCCTAGTGATGTCTCACAAGTGATCAAACATGCAAATTTCTAAAAAAAATACGGTGCCTACAAACCCTAGAACGGATCGTTTGCTAGATATACATAGGCGAAAAACAAACTAGTTAACATTTTAACTAAGGGAATGGACATACAACCTTTGTAGATCCGGTCCTCCACCTCCACGGCTCCGCAACAAATTCCCCTCCGCTGTCCAAAAAGAATCCGGACTCCAACGTCGGCCTCGTCGAAGAATGGGCGGGCTTGATCGTCGGTTCGATGCCGAAGATGATCTACGTCGAGGCATCGCTAGAACAAGCTCCAACTTCACCAAGTCGGAAAAACTTGTGAAGGAAACACCCTATACTACTTGGCAAGAGGTAAAGGATGAAGAAATAGGAAGTGGGTAAACTTTAGTTTTGGATTTCTCACTAGATTTCATGACTTGCCATTGGAGTAGCAAGCATTCTCCATTTTGAAGAAGATGAAGAAGAAGAAGAAAATATGATAAGTTAATTTTCAAATAGAAAAGAAAATACAATACTTATCATATCTTCAACCATGGTTTAGTGTAGAGACTTAACTTAGGTTAGATGAGTGGTTAGGGTAAGGCATGAGACAAGAATGGTGACTAAGTCAATGTATCATGAATCTTCAACTAAAGACAAATATAGCCACCATTCATTTCTCTTTTTCTTTTCAAATGAAATAAATAAAAGATAAATAAATAAGCAAATGAAAAGATATGATACCCTAACCACTAACTAACCATGGTTCAATACTTTACACAAAACCAAGAAAGAATGTATCATCAAACATGATACAATCATGTGCACAAAATATATCACATATGCAATGTGCACAACAAGTGAGTAAATCCATCTAAAGTGAACCAATACTAGTTAATGCAAAGTAATATATCAAATATATATAATTATACATTAAATCATTAAATCAACACTTGATTTAACGATCCGGTCATATCGCATATAACCGACTAGTATCCAGTGTATCGGCTTATCGAATCAACGATTGAATCGATAACTAGGTTATATCGCATACAACCATTCGACACATTGATCGCGAGAATGAAATACGGTATCACATACTCGCATTATTCTCGGTCCTGCACATATCTCATATGCACTCCCATTTCATTTCGCTTGAGCCAGGAAACCTCTGTGTAGGACTCTAAAGACTCGTCAATACGCCGGCAGCGGATGATGATCATATCAAACACCCACAAGCCGCAAGCGGTCTGCTAAACGTAACGGCCACCCGGGTATTGAGCGATCAGAAGATCGACGAGAAAGCCCGCTCACACTCCTGCGAATTCAACCAGTAACACTTACCGTACGGTCCGGTCTGTTCGTCTGATATGTCGCATATCTCGCCTAGGGGTGGTAAACGTCAGACCCCAATAGCTCGATAAGTCATGCCGACGTAGGGTCCATAACATTCGTGAAACTACTGATAACACTTACCAGTATATCACTGCAACCCTGGCCAGGGATTTCCTGTTATGGCCAGTCGAGCATAGCACAACATCAACCCCCAATACCGGGAGAGACGAATCCCCTCCTATCGCTCATTGCCTCCATGTGAATCGGGACTGTACCCAAAAACCACCTGTTTGCACAACTCAGTAGAGCCGTGGTTGGGTGGAAATCAAAGCACAGTGGGAGACACACAAGACTCTATGACGATCTCGGGTCAACAGACTAAGCTGTACCAGTGTCACCAGAGAACTGCCATCTGACGTGAGGTATAATACCATCTGGGAGTTCTCGGCGAGTCCGTTCAGTGTACCCAGTCTCCACTGAGCACCCGCATACCATCTCCGATGTCAAACACCAATGGATATGGGATCATCCATCGCCCATCGCATGGGTCGAGAAGATATACGCTAGTCTACTCTGGAATATCGATGCCCCGTCTCGATATTCCCTCGACTAGGAACATTTCAAGGATGTACTCATGGACTATCCAGGCCCCACTAGTATGATCTGCATCACAGTCCTGGAAGTCGAGTATACATCCTAAGGGCTTTATCAACATGTAATCAGAGAGACAGAAAGTATACATGTTAAGATAAAGAGCAACCAGATAGCGTACTATCATGTCGAGCAAGAAAGTCCTACCTATATATGTCCCAGCATCCACTACAATATACATCCAATGTACAGTAATGGCCTCTAGGGCATACATATAACTAACATTCTCAACCAGTAAGTTCCCTCTCCTCTCTCTTCTCAACCAATAAGTTCCCTCTCCTCTCCACTCTATCTATTCTAAAACGATCTTATATTAAAACTTTTTGGAAGCGGAGTTATTCCGACTTCCGATTCTAATTTCATTAAAAACCCAAATTTTCTTAACAATAAATCAACCATCTCTTTATATCTTGTTTAGCAACCATAAAACAACATTTATAACAAGTTTCAATCCAAAATAAAATGCTATGCGACTTGTATTACACTTTTTCGTTTAAATACCACAAAATTTACCTATGACATTACTTCATCATATTGCTCATATTACCTTTAAAAAACTCATGAGGTAACGACCTACCTCATCACAACACTCATCATGACATAGTATGATGGCTTGAAAATAATATTTTTGTGGCTAAGGTGAACTTATAGTTAAATACCATAAACTATCAAAACCGTATTTCTTTTAATTGTTTTAATCAATTCCATACAATTATGTCCTTACAACCCATTTTGGGGAATACGATTTGATTGGTGCGGGTTATCGCACATCCATCGGAATAGTAGGGCGAGATGCAGACCTCCTCACGGAGCATACGATCTCGATGGAATTTTTATTATTACAATATTTAAGAAAACGTGATTTCTATTAATAAATAAATTATATTTTTAATAAATATATATATATGTAAATATTATCAAAATATCTATTTTAAATATATAATATATTCCATGTTTTCTAAATCAAAAGAAAAGAACCACAAAAGTTCATGAAAATACCATCAAGAATCAATACAAGTCAATTTATATGAAAATACCATATACTATTCAGTTTAGGTTTATATCCACTAGAATATCTCATCTTATAAAAATTACATCTATGAAAATCCTAAAGACGATAAATAAATACTTTAGGTTTATTTTGAAAATATATCAAAACTATTTTTCATAAAACCCCCTCAAGTTATATTAATTTACAATAAGGACCCTAGTAAATATAGATTTAAGCGGGACCAATTCTCTTGAGCCTCAGAGAGCCGGAGAATGTGGTTGCTTGCCTATTTAAGGTAGACAACTAAAAACGGGGTTATCAATACGGTAATTGTCTTGGAAAAAGACACAAATCCCGTCGTCCATGTGCAACAGTTACCGATAACTCCAAAACTAATTCAGGACTTCAATTCTGTTAAGTGTTTGACTCAGTCAGAGTCTCGGTCTAACCTGAAATCAATCCATCCATGAATACAATTCAAATATAACTCCAATACAACATGAATACTAGAATAAAATCTATATCAACATGATTTGATTTGACCGAACCATGGATATACATTGACTTGTCTACATGACTATCCGTTTATACCTTTATCCATTTACATGAACAATTGATAGCATGGTTTCGGCAAGTCTTACATCTAATCACTACAAAACAACACAATAAACATTACGGGTTCGCAGCACAAGCTAACACAAGACCGTAACAGGTTCGCGGCACACGTCATACCGACTCCTGAGATCAGGGCTAGACGATTTCAGCAAGGGTTGGACCCGGAGATCCAAGCTACTCTGAAGAAGAGGCCATAAACTGGAGAGTCTTGACCAATTCGAAAGATCATTCGATGTAATTGAAATAACGGGATTTCCCAACCCACGATTTGGCTCAGAGAGCTGTCTGTCGATACGAGGCAGTAGTGAAGAAGAAGAGCAGACCTCAATCTGCCGGTATGAAGCGCCCTGCTACTCATATAGAAGGAGGAGCCTCTTTCAGGACACCTTTTGTACCCAGGAGACCGAGAGTACCTTTTAACCGGCCCAGTCCAGATTTTTGCACCTACTGCAGGAGGGATAGACACCTGGCGAAGGATTGCAGGCGTGCTAATCGCCTCTGCTTAGTCTGTGGCTCATCCACACATGATATTGGGTCTTGTCCTCGTCGACTCAACCCGAACTCTACACCCAGACCAGCAATCACCTATCCACAGCGGCCAGCTATCCAGGCACCTGCCCCGCATTTTGCTCTCCCAGCTCCACCTCCTCATGGACCTACTGCTCCTCCTCCTCTTCAGTTCCATCAAGCATAAAGGAACCTACCTCAAGGACAAAAGAACGGACAAAGGAATGCGCCTCCAGTAAGGAGGAATGTACCGAGGCGACAGGCTTTCACAATGACTATGGAAGAAGCTGAAGCTACTGGTCAAGTCATCACTGGTAACTCTTTTCTTTCAAGTTTTCTTTCAATCTTTATACATATCAAAATATCTTTTTCTATATCTAAACATATTCCACACAACTTAGGTACAATCTTAGTAGCCTCACTTCCTGCACTAGCACTCTTCGATACTGGAGCATCTTACTGCTTTATGTCGCAACGGTTTGTCACGCCCCGCTTCCCGGTGTACGGTAAGGAGACGTGATTGGCCCGCTACATATTTACTCAGAAGCAAACACGCTAAGCGTAAATAAGCAATATGATAAAGTACACAAGAAAATGACAAGAGATGTAATTGAACAACAACTTTTATTTATTAAACATTTCTTTACAATACAACTGAAAATGTAAATACAAGAATGGAAAGCAATGCCTAAACAATGGCATAAACTGAAAAGAAAAATATATACAAGTGTCTAAAGCTCGGGGTCTTCTGTGAACTGCTCCAAGTCATCAGCACTGGACTCTATCTCTAGTAAGTCGGATCCACCTGACAACATTCTAAAGAAAGAAGAGAAAAGGAATGTCATCGGCGAACAATCGCTCGGTAAGTCCCAAAAAAAGATAGAAGTAGAGTAAACAGATAAGAGGATATAACTGGTAAATTATTTGATTGTTATGTTAACGCAGTTGTTTGTAATTTGGTACAGAATATGCCAGTGTATACGAGAGGAGTCCAGATATTCCGTGGACTAAGGTATACGGAGCACAAGGAACCGTTAAGCCACGGAACAACAACAACGGATATTCAGGTTAGGTGTATTAAAGTGACCGTCTCATGCCACTTCTAACACATTCTGTACCAGTCTACCCCTTTAAAACCCCGTAATGTATTTTATATTGATTTGTATTGTTTTGTTTAATAGTTGTAGGACTTGCCGAAACCATGATATCGGCGGTTCATGTAAACGGAAGAGATATAAACGGATGGTCATGTAAATAGAGTATATCCATGGTTCGGTTCGGTCAAGTCATGTTGATATTGATTGTATTCTGGTATAAATGGATTCATGTTGAATTGGAGTTGTACTTGAATTATATTCAAGGATGGATTGATTTCAGATTAGACCGAGACTCTGTCTGAGTCAGACCTTTAAAACAAATTGTAGTCCTGAATTAGTTTTGGAGTTATCGGTAACTGCTGCACATGGACATCATGATTTATGACTTTTTCTAAGCCAATTACCGAATAGTTAACCCCGTTTTTAGTTGTCTACCTTAAATAGGCAAGCACCTAAATTCTCCGGCTCCATGAGGCTCAAGAGAACTGGTCCCGCTTAAACCTATATTTACTAGGGTCCTTATTGTAATTTAATATAACTTGAGGGGGTTTTATGAAAAATAGTTTTGATATATTTTCAAAATACACCTCAAGTATTTAATTATCGTCTTCAGGGTTTTCATAGATGTAATTTTTAAGAGTGATGAGATAGTCTAGTAGATATACACCTAACTTGAATAGTATATGGTATTTTCATGTAATTTGACTTGTATTGATTCTTGATGGTATTTTCATGAACTTTTGTGATTCTTTTCTTTTAATTAGAAAATATAGAGCATATTATATATTTAAAATAGATATTTTGATAATATTTATACATATATAATTATTAAAAATATAATTTATTTATTAAATAGAAATCAAGTTTTCTTACAAATTGTAATAAAAATTCCATCGAGATCATATGCTCCGCGAGGAGTTCTGCATCTCGCTCTACTAGTCCCAAGGAAGTGCGATAACCCATACCATCCCGATTGGGTTCCCCAAAATGGGTTGTAGAGGCTTATTTGTAAGGAATTAATTAAAACTATTTAAAGAATACGGGTTTTGATAGTTTAAGGTATTTTAATGTAAAATATTGTATTTTTTCCCACAAAAATTGTTACAAAAACCATCGTGTTATGTCAAGATGAGTGTTGTGATGAGATAGGTCATTACCTCGTGAGTTTTCTAAAGGTAAAATGAGCAAAACGATAAAATAATGTCGTATGTAAACTTGATGGTATTTTATTGAAAAAGTGAAATCGAAGTTGCAATACATATTGTTTTGAATTGAAACTTGTTATAAATGTTGTTTTATATTTATTAAATAATATATAAAAATATGGTAAATTTGTTATTAAGAAAAATTGCGTTTTTGATGAAATTAGAATCGGAAGTCGGAATAACTCCGCTTCCGACGAGTTTTGAGAAGAAATCTTTTTGAGAGGTGAAAAAGAGAGAAGAGAAAGGACTTGCTCGTTTGGAGAAGAGAGGGGAGGTAGAGGGAACTTTTGAAAGTGGCGTGGAGTCGCGGTGTCGCCGGATTTGCCCCGAGTCGTCGCCGGAACTTGGCCTTGGGCTAACTCCACTTGTACAACTTTTGGACTTGGAAAATTTAGAGAGTTTTGGCAATGGATTTCTGAATGAGGAGGGCTATGGTATAGGGCGGTATTTATAGGAGAAATTAGAGTTTAGGGTAGTGAAATGAGAATTAAAAATGCATTAAAATTTGGTTTTAAGGATCATTTTAATTATCTGGAAATGTGCAGGGAAATCAAACAGACCACGGTTAGTGAAGGGAATCCAAGGGGTGTTAGGGTTAAAGAATTGGAGTATTTGGGACGGGGGGGTGGCGGCGCTGGCCCCAAAGAGAATCTATCCGGCCATCTTGGTGTGGTGGGTGCTTGGATTTTGGACATGTGTCGATGTCGTTTCATATAACTCAGTGCACATGTTTGATTTGTGAGACTTTTCATTTTTACGTGTTTTGCACGTGTAAACTTTTTGGCTTCCAAAATGTTTAAAAGAAAAATCAGCAAAAATATTATGTGGCTGAGGGGATTCGAACACAGGGGCTACGTCACAGCAGTGCAAGGCTTTACCAATGAGTTACAAGTGCTTTCTTGCTGTTCAAAAGCAAATCAAATTTATAACTTGTGCTCAGGAATTACAAATACTCCATTTGTACATTAACTTTAAAAATTTTCTGTACATTAAAACAATGTCGTTACACGGTTGGTCCGAACTCATGCGATTCCAGTCAAACCACTCGTATCCAACTGGAATGTCAGTTCAGGGAACGGAGTTCTAAAGGCAACAATGGGATACGACCTATGTCCAGTAGTCGTCTGCAGCAAGAATTCTATGCTGACTTCAAGGTGCTAGACATACCGAACTTTGATGTAGTTTTGGGTATGGATTGGCTAGGAACTTTCTATACTACCATCGACTGTCGTCAAAGGAGTGTAGTGTTCGAGATTCCAGACCATCCGGTCTTTTATTTCAAAAGTGGAGACCGTACCATGGAGCCTAGTACCTACAAAGCAAAACCAAAGAAGGCAGTGATTGCAACTCTACAAATAGGAGAAGTTAAGCCAGAGGTAGTTCGAGAGTTCGACGACGTATTTCCTGAAGACATATCAAGTTTGCCTCCCGATCGAGCTCTTGAATTCGGAATTGATTTAGTACCTGGTGCACAACCGATGATCAAAGCACCGTATTGATTAAGCCCTGAAGGTTTTAAGGAGGTCCGTACTCAATTGGACGAACTTCTGAAAAAAGGATGGATTCGTCCTAGCATTTCAAGTTGGGGATCTCCAGTTTTGCTTGTGAAGAAGAAGAAAGGTTCATACCGAATGTGCATTGATTATAGAGCTTTGAACGAAGTCACGATAAAGAACAAGTATCCACTACCGTGAATCGACGATCTGTTCGATCTGCTAAGTGGGTCTTACGTTTTCTCAAAGTTAGATTTTCGTTCGGGTTATCATCAAGTGAAGGTCAAAGAGTCTGATATTCCGAAGACAACATTCAGGACTCACTATGGGCATTATGAGTTTCTCATGATACCATTTGGAGTGACCAATGCACTAGCCATATTCATGAATCTGATGAATCAAGTTTTCCGAGAGTACCAAGACGGGTTCGTTGTCATATTCATCAACGACATCCTGGTATATTCAAAAAACCGGAAAGAGCACACCGAACATCTACAAATTGTCCTGGAGACCTTGCGACGGTATCAACTCTAAGCCAAGTACAGCAAGTGCGAGTTTTGGCTAGAACAAGTCGGATTTCTCGGACATATCGTTTCAGGTGAAGGAATCTCTGTGGATCCGGCTAAAATATCAGCAGTAAGCGAATGGCCGACATCAAATACAGTGAAGGCCATTCGATGTTTCTTGGGATTAGCGGGATACTGCCGAAGATTTATTAAAGGATTTTCGAAGATTGCAACACCCCTGACCAAGCTCACACGTAAAGATGAAGAATTTGTGTGGTCAAAAGCATGCGAACAAGCTTTCGTACAACTCAAGTCAATATTGACATAAACACCTATTCTCGTAATATCGGACCAATCTGGAGGTTTCATAGTGCATTGCAATGCATTCGGTAAGGGATTAGGATGTGTTCTACACCAGCACGGTAAAGTTGTAGCTTATGCATCAAGATAGCAGAAAGTTCATGAGTGCAACTATCCGACACATGATTTGGAGTTGGCAGCCGTTATCTTTGCACTCAAGATTTGGCGCCATTATCTTGTTGGAGAACGGGTAGATATCTACACAGACCATAAAAGTCTGAAGTATGTGTTTACTCAGAAAGAGTTGAATATGCGGCAGAGAAGATGGTTATAACTCATGGCGGATTTTGACATCAATCTACAATATCATCTAGGGAAGGTGATTGTAGTAACCGATGCACTTAGTCGTCAATCACTATCAATGAATCTCACTGCATAGTGGAAGCTACAGCAATATGTGCATCAGATGGAGATAGAAGTGATCGTGCCAGGTAATGCTTCAAGTTTGATGAACTTACAAGTTCAGCCTACAATTTTCAATCAGATCAAAGCAGCTCAAGCAAGTGATGCCAAGTTGCAAAAGATCAGAGAACAAGTAGAAAGTGGACTTAGAACAAACTTCATCATCCACGAAGACAGATCTTTGAGATACAAAAGCAGATTGTGTGTACCACAAGGTCCTGTTCGGGAAGAGTTGATGAAAGAAGCCCACAGCTCCCCATACTCAGTACACCCTAGTGGTACAAAGATATACAAAGATCTACGTCAACATTACTGGTGGCATGGAATAAAGCGTGAAGTAGTCAGAAGCGTAGCAAAATGTCTGGTGTGTCAGCAAGTGAAAGCTGAACATCACAGGACTGCTGCTTTACTTCAACCTTTACCTATCCCAGAATAGAAGTGGCAACACATTACCATGGATTTCGTGACTGCACTTCCTCGCGGCACGAAAGGTAACGACGCAGTATGGGTTATTGTGGATCGACTCACAAAGTCGGCTCACTTTATCCCATTTCGAGTTGGCCAATCTACTGAGATACTAGAAAATAAGTACATGGAAGTAAGTATGAATCTAAGTAAGATTTAACTCTTCATAGTGTACTATTTCCGATACTCATGAACTCATGCAGAAGATCGTGAGATTACATGGAGTACCGGTTTGCATTGTCTCCGATCGTGACACCAGATTCCGATCTCAATTTTGGCAGAGTCTGCAAGTTAGCTTGGGAACAAGTTATAACTTTAGCATACCTAACCATCCACAAACAGATGGAATGTATGAGCGAACGATTCAGATACTTGAAAATATGCTAAGCGCTTGTATGCTGGACTTCGGAGGATCGTGGGAAGATCACCTACATCTTGTGGAGTTTTCATACAACAACAGCTACCAAGCGAGTATTGGAATGACACCATTTGCAGATCTATATGGAAGGAAGTGTCGTTCACCATTAAGTTGGGCCAACATCGGAGATAGAGAACTCCTTGGACCTGAGATGATAGTGGTGACTGTAGATGTAGTTCGCACTATCAGGGAACGAATGCACGTAGCCCAAGACCGACAGAAGCACTGGGCTGATGCAAAACGCCGACACTTGGAGTTCCAACCGGGAGATCATGTATTTCTGAAGATTTCTCCAAACCGTGGAGTGATTCACTTTAGAAAGCGGGGTAAATTAATTCCGAGATACATTGGACCGTTCTACATACTCAAACGAATCGGAGAAGTGGCTTATCGCTTGGCACTTCCACCGTCATTGGAAGGAGTGCACAACATGTTCAAAATATCCCAACTCAGAAGGTATGTAAGCGACCCCGGCCATATTCTTGATCACTCCAAGCTCACTATACAGACGGATTTATCTTGTGAGCAACAATCCGTTGAAATCCTGGACAGAAAGGTAAAGTCACTTAGGAACAAGGAAGTAAACTTGGTTCGAGTGATGTAGAGGAAAGACACACTAAGAGAATCAACGTAGGAAAGAGAAGACGACATGCGTGCAAAATACCCTTTCTTATTTGTAAATTAGGCATTAAATAATTGAAAATTCCGAGAACGAAATTTTTGTAAGGAGGGTAGAATGTAACGACTTTATTTAAAATATACAAAATTTGTTTAAAGTTAAAATACTAAATGGAGTATTTGCAACCCTGAGTATGCTATAAGTATTTAATTAGTTTTTAAACAGCAAGAAATAACTTGTAGCTCACTGGTAAAGCCCTTGCACTGCTGTAACGTAGCCCCTGTGTTCGAATCCCCTCAGCCACATATTATTTTTGCTGATTTTTCTTTTAAACTTTTTGGAAGCACAAAAGTTTACACGTGCAATACACGTAAAAATGAAAAGTCAGGTTAATAAAACATGTGGAAAATGCTATATGAACAGTCTAGGATACATGGCCCCAATCCAGATCCCACCCCCACTTGATCGACCGACGAGGGATGCATTTGGACCGGCGCCGCCGGTCTCAACCATCGGAAATGCTTCAAAAAAATTTAACCCTATCCCCTTGGCCTGCCCACACTACTCCTCTTCTATTTGATTTTCCTGCACATTAACAGAGAATTAAAATGAGCTTTAAAAACAAATTTTAATGCATTTTAATTCTCATTTTAATACCCTAAACCCTAATTCTATCATATAAATACCACCTACAACCTAGCCCTCTCCATTCTGAAATCCATTGTCAAACTCTTAAAATTTTCCAAGTCTAAAAAGTTGTACAAGGGGTGTTAACCTAAGGTCAAGTTCCTACGACGATTCGGGACAAATCCGGCGACAACGCGACTCCACGACGCCCTCAAAACCTTCCTCCGTCTATTCTCTCTCTTCTCAACCAGTAAGTTCCCTCTCCTCTCCTCTCTTTCTATTCTAAAACGATCTTCTATTAAAACTCGTCGGAAGCGGAGTTATTCCGACTTCCGATTCTAATTTCATTAAAAATCCAAATTTTCTTAACAATAAATCAACCATCTCTTTATATCTTGTTTAGCAACCATAAAAAAACATTTAGAACAAGTTTCAATTCAAAATAAAATGCTATGCAACTTATATTACACTTTTTCGTTTAAATACCACAAAGTTTACCTACGACATTACTGCATCATATTGCTCATATTACCTTTAGAAAACTCACGAGGTAAAGACTTATCTCATCACAACATTCATCATGATATAGCACGATGGCTTGAAAATAATATTTTTGTAGCTAAGGTGAATTTACAGTTAAATACCATAAACTATCAAAACCGTATTTCTTTTAATTGTTTTAATCAATTCCATACAATTATGTCCTTACAACCCATTTTGGGGAATCCGAGTTGGTTGGTGTAGGTTATCGCACATCCATCGGACTAGTAGGGCGAGATACAGACCTCCTCACGGAGCATACGATCTCGATGGAATTTTTATTATTACAATTTTTAAGAAAACATGATTTCTATTAATAAATAAATTATATTTTAATAAATATATACATATATATATATATATATGTAAATATTATCAAAATGTCTATTTTAAATATATAATATATTCCATGTTTTCTAAATCAAAAGAAAAGAACCACAAAAGTTCATGAAAATACCATCAAGAATCAATACAAGTCAATTTACATGAAAATACCATATACTATACAATTTAGGTTTATATCCACTAGAATATCTCATCTTATAAAAATTACATCTATGAAAACCCTAAATACGATAAATAAATACTTGAGATTTATTTTGAAAATATATCAAAACTATTTTTCATAAAACCCGCTCAAGTTATATTAATTTACAATAAGAACCCTAGTAAATATATGTTTAAGCGGGACCAATTCTCTTGAGCCTCAGGGAGCCGGAGAATATGGGTGCTTGCCTATTTAAGGTAGACAACTAAAACGGGGTTATCAATACGGCAATTGTCTTGGAAAAAGTCACAAATCCTGCCGTCCATGTGTAGCAGTTACCGATAACTCCAAAACTAATTCAGGACTTCAATTGTATTAAGTGTCTGACTCAGTCAGAGTCTCAGTCTAACCTGAAATCAATCCATCCATGAATACAATTCAAATATAACTCCAATACAACATGAATACTAGAATACAATCTATATCAACATGACTTAATTTGACCGAATCATGGATATACTTTGACTTGTCTACATGACTATCCGTTTATACCTTTATCTGTTTACATGAACAATTGATATCATGGTTTCGATAAGTCTTACATCTACAAATCACTACAAAACAACACAATAAACATTACGGGGTTTTTAACGGGGTAGATTGGTACGGAATGTATTAGAAGTGGCACGACACTGTAATCATAATACACATAACCTGAATATCCGTGTTGTTGTTCTGTAGCTTAACGGTTCCTTGTGCTCCGTATACCTTAGTCCATGGGGAAAGTTGGACTCCTCTCGTATACACTGATGTATTTTGTACCAAGTTACAAACAACTGCGTTAACATAATAATCATATATTATACCAGATATATTCTCTTTACCTGTTCAGTCTATTTCTATCTCTTTTTGGGACTTACCGAGCAATTGTTCGCTGACGACATTCTTTTTCTATTCTTTCTTTGGAATGTTGTCAATAGGACCTGACTCTTTAGAGATCGAGCCCTGCTCAGAAGACTTGGAGCAGTTCATCGAGGATCCCGAACTTTAGTCACTTGTATATACTTTACTTTCAGTTCATTCCATTGTTTAGGCATTACTTTCCATATTGTATTTAATTTTCAGTTGCATTGTAAAGAATGTTTAATAAATAAAAAGTTGTTGTTTCTTTACATCTCATGTCTTTCTTGTGCACATTTACATTATATTGCTTATTTTCGCTTAGCGTGTTTACTTCTGAGTAAATACGTCGCGGGCCTCGTCGCGTCTCCTTACCGTACACCGGGAAGCAAGGGGTGACAAAGAAGATGATGGATTAGGCGGAGTAGGATTAGAAGTAGCAGCCGGGGTTTCATCTGATTCATCATCATCAACTTGTTTACCAACATTATTGTTCAGCACTCTTCCCGATCTCAACGTGGTCACGGCACTCACGTTTTGATTTTGTTGGTTAAAGGTGATGTTTGCGCTTTGTGAGTGGCCGAGATTTGGTAGAGCTTGAGATGGAAGTCTCCCTTTCTCTCTTTCACTCATTGCGGCATTTATCTGTGCAATTTGTGCTTCGATCGATTTTATACTTTCATCGTGGGAAGCAGTGTGTTGCACTAACGTTTGGATAAAAGATGTTAAATTAGCCATCGTTTGTGTGGAGTGTTTAATAAACTTTTTTAAGCTTCTTTCGAGTGCAGAGGTTTTTTCGGTATCGGCCGTTGGAGTATTAGTCTGTGGTTGGAAAGAATTATTAAAAGGGATACTGTTGTTGGCCGGATTTTGAAAAGTTTGCGGTTGAAAGGGGTGCTGAATTTGGTGTGGTGGTTGTTGTTGCTGTGGGGGAAGCCTTTGAAAGTTATTTTGGCTTGGAAACTGATTTTGAGTTTGATTTTGGTTTTGGTTCTAAGTATAATTAGGATGATTCCTCCATCCCTGATTGTATGTGGATGAATAAGGATCGTTTCTAGTTCGTTGCTGAAAAGCAGCATTGGTTTGTTCTTGACCTTGAAACAGAGGATTCAAAGGATATTCTTCCATTAAATGCGATGGGTCAAAACAGCAACCACACACGGTTTTGGGAAGCGTAACTTGGTTTAGGGAGGTTGATGAGAATTTGTTTTCTATTGCTTCGAGTTTCTTTTGTATAGCAGCCATTTCGGCTTTCACTGCGATGGAAACATCGAACTGATGGATACCTTCCCTAGATGAAGACGGTGTTAGTCTAGTGCTCTCCCATTGCAAGATTTGTTCGGCGAGATCTTTCAGAAATTGCCAAGCTTCGCCATCGTCTTTTGACATGAAATGGCATTGACAAATGGTTTCAAGCATTTGTTTTGTCGCTGGATCAACACCCTCATATATAATTCGAAAAATTTGCCATCTATCAATTCCGTGATGATGGCATTGTACAAGAAGATCCTTAAACCGTTCAAAGCATTTCCAGAATGGTTCGTTGGGAAGTTGGGTAAATCGGTTAATCTCGCTTCGAACATGGGAGGTTTTGTGATGAGAATAAAATTTCTTAAGGAATGCTATAACGAATTGATCTCATTTAGCGATAGAATGTGCGGCAGTGCTATAAATCCATTTTTCTGCTAGATCGCACAAGGTAAAAGGAGAAGACGTAATCGCATAGCATCCCCTGAAAGTTGGGTTGTGCTCATCATTGCACATATGTTTTCGAATTTAGTTATAAAAACGTATGTGTCTTCGGATTCAAGCCCGTGAAATTTTGGCAACAGGTTGATGAAGTGGGGTTTAATTTCGAAATTATCCCCATTGGCCGGTGGAAGAGACAGACAAGTAGGAAGGGGTCCGTGTACGTGGTAACATCTTTCTTGGAGAGGGATGTGCCGTGGATTCTGCACACCTATGAGTGGTGGCAAGGTGGTATTGTTAAATCCTGATGGAAATCCGTCTATTTTAGGAGATGTGGTGGGTGGAGGGGAAACAAAAGATGAAGAAGTACCGAATTCAGAGTCGATAGAAAAAACGCGGACAAGACAGGCACTAGAATCCCGTGTCCAGCCGATCACGCACTAAGCGGGTTTAGTGCACGTTGCAGCGTGTGTGAGAATGATTTTTTTAGAGGTTTTATTTTGAAAAATAGTTGGACTTGAGGCTTGACTCAACAAATCACAAAATGCACAATCAATCCCTAGAACTAGGGTCACCTAAATCAAGTCACTAGGCCACTCCTAGACTTCCAAAGGACAAGTCGCAGGATCAATCCTCTACTACCTCCTTATCAATCTTGTGGCTAGGTAAGTGCCAGATAAGTGGAAGTTATCCGCTATATGAATCACTGAAATAACGGGCCTAATTAAGTAACCACGTTTCTTAGTCACACTTGCCTTAGAAACCACGAGAAAAATACGGATAAGTAATAGATTACCCACGACCTTCCTCTGTCCTAATTGAGCGCGAATGTCCTTAAGGGCTAGGTCTAGATATTTTTTAATTAATATAGGGTGAGAGTATGCTCGTTTGTGATTTGTGGGGCCTAGGAAGGGTGATGAAATCGCCACCTAATCTGGATTTGGGTTTCTTGCCCTTTAAAGTCCAGTTTAAATATGCAAAAAAAATCCGAAATCAAAACATGCAAAGAGATTTTTGAGCGGCGATATTTGCAAAGAATCCTTCAGGTAAAATCAGATTATTGGAGCTTTAGGGGAGAGAGAAAAATCTTAAGAAAATACCAGAGGATTTTGGGGTCTCAATTCACCCAAAGCGCCGCAGTTCCGCCGCAAGCTGGTGTGTTCTTTTGCTAAATTTTTCTTCAGAGCACCCCTATGCTCCTTTGGTCCAAGTTTAAGGTCTCTGGCTCTCTGTTAGCTTGCTCCAGTTACTCCAGATTTCCTTGCAAAACTCACACAATAATCGTTAGATACACAAGATGCAGTTTTGGTTCTCTTTTATATTGTGTTCGCTGGATTTTTTAATAAGAAGTCAACCCGAACAACAAGAAAAAAATTACGACCGTTTCCCCGGCAACGACGCCATTTAATTAATCGTGCAAAAAAGAGTTTTTGTAAATAACCGCAATCAAGACGATGTCGCTAGTAGTTATCCGCGATGAGTACGAGTCATCCGCAGGAAAACGTGAACCCTTTTCTTACTTTAGACGAGTTGATAAAAGAAGGGTGATTGTTTTCCGTTACGGATATAAGATTTATAAAGAAAATGTTTGTAGGGTTCATAGGACTTAGTAGTAATGGATGAATAATTAAAAATGACTCATTTATCTTTTAATAGTTTAAAACTAGATCGATAATAATGAATGTAGATTAGGGTTCTTGGAAGAAACTAGGGTTTTCCCACTACTAACCCTTATCCTTGCATTGATCTCTATTCATGTCTAGCCCTTAATAAAACAAGTGTTAAACCAATCTCAAATCATGGTCGTGACTATCAATAAATTGGTAGCGTGCCTGTTAAGGATGTTAATATTTATTTTGCTAAAGTTTATAAACTTTAAAAGATATTAAGTGATTTTCTCATCTATTGTTCTCCCCTATCCTACGAACCTAGCAAGTTAGGAATTACTCGCTCATGGTTAAAGATTTAGAAGAAAGGTTGAAGAATGAAATCATGATTAAGATGCAGAAATGTAATTGCAGAAAGTAAGTGCGGAAATTAAATGCAAAAAGAATAATAAAAAAACACTATATTTATTAATCTACTATTTTATTTACAATTTTGCTCCTTAGAAAATAGATTACAAGAACCCTATTTTGCTATAGATCTCTCTTTTGTTGGAGGTAGATGAATAGATGATGATCACTCAAATGCGTGGATCCCTTAGATCTCTTGATCTCTTCGGTGATGATTTTGAATGTGCAGCTCTCGGTCCCTTATAGTCTCCCTAAAACCAGAAACCTTAGATTCCATATGTGAATATATATTGTTATGATTCAAACCAAAAAATCTCACATCCAATGGCCCATATTGAGCTGCGGAACCACCATATATAGCCATGTTTGGCGGCAGTTCCGCCGCATCTTAGTGACATCGGGGTTTGGGATTTTATCTGGTATTTTGTGTTGATATTTGGAGATCCTCTTGATATCTATATTCTGAAAATAATACTCTTAGTCTCTGTCGTTGCTAGATCTCTCGATTTGCTTCTAAATTTTAGCAGATTCGGTTTCGATATCCCGATTTGACTCGGATCTCTTGCTTGGATTTCAGACCTGAGCTAATATCTGCACAATATCTCAAATCATAGTGTTAGTAGCATTTGGTATTTTTAAGATATTATCCTAACCATTTATATGATATAATATGTTAAGAATATTGATTAGAAATATTTGATATGATATGCATATTTTAATTACAAAGATTTCATTTAAATATTATATGCATATATTTTCCCTCATCATATTAATTATAATGTAGAAACATATTATAATAAACTTTTTACAAATAAACCCTCATATGTTCTATATTTATTATAAACACCTTTTAGTACTTAACAATAGTAGGGAAAATATTCATTCAAATGTGCAATAGTTTAGACTAATCAATTGGCTTTTGCAATTTTCTCAGCAACGGTCATGGGTTTAGAAGTTGCCATATTCGCCTCAAAAGGAGTATCAACATTTTCGTATGGAAATAAGTGTAATTGTTGCCATAACAGTTTTGGAGCAGTGAAAGGTATGAAACTTTGGTTACGAGCCTTCTTAATATGCTCGGCAATGGACATAGCTTTAGAAGTTTTCTCACCAGCCTTAAAAAGATTATCAACATAAGAAGGTGTTGAATTTTGACGCGGTTGATAGGACTTTGAGTGAGGCGTCTAACTGTTATTTTGAGTGTGTTCTATCCTATCCCTCAAAGAAATGGTGAGGTCGGTATTTTTACCAAAGTAATAACGATAATAAGAAATATCTGGTTGTTTATAGCAAAGCTCACCAAGAGTTGGTCGTTTTGGGATACCTTTTATAAGAGAATGAAAAGAAAAGAGGGTTAAATGTATTATTATTATTATTTATTTTTGAAATTGTTTTGCTTTAAAAGAGGGACTCGACAAACGTGCACAAACAATCCCTAGATCTAGGGTCACCTAGGTTAAATCACTAGAGCGCTCATAGACTTCCAAAGTACAAAACGTAGGATAAATTCTCTATCACCTCCTTATCAATCTTACAGCCAGGTAAGTACCAGGTAAGTGGGAGGTATCTGCTATACGAATCACCAAAATAGCGGGCCTAATTAAGCAACCACTTTCCTTAGTCACACTTGCCTTAGGCACCACAAGAAAAATGCGGATAAGCAATAAATTACCCATCACCCTTCTTTGTCCTAATTGAGCGCGACTGTTCTTAAAGACTTGGTCTAGATATTTTTTATTAATGTAGGGTTATAGTATGTTCGTTTGTGATTTGTGGGGCCTAAGAAGGGTGATGAAATCCCCACCTAATTTGAATTTGGGTTTATTGCCCCTTAATATCCGATTTAGATATACAAAACAAACCAAAATCTAAAACACGCAAAAAGATTTTTAGGACGCTGTGTGCAAAGAATCCTGCAAGTAAAAACAGTTTATTGGAGGTTTAGAGGAGAGAAGAAGACGTTAAGATAATACCAAAAAAATTTGGGGGATCAACTCCCCAATTTGGCCGCGTTTCCGCCGCCTATTGCACCTATGGGCCGCGATTCCACCGCCTAGTGATGAGTTCTCTCCTTTAAAATTTGGCACTGCACTCCGACGCTCCTCTACTCCTATTTATTAGTCTCTGAATCTCTGTTAGTTCGCTCCAAGTGCTCTAGATTTCTCGTAAAACATGCACAAAAATCGTTAAAAAGTACAAAATACGGTTTATTATTATTATTTTATGTTTTATGTTCTCTGGTTTTATATTAGAAATCAACCCGAATAACAAGAAAAATAATTACGATCGTTTTCCCGGCAACGGCGCCATTTGATTAATCGTGAAAAACGTGTTTGTGTGTTCTAAATACCGCAATCAATAACGGTGTCGTATTAGCTAGCCGCTAGTGAGTACGGATCGTCCATAGAGAAACGGTGAACTGCTTTTCTTGTTTTAGACGAGTTGATAAAAGAGAGAAGGGATTGTTGTCGTTTCTATTAAGAAGGGATGAAAAGTTTATAATAGAAGGGCTTGTAGGATTTATAGAACTTAGTAGTTAATGGATGAAGTAAAAAATATAATTCTTTTTATCTTTTAATTGTTTAATACTAGAGAGATAGCGATGAATGTGGATTATGGTTCTTGGAGGAAATTAGGGTTTCCCTCTACTGTCCCTTGTCCTTCTATTGATCTCTATTTATCTCAAGCCCTTAACAAAACAAGTATTAACGAATCTCAAATCGTGGTCGTGACTATCATGAATTGATAGCGCGCCCGATAAGAGGGTTAACATTTATTTTGCTAAAGTTTATAAAAATTAAAACTTTAAAAAGAATTTAAGTTATAGTTTTCATCCATTATACTACCATATCCTACTAACCCTAGCAAGTAAGAATTTACCCGCTCATGAATATTAGCGTAGTAAAAGAGAGATGGAAGATGAATGAAACCATATTTAAAATTTAAAAGTGCATAAAATAATACTGAATGTAATGCAGAAAAGTAATGCGGAAAATAAATGCGAAAAGAATTAAAACAAAGAAATACCTTTATTGATCAACTATTGCATTATAACTTGCTCGCTGAAAAACTAAATTACAAAAACCTAGTTGCTCGCTAGATCTCTCTCTAAATCAATGGGTAGATGAATGTTTGAATTTGGAATAAGTTTTGATAGACAACTCTCGGTCCTATATATAGTCTTTGGAATTAGAAACCCTAGATGCCATATTGAAGTATGTGACCTTATGATCATGCCCCTGCAATTTCAGATCCAACGGCCCATAACAGACTGTTGTTCCGCCGCTTATGGCCCAGTTTGACCGCGGATCCCCCGCCTTCTGGTGGGCTTGTGCATCCAATTTTCTCATGGCTTCTTCTCTCGATATTTGGAGATCCTCTTGATATAAAGATTCTGAAAATATTGCTTTTAGTCTCTGTCGTTACTAGATTCTTCGATTTGCTCTTAATATTTAGCAGATTCAGTTTGGTGAATCGATTTGCTATGGATCTCCTATTTGTATTTCAGACATGAACTGATCTTATTATAATACCTGCACAATATCTCAAATCATCTTGTTAGTAGCATTTGTTTTATTTGAAATATTATTCCAACCAATTATATGACATGATATCTTAAGAATATTGATTACAAATATTTGATATGATATGCAACTTTTAATATGAATATTTTATTTAAATATTATATGCATATATTTTCCCTAATTATATTAATTATAAATGAAGAAACATATGATAATAATTTTTTTACAAATAAACCCACATGTGTTCTCTATTTACAATTAACACTTTTTAGTTATTAATAATAGTAGGGAAAATGTCCATACAAATTTGCAATAAATTTGACTAATCAGTAATGCCTACTCATCTTATTCGATTCTCTTGATTACATTTATCAATTTATTAACAAGTTAAATACTTGTGGAAGGGCATGATTATTGATTCGCTAACTCCAGAAAGCTGCACATGAATAGGAGCACATATAACATATATGTTGTCGATGCATGACATTCCTCCAGTACTCGCATTATGACCCCGATGTGTCATATCGAGCATTGGACACTGCACATTGTAGACTTTGCCGTAAAGAAATTGCGGCATTATTCTTCACTTACGCGTGACCCCCATTAAGAGAAAGGGGTTAGGCTATACTTGTTGTTTCTTTATCATTTTGGGAGGAAGAAATTAGACGAGCATGGGGGTTACAATGAATTTCAATTTACTAGTGTCCCTTATCCGATTCAAAAGAATTCGTAAGCAGTATTTCCTTTACAAGCTTTTTAACATATATGATTATTAAGGGTTATACCGGTTTGCGCTTATAAACATTTTGGTTAACAGTGATGATTGCGGCAGTTTCGTCTACCTATTCATGAAGGTATTGATCGAGAGTCGGCGGATTCCGGATGCCATGGAGAGAAAAGGGGTGCTGCAGTGGCGGCCAATACTTACGGCCCAAATTATATTGGCCAACGACAAGAAACAGCTTGATATTGTTTCGATTCATCTGTTTGTATTTATCTATTTATATTCATCTATTTGTATTTAGCCGATATTCACTGATATTATTACTTGTTTTGAGTGAGCATGATAAATTGCTTATATATTACTGGTTTGTCTAATGAATATAAAAAATTGTTGACGTATTTATTTTAATATCACCGATATTGGTCGATGCTAGGATATAAATGATATTTTTGTTGATATTATCTGTTTTATATAGCCGATGTTGGCTGATACTGTAATATGAATGATATTTTTGTTGATATTATCAGTTTTATATAGCTAATGTTATAAACAAATACCCACTTGCAGCCAACCGTACGCTTTCCTCAAGGCAACGGGACAAGCTCTCAGGTATTGTTCTGATTTATTAAAGATTACAAACAAGTTATCAAAAGTTACAGGAAACTACTTACAAGTTACAGGCAACTGCCTAGAAATTACAGGCAAAATCTTAGAAATTACAGGCAACCACATATTGTCTGTTCCAGACGTCTGGAACAAATTTTTTGCACTGAAGATGTATGTGGCAGACGTCTACAGTTCAAAATATGTTTCTGAAAATTGCCTTCTGAGACGTCTGGTATTTAAAACCAGATATCTGCACGGGCAATTTTTTGAAACGATCAGATGAAATTTGATCATTCGATTTCCTTTAATCTAATACTAACCATCCATAAACCCCCATATATATAAAATTGGCTCCCAAATTCTCAATAACCCTAGATGCCTGTCTCTCTCACTCGTTCCCTTCTTTCTCTACTCTTCAAAACTCAAAAACCCTAGAAATATTCCAAAATTTTCTAAATTTTTCACAAAAACCCTTATGGCTCCAAAGATAGATAGGGCATTGCATCAGAATTATCCTCAAAGAAGAGAAAGGGTCTCTTAACAGAGAAATCTCAAGAACCCAACCTCTTTCTCAACGATGATTGTAAAACCAGATTTCAATCTTTAATCTCTAAACCCATTCACACCGGTTCAGTGTCATATTTAGAGATTTAACTGAATTTGGTTTTCAAGACCTTTTTAAAAGGTAATGTTAGTGATTGATCTTTTTTAAATAAGTGTTTGTAGAATAACCGCAATCAATAACGGTGTCGTGTGTAGCTAGAACGAGATGAGTACGGGTCGTCCTCAGAGAAACGTTGAATCTTTCAATCTTACTTTAGACATGTTGAAAAAGAGGAAGAATAGAAGAATAAAGAATAGTGGAGAATAGTTTCTAGATCTACGTCAAAATACGGATGTAGAAAGTAGATCTAGTTTAAATAAAGATATAGATTTTATATCAGAAGAGGGCTTGTATGGTTCGTTCGGAAGTAGTAATAATGAATGACTAGTAAAGATGACTCATTTTATCTATTGATGGATTTAAAACTAGATTGATAGTGATGAATGAGGATTAGGGTTCTTAGAAGAAAATAGTGTTTCCACACTATTGACCCTTGTCCCTTCATTGATCTCTATTCATATCTAGCCTTTAACAAAACAATTGTTAATCTAATCTCAAAACGCGGTCAAGACTATTAATAAATTGATAGCGCGCCCGATTAGGATGTTAACGATTCTTTTTCTAAAGTTTATAAATTTCATAAGACTTAAAAGAAGTTAAAATATTTTCTCATCCATTGTTCTACCCTAATCCTACGAATCCTATCAAGCGGTGAATTACTCGCGCATGATGGAGACAGAAGAAGAACAGATAGAGAAAGAGATCATAATGCAGAAATTAAATGCTAAATAATCAATCTAATGATCTACCTTTATTAATCAACTTCACAATTACAAAACCTTCGAGTTTAGATTACAAGAGGAAGAAGAAGTTGCTCTCGATCTCTGCCTCGTAGGAAGTAGATGCTCTGTCGAATCTCACGTCGTCTTATCACGTCGAATCGCGGACCTGTCGTGGATCACTTGTTGTTTGACAATGATTTGATTCGTGTAAAATATTGATTATTTCTAAGTTTAGCCATCGGTCCTTTATATAGCCCCAAAACCATAAACAATAGATCCCCAGAATTAGGGTTTGTTGTTGCAAATCACAACTAAAAATCCAAAATCCCGACTCAGTGAATCGGCCGCAGATCCGCCGCATATTGCATGGTTTGGCCGTGGATCCGCCGTATATTGGTTTGGCCGCGAATCCGCGGTCGTTTGGTGAGATCTTGGCTTCAGTTTTCTGGGGTTGCTTCAATGTGACACATGGAGATTTATTTGATGTCTGGAATTTGATAATATTTCCTGAGTCTCTGCCAGTATTGATTCTTTGATTTTATTTCTTTATCGACAGATTTTTGATTCCCGACATCTCAACATCTCGATCTCCTGGCCTGAACTAAACCTTGCACAATATCTCAATGAATAATGTTAGTAATATTTGGTATTTTTGAGATATTATCCTAACCAATTTGATATAATATTATATTTTAAGAATATTGATTAAGGATATTTTATATGATATGCATATTTAAATTATCAAAATATTATATAAATATTATATGCATACATTTTCCTTCATAATGTTAATTATAAGATATAAATATATGGTAAATAGTATTTTTACAGATAAACCCAAATATGTTCTATATTTTTTATAAACACCTTTAGATTTTTAAGAAAAGTAAGGAAATGTTATATCAAATGTGTGATATTTTCAACTGAACAAATACCCCCAAACTTAACTTTAATCGTCCCGAGCAAACTTTTTATTCAAGAGAGGGAGAAAAGAAAAAGAAAAACCTAAGTAGCACATTTTCGTAGGTAATACGATTGCACTGAGCACGTGCAACAAGCCGTTAAACCTCTAGGTATCTCTAGTAGGAGGAGTGTTGTCTCCTGAGGGTTTTCAGCGAATTACACCCACAAAATCCAATAATAAAAGAAAGATGGTGAAAGTTACATATTAAGATAAGAACTATAAAAGAAAAAACTTGAAAATAAGAGTTTTCAACTACACTAGTTTTTCAGTTGCTATGAGCCCTATCTTAATGGTTATAAAAAGATATTAGAAAACATATCATCCCTCAATAAAACATCGTCTTTAGTTTTCCTCCCTATCTTTCTTCCAAATATCGATCATATGCCCCTACGTGTGTGTAAAAGCCATCCCTACACTTAGAGAATTCAATTCA
Organism: Agapanthus africanus; assembly: GCA_030015575.1. Classification (NCBI taxonomy): domain Eukaryota; kingdom Viridiplantae; phylum Streptophyta; class Magnoliopsida; order Asparagales; family Amaryllidaceae; genus Agapanthus; species Agapanthus africanus. The sequence goes on from CM057337.1 coordinate 1,001,414,602, forward strand.
AGCTATCATACTCTTGTCCATTTTCCAAAGTACTTTATAGTTGGTGAATATTTTAGATGGAATTGCTCACACATCCTTCATGCGAACGTTAATACTTCTTGAAGTACTAACCAACCAATTACAAAATGTGTTAGTGTTTATGCCCTAGAAGGCCATTACTGTATCATACTAGCTTGTATATTACTTAATGGAAGCTTGGGATATTCACATGTATATAACAGTCTTGCTAAACATGGTAGTATGCTACTTGGTTTTTCTATCTTAATATGTGAGTGTACGTATTGATAGAGCTCTTAGGATCTTGCTTGTCTACCAGCGTTGTGATGGCAGTCACACTAGTGGGGGCTGGGTAGTCTACAAGCACATCCTTATTCAGGTCCCTGGTCGTTGGATTATCGAGACAGAGCATCGATACTCCGGAGTAGACTGGTGTGTACGCTTCTCATCCCAGTTGGGGAGATGGTCTGTCCCACAGCCGTCAGTACGTCGTACTGGAGATAGTATGCAGGTGCTCGTTAGGTTACGGGTACACCGGACAGGACTCACAGGGAACTGTTGGTTGGTTTGATACCAGGCGTCGGTGAACAGTTCCCAGGTGACATGAGTACAGCGTAGTCCGCAGACTTGACACTGCTACTTCGCCTCGAGTGTGTCCCACTGTTCTTAGATTGCTACCCTACCACGGCTCAAAGGAGTCGTGCAAACAGGTAGCAGTTGGGTCCAGTCCCGGCACTTGGAGGCAGTGGCGGTTAGACAGGATTCGTCCCTCCCGATATTGGGAGTAGATATCGTGCTGTGTCAGAGAGCCATTACGCAAAGTCCCTGGCCAGAGCAAGCGAGATTTGCTGGTAGGTTCCAGTAGTTTCTCAGGGTGTAATGGGCTTCCCTCCGACACGACTTATACCGCTATTAGGGGACTGACGCTTGTCGCCCCCCTAGGCCCGATATGCGATAGTCTTGGACGAACGGACCGGACTGTATGGAGATTGTCACATCAGACTCAGTAGGAGTTCGGATGGGTCTTCTCATCGGCCTTCTTATCGACAACTACCTGGGGACCGTTACGTACAGCTAGTGCCGCTTGCGGTCTGTGATTAAACCCACTGCCAGCGTAGTAGTCGAGTCTCTAGAGTCCCACACAGAGAGTTTCCTACTCCAGGCGAAACGATATAGAGGTTGCATGGTTTTGCGACAAAGGGTTCGGACGCATACGTGCGTTTACGCGCGTACGACTTTCGAACAGTTTTTACCAGTCGGCTTTGGTTTAAGCCAGTTACTGGTATCCGGTTATTGGATTTTTACAGTCTAAAGTTTTTCCGTATTTTTGCGGATCGGAGGGCGTTCTCGTAATTGTTCGAGAAGCTTCTAGAAGATGGTGACTAAGGAGGGTTATGTGTCATATTCATTGAATGAGGTTATGAGTCATGGTGGTGATTCATTCATTTCATTAATGCACATTTATTGCTTAATGACTCATGCTAATGAATCACCACTAGATATTTTATGAAGCATGATTTATCATCACTCTTTATTCTTTTCTCATTATTAGAAAATGCTTCATATATGATATGATACTCATAAACTTATATCATAATATTATTCACATTCTCTCTCCTCAAGCTCTCTCTCTTCAAAAGACTAATCCTCACCCTCATGTGTTGAGATCTAGGATTAGTTAGACTAATCAATCCATAACCATCACTCTATTTCATCTATCTTCTTTGATTAGCAATCCAAGAAGGTTAGTTGCCTCAAGTTTAGAGGTTTAGCTTGGTGTTTTGCTCTCGGGTGGATCGTCTACTACCTAGAGAAGGTCGAGGAGAACAAAGGAGGACACAAAGACGAAGGACCGGTTTCATTAGGTATAATCCCTAAACACAATTGAAAAGAAACTCTTTGTGTACGGTTATTTAAAGTTTAGCTTCGATTCAAGCGGTTAGTCGATGTTCGTTCTTTAAACTTGATCGATTTTGAAAATTCCGCCTCCCCACAAGTACTGGGGTGTACTACATCGACTTACAGTGGTATCAGAGCCTCGCTAAACACTAAATAACTTAATCGCAAATTTGTACGAATTTCGAACGGAAAAACGAAGCCGGAAAACCCTAAAAATTGCAAGTTTCTGTCGAAATTTAAATGATGTCCAAAAATTTTTCAGGTGAGCACAGAGTGCTTGACATGACACCAGTAGAACACCCAAGAAAAACAGTCGCCTGAATCGTCGAACTTGCCGCGGAAGCGCGACCTCAGCCTACTGAGTCGCCGCGCTTCCGCCGCCGAGTTGGCGAGTCAGGAACCGAGTTTTCTTCTGTTGCTTCTCTGTGTAATTTGGGGTTTTCTGGAATATTTAATATTTGCTCAGGTTACTGTTTAACAGAGCAGATTTTGGAGCAATATTGTGTTGTTTAATCGATCGAAATTGTACAGTATTTGCATATTGGATTATATCTGTGATTGTTTAATGTGTTCGTAAACCTCCCCTAACTGCTAGTATGTCGGTTGGCAGGGGGTTGCACATTTCTGAAATGGTTATATCTGTTTGTGCATATAAACTGTATTGGACTGTTGTGGTGTATAGCCGGGGTTAGCAATGGGTTATTGTTTAATTCATTTGTTGTAAATGTAATTTGTTGTAATATTATTTTTTGCGGGGCACTTCCAGGTTGCGGTCGTAGCCACCGTTGTATTATTTCATTTTACTGTTTTTGCTCCTAGGACTGACCCAAGGTGGGGTACACAAACTGCCGGGCGGGTAGTTTGCCGTACCCGTAGGGGTCGAGGGTGGGGTATCGGCTATTCATCACAACTGTGTAATCTGTCTTTTCTTGCAGGCTCAAAAGAAATACAGATTGCTTGCAAATCCAATATTGTTTATCTGTGTTCTGGAATGAATATCATTGCGTCAGACGAATGTAAAATATCTATATTTATTATAGCTATTTAGACGTCACTTATGTTTTACACCCGCGCTAGCCCAGCCCCCGCTCTGTCGTTAGTTAAGTAACCTAACGAGTGATGACGGGACCCCGTGGCGAATGCGGATGGCATAAGAGGACGTTGTATTTTCGTTGTTTTCTGCAATGATAGGTTAAAGATGGGACGCATTATCTATAATGCAAAGTAAAACAAACCAAAGTTTAAATCGTTGGAACAATTTAAAAGAAACCACTCGGTTATTTTTAAAACAGATATTTTTAAATGCGGAGATTTAACCACTCCTTTTAAAAGCTATCAGGTTCCTTCGGTTATATCAAGTTCACTACGTTCACGGTTTCGCCAAAACCATTCGTAGCCCTCCGTCATTTCATCTGGGTATTCAGTAGTATTCAAGCTATGTATTTTGACCTAACGCCAAGGCATAGTGTTTGGTAGCTGCTGGATATTCATTTGTTGCATAGATAGATGAGTTAGTTTGGGACAGTCGTATTATCATTTTGGCCGAACGTCAAGGATATATACGGATGGGTTCAAATTGACAAGATAATGATGGGTAGAACTTGACATGTGACTTATGACATTTTGACCTAACGCCAAGGTCATAAGAGCATGGGGCAAAAACTTATATCGGGAATTTCTAAAGAAACTGAAATTTGCAAAGAGATGCATACCATTTTGAGTTTGATGAATGTTGGTAGCATTCCTACAACATTATCAGACGATGATATTTGGATCCCGATCCTACTGTGAGTATATGATACTTATCAGGATATTCGTCACTTAACGATCAATGCTATAAACCTAGTAGGTGTCCAGAAAAGTGTCAGCGGGGTTACACCCCCAGAGAAAAGAGGTTATTTAATTAAGGAACTTCGCGAAAGCGTTGGAAAACCTCCCTCGAAGTACCGACACCAGCCTGGCTGAACGGTTAAGCAAGTATTGTACGGTGAGAATAGTCTTGACTAATTCTTCTTTTATGGTTTGAGGAAGGATTCGAGAAACAGTGGGAGCCATCCAGTTTAGATAAACTAAAAACCACTCTAAACTTGCAAGAGCATCATGCTAAAGAGTTTTCTTCTCTCTCTCCTAATTGCAGCGACCCTGAAAATGACTGGACTTAAGTTACTTTTAGAGAAAAATATACTGACGGGGCCAAACTATAAAGATTGGCTGCGGAATGTCAAAATGGCTTTGACCTATGACAAACTGGGGTACGTCCTCACCGCTACGGCACCTGCTGTCCCTGGTCCCAAATCCAGTAATACGGATAAGGAAATCCGCAAAACCTGGGATTCAGATTGCGCGAGAGCCAAGTGCATCGTGCTTGCCTCGATGAACAATGAACATCAGAGGAGGCACGAGGATATGTCCCTAGATGGCATATTTCTCCATACAAAGGAACTTTATGGAGAGCAATCTCGTATAGCAAGATACGAGACCTCTAAGAACTTGTTTCGAGCGAGGTTGGCTGTCGGGTCATCGGTAGGTGAACATGTCCTAAAGATGATCGGCTATATAGAAGAGCTCGCAGACCTTGGGACGACTTTGGATAATGAGCTCTATACAGACCTTATTCTCCAGTCCCTTCCTCCCACCTACGCCCAGTTTATCCTCAACTTCAATCTTCAAGGAAAAGAAGTTGAACTTGCGGAACTCCTGAACATGTTAAGGAGTGCAGAGGGCACCTTGCAGAAGGCAAGGGAAACACCCGCTATGTTTGTTGGCGGTGCATCTTCTTCCGGGTCCAAGGCTAGGGCCAAAGGAAGGAAGAAGAAGGCCGCACCCAAACCTAGAGGAGGTGTTAGTAAGGTGAGAGGGAAGGGAAAGAAAAAGACTGCAGTACCGATAGTTGGTCAGGATGAGTGCTTCCATTGTCACAGGAAAGGGCACTGGAAGAAGGATTGCAAGGCGTGGAACGCCAAGAACCAGGAACCGAAGCAAGCTGTGGCTTCGACTTCAGGTGTGTTTGTAATTGAGAATTGTCTGTCGATCAACTCTACTTCCTGGGTATTGGATACCGGATCAGGATCTCATATTTGCAATTCATTGCAGGCACTGAGAAACCGTAGAGTGCTGAAGGAAGGTGATATGATCCTCAGGGTTGCTAACGGAGCTAGCATGGGAGCTGCGTCCGTCGGGGATTATCACCTAGGATTGACGAGTGGACACATTTTGGTTTTACATAACTGTTATTTTGTACCCAGCTTAACGTGTAATATCATATCAGTTTCCTTGTTATCAAATAAAGGTTATGATTTCACGTTTGTAAGAGATGTTGTCAACATCCACCTTAATCATGGTTTGATTGGGTCCGGTACTCTAAATAACGGCATATATGTTTTAAACCAACTCCAAATTTTCAATGTCCAGAACACACTAAAAAGAAAGTCTCCAGATTTAAATAAAGCTTTCTTATGGCATTGTAGACTGGGTCACATCAATGAGAGAAGGTTGACTAAGTTGCATAGAGAAGGATATTTGGACTCGTTCGAATATCAATCTTATGACACTTGTCAATCTTGTCTCAAAGGAAAGATGACAAAGACTCCATTTACTGGACAAGGAGTAAGAGCGAGCGAGCTCTTAGGACTCATACACAGCGATGTATGTGGTCCAATGTCTACACATGCGAGAGGTGGTTTTTCCTATTTCATTACTTTCACGGATGATTACTCAAGATACGGATTCATTTATCTGATGAAACATAAATCCGAGGCTTTTGAGAAATTCCAAGAGTATAAGAATGAAGTAGAAAACCAAACCGGCAAAAGTATAAAGACACTTAGATCTGATCGAGGTGGAGAATACTTGAGTGCCGAGTTCCTAGGTTACCTAAAAGAGAAAGGAATTCTCTCTCAGCTTACTCCTCCGTACACTCCACAGCATAATGGTGTATCGGAGAGACGGAATCGAACCCTATTGAATATGGTACGATCCATGATGAGTAATGTTGAGTTACCGCGATCTTTCTGGGGACATGCGCTAGAATCAGCGGCATATCTTTTGAACATGGTACCTACCAAGACTGTGCCTACCACTCCATATCAGATGTGGAGTGGGAAGAAACCCCATCTACAGTATATAAAGATTTGGGGATGTCCAGCTTTTGTTAAAAAGCAGCATGTGGACAAGCTCGAGGCACGATCAGTAAAGTGTTTGTTTGTGGGATATCCAAAGCACTCCAGGGGATATCTATTCTATTACGCAGAGGAACAAAAGGTGTTTGTTTCTCGTAATGCCCATTTTCTAGAACATCAGTTTTTAGAAAAGGAATCAAGTGGGAGCGAAATAGAACTGGAAGAAATTCCAGAACCACAAACCAATACTGAAAGTTTGGTAGAACCGGAAGTTCAGGAAGAACAGAACATTCCCGCACCCCTCCGCAGGAGTAGTAGGCCGTCTCATCCGCCTGAGAGATACTACGGTTTTCTCATAGACGGGGATAGAGAGGATTGCATCATAGAAGATGATGAACCTACTGACTTCCAGCAGGCCATCCAGAGCGGCGACTCGGTACGATGGCTAGATGCAATGCGGACCGAAATGGAGTCCATGTACACCAACAAAGTATGGACTTTGGACTTTGCTCCAGATGGGGTAAAACCCATAGGATGCAAATGGATCTTCAAGAAAAAGATTGGTGTAGATGGACAGGTGGAAACCTATAAGGCTAGACTTGTTGCAAAGGGTTTTCGTCAAAGACCTGGTTTGGACTATGACGAAACCTTTTCTCCAGTGGCTATGCTCAAATCCATTCGGGTCCTTCTTGCTATTGCTGCCTTCCATGATTATGAAATCTGGCAGATGGACGTAAAGACGGCTTTTCTGAATGGAAATTTAGAAGAGAGCGTCTATATGGATCAGCCAGAGGGTTTCAATCAGAGTGGGAGCAGCGGGAAAGTATGCAAGCTGCTTAAGTCCATTTACGGACTAAAGCAGGCATCGCGGAGTTGGAACATCTGTTTTGATGAGACAGTCAAAGAATATGACTTTATCAAAAATCCAGATGAACCGTGCATATATAGTAAAGTTGTGGCCAGAAGTGTCGTATTCCTCGTCTTGTACGTGGATGACATTCTATTGATAGGAAATGACATTCCTATGCTACAATCTGTCAAAGGATTCTTGTCACACAGGTTCTCCATGAAAGACCTGGGTGATGCCTCTTACATTCTGGGGATCCGGATCTATCGTGATAGATCCAAGAGGATGTTGGGACTTTCACAGTCCAGGTATATCGACACTGTACTGAAAAGATTCGGTATGGAAGATTCTAAGCGCGGTAATCTACCGGCTTGTCACGGAATCACCCTCTCCAAAGAGATGTCTCTCAAGACTGATTTGGAAAGGGAACGCATGTCTATTATACCCTACGCTTCTGCGGTAGGCTCTATAATGTATGCGATGTTGTGTACCAGACCAGATGTAGCTTACGCACTGAGTGTGGTAAGCCGGTATCAGTCAGACCCAGGGGAGAAGCACTGGATAGCAGTAAAGAACATTCTCAAGTACCTGAGGAGGACTAAGGAGATGTTCTTGGTTTACGGCGCAAAAGACCTCAGGTTGGAGGCCTTTGCTGATTCCGGCTTCCAGAGTGATAAGGACGATTCCAAGTCCATGTCGGGTTATGTCTTTACCCTCAATGGAGGGGCGGTGTGCTAGAGGAGCTCCAAGCAGGACACCGTTGCTGACTCGACGATGGAAGCGGAGTATATAGCTGCTTGCGATGCCGCAAAAGAAGCAGTCTGGATGAAGAAGTTCCTAACAGAACTTCAGGTTGTTCCTACCATAGTTGATCCAATACCTCTGTATTGCGACAACAACGGAGCTATAGCTTTAGCGAAGGAACCAAGGTCCCATCAGAAGTCCAGACACATCTTGAGGCGGTATCACCTGATCAGGGAGATCATTGATCGTCAGGAGATCGAGGTTCGGAGAGTTGCTTCAGAAGAGAACATTGCTGATCCATTCACGAAGGCCCTTCCTCAGATTCAGTTCGAGAGGCTGCTCGAGATCATTGGTCTACGATATGCCAGTACATGGCCCTAGTGCAAGTGGGAGATTGTTAGTGTTTATGCCCTAGAAGGCCATTACTGTATCATACTAGCTTGTATATTACTTAATGGAAGCTTGGGATATTCACATGTATATAACAGTCTTGCTAAACATGGTAGTATGCTACTTGGTTTTTCTATCTTAATATGTGAGTGTACGTATTGATAGAGCTCTTAGGATCTTGCTTGTCTACCAGCGTTGTGATGGCAGTCACACTAGTGGGGGCTGGGTAGTCTACAAGCACATCCTTATTCAGGTCCCTGGTCGTTGGATTATCGAGACAGAGCATCGATACTCCGGAGTAGACTGGTGTGTACGCTTCTCATCCCAGTTGGGGAGATGGTCTGTCCCACAGCCGTCAGTACGTCGTACTGGAGATAGTATGCAGGTGCTCGTTAGGTTACGGGTACACCGGACAGGACTCACAGGGAACTGTTGGTTGGTTTGATATCAGTTGTCAGTGAACAGTTCCCAGGTGACATGAGTACAGCGTAGTCCGCAGACTTGACACTGCTACTTCGCCTCGAGTGTGTCCCACTGTTCTTAGATTGCTACCCTACCACGGCTCAAAGGAGTCGTGCAAACAGGTAGCAGTTGGGTCCAGTCCCGGCACTTGGAGGCAGTGGCGGTTAGACAGGATTCGTCCCTCCCGGTATTGGGAGTAGATATCGTGCTGTGTCAGAGAGCCATTACGCAAAGTCCCTGGCCAGGGCAAGCGAGATTTGCTGGTAGGTTCCAGTAGTTTCTCAGGGTGTAATGGGCTTCCCTCCGACATGACTTATACCGCTATTAGGGGACTGACGCTTGCCGCCCCCTAGGCCCGATATGCGATAGTCTTGGACGAACGGACCGGACTGTATGGAGATTGTCACATCAGACTCAGTAGGAGTTCGGATGGGTTTTCTCATCGGCCTTCTTATCGACAACTACCTGGGGACCGTTACGTACAGCTAGTGCCGCTTGCGGTCTGTGGTTAAACCCACTGCCAGCGTAGTAGTCGAGTCTCTAGAGTCCCACACAGAGAGTTTCCTACTCCAGGCGAAACGATATAGAGGTTGCATGGTTTTGCGACAAAGGGTTCGGACGCATACGTGCGTTTACGCGCGTACGACTTTCGGACAGTTTTTACCAGTCGGCTTTGGTTTAAGCCAGTTACTGGTATCCGGTTATTGGATTTTTACAGTCTAAAGTTTTTCCGTATTTTTGCGGATCGGAGGGCGTTCTCGTAATTGTTCGAGAAGCTTCTAGAAGATGGTGACTAAGGAGGGTTATGTGTCATATTCATTGAATGAGGTTATGAGTCATGGTGGTGATTCATTCATTTCATTAATGCACATTTATTGCTTAATGACTCATGCTAATGAATCACCACTAGATATTTTATGAAGCATGATTTATCATCACTCTTTATTCTTTTCTCATTATTAGAAAATGCTTCATATATGATATAATACTCATAAACTTATATCATAATATTATTCACATTCTCTCTCCTCAAGCTCTCTCTCTTCAAAAGACTAATCCTCACCCTCATGTGTTGAGATCTAGGATTAGTTAGACTAATCAATCCATAACCATCACTCTATTTCATCTATCTTCTTTGATTAGCAATCTAAGAAGGTTAGTTGCCTCAAGTTTAGAGGTTTAGCTTGGTGTTTTGCTCTCGGGTGGATCGTCTACTACCTAGAGAAGGTCGAGGAGAACAAAGGAGGACACAAAGACGAAGGACCGGTTTCATTAGGTATAATCCCTAAACACAATTGAAAAGAAACTCTTTGTGTACGGTTATTTAAAGTTTAGCTTCGATTCAAGCGGTTAGTCGATGTTCGTTCTTTAAACTTGATCGATTTTGAAAATTCCGCCTCCCCACAAGTACTGGGGTGTACTACATCGACTTACAAAATGTGCTCACGCATTTAAGCGTAATATTCTCATCTTGCAACACCTAAGGCTTAGCAGTGGCTCCTAAACCAGTTGGTTTAAGGCACTAGGTGATAAAGCACCCTCACTATATTTTTTTATGCTGCCTTAAGCAATTACAAAACCAGTGTTCATTTTTTTCTTCACTACTTATACTTATTTTTTTTATTTCATACTAAGATTTTTAGACAAGAGCATTTCAAGGTATCCTCTACTATCCCAAGTTTCAAGATGTGTGTAAGTGTGTATAGTAGGATATCAACATTCAAATGTTTGGCCTCAAGAATAGAGACTATTTTTCAGATTTATTTTTATCCTCAGATTAGCAATTTCCTTCATCTTACTAACCCTTGGGACAACGGCTCATAACTACTTATTACTAGTTTCGTTTAAGAAAGCATCTACCTTTCTTGCTTTTCTCAAACTATTCCTACCTTTCGAATGTAAATTTTTCACTTTCAAATTTTTTTTGTACTTATATATAGTATAATGCAAAGTAATGCGTGAATAAGCACAAACCTCCCCCAAACCTGTTTACAGCAGTGTCCTCACTGATATCATCTGTTAAGCTTTAAAAAATTATAAACTTGGAAGGAAAAGCGAGTAACAGGGACATGAAATAGTGAAAGTAAAATTCTCCCCCAAACTTATTTTTTTGGCTCACAATTTTATAAAAATTTATTTTCGTTTAAGAGCCAAAATATATCCCCCCCTAAACTTGAGTAAAATCGTATTAAGCATTTAAAATTGTGAGGGAGGTTAAAGTTATTGGTCAAACTAAAGCCTTACGAAGACCAAAAGTCAACACCAACCATTCAAACATTTTATCAATGTAACGCACTGGTTGGTAGAAGAACATATCACCTATAAACGTGAAGAAGTAGGGAGGGGATAAGAGGTGGAATAGAACGGGTTTACATCTCGGTTTGTATAGACAAAACAATGATAATGGATTACTCGCATTCTCGTTATTGATAAGAAGAATGGGTGGCGGTTCAACTTCATTGTGTTGGGGTTGATTCATCACCACTCCCATGTCTTCTAAGAATGCGAGTTCTTCAGTGAAGATTTCTTCAAAGTTTTCATCGATATCCTGAATAATAATCTCATCGGAAAGAATAGGATGATACTCGGACTCCATAAAAGATTCATATTCAGTGTTAGATGTTGACCCGGACAATAACGTAATATCGGAGTCGAGATCAGTATTGTGAAGCTGTTCAAATTCGCTGCTGTCGGAATCTATCGCTTCGACAGATAATACTTGAGCATAGGGTTCGGAGGGTTCACTTCCCAATTTGTAAATGTTAAGCTCAATTGATATCTTCCCGAAGGATAGATTCATAGAGCCATTACGACAATTGATTACAGCGTTGGAAGTCGCAAGAAAAAAGTCGACCTAATATCACCGGGATTTGGTTTCGTGGGTTCGCTACAGGTTGTGTATCTATAACGATAAAGTCTACAGGGAATATAAATTCCCCGACTTTGATTAACACGTCCTCTAGCTCACCCCTAGATTGGGTAATAGATTGATCGGCCATCTAAGGAGTGCAGTGCGCCGGTTTTAACTCTCTGATCCCTAATTGCACATACACAAAATACAGAAGCAAGTTAACACTAGCGCCTAAATCGAGTAGAGCGCGATTAATAGTTTTACCCCCAATAGAAATAATTATTGTAGGATTTCCGGGGTCCTTTCGTTTCTTGGGTAGTTGTTGTGTAAAAGCAGTGCTCACGTTACTCGTTAAGAATACCTTTTTCGGCACTTGAGTTTTTCTTTTCCTAGTGCACAAGCCCTTTAAGATTTTTGCATAAGACAGAACTTGTTGAATAGCATCTATGAGAGGAATGTTTATATTAACTTGCTTAAAAATTTCCACAATCTTCTCCATTTGTGGACTTGGTCTATTGCCCCTTAACCTGTTTGGATAAGGTGCTTTATCAATAAAGGTTGGGTCCAACATTGGAGAGGATTGTGGGAATGGAATGGATCCCAGAATTGGAGTGGAGATCATTTTAGATAGACTCGAGGAAATGGGCTGAGTGTTCGAGCCTTGGGGAATACGGAGAATGGGCTCGGAAGAAGGCGGGGGACTAGACGAAGTAGGCGAAGAAGTAGGGGTGTTATTAATATCATCAACGTCATCAACGTGTTCACCCACTTGGTTATCCAGCACTCTTCCCGATCTCAACGTGGTTACGGCACTCACATTATAACTTTGTGAGTGACTAGGATTCGGTATAGGTTGAGATGGAAGTTTTCCTTTCTCTCTCGCACTTATCGCGGCATTTATTTGTGCATGTTGTGCTTCTATCGCTTTTATACTTTCACCGTGGGAGGTTGTGGTCTGTGATAATGTTCGGATAGAAGACTTAATATCATCCGTCGATTGCATGGAATGTTTAATAAACATATCCATGATTTGTTATAGTGCAGAAGGTTTATCTGTACTGGCAAAAGAATTATTATAAGGATCAAAGTTGTTGGCCGGGTTTTGAAAAGGTTGAGGTTGAAAGGGGTGCTGACTCGGTTGTGGTGGTTGTTGTTGCGGTGGGGGGGTCTTTGATAGTTGTTTTGGAACTGGTTTTGATTTTGGTTCCAAGCAGAATTAGGATGATTCCTCCATTCCTGATTATATGTGGAAGAACAAGGATCGTTTCTAGGTCGTTGCTGAAAAGTAGCATTAATTTGGTCTTGACCTTGAAACGGAGGATTCAAAGGACATTTTTCCGTCAAATGTGATGGGTTGGAACAGCAACCACAAACGGTTTTGGGGAGCGGAAATTGGTTTAGGGAGGCTGAAGAGACTTTGTTTTCTATAGCATCGAGTTTCCTTTGTATCGCGGCCATTTCGGGTTTCAATGCGATGGAAACTTCGAGCTGATGGATACCTACCCTAGATGATGATGGTCTAACGCTTTCCCACTGCAAAGTTTGTTCGGCGAGATCTTCCAGAAATTGCCAAGCTTCACCATCATCTTTAGGTAGGAAATGACATTGACACATGGTTTCAAGCATCTGTTTTGTTGCTGAATCAATACCCTCATATATAATGTGACAAAGGTCCCATCTATTGATTCTGTGATGAGGGCATTGTAAAAGAAGATCCTTAAACCGTTCAAAGCATTTCCAGAATGGTTCATAGGGAAGTTGGATAAACTGGTTAATCTAGCTTCGAACGCGGGCATTCTTATGATTGGGATAAATTTTTTTAAGGAATGCTACAACGAATTCATCCCATTTGGCAATAGAATGTGCGGCAGTGTTATAAAGCTATTTTTCTGCTAGATCGCACAAAGTAAAAGGGAGAAGACGTAATCTCATAGCATCCACAGAAAGTTGTGACGTGCCAATCATTGCGCATACGTTTTCGAATTTGTTTATAAAAACGTATGCATCTTCGGATTCAAGCCCATGAAATTTAGGAAACAGTTTGATGAAGTGGGGTTTAATTTCAAAATTATCCCCATTGGCTGGTGGAATAGATAGACGGGTAGGAAGGGGTCTACGCATGGGGTAGCATCTTTCCTGGAGAGAAATGCGCGGTGGATTCTGCGCACCTATAGGTGGTGGCAGGGTGGTGTTATAATCTGATGGAGAACCGTCCATCTCGGTTGTGGTGGGTGGAGGGGAAAAAGAAGATGAAGTACCGACTTCGGAGTCAATAGCAGGAACGCGGACAAGACGGGCACTAGAATCTCTTGTCCAGCCGAGCATGCACTAAGCGGGTTTAGCGCACGTGGCAGCGGGTGTGTGATTAAAAAAAATTGGTTTGTTTTGAAAAATGTCGGACTTGAGACAAATCACACAAAAATGCACAAACAACCCTAGAATTAAGGTCATCTAGGTCAAGTCACTAGACCGCTCCTAGACTTCCAAAGAACAAGCCGCAGGATCAATCCTCTACCACCTCTTTATTACTCGTGTGGCCAGGTAAGTAGGAGGTATCTGCTACACGAATCACTGAAAATAGCGGGCCTAATTAAGTAACCACTTGTCTTAGACACACTTGCCTAGACACCACAAAAAGTAATGCGGATAAGCGATAGATTACCCACGACCTTCCTCTGTCCTTATTGGGCGCGACGGTCCTTAGAGTCTTGGTCTAGATATATTTTTAATTAATGTAGGGTGATGCGGATGCACGTTTAGTGATTTGTGGGGCCTAGGAAGGGTGATGAAATCCCCACATAATCTGAATTTGGTCTTTACCCCTTAATGTCTGTATTAAAATATGCACAAACCAATTACAAAACATGCACAAGATTTTTGAGCGGCGATATTTTACAAAGAATCCTGCAGAAAAATATTTTATTGGATTTCAAAGGAGAGAGAAGGAGTTGTAGAAGATACCAGAGAATTTTGGAGCCAAGATCCACCAATTCGGTCGCGGTTCCGCCGCAATAGTAGTGATTTGGCCGTGGTTCCGCCGCCATATGAAGGGATCTTTTGACAATTTTTGTATAGTAGTCTCCTCTGCTCCTCTTTGAAAGTCTCTGAATTTTGATCTCCTCGCTACAGTGACTCCAGAATCTCTCGCAAAAATCGCACACTAATCGTTAAATATGCAAGATACGGTTTTGTTTTATATTTATGATATAGATCGAATAAGAATTCAACACGAATAGTAAGAATAAAAATTACGCACGTATCCCCGGCAACGGTGCCATTTGATTGATCTGTTTTAAATAAGTGTTTGTAGAATAACCGCAATCAATAACGGTGTCACGTGTAGCTAGATCGAAATGAGTACGAGTAGTCCTCAGGGAAACGTTGAATCTTTCAATCTTACTTTAGACATGTTGAAAAAGAGGAAGAATATAAGAATAAAGAATAGTGAAGATTAGTTTCTAGATATACGTCAAAATACGGATGTAGAAAGTAGATCTAATTTAAATAAAGATGTAGATTTTATATCAGAAGAGGGCTTGTAGGGTTCGTTCGGATTCAGTAGTAATGGATGACTAATAAAGATGACTCCTTTTATCTATTGATAGATTTAAAACTAGATTAATAGTGATGAATAAGGATTAGGGTTCTTCAAAGAAACTAGTGTTTCCACACTATTGACCCTTGTCCCTTCATTGATCTTTATTCATGTCTAGCCTTTAACAAAACAATTGTTAATCTAATCTCAAATCGCAGTCAAGACTATCAATAAATTGATAGCGCGCCCGATTAGGATGTTAACGATTCTTTTGCTAAAGTTTATAAACTTCATAAGACTTAAAAGAAGTTATAATATTTTCTCATCCATTGTTCTACCCTAATCCTACGAACCCTATCAAGCAGTGAATTACTCGCGCATGATGGAGATAGAAGAAGAACGGATAGAGAAAGAGATCATAATGCGGAAATTAAATGCTAAATAATTAATCTAATGATCTACCTTTATTAATCAACTTCACAATTACAAAACCTTCGAGTTTAGATTACAAGAGGAAGAATAAGTTGCTCTCGATCTCTGCCTCGTAGGAAGTAGATGCTCCGTCGAATCTCACGTCGCCTTATCACAGACCTGTCGTGGATCACTTATTCTTTGACGGTGACTTGCTTCTTATAAAACATTAATTATTTCTAAGTTTAGCTCTCGGTCATTTATATAGCCCCAAAACCATAAACTATAAATCCCCAGAATTAGGGTTTGTTGTTGCAAATCACAACTAAAAATCCAAAATCCTGACTCTGTGAATCGGCCGCGGATCCGCCGCATATTGCATGGTTTGGCCGCGGATCCGCGGTCGTTTGGTGAGATCTTGGCTTCAGTTTTCTGGGGTTGCTTCAATGTGACACATGGAGATTTATTTGATGTCTGGAATTTTATAATATTTCCTGAGTCTCTGCTAGTATTGATTCTTCGATTTTATTTCTTTATCGGCAGATTTTTGATTCCCGACATCTCAACATCTCGATCTCCTGGCCTGAACTAAACCTTGCACAATATCTCAATGAATAATGTTAGTAATATTTGGTATTTTTGAGATATTATCCTAACCAATTTGATATGATATTATATTTTAAGAATATTGATTAAGGATATTTGATATGGTATGCATATTTAAATTATCAAAATATTATATGCATACATTTTCCTTCATAATGTTAATTATAATATATAAATATATGATAAATAGTTTTTTTTACAGATAAAACCAAATATGTTCTATATTTATAATAAACACCTTTAGATTTTTAAGAAAAGTAAGGAAAATGTTGTATCAAATGTGCGATATTTTCGACTGAACAGTTGGATACATTTCTTGACTGTAGATTGTTTAACTTACGATAAGGCCGTCAAATTATTTTATGCAAATCTCACCGGCACAAATGAAGATCCCACCAACCTAAAAACCAAAGTTTATAGCATCACTTTCAATTTTACTCCGGGAACCCTTGCTAGGGCTTTAAACATTCCCAATGAAAGTGCCGATATTTACTTTAACACTTTGAACGATTATGAGTATTCAGAAACTGTCGATAAGGAAAAGGCTTCAATGGTTTTGCATGGTCGAGATGACCCCCATCTATTTGCTAATCAACAAACCAAAATTCTAACCAAGCGTGCTAGAGTTCTTGCCAATTTTCTTGGTCACACTATTTTCCCTAAGTCCAGAAGTAGAGAAACACTATTTAGATGCTACAAGCTCATGACTTATTGTATTCTCGTGAGCATTCTAGTAAATCTTCCTCTCTTCCTCATTCATAGCATATGGGAAGAATGGAGTGGACATGGGAATTTATATTACGGACGGGCTATTACTGACTGTTAGAATATCGCAATGTAGATTTGCATGGATTATTGGATAAACTAAAGCCTAATGTCAATTTTGGATCGAGGAATGTTAATTTGATGAAATTGGCTTCTTCGACTCCACAACAACCAAGCTCCTCTAATACTCCCTAAATTCCCATTGATGCCCCTACTCAAGCAACCCCTCAAGACTTCGACTATCAAGGATTGGAAAATCGGATTGTGGATCGGATTACAGAGCATTTTGATCGTCTTGCAGGGCGTATTGATTATTACCTGAACCATCTTTATTCTCAACTTAACATTGCCCTTCCACCACCATTCAGAAGTACTCAAGACCCTCAAAATCCGAAAGGATGGCCTTGATTATCGGTTTACTTATGTATTGGTTATTATTTTGTTTTCTTTTATTATGAAGTTTGTAACCTAAGGCTCGATTGTTGTTGTTGTATGAAGTCTATAACCTCTATCATATTTCTGTTATTATTATGAATTGGATCATTATGCTTCATATCATACTTGAATTATTCATTTGTTATACTCTATTCATGTATATTCTTATGTTTAAATGAAATTTTAACAACAAAATTTAGTCATACTGCAGACGTCTGGTACAGACGTTTGCTTGAGAAATTTTTGAAAACCAGACGTCTTGTACAGACGTCTGCTGAAGGAAATTTCCATTGTCAAATCTCTGTTTCTATTTCAGAGACGACTAAGCAGACATCTTCTTAAGAAATCAGACCGCTAAAGAAAATTTTTAAAATGTCAGTTTCTGTTTTTAACAGGAGACGTCTGGAGCAACTGCTTACAAGTTACAGACGACTGCATAGAAATTACAGGCAACTGCTTATAAGTTACAGACAAATGGTTACAGGTTACATGAAAGTGGTTAGAAGTTACAGGCAACTGCTTACAGGCTACAGGCGACTGCCTAGAAGTTACATGCAACTTATCAGAAATTACAGACAAGTGCCTAGATGTTACAGGCAACTGCAAATAAAGGGATTTATAAAATAGTTTCTAAATTTCATTCAGATGCATACTTAACCAATAGAAAAATTTACAGCAAAATTATAACGAATATCGTAATGTTTAGTACAAAAGGTTCACGAAACTCGACGGTGAATACATAAACATAAAACAAAATACCGCCATGTACCTATTTTAATCTTAATTGACCGGAGTAGTGTATGTCGCTCTATTATGATCCTCGTTGCTACACTTACCGCAGTTCATCTTTCTTTTTTGAACATCCTTGTTATTTATGCGTCTCGTAGGGGCCTTCTCGGTCGTTTTCTCGTCAAAAGAGGCTGGATCTCAATGTTCTCTTCCGTGACCGTTAGCTTGTCAAATGTAGATATTGGGTAAATTATATTCGTGTAACTCGCCGTGAAATATTCGTTCGTCAAGAAAGGGTCACAGTGGTTATAGATTGGTTGCCTCAAGAAATTGATAGCGGCGTAAGCATGTTTACAAAAACATCTCATTCTCGGCATGTACATGAGTGAGCCGATACATTGATTTGAATAGTTTTAATGCCAAACACTTCATAATGCTCCATATCAGCTTGATGAACAGAAAAAACCCTAGCGAAGTCTAAATTTGTGTTCAGAACGTCCTCCGAATTAGGACATAACACTCCATTCCACTTTTCGGCTTTTCTCATCGACTATTGAACCGACCCATCAAACATACCTTATGTGGTCTACCATTTGAAGAATGGGAAAAATGTAGGCCTTATATATCCAGTTATTATATGATTCGACTATATTGAATGTAACATGACCGTAGCTGCATTCAACAAACACATAAATAAATGTTGCATGCAACTTTAATACATGTCACATGCAACTTATTAGATTTTACAGGCAACTTATTAGATGTTATAGGCAACTATCCAGAGGTTTCAAGCAAGTCGGTAGATGTTACATGCAACTTAATAATAATCAAGTTAATAGATGTTATATGCTACTTAGTAGAAATTACAAACAACTTGTTAGAAGTTACAGGCAACTGCTGTGATATTATACATATCTATATCAATCATGGTCATAGCCAAATCAGGTGTATTGAGGAACAAAAATTGAGATTGTATCTTATTCCAGGAAAGTAACAATTAGCCCAGTGTTAAGGATTGTAATGTTCAACCATTACGTTGTAGGCAACCATCAATTTCTCCTTCAATAGGTTCATCTTCTCCAAGAACTCAACCATCGTATATTGCTAACACGCTGTCTCCATCGGCTGCGCGTAAGTTTCGGCTTCCGAATTCTTCATACCAAGCCCCTTGAGCCTATTTCTAAAGTTATGCTTCAAGTGAAGAATGCAAAATGAATGTAATGCAATGTGAAAGCATGTCCTAACCGCTTCTTTGATTCTCTTGTCGGAGTCTGATACAAACATAAGGGTATGCGGCGGATGGTTGGCCCTAGGACCATCAAACAACACGACCCTCATCTGACCTAAAAACCATGTCCAATTAGTGATGCTCTCTTGATCGCAAATAGTGAAAGCTAACGGAAACAAATTATTGTTTTGGTCATAAGCAGTTTCCACCAATAGAAAGCTCTTTGTCATGTTCTTGATGAATGTTCCATCAAGAAATATGAGAGGCCGACAACTATCTAAATACCCGTCAATACAAGAACCATAGCTAACAAATGGCCTCATGAATCTGTCATTCACTGATTTTTCGATGCTAATTACGCTCCCGGGATTGGTTTCCATGCATTTTCTTTGATACCACCTTAAAGAGTGATAAGAATGACGATAATTGCCGAAGAGGGTCTGTTATGCCAATTCCCTTCCATTCCACGCAACATCGCATGAAATCTTCACCCCGAATCTTTGATGGAAGTCCTTCTTAGCCTCGATTGGCCGATAGACCGGCCGTGACCTCAAAACATCTAGAAATATATCAGCTACCAATTTCTTCGTAGCCCGGGGATGTCCGTAGCTTGAAATTCCTCCGGAACATGTGTGCATCGGGTAGTATCTCTATACAGCCCATAGAGAACTGCTCAAACATGACTAACATGCAAACCTTAGCACAACTTAACAACTAAAACAATCAACAATTTGAAAAAACGATAATTAAACTTTTACATTATTAACGTACATGTTAACTCTATACCTCTGAGTACAAGGCGATGCATGCAATCTCCATTGGCATTCTTATCCTTTTGGTAACAAGCCACTGTTACTCTCAAGCTATCATTCTTAATATAGTCTAAGTTGAATTGTTTCGTAATAGAAAATTAATAAAGAATCATCCTAACTTCGTAAGAACCCTTGAATATTTGAGATGTGTCATGAATTGCGTCATGCCACGCAACTGGGATATTGTGCCTCATTGTTTGATCATCTTGCCTCACGGGTGGAATGGAAAGCTTGACTCCAACTCAAGTACTCGGTCATCCGCAATTGCTAGAGCAGAGGAACATGATGCGTGTTGATTGTTATACAAAAAACGCTTTTATGTACATATTATTACTTGCATCCATATAGATATTACAAGCAACTTATTAGATATTAAAGGCAAATCTTTTTAGATATTAGGGAAATGTAACTGCTTAGTAGTTACAGACAGCTGCTTACAAGTTACATGCAGCTGCTTAAAAGTTACAGGCAACTTTTTAGAAGTTACAGACAATTGCTTACAGGTTACAAGCAAGTCCATATAGATATTACAAGCAACTTATTAGATATTAGGAAAATGCAACTGCTTAGAAGTTACATGCAACTAATAATATGTTAACAAAAGTACATGGTGAAACATACATATTGGTCTTGAAATTGAATTACAAATTGTATCTTAAAAAAAGGGTAAATTGGGAACAAATTAGAGAACTTGGTTCTGTTTGATACATTGGTAATTAGAACACTAATAACGCCAACAACTTGTAGGATTTGGTGCTGCTATATATTTGTTGATCTTGGAAAAAAAAATTATAGACTGTCTTAAAAAATTATAAATTGTACACGTTTCACATAGTTTGACTGGAGACTCCATATGAGTGTTTGAAGAAAGCTCTGTGGTAAATGGGAACACCCCTGAAACTAGCTAGTAGTTACTCTCTTTGACCTTCTCATAGGAGGGTGTGATCGTAGAGCCAATAAAAGATTTTTGGCATATTAATATATGCGGTTGACGCTATAATGGTTGATGCTTTTTGGTTAATGATGGAATCCTGATAAAATGGTGATGTTAGTAAAATTCTTTATCCAGCATCAGTCTCTTCCACGACAGTAAGTCCTTCCACCTCCAAGAATGACTATTCTTAGTAAAATTCTTTATCCATCCTAATTACTCTTTAAAAAATAAAACTCTTCACATCCAAAAGAGTAAAATCCTACATCCTTTCATTTTTTCACTTTATTTTTTTCCTGGGTTTACATTGAAATTTTTGCTCAATATTGAACAACAAGGTCATGTATTTATAGGAGTTTCAATTTTGATGCAAAAGAGATAATAGAGATTTTTTATCCTGTAGTCAATATACTTTAGTTTGCAATAATAGAATTTTTCCTGCAGGTAGAAAAATTGTTTTCTTAAAAAAAATATGATTCTTCATTGATTGATCACTCTTTAGGATTTGTCATGCTTTATAGGGTTTGAGTTTACATGTTATGATATAGGGTGCTTTGTGTGTAGGTCCGGTAACAAGTAGTGGAAAATCTTGCTTGTAACAAGGGCTTCATTTTAAGTATTTTCATTTACGGGAAGTTATAATTAATTAGTAGATATATAGAAGTTACAGGCAGGTAAATAGAAATTATAGACAAATGGTTAGAAATTATAGGCAACTATTTACAAGTTACAGGCAACTGCCTAGAAGTTAAAGGCAAATGGTAAGAAAACCACATTAGACGCCTGTAACAAATTTTTTGTAGTGCAGATGTTTGTGGCAGACGTCTCAAATTCAAAATATGTCTCTGGAAATTGACTTCAGAGACGTCTGTTATTTGTAACCATACATCTCCAGTTCAAAATATGCATCTGAAAATTGATTTCAAAGACGTCTGATATTTGGAATCAGACGTCTCCATTTCAAATCTTACCTCCGGAAATTAACTTCAGAGACGTCTGCAAAGGCTTAGAAGTTACAGGCAATGTCTTACAAGTTGCAGGAAAGTGCTTAGATATTAGAGGCAACTGATTACAAGTTACAGGCAGCTGCTTATAAATTGTAGACAACTGTCTTTTATATTCCTCTAAAAAAATCAAGTGAAATAAAAACAAAGCTGCTCATAATGGTTAGGGTATCAACATATGCTTGAATATGGATGACCTTCTCGTTCGTCTCTTGATGGATGCAAACTATATTTATGTAATCATCTTCATTTATCATCCTAACATCGCTATATTTCTTCATTTTATAAGAAAGTTTCAACTTCTCAACCGGCATATCGAGTCGAAAAGAGATTGTTCCTTTCATTTCAAATCATGTTATCACCCCCGAGATGGTCAAGACCATACCTTTACCATTCAATCCACTCACAAAACACATTAATTTCCAAGTTTGGGTCATCATCAATGAGGGAGATAGTAAATAAAGATTTAGTTTGTTGGGATAGTAAATGAAAGTGAAGTAAATGAGAGAAGATAATGGATAATGGAGAGAATGAATGCAATAATTCTTGTTCTATTGGCAATATAGGTTTTTCAGGGGGGGGGGGGGGAAAGTGGTGAATTTGAAGGAAAAATGACTAGTTTTAATGCTCAGTTTTTTAAGGAAAAATCAACAAAATACAATTAGATATAGAAGTTACATGCAGCTGCATACAGGTTATAGGCAACTCAACTGCATGTTTTTTTTATAAAAAAATGGCAGCTATCTTTTTGTACTTGATAACATGGGTCACAAGAGACGGTTTTGGGGTATACCAAAATATCCAAAGTTGAAAGTGTTTGAGAGAAAAATTGATGGACCTAAAGTGTTTTCAACAAGTTCAAAATATCTAAGAAGTTTCTCACATGTTTTTAAAGGCTATGCTTTTTCGGCAATTTACCCTTAACTTTTTATTCATTGTTTGAAAGAGTGAGTGAGAGATTTTATGCATGACAAAAAAGCAGGAACAAGTACTCAGATTATGTCAGGATTTTCGTCATGTGCTGTCTGGGTCGTGACTTCAAAAAAATGTCATTTATTTACTTCAAAAGTTCGGTTGTGTCCTGACAATTTACAAGACATGTAAATATTAATTGACAATTTACAAGACATGTAAATATTAATCGAGAATAATAGAGAATAGATGGTATTGAAGGGAATTTACTCACGTGTCGTCGAAAAATTATACCCTGTATGATTTTTTCCGACGATTGGCATCCAACATCATCATTTTTATCATCTAAAACGTGGATACACTAAATTTTATATGATTCTAATAATTTTTCACAGTTGATTTAGTGGATGCAAAATTAACGGTTTAACCGACAATACAACTTTTTACATTGCAAATTCAAAGGTGAAAAAAGTTGTAAAATCATATGAAATTTGGTGTATTCATATCTAAGATGATAAAGATGATGATGGATGCCGGTTGTCTGAAAAAACCGTGGATGGTGTAATTTTTCGACGCCATAGGAGGAACACTACTATGGACTCTTTTCTTCATGATTCTCATGTTAATTCTGACCTTGGGTTCAATGCATAGATTAAAATATGAAAGTGGTAGCAGATAACTCCAAATATAAAACAGAAGAAAGAATTAATACGAGAATAATGAAGAAAATAGGCGAAAGGAGTGAATTTCCTCGGGTCCCTCTTTAGGCTCTTCATCTTCTCTAATTCTCTCAACAGCTTATTATCTCATTGCTACCTTCTATTTTGAAAAAGCACTAAGCAGTTGGAAAAGAAACAACAGCACCACGAATCTTAAGAGGATCCTGAATCTCTTCATGGGTTTTAATGAAACCCATGTTTATGTAACACCCACCTCAGAAAGCTCATTTTGTAGAGGCGTTATAATTTCTAATTTACGATTCATTTCATGTAGTAAAAACGACAATTGAAGGCTCTGTCGTGAGAGCATTTTTGACATGAAATGCTAAAAATCATCAACCGGTAAAGATTGGATATGTTAGTTTTGTTTTTTTCATTTTTGCAAATTATAATCTGAAGAAGTTGTCTCATTTATAGGCAGTTTTTCATTTTGTTTCATCTTTACTTGCACGATATATGTTCTTTCATCTTTGCGTACACAATATCCGTTTGAACGTTTCACAGCTCCGATGTCCTCGTAAGAAAGAAATGCACTTGATTACTGAGAATTGAAACAGCGCAACCTAAGAGTTGTCAATTTTAAGAAAGGAAGAATGAAACCATGATATCATGGAAGCAGACTGTCAACGTATGTATCATCACCATCATCCAAGGGTTTTTTCATCCAAATAGAGCCATCCACGGAGGCAAGCCATGAGGAAAGGAATGTACTTAGTTATGCCAACTTGTCGAAGTATTTCTAAAATGATCGAAATATGATCCATAATTTCTGTTGTGTTGGCTTACAATACCAAGACCTATAAAAATGCATATGATGTTGATTTAACAACTGTTGGGATGTAACTTTTCTGCTTTGTAAACCAAATGAAGTATGGATATTGCTTATGCAAACTGCGTATCCTAAACCAAATGAAGGATATTGCTTATGCAAGCCACGTATCACATTGCCATGGAATTAGATTACAATTTTTTTTCTACTTGTCTGTAGATAACGCAATTACAAAATTTTACAGCTTGAATGATGCAACTAACCATCTTCAGAAATTAGTATATGGCACAGTAATATACTAACAGTTAGTTAATCTCTTACAAAGATAACATCCAACATGAAAACAATAGATTTGGCCTCATTTACCTGCAGATCAATCCTGCATTATCTATTTCGTCGAACCAAACGTATTGGAAGTTAGACTTTGATCAGAATCCACAGAACCAGTAGTTCAAATAATCAGGAGCGAGATTTCACAGTTAGTTAATATCAAAGAACGCGCTATAACTTTATATAAAAAGAAAGAAAAATCTAGCGCATTCAGAAGCTATAACCATCAACTCTAGCCGCTACCGCACCATAACAAAGTCATATAAGTCCCGTACAATACTGCAGATGAATGTACAAATAGAGTTTCGTACTATGAACCAAAGACTCAGACTCAACATCGCTATCCCAAGAATTGTAAAAAGACCCTAATGATCCAACACCTTTTCTATTCTTTATATGTTTTCTAGCCATCTATCACAATGATTCCTCGTAATACAACTTTGGCGAGAGAATTCCACCTGCAACAAGGAAATTCTTACTTGTATCTAAAATTCATGTTCTTGGGGCCATAGATCCCAGGAATTTGGGGGGCCATATGCGGGTGATGATGGATTTGGTTTGAACCATTAGCTCTCATCTCCATCTCGAACAACCTTTCAAGAGCTTCCGGGTGGACGGACCCACCAACCCCAGTGACTGACCCTGCAATCATCAAAAACCCATCTAAAGAAATTGCAGGCATATAAACAAGAATGTTGCATATAACACCCCTCATCTATAAATTTTCTAGTGTATACAACCCTCAACTAAGGCTCAGTTGTTGTTGTTATATACAACTCTCAACTAGGTCTAGCTTATTAACACAAGGCTCCCCCAAGTTAGGTCAATTATCAAGTTGCATGTAGCACCCCTCATCTATAAATTTTCCAGCACACACAACCCTCAACTAGTTTATCAGCACAAGGCTCCCCAAGGCAAGTCAACTATCAAGTTGCATATAACACCCCACAACTGAAAATATACTAGCACATACAACCCTCAACTGGTTTATTGGCACAGGGCTCCCCCAAGTTAAGTCAACCATCAAGTCAAATTTCCTCCTCTAGTCACTGTGATCGACCCCAAAAGCCTTATGTGCAAAATAATCCTATCGAGGGGTGATAAGTGCTGGATAAGTTGTAGACAAAGGATATTATAAGAAATTTATCCTTTTAATGCATATATTTGAGCAATGAATACATCTATAAACAGGAACCTTCTGATTCTTTGGTTTCACAGTCCAAGTGGGTTTAACCCTGAAGCAGCTTAAAGTAGATCACTACAAAAAATTCCAAAACTCCATCAGGCAAAAAAAAAATCGATGGTAGTGGCAATATGTAAAAAGGCGCGATAAGGAATGAGTGGTTTGTAATTAAATTGAAGGTGGCTTCCATGGAGGAGAAAATGACAGAGAAATGATATAGATGGTTAACAGGGCACCAGTTAGGAAGAGTGAGAAACCGTAATCAATAGAGCAAGAAGAAATTGGTGTAGGCCAAAAAGAAAATGGATGGAGACCATTAAAGGATCTAATCAGAAAGAAGACCCATAGCGGAGTTGAGTGAAAGATAAGGATTCACATAGCAAATCCCAAAAGTTTGGCATAAAGGATTTCTGTTGCCCTCGACAAAATGAGAGTTATGCATATTCATACCGCACAATAGTTCCCTATCAAGTAACAAAGCCTTCTAATTTTTAAATGATTTATATACCAAAATCACCATGTGATTCACACCGTCTCTGAACAGAAGCTTTATTTATTCAATAGCAAAAAACCACCTGAAGGTTACATTCATTAGCAAAAAAACCATGGAATCATGACAAGTATATTTTACCATAATACCCGTAACTAAATGCAGATGTGGTTATTTCTTCCATGAACATGAAAGTTTTGTTGCATCTTCATGGGTTAAACATATTATTCTAACTAATTATAATATCTCAATTTTATCTAAACTAAGCCTGATCAAAAGTAATTTTTCATCTTTTTCCCAGCACGACTATTTAAGACCAAATTCTCCCATCTAACCAAAGCCCAAGAACAAATCAAACACAAATCCCAATAGGCCAACAAACCCAAGAACAAATCAAACACATAACCCAATAGCCCAACTAAAATCTGCAACCTTTCATAATCTTCATCTCTTCAATAATATATTCGTACTAAGCCTCCTCACCCAAACCCAAACCCATAATTTCAATCGAACACAAGAACAAACCAGACATAAGTCAATTAAACTTACAAGTGTAAAACCCAATTAGTTAATTTCATCTTCTTAACCTCCTTCCTAGACCTCTTCTCATCTGAAACCAAAACTAAAACCCAATATGTGTTTGTGTCCATTTCCGTGCTTTATATGCCTATTCCATCAAAATTGGGTCGGCTACAAAGATCGGGTCCATGAAAGAGTTGACAGTATCACAACTGGTCATATATCCTTCCTTGATTAGTGTCGAATTCCTAGGCGAGAAGCAATGGGCAAAGAAAATACATCTCATAGTCCAGGTATAGAAGGAGAAGAGATGACAGATTTGCTATAAGAAATTAGTTCAAGTCTAAGGCACAGATGTCTAACAATAAATAAAAAACAAAACAAAAGAGAGTATACATGGATGGAGCTTTACCAGGTAACTGCATCCCATGGCCACCACTATAAATAGGCTGCTGGTTATGAAGATGAAAGTTGTGCATATTGTTCATCTCAGGCATGTGCCCAGGCATCTGACTCATAGGGTGAGAGAGCTGCCCACCTCTTGGCAAGCCCTGATGCATGGGATAATGAGAGGGGAAATCCCCTGGAACTTGCATGTGATGTAACATCTCAGGATCAAATATTGGGGCACCAATATTGTTGAAAGTATGGTGAGGGATGGCATTGCCAGGGAAATGATGCTGAGGATCATGAAACTTCATCTGTGGATTCCTCTGAGCAAGATGATCCAATGGCCCTGGGAACAGAGGCCTCGTCTGATCAACCTGATGAGGAAATTGCGAAGTTGCTCTGTCATGTAAGAGTTGATACAGATTATTAGGATCAACCATTTCTAATGGGCCCTTCTGCAATTGTTCAACGTCTCTGAAGATGGCATTAAAAATATTATCATTCGGATTTTCCATGTTCTTATTTTCAGGCAAGAACTCCCTGGGCTTATGTACATTCTCAAAAGTGAGAGGGTCAGCAGTAATAGAGTTCAAAGTATCATCAACTAAAATCAAGCTGTCCTCTTCTGGAAGTTGAATTTCCATAGTTCCTCTCTCTTCAATAGGAAGTATATCTCCTTCATGAATGGTCTTGTTAGATTTAGAGTCACCAGTGTTATTTACTGTGCCAACAGATCCTCTCTGAGCTGAGACCGGAGCTTCAGCGGAATGCAGAGCATTCATAAATGATGCCCCAAACAATGCTTCAAGCGTAAGAGATTGCTCAGAGCTTTGAGCCATTTCAGGATTTTTAACTGCTCTATCATCAGAAATAAAAGCGAAACTAGGATTTGCATGAGAACCAGAAACTTTACCACTGGATTCAGTAATATCTAACTCTTTCAAGCTTGTTCCCTTCTGTAACAAAGAAAGAAGATGATGTGATGCATGGTCATCAACAACAGTCTTTCTCTTTTCAGATTTACCATTTAATGGACCCCAAGCTCCATAAGAATGATGCAGGCTTTCATTGTTATCCTTCACCTCAGCTAAGATGGACTGTTCAAGGTCCTCACATGTGAGCACAACTGAACTTGGACCTTTTTCAGGAACCCCGATAATTGCAGGGGATGTGGGGAACTTCAATGGAACAACACTTTTTAATGACGAATTTAGTGGAGTGTGTTCGTTATCCTTCACATTAGATGTATACACCTGTGGGCCTGTTTTCTCATTGCTGACAATTAATGAGAGTACCTCTCTGGATGAAAAATCCTCTTCCTGTTTTTTCTCTACAAAATAAGACGGGAAAAAAAGAATAAATCAGCAAGTTTACTGACAAAGTTTGTTCTCGCCCTATATCGTTCGAACATACACATGTTTACCTTCATTAGAAAACCAATGAGCAAACTTGGAAGCTTCAAATGCTGCAAGACTCGATTTTTCCTCATCTGCTTTAACATCCGTATGCTGAAAAAAATATATTACTGGTAAAAAGAATAGGTGGAAAATTATAACAATATAAACCATTATCCAAGCTCTAATTCTTTGCACTAGATAATAATATAGGCAGACACTGTCCACGGTTGACAAATCAAAAGCGTAACTGATATCATCAAGCTTCTTGCGTTTCAATTTATATTTGAACTAAGCATCACTAATTTACAGTAGGAATATACACTTCTCAGTCACAGTAAACCCCTTATTCATGTCTTAAACCACATCTTTCATGACGGTGAAAACCAATAAGATGTCTAACTAAATTTTCCACTCACAAAGACAAATGTAAGCAAGACAAATGTAAGCAAGACGCAATCTATCAACACAGTAAGCATAAAAACAGGAGTAATGAAAAATTACAGTAAAACTATAATATAGGATCCCAATATTAGCTACAGGAAATGACAAGACATACCTCAACACTATCATGTGAACTCGCATGTTTTTTTGATAAAGCACTGCTAAACAACTTTTCTAGAATTGTTGTAGAATTGTTCTGGTTAAGTGTATTCCCTATTTCAGATGTAGGCGCTCTCTTGCAGGAAGAATCATCCATGATAAAGATATCATCTTCCCAAACATCATCGGTTTCCTGCGCAGTTTTCTTACTCAACATATTTTCAATATTAACCGACTCATTCAAAACTTCGGCATTCATATTGGGAGCCATACACTCTGCATTTGCATTGCCAGAAGATCTAGAACCCTTGGGTCCATTATCCTCCAAGCTCACATGCAAAAAAGTAACTGGGATGTTCCCCTTATCCGCATTATTCTCCATGCCACTTGGAGAATGTTTGCTTTCAGCTATAGTACCCCCAGCCTGAGTAAAAAAAGCACAACCATCACAAGCTTTGCATTATAGAAAAGTTACTGTTATCACATAAAGAGTCGAGGTATCTGAGGCAACATCAAGAAAGTAAATCCAATTACAATCAATTTACATACAGTACCATAATGGTTCATGTCCAAATAGATATAAACAATTTATGGGGCAAATGCAAGAACTGGAAGAAAAAAGAGTCTAATGGAGTACTCATATGATATTTAGAGTGATGCAATTCAATTGACATACAAGTGCTTTCCTAGGTTTAGACTTGCACCTAAATTAAAGTTAGTGTCTTAAAAAGAATTAATTGTACAAGGACTAGAAAGTTAACCCGTGTGTGGCGCCTGGTATCAAGGGGCTTCGTAATTGTAATACAGAAACCTAATTGATGATAAATTACGACTAAACTTGTATTACAATGCTTATGAAAATTGTAGTATGTTAAAAGTGAATTTAACTAAGCAAATATTTGTTAGTGTTCGGAGAATTTAATAATACATACCAATTTCTATAGTATGATTTGTCAAAATTTACAAAAGCTGCAAATAAAATATGTAAGCTCATGGATGACGTATATTAAAAGAAAAATCAAATCATACACATATCAATATACAGCCGCATTGTTGTAAGTTTTAAATTTGAAAAACCAGGATTTAACATTATACCGGTCTATGACCGGCACGGCGGTGCCTTTATACCCCGGCCTCATGATTGGTTTAACAGGTAAAACAGTATAATAAAATAATCAAAAATCAATTTAATAATATTAAAAATATATTTGAAGCATATAAGGTACCTCTTTCTAATAAAGTATCTATTTCCCTCAACTACAGCTTCTTATACAGAAGTGATCTTAACACCCATATCTCTAAAGGTATCCTGCTAAAGCTTTTGAAAATTAATCAGTTGAAACCATACCTTCTAACATGTTCTAAAAGGCGATTAAGTGGCCGCCTAAGCAAAATCGGTCCCAAGCTGCTCCGCTTTAATCCTAAGCGGCTACATTAAACGATCTAGACGATTTAAGCTCTTAAATAGGTTATTTCATCAAGATAAGTGCTTAAGTGGGTTATAATATAGACTTCATGCACCAAGTTTGAGGTTTTTTCTAAAATTATACGACCCAAAACCCTTTTTAAAGTACAATACACATCCCGATCAATTTTCCAAATTATGCGAATGAAGAAACCATAAATTATTGTCGTCGAGGCTTTCCTCTCATCACTCTCTTTTGAAATCTCTAAAGGATTGCCGATAAAAACCTTAAGTGATTTTATCCAAATCATTTTATTTCTCACGTCTCTTCTTTTTTCCCCATGTCACGAGATATGTAATTTGCAAGCTGAAAAGTTCAATTACAAATTTATGATTTATCATTATACTTCATTTAATGTCATGTATTTTTTCCTGATATTATACATTTCGTTCAATGTGAAGTTGCTATATTAATTTAGTATTCTTTCTAATTAAATTGTTTTTAGATTTTTTTCTATGATGTTTTGCTATTTTATATATATATATATATATATATATATATATATATAACTTCAATTAAAAAAACCGCCTTGGCAATCCCAAAACCGCTCAGCTCTATCTAGCACTTTTTACAATCCTGCGTTCTAAGATGTTGCATTGAAGAAATTTTCTCCATCTTGATAAACCTTGGAATCCCAAAACCCATTTTAAATCCATTCTACCCCATTCTCCCTTCTTAACAGTGAAGAAATATACCCACGTCGTCACTTTATTCCATCAGATAGCCATGCAAATAACTTGTTTTATCATCATTTTTCTTGAATTTCTAATATTTTGCATAATACAAATTTTTTTTAAGTCAAATTGTTTACTTTGATCACCTTATTAGAAGAATGAAAGAACGCGCTAGGCGAGCAAGATATGGAATCGATTAAAACCAAACCAATTCTCTGAGGAAAAGGATTAGACAGGGAGTATTGTTTATTGCTACCTAATAAGAAGCTATTAGAATCCAAACCATCTCCCGTTTGATTTTTTGGCTTATCTGCTAAAGGATTCCCAAAATCCAATCTACTCAAAGAAAAAAAGACGGATCGATGAGATCCAAACCGGAAAAGGCTCGGTAAGGTCAGAAATGGTGATTTTTCTATTTTAGCCAAAGATTTTCTTCTTAACCAATATTCGAGAACTCAATATCGGTTTTGGTTTCGGTTGCTTCAAGTTTGATATGTTTCGGTAGGTTTCGGTTGGTATCGTTGGTTTCGGTGCAACTTTCGGTTTCGATATACAAATATATACATGTATGTTTGTATACACATGTATACATGTATATAGCTCAGGAATGCTATGAATACAATATATCACAAAGTTCTTTACATTTTTATATATTATAGATAGTAAGGTTTATTTACATCATAAATAAACATCATTACTCTTAAGAAATTGATACATTGCTTACCAATTTAGAAGAAGCCTTGCAATTTTAATAGGTAAAGTCATATTCATTTAATAGGAAATCTAATATAACATTGATACTCTCTTTCCAGTTATTATTTTTTGCATATATTCCAACCATATATAGAAAAGCAAATAAGTATTAAAGGAAAGGTATAAATCTTATCTTTATTTACTTCCAACTTTATCGTTCATATACAGGTAATTTTGATACCTAATAAAGAAACTTTGAAAGTCAAATAAATTTGGCTATTCATGCTATATTAAATGGTGCAAGTTTTTATGTAAAGAAATTATTGAAAAGAGAGAATACAATAGAAAAAAATAGCTATTCAAGACAATTAATTGATTCTTCAAAATTTTGAAATAAAAGAAAATAGAATACTCCATGTATCTCCCTGACTTTCCCCTTTCTTACTCTTTCAATTTAATTATTCAATGAAAACTGTTATCTTTACTCTCAGCTCCATCTTCTCCCCCCTTCTCTCCTATATATCAATCATCCGATGAACCATGGCTTCTCATCACCATCGGCATCTTTTCGAACCATCCTTAGCCAAGATCTCTATATATGCTTGATATTGTCTATATCTACGACGAAACAAAGAAAAAAGTGGCCTCCAAGCTTCCACAATCCAGATCTATTAATGGTGTTTCAAGATTAGAAAATAGATTGGTTTTCATGTGTATGGTATCGACTGAAATATATCAAAAAAGGTATGAAATACACAGAAAATACATTGTATCGGCCGAAACAACATCGTATCGGCCGATACTCGGTAGGTATCAGCCGATACGAGAATTGTATGACAGTATCGAACTGGTTCCCGACGAAACCGATCCGATACGGCCGATACTTTTCTGTATCGGCCGATACCTTAAACCTTGTTCCTAACCCATCTTTGTATTGGATATGTGATTGATTACATGATTGCCTAAATTGCTATTCATTTTAAAACTCATTTGTCAGTGATTAAAAATAAAAGAAACACCGTCACCTGATCAGAAATAAATTGTTGTGCGCAACAAGTTACTCAAACTAAAGCTCCTCACGAAGGTTGGTGCCCTACAATTCCACCTATTCGAAAAACTAGCAAATTTCTCTACATATTATCTACCGGACATTATTGGCAAATCTCTATTAACCACGCAACAAATAGACATCTCATGGAGTTAGGGAACCCAATGAGGAGTTCGAGTTTTATTCAGCTGTTCAGGCAAAATTGGGCTTATATTGCTCGTGGTGAGACAAGTCAACTCAGGGTTTAAATTCTCGACATCAGTACCGGTATTGGGCGGTCTTTTTGGGGATCAGAATCGACCATCCACCACAATTTTCGCATAACTAACAATCTAAAGATCTTGTTACTTTGGGATCAAGAAAACGATGACAAGATATAACCGAATAGAAACTGATGAATAATTTTTACATATTAAAGTTGTTTGCTCATTGTTGAAAATCATTGGATACAGAATTCAGTAAACCTACATTAATTTAGAAGATTTCTACTTGAACACTAACTAATTATATATGTGCTCTGCTATCAAGGAGAATGAAATAACACTAAAACTATTAGAAGTTACCTCTGATGCAAAGGATGTACTTGCAGCCTGCACAGAAGGGTTACTCTCAACCAGTGCACATGCAAAACCAGGAGGAACAAGTGGCCTGGGTGCCGAAGCTTGCATGTGCAAAGAAGATCTTGAAGAATTATTATAATACAGTGAAGCTGCTTCAGGCTCATCTGACTTCTTAGTACTCCCTAATAGTGCAACAATATCAACATCTAGATTTCCTTTGCGACTATCAAGATGATGCTTCTGCTTATCCTGAAGTGCTTTCTGTTGCTCCTTCCTTACTAACTCAAATGATGCTGCATAAAAAGGAAAAGAAAAACACTTTCATGCTAAGATTTTTATTCTTTTTTTGAAATGTCATATCGGAGAAAAAGAAAGAAACAGCAATAGATTCACAAAGAAGCTAATAACCTCTTCTCTTTCTTTCTTCTTCTGCCCTGTCCTCAGTTGAACATTCAGCAGACCCAAATGTTTCATCATTATACGAATCAGTAATGTCTTTCCGCGAAAAAGGCATGGCCTAGAAGTCAAAACACCGAATTCAATGACAGAGAAAATTAGCATTTGAGTTTCAATGTCAAACTTCATGCTGCACTTGGGAGATTTAAAGCTAGTGAATAAATTTTTTTACAACTAGTGCTAGACCAGAGGAAAGCAACGGTAAATTGGATGAAGTAAAGCAGGCAAAGGGGGAAAAAATCAACAAAATGTTTAGTCAGCAGTTCTAATGTAGAAAGAAAAACCTTATAAGGACGTGGTGGGTGATAAGGTTCAGTAGTCCTAGTAAGCTGGCCGTTTCCTCGACCCTTTGGTGCTGAGGACCCTATATATCCTGTGGGTCTTGCAAATGCACCGCTTCCTAAAAGTCCATCATGTTCTGAATTTTGACCATAACGTCGATTTTGATTTCCCAGGCGCCTTCCAGAATCTGCATAACTCAAATTTATTACATAATAAAGAGCAAAGAGTCAATAAAGTTCAGGATACAATTCATCTAAAATTCAGTTAATACGATGCAAACATGATGAAGTTAAGACCAACTTCTTCCAAAAAAATCCTGAAAATGTTGATCAGTAAATTAGACTGAAAATTAATAGATATGAAGTTGCAAATTATCGGCGGAGATTGGTACCCGCAATACTGTTTAACGATTATACAAAATGGCATGTCAACTCCTAGACGACAGGAGAGGACATTCACTGGTCCCTCTTTGTTGACTTGACCATTACTTCTTGCTAACACTATCCATTAGTAGGCTAGGCTAATAGGGGAGCTCTGTGAATCAAATTATTAATTTAACTGGCCTGAACAATTTTGTACATAAGAAATTCTAGCACCATTCCACTCCTTTGATCGGTTTACTGCGATTTTGCTAAGGTTGTAAATTGAGTAAAGATTGAGCTTTTCACATCTTATACTATTCTGCTAGACGACTTTATTAAGAGTACAAGATTGTACTGGAGGTTTATCAGCAACCAGGGTGACAATTGAGAAATTATTGCCCAATTCTGCATCTTTTACAGCCTAGAATCATATGTATCAATGCATTCCAATTTTCTCTTCTTGAGTCTAATCTTTCTGACTTCTCTGCTACTAGGGTAAAAGGTCCTTTTACGGTTTCTGGAATTTACATTTAACTCTGTTGGACAGTTAAGAGCCAACAAAAAACACATTCTCAAACACCAAAACTAAATCATACACTCTAATTTAGTTCTTTAGCATATATTTACATATAACCAAAATTGCTGTATATATTATGGCAGTATTGGCTAACTGGATTAAACAGACCAAGTTAAGAAAAAATGCATCCTCTATTCTTAGCGCAAATAAAACTCATATAGGGAAGACTATTGAAAGTAGACTAATTCCTAATTGAAAGTGAAAGGTGGTGGCTTTGAACTACTCCCACGGGGAAAAATAAGGTTATGTAGATAGGAACTGGGTACTATCTATAATACTAACGACTGAAACAAGGAACTTGAGTCAGCTTCAATTTGAATAGGTAAGGAAATGAAGTACCCAAACTGGAGCAATACGACACAATAATTTCTAGCTCAGTGTATACCACTGGTGTGATGTGGACCTGAGAACTAGGCCTGTGTTCAGCCCAAGGTTATATATTACGAAATAAGCAAGCATATATGTCGTGTATAGCACAATACGAGAGATATGATCAAATCGTCAAGTTATTCTAGAACTGATATCTCGTCAAACATAGTAACATGTGATAACAAAACTACAGCAGTAATAAACAGCATGATTAATTATTCAACTAGAGAAACAATCCTTTATCCCTAACTTATGGGATCGGTTACATGAATCCTTTTCTTCCGATTTTCTCCCTTAATTGTTGCCTCCTCGATTAAAATGGCAAGTTATCCTTGGTTATTGCAGTCGTGTTTTTAGGGAGAGTACTACTACCATGATCATCATCTAATCCTCCTCCAAGTAAATGGGATTGTACATTGACCATATCTAGAATTTAACAGCTCCAAATTGTATTGTGAGTTTCTATGACCAGTAATCAAGGTGATGTCAAAACATTTTTAAAACAGTGATACTCAAACAAACCTTGATGCGTTGATTCCCAATCAGATTGCAAGTCCCCATCTTTATCGCTCGACCCACTGGACCGTGTCTCCCACCTTCCTTGGTTTCCTCGTGTTTGAGAAGCCGGTCCATATTCACCGTGCTTCGAGCTCTGCAAAGGGAAGCCTCCTACATTTCTTTGTCTCTCAAAGATCGAATTAGAAGCATCCTCAAATTCACTATCCAAAGAAGAAAAATTTATCATTTCAACCCCAAAACCCATTAAAGAACTTCATACTGAAATTATCTCACAATTCATACCTCCAAATCGAGGCATCCAATCCATCAGGCAACTTCTTGCAAGCATCCAACTCACTCAAGGACAACAAAAAATCTCTCGTATACGACAGTTTCGACTTCCTATAATCCCATTACAAGTAATCAAGAAAACCACTTTAGATTCACAACAGAATGAGCAAATCACAAATCTGAAGCTAATAAACTCACTTCTCAGGTTTCAGCAGCACCTGCTCCTCCTCGTTCTCCGAACTCATTCCCAAAATTCAGCTATCTGCTAAAAGCCAGGCTCCTACTAACCCTAATTGCACTAAAGATTCTACTAGGGCTCCTATACGAGAATTTCTACAACGAAAACGATGAATCGATCTGAAACCCTGGCATCATCGAATAGCGAGTGCCGAATCTAAGAATCAAATACATCAAATTTCTTCAGCGAATCGTGAGATTAGGGTTTGAGGAGGGGCGAGATTGTACCTGAATCGAGAGAGCGCGAGGGATTCAGAAGGATCTTCTCCTTTGAAGAGAGAGAGAGAGAGGAGAGAGATTGAGTT
Organism: Agapanthus africanus; assembly: GCA_030015575.1. Taxonomy (NCBI): domain Eukaryota; kingdom Viridiplantae; phylum Streptophyta; class Magnoliopsida; order Asparagales; family Amaryllidaceae; genus Agapanthus; species Agapanthus africanus. Next base: position 1,001,451,433 of record CM057337.1, read on the forward strand.
TTCTCGTCTCGGCTACTATAAAAGTAGAGAGAGGAGAGAGAAAGTCGAGAGAGATGGGAGAGGAAATGCAAAATGGAAAGGAGTGGGGCTTCTTTGCAAAGTTTGCTGATTAATTGATGAAAAGGACGGTTTATTGTGGAAATAAATTACGGCTGTGTTCTTTTCCTTTGTAGCGGTTGGGAATTGTTTATATGGTTTCTGTGTAGAAGTCCTTTTAGAAGTTGCAATTTTCGACATTGAAATGGAAACCCTAGTCGAATATATATGAAATGAACCGAGGAAGCATCGGTATTGTGCTATAACAATTGTACGTTGATGAACAGCCTCATCAGAATCAAAATAGCATACCTATTAACGATAAAATAATTATTTCCCGGATCCCTAGAACCTTCCGTCTCCAACCAAAAAAAGTTTATCGGGTCAATCCTAAATGTGATTATAACAAGTTATGATAGAGTTGATTATGCTATATATCTCCACGTAAAGAAAGATTAATAAAAACCTTATAAAAGAAAAGTTTTTTTTTCCATAATTCCCCAATACTTCAATATTTTTCTCTGTCTTCTTATGGTTAGTATTTACCTGTGACTCTCTTATAATTATAAATTACTACTGCAACCGGGACTTTTGAAAATTATTCCTTCTCCATCTCGGCGCCGCCGCCGCATTCTTCCTCCTCTTTAGGGGTGTGCACAAGTTGAGTTGGACGGGCTTTTGACCATAAATGAACCCGACCCCGCTATGTCAAGCGGGTTTTCTAACCACTTTAAACCCGTCTATTACAAATGGTTAGATAAATCCGAATCCGAACCCAACAGGTTTGGACGGGTTTCGGGTCCGAATTCGGTTTTAATTAATTTGGGCGGGCTAAACGATATTTCGGATAATAACGGGTTTAACATACTAAATTTAATGTATAGTTTATATGAAATAAAGTAATGAATCATAAAAGCCTAATTTTCTCTCATCTTTTTATCGTGAAATCATGGTTTTCTATAATCTTTTGATTTTAGAAATTGAAATCGTAGATTTCTCCACTAAATCCTACGACCGAGAGCTAATAAGATTTGATAATTTAAAAAGATGGAAAGAGAGGAGAAGAGAGAGGAGATTACAAAATGATACGGTTCACTTAAAATTTAGATATGAGAAATGAGAATAGAGTTTAAATAACTTATTTATGATTAGAGTTTAATCTTAGCCTAAAATTAAACCTATCAACGGCTCAAATGTTAATGAAGCGAGCGAATTTGGATCGGTTGCGAGCCAATAAGGGTTGCGGGCGGGTGCGAGTGCCGGTCCGGACGGGCTATAAAAAATTTAAAACCCTCCCTATTCAAATACGGGCGGGTTCGGGTTTTGTACTCGTCAATTTCGAACGGGTTTTGCACGATGATTGATACGAAAAAGTGTTTGTAGTTTTACCGCAATCAATAACGGTGTCGCACGTAGCTAGACCGAGATGAGTACGGGTCGTCCTCTGGGAAACGTGGAACATTTTACTTTTACTTTAGATGTGTTGAGAAAGAGAGGAGGGATAAAGAATTTTATAGAATGGTTTCTAGATCTACGTTCAACAAGAATGTAAAATATAGATCTAGATTATTTTAAAGATGTAATTAATATAATAAGGGGGCTTGTAGGGTTCGTTAGGATTTAGTAGTTATGGACGATTAATTAAAAGTTACCCTTTTATCCATTAATAGATTTAGAACTAGAACGACGGTGATGCGTGTAAATTAGGGTTTCTGGAGGGAAAAGGAATCCCACTCTTAACCCTTATCTCGACACGGAACTCCGTTCATATCTAGCCTTTACCAAAACAATCATTAATCTAATCTCTAATCACGGTCGGAACTAGCAAAGAATTGTCAGCGTGCCCGATTAGGATGTTAATGATTCTTTTGATAAAGTTCCTAAATTTTATAGGACTTAAAAAGGGTTTAGTTATTTTCGTCGTCCATTAGCCTATCCTAATCCTACGAACCCTAACAAGCGGAGAATTACTCGCGCATGTTAGGAGAAGAAGATGAAAAGAAAGGGAGGGAAAACATAATGTAAAATGCAAAAGAATTAAATAAAATAACTACCTTTATTAATCAACTGAACAATCTACACTTTTATTCCGTAGAAAATGATTACAAAAACTTGGTTTGCTTCTCGAACTCTTCCGAAGGAGGTAGATGAACAGTTGATGATCAGCCTGGATGCGTGAGCCGTCTTGGACTTCGTGATCTCTTCGGCTTGATCACTTTTCCAAGAGGCTCTCGGTGCCTTTTTATAGTGCAAACCCAGAATCTTTTGCTTCAAAAGTTGGTAAAATATAGTAGAGAATCATGCCCCAAAATTTTGGCAAACGATCTTTCTAGATTGCCGCGGATCCGCGGCCAACAGGGGGGTTTGGCCGCGGTTCCGCGGCCAATGGTGGAGATCATTTCATCATTTTTCTTGGGCTTTGTAATTGTGACATGTGGCAATCCTAGGCACCTTCAGAATTCAGAAATCTTCTCTCGGTTGCTTCCAGACTTGGTCTCCAAGTTTTGCTTCTTAATTAGGCAAGATTTCTTCAACAGCTTGATTTCTTTGATATATTCTGCATAACAACTTGGAAAATTCTGCACAATAATCTTAAATAATATTTAGTAGACTTAGTTCTACTAGGAATTGGTCAATAGATTTATTTGCATACATTTTCCTACCAAATGCTAATTAAAATATATTAACGCATGGAAAATGGTGTTTTTACACATAAACCCTCATATGTATAATATATTATAATAAAGTCCTTTTTTAATATGAAAATGGCAGGGAAAATGTAATACAAATGTGCAGTTTTATCAACTGAACAAATACCCCCAAACTTATCTTTGATCGTCCCGAGCAAACTAGTTTATTTAAGAGGAGAAAAAGAAAGGATAAAACTAAGCACACTTTCGTAGGCAAACACGATTGCACTGAGCACGTGCAACAAGCCGTTAAATCTCTACGTGTCCCTAGTAGGAGGAGTGTTGTCTCCTGAGGGTTTTCAGCGGATTACACCCACAAAATCCAATAACAAAAGAAAGATGATGAAATTTACATATAAAGATAAGAACCATAAAAGAAAGGCCTTTGAAAATAAGAGTTTCCAACTATACTAGCTTTTCAGTTGTTATGAGCCTTATCTTAATAATCATGAAAAAATGTTAGAAATCACATCATCACTCAATAAAACATCGTCTTTATTCTTCATTCCTACCTTTCATCCAAACATTGATCATGTAACCCCACGTGTGTGTAAAAAACATCCTTACACTCGGAGAATTCAATTCAAGCTATTATACTCTTGTCCATCTACCTTAGTACTTTTTAATTTGATGAATATTAAGATTCGCTCACACCTTTTCATGCGACCGTTAATACTTCTTGAGGTACTAACCGACCGATTACTTACGTGCTTGCTGATTAGATGATAATATTTTCCTCGTCTTGCACCACCTAAGGCTTAGCAGTGACTCCCAGACCAGTTGGCCTTAGGGCACTAGGTGAAGAGGCACCCTCGCTATATTTTTTTATTGCTGCCTTGGCGATAACAAAACCAGTGTTCATTTTTTTCTCTCACCATTTTCATTTTTTTTTTCATTTCCTTCATACTTTGGCTTTTAGACAAGAGCATTTCAAGGTATCCTCTACTATCCCGAGTTTCAAGACGTGTGTATGTGCATATAGTAGGGTATCAACATTCAAATGTTTGGCTTCCAAAATAGAAACTATTTTTCAGACTTATTTTTATTCTCAGATTAGTGACTTCTTTCATCTTTACTAACCCTTGGGACAACAGCTCATAACTACTTATTACTAGTCCGTTTAAGAAAACTTCTAATTTTCTTGGTTTTCTTAAACTATTCCTATTTTATGGATGTAATTTTTCACTTTCTACTCTTTTGTTATAATTTTTTTTTAATTTTTTTTTTTGAAAATGTTGTGCTTATGCAAAATATGATGCAAATTGATGTGTAAATAAGCACAAACCTCCCCCAAACCTGTTTACAGCAGTGTCCTCACTGATGTCATCCGTTAAGCTCAAAAACCTGTAGACTTGGGAGGAAATTATTAATGGGGCCAAGAATATATGAAAGTGAAAATCCTCCCCCAAACTTATTTTAGGCTCACAAATTTGTAAAAATCATTTTCTTTTCAAGAGCCAAAATATACCCCCCCCCAAACTTTAAACAATTTTAATCTTTTAAAATCACACGAGGGGGTCAAGGTTATTGGTCAATGCCAAGCTTTGCAAAGACCGAAGGTCAACACCAACCATTCAAAAATTTTATCGATGAAGCACCAAGGTTGGTGGAAGAACATGTCACCTTTCGACGTGAAGAAGTGGGGAGGTGATAAGAGGTGTAATGGAAAAGGATTGCGTCTCAATTTGGAGAGACGACACAGTGATAGTGATGATGGATTACTCGCATTATCATGATTGTCCAAAAGAGGGGGTGGAGGTCCAATTTCTTCATCTTGGAGCTGATTCATCTCAACACCCGTGTCTTGTAAAAATGCGAGTTCATCAGCGAAAATTTGCTCAAAGCTTTCATCGATACCCCGAAAAATAATGTCATCAGAAAAAATGGGGTGATCGTCAGACTCAATATAAGGTTCCTCATTAGATGTTGACCCGGACAACTCGGTGGAAGAGTAAATGGTTGGGTCAAACAACAACATATGAAAAGAGTCTGTATCATGAGGTTGATCAAATTCGCTGCTGTCGACATTCATTAATTCGACAGAACACACATGAGCATAGGGTTCGGAGGGTTCACTTCCCAACTTGTAAATGTTAAGCTCAATTGACTTCTTTCCAAAGGATAGGGCCATAGAGTCGTTTCTACAATTAATTACTGCGTTGGAAGTGGCCAAAAAGGGTCGACCGAGTATCACCGGGATTTGATTGCGTGGGTTTGCTACAGGTTGTGTATCTATAACGATAAAGTCCACAGGGAATATGAATTCCCCGACTTTGATTAACACATCCTCTAGCTCAGATCGATCGGCCATCTGAAGAGTGCAATACGCAGATTTTAACTCTCCGATCCCTAATTGCTCATACACAGAATACGTAAGCAAGTTAACACTGGCACCTAGATCGAGTAGAGCACGATTAATATTTTTACCCCCAATAGAAATTGAAATTGTAGGACTTCCGGGGTCCTTTCGTTTCTTGGGTAGTTGTTGTGTAAAAGCAGTGTTCGCATTACTCGCAAGGAAAACTTTTTTAGGTACTTGAACTTTTCGCTTCCTAGTGCACAAGTCCTTTAAGATTTTCGCATATGACGGAACTTGTTGAATAGCATCTAGGAGAGGAATGTTTATGTTAACTTGCTTAAAAATTTCCACAATCTTCTCCATTTGTGGACTTGGTCCGTTGCCCCTCAACCTGTTTGGATAAGGTGCTTGATCAATAAGTTTTAGGTCCAACGTTTGTGGAGAAGACTGTGGGGATGTATTCGATCCCAAAACTGGAGTGGGAATCGACTTAGATAGATTTGGCGAAATGGGCGAAGGGTTCGAGCCTTGGAGAAAACGGAGAATAGGCTCGGGTGAAGGTGGGAGACTAGACGAATTAGGGGAAGAAGAAGTAGAAGGGGTATCAAATGTGTCACTATCATCAAATTGCTCACCCACTCGGTTATTCAGCACTCTCCCCGATCTCAACGTAGTAATGGCATTCACATTATGACTTTGTGAATGGCCAGGATTCGGTAGGGGTTGAGATGGGAGTTTTCCTTTCTCTCTCGCACTCATTGCGGCGTTTAACTGTGCGATTTGGTTTTCTATTGATTTAATACTCTCACCATGGGAGGAGGAGGTTTTCGTTAGGGTATCAATAGAAGACCTTATCTCAGCCGAATTTTGCATGGATTGTTTCATGAACATATCCAAAGTTTGTGCAAGTGAGTTGTCAGTACCAGCCACTTGTGGTGTAGAAATGTTGGCCGGATTTTGGAAATTTTGTGACTGAAAGGGGGGCTGTTTCTGTGATTGTGGTTGCTGTGGAGGAGGTCTTTGATAATTACTTAGTTGGTTCTGATTCCAAGCAAAGTTAGGATGATTCCTCCATCCTTGATTGTATGTGGAAGAATAAGGGTCGTTTCTAGGTCGCTGCTGAAAAGCAGCATTAGCTTGAAACGATGCGTTCATAGGACATTCTTCCGTTAAGTGTGAAGGATCCGAACAGCAACCACAGACAGTCTTGGGAAGCGTGGCCTGATTTAGGGAGAATGATGAAAATTTGTTCTCAATAGCATCGAGTTTCTTCTGTATCGCTGCCATTTCGGCTTTTACTGCGATAGAAATATCGAGCTGGTGAATACCTCCCTTAGTTGAAGGTGGTCTTACGCTTTCCCACTGCAACGTGTGTTCAGCAAGGTCTTCCAGATATTTCCACGCTTCACCGTCATCTTTAGACATGAAATTGCATTGACACATTGTTTCAAGCATCTGCTTTGTCGCTGGATTAATGCCCTCATATATAATCCGAAATAAATCTCATCTTTGTATTCCGTGATGGGGGCATTGGACAAGCAGATCTTTGAAACGTTCAAAGCACTTCCAAAATGGTTCATTGGGAAGATGGGTGAACTGGTTGATCTCGCTCCTAATATGTGCAGTCTTATGATTTGGGTAAAACTTCTTAAGAAATGCTATGACGAATTCATCTCAATTAGTGATAGAGTGTGCGGCAGTATTGTAAAGCCATTTTTCTGCCAAGTCGCACAGTGTGAATGGGAGAAGACGTAAGCGCATAGCATCTAAGGTCAATTGTGAAGTACCCATCATTGCGCATACGTTTTCGAATTTGGTGATGAAAACGTACGCGTCTTCCGACTCAAGCCCGTGAAATTTGGGCAGCAGATTGATGTAGTGGGGTTTAATTTCGAAATTATCCCCGTTAGGTGGTGGAAGAGATAGACAAGTAGGAAGAGGACCACGAGTAGGATAACATCTCTCTTGGAGAGAGATGCGCGGTGGATTCTGCTCACCTGCGGGCGGTGGCAGCGTGGTGTTATAATTAGATGGAGTGCCGTCCATCACGGTCGATGTGGTGTGTGGTGGGGGAAAAGAAGATGAAGAAGTACCGACTTCGGCGTCGATAGCAGGAACGCGGACAAGACGGGCACTAGGATCCCGTGTCCAGCCGAGCATGCACTAAGCGGGTTTAGTGCAAGTGGCAGCGTGTGTGTGATTTAAAATTGGCTTGTTTTGAAAAAGTGGGACTCAAGACAAATCTCCCTAAGATGCACAAGCAACCCTAGAACTAAGTTCACCTAGGTCCAGTCTCTAGACCGATCCTAGACTTCCAAAGGACAAGCCGCAGGATCAATCCTCTACCGCCTCCGTACTACCCTTATAGCCAGGTAAGTGCCAGGTAAGTAGGAAGGAACCACGTCGTGGGCCTAATTAAAAACCACGAGCCTTTGTCACACTTGCCTAGGCACTATAAAAGTAATGCGGATAAACGATAGATTACCCACGACCTTCCTCTGTCCTTATTGAGCGCGACAGTCCTTAGAGTCTGGTCTAGATATTTTTTATATTAATGAAGGGTAGATCTATATGCTCGGTTTGTGATTTGTGGGGCTTAGGAAGGGTGATGAAATCCCCACCTAATCTTGATTTGGTCTTTGCCCCTTAGAGTCCGTATTAAATATGCAAAACAAAACCAATCACAAAACTTTTGCAAAAAGATTTTTGAGCGGCGCAATTTTGCAAAGAATCCTGCAGAAAATAGATTTTATTGGATTTGGGAGGAGAGAGAAGGAGTTAAGAAAGATACCAGAGAAGATTGAAGCCCTAACTCCTCCAACCTGCCGCGATTCCGCCGCAGAAGGGGTACTTTTGCCGCGGTTCCGCCGCGTGGTGGATGGATCGCTTGCTGAAAATTTTTCTGTGATCTCCTTTGCTCCTCTGGATCTCTAAAAATCTCTCTGTTTCCTGTTTTCCTCAATTCTGTGACTCCAGATCTCCTTGCAAAAATCCACGCACAAATCGTTAAATATGCAATTTGCAGTTTTGTTTTAATAATGATATGGCTCGTCTAAGAATTCAACACAAATAGTAAAAATAAAAAATTACGCACGTATCCCCGGCAACGGCGCCATTTGATTGATACGAAAAAGTGTTTGTAGTTTAACCGCAATCAATAACGGTGTCGCACGTAGCTAGACCGAGATGAGTACGGGTCGTCTTCTGGGAAACGTGGAACCTTTTATTTTTACTTTAGATGTGTTGAGAAAGAGAGGAGGGATAAAGAATTTTATAGAATGGTTTCTAGATCTACGTTCAACAAGAATGTAAAATATAGATCTAGATTATTTTAAAGATGTAATTAATATAATAAGGGGGCTTGTAGGGTTCGTTAGGATTTAGTAGTTATGGACGATTAATTAAAAGTTACCCTTTTATCCATTAATAGATTTAGAACTAGAACGACGGTGATGCGTGTAAATTAGGGTTTCTGGAGGGAAAAGGAATCCCACTCTTAACCCTTATCTCGACACGGAACTCCGTTCATATCTAGCCTTTACCAAAACAATCATTAATCTAATCTCTAATCACGGTCGGAACTAGCAAAGAATTGTCAGCGTGCCCGATTAGGATGTTAATGATTCTTTTGATAAAGTTCCTAAATTTTATAGGACTTAAAAAGGGTTTAGTTATTTTCGTCGTCCATTAGCCTACCCTAATCCTACGAACCCTAACAAGCGGAGAATTACTCGCGCATGTTAGGAGAAGAAGATGAAAAGAAAGGGAGGGAAAACATAATGTAAAATGCAAAAGAATTAAATAAAATAACTACCTTTATTAATCAACTGAACAATCTACACTTTTATTCCGTAGAAAATGATTACAAAAACTTGGTTTGCTTCTCGAACTCTTCCGAAGGAGGTAGATGAACAGTTGATGATCAGCCTGGATGCGTGAGCCGTCTTGGACTTCGTGATCTCTTCGGCTTGATCACTTTTCCAAGAGGCTCTCGGTGCCTTTTTATAGTGCAAACCCAGAATCTTTTGCTTCAAAAGTTGGTAAAATATAGTAGAGAATCATGCCCCAAAATTTTGGCAAACGATCTTTCTAGATTGCCGCGGATCCGCGGCCAACAGGGGGGTTTGGCCGCGGTTCCGCGGCCAATGGTGGAGATCATTTCATCATTTTTCTTGGGCTTTGTAATTGTGACATGTGGCAATCCTAGGCACCTTCAGAATTCAGAAATCTTCTCTCGGTTGCTTCCAGACTTGGTCTCCAAGTTTTGCTTCTTAATTAGGCAAGATTTCTTCAACAGCTTGATTTCTTTGATATATTCTGCATAACAACTTGGAAAATTCTGCACAATAATCTTAAATAATATTTAGTAGACTTAGTTCTACTAGGAATTGGTCAATAGATTTATTTGCATACATTTTCCTACCAAATGCTAATTAAAATATATTAATACATGGAAAATGGTGTTTTTACACATAAACCCTCATATGTATAATATATTATAATAAAGTCCTTTTTTAATATGAAAATGGCAGGGAAAATGTAATACAAATGTGCAGTTTTATCAACTGAACACACGACTATTTTACCCGTCAAAAGCGGACGAGTTCAGACGGAAAACGGGTCTAACCCGACCCGGTGAACACCACTACTCCTCCTCTTCTTCAATCCATCGCCTTCTTCCTCCTTCTTCTCAACGCCACCGCCACCGCCACCGCCATCATCACCAACATCATCTTCCTCCCCTTCTTCCACCCATCGTCTTCTTCACTACTATAATAATCGCTTGCCCCTACAGATATATCCGTAGGGACATAAAATTTCTCCGTAGGTTCAAAGGCCGCAGGTGTAAGTTTTCGTCCTGAACATACCCCTACGGAGTAATAATTGCCCATATGCCGTAATCCGTAGGGACAATTATCCCTACAGATTATTCCGTAGGGACATAATCTATATTTAATTTATCTATGCAACGACTCAAATTTTACTGTACGAAAATTTTCAAGTTAATGTACAGAGTAGAGTTGTAAGCATGAGTACAAGTTATAAATTTAATTTGTTTAAGAACCGCAAGAAACAACTCGAGGCTCACTGGTTAAGCCTTGCATTGTTGTGACATAGTCCTGTGTTCGAATCCCATCAGCCACATATATTTTTACTGATTTTTATTTTAAATATTTTGGAAGCCCAAAATTTTACACGTGCAATACACGTAAAAATGAAAGTCACAGAAAATCAAACATGTGCTGAATGATATATAAACCGACCTAGACATGTGGCAAGAATTCAAGACCCATACACATACAGGCAACCGACGAGATGGCCTATAGGGCCGGCGGCGCCGGGCCCTCCGTTGGGAATGGTTCCATGTTCTGAACCCCAGTCCTTTGGTTTACCCCCACTACTCCCATGCTGTTTGATTTCCCTAAGAGAGATTAAAATCACCATTAATCCAAGTTTAAATGCATTTTTAATTCTCTTTTCAATTCTCAAAACCCTAATTCTACCCTATAAATACAACCCCACACCCTAGCCCTCTTCATTCTGAAATCCTTTGTTAAAATTCTCAAAATTTTCCAAGTCAAAAAAGAGTACAAGTGGAGTTGGCATTAGGTCAATTCTCGGCGACGATTCGAGACGATTCCGGCGACCCCGCGACTCCATAAAACCATCAAACATTCCCTCAACCTGCTTTATATTCTCTAAGCTAGTAAGTTCCCTCTCTTCTCTTCTTTTCACATTGTTAGGGTAAAAATTTACACCTCGGTTGACTAAATCAAAATCAAAGTCAACCCCAAGCCAAGTGGGCCCAAACCCAGATCAAGTGGCCCCATGCCCGGGTCGAGCCCGAACATGAAGCGGCCGGCCTCCCCCATGCCAAAATAGAAATTTTGTAATAAATAATTTTGGTGTATTTATTTTATTTTATTTTATGAATAAATGTAAGAGAATGGGCATAAAGCCAAATTTTTGTGAAGCCCCATGGCTTATGTGCAAAAAGAAATAGCACATGAGACATGAGATGAGCAAAATGCCATTTTGTAATGCCCAAGGGGCTATATGTAAAGTATATAGCCTATAAAGGGCAAGATAGTGAAAATATCTCAATAACTTTTTCTCTCTCCAAAAGAATCAAGATCTGTGATCTTCTCCTTCCTCAAGGTTTTAAAAACCTTCTTCTCTTTTTGAATTAAATCAAGAGTTTTACTTTTCTTTTTCCAAAACTAAATAGTTTTTCACCACGAAACCCACAAAGGGGAACTCAGATCTCCCACCAGATCTCAAAAAGTAGAGATTTTTAAAATCTCATACTTGTTCTTCAAGATCTTGCCAACGGAGGAGGAAAAAGGAGACCCACCTCCAAGAACCCCACTTTGGGGAAGATCCAGGGCTCAAGGGGAGAAGCTCCTTCATCAGCTTCAAAAAATATCTTAGGAGTTTAACTCCTCATATATATATATACACACACAAAATAATAAGTGTTCCTTTCTGAGAGTATAACTCCCATTGCAGGGACCAAGTCCCTTTTGTCTTGCGAGCGCCCACGTGCTTGGCACGTGAGGCGCTAGCTTCCTTGTACTCAAAGCGCTAGCGCCCGAGCGCCCACGTGTCTGACACGTGAGGCGCTCGCGCCCAAAGCGCTAGCGCCTTTGCGCTCAAAGAGCTAGCGCCCGAGCGCCCACGTTCCTGGCACGTGAGGCGTGTGCGCTAGCGCCCGAGTGCCCACGTGCCTGGCACGTGAGGCGCTAGCGCCCAAAGCGCTAGCGCTCTGGCGCTTTCTCCCACGCATCCTTTGGATGCCCTTTCCCTCTTTCACACACACACACACACATACTCCACACTAAATATACCTCCCCCGTTAGAAAAAATTTCTAACGGGGCGCTATCCCACACCCCGTAAAGGGGCTGCTAGCCCCCTTGACCCCCAGCCCGCTATCCCGGTAGCGGAACCCCCGTAAAAACTCTGCAGGCCCCCGATGTATCCAAAGCCCCCTTTAAAACACAACACTGCACATTGAGTTCGCATGACCAGTTTAACCCGTCAATCGGAGGTTCTCTCGCTCCAAAAGCGGGGGGTAATTAACGGCAGTTTAGTCCGCGGCTGCCAGAGATTCAGGTCCCTACAATCAATAAACCCCAGCCTACCCTAGGCAAGGGGATCTGTAAAGCTCCTGACAAGCGCGCGCATTCCCATCTCATTGGGGTGACGAAAAACACCCTACAGGTTCTGGCACGCCTGGTGGGACCTTTTTCTCCTCCCATATCTCGGGTCAAGTGTTCATGCGAACTCATTTAACATACATGCCGATGTTTGTACTGAAATAATGTTTTTTTCCGTGCAGCAATCAACTTTCAACGACGATGTCTCCAAAGATGGATCCAGCTTTCAATGCGACCTCGATTCCGTACGTGGTCAAGATCAATGCACGTGTGGTTCTCCCTGCAAGCCTTAGTCGACAGTGGGAGGAATTGCCCCGCCAGTTTGGTTCCGTCATCATCTACCCTGCCGGAAGCGCTCATCTGGCAGAAATCCCGGCAAAACAGGTGGCCAAGCCAGTCTCAAGGGGCAAGAGGCCGAATGTTGTGGTCGCTAAGGCACCACACCAGAAGCTTAAGACAGTGTCTGAACGACTCCCTGGTGCTCCAGCTAGGGGCAAGACTTCCGGTACAAAGCACAACATCAAACGTTGCGGACGAGCTCATGCGATGATTCCAACAAATGCACAATCAGGCGTATCTCCAAAGTCCTCCATCACCAGGTCTACGGCGGCTCCCCGAAGAGCAGTAACCAGCCAAGTGCTCAAAACAGAAAGGCTGAGATAGAAGCGGCTCAGGTATCGAGCCAACAAGAGGGTCAGGACTCCGTCCAAGTGGAATCTTGTGAGTTTCCAAGAGCAGGGTTACTCAGCGACGACGGCTGAGTCGGCCGTAAAATTCAGCAATTCCTTCGAACCTCTGAAGTGGGTTCAGAAAAATGTCATGACCGCTAGAATCAAGAAGACAGAGGTCCGAACGTCGCTACAAGGAGACGTGTCCCGGCCCCAACAAAAAAATATGACGCTGTCTCCTCAAGAGTCTATCAGGCGCTCTGCGCCGCGCGAAAGCAGCGGGGCAAATCCAGAAAAGAAGCGCCAGCACCATTCAAGAATCCGGTCAGGCCAGCCGCCTTCAATCGACTGCCCGCTACCGAAACAGGGGAGTCAAGACAGCGATCTGTGAAATCAGCCGCCAATAATAAAAAGACGGCTGGATATATTATCCATACGGTCTATATGGAGGGCGGGCGCCCCAGCGACAACCTTCGCAGCAAAAGCAAGGATGGGGCCACCACATCCCAAGCCCAATCTAGCTTGAATGTGGTTGCCGCTTCCCAAGAACAGCCGCCTCCGCTGGATGAAGAAAACCCTCTCGATGAGGATGATAGGCAGAAAGACCCCTCGGTACATGCAGAGTCAAGCTCGGACAGCGAGGAAGAGCCGACTTTCCGCCCCAGGAACGCGGAGCAAGAGCTGCTTCAAGAGCTTCGAAAACAGCTCAGGAGCAAAGATAAAGAGATGGTCAAGCTCTATTCGAAAATTAACGACCTAACGAACGTGGTGATGCAGCTTACGGCTCAAATTGCTCGAGCGCCTCCCAATCAAGCACAAGTCGCTACTCATGAGCCGGATGATGACAATCCGAAACGGTCGATGCATGTCCCTTTGGGTCCAAGATTCGTCGAGCCGCACGAAAGCCGGCCACATTCCGCTTCTGGGGACGCCTTGGCCCCAGATAACACTATCCCGCTAACACAAGATCGGATAATAGATTTGGTCACCAGCAAGGTTAAAACATTGGTGGCCGAAGCTGAAGCTCAGAAAGAAATTGGCAGTAATGGGCGGCCATATCCCGCATAGTACGATCTGATTGAGTTCCCGAGCGGCTACGTCATTCCTAAGTTCGGAAGATTTGACGGGACGGGAAATGCAAATCAACACGTCGCCCACTTTAAAGCATCATGCGGAAATACATGGGGCAATGATGCGCTCCTTCTTCGTCAATTTGTCAACAGCCTGACCGTTGTCGCTTTCGACTCGTACGCGAGTATACCAGACGGGTCCGTCATTACCTTTGCCCAAATGGAGTCTCTGTTTCAGCAAAGGTTCATGAGTGTCAGTGATAAAATCTCCATTGCTGACCTTGTGAGGACCAAGCTGGGGAAGAATGAAAGCAACACCGACTTTATCGCCCGATAGCGTAATCTCACGGTCAAGTGCGAACCGCCGCTGGAGCAGGACCAATCCGTCAGCCTTCTCATTGGGAACCTCAGCAATTGAATGGTCCCATTCTTGTGTACAGCAAGCCTCAAGACGTTTCAAGAGCTAACCAAGAAAGTCCAAATGCTAGAACGCTCGAAGCAAGAGTCTACCCCGGACTCTCAAAGAGACAAGACTTGGAAAAGCAAGCGGGATGATAACCGTAGAAGCGAGAGTTCCAGCAGTACCAATGTCTTCGATGCGTCCGACAATGAAGAAAAGCGAAGGGCGGGCGAATCCAAAACCAACCGGCCTCGAAAGCCAGTACTGGGAGGAGAAGGGCCTTCCCTAGAGGAGAAAAAGAACAAGGTTTACTCTTTCAGGAGGGACAAGCTCCGAAAGATATTTAAAGATGCCTTGAACAACGGTATACAATTGCCAGAGTCGAAAAGACATCAAGAAGCAAAAATGACCGACAATCCCCTGTATTGCCCGTACCACCGAGTAGTGAGCCATGCGATCGAGGATTGCTATATCTTCAAAGACTGGGTCGATAAGCAGTACAAGGCTGGAGAGATCGAGCTATCCAAAAGTGTGTTGGTGAACAATCAAGTTGCAACCACCAACTTTATACAAACAGAAGCTGAAGTCTTCTGGGAGCAGACAGCCGAACCCGCTGCCCTGAGAAATGAAACCGACTCATCACGGCCTCCGTGGAGTACACACATTTCTAATAAGATGAAGAAGATGATAAAGCTACTTTAGAAAGAGCCCAGGACGGAATGGGAAGGGCAGAAGAAGCCTACCATGCCAGCTGCCAATGCGGCTCCATCAGGCTCAAAATCCAAAAAGCACAGGAAGAAGAAAAGTGTAGCTCGGCGCAAAAAAGAGTCTACAGGGAGATCGACCATTCAAAAATATATCGATTCCCTCGAAGACTATGAACAAAAGGAAAGAACTCTAATTCAATTGAAAGATTTCTTCCTTGTAGAAGCCACTGAAATTTTGGAGGAGTTAAAAGAAGAATCCAAGGTAGAGATCCCTATAGTGGCCTGCTACGCCGTTCATCTTGGCAGAGACTCTGAGGAGGAGCTCTGTTTTCCCAAAGAGGATGAGGAGCTCGCTACAAAAGCCAACTAAATCCAGCTTAGAAGCGGCAGGGCTCTGCCGCCAAATCAGGGAAACGCCCCAAAAGGAAAGGAAAAACATGTGGCTAATAAGGAAGATGGCAGAGAACCGGCTAATGAAAACTCAAGTCCTTCCTCAGTGGACTACAATGTCTTGGCCCATCTCCGAAAGCTCCCGTCTCTCCTGAGCATCTACGATGCCTTGGTCCTATCTAAGGAGCTTAGAGATGTTCTCATTCACGCTCTACAAAACCCCGAACGGTATCAGGCTCGCTTTGCGAAAATTAATATGAAAGAAGCCCAGTACGCCTTGCATGCCGTCGCGGTCATGTTTAAGGACGAAGACTTGCTACTGGGAACGGCTGAGCATTATCGACCGTTTTACGTGACCGGGTACAGCGACGGAGATCGGATTAATCGTATATTGATTGATCTGAGGTCCTCAGTGAACATCATGAACTTGCGTACTCTGAAGAGTTTGTCGATGGACGTCCGACACCTGTCAAGGAAAAGGATTGTCATTCAAGGCTTCAACCAAAATTGCCAGCAAGTTCTGGGGTCCATAGCCCTGCCAATCAAATTTGGGGATCTGCAGACCGAAGCTAAGATATACGTGATCGATGCTGACGCGTCTTATAAAATTCTCTTGGGGCGGCCGTGGCTCCACGATTACGACATCATTCCGTCAACTCTCCATCAATACATGAAGTATACTAAAAATGGCGAAGAAAGACGCATTGATGGAGACATCCAGCCATTCGGTGTGCATAAAGTCCGATATGAGGATTCTCGGTACTTTATGTACCACCAAAATGCTATGCCACAACCGACTAAGGATAGAGCGGCCCCAAGACTCAAAAGAAAATTTGAGCCAGCTGTCACTTTCAGAAGCAAAAACGCCCAAGTGCGCCCGCATTTGGTAGTGACACTGATGAGTCCGACGCTGGAAGCCCGTCTTTCCGTAAAACTCGCCCTTGTTTCGGTAGTGATACGGAAAGATCTGATACTGAAGGCCCATATAGCAGCAAAGTCCGCCCTCATCTTGGCAGCGACACTGAGGAGTCAGAGGATGAGGACCTGCCTTGCAACAGCTGTGCAGATTGGACCCCCATGCAGCAGGCGAAACTGCGAGAGGCCTTCGAAATTGCAGAAGGGTCCCTAGTTGTCACAAGGGTGCCGGAGCAGATGTGCAAAGAGCTCGATGCATTGTCAGTTTCTACCGTGGACCAGCTGAAAACTTTCTACGTTCCCAGGAGGAAAAGTGGACAGAAGGGCATCCTGTTTTATGGGTCAAACTCCTTTGTGCACCCGGACGATTTGTCTGTCGCGTGCCTTCCATATGAGAGAGGCATAAGAGCCGTCCTCAATCCCAGATACTATGCGCCCGAGATGCGGGAATACTTTAAAAAGTGCGGGTGCCGGTTATATCAAACGGAGTCCGAAGCAAAGTTTTACGAAGGGCTATGACATCCACCTCAGGTCCGAGCACCCATCGATGGACGAATTCCATATAGACGGGGCATAGGTTTCATCCAGCCTGATTCTAAGACATGCTACATGATCCATATTGGGGAAGCCAGCGAAGAATCAAATGATGAAGACGAGTTAGCGGAGCTAGAAGAAGCTCCTCAAGAGCTCGAAGATGGCGGACAAGCAACCTTTGACGAGCTAACCGAGATTGACTTAGGAACGCCCGATAATCCAAGGCCGACCTACATCAGCTCACTCTTATCGGAGGAAATGAAAGAGCAGATTATTGCCCCGCTGCATGAGTTCATCGACTGCTTCGCGTGGACATACAAAGAAATGCCCGGCCTTTCCCCTAAAATAGCCATGCATAAGCTGGCTATATCTCCTGATGCTAAGCCAGTCAAACAAGCTCCTCGAAGAATGAGAAGGGAACTAGAAGAAAAGTTCATCGAGAAAACCAAGAATCTCATCAATGCCGGCTTCATCAGGGAAGAGAAATATGCGGACTGGATCGCATGCATAGTCCCAGTGAAGAAGAAAAATGGGCAGATCCGAGTTTGTGTCGATTTCAGGGACCTCAACAAGGTATGTCCTAAAGACGACTTCTCGCTACCGGTCATGGAAATGTTGGTCGATGACACCTCAAATTACGAGCTGTTCACCTTTATGGATGGCTCGCCTGGATATAATCAGATCAAGATATCACCTGAGGATGAGAAACACACAGCATTTCGAACCCCGATTGGAATATATTGCTACAAGGTGATGCCGTTCGGACTGAAGAACGCAGGTGCTACATACCAAAGGGCGATGGCCAATATCTTTGATAACCTAATTCATAAAGTCATCGAATGTTATGTCGATGATCTAGTCGGCAAGATTAAAGCCAAGGTCGATCACATCCAAGATCTTAGGACCGTTCTCACCAGACTGAGGGAGTACGATCTGAAAATGAATCCTCTGAAGTGCGCTTTTGGCGTGTCATCAGGAAAATTCCGGGGCTTTATAGTCCAACATCGGGGGATCGAAGTTGACCCATCCAAGATAAAGGCCATCATGGAAATGCCCCCTCCGAAGGATCTGACGCAGCTGAGATCTTTTCAAGGAAAACTTGCTTATATACGAAGGTTTATCTCAAATTTATCGGGGAGATATAGGCCCTTCTCAAAGCTCATGAAGAAAGGAGCTCCTTTTGTTTGGGATGCCGAATGTCAAGAATCGTTCGAAAGTATCAAATAGTACTTGTTGCACCGTGCAGTGCTGGCCGCTCCCATTCTAAATAAACCGCTGATTCTCTACACTGCCGCGCTAGATGAGTCACTTGGTGTGCTCCTTACCCAGAACAATGAGGAGGGAAAATAAAATACCCTCTACTACCTCAGTCGAACTTTAGTCGGGGCGGAACACAACTATTCCCCGATCGAAAAGCAATGCCTGGCGCTGATGTTCGCTATGAAGAAGCTAAGGCACTATCTTCTCACTCATCGGGTTATGCTGATCTCTAGGGTCGACCCGCTCAAACATTTAATGACCAAAGTAAGCCTAGCCGATAGAATGCCAAGATGGGCTGTCATGCTACTTGAGTTCGACATAGTTTATACTCCTCAGAAAGCAGTAAAAGGGCAAGCTCTTGCGGAATTTCTCACTTCTCATTCCATACTGGAAGGGTCACCACTCAATTGTGAGTTACCCGATGAACAAATATTACACTTTGAGGATAGCAGGCCATGTTGGGAGCTCTACTTCGATGGGGGCCTCATCAATAAGGGCCTCCAGCAAATCAAGCGTCCTAGAGATTAAAGTAGGGATAGGATTGGTGTTCATCACACCATCGATGGGAACCCTACGGCGTTCTTTTGCTCTCATCGAGTCTCGAACAAACAATGAAGCTGATTATGAAGCTCTGATAGCTGGTCTGGAGCTCGCCATAGAAATGGAAATCCTTCGGTTATGGGTTTACAGTGACTCCCAGCTTGTCGTCAACCAAGTAAGCGGCGACTATAAGATATACAAACCTGAGTTAGATCAGTACAGAAGCCGAGTGGTGGAACTCATGAAACGATTCACTCACATTGAACTAATGAGAGTCCCTAGAGCGTTGAATGGAAAGGCTGATGTACTCACTCGCTTAGCCAAGGAGCCGGCTGATCCTGACATGGACGAAATTCTGATCACAGTCAGGAGCCGGAAAATTCTACCCCCATTCTCTCTACGAGAAGAGGAAAGCGCGGAACAGAAGAGCAGTCCTGCCGAAGAAGCTTCGATCATCCAAGACAAGCCCGATTGGAGAAAACCCTTCATAGAGTACCTCCGATACGACAAGCTGCCCGAAGGAAAATCTGCAAGGATTCAGCTGAAGAAGAGAGCTCTCTGATACGTGTTTGTAAATGACACGCTATATCGCAGGTCATATGACCAACTCTAGCTCAGGTGCCTGTCATCGGCCGAAGCCCAAAAAGTTATGAAAGAAGTTCACTCAGGTGTCTGCGGGGCTCACCAGTCCAGCCCCAAAATGCGACTTCAGATCAAACGGCTTGGATATTACTGGCCCACCATGATAAGGGATTGCGAAGAGCATGAAAAGAAATGCCATCTCTGCCAAATCCATGGTGATTTCATTCACAAACATCCTAATCCGTTGCATCCTACGGTGGCGTCGTGGCGCTTCGAAGTTTGGGGCATAGTTGGCCCAATTGATCCTGCATCATCCAGACGCCACCGGTTCATATTGGCCGCAACTGAATATTTCTCCAGATGGGCTGAAGCTGTCCCGCTAAAAGAAGTCAAGACAGAAAATATTCTTACGTTCTTCCAGCATAATATTTTATACCACTTCGGTACACCAAGAAGAATCATTTCTGAAAATGGGCCTTCTTTCAAGAGCTTCAAAGTCTCAAGATTCGCTACTCAACACAAGATAGACTGGAGATATTCCTCCATCTATAATCCAAGAGCCAATGGGCTAGCCGAAGCCTTCAATAAGACTCTATACAAGCTTCTGAGGAAAAATACTTCAGCCAACAAGAGAGACTGGAATCTCAAGCTTCACGATGCGTTGTGGGCATATTGTACCACGCACCATACTCCAACTCAGTCCACTCCATACTCATTTCTCTTCGGAGTGGAGGCGGTTCTCCCCCTCGAAGTTGAAGTTCTAAGTTTAAGAATGGCCGTTCAGCACGAAATGACGGAGGAGGAAAACTGTTGGGGTAAAAATTTACACCCCGGTTGACTGAGTCAAAGTCAAGGTCAACCCCCAAGCTAGGTGGGCCCAAGCCCAGGTCAAGCGGGCCCATGCCCAAGTCGAGCCCGCGGCCAGCCTCCTCCATGCTAAAATATAGATCATGTAATAAATAATTTTTATGTAATTTTTTTTATATACATGAATGTATGCAAAATGGGCATAAAGCCAATATTTTGTAAGCCCATGGCTTATGTGCAAAAATGAAATGGCACATGAGCCATGGGATAGATAAAATGCCATTTTTGTAAAGCCCAAGGGGCTATATGTAAATATGTATAGCCTATAAAGGCAAAGATAATGAAATATCTCAACAACTTTTTCTCTCTCCAAAAAAAAGTTTGAGATCTGAGATCTTCCTGCTCCTTCTCCAAGGTTCCAAACCTTCTCATTTCTTTGAATTAAATCAAGAGTTTTACTCTTTCTTTTCCAAAACTAAGTAGTTTTCCACCACAAAACCCACAAAGGGGAACTCGGATCTTCCATCAGATCTTAAAAAGGAGTGATTTTTAAAATCTCCTACTTCTTGATCTTCAAGATCCGGCCAAACAACAGGAGGAAGAAGAAGAACCCCCTTTATCAGCTTCAAAGCATCCTAGGAGTTTAACTCCATATATATAAAACAACAAATATTTCCCTTTTGAAGCATAGCTTCTGTTTCTGAGGCTAAAAGCCTCCTTTTCTTGCCGGCGCTCAAGCGCAGAGCGCCCGCGTGCCGACACGTGGCGCGCTTGCGCTCAAGCGCAAGCGCTCGAGCGCAAGTCGCCCCGGTGCCGACACGTGGTGCGCTTGCGCTCGAGCGTAAGCGCTCGAGCGCAAGTCGCCCCGGTGCCGACACGTGGCACGCTTGCGCTCAAGCGCAAGCGCTCGAGCGCAAGTCGCCCCGGTGCCGACACGTGGAGCACTTGCGCTCGAGCGCAAGTCGTCCCAGGTGCCAACACGTGGCGCGCTTGCGCTCGAGCGCAAGTCACCCCGGTGCCGACACGTGGAGCGCTTGCGCTCCAGCGCAAGCGCTCGAGCGCAAGTCGCCCTCGTGCCGACACGTGGCGCACTTGCGCTCAAGCGCAAGCGCTCAGGCGCAAGTCGCCCCGGTGCCGACACGTGGCGCACTTGCGCTCAAGCGCAGAGCGCCCATGTGCCGACACGTGGCACTCTAGCGCTTGAGCGCACAGCACCTAGGCGCACAGCGCCCAAAGTACTGCCCCCACGCATCCTTTGGATGCCTTTTCCCCTGTTTCCTTTATATATATACATATATACATATATATATATACACATATGTATACATATTTACACACACACATACTCCGCGACACTGTCCCTGTTAGAAAAAAAATTCTAACGGGGCGCTGCCCCGCACCCCGCAAGGGGGCTGCTAGCCCCCTTGACCCCCAGCCTGCTATCCGGGTAGCGGGACCCCCGTAAAAACTCTGCGTGGCTCCCGATATATCCAAACCCCCCTTTCAAAACACAACATTGCACATTGAGTTCGCATGACCAGTTTAACCCGTCAATCAGAGGTTCGCTCGCTCCAAAGGCGAGGGGTAATTAACGGCAGCTTAGTCCGCGGCTTTCGGAGATTCGGATCCCCACAATCATTAAACCTCCGCCTACCCTAGGCATGGGGAATCTGTAATGCGCCTGACAAGTGCGCGCGCATTCCCATCTCAATGGGGTGACGAAAAACACCCTACAGATTCTGGCACGCCCGGTGGGACCAATCTCTCCTCCCATATTTCGGGTTAAGCGTTAATGCGAACTCAATCAATATACATACCTGTATTTATCCTAAAAATAATGCTTTTCCATGCAGATTTTCAAGCAATCACCTTCCGACGATGTCTTCGATGATGAACTCAGCTCCCGTCTCCTACACGATGAGGATAGACTCTAGGACGGTCCTTCCGGCCAGTCTCGGGTGACAATGGGAGGAGCCGCTGCTACCATTCGGCTCTATTATGTTCATGCCAGTTGGCACCATCCCAGCTCTTCAAGCCCCGGTGGCAGACAAACCGGTCTCGAAAGGCAGGAGACCAAATGTGGTGATCTCAAAGGCGCCCCAACCCAAACGCAAGTCGGTATCTGAACGACTTTCCTTGGCCCCAGCTGGGGGCAAGTCCATCAACACCAACAAAGCTACAACGCGTCCCGAGCAAGCTCCAGCGGTGCCCCTGACAAATGCTCGATCGGGTGTCTTCTCTAAGCTCCCCGCTGATCAACTCACAATGGCTTCCCGGGTAGCGGATGCCCCCTAAGCTTTCAAAATCGAGAAGCTGAGGGAGAAAAGGCTCAGATATAGAGCCAACAAAAGGGCTAGGGCTCCTGCCAGGCTGAACCTCATGAGGTTCGAAGAACAGGGTTACCCCTCCAAAGATGAGGAAATGGCTGGGTATGTGGTCCGCACTGTCTACAAGGTGGGCACGCCCAGCAAGAGCAAGGACGGGGCTACCACATCTCAAACCCAATCTGGCTTGAATGTGGTGGCCGCTTCCCAAGAACAGCCGCTTCTGCTGGGTGATGAAAACTCTCTTGATGAGGATGATAGGCGGAAAGACCCTTCGGTCCATGAGGAGTCAGGCTCGGAAAGCGAAGAAGAGCCGACTTTCCGCCCCAAGACTGTGGAACAAGAGCTGCTTCAAGAGCTCCGAAAGCAGTTCAGAAACAAAGACAAGGAGATGGACAAAACTCTACTCTAAAATAGATGACTTGACGAATGTCGTGATGCAGCTCACGACCCGACTTGCCTCTCAGCCGCCCAATCAAGTGGAGGGCTCTGCTCGTGAACCGGGAAATGGTGTCCCAAAGCAGCCGACCCCTATTCCCTCAAATCCAAAAGTGGGCGAACTACATGAAAACCAGTCGCATCCTATCTCGGGAAATGTCTTGGCTACCGATGACAGTAGCCCGCTAACTCAAGATCAAATCATGGATTTGGTTGCCAGCAAAGTCAAAACATTGGTGGCCGAAGCCGAAGCGCAAAAAGATATCAGCAGTAGTGGGAGACCATATCCTGCTCAGTATGATCTGGTAGAATTTCCTAGCGGCTATGTCATCCCCAAATTCGGAAGATTCGATGGGACGGGAAATGCGAATCAGCATATCGCCCACTTCAAAGCCTTATGCGGGAATACTGGGGGTAATGATGCGCTTCTCCTCCGCCAGTTCGTTAATAGCTTGACCGATGTTGCTTTCGACTGGTACGCGAGCATACCGGATGGTTCCGTCACAACTTTTGTCCAAATGGAATCTTTGTTTCGGCAGAGGTTCATGAGCGTCAGCGATAAGATTACCATTGCCGAGCTCGTAAGGACCAAGCCCAAGAGCGACGAAAGCAGCACGGATTTTATAACCCGATGGCGCAATCTCTCCGTCAAATGCGAACCGCCGATAGAGCAGGACCAATCTGTCAGTCTCCTCGTCGAAAATCTCAACAATTGGATGGCCCCGTTTTTATGCACCGCGGGTCTCAAAACATTCCAAGAGCTGACCAGGAAAGTTCAGATGCTGGAGCGCTCAAAACAGGAGTCCTCCTCGGATTCTCAAAATAACAATAGGTCCTGGAGAAACCGGAAGGACGATAATCGCAAAGGCGGAAACTCCGATGATTCTGAATCTTTCAACACTTCGGCTTACCGAAATAAGCAAGGGATGAGCGGACCTAGCGCCAACCAGCCTCGGAAGCCAATGTTCGGAGAGGGAGGAGAATCTCCACTGAAAGAGAAGCTGGATAAGGTCTATTCCTTCAGAAGGGACAAAAAATCCGTAAAATATTCAAAGACGCCCTGAAGAACGGTCTACAACTGCCAGAGTCAAAAAGACCGCAGGAAGCGAATAGGACCGACGACCCCAAATACTTCCCCTATCATAGAGTGATAGGTCATGCCATTGAGGACTGCTTCGTCTTCAAAGATTGGGTCGAAAAGCAATACAATGCAGGAGAGATAGAACTGTCTAAAGGCGTGTTAACAAATAGTCCAGCTGCGACCGCCAATTTCATACAAACGGAGACCGAAGTTCTTCGTGAAACTGATTCTCTCAGACATCTGCCTTTCTCTGAAAACAATCGACCACCACGTCATTAAACTGGGAACAGTCGACCTCTAAGTCGTTAAACTGGGAATGTAAAAAAAATGTAAATAAAAAAAAAAGTGTAAATAAAAGGAAAATAAAGAAAAGCCGAAATGATGGGGCAACTCGCAATAAAAATCAGCGAGTAAAATAAAGATGAAAATAAAGCCGAAATGATGGGGCAACCGCGAATAAAAGCCGAAATGATGGGGCAATCGCGACCTTCACGATAAGAAAAGCTGAAATGATAGAGCAATCGCAGTAAAACAAAAAAAATGCAAAAACAAAAAAAAAACGACGATTGATGAGTCGCTCCTGGTACCATATTCCAGTACAGCGATGCAGACGCCAACCAAAATCCAATTTCCCAAAATTCTTCCAGCCCTATGGTTAGTCCCCAAATTGACTACCGTATACAATCCACGGGCTCAAATAATTCTCGTCATACCCATGCCCCACCACAATTACCAGTTACGCGACTGGTCTCCGCCTTTGGAATTATGCTTCATTGGAAAGACCCACTCATGTGTCCTCACGATGCATGAGGAGAACAAGCCCTCGTGAGATCCTTATGACTCACCAAGGAAAAACACACTTAGGATTCCTTACAACTCTTAAGGAGAAAATACACCTGCGGGATCCTTACGACTCGTAGGGAGAAAATGCTTTTATGGGACCCTCACGGCCTATAAAATTGAAAAGTCTTAGGTGATAGGGATCTAAACCTGTCTCCTAAGCCATCGCTCCCCAACCCCCAAGTGGCGAATGATGAGTCGCTCCTTGTACCATATTCCAGTGCAGCGATGCAGACGCCAACCAAATTCCAAATCCCAATCCCCAAGTGGCGAATGATGAGTCGCTCCTGGTACCATATTCCAGTGCAGCTATGCAGACGCCAACCAAATTCCAAATCCCATACCCCAATGGCGAATGATGAGTCGCTCCTGGTACCATATTCTAGTGCAGCGATGCAGACGCCAACAAAGTCCCGAAATTTTTATGGCCCTACGGTCTGGATCATACATCCTGCAAAACCGTATACAATCCACGGGCGTAAAACGATCCCAATCTCTCCCAAGTCCTCCCGGGGCAAATGATGAGTTGCTCTTGGAATTATTCCAGTGCAGCAATGCAGATGCCAAACGAAAAAAAACCAAATCCAAATCCTCTCGGGGCACATGATGAGTTGCTCCTGGCATTATTCCAGTGCAGCAATGCAGATGCCAAACAAACCAAATCCAAATCCTCTCGGGGCACATGATGAGTTGCTCCTGGCATTATTCCAGTGCAGCAATGCAGATGCCAAACAAAAACCCCAATTCCCAAATCCTCTCATGACAAATGATGATTCGCTCCTGGTACCATATTCCCGTGTCGAAATGATGCTTCGCCTCGGTGTACCTGCCTTCCCTGTCGAAATTATGCTTCGTCTCGGAATCAAGTCAGTCAACAAGCTCTGCGCCGGAATCAAGCTCCATCTTAGAATTTACCCCGTGTCGAAATCATGCTTCGCCTCGGGATATCTACCTTCCCTGCTGGAATTATGCTCCGCCCATCGGAACGATGCTCCGATCTCTGGAATTATGCTCCGCTCTTCGGAAAGATGCTCCGAACTCTGGAATCGTGCTCCGCCCTTCGGAACGATGCTCTGAATCCTGGAATTATGCTCCGCTCTTCGGAAAGATGCTCCGCCCTTCGGAACAATGCTCCGCCCTTCGGAACAATGCTCCGAATCCTGGAATTATGCTCCGCTCTTCGGAAAGATGCTCCGAACTCTGGAATCATGCTCCGCCCTTCGGAACGATGCTCCGAATCCTGGAATTATGCTCCGCTCTTTGGAATGATGCTCCGAACCCTGGAATCATGCTCCGCTCATTGGAATGATGCTCCGATCCCCTGGAATCATGCTCCGATCATCGGAATGATGCTCCGATCCCTGGAATTATGCTCCGCAAATCGGAATGATGCTCCGATCCGTGGAATTATGCTCCACAAATCGGAATGATGCTCCGATCCCTGGAATTATGCTCCGCGGATCGGAATGATGCTCCGATCCCCTGGAATTATGCTCCGCTCTTCGGAAAGATGCTCCGAACTCTGGAATCATGCTCCACCCATCGGAATGATGCTCCGATCCCCTGAAATTATGCTTCTCTCTTCGGAACGATGCTCTGATCTATGGAATTATGCTCCGCGAATCAGAATGATGCTCCGATCCCCGGGAATCATGCTCCCTGGGATGATGTTCCGCCTCTGGAATGATGTTCTAACTCGAAGTCCAACTTCAAGATCCATCAATTTCATGCACACAACTCAAATGTGCGGTGTGCATTTATTGATGGGGGGCACTTTGTTGGGGTAAAAATTTACACCCCGGTTGACCGAGTCAAAGTCAAGGTCAACCCCCAAGCTAGGTGGGCCCAAGCCCAGATCAAGCGGGCCCATGCCCAAGTCGAGCCCGCGGCTAGCTTCCTCCATGCTAAAATATAGATCATGTAATAAATAATTTTTATGTAATTTTTTTTATATACATGAATGTATGCAAAATGGGCATAAAGCCAATATTTTGTAAGCCCATGGCTTATGTGCAAAAATGAAATGGCACATGAGCCATGGGATGGCTAAAATGCCATTTTTGTAAAGCCCAAGAGGCTATATGTAAATATGTATAGCCTATAAAGGCAAAAATAATGAAATATCTCAACAACTTTTTCTCTCTCCAAAAAAAAGTTTGAGATCTGAGATCTTCCTGCTCCTTCTCCAAGGTTCCAAACCTTCTCATTTCTTTGAATTAAATCAAGAGTTTTACTCTTTCTTTTCCAAAACTAAGTAGTTTTCCACCACAAAACCCACAAAGGGGAACTCAGATCTTCCATCAGATCTTAAAAAGGAGTGATTTTTAAAATCTCCTACTTCTTGATCTTCAAGATCCGGCCAAACAACAGGAGGAAGAAGAAGAACCCACTTTATCAGCTTCAAAGCATCCTAGGAGTTTAACTCTCTATATATAAAACAACAAATATTTCCCTTTTGAAGCATAGCTTCTGTTTCTGAGGCTAAAAGCCTCCTTTTCTCGCCGGCGTTCAAGCGCAGAGCGCCCGCGTGCCGACACGTGGCGCGCTTGCGCTCGAGCGCAAGTCGCCCCCGTGCCGACACGTGACGCGCTTGCGCTCCAGCGCAAGTAGCCCCGATGCTGACACGTGGCGCGCTTGCGCTCAAGCGCAAGCGCTCGAGCGCAAGTCGCCCCGGTGCCGACACGTGGAGCGCTTGCGCTCCAGCGCAAGCGCTCGAGCGCAAGTCGCCCCAGGTGCCGACACGTGGCGCACTTGCGCTCGAGCGCAAGTCGCCCCGGTGCCGACACGTGGAGCGCAAGCGCTCGAGCGCAAGTCGCCCTCGTGCTGACACGTGGCGCGCTTGCGCTCAAGCGCAAGTGCTCAGGCGCAAGTCGCCCCGGTGCCGACACGTGGCGCACTTGCGCTCAAGCGCAGAGCGCCCATGTGCCGACACGTGACACTCTAGCGCCTGAGTGCACAGCACCTAGGCGCACAGCGCCCAAAGTGCTGCCCCCACGCATCCTTTGGATGCCTTTTCCCCATGTTTCCTTTATATATATATATACATATATACATATATATACACACATATGTATACATATTTACACACACACATACTCCGCGACACTGTCCCTGTTAGAAAAAAATTCTAACGGGGCGCTGTCCCGCACCCCGTAAGGGGGCTGCTAGCCCCCTTGACCCCCAGCCCGCTATCCGGGTAGCGGGATCCCCGTAAAAACTCTGCGTGGCTCCCGATATATCCAAACCCCCTTTCAAAACACAACATTGCACATTGAGTTCGCATGACCCGTTTAACCCGTCAATCGGAGGTTCGCTCGCTCTAAAGGCGAGGGGTAATTAACGGCATCTTAGTCCGCGGCTGTCGGAGATTCGGATCCCCACAACCATTAAACCTCCGCCTACCCTAGGCAGGGGGAATCTGTAATGCGCCTGACAAGCGTGCGCGCATTCCCATCTTAATGGGGTGACGAAAAACACCCTACAAAAACGTGCTCCTTCGGCTGGAAGAGCTTGACGCCCTTGAAGAAAAAAGGCTCGCGGTGCAGCAAAATCTGGAGCTATACCGAGCCCAAATGTTACGGCCTATGACAAGATGACTCATCTCCGCGCTTTCAAGAAAGGCGAATTATTGTTGGTCCTCAAAAGACCGATCATCCCAAATCGACATGCTAAGGGAAAATTCGAGCCAAACTGGGAAGGACCATACGTCATCGAGAAAGTGTTCGACGGAGGATCCTACCAACTAATAAGTGTCGAGGGAGAAATGCCCATGCCACCCATCAATGGCCGATATCTCAAGAAATACTACGTGTGAATGCTCTAAGTCGCAGGCGAATTGAGCACACCAGCCCTACGGTTTAAATCATACATCATGTAAAACCGTATACAATCCACGGGCGTAAACAACCCCTATCTCTCCCAAAGTCCTACCGGCGAGACTACATTTACAGTCCCACCGGCCTTAAAAAAAAGAAAAAAAAATGGTAGGTCCACAAGCAAAACGGGCAAGGATGAAAACTCGAAAGGGCTTCGTGAGTAAAAACAGCAGGACTGCCGGCGAGCTTGTGAAAACCCAAAAGGGCGCAAACTCATGAAAAGAGATAAAATACACTCGCAAAGTCCTCTCGACCTTGCGAGGAGAAAATCCCTGCGTGAGATCCTTACGACTCACAAAGGAGCAACACACTTAGGAATCCTCACGATTCCTAAGGAGAACATACACCTGCGAGATCCTCTCGACTCGTAGGGAGAAAATGCTTTTATGAGACCCTTACGGCTCATAAAATTGAAAAGCCTTAGGTGATAGGGATCTAAACCTGTCTCTTGAGCCATCGCTCCCCAACAGGCAACGGCAAATGATGAGTCGCTCCTGGCATTTCGCTTCAGTGTTAGCGGTGCTGATGCCGACCAAAAACCTAAATCCCAAGTCCTCCCAAAGCAAATGATGAGTTGCTCCTGGCATTATTCCAGTGTAGCAATGCTGATGCCAAACCAAAACCAAAATCAAATTTCTCAAAATTCTCTCGGCCCTACGGTTTGTCCACAAGTTGACTACCGTTTACAATCCACGGGCTCAAATAATTCTCATCGTGCCCATGCCCCACCGCAACCAACAGTTACACGGCTGGTCTCCGCCCTTGGAATTATACTCCATTTGGGAAGACCCACTCATGTGTCCTCACGATACATGAGGAGAACAAACTTATGGGATCCTCACGACTCGTAAGAAAACACCTTCGTGGGATCCTTACGACTCACAAAAGAAAAACACGCTTGGGAGTCCTCACGAATCCTAAGGAGAAAGTACATCTACGGGATCCTTACGACTCGCAGGGAGAAAATGCTTTTATGGGACCCTTACGGCTCATAAAATTGAAAAGCCTTAGGTGATAGGGACCTAAACCTGTCTCCTAAGCCATCGCTCCCCAACGGGAAAAGGCAAATGATGAATCGCTCCTGGCACATGTGCTTTAGTGTTAGCAACGCTGATGCCTACCCAACCCCAAAATTCCAAACTCCAATCCAGTGGACCCCGAAGTCTTTAAACTAGGAATAAATGACCTCTAAGTCGTTAAACTGGAAACAGATGACCCCTAAGTCGTTAAACTGGAAACGAGGGAAATTTCCTCATGGCAAATGATGATTCGCTTCTGGTACCATATTCCAGTGTAGCGATGTGATTGGTATGAGATTTAGTGCTTATGCATTTTGAAATCAAAGAATTAACCGCAATCAAGAACGGCGTCGCTTGGTAGCTAGCCGGTTGAGTACGGGTCGGTCCATAGGGATTACGTGTATTTTCTAGTTGTTCTAACGAGTCAATTCCTATTTGTGGTAGGTTTTGGATTTCAATAAAAACTGAAGTTGAGTTTGATTAGGATTAAAACCTTGCTAGGGTTAGGATTAGGTTAGTTTGGAAAGTCAATTATTCTCACAGCTTTCTTTGCCCTAATTAAGAACTTTTAGGTGTTAAGGTAATAGTTAACAAAGGGGATTAGCACGATCGGGAAGAAACTAGGTTTCTTCCCTTTGGTCCTTATCCGTCCTTTCTTAACTCTTATCCCTAAACTCTATGGAAATCAAACACAACCAATCTTTAACTAGGGAATCACCGCTACCTCGTGGGATAGGGTGCCGTAGTGAGCGGTATGTGTATATTTGCATAGATTCCTACTTTAAAATATTGAACGGGCAAGAAAGGGGTGAGAGATTTTCATCTCTCAAACCTTTCCCAAACCTAACCCTAACAAGTGAGGAACTACTCACTCATTAGGGAATTAATAAAAGAATTCATTTTTATGGTTTTTATTTAAGAGCCTAATTAACTTGCGGAAAATAACTACGGCAGAGAAATAAAATTGCTAGATAAAAAATTCAAGATAAAAAAAACTTACTTTTTTATTGATGCTCTCTTTGACAATTACAAGGAATGAAAATTTAAACTAGAGAAAATAAAAAGAAGCATGCTCCAAAAAGAGCTGTAGGATTCCTATTTATAGATAACAGAAACCCTAGGGTTTACATTTGATCCATATCTAGAATTACAAAAATACCCTGAGAAGCCTGGTCAATGCACCGACACCCACCGACAAGATGCATTGACACGTGCTCAGCACGGCCGCGGAACCGCGGCCATAAGCCATGTTTGGCCGCTGATCCGCGACCATATAATGGGCTTTCTGTCTCATTTTTCTAGGGTTGCTTTCTGTTGGTTTTTCCTTCTGGTTTCTTCACTTGATTTCTCAGAATGTCTTCTAGTTTCCTCCAGACTTCCACGGTGCAGAATGTTGTGGACTTTTACCGTTTTCTTCGTGTTGAAGTCTTGAATGTTGTACTGCCTTCGTGCTTTGTGAAATCGAACTGTTTTCTGATCTTCGTTTGTCCCTCAAACTGTAGGCGGCATGATAAAGATTCTTCTATTTGTTGGTCGTAGTCTCACTTTTGTAGCGTCTTTTTACCATTTTCACTGTATTGTTCCGAGAACCTGTAACCTGCAACTATTTAGCAGACATGGATCAAAAACACATATTTATTTGTAAAATGATTAAGAATGGGGAATATAATAATGCAAAATTATGATATGAACAAATACCTCCAAACTTATCTTTTGCTCGTCCTGAGCAAAACTAGTTTATTCTCGAAAAAAGCCTAACCTCACTTTCGCAGGGAAACGCGATTGCACTGAGCTCGTGCAACAAGCCGTTAAACCTCTAGGTGTCCCTAGGAGGAGGAGTGTTGTCTCCTAAGGGTTTTCAGCTGATACTACCCACAAAATCCTATCAATTTGGCATATTGACTTTCATTCTTCAATTCAATATTCTAGCAAGAAATTCTATTATCTTCAACTCAGAAATTATCAACCCATATTTTTTACGCTTCCTTATCATTTAACTTAAGATTGTATATGTTCTGTAATTTATTTAGCTTTTAGCATCTTTTGAATTTTCCTTCTAAGGTTCCATCTCAACTTAGGAATTTTTATCGTCTCTACTAAAGATATAAGTCCTATTTTTCATTCCTATCTCTCATCCAAACCCCAATCATATACCACTACGTGTGTGTATGTATCATTCCTACACTTGGAAATTCAATTCAAGCTCTTATACTCTTGTCCATCGTCCAAAGTACTTTTAGTTTGTGAATTTTAGATGAAATTGCTCACACATCTTTCATTCGACCGTTAATATTTCTTGAGGTACTAACGACCGATTACAAAATATGTTTGCGCATTATAGCGTAATTCCTCGTCTTGTAATATCTAAGGCTTTAGCAGTGACTCCCAAACCAGTTGGTCTAAGGCACTAGATGATAAAGCACCATCGCTATATATTTTTATTTTACGCAGGCTTAAGTAATTACAAAACCAGTGTTCATTTTTTATATCTCTTTATTCACACTTATAATTTTATTTTCCTTCATACTAAGGATTTTAGACAAGAGCATTTCAAGGTATCCTCTACTATTCCAAGTTTCAAGGTTCGTGTTTGTGCAAGTTCTAGGGTATATATTTTTAGAATTTAGAATTAAGGTTCAGAATTATTTTTCAGACTTACACTTCAATAAAAATTTCAACACTCTTCCCTTATTTTAATTTAGCCCAAGAAGTGAACTCAAAATTTGCCTATTTCTAAGTAAACTACAAGGGCATATATTTTCTACCGTTAAATTTTAAGAAAGGTTATTTTTAGGATTTTTAATTTACTAAGTTTAGGATCTGGTTTTTCCTAGCCAGTTAACCGTCTTGTCAAACTTAAGTCAATTATGGCCAAAATTGAAATTTTCAATTTTTATAATTTTTATAATTTTTCAGTTTCTATTTGATTTTTTTCTTTTTATATATTTTTTTATTTTTATTTTTTTTCCTCAATTTTTATGATTTTTTTTATAAAGATGCAATGCAGAATTAAACATGCAAAAGAAAAAGAAAAAGAAAAAATATATACAAATTTTTTTTTTAAAAAATGCAATGCAATGATAACTATTTACAACCACCTCCTCCCCCAAACTTACCAAAAGCAGTGCCCTCACTGCTCGGCCCCACGCCGCCCCCTTGAGCGTGAACGGGAACGCTCCTCCCTAGCTAGAAGGGTTTGGACCCCTTGCTCTACCTCTACCAAACGCCAATCGTGTTTACTCATCATCCCCTTCAAATCGCCAATCCCCCTAATGGATCTTCTCATTAATTGTGCATGTTCTAAGGGGGTGAGCTTTCCCTCGCTCGCGGTCGAGCTGGAGCTAGGTGTTCTGGTGGGCACGTGTTCCGTCGGTTCTGTTCGTGGCTAAACATCTGTCAAGCGTGTATAAGACGTAGATACGTCCTCAATGAGAGGCCTGACGGGTATGCCTCCATGCATGTAAAATTCAAATTCCTCCACAGGGAGGAAATAGCGACACAGTTGTGTCACTAGCATGGGGCATGGGTAGTTCACGACCCTTTTGCCCGCACCAATTGAGTTAACCAGAACTGTGCACATGTCAAATTTAGGGTTCCTAGTCATAAGTGTGTGCACGATATGTAGTGATTGGGTGAAAAATGTGGTGTTATGGGAACTCCTAAAAAATATTGTTTCGTGCCCACCGGCACACAGTTAAAACGTTAGCGAAAAGGGTTCTCGCTTGGATTCCCTTTCTCGGTTCTCTTGAGCAATCATTACCCATTAAGGGCATGTAATCTTCAAACTGAAGGGGTTGATCATGAACAGGTGACCTAGGGATTAAAGTGACTTTATGTATGAAGTCTCTATCAATAATTATCTCCTTATCACTCCACAATAATTTGATAAAGCCATATTGTGTGAGGCAACCTTCTTCCATGCACTCGTAAAAACGAGTGACTAGATCTGGAAGGGCATAAGCATTTGGGTGATTATAGATTAAAAAATTCCAGCCCCTACGTGCGATTTCATCAGCAAAGTAACTCCCATATATCGTGTATGAAAAGATCTGTAAGAAATCACGTTCTAACTGCATATTTGGTGCCATAACAGATAATCTACAGATTTAAAAAATTAAACAGAGAGAAGTTTAGAGATCGAACTACCTTTGAGAAAATCAGAGGGAGAAGGCACAGGAAAGCGGCGGTTGCGCGGCGGGAAGCAGCGTTGGGCGGCGGTTCCGTAGCACTGCAGAGAGATCTTCCTGACTTTGTTGCGGCGGCGGCTAGGGTTTGCTGAGGGGAAATTTTTTTTAGGGTTTGTAAAACGGATAGGGTCGGTGTCTTATTTATAGGTGGGGAAGTGTTGGCTATTTGTAAAAAACCCTCTCAAAAAGAGGAAATTGTTTGCAAATAAAATTTTTATTTTTATTTTTATTTTATTAAATCTGGAAATTTACAAAAATACCCAATTTTTTTTATATTTACAAGTGGTAAACGTACCTCCAATTATATGGTTGGCTAAAAATCATTTTTTTTCTAGAGCCAACATAATCTCCCCCAAACTTGAATTAAACAATGTTACAAGTCAATGCCAAGCTTTGTAAAGGCCAAAAGTCAATACCAACCATTCGAAGAATTTATGAGTGAAACACAGCGGTTGGTGGAAGGGGATGTTGTCTAGAATCATGTAGAAGTGGGGAAGAGATAAGTGGTGTAATAGAAATGGATTGCATCTCAATTTGAAGAGACGACAAAGTGATTGTGACAATGGATTACTCGCATTTTTGTGTTTGTCAAGAAGAAGGGGCGGAGGTTCAATTTCTTTTTGGAGTTGATTCATCTTAACACTCGTGTTTGCTAAAAATGCGAGTTCATCAGCGAAAATTTCCTCAAAGCTTTCATCGATACCCTGTAGAATAATGTCATCAGAAAGAGTGGGGCGATCTCTAGACTCCATGGAAGATTCATAATCAGCGTTAAATGTTGACCCAGACAACTTAATGGAAGAGTCCGTATGTGTATAATACATAGTTGGGTCAAACAACGTATGAAAAAAGTCTAGATCAGTATCCTGAAGCTGATCAAATTCGCTGTTGTCGACATCCATTAATTCGACAGAACATGCATGAGCAGAAGGTTCGGAAGGCAGACTTCCCATCTTGTAAATGTTGAACTCACTTGACATCTTCCCGAAGGATAGAGTCATAGAGCCGTTACGATAGTTGATTACATCATTGGAAGTGGCCAAAAATGGTCGACCGAGGATCACCGGAATTTGGTTCCATAGGTTAGCCACAGGCTGTGTGTTCATAACAATGAAATCAACAGGGAATATGAAGTCCCCTACTTTAATCAACACATCCTCTAACTCACCCCTAGGATGGGTAATGGATCGATCGGCCATTTGGAGAGTACAATGAGCGTGTTTCAACTCTCCAACGCCTAATTGCTCATAAACGGAATAGGGAAGCAAATTAACACTGGAACCAAGTCTAAAAGTGCGCGATTGATGTTCTTATCCCTGATTATTATTGAAATTGTAGGACAGCCAGGGTCCTTTCGTTTTTGGGGCAAAGGTTGGGTAAGAGTATTGCTCACGGCACTAGCTACGAATACTTTCTTGGGTACCTGAGACTTCCTCTTCTTGGTGCATAAGTCCTTCAAGATTTTAGCGTAAGAAGGGACCTGTTGGATTTCATCCAAGAGAGGTATGTTAATACTAACCTGTTTGAATAACTCCACAATTTTCTCCATTTGTGGAGTTTGTTTATTGGATCTCAATCTGTTTGGAAATGGAATATTTTGAAAATTTGTTGAGTCCAATGTTTGTGGAGTAGATTGCGGAGTTGGAACGGATCCCAGTGTTGGTGTTATCGTGGAGTGAGATGTGGGTCCGTTCGAATTAGAAGAAATAGAGCCTTGTGAAGAATGAAGAACATGCTCTGACGAAGAAGAAGATGACGAAAAAGATGAAGTTGAAGAAGATGAAGAAGAAGAAGCGGAGGTCGGGGTTTTATCACTAATACCCACATTATTATGCAACACTCTTCCAGATCTCAACGTAGTCACAGCATTTACATTATAATTTTGTTGTTCATAAGCAACATGTGCGTTGTGTGTGTGACCGGGATTTGGCAATGGTTGAGACGGAAGCTTTCCCTTTTCTCGCTCGCTTAATGCAACATTTAGTTTTGCAATTTGGGCCTCAATTGTTTTGATGCTCTGATCATGTGAAGCACTGTGTTGCACCAAAGACTCAATGGAAGACTAGATGCTTGCTGAGGATTGTGTAGATTGTTTTAAAAACGCATCCAGACTTCGTTCTAGCGAGGAAACCTTATCGTTATCCGGCTGGACAAAATTGTTTTGAGGATAAGAGTTGTTGGGTACAAAATTGTTCATTTGGTTTGGGTAAGGTTGGGGTTGGAAAGGTTGCTGATATTGAGTTTGTTGAGGTGCTTGTTGTTGTGGAGGAGGCCTTTGAAAGTTGTATTGCCTTGGAATTGTTGTTGATTTTGATTCCAAGCAAAATTTGGGTGGCTCCTCCAACCATGATTATAAGTTGAAGAGTATGGATCATTTCTTTGTCTTTGCTGAAAGGCAGCATTGACTTGATCTTGTCCTTGAACATGTGTATTGTAAGGACACTCTTCAGTAAGATGGGACGGATCCGAACAACAAGCGCAAACAGTGCGTGGGGGTAAAGCAGGGCCAGGAGAAGGCGATGAGAATTTTCTCTCAACTGCTTCAAGTTTTTTCGTGAGTGCAGCCATTTCGGCCTTCATTGCAATCGACATATCAAGTTGATGTATGCCTGCCCTAGACTGACCTGATGAAGTAAATGAAGTGGTCTTAGTGCTTTCCCACTGAAGTGTTTGTTCAGCAAGATCGTCGAGAAATTGCCAAGCTTCTTCGCTTGATTTTGTAAGAAAGCGACCTTGACAAATGGTTTCCACCAACTGCTTAGTTGCTGGGTTCAGTCCTTCGTATAAAGTTTGGCAAAGTTGCCAATTCTCGATACCGTGGTGAGGGCACTGAACAAGGAGGTCCTTAAATCTTTCAAAACACTTCTAAAAAGGTTCGGAAGGAAGCTGGGAAAATTGAATAATTTCGTTGCGAATTCTCGCGGTCTTGTGGTGTGGGTAAAACTTTTTTAGAAAAGCCTTACCAAACTCTTCCCAATTTTTTATGGAATGTGATGCTGTGCTATATAACCATTTTTCAGCCAGGTCACATAAAGTGAATGGAATGACACGTAGCCTTATAGCATCATCAGA
Organism: Agapanthus africanus; assembly: GCA_030015575.1. NCBI lineage: Eukaryota > Viridiplantae > Streptophyta > Magnoliopsida > Asparagales > Amaryllidaceae > Agapanthus > Agapanthus africanus. The sequence goes on from CM057337.1 coordinate 1,001,488,325, forward strand.
AAGTTGTGTGGTTTTCATTATTGCGCAAACATTCTGGAATTTGTTAATGAAGATGTAGGCATCTTCAGATTCCAGCCCGTGAAATTTGGGCAACATATTGATGAAGTGGGATTTAATTTCAAAGTTATCCCCATTAGCCGGTGGAAGTGAAAGACAAGTGGGAAGTGCGGTGCGGATGAGATAGAAAAGATCCTGGAGCGCGATTCGTTGGGGCGCTTCAACAGGAGGGTATGGTGGGTTATTCGCACCTAGTGGAGGTGGAATCAGTCCCGTAGGTAAGGGGTTGTTAGGATTGAATCCTGACATCTCTTTAGAAGACGATGAATTTGAAGATGAAGGTAAAGAAGTGGATGGAATTTCGATTTCGGAGTCGAAAGCGTCGTCAGTCGGCACTAACGAGACATGGACTAAACGGGTGCTAGTGCCCCCAGTCCAACTGGACATACACTAAAGAGGTGTAGTGTAGTCAAAAAGGTAAAAACAGAAGGTGTGGGTAAGAAAACGTTAATGAGAAAATGTGGGGTGGAATGGATTTCTAGCAAAAAAAATGACAAGTCTTTTTGTAATTTTTTTTTTGTGTTTTTTTATAAGGAGTTTTTGCAAAAGATTTTTTATAAGGAGCTTAGACACACATTCAAGCAATCACAATATGCACAATCAAGCCTAGAGCTAGGGTTTCCTAAGTCAACTAGACTGCTCCTAACTGTTCCAAAGGGCAAGTTGTGAGATCCTCAAATCGCCTCTTCACCGCCAATTGTGGCCAGATAAGCACAAGTAAAGAAAGGAGGGATCCGCTCATAAATCACCATGAGACGGGCCTTTTAAAATTATCTTTCCCACTTGTCTAGCCTAGGCACCACAAAGTCTGGTTTAGATAAACGATCGATGCCTACAACTATTCCTTTGTCCTAATAAGCACGACAGTCCTTATTGGCTGAGTCTAATCTTTTTTAATTAACTCGATGGTTGATGCAAAATACTTTTTGTGATTTTTGGGGTCCTAGGAAGGGTAATGAAATCCCCACCCAATCTGGATTGGTGTTATAGCCCCTTAAAAGTCCGTTTAAAAATGCAAAGCAATAAACACACAAAAAACTTGCCAATTTTTTTTCCTTTATTGCAACGCAAAGAATCCTGCACAAGATCAAGTTATTGGAGAAGGGGGAGAAGTTTTTGCACAAAGAATCCTGCAGGAAAACTTTTCAGAGGAGATCAAGAGGTTACAGAGAAGGTAAGGAACACTTACAGAGAATTTAGTTTATTGACGTCAGCAAACCGCCACGGTTCCGCCGCCAATTGTATGTTCTTGCCGCGGTTCCGCGGTGGAAGTGTCGGTTCAGATCTCCAAAATCTTTCTGTTTTTCTGCTGTGGTTATCCTCTGTTTGTTCAGATCCGCTGTTTTCTGTTTTGTTCACTGGATATTTACAGATCTGAATCTATTCGTCTTTCCGATCCTGCAAAATTCACACGAAAACCCTTCAAAAAATAACAAGATGATAATTTTTTTATATTTTTTATATTTTTCAGTTTTTATGATTTTTTAATTTTTTAACTAACCCGAATTTACAAAAAGAAAATAACTACGCCATCCCCGGCAACGGCTCCATTTGATTGATAGTTGTTTTTGCGTGCGTGCGTTTTAAAATCAAAGTTAAGAAAATACCGCAATCAATAACGGTGTCGCTTGGTAGCTAGCCGGTTGAGTACAAGTCGGTCCACAGGAAGAAAGATTCATTTTTTTAATGTTCTAATGAGTTAAGTCCAAAAAATTTGTGGTTTTGTTTTAAGATCTAAGAATGAGATAAAAGTTGATAAAAAGCTTGCTGGGGTTAGAATTAGCTTAGTTCGAGATAGGGATCTTCTCGCTTCTATCAATGCCTTAGTTATGAATAAAGGTATTAGGGTAATCGGTAACAACGGGGATTAGCACGACCGGGAAGAAACTTCGTTTTTTCCTTTTGGTCATTGTCCGTCCGTTCTTGGCTCTTAGCCCTAAGCTCCAGTTAATTCAATCACACATGGTCTAACTAGGGAATCACTGCTATCACGTAGGATAGGGTGCCATAGTGAGCGGTGTGTAGTTGATTTAAAAAGAGTCCTTTTAATAAAATTATATGGTCAAAGAAAGGAGTGAGAGAGATTTCCATCTCTCAAATCTTCCCTATCCTAACCCTAACAAGTGAGGGATTACTCAATCATTAGGAAGTTAACAATGAAATTAATTTTTATAATTTTTATTTTAAAAGACTATCTAACTTGCAGATAATAAAAGACAGATACGAAAATTGCAGAAATTAAATTGCAGATAAAAAAAATTCAAGATAAAAAAACTTACTTTTATTGACACCTCTTGACGATTATAATGAAACTAAAATTTAATCTAGAAATTAAAAGAGGTATCCTAAGAAAGGCACCCTAGAAGAGGCACACCTAATTAGGCTGTAGGCTTTCCTATTTATAGATAGGAGAAACCCAAAGGTTTACATCTGATCCACATTTGAAATTACAAGACTACCCTAAGAAAGCCGGGTCAAAGCACCGACACCCACCGACACGTGCACTGCACGGCCGCGGATCCGCGGCAGAATGCCATGTTTGGCCGCGGATCCGCGGCCATCTTGGGGGCTCTCTGTCTCATCTTTCCAGGGTTGCTTCATGTTGCTTTATCTTTCTGTTTTCTTCACTTGGTTCTTCGGAATATTTTCTAGTTTCTTCCAGATTTTCAACAGTGCAGAATTTGTGGACTTTTACCGTTAGCTTCGCGTTGAAGTCTTGAATCTTGTGCTGCCCTGTACTTTGTATATTGAACTATTTGCTAATCTTCGTTTGTTCCTCAAACTGGTAGGTGATATCTTGCAGATTCATCTATTTGTTGGTCGTAGTCTCACATTTGTAGCGTCTTTTCACCATTTTCACTGTATTGTTCCGAGAACCTGTAACCTGCAACTATTTAGCAGACATGGATCAAAAGCACCTATTTATTTGTAATATGATTATGAATGGGGAATAAAATAATGCAAAATTCTGATATGAACACGATGCTGATGCCAAACCAAAACCAAAATCCCCAAATCCTCTCATGACAAATGATGATTCGCTCCTGGTACCATATTCCAGCGTAGTGATGCTGATGTCAACCCAAATCACATCAAATCAGCAAAACAACCAGTGACCTCCCCGGCAGAATCAAATTCCACCTCGGAAACAAGTCAACTTCATCCCTGACACCGCAAGAAGCGGAGCAAGTCAAATCCAAAACCGACCGTCCAAGTTGCGAAAAGGGCAGAACCGACCGTCCAAGTCGCGAAAAGGGTAGAACCGACCGTCCACGTCGCGAAAAGGGCAGAACCGACCGTCCACATCGTAAAAAAGGCAGCACCGACCGTCCAAATCGCTAAAAGGGCAGCACCGACCGTCCAAGTCGCTAAAAGGGCAGCACCGACCGTCCAAGTCGTGAAAATGGCAACACCGACCGTCTAAATAAAAAAATGGCAGAACCGACCGTCCACGTCGCTAAAAGGGCAGAACCGACCGTCCAAGTCGCTAAAAGGGCAGCACCGACCGTCCAAGTCGCAAAAAGGGCAGCATCGACCGTCCACGTCGCAAAAAGGGTAGAACCGACCGTCCAAGTCGCAAAAAAGGGAAGCATTGACCATCCAAGTCGCTAAAAGGGCACCACCGACCGTCCACGTTGCTAAAATGGCAGCACCGACCGTCCAAGTCGCAAAAAGGGTAGAACCGACCGTTCACGTCGCTAAAATGGCAGCATCGACCGTCCATGTCGCAAAAAGGGCAGAATTGACCGTCCATGTCGCAAAAAGGGCAAAATCGACCGTCCATGTCGTAAAAAGGGCAGTGCCAGCTTCCCAAAAGCGGGAACCAAATCAAGTCGCCTCCACTTGAAAGAAGATCCATAAATTTCATGCACACGACCCACATGTGTGGTGTGCATTTATTGATGGGGGGCAATTTGTCGGGATAAAAATTTACACCCCGGTTGACCAAGTCAAAATCAAAGTCAACCCCAAGCCAAGTGGGTCCAAGCCCAGATCAAGTGGGCCCATGCCCGGGTCGAGCCCGAACATGAAGCGGCCGGCCTCCCCCCAATGCCAAAATAGAAATTTTGTAATAAATAATTTTGGTGTATTTGTTTTGTTTTATTTTATGGATCGAATGACGAAATAGATATACGAACTGTAATAAATGTAAGAGAATGGGCATAAAGCCAATTTTTTGTGAAGCCCCATGGCTTATGTGCAAAAAGAAATAGCACATGAGACATGGGATGGGCAAAATGCCATTTTGTAAAGCCCAATGGGCTATATGTAAAGTGTATAGCCTATAAAGGCCAAGATAATAAATATATCTCAACAACTTTTTCTCTCTCCAAAAGAATCAAGATCTGTGATCTTCTCCTTTCTCAAGGTTCTAAAAACCTTCTTCTCATTTTGAATTAAATCAAGAGTTTTACTCTTCTTTTTCCAAAACTAAATAGTTTTTCACCACGAAACCCAAAAGGGGAACTCAAATCTCCCACCAGATCTCAAAAAGTAGAGATTTTTAAAATCTCATACTTCTTGTTCTTCAAGATCCTGCCAACGTAGGAGAAAGAAGGAGACCCACATCCAAGAACCTTACTTTGGGGAAGATCCAGGACTCAATGGGAGAAGCCCCTTCACCAGCTTCAAAAAATATCATAGGAGTTTAACTCCTCATATATATATATATACACACACAAAATAATAAGTGTTCCTTTCTGGGAGCATAACTCCTATTGCAGGGACCAAGTCCTTTTTGTCTTGCGAGCGCCCATGTGCTTGGCACGTGAGACGCTAGCGTCCTTGCGCTCAAAGCGCTAGCGCCCTTGCGCTCAAAGCGCTTTAACAACCCCAAATTTCCGATACAAAATTTTTTTTCAAATTTTTTTTCAAAATCCATAAAGGGGTATTTATTATCTGAGCACAAGACTTAAGTAATTAAAAACCTCCATTTTTTTAGTACAAAGAATTATTTAAATTCAAAGTATACTTGGAGTATTTAATGTTGCTGATATCTCTTTAAGTAATTATTTCACACAAATAATTACAAGAAGGAGCTTGTAGCTCATTGGTAATACCTTGCACTGCTGAACCAAGCCACCAGAGTTCAAATCCCCTGCCCCACATTATTTTTATAATGTTTTTGTTTTAAATTCTTAGGAAGCCCAACGGTCCACACACCATAACTCCCAAAAGTTGAACTGTACCTAAAATAGTAAAAGTACCAAAGGACCCACCTGAAGACTCCCTACATTTCGGCGACCCCACTAGGCCGGCAGACCGGCCGACTCGGGCCGGCGCCGCCGGTCGGACTCGGCCGGACGACCGAGTCCCCAACATGAAAGTCGGGGCTCTTCACCTACCCTACCCTCCTGTATACTCCAAATTAATGGATCGGTTCCCGAGACTTCAATATACCCTATTTACTACGATTTTTAATGAATTTTCTATATTTTTATAATTTTTTTTTATTAAAAACCCTTCACCTACCCTACCCCTAGCCTACCCTATAAATACACCCCACCCTTTACCCTCTCATCCCAAAATCCTGAGCCCACTCTCTCAAAAAGGTCTCAAGAGTTGTGTACTTTGAAAACGAGTTCGCGGCGAACCTCCGACGAAATTCTGGCGGAAATTTCCGGCGACGTTTTTAGGAACAACCGGCGACGAAGCAACGCTTCGGCAACCCCTTTAGTCCCCCCTCACTCCTTTGCTTAATCGAAACCCGTAATTCCCATTCTATCACTCTTTCTTATTCTTTAAAATACGAAATTACAAAACCCGACGGAATCGGAACAAATCCGATTTCCGATTCGGTTTTCTATAAAATTTCACTTCTCACCAATACATTCATGCTTAAACATCTTATTGTTGACTATTAAACTTTTAACAAATAATTTGAACAAGTTTTATCACATGAAATGACAGCCTTTCCAATTTATCGTATTTTTTTTACTTAAATACCGCAATGTTTCGATTTCACATTTAACCCTTTAACCTTGCTATACATTTAAAGTAGAACACGAGGTAATGACCTACCTCCACACACACGCATATACAACCTAAAATGATATCATCAAAAAACTTAGAATACGATAAAACAATACTTTCATTTAAATACCATATTCTTAATAAAACCATTCCTAAAAGTTTTAGATTTGATACACTTTTAAATAAATACCTCTTATTAGGAAAACATGATAAGTTGTGGACATCGGTCGTTTATCTAAACCTGACTTTGTGGTGTCTAGCTAGGCAAGTGAGAAAGGTAACTTTAAAAGGCCCGTCTTACGATGATTCGTGAGCGGATCCCTCCTTTCTTCACTTGTACTTACCTGGCCACAATTGACGGTGAAGAGGCGATTTGATGCATCTCACAACTTGTCGTTTAGACCATTTAGAAATAGTCTAGTCGACTTAGGAGACCCTAGAACATAGAATACGGAAAATTGACATTTTTACAAATAAATACCTTTTACTTTATAAAACCGTTTTCTAAAGGATTAGTATTTTACAATCTTTGCAAAGCGTCGCTACAACCCATTTTGGGGGAACCCGTTCGGGATGGTGTGGATTATCGCACATCCTCAGGCTTAGTAGTGTGGGATTCAGACCTCCGCAAGGATCATTCGGTCTCGAAAGGTTTAAAATACGACATCTTAAGAAAATGAGATTTTTGGAATATAAAATATTTATTAAAATTATTTTTGGTATAAATATATGTATATTTGTCATTTAAATATCTATTTTATTATAATATAAATATTCCACATTTTTCTAAAAATCACAAGAATAAATTTTACACTAAAATACCATGAACTTCAAATAAATCAATATTACAGATAAATACCTTTATTTATAAAACTCGGATATTTTCACTAGAAATGGCACAATATAAAATCCACATTCATTACAACTCTAAAAACGAATAATGAATACTTGAGGTGTATTTTTAAAAGTATATAAAAAATATTTTTACATAAAACCCCCTCAAGTTTTATAAATTACCCTAAGGACCCTAGTGCATATAGGTTAAGAAATCATCAAGACTTCGATTTACATTTCTAATTGTCTGACTCGGGTTTGAGTCTGATTATATCTGACTTGAATATGATTCAAGTACAATCTACAATCTACAATATTCCAATTCAATATGAACACATGAATCCATGAATCCAGTTATCAATCTATACAACTTGACTGAATCAAACCATGGATATACATCCATTATCTAGTTATTCCATTTATATGATTATGCAGTTACATCCGTTTACTGATATCATGGTTTTGGTCAGTCATCCAATTACACAATTCAATTTACAAGACAATACATTGCAATACAGTGTTATCAATAACATAACTACACGGGGTATTGGGGTAGTTCATTCGTGAATCCAATATAATCTCAAGAGTCCCCCTAGATCATGAATCCATGTCTACTAACACAAGCAAGCAATCATGAAGGCCCGTGTTTCCATGCTCCCGGCGTGTGGCCTGTTGAGTTTGGAATACTTCGGCGACGGTCGAAGTCCCGCTACTAACACATCATTTGGGCCCGTGGTTCCCTACCCCTGGATTACAGCTCATTGGGTTTGAGAACACTCTTAAGATTAGTTGACATTGACCCTTGAACTTACGATAACAACAGTTTTAACACTAAAACAATATAATACAACTGTAAAAGCTAATCTCTCTCTCTCTTACTCCCTGTCTATTCTATTTCTCCTCTTATCTTTGGGACTTACCGAGCGACCTGTTCGCTGACGACATTCTCTTTCTTTCTTCTTTGAATGTCGTCAGGTGGTTTGGACCCGGCAGAGATCGAGCCATCTACAGAAGACTTGGAGCAGTTTGCCGAAGATCCAACACTGTTGTTGGGGTAAAAATTTACACCCCCGTTGACCAAGTCAAAGTCAAGGTCAACCCCAATCCAGGTAGGCCCAAGCCCAGGTCACGCGGGCCCATGCCCAAGTCGAGCCCGCGGCCAGCCTCCTCCATGCTAAAATATAGATCATGTAATAAATAATTTTTATGTAATTTTTTATACATGAATGTATGCAAAATGGGCATAAAGCCAAATTTTTGTAAGCCCATGGCTTATGCGCAAAAATGAAATGGCACATGAGCCATGGGATAGGCAAAAATGCCATTTTGTGAAGCCCAAGGGGCTATATGTAAATATGTAAGCCTATAAAAGGCAACATGATGAATAAAAAAAGGAGGGAGAACTTTTTCCATTCTCTCAAAAACCTAGGGTTTGTACATCTTTCCCTTTTCTGAAGGTTTCAAACCTTTTTCTTTCTTTGAATTAAATCAAGAGTTTTACTCTTCGTTTTCCAAAACTAAATAGTTTTTCACCATAAAACCTACCAAGGGGAGCTTGGATCTGTCATTAGATCTCAAAAGAAGAGAATTTTAGATCTCACATCTCTTGATCTTCAAGATCCGGCCAAACCACAGGAGGAAGAAGAAGAACCCCCTTAATTAGCTTCAACACATCCTAGGAGTTTAACTCTCTCTCTCTCTCTATATATATATAATAAATATTTCCTTTCTGAAGTATAGCTTCTGGTTTCTGGGGCTAAAAGCCCTATTTTCCTTGCCGGCGCCCAAGCGCTCGAGCGTCGAGCGCCCACGTGACGACACGTGGCGCGCTAGCGCTCGAGCGCAAAGCGCCCACGTGCCGACACGTGGCGCGCTAGCGCTCCAGCGCCCTTCCGCTCGAGCGCAAGGCGCCCGCGTGCCAACACGTGGCGCCCTTGCGCTCCGGTGCTCTTCGCCCGAGCGTAAGGCGCCCGCGTGCCGACACGTGGCGCGCTTGCGCTCTAGCGCCTTGCGCTCAAGCGCAAAGCGCCCATGTGCCGACACATGGCGCGCTTGCGCTCGTGCGCCCAGCGCTCATGCGCAAAACGCCCACGTGCCGACACGTGGCGCGCTTGCGCCTGAGCGTACAACACCTAAGCGCACAGCGCTCAAGGCGCTGGCCCCATGCATCCTTTGGATGCCTTTCCCCCCTCTTTTTATGTACATACATACATATATATATATACATATGTATACATATTTACACACACACATACTCCACGACCCCCGTAAAAACTCTGCGTGGCTCCCGATATACCCAAAACCCCCTTTCAAAACACATCACACGCACACTGCACATTGAGTTCGCATGACCAGTTTAACCCGTCAATCGGAGGTTCCCTCGCTCCAAAAGCAAGGGGTAATTAACGGCAGCTTAGTCCGCGGCTGCCAGAAATTCGGATCCCCACAATCATTAAACCCCGGCCTACCCTAGGCATGTGGAATCTGTAGTACGCCTGACAAGCGTGCGCGTATTTCCATCTTAATGGGGTGACGAAAAACACCCTACAACTGTAGTTTCATTGTACACCTTTCCATTCAGTACTTTTCATTCCTGTTATGCCACTGTTTAGGCATCTTTTTATTTCAGTTGTATTTCCTTTTCATGCATTGTACAAAAGAATGTTAATAAATAAAAGTTGCTGTTTTTATTATCCCTTGTCTCTTGTGTATTTATTTTATAGTGCTTAGATACGTTTAGCATATGTACTTTTGAGTATATACGTAGCGGACTTCGTCGTGTCCCCATACACTAGGAAGCGGGGCGTGACAGCGCCAGCGCCCGAGTGCCCACATGCTTGGCACGTGAGGCGCTAGCGCCTTTGCGCTCAAAGTACTAGCGCCCAAAGCGCTAGCGCCCGAGCGCCCACGTGCCTGGCACGTGAGGCGCTAGCACCTAAAACGCTAGCGCCCTTGCGTCTAAAGAGCTAGCGCCCTTGCGCCCAAAGCGCTAGCGCCCGAGCGCCCAAAGCGCTAGCGCTCTGGCGCTTTCTCCCACGCATCCTTTGGATGCCATTTCCCTCTTTCACATATATATACATGTATATATACATATACACACATACACACACATACTCCACACTAAATATACCTCCCCCGTTAGAAAAAAATTTTAACGGGGCGTTGTCCCGCACCCCGCAAGGGGGCTGCTAGCCCCCTTGACCCCCAGCCCGCTATCTGGGTAGCGGGACCCCCGTAAAAACTCTGCGGGGCCCTCGATATATCCAAAACCCCCTTTAAAACACAACACTGCACATTGAGTTCACATGACCAGTTTAACCCGTCAATCGGAGGTTCCCTCGCTCCAAAGGCGAGGGGTAATTAACGGCAGCTTAGTCCACGGCTGCCGGAGATTCAGATCCCCACAATCAATAAACCCCAGCCTACCCTAGACAGGGGGAATCTGTAATGCGCCTGACAAGCACGCGCGTATTTCCATCTCAATGGGGTGACGAAAAACACCCTACACACATCTCAAAACTTCTTCTTTTCAATGATGTCGGTAAGTGGAGTTATACCGATATTCATTTCTAAAACTTTTTAAAATAACAACTTTTCTTAAGAACTAATTATCTAAATCATTATAATTTATTTTTTAAACATTAAACAATAATTATAAACAAGTTTCATTTCAAAACTCCATATAACACAACTTTTATTACACTTTTACGTTTAAATACCATAAAATTACATATGACATCTTTTATCATTTTCGCTTGTATTATCTTTAGAAAATCTCACGAGGTGATGACCTACCTCTCACAACACGCATCATGACATAACACGATTAGCTTTTAACAGTCTATATTTTGGGACAAATACGACTTTTATATTAAAATACCATAAACTATTAAAAACCGTATTCTTTAAATTGTATTATTTAATTTCCTTGCGATTGTACCTCTACAACCCACTTTTAGGGAATCCGATTCGGTTGGTGCGGGTTATCGCACATCCATCGGACTAGTAGGGCGAGATGCAGACCTCCTCACAGGGCATACGATCTCGATGGAATTTTTAATGCAATTTTTAAGAAAAACGCGATTTTCTATTTAATAAATAAATTTTATTTTTTATATATAAATATTATCAAACCATCTATTTTAAATATATAATAAATTCCATGTTTTTTCTAAACAAAAGAAAAGAATTACAAGTTTCATGAAAATACCATTAAGAATCCATACAAGTCAACTTTACACTAAAATATCATGTATTATTCAAGCTAGGTATTTATTCACTAGAATACCTCACTTTTAAAAATTACATCCATGAAAATTCTAAATACAATAAATAAATACTTGAGATTTAATTTGAAAGTATACTAAAAATATTTTTCATAAAACCCCCTCAACTTATATTAATTTACATTAAGGACCCTAGTAAATATAGGTTTAAACGGGACCAATTCTCTTGAGCCTCAGGTAGCGGGAGAAAGTGGGTGCTTTCCTATTTAAGGTAGAAAACTAAAACAGGGTTATCAATGGTAATTGGCTTGGAAAAAGTCACAAATCTTGCCGTCCATGTGCAGCAGTTACCGATAACTCCTAAACCTAATTCAGGATCCAATTTTGTTTAAGTGTCTGACTCAGTCTGAGTCTCAATCTAATCCGAATATAATCTAAATATGAACACAATCCAATCATAACTCCAATACAACATGAATCCAATCTATAGTTGAACTTGAACATGAATACCAGAACTATACCAGAACAAAATCAACATGACTTGAATTGACCGAACCATGGATATATCTTGACTTGACTACTTGACTATCCGTTTATCCATTTACATGAACAATTTATACCATGGTCTCGGTAAGTCTTACATCTATAAAACAACACAATATATATTTATGGGGGTTTTAAAGGGTAAATTGGTACGGAATGTATCAGAAGTGGAATGAGACGGTCACTATAATACACCTAACCTGAATATCCATTGTCGTTGTCCCGTGGGTTTTGACGGTGCATTGTACTCCATATGCCTTAGTCCACGGAGCAAGTTGGACTCCTCTCATATACACTGATATATTTTGTACCAAGATACAAACAACTACGTTAGCATAACTAACTTTTTCTTTATCAGTTCTATTCACTTTATTTGTCTATTTCTATCCTATCTCTTGGGACTTACCGAGCGCTAGTTCGCTGACGACATTTCTATTTCTTCTTTCTTTAGAATGTTATCAGGAGGACCCGACTCTCAGGAGATCGAGCCCAGCCAGAACGATTTGGAGCACTTTACTGAGGATTCGGAGTTTTAGTTCACTTATACTTACTTTACTTTCAGTTCACTTGCCATTGTTTAGGCATCGCTTTCCAGCATTGTATTTATTTTCCAGTTGTATGTAAAGAATGTTTAATCAATAAAAAGTTGTTTATTTATATCTCTTGTCATTTCTTGTGTATATTTATTATATTGTTTATTTACGCTTAACATGTTTACTTCTGAGTAAATATATCGCGGGCCTCGCCACGTCTACTCCCCGTACACTGGGAAGCGGGGCGTGGCAGGTTTTGTTGGCGGCCCATGCAGGTCAGTTCTGCAAGGAACCCTACCATGCAGGCCAGTTCTGTATGGAAAACTAAGCAATATATATCACAAGAATTATAAGAATCGGAAACTAAATATTCTTTACATTTCATATTTCTTAAATCTTTCATAACCCTGTTTTTCTTTCAAAGGTTATGGATTCTCCCAACAATACGAGCACGAACGTCAATAGAAACACCCCACCACCACCTCTTCCACTTACACCTACCGTAGCAGCTCCTATCAACGAGCAGACTGTATTGCTTGAGGTAATCAAGAGCCTCTTGGAGGGACAGCAGCAGCAGACTGCTATCCTTTTGCATCGCCCAGATGCTGAGGCACCCGGTATGAAACAATTCCGGGCACTGCACCCTAAACAATTCTCTGGGAAAGAGAGCCCTTTGGAGGTAGAGAAATGGGCTTAGTCGATTGAGGACGATTTGGAAGCAGCACAAGTGCCAGATATTGCTTGGGTAAGAGTTGCGAAGCTGCAACTAACTGACAACGCCAGAGTATGGTGGAAGGCTGAAGAAAGCCAACTTACCCAGACAATCGAATGGAAGACTTTTCGCGACATGTTCGATGCAAAATATTTTCCCGAGACTGCCCGTTTTGACATGGAGCAGCAATTCATCCACCTGCAACAAGGCTCTTTGTGGAGAAAATCCGTGGATGAGTATGATGCTGAATTCACCATGCTGAGCAGGTAAGAGATGTCTCAAATATTCAAGTTTTCTAATATCACATACTACACAGCTAATACAAGACCGTAACAGGTTCACGAAATATCTCATACCGACTGCTGAGATTAGGGCTAGAAGGCTTTCGATGATCATTATATGATGCATGTGACCGATGTAGATTTCAGCAAGGGTTGGACCAAGAGATCCAAGCTGCTCTAGCTACAGGGGATTTCCCAACTCACGACCTAGCTATGAAGGCTGCCCATCGATATGAGGCAGTAGTGAAGAAGAAAGGCAGAGCTCAATCTGCCGGTGTGAAGCGCTCTGCTACTCATATAGCAGGATGAGCCTCTTCCAGGCCACCGTTTGTACCCAGGAGACCGGGAGTACCTTTTAATCGGCCCATTCCAGATTTTTGCTTCTATTGCAAAAGGAATGGACACCTGGCGAAGGATTGCAGGCGTGCTAATCGCCTATGCTTAGTCTGTGGCTCAGCCACACACGATATTGGATCTTGTCATCGTAAACTCAATCCAAATCTTGCACCCAGACCAGCAATCACTTATCCGTAGTGGGCAGCTATCCAGGCACCTGCTTCTCAACTTGCTCTCCCAGCTCCACCTCCTCATGGACCTACTGCACCTCCTCCTCGTCAGTTCTATCAAGCATAAAGGAACCTACCTCAAGGACAGAGCAACGGACAGAGGAATGCTCCCCCAGCAAGGAGAAATGTACCTAGGCATCAAGCTTTCACAATGACTGTGGAAGAAGCTGAAGCCACTGGCCAAGTCATCACTGGTAACTTCCCATCTTTCAAATCTGTTCAATACTTGTTTACATGCACATATCTTTTCCTATACCTAAACATATCCCACATAATTTAGGTACAATCTTAGTAGCCTCACTTCCTGCACTAGCACTCTTCGATACTGGAGCATCACATTGCTTTATGTCGCAACGGTTTGTCCGAACTCATGCGCTTCCAGTTAAACCGCGCGTATCTAGTTGGAATGCCAGTTCAGGGAACGACGTTCTAAAGGCAACTCTGGGATACGACCTTTGACAAGTGGTCGTATGCAGCAGAGAATTTTATGCTGACTTCAAGGTGCTGGACATACCGAACTTCGACGTGGTCTTGGGTATGGATTGGCTAGGAACTTTCTACGCGTGGACGTGCATCGTTTTTGTGAACAACTGGTTTTGGGTCGTTCGGCTGTTGTTGAGTGTTGGCGACGAAGGCCGCTTTCCCTTTACCATTGGCGTTTTGAGGGTCCATATTTAAGGAGGAAGGCCCGTGGCCTATCTGGTCCATTTAGGCCAGTTTATCGATCAGAGCCTGAAAGGTCGTCGGTTTGAAGAATGTCATGAACTGGGACACGTTTGCGGATCTAGGGTCCCGATGAACATGCCCACGGCGGGGAATTCTTCGATGCGTTGTTCGCACTTTGACCACAGGTTCCTCCACCGGATCGCATATTGGACCCAGGTTTCTCCCGGCCTTACCCTGGCATTGATTAAAGCCGTGATCAGGGTGCGCTCGCTTGCGCTGGCGAAACTCTGTGTGAACAACAATTCCATTTCTGTGAATGTTTTCATGGAGTCATTTGGGAGCTCTGAGTACCATTCAAAAGCCGTTTCTGACAGACTGCCAACGAATTGGGGAAGCAACAGTTTGTCGTCGCCTCCAGTGTTGCTGCACAAAGCTTTGAACTGAGCGACGTGCTGGTGTGGCTTGCCTGTCCCCTTGTACACATCGAACTTGGGGATCGTATATTCTGACGGGTATTTGATTTGGTCATACCAGCCTGGATACGGTCGCTCAGTTCTGACGATTTGGCCAGCCACTTCACTAGCTTGATGAGCTCGTATTTATTGAGTGATGTAATCATCAAGAGCAACCTTGGAGATCGTTTCCTCTCTGGACACTGATAGAGCCGGAAGAGAGTTTGATGTTTCTTCTCTTTCATCCTCGATGATTATTGGTGGATCTTCGGCAGGAGATTCTGGCTGGATCATCATTCCAACCATATCCTAGAACAAGAGCACCTTCTGCTTTATGTTGGCGGCTTGCTAAGCGTCATCCTTGTCCTTTCTTTCAAGAACCCTTTGCAGGAACTCTGTATCGGTCTTCTGCTCTTGGCGCTGTTCGCTTGCTGGTTCCGGACTTTCTTTATGTCCGGCGAGTGCTACCATTTTCGTCAGCATCTCTTAGAGCTTTTGTTGTTACTCTTGAGCTTTTGTTAACGACTGAGTTTGCGGTCGATGAGCCACGGAAGCATGGCTTTCCTCTTTTCCGGAAGCCATGTAAACTGTGTGTACGATCATGCCCCCGGACTTTGGGCGTTTGGGTCCGCCGCCTTCGGAATTTGCCGCCGGCGGTGGAATTTTCTCCGGCCCTATCCTTTTGTGGGAATTTGAAGTTGAAGGAGCCGTTATGACATGCACCTTTGTAGAAGAAGTCCATCGCTGTATGACGGAGGGATGATCTTTCTTTTGCCGAGCCTTCGATTTCTTCGGTCGGCGTGAGTAGTTTTCGTCGGTCCTGGACTTTTCGTCAGACTCTGTGAATTTGGGAGGAGAGCCGCTGATGGGGCCGCTCATGCTTTTCCTGCACAGAGACCTCAACAGGAGGAGGTGATTTCTTCAGTACCGCTGTGGGGGAGTTTTTGCGCACCCTCTTCAGCGGTTCAAAGCTATTTCCGGTTGGAACAGCAACATCAACTTCCACCATTGGAGATGGTAGGGTAAGTCCAGAGGGGGAGTTACCCCTAGCTTTCCTCACCTGGTGCCAGTGACGACGTCGAGCATGCCTTGCTGAAGGGGACCGTCTCGGTTTCGGAAGCGGTTGCAGCTTGCCCCTGGTTTTGTTGAGGAGCTCCATCATTTGCCAGTCTGTTAAAGACCGATGCCCTTGGAAAGATTTTATTGGAGACAGTAAGTCTCTCGAAGACCGATCGCTTGACTGGTGAAGCACTTTTGACGGCTTCATTTGCAGCAGGAATTGGGAGGGCTATCCTTTTTGGGGTAGCCCCTTTGGGTATCACGGGCTTCTTTGCGGGCCCACTTAAGCTTTGGCTCAGCCTATTAAAGACCGAGACCCCCTTTTTGGATGGCTCGTTGAGAGAAGCCGTTGCGGTCGTTAATCGGTGGAAGACCGACTTCTTAGGAATATCGGGTTGCGGCGTTGAGGCACCGATGCTCATTGGTGGGAGAATGGTCCCGAAGAACAATCTAGTAGTGGATTCTGTTACTTGACCCACCAGCATTGAAAAAATAGAGGCCGCGTTGGGCCTATAAGTCACTCCTCCAGTTGGGGCGGAGCGGGAGTTTCTGTTGCAAGTTGTGCAGCTGGAAGCCATTGATTTTTTATTCTTCTAGACAGGAGCAATACCCCAAATCTTAGTACCTCGAATCCAAGGGCAACCATAGCAAACCGCGATTTTGTTCGCGAACACGACACACGAAGTGTGGAGTGGAAAGAGGAAAAGGTCCCACCGGGCGTGCCGGAATCTGTTCACCGCCGGAAGACGGACCGGGACATTGGGACGTCCGGCTTGAATTCTGAGGGTAGATGCTATTTGGATTTATCCGTCCACCTCTCTGAAGATGCCAAGTTGATTTATGGCACCGTACATCGAAGGTTTGCACGGATGCGGCCGTTGTAGCGTGACTTTATCAGATTCTCCCTCGTTTGCGAGGGGTTTTTGATTGTGGGGACGCACTTCCCTGCAGGAGCAAGCCCTTGCAGTTAATTACGTTACCGCATCGTGATAACCACTTTCTCCTGCTCCGGAGGTTCACTTCGTGTCGTGTGTGTTTTTGTTTGTTTTGGTTGCCCGTGGATTGTATACGGAGACTAGTTTATGTCGTCGCCCGTAGGGCGTAGATTAGTCCAAATCTGTATATTTTTAGATTTGGGTTTGGGTTGGTTTAAGGATCGTTAATCTGGTTTGAGATTAAGATCGACTCAAAACGTATGAGCGTTTGGGCTTGATTATTTTAGTTTAAAGACATCCCAGTCCATTATCGCCATGTTTGAGACGAAATGTTAGTTTAAGGACGTTTCGTTCCTTTGTCGCCGTATTTGGGGGCGAGTATTAGTTTAGGGACATTTCGGTCCATCATTCACCCTGTGCGCACGTGTATTTGTTATGTGGTAGAGTGAACAATGGAGATATGGAATGTGCCCAATTTGGAGCACGATCCGATTTGAGGTGTGCACGTTAGTTTGGAAGTGCATCAACGAAAGAAGTTGTTGGCCGTCGGGTCCCGCCACCTCTCTGAAGACATTGAGGAATTACAACGACATATATCAGAGGTGTGAAGAGGTGTACCCTCGAACCAAATCCTGTATTTGAGGGAAAAGGGTTGTTGTGGACTCAAGAATTTTTGGTCATATTTGAGACCTTGGAAATCTAGAGCATATAGGCTCGATTGATTTCTTTGTTAAGGATACGTTAGTCCAATTTGAGACTAAGATCCACTTAATAACATTTTAGAATCTTCTTTATTTAAGACCCATCAACAGAGCATTTGGACTCAGTTGCAAGATTTTGGCAACTTAGTCAATTTGGGCTTTAGTCTGCTTAGTCTCCTTTTTTTTTGAAAAAGTGCTAAGCACTAGCTTGGGCTCTGTTTATTCAATCTCTCTTTTCTTATGCAAAAAGTACTGAGCACTTATATGAGTTCTGACGCCCATATATAAACACGTGGAGCTTTCAGTCATGGGCATTGCCCAATAATTGTTGAGCACTTTACTCATTTTGTCTTTATATGGAGTGCCAGACGCTCTTTATGGCATCCACGTGGGGAACACATGAGGCGCTGGGCGCTGCCCAATGAGTGTTGAACACTCAGCCGTTTGGCTCTCTCTTTTTCTTATGGAGTGCTGAGCACTTTATGGTGCCCTCGTGATTTTCACATGTGGCGCCGGGCGCTGCCCAATAAGTGCTAAGCACTCTTCTTTTTTGTGGCGCCCACGTGAGGAGCACATGAGGAGTTGGGCTCTTTTAGAGGTGTCTACGTGGGAAGCCCGGGGGTGCAGAATTCCTTTCTCCTATGTTGATGGCATTTTTGCCCATTAATGATCACCGGGATCTTTGTTTTGAAGATCTAGGATCAAGCTTCATTTTTAAGAACTAAGTTCTTTTGTAAGAACTAGGTTTCTCTTGTATGCTTTTGTTTTTGAGGAACTTAATTTCTGGTTTTTTTTTCTGAATCTTTAATTCTCAAGAACAAGTTCTTCCCGATGAGAATTAAATTCTCAACTTGTGGGAGACTTGCCTCGCGGATCTCAGATCCAGAGAAAGAACTAAGTTCTTTTAAAAGAGTTAAACCCTTCAATAGGTAAATGATATATTTTGATCTCTATTTTTTTATTTACATAGAGTTTTTGAGGAGGGAGATCTTCTTCCTTGAGAATTTAATTCTCTGTTCCTTTTGAAGCTTTCTGTCTCTTTTTTTAGAAGCTTATGGGGGGTTCCTCTCTATCAGACTTGAAGTCTTGGGTCCTTTATATAGTAGAGGCAATTTGTTAATTAGCTTTGAGGAAATGACTCATTGAGAGATTCCAATTGATTTGGGGAATTTTACCCACCGTTGGATTTTTGATCCAAGGGTTTCTGTTTTACATAACATATTTTCTTGTTTTTTTAACAAGATTGGAGAAATATTTTCCCATATGCGGAGTTTTATTTTGTGAAATGGTGATTTTTAATCACCATTGGATTTTTAATCTAAGGGTTCTCTATTTACAGAGGGCAATTTTTCTTGTTTAGAAAAATTGAAGAAATATATCCCAAAGTAGAATTTTATTCTATGATCCAACCGAAAATATCTTTCTTATTTTTTAAGAAAGATTTGGAGAATGTTTTCTCCTGAAAGAATTTAATTCTGCATTTTTGATGATTTATTATCTCCGTTAGATCTTTGATCCAACGGCTCTGTTTAACAGAGAGTAGAATTTAAGTCCACCTAGGCGCCGGCGCTCACTGTTCAGTTGATAAAACTGCACATTTGTATTACATTTTTCCTACCATTTTCATATTAAAAAATGACTTTATTATAATATATCATACATATGGGGGTTTATGTGTAAAAACACCATTTTCCATGTGTTAATATATTTTAATTAGTATTTGGTAGAAAAATGTATGCAAATAAATTCATTGACCTAATCCTAATAGAACTAAGTCTACTAAATATTATTTGAGATTATTGTGCAGAATTTTCCAAGTTGTTATGCAGAATTTAGCAAGCAAATCAAGTTGTTGAAGAAGACTTGCCTAATTAAGAATTAAAACTTGGAGACCAAGTCTGGAAGCAACCGAGAGAAGATTTCTGAATTCTGAAGGTGCCTAGGATTGCCACATGTCCCAAAGACCAAGCCCCAGAAAAATGATGGAGGGATGAGATCAAATGGCCGCGGATCCGCGACCATACCCCCCCTTTGGCCGCGGATCCACGACAAGATATGGGAGTTAGAGGAATATATTTTGGGGCATGAATCTATGCTGAATTTTACCAAGTCTTCAACCAAAAGATTCTGGCTTTGCACTATAAAAGGGCACCGAGAGCCTCTTGGAAAAGTTATCAAGCCGAAGAGATCACGAAGTCCAAGACGGCTCACGCATCCAGGCTGATCATCAACTGTTCGTCTACCTCCTTAGGAAAGATCGAGAAGCAACTAGTTTTGTAATCATTTTGTAAGGAATAAAGTGTAGATTGTTCAAGTTGATTAATAAAGGTAGTTATTTTATTTAATTCTTTTGCATTTTACATTATGTTTTCCCTCTTTGTCTTTTCATCTTCTTTTCCCAACATGCGCCAGTAATTCTCCGCTTGTTAGGGTTCGTAGGATTAGGGTAGGCTAATGGACAATGAACATCCCTAAACCCTTTTTAAGTCCTATAAAGTTTATGAACTTTATCAAAAGAATCATTAGCATCCTAATCGGGTGTGTTAACAATTCCTTGCTAGTTCCGACCGCGATTAGAGATTAGATTAATGATTGTTTTGGTAAAGGCTAGATATGAACGGAGTTCCGTATCGAGATAAGGGTTAAGAGTGGGATTCCTTTTCCCTCCAGAAACCCTAATCTACACGCATCACCGTCGTTCTAGTTATAAATCTATTAAAGGATAAAAGGGTAACTTTTAATTAATCGTCCATGACTACCAAATCCTAACGGACCCTACAAGCCCTCTTATTATATTAACTACTGTTTCCCCCAATCAGAGCAAAGCTCTGTTGGAAATTCAAAATTCAAATTTTGAAGCAACTCTTCAAATCCCGAGCGCAACGCGCTACGTGTCAGGCGCTGATACGTCAGCGCAGCGCCCAAGAAGGCGCGCCCAATCAGAGCAAAGCTCTATTTAAAGGAAGCAACGCTTCAGTTGCGCATGCACTGCGCTGCGCGACGCGTGTCAGCGCAGATGCGCTCGCGCAGTTGCGCTGCGCTGTGCGCTGCGCGACGCGTGTCAGCGCAGATGCGCTAGCGCAGTTGCGCTGCGCTGTGCGCTGCGCGACACGTGTCACGCGCTGGGGCATCTGCGCCAAACTGAATTAAGATTTTAAGAAATCTTTTCTGTTCTTGTTAAAACAAGAAGATTTTCTTCTGCAAAGCAGAAGCCCTTGGATCAAAGATCCAACGGTGGGGAAAATTCCCCAAATCACTCAGAGAAAGATCTCTTTAACAAATCTAACTAATTTATGGGCACTATAAAAAGGACCCTAGACCTCAATTCAAAGGCATCAACATCCTTCTAAAAAAAAGAGAGAAAGAAGAAAGCTCTTGAAAACTCCTCAAGAACAACAGAAGGTAAAAACCTTGAGGGAAAAGAGAAAGTTCTCTTATGGGCAGATTATTGATCTAAGAACAAGATCAATAATCTTAAATAAAAAATATATATATAAATAAGTAATACACTAGCCAAGAAAGAGTGTAGTAGAGGTTTAGTGCTTTGCACTTTTTTATGAACCTCTGGTTCTTGAAACAAAAAAAGAAAAATTTATTTTTCTTTGATCTAAATGTAGATCAAGAAATTAAATAGTGCTTTGCATTTCTGATTCTTGAATCTAAAAGATTCTTGGTGCTCTACACTTCCAAACTGCACTGTTGCGCTCTTGAGAGAGCGCCACGTGTCAGCTACTTGCGCTACGCGCTCTTAAAATAGAGCTTTGCTCTCTGGAATTGGCACAACTCACCAAGGCGCGCCACGTGTCAGCAGCGCAACAACGCAGCGCGCTTGTGCAGTGCACTGCGCTATTGCGCTTGCGCTCACCAGAGCGCGCCACGTGTCAGCAGCGCAACAGCGCAGAGCACTAGCGCAGCGCACTGCGCTGTTGCGCTTGCGCTTACTAGAGCATGACACGTGTCCTAACCATAAGCGCTTGCGCTCAGTAATTGGCGCAAACCGCCTGATAAATGCAATGCATTTCTCAAAGGGCCAGGCCCAAGTCAAAAACCAAGCAGGCCTAATTAAATTGATGCTCTGCATCATTTATAAATGGGCAGAGCCCAAACAAAATAATATAAATGCTATGCATTTTAAAAGGGGCAGAGCCCAAACAAAGTAGATGTCTTGCAGAGCCCAGAATAAATTGATGCTCTGCATCAATCATGAGCAGAGCCCAAATAAAAAAATAAATTGATGCAATGCATTATTTGAAAATGGGCCAAGCCCTAGCACAGGTCTAAAAGACCAAAAACAAATAAAAGGCGTTGAATATTTATTTTAACTGGACTTAGCCCAATTTTGGCCGTAAGTCCTTAAATTAAATTGACTGAGCAAGATTGCTCTCTTAAATCAATTTACTACTGGTTCGAGGGTACATCTCCGAACTCCTCTGACACACGTCGTTGTAATCATTCAACGTCGTCAGAGAGGTGACGGGCCCCAACGACCACACATGAATATGGACTGCGGGGTCCTTAAACTCGTGGACCGAAACGTCCCTAAACTAATATCGGACCAAAACGTCCCTAAACTAATAATGGACCACCACGTCCCTAAACTGGCGATGGACCACCACGTCCTTAAACTGGCGATAGACCACCACGTCCCTAAACTGGCACAATAGAGCCCAAATGCTCTTTTGTCGGATCTAAACGGTCCCGTTAAGTTGATCTTAGTCTCAAACTGGACTAACGTATCCTTAACAAACGTTTGAGTCGATCTTAGCCCCAAATATGGCTAACGTATCCTTAGACATTTAAATGAATGATAAAACTCTAAATCAATTTTGGTTCAAGGGTACATCTCTGAACTCCTCTGACATCCATCGTTGTAATCCTTTAACGACGTCAGAGAGGTGATGAGTCCCGACGGCCATATATTAAATGGATCACTACGTCAAGTTGATCTTAGTCCAAAACAGGACTAACGTATCCTTGACGAACATTTAAGTTAATCTTAGCCGCAACACGACTAATGTATCCTTAAACTAAAAACACCAAACCCAAATCTAAGTAAATACGGATTTGGACTAATCCACGTCCTACGGGCGACGGCATTACTCAGTCTCCGTATACAATCCACGGGCAACCACAAATAAAACAAACACACACGACACGAAGTGAAATTCTGGAGAAGGAGAAAGTTGTTACCGCGATGCGGTAGCGTAATTAACTGCAGGGGCTTGCGCCTGCAGGGAAGAGCGTCCCCACAATCAAAAACCCCTCAAGTGAGGGGGAATCTGACGAAGTCTGCTACATCGGCCGCATCCGTCTAAACCTCCGATACACGGTGCCATAAATCAACTTGGCATCTTCGGAGAGGTGGACGGATAAAACCAAATAGCATCTGCCCCGAATCTCAGCGTCAGGACATCGCGGTCCTGTGCGCCGCCTTTCGGAGGGGAACAGATTCTGGCACGCCCGGTGGGACCTTTTCCTCTTTCCACTCCACACTTCGTGTGTCGTCCTCACGAACCAATCGCGGTCTGTTAAATGGTTGCCTTCGGATTTCAAGTTACTAAGATTTGGTCTTTTTCCTGGCGCAGAACTCAAAATTCAATGGCCTTTAACTGCACCAACTGCTCGAAGTGCCACTGCAACGGACGCTCCACCTCTCCCGGAGGTGTAGCATATGGGCCCCAAGCGGCTTCCTTCCTCACTCTGCCAGTAGACCAGGTGACCCAAGCCACCACTGGCTTATTCTTCGGGACCATGATCCCACCGACAAGCTTCTCTATGCCGATACCTGCACCGGAGGTGAACAAGAAGTCGGTCTTCGACCGACTCACTGCTACCACGACCCCTGTCAACGGGTCACCCACCACCAAGCCAACAACCTCTGTCTTTGCGAGGCTGGATCAAAACTCTGAAGGGCCCGCCAAGAATCCCAGGAAATCTAAAATGGCTGTCCCAAGGAGGGCAACGGACGCTGCTCCAGAAGTCGTTAAAGCGGCTTCCCCTATCAAAGAGTCAGTCTTTTCAAGGCTGACGATTCCCGTTCCTGCCCCTACACGAAGGTCTGTTTTTGACAGATTGGATATTGCCCCGCAAGGAACAACCTCAGTCTTTAAGAGGTTAACACCGGCGGTGCCTCATTCAGACAGGGGGCAGAAAGAAGTTATCTCCATCTCTGAGCCAATCCCAACGGCTCGTCGTGCTCGACGTCGCCATTGGCAACGAGTGAGGAAGGCAGGGGGCAACTCCCCCTCAGGGCTAACTCCACCTGCTCCAATGGCGGAGGTCAACGCTGCTGTTCCAACTGGGAACAGCTTCGAACTGCTGAGGAGGGTACGTAAGAATTCTCCAACCGCTACACTGCAAAGATCTCCTCCGCCTGTGGAGAAAACTCCTGAAACAAAATAAGAACAGCCCCCTCAACGGCTATCTTCAAAAATTTATAAAGTTTGGCGGAGGGTTCAAGACTCCGTGATTGACCCAGGTCACTCCTCTCGTCGCCAGAAAAAGGCGAAGGTGGAAAAAGACAAGGACTGTCCTATTAAACAGCAGGGGACAACAGCTGCTAGGGTGCCCCCTTCAACGGTTCCTTCAACCTCAACGACCTACAAAAGAAGGAGGCCAGAGAAAACTCCCGCGACAGCGACAAAAGTTAAAAATATTGAAACTAAACGCCCCAAGTCAGGGGGCATAACAGTTCATACGGTTTACATGACATCGGGAAAAGAAGACAGCCGTATGTCCACGGGCCACAGACCGCTTACACGGTCAGTGACCAAGGCTCAGGAGCAGCAACAGAAGCTCCAGGAGATGATGAGCGCCATGGCTGCACTTACAGGGCAAAACGAAAGCCCTGGAGCCTCTTCAGAAGAACGTTAAGAACAAGAAACGGACGCCGAATTCCTTCGGCGCATACTAGAGAAGAAGGATAGAGAAGCTGCGGAGCAGGCAGCCAACATAAAGAAAATGGCCCTCCTGTTCCAGGATATGGTGGGTATGATGATTCAACAGGATCCACCTGCTGGAGATCTCCCGATCATTCTTGAAGACGATAGGGGAGAGACGTCAAATCCGCCACCGGCTTTATCCGCAGCTAAAGAGGATACCATATCAAAGGCTGATTTGAATGAATACATCGCCCAGCAAATACGGGTGCACCAGGCGACTGAAGCAGCCGGTCAGGTCGTAAAGACAGGGCGGCCATATCCGGGTTGGTACGATCAAATTAAGTACCCGACAGGCTATACAATCCCTAAATTCCATGTCTATAAGGGGACGGGCAATCCTCATCAGCATGTCGCCCAGTTCAGAGCGCTCTGTGGCAACACCGGCGGCGATGACAAGTTGTTGCTTCGCCAATTTGTTGGAAGCTTATCAGATACGGCGTTCGAATGGTATTCTGAGCTCCCCAATGACTCTATTAAAACCTTTGCGGAGATGGAGCTGCTCTTTACCCAACGTTTTGCAAGTGCCAGTGAACGTACCCCGATGACGGCACTGATTAATGCCAGGGTAAAACCCGGCGAGACATGGGTTCAGTACGCTATACGGTGGCGTAATCTATGGTCGAAGTGCGAACAGCGCATAGAAGAAGCTCCGGCGGTGGGAATGTTTGTTGGAACCCTTGATCCACAAGCAACCATCTCACAGTTCATGATGTTCTTCAAGCCGACTACCTTCCAGGCTTTGATCGACAAACTAGCGCAGATGGACCAGATGGGCCATAAACCCCCTCTCCCAAAGCCGGACTCCCGAAACGACAAAGGAAAGGGAAAAGCAATCGTCGTCGCGAATGCTCAGCAACAACCGAGCGACTTGAAGCCGGTTGCTCGTCCAAACAATACGCGCCCGTACGTACCCTTTGAGGATAGGATGGGACGTCCTTACTCCTCCCCCCGCGATAAAACGAGGAGGCTATTCGAGCTCGCGTTGCGCAACAGACTCATAAATCTGCCAGATCCAAAACGTCCGTTGCAACCGAACGACGTCAACGAGCCCAATTACTGCCCTTACCATCGAGTGCTAGGCCATCCCATCGAGGATTGCTACGTTTTTAAAAATTGGCTTGAGAACCAATACCGTCAGGGCAAATTTGCGCTATCTGACAAATGGAAGGTGAATCCCCCGCAACCCCACACCTCTAAGGGGACGAATACGCCGGGGGCAACATACTCCGTCATTGAGGAAGCTCCTTGGGAGGTCGTATTATCAGCCAAGACAAAGAGGATGCTAAACGATCTTCAGACATGTCCAGCGGTCAAGTGGAAGAACCCCTTGGAACCGCAGGTCATTGAGGGGATGTTAAAGCCACGTCCGACTCTAAAGACCGATGGTGGTGGTTCAAGCGTTCATAGCCAGCCGTCAAAATCTTCGAAAAAGAAGAGGAAGAAATCAAAGAAGCCCGTGGAGCCTAGCGACAAGCGCACAGACTTACAAAAGCAAATTGACGCGCTGGATGAATACAACCAAAAGGCGCGGACTCCCATTACGCTCTAAGATTTCCTTGATCACGTCTTTCAAAAAGAAGATGAGGGAGAAAGTTCGTCGGATGAATCCGAGGAATATGTGGCGAGCTGTCATATGATCTCCCATTCGATCACGAACGATGAAGAGACTTCCGGCACTAAAACGCTGGGGGCAGATACCGAGTCAAGAGTTCCGGAGTTATCAGTCGAAATGATTGACGCGTTTCTTAATGAAGCTCGATTGAAAAGTAAAGCTGATCGAGAACGCGAGATGGCTATATTTGAAAGGGCCAAACGCCAGCGATTTGAGGAAAGAGCTGAAATGGTCCCGCTGGAGCAAAATGCCTCCACCGCTGACAAAAGCCAATTCAAGATAAAGAAGAGGTTTGCTAAGGCCATATCAATGGGCATGAAGCTACCATCCTCTGAAGGAAAAATTACTAGTGTAATGGAAATGCACCCCTCCTATTGCTTATATCATCAGAAGGTCCCGCATCCCACTCAAGAGTGCAAAGCTTTCAATGGATGGTGGCAAGGATACGTCGCTAATCGACAACGCTTTAAACGGGAAAAACGTAAAATTCGTCAGGAGCAAAGAGATACGACCGAAGAGCTTGAAAGAACTGCCGGCAATTGTCACATGGTTAACACTGGCGGGTCACAAGTGCCTACATTCGGGAGCGACTCTGATGAGGATCTAGAACTTGCCCCTCTCTTTAAAGAGTCAACTTCGGGAAAAGAAGAAGAGCCAATGGTCTGCGAAAATATCCGGCTGCGGAATCGGACGCTACCTGAGAAGAATCTCGGACCTCTAAACAAGAAAGACAAAGGGAAAGAGAAAATCTCCGAAGATATCGCCTTGGATGACCGAGTCGCGGAAGAGTTAAACCCCGAAAACCCGCCGAAGAGAAATAAGGTGGATTACAACGTTCTGGCGCATCTCAGAAAACTACCCTCTCAACTCAGCATCCTTGATGCCTTATTACTATCAAAGGAGGCGAGAGATTCTTTGATTAAGGCGCTACAAGATCCGGACCAGTTCCAAGCCTTCCTAGCCGAAGAAAAGATGAAAGACGAATTAGAAGAGGTGCACACGGCCGACGTTGCTTTTGGTGATGAAGACCTTCTCCTCGGGACATGCGACCACAATCGTCCCCTTTATGTCTCAGGATACTGCCATGACATAAAGATAGGTAAGATCTTGGTCGATAATGGATCGTCTGTTAATTTGCTCAATGTGCGAGTGTTAAAGGAAATTTGCATGAGTGTCCAACACCTCGCCCGAGACAAAATCACCATCTCCGGATTCGACTCCCAATCATCAAAAACTCTGGGATCTGTGATATTGACGCTACGCTTCGGGTTGCTCGTCACAGACATCAAATTCCATGTTATAGACGCCAAGACGTGCTACAATGCTCTGCTCGGCCGACCATGGCTACACGAGTACAATATCATCCCTTCTACACAGCATCAGTGCATGAAGTATTGTAGGGATGGCCTCGAGTACACTGTGGCCGGAGAATTGAATCCGTTTTCCGTGAATGAAGTTCGCAAGTATGAAGATGCCAAATACTTCTTGCCGAGTTTCGAAGACACGGAGAGGTGTCACAGGCCGGAGAACAAAACTAACGCAACCATCCCTGTCTTCGGCAGTGATACCGAGGAAGAAGAGGATATAATTTATTCGGGTCCGTCCCAATACACCGAGCCGGGACCGTCCGCCCCTTCACTGATCTTTGGTAGTGATTCAGAGGACGAAGTCCATGCTGTATTCCCTGCTCGGCTCTCAATACGAGCTTCTGCTGATGAAGAGCGAAGTCTACAGATAGCCATGGTGCCGCTCGAACATTATAAAGAACTAGATGCGCTCGCCAACAATAGTGTGGAAGAATTGCGGACATTTTATATCCCTCCCGGACGAAAAGGCGATAGGGCAATCCCATTCTACCGTTCCGAAGAAAACAAGGTGGAAAAAGAACTTTGGCACGGTGCGGATCCAACGCTGGACAGACTTCAGCCCATCCGTCTACCCCGATATTATACGGAAGGCTTGAGGAGACTGCTGGAACGCCAGGGGATACCTTTCGAACAAACCGTTAGGAAGACCAAATTCTATGACAGGGTTTGGAACGTCCCCGGAACTCAGCACAAGCTACCTAATGGGAGGCTGGAGACGATCGGGCTCGGATACATTCGCTCCAGGAAACGAGAGCTGCTCCGCGACTGTTACGTCGTGCACAATTCTGATGAAGAAGCAGATGCTCAAGAGAAAAACGCTAATCCTGAAACAGAAAAAGTTCCTGATGCAAAACCGCCCAGTCCATCATTCAAAGACCAGATGGGCAAACTTATAAGGGAAGCGGGTCAAAAAGCCCGAGATGATCACAATCGTGAAATGACGAACTATGAGAAAGCCAAAACACAACGCCTCCTTCAACAGGCAGTAAAAGACGAAGATGCTGCCCCATGTCAACCTGATACAAAAAGGGCTCGACGCGGAGGCAGAAACGAGTCGAAAGGCCGAAGAGGCGCTCAACAGCAACAAAGCAGGGCTAAGAAGCCACGCAAACGAGAATCAAGCGTTATTGACCAATCCCTCATGAAGAAAATGGGTCGAGCATACTCGTTTCCTCGAGACAAGACGAAGAAGATACTTGATCTTGCTCTAAAACATCAAATGCTTACATTGCCGGAGTCCAAGCATCCCGAACAAGCAGGTGAAGTCTCTGACCCAAACTATTGCTCTTACCACCGAGTGATATGGCATCCTCTTGAAGATTGCTTCACATTTAAGAATTGGGTCGAAGATTAGTACCAGCTCGGCAAGTTCGCTCTGTCTGACAACTGGAAGGTAACGCCACCACAAAAGCACGAGCCCAAGGCCACGAAAGAAAAAACAGTTCCACATTGGGACTGGAAGCGAATTCGTACCTGTCACATGATAACACTACTAAAAGGAGAACCCGAGAAAATGGACAGCCTTCCTTAGTGCCTCGAAAACAGCAATGATGAGGTAATCTCAGAATTTCCCCCAGCTCCGAAAGAACTGGAGGATGTAATACATACCACCGCAGATAACCTCAAGAAAATCGAGTAGGGGACGGTAAATGATCCGCGACCGACATTCGTCAGCGAACTGCTGTCTGAAGAGAGGGTGGCTGCGTTAAAGGACGTCCTTGTGCAGCATAAAGATTGCTTCGCATGGAATTATTCCGAGATGCCAGGACTAGATCCAGAAGTTGTTGTACATAGACTGGCAATATCCCCGAGTGTCAAGCCAGTTAAACAAGCGCCGAGAAGAATGCGCCTCGAGCTCGAAATGAGCATCAACGCAGAAGTCAAAAAGTTAATCGACTCTGGCTTCATCCAGGAAGTTCAATACCCTGAATGGATCGCCAACATCGTCCCAGTGATGAAGAAAAATGGGACAGTGCGCATATGCGTAGACTTCCGGGATTTTAATAAAGCTTGCCCGAAGGATGATTTCCCAGTGCCAGTCACTGAACTGATGATAGACAATACATCCACTCATGAGGTTTTCTCCTTCATGGACGGCTCATCGGGGTATAACCAGATAAAAATGCATCCAGAAGACCAGAAACACACCGCCTTCAGGACCCCTCTAGGTATATTCTGTTATAAAGTGATGCCCTTCGGTTTAAAGAACGCCGGTGCTACTTATCAGAGGGCCATGACAAAGATCTTCGACGACCTTATACACGAAATCGTCGAATGCTATATTGACGATCTCGTGGTTAAAAGCAAATCATACGAGGAACATCTCGAGCATTTGAAGACCGTATTTCAACGCCTTCGGCAATACAATTTGAAGATGAATCCTCTTAAATGTGCGTTCGGGGTTTCCTCGGGCAAATTCCTGGGATTCATCGTCCGACATCGAGGTATTGAGATAGATCCGTCTAAAATCAAGGCGATCATGGAAATGCCTCCGCCAAGAACTCTTAAACAGTTGCGATCTCTCCAAGGAAAGCTTGCATACATTCGGCGGTTTATCGCTAATCTTTCAGGAAAGTGCCGTCCTTACAGTCACCTGATGAAGAAGGGAACCCCATTCGTTTGGGATTACAAATGCCAAGGCGCACTGGACGAGATTAAGCAGTATCTGCAAAACCCTCCAGTGTTGGCTGCTCCAGTTAAGGGAAAGCCTCTCATTCTTTACACGGCCGTCCTTGAAGGTTCTTTAGGCGCATTATGGGCACAAGAGAATGACCAGGGGAAAGAAAAAGCACTCTACTACTTAAGTCGGGTTCTGCTGGGGGCAGAAAGCAATTACTCCCCCATTGAAAAACACCGCCTGGCGTTGATCTTCGCAATAACAAAGCTTAGACATTACGCATTAGCGCATGAAGTCCATCTCATTTCAAAGGTGGACCCTATCAAATATCTAATGTCAAAGGCCATATTGACGGGACGACTCGCTAAATGGGCTCTGCTCTTAATGGAGTTCTCGATAACATATCAACCCCTCAAGGCAGTGAAGGGTCAGGCCATAGCCGACTTCCTTACTGAGCACCCGATACCTGCCGATTCTCCCCTGAATTACGACTTGCCAGACAAGCATGCGTTTGACGCAATCGACGGTGGTGATACCCGTTGGGAGCTTTACTTCGATGGAGCATCTTCCATGAAGAAGCACAAACAAAGTACGTCAATGATCAAATCGGGAGTAGGCCTTATCTTCGTGACCCCACAAGGAGGAATAATGCGCTTCGCCTTCTCCTTAACAGAGCCGAGAACGAATAATGAAGCTGAATATGAAGCTTTGATAGCAGGCCTCGAGATCGCCATCGACATGGGAATCGAAAGCCTCCTCATATATGGGGACTCCCAGCTAGTCGTCAGTCAAGTGAACGGTGAGTACCAAACATGCAAACCGGAATTGGTAAAATACGGTGAAAAGGTGCAACAACTGCTAACCCAAATTCCCTCCCATACTTTGGAAAGCATACCGCGCGCGGAAAACAGCAAAGCGGACGCACTGGCCAAACTTGCTAAAGAATTGGCTGACGAGAACCTCGATGACGTCAGAATCGTGGTACAAAGCCGTCGAGTGCTTACCCCGGCAGAAATATCTTTGGAATCATCCGAAGAAAAAGGAGCGAACGAGCAGGCAACCCTGCAAGTAAAAGATTGGCAAAATACCAAGGATTGGAGAGAAATCTTCATAGATTACTTCAAGACCCACCAAATGCCCGAAGAAGCGTCCACAAGACATCAGCTCGCGAAACGAGCCCTGTCTTTCGCCTTCGTCAACGATACCCTGTACAAGAGGTCATTTGATTCTTTGTGGCTGAGATGCTTAGGACCTGACGAAGCGAAAAGAGTTGTCCAAGAAGTTCACGACGGACTCTGCGGTTCTCATCAAGCAGGCCCTACGATGAAGTTGAAGATAAAACGGATGGGCTACTACTGGCCCACGATGATTCAGGACTGCATCGAATATGCGAAGCAATGCCACTCATGCCAAATTCATGGGGACTTCATCCACCAGCATCCAAATCCGCTACACCCGACAGTGGCTAGCTGGCCATTCGAAATGTGGGGAACTGATATAGTCGGCCCCATCGAACCAGCATCGTCTAGGGGACATCGTTTCATCCTAGCGACGACTGACTACTTCTCTAAGTGGGCAGAAGCGATACCGTTAAGGGAAGTGAAGACGGAAAATATCCTCCACTTCTTCAAGATGCACGTTATATATCGGTTTGGAACTCCGCGACGGATCATCTCCAATAACGGGCCAGCCTACAGAAGCCACAAGATCAGTCGCTTTGCGCAACAGCATAATATAGACTGGAGATATTCCTCAGTTTATAATCCGCGAGCGAACGGTCTAGCTGAGGCCTTCAATAAAACCTTGACAAAGATCATAAAGAAAACGGTATCCCGAAACAAGAAGGATTGGCACGAAAGACTGCAAGAAGCTCTTTGGGCGTCTCGAACTACGTTTAAAACGGCTACGAACGCGACACCATATGCGTTGGTATTCGGTACAGAAGCAGTACTCCCCCTCGAGATAGAGTTACCCTCTCTACCAGTGGCAGTCCACTACGAGCTGACGGACGAAGAAAATGCTCACCTTCGGCTTGAGGAGCTTGACGCCCTTGATGAAACCCGGCTCATAGCGCAGCAAAATCTAGAAGCTTATAAAGCAAAGATGACGCGCTCATACGAAAGATTGACCCGACAGAGGACATTCCGCCAAGGCGAACTCATGCTAGTGGTCAAAAGGCCTATGATCCCCAATCGCGCCAAGCGGGGAAAATTCGAGCCAAACTATGAAGGCCCGTACATCATAGATAAAGTTTACCAGTGTGGGGCCTATCTACTTATGGACATGCACGGCGAAAGGCCTTTCAGACCGATAAACGGTCGCTTCCTAAAGAGGTACTACGCTTAATGAGCCACAGCCTAGGTCAATGATAGATGACGACGACTATGTCCGCTCGCTATCTTCCTAAGCTGAAGCTTTATAAAAATAGCCAACCTTCTCAACAACGGACCGAAATGTCCTTAAACTAATAGCAGACCGAAACGTCTTTAAACTAATACCGCATCATCCTTAGGCTGATGAGATGAATAAAAAAAAATAAATAAAAAAAATATAATAAATAAAAACGGTATGTCCATAAGCAAAAAGGGCACGGATGAAAATCCGAAAGGGCTCCGTGAGAAAAAACAGCATGGCTACCGGCGAGTGTTTGTGAAAACCCAAAAGGGCACGGCCTCGTAAAAAAAATATATAAAAATAAAAAGAATAAAAAAAAAACGGTATGTCCATAAGCAAAATGGACGCGGATGAAAACCCGAAAGGGCTCCGTGAGTAAAAACAGCAGGGCTACCGGCGAGTGTTTGTGAAAACCTGAAAGGGCGCAACCTCGTTAAAGGACACTTACAAGATCCTCTCGACCTTGTAAGGAGAAACCACCTGCGTGAGATCCTTACGACTCACAAAGGAGCAACACACTTAGGGATCCCCACGATTCCTAAGGAAAAAATACACTTGCGAGATCCTCACGACTCGTAAGGAGAACTCTCTTATGGGACCCTCACGGCCCATAAGATTTGAAAGTCTTAAGTTACAGAGACCTAAACCTGTGCTTAAGAAAACCCCCACAAACTTCCAATATTGCCCTACAAGGGGTTCAATATTGACCCTTGTATACAATCCACGGGCGCGAATAAACATTTCTCTAACCAAGATCCATCCGTGACTGGGGATATGTTCGAACGACCCTTGTAAGTCCTCTCGATTTACAAGGAGAAAACCCTCATGTAGGATCCTTACGACTTACAGAGGAAACAAACACTTAGGGATCCTCACGAGTCCTAAGGAGAAAATACACCTACAAGATCCTCACGACTTGTAGGGAGAAATAACTTTGTGAGACCCTTACGGCTCATGAAGTCAAAAGCCTTAGTCGACAGCACCTTAACCCTAGTCACTAAGCCTCCTTTGTTCGACAACGACAGAGACAAATGATGATTCGCTCCTGGTAATATCCCAGTTGCAGCGGTGCTGATGCCGAAATCAGTGTCCAATTTCAGGTTTACAGCGAAAAAGCCAGTAGGCCGCTCATGCATACGAAATAGCCGAAATGATGGGGCAACTTGCAATAAAAAGCAGCAAGTAAAATGTATGCATGCAAAATAGCCGAAATGATTGGGCAACTCATAATAAAAAGCAACGAGTAAAAATAAAATAAATAGCCGAAATGATTGGGCACCGCGAAAAATAGCCGAAATGATTGGGCAATCGCGACCTTCGCGATATAAAAGCTGAAATGATAGAGCATCGCGGAAATAAAATAAAATAAAAAGAAGAAATGATAAAACTTTGGCCCTACAGTTAAGATCACATCGATCCCTGTATACAATCCAAGGGCGTAAACAAAGAAGAAACCATACTTTCCCGGCAGATTCTGTCAGACGACGAAGCCAAACCTCAACGGTTCATTTCAACCGAAGAAGCCAGTGACTTCAGCAAAATTCTTCGACTCACGGATACAAACACTCCTTGACGAGAGCCTTCTGATCCGCGTCGACCCGCAGATCCACCAGTGCCTCCGTAGGAATCCTCGACTCGTTTCAAATCCCAAGGAAACAAATAATCCTTGGCGCTTGGGAAACAAATAATCCCTAGCAAATTCCTCGACTCACGGATACAAACACTTCTTGACGAGAGCCTTCTGATCCGCGTCGACCCGCAGAGCCACCAGTGCCTCCGTAGGAATCCTCGACTCGTTTCAGACCCCAAAGAAACAAATAATCCTTGGCGCTTGGGAAACAAATAATCCCTAGCAAAATTCCTCGACTCACGGATACAAACACTCCTTGACGAGAGCCTTCTGATCCGTGTCGACCCGCAGAGCCACCAGTGCCTCCGTAGGAATCCTCGACTCGTTTCAAACCCCAAGGAAACAAATAATCCTTGGCGCTTGGGGAACAAATAATCCCTAGCAAAATTCCTCGACTCACGGATACAAACACTCCTTGACGAGAGCCTTCTGATCCGCGTCGACCTGCAGAGCCACCAGTGCCTCCGTAGGAATCCTCGACTCGTTTCAAACCCCAAGGAAACAAATAATCCTTGGCGCTTGGGAAACAAATAATCCCTAGCAAAATTCCTCGACTCACGGATACAAACACTCCTTGACGAGAGCCTTCTGATCCGCGTCGACCCACAGAGCCACCAGTGCCTCCGTAGGAATCCTCGACTCGTTTCAAACCCCAAGGAAACAAATAATCCTTGGCGCTTGAGAAACAAATAATCCCTAGCAAACTCCTCGACTCACGGACACAAACACTCCGTGACGAGAGCCTCCCGACCCGCGTCAACTCGCAGAGCCACCACTGTCTCCGTGAGAGAATTCCCGGTTCGTCCCACCTTGCAAGATAAAGTCTCGGGCACCAAGGATTAAAAGGCTTGCTTCCTGAACAATGGGACCCTGCAAGTCAATCCAAAATGGTCTCTTGCATACTATCCACGGGTCTCACTCTCCAAAGTCAAGTTTCGACAAGGAGGGAAACAACCGCTTACGAATCCTTTTGACTCGTAAGAGGAAAAAATTCTCTTATAGGATCCTTACGACTTATAAGAGGAAACCACACTTAGGAATCCTCACGATTCCTAAGGAGAAAATCCACCTATGGGATCCTCTTGACCCGTAGGGAGAAAAGCCTCTATGGGACCCTCACGGCTCATAGAGTTGAAAAGTCTTAGGCAGTAAACCTGAACCTGCGGTCTAAGCCATCGCTATTTCTTAAGGAAGTCAGAATACTCGTTTTAGATATCCATCAACCATGGTTATTAAGACAGCCTGCTGACAATAAAAAAAGAAGGTGACAGAAAGAATATCCGGTCTACATTTGATCTGGCGTGCGTGACGCATTCATTTATGCATGGGCAGAAGACTCAGGACGAGAAATAAGACAAGCTGAAATAGAAAAGGGAAGAGTTTCCATTCATACTGCTAGAAAATTCCTTTTTACAATCATAAGAACAATAAATAAGAAACATTATTCAAATTATTACAACGGTATAACCTCGGACCCGGGGCACGGATTGAGGAAATCGAAAGTAAGGCCATCCAGAGTTCTTCTGGCCTTTCTAATTATTCTTATGCTCAGTCTTTCGCGCTCCTCTGTGTCAATGTCATCGGCAAGCCCCCTAGCCTTCGATAGGCGGCAACTATCGTCGTTTGCTGGAAGACTTGGTGTAGGATGTCAATGAGGCTGTTCCGCCGTTTCTTTGAGATCAGCCCTGTCAGGTACACTGAATGCACCTTGTCTTCGGCATCATCCAGCGTATTGAGCGGTAAGGCCTCATGAAGACCCGGAAGTGCTCTCCATATGGCTCCCAACACGACTCTCAAAAGGGCCGAACGACGAGGCAACAGCCAACCACCGCTTGCGTTCAGACGACCCATGACTTCGGCACATTCAGCGTCTGTAAACTCCTGGTTTTGTTGACGACCCTGAGCGCGGATATCGTTGTAAGTAATGAACTCGTGCAAACTGTATAGATGCACCGCCGCCATTATGCCTGGAAGAAATATTACAGAGAGATCAGCAATAGAAAGCGACAATATACATAGTGGACTAAATTCCTAAAGAGCAAAACCATGTTCAAGGGTAAAACCCCCTGGACGAAAGCTCTGCTGGTTAAGAATAAGTTAAGAATCGATTTTACCTAAAGTTTTTCTAAAAACTTTGAAAAAAAAAGGGAACAAAGCACCGGAGATCTTGAAGGCAAGAACGAAGCTCTGAAGTTTTTTTTAAAAATAAAAATCTGAAAGATGATAAGTATCTGTGGGGGACCAAAGGTCCTATTTATAGGCATCAAGTGCCTCTTCGACTTCCAAAAGTTGTCACGACGGTTCACTCTAATCAGAGCGAAGCTCTGTTCAATGTCCGAGGCGGGAGATGAAGCAACGCTTCGTCTTCCCCCAGTCAGAGCAAAGCTCTGTCTTGAAAATTAATTTAATGAAGCGACGCTTCAGATTGTTTGCGCTACGCAACGTGCCACGTGTCGGACGCAGACGCATCAGCGCAGCGCCCAAAGCAGCGCACCCAATCAGAGCAAAGCTCCTTTTCAAACAAAATTAAAGGAAGCAACTCTTCAACTGCGCTGCGCCGTGCGCTACACGACACGTGTCAGCGCCGATGCAGTAGCATAGTTGCGCTACGCCGTGCGCTACACGACACGTGTCAGCGCAGAGGCGCTAACACAGTTGCACTGCACTGTGCGCTGTGCGACACGTGTCATACCCTGAAGCATTTGTGCTAAACAAAATTAAAAGTTCTGAAGAAATCGTTTCTGCTTTTGTTAAAATAATAAGATTTTCTTCTGTAAAACAGAAGCACTTGGATCAAAGATCCGACGGTGAGGGGAAATTCCCCCAAATCATTCAGAAAAGGGATTTCTATAATAAATCGAATTTGCGTCTCAATCTGCAAGATGAAGTCTCGGGCAGCAAGGATTAAAAAAAACTTGTTTCCTGAATGATGGGACCCTGCAAGTCAATCCAAAATGGTCTCTTGCATACTATTCACAGGTCTCACCCTTCAAAGTCGAATTTTGACGAGGAGGGAAACAACCGCTTGCGAGTCCTCTCGACCCGTAAGAGGGAAAAATTCTCTTATAGGATCCCTACGACTTATAAGAGAAAACCACACTTAGGAATCCTCACGATTCCTAGGGAGAAAAACCACCTACGAGATTCTCTCGACCCGTAGGGAGAAAAATTTCTATGAGACCCTCATGGCTCATAGAGTTGAAAAGTCTTAGGCGGTAGACTTGAACCTACGGCCTAAGTCATCACTATCTCTCGGAGAAGTTAAGCTATCTGCCAATTAAGTTCATCAAAGATATCGCGCTGAAAAGAAAGAAAAGGCGGGGAAAAAGCACAGGACATTACAAAAATGTGCATCTTTTATTCATAAACTTGATTGGATACAGGATACATTGTGTCAAAGAATAAAAAAAAAATAATATACATGTACATTCTTTTATCTGCGAATACAAACGATACAAAGATGGATAGCTACTGAGGAGGAAGTGTCTTTAGTAAATTCACAAGCTGCTCTCGCACTCCCTTCAACGCTTCCTCCTGAGTGACAGCCGCGGCCACCTCCGCCTCCACCTGGGCCCGCTGCCGCAAGAAAGATGAAAGTCGCTCCTCCGCCGCCTGCTGGGCTGCTTCCTGGCTGGGTGCAGCTCGCTCGACAACATCAAGGTGTTGCCTTAATGATAACCCTTCAGAAAGACATTGCTGGAGACCCTCAAAGGCAACCTTCAGCCGTGCAGCGTTGGCCTCCACCCGAGCATGCAGTTGGGCAGACTTGCTCGAAGTCTCACCTCGCTCTTTACGCCTTGAAATTACTTCTTGTTCGAGGTGGTGAAAGTAAGGAGCGCTCTGCTCAATCCACGCTGTTCTTTGATTACTGGCAGCCAAGGCCTCGGGAGCGGGACGCAGAGACTCCAACTGATGCAGGCGAGTCTCGATCTCCCTGCAATGGTTAACCCAAGATGCGATGATACCCTCGTCATGAAAGTTTACGAGTATCACTAGCATCGGGTTAACCGCTATAGCAAAATCCGCAGCAGAGGTAGGGGTCTCGATGTCGAGCTCCTCAACATAATCACTCAACGTACGTAAGCTGTTCGCGGCACCTTTCGAAGATGGACGTCTCAGGTAAGGACCTGCTGGCATTATGATGCGAGATTTGAAGGGCACCGAGACTGGAACGACAGCTGAAAGGAAACAAGATATGGTCAGATAACAGTTCAGAAAATAAAAGGGGGGATTTATCAATATGATGGTCACTGTACCAGCTGAAGCAGGTGGCAGGGCCGGAAGGGTCGGCAGTGCAGCCCGTCTTTCATCCCCTCCTTCGATTTGTAACACTGCAGTCGAGGTAAAAAAGGGAGGGTTTATAAATAATCCCATCAATAAAGAAAGAAGGATGTCATTGGAAATCATACTCACCAACGCCACCAGAGGAAGAAGCAAGCTCGGATGGAAAGGAGAAGTGCGGGAGCAACATCTGGTAAAGATGGTCAAAAAGTACTCCTAAAAACACAACAGTGTGACTTTAGTACACGAATTGTATGTCTAGAAAACAAGATTAATAAATCATAAACACATACCTTCCAACATCTTCGAGGGTATGAGAGAAGGTTGAGAGGTGACCACTGCCAAGGTAGTCGTTGAAGGCGCCCCCTCGAGCAGTGGGGCATCGGCACTAGCTGCACCTGCATTACGAAAAAGTGAACTTGTCAGAAAAGATTGTAAAGTTAAGAAAAGTAGTCACTTGGGGTTTACCTGAGGAGCTCCCGGCTGAAACGGAGGCAACTCCCTCCTCTACCGACATGAGACCACCGCCCGTGGCTTCGTCACCCGACTCGATGGGGACCGTCGCCGTGCTCGCAAAACCTGGAGACGGCGGAGGGCCATAGCCGGAAAGGGCTATGATTGGAGTGTTTCTAGATTCCAAAGAAGGAGCGGTTGGCTCATCCTCGGGAATCATGGTCACCGCACCCACCACTCTCTCAGGTTCAGTAGCTGCGGTTGTATCGTCCACCGTCGCCAGGGGACCGCCGACCTCGAGCGCCTCAGCCGCCACCACCTTGGACTCGGTTATAATAATCATATCATCTGCCACCGCTTCAGGTTCGGCATCAATGACCTTCTCGGCGGTAGGCCCCTCGACCTCCACTTCAGGCTCCATGGCCTCAACGATATTGCCCACTGTCGGCTCGAGTTCGGCAGGCACCGCCTCCTCCGTTCCCCTAGGATCGACGGCTTCCGCCTCTCCCTCGATCGGACTTGGCCCTGCAAAGATAAGAGATATAAGGACCAATGATATTAAAATCCTTATAACAAAAACTCTGAGAGAAATATTACCTGAAGCGGATTTACCGTTTGCGCTCCGAACTGCTCGCGCCACCTCTCTGCGGGCAGTGGATAGGGCGACAGGGGCCTCTTCGGAGGGAGTATCAGCTCGAGGGGCGGTGCTGGGGCCCGCTCCCATAGCCAAAGCAGCCCTGCGCGCCTTCGCCTCACGCCTCAACCGCTTCCTCTCCTCCCGAGCGATCATGAGGGACCTCTGTGACGCCTCCTTCAAGGCATCATCATCTTCATTCAGGGATGCCTCCAGAGCCTTTAAGGCATCTCTCATCGGTTCTTCAAGACGAACCTCCTGCGGTGGCCCAGAAGAAGCAGGAACGTTGGCAGCTGGTAGAACATCTGCGTCGCTAGGAGGGAACGACATTGAGGTTCCTGTAATTAAAAGGGAAAAGTTAGATCGATCATAACACAAGGAAAATGAAAAACTTGATGAGTCGAAACTTACTAAGGCCCATAGATGCTCTGAGACGTTCCTCCTCCTGAAAAGTCTTCAGAGAAGCAGCAATGGCTTCTTCATCAGTGATGCCTGTTGAAGGAAAAGAAAGAAAAGCGTTAGTCAAAAATAATGAAGAAGATATGTTGCAATAAAGAAAAAGCGACTAGTAGTTACCTGATTGCGCAAGCTTAGCCAGCCACGCGTCACGCTTCGCCAACCATGCCGAAGCTCTGAGAGCAGCCTCCAAGTCTGTATCGTCCGGCGGCGGCATCACCAACCCTGCGTTAGTCCCATATTCGAGCAGACCTTCAGCATAAGGAGCATGGGGTTCCTGGCCGAACACGACATCCGCAGCGAAGAGCGACTTCTTTTTCTTTTGCCCTCCGACCCTAGGCTCACGGGGAATCGACTTCCGCTTGGCAGCCACTTTGGGACGACTGGTCCCGATGTCCGCACCCACGCCAGACTCCGGCGAGGGTACAACCACTGTTTCCACCGGAGCACAGGGTGCGGGAGGTGCATCCGCGATATCAGGGAGCGGCAACTCACGTGGAGGACTTTGCGCACGAGATGGTCTACCCCCGGCATCTTTGAAAGGAGGAACCACCGGGGTCCTTGGCACTAAAGGAGCATTACGATTGGTGCCCGGAGGTACTTCTTTACGGTCGATCAGCACGCGTCTCTCCTCCTTTATAACGGCCCCCATCGCATGACTGTACCACTCTTTATATACGTTGAGGAGTCGTGGAGCGCAGGCTGGCGCGCTAATAAAGAAACGAGAACCTGTGCTCAAGCGCATGAAGTGATGTAACGTATTCTCCATCCCTTCTTCATTAGCAGCAGGTTCCAGTAAGAAAGCTTCCAAGGGTACCCCTTGATCATAACCCAATTGTTGTGCGAAACGATGCGGGTTATATCTCATAAAGATTGCTGCACCGCCCTGCCTAAAGACTAGGAATCCCGGTCTGATAGAGTACAAGTGGAGGGTCTCCCGGGCCGTCAATACTGAAGCTCCATCCTTAAAGGAGTCCTGTAATGGTCGCGCCGCAGTAGTGGATGCTTTTCCAATAGTTAATACCTTATCAATGAAAGACATCCCAACTCCAACAGTGTGAGGGCGGAGCAGTAAGCCTCTAGCATTCCGTGGTGAAGGGGTCATGATTGATGCGCCAATCAATTGAATAATACGAGGGAAACCACACCTGTCAAAGAACGAAGGCCTTCTATGCATTCCAAATACACCCGCCGTATGTAGCTCGAGCCATGACATAAAGTAGTGCATCGGGAAGACCACGTGCAATGCTCCGGGCTCGTTGGCATCCGCGGCTCGGTTGAGACCATGATACAAGTGCGCTAAGCCGGCAATCCCCACGGCCACCTTTACCCTGATGACCATGCGGTGGGCTGGATAAAAGACAGAGGGCCGCATGCGATGAGAGTGCATTGGGATCGCGAACCAACTCAGCCACAGCCCGAGAAATCCTAAGAAAAAGGCCTCCTCGTCCATCCCAGGGGCCGCAATTTCCGCAAAAGATATGGTAGGGAAGTCTGGGAGGAAGAAAGCCTTCTGGTCTATCTCCTTCGTCGGCAGGTTATCCAAACCTAGACCGAAAGGATCATCCAGGATAGAAGATTTGGCGGCTCCTAGCGAAATGACGCTCGGACGGAGGAAACGAGCAATGAAGTCCTCAAAATTAACTCCTCGACTCCCGTGTTCGATGAAGAGGGACTCGTAGATGTTCAACACCTTGATCAGACTCGGAAATTGGTGTTGAACGGCATTTTCTGGCGTAATCCCCCTTACCATCGGCTTAGCACCGAAGACGTACTCATCTGTCGGGAGCAGCTCTTCATAATGTTCCCCCATGACCGGTAGGCCGGATACCTCCGCAAATTCCTCCAAAGAAATAGACACTTCCCGATCCATGGCAAGGAAAGTGTGGGTGGGAATGTTCCATTGCTCCAAGAAAGCCTTGAACCACCAGGTGGGGAGCGAGGGATACTGGAAAAGAGAGACGTAGACCGCGGTGTACAATCCAAGTCTTACTAACTGCGACTTCTTCGTCGACAGGATGTATCGGGCCCATGGCAGATAGCCAATCGGGTGACGGGGGATCAAACCAAGTTTATATGATTGCCCCCAAGGCCGTGCTTCTCCCTGACAAATACGGCGTCCTAGGATATCCAAGACCATGGGACGCTGAACCAGAACCGCATCCATAGCGGGATGAAGAAAACCGTTCGCGGTCCAGTCTATCATCTCCACGACATACTGCACTGGAGGTGGGGTAGCGTAGTGAATTGCCGTGATAGGTTCTGACGGCACCGCGCAGGTGAAGCTCCGTCGGCCCATGATGATATAATTGTACCACGACCCCCAAACATGGAGACTCTTGTATTCAGGATCATACTCCTTGATCATAGCTAGGACTTCACGGTCCAGGGGCGCCTCGGGAAATCCCTCCTCCGTGCGGACAAACGGGAATGAAGCGTCTAGAGACATGATCGCTGCAAAAGAACAATTTAGCCGTTAGTGTTGTAATTCCAACGTTTGGCGTTTAAAGAGGAAAATGCATTTATTAAATTAAATTAAAATTAATTAATTACACCACACAACAGTGCAGTGAGTTGGAGACCGAGAAGGGACCCACAAAATCTGGATGACAATACGTCGGTTAATAAGACAAACTCATCATTGGATGAGATCATCAGTTGGTCCCCAGGAAAACATTCCTATTAATAAATAATCTCTAAAGACAAGGAGGAAATCTCCTCTTTCAGAGCAAAGCTCTGTCACAGAGTGACACTTGTCAAACTCTGGTCTTAGAGGAATAAGATTCTTTAAAAAGAGCTTAGCTCTGTGGTGATAATGAGAAAACTTATTTAAAACTCCTAAAGAAGATTAAAACCATTTTTGAAGACCCTTAGAAGTTCTTCATTTTTGGACCTAAAAGATCTATTCTTGGATCCATGAGCAAAGCTCTCTGCTCATGGGTTAGAACCCATGAGCAAGATCTTTTCAGATCTATGGATTTATCAGAGCAAAGCTCTATTGAGAAAACCCCAATGGGGATCTCTTTAGATCAAAGGATATGTGAGAGCAAAGCTCTTTGGTTAAGATCAATTTAGATTAATTTGATCCAAATTAAGTTTTACCTAAAGTTTTAACTGTGGAAACGAGCAAAGCTCTGAAGTTCTAAGCAAGAACAAAGCTCTGGAATCAAAATCTAGAAAATGGTGAAGTTTTCTAAAGGGCTATAGGCCTCCTATTTATAAGGCGCTTGCGCCCCTTCAGCTCACCCCTTGATCCAACGGTCAGGGGCTTGCCACCGCTGCACTCACGTGCGCGCCACGTGAGCGCAACGGTGGGGGGGCATTTGTTTCCCCCAATCAGAGCAAAGCTCTGTTGGAAATTCAAAATTCAAATTTTGAAGCAACGCTTCAAATCCCGAGCGCAACGCGCTACATGTCAGGCGCTGATATATCAGCGCAGCGCCCAAGAAGGCGCGCCCAATCAGAGCAAAGCTCTGTTTAAAGGAAGCAACGCTTCAGTTGCGCATGCACTGCGCTGCGCGACGCGTGTCAGCGCAGATGCGCTCGCGCAGTTGCGCTGCGCTGTGCGCTGCGCGACGCGTGTCAGCGCAGATGCGCTGGCGCAGTTGCGCTGCGCTGTGCGCTGCGCGACACGTGTCACGCGCTGGGGCATCTGTGCCAAACTGAATTAAGATTTTAAGAAATCTTTTCTGTTCTTATTAAAACAAGAAGATTTTCTTCTGCAAAGCAGAAGCCCTTGGATCAAAGATCCAACGGTGGGGAAAATTCCCCAAATCACTTAGAGAAAGATCTCTTTAACAAATCTAACTAATTTATGGGCACTATAAAAAGGACCCTAGACCTCAATCCAAAGGCATCAACATCCTTCTAAAAAAAAAGAGAGAAAGAAGAAAGCTCTTGAAAACTCCTCAAGAACAACAGAAGGTAAAAACCTTGAAGGAAAAGAGAAAGTTCTCTTATGGGCAGATTATTGATCTAAGAACAAGATCAATAATCTTAAATAAAAAATATATATATAAATAAGTAATAATAGTGCTTTGCACTTTTTTATGAACCTCTGGTTCTTGAAACAAAAAAAGAAAAATTTATTTTTCTTTGATCTAAATGTAGATCAAGAAATTAAATAGTGCTTTGCACTTCTGATTCTTGAATCTAAAAGATTCTTGGTGCTCTACACTTCCAAACTGCGCTGTTGCGCTCTTGAGAGAGCGCCACGTGTCAGCTACTTGCGCTACGCGCTCTTAAAATAGAGCTTTGCTCTCTGGAATTGGCACAACTCACCAAGGCGCGCCACGTGTCAGCAGCGCAACAGCGCAGCGCGCTTGTGCAGTGCACTGCGCTATTGCGCTTGCGCTCACCAGAGAGCGCCACGTGTCAGCAGCGCAACAGCGCAGAGCACTAGCGCAGCGCACTGCGCTGTTGCGCTTGCGCTTACTAGAGCATGACACGTGTCCTAACCATAAGCGCTTGCGCTCAGTAATTGGCGCAAACCGCCTGATAAATGCAATGCATTTCTCAAAGGGCCAGGCCCAAGTCAAAAGACCAAGCAGGCCTAATTAAATTGATGCTCTGCATCATTTATAAATGGGCAGA
Organism: Agapanthus africanus; assembly: GCA_030015575.1. Lineage (NCBI taxonomy): Eukaryota > Viridiplantae > Streptophyta > Magnoliopsida > Asparagales > Amaryllidaceae > Agapanthus > Agapanthus africanus. The sequence goes on from CM057337.1 coordinate 1,001,532,841, forward strand.
GCCCAAACAAAATAATATAAATGCTATGCATTTTAAAAGGGGCAGAGCCCAAACAAATTAGATGTCTTGCAGAGCCCAGAATAAATTGATGCTCTGCATCAATCATGAGCAGAGCCCAAACAAAAAAATAATTTGATGCAATGCATTATTTTAAAATGGGCCAAGCCCTAGCACAGGTCTAAAAGACCAAAAACAAATAAAAGGCGTTGAATATTTTTTTAACTGGACTTAGCCCAATTTTGGCCGTAAGTCCTCAAATTAAATTGACTGAGCAAGATTGCTCTCTTAAATCAATTTACTACTGGTTCGAGGGTACATCTCCGAACTACTCTGACACACGTCGTTGTAATCATTCAACGTCGTCAGAGAGGTGACGGGTCCCAACGACCACACATGAATATGGACTGCGGGGTCCTTAAACTCGTGGACCGAAACGTCCCTAAACTAATATCGGACCGAAACGTCCCTAAACTAATATCGAACCGAAACGTCCCTAAACTAATAATGGACCACCACGTCCCTAAACTGGCGATGGACCACCACGTCCTTAAACTGGCGATAGGCCACCACGTCCCTAAACTGGCACAATAGAGCCCAAATGCTCTTTTGTCGGATCTAAACGGTCCCGTTAAGTTGATCTTAGTCTCAAACTGGACTAACGTATCCTTAACAAACGTTTGAGTCGATCTTAGCCCCAAATATGGCTAACGTATTCTTAGACATTTAAATGAATGATAAAACTCTAAATCAATTTTGGTTCAAGGGTACATCTCTGAACTCCTCTGACATCCATCGTTGTAATCCTTCAACGACGTCAGAGAGGTGATAGTCCCGACGGCCATATATTAAATGGATCACTACGTCAAGTTGATCTTAGTCCAAAATAAGACTAACGTATCCTTGACGAACGTTTAAGTTAATCTTAGCCGCAACGCGACTAATGTATCCTTAAACTAAAAACACCAAACCCAAATCTAAGTAAATACGGATTTGGACTAATCCACGTCCTACGGGCGACGACATTACTCAGTCTCCGTATACAATCCACGGGCAACCACAAATAAAACAAACACACACGACACGAAGTGAAATTCTGGAGAAGGAGAAAGTTGTTACCGCGATGCGGTAGCGTAATTAACTGCAGGGGCTTGCGCCTGCAGGGAAGAGCGTCCCCACAATCAAAAACCCCTCACCCTGAGGGGGAATCTGACGAAGTCTGCTACATCGGCCGCATCCGTCTAAACCTCCGATATACGGCGCCATAAATCAACTTGGTATCTTCGGGGAGGTAGACGGATAAAACAATATAGCATCTGCTCCGAATCTCAGGCAAGACGCCCTCACGTCGTCGGCCGCCGTTCGGAGGGGAACAACTACATCCCTAAAATAATCTAGATCTATATTTTTGCTATCTTGCTTAAAGTAGATCTAGAAACTTTTCACAAAAATTCTTTATTCCTCCTCTCTTTCTCAACACATCTAAAGTAAGATTAAAAGGTTCCACGTTTCCCTGAGGACGACCCGTACTCACCTCGGTCTAGCTACACGCGACACCGTTCTGATTGCGGTTAAACTACAAACACACTTTTTCGAATCAATCAAATGGCGCCGTTGCCGGAGATACGTGCATAATTTTTTATTTTTACTATTTGTGTTGGATTCTTAGACGAGTCATATCATTATTAACACAAAACTGCAAATTGCATATTTAACGATTTTTGCGTGAATTTTTGCAAGGAGATCTGGAGTCACAGAATTGAGGGAAACAGAAGACAGAGACATTCATCGAGATCCAGAGGAGCACAGAGGGCTTGAGAAAATTTTTCATCAACTGTTCCTTCAACTTCGCGGCGGAACCGCGGCACAAGGGTACTTCCTGCGGCGGAAATGCGGAGGTTTAGAGGGATTAGGGCTACAGAACTCTCTGGTAAGATTCTCAACTCCTTCTCTCTCCTCTCAAATCCAATAAAATCTATCTTCTGCAGGATTCTTTGCAAAATCGCGCCGCTAAAAAATCTTTTTGCAAAAAGTTTTGTGATTGGTTTTGTTTTGCATATTTTTAATACGGACTTTAAGGGGCAAAGACCAAATCAAGATTAGGTGGGGATTTCATCACCCTTCCTAAGCCCCACAAATCACAAACCGAGCATATAGATCAACCCTTCATTAATTTAAAAAATATCTAGACCAGACTCTAAGGACTGTCGCGCTCAATAAGGACAGAGGAAGGTCGTGGGGAATCTATCGTTTATCCGCATTACTTTTGTAGTGCCTAGGCAAGTATGTCAAAGGCTAGTGGTTTTTAATTAGGCCCACTACTGTGGTTCCTTCCCACGTACCTGGCACTTACCTGGCACTTACCTGGCTACAAGGGTAGTACGGAGGCGGTAGAGGATTGATCCTACGGCTTGTCCTTTGGAAGTCTAGGAGCGGTCTAGAGACTGGACCTAGGTAACCTTAGTTCTAGGGTTGCTTGTGCATCTTAGGGTGATTTGTCTTGAGTCCCACTTTTTCAAAACAAGACAATTTTAAATCACACACGCTGCCACTTGCACTAAACCCGCTTAGTGCATGCTCGGCTGGACACGGGATCCTAGTGCCCGTCTTGTCCGCGTTCCTGCTATCGACGCCAAAGTCGGTACTTCTTCATCTTCTTTCCCCCCACCACACACCACATCGACCGAGATGGACGGCACTCCATCAGAGTATAACACCACGCTGCCACCGCCCGGAGGTGCACAGAACCCACCGCGCATCTCTCTCCAAGAGAGATGCTATCCTATTCGTGGTCCTCTTCCCACTTGTCTATCTCTTCCACCACCTAACAGGGATAATTTCAAGATTAAACCCCACTACATCAATCTGCTGCCCAAATTTCACGGGCTTGAGTCGGAAGACGCGTATGTTTTCATCACCAAATTCGAAAACGTATGCGCAATGATGTGTACTTCACAATTGACTTTAGATGCTATGCGCTTACGTCTTCTCCCATTCACACTATGCGACTTGGCAGAAAAATGGCTTTATAATACTGCCGCACACTCTATCACTAATTGGGATGAATTCGTCATAGCATTTCTTAAGAAGTTTTACCCAAACCATAAGACTGCCCGTGTGAGAAGCGAGATCAACCAGTTCACCCAGCTTCCCAATGAACCATTTTGGAAGTGCTTTGAACGTTTCAAATATCTGCTTGTCCAATGTCCTCATCATGGAATCAATAGATGGGATTTATGCCGAATTATTTATGAGGGCATTAATCCAGCGACAAAGCAAATGCTTGAAACAAATTGTCAATGCAATTTCATGTCTAAAGACGACGGTGAAGCTTGGAAATATCTGGAAGACCTTGCTGAACACACTTTGCAGTGGGAAAGCGTAAGACCACCTTCTTCTAAGGGAAGTATTCATCAGCTCGATGTTTCCATCGCAGTAAAAGCTGAAATGGCAGCGATACAGAAGAAACTCGACGCTATTGAGAACAAATTCTCATCATTCTCCCTAAATCAGGTCACGCTTCCTAAGACCGTCTGTGGTTGTTGTTCGGATCCTTCACACTTAACGGAAGAATGTCCTATGAATGCTTCGTTTCAAGCTAATGCTGCTTTTCAGCAGCGACCTAGAAACGACCCTTATTCTTCCACGTACAATCAAGGATGGAGGAATCATCCTAACTTTGCTTGGAATCAAAACTAACAAAGCAATTATCAAAGACCTCCTCCACAGCAACCACAACCACAGAATCAGCCCCCCTTTCAGTCACAGAATTTCCAAAATCCGGCCAACATTTCTACACCACAAGTGGCCGGTACTGACAACTCACTTGCACAAACTTTGGATATGTTCATGAAACAATCCATGCAAATTTCGGCTGAGATGAGGTCTTCTATTGATACCATAACGAAAAACTCCGCTTCCCATGGTGAGAGTATTAAATCATTAGAAAACCAAATCGCACAGTTAAACGCCGCAATGAGTACGAGAGAGAAAGGGAAACTCCCATCTCAACCCCTACCGAATCCTGGCCATTCACAAAGTTATAATGTGAGTGCTGTTACCATGTTGAGATCGGGAAAAGTGCTGAATAACCGAGTGAGTGAGCAATGTGATGATAGTGACACCAATGATACCCCGGCTTCTTCTTCTTCCCCTAATTCGTCTAGTCTCCCACCTTCACTCGAGCCTATTCTCCGTTTTCCCCAAGGCTCGAACCCTTCGCCCATTTCGCCAAATCTATCTAAGTCGATTCCCACTCCAGTTTTGGGATCGAATCCATCCCCACAGTCTTCTCCACAAACGTTGGACCCAAAACTTATTGATCAAGCACCTTATCCAAACAGGTTAAGGGGCAACAGACCAAGTCCGCAAATGGAGAAGATTGTGGAAATTTTTAAGCAAGTTAACATAAACATTCCTCTCCTAGACGCTATTCAACAAGTTCCGTCATATACGAAAATCCTAAAGGACTTGTGCACTAGGAAGAGAAAAGTTCAAGTACCTAAAAAAATTTTCCTTACGAGTAATGTGAGCACAGCTTTTACACAACAACTTCCCAAGAAACGAAAGGACCCCGGAAGTCCTACAATTTCAATTTCTATTGGGGGTAAAAATATCAATCATGCTCTACTCGATTTAGGTGCTACTGTTAACTTGCTTCCGTATTCGGTTTATGAGCAATTAGGGATCGGAGAGTTAAAACCGGCGCATTGCACTCTTCAGATGGCCAATCGATCTATCACCCAATCTCAGGGAGAACTAGAGGATGTATTAATTAAAGTCGGGGAATTCATATTTCCCGTGGACTTTATTGTTTTAGATACACAACCTGTGGCAAACCCACGCAATCAAATCCCGGTGATCCTCGGTCGACCCTTTTTGGCCACTTCAAACGCAGTAATCAATTGTAGAAACGGCTCTATGACCCTATCTTTTGGAAAGAAGTCAATTGAGCTTAACATTTACAAGTTGGGAAGTGAACCCTCCGAACCATATGCTCATGTGTGTTCTGTCGAATTAATGGATGTCGACAGCAGCGAATATGATCAACCTCATAATTCTGACTCTTTTCATATGTTGTTGCTTGACACGGACTCTTCCACCGAGTTGTCCAGGTCAACATCTAACGCTGATAAGGAAATTTTTATAGAGTCTGACGATCACCCCATTTCTTCTGATGAAATTATTTTTCGGGGTATCGATGAAAGCTTTGAGGAAATTTTCGCTGACGAACTCGCATTTTTACAAGACACGGGTGTTGAGATGAATCAACTCCAAGATGAAGAAATTGGACCTCCACCCCTTCTTTTGGACAATCATGATAATGCGAGTAATCCATCATTACTATCACTGTGTCGTCTCTCAAAATTGAGACGCAATTCTTTTCCATTACACCTCTTATCACCTCCCCACTTCTTCTTGTCGAAATGTGACATGTTCTTCCACCAACCTTGGTGCTTCATCGATAAAATTTTTGAATGGTTGGTGTTGACCTTCGGTCTTTGCAAAGCTTGGCATTGACCAATAACCTCGATCCCCTTGTGTGATTTTAAAAGATTAAAATTGCTTAACTCAAGTTTGGGGGGGTATATTTTGGCTCTTGAAAGAAAATGATTTTTAAAAAATTGTGAGCCAAGAAATAAGTTTGGGGGAGGAGTTCACTTGCATTATTCTTGCCCCCATTAATAATTTCCTCCCAAGTCTACAGGTTTTTGAGCTTAACGGATGACATCAGTGAGGACACTGCTGTAAACAGGTTTGGGGGAGGTTTGTGCTTATTTACACATCAATTTGCATCATATTTTGCATAAGCACAACGTTTACAAAAATTTTAAATTTTTTTTTCTTTTATAACAAAAGAGTAGAAAGTGAAAAATTACATCCAAAAGATAGGAATAGTTTAAGAAAACCAAGAAAATTAGAAGTTTTCTTAAACGAACTAGTAATAAGTAGTTATGAGCTGTTGTCCCAAGGGTTAGTAAGATAAAGGAAGTCATTAATCTGAGGTAAAAATAAGTCTGAAAAATAGTTTCTATTTTGGAAGCCAAACATTTGAATGTTGATACCCTACTATGTGCACTTACACACGTCTTGAAACTCGGGATAGTAGAGGATACCTTGAAATGCTCTTGTCTAAAAGCCAAAATATGAAGGAAATAAAAAATATGAAGAAAATATAAAAATGGTGAAAAGAAAAATGAACACTGGTTTTGTTATCGCCAAGGCAGCAATAAAAAAATATAGCGAGGGTGCCTCTTCAGCCAGTGCCCTAAGGCCAACTGGTCTAGGAGTCACTGCTAAGCCTTAGGTGGTGCAAGACGAGGAAAATATTATCATCTAATCAGCAAGCACATGAGTAATCGGTCGGTTAGTACCTCAAGAAGTATTAACGTTCGCATGAAAAGGTGTGAGCAACCCTAAATATTCATCAAGTTAAAAAGTACTAAGGTAGATGGACAAGAGTATGATAGCTTGAATTGAATTCTCCGAGTGTAAGGATGTTCTTTACACACACGTGGAGTTATATGCTTAATGTTTGGATGAAAGGTAGGAATGAAAAATAAAGACGATTTTTTATTGAGGGATGAAGTGATTTCTAACATCTTTTCATGACTATTAAGATAGGGCTCATGACAACTGAAAAGCTAGTGTAGTTGGAAACTCTTATTTTCAAAGTCTTTCTTTTATGGTTATTATCTTTATATGTAAATTTCACTATCTCTCTTTTGTTATGGGATTTTGTGGGTGCAATCCGCTGAAAACCCTCAGGAGACAACACTCCTCCTACTAGGGACACCTAGAGGTTTAACGGATTGTTGCACGTGCTCAGTGCAATCGTGTTTGCCTACGAAAGTGTGCTTAGTTTTCTCCTTTCTTTTTTCTCCTCTTGAATAAACTAGTTTGCTCGGGACGATCAAAGATAAGTTTGGGGGTATTTGTTCAGTTGATAAAACTGCACATTTGCATTACATTTTTCCTACCATTTTCATATCAAAAAAGGACTTTATTATAATATATCATACATATGGGGGTTTATGTGTAAAAACACCATTTTCCATGTGTTAATATATTTTAATTAGTATCTGGTAGAAAAATGTATGCAAATAAATTCATTGACCTAATCCTAGTAGAACTAAGTCTACTAAATATTATTTGAGATTATTGTGCAGAATTTTCCAAGTTGTTATGCAGAATTTAGCAAGCAAATCAAGTTGTTGAAGAAGACTTGCCTAATTAAGAATTAAAACTTGGAGACCAAGTCTGGAAGCAACCGAGAGAAGATTTCTGAATTCTGAAGGTGCCTAGGATTGCCACATGTCCCAAAGACCAAGCCCCAGAAAAATGATGGAGGGATGAGATCAAATGGCCGTGGATCCGCGGCCATACCCCCCTTTGGCCGCAGATCCGCGGCAAGATATGGGGGTTAGAGGAATATATTTTGGGGCATGAATCTATGCTAAATTTTACCAAGTCTTCAACCAAAAGATTCTGGCTTTGCACTATAAAAGGGCACCGAGAGCCTCTTGGAAAAGTTATCAAGCCGAAGAGATCACGAAGTCCAAGACGGCTCACGCATCCAGGCTGATCATCAACTGTTCGTCTACCTCCTTAGGAAAGATCGAGAAGCAACTAGTTTTGTAATCATTTTGTAAGGAATAAAGTGTAGATTGTTCAAGTTGATTAATAAACGTAGCTATTTTATTTAATTCTTTTACATTTTACATTATGTTTTCCCTCTCTGTCTTTTCATCTTCTTTTCCCAACATGCGCGAGTAATTCTCCGCTTGTTAGGGTTCGTAGGATTAGGGTAGGCTAATGGACGATGAACATCCCTAAACCCTTTTTAAGTCCTATAAAGTTTATGAACTTTATCAAAAGAATCATTAACATCCTAATCGGGCGTGCTAACAATTTCTTGCTAGTTCCGACCGCGATTAGAGATTAGATTAATGATTGTTTTGGTAAAGGCTAGATATGAACGGAGTTCCGTGTCGAGATAAGGGTTAAGAGTGGGATTCCTTTTCCCTCCAGAAACCCTAATCTACACGCATCACCGTCGTTCTAGTTATAAATCTATTAAAGGATAAAAAGGGTAACTTTTAATTAATCGTCCATGACTACAAAATCCTAACGGACCCTACAAGCCCTCTTATTATATTAACTACATCCCTAAAATAATCCAGATCTATATTTTTGCTATCTTGCTTAAAGTAGATCTAGAAACTTTTCACAAAAATTCTTTATTACTCCTCTCTTTCTCAACACATCTAAAGTAAGATTAAAAGGTTCCACGTTTCCCTGAGGACGACCCGTACTCACCTCGGTCTAGCTACACGCGACACCGTTCTGATTGCGGTTAAACTACAAACACACTTTTTCGAATCAATCACTCCCGTATTGTGCACGTGAGGCGCCACCTGAGAGTTTTAACTCTTATTTAATAGATTCTTTTATGCTTTGCACACTGGCGCCCGAGTGAGGAGCATGTGCGGCGCTATATGAGAGTTTTAACTCTTATTTAATTTAATAGATTCTTTTGTGCTTTGCACACTGACGCCCGCATGAGGAGCACGTGAGGCGCCACCATAGGATTTAATCCTATAAAATTTGCTCTGGCGCTGGCGCCCTTATGGAGGGCACGTGAAGCGCCGCCTCATTAATTTTGAACAGAGTTTTGCTCTTTTTTTTTGGGGAAACATAGGTTTAAGTGGGACCAATTCTCTTGAGCCTCAGGGAGGCGGAAAAAGTGGGTGCTTGCCTATTTAAGGTAGAAAACTAAAACGTGGTTATCAATGGTAATTAGCTTGGAAAATATCACAAATCCTGCCGTCCATGTGCAGCAGTTACCGATAACTCCTAAACCTAATTCAGGATTCAATTTTGTTTAAGTGTCTGACTCAATCTGAGTCTCGGTCTAATCCGAATATAATCTAAACATGAACACAATCCAATCTTAACTCCAATACAACATAAATCCAATCTATACTTGAACTTGAACATGAATACCAGAACTATACCAGAACAAAATCAACATGACTTGAATTGACCGAACCATGGATATATCTTGACTTGACTACATAATTATCCGTTTATCCATTTACATGAAAAATTTATACCATGGTCTCGGCAAGTCTTACATCTATAAAACAACACAATATACATTTATGGGGGTTTTAAGGGGTAGATTGGTACGGAATGTATTAGAAGTGGAATGAGACGGTCACTATAATACACCTAACCTAAATATCCATTGCCGTTGTACCGTGGGTTTTGACGGGACTTTGTACTCCATATGCCTTAGTCCACGGAGCAAGTTGGACTCCTTTCATATACACTGATATATTCTATACCAAGCTACAAACAACTACGTTAGCATAATTAACTTTTTCTTTATCAGTTCTATTCACTCTATTTGTCTATTTCTATCCTATCTCTTGGGACTTACCGAGCGCTGGTTCGCTGACGACATTCATTTTTCTTCTTTCTTGGGAATGCTATCAGGATGACCCGACTCTCAGGAGATCGAGCCCAGTCAGGACGATTTGGAGCACTTTACTGAGGATTCGGAGTTTTAGTTCACTTGTACTTACTTTACTTTCAGTCCACTTGCCATTTTTTAGGCATCACTTTCCAGCATTGTATTTATTTTCCAGTTGTATGTAAAGAATGTTTAATCAATAAAAAGTTGTTGTTTATCTATATCTCTTGTTATTTCTTATGTATATTTATTATATTGCTTATTTACGCTTAATGTGTTTACTTCTGAGTAAATACGCCGCGGGCCTCGCCACGTCTACTCCCAGTACACTTGAAAGCGGGGCGTGACAATCTGTTTATAAAATAAAATACTTGCCTCTATGGATTTATCCGTAGGGTTTGATAAATGCCCCTATTACTGAGTCCATAAGGCAAAATATCAGAATATGTCCCTCCGGAGAACTGTGTAGAGGCAAAACTTGCCCCTATGGCTTAATCCGTAGGTGCAACAGTTGCTCCTACGGAGTAATCCGTAGGGACATTATATCAGGGTTTTTTTTTATAAAAAGGGGCTTCCCGTTTCTTATACGCTTTGTGCACAATAATATATATATCATATAGCCAAATACAAAAATATTCATAACATCTCACGCATAACATATAAAAGAAATAAACAAACAAAATACAAAATCAATCTAAAATCATCGTGAACATACAAACAACCACCAATATAGTCCAAAATATATACAATATGTATCCGATAAGTACATACATCCTCAAAAATATAAATAAAGCTACCCTACCTCGGTCTAGCTCCTCCACCTCTGATAATAGCCGTAATCTGGCGCATCTGCTCCTCGATGCAACCCTGAGTCATCAAAAAACTTGACTAATGAAGGAGTGGACTGTGCGGGAGTTTGAGCGGGCAGTGGAGCTATAGGAGTGGTCTGCGCAACCGCAGCCGAGGTAGTGGCTTGCGGAGTCGCAGCTGAAGCAGATGCATGTGGAGCCGCAGCCGAAATAGCCTGCCGAATCTATAAAATTTTGTGTGTGTAATAAACGAGTAAGAACGGTGTATTAGATTTTAGTCAAACTCGTATCATTATCAGATTATTGCGAAACCGCGAATTTATATATGCTTTTTTGAGATTCCATACGTTTTGTTGAAATTCATATGTTATGTATGAGAATTTATACATCTTGAAATTCCACACATTCAGGGCTGTGCTTTTATACTCCAATCTAAGAATACTTAGGGACTTAGTCCTAGTTTGGGTATTTAGTTTGGAAAACCGTCGTTTATTTTAAGTGGGGGTAGAAATGATGCTTACTCTAACTTGTAAGCTCGTATCTCTCTTTAATTGTTTAGTTTGGATTGGATGATTGGTTTTGGAGTTATCTAATTTACAAAGAAATGTTTTCTTCTCAAGTTTTGAATTTGGATAATCATAACTTTTTAAACTCCAAAATGAAGAAAGATGTGTTATGGTTATGATTATAGAGTCCAGTTTAATTAGATAGTTTTATGTAAGTATGATTAATCAAAGCTAAGTCTACAACCAAATAAGCTCAGGCTACTAATATTGCATATGTTACTATCTATAATGTGATATAATATTTTACTATCAAGTAATATACGTACCAACATCTACTTCAACTCCTCGACGGTGGTCTTCAAGGCGGTAACATCATGCTCCAGACGTCACTCATGAGGGGTAAGGGAAAGTAACCGCCGGAGTGGGAGACTAACTTTATATGGGACCTGCTAAGACCCAGTTCCCGGTCTCTCTCCCAACCTCCGTGGTGCCCTCTGTGTGCGGCGTCTATGACTGGGTTCAGTAGTATCGGATTGGTCTGTCCACTAAAATCGATCCCCGATGCCTCCGCCTGCTCCACCACCCGCTCCTATACCCACATCAACCATTAAAATATAAGTATATCATTTAAATTTGAACTTATCAAAACAAAAAATTTATTCAAATTAGAATAAATATTAACACTTACGCAATACTCCTGGGTAGCGGTGTCGGGGAATCAAAGCTCGCCCATGGCGGGATATTGTCGAGGTGCCGTAGACTGCAAGATACGCAGTCAACACGCTCGGTGTACCACCCTACGCCAGAGTCTGAGCTCTCTGCAATTCACCAAAAATTTACATATATTATAAAATAACTCTTAATATTGCATTATATCAAAATAGATCTATTGTAATTTACCGATGTCTCCATCACACGAGTAATGTTCCTCGAGCCACCTATGTAAGTGGGGCGACCCTATTCGCCGACGTACTATTCTCCTTATTTGATCGGCCTGTTTCTGCATAACACAATCAGATTTAGTTTTCTAATTAAGCAACACAAAAAATAAATTATATACTAAACAATGAATTACATTTAAATTACAAATCTGTTTGCGCTTAGAGTCATAATATTGGCACAAGAGAGGCCATGTATTTACGTTGACACCGACAAAGGCCGGAGAATGTAGGAGAGCCGCTCTCTCCGCCTCGGGGGTCGCCAGCCATACCAAATAGCAATCGATCTTCAGCTCGTTCCTATTATATCGACCTTAGATTGCATGTTCTTCATGAGGCCCAGATAAAGAGCGTGAAGATCTAGCACTCTGTCAGGGTGATCAGGGTCGGGTACATGCTGAAAGTCGTAATCCAACTGTAAATATAAGAAAGTAATGTATTTAAATTATAAGTGTTAAATAATAATAAATTTATTTGATAAGTCAAATGAATATATATATATATATATATATATATATATATATATTAATACCCGAGCCTGATCCCAGAAGAGGGCAAATGAGTGCCGGTGTTGATCGTCCCACTCAACGTGAAGTGAATACTTCTTTTGGATGCGGCTCTCATCCCCCATATACTGGCTGAATATCTCGGCATAATCGCCAGTATAATGATAATCGGGGTAAAGAAGAGGGGGAATGGTGCCCCCTAGCTCTATCGGGCCTCAGCTTGTAGGACTGATTCGACCCTTGAGTCCCCCTCTCGGGATGAGGCTGTCCTGCATCTATAAGAAATATCAAGATAAGAAATATTAAGACAAAACGGTATTTAGAAATCAAGGAATAACGAAAATTAAAGTGCGATATATACCTTCGGCGACAGCAGCACGAGCCTGGGCCCGGGCAGCAGCACGAGTGGGATGATAGTTCCTACGGTAAGGAACAGCCGGTGAACCGGACATGGACGCATCCCCTCCAACTAGAAAATAAACATTGACGATAAAATTACATGAAATTCATGATTATTCTTAGAGGATATGTAAAATAAATAAATATTTTATATTTAAGAATACTAACCTGCAGACTGAGCGGAGGGTACGGAAGTGGCAGGAGTGGCCTTTGCGCCAGATGTGGATGCACCACCTATAATTAGACAATTAAAAATAAATTATAAAAGTAATTGTAAAAATAATATGTATATCTATAATATAATATTCTAAATCAATATGCATACAATATAAGATATATAAACATACCCGCAGGTGCGGTGGTGGCCTTTTCCGGGGATGTGGAGGCACCACCTACAACTAGACAATCAAAAATTGATTATCTAAGTAAGAGCAAAAAGAATGTGTGTATATTTATGATATAACATTCTAAATCAATATGCATGCACTATAGGATATATAAAAATATCTGCAGGTACGGTAGTGGCCTTTGCTTCTGATGTGGAAGCACCACCTACAACTAGACAATTAAACATTGACCATATAAGTAATTTAAAAATAATTAAGCGCGTGTATATCTATAATATTACATTCAAAATGAATATGCGTGCAATATACTTGGAGGTGTAGCAAAGTCCACATGGAAAGAGTCATCCGAAGGGGATACGGATCGGGGTGCAAGACCAGCCCTTTGGAGCTCCTTATGCCGCTCTCCGGGCGGAAGAACCACTATGCCTTTGCCTCTGCTACGGCTGGTGCTCCTGCCGCCCCTCACTGCTCTGGGCATCATCGTCAGACCTAGATAAGAGTACAATCATTACATATGCATGCAATATATGTATAGATTGTAGAAATGTGAAGTAATAATATAACATTACTGATAACTTTTTTCGTTTCATAGACGTATTAGAAATATCTACTTGGATTTCATCATCGATATCATTTCTAACCCGCGTAACTTCACGATCAGCCAAAGACAACCTGTCTTTTGAAACAGACAGTCGGAGCACTCTAAGTCTTCTCTCTTCTTCATCCTCATCGCTGTCCTCCATACGATCCTCGAATTCTGGGACATCGTAAAAATCTCTGGGTTTCCAATGGCATACGACACCCATCCCGAATGTTTCAAGCACTGTGAGTAGTATACTTGAAACGCTTGTTGCGAAAAGATAAATGGATCGTCCTAACCGTATAATCAAAGTGTGTTCACACTAGTCAATCCATAAATCCCGAGATTGTTTCTCCACGTATCCGTATCGGTTCTTATATCGTATCAAATACACTAAAATATATAAAACGGTTCCGATCGTATGGGATATTGGATGCCAAGTATGCAATTTAAGTATCCATAATAAATCACACCATCCGATCTTACGGTCGCAATCCCACTATTCTGAGTAGTTCGAGATGTTTTTATGTTCTTAACTTCAAATTTGTATCCAAGGATATCGAATTCTTTATAATATGCAACCTCCATCCTAGGAAACTGAGCTTAACATCTTGAATCTCTCTCTAATGATGCAAACAAGTTCGGATCGTGGATCTGACAAAACAAATTTTACGGCAAATACATAACGATATAAGTTTAGATTAAAACTGGTAGCAACAACATGTTATTCGAACAACTTACATGATCTGCAACCCAATCGCAAAAATTATCCTGATAATATTTTTCCAATCATTCATCATTCCAATCAGGATGCCCCTCACGTAGCTCATCAATATGAATTCTGTTCTCAACAATAAATTACGACATTAATATTATATCATTTCATACACACACAAACACAAATATAATAATTAATCCAAAAAAACTTACTCGCTAATTTCTTCATGACATACGCTATTGAGGAGGATAAACCGATATATCTTGTTGATAAATATAATGTCTACTCTCTTATAATCTGCTTTATCATATGGCCCGTCCTAAATTCTCCGAGACCAGTTAAGTTTCATCTCAATTTTCTCGTCCAGATAGCGGGAAAAAATGTGGTTATTTCATCTAGAAAATAAACTTGCATGATAGAACCCTCTGGTCGATTTCTATTGCGTATATACAATTTTAGAGTGTAGAGGTATCTAAAGAAAAATATGTTAAATAAATAAATATGGGAATATATGACAACAATAATTTTACAAAAATGCGTGAAACGAAAAATTCAACGTACCTTTCGACGAGATACATCCATCGATATTGTACCGGTCCGCAAACTTAGCCTCGGTTGCAAGATGTGTAGGTGTTTTTCATCACCCCATTGAGATGGGAATACACGCGCGCTTGTCAGGCGTACTACAGATTCCCCCTGTCTAGGGTAGGCCGGCGTTTATTGATTGTGGGGATCCGAATCTCCGGCAGCCGCGGATTAAGCTACCGTTAATTACCCCTCGCCTTTGGAGCGAGGGAACCTCGGATTGACGGGTTAAATTGGTCATGCGAACTCAATGTGCAGTGTACGTGTGTTTTGTTTTGGAGGGGGCTTGGATATATCGGGAGCCACGCAGAGTTTTTACGGGGGTCCCATTACCCGGATAGCGGGCTGGGGGTTAAGGGGGCTAGCAGCCCCCTTACGGGATGCGGGGCAGCGCCCCGGCCCAAATTTTTTTTGGGGGGGACAGTGTTGTGGAGTGTGTGTGTATCTGTACATATATATACATGTATATATATAAAAAAAGGGAAAAAAGCGCCCAAAGGACGTGTGGGGTCAGCGCCTTGAGCGTTATGCGTTTAGGCGCTAGCACGCCACGTGTCGGCACGTGGGCGCTTTGCGCTTGAGCGCAAGCGCGCCACGTGGGTGCTTTTCACTTGAGCGCAAGCGCGCCACGTGTCGGCATGTGGACGCTTTGCGTTTGAGCGCAGGGCGCCGGAGCGCAAGCGTGCCACGTGTCGGCATGTAGGCGCTTTGTGCTTGAGCGCTGGAGCGTCAGGCGCTGGAGCGCTAGCGCGCCACGCGTCGGCACGTGGGCGCTTTGCGCTTGAGCGCCAGGCGCTTGAGCGCTAACGCGCCACATGTCGGCACGTGGACGCTTTGCGCTTGAGCGCTGGACGCTGGAGCGCCAGGCGCTCGAGCGCTAGCGCGCCACGTGTCGGCACGTGGGCGCTTTGCGCTTGAGCGCTTGGGTGCTGGCGAGGAAAAAAAGGCTTTTATCCCCAGAAATTCTCGAAAGAGAAATTATGGTGGAGTGAAAACTCCTAAGCTGTTTTGAAACTGATGAAGGGCTTATCCCTTTGAGCCCTAGTTCTTCCCCAAAGTGGGGTTTCTGGAGATGGGTCTCCTTCTTCCTCATATGTTGGCAGGATCTTGAAGATCAAGAGATGCGAGATGTTAAAAATCTCTTCTTTTTGAGATCTAATGGAAGATCTGAATTCCCCTTTATGGGTTTTGTGGTGAAAAACTATTTAGTTTTATAAAATGAAGAGTAAAACTCTTAATTTAATTCAAAAGAAAGGAAAAGGTTTTAGATACTTGAGGAAGGAGAAAGATCTCTGATCTAAAATTTTTTTAGAGTCCTTGCCTTTATAGGCTATACACTTTACACATAGCCCCTTGGGCTTTACAAAATGACATTTTTCCTATCTCATGGCTCATGTGCCATTTCTTTTTGCACATAAGCCACGGGCTTTGCAAAAATTTGGTATGCCTATTTTTCTTACATTTATCTATAAAATAAAATAAAAGAAATACAACAAAATTATTTATTACAAATTTTTTATCTTGGCATGGGGGGAGGCCGGCCGCTTCATGTTTGGGTTTGACCCGGGCATGGGCCTACTGGATCTGAGCTTGGGCCCACTTGGCTTGGGGTTGACTTTGATTTTGACTTGGTCAACCGGGGTGTAAATTTTTATCCCAACAAATTGCCCCCCCATCAATAAATGCACAGCACATATGTGGGCCGTGTGCATGAAATTGATGGATCTTCTTTTACTTGGAGGCAACCAGATTTGGTTCCCGCTTTTTGGGAAGCTGGCATTGCCCTTTTTATGACATGGACGGTCGTTGCTTGACATGTCTCCGAGACGGAGTGTCCGTGATAGGCGTTTCCCTGGCCCGGAGTGATCTGGTTCCCGCTTTATAGGAATCCTGCGCTGCCCTTTTTACGACATGGACGGTCAATGCTGCCCTTTTTGCGACTTGGACGGTCGATGCTGCCCTTTTAGCCACTTGGACGGTCGATGCTGCCCTTTTTGCGACTTGGACGGTCGGTGCCGCCCTTTTAGCGACGTGGATGGTCGATGCTGCCCTTTTTGCGACTTGGACGGTCGGTGCTGCCCTTTTTCCGACGTGGACGGTCGATGCTGCCCTTTTTGCGACTTGGACGGTCGATGCTGCCCTTTTTGCGACGTGGCCGGTCGATGCTGCCCTTTTTGCGACGTGGACGGTCGATGCTGCCATTTTAGCGACGTGGACGGTCGGTTTTCCCCTTTTTCCGACTTGGACGGTCGATGCTGCCCTTTTTGCGACTTGGACGGTCGGTTCTGCCCTTATTGCGACGTGGACGGTAGATGCTGCCATTTTAGCGACGTGGACGGTCGGTGCTGCCCTTTTTGCGACTTGGACGGCCGGTTCTACCCTTTTTGCGACGCGGATGGTCGGTGCTGCCATTTTAGCGACGTGGACGGTCGGTGCTACCATTTTAGCGACGTGGACGGTCGATGCTGCCCTTTTTGCGGCTTGGACGGCCGATGCTGCCATTTTAGCGACGTGGACGGTCGGTGCTGCCATTTTAATGACTTGGACGGTCGGTGCTGCCCTTTTTGCGACTTGGACGGTCGGTGCTGCCCTTTTTGCGACTTGGACGGTCGGTTCTGCCCTTTTTGTGACTTGGACGGTCGTTGCTGCCCTTTTAGTGACGTGGACGGTCGGTGCTGCCATTTTAGCGACGTGGACGGTCGGTGCTGCCATTTTAGTGACGTGGACGGTCGATGCTGCCCTTTTAGCGACGTGGACGGTCGATGCTGCCATTTTAGCGACGTGGACGGTCGGTGCTGCCATTTTAACGATTTGGACGGTCGGTGCTGCCCTTTTTGCGACTTGGACGGTTGGTTATGCCCTTTTTGCGACTTGGATGGTCGTTGCTGCCCTTTTAGCGACGTGGACGGTCGGTGCTGCCATTTTAGCGACATGAACGGTCGATTCTGGATTTGACTTGCCCCACTTCTTGCAGCGTCAGGGATGAAGTTGACTTGTTTCCGAGGTGGAATTTGATTCTGCCAGGGAGGTCATTGGTTGTTTTGCTGACTTGATGTGATTTGGGTTGACATCAGCATCGCTATGCTGGAATATGGTACCAGGAGCGAATCATCATTTGTCATGACAGGATTTGGGGATTTTGGTTTTGGTTTGGCATCAGCATCACTGCACTAGAATATGGTACCAGGAGCGAATCATCATCTGCCATGAGGAGATTTCCCTCGTTCCCAGTTTAACGACTTAGGGGTCATCTGTTCCCAGTTTAACGACTTAGGGGTCATCTGTTCCTAGTTTAAAGACTTAGGGGTCTATTGGATTGGAGTTGGGGATTTTGAGGTTAGGGTAGGCATCAGCGTTGTTAACACTGAAGCATACGTGCCAGGAGCAATTCATCATTTGCCTATTCCTGTTGGGGGAGCGATGGCTTAGGAGACAGGTTTAGGTCCCTATCACCTAAGGCTTTTCAATTTTATGGGCCGTGAGGGTCCCATAAAAGTATTTTCTCCCTACGAGTCGTAAGGATCCCGCAGGTGTATTTTCTCCTTAGGAGTCGTGAGGACTCCTAAGTGTGTTTTTCCTTTATGAGTCGTAAGGATCCCACAAAGGTTTGTTCTCCTTATGTATCGTGAGGACACATGAGTGGGTCTTCTCAATGGAGCATAATTCCAAAGGCGGAGACCAGCCGCGTAACTGGTGATTATGGTGGGGCATGGGTATGACGAGAATTATTTGAGCCCGTGGATTATATACAACAGTCAATTTGGGGACTGGCCGTAGGGCTGGAGAATTTTGAGAAATTGGATTTTGGTTGGCGTCTGCATCGTTACACTGGAATATGGTACCAGGAGCGACTCATCATTCGCCGTTTGGGGACTTGGAATTTGGATCTTGTTTGGCATCAGCATTGCTGCACTGGAATAATGCCAGGAGCAACTCATCATTTGCCTTGGGAGGACTTGGGATTTGGGTTTTTGGTCGGCATCAGCACCGCTAACACTAAAGCGAAATGCCAGGAGCGACTCATCATTTGCCGTTGCCCGTTGGGGAACGATGGCTTAGGAGAAAGGTTTGGGTCCTTATCACCTATGGCTTTTCAATTTTATGAGTCGTGAGGGTCTCATAAAAGCATTTTCTCCCTACGAGTCGAGAGGATCTCGCAGGTGTATGTTCTCCTTAGGAATCGTGAGGATTCCTAAGTGTGTTGCTCCTTTGTGAGTCGTAAGGATCTCACACAGGGGTTTTCTCCTTACAAGGTCGAGAGGACTTTGCGAGTGTATTTCATCTCTTTTTACGAGTTTGCGCCCTTTCGGGTTTTCACAAACTCGCCGGTAGTCCTGCTGTTTTTACTCACGCAGCCCTTTCGGGTTTTCATCCGTGCCCGTTTTGCTTGTGGACATACCTTTTTTTTTTTTTTCTTTTTTTTTCTTTTTTTTTGCCAGTGGTGGGACTTTAAAAGTAGTCTTACCGGCAGGATTTGGGAGAGATATGGGTCATTTACGCCCGTGGATTGTATACGGTTTTGCAGGATGTATGATCCAGACCGTAGGGCTGATGTGCTCAATTCGCCTGCGACTTGGAGCATTCACGTTTAGTATTTCTTGAGATATCATCCATTGATGGATGGCATAGGCCTTTTTCCCTCGGCACTTATTAGTTGGTAGGATCCTCCGTCGAACTCTTTCTTGATAACGTATGGTCCTTCCCAGTTTGGCTCGAATTTTCCCTTGGCATGTCGATTGGGGATGATCGGTCTTTTGAGGACCAACACCAATTCACCTTTCTTGAAAGCGCGGAGACAAGTTATCTTGTCATAGGCCCGTGACATTTGGGCTCGGTATAGCTCCAGATTTTGTTGCACCGCGAGCCTTTTTTCTTCGAGGGCATCGAGCTCTTCAAGTCGAAGGAGCACATTTTCCTCCTCCGTCAACTCGTGCTGAACGACCATTCTTAAGCTTGGAACTTCGACTTCGAGGGGGAGGACCGCCTCCACTCCGAAGAGCAATGAGTATGGAGTGGACTGAGTTGGAGTACGGTGCGTGGTACGATATGCCCACAACGCCTCGTGAAGTTTGAGATTCCAGTCTCTCTTGTTGGCTGAAGCATTTTTCCTCGGGAGCTTGCATAGAGTCTTATTGAAGGCTACAGCTAGCCCATTGGCTCTTAGATTATAGATGGAGGAATATCTCCAGTTATCTTGTGCTGAGTAACGAACCTTGAGACATTGAAGCTCTTGAAAGAAGGCCCGTTGTCAGAAATGATTCTTCTTGGTGTACCGAAGAAGTATAGAATATTATGCTGGAAGAATGTCAGAATATCTTTTGTCTTGACTTCTTTTAGCGGGACAGCTTCAGCCCATCTGGAGAAGTAGTCTGTTGCGGCCAGTATGAACCGGTGGCCTTTGGATGACGGAGGATCAATTGGGCCAACAATGTCGGTGCCCCAGGCTTCGAAGGGCCACGACGCTACCGTAGGATGCAATGGATTGGGATGCTTGTGAATAAAATCACCGTGAATTTGGCAGATATAACATTTCTTTGCATGCTCTCCGCAATCCCGTATCATGGTGGGCCAGTAATACCCAAGCCATTTAATTTGCAGTCTCATCTTAGGGCCAGATTGGTGAGCACCGCAAACGCCTGAATGAACTTCTTTCATGACTTTTTGGGCTTCGGTCGATGACAGGCACCTGAGCCAGAGTTGGTCATATGACCTGCGGTATAGCGTGTCATTTACAAACACATATCGAAGAGCTCTCTTCTTTAGCTGAATCCTCACAGATTTTTCTTCGGGCAGCTTGTCGTATCGGAGGTACTCTATGAAGGGTTCTCTCCAATCGGGCTCGTCTTGGATGATCGAAGCTTCTTCGGCAGGACTGCTCTTCTGTTCCGCACTTTCCTTTTCTCGTAGAGAGACTAGGGGTAGAATTTGCCGGCTCCTGACCGTGATCAGAATTTCGTCCATGTCAGGATTAGCCAGCTGCTTGGCTAAGCGAGCGAGTACGTCAGCCTTTCCGTTCAACGCTCTAGGGAC
The DNA here is from genome assembly GCA_030015575.1 of Agapanthus africanus. Lineage (NCBI taxonomy): Eukaryota > Viridiplantae > Streptophyta > Magnoliopsida > Asparagales > Amaryllidaceae > Agapanthus > Agapanthus africanus. Next base: position 1,001,553,734 of record CM057337.1, read on the forward strand.
TCTCGTTAGTTCAATATGAGTGAACTGTTTAATGAGTTCCACCACTCGGCCTCTGTACCGAGATAATTTGGGTTTGTATATCTTATAATCGCCGCTTACTTGGTTGACGACAAGCTGGGAGTCACCGTAAACCCGTAGCCGAAGGATTTCCATTTCTATGGTGAGCTCCAAACCAGCTATCAGAGCTTCATACTCGGCCTCATTGTTTGTGCGAGGCTCGGTGAGAGCAAAAGAACGCCGTAGGGTTCCCATTGATGGCGTGATGAACACCAATCCTATCCCTGCTTTTATCTCCGGGACACTTGATTTACTGGAGGTCCTTATCGATGAGGCCCCATCGAAGTAGAGCTCCCAACATGGCTCGTCATTCTCTAGGTGTAGCACTTGTTCGTCGGGTAACTTGCAATTGAGTGGTGACCCTTCTGGTATGGGATGAGCAGCGAGAAAGTCTACAAGAGCTTGCCTTTTTACTGCTTTCTGAGGAGTATAAACTATGTCAAACTCAAGTAGCATGACAACCCATCTTGCCATTCTGCCGGCTAGGCTTGCTTTGGTCATCAAGTGTTTGAGTGGGTCGACCTTGGAGATCAGCATAACCTGGTGAGCGAGCAGATATTGCCTCAGCTTCTTCACAGCAAACATCATAGCCAAGCATTGCTTTTCGATCGGGGAGTAGTTGTGTTCCGCCCCGACTAAAGTTCGACTAAGGTAGTAGAGGGCATTCTCTTTTCCCTCCTCGTTGTTCTGGGCAAGGAGCGCACCGAGTGACTCATCTAGCACGGCAGTGTAGAGAATCAACGGTTTATTTGGAATGAGAGCGGCCAGCACTGGAGGGTGCAACAAGTACCATTTGATGCTTTCGAACGCCTCTTGACATTCGGCATCCCAAACAAAAGGAGCCCCTTTCTTCATGAGCTTTGAGAAGGGCCTACATCTCCCCGATAAATATGAGATAAATCTTCGTATATAAGCAAGCTTGCCTTGAAAAGATCTTAGCTGTGTCAGACTCTTCGGAAGGGGCATCTCCATGATGGCCTTTATCTTTGATGGGTCAACTTCGATCCCTCGATGCCGGACTATAAAACCCAGGAATTTTCCCGATGACACGCCAAAAGCGCATTTCAGAGGATTCATCTTCAGATCGTATTCCCTCAGTCTGGTGAGAACGGTCCTAAGATCTTGGATATGATCGGCCTTGGTTTTAGTATTGACGACCAGATCATCAACATAACATTCAACGACTTTATGAATCAGGTCATCAAAGATATTGGTCATTGCCCTTTGGTACGTAAAACCCGCGTTCTTCAGTCCGAACGGCATCACCTTGTAGCAGTATATCCCGATCGGGGTTCGGAATGCTGTGTGCTTCTCATCCTCAGGCGACATTTTGATCTGATTATACCCAGATGAGCCATCCATAAAGGTGAACAGTTCGTAATTTGAGGTATCATCGACCATCATTTCCATGACCGGTAGCGGAAAGTCGTCTTTAGGACATACCTTGTTGAGGTCCCTGAAATCAACACAAACTCGGATCTGCCCATTTTTCTTCTTCACTGGGACTACGCATGCGATCCAGTCCGCATATTTCTCTTCCCTGATGAAGCCGGCATCGATGAGCTTCTTGGTTTCCTCAATGACCTTTTTTTCTAGTTCCCTTCTCATTCTTCGAGGAGCTTGTTTGACTGGCTTAGCATCAGGAGATATAGCCAGCTTATGCACGGCCACCTCAGGGGAAAGTCCAGGCATTTCTTTATACGTCCACGCGAAGCAGTCGACGAACTCGTGTAGCAGGGCGATTATCTGCGCTTTCATTTCCTCCGACAAAAGTGAGCTGATGTAGGTCGGCCTTGGATCATCGGGCGTTCCTAAGTCAATCTCGGTTAGCTCGTCAAAGGTTGCTTGTCCGCCATCTTCAAGCTCTTGAGGAGCTTCTTCGGGCTCGGTTAGCTCGTCTTCATCATTTGACACTTCGCTGGCTTCCCCAATATGGGTCATGTAGCATGCCTTAGAATCAGGCTGGATGAAACCTATGCCCCGCCTATCTTGAATTCGTCCATCGATAAGTGCTCGGACCTGAGGTGGATGTCATAGCCCTTCGTAAAACTTTGCTTCGGACTCCGTTTGATATAACCGGCATCCGCCCTTTTTGAAGTATTCCCGCATCTCGGGCGCATAGTATCTGGGATTGAGGACGACCCTTATGCCTCTTTCGTATGGAAGGCATGCGACAGTCAAAACGTCCGGGTGTACAACGGGGTTTGACCCATAAAACAGGATGCCCTTCTGTCCACTTTTCTTCCCGGGAACGTAGAAAGTCTTCAGCTGGTCCACGGTGGAGACTGACAACGCATCGAGCTCTTTGCACATCTGCTCTGGTACCCTTGTGACGGCTAGGGACCCTTCTGCAATTTCGAAGGTCTCTCGTAGTTTTGCTTGTTGCATGGGGGTCCAATCTGCACCGCTGTTGCATGGCAGGTCCTCTTCCTCCGACTCTTCAGTGTCGCTGCCAAGATGAGAGCGGACTTTGCTGCTAGATGGGGCTTCAGTAACAGATTCGTCCGCATCTCTACCGAAACGAGGGCGAGTTTTACGGAAGGACAGACTTCCAGCGTCGGACTCATCAGTGTCGCTACCGAAACGCGGGCGCACTTGAGCGTTTTTGCTTTTGAAAGTGACAGCCGACGCAGATTTGCTTTTGAGTCTTGCGGTCGGTCTATCCTCAGTCAGTTGTGGCTTAGCATTTTGGTGGTTTATAAAGTACTGAGAATCATCATATCGGACTTCATGCACACCGAACGACTGGATGTCTCCGTTAATGCATCTTTCTTCACCATTTTTAGTATACTTCATGCATTGATGGAGAGTTGACGGAATGATGCCGTAATCGTGGAGCCACGGCCGTCCCAAGAGAATCTTATAAGACGTGTTGGCGTCAATCATGTATATCTTAGCTTCAGTTCGCAGATCCCCGAATTTGATTGGCCGAGCAATGGACCCCAGAACTTGCTGGCAATTTTGGTTGAAGCCTTGAATGACAATCCTTTCCCTTGATAGGTGTCGGACGTCCATTGACAAACTCTTCAGTGTCCGCAAGTTCATGATGTTCACTGAGGACCCTGGATCAATCAATATGCGATTAATCCGATCTCCTTCGATGTACCCGGTCACGTAAAGAGGTCGATTATGCTCATCCGTTCCCAGTAGCAAGTCTTCTTCCTTAAATGTGACTGCTGCGGCTTGCAAAGTGTACTGAGCTTCTTTCATATTAATTTCCGCAAAGCGAGCCTGATACCACTCAGGGTTTTGTAGAGCATGAATGAGAACATCTCTAAGCTCTTGAGATAGAACCAAGGTATCGTAGATGCTAAGGAGAGACGGAAGCTTTCGGAGGTGAGCCAAGACATTATAGTCTACTAGGGAAGGACTCGAATCTTCATGAGCAAGTTCTCTGCCATCTTCTTCATTAGCGACTTGTTTTTCCTTCCCTTTTGGAGCGTTGCCCTGATTTGGCGGTAGAGCCCTGCCGCTTCTGAGCTGGATTTGATTGGCCTTTGTGGCAAGCTCCTCGTCCTCTTCGGGAAAACAGAGCTCCCCCTCAGAGTCGCTGCCCAAATGATGGCGTAGCAGGTCACTATAGGGATCTCTTCATTGCAGTCTTCTTCTAACTCCTCCAGAATTTCAGCCGCTCGTACAGGGAGGAACTCCTTCAATTGAATTAGAGTTCTTTCCTTCTGTTTATATTCTTCGAGGGAATCGATATATTTTTGAATGGTTGATCTCCCTGCAGACTCCTTTTCGCGCCGAGCTGCACTTTTCTTCTTCTTGAGCTTTTTGGATTTTGAACCTGATGGAGCCGCATTGGCAGCTGGAAAGGTAGGCTTCTTCTGCCATTCCCATTCGGTCCTGGGCTCTTTCCGAAGTAGCTTTATCATCTTTTTGTCTAATTAGATATGTGCTTACTCCATGGAGGCCGTGATGAGTCCGTTTCATTTCTCAGGGCAGCGGGTTCGGCTCTCTGCTCCCAGAAGGCTTCAGTTTCTATCTGTATAAAGTTGGTGGTTGCAACTTGATTGTTCACCAACACACTTTTAGACAGCTCGATCTCTCCAGCCTTGTACTGCTTCTCGACCCAGTCCTTGAAGATATAGCAATCCTCGATCGCATGGCTCACTACTCGGTGGTACGGGCAATACAGGGGATTGTCGGTCATTTTTGCTTCTTGGGGTCTTTTCGACTCCGGCAATTGTAGGCCGTTGTTCAAGGCATCTTTAAATATCTTACGGACCTTGTCCCTTCTGAAAGAGTAAACCTTGTTCTTCTTCTCCTCTAGGGAAGGCCCATCTCCTCCCAGCAATGGCTTTCGAGACCGGTTGGTTTTGGATTCGCCCGCCCTTCGCTTTTCTTCATTGTCGGACGCATTGAAGACATTGGTACTGCTGGAACTCCGGCTTCTATGGTTGTCGTCCCTCTTGCTTTTCCAAGTCTTCTCTCTCTGAGAGTCCGGGGTAGACTCTTGCTTCGAGCGTTCCAGCATTTGGACTTTCTTGGTTAGCTCTTGAAACATCTTGAGGCCCGCTATACACAAGAACGGGACTATCCTGTTTCCCCCAATCAGAGCAAGGCTCTGTTTGAATTTCAAAATTCAAAATTCGAAGCAACGCTTCAGATTCAACGCGCCACGCGCAACGCGCCACGCGCAACGCGTCAAAAGCTGATACGGCAGCGCAGCGTCCAAGGCAGTGCGCCCAATCAGAGCAAAGCTCTATATTAAGTAAAATTAAAGGAAGCAATGCTTCAGTTGCGCCGCGCTGTGCGCTGCGCGACACGTGTCAGCGCAGATGCGCTAGCGCAGTTGCGCTGCGCGACACGTGTCATGCGCTGGGGTATCTGCGCCAAACAGAATTAAAATTCTAAAGAAATCTTTTCTGTTCTTGTTAAAACAAGAAAATTTTCTTCTGTAAAACAGAAGCCCTTGGATCAAAGATCCAACGGTGGGGAAAATTCCCCAAATCACTCAGAGAAAGATCTCTTTAACAAATTTAACTAATTTATGGGCACTATAAAAGAGAACACAGACCTCAATTCAAAGCATCAACAATTTCTGAGGAAAAAAAAGAAGAACTCTGAAGAAATCTCGAGAAGAAAGGTAAAAGTCCTTTTAGATAGGAGAATTTCTCCTGATAGATCATTGATCTAAGAACAAGATCAATGATCTTTAATAAAAAAACAAAATAAAAATAGTGCTTTGCACTTATGAACCATTGGTTCTTTAAGATCAAGAAAAATAAGAAACACTTGTTTTCTTTGATCTAAATTAGATCAAGAAACCAAGTAGTGCTTTGCACTTATGAACCATTGGTTCTGGAATCTAAAAGATTCTCAAGTTAATAGTGCCTTGCACTTGCAAAACTGTACTGTTGCGCTCCTGGGTTGGCGCAAACCATCAGAGAGCGCCACGTGTCAGCATCTGAACCAATTGCGCTATGCGCTTTTGAAACAGAGCCTTGCTCTCTGAAACTGGCGCAATTCACCACAACGCACCACGTGTCAGCAGCGCAAGCGCAGCGCACTAGAACAACGCTGTTGTGCTTGCGCTCGCCAGAGCATGACACGTGTCATCACCATATGAGCTTGCGCTCATTACTTGGCGCAAAGCGCCAGACAAATGCACTGCATTGCTTACAAAAGGGCCAAGCCCAATTAAAGAAGGCCTAACAGGCCTAATAAAATGCAATGCATTATTTTAAAAAGGGCAGAGCCCAAACCAAAACAGATGCTCTGCATCATAAATAAAGGGACAAAGCCCAAACCAAAACAGATGCTTTGCATCATAAATAAAGGGAGAAAGCCCAAATCAAAAAGGCCTAGCAGGCCAGAATAAAATGCAGTGCATTATTAAATATGGGCAAAGCCCTAGCACAGGCCTAATTGGCCAAAGATCAAGAAAAATGTTGAATATTCTTAACGGGACTTAGCCCAATCATGGCCGTAAGTCCCCAAATTAAATTGACTGAGCAAGATTGCTCTCTCAAATCAATTTACGACCGGTTCGAGGGTACATCTCCGAACTCCTCTGACACCCATCGTTGTAATTCTTCAACGACGTCAGGGAGGTGACGGGTCCCAACGACCACACATCAATATGGACTGCGGGGTCCTTAAACTCGTGGACCGAAACGTCCTTAAACTAATATGGGATCGAAACGTCCTTAAACTAATATCGGACCGAAACGTCCTTAAACTAATACCGAAACGTCCTTAAACTAATGTTGGACCATCACATCCTTAAACTGGAACATGGACCACCACGTTTTTAAACTGGAATATGGACCACCACGTCTTTAAACTGGAACATGGACCACCACGTCTCTAAACTGGCAATGGACCGCAACGTCCTTAAACTACCTATGGACCACTACGTCCCTAAACTGGAATAATAGAGCCTCCAAATGCTCTTTATCGGATCTAAAAGATCATGTTTAAGTCGATCTTAGCCCCAAACACGGCTAACGTATCCTTAAACATTCAAATGGATTATAAAACTCCCAATCAACTCCGGTTCGAGGGTACATCTCCGAACTCCTCTGACATCTGCCGTTGTAATCCTTCAACGACGTTAAAGAGGTGACGAGTCCTGATGGCCAGATATTAAATGGATTATCACGTTAAGTAGATCTTAGTCTCAAATAGGACTAACGTATCCTTAACGAATGTTTAAGTTGATCTTAGCCGCAACGCGACTAATGCATCCTTAAACTAAAAACACCAAACCCAAATCTAAGTAAATACGGATTTGGACTAATCCACGTCCTACGGGCGACGGCATTACTCAGTCTCCGTACACAATCCACGGGCAACCACAAACTAAAAAAAACACACACGACACGAAGTGAAATTCTAGAGAAAGAGAAAGTTGTTTCCGCGATGCGGTAGCGTAATTAACTGCAGGGGCTTGCGCCTGCAGGGAAGAGCGTCCCCACAATCAAAACCCCCTCAAGCGAGGGGGAATCTGATGAAGTCTGCTACATCAGCCGCATCCGTCTAAACCTCCGATACACGGTGCCATAAATCAACTTGGCATCTTCGGAGAGGTGGACGGATAAAACCAAATAGCATCTGCCCCGAATCTCAGCGTCAGGACATCGCAGTCTTGTGCGCCGTCTTTCGGAGGGGAACAGATTCCGGCACGCCCGGTAGGACCTTTTCCTCTTTCCACTCCACACTTCGTGTGTCGTCTTCGCGAACCAATCGCGGTTTGTTAATGGTTGCCTTCGGATTTCAAGTTACTAAGATTTGGTATTTTGCATGGCGCAGAACTCAAGATTCAATGGCCTCTAATTGCACCAACTGCTCGAAGTGCCACTGCAGCGGACGCTCCACCTCCCCCGGAGGTGTAGCATATGGGCCCCAAGCGGCCTCCTTCCTCGCTCTGCCGGTAGACCAGGTGACCCAAGCCACCACTGGCCTGTTCTTCGGGACCATGATCCCACCTACAAGCTTCTCTGTGCCAATACTTGCACCGGAGGTGAACAAGAAGTCGGTCTTCGACCGGCTCACTGCTACGATGTCCCCTGTCAACGGGTCGCCAACTACCAAACCGACAGCCTCTGTTTTCACTAGGCTAAATCAGAACTCTAAACTGGCTGTCCCAAGGAAAGCAATAACTGCTGCTCCAGAAGTCGTCAAGGCGGCTTCCCCTGTCAAAGAGTCAGTCTTTTCAAGACTGACGATTCCTGCTCCTGCCCCTGCTCGAGGATCCATCTTCGACAGGTTGAATATCACCCCTCAAAAGACAACCTCAGTCTTTAAGAGGTTAACACCGGTGGCACCTCATTCAGACAGGGGGCAAGAAGAAGATGTCTCAATCTCCGAGCCAGTCCCGACGGCTTGTCATGCTCGACGTCGCCATTGGCAACGAGTGAGGAAGGCAGGGGGCAATTCCCCCTCATGGCTAACTCCACCGGCCCCAGTGGTGGAAGTCAACGCTGCTGTTCCAATAGGGAACAGCTTTGAACTGCTGAGGAGGGTACGTAAGAATTCTCCAACCGCTACATTGAAAAGATCTCCTCCGCCTGCGGAGAGAGTTCCAGAAACGAAGCAAGAACAGCCCCATCAACGGCTGTCCTCAAGAATTTATAAAGTTTGGAGGAGGGTTCAAGACTCCGTGATCGACCCGGATCACTCCCGTCAACGAAAGAAGACGAAGGTGCAAAAAGGAAAAGACCGTCCTATTGAACAGCAAGGGACAACGATCGCTAGGGTACCCACTGTAATGGCCCCTTCAACTTCAACGACCCACAAAAGAAGAAGGCCAGAGAAAACCCCCGCGCCGGCGACAAATATCAGAGGTGGTGAACCCAAACGCCCTAAGTCAGGGGGCATTGTGGTTCATACCATCTACGTGGCATCTGGTAAAGAAGACAGCCGCATATCTACGGGTCATCGACCGCTTACCCGATCAGTGACCAAGGCACAGGAGCAACAGTAAAAGCTCCAAGAAATGATGAACGCTATGGCCGCACTTACAGGGCCAAAAGAAAACCCTGAAACGTCCTCGATCGAACATCAGGAGGAAGAAACCGACGTCGAATTCCTTCGTCGGATATTGGAGAAGAAGGACAAAGAGGCTGCTGAACAAGCAGCCAACATACAGCGTATGGGCCTCCTCTTCCAAGACATGATAGGGATGATGATACAACAAGATCCCCCGGCCGAAGAGCCCCCGATCGTCCTTGGAGACGATAGGGGAGAGACATCAAATCCTCCACCAGCTCTGTCGACGGCTAAAGAGGATACAATCTCCAAAGCTGATTTGGATGAGTACATCGCCCAACAAATACGGGTTCATCATGCAACCGAAGCAGCTGGCCAGGTCGTAAAAACGGGGCGGCCATATCCAAGTTGGTACGATCAAATCGAGTACCCACCCGGTTACACAATTCCCAAGTTCCCTGTCTATAAGGGGACGGGCAATCCTCACCAGCATGTTGCCCAGTTCAGGGCACTCTGCGGTAACACCGGCGGTGATGACAAGCTGTTGCTTCGCCAGTTTGTTGGAAGTTTATCATATACGGCGTTCGAGTGGTACTCTGAGCTTCCGAACGACTCTATCAAAACCTTCGCGGAGATGGAGCTACTGTTTACTTAGCGTTTTGCAAGCGCCAGTGAACGTACCTCGATGACGGCACTGATTAACGCCAGGGTAAAGCCAGGCGAGACGTGGGTTCAGTACGCTATACGATGGCGGAACTTATGGTCGAAGTGCGAGCAACGCATTGAAGAAGCTCCTGCGGTGGGTATGTTTGTGGGAACCCTTGATCCGCAAGCAACCATCTTACAATTTATGATGTTTTTCAAGCCAACTACCTTCCAGGCCTTGATTGAAAAGCTAGCGCAGATGGATCAGATGGGCCATAAACCTCCTCTTCCAAAGCCGGACTCCCGAAATGACAAAGGGAAGGGAAAAGCGATCGTCGTCGCTAATGCTCAACAACAACCGAGCAACTCGAAGCCGGTTGTGCGTCAAAATAATATGCGCCCGTACGTAGACCTTGAGGAGAGACTAGGGCGTCCTTACTCGTTTCCCCGCGATAAAACGAGAAGGTTATTCGAGCTGGCATTGCGCAACAGACTCATAAATCTGCCGGATCCAAAACGTCCGTTGCAACCAAGTGACATCAACGAGCCCAACTACTGTCCTTATCATCGAGTACTAGGCCATCCGATCGAAGACTGCTACGTTTTCAAAAGTTGGCTTGAAAACCAGTACCGATAGGGCAAGTTCGCGTTATCTGACAAATGGAAGGTGAATCCCCCGCAGCCCCACACCTCTAAGGGGACGAATACGCCGGGGGCAACATGCTCCGTCGTTGAAGATGCTCCTTGGGAGGTTGTATTATCGGCCAAGACAAAGAGGATGCTAAACGATCTTCAGACATGTCCAGCGATCAAGTGGAAGAACCCATTGGAACTGCAGGTCATTGAGGGGATGTTGAAGCCGCGTACAACTCCAAAGACCGATGGTGGTGGCTCAAACACTCCCAACCAGCCGTCAAAATCTTCGAAGAAGAAGAAAAAGAAGTCAAAGAAGCCCGTGAAGCCTGACGACAAGCGCACAAACTTGCAAAAACAAATTGACGCGCTGGAGGAATACAACCAGAAGGCACGGACTCCCATTACATTCCAAGAGTTCCTCAACCATGTTTTTCAAGAGGAATATGAAGGAGAGGGTTCATCTGAAGAATCTGAAGAATGCGTGGCGAACTGTCATGTGATTTCCCATTCGTTCATGGACGATGTGGAAACTCCTTGTACCGAAGCGCTGGGGCAGATCTTGAACCAAAATTTCTGGAGCTATCAGATGAAATGATTGACGCGTTCCTTAATGAAGCTCGATTGAAAAGTAAAGCTGATCGAGAACGCGAGACAGGTATATTTGAAAGGGCCAAACGTCAGCGACTTCATGAAAGAGCTGAGACGATCCCGCTGGAGCAAAACACCTCCGCTACCGACAAAAGCCAATTCAAGATGAGGAAAAAGTTTACTAAGGCCATATCAATGGGCATGAAGCTACCATCCTCCGAAAGAAACATCACCGGTGAAGTGGAAACGCACCCCTCCTATTGCTTATATCATCAAAAGATTTCGCACCCTACTCAAGAGTGCAAATCTTTCGATAGATGGTGGCAAGGATATGTTGCTCATCGACAACGCTTTAAGTGGGAAAAGCGTAAAACTCATCGAGAGCAAAGAAATAAGACCGAAGTAATTAAAAGAACTACCGGCAGTTGTCACATGGTTAATACTGGCGGGTCACAAGTGCCTACATTCGGGAGCGATTCTGATGAGGAGCTAGAACTTTCCCCTCTCTTCAAAGAATCCAGTTCGGGAAAGGAAGAAGAGCCGAAGGTCTGTGAAAATATCCGGCTGCGGAATCGAACGCTGCCTGAAAAGAACCTCGGACCCTCAAACAGAAAAGATAAAGGGAAAGAAAAGGTCTCTGAAGATATTGTCTTAGATGACCAAGTTCTGGATGAGCTAAGCGCCAACAACCAGCCGAAGAAGAATAAGGTGGATTACAACGTCCTAGCGCACCTAAGGAAACTACCCTCACAGCTCAGCATTCTCCACGCCCTTTTGCTATCAAAGGAGGCGAGAGATTCGTTAATCAAGGCATTACAAGATCCGGAACAATTCCAAGCTTTCCTGGCCGAGGAAAAGATGAAGGATGAATTGGAAGAAGTGCACACGGCCGATGTCACCTTCGGCGACGAGGACCTTCTCCTTGGGACTTGCGAACACAATCACCCACTCTATATCTCAGGATACTGCCATGATATAAAGATAGGCAAAATCCTGATCGACAATGGATTCTCTGTTAATCTCCTCAACGTGCGGGTGTTAAAAGAAATCTGCATGAGCGTTCAGCACCTTGCTTGTGACAAGATCACCATCTCCGGGTTCGACTCCCAGTCATCAAGAACTCTTGGGTCTGTGATACTGACGCTACGCTTCGGAATACTCGTCACGGACGTTAAGTTCCACGTCATAGATGCCAAGACATGCTACAACGCTTTGCTCGGCCGACCATGGTTACACGAGTACAACATCATCCCTTCTACACAACATCAGTGTATGAAGTATTTTAAGGATGGTTTCGAGTATACCGTGACGGGAGAACTGAACCCGTTCTCTGTCAATGAATTCCGCAAATACGAAGATGCCAAATACTTCTCACCGGATTTCGAAGACACAGAAAGGTGTCACAAGCCGGAGAATAAAGCTAACGCCACCATCCCTGTCTTCGGCAGTGATACCGAGGAGGAAGAGGAGATAGTGTATTCGGGTCAGCCTCAACACAACAAGCCAGGAACGTCCACTCCTACGTTGATCTTTGGTAGCGACTCGGAAGATGAGATCCGTGTTGTATTCTCTGCTCGACCTTCCATACGAACATTTGCTGACGAAGAGCAAAGCCTACAAGTCGCCATGGTGCCGCTTAAACACCTTAAAGAACTGGATGCACTTAATATTTACAATGTAGAAAAGCTGCAAACGTTCTATATCCCTCCCAGGCGAGAAAGCGAGAGAGCAATTCTGTTCTACCGCTCTGAAGAAACCACGGCGGAAAAAGAAATCTGGCATGGCGCGGATCCCACGCTCGACAGGCTTCAGCCTATCCGTCTTCCCAGATATTATACAGAGGGTTTGAAAAAGCTGCTGAAACGCCAGGGGATATCCTTCAAGCAGACCGTTCGAAAAGCCAGGTTCTATGACAAAATCTGGAACGTTCCCGGGACTCAACGCAAACTGCCTAATGAGAGAATGGAAACAATTGGACTTGGATACATCCGGTCAAAGAAACGAGAGCTACTAAACAGCTGCTATGTCATGTATGACTTCGATGAAGAGGCGGATGCTCAATGGGAGGACGCTAATCCTGAGACAATGAAAATTCCAGATGCAAAAGTGCCCAGTCCGTCGTTCGAAGAACAAATGGACAAGCTTATAAGGGAAGCGGGTCAAAAATTCCGAGACGACCATAACCGCGAAATGGTCATCTATGAGAAAGCCAAGTCGCAACGCCTTCTCCAACAGGCCGTGAAGGATGAAAATGCCGCTCCTTGTCAACCTGTTATAGAGAAGGCTCAACAAGACATCAGCTCATGAAACGAGCTCTGTCTTTCGCCTTCGTCAACGACACTCTGTACAAGAGGTCGTTTAATTCTCTATGGCTAAGATGTCTCGGACCTAACGAAGCGAAAAGAGTCGTTCAGGAAGTTCACGACGGACTCTGCGGTTCTCACCAAGCAGGCCCGAAGATGAAGTTGAAGATAAAACGGATGGGCTACTACTGGCCCACGATGATTCAGGACTGCCTCGAATATGTGAAGCAATGCCACTCATGCCAAATTCATGGGAACTTCATCCACCAGCATCCAAATCCACTACATCCAACGGTGGCTAGCTGGCCATTCGAAATGCGGGGGACTGACATAGTCGGCCCCATCGAACCAGCATCGTCTAGAGGACATCATTTCATCCTGGCGACGACTGACTACTTCTCCAAATAGGCAGAAGCGGTACCACTGAGGGAAGTTAAGACGGAGAATATCCTCCATTTCTTCAAGACGCATGTCATATATCGGTTTGGAACTCCGCGACGGATTATCTCCGATAACGGGCCAGCCTACAGAAGCCACAAAATCAGTCGCTTCGCGCAACAACATAATATAGACTGGAGGTATTCCTCAGTTTATAATCCGCGAGCTAATGGTCTAGACGGAGCCTTCAACAAGACCATGACAAAGATCATAAAGAAAACGGTGTCCCGAAATAAGAAGGACTGGCACGAAAGACTGCAAGAAGCTCTTTGGGCATATCGAACTACATTTAAAACGGCCATAAACACAACGCCGTACGCGTTGGTATTTGAGACGGAAGCAGTACTCCCCCTCGAGATAGAGTTACCCTCTCTATGAGTGGCAGTCCACTACGAGCTGACGGACAAAGAAAGTGCTCACCTTCGGCTTGAGGAGCTTGACACCCTTGATGAAACCCAGCTCATAGCACAGCAAAATCTGGAAGCTTATAAAGCAAAGATGACGCGCTCATATGAAAGATTGACCCGATCGAGGACATTCTGCCAAGGAGAACTTGTGTTAGTGGTCAAAAGGCCTATTATTCCCAGTCGCGCCAAGCGAGGAAAATTCGAGCCAAACTATGAAGGCCCATACATCATAGATAAGGTCCACCAGGGTGGGGCCTATCTACTCATGGACATGCACGGTGAAAGGCCTTTCAGGCCAATAAACGGTCGCTTCCTAAAGAAATACTATGCTTAATGAGCCACAGCCTAGGTCAATGGTAGACGACGACGACTATGTCCGCTCGCTATCTTCCTAAGCTCAAACTCTATCAGCAGTAGCCAGCCTTCTCAAAGTCGGACCGAAATGTCCTTAAACTAATAGAAGACCGAAACGTCTTTAAACTACTACCGCAGCATCCTTAGGCTGACGAGATGAATAAAAAAAAGTATATATAAAAAAAATATAAAAAAATATAATAAACGGTATGTCCATAAGCAAAATGGGCACGGATGAAAACCCGAAAGGGCTCCGTGAGTAAAAACAACAGGGCTACCTGCGAGTGTTCGTGAAAACCCGAAAGGGCGCGACCTCGTAAAAAAAAAGAGAAGAAGAAAATAAATAAAATAAAATAATATAAAATAAAAATGGTATGTCCATAAGCAAAATGGGCACGGATGAAAACCCGAAAGGGCTCCGTGAGTAAAAACAGCAAGACTACCGGCGAGTGTTTGTGAAAACCTGAAAGGGCATAACCTCGTTAAAGGACACTTACAAGATCCTCTCGACCTTGTAAGGAGAAACCACCTGCGTGGGATCCTTACGACTCACAAGGGAGCAACACACTTAGGGATCCTCACGATTCCCAGGGAGAAAATACACTTGCGAGATTCTCACGACTCGTAAGGAGAACTCCCTTATGGGACCCTCACGGCTCATAAGATTTGAAAGTCTTAAGTTACAGAGACCTAAACCTGTGCTTAAGCAACCCCCGCAACTTCCGACATTGCCCTACAAGTGGCTCAATACTGACCCTTGTATACAATCCACAGGCGCGAATAAACATTTCCCTAACCAAGTCTCATCCGTGACTGGGGATATGTTCGCATGGTAAACAACCCTTGTAAATCCTCTCGATTTATGAGGAGAAAACCCTCTTGTAGGATCCTTACGACTTACAGAGGAAACGAACACTTAGGAATCCTCACGAGTCCTAAGGAGAAAATACACCTACAAGATCCTCACGACTTGTAGGGAGAAATAACTTCGTGAAACCCTTACGGCTCATGAAGTCAAAAGCCTTAGCCGACATGACCCTAACCCTAGTCGCTAAGCCACCTTTGTTCGACATTGACAGAGGCAGATGATGATTCTCTCCTGGTAATATCCCAGTTGTAGCGGTGCTGATGCCGAAATTGGTCTACAGCAAAAAGCCAATAGGCCGCACATGCATACGAAATAGCCGAAACGATAGGGCAACTTGCAATAAAAAGCAGCAAGTAAAAATGTATGCATGCAAAATAGCCGAAATGATTGGGCAACTCGCAATAGAAAGCAGCGAGTGAAAACAAAATAAATAGCCGAAATGATTGGGCACCGCGAAAAATAGCCGAAATGATTGGGCAATCGCGACCTTCGCGATATAAAAGATGAAATGATAGAGCATCGCGGAAATAAAATAAAAAAAAGAAGAAATGATAAAACTTTGGCCCTACAGTTAAGATCACATTGTTCCCTGTATACAATCCAAGGGCGTAAACAAAGAGGGAACCATACTTTCCCAACAGGCTCCGCTAGAAGACGAAGCCAAATCTCGACGGTTCAGCCCAACTCCGAAGAAACTAGCGTCTTCAGCAAATTCCTCGACTCACGGATACAAACACTCCTTGACGAGAGCCTCCTGATCCGTGTCGACTCGCAGAGCCACCAGTGCCTCCGTGGGAAATTCTCGACTCGTTTCAAACCCCAAGGAAACAAATAATCCTTGGCGCTAGGGAAACAAATAATCCTTAGCAAATTCCTCGACTCACGGATACAAACACTCCTTGACGAGAGCCTTCTGATCCGCGTTGACTCGCAGAGCCACCAGTGCCTCCGTGGGAAATTCTCGACTCATTTCAAACCCCAAGGAAACAAATAATCCTTGGCGCTTGGGAAACAAATAATCCCTAGCAAATTCCTCGACTCACGGATACAAACACTCCTTGACGAGAGCCTCCTGATTCGCGTCGACTCGCAGAGCCACCAGTGCCTCCGTGGGAAATTCTCGACTCGTTTCAAACCCCATGGAAATAAATAATCCTTGGCGCTATGAAAAAAAATAATCCTTAGCAAATTCCTCGACTCACAGATACAAACACTCCTTGACGAGAGCCTCCTGATCCGCGTCGACTCGCAGAGCCACCAGTGCCTCCGTGGGAAATTCTCGACTCGTTTCAAACCCTAAGGAAACAAATAATCCTTGGCGCTTGGAAAACAAATAATCCTTAGCAAATTCCTCGACTCACGGATACAAACACTCCTTGACGAGAGCCTCCTGATCCGCGTCGACTCGCCGAGCCACCAGTGCCTCCGTGGGAAATCCTCGACTCGTTTCAAACCCCAAGGAAACAAATAATCCTTGGCGCTTGGGAAACAAATAATCCTTAGCAAATTCCTCGACTCACGGATACAAACACTCCTTGACGAGAGCCTCCTGATCCGTGTCGACTCGCAGAGCCACCAGTGCCTCCGTGGGAAATCCTCGACTCGTTTCAAACCCTAAGGAAACAAATAATTCTTGGCGCTTGGGAAACAAATAATCCTTAGCAAATTCCTCTACTCACGGATACAAACACTCCTTGACGAGAGCCTCCTGATCCGCGTCGACTCACAGAGCAACCAGCGCCTCCGTGGGAAATCCTCGACTCGTTTCAACCCCAAGGAAACAAATAATCCTTGGCGCTTGGGAAACAAATAATCCCTAGCAAATTCATCGACTCACGGATACAAACACTCCTTGACGAGAGCCTCCTGATCCGCGTCGACTCGCAGAGCCACCAGTGCCTCCGTGGCAAATTCTCGACTCGTTTCAAACCCCAAGGAAACAAATAATCCTTGGCGCTTGGGAAACAAATAAACCCTAGCAAATTCCTCGACTCACGGATACAAACACTCCTTGACGAGAGCCTCCTGATCCGCGTCGACTCACAGAGCCACCAGTGCCTCCGTGGGAAATTCTCGACTCGTTTCAAACCCCAAGGAAACAAATAATCCTTGGCGCTAGGGAAACAAATAATCCTTCGCAAATTCCTCGACTCATGGATACAAACACTCCTTGACGAGAGCCTCCTGATCCGCGTCGACTCGCAGAGCCACCAGTGCCTTCGTGGGAAATTCTCGACTCGTTTCAAACCCCAAGGAAACAAATAATCCTTGGCGCTTGGGAAAAAAATAATCCCTAGCAAATTCCTCGACTCACGGATACAAACACTCCTTGACGAGAGCCTCCTGATCCACGTCGACTCGCAGAGCCACCAGTGCCTCCGTGGGAAATTCTCGACTCATTTCAAACCCCAAGGAAACAAATAATCCTTGGTGCTTGGGAAACAAATAATCCTTAGCAAATTCCTCGACTCACGGATACAAACACTCCTTGACAAGAGCCTCCTGATCCGCGTCGACTCGCAGAGCAACCAGTGCCTCCGTGGGAAATTCTCGACTCGTTTCAAACCCCAAGGAAACAAATAATCCTTGGCGCCAGGGAAACAAATAATCCCTAGCAAATCCTTCAACTCAGGGAAACAAACAATCCTTGACGAGAGCCTCCTGATTCGCGTCGGCTCGTAGAGAAACCAGTGTCTCCGTGGGAAGATTCCCGATTCGTCTCAACTTGCAAGATGAAGCCTCAGGCAGCCGGGATTGAAAAACTTGATTCCTGAACAATGGGACCCTGCAAGTCGATCTAAAATGGTCTCTTGCATACTATTCATGGGTCTCTCTCTCCAAAGTCGAGTTTCGACAAGGAGGGAAACAACCGCTTACGAGTCCTCTCGACTCGTAAGAGGGAAAATTCTCTTATATGATCCTTATGACTTATAAGAGAAAACCACACATAGGAATCCTCACGATTCCTAAGGAGAAAAAACCACCTACGAGATCCTCTCGATCCGTAGGGAGAAAAGTCTCTATGAGATCCTCACGGCTCATGGAGTTGAAAAGTCTTAGGCAGCAGATCTGAACCTGCGGCCTAAGCCATCGCTGATTCTTAAGAAAGTCAAGATGCATGCTCTATTATCTGTTGACCATGTTTACTAAGGTGGCGTCCTGATAATAAAAGAAAGAAAAGGCTGAGAAATGACACAAGACATTACAGAAAATGTGTATCTTTTATTCATAAACTTGATTGGGTACAGAATACATTATGTTAAAGAATAAAAAAAATATATATACACATTCTTTCATCTACAAGCACAAACGATACAAAGAGGGATAGCTACTGAGGAGGAAGTGTCTTTAGTAAATCCACAAGTTGCTCTCGCACTTCCTTCAGCGCCTCCTCCTCAGCGGCTACCGCGGCCACCTCCGTTTCCACCTGGGTCCGCTGCTGTAAAAAGGATGAAAGTTGCTCCTCGGCCGCCTTCTGGGCTACTTCTTGGCTGGGTGCATCCCGCTCAACAACGCCAAGCTGTTGCCTCAAGCATAATCCTTCAGAAAGACATTGCAGAAGACCCTCAAAGGCAGCCTTCAGCCGTACAACATTGGCCTCTACCCGAACACGCAGCTGGGCAGACTTGCTCGAGGTCTCACCACGCTCCTTACACCTCGAAATAACTTCTTGTTCAAGATGGTGGAAGTAAGAAGCGCTCCGCTCAATCTACGCTGCTCTTTGAATGCTGGCAGCCAAGGTCTCAGGAGGGGGATGCAACGACTCCAGTTGATGAAGGCGAGCCTTAATCTCCCGATAGTGATTAACCCAGGAGGCGACGATGCCCTCGTCATGGAAGTTGGCAAATATTACCAAAATCTGGTTAACCGTCGTAGCAAATTCCGCAGCAGACGTAGGATTCTCGACGTCGAGTTCCTCAATGTAGTCGCTCAACATGCGCAGACTATTCGCCGCACCTTTTGAGGACGGACGTCTCTGAGAAGGGCCGGCTTGCATTGTAATATGGGACTCAAAAGGCGCCAAGACCGGAACGACAGCTGAAGAGAAGCAAGATGTGATCAGATAACAGTTCAGGAACTAAAAGAGGGGGAAGTCATTTATGCGATAGTCGCCATACCATCCGAGGCAGGTGGCAAGGCCGGAAGGACCGGTGGCACAGCCGATCTTGTATCCCCTCCTTCAATCTGTAGCGCTGCAGTCGGGATGAGAAAAAGGGTTAGAAGTAATTCCATCAATAAAAAAAAGATATCAATGGAAATCATACTCACCAGCGCCGCCAGAGGAAGAAGCGAGTTCGGATGGGAAGGAGAAGTATGGGAGCAACATCTGATGTACATGATCGAAGAGTACTCCTGAAAAGACACAACAGCATGACTTTAGTACACAAATTGTACGTCTGAAGTACAAGATTAATGAATTGCAAACCCATACCTTCCAACATCTTAGATGGTATGAGAGAGGGTTGAGAGGTGGCCACCGCCAAGGCAGTCGTGGAAGGCGCTCCCTCAAGCAGTGGGGCATCAGCGTTGGCCGCACCTGCGTTACAAGAAAGGTAAATTTGTCAGAAAAGATTGTAAAATAAATAAAAACAGTAACCTAGGGTTTACCTGAGGAGCTCCCGGCCGAAACGGAGGCGACTCCCTCCTCTATCGACATGAGGCCACCGCCCGTAGCCTCATCACCCGACTCGATAGGGACCGTTGTCGTGCTCGCAAGACCTGGAGATGGCGGAAGATCGTACACAGGGAGGGCAATGACTGGAGTGTTGCCGGACTCTAGGGAGGGAGCAGCTGACTCTTCCTCAGGAATCGTACCCATCTCGCCCGTTACTCCTGCGGGTTCTTCGATCTCCATCGGCTCATCCGCCGTCACCGCGAGATCGTCGGTCTCAAGTGCCTCGTCCGCCGCCGCCCCGGGCTCAGTTGTAATGATCATTTCATCTGCCGCCACTTCAGGCTCGGCATCAATGACCTTCTCGGCTATAAGCCCCTCAACCTCCGCATCAGGCTCCAAGGCCTCAACGATGTTGCCCACTGTCGGCTCGGGTTCGGCAGGCACCGCCTCCTCTGTTCCCCTGGGTTCAACGGTCTCCGCCTCACCCTCAGTTGGACTTGGCCCTGCAAAACAATATATATAAGAACCGTCGGCATTATAACTCTCACAATAAAAATTCTGAAAGAAATGTTACCTGAAGTGGACTTATCATTTGCGCTTCGAGCGGCGCGTCCACTTGTCTGCGAGCAGTGGATTGGGCGATAGGGGCCTCTTCGGAAGGAGTATCTGCCCGAGGGATGGTGTTTGGGCCCACTCCCATAGCCAAAGCAGTCCGGCGCGCCTTCGCCTCGCGCCTCAGCTGCTTTCTCTCCTCCTGGGCTGTGGAGACGGACCTCACCAGAGCCTCTCTCATTGAGGCGTCCTCGTCTGTATACAGGGATGCCTCCAAATTCTTCAAGGCATCCCTCGTCGACTTGTCAAGTCGAGGCTCTTGCAGCAGCCCTGACGAGATCGGAACTCCAATAACAGGTTCAGAGAGGATCCCATCATCGACTGGTATAACCACTATAAAGAAACAAAGGAAGAAAGTTAGGTTAACCATCGAAAAAGATAACAAAATTTGTTTTTAAAAAAAAGGGGGTGGGACATATCGGCGCCCGCTAAAGCGCGTTTCTCCTCCTCCTTTTGGAAGGTTTTCAAAGAGACAGCAATAGCTTCTTCAGTAGAGACACCTGTTGAAAATGGGGAAAAGTATTAGTCAAGAATAATGATAAAAAAAATGTGATGAAATGATGAAGAAAGCAGCTAATAATTACCTGACTTAGCGATTTTACTCAACCATGCTTCAAGCCTCGCTGATCGCTCAGAAGCCGCAATGGCGGCCGCCAGGTCGGTGTCTGCAGGGTCTACCGCGAAGCCCTTATTGCTGCCATATTCACTTATTCCCTCGGTAAGAGGGGCCTCAGGCTCTAAGCCAAGAATCGCGTCAAGGGAAAGGAATGACTTCTTCTTCTTTTGCCCGCCAGCCCTGGATGCACCCGGGACTAATTTATGCTTGGCGGACACCTTGGGGCGGCGGGTCCCGACATCCGCGCCTACACCGGACTCCGGCGATACCACAATTACCGTTTCCACTGGAGCACGGGGGACTGGTGGCGCATCCACAGCATCGCGAAGCGGCAACCGCGCGGAGGACTCAACACGCGCGGAGGTCCGCCTCGAGCACCTTTCAATGGAGGAATGACCGGAGTCCTCGTCCTCAAGGGAGCCTTGCGATCGCCGCCGGGAGGTGCACCCTTGCGGTCAACCACCATACGTTTCTCCATCAAAATAACGGGCCCTATTGCATGCGCATACTAGGACACGTACGCGTTGAGGACTTTGGGGACGCGGCTCGGCTCACTGATAAAGAAATAAGAACCCTTGTTAAGCCGCATAAAGTGGTGCATTGCATTCTTTATCCTCTCCCGGCTAACCACGGGCTTTTCCAAGAAGGCTTCCATCGGGATCCCTTGATTGTAGCTCGATTGCTGAGCAAACCGGTGAGGGTTATACCTCATGAAGAGGGCTGTCTCATTCTGCCTGAACACCAGGTAGCCCGGCCGAATGGAGTAGAGATGGAGGATTTCCCGAGCCTTCAATATGGAAGCCCCGTCCTTAAATTCATCGCGTAGCGACACTACTGACTTGTTGGTCTCTGAGCCTATTGTTATGACCTTGTCCAAGAAAGAAGTCTTCGCCCCGACCAGGTGTGGTCGAAGGAGCAGCCCCCCAATCTCCCGCGAAGGTGCAACTACGATCGAAGCCCCGACCAGGCATATGACCCTCGGGAGCCTGCCTTTCTCAAAAAAGAGAGGAATCTTATGGGCACCGAACACCCCGTGCACGTGCATTTCCATCCAAGAAGTAAAGTAGTGCATCGGGAAGTTGGCGAGTTGCACCCCTGGCTCACTAGCGTCCGCCGCTACACTAAGTCCATTATAAAGATGAGCTAGCCCGGCGATTCCTACTGACAACTGCAAACCAGCCACCATCCGATGCGCTGGGTAGAAAACAGTCGGCCGCATATGGCGTGGATGCATAGGAAGAGAAAAATTGCACAACCACAAGCCCAAGAACCCTACAAAGAAGGTCTCTTCATCCATGTCGGGGACGGCAATTTCTGAAAAAGGGACGACGGCGGCACCGGGAAGATAGAAGTCTTTGTGGTCATCCTCCGATGTGGGTCGGCGATCAAAACCGAACCCAAAAGGGTCGTCGAGCTGGGCGAACTTCTCGCTCCGCTCTGATAAGAACTCTGGTTGAATGAAGCGAGTAATGAAATCTGCAAAACTGACTCCCCGGTCACCCGATTCTAGATAGAGTCCTTCATAAATCTCCAATACCTTCACCAAGCCCGGGTACTGGTGCTGAATAGCGTTCTCCGGCATCAGGTCAAATACCAGCGGCTTGGCGGCAAAGACGTATTCATCGGGAGGAAGCAGCTCCTCGTAAGGCTCTCCCCTCATCGGCAGACCCGAGATTTCAGCAAACTCCTCCAAGGAGATAGAGACTTTCCGGTCCGTCATCAGGAAGGTGTGTGTGGGAATATTCCATTGCTCGATAAAATCCTTAACCCATCACGTTGGAGGAGAATGATACTCAAAGAGCGAGACGTAGATGGCCGAGTACAAACCAATTCTCATCAGATGAGTCCTCCTCGCTGATAGGATGTACCGGGCCCATTGCAAATATTCGGCAGGCGGTCATGGGATCAGTCCAATGTTATAAGCCTGTCCCCAAGGGCGCGCTTCACCCTGACAAATTCTCCTCCCTAAAATATCTATTGCTGGCGGCGGCTACACGTGGATAGCACCAATCGCAGGCTGGAGGAGGTCATCCGAATTCCAATTTTTGACCTCCACGGCATACTTCACCGGGGGTTCATCTGCGTAGGGGAGTGAAGATGTTGGCTCAGACGGCGTGGCGGAACTGAAACTGCGATGACCCTGGATGATTTCATTGTACCACCTATCCCACAAGTGAAGGTTTTTGTGCTGGGGGTCATGATCCTTGATGAGAGCGAGCACCACACGGTCCACCGGTGCCTGAGGAAACCCTCCCTCCGAGCGAACAAACGGAAAAGACAAATTGGCAGACATGTTTCCTGCAAAAAGACAAACATTAGCCGTCAGTATTATAATTCCAACGCTCAACATTTTAAAATTTTTATACCATACCGCAATGCAGTGGATAAGGGGACCAAAAGGGGGCCCATAAAATCTGGACGACAGTACATCATTTAATAAGGCAGCCCTATCATTGGATGAGACTGTCAATTAATGAAAAGATCCCCAAGAGAATATTCTCATTGATGGGAAATCTCTAGAGACAAGGAGAAAATCTCCTCTTTTAGAGCAAAGCTCTGTCACAGAGTGACATTTGTCAAACTCTGGTCTCAAAGGAATAAAAATTTCTTTAAAGAGAGCCTAGCCTTATACTAATGATTGAAAATCCATCAAAAAGAAAACTTCAACTCTTAAAGATTAAAAATTTGGGATTTTAAAGATCAATGAAAACTTTTAGGAGTTCTCCATTTTCAGATCAGAAAAGATCTACATTTGATCCATGAGCAAAGCTCTGTTCATGAGTTAAAACCCAAGAACAAGATCTCTGTAGATCTATGAACTTTCCAGAGCAAGGCTCTGCTGATGAAACCCCAAAAAGGGTTTTAGATCAAAGATCTATGAGAGCAAGGCTCTATTAATCAACTTTAATTTAATTTAATTATTATACCTAAGATGGTTTCAAGTTCTGAACTCTGGAGTTCTTGTGAAAAAGCAAGAGCAAGGCTCTAAAATTCTTAAACAAGAGCAAGGCTCTGAAAATCAAGATTCTTAAAAGTGGTAAAAAAATTACCAAGGACCAAGGGTCCTATTTATAGGCGCCTGCGCCCCTTCAGCTCACGCCTTGATCCAACGATCAGGAGTTTGCCACCGCTGCACTCACGTGCGCGCCACGTGAGCGCAACAGTGGGGGGGCATTTGTTTCCCCTAATCAGAGCAAGGCTCTGTTTGAATTTCAAAATTCAAAATTCGAAGCAACGCTTCAGATTCAACGCGCCACGCGTCAAAAGCTGATACGGCAGCGCAGCGCCCAAGGCAGTGCGCCCAATCAGAGCAAAGCTTTATTTTAAGTAAAATTAAAGGAAGCAATGCTTCAGTTGCGCCGCGCTGTGCGCTGCGCGACACGTGTCAGCGCAGTTGTACTAGCGCAGTTGCGCTGCGCTGTGCGCTGCGCGACACGTGTCACGCGCTGGGGCATCTGCGCCAAACAGAATTAAAATTCTAAAGAAATCTTTTCTGTTCTTGTTAAAACAAGAAGATTTTCTTCTGTAAAACAGAAGCCCTTGGATCAAAGATCCAACGGTGGGGAAAATTTCCCAAATCACTCAGAGAAAGATCTCTTTAACAAATTTAACTAATTTATGGGCACTATAAAAGAGACCCCAGACCTCAATTCAAAGCATCAACATTTTCTGAGGGAAAAAAAGAAGAACTCTGAAGAAATCTCGAGAAGAAAGGTAAAAGACCTTTTAGATAGGAGAATTTCTCCTGATAGATCATTGATCTAAGAACAAGATCAATGATCTTTAATAAAAAACAAAATAAAAATAGTGCTTTGCACTTATGAACCATTGGTTCTTTAAGATCAAGAAAAATAAGAAACACTTGTTTTCTTTGATCTAAATTAGATCAAGAAACCAAGTAGTGCTTTGCACTTATGAACCATTGGTTCTGGAATCTAAAAGATTCTTAAGTTAATAGTGCCTTGCACTTATAAAACTGCACTGTTGCGCTCCTGGGTTGGCGCAAACCACCAGAGAGCGCCACGTGTCAGCATATGAACCAATTGCGCTATGCGCTTTTCAAACAGAGCCTTGCTTTCTGAAACTGGCGCAATTCACCGTAGCGCACCACGTGTCAGCAGCGCAAGCACAGCGCACTAGAACAGTGCTGTTGTGCTTGCGCTCTCCAGAGCATGACACGTGTCATCACCATATGAGCTTGCGCTCATTACTTGGTGCAAAGCGCCAGACAAATGCACTGTATTGCTTACAAAAGGGCCAAGCCCAATTAAAGAAGGCCTAACAGGCCTAATAAAATGCAATGCATTATTTTAAAAAGGGCAGAGCCCAAACCAAAACAGATGCTCTGCATCATAAATAAAGGGACAGAGCCCAAACCAAATCAGATGCTCTGCATCATAAATAAAGGGACATAGCCCAAATCAAAAGGCATAGCAGGCCAGAATAAAATGCAGTGCATTATTAAATATGGGCAAAGCCCTAACACGAGCCTAATAGGCCAAAGATCAAGAAAAATGTTGAATATTCTCAACGGGACTTAGCCCAATCATGGCCGTAAGTCCCCAAATTAAATTGACTGAGCAAGATTGCTCTCTCAAATCAATTTACGACCGGTTTGAGGGTACATCTCCGAACTCCTCTGACACCCATCGTTGTAATTCTTCAACGACGTCAGAGAGGTGACGGGTCCCAACGACCACACATCAATATGGACTGCGGGGTCCTTAAACTCGTGGACCGAAACGTCCTTAAACTAATATCGGACCGAAACGTCCTTAAACTAATATGGGACCGAAACGTCCTTAAACTAATATCAAACCGAAACATCCTTAAACTAATGTTGGACCATCACGTCCTTAAACTGGAACATGGACCACCACGTCTTTAAACTGGAATACGGACCACCACGTCTTTAAACTGGAACATGGACCACCACGTCCCTAAACTGGCAATGGACCGCAACGTCCTTAAACTACCTATGGACCACTACGTCCCTAAACTGGAATAATAGAGCCTCCAAATGCTCTTTATCGGATCTAAAATATCCCGTTTAAGTCGATCTTAGCCCCAAACACGGCTAACGTATCCTTAAACATTCAAATGGATTATAAAACTCCCAATCAACTCCGGTTCGAGGGTACATCTCCGAACTCCTCTGACATCTGCCGTTGTAATCCTTCAACGACGTTAGAGAGGTGACGAGTCCTGATGACCAGATATTAAATGGATTATCACGTTAAGTTGATCTTAGTCTCAAACAGGACAAACATATCCTTAACGAACGTTTAAGTTGATCTTAGCCGCAACGCGACTAATGCATCCTTAAACTAAAAACTCCAAACCTAAATCTAAGTAAATACGGATTTGGACTAATCCACGTCCTACGGGCGACGGCATTACTCAGTCTCCGTACACAATCCACGGGCAACCACAAACTAAAAAAAAACACACACGACACGAAGTGAAATTCTGGAGAAAGAGAAAGTTGTTGCCGCGATGCGGTAGCGTAATTAACTGCAGGGGCTTGTGCCTGCAGGGAAGAGCGTCCCCACAATCAAAAACCCCTCAAGCGAGGGGGAATCTGATGAAGTCTGCTACATCAGCCGCATCCGTCTAAACCTCCGATACACGGTGCCATAAATCAACTTGGCATCTTCGGAGAGGTGGACGGATAAAACCAAATAGCATCTTCCCCGAATCTCAGCGTCAGGACATCGCAGTCTTGTGTGCCGTCTTTCGGAGGGGAACACATCCAATTGCCGAGGTTCCTAATGAGAAGGCTGACGGACTGGTCCTGCTCCAGCGGCGGTTCGCACTTGACTGTGAGATTACGCCATCGGGCGATAAAGTCGGTGTTGCTTTCATTCTTCCCCGGCTTGGTCCTCACAAGGTCGGCAATGGAGATTTTATCACTGACACTCATGAACCTTTGCCGAAACAGAGACTCCATTTGGGCAAAGGTAATAACAGACCCGTCTGGTATACTCGCGTACCAGTCGAAAGCGACACCGGTCAGGCCGTTGACAAACTGACGAAGAAGGAGCGCGTCATTGCCCCCTGTATTTCCGCACATGCTTAGAAGTGGGCGACGTGCTAATTTGCATTCCCCGTTCCATCAAATCTTCCGAATTTAGGAATGACGTAGCCGCTCGGGAACTCGATCAGATCGTAGTGTGCGGGATATGGCCGCCCACTACTGCCAATTTCTTTTTGAGCTTCAGCTTCGGCCACCAATGTTTTAACTTTGCTGGTGACCAAATCCATTATCCGATCTTGTGTTAGCGGGATAGTGCTATATAGGGCCAAGGTGTCCCCAGAAGCGGAATATGGCCGGCTTTCGTGCGGCTCGACGAGTCTTGGACCCAAAGGAACATGCATTGGCTGCTTCGGATTGTCATCACCCGGCTGATGGGTAGCGACTTGTGCTTGATTGGGAGGCGCTCAAGCAATTTGAGCCGTAAGCTGCATCACAACGTTCGTTAGGTCGTCAATTTTCGAATAGAGCTTGGCCATCTCTTTATCTTTGCTCCTGAGCTATTTTTGAAGCTCTTGAAGTAGCTCTTGCTCCGCAGTCCTGGGGCGGAAAGTCGGCTCTTCCTCGCTGTCCGACCTTGACTCTGCATGGACCGAGGGATCTTTTTGCCTATCATCCTCATCGGGAGGGTTTTCTTCAACCAGCGGAGGTGGCTGTTCTTGGGCAGCGGCAACCACATTCAAGCCAGATTGGGCTTGGGATGTGGAGGCCCCATCCTTGCTTTTGCTGCGAAGGTTGTCGCTGGGGCGCCCGCCCGCCATATAGACTGTATGGATAATATATCCGGCCGTCCTTTTATCATCGGCGGCTGATTTCACAGATCGCTGTCTTGACCCCCTTGTTTCGGTAGCTGGCAGTCGATTGAAGGCGGCTGGCCTGGCCAGGTTCTTGAATGGTGCTGGCGCTTCTTTTCTGGATTTGCCCCGCTGCTTTCGCGCGGTACAGAGCACCTGATAGACTCTTGAAGAGAAGTGCCATACTTTATCTGTTGGGGCTGGTACATGTCTCTTTGTAGCGACGTTTAGACCGCTGTCTTCTTGGTTCTAGCGGTCATAGCATTTTTCTGAACCCACTTCAAAGGCTCGAAGGAATTGCTGATTCTCACGTCCGACTCAGCCGTTGTCGCGGGGCGACCCTGCACTTGGAACTTCACAAGATTCCATTTTGCCGAAGCCCTGGCCCTCTTGTTGGCTCGATACCTGAGCCGCTTCTGCCTTAACTTTTCTGTTCTAAGCACCTGGTAGACTTCGGCTCTTTGGGGAGACGCCGTAGACTGGACGATGGAGGATTTTGGAGATATGCTCGATTGTGCATTTGTTGGAGTCATCGCCTGAGCTCGTCCGCAACATTTAATGTTGCCCTTTGTACCGGAGTTCTTGCCCTCCGCTGGAGCACCAAAGAATCGTTCAGACACCGTCTTAAGTTTCGGTTGTGGTGCCTTGGAGACCACGACATTCGGCCTCTTGCCCCTTGAGACCGGCTTGGCCGCCTGTTTCGCCGGGATTTCTGCTAGATGAGCGCTTCCGGCAGGGTAGATGATGACGGAGCCAAACTGGCGGGGCAGTTCCTCCCACTGTCGACTGAGGCTTGCGGGGAGAACCACACGAGCATTGACCTTGACCACGCACGGGATCAGGGTCGCGTTGGAAGTTGAATTTGTCTTGGGAGACAATGTCATCGAAAGTTGATTGCTGCACAGAAAAAAAACATCATTTCAGTATAGACAATCGATATGTATATTGATTGAGCTCTCATGAACATTTAACCCGAGATATGGGAGGAGAGAAAGGTCCCACCGGGCGTGCCAGAATCTGTAGGGTGTTTTTCGTCACCCCATTGAGATGGGAATACGCGCGCGCTTGTCAGGCGTACTACAGATTCCTCCTGTCTAGGGTAGGCCGGGGTTTATTGATTGTGGGGATCCGAATCTCCGGCAGCCGCGGACTAAGCTGCCGTTAATTACCCATCGCCTTTGGAG
Organism: Agapanthus africanus; assembly: GCA_030015575.1. Classification (NCBI taxonomy): domain Eukaryota; kingdom Viridiplantae; phylum Streptophyta; class Magnoliopsida; order Asparagales; family Amaryllidaceae; genus Agapanthus; species Agapanthus africanus. Next base: position 1,001,582,324 of record CM057337.1, read on the forward strand.
CGAGAGAACCTCCGATTGACGGGTTAAACTGGTCATGCAAACTCAATGTGTAGTGTACGTGTGTTTTGTTTTGGAGGGGGCTTAGATATATCGGGAGCCACGCAGAGTTTTTACGGGGGTCCCGCTACCCTGATAGCGGGCTGGGGGTCAAGGGGCTAGCAACCCCCTTATGGGGTGCGGGGCAGCGCCCCGACCCAAAAGTTTTTTGGGGGGGACAGTGTTGTGGAGTGTGTGTGTATCTGTACATATATATATATATATATATATATATACATATATATATATATATACATATATATATATATATACATATATATATATAAAGGGAAAAAGCGCCCAAAGGACGCGTGGGGTCAGCGCCTTGAGCGCTGTGCGCTTAGGCGCTAGCGCATCACGTGTCAGCACGTGGGCGCTTTGTGCTTGAGCGTAAGCGCGCCACGTGTCGGCACGTGGGAGCTTTGCGCTTGAGCGTAGGGCGCTTAAGCGCAGGGCACCGGAGCGCAAGCATGCCACGTGTCGGCACGTGGGCGCTTTCCGCTCGAGCACTGGAGCGTCAGGCGCTCGAGCGCTAGCGTGCCACGTGTCGGCACGTGGGCGCTTTGCGCTTGAGCGCTGGACACTGGACGCTTGAGCGCCAGGTGCTCGAGCGCCACGTGTCGGCACGTGGGCGCTTTGCGCTTGATCGCTGGGCACTCACATGGGCGCTTGGCGCTTGAGCGCTGGGTGCTTGAGCGCTTGGGCGTCGGCAAGGAAATGAGGATTTTAGCCCCAGAAATTCTCAAAAAAGAAATTATGGTGGAGAGAAAACTCCTAAGCTGTTTTGAAACTGATGAAGGTCTTCTCCCTTTGAGCCCTAGTTCTTCCCCAAAGTGGGGTTTCTGGAGATGGGTCTCCTTCTTCCTCCTCTGTTGGCAGGATCTTGAAGATCAAGAGATGTCAGATGTTAAAAATCTCTTCTTTTTTAGATCTAATGGAAGATCTGAGTTCCCCTTTATGGGTTTTGTGGTGAAAAACTATTTAGTTTTATAAAATGAAGAGTAAAACTCTTGATTTAATTCAAAAGAAAGGAGAAGGTTTTAGAACCTTGAGGAAGAAGAAAGATCTCAGATCTAAAATTTTTTTGGAGAGAGAAAAAGTTGTGAGATATTTTCATTATCTTTGCCTTTATAGGCTATACACTTTACACATAGCCCCTTGGGCTTCACAAAATGGCATTTTGCCTATCACATGGCTCATGTGCCATTTCTTTTTGCACATAAGCCACGGGCTTTACAAAAATTTGGCTTTATGCCTATTTTTCTTACATTTATCCGTAAAATAAAATAAAAGAAATACAATATAATTATTTATTACAAAACTTTTATCTTGGCATGGGAGGAGGCCGACCGCTTCATGTTCGGGCTTGACTCGGGCATGGGCCCACTGGATCTGGGCTTGGGCCCACTTGGCTTGGGGTTGACTTTGATTATGACTTTTCTGAAACTTTTCATTTCTCCGTGTATTACACGTGCAACTTTTGGGCTTCCGAAAAATTAAAAAGAAAAAATCTGAAAAATAATTGGGTCTGATGGGAATCGAACACACAGGCTACGTCACAGCAGTGCAGGGGCTTTACCAGTGAGCTACAAGTTGTTTCTTTCTTTTATTAAACAAATTTAACTTTTTAACTATTACAAAGGCTAAAATATCCCTTTACAAGAAATTTCTGTACAGTGATTTTCAGAGTCGTTACAGGAACCTTTTTTTCTCCGGGTCTGACATATGATACACAGAATTGGGAAATAGAAACTTGCATGGTTTATGCGCTATCGGTTTAGGATGCAATTCACTTCTAATTTCCCAGTCCTGAAAATCCATCTGAGCGCGGAGGTTGTCTTTCGATTTTCCGTCTTTACAAAGAAATAAGTTAAGTACGTGCTCAGATACTCCCTTCTTTATGTGCATGACGTCCAGACAATGACGAACTAAATTTGTTGATCAGTACGTGTAGGGTTGCCTAGCACAGTAGCAAGGTTTCGGGAGGTATCATGCCAATTTAAAAAATTTGCCGTTCTATCTAACCCTAACCCTAGAATCTTTACTAGAAAATCCGACGATACGATATGTAAACAACTTTACGTCTAAGTGAATGAGGAATACAACCTTGTAGACCGGTCCTTCACTTCTAATGCTCCGTGTAGTAGTTCCTTCGTTGCAAGTAATGAACACCCGAACTCTAGAAAGGGTTCTCTTGAAGAAATGAACAAGCTTGCACGGAGTCTTCGAGGCCGAAGATGATCTACGTCGAGGAGACACAAACCCAAGCCACCTCTTCACTAATTATGGAATTAGTGAAGCAAACACTCTATACTAAATGGCTATTAGTAGAGGAAGATGAAGTAAGAATTTTTCTCACTTTAGAAATAATTTTCTCACTCATTTTCATCACCTCCCAAAAGCTAGTGAGCTTGAGGAAGGAGATGAAGAAATGCAACCATGAAAAAATTGCAAGTGTAGAAGGGGAACCATGGGTGAGTTAATATCATATGCTAACCCTTGTAGAGACTTAACCATAGTATAGGATAAAGGTCGGGTTAATAAATATCTTTAGTAAAACAAAAGTAATGGACTTAGTCAATGAGCATGCAAGCTTCTCCAAGCTTCTTGCCATGACAATTTCCAATTTATTTTTGAATTACTTAAGAATATAAAAACCTCTAGATTATCACTTAGTATGGTGTAAGTCTCACACACCCATGAAGCATGTATCATCAAGAATGACACAAAACTATGTACACTAATATATATCACATATATACTATGTGCACAATCAAGTGAGAAAAGAAATCGTAAGTGAGCTAATATTAGTTAATGCACATTAATATATCAAATATATAATTATAAATTAGATTATTAAACCAACACTTGATTTAATAATCCGGCTATATCACATATAATCGACTAATATCATATGTATCAACTTATCGAATCAACACTTGATTCGATAACCCAGCTATATCACATATAACTGACCGATGACACAAATCGCGAGATTAGAATACGGTATCACATATAGTATTAATATCGGTCCCGCACATATCACATATGTGCTCCTACTCCATTTCGCTTGAGCCAGGAAACCTCTGTGTAGGACTCTAAAGACTCGTCAATACGCCGGCAGTAGGTGATGATCATATCAAACACCCACAAGCCGCAAGCGGTCTGCTAAACGTAACGGCCACCCGGATATTGAGCGATAAGAAGATCAAAAAGCAAGCCTGCTCATACTCCTGCGAATCCAATCAGTAACACTACCGTACAGTCCGGTCTCTTCGTCTGATATGTCGCATATCACGTCTAGGAGTGGTAAACGTCAGATCCCAGTAACTCGATAAGTCGTGCCGATATGAGGCTCATAACGGATCGAGAAACTACTGATAACACTTACCAGTATATCTCAGAATCAGCCCTGGCCAGGGACTTCCTGTTATACCCAATCGAGCACAGCGCAACATCAACTTCCTATACCGGGAGAGACGAATTCTATCCTATCGCTCATTGCCTCCATGTGACTCGGGATTGTACCCAACAACCACCTGTTTGCACAAACTCTTGACCATGGTATGGTGGAAATCAAAGCACAGTGGGAATCGCATAAGACTCTATAACGATCTCGGGTCGACAAACTAACCTGCACCAGTGTCACCAGAGAACTGCTATCTGACGATAGGTATAATACCATCTAGGAGTTCTCGGCGAGTCCGTTTAGTGTACCCAGTCTCCACTGAGCACCCATATACCATCTCTGATGTCAAACACCAATGGATATAGGATCATCTATCGCCCATCTACATGGGTCGAGAAGCTATACGCTAGTCTACTCTGGTATATCGATGCCCTGTCTCGATACACCCACGACTAGTAATATTTGAAGGATGTATTTACCGACTACCCTGTCTCCACTAGTATGATCTGCATCATAATCCTGGTAGTCAAGTACTCATCCTAAGGGCTTTATCAATATGTAATAGAGAGACAATAAGTGTACATGTTAAGACAAAGAGCAACCGGTGTTGGATATGTATGCCCTAGAGGCCATTATTGTATATGTATACATATGGATGCTTGTACATGTATATGTACATGACAGTCTTGCTCGATATGATAGTATGCTGTTTGGTTTGACTTTATCTTAACATGTGTATATTTTACTTGCTATTACAAATCTATTATACATGTTGATAAAGCCCGTAGGATCAATACTAGACTATCTGCGTTGTGATGGCGATCATACTTGTAGGAGCTGAGTAGTCGGTACGCACATATTTAAATGGTCCCTAGTCGTGGGAGTATCGAAACTAGGCATCGATATTCCATAGTAGACTAGTGTATACGTTTCTAGACCCCGACGAGGGGCGATGGGTTAGTCCCGCAACCATTGGTCTTTAGACCAAAGATCGTATACATGTGCTCACTGGGGGTGAGTACACCGGACGGACTCGCCGAGAACTTCCAAATGGTACTATACCTATCGTCACGGGGAAGTTCTCAGGTGACATTAGTACAGGTTAGTCTTTAGACCTGAGATCGTCATTTGTCTCGTGTGAGTTCCTACTGTGCTTTGATCACTACCCTACCAAGGCTCTGCTGAGTCGTGCAAACAGGTTTTGGTTGGGTACAGTCCCGAGCCACATGGAGGCAGTGAGAGATTGTCGGGGATTCGTCTCTCCCGGTATAGAGAGTAGATATCGCACTGTGTTCGATTGGTCAGGACTATAAGACCTTGGCCAAGGCAGTTGGGATTTACTGATAGGCTGATCAGTAGCTTGCCGAATTGGTCCTGAGACACATCAGCACGACTTATCAGGTTATTAGGGTCTGACGTTCACCACCCTCTAGACCCGGTATGCGATACTCTCAGACGAAGAGACCGGACTGTACGGATATTGTCATGGATAAGCTCAGTAGAGATCCGGATAAATTTACTCATCGGCCTTCCTTTCGACAGGTACCCGGGTAGCCGTTACGTACACTTAGTGCCGCTGACATGCTTGTGATTATGGATTTATCCAGTAACTCACTGCCGGCGTACAGTCGAGTCTTTAAAGTCCCACACAGAGGGTTTTCCCTGGTTCAGGCGAAATGATGTAGTAGCCGTATTGGATACGTGCAGGGTCTCGATCGATTGATGTACTTTGTACTCGGACTTTCGATCGGACAGTTGGTAATACTAGCCGGCTCTGGTATGAGCCGGATTATTAAACCAGGTATTGATTTAATAGTTTACATATATGTATTTCGATATGTATGTTCTAGTATTACGTTCTTCGTGTTATTCTATCTCTTTGGGCGTTCGGATTTTATCCGAATGCAGGTATGCATATACAGCTGACTGTAATCCGTATTTATTACAGATTACCTTCTAGAAGGTGGCCACCTCATTATGCATTTTCCATTTATTTGATAAATAGAAATGAAGTGTAAAGTGTGAGGTATGGGAGGAATGGCAATGACCATGCTTCAAATGAATTTTTAATTCATTTAGAGTTACTATTGAAGCATCGTTGTTGATTGTTTATTCAAGAAATTCATACACAAAACCTATGTGTGTAATTTCTCTCTCCAAGGTTGCTTCATTATTTTCTTGAGCTCCCATTCCTCTCCTTTCTCTCTAGCTTCCTCCACCTTCCTCTTCTTCCTCTTCACTACCTCTCATGTGTTGAGAATCAAGTGAAGAGGCAAGAAAGAGATAGCTTTACACTTAGATCATTACACTACATCCTAGATTACTTGGTTTAGCAACCCAAGTCCTCTAGTTGCTCCTTTTGTTACATAGTTAGGAGCTAGAGCCATGGATCATATTCTCCGGGTGGATCATCTACGACAAAAGAAGGCCGAAGAACAAGCTCGATCCCGGAGGACCGATGGAGCCGGAAATGGAGATCGAACAAGTTCAAGGAGGCCACTTGGAGCACATGATGAGGAAAGAAGACCGAAGTACTTGGATCGTTTGGTGAGGCTTCTTTCATAGTAGACAACACTTCCACTTTTTCTAGTTAGGTTTATGGTTAAGATCCGGTTTAGGTTTATTCTAGTGCCAAGTTTCGTATCGTTAGAAAATTTTTGTTCCGTATTTAGCCACGGAAGTTGGCCGGGGCACTAGGGTAACCCTTCATGGTATCAGAGCCAGTCCATAAAACCTAGACTAGTAAGTTTAAACAATGTTGAAACAACGAAACCGAAACAAGTCCGTAACATCGAAACCAAACTGCAATTTCTGTCGATTTTTTAAAGGCTTCAATTTTTTTTAAACAAGTGCAGAGTGATCCTTATACCGTGAGATGTACCCAGAACAAAACGATGCATTTCTACCAAAAAATGGCCGGCTACAACCCCCTAAAAACCGGCCTCCTCGGTTTTCCTATGGAGAATTGCATCGTGTTTTGGTCTGGGCTCTTATCTCAAAGAGTTTGGGTTTCTGGTGTTGCTTGTTTTTGCCCAATTTTGATTTTCTGTTGTTTTTCAGTACGGGGCAATACAGAGTGTTTCGAAGTCTTTGTATTTGACACTGTTTAATAAGTTTACGGTACATTCATTTTTATCTACGACCGTGAATGTCACTTGATCGGTAAACTCGTCTGATTGCTATATGTTCTTTTAGACAAGTTTACGAACGTGACATTCGCGTTGATGTTTTGTGCTTGTGCTATGATTGTGGTTGGATAGTCGTGATGGATAGCAAGTGGTGCAATGTTAGTGGTACAATTAATGATTCATTTGTACATTTGTTATTGCGGGGCGAGCATCCGATATGTGGACTGCCGTCTTTGCCGGATTGTATATTCTTTTGGGGCATGACCGAGTAGAGGCCGATGTCACTATTTGTATATATTATTTTCTTTTTTGTATTAGGATTACCCCGCGGAGGAGTGCACGAATAGCCGGATTCTAGAAGGCAACAAGCCTGCATCTCATGGCGTTGAGACGGAGGGGGCTTCATTCTAGAATTGGCGGGCTATTCGCCGCACTCGTAGGGGGTATATGTTTTCATTGCACATGCTATCTACACGACCGGGAGCGTCGGGTTTTATTTGCGGCTCAAATGAAACCCGGGGCTCCAAGATTATCCACCTTTCTGTATTGTTGGCTGAGATTCTGTGATATTGATTATTATCATGCCTGGGACGAATGTTGTATATACTTATATATATACTAGTAGATGTTGTATATGTTTTGCACCCGCGCTAGTCCAGCCTCCGCTTTGTCGTTAGTTAAGTAAGCTAACGGGTGATGACGGGGCCTTGTGGCGAATGCGGATGGCATATACGTATATTTTATTTTCGTTCTTTTCTGGTGTGATAGGTTATTTTGATGGGACCGCATTGATTTAAATTAATGCAAGAAAAGAAACCTAAAACATGTTGTTGGAACATAATTCTAAAAACGAACATTACAGACGTTCTCTTTTGCTTTGCACAGTGGTATTCGGTTATGAATATCCAGCATCTTATTCGACGAGGCAAGGGCCGGGATCCCTTCATCGGGAGTGACCCCTTGAGTAAAAGTTTGCGTCAACGTAATAACTCCACTATAATCGACTATTTTTGCTTTGCGTCATGGTATTCATTTTGGAATATCCTGCACCTCGTTCGACGAGGAAAGAGCCGAGATCCTGTTCAGACCATAATATTGCATTTTTCATTCCCCTATTCTTATCCGTTTTATAAATAAACAGGTACTCTTGACGCACGTTTGTTGCATATTACAGGATACAGGTTTCTGGAGCAAATACAGTGAAAAAGACACAAAACAACAGAAAAAGGACTTTTGACCAACAATTAAACGGATCCTAGTCAAGCCTATACGAAGAACAGTGCAAGGTCCAAAATGTCAAAGTGAACGGTCAAAAGATACGAACAAGTTTTCACTGAAGATCTGGAGAAGACCGAGAAGCCAAACAGAGAAAAGTTATGAAGAACTAAGAAGCCCTAACAACCAAGATGCAGCCCAGAAAAGATGGCGGCCCAAGACCACCAAAGGGCCGCGGAACCGCGGCCCAAGCCAACCAATGCCACGGTTCCGCGGCCTGTTCAAGCCCGTGTCGGTGCAGATTTCCAGGGTCGGTGCGTCGGTGCGGGGGTTTAGATTTTCCATGGGCAAATCTGTAATTTCGCATGTGCGAGATTCTGTAACCCTAGGTTTCCTATTTTCCTATAAATTGTAATTTTAGATCTGTAAAATGTTATGCCTCTTTTCAATAAATAAAATTCAGAATTTCTGGGAATTATATTCAGATCTATTCTGTCTTCTACTTGGAGGGAGCCATCAAATCAGTAGGTAATTTTATTTCCTTGCTTTTATTTTCTAGTATATTTTATCATTCCCTAATGAGCGAGTAGTCTCCTCGCTTGTTAGGGTTAGCCTTAGGGAAAGGGTTGAGAGATGAGATCTCTCACCCCTTTCAATGCCACCTTCACTTAAGAGTTAGAACTCCATGCATACGCGCACAACCGCTCCCTACGGCACCCTACCCCTAGAGGTAACGGTGAACCGTAGTATAAAGGGCCGGTTGCGCGCGTTTTCCATGGGGGTTAGGGTAATTATCAACAAAGGAAGGATACAAATCTAGAGGAAGAAATATCTTCCCAAAATATTTGGATCCACTTTATTGATAATTACCGTAACATCTAATAGATCTAAAAAAGAAGGCATTGAAAGCGGTGAAGGAAACGTTAATCTCCAAAACTTCCCCTAAGCCTAACCCTAGCAAGACTTTTAATTAGATTAATTAGATCCAGTTTTCATAGATTTTTATAAACCAACCAAAAAGACAATTTGAATCAACTAGTTAAAACACATAAAAGAAATTTACCCGTCTCTGTGGATCGACCCATACTCACCGGCTAGCTGCGAAGCGACGCCGTTTCTGATTGCGGTAAACTTATATTTTTGACACGAATCAGATCCTTTCACAGGGAGTGACTTATTTAGCAAAAGTTTTCGCCACTATATATATTTTTAAAAAACTGCTCATGTTCCTTCAACGATATCAAGTTCATTACGTTAACGGGTTTTTCGCCAAAAATCTAGCCGTAGCCCTTCGCCATTTCATATGGGTACCACGTAGTATTCGTGTTGTGTTTGTTGGCAAGCGTCAAGACACAGTGAACGGCAGCTGAGTGATATTTATCTGTTGCATTGATATGCGATTAATCGAGACAGTCGTACAGCTTTGTTGGCAAGCGTCAAGAGTTTTTGTGGGTGGGTTCGAGTTAATCCAGGACAATGACGGGTTGAACTTGACTAGTGGCCTATGACTTGTTGGCAAGCGTCAAGGTTATAGATCGTTAGGGGCAAAAACCACATCATGAGTTTCAAATATACAGGAAACTTGCAGATTTAGCATGCCTTTTGGAGTGTAGTGACTAGAGTGGATTCCATCTAGTTCATCACACAATGATAGTTGGATCCCGATCCCACTGATGAGTAGGATTACTCTCAGGAGATTATTTCACTTATCAATCAATGCTATAAACCAAGTAGGTGTCTAGAACAGTGTTAGCGGGGCTACGCCTCCAGGGAAAAGAGGTTATGTAATTAAGGAACTTCGAGAAAGTGTTGGAAAACTTTCTTCGAAGTACCGACACTAGCCTGGCTGAAAGGTTAAGCAAGTATTGTGACATGCGATTAATCCTGACTAGTTCTCCTTTTAAGGTTTGAAGGAGAATTCGAAGAAACAGTAGGAGCCATCCTGATTAGATAAACTAATAACCAATCTAATCTTGCAAGAGCACACACTGAGTGTTCCTTTTCTCTCTCTCAAGGTAGCAACCATTTCACGCCCTAATCAAGATAATAAAATGTATCGCTTGACCGATCCGAATTCTGATTCGGGGCTCGGGAACGTTGGTTCGGCTCTTACTTATGAAAACAGTCATGTGTATGAACAAGGGAAAGAAAATTGTTTGAATTCCTTAATGACCCTGTTCCCCTTCGAAAGACGGCGCATAAGACTGCGAGGTCCTGACGCTGGGGTTCGGGGCAGATACTATTTGGTTTTATCCGTCCACCTCTACGAAGATGCCAAGTTGATTTATGGCACCGTGTATCGGAGGTTTAGACGGATGCGGCCGATGTAGCAGATTTCGTCAGATTCCCCCTCGCTTGAGGGGTTTTTGATTGTGGGGAAGCTCTTCCCAGCAGGCGTAAGCCCCTCCAGTTAATTACGCTACCGCATCGCGGTAACAACTTTCTCCTTCTCCAGAATTTCACTTCGTGTCATGTGTGTTTGTTTTGTTTGTGGTTGCCCGTGGATTGTATACGCAGACTAAGTGATGCCGTCGCCCGTAGGACGTGGATTAGTCCAAATCCGTATTTACTTAGATTTAGGTTTGGTGTTTTGGTTTAAGGATGCGTTAGCCATATTTAGGCTAAGATCGACTTAAACGTTTGTTAAGGATACGTTAGTCTCATTTGAGACTAAGATCAACTTAACGGGATCGTTTGGATCCGACAAAAGAGCATTTGGGGACTCTATTGTTCTAGTTTAGGGACATTGCGGTCCATAGGTAGTTTAGGGACATTGCGGTCCATATTCCAGTTTAGGGACGTGGTGGTCCATATTCCAGTTTAGGGACGTGGTGGTCCATAAGTAGTTTAAGGACGCTTAAGTCCGTGAGTTTAAGGACCCCACAGTCCGTGTTTTAGTTTAAGGACGTATAAGTCCGCGGGTTTAAGGATCCCACAATCCGTCTTTTGGTTTAAGGACGCTTAAGTCCATGAGTTTAAGGACCCCATAGTCCATGTTGATGTGTGGTTGTCGGGACCCGTCACCTCTCTGACGTCGTTGAAGGATTACAACGATAGGAATCAAAGGAGTTCAGAGATGTACCCTTGAACCGGTCGTAAATTGATTTAAGAGAGCAGCTGTGCTCAGTCAATTTAATTTGAGAACTTACGGCAATGATTGGGCTAAGTCCAGTTGAAAAATATTCAACACTTTTATTTATTTTTGGTCTATTAGACCTGTGCTAGGGCTTTGCCCACATTTAAATAATGCATTGCATTACATTTTATTTTTGTTTGGGCTCTGCCCATAAAGGATGCAGAGCATCAATTTTACTTAGGCTCTGCCCTTTATAGATGATGTAGAGCATCAATTTTATTTGGGCTCTGCTCTTTTATCGCTTTGCAATTTATTTTGGCCTGCTAGGTCTTTTTGACTTGGGCCTGGCCCTTTAGCAAAAGAAATGCATTGCATTTGTCAGGCGCTTTGCGCCAACCAAAGAGCGCAAGCGCTTGTGGTGAGGACACGTGTCATGCAAGCGCGGTGCGCTGCGCCAGTGCGCTGCGCTTGCGCTGCTGACACGTGGCGCGCTGTGGTGAGTTGCACCAGTTTCTGAGAGTAAGGCTCTATTTCAAAAGCGCATAGCGCAAATGGTTCAGATGCTGACACGTGGCGCTCTCTGGTGGTTTGCGCCAACCCGAGAGCGCAACAACGCAGTTTTGCAAGTGCAAGGCACTATTAACTTGAGAATCTTTTAGATTCCAGAACCAATGGTTCATAAAAGAAGTGCAAAGCACTGCTTGGTTTCTTGATCTAATTTAGATCAAAGAAAACAAGTGTTTCTTAGTTTTCTTGATCTTAGAGAACCAATGGTTCATAAGTGCAAAGCACTATTTTTATTTTGTTTTTTTTTATTGAAGATCATTGATCTTGTTCTTAGATTAATGATCTATTAGAAGAAATTCTTCTATCTAAAAGGTCTTTTACCTTTTTTTTACTTGAAATTTCTTCAGAATTCTCTCTGTTTGAAATTTTTGATTTCTCACAATGTTGATCTCTTCTTCTTCTTTTTTTTATTTTAGAAAGAAGGATCATTGGTCGTTGGGACCCATCACCTCTCCGACGACACTGAGAGATTACAGTGCCATATATCGAAGGTGTGGAGGGATGTACCCTTTGAACCATGCCTCACTCATTAGTGGGGAAGAACAGGCTGGAGCTTAAGCTTCTCGCTGCTGAAAAAGGCTTCTTTGCGTTCGCGCACGTACGTCGCACGTGTTGGGCTCTCATATTTGCACGTAGCGCACATGGATCTTGCGCATATGCGCATTATGGGGAGGGGGGAGAAAGCTCCTATGGAGAACGAGTCTCCTTTTAATTGAATATTCTCATGTGGTGCGGACGTGCGTTGCATGTGGTGCGCGCGTGGGGGGCACACGTGCGTTGCACGTGGCGCACATGCGCATTATGAGGAGAAGCAGAGCTTCTATATATGGAGAACATGCTCCTTTTAATATTATTAAATGTTCTCATATGGTGCGCACGTGCGTTACACGTGGTGCCGCATGGCGGGCACACGTGCGTTGCACGTGGTGCCGCAAGGCGAGCACACGTGCGTTGCACGTGGCGCACATGCGCATTATTAGGAGAAGCAGAGCTTCTATGTATGGAGAACAAGCTCCTTTTAATATTATTAAATATTCTCATGTGGCGCGCACGTGCGTTGCACGTGGTGCCGCATGGCGGGCACACGTGCGTTGCACATAGCGCACATGGCACTTGCGCATATGCTCAATATGGGGAGGAGCATGCTCCTATCTTGGAGAACTAAGCTCCTTTGAGTATTGAATCCTTTGAGAATTTTACTCTACCCTTTCTAAGAGGTATCCCCTCTTATTTATATTGGAGTGGTAGAGAAGCCATCTCTCCTTTTTCCGATGTGGGACTAAAAAATGCATTCCCCATGAAGTAGAGCATTACTTTAGATTACACGGGCATAACACATTTGCTCATAACTTTTGATCTCGGATGAATTATGAGGACCATAATATATCAAATCGAAGGTATTTTTGAGATGCTTTCAATATCATCATAATTTAGCCATTTCTCGTTCCGGAGTTTGTCAAAATACAGCTCGGAAAATACCGGTTCGCATCTTCTTCCTTAGATCACATGTGCATAGACATTTGCTCATAACTTTTGATCCCGGATGAATTATGAGGCCCATAATATATCAAATCGAAGGTCTTTTCAAGATGCTATCAATACCATCAGAATTTAGCCGTTTCTCATTCCAGAGTTTGTCAAAATACAGCTCGTAAAACACTGGGTCGCATCTTCTTCCTTAGATCACATGTGCATAAACATTTGCTCATAACTTTTGATCCCGGATGAATTATGAGGCCCATAATATATCAAATCGAACGTTTTTTCGAGATGCTTTCAATAACATCATAATTTAACAGTTGCTCATTGGGGGTGTTTATAAAAATACAGACCGAAAGATACTGGTTCGCATTTTCTTAAGTGTATCGCTGCCATTTGATACCTTGGACTCTTTTGCACAGAAATTTTTGGCGGGAACAAATGCCCCCCACTGTTTTGCCCACGCAAGTATATATGTGGGTGAATTAGTGCAGAGTAATGCATAGCGTATGACCAGTTTCGGGTTGGTATATAACTTTCAGAATCTTGATCTGAGAAGATAACGAGCGGACACGAGCGTCGTCATTTATCATTGAATCAAATCTCGACTCTTAAAAGATATAGTTCCAAACTCTTAATTCCATGAGCCGCACCCTTCTATTTCTTTATGTTTTACTCTGATGTGAAGTAGTTTATATGCTCATTAGTAACTTCTCCATTTCAGTGACATGTAGCTTTAGTAAGTGTGGCTCATAGATGGTCCATCTTAACCTCTTTGTAGGGCAGTAATGGCTTAGAAGACAGGGGTAGGATCTGCCACCTAAGACTTTTCAATTTTATGAGCCGTGAGGGTCTCATAAAGACTTTTCTTCCTACGGATCGAGAGGATCTCGTAGGTGTATTTTCTCCTTAGGAATCGTGAGGATTCTTAAGTGCGTTTTCTCTTATAAGTTGTAAGGATCTTATAAGAGAATTTTCTCCCTTACAAGTCGAGAGGACTCGTAAGTGGTTGGTTCCCTCCCTGTCGAAATTCGACTTTGGAGAGTGAGACCCGTGAATAGTATGCAAGAGACCGTTTTTGACCGACTTGCAGGGTCTCATTGTTCAGAAAACAAGTTTTTAATCCCTGCTGCCTGAGGCTTCATCTTGCAAGTTGAGACGAATCGGGAATTTCCCACAGAGACACTGGTTTCTCTGCGAGCCGACGCGAATCAGGAGGCTCTCATCAAGGACGCTTGTTTCCTTGAATTGAGGAATTTGCTAAGGATATTTGTTTCCCTGGTGTTGAAACGGATCGAGAATTTCCCACGGAGACACTGGTTTCTCCGCGAGTCGATGCGAATCGGGAGGCTCTCATCAAGGATGCTTGTTTCCCTGAATTGAGGTATTCTCCAAGGATATTTGTTTCCCTGGTGTTGAAATAGATCGAGAATTTCCCATGGAGACACTGGTTTCTCTGCGAGTCGACGCGAATCGGGAGGCTCTCATCAAGGATGCTTGTTTCCCTGAATCGAGGTATTTGCCAAGGATATTTGTTTTCCTGGTGTTGAAACGGATCGAGAACTTCCCACGGAGACGTTGGTTTCTCTGCGAGTCGACGCGAATCAGGAGGCTCTCATCAAGGATGTTTGTTTCCCTGAATCGAGGTATTTGCCAAGGATATTTGTTTCCTTGGTGTTGAAACGGATCGAGAATTTCCCACGGAGACGTTGGTTTCTTTGCGAGTCGACGCGAATCAGGAGGCTCTTATCAAGGATGTTTGTTTCCCTGAATTGAGGTATTTGCCAAGGATATTTGTTTCCATGGTGTTGAAACGGATCGAGAATTTCCCGAGGAGACACTGGTTTCTCTGCGAGTCGACGCGAATCAGGAGGCTCTCATCAAGGATGTTTGTTTCCCTGAATTGAGGTATTTGCCAAGGATATTTATTTCCCTGGTGTTGAAACGGATCGAGAATTTCCCACGGAGACATTGGTTTCTCTGCGAGTCGACGCGAATCAGGAGGCTCTCATCAAGGATGTTTGTTTCCCTGAATTGAGGTATTTGCCAAGGATATTTGTTTCCTTGGTGTTGAAACGAATCAAGAATTTCCCGTGGAGACACTGGTTTCTCTGCGAGTCGAAGCGAATCAGGAGGCTCTCATCAAGGACGCTTGTTTCCCTGAATTGAGGTATTTGCCGAAGACACTGGTTTCTTCGGGGTTGGGATGAACCGTCGAAATTTGGCTTCGTTTTCTGGCGGAGCCTGTTGAGAAAGTATGGTTCCCTCTTTGTTTGCGCCCTTGGATTGTATACAGGGATCGATGTGATCTCAACTGTAGGGCCAAAGTTTTATCATTTTTTTTGTTTTATTTCCGCGATGCTCTATCATTTCAGCTTTTATATCGCGAAGGTTGCGATTGTCTAATCATTTCGGCTATTTTTCGCGGTGCCCAATCATTTCGGATATTTATTTTATTTTTACTCGCTGCTTTTTATTGCGAGTTGCCCAATCATTTCGGCTATTTCGTATGTATGTACGGCCTACCGGCTTTTTACCGTAAACCTGAAATTAGACACCGATTTCGGCATCAGCACCGCTACAACTGGGATATTGCCAGGAGCGAATCGTCATTTGCCTCCGTCGATGTTGATCAAAGGTGGCTTAGCGAACGGGGTTAAGGTCCTGTCAACTAAGGCTTTTAACTTCATGAGCCGTAAGGGTCCCACAAAGGTATTTCTCCCTACAAGTCGTGAGGATCTTGTAGGTGTATTTTCTCCTTAGGAATTGTGAGGATTCCTAAGTGTGTGTTCCTCTGTAAGTTGTAAGGATCCTACAAGAGGGTTTCCTACTTGTAAATCGAGGGGACCTACAAGGGGTGTTTATCATGCGTACATATCCCCAGTCACAGATGGGACTTGGTTAGGGAAATGTTTATTCGCGCCCGTGGATTGTATAAAAGATTCAGTATCGAACCACTTGTAGGGCAATATTGGAAGTTGTGGGGGTTGCTTAAGCACAGGTTTTGGTCTCTGTAACTTAAGACTTTCAAATCTTATGAGCCGTGAGGGTCCCATAAGAGAGTTCTCCTTACAAGTCGTGAGGATCTCGCAAGTGTATTTTCTCCTTAGGAATCGTGGGGATCCCTAAGTGTGCTGCTCCCTTATGAGTCGTAAGGATCTTGTAGGGTTCCTAGGCACTCTCAAGAGGTCTCACAAGGCATCAACCATGCCAATTTCAAAAAATACGGTGCCGAGAAACCCTAGACTAGATCGTCGGCTAGAAGTTTAGGCGATAAAACGAGCTAGTTTACAACTAAACTATAAGATAACGGAAATACAACCTTTGTAGATCCGGTCCTCCACCTCCATAGCTCCGCAATGAAGTCTCCTCGCTGTCCAAGTCGAACCCCGGGCTCTAGCGTCGGCTTCATCGGAGAATGGACGGGCTAGGTCGTCGACGTCGATGCCGAAGATGATCTACGTCGAGGCATCACTAGGTCAAGCTCCACCTTCACCAAGCCATGAAAACTTGTGAAGGAAACACACTCTACTACTTGGCAAGAGGTAGAGGATGAAGAAATAGGAAGTGGGTAGACTTTAGAATTGGATTTCTCACTTGTTTCATCAATCCACCATTGATGAAGTCAAGCTTCTTCATGGAAGAAGAAGATGAAGAAGAAGAAGAATATATTATGATAAGTTTTTTACAATAGATAATAAAAATGAATACTTATCATAATCTTAACCTTAGTTAAGTGTAGAGAATTGACTAAGGTTAGGTTGAATGGTTAGGGTTAAGGATGAGAACAAAAATGTCAATTAGTCAAAGCTTCATGAAGCTTCAACTAAAAACAAATGAAGCCACCATTCATTTATCTTTCAATTTATTCAAAATGAATAAATAAATAAGATAAATGAATAAGTAAAAACACTAATCAACAACTTAACCATGGTTTAATTCTTTACACTTAACCCAAAAAGCATGTATCATCAAACATGATACAATCTTGTGTACAAAAGTATATCACATATACAATGTGCACAATCCAAGTGAGAAAATCCATTTAAAGTGAACCAATACTAGTTAATGCAAAGTAATATATCAAATATATAATTATGCATTAAATCATTAAATCAACACTTGATTTAACGATCCGGTCATATCACATACAACCGACTAATATCCAATGTATCGTTTTATCGAATCAATCCTTGATTCGATAACTAGGTTATATCGCATACAACCATTCGACACATTCATCGCGAGAATGGAATACGGTATCACATACACGCATTATTCTCGGTCCCGCACATATCTCATATGCGCTCCTATTTCGTTTCGCTTGAGCCAGGAAACCTCTGTGTAGGACTCTAAAGACTCGTCAATACGCCGGCAGCAGGTGATGATCATATCAAACACCCACAAGCCGCAAGCGGTCTGCTAAACGTAACGGCCACCTGGGTATTGAGCGATCAGAAGATCGACGAGCAAGCCCGCTCACACTCCAGTGAATCCAACCAGTAACACTACCGTACAGTGCGGTCTCGTCGTCTGATATGTCGCATATCTTGCCTAGGGGTGGTAAACGTCAGACCCCAATAGCTCAATAAGTCGTGTCGATATGAGGTCTATAACAATTCGAGAAACTACTGGTAACACTTACCAGTATATCTCAGCAACCCTGGCCAGGGATTTCCTGTTATATCCAATCGAACACAGCGCAACATCAACCCCCTATACCGGGAGAGACGAATCCCCTCCTATCGCTCATTGCCTCCATGTGACTCGTGACTGTACCCAAAAACCACCGTTTTGCACGCCCTCTTGGACATGGTAAGATGGAAATCAAAGCACAGTGGGAACCACACAAGACTCTATGACGATCTCGGGTCAACAGACTACTCTGTACCAGTGTCACCAGAGAACTGCCATCTGACGTAAGGTATAATACCAACTGGGAGTTCTCGGCGAGTCCGTCCAGTGTACCCAGTCTCTACTGAGCACCCGTATATCTCCTCTGATGTCAAACACCGATGGATATGGGATCATCCATCGCCCATCTGTATGGGTCGAGAAGGTACACGCTAGTCTACTCTGGTATATCGATGCCCCATCTCGATACACCCACGACTAGGGACTTTGAAGGATGTACTTATGGACTACCATGTCCCCACTAGTATGATCCGCATCATAGTCCAGATAGTCAAGTACACATCCTAAGGGCTTTACCAACATGTAATAGAGAGACAATCTGAGTACACGTTAAGGTAAAGAGTAACCAGATAGCATACTATCATGTCGAGCAAGAAAGTCCTCCCTATATATGTCCCAGCATCCACTACAATATACATCCCATGTACAGTAATGGCCTCTAGGGCATACATATAACTAACAGATCTCACACGGGTGGTTTCTCCTTACAAGGTCGAGGGGACCCTGTAAGTGTCTTTTAACGAGGTTGCGCCCTTTCGGATTTTCATAAACACTCGCCGGTAGTCCTGCTGTTTTTACTCACGGAGCCCTTTCGGGTTTTCATCCGTGCCCATTTTGCTTATGGACATACCGTTTTTTTATTCTTTTTATTTTTATATATTTTTTTTACGAGGTCGCGCCCTTTCGGGTTTTCACGAACACTCGCTGGTAGCCCTGCTGTTTTTACTCACGGAGCCCTCTTAGGTTTTCATCCGTGCCCTTTTTCTGCTTCTGGACATACTGTTTTTATATATTTTTTATTCTTCTCGTCAGCCTAAAGATGCTGCGGTAGTAGTTTAAGGACGTTTCGGTCTGGCATTAGTTTAAGGACGTTTCGGTCCGTTCCCTGGAGAAGGCTGGCTACTGCTTACAAAGTTTGAGCTTAGGAAGATAGCGGGCGGACATAGTCATCGTCATCTATCGTTGACCTAAGCTATGGCTTATTAAGCGTAGTATTTCTTTAGGAAGCGGCCGTTTATTGGCCTGAAAAGCCTTTCACCGTGCATATCCATGAGTAGATAGGCTCCACCTTGCTAAACCTTGTCTATGATGTACGGGCCTTCATAGTTCGGCTTGAATTTTCCCCGCTTGGCGCGATTGGGGATCATAGGCCTTTTGACCACTAGCACGAGTTCGCCTTGACGGAATGTCCTTGACCGGGTCAATCTTTCATATGAGCGCGTCATTTTTTCTTTATAGGCCTCCAGATTTTGTTGCTCTATGAGCCGGGTCTCATCGAGGGCATCGAGCTCCTCAAGCCGAAGGTGAGCATTTTCTTCATCTGTTAGCTCGTAGTGGACTGCCACTCGTAGAGAGGGTAACTCTATCTCGAGGTGAAGTACTGCTTCTGTACCGAATACCAACGCGTATGGCGTTGTGTTTGTGGCTTTCTTGAACGTAGTTCGATACGCCCAAAGAGCTTCTTGCAGCATCTCGTGCTAGTCCTTCTTATTTCGGGACACCGTTTTCTTCATGATCTTTGTCAAGGTTTTGTTGAAGGCTTCAGCTAGACCATTAGCTCGCGGATTATAAACCGAGGAATATCTCCAGTCTATATTGTGTTGCTGCACGAAGTGACTGATCTTGTGGCTTCTGTAAGCTGGCCCGTTATCGGAGATGACCCGTCGCGGAGTTCCAAACCGATATAGGACGTGCGTCTTGAAGAAATGGAGGATATTCTCTGTCTTAACTTCCCTCAGCGGTACTGCCTCTGCCCATTTGGAGAAGTAGTCAGTCGTCGCCAGGATGAAACGATGTCACTTGAACGATGTTGGTTCGATAGGGCCGACTATATCAGTTCCCCACATTTCGAACGGCCAGCTAGCCACCGTTGGATGTAGTGGATTTGGATGCTGGTGGATGAAGTCCCCATGAATTTGGCATGAGTGGCATTGCTTCGCATATTCGAGGCAGTCCTGGATCATCGTGGGCCAGTAGTAGCCCATCCGTTTGATCTTCAACTTCATCTTTGGGCCCACTTGGTGAGAACCGCAGAGTCCGTCATGAACTTCCTAGACGACTCTTTTCGCTTCGGCAGGTCCCAGGCATCTTAACCATAAAAAAATCAAACGACCTCTTGTACAGGGTATCATTGACGAAGGCGAAAGACAGAGCTCGTTTTATAAGCTGATGTCTTGAGGACGCATCTTCGGGCATTCGGCGGTATTTGAAGTAGTCTATAAAGACTTCTCTCCAATCCTCGGTATTTTCCCGATCTTTTATTTGCAGGGTTGTCTGCTCAGTCGCTCTCTTCTCTTCGGGTGATTCCGGAGATATTTCTGCTGGGGCAAGCACCCGACGGCTTTGTACCACGATTCTTACGTCATCGAGGTTCTCATCAGCCAGTTCCTTGGCGAGCTTGGCCAATGCGTCCGCTTTGCTGTTTTCCGCGCACGGTATGTTTTCCAAAGTATAGGAAGGAATTTGGGTCAACAATTGTTGCACTTTTTCGCCGTACTTCACCAATTCTGGTTTGCATGTTTGGTAGTTGCCATTTACTTGACCGTTGACCAGTTGGGAATCTCCATATATGAGGAGGTTTTCAATTCCCATGTCAATGGCGATCTCGAGGCCTGCTATCAGAGCTTCGTATTCGGCTTCATTGTTTGTCCTCGGCTCCATCAGGGAGAAAGCAAAGCGCATTATCCCTCCTTGTGGAGTTACAAAGATGAGTCATATCCCCGATTTGATTATAGGGGTACTTTGTTTGCGCTTCTTCATGGAAGATGCTCCATCGAAATAAAGCTTCCATCGGGTATCACTACCGTCGATCGCATCAAATGCATGTTCGTCTGGAAGATCGCAATTTAGAGGAGAATCGGCGGGTATCGGATGCTCAGCGAGGAAGTCAGCGATGGCCTGGCCTTTCACTGCCTTGAGAGGTTGATATGTTATCGAGAACTCCATCAAGAGCAGGGTCCATTTAGCGAGTCGCCCCGTCAATATGTCCTTCGACATCAAATATTTAAGGGGGTCCACCTTCGAAATGAGACGGACTTCATGTGCCAACGCATAGTGTCTAAGCTTTGTTATCGCAAAGTTCAACGCCAGGCAATGTTTTTCAATAGGGGAGTAGTTGCTTTCTGCCCCCAGTAGAACTCGACTTAAGTAGTAGAGTGCTCTTTCCTTCCCTTGATCGTTCTCTTGTGCCCATAATGCGCCCAAGGAGCCTTCGAGAGCGGTTGTATAAAGAATGAGGGGCTCTCCCTTGACCGGAGCAGCCAGCACTGGCGGGTTCTGCAGGTATTGCTTGATTTCATCCAGTGCGTCTTGGCATTTGCGATCTCAGACGAACGGGGTTCCCTTCTTCATCAGGTGGCTGTAAGGACGGCACTTGTCTGAAAGGTTGGCTATAAACCGCCGTATATACGCGAGCTTCCCGTGGTGAGACCGCAGCTGTTTGAGAGTCCTTGGCGGAGGCATTTCCATGATCGCCTTGATCTTTGACGGATCTATTTCAATACCTCGGTGTCGGACGATGAATCTTAGGAATTTGCCTGAGGAAACTCCGAATGCACACTTAAGAGGGTTCATCTTCAAGTTGTATTGTCGAAGACATTGAAATACGGTCTTCAGATGCTCGAGATGTTCCTCGTATGATTTACTTTTAACCACGAGATCGTCGATATAGCATTCGACGATTTCGTATATGGTCATCGAAGATCTTCGTCATGGCCCTTTGGTAGGTGGCACCGGCATTCTTTAAACCGAAGGGCATCACCTTGTAGCAGAATATACCCAAAGGAGTCCTGAAGGCGGTGTGCTTCTGGTTTTCGGGATGCATTTTTATCTGATTATATCCTGACGAGCCATCCATGAAGGAGAAAACCTCATGAGTGGACGTATTTTCTATCATCAGTTCGGTGACTGGCACTGGGAAATCGTCCTTCGGACAGGTTTTATTGAGATCCCGGAAGTCTACGCATATGCGCACTGTCCCATTTTTCTTCATCACCGGGACAATGTTGGCGATCCATTCAGGATATTGAACCTCCTGGATGAAGCCAGAGTCGATCAGCTTCTTGACCTCGGCATTGATACTCATCTCAAGCTCAAGCCGCATTCTTCTCGGCGCCTGTTTGACCGGCTTGACGTCCGGAGATATTGCCAACCTATGCACATCAAATTCTAGATCAATCCCGGCATTTCGGAATAGTTCCATGCGAAGCAATCTTTGTGCTGCATAAGCAGGTCTCTTAATAAAGCCACCTTCTCTTCAGACAACAGCTCACTAACAAATGTCGGTCGCGGATCGTTCGCCGTTCCCAACTCAATTTTCTTGAGGTTATCTGCAGTGGTATGGATTCTATCTTCCAGCTCTTTTGGCGCTGGTGGAAATTCTGAGATTATCTCGTCGTTGCTGTTTTCGAAGCACCAGGGAAGGTCATCCATGTTCTCGGGCTCTTCTTTTGACATTGTTATCATGTGACAAGTACGAATTCGCTTCCAACCCTAATGTGGAACTGGTTCTTCTTCCGTGGCCTTGGGTTCGTGCTTCTGTGGCGGCGCTACCCTCCAGTTGTCGGACAGAGCGAACTTGTCAAGCTGATACTGATCTTCGACCCAATTCTTAAAGGTGAAGCGGTCCTCGAGAGGGTGCCCTATCACTCGGTGATAAGGGCAATAGCCCGGGTGAGAGACTTCGCCTTCTTGTTCGGGGTGTTTAGACTCCGGCAGTGTAAGCATCTGATGTTTTAAAGCGAGGTCAAGTATTTTCTTCGTCTTGTCCCGGGGAAAAGAGTATGCTCGACCCATTTTTCTCATGAGGGATAGATCGGAACCGCTTGGTTCCCGCTTGCGTGGCCTTTTAGCCCCGCTTCGTTGTTGTTGAGCGTCTTTTTCGCGTTTCGACTTGTTTTTGCCTCTGCATCGGGCCTTCTTTATAACAGGTTGACAAGGAGCGGTATTTTCATCTTTCACGTCCTGTTAGAGAAGGCGTTGTGTTTTGGCTTTCTCGTAGATGACCATTTCGCGGTTATGATCATCCCGGACTTTTTGACCCGCTTCCTTTATAAGCTTCTCCATTTGTTCTTCGAACGACGGACTGGGCACTTTTGCATCTGGAACTTTCACTGTCTCAGGATTAGCGTCCTCCCATTGAGCATCCGCTTCTTCATTGAAGTCATACATGACATAGCAGCTATTTAGTAGCTCTCGTTTCTTTGACCGGATGTATCCAAGTCCTTTTGTCTCCATTCTCCCATTAGGCAGTTTGCGTTGAGTCCCGGGAACGTTCCAGACTTTGTCATAGAACTTGGCTTTTCGAACGGTCTGCTTGAAAGATATCCCCTGGCGTTTCTGCAGCTTTTTCAAACCTTCCGTATAATATCTGGGAAGACGGATAGGCTGAAGCCTGTCGAGCATAGGATCCGTGCCATGCCAGATTTCTTTCTCCACTTTGGTTTCTTCAGAGCGGTAGAATAGAATTGATTTTTCGCTTTCTCGCCTGGGAGTGATATAGAACGTTTGTAGCTCTTCTACATTGTAAATATCAAGTGCATCCAGTTCTTTACGGTGTTTAAGCGGCACCATGGCGACTTGTAGACTTTGCTCTTCGTCAGCGGACGTTTGTATTGAAGGTCGAGCAGGGAATACAGCATGGACTTCATCTTCCGAGCGCTACCAAAGATTAACGTAGGAGTAGATGGCCCTGGCTTGTTGTGTTGTGGCGGCCCCGAATAAACTATCTTCTCTTCCTCCTCGGTATCACTGCCGAAGACAGGGATGGTGGCATTAGCTTTGTTTTCCAGCTTGTGACACCTTTCCGTGTCTTCGAAATCCGGTAAGAAGTACTTGGCATCTTCATATTTGCGGACTTTGTTCATAGAAAACGGATTCAGTTCTCCCGCCACGGTATACTCGAGACCATCCTTAGCGTATTTCATACACTGATGTTGTGTAGAAGGGATGACGTTGTACTCGTGTAACCATGGTCGGCCGAGCAGAGCATTGTAGCATGTCTTGGTGTCTATGACGTGGAACTTAATGTCCGTGACGAGTAGCCCAAAGCGTAGCATCAGTATCACAGACCTAAGAGTTCTTGATGACTGAGAGTCGAACCCGGAGATGGTGATCTTGTCCCGAGCAAGGTGCTGGACGCTCATGCAGATTTCTTTTAACACCCGTACATTGAGGAGGTTAACGGAGGATCCATTTTCGATCAGGATTTTGCCTATCTTTATATCGTGGCAGTATCCTCAGACATAAATGGGGCGATTGTGTTCGCACGTCGCAAGGAGAAGGTCTTCATCACCAAAAGAGACATCGGCTGTGTGCACTTCCTCCAATTCATCCTTCATCTTCTCTTCAACCAGGAAAGCTTGGAATTGTTCCGGATCTTGTAATGCCTTGATTAACGAATCTCTCGCCTCTTTTGATAGCAAAAGGGCGTCAAGAATGCTGAGCTGTGAGGGTAGCTTCTTCAGATGCGCCAAGACGTTGTAATCCACCTTATTCTTCTTCGGCGGGTCCTTGGCGCTTATCTCCCCCAGAACTTGGTCATCAAAGACGATATCTTCAGAGACCTTTTCTTTCCCTTTATCTTTTCTGTTTGAGGGTCCGAGATTCTTTTCAGGCAGCGTCCGATTCCGCAGCCGAATATTTTCGCAAACCTTCGGCTCTTCTTCTTTTCCTGAAGTGGACTCTTTAAAGAGAGGGGCAAGTTCCAGCTCCTCATCAGAATCGCTCCCGAATGTAGGCACTTATGACCCGCCGGTGTTAACCATGCGACAATCGCCGGTAGTTCTTTTAAGCCCTTCTATCGTATTTCTTTGCTCCCGACGAGTTTTGCGCTTTTCCCGCTTAAAGCGTTATCGATGAGCAACGTATCCTTGCCACTATCTATCGAAAGCTTTGCACTCTTGAGTGGGGTGCGAAACCTTCTGATGATATAAGCAATAGGAGGAGTGCATTTCTATTTCACCAGTAATTTTTCCTTCGGAGGATGGTAGCTTCATGCCCATTGATATGGCCTTAGCAAACCTTTTCCTCATCTTAAATTGGCTTTTGTCGATAGTGGAGGTATTTTGCTCCAGCGGGATCGTCTCAGCTCTTTCATCAAGTCGCTGGCGCTTGGCCCTTTCAAATACAGCCGTCTCGCGTTCTCGATCAGCTTTACTTTTCAATCGAACTTCGTTAAGGAATGCGTCAATTACTTCATCTGATGGCCCCAGAATTTTTGATTCAGGGTCTGCCCCCAGCGTTTCAGTACAAGGAGTCTCCTCATCGTCCATGAACGAATGGGAAATCACATGACAGGTCGCCACATATTCTTCAGATTCAGCAGATAAACTTTCTCCCTCGTCTTCCTCTTGAAAGATATGATTGAGGAACTCTTGGAATGTAATGGGAGTCCGTGCCTTCTGGTTGTATTCCTCGAGCGCGTCAATTTGTTTTTGCAAGTCCGTGCGCTTGTCGCCAGGCTTTACGGGCTTCTTTGATTTCTTTTTCTTCTTCTTCGAAGATTTTAACGGCTAGTTGCGAGTGCTTGGGCCACCACCATCGGTCTTTGGAGTTGTACGTGGTTTCAACATTCCCTCAATGACCTGCGGTTCCAACGGGTTCTTCCACTTGATCGCTGGGCACACTTGAAGATCGTTTAGCATCCTCTTTGTCTTGGCTGATAATACAACCTCCCAAGGAGCTTCTTCAACGACGGAGCATGTTGCCCCCGGCGTATTCATCCCCTTAGAGGTGTGGGGCTGTGGGGGATTCACCTTCCATTTGTCAGATAACGCGAACTTGCCCTGTTGGTACTGGTTTTCAAGCCAATTTTTGAAGACGTAGCAATCTTCGATCGGATGACCCAGTACTCGATGATAAGGACGGTAGTTGGGCTCATTGACATCATTTGGTTGCGACGGACGTTTTGGATCCGGCAGATTTATGAGTCGGTTGAGTAATGCCAGCTCGAATAACCTTCTCGTTTTATCTCGGGGAAACGAGTAAGGACGCCCTAGCTTCTCCTCAAGGGCTACGTACGGGCACATATTATTTTGACGAACAACCGGCTTCGAGTTGCTCGGTTGTTGTTGAGCATTAGCGACAACGATCGCTTTTCCCTTCCCCTTGTCATTTCGGGAGTCCGTCTTTGGAAGAAGGGGTTTATGGCCCATCTGATCCATTTGCGCTAGCTTGTCAATCAAGGCCTGGAAGGTAGTCGGCTTGAAAAACATCATAAATTGCGAGATGGTTGCTTGCGGATCAAGGGTTCCCACAAACATACCCACCGCGGGAGCTTCTTCAATACGCCGTTCGCACTTCGACCATAAGTTCCGCCACCGTATAGCATATTGAACCCATGTCTCGCCTGGCTTTACCCTGGCGTTAATCGGTGCCGTCATCGGGGTGCGTTCACTGGCGCTTGCAAAACGCTGAGTAAACAACAGCTCCATCTCCGTGAAGGTTTTGATAGAGTCATTCGGGAGCTCAGAGTACCACTCGAACGTCGTATCTGATAAACTTCCAACAAACCGGCGAAGCAAAAGCTTGTCATCACCGCCGGTGTTGCCGCAGAGTGCCCTGAACTGGGCAACATGCTGGTGAGGATTGCCCGTCCCCTTGAGACATGGAACTTGGGAATTGTGTAGCCCGGCGGGTACTTGATTTGATCGTACCAACTTGGATATGGCCGCCCCGTTTTTATGACCTGGCCAGCTGCTTCAGTCGCATGATGAACCCGTATTTGTTGGGCTATGTACTCGTCCAAATCAGCTTTGGAGATTGTATCCTCCTTAGCTGTTGACAGAGCTGGCGGCGGATTCGACGTCTCTCCCCTATCGTCTTCAAGGACGATCGGGGGATCTTCGGCCGGAGGATCTTGTTGGATCATCATCCTCACCATGTCTTAGAACAGGAGACCCATACGTTTTATGTTGGCTGCTTGTTCAGCAGCCTCTTTGTCCTTCTTCTCCAATATTCGACGAAGGAATTCGGCTTCGGTTTCTTCCTCTTGGCGTTCATCCGAGGACGTTTCAGGGTTTTATTTTGGCCCAGTAAGTGCGGCCATAGCGTTCATCATCACTTGGAGCTTCTGCTGCTGCTCCTGGGCTTTGGTCACTGATCGCGTAAGCGGTCGATGACCCGTAGATATGCGACTGTCCTCTTTACCAGACGCCACGTAGACGGTATGAACTATCATGCCCCCAGACTTAGGGCGTTTGGGTTCACCACCTTTGATATTCATCGTCGGCGTAGGGACTTTTTCTGGCCTTCTTCTCTTATGGGCTGTAGAAGTTGAGGGGGCCGTTGCTTTGGGCACCCAAGTGGTCATTATCTTTCGTTGCTTGACCGGAGGATTTTCTTCTTCCCGACCTTTCGACTTCTTCTATTGGCGAGAGAACTTAGGATCAATCACAGATTCTCGGACTCGTCGCCATGTCTTGTAGATCTTGGAGGACAGCGATCGAGGAGACTGCTCTGGCTTTTCTGCTCCCACGGCAGTCTCTACTGGTGGAGGAGATCTTTTGAGTACCGCGGTCGGCGAGTTTCTGCGTACTCTATTTAGTAGCTCAAAGCTGTTCCCGGTTGGAACAGCAGCGTTGACTTCCACCGTTGGAGCTGGCGGAGTCATCCCAGAAGGGGAGTTGCCCCTGGTCTTCCTTACCCAGCGCCAGTGGCGTCGTCGGGCGTGACGTGTTGTCGGTATTGGCTCAGAGACAGAAACAACTTCTTCTTGCCCCCTGTTCAGGTGTGGGGCTGTTGCCGGCGTCAGCCTATTGAAGACTGATGTCTTTTGAGCAGCAAGAGCAGGAGTGGGAATTGGGACGGTCAATCTTGTAAAGACTGATCTCTTAGCAGGAGAAGCCGCCTTGACGACTTCTGGAGCAGGTTTGGCTATTCTTTTTGGAATAACCTTTTCCGGGACTGCAAGCTTCATCATGGGCCCGCAGGAGTTTTGGCCCAGCCTGGAGAAGACCGAGGCACTGGTGTAGGGAGACCCGTTGAGAGGGGCACAGTAGCTGAAATTCGATCGAAGACCGACTTCTTAGGAGTTTCTTGTACGGGCACGGGGGTGCTAAAGCTTGTTGGCGGAAGCATAGTTCCAAAAAACAACCCCGTGGTGGCTTGAGTAATCTGCTCCACGGGCATGGTGAACAAAGAGGCCACTTGGGGCCCGTATGCTACGCCTCCAGGTGAGACAGAGTGTCGGTTGCATTGGCACTTCGAGCAGTTCGAGCAATTTGAGGCCATTGATGTTTGATTTCTGCGCCAGGCAAAAGACCAAATCTTAGTAACTTGCAACCCAAAGGCAACCATTAACAAACCGCGATTCGTTCGCGAAGACGACATACGAAGTGTGGAGTGGAAAGAGGAAAAGGTCCCACCGGGCGTACCGGAATCTGTTCCCCTCCGAAAGACGGCGCACAAGACTGTGAGGTCCTGACGCTGGGGTTCGAGACAGATGCTATTTGGTTTTATCCGTCCATCTCTACGAAGATGCCAAGTTGATTTATGGCACCGTGTATCGGAGGTTTAGACGGATGCGGCCGATGTAGCAGATTTCGTCAGATTCCTCCTCGCTTGAGGGGTTTTTGATTGTGGGGACGCTCTTCCCTGCAGGCGCAAGCCCCTGTAGTTAATTATGCTACCGCATCGCAGTAACAACTTTCTCCTTCTCCAGAATTTCACTTCGTGTCGTGTGTGTTTGTTTTGTTTGTGGTTGCCCGTGGATTGTATTCGGAGACTAAGTGATGCCGTCGCCCGTAGGACGTGGATTAGTCCAAATCCGTATTTACTTAGATTTGGGTTTGGTGTTTTGGTTTAAGGATGCGTTAGCCATATTTAGGCTAAGATCGACTTAAACGTTTGTTAAGGATACGTTAGTCTGATTTGAGACTAAGATCAACTTAACGGGATCGTTTGGATCCGACAAAAGAGCGTTTGGGGACTCTATTGTTCCAGTTTAGGAACATTGCGGTCCATAGGTAGTTTAGGGACATTGCGGTCCATATTCCAGTTTAGGGACGTGGTGGTCCATATTCCAGTTTAGGGACGTGGTGGTCCATAGGTAGTTTAAGGAAGCTTAAGTCCGTGAGTTTAAGGACCCCACAGTCCGTGTTTTAGTTTAAGGACGCATAAGTCCGCGGGTTTAAGGATCC
Source organism: Agapanthus africanus (assembly GCA_030015575.1). NCBI lineage: Eukaryota > Viridiplantae > Streptophyta > Magnoliopsida > Asparagales > Amaryllidaceae > Agapanthus > Agapanthus africanus. The sequence continues at coordinate 1,001,611,286 of CM057337.1, forward strand.
CACAATCCGTCTTTTGGTTTAAGGACGCTTAAGTCCATGAGTTTAAGGACCCCACAGTTCGTGTTGATGTGTGGTTGTCGGGACCCGTCACCTCTCTGACGTCGTTGAAGGATTACAACGATAGGAGTCAAAGGAGTTCGGAGATGTACCCTTGAACTGGTCGTAAATTGATTTAAGAGAGCAGCTGTGCTCAGTCAATTTAATTTGAGGACTTACGGCCATGATTGGGCTAAGTCCAGTTGAAAAATATTCAACGCTTTTATTTATTTTTGGTCTATTAGACCTGTGCTAGGGCTTTGCCCACATTTAAATAATGCATTGCATTACTTTTTATTTTTGTTTGGGCTTTGCCCATAAAGGATGCAGAGCATCAATTTTACTTAGGCTCTGCCCTTTATAGATGATGCAGAGCATCAATTTTATTTGGGCTCTGCCCTTTTATTGCTTTGCAATTTATTTTGGCCTGCTAGGTCTTTTTGACTTGGGCCTGGCCCTTTAGCAAAAGAAATGCATTGCATTTGTCAGGCGCTTTGCGCCAACCAAAGAGCACAAGCGCTTGTGGTGATGACACGTGTCATGCAAGCGCGGTGCGCTGCGCCAGTGCGCTGCGCTTGCGCTGCTAACACGTGGCGCGCTGTGGTGAGTTGCGCCAGTTTCTGAGAGCAAGGCTCTATTTCAAAAGCACATAGCGCAAATGGTTCAGATGCTGACACGTGGCGCTCTCTGGTGGCTTGCGCCAACCCGAGAGCGCAACAACGCAGTTTTGCAAGTGCAAGGCACTATTAACTTGAGAATCTTTTAGATTCCAGAACCAATGGTTCATAAAAGAAGTGCAAAGCACTGCTTGGTTTCTTGATCTAATTTAGATCAAAGAAAACAAGTGTTTCTTATTTTTCTTGATCTTAGAGAACCAATGGTTCATAAGTGCAAAGCACTATTTTTATTTTGTTTTTTTATTGAAGATCATTGATCTTGTTCTTAGATTAATGATCTATTAGAAGAAATTCTTCTATCTAAAAGGACTTTTACCTTTTTTTTCTTGAAATTTCTTCAGAGTTCTCTCTGTTTGAAATTTTTGATTTCTCACAATGTTGATCTCTTCATCTTCTTTTTTATTTTAGAAAGAAAGATCATTGGTCGTTGGGACCCATCACCTCTCCGACGACACTGAGAGATTACAGTGCCATATATCGAAGGTGTGGAGGGATGTAGCCTTTGAACCGTGCCTCACTCATTAGGGGGGAAGAACAGGCTGGAGCTTAAGCTTCTCGCTACTGAAAAAGGCTTCTTTGCGCCCGTGCGTCGCATGTGTTGGGCGCACGTGCGTCGCACGTGTTGGGCGCTCATATTTGCACGCAGCGCACATGGATCTTGCGCATATGCCCATTATGGGGAGGAGCAAGCTCCTATGGAGAACGAGTCTCCTTTTAATTGAATATTCTCATGTGGTGCACACGTGCGTTGCATGTGGTGCGCACGTGGCGGTCACACGTGTGTTGCACGTGGCGCACATCCGCATTATGAGGAGAAGCCGAGCTTCTATATATGGAGAACAGGCTCCTTTTAATATTATTAAATGTTCTCACATGGTGCGCACGTGCGTGGCACGTGGTGCCCATGGCGGGCACACGTGCGTTGCACATGGCGCACATATGCATTAATAGGAGAAGCAGAGCTTCTATATATGGAGAACAAGCTCCTTTTAATATTATTAAATATTCTCATGTGGCGCGCACGTGCGTTGCACGTGGTGTCGTATGGCGGGTACACGTGCGTGGCATGTAGCGCACATGACGCTTGCGCATATGCGCATTATGAAGAGGAGCATGCTCCTATCTTGGAGAACTAAGCTCCTTTGGAGAACTAAACTCCTTTGAGTATTGAATCATTTGAGAATTTTACTCTACCCTTTCTAAGAGGTATCCGCTCTTATTTATATGGGAGTGGTAGAGAATCCATCTCTCCTTTTCCCGATGTGGGACTAAAAAATGCATTCCTATGTTGTAGAGCATTACTTTAGATTACACGGGCATAACACATTTGCTCATAACTTTTGATCTCGGATGAATTATGAGGCCCATAATATCTCAAATCGAAGGTCTTTTTGAGATGATTTCAATATCATCAGAATTTAGCCATTTCTCGTTCCGGAGTTTGTCAAAATACAGCTCGGAAAATACTGGTTCGTATCTTCTTCCTTAGATCACATGTGTATAGACATTTGCTCATAACTTTTCATCCCGGATGAATTATGAGGCCCATAATATATCAAATCGAAGGTCTTTTTAAGATGCTATCAATACCATCAGAATTTAGCCATTTCTCATTCCGGAGTTTGTCAAAATACAGCTCGTAAAACACTGGTTCGCATCTTCTTCCTTAGATCACATGTGCATAGACATTTGCTCATAACTTTTGATCCCGGATGAATTATGAGGCCCATAATATATCAAATTGAAGGTATTTTCGAGATGCTTTCAATACCGTCATAATTTAACAGTTTCTCATTGAGGTGTTTATCAAAATACAGGCCGGAAGATACTGGTTTGCATTTTCTTAAGCGTATCGCTGCCATTTGATACCTTGGACTCTTTTGCGCAGAAATTTTTGGCGGGAACAAATGCCCCCCACTGCTTTGCCCATGTAAGTAAATATGCGGGTGAATTAGTGAAGAGTAATGCATAGTGTATGACCAGTTTCGGATTGGTATATAACTTTCAGAATCTTGATCTGAGAAGATAATGAGCGGACACGAGCGTCGTCATTTATCATTGACTCAAATCTCGACTCTTAAAAGATATAGTTCCAAACTCTCAATTCCATGAGCCGCACCCTTCTATTTCTTTATGTTTTACTCTGGTGTGAAGTAGTTTATATGCTCATGAGTAACTTCTCCATTTCAGTGACATGTAGCTTTAGTAAGTGTGGCTCATAGATGGTCCATCTTAACCTCTTTGTAGGGAAGTAATGGCTTAGAATACAGGGCTAGGATCTGCCACCTAATACTTTTCAACTTTATGAGCCGTGAGGGTCTCATAAAGACTTTTCTTCCTACGGGTCGAGAGGATCTCGTAGGTGTATTTTCTCCTTAGTAATCGTGAGGATTTTTAAGTGCGTTTTCTCTTATAAGTTGTAAGGATCTTATAAGAGAATTTTCTCCCTTACAAGTCGAGAGGACTCGTAAGTGGTTGGTTCCCTCCTTGTCGAAATTCGACTTTGGAGAGTGAGACCCGTGAAAAGTATGTAAGAGACCGTTTTAGACCGACTTGCAGGGTCTCATTGTTCAGGAAACAAGTTTTTAATCCCTGCTGCCTGAGGCTTCATCTTGCAAGTTGAGACGAATCGGGAATTTCCCGCAGAGACACTGGTTTCTCTGCGAGCCGAGGCGAATCAGGAGGCTCTCACCAAGGACGCTTGTTTCCCTGAATTGAGGAATTTGCTAAGGATATTTGTTTCCCTGGTGTTGAAACGGATCGAGAATTTCCCACGGAGACACTGGTTTCTCCGCGAGTCGACACGAATCGGGAGGCTCTCATCAAGGATGCTTGTGTCACGCCCCGCTTCCCAGAGTACGCTAGATTGGGCACGTGACATAGCCAACCATGCTACCTGTGGGTAGGAAGTATCCATCCACAGTCACATTACGGCTGTAGAGATATCAAGAACAAGACAAAACTATCTAAAACATGTCCATAATCCAGAATAACAAGAGTCAATAATAAATAAGTGTGGAAGCAAATGATCCAATACAATAACTGAAAAGTATGTCCCATAATGCGGGCTCACATCTGGAAATAAATGCAGGAAATAAAACTAACCACTACTGGACTCACAACTCAGCCTGCTGGCTGAAGTACTCCTGCTCGGACTGCGACAGTGGTACAGAATCTGGGCCATGCAAAACCCAGACGTCAGCGCGTCATGTCAACCAGTAATTTAATATGAACAATGTAACCAGCAATGCAAAATAAACATGAATAAAGTAATAATGTGAAACAAGCAGTGCAGGGTAGTGTGCAGTTGGTAACTAAATTGTTCTCTCAGGTTTTCTAGTCTAAAGTCTTTGAAATCAATTGATGAATCGTCGATGTAACTCAATAGTATCCCGTGCGTGCCCGGGACCACGGTCAAGATTCTCGGGGCTGAATCCGAGACGTGCCGCTAGACAGTAACAAGTAGCAGGATGGGTGAGTGATGTCAGCATCATCACTCCGGGGCTGGCCTAGCCCGTAAGACTGATCAGAATAGGTATCGAACTGTTGAGTTACAAGTCGGTTTCACCTTTGATTTCCCCATACCCCCAAGTTATGTATGTCAGGTCAGGTATTCCGTAATCAAGAACTAATGCCAACACAGGATCAGGTAAAAGCAGTTTGTCTGGATAGACAACAGGAACGGTCCATGAGGACTACATGTCAGGTTTGTTTGCATTAGGCACGAGATCAGGTAACAGGTCGGGTCATGGTACATCAGGTCAAGTCAATAGTAAACGGTACAATACCATATGTGACAATGTCAATCTAGATGTAACGATATCGTGGGTGTGCTCACAAACAGATATATAAGCAGCATCATGTTCAAATCAACGCGTTAAACAATAATCTGATTTATTATCTAGCTGTACCATTTTCAATTGTGTTAAATAAATAGTGTCAATATCATGTGAATACAGGACGGTGAACGTAACTGTTGTAGTCAGGTTAATAATATATTGAGTGTTCCAAGAATGCCGCGACAAGTATAATCTGTTTAAAGAATGCAATTGTAATTTAGCCGGTTATGCATATTTTTTAAACTAAACTGGAAATAAAGCATCATAGCAGTGAATCAAATGCAATCTATCATGTACGGGTTTATCAGGAAATAATTTATTTGACATGCTACTAGGGTTAGACATGAAGCAAGGTATGCAAGGTGATTTACTAAATAATATATCATTAAACTACACATGAATATTAAGGCAAGTTATAAAGTAGCAATAACATGTAGCAAGTATCGAATACTTGCCTCGACGAAACGACGAACACGAAAACGGAGGCGCGAACCCACGCGACACGACAACAGCAAGGGCTCAGGATAGAGATGATGATCTGGACAGATATGGGTGCTCTCTCGGCAACCTGTCAGCGAGGCGATCGGTGCCATCAAGATCACCGGCGGTTCAAGTCGCGACGGTGACGACAACGTGAAGGGTTTCGGTGGAGGTGATCGGGGAAGGTGCAGAATCGGTCGGAAGAGGTGGTGCTGGCGTTCAGGGGGTTTGCTGGGAGGCGAGGAGACGACGGGTGGTCGGTGGTGATGGGTTTTCCGATGAGGGTGAGGTTGCAGGCGATGGGTGGTGGGTTGGCGTCGGGGAAAGTGCAGGGTGTGTCGGAAAGGAGAGAAAGAGGAGGTCTTGGGGTGAGGAGAACACGGCGGGGTGATGGTCGGCGGCGCAGGTGGTTGCCGGCGGCGACTTTGCGACTGCAGGGGAAAATCTGCAGGTGGCCGCGGCTGCGCAGGGTGCTCGGGAGAGAGGAAACAGGGTCGGTTGAGGCGAGGAGGCGGAGGCTAGGGCGACGGTGGCGCCGGCGCCGACGTCGGGGCTGCGGCGGCGACGGTGAAGGCGGCTAGGGTTAGGGTTCGCGATGGGTTTTGTTTTCTCGTTCTGCAAAAATATATGAGGGTAGAAGAGAATATATATATATAGGAGAGAGAGAAAGTTAGAGAGAGAGAGAGAGATAGAGAAAGGTAGAGAGAGAGAGAGAGAGAGACAGAGAAAGAGAGAGGAAGAGGTTAAGGACGAGGGGCCCACGGGGTTTAGAACCTCGTGATTGGCCAGAGGGAGTAATTAGTGGTTAATGAAATATATATTTAAGATTTAAAAGATTCAATCAGTGAAGATTTTATATAAATCGAAGTATATGATGGTTTTGAATATTATATTAATTTGGGATTTTGGCGCTAAAAAAACATTTCCAAAACGCGCCCGGGTTGGGTCCAAAATTTGAAATTTAAATAATAGGATTTTAAGCGGGTTCCAAATTTTGAAATTGAGTGTTTTATGATTATAAAGCATACCCCCAAGTCGGACACCTGTACGCGCGCGTAGCCGTCCAAACTCACCCGTTTCAACGAACGGGACGAGAACTCGATGCACGGACGCTACCACGAGGCTAGGGGTGTCGAGTAGGCCGAGATGGATATTTTTAATTTCATTTTAGATGCTAAAATTTGTTATATGCAGAAATGACTTAGCCAGATAAAATTTTACAGTAAGACCCAAACAAGCAAGATAAATGACATAAGTACTATCTAATGCTCAACCAGTAACAGAAAATAGTAGTATTGGGCTCGGGTGTTACAGCTTGTTTCCCTGAATTGAGGTATTCTCCAAGGATATTTGTTTCCCTGGTGTTGAAACAGATCGAGAACTTCCCACGGAGACACTGGTTTCTCTGCGAGTCGACGCGAATCGGGAGGCTCTCATCAAGGATGCTTGTTTCCCTGAATCGAGGTATTTGCCAAGGATATTTGTTTCCCTGGTGTTGAAACGGATCGAGAACTTCCCACGGAGACGTTGGTTTCTCTGCGAGTCGACGCGAATCAGGAGGCTCTCATCAAGGATGTTTGTTTCCCTGAATCGAGGCATTTGCCAAGGATATTTGTTTCCCTGGTGTTGAAACGGATCGAGAATTTCCCACGGAGACGTTGGTTTCTCTGCGAGTCGACGCGAATCAGGAGGCTCTCATAAAGGATGTTTGTTTCCCTGAATTGAGGTATTTGCCAAGGATATTTGTTTCCCTGGTGTTGAAACGGATCGAGAATTTCCCGCGGAGACACTGGTTTCTCTGCGAGTCGACGCGAATCAGGAGGCTCTCATCAAGGATGTTTGTTTCCCTGAATTGAGGTATTTGCCAAGGATATTTGTTTCCCTGGTGTTGAAACGAATCGAGAATTTCCCGTGGAGACACTGGTTTCTCTGCGAGTCGACGCGAATCAGGAGGCTCTCATCAAGGACGCTTGTTTCCCTGAATTGAGGTATTTGCCGAAGACACTGGTTTCTTTGGGGTTGGGATGAACCGTCGAAATTTGGCTTCATTTTCTGGCGGAGCCTGTTGGGAAAGTATGGTTCCCTCTTTGTTTGTGCCCTTGGATTGTATACAGGGATCGTTGTGATCTCAACTGAAGGGCCAAAGTTTTATCATTTTTTTTGTTTTATTTCCGCGATGCTCTATCATTTTAGCTTTTATATCGCGAAGGTTGCGATTGCCCAATCATTCCGGCTATTTTTCGCGGTGCCCAATCATTTCGGATATTTATTTTATTTTTACTCGCTGATTTTTATTGCGAGTTGCCCAATCATTTCGGCTATTTCGTATGTATGTGCGGCCTACCGGCTTTTTACCGTAAACATGAAATTAGACACCGATTTCGGCATCAGCACCGCTACAACTGGGATATTCCCAGGAGCGAATCGTCATTTGCCTCCGTCGATGTTGATCAAAGGTGGTTTAGCGAACAGGGTTAAGGTCCTGTCAACTAAAGCTTTTAACTTCATGAGCCGTAAGGGTCTCACAAAGGTATTTCTCCCTACAAGTCGTGAGGATCTTCTAGGTGTATTTTCTCCTTAGGAATCGTGAGGATTCCTAAGTGTGTGTTCCTCTGTAAGTCATAAGGATCCTACAAGAGGGTTTTCTCCTTGTAAATCGAGGGGACCTACAAGGGTTGTTTATCATGCGTACATATCCCCAGTCACAGATGGGACTTGGTTAGGGAAATGTTTATTCGCGCCCATGGATTGTATACAAGATTCAGTATTGAACCATTTGTAGGGCAATATTGGAAGTTGTGGGGGTTGCTTAAGCACAGGTTTAGGTCTCAGTAACTTAAGACTTTCAAATCTTATGAGCGGTGAGGGTCCCATAAGAGAGTTCTCCTTACGAGTCGTGAGGATCTCGCAAGTGTATTTTCTCCTTAGGAATCGTGTGGATCCCTAAGTGTGCTGCTCCCTTGTGAGTCGTAAGGATCTCACGCGGGTGGTTTCTCCTTACAAGCTCGAGGGGACCCTGTAAGTGTCTTTTAACGAGGTTGCGCCCTTTCGGGTTTTCACAAACACTCGCCGGTAGTCCTGCTGTTTTTACTCACGGAGCCCTTTCGGGTTTTCATCCGTGCCCATTTTGCTTATGGACATACCGTTTTTTTATTCTTTTTATTTTTATATATTTTTTTACGAGGTCGCTCCCTTTCGGGTTTTCACAAACACTCGCTGGTAGCCCTGCCGTTTTTACTCACGGAGCCCTCTCAGGTTTGCATCCGTACCTTTTTTTGCTTCTGGACATACCGTTTTTATATATTTTTTATTCTTCTCGTCAGCCTAAAGATGCTGCGGTAGCAGTTTAAGGACGTTTCGGTCCTTCATTATTTTAAGGACGTTTCGGTCTGGCATTAGTTTAAGGACGTTTCGGTCCATTCCCTAGAGAATGCTGGCTACTGCTTACAAAGTTTGAGCTTAGGAAGATAGCCGGCGGACATAGTCGTCGTCATCTATCGTTGACCTAAGCTATGGCTTATTAAGCGTAGTATTTCTTTAGGAAGCGGCCGTTTATTGGCCTGAAAGGCCTTTCACCGTGCATATCCATGAGTAGATAGGCTCCACCTTGCTAAACCTTGTCTATGATGTACGGGCCTTCATAGTTCGGCTCGAATTTTCCCCACTTGGCGCGATTGGGGATCATAGGCCTTTTTACCACTAGCACGAGTTCGCCTTGGCGGAATGTCCTTGACCGGGTCAATCTTTCATATGAGCGCGTCATTTTTGCTTTATAGGTCTCCAGATTTTGTTGCGCTATGAGCCGGGTCTCATCGAGGGCATCGAGCTCCTCAAGCCGAAGGTGAGCATTTTCTTCATCTGTTAGCTCGTAGTGGACTTCCACTCGTAGAGAGGGTAACTTTATCTCGAGGGGAAGTACTGCTTCTGTACCGAATACCAACGCGTATGGCGTTGTGTTTGTGCCTGTCTTGAACGTAGTTCGATACGCCCAAAGAGCTTCTTGCAGCTTCTCGTGCCAGTCCTTCTTATTTCGGGACACCATTTTCTTCATGATCTTTGTCAAGGTTTTGTTGAAGGCTTCAGCTAGACCATTAGCTCGCGGATTATAAACCGAGGAATATCTCCAGTCTATATTGTGTTGCTGCGCGAAGTGACTAATCTTGTGGCTTCTGTAAGCTGGCCCGTTATCGGAGATGATCCATCGCGGAGTTCCAAACCGATATAGGACGTGCGTCTTGAAGAAATGGAGGATATTCTCCGTCTTAACTTCTCTCAGCGGTATTTCCTCTGCCCATTTGGAGAAGTAGTCAGTCGTCGCCAGGATGAAACGATGTCACTTGGACGATGTTGGTTCGATAGGGCCGACTATATCAGTTCCCCACATTTCGAACGGCAAGCTAGCCACCGTTGGATGTAGTGGATTTGGATGCTGGTGGATGAAGTCCCCATGAATTTGGCATGAGTGGCATTGCTTCGCATATTCGAGGCAGTCCTGGATCATCGTGGGCCAGTAGTAGCCCATCCGTTTGATCTTCAACTTCATCTTTGGGCCCGCTTGGTGAGAACCGCAGAGTCCGTCATGAACTTCGTGGATGACTCTTTTCGCTTCGTCAGGTCCCAGGCATCTTAACCACAAAGAATCAAACGAACTCTTGTACAGGGTATTATTGACGAAAGCGAAAGACAGAGCTCATTTCATAAGCTGATGTCTTGAGGACGCATCTTCGGGCATTCGGCGGTATTTGAAGTAGTCTATAAAGACTTCTCTCCAATCCTCGGTATTTTCCCGATCTTTTATTTGCAGGGTCGTCTGCTCAGTCCCTCTCTTCTCTTCGGGTGATTCCGGAGATATTTCTGCTGGGGTAAGCCCCCGATGGCTTTGTACCACGATTCTTACGTCATCGAGGTTCTTATCTGCCAGTTCCTTGGCGAGCTTGGCCAATGCGTCTGCTTTGCTGTTTTCTGCGCGCGGTATGTTTTCCAAAGTATAGGAAGGAATTTGGGTCAACAATTGTTGCACTTTTTCGCCGTACTTCACCAATTCTGGTTTGCATGTTTGGTAGTCGCCGTTTACTTGACTAACGACCAGTTGGGAATCTCCATATATGAGGAGGTTTTCAATTCCCATGTCAATGGCGATCTCGAGGCCTGCTATCAGAGCTTCGTATTCGGCTTCATTGTTTGTCCTCGGCTCCGTCAGGTAGAAAGCAAAGCGCATTATCCCTCCTTGTAGAGTTACAAAGATGAGTCCTACCCCCGATTTGATTATAGGGGTACTTTGTTTGCGCTTCTCACGGAAGATGCTCCATCGAAATAAAGCTCCCATCGGGTATCACTACCGTCGATCGCATCAAACGCATGTTCGTCTGGAAGATCGCAATTTAGAGGAGAATCGGCGGGTATCGGATGCTCAGCGAGGAAGTCAGCGATGGCCTAGCCTTTCACTGCCTTGAGAGGTTGATATGTTATCGAGAACTCCATCAAGAGCAGGGCCCATTTAGCGAGTCGCCCCGTCAATATGGCCTTCGACATCAAATATTTAAGGGGGTCCACCTTCGAAATGAGACGGACTTCATGTGCCAACGCATAGTGTCTAAGCTTTGTTGTCGCAAAGATCAACGCCAGGCAATGTTTTTCAATGGGGGAGTAGTTTCTTTCTGCCCCCAGTAGAACTCGACTTAAGTAGTAGAGTGCTCTTTCCTTCCCTTGATCGTTCTCTTGTGCCCATAATGCGCCCAAGGAGCCTTCGAGAGCGGTTGTATAAAGAATGAGGGGCTTTCCCTTGAGTGGAGCAGCCAGCACTGGCGGGTTCTGTAGGTATTGCTTGATTTCATCCAGTGCGTCTTGGCATTTGCGATCTCAGACGAACGGGGTTCCCTTCTTCATCAGGTGGCTGTAAGGATGACACTTGCCTAAAAGGTTGGCTATAAACCGCCGTATATACGCGAGCTTCCCCTGGAGAGACCGCAGCTGTTTGAGAGTCCTTGGCGGAGGCATTTCCATGATCGCCTTGATCTTTGACGGATCTATTTCAATACCTCGGTGTCGGACGATGAATCTTAGGAATTTACCCGAGGAAACTCCGAATGCACACTTGAGTGGGTTTATCTTCAAGTTGTATTGTCGAAGACGTTGAAATACGGTCTTCAGATGCTCGAGATGTTCCTCGTATGATTTACTTTTAACCACGAGATCGTCGATATAGCATTCGACGATTTCGTGTATAAGGTCATCGAAGATCTTCGTCATGGCCCTTTGGTAGGTGGCACCGGCATTCTTTAAACCGAAGGGCATCACCTTGTAGCAGAATATACCCAAAGGAGTCCTGAAGGCGGTGTGCTTCTGGTCTTCGGGATGCATTTTTATCTGATTATATCCTGACGAGCAGTCCATGAAGGAGAAAACCTCATGAGTGGACGTATTGTCTATCATCAGTTCGGTGACTGGCACTGGGAAATCGTCCTTCGGGCAGGCTTTATTGAGATCCCGGAAGTCTACGCATATGCGCACTGTCCCATTTTTCTTCATCACCGGGACGATGTTGGCGATCCATTCAGGATATTGAACCTCTTGGATGAAGCCAGAGTCGATCAGCTTCTTGACCTTGGTATTGATACTCATCTCAAGCTCAAGCCGCATTCTTCTCGGCGCCTGTTTGACCTGCTTGACGTCCAGGGATATTGCCAACCTATGCACAGCAAATTCTGGATCTAATCCCGGTATTTCGGAATAGTTCCATGCGAAGCAATCTTTGTGCTGCATAAGCAGGTCTCTTAATGAAGCCACCTTCTCTTCAGACAGCAGCTCACTAACAAATGTCGGTCGCGGATCGTTCGCCGTTGCCAACTCAATTTTCTTGAGGTTATCTGCAGTGGTATGGATTCTATCTTCCAGCTCTTTTGGCGCTGGTGGAAATTCTGAGATTACCTCGTCGTTGCTGTTTTCGAAGCACCAGGGAAGGTCATCCATGTTCTCGGGCTCTTCTTTTGACAATGTTATCATGTGACAAGTACGAATTCGCTTCCAACCCCAATGTGGAACTGGTTCTTCTTCCGTGGCCTTGGGTTTGTGCTTCTGTGGCGGCGCTACACTCCAGTTGTCGGGCAGAGCGAACTTGCCAAGCTGATACTGATCTTCGACCCAATTCTTGAAGGTGAAGCAGTCCTCGAGAGGGTGCCCTATCACTCGGTGATAAGGGCAATAGTCCGGGTGAGAGACTTCGCCTGCTTGTTCGGGGTGTTTAGACTCCGGCAGTGTAAGCATCTGATGTTTTAAAGCGAGGTCAAGTATTTTCTTCGTCTTGTCCCGAGGAAAAGAGTATGCTCGACCCATTTTTCTCATGAGGGATAGATCAGAACCGCTTGGTTCCCGCTTGTGTGGCCTTTTAGCCCCGCTTCGTTGCTGTTGAGCGCCTTTTTCGCGTTTCGACTTGTTTCTGCCTCTGCATCGGGCCTTCTTTATAACAGGTTGACAAGGAGCGGTATTTTCATTTTTCACGGCCTGTTGGAGAAGGCGTTGCGTTTTGGTTTTCTCGTAGATGACCATTTCGCGGTTATGATCGTCCCGGACTTTTTGACCCGCTTCCTTTATAAGCTTGTCCATTTGTTCTTCGAACTGGGCACTTTTGCATCTGGAACTTTCACTGTCTCAGGACATGCGCATTATGAGGAGAAGCAGAGCTTCTATATATGGAGAACAGGCTCCTTTTAATATTATTAAATGTTCTCATGTGGTGCGCACGTGCGTTGCACGTGGTGCCGCATGGCGGGCACGCGTGTGTTGCACGTGGCACACATGCGCATTATTAGGAGAAGCAGAGTTTCTATATATGGAGAGCAAGCTCCTTTTAATATTATTAAATATTCTCATGTGGCGCGCACGTGTGTGGCACATGGTGCCGCATGGCGGGCACACGTGCGTTGCACGTAGCGCACATGGTGCTTGCGCATATACGCATTATGGGGAGGAGCATGCTCCTATCTTGGAGAACTAAGCTCCTTTGAAGAACTAAGCTCATTTGAGTATTGAATCCTTTGAGAATTTTACTCTACCCTTTCTAAGAGGTATCCCCTCTTATTTATATGGGAGTGGTAGAGAAGCCATCTCTCATTTTCCCGATGTGGGACTAAAAAATGCATTCCCCATGTAGTAGAGCATTACTTTAGATTACACGAGCATAACACATTTGCTCATAACTTTTGATCTCGGATGAATTATGAGACCCATAATATATCAAATCGAAGGCCTTTTTGAGATGCTTTCAATATCATCAGAATTTAGCCATTTCTCGTTCCGGAGTTTGTCAAAATACAGCTCGGAAAATACTGATTTGCATCTTCTTTCTTAGATCACATGTGCATAGACATTTGCTCATAACTTTTGATCCCGGATGAATTATGAAGCCCATAATATATCAAATCGAAGGTCTTTTCAAGATGCTATCAATACCATCAGAATTTAGCCGTTTCGCATTCCGGAGTTTGTCAACATACAGCTCGTAAAACACTGGTTCGCATCTTCTTCCTTAGATCACATGTGCGTAGACATTTGCTCATAACTTTTGATCCCGGATGAATTATGAGGCCCATAATATATCAAATTGAAGGTTTTTTCGAGATGCTTTCAATACCATCATAATTTAACAGTTTCTCATTGGGGAGTTTATCAAAATACAGGCCGAAAGATACTGGTTCGCATTTTCTTAAACGTATCGCTGCCATTTGATACTTTGGACTCTTTTGCGCAGAAATTTTTGGCGGGAACAGACCTCATCGAAGAAAAAATATACTATTGTGCCTTCTTCAGGTGTTCTTGTTATAGAGAACTGTTTTTCGGTCAGCCCTACCTCCTGGGTACTCGATACCGGATCGGGATCATATCTTTAATTTATTACGGGGATTGAGAAAAAGTAGGATGGTTGGACATGGTGATATGTCCCTCAGGGTAGGGAATGGAGCACAAGTTAATGCTGCAGCCGTCGGTGAATATCACCTAGTGTTGCCAAATGACAATACTATGATTTTGAACAATTGCTACTATGTACCTTCCATGGTTTGCAACATCATTTCAGTTTCTTTACTTGATAAAGATGGATATAAATTTGTTCTTGTTAGAAATATCATGAACATTTACCTTGATAAGGTACTGGTTGCAAAAGGTACACTGTGTAATGGTATCTATGTTCTAAATCAGAATACAGTTCTCAATGTACAAAACACACGCAAGAGGAAGAGTTCAGATACGAACGAATCCTACTTGTGGCATTGTAGACTTGGTCATATCGGAGAGAAAAGACTAAGTAAGTTACATAAAGATGGACTCTTGAATACGTTCGAATTTTCATCTTATGAAACTTGTCAGTCTTATCTCAAAGGAAAGATGACCAAATCTTCGTTCACAGGACATGGAGAAAGAGCAGCAGAGCTCTTGGGACTCATACACAGTGATGTGTGTGGTCCGATATCTATACATGCAAGGGGTTGGTTCTCGTACTTCATCACATTCATTGAAGATATCTCTAAATTCGGATATGTGTATCTCATGAAACACAAATATGAAGTTTTTGAGAAATTCAAAGAATTCAGAAACGAGGTAGAGAACCAGGTTGGCAAAAGAATCAAGATCCTCCGATCATATAGAGGAGGGGAGTACTTAAGCACTGAATTCAGGGACTACCTAAAAGAGAATGGAATTCTCTCTCAGATTACTCCTCCGTATACACCACAGTACAACGGTGTATCGGTGCAGAGGAATCGTACCCTATTGGATATGGTTCACTCCATGATGAGTAGTGCCAAGTTGCCTCTTTCATTTTGGGGATATGCCCTTGAAATGGCAATATATGTATTGAATAGGGTTCCTACCAAAGCTGTGCCTACCACTCCACATACACTATGGGAGCGGAAGAGACCATGCCTTAATTTTATTAAGATATGGGGTTGTCCAGCTTATGTAAAAAAGCAGAACCCGGACAAACTCGAGGCACGGTCAGTTTTGTGAAAGTTTGTAGGATATCCTAAGCATTCACAAGGGTATCTATTCTACCATACTGAGGAACAGAAGGTGTTTGTTGCTCGCCACGCCATCTTCTTAGAGAAGGAATTTCTTGCAAAAGAAATTAGTGGGAGCATGGTAGAACTGGAAGAAATTCCAGAAGAACAAACTGTAACTGAAGGTTTGGTAGAACCAGAGAATTCAATAGCCCCAGACGAACCTCAGCCACTCCGCAGATCTGGTAGGATTTCTCATCTGCCCGAAAGATACCACGGTTTTCTCATAGACGGGGATCGAGAGGATTGCATCTTAGAAGAAGATGATCCTACTAGTTTCAGGCAGGCCATTGTCAGTAGGGACTCTAATAAGTGGATGGATGCTATGCGATCCGAAATGGAGTCCATGTACACCAATAAAGTGTGCACCTTGGATATTGCTCCACCTGGGGTAAAACCCGTTGGATGCATCTACAAAAGGAAACTTGGTGTAGATGGGCAGGTGGAAACCTATAAGGCTAGACTCGTTGCAAATGGTTTTCGTCAAAGACCAGGTGTGGACTATAACGAAACCTTTTCTCCAGTGGCTATGCTCAAATCCATTCGGATCCTACTTGCCATTGCTGCCTTCCATGACTATGAGATCTGGCAGATGGACCTAAAAACGGCTTTTCTAAACGGAAGCTTAGAAGAGTGCGTTTATATGGATCAGCCGGAAGGTTTCATAGAGAGTGGGAGCAGCGGGAAGGTGTGCAAGTTGCTTAAATCCATTTATGGATTGAAGCAGGTATCGCGGAGCTGGAACATCTGTTTTGATGAAACAGTCAAGGATCTTGACTTCATTAAAAACGGGGATGGGGCTTGTATTTATAAGAAGATTGTAGGATGAACTGTTGTGTTCCTAGTCTTGTACGTGGATGTCATTCTTTTGATAGGAAATGACATTCCTATGCTACAATCGGTCAAGCTATTCTTATCACAAAGGTTCTCCATGAAAGACCTAGGTGATGCCTCGTACATTCTGGGGATCAAGATCTATAGAGATAGATCCAAGAGATTACTGGGACTTTCATAGTCCAGGTACATAGAGACCGTACTAAAGAGATTTAGTATGGAAGATTCCAAGCGCGGTAACATACCCGCATTGCACGGAATCACCCTCTCCAAGGAGATGTCTCCCAAGACTGACAAGGAGAGGGTTCGCATGAGTACTATACCCTACGCTTCAGTGGTAAGATCTATAATGTATGCGATGCTATGTACAAGGCCAGATGTAGCTTATGCGCTAAGCGTGGTGAGCCGGTATCATTCAAACCCAGGTGAGGACTACTGGACAACAGTAAAGAACATTCTCAAATACCTGAGAAGGACAAAGGAGATGTTCTTGGTTTATGGTAATGGAGACCTAAAGGTCGAGTCCTTTACCGACTCAAGCTTCCATAGTGACAAGGATGACAACAAGTCTGTCTCGGGTTTTGTGTTTACCCTCAACGGAGGGGCAGTGTGTTGGAGGAGTTCCAAACAGGACACCGTTGCAGACTCGACGATGGAGGCTGAATACATTGCTGGGAGCGATGCCGCAAAAGAAGCAGTCTGGATGAAGAAGTTCATAGCTGAACTTCAGGTAGTTCCGTCCATTGTTGACCCAATACCTGTGTATTGCGATAACAATGGGGCTATAGCTTTAGAGAAGAAACCACGGTCCCATCAGAAATCCAGGCACATCTTAAGGCGGTATCACCTGATCAGGGAGATCGTAGATCGCCAGGAGATCGAGGTCCGGAGAGTGGATACAAAAGACAACACTGCGGATCCATTCACCAAGGCCCTTCCTCAAGCACAGTTCGAGAGACTTTTTGAGATGTTGGGTATGCGGTACGCCAACAGCTGACCCTAGAGCAGACGTTGAATACTCGGTACGCCAATATATACGGCCTTAGTGCAAGTAGGAGATTGTTGGATATGTATGCCCTAGAGGCCATTATTGTATATGTATACATATGGATGCTTGGACATGTATATGTACAAGACAGTCTTGTTCGATATGATTGTATGCTGTTTGGTTTGACTTTATCTTAACATGTGTATGTTTTACTTACTATTACATATCTTTTATACATGTTGATAAAGCCCGTAAGATCAATTCTAGACTACCTGCGTTGTGATGGCGATCATACTTGTGGGAGCTGGGTAGTCGGTACGCACATCCTTAAATGGTCCCTACTCGTGGGAGTATCGAGACTGGGCATCGATATTCCAGAGTAGACTAGTGTATACGTTTCTAGAATTCGACGAGGGGCGATGGGTTAGTCCCGCAACCATTGGTCTTTAGACCAAAGATCGTATACATGTGCTCACTGGGGGTGAGTACACCGGACGGACTCGCCGAGAACTTCTAGATGGTACTATACCTATCGTCACGGGGAAGTTCTCAGGTGACATTAGTACTGGTTAGTATTTAGACTTGAGATCGGCATTTGTCTCGTGTGAGTTCCTACTGTGCTTTGATCATTACCCTGCCATGTCTCTGCTGAGTCGTGCAAACAGGTTTTGGTTGGGTACAGTCCCGAGCCACGTGGAGGCAGTGAGCGATTGTCGGGGATTCTTCTCTCCCGGTATAGGGAGTCGATATCGCACTGTGTTCGATTGGTCAGGACCATAAGACCTTGGCCAAAGCAGTTGGGATTTACTGATAGGCTGATCAGTAGCTTCCCGGATTGGTCCTGAGCCACATCAGCGCGACTTACCAAGTTATTAGGGTCTGACGTTCACCACCCCCTAGACCCGGTATGCGATACTCTCATACGAAGAGAACGGACTGTTTGGATATTGTCACAGATTGGCTCAGTGGAGATCCGGATGAGTTTGCTCATCTGCCTTCCTTTCGACAAATACCCGGGTAGCCGTTACGTACAGCTAGTGCCGCTGACATGCTTATGATTATGAATTTATTCAGTAACTCACTGCCAGCGTACCGTCGAGTCTTTAGAGTCCCACACAGAGGGTTTTCCCTGGTTCAGGCGAAATGATGTAGTAGCCGTATAGGATACGTGCAGGGTCTCGATCGATTGATGTACTTTGTACTTGGACTTTCGATCAGACAGTTGGTAATACTAGCCGGCTCGGGTATGAGCCGGATTATTAAATCAGGTATTGATTTAATAGTTTACATATATGTATTTAGATATGTATATTCTAGTATTACGTTCTTCGTGTTATTCTATCTCTTTGGGCGTTCGGATTTTATCCGAATGCAGGTATGCATATACAGTTGACTGTAATCCGTATTTATTACAGATTACCTTCTAGAAGGTGGCCACCTCATTATGCATTTTCCATTTATTTGATAAATGGAAATGATGTGTAAAGTGTGAGGTATGGGAGGAATGGCAATGACCATGCTTCAAATGAATTTTTAATTCATTTGGAGTTACTATTGAAGCATGGTTGTTGATTGTTTATTCAAGAAATTCATACACAAAACCTATGTGTGTAATTTCTCTCTCTAAGGTTGCTTCATTATTTTCTTGAGCTCCCATTCCTCTCCTTTCTCTCTAGCTTCCTCCACCTTCATCTTCTTCCTCTTCACTACCTTCTCATGTGTTGAGAATCAAGTGAAGAGTCAAGAAAGAGATAGCTTTACACTTAGATCATTACACTACATCCTAGATTACTTGGTTTAGCAACCCAAGTTCTCTAGTTTCTCCTTTTGTTACATTGTAAGGAGCTAGAGCCATGGATCATATTCCCCGGGTGGATCATCTACGACAAAAGAAGGCCGAAGAACAAGCTCGATCCCGGAGGACCCCGATGGAGCCGGAAATGGAGATCGAACAAGTTCAAGGAGGCCACTTGGAGCACATGACAAGGAAAGAAGACCGAAGGACTTGGATCGTTTGGGATAGTACAGGGTGAAAACCGCCAACACCTTGGCTGCAACAATTGCACCGTTTCCAACTCTTAAAACTTTATCAATCATTCCCAATTCTCTACCTGTCTGTAGCCCATGTAACATATTACATTTATGGGATCCTGATCCGGTATCTAATACCCAGGACGTAGAGGATATTGAGAAACAGTTCTCTATAATGAACACACTCGAAGAAGATGTATCAACATGCACTTTCTTCGTTTGGGCGGCACGGGAATTCTGGTAATCCCTTATTTCCTGCTCTGTCATATAACAATTATAAGGTAGAGCGGTACCAACGTTCCCCAGCACAGTATAACAAGCGGGTTCGGTCAATACATCCATATTATTATTTTTATTAAGGCGTGACATGGTCGCTACCTGGAGAGAGAGAGAGAAGAAAACACTCAGCGTATGCTCTTGCAAGATTAGATTGGTTATTATTTTATCTAATCAGGATGGCCCCCACTGTTTTTATCAAATCTTCATTCAAACATTAAAAGGAAAGACTAGCCGGGATTAATTACACCCTACAAGTTCGCCAATCTTTCAGCCAGGCCAGTGCCGGTACTTTGAGGGAGGTTCCCCGTGCTTTCGCACGGACCTAATTAAAATAAACCGCGTTTTCCTAGGGGCGTAACCCCGTTAACACCTTTCTAGATATCTACTTGATCGACTAATTGTAATGTGTAAAACTCTCCCAGGAGTAACTCTTACTCGCAGCGGGTATCGGGATCCAACTATCTCATAGAAAGTATGCAATCTCATTGCAAATTTCAACACTTGAAATTCCCGATAATATTTTGCCCCTAGCAACTTATGACCTTAACAAGGTCAACAAATCATAAGCGCTAGCCAAGTTCAACCAGTCATTTCCTGATTGAATAAACCCACGCGCACGACCCTTAACAAGGTCAACAAAGTCGTACGACTACCCTAATCCAATCGCATCATATGATTAAGCAGATAAGCATTAATCAGCTACCGCACACTACGCCTTAACATGGTCAACAAACGTAGCACGAATACTAAATAGTACTTATCTGAAATGACGGAAAGCTACGACAGGTTTTAAGAAAACCTTTTGGGTAATGAACTTGATATCGTTGTAGAATCGAGTGATTTTTAAAAGGAGTGTTTTTGAGGCTTTTACTAGTTTTGCTAAAGTGGTCACTCCCGGTGAAGTGATCTCGGCTCTTTCCTCATCGAATGAGGCGCAGGATATTTCACAAATACCACTATGCAAAGCAATAACTAGAAAAGCAATCAAAAGACGAAACCGAGGGTTATAGCATCTGCCAGTTATTGCTAAAGAGGTCACTCCCGGTAAAGGGATCTCGGCTCTTTACTTATCGAATAAGGTACTGGATATTCTATAAGGAATACCGCTATGCAATACAAGAACTAGAGCTACCTGTTTTGTTAAATTCGATTCCACAATATCTTTAGGTTTATTTTATTTCATTAATCTCATTAATGAAGTCCCATCATTTAAGTAACCCAAGCATCACAGATAAATACAACATAGCGCGGGTGTAAAACATAATCAACGTCTATATAATATATCACATATACTATATACAGTATCTATCTCATCATACAAAGTGATCACATCACAGAATATCACAGCAGAAATCAACATATGAAATATTGGATATACTAGGATTTCTGGGTTTTAAATTAAGCCAGTATAAAACACGGATTCCATGGTCGTGATGAACAGCCAAACCAACATCCCTAAACCCCTACGAGAGCGGCAAGCAACCCTACCAATTCTAGAGTTAGGAAAACCAGACTCGACGCCTCGAGATGGCCTCCCAATTTTAGTGTACAATTTGTTTTTTAAAAATTAATGTATACTTGGGGTATTTGCATTTCCTGTGAGTACTATAAATATTTGTTTTGTTTTTTAGTAGCAAGCAAGAGCTTGTAGCTCATTGGTAATACCTTGCACTGCTGAACCAAAGCGCCAGAGTTCAAATCCCTTCCCCCACATTATTTTTAATATTGTTTTATTTTGAATTTTTAGAAGTCCAAGGGTCTACACGTGCATAACTCGTAAAAACCCCACTACACATATAAAACAAACTGGACCAGGGGGAAGACCAAGCGACGACGGACCGACGGCGACCGACTCCGGCCTGACTCGGCCCGGATCGGCCGGCGACTCGGCCGACTCGGCCCGCCGCCGCCGGCCGGACTCGGCCGGACAGCCGAGTCACCAACATGAAAGTTCTGTCTCTTCACCTCCGCATCACTCCTGCACACTTTAATTCCTTGGATCAGTAACAGAGCCCATTTAAAACCCTATTTACTCCATTTTTAATACATTTTCAATTCACCCTTTCACCTAACCCTAACCCTAGCTTTACCCTATAAATACCACCCCTAGACATACCCCCTCACTCACAATTCTGTCCAAACTCTCAAGAAAACTCTAAAGAATTTTAGTGTGCAATTGAAGTTAGCAAAAGGAGAAAGCTCCGGCGAAATTCCGACGACAACCCTAGGAGCTCCCGGCAACGAAACGACGCACCGACGTCTCCTACCGCTTCCTCTCCCTCTTTTCTAATCTCTAACCCATAAGTCTCGCCTCTTTCTTTTATATTCTTTTCTAAAAACATGTATTTCTAAAACCCGACGGAATCAGAGTTAATCCGATGTTCGATTCGGTTCTTCCAAAAATCTCACTTTTTTCTTAAATACAATCATACTAAACCCTTACATATTGACTATTAAACATTAACGGGTCATATTAAACAAGTTCCATATCAAAAGGATTTCTATTTCAATTTTTATCGTACTTTTTCAATAAAATACCATGTAGTTTACTTTCTACTTTAAAACATCACAATCTTGTTATACCTTTAAATAGATCACGAGATAATGACCTATCTCCTCACAACACTCATATGTAACATAGCACAATACCTTTCGTGAACATAGAATACGGGAAAACGAAACGTTATATATAAATACCACTAACTATTAAAACCGTTTTCTATAAAATTACGTATTTGTTATAAATCTTTACAAAGCGCCGCTACAACCCATTTTGGGGAACCCGACTGGGATGGTACGGATTATCGCACATCTCTGGGCTTAGTAGTGCGAGATGCAGACCTCCGCAAGGAGTATTCGGTCTCGAGAGATTTAAAATATGAATATCTTAAGAAAATGAGATTTCTAGAAAATAATAAATTATACAAAATTATTTTATAATATATATATATGTATTATCAAAATACCTATTTTTGATATGATATAAATATTCCAACCTTTCTAAATCAAAAGAATTACTTTACATTAAAATATCATGAATTCCATACAAGTTCAATATTACAATTAAATACCATGTATTATGAAAAATAGGTTTATTCACTAGAAATGACACAAATATAAAATCTAAAACTATGAAAATTCTAAAGACGATAAATAAAAACTTGGGGTGTATTTTGAAAAGTATACAAATTATTTTTACATAAACCCCCTCAAGTTCTATAAATTACCCTAAAGACCCTAGTAAATATAGGTTTAAGCGGGACCAGTCTCTTAAGCCTCAGGGCGCCGGAGATATGGGTGCTTGCCTATCTAAGGTAGATAACTTAACAACGGTGTTATCAACACGGTAATCGTCTTTGAAAAAGACACAAATCCTGCCGCCCATGTGCAGCGGTTACCGATAACATCAAAACAATCAGAACTTCAATTTCTTTTCTAATTGTTAGACTCAGACCGAGTCTCATATTAAATAATCTGACTTGAATATAATTCAAGTACAATCTACAATATTACAATCCAACATTAATCCATGAATACATATATTTAATCTGTTTTGATCGAACCGAACCATGGGTATACTTCTATTTACATGATTCTCCTGTTACATATATCTACTGATATCATGGTTTCGGCAAGTCATCCATATATACAAGACAGTACAATTTACAATACAACACAAATAATACAATCAATAATTCACGGGGTTTAAGGGGTAGATTGGTACGGAAGGTGTTAGAAGTGGTACGAGACTGTAAGATTTAAGACACCTAACCTGTATTTCCGTTGCTGTTGTACCGTGGCATAAACGGTTCCTTGTACTACACGTGCCTCTAGTCTTTGGCATATAGAGACTCCTCTCGTATACACTGGCATCCTTCTGTACCAAGCTACAAACAACATCGTTAACCATATATTACAACTTTAAAACTACCTTCTCTTTCTGTCTATTCTATTTCTCCCTTATCTTTGGGACTTACCGAGCGATTGTTCGCTGACGACATTTTATCTCTTTCTTCTTTGGAATGTTGTCAGGTGATCTGGACACTCAGGAGATCGAGCCTACTAGTGAGGACTTGGATCAGCTTGCCTACGACCCAGAGCTCTAGCTTCATTGTACACATTTTATTTCAACACCTTTTCATTTCTGTTATACCACTGTTTAGGCATTGCTTTCATTCAGTTGTATTTACTTTTCCATGTATTGTAAGAAGAATGTGAATAAATAAAGTTGATGTTTTATTATATCTTGTCTCTTGTGCATTTATATTTATATTTCTTAGATACGCTTAGAGTATTTACTTCACAGTAAATACGTAGCGGCCAGTCGCGTCCTCTGCCCGTATACTGGGAAGCGGGGCGTGACAGGTTTTGTTGGTGGCCCATGCAGGTCAGAGCTGTATGGAACCCTACCATGCAGTTATGTTCTGCGTGAACAACCTAAGAAATATAACACAAGAATCAGCAACTAAAACATTCTTTGCAATTCATGTTCTTTGAATCTTATCATTTCATATAGTTTGAATCTGTCCTAACCCAAAATTTTTCATTCAAGGTTATGGATTCCCCAAGCAACACTAGCACCAACTTCAACAACACTCCACCTCCACTACCAATCACACCTGCCGTCCTTGCTCCGCTCAATGAGCAGACGGTTCTGCTTGAGGAGATCCGCAGCCTCCTAAAGGGACAACAACAGCAGACAGCTCTTTTAATGAACCGTCCCGAGGAAGAAGCACCTGGGGTGAAGCAATTCAGGGCTTTGCACTCCAAACAGTTCTCAGGAAATGAGAGCCCACTGGAAGCTGAGGAATGAGCTCAGAGTATCGAAGATGATCTGACCACAGCGCAAGTGCCAGAAATAGCTTGGGTTTGTATTGCAAAATTACAGCTCACGGACAATGCACGGAACTGGCGGAATGCGGAAGAAAGCCGTCTTGAACAACCCATCGAATGGAAGACTTTCCGCGACATGTTCGATGCTAAGTACTTCCATGAGACTGCTAGATTTAACATGGAATAACAGTTCATCCATCCTCAACAAGGTTCGATGTGGACCAAGTCAGTAGATGAGTATGACGCTGAGTTCACCATACTCAGTCGGTAAGATATGTCTCAATAAATTAGAATTTTTAAAATGTCACATATTACACAGCTAACACAATCCTTTAACAGATTTGCGACACACCTGATACCGACGGATGAGATCATAGCCCGTCGATTTTAACAAGATTTGGATTCAGAAATCTAGGCTGCACTGGCCACAGAAGATTTTCCGACTCATGAATCGGCTCTGAAAGCTGCCCGCCGTTATGAGGCAGTGGTAAAGGCGAGGGGCAGACCTCAGCCTGCAGGAGTTAAGCGCCCTGTCAACCAGATGGCAGGAGGAGCCTCGTCAAGGCCACCTTTTGTGCCAAGGCGACCCGGAGTACCGAACAACTGTCCAAGCCCAGCCTTTTGTAACTACTGCAAGAGAGATAGGCATATGTTGCAAGACTGCCGGCGAGCCAACCGTCTTTGCTTAGTCTGCGGCTCAGCTACTCATGGTATTCAGTCTTTTCCCAAAAGGCAAAATCCATATGTTGCACCCAGGCCAGCGATCACTTACCAGCAGCGACCAACCCTTCAAGCTCTTGCTCCAAGACTTGCACTACTTGCTCCACCACCTAGAGGACCACAAGCTGCACCTCCTTCTCGTCAGTTCCATTAAGCTCAAAAGAACGTTCCGAGGAATGCTCCTCAGGCCAGGAGAAATGTACCACGGCGACAGGCTTTCACGATGACCGTGGAAGAAGCTGATGCCACTGACCAAGTTATCACTGATAACCCTTTTCTTCTCAAACTTTTATTTCAGGCTTAATATCTATCCACAAATTTTCCCTATACCTAAACATATCCCACATACCTTAGGTACAATCTTAGTAGCCTCACTTCCTGCACTAGCACTGTTCGATACTGGAGCATCTCACTGCTTTATGTCGCAACGGTTCGTTCGAACTCATGCGATTCCAGTCACACCGCTTGTATCCAGCTGGAATGTCAGTTCAGGAAATGGCGTTCTAAAGGCAACAAAGGGATACAATTTGTGTCCAGTAGTCGTCTGCAATAGAGAATTCTATGCCGACTTCAAAGTGCTGGACATACAGAACTTCGATGTGGTTCTAGGTATGGATTGGCCAGGAACCTTTTATGCTACCATCGACTGTTGTCAAAGGAGAGCAGTGTTCGAGATTCCAGACCATCCGGTCTTCTATTTCAAAAGTGGAGATTGTACCCTGGAGCCAAGTACATACAAAGCAAAGCCAAGGGAAGCAGTGATTGCAGCAACTCAAGCAGAGGAAGAATCAAGGCCAAAAGTGGTTCGAGAGTTCGACGATGTGTTTCCTGACGATATATCAGGTTTGCCTCCCGATCGAGCTCTTGAATTCAGCATTGATTTAGTACCAGGAGCACAACCGATGATCAAAGCACCTTATCGATTAAGTCCAGAAGGTTTGAAGGAAGTCCGAACACATTTGGACGAATTATTGGCGAAAGGATGGATTCGTCCCAACACTTCAAGTTGGGGATCACCAGTACTGCTTATGAAGAAGAAGGAAGGTTCATACAGAATGTGTATCGATTATAGAGCCTTGAACGAAGTCACTATAAAGAACAAGTATTCACTCCCGTGCATCGACGATTTATTCGATCAGCTAAGTGGATCTTGTGTTTTCTCTAAATTAGATCTTCTTTCAGGTTATCATCAAGTGAAGGTCAAGGAAGCTGATATTCATAAAACGGCTTTCAGAACTTGCTATGGACATTACGAATTTTTAGTAATGACATTTGGAGTGATCAACGCACCAGCAATATTCATGAACCTAATGAATCAAGTTTTCCGGGACTATTTAGACAGGTTTGTTGTCATCTTCATCAACGACATCCTGGTGTATTCTAAGAGTCGGAAAGAACACGCCGAACACCTACGAATTGTCCTGGAAACTCTACGACAACATCAATTATATACCAAGTACAGCAAGTGCGAGTTTTGGCTAAATCAAGTTGGTTTTCTTGGACATATCGTATCAGGTGAAGGAATCTCTATGGATCCAGCGAAAGTTTCAGCAGTAAGCGAATGGCCGAAACCAAAGTCAGTGAAGGACATTCGGAGTTTCTTGGGTTTAGCTGGATATTACAAAAGGTTCATTGGAGGCTTTTTAAAGATAGCAACACCCCTGACCAAGCTCACACATAAAGATGAAGAATTTGTGTGGTCAGAAGCATGCGAACAAGCTTTCGTAGAACTCAAGTCAAGGTTGACATCAGCACCTATTCTCGTCATACCGGACCAGTCTGGAGGTTTTGAAGTACATTGTGATGCATCTGATAAGGGATTAGGATGTGTTCTACATCAGCACGGTAAGGTTGTGGCTTATGCTTCAAGACAGCTGAATACTCATGAGCGCAATTATCCAACGCATGATTTGGAATTGGCAGCCGTCATCTTTGCTCTCAATATTTGGCGCCATTATCTACTTGGTGAACGAGTGAACATATACAAAGATCACAAGAGTCTAAAATATGTGTTTACTCAGAAGGAGTTGAATATGCGGCAGAGACGATGGTTAGAACTCATGGCGGACTTTGACATCAACCTGCAATATCACCTAGGGAAGGTGAATGTGGTTCCAGATGCACTTAGTCGCCAACCATTAATAATGCATCTCACCGCTCAGTGGAAGCTTCAACAGGACTTACATCAGATGGAGATTGAAGTGGTCATGCCAGGTAATGTTTCAAGTTTGATGAATTTACAAGTTCAATCAACAATTGTCAACCAGATCAAAGCAGCTCAAGCAAGTGATGCTAAGTTGCAAAAGATCAGAGAACAAGTGGAGAATGGACTCAGAACAGACTTCATCATCTATGAAGATGAATCCTTGAGATACGTCAACAGATTATTTATACCAAAAGGTTCTGTTCGGGAAGAGTTAATGAAAGAAGCTCACAGCTCTCCCTACTCAGTACACCCCGGAGATACAAAGATGTACAAAAATCTATGTCAAAATTAATGGTGGCATGGAATGAAGTGTGAAGCAGCCAGAAGCGTTGCTAAATGCTTGATGTGTCAGCAAGTAAAGGTTGAACATCACAGGACTGCTGGATTACTTCAACCGTTACCAATCCCAGAATGGAAGTGGCAACACACCACGATGGATTTTGTGACTGCTCTTCCTTGCAGCACAAAGGGCAACAATGCAGTATGGGTCATTGTGGATCGACTCACAAAGTCGGCTCACTTCATCCCATTTCGAGTTGACCAATCAACTGAGACATTAGCAAAAAAGTACATGGAGGTAATAATCTACTTAAGATTTAAACTCTTCAAATATGTACTATCTCTGATACCCATGAACTCATATAGGAAATTGTGTGACTTCATGGAGTACCAGTCTGCATTGTCTCCGATCGTGACACTATGTTCCGATCGCAATTTTAGCAGAGTCTGCAAGCGAGCTTAGGAACAAGTCTGAACTCCAGCACAGCTTATCATCCACAAACACATGGTTAGTCTGAGCGAACTATTCAGATCTTAGAGGATATGCTCAGAGCGTGTATGTTAGACTTCAAAGGATCGTGGAAAGATCACCTACATCTTGTGGAGTTTTCGTACAACAACAGCTACCAAGCAAGCATAGGAATGACACCTTTCGCGGCACTATATGGAAGGAAGTGTCGATCGCGATTAAGTTGGGACGACATCGGAGATAGGGAACTTCTTGGACCTGGGATGATAGTAGCGACTGTTGATATGGTTCGTATAATCAGAGAAAAGATGCGCATAGCCCAAGATCGATAGAAGCACTGGGCTGATGCAAAGCGACGTCACTTGGAGTTCCAGCTAGGAGATCACGTATTCTTAAAGATATCTCCAAACCGTGGAGTGATTCGATTTGGAAGAATAGGAAAGCTAAGTCCAAGGTACATTGTACCGTTCGACATACTCGAACGAGTCGGTGAAGTGGCATACCGCTTAGCACTTCCACCTTCATTAGAAGGAGTGCATAATGTGTTCCACATATCCCAACTCAGAAAGTATGTGAGTGACCCCAGCCATGTTCTTGATCATTCTGAGCTCACCGTACAGCCCGACTTATCTTGTGAGCAACAACCTGTGGAGATCCTGAATAGAAAAGTGAAGTCACTTCGGAACAAGGAAGTCAACTTGGTTCGAGTGATGTGGAGAAAATACACTCCAGGAGAATCAACTTGGGAAAGTGAAGATGAGATGCGTGCAAGATATCCTCACCTCATTGTAAACTAGTCCTTAAAATAAAAGCTGTAAATTTCGAGGACGAAATTTTTGTAAGGAGGGTAGACTGTAACAACTCCAATTTTAGTGTACAAAAATTTGTTTAAAAATTAATGTATACTTGGGGTATTTGCATTTCCTGTGAGTACTATAAATATTTGTTTTGCTTTTTAATAGCAAGCAAGAGCTTGTAGCTCATTGGTAATACCTTGCACTGCTGAACCAAAGCACCAGAGTTCAAATCCCATCCCTCACATTATTTTTAATATTGTTTTATTTTGAATTTTTAGAAGTCCAAAGGTCTACACGCGCATAACTCGTAAAAACCCCACTACACATATTAAAAAAAACTAGACCAGGGGGAAGACCAAGCGACGACGGACCGACGGCGACCGACTCCGGCCTGACTCGGCCCGGATCGGCCGGCGACACGGCTGACTCGGCCCGCCGCCGCCGGCCGGACTCGGCCGGACCGCCGAGTCACCAACATGAAAGTTCTGTCTCTTCACCTCCGCATCACTCCTGCACACTTTAATTCCTTCGATCAGTAACAGAGCCCCTTTAAATCCCTATTTACTCCATTTTTAATACATTTTTAATACATTTTCAAGTCACCCTTTCACTTAACCCTAACCTTAGCTTTACCCTATAAATACCACCCCTAGACACACACCCCCACTCACAATTCTGTCCAAACTCTCAAGAAAACTCTAAAGAATTTTAGTGTGCAATTGAAGTTAGCAAAATGCGAAAGCTCCGGTGAAATTCCGACGACAACCCTAGGAGCTCCCGGCGACGAAATGACGCACCGGCGCCTCCAACCGCTTTCTTTCTCTCTTTTCTAATCTCTAAACCCATAAGTCTTACCCTTTCTTCTATATTCTTTTCTAAAAACATGTATTTCAAAAACCCGACGGAATCGGAGTTAATCCGATGTCCGATTCGGTTCTTCCAAAAATCTCACTTTTTTCTTAAATACAATCATACTAAACCCTTACATATTGACTATTAAACATTAACAAGTCATATTGAACAAGTTCCATATCAAAAGGATTTCTATTTCAATTTTTATCGTACTTTTTCAATAAAATACCATGTAGTTTACTTTCTACTTTAAAACATCACAATCTTACTATACCTTTAAGTAGATCACGAGATAATGATCTAGCTCCTCACTCATATGCAACATAGCACAATACCTTTCGCGAACATAGAATACGGGAAAACGAAACGTTATATATAAATACCACTAACTATTAAAACCGTTTTCTATAAAATTACGTATTTGTTATAAATCTTTGCAAAGCGCCGCTACAACCCATTTTGGGGAACCCGACTGGGATGGTGCGGATTATCGCACATCCCTGGGCTTAGTAGTGCGAGATGCAGACTTGCGCAAGGAGCATTCGGTCTCGAGAGATTTAAAATACGAATATCTTAAGAAAATGAGATTTCTAGAAAATAATAAATTATACAAAATTATTTTATAAAATATATATATGTATTATCAAAATACCTATTTTTTATATGATATAAATATTCCAACCTTTCTAAATCAAAAGAATCACTTTACATTAAAATACCATGAATTCCATACAAGTTCAATATTACAATTAAATACCATGTATTATGAAAAATATGTTTATTCACTAGAAATGTCACAAATATAAAATCTACAACTATGAAAACTCTAAAGACGATAAATAAAAACTTGGGGTGTATTTTGAAAAGTATACAAATGATTTTTACATAAAACCCTCTCAAGTTCTATAAATTACCCTAAGGACCCTAGTAAATATAGGTTTAAACAGGACCGGTCTCTTGAGCCTCAGGGAGCCGGAGATATGGGTGCTTGCCTATCTAAGGTAGATAATTTGACAACGGTGTTATCAACACGGTAATCGTCTTTGAAAAAGACACAAATCCTGCCGCCCATGTGCAGCGGTTACCGATAACATCAAAACAATCAGGACTTCAATTTCTTTTCTAATTGTTAGACTCAGACTGAGTCTCATATTAAATAATCTGACTTGAATATGATTCAAGTACAATCTACAATATTACAATCCAACATGAATCCATGAATACATATATTCAATCTATTCAATATGTTTTGACCGAACCGAACCATGGATATACTTCCATTTACATGATTCTCCTATTACATCTATCTACTGATATCATGGTTTCGGCAAGTCATCCATATATACAAGACAGTACAATTTACAATACAACACAAATAATACAATCAATACTTCACGGGGTTTAAGGGGTAGATTGGTACGGAAGGTGTTAGAAGTGGCACGAGACTGTAAGATTTAAGACACCTAACCTGTATTTCCGTTGCTGTTGTACCGTGGCATAAACGGTTCCTTGTACTATACATGCCTCTAGTCTCTGGCATATAGAGACTTCTCTCGTATACACTGGCATACTTCTGTACCAAGCTACAAACAACGGCGTTAACCATATAATACAACTTTAAAAGCTACATTCTATTTCTGTCTATTCTATTTCTCTCTTATCTTTGGGACTTACCGAGCGATTGTTCGCTGACGACATTCCTTCTCTTTCTTCTTTGGAATGTTGTCAGGTGATTTGGACACTCAGGAGATCGAGCCTACCAGTGAGGACTTGGATCAGCTTTCCTACGACCCAGAGCTCTAGCTTCATTGTATACATTTTATTTCAGTACATTTTCATTTCTGTTATGACACTGTTTAGGCATTGCTTTTATTCAGTTGTATTTATTTTTCCATGTATTGTAAAAAGAATGTGAATAAATAAATTTACTGTTTTATTATATCTTGTCTCTTGTTCATTTATATTTATATTGCTTAGATACGCTTAGCGTATTTACTTCATAGTAAATACGCAGCGGCCAGTCGCGTCCTCTGCTCGTATACTGGGCAGCGGGGCGTGACAGGAAGAAATGTCATTTTCGGTAGGAATACTATCACCAGTGCAGCCTCTACCATATCCTACATTTCTTCTCCTGGAAAGAATTTATCGTCTTCTTCTTCTTCCGTCGTATTACCGTATTCTCCTTCTTCTGTCGTATTACCGTCTTCTTCTTGTCCTTCCCCGTGATATAGCCAAGTTGTATAAAGCCTAGTAAAACTATATTTAACGATATGAAGCTCTTCGATTTCTACCTTCTGCCAGAACTTATTCTCACATCTATCGTACGGAAAGAGAATCTTCTCTAACAAGATCTTATTATGTGCACGTGCAAATTCAATGAAAACAACAACTCCTGCAACAGACTTAGATTGCATGCGCTGTTGCCAATTCACGTACATCCAGTCCTTAACTCTGATATACTCATGGGCCATGTTAGACTGTATACAATATAAATTGTAAGTTATGGTGATTATATTGAGAAATATAAGAACGAGATGGTTATTGAGAAAGAAGAAAATCCGTAAAGGCAAGTTTGACGTTGAAAAGAATAAATTATCGATTAACAAAATTAGATTTGAAGATACCTAAGTATGAGTTGTATTCTGTGTATATGTGTTTCAATTTATGATTTCGCTTAGGTGTAGGGTTGTTAGTGTGTATGTGCTTTATGTATGCGTTTGTTGTGTATTCGTGTTGTATGTGTGCGTTTCGGCTGTCGGGGGTTAGCCTTCCATCCCATTAAGAATGTATAGAGCAGACATCCATTTGCTTGTGCATTCATCCGTTTCGAGTAAATTTCGGAAGCACCTCTCTGCTGTTCTCCGAGTACACTGTAATAGAATAAATAATCATTTCAATGCTGTGAAACAACGTTGAAATGAATATCTAATCTATCTTTGTATACGGAGAACCAGCGGAAAAGTACCAACGAAATAACTCGAAACGAATGAAAACTTAACTGAATGCAGGTGTTTGCTTTATACATTCCTAACTTTTCCAAACTGGACAAATTTATTGGTTATCATACGATTGAATTTTCTCGTCACATAGACTACACGATAGTTTTTAGCACCGAACGATACCGTTCGATATTTAACAACTTTTGTATAGTTTAATGTCACGACGAATATCGAACGTATGTTAACCGATAGACGGGGACTAAGTCGCGCTTTGATTTTCATATATGATTATTGATGAGAATATGAAAGTTCTATATTATCATCGAATATCATACATACACTTAGTGTAAGATTTAACTTAAATTGGTTTTACGTTTATTTTCAATTACAAGGGTTTGAAGTTTTTAAATTAGGGTAAAGTTTTTTTAGAGTTAAGGCTTTTCTTAATCAAATTTAAGATTTTTGAATTTATTGGGGTTAGGATGGGATTTGACAAGAGTTAAATATAGAGGAGAATGATGATGAATTATGATTTGGCCTTATTTGTATATGTATATGTGTATGTGTCTGCGTGTGCGTGTACACACAGAGACAAACACACACACACACACACATGCATACATATACATATACAATTCGCTAAAGTACCCTTAACTATTATTGGCTTGCTAAATTACACTAAATACCTTTACCCTAACCCTAATCCTAACCCTAACACTAACCCTAATCATTAACCCTAACCATAACCACAACCCTAACCATAACCACAACAATTAACACCAACCTTAATCATTAACCCTAACCCTAACCACAGCCCCAACCCTAAACCTAACCCTAACCATTAATCCTAACCCTAATCCGGCCCTAATTAACCCCCTAACCATTATCCCTAATCATAACCCTAGCCCTAATTAACCCAACCCAGCCTTAAACCGGCCCTAACCCTAACAACAAAATTATAATAATTTTTAATAAATATTAGAAATCAACAACATCACCAAAAAATTATTAAAAATTAACAATTAAATCCCTAAAATTGAAGAAATTTACAAAAAAAAATTAGGAAAATTAAAATTAAAATTGATGAAACTAACCGGCAAATCGAACAAGGAGGGAGGCTGCGGCGACAAGGAGGAAGAGGAGGGTGGCTGCTGCGGCGATGACGATAAGACTGG
Organism: Agapanthus africanus; assembly: GCA_030015575.1. NCBI lineage: Eukaryota > Viridiplantae > Streptophyta > Magnoliopsida > Asparagales > Amaryllidaceae > Agapanthus > Agapanthus africanus. The sequence continues at coordinate 1,001,644,769 of CM057337.1, forward strand.
AAAGGAAGATCGACGACTGGAGCTCGGGGAAGAAGGAGGGCGACGACGATAAGGAGGAGGGCTAGGGCGACGGTGACGAGGATGATGAGGTCTAGGGCGATGACGACGAGAAGGGCGAGCTCGGGAAGGAGGAGGAGGAGGCGACGGAGAAAATTTTGGGGGGGGGGATTTTTGACTCGAGGGTAAGATTTTGGGAATGGATGAGGTTTTTTATTTTTTATTTTTTTAAGTGCCTTCACTTTGCCCCTTCGGTGCCAAACGTAAGGTTTTTTTTTACGACACCATAAGGACAACAAAAGGAAATAAATTTTTTATGGTCTTTAATATTTATAAGACCCTACGATGATAACCATAGGGGCATTCTTTGCCCCTGCGGTGGAAACCGCAGGGGCAAACAAAAATTGTCCCTACGGATTTTCCCATCCGTAGGGACAATCAATATTTGCAGTAGTGCTTCTTCTTCCTCCTCAACCCCACCGCCCCCATCATCAACACCACATTCCTCTTTCTCTTCTTTTTCAGCCCACAACCGCCGCCGTCGCCATCCTTCTTACTCGGGCGGCGGCGGCGGCGATTGTGGGCTGAAGAAGAAAAGAAAGAAGAAGATGGTGTTAATGATGGCGGCGGCGGTGGTGTTGAAGAGGAAGAGAAAAAAGCTGGTGTTGATGGGTTGAAGAAGAAGAAGAGAATGAGGAATATGGTGGTGGTGTTGACGGTAGTGGTGGCAGTGTTGAAGAGGAGGAAGAAGATGGCGGTGGTAGGAACGACGGCGATGGCGGAGGAGGAGAAATAATTTTCAAAGGTGAAGTAAAGGGGTTGCATGAGTAAATCATAAGTATAGAGTGATACGAGTAAATGTTAACTATGGAGAACAGAGAAAAATATTGAAATATAAATGGCAAACAAAAAAAACCGAAAAGAAAATATCTTGCCGCCAACTAATGGAAGTGAGAATAAATACATTCCTTTTCCTTAGTTTTAACATCTATATTATTACTTTTTGGTAGGGAGAATCCAGTTAAGGATTTAAACAGTGCATTTCATATAGTCCAACCATTACAAAAAATAGAAATTTCAATCATTCTACATGATCAGAGAAAAAAACATTTCATGTTTTTTTTGCAGAAACTTGCAGTTAAATTCATTCATGATGGTACCGTTGATGAAGCGTTTCATGAGCTTTGTTTTTCCTAGAGTTTTGTTCTTGAATATGACATTATTGTCCACCTCGAAACGAAAAATGTTAAGGTTTCTTATGCTCTCAAATTCTTGTTTGATCCAAGGAACTCAGCCAAAAATTCAACCAACGAATTCACAATCGCTTGTGTCAAGAATTACTAGGTCTGGGCAGTACTCAAAGATAAGAACCAGGACCTCATGTTTGATCCGAGTTTGGACAAGTCGAGTGTCTTCAAGCTGGGGAGCTCGCTGACTACAGTATCTGCAGTGGCTGCAAGCACATGCCATCCAGCTTCAATGATCTGATTCATGTACAGTGAAGCCTCTTCACGACCATATGGGCATGTTTGGATATGCACAATTTGCCGGAATAAAAGCCTAGATTTCTTTTTGCCCCCGGATTGGAGCAATCCTAAAAATTTGCTTATTTGGATGAACGTTTTACAAGTAAATTCAACGAAAAAGAAAATCCCAAATACCCCAATTTCACAGGATTATAATAATTAGCTCAAACCGAATTTTTATAATCCTGAAAGATTTCGTCATTTTCTCTTGAAAAACGTGTCTCTCATTGGTTCTTCTCTCTCCTCTCTTCACCTTTCCATTCTTACTTCTCTCTCTCTCTACTCTCTTCACCTTTCCATTCTCACAAATTGCTGCCTCTACCTCTTAAATTTCTCTAGACTTTCATCTTCTCCATGTCCTCAAACTATGTTTTAAGGCATAGATCTATTTTTTTCTCATTCTCGTCCCAATTTCAACGCTTGCCCCATGGTAGCTTAGTTGGCCTTGCTCGACCCAAGCTTGCTTGCCTGCTCTCTTCAAGCTCGCTCACTCTCCATCAATCGACCCAAGCTCGTATTTTTTTTTGATATATATATATATATATATATATATATATATATATATATATATATATTTGAGACTTAATTAATTTTCTAATAGAAAGCAAAATAGTTAGTTCCAAAAAAAAATCGATAATTGAGTTAACCATACATTCAAGATGGAGTTAGCATTTAATGAATATTCCTTATCTGACCCATATTATCTGAACATGTAAAAGTCTAAAAAAATTCATCAGGAATTTCATTTTGGGAATGCATATACATTCCGGGACATTAAAATCCTAACTATCCAAACATGCCCTATGTGAACACAATCCTCCTTCACTATTTGTTGATCACTAAAGTCACCCCTAAACCTAAAATTGATTGACTGAACATTCGGACATCTGCGAAGAAAGATAAAGTAAAAAGATTACCCGATTTAACATTATTGTACTCAGATTGCAAAATTCCCCTTTTCAAAACGTCTTCGACCAACTCAGCCATGGTAACGCAAAATGTGTAGCTGAAATAAGAATGGTGAGACCATAGAGTGACAAATCTCTAAATGATAAAATAAATAAAGAGACGTTTGTAAATAGGTGTTTCAATTCTCAGCCATGTGGCAAAAAAAACTAATGAGGCAAAAAACATTAAAAAAAAATCATAAATATTTTCAACGTGTTCTGCTTTATTTTATTTTCTTGCTTGATTTGAAGGAACAAGTGATGCTCGACAACAACAAGACACTCTTATAATAATGAGATAATTGATTAATACAGGAGAAGAGAAAATCTTATAGGATTTTAATAAGATTATATATATTTTTTCTCTTCTTGAAAATGACAAAAATAATCACTCCTTTATCCATGAATGAAGGGTAAATGGAGTCTGATGATGGTCAATATCGGTGGTCTTCCAGATCATGACACGTGGCAGATGACGTGTCTCAGAGCATGCAAGAAAGGGCCTACAGTGGCCGACCAGACCACTCCCATGCCCGTCCTACAAACAAAGCTGGCTCGCCTCCGACCCCCAGCACAATTGGCCTCTTCGGCCTCGCAGCTCGTCTCCGAGCTACCACGGAACCAAGATACCTCGGCTCTCCTGCACGTCCGCGAGCTCTCCCGCCGAGGTCATCTTCCTCGGTCTCATCGACCGACTAACGGCACCGCTCACAGGCGCAACCGCCATCCCGCGAATCTCGCCATACGTGAGATATCCGCCGACCATATCTCACGTTCCACGCCATCACGATCCCCCATTAATGAGCATGGCTCGCCATTAATGGGAGATCCCGCTCATCACGCGGGCGTGACGTCGGGAGCGTAACTGCCAACGTGATTCTCGTGCATGTCCTGCCTGCTGCCACCGTTATATAAACCCCTTCTTCAGTCGGTTCAAGTAAGCCATTTTTACTCCACTAAACCGTTACTCTGCTCAGATTTCCTCTCTAACTTGATCGTCGGAGGGTCCTCGGTGGTACAACTACCCCGGGACTTCCTTGGAGGTAGCTCGGTGACAATCAACCTCAAACCTATTGAGATCCACACGCTTCAGGAGCCTGCCTCCAGATCCAATCTCAGCCATCCATTGCCGCCAACGGAAGGCAACATCTTGGCACGATCCGGGTCGCGTTAGCTGGCGCCGTCTGTGGGAGCACCTTGATTCCACAAAAACAAAAGTTGATCTTCCGATCTCAGTCCAATGGCGAGCGATCATCACGACGATCCAAGCGCTACCCGCCGCCTCCCCCTTAACGGAGGTGCGAACGAAACTTCTCCGCCGAATGCCTTCAGCGCCCTTGCCGGCCGAATAGACCGACTTGCGTCCTTCGTCGAGACACTCATCCGCGTCCTAACGGCAGGGCAAGGCCCCCAGGTCGCCGCTTCCCCACCTCGGGACCGGGACCCCTACAAGGGGAGGGAAGACTCCGTCCGTGCCGGCACTACCGACCATCGCTTCGCTACCCCCCCGGTCGCGGGTCCCCCGGGCCGAAATATGCAATAACTCAGTGGGCGCCACTTCGTTTGGCTCCGAGGTCTTACGCCAGAAAGTTTCGCCCTGAGTCTCGTCGCACCCTTGTTCCTCCCGAGGCGGTGGCGGTCAACCCACCTGTTCGTAGGCATGACCAGCACCCCCTCCCTCGACGGGGTCGCGCACGCGAGACTCTCCGCAGCGGCTCAAATACAACCCTACCGGGGGGCATAAGGAACCTCACCGAAAGGAACGGATGCTCGCCAAAAATCATGGTCATGACGTCGGGGGGTACGTTGGATACCTACGAGACTCAGCGCTCCACGCCAGCTACAGAGGCCGACAGTCGCCTGAGGAAGAAGGCCAGGGAGACCGAGCCAATCACTTTTGACGATGGGGACCTTCACGGCATCTCCCTGCCCCATAACAATCCCCTGGTGATTATGGCTCGGGTCCATCAATATGAGGTGCATAGGATCCTGGTCGACTCGGGAAGCTCGGCAGACATTCTTTTCTACGACTGCTTTCTACGGATGAGGCTCACCGCGGTAGACCTGAAGCCGACCTCCCATGTCCTTTCAGGATTCACCAACCACTCCATCCCGGCAGAAGGAGTAATCACTCTACAGTTCAACGTCAGGGAGGCCGACCATACACGGACAGTGCCGGTAGAATTCATTGTAGAGAGAATTCCATCGGCCTACAACATCCTCCTCGGCCGCCCCACGCTGAACTCCCTCCGGGCCCAGATATTGACCTACCACCTGGCGATGAAGTTCCCTCTCGACCAGGGCGGGATAGGTCCGGTCCATGGAGACCAGCGGATTGCAAAGGTTTGCTTCACAGCAACATCTTCATCGGAGAAGCTGGTCGACGATGTCGAAGGTGAAGGTGACATCAGGGGTTCTCTGGACACTCGAGACGAGCAAAAAGAGGTATGAGGAACCCCGGTGGGGCCTCTGATAAAGGTCCCCCTCGTAGAAAGGAGCGGCGAAAAACTCGTTCAGATCGGGTCGCTTCTGACAGGACCTCAGCTAGACGACCTGGTTCATTTCCTCAGAAACAACTCCGACGTGTTTGCCTGGGTGCCTACTGACATACCTGGGATCGACCCCAAAGTTATATCTCACAAGCTCGGGTAGATCCTACGGCCCGACCCGTCAGACAGAAGAAGCGAAGCCTCGCCCCGATCAAACAGAAGGCTATCGAGGACGAGGTAGATCGGCTCCTCGCCTCCAACTTCATTCGGAATGTGCCCTATTCGGAGTGGCTAGCGAACGTAGTCTTGGTCAAGAAGTCAAGCGGAAAGTGGCGCATGTGCGTCGACTTCACCGACCTCAACAAGGCCTGCCCCAAAGACAACTATCCCCTACCTCGGATAGATCAGATCGTCGACAGCTCGGCAGGCCACGAGCTGTTTGTTAGTTATATGTATGCCCTAGAGGCCATTACTGTACATACGATGTATATTGTAATGGATGCTTGGACATATATAGGGAGGACTTTCTTGCTCGACATGATAGTATGCTATCTGGTTGTACTTTATCTTAACATGTACTCTGATTGTCTCTATGTTACATGTTGATAAAGCCCTTAGGATAAGTACTCGACTACTGGGACTATGATGAGATCATACTAGTGGGGCCACGGTAGTCGACGAGTACATCTTATAACTGTTCCTAGTCGAGGGTGTATCGAGACAGGGCATCGATATACCAGAGTAGACTAGCGTATACACATCTTGACCCATATGATGGGCGATGGATGATCCCATATCCATCGGTGTTTGACATCAAGGATGGTGTACGGGTGCTCAGTGGAGACTGGGTACACTGGACGGACTCGCCGAGAACTCCCAGATGGTATTATACCTCACGTCAGATGGCAGTTCTCCGGTGACATGGTACAGAGTAGTCTGTTGACCCGAGATCGTCATAGAGTCTTGTGTGATTCCCACTGTGCTTTGATTTCCATCATACCACGTCCAAGAGGGCGTGTAAAAAGGTGGCTTTTGGGTACAGTCCCGAATCACATGGAGGCAATGAGCGATAGGAGGGGATTCGTCTCTCCCGGTATAGGGAGTTGATGTTGTGCTGTGTTCGATTGGCTATAACCGGAAATCCATGGCCAGGGTTGCTGAGATTTACTGGTAAAAGTTATCAGTAGTTTCTCGAACTGTTATAGACCTCATATCGACACGACTTATCGAGCTACTGGGGTCTGACGTTTACCACCCCTAGGCGAGATATGCAACATATCAGACGACGAGACCGGACTGTACGGGAGTGTTACTGTTTGGATTCACAGGAGAATGTACAGGCTTGCTTGTTGATCTTCTGAGCGCTCAATACTGTTGCGCCACGGCAGCGTCCCGGCCTCGTACTCGAGGCCAAAATGCGGAATCAAAATTTTTCCTTACTCGGAAACCGGCGCTACCGCGGACAAAGAAAACCCGGATCGTAACCATTAACCTAATGCTAGCAATCAAGAGATAGGGTGAGAAGTATACCGACTGATCCGAGTCCTCCGGTCTTCATCTCCACTCCGATCTCCTCGCGGGATCTCCGTCCATCTCCTCCTCGTCGGAAAGGGCACCACGAAGCCGGGTACTTTTACGGGCTCCCACCTCAATACCGAGGCAACTCGGGCGCGAAGTAGGCTAGCCGACGCGTCCAAGATTTGCTGTAGAATTGTAGTGTAGAATCATAGTCTCTTTTGGGGTTTGTTGCCATTTGTGGATGATGGAGGAAACAAGACAAGAAAAATGGTGCCTGCATTTTTCTTAACATGAAATGAGATCAAGAAAATGAAACACTCTCAAGGATGAAGATGAAACTCTCTTCTTCTTTTTTCTTTCTCTCTTTCTTTTTCTCAACCATGAATAAAAATCTCTCTCTCTTGAAATGGTGGAGGAAAAACAATATGAAGCAAGAAGGGAGGTGAGTGTAGTGTAAAGCAAGTGGTGACCACATCCTAAACACAATGATCACTAAAATAAAACATCAAACCTCAAATCCATTTCAAATCCATTCTTATCATAATAAATGAATGAAAAGCAAAGATGCTTATCATATCAAACCTTATGCAAATAAGTCCTCCACAAAGTGTTATTTGCAAAACTGCAAATAACCCCCTCCATCAGAAAAGTCCGGCCGGGAAAGAACAAAGGAAAACCGGCCGGAACGGAATGCAAACTGGCAACTCCAGAAAACTGGTCCCGTAATAAATTACAGGAAAACCCCGATACTGTGCATACACACCCGCATCTGTATTCCGACCGGATACAAATGCAATGAGACAAAATCTATACTGTGCTAAACTAGTACCGGCTTAAACCAAAGCCGGCTAGTAAAATCCGTTCGATCCTGATCCGTGCAATACCGCACGTATCTGATCGAACCCTGCCATATAACTATACGGCCACTAGTACAAAACTGTCCGATCCTGATCCGTGCAATACCGCACGTATCTGATCGGACCCTGCCATATCTCCATACGGCCTCTACAGCGTTTCGCCCGAAAGCTTGAGTAACTGTAAGTGTGGTGGACTCTAAAGACTCGTCAATACTATGGCTGTGGATTTAACCACTAGCACGTCAGAGGTATAAGCCAATACGTGACGGGCCACCAGCTATTGACCAAAAGGGACGTCGATGAGCGAACTCATCCTGACACCCTACTGAGCCTGTCAGTGACAATATCCGTACAGTCCGGTCCGTTCGTCTATGAGCATCGCATGTCGGACCTAGGGGGTTGGTAAAAAGTCAGACCCCCAAAAGCGGTACAAGTCGTGTCGGAGTGTAGCCCAGAACGCCCTGAGATACTACTGGAATACCTACCAGTAAATCTCCTGCCTCGGCCGAGGGCTTTGCGTAATGGCTCTCCTAGACACAGCGCGACCTCACCCCCAATACCGGGAGAGACGAACCCCTGAAGATCCGCTCACTGCCTCCATGTGGCTCGGGACTGTACCCAACTAAAACCTGTTTGCACGACTCCTTTGAGCCGTGGTAGGGTAGTAATCAAAGCACAGTGGGAACTCACACGAGACAAATGACGATCCTCAGGTCGATGAACTAACATGTACACATGTCACCAGGGAACTGCTATCTGACGTCTGGTATAATCCCAACTGGCAGGTTCCCGGCGAGTCCTGTCCGGTGTACTCATAACCCAATGAGCACCTGTATACATCTTAGGTGAACCAACTGACACCAGTGGCTTGTGAGACCGGCCACCGCCCCTCGTCGGGGTCTCGACTGTATACACTAGTCTACTAATGGAGTATCGATGCCCTGTCTCGAAACTCCTACGACTAGGGACCTTTTAAGGATGTGCTTATAGACTACCAGCTCCCACGTATATGATCGCCATCATACTGCCGGCAGTCAAGCAAGAATCCTAGGGGCTCTATCAACGTGTAATAGCGACATGCCAGGTCACCTAAAGCAGTACATGATGATAAAGGTAAACCAGATGGCATACTATCATCTCGAGTAAGACTGTCCTACCGAGATAGGTCCTCCCTCAATCATTGCAATCACGTGCCTGTGATCCAATAATTGACTCTGAGGGCACTATCTCCAACAATCTCCCACTTGCACTCAAGGCTAATTATTGCGATGCCGCATACTCACAGCCCGTGTGATACCGAACACCCAACTCCTCTACTAGTCAGTCTCACAAAGCTCGTTTGCGAAACTATTGCGTTCGAGGAATAGCCTCAGTGAGTGGATCCGCTGTGATGTTTCTTTCTATGTCTCTCTATATCTCAAGTTCGCGGAGAAAGCCATCTCCTGAAATGAGCAATACCTGTCTTAGAATGTCTGGATGTCTGATGGGACCTAGCTCATAAATGAACTCCAAATCCAAACTTCTTAGACTGTATCGTCAACTGAACTTAATCAGTATCCTGCGCCATGCCACCCTCAGTATTGCCTTGGACCATCTGTCCAAAATACTGCCCCTCGTCAGAAGGAAAACTATAATTCTGACAACCTCCTTGTCGTCCATGTCACCTTGGAAGCCTGGAATGATAACTGTCTCCCAAATGAGGCTGTCGTTATCATATCCCTAGAACATCCACTTATGTTCTAAAACTGCTTCCGACTGTTTCTCCAGGATTGGATCAATATCAACTTATTGCATCTAGTGCAAGAAAACATATGGTGTGGTACTTGACATCCCATGATTGACTCAATTGCCTAAGCAAGTGATCTGCCAATCATGAGTATCCCTCTCCTCTTTAGTCTATAAGACACCTTTAGAGAGGGTGACTCCATCAACTGCAGGTACACTACCGTGTCAGGAGTCGTCCATTCTAAATACTCATAGAATGCTGTCAAGGTACCCAGATTGGGAAACCACCCAAATCTAGATCTAAAACCATAGATCTAGTAACCAGTATGTCTGATATAATCTCCAAATCCTATGTGGAGACAACACTGTGTGACGACCAAAGTATAACCGATCGTAGTATAGGAATATCACTTCCTACTACCTTCTCAACAGATCCACCCCTTATTCTGATGACGTCAAACCTATGACTGTCACATCAGAAATAGATGATCTATCTCCACTACATCTGCTTTGGTCTATAAATAGTCATAAGCCTGATGTCCACCAATGCTTCCGCTGCTCCCACTGACTACGACAACCCTCTGGCAGAGTCATATAGACGTGCACTTCCAAAGCTAGTTTAGAACGACGCTATACTCATCCTCCTGCCGGGTCTCGCAGCCTGGAACAACAGCAATGGCAAGTGTGGGTAAACAAGAACTTCCCTGTCACCGTCCTTGAGGCTACCGGAGTACCTCTCGGGTGCCTGAGGTTACCCACCGTATCTGCGGAGTGGCCAATGGAATGTCAAACCAGATTGAATCTTTAGGTTGCTTATCAAATCTTCAGTAATCGTTTGTGGTTCTGGAATCACTTCCAGTTCTACCATACTCCCACTACTTTTTCTAAAAAAATCCATTTTTAATAAAAACTGTGGCGAGTCTAGAACAATATTGCTATTGTTCATCCAGATGGTAGAAAGTCAACCCTCGTCATAGCCTGGGTCAACCCACAAACAGCCATTACAGAAACGTGCCTTGAGTTGTCCAGTGTCTGGTTTTAATCATAAGCCAGACAACTCCCCGTACCTTAACAACGTTAAGATATGAACTGTTCTATATCCAATATAGAACCAGAGGCACTGATTTAATTGAACTAGATTCAAATCATGCAGCTGTCTCCAGTGCATGTCAACTGAATGAAAGGAGGCCGATCAGCGTTACTCAACTTAGGAATGCTTCCAATTATGAGTAACCTGAAAGAGAAGCAATTTCTCTTGATCATTACTATCAACCGAATACCATACGCAAGTATCTACTTCTTCGATCACTTTGAAGAATCCCGATACTTGCTATACCTGGTTCTCTACTCTATTCAAATACCTATAACTCCTCAAAACTCAGACCCTGTGTTTCCACGAAACACATGTCTAAGAACTAGAGAAGTTAAAAGTAAACAGAATATAGTATGAGGACCAACCCCTCTGTCCTAATTGACACTGGACAACATACAATACTCTGTATAAGTCCGCTGAGTCTAACAACTCTTTCACTGTGTGTCGTAGGTTGAAAACTGTACTTATGGTTAAGAAGAATTACACCGCTGTTTAATGCTCCTTACCTAACCATCCACTGATATAGGTAAATGTCATCGACATAATATCAAAAGGTATATCTCACTCTATGAAAATAGACGTACAGATATATCAATTTGAAATTGGTGCACAACAGCGGATATTCAAAACCAAATATTTGCCGACCGGCAAACAGCCCAGACGATCTCCTCAAATATCACCGATTACAACGAATCCCGATATAATGAGGATGATCACCCTATTCCCAATAACTTACTCCCACTCATCATCTGTAAAACCATACAGATGTGAGAATCATACCTGGTAAATACATACCCTGGAGTAAGTGTCTAATCGGGAAATCAGTTTTCCATTAACAGTACATAGTGAAACTGAAACATTGAAATGTTTCGTTGAGGTATCCTGGCATTCCTAGTAATGCCTCTTCCATTATCCAGATTCACAACTGTAACCGTATAATTCTTTGCCACTTCTCCAAATCCCTTTATATGTCTTTAGTCATTACCTTCTGTACACCCTATTAGGCCAAATGGTTTTCTTCCTTCCCTACCGTTCGGCACCAGCCTATGGTTTGGAAGAAGACTATCCAATAAGCATAATGGGTGTACTGTCCCAATCCTAGGAACACTCGCAATGCGAGAGAAGGTGAAGATAAAAGACACCTGAATGTACTTTATTCCTATTTCTCCTGAACCAGAATCCATCCCCGAACTAGAACATGTTCCTTTCGAGTTCGTATATAACCATACGATGGAGTATCCGATAAACTGTGGATCTTCGTAGTGATACGGAGTGTCCTGGAGAAATACAAAGGTGATTTAGGATTGGCGAAGAAACACTTGGTTCGGTCGTGAATAGCAGTCGCAATTTACTTTGCCCTCTTACTAATCCCTTGCTTTGTCTTAACTTAATGCCTTCTGCACACCATCGTTATGCTAATTGGTTTTCTTCATTCCCCACCGTTCGGCACCAGCCTAAGGTTTGGAAGAAGACTATCCAACTTGCGTAATAGGTATACTATCTCCTAAACCAAGGAGTACTCGCAATGAGAGAAGGTGAAAAGAAAAGACAACTGAATAATCCTATTCGTTTTTCTCCAGAACCAGAAACCATCCTCGAAGTCCTTCGAGTTCGTATATAACCATACGATGGTTTTGTCCAATGGAAGTGGAAGTTCGCAGTAATGCGGGGTGTCCTGCAGAAAAGGGTAAAAGTAGGAGTGGCAATGAGGTCTGCAACTCTGACAATCCAAAAGCCAGTGTTAAGAAGGTTCGGTCAACTTGGTCACTGAGTCATAGTCCAGGGTCAGGTCAATGGTCGCTGCCAAAGAGAGAGAGAAAAGAAACACTCAGCGTGCACTCTAACCTAGATCAGAATGGTTATCACTTTATCTAATCTGGAAACCTCCCACTGTACCTCAAATTCTCCTCCAAACCTGAAAGAAGAATTAGTCGGGGTCACCCGAGGAGTAAACTAACTCATCAGTGGGAATCGGGATCCAACTATCATCGCATGATGACTTGACGGAATCCACTCAAGTCACCATACTCCAGAAGGTATGCGCATGCCTGGCAAGTTTCAGTTCTTTTGAAACTCCCGATGTGATTTTTACCCCAAGCGGTTTATGACCTTGACTAGGTCAACAAATCATAAACCGCCAGTCAAGTTCAACCCGTCATTATTCTGGATTGAATTAAACCCACCCGTACGTGCCCTTGACTAGGTCAACAAGGCCGCACGACTGTCCTAACCAATCCCACTTATGCAACAAACAAGTACCACTCAGCTACCGAACACTACGTCTTGACTAGGTCAACAAACGCAGCACGAATACTAAATAATACATGTAGGAAATGACGGAGGGCTACGAATGGTTTTTGGCGAAAAACCTTTAACGTAATGAACTTGATATCGTTGAAGGAACTGCATAGCCTTTTTATAAAATATAGTGACGAAAACCTTTACTAAAGAGGTCACTCCCGGTGAAGGGATCTCGGCTCTTTCCTCGTAGAATGAGGTGCAGGATATTCCAACTGAATACCACGATGCAAAGCAAAAGTAATCGGCTATAGTGAAGTTATTGCCCTGACGCAAACTTCTGTCCAAGGGGTCACTCCCGGTGAAGGGATCTCGGTCCTTGCCTCGTCGACTGAGGAGCAGGATATTCCAAATGAATACCACGATGCAAAACAAAAGTGAACGTCCTTGCAATAACAGCTTTTAGAAAAATGTTCCAACAACATCAGAATAGGTTTGTTTATCTTGCATTGATCCGAATCAACGCAGTCCCATCAATTAATCACACCACAAAGAACGAAAATATACTGACGTACGTATATGCCATCCGCATTCGCCACTGGGTCCCGTCATCACCCGTTAGGTTAGCTAACTAACGGCAGAGCGGGGACTGGACTAGCGCGGATGTAAAACATATACAACATCTACTAATATATATACCAATATATTATATTTCGCTCAAGGCGTGAAAAAAAATGCAACATCACAGAAATGTACAGCATCACAGAACAATACAGATATCTGGAAGCCCCGGGTTTCACAGAGCCGCTGCTGAAACCCGACGTTCCCCTGGTCGTGTGGATAGCCTGTGCAATGAAATCCTAGACCCCTACGGGTGCGGCAAGTCACCCGCCAAAACTTGAAGCGAGGCAGCCCCCTTCAGCTCCGTGAATGGACCACCCAGCACTCCACGGAATCCGGCAACTTGGGCACCCCTCCTGGGTCAACCTGTACCCCCTACGAGTGCGGCGAATAGCCCGCCAATCCCAGAGTGAAGCCCCCTCCGTCTCAATGCCATGAGATGCGGGCTTGTTGCCCTCCAGAACCCGGCTATCCGTGCACCCCGCCGCGGGGTAATCCTAGTACAGAATGTAAAATATACATACACCGGGTACATCGATCGCAACCAGGTCGTGCCCCAAAAGAATAATACAAACAGGCAGTGACGGCAGTCCACATGTCGGACGCTCGCCCCGCAATATCAAATGTACATAATATAACAACACAGTACTAGCATTGCATCCAGGCTATCCCACACGACCGATCCGCAACATCACAGCATAAACATAGAACATCAACGTGAAAGTCACGTTCACAAATCCGTCTAACCGGGCTATAGCAGTTAGACGGGATTTACCGATCAAGTGACATTCACGGTCGCAGATATAATGTAAATACTGTGAAATAATGTGTTTAAAATATCCGATCGATCAAATAATTAACAAGCGGGCCCCAAATGAAAACTGTAGCACTCACAGAAATAACTGGCCCAATTTTAATATCCCAAAAGCCCTATTTTCAGCCCAGAAAACAACTGAAGAAAAACGACGAAGTGGCCCCACCATAGTGCGGCGGAACCGCGGCCCAAAGGGGGTTTTGGCCGCGGTTCCGCGCTCCAAACAGGGAATCATTTTGTCGTTTTTCTACAGTAGCGTTATCTTTTCCTGCACATCATTTTTCTGCAACCTGAAAAATTTTTAGACACCAAAAAATTTCAACAGAAACTGATGTGAACAAAAATGAGGTTTTTGGAATTTCGGTCGATCGGAAATGCAAAACACATTAGAACAAGCTAGGTAAGGTTAATGGCGTGGCTCTGATACCATGTTGCGCCACGGCAGCGCCCCGGCCTCGTACTCGAGGCCAAAATGCGGAATCAAAATATTTCCTTACTCGGAAACCGGCGCTACCGCGGACAAAGAAAACCCGGATCGTAACCATTAACCTAATGCTAGCAATCAAGAGATAGGGTGAGAAGTATACCGACTGATCCGAGTCCTCCGGTCTTCATCTCCACTCCGATCTCCTCGCGGGATCTCCGTCCATCTCCTCCTCGTCGGAAAGGGCACCACGAAGCCGGGTACTTTTACGGGCTCCCACCTCAATACCGAGGCAACTCGGGCGTGAAGTAGGCTAGCCGACGCGTCCAAGATTTGCTGTAGAATTGTAGTGTAGAATCATAGTCTCTTTTGGGGTTTGTTGCCATTTGTGGATGATGGAGGAAACAAGACAAGAAAAATGGTGCCTGCATTTTTCTTAACATGAAATGAGATCAAGAAAATGAAACACTCTCAAGGATGAAGATGAAACTCTCTTCTTCTTTTTTCTTTCTCTCTTTCTTTTTCTCAACCATGAATAAAAATCTCTCTCTCTTGAAATGGTGGAGGAAAAACAATATGAAGCAAGAAGGGAGGTGAGTGTAGTGTAAAGCAAGTGGTGACCACATCCTAAACACAATGATCACTAAATCAACATCAAACCTCAAATCCATTTCAAATCCATTCTTATCATAATAAATGCATGAAAAGCAAAGATGCTTATCATATCAAACCTTATGCAAATAAGTCCTCCACAAAGTGTTATTTGCAAAACTGCAAATAACCCCCTCCATCAGAAAAGTCCGGCCGGGAAAGAACAAAGGAAAACCGGCCGGAACGGAATGCAAACTGGCAACTCCAGAAAACTGGTCCCGTAATAAATTACAGGAAAACCCCGATACTGTGCATACACACCCGCATCTGTATTCCGACCAGATACAAATGCAATGAGACAAAATCTACACTGTACTAAACTAGTACCGGCTTAAACCAAAGCCGGCTAGTAAAATCCGTTCGATCCTGATCCGTGCAATACCGCACGTATCTGATCGAACCCTGCCATATAACTATACGACCACTAGTACAAAACTGTCCGATCCTGATCCGTGCAATACCGCACGTATCTGATCGGACCCTGCCATATCTCCATACGGCCTCTACAGCATTTCGCCCGAAAGCTTGAGTAACTGTAAGTGTGGTGGACTCTAAAGACTCGTCAATACTATGGCTGTGGATTTAACCACTAGCACGTCAGAGGTATAAGCCAATACGTGACGGGCCACCAGCTATTGACCAAAAGGGACGTCGATGAGCGAACTCATCCTGACACCCTACTGAGCCTGTCAGTGACAATATCCGTACAGTCCGGTCCGTTCGTCTATGAGCATCGCATGTCGGGCCTAGGGGGTTGGTAAAAAGTCAGACCCCCAAAAGCGGTACAAGTCGTGTCGGAGTGTAGCCCAGAACGCCCTGAGATACTATTGGAATACCTACCAGTAAATCTCCTGCCTCGGCCGAGGGCTTTGCGTAATGGCTCTCCTAGACACAGCGCGACCTCACCCCCAATACCGGGAGAGACGAACCCCTGAAGATCCGCTCACTGCCTCCATGTGGCTCGGGACTGTACCCAACTAAAACCTGTTTGCACGACTCCTTTGAGACGTGGTAGGGTAGTAATCAAAGCACAGTGGGAACTCACACGAGACAAATGACGATCCTCAGGTCGATGAACTAACCTGTACACATGTCACCAGGGAACTGCTATCTGACGTCTGGTATAATCCCAACTGGCAGGTTCCCGGCGAGTCCTGTCCGGTGTACTCATAACCCAATGAGCATCTGTATACATCTTAGGTGAACCAACTGACACCAGTGGCTTGTGAGACCGGTCACCGCCCCTCGTCGGGGTCTCGACTGTATACACTAGTCTACTAATGGAGTATCGATGCCCTGTCTCGAAACTCCTACGACTAGGGACCTTTTAAGGATGTGCTTATAGACTACCAGCTCCCACGTATATGATCGCCATCATACTGCCGGCAGTCAAGCAAGAATCCTAGGGGCTCTATCAACGTGTAATAGCGACATGCCAGGTCATCTAAAGCAGTACACGATGATAAAGGTAAACCAGATGGCATACTATCATCTCGAGTAAGACTGTCCTACCGGGATAGGTCCTCCCTCAATCATTGCAATCACGTGCCTGTGATCCAATAATTGACTCTGAGGGCACTATCTCCAACAAATACCTGGGTAGCTGTTACGTTTAGCTGACCGCTTGCAGCTTGTGGGTGTTTGATATGATCATCAGCTACTGCCGGCGTATTGACGATTCTTTAGAGTCCTACACAGAGGTTTCTTGGCTCAGGAAAAACGGAGTAGGAGCACATATGTGATATGTGCGGGACCGAGGATAATACGATATGAGATACCGTATTCCATTCTCGCGATATTTGATATCAGCCGGGTCATCGGATCAAGTGTTGATTTGATGAATCGGTACGGATAAATATTAGTCGGTTATATGCGATATAGCCGGATTGTCGGATCAAGTATTGATTCGATAATTTAATGTATAATAATATATATGATATATTAAATTACATTAACTAATATTTTCTCACTAAAAGATTCTTTTTCTCACTCGGGTAATACATTGATATATATGCGATATATGTTAAATGTATTATTTTATTTGGTTACAATAAATATTATATATGTGATATATAATATTGTAACATGATATGATAACTAATGAACATGTTTAGTGGAGTTTAAACATGATTAGGGTTTGGATTAGGGTTAAGCTTTCTAGATGATTCTAGAAGGTTTTGGTTTTGTTTTGTGAAAGATATTTTCAAGTGACTCATTCTTAACCTAACCCAAACCCTAGCCTTGGTTAATTCTCTACAAAGGTTTAGTCAACCATGGTTGCATTATTCATCATTATCTCCTTTGCATTATTCATCACAAAAGAAAATTCTATCATAATTCTATTATTCATCATCTTCTTCCTTCTTCTTTCTTCATGGAAAAAGCTTGCTAGCTTTTTTCCAAGTGATGAATAAATGTGAGAAAAAGATAAACAAAGAGAGCAAAAATCCTACTTCATCATCCTCATCTTCCCTTGCCATTTGATGAGGGTGTTCACATCATTTCATGAGTGTTAGCTTGTGTTAATGAAACTTCAAGGTAGATCATCTTTGTATCGAAGATCGGAAGCAAAGGTTGCATCTTTCTCTTCGTGGAACCTCTCGAGAGTCCGGAACCCGATGATCGCAGCGAAAGGACCACAACACGGAGCTTATGAAGTGAAGGACCGGATCTACAAAGGTTGTAATCCCTCTCACTTAATGTTAAAATGTTTAACATGTTAGTTTTCGCCTAATCTCTAGTTTAAAGATCCGTATTCGGGTTGTTCGGCACTGCTAATTTTTCAATCGGGTATGGTTGATACCTCGTAGACCCTTGTGCGCATGCATAGCAACCCTACAGTGGTATCAGAGCCAAGCTAGAGCTTTAGGCGAAGTCTAGACAAAGTTTAAAGTCCGATCGAACCCGGAAAACCCGATAAAACCCCTTCTCTGGAAATTTTTCTAAAATGTGATTTTTTCTGAATTAAAAATGCTTAAAAAAATTAGCAGGGAATTATAGGAATTACTGTGAAACCCGACCCCCTAAATCCCCCAAAGAACCGTGGAACCGCGGCGAAACCTAGGTATTGGCGGCGGTTCCGCGGCAAGAAGGAAGGATTGAGGGATAGGGTTTGAACAGTAACCTCCGTAGCTAATTCCTGATTCTTCTGGGAATTTTTTATTTTCACTCCAGTGTTGTGTTTTCTGGGTTGTATTGGGGACTTAAAGATTCGATCGGATATTTTAACTTTGTTTAGTTTTGTCCGGATAACTTTTAGAAACTGTTAAAAAGTTCGAACGGATATCAATAACTCACTTTTTCCCCTGTCGGAAATTTTTTCAAAAGTTGGATTTTTTCTCGAGTTTAAGAACGTTCTAAGTCGTGCAAGTAACGCGGCGGACCCTCTAGAAGACAACAAAGCTTAACTCGATTATGTGACCGTCTTGAACTGCCTTTTGAACCTTAGGGTTTGGGGCAGTACGGCGTGCCACATGTGAGGCGTTGGCTTGACCCTTCTACGGCTGGACCATTGGTACTGTGGCATGTGATGGATGTTTTTAAACTGATTTCAAGTGTTGAGATATATTGGGGAAATATTGGGTGTTTGATTATTCGATCGGAAAGTTTAACATTGTCTATTTATCTGGAATGTGATACAATATTTGGAATCCACAGGTAGTTATGAGATAACTAATTTGAATATTATAAACATAGCAGTTTAGTCTCAAATGATCGGTTGCCACGGAATTTTGATATGATCAAAAGTCCGTCGCAATCACGTAGCGTACGCTAATGCTCGCCGGGTAAACTTAATAGACAGCCACGCCCCATAGCCCCGACCAAGTGACTGTAGGAGAACCCCGTCGCCGAAAGCATCCGTTCGGGTGCTCACGGCAGCGGTGTTCCGCCTTAGTGCACTTCGTCGATGGCATCTGGGGGTGCGGCCGTCTACTAAAGTTTGCGACGAGCATTCGATCAGGACGTCGGGAATCTTGTTGAATTTCCCGACTTGATATTGAAAAGTGTTTTCGATAATGAGACTAAAATGCGGGGTTTATAATTGTTAGGCATGTGATGTCTAAGGAATTCATTTGATTAGGCATGCGATGTCTATGCAGCTTGCGGATTCCAACTGTTGTAGTTTTACACTTTCTTTTCTGTGACCGTAAGCGTAGTATGTGGTGTATCGCCGGCTTCGTTGCTATACATCAACGACAATCGGGATACGCATACTTGCTTACGTTGATGATATGAGATATTATGTGTTGCTGTGATATGTTATATTGGATCGTCGCGTTTTGAATTGCCGGGGGTTTTATGTGAGATGAGAGTTTTTCTTTTTCATTAATGTAAAATTCATTTGTATGTAATATTCTTTTATTGGGGCACTTCCAGGTTGCGGAAGATGTCACCGTTGTATATTATTTACTTTTCCGCATTAGGTAGACCCAAGGCGGGGAGCACAAGTAACCGGGTTCTAGGGTCCAGTGGGAGACCATCTCGAGGAGTCGAGACCGGGTCTCCTAACCCTAAAATTGGCAGTGTTACTTTCCGCTCTCGTAGGGGTCTAGGGATGTGGGTTTGGCTATTCATCGCGACCGTGGAATCCGTGTTTTATACAGGCTCGTATTGAAAACACGGACGTCCTAGTATATCCAATACTTCATATATGTTCTTCTGCTGCAATGTTCTGTGATGAGATCATATTACTGCCTGTGACGAATGTTTATATTATATATATGAGATATATGTTATATTGCAGATTTTGTTTCAAATGTGATGCTTGTGAAGCATAATAAAATGGGACTTCATTAATAAGATTAATGAAACTAAAAGAAACCTAAGTTGTTGTAGAAACTTGTTTAAAAACAGGTAGCTACAGTTCTTGCTTTGCATCGCGATGTTCCTTGTAGAACATCCTGCACCTTATTCGATAAGGAAAGGACCGAGATCCCTTCACCGGGAGTGACTCCTTTAGCAATAACTGGCAGATGCTACAAACTCGGTTTGTCTTTTGATTGCTTCTATAGTTCTTGCTTTGCATAGTGATATTTGTGAAATATCCTGCACCCTATTAGATGAGGAAAGGGCCGACGATCCCTTCACCGGGAGTGACCCCTTTAGCAAAACTAGAAAAGCCTAAAAAACACTCCATTTAAAATCACTCGATTCTACAACGATATCAAGTTCATTACGCAAAGGGTTTTCTGAAAAACTCGTCGTAGCCCTCCGTCATTTCAGATAAATACTGGTTAGTATTCGTGCTGCGTTTGTTGACCTTAGCCAAGGCGTAGTGTACGGTAGCTGATTAGTGCTTATCTGTATAAGCATATGATGCGATTGAGTTAGGGTAGTCGTGCGACTTTGTTGACCTTAGCCAAGGGTCGTACGGGTGGGTTTAATTCAATCGGGAAATGACGGGTTGAACTTGGCTAGCACTTATGATTTGTTGACCTTAGCCAAGGTCATAAGATGCTAGGGGCAAAATATTATTGGGAATTTCAAGTGTTGAAATTTGTAATGAGATTGCATACCTTCTATGAGATAGTTGGATCCCGATACCCGCTGTGAGTAAGAGTTACTCCTGGGAGAGTTTTACACATTACAATTAGCCGATCAAGTAGGTGTCTAGAAAGGTGTTAACGGGGTTACGCCTCTGGGAAAACGAGGTTTACTTTGATTAGGTTCGTGCGAAAGCACGGGGGACCTCCCTCAAAGTACCGACACTGGCCTGGCTGAAAGACTGGCGAACTTGTAGCATGTAATTAATCCCGGCTAGTCTTTCCTTTTAGGGTTTGAAGGAAGATTTGATTAAAACAGTGGGAGACATCCTGATTAGATATATTAGATAACCAATCTAATCTTGCAAGAGCATACGCTGAGTGTTTTCTTCTCTCTCTCTCCAGGTAGCGAACATATCACGCCTTAATCAAGATAATAAAACGGATATATTGACCGAACCCGCTTGTTATACTGAGCTGGGGAACGTTGGTCCCGCTCCAACTTATAATTGTTATAAGACAGAGCAGGAAATTGGGGAATACCAGATTTCCCATGCCGCCCAAACGAAGAAAGTGCATGTTGATGCATCATCTTCGGGTGTGTTCATTACACAGAACTATTTCTCAGTATTCTTTACGTCCTGGGTATGTGATACCGGATCAGGATCCCGCATATGTAATCTGTTACATGGGCTACAGATAAGTAGAGAACTGAGAACGGGTGATAAGTTTCATGAGACAGAAAACGGTGCAAGTGTTGCAGCCAAGTCTGTTGGTCACTATCACCCTGTATTACCAGAATACATTGGTTCTGAACAAATGTTATTAGATACCGAACCTGATATACAACATCATATATGTCTCTTTATTAGTAAAGAAGAATATAATTTTGTATTGTTGGATAATGTTTTGAACATTTCCTATATCAAGAGTTGATCGGTTCAGGCACGTTATCTAAAAGCATTGACGTTCTAAATCAAATTACAGTTCTTAGTATACGGAACACACACAAGAGAAAGAGTTCAGAAATGAACGAATCCTTCTTGAGGCATTGTAGACTAGGTCATATCAATGCGACCCGACTAGCTGAAGTTACATTAAGATGCATATTTAAATTTGTTTGAATTTACATCTTGTGAAACTTGCTGGTCATGTCACAAAGATAAGATGACCATAGCTCTGTTTATTGGAAACAGAGAAAGAGTTAGTGAACTCTTGGGATTGATACATGCTGATGTATGAAAGTCTCCTTTCTACACATGCCAAGACCGGTTCTTTGTACTTCATTACATTCTCTGATGATCTCTCAAGATTCAGACATATGTTCCTGTTGAAACACAAGTCCGAAGGTTTTGAGATATTCACAGAATATAAGTTAGAAGTAGAGAACCAAATACGGGTAAAAGTATTATGTCCTTTGATGTGATCAAGGAGGAGAATACTTGAGCACGGAATTCCTGG
Organism: Agapanthus africanus; assembly: GCA_030015575.1. Lineage (NCBI taxonomy): Eukaryota > Viridiplantae > Streptophyta > Magnoliopsida > Asparagales > Amaryllidaceae > Agapanthus > Agapanthus africanus. The sequence continues at coordinate 1,001,666,613 of CM057337.1, forward strand.
ACTATTCTAAAGGAGAATGAGATTCTCTCTCAGCATTACTCCTCCGTATACACCACAGCACGTCGGTGTATCGGGGTGGAGCAATATCACCCTATGTGATATGGTGTGCTCTATGATGAGTACTACTGAGTTTCCTATTTCCTTTTGGGTGTTATGCACTTGTGAAGCTGCATACCTATTGAATAGGGTTCAAACCAAATCAGTTGCCTACCACTTCATATGTGATATGGAAAGGGAAGAGCCCATATCTTAAGTTTGTTAAGATTTGGGGTTGTCCGGCCTATGTCTAAAAGCAAAATCCGGACAAGCTCGAGGTAAGGTCTGTTATGTAGAACTGGAGATGTTCCAGCTATACAAACTACAGCTGATAATTTGGTAGAACCAAAGGATTCAATAGTTTCCAACGAACCTCAGCCTCTCCGCCGATCTAGTAGGGTTCCTCACCCACCTGAGAGATACTTCGGTTTCTCTATGACAGTGGGAGCGAGGATTGCATCATGAGATGATGACCCAACTAGTTTCGAGCAGGCTATCAGGAGTAGGAATCTGTAAGAATGGCTGGATGCTTATCGATCTGAGATGGAATCCTTATACACCAACAAAGTATGGACTTTGGTTGCTTTATCTGAAGGGTTAAATCCCCATCAGGAGCGAGTATATCTTGAGAAGATTACTTGGTGTACATGGAAAAGTTGAGACTTTCAAAGCTATGCTTAAGTCCATCCAGATCCTACTTGCCACGGCTACATACCATGACTACGATATCTGGTGGTTGGGTGTCATGACTACTTTTCTAAATGATGTTTTAGAAAAGAGCGTCTATAAGTACACAGCCAGAGGGCTTCGTAGACAGTGGGAGCAGCGGAAACGTGTGCAAGATGTTTTATATGATAAAACAGGCATCGCGGAGTTGGAACATCTGTTTTTGATGTGGTAGTCAAAGAGTTTGACTTCATCAAAATGGTAGATGAACCTTGTATATACAAAAAGGTAGTAGAGAGTATGGTGGTGATCCTCGTAGAGTACGTGGATGACATACTCTTGATAGGGAAGGAGTTTCCTATGCTACGCTCGGTTAATCTCCGCTTATCGCAAGGATTCTCCATATAGGATCAAAGTGATACCTCCTAAATCCTGGGTTTTTGGATCTATGAGATAGATCTAATTGGATGTTAGGATACTCACTAGTTGTAGTGAGATGGTATCAATCGATCCTAGGGAGAATCACTGGAAAGTTTTCAGGGTGATAAGGACGACTGAATGTCAGTCGCAGGCTTTGTCTTTACCCTCAGTGGAGGGACGGTATGTTGGAAGAGTTCCAAGCTAGATACCGTGACATACTAGACGATTAAAAGCAAGATACAACGTTACCAAGGATGCTACCAAAGAGGCAGTCTGGATATATAAGTTCATGAGATGAACTTCGTTCCTACCATTGTGTGACAATGGAGTTGTGGCTTATGCCAAGAAACCCCCGTCCCATCAGAAATCCAGATATAATTCTTAGGCAGTATCACCTGATCATGGAGATGGTTGATCTCCAGGGTGATCGAGGTTAGGAGAGTAGACACAGAGGACAACAGCGCGGATCCACTCACAAAGGCCTTTTTCCCAGTAGAGACTTTTATGGGATGGTTGAGTATGAGATACTTCAACCGCAGCTAATTGTTGGGTATGTGATACTACAACAGATGACCCTAGTGCAAGTGGGAGATTGTTAGTTATATGTATGCCCTAGAGGCCATTACTGTACATACGATGTATATTGTAATGGATGCTTGTACATATATAGGGAGGACTTTCTTGCTCGACATGATAGTATGCTATCTGGTTGTACTTTATCTTAACATGTACTCTGATTGTCTCTATGTTACATGTTGATAAAGCCCTTAGGATATGTACTCGACTACTGGGACTATGATGAGATCATACTAGTGGGGCCACGGTAGTCGACGAGTACATCCTATAACTGTTCCTAGTCGAGGGTGTATCGAGACAGGGCATCGATACACCAGAGTAGACTAGCGTATACGCATCTTGACCCATATGATGGGCGATTGATGATCCCATATCCATCGGTGTTTGACATCAAGGATGGTGTATGGGTGCTCAGTGGAGACTGGGTACACTGGACGGACTCGCCGAGAACTCCCAGATGGTATTATACCTCACGTCAGATGGCAGTTCTCCGGTGACACTGGTACAGAGTAGTCTGTTGACCCGAGATCGTCATAGAGTCTTGTATGATTCCCACTGTGCTTTGATTTCCATCATACCACGTCCAAGAGGGCGTGCAAAAAGGTGGCTTTTGGGTACAGTCCCGAATCACATGGAGGCAATGAGCGATAGGAGGGGATTCGTCTCTCCCGGTATAGGGAGTTGATGTTGTGCTGTGTTCGATTGGCTATAACCGGAAATCCCTGGCCAGGGTTGCTGAGATTTACTGGTAAAAGTTATCAGTAGTTTCTCGAACTGTTATAGACCTCATATCGACACGACTTATCGAGCTACTGGGGTCTGACGTTTACCACCCCTAGGCGAGATATGCAACATATCAGACGACGAGACCGGACTGTACGGGAGTGTTACTGTTTGGATTCACAGGAGAATGTACAGGCTTGCTTGTTGATCTTCTGAGCGCTCAATACCTGGGTAGCTGTTACGTTTAGCTGACCGCTTGCAGCTTGTGGGTGTTTGATATGATCATCAGCTACTGCCGGCGTATTGATGATTCTTTAGAGTCCTACACAGAGGTTTCTTGGCTCAGGAAAAACGGAGTAGGAGCACATATGTGATATGTGCGGGACCGAGGATAATACGATATGAGATACCGTATTCCATTCTCGCGATATTTGATATCAGCCGGGTCATCGGATCAAGTGTTGATTTGATGAATCGGTACGGATAAATATTAGTCGGTTATATGCGATATAGCCGGATTGTCGGATCAAGTGTTGATTCGATAATTTAATGTATAATAATATATATGATATATTAAATTACATTAACTAATATTTTCTCACTAAAAGATTCTTTTTCTCACTCGGGTAATACATTGATATATATGCGATATATGTTAAATGTATTATTTTATTTGGTTACAATAAATATTATATATGTGATATATAATATTGTAACATGATATGATAACTAATGAAACATGTTTAGTGGAGTTTAAACATGATTAGGGTTTGGATTAGGGTTAATCTTTCTAGATGATTCTAGAAGGTTTTGGTTTTGTTTTGTGAAAGATATTTTCAAGTGACTCATTCTTAACCTAACCCAAACCCTAGCCTTGGTTAATTCTCTACAAAGGTTTAGTCAACCATGGTTGCATTATTCATCATTATCTCCTTTTCATTATTCATCACAAAAGAAAATTCTATCATAATTCTATTATTCATCATCTTCTTCCTTCTTCTTTCTTCATGGAAAAAGCTTGCTAGCTTTTTTCCAAGTGATGAATAAATGTGAGAAAAAGATAAATAAAAAGAGCAAAAATTCTACTTCATCATCCTCATCTTCCCTTGCCATTTAGATGAGGGTGTTCACATCATTTCATGAGTGTTAGCTTGTGTTAACGAAACTTCAAGGTAGATCATCTTTGTATCGAAGATCGGAAGCAAAGATTGCATCTTTCTCTTCTTGGAAGCTCTCGAGAGTCCGGAACCCGATGATCGCAGCGAAAGGACCACAACACGGAGCCTATGAAGTGAAGGACCGGATCTAAAAAGGTTGTAATCCCTCTCACTTAATGTTAAAATGTTTAGCATGTTAGTTTTCGCCTAATCTCTAGTTTAAAGATCCGTATTCGGGTTGTTCGGCACGGCTAATTTTTCAATCGGGCATGGTTGATGCCTCGTAGACCCTTGTGCGCGTGCATAGCAACCCTACACTGTTGAGATTCTTGGATGCCTTCTTCGGCTACAATCAAATTCGTATGAATCCGACTGACGAAGATCTCACCGCATTCACAACGGACCGAGGGGTATACTGCTACAAGGTGATACCCTTCGGCCTTAAGAACGCTGGGGCTACGTACTAACGGTTGGTCAAATCACATGTTCAAGCCACAAATCGGCACGAACATGGAAGTTTACGTCGACGATATGCTCGTCAAATCAGTCTCGTCGACCAACCACGCCAAGGACCTCGGCGAGGCCATCGAGGTGCTTTGCAAGTTCAAGATGAAACTGAACCCCTCCAAGTGCGCATTCGGGGTCATTGGGGGAAAATTCCTCGGTTTCATGGTCACTCACCGAGGGATCGCGGCTAACCCAGAAAAAATCAACGCTATCCTCAACTTGACCGCGCCCAAGACCAACGTCGAAATCATGCGACTGACAGGGCGGGTAGCCGCTCTGAGCCGTTTCATGTCGAGGTCTGGGGAAAAGTGCCTCCCATTCTTCAAAGCTTTGAGGAAAATCCCGAGGTTCGAGTGGTCAAAAGAGTGCCAGACCGCCTTCGACCAACTAAAGAGACACCTTGCAATGCCACCGTTGCTAACTCGACCAGTCGAAGGGGATGATCTCTCACTATATCTGGCGGTATCCGATCAAGCGGTGGGCTCAGTGCTCGGACGAGAGGTCGACGGAGCGTAGAAGCCGGTGTACTAAGTGAGCCACATCTTTAAAGACGCAGAGACGAGATACCCAGCTATAGAGAAGATTGTCTTGACACTCGTTGTGGCCTCAAGGAAGCTATGGCACTACTTCCAGGCGCATACTATCCTCGTTCTCACCGAGCGCCCGCTGGGGGCTATCCTCGCCTCGCCTCGCCCGAATCCTCGGGCCGCTTAGAGAAATGGAGGTGGGAGTTGTCCCAGTTTGACATAAAGTACCGCCCGAGGTAGGCCATCAAAGCACAAGCCCAGGACGATTTCATCGTCGAGTGCACCATCCCCAGCAAGGAACCGGAGTCCGCGCCTCCCTTCACGGCCCAATGGCCGATCGTGGGGAGGCCCGACTCGGTCCCTGAGTGGGTCATTTATGTCGATGGGTCCTCAACCGAGGAAGGCTGTGGCGCCGGCCTCATCATTCGGGGCCCGAACGGGGCAGAAATGGAATATTCTCTAAAGCTTGGATTTAAGGCCTCAAACAACACGGCAGAGTATGAGGCCCTGCCGTATGGCCTCCGGGCTGGGGCTGAAGACAATTCGAATCCGCAGTGACTTAGCCCTAGTCGTTGGCCAAGTGACCGGCCACTTCGAGGCTCAGGAACCACTAATGGTAAAATATTTTGCCGAGGTAAGAAAACTTCGGAAGAACTTCGACGAAGTCCAGATAGAGCAAATACCCAGGCAGCTCAATACCCAAGCCGACGCCCTGAGCAAGCTGGCTTCACCCTACTCGGCCAATAACAAGCGGTCTATCCTCTTCGAAACCTTGCCACGGCCCAGCGTGGAAGACGGGGCGACAATACTTCATGTGTATACAGCGCAGGAAGATGACCAGGACTGGAGAAGGCCCCTCGTGGAATTCCTAAGGGATGGTACACTCCCAGAAGATCGGGGAGCAGCCCGCCGTCTCCGGGCCAAGGCCCATCACTTCGTCTGGAGCAATGGGAACCTTTACAAGAAATCCTTCACTCAACCCCTGCTCCGGTGCGTCGATCCCCACGAAGCCGACTACGTCCTCCGTGAAATCCATGAAAGGGTCGGCGGTGCGCACCAAGGGGCCCGAACCTTAATCCAGAAGGCATTGCTCCAGGGGTACTACTGGCCCACTATTCATGGAGACGCCCAGAAGCTCGTCAGGAGATGCAAAAGTTTCCAGCTCCACGGAAGCATACCTCGCCTTCCAGCTACCGAGCTGACCGCTTTAACCTCCCCGTGGCCGTTCGCCCAGTGGGGATTAGACATGATAGGCCAGTTCACGACCGGTACGGGAGGGCACAATTTTATCCTCGTTGCAGTAGAATACTTCACGATGTGGGTCAAGGCCGTCCCCATCTGGAAACCGGACGCCGCCACGACCATCAAGTTCCTGCAGAACAACATGATACTCCGGTTCAGCATCCCGAGGTGTATCATCACCGACCATGGGACGAACTTCGAAAACGAGAAAGTAAAGGATTTCTGCAACGAATATGACATCCTCATGAACTTTGCCGCGGTCGCACATCCCCAATGCAACGGGCAGGCCGAAGTTGCTAACCGCGACGTCCTCCGAGGTCTTTGAACCCGCCTAGAAGGACGCCAAGGCAGTTGGGTCGAGGAATTGCCCCGGGTCTTATGGGCCCTGCGCACGTCAAAGAAGACCCCCACCGAGGAAACCCCTTTCAGCCTCTGCTACGGGACCGAGGCAATGGTCCCAGCGGAGATCGGGCTACCCAGCCACCGGGTCGAACACATCGACAACGAAGAGAACACCACAACACTACAGACCAACCTGGACATCTTGTTGGAGAAGTGAGACCAGGCTCAGATCAGGTCTGCCGCCTATCAGCAGTAAACTGCCCGATACTATAATGCGCTGGTCAAACGTCACTCCTTTAAGACCGGAGATCTGGTCCTACGGCGGAACGAGTTCGTCCATCAAGGAAGACTGCATAAGTTTTCCCCGAAGTGGGACGGCCCTTTCCTCGTCTCCGAGGTACTTCCCGGCGGAGCCTACCGCTTACAGGACGCGGACGGGCGCAAGTTTCCACGACCTTACAACGCTAAGAAGCTCAAGCTGTACCAGTAAAATGAATACCTACGAGTGTGTACCTCTCCTTTTACAAAGGCAATGTAATTTTTTCTAAAAAGTCCTTTCATTCAAATAACAATGAGGGAATGCTAGAACATTGCAAAAGAAGAGTCTTATTCATCCCAAAAGGTACTATGAGCTCCTCAGCCTCACAGAAAAAGGGAAGGTTACAACGGAGTCGGAATGAAATCAAGAAAGTTCTCCTGGTGGTACTCGGAGTAGATTTCCCTCAACCGGGCCCGCCCTTGCTCGGTTATCCCTGGCCGGTAGCCCCCTACCCCCACAACGCCAGGGATCAAAGCCCTCACTAAGAGGCAGCCAAATGGCTACCCTGCTTGGCTATACCTGGCTGGTACCTTCCCTGCTCCACAATGCCAGGGATTTAAGCCCTCACTGAGAGGCAGCCGAGCGGCTACACTGCTCGGCTATCCCTGGCTGGTAGCTTTCCTACCCCCACAACGCCAGGGATCAAAGCCCTCACTAAGAGGCAGCCGAGCGTCTACCATGATCGGCTATCCCTGGCTGGTAGCTTCCCTACCCCACAACGCCAGGGATCAAAGCCCTCGCCAAGAGGCACCGGGCAGCAACCCTGCTCGGCCATCTTTAGGGATCAAAGCCCACGCCAAGAGGCGCCGGGCAGCAACCCTGCTCGGACATCCTTAAGGATCAAAGCCCTCGCCAAGAGGCATCGGGAAGTAACCCTTCTCGTCCTATCCTTAGTAGGCCACTTATGGCCCCACCCGCTCTAAGGATCAAAAGCCCTGTCAAGAGGCAGCCGGGCCCGCCCTTGCCCGGCTATCCCTGGCCTGGTAGCTCCCTACCCCAACACACAAGGGATCAAAGCCCTCGCCAAGAGGCACCGGGCACTAACCCTGTCCGGCCCATCCTTAAGGATCAAAAGCCCTCACAAGAGGCAATCGGGCCCGCCCTTGTTCGGTTATCCCTGGCTGGTAGCTCCCTACCCCAACACACCAGGGATCAAAGCCCTCGCCAAGAGGCACCGAGCAGCTTCACTGCTCGGCCCCATCTTTAGTAGGCCCCTTACGGCCCCTCCCGCGCTAAGGATCAAAGCCCTCGCAAGAGGCAACCGGGCCCGCCCTTGCTCGGTTATCCCTTGCTGGTAGCTCCTTGCCCCAACACACCAGGGATCAAAGCCCTCGCCAAGAGGCACCGGGAAGCAACCCTGCCCGGCCCTTCCTTAAGGATCAAAAGCCCTCACCAAGAGGCACCGGGCAGTAACCCTGCTCGGCCAATCCTTAGTAGGCCCCTTACGGCCCCTCCCGCGCTAAGGATCAAAAGCCCTCGCAAGAGGCAACCGGGCCCTCTCTTGCTCGGTTATCCCTGGATGGTAGCTCCCTACCCCAACACACCAGTGATCAAAGCCCTCGCCAAGAGGAACTGGGCAACAACCCTGCCCTGCCTGTCCTTAAGGATCAAAAGCCCTCGCAAGAGGCAACCGGGCCCGCCCTTGCTCGGTTATCCCTGGCTGGTAGCCCTTACCCTAACACACCAGGGATCAAAGCCCTCACCAAGAGGCACCAGGCAGTGAACCTGCTCGGCCAATCCTTAGCAGGCCCCTTACGGCCCCTCCCGCGCTAAGAATCAAAAGCCCTCGCAAGAGGCAACCGGGCCCGCCCTTGCTCGGTTATCCCTGGCTGGTAGCTCCCCTACCCCACAACGCCAGGGATCAATTCCCTCACTAAGAGGCAGCCAAGCGTCTACCCTGCTCGGCTATCCTTGGCCGGTAGCTTCCCTACCCCACAACGCCAGGGATCTAAGCCCCCACTAAGAAGTAACTGAGCAGCTTCACTGCTCAGTCTATCCCTGGCAGGTATTGTACGGCCCTTACAATGCCAGGGATCGAAGCGCTCGTCTAGAGGCACCGAGCCTCCCACACTAAGGAACATGACCTCACCAAAAGGCATCAGGTCTATCTATGTCTGCACGATCTCCACCTCGACTTTAGGGCCATGGAGATACTGGCTTCCCGCCGGTCTTTGCACACTCGGCAAACGAACAGATTCAACTCGACGCGTAATCGCTAGACGGAGAACCAACATTACACAAAGGCATTACTGTGCAAATACAAGTGTTTACCGACAAAAGGAAAATACGACCACAAACACTACTGCAAAAAGTCTTTATTCATAAAATCAAAGTCTTTACAAGGGTATTGTGGGCTCCCCAGCCTTACAAAATGCCCGGAGGCCTACAGAATTCCCGATGCAACAAAAAAAGAGAAGAAACAAGAAGACAAGGGGCTTCAGGCCTCAGGGTCAAGCGCAACCACAGGAAGCTCAACACCTAACACGGCTCGGGCGGCGTCTGGGGGTTCATCACCCATCACATCGACCTCGGCGACGCCCTCGCCGGGAATCTCTTCCCCGGCATCGCCCCCGGGGTCGTCCCCCCGCTCGTCATCCTCGCGAGGATATTCGGCTCAGAGCTCTTCGTCAGCGAACTCCGGCATCCGAGCCTTGACGGCCTCGAGGGCCTCATGCCAGATGGCGGTAGTGGCCGAGGCTAGAACGGTGTAAAAATGTTCCGACTTCTGGAAGTTCTCCAGCGCCTTCACCGCCTCTACCGCCGCCTCCAGCTCCTTCCGGAGATTACTCGCCGACTTCTTCATGGCGCCAACGAATAGCTTAGAGTCCTGAAGCTTGCCCTCGGCGATCTGGGCGGACTCGCGGAACCTGGCAACCTCCTGCTTCGCGGCGGCCGCCTCCTGCTTCCCAGTCGCCACCTCGCCCTCAAGGGCAGCGACCCTCGCCATCGCCGCCTCCAGCTCCCGCTTTGAGCTCTCCCCCAGCGAGGAGAGCTCGCCCGCGGCTCGCATCGCCGGGGCTATTTCCTCCTCCTCCATCCGGATGATGAGAGCGACGTGCTGGAAGACCTGGAGAGATCAGAAGGGGGTCAGAAAGAAAAAGGAGCGCCAAATCTCGCGAATGGCGAGATGCTGAGTGAAAAATTGAGCGAGCTACGAGCACTAACCTGCACGACCTTTTGGGCGATGGACGCCATTTGCGCCTTCAAAGTCCCCCCGGGACCTTGCCCCCGGCCGACCTCTCCATGTCGGATAGCACGATGTCAGCGACGGAGAGCCCCGATGGCACCTCAAAGCGGAGCTCCCCCTCGTCCACCAAGATCGGGGAGGCCAGGGTCCGTGGGACTGTGCAGGGGAACCTCTTGAGGGCCGACGGCGGAGGGCTGGTCTCTGCCTCCGAAGCCGAGGCCTCCTGCACCCGAACCCGCTTTCGGCTCGGCACCTTGCTGGGCCCAGGGCACGATCCGTGCTCGAGTGCTGGGGCGGAACGGCTGCTGGGGGAGCCGGGATCGACGTCTGACGAGACGAGCTGGCCCCTCCAGCCTTCGACCCCCTCTTCGGCTAGCGCATGGCCGCAAGAAGGTAGCTCAAGTCCATGGGTTCTGTACAAGGCAAGATACAATGAAGTCAGCAACACAAACAAAAATAAAATAAACGCATGCCCAACAGAACGCCTATGAGTTCCTAACTTACTGACGAACTAGGCGGGGCTGAGCCCGGCCTAACTAAGGACCCGCTCAGAAAGCAGCACGTCAGCCCGGGGAATGGGCTCCCACTCCGCCACTCTCACCGCGTCGGGGTCGTTGGACGGGCTTCCCCGCCAGCACCTATCCCTAGACTACTGGGTGGACACGAGCCAATCCTCACCTTCTGGCGGCCCAACAAAGAAAAACTTCTTCCAATCGTGGATGGAAGAAGGCAAGACGACGACACCCAACCCAGTTGCACTCCCCTGTCGTTTCCTAAAGGAGAGGCAAAACCCACCTCGGGTCGCCCGCACGAGTGCCAGGGTGACCTTTGTAAATGAGAGAAGAGGTAAGGATGGACAGACCGAAGGGGATCATTTGCAGCTTCAAACGGACCAGGAACCCAAGGAGAATCCTCCATGAGTTCGGCACTAGCTGGCCCGGGGCTAACCCAAAATAATTTAGCGCTCTATTGACCTCGGGAGAGAAGGGCAGGCGCATTCCGGCCCAAAAGGATTCCAGGTACAAGGCAATCTCTTTACCCCGCACATGATCCGCCCTCTCCCCTTCCTCGGCCAAACGTAGAGTATAGCCGGGAGGGATATGGAAGCGATCCCGAGCGGCAGCAAGCTCGCCCTCGTGCCTCACTAAGGAAGGAACACCAGGGGTGTCCGCCACCTCTACTCGGGGATCCGCCCCTGACGCGTGACCCCGGGAAGAAGATCTGACCCTAGCTTCCCGAGAAGACTCCGACTCGGCGGAGTAATCCATAGAATCTACCCGACGACATCTACAGACTCCTCAGAGGAAGACATCTAACCTGATGGAGAAGTCCTCGGGAACGCAGAGATCCGACCTAAAGAGGAGAGCGCTGAGCTTACGAGTTCAAGAACGAGGAAGATATGAAGAGAGATGGGCCCTGAAGAGGACCCCATCTTTATTTATAGCCACCGGCGTCCTCATCCAACGGCGACGGTCAGCTCCCGCCATAAACAACTCTTCGCATTCAATGACCATGATCGCTCCACCTGCTACATGTACATTGGCCGGATCCCATCAGATGCCAGAAGTCTGCAGCCCGTCACATCAGCCAACCAACGCCCGACACGTAGGTTGTCACTTCAGCGAAAGTATGCACGATCCGGCACATCCTCTTTAATGCAAAAGATCTCGCCCTGATTCGTTGGCATCATCCAGAAAATACAACGGATTACCCTGGGACACTCCCGACGATATCTTCGAAAAAGAGCTCACCCCGGGTGACCTGGAAGACCACTCTCGACCCAACCCATCAGCCGGCCGGGACAAGAGTGGGGGGCTAATGATGATGCTCAATATCGGTGATCTCCCAGATCATGACACGTGGCAGATGATGTGTCCCAGAGCATGCAAGAAAGGGCCTACATTGGCCGACCAGACCACTCCCACGCCCGTCCTACAAACAAAGCTGGCTCGCCTTCGACCTCCAGCATAATTGGCCTCCTCATTCTCGCAGCTCGTCTCCGGGCTACCGCGGAACCAAGATACCTCGGCACTCCTGCTCGTCTGCGAGCTCTCCCTCTGAGGTCATCTTCCTCGGTCTCATCGATCGACCAACGAAACCGCTCACAGGCACAACCGCCATCCCGTGAATCTCGCCATGCGCGAGATATCCGCCGGCCATATCCCACGTTCCACGCCATCACGATCCCCCATTAACGAGCCTGTCTCGCTATTAATGGGAGATCCCGCTCATCACGCGGGCGTGACATCGGGAGCGTAACTGCCGGCGTGATTTTTGTGCATGCCCTGCCTGCTGCCACCACTATATAAACCCCTTCTTCAGACGGTTCAAGTAAGTCATTTTTACTCCACTAAGTCATTACTCTGCTCGGATTTCCTCTCTAACTTGATCATCGGAGGGTCCTCGGTGGTACAACCACCCCGGGACTTCCTTGCAGGTAGCTCGGTGACAATCAACCTCAAACACATTGAGATCCACACGCTTCAGGAGCCTGCCTCCAGATCCAATCTCAGCCATCCATCGCCGCCATTAGCAGATCAACGGAAGGCAACATCTTGGCGTGATCCGGATCAACTAAGATGGTTATGTCTTCTGAGTAAATTAGCCTTACCATATATATATATTGGACTATTCTATTTTTGAGAGTAGAGGGAATATTCTCTTTATATATTTTACACCGTTGGGTAGTTTGATCTAGCGGTGAAAAGGATGAGATGATGTCATCATCATTTATTGTGGGATTTTATCACTGTTTACCTATATATATAAAACCGTTAAATCACCAAACCAACGGTGAAAAAGACGTGAATAAGAGATCCCCCTCCTCTCAGAAATAGAATAGTCCAACTCTTACTCACACACATGATTCTATCGATAGAATTTGGAAACGATGTGGAAAAAAATCCTACCAAGTTTTTAACCATTAGATATGCTTAAAGATTTATGTAAACGATGATATCTGTTAGTGTATATGCCCTAGAGGCCATTACTGTATCATACTAGTTTGTATATTACTTAATGGAAGCTTGGGATATTCACCTTGTATTGACAATCTTGCTCAAAATAGTAGTATGCTACTTGGTTTGTTTCTACTTTAATGTGTACATGTGTTTATTTTAGTATATCACCTATACACATTAGTGGAGCCCTTAGAATGTTTGCTTGATTACCAGCGTTGTGATGGCAGTCACACTCGTGGGGGCTGGGTAATCCACAAGCACATCCTTATGCAGGTCCCTAGTCGTAGGACTATCGAGACAGGGCATCGATACTCCGGAGTAGACTAGCATATGTGCTTCTCATCCCAGCAGGGGAGACGGTCTGTCCCACAGCCGTCAGTACGTCGTACTTGAGATAGTATGCGGGTGCTCGTTAGGTTACGAGTACACTGGACATGACTCGTCGGGAACTGTGGTTAGTACTATACCTATCGTCAGTTATCAGTTCCCAGGTGACATGAGTACAGCTTAGTCCGCTGACTTGACACTGTCACTTCGCCTCGAGTGTGTTCCCACTGTACTTAGATTACTACCCTACCACGGCTCAAAGGAGTCGTGAAAACAGGTAGTAGTTGGGTGCAGTCCCGAAGCACTTGGAGGCAGTGACGGTTAGACAGGATTCGTCTCTCCAGGTATTGGGGGTTGATATCGCGCTGTGTCTAGGAGAGCCATTACACAAAGTCCCTGGCCACGGCAAGAGAGATATACCGGTAGGTTTCTAGTGTTATCTCATGGTGTTCTGGGCTACACTCCGACACGACTTGTACCGCTATTAGGGGACTGACGTTTACCGCCCCCTAGGCCCTCCATGCGATAATCTCAGACGAACAGACTGGACTGTACGCAGATTGTCACATTCAGGCTCAGTAGGAGTTCAGATGGGTTTCACCTCGTCCGTCTTCTTATCGGCATCTACCTGGGGACCGTTACGCACAGCTAGTGCCGCTTGCGGTCTGTGGTTAAACTCACTGCCAGCGTAGTGTCGAGTCTTTAGAGTCCCACACAGAGAGCTATTCGCCTTTAGGCAAAAGAGTAGAGGTCGCATGGTTTTGCGATAGGGTTCGGTCACATCCGTGCACTTGTTCACGTTTAGTGTCCGGGCAGTTAACACTAACGGGCTTTGGTTTAAGCCAGATCCTAGTGTACGTTTTGGGATTAGTTTTATCTCGTTTGTATTCGTGTTCCTCGGAACGCGGATGCGGGTGTGTATGCACAGTTGACAGAGAGACAGAGGCAGAGGATTCTCATTAGGGTTGTTGACTGTTGACTTTTGCTAAACCCTAATGAGAATAAAAAATATGATTAATAATAATATTAATTAAGTATTATTGTGACATGGTTGTTGATGGTTGACTTTGTTGACTTGTTGACTTAGTTGACCGGTTGACTAGGTTGGACTTGTTGACCATCATCATGACAATGGCTATCATTTCTTGGCATTGACCTTGGCTTGCTTATTTGTTCACACATTGCATTTAATGCAAGAAATGATATGGCCACCTGATATGATAACAACCATCACATAATACTCAATTATTATGACTTGTTATCATGATTTTGGATTATGAGAGCTTGGATGGCAAAAGTCTTGCTCATTCTTTCATTTCCTTTCTCTCTCATGCTTGAGCTCTCCCTCTTCCTCTTGCTCTCTCTCTCTAGTTCATGGTTCACTTGTCTTATGTGTTGAGAAGCAAGAACCATAGAGATAAAACCCGACACACTCCTCTACTCATCCTAGCACATAAAGTCTAGCAAGCCAAGTGTTCTAGTTTCCTCTAGTTTGAGGTTGAAGCCAAAGGTAGAAGCTTTCAGGTGGATCCATCTTCGGCACAAAGAGAAGACGAGGAGAGAACCATCCGACCACCACAAGGAGACCAAGAGAAGGAGTTCAAGTTAAGGTATAACCCTTAACCGAGTAGGTAAAACTCTTGTTAGGATTGTTAGATAGTTGTTTAACAAAGATCCATATTTTGAGTCCATGTTACCACCAAAAGAAAAATCGTTTTTCATCATTTCCGTAAGCCCGTAAGTACCGGGAGAGATAACGTGGACTTACAATATCATGGTTGAAATAAATAAAAGTTCTTCTTCATAATTGCATAAAATCCCAAAATGAATCTGATGGAGGTCGAAATCCCCCTCAGATGTTGTCCTCAGTCAGTCTTGCTGCAAGCGATTCTGAACGGTTATGATTGGGAGCGAGAATTGAACGTATGGATCTCAATGGGTTGTTGGATGCCGCTGATGCCGGACTACCTGCAAGGGAAGTCCCAGGGTGGGGAACCACTGTAGGACCCTTCGACGATCAAGTTAGTACCGAGATATAGGGGTAGCGTAGCGGCGTATTATTGGAATCGATTTGACTTACCTGGATCTTCTGGTGGAGGGGGTTTATATAGTGGTCGCATGAAGTGGACCAGCGTGAGATTCTCACCGCCCGTTATGCCTTTGCATCACGTTCGCACTAATGGCGGGATATGCCTATTAATTGTGGGATGCACTCGTTAATGGAGAGATACGCTAGCGTGAGATGAGGGTCGTGGAGCGGCGGAGATCTCGTCATGGCAAGATACACGGAGCCGTTATGGGGGCGCTCGGGCTCCATGCTCTCGGTTGAACAGGGAACCCGAGAAAGCTTAGCTCGGTGGATAGCTCGGTGGCTGAAGAAGCTCGACTGTAGGTTTGCTCAGAGGAGAGCCGTCGGATGGTCGTTTAGGAAAAAATGGGAAGGTACTCTAGAGAAGTCCCCAAATGGTCGGATGCAACCTCAGAGGCGAGGTGCCGAAGAATGTCCCCGATGCATGATACTTGTTCCAGCTCTGTAGCTCCCAGGAGTCTAACAGGCTTAGCGGATCACACGTTATCCGTCACGTGTCGTGATCTAGGGAATACTCGTTTATGAGCCTCATCATTAGCCCCCCCCCCACTCTCGTCCTGACCTATTTATGGGTCGGGGTTGAAAGTGGTAAGCCCGGTTTTTTACGATTCAGCCTAAAATTCCCCAGCAATGGGTTGTCGGACGAAGACGCACCATTTAGCGGCTAATCGACTTGAATCCCTAGATCCACATGGCGGCTCATGAAGCACCTCAGTTCCTGCGCGTATCTTTGGTGACATCAGTGTTAGTGTATATGCCCTATGGGCCATTATTGTATCATACTTGTATGTATATTACTTAATGGAAGCTTGGGATATTCACAGTTGTATATACAGTCTTGCTAAAAATGGTAGTATGCTACTTGGTTTGTGTCTACTTCAATATGTGCATATGTTTCTTGTAACGTATCACTTATACATATTAGTAGAGCCCATAGGATCTTTGCTTGATTACCAGCGTTGTGATGGCAGTCACACTAGTGGGGGCTGGGTAGTCTATAAGCAACATCCTATACTTGTCCCTAGTCGTGGGATTATCGAGACAGGGCATCGATATTCCGGAGTAGACTAAGTGTGTACGCTTCTCATCCCAGTTGGGGAGATGGTCTATCCCACAGCCATCAGTACGTCGTACTGGAGATAGTATACAGGTGCTCGTTAGGTTACGGGTACACCGGACAGGACTCGCAGGGGAACTGATTGGTTGGTATTATACCCGTCGTCAGCTAACAGTTCCCAGGTGACATGAGTACAGCATAGTCCGCAGACTTGACACTGCTATTTCGCCTCGAGTGTGTCCCACTGTTCTTAGATTGCTACCCTACCACGGCTCAAAGGAGTCGTGCAATAGGTAGCAGTTGGGTGCAGTCCCGAGCACTTGGAGGCAGTGGCAGTTAGACAGGATCCGTCTCTCCCGATATTGGGAGTTGATATCGCGTTGTGTCAGAGAGCCATTACGCAAAGTCCCTGGCCAGGGCATACGAGATTTACTGGTAGGTTCCAGTAGTTTTCTCAGGGTGTAATGGGCTACGCTCCGACACGACTTATACCGCTATTAGGGGACCGACGCTTGCCGCCCCCTAGGCTCGATATGCGATAGTCTTAGACGAACAGACCGGACTGTACGGAGATTGTCACATCAGGCTCAGTAGGAGTTCGGATGGGTTTCCCCATTGGCCTTCTTATCGACATCTACCTAGGGACCGTTACGTACAGCTAGTACCGCTTGCGTTCTGTGGTTAAACCCACTGCGAGCGTAGTATCGAGTCTTTAGAGTCCCACACAGAGGGTTTCCCTTCTCCAGGCGAAACGTTATAGAGGTCGTATGGTTTTACGACAAGGGTTCGGACGCATACGTGTGTTTACGCACGTACGGCATTCGGATAGTTTTTACTAGCCGGCTTTGGTTTAAGCCAGATTCTAGTATCAGGTTATTGGATTTATACAGTCTAAAGTTTTTCCGTGTTTTCACGGATTGGAGGGGCGTTCTCATAATTTTCCGGGAAGCTTCTAGGTGCATGGTGACTTGGGGGTTAAGGTGGCATAAGCATTTATTGCTTAATGACTCATTTGTGTGATTCATCCATGGAGTTAATGCTTCATTTATTGAGCTAATGACTCATGAGATGAATCACACAAGGTGAATACATCAACCATGATGATTAATCATGTATATTATATATTTGATAAATTGTTATGGTTGATATATATTCAAATGAGTTCATTTTTCAATAAGATTCTTATGCTCACCTTCTCTCTCCTCAAGCTCTCTCATTCTTGAAACTCTAACCCTAACCTCTCATGTGTTGAGATCAAGGGTTAGCTAGACTAATATATCCATAACCTCACTCTATATCCCCTAGGTAGCTTAGATTAGCACTTTGAGCAACCTAGTTATCTCAAGTTAGAGATCAAGCTTGGCATAGGAGCTCTCGGGTAGATCGTCTTTGACTCAAGGAGGCCGTTGAGGTGCCGATGTTCCAAGGAGCCTACGAGGAGTGTATGACAGCGATGAAGACCCGAAAGACAAGTAACGTGAGGTATAACTTCGAATCCGAGTAGTTAAACCTCTCGTAGTTTGCTAGTAACGGTTTAGATACGATTCATGTGCTCAAGTCCGTGTTACGAAGCTTTGATAATCGTTTTTCATATATTCCGCCTCCCCGCAAGTTCGTGGGGTGCGTGACATGGACTTACAGTGGTATCAGAGCTAACTAAACCATTACTAGCTTGTTAGCAACTAATTAGAAGTTCGATCAACGGAAAACACGAAAACAAAACCCTAACCCCCTAACAGTTTCTGTTGATTTTAAACATGTCTAAAAAATTATTTGATATGCCTTAAAATTCACAGCAGGGAAATATAAGAATACTGGGAAAATACGAGCCCCTAACTCGGCAAGACGGCCCCGGATCCGCGGCAAGACAGCCGCGAATCCGCGGCATGAAGGTGCTTTTGGCCGCGGATCCGCCGCCGAGTCAACGCCGAGTTGACTCGGATTTGCTCTGTTATTCATATTTTTTGGTGTTTTGGTTTCCTGTATGTTCTGTTTCTACCCAGCTTACTTCAGTGCTGGCTTGCTATTGGGGTAGACACGGAAAACGGTTGTCGATCGATATTCTAAGATATTTGCTAATTGGGTTTTTATTTGTAATGTTTAATGTGTTTGTAAACCTCCCCTAACTGCTAGTATGTCGGTTGGCAGGGGGTTGCACATTTCTGTAATGTTTACTGTTTGTGTATATGGACTCGATTGGAGTGTTGTGATGATTAGCCGGGGTTTGAGATGGGTTTAATATTCATTCATTCGATATAAATGTAATATTATTTTGCGGGGCGCATCTAGGTTGCGGTTGTAGCCACCGTTGTATTATTTCTTTTTACTGTTTTTGCTCCTAGAATAGACCCAAGGCGGGGTACACAAACTACCGGGTACGTTGAAGTGTTTAGTGGCCTACTCACTTTGTTGAGGGAGACCGCTTCACTTCGGGTACTTGGTGGGTAGTTTGCCGTACCCGTAGGGGTCTAGGGTTGGGGTAATGGCTATTCATCACAACTGTGTAATCCGTCTTTTATTGCAGCCTCAAAGAAAAATGCGGATTGCTAGTATATCCAATAAAGTTCATCTGTGATCTGGAATGCTTATTATTGCGTCTGACGAATGTACAATACCTATATATGATAGCTATTAGACGTCACTTATGTTTTATACCCGCGCTAGCCCAGCCCCGCTCTGTCGTTAATTAAGTAACCTAACGGGTGATGACGGGACCCCGTGGCAAATGCGGATGGCATAAGAGGACGTGGTATTTTCGTTGTTTTCTGCAATGATAGGATAAATGATGGACGCATTATTATAATGTAAAGAAAATAAACCAAAGTTGAATCGTTGGAACAAATTTAAAAGAAACCACTCGGTTATTTTAAAAGAGCAGATTTTTTAATTACGGAGCATTAACCACTCCTTTTAGAAAGTATCAGGTTCATTCGATTATATCAAGTTCACTACGTTCACGGTTTTTCCAAAACCATTCGTAGCCCTCCGTCATTTCATATAAATATTCAATAGTATTCAAGCTATGTTTGTTGACCTTCGTCAAGGCATAGTGACTGGTAGCTGTTGGGTGTTCATATGTTGCATAGATAGATGTGTTGGTTTGGGACAGTCGTATTACCTTGTTGACCTTCGTCAAGGGTATGTACGGGTGGGTTCAAATTAACCTGGACAATGACGGGAAGAACTTGACATGTGACTTATGATTTGTTGACCATCGTTAATGTCATAAGAGCATTGGGCAAAAATCCATATCGAGAGTTTCTAAAGAAACTGAAACTTGCTAGTGGAGCATACCATTTTGGAGTTTGATGAATGTTGATAGGATTCCTTCAACATTATCATACGATGATATTTTGGATCCCGATCCTACTGTGAGTATATGCTACTTATCAGGAGATTCGTCACTTAACGATCAATGCTATAAACCAAGTAGGTGCCTAGAAAGTTGTCAGCGGGGCTACGCCCCCAGAGAAAATATGTTATTTAATTAAGGAACTTCGTGAAAGCGTTGGAAAACCTCCCTCGAAGTATCGACACTGACCTGGCTAAACGGTTAAGCAAGAATTGTACGGTGAGAATAGTCCTGGCTAATTCTTCTTTTATGGTTTGAGGAGGGATTCGAGAAACGGTGGGAGCCATCCTGTTTAGATAAACTAAAAAACCACTCTAAACTTGGAACAACATCATGCTAAAATGTTTTCTTCTCTCTCTCTTAATTGCAGCGACCTTATGACCACGACTAGGATACATCTAGATAATAAATTGACTGATTCTGACTTATATGATTGGGAAAGGTCTGTCCAGATGTCCATTGCCTATGACAAGCCGGACCACCCTATTACTACTCAAGTTCCCGCCGTCCCAGGTCCAGATTCCACCGTCACGGATATGGATATCCGCCAGACAAAGGAAAAGGATAAAACGAAAGCCAAAAGCCTCGTGTTAGCTTCAGTTGATGGCATATACCAGAAGCAGCACGAGAAGATGGACTCAGTTTCCATTTTTCTCCATAACAAAGATTTATATGGAAAGCAATCTCATATCGCAAGATATGAGACCTCGAACGAATTGATTCAAGCGAGGTTGACTTTCGGTTCATCTGTAGGGGACAACGTCCTTACAATGACTAGCTGTATTGATGAGCTCCAGGACCTGGAGACCACGTTGGGAAACGAGTCAGATAATGACTTAATTCTACAGTCTCTGCCTTCTACCCTGAAGGAAACCAGGGAAGAAGAAAGAAAGAGAATGGAAACAGTTTCGGGACTGAATGCAGTAAAAGTGGCACATTCCTATTGTTATGGGACTGGGCATTGGCAGAAAGATTGCAGGGTTTTAGAAACCAGTAGCCAGGACACGAAACATGTTGTGGCTTCGACCTCAAGTGTATTTGTTATTGAGAACTGTTTGTCAATTAACTCTACTTCCTGGGTACTAGATACCGGAGCAGGATCTCATATCTGTAATTCAATACATGCTTTGAGAAACCGAAGAGTTATAAAGGTAGGTGATTGGTCTCTCAGAGTTGCAAACGGAATGAGCGTGGACACTGAATCCGTGGGAGAATATCGCCTTGGTTTGACAAGTGGGCATATATTGATTCTACGTAACTGTCTGTATGTACCTAGTATGACTTGTAATATCATATCAGTATCCTCACTTTCGAAAGAAGGATATGATTTTACATTCGTAAGAGATGTAGTACACATCCACCTAAATCAAGTTCTGATTTGGTCTGGTACATTAGATAACAACATATACGTATTGAGTCAAGCTCAGGTTTTCAATATCCAGAACACACTTAAAAGAAAGTCTCCGGAATTAAATCAGGCTTTCTTATGGCATTGTAGACTAGATCACATCAATGAAAGAAGGTTGACTAAGTTACATAAAGAAGGATATTTGGATCCGTTCGAATATCAAACATATGCAACTTGTCAATCCTGTCTCAAAGGAAACATGACAAAGACTCCGTTCACTGGACACGGAGTAAGAGCAAGCGAGCTCTTGGGACTCATACACAGTGACGTGTGCGGTCCAGTGTCTACACATGCGAGAGGTGGTTATTCTTACTTCATTACTTTTATGGATGATTTCTCTAGGTATGGATATGTCTTCTTAATGAAGCATAAATCCGAGACCTTTGAGAAATTCCTAGAATACAGGAATGAAGTGGAAAAACAAACAGGCAAGAGTATAAAGACACTGAGATCTGATCGAGGTGGCGAATACTTAAGTGCAGAATTCCTGGGTTACTTATAAGAGAATGGAATTCTCTCTCAGCTTACTCCACCATACACACCACAACACAACGGTGTATCAGAAAGGAGGAATCGAACCCTATTGGATATGGTTCGTTCCATGATGAGTAAGGCTGAATTGCCGCGATCTTTCTGGGGTTATGCACTAGAAACAGCTGCATATCTTTTGAACAAGATTCCAACCAAGACTGTGCCTACCACACCATATCAGATGTGGAGTGGGAAGAAACCCTGTCTTAAGTATCTTGCTAGGATTAGAAACTTGCTAGGATTAGGTTTAGGGAAAATTTGGTAAACAAAGATCTACATCTCTTTCCATTGCCTTTAATTAAAGATTTCATATTAGTGTTATGGTAAATCTTAACAAAGGGGATTAGGATGATTGGGAAGATTGATTCTCCCTCTAGATCCTTGTCCTTCCTTTCTTAATCTTTACCCTAACCTCCATGGAAAACCTTAAAATCCGGGCCTTTAAACTACGGAATCACCGCTACCTTGAGGGTAAAAGTGCCGTAGGGAGCGGAATAAGAAGGTATGCATGGAGTTCTAATATTCATAAAAGTTTGGCAACGAAAAGAGATGGGAGATCTTCATCTCTCAAATCCTTCCCTATTCCTAACCCTAACAAGCGAGGAAACTACTCGCTCATTGAGGGGATGAAAAAAAACATGATTTTATTAAAGAGAGAAAACATCGATTGCAAGTTAATAAAAACTAAACTAAATTAGAATAAGGCGAGAAAATAATTTACCTAGGGCAGATATGAAAAACTACAACTATTGCAAGGAAAATAACCTACTTACTTTTGATGCGCTCTAACTTCAAGAAAACAGAATTTTATTCATGAGTAGAGGCATAAGAAAATACAAAGCTTTTGGGTTCTATTTATAGGACATAGAAACCCTAGGTTTACAATTGCACCGCATGTCTACAATTACAAATATACCCTCCGAAAATCTTTCCATAGCCGCCAGGACAATTTGGTAAAAATTTCTTTCCATGAAGCCTTCAAACAGCCGCAGAACCGCGGCATTGGTGCGCTTGGGCCGCGGTTCCGCGGCCCGTTGGTGAGTTCAGCTCATCATTTTTTCTGGGCTGCCTTGGTATCTTTTGGGCTTCCTGGTTCTTTATTCATTTTATCAATTTGGCTTCTGTATTAATTCCAGATCCTCAGTGAACACTTTGCAATGGATCTTTTAACCGTCTTTCTTGCAAGTTTGGATCTTGCGTTGCCTTGTTGATGGTGAACCGTTCTTCTGCTAGGCTTTACTAAGATCTTCCTAATTGTTGGTCAAAAGTCCTTCTTTTGTGTCGTCTTTTGTGTTTTTCACTGTTTTTGCTCCAAGAATCTGTAACCTGTAACATGTAGCAGACATGCGTCAAAAGCACCTGTTTATTTATAAAAAGAGTAAGAATGGGGAATATAATAATGCAATATTCTGGTGTGAACAAATACCCCCAAACTTATCTTTTGCTCGTCCTCGAGCAAACTTATTTTTTATTCTCTACAAAAAACCTAACCGCACTTTCGCAGGGAAACGCGATTGCACTGAGCTCGTGCAACAAGCCGTTAAACCTCTAGGTGTCCCTAGTAGGAGGAGTGTTGTCTCCTGAGGGTTTTCAGCGGATACTACCCACAAAATCCTATCAATTTGGCTTATCGACTTTTGTTCTCCAATTAGGTTTTCTAACAAGGAATTCTATTATCGTCGACTCGTAAATTATCCACCCATATTCTTCACACTTCCTCATCATCTAACTTAAGATTATATATATCCTGTAGACTACTTAGCTTTCAGCATCTCTTAAGTTTTCCTTCTAGGGTTCTATCTCCACTTAGGAATTTCTATCAACTCTACTAAAGATACAAGTTCTATTTTTCATTCCTCTCTCTTATCTAAACTCCAATCACTTATCCCCACGTGTGTGTATAAATCACCCCTACACTTGGAAATTCAAATCAAGCAATCATACCCTTGTCCGTTGTCCAAAGTACTTATTAATTGGTGAATTTTTAATTGAATTTTGCTTACACATCCTTCATGCGACCGTTAATACTTCTTGAGGTACCAACAACCGATTACAAGATGCGTTAGCACTTTAAAGCGTACTTCCTAGTTTTGCAACACCCAAGGCTTTAGCAGTGACTCCCAAACCAGTTGGTCTAAGGCACTAGGTGATGAAGCACCCTCGCTAAATATTTTTCTATTTTTGCAGCCTTAAGTAATCACAAAAAACAGTGTCCATTTTTTTATTCTTCATTCACATTTTTTCTTTTATTTTCATCGTACTAAGGACTTTAGACAAGAGCATTTCAAGGTCTCTTCTACTATTCCAAGTTTCAAGATGCGTGATTGTGCAAGTTGTAGGGTATACATTTTCAGAATCTAGACTTAAGCTAGGAATTATTTTTCAAACTTATACTCTAATAAGAACATCAATACTTTTCCCTTGTTTCGACTTAGCCCAAGAAGTGAACCCAAAATTTGCCTATTTCTAAATAAACTACAAGGCATATACTTTCTACTGTTAAACTTTAAGGAATGTTATTTTTAGGGTTTTTAATTCACTAAGTCTAAGATCTAGTTGTTCCACCCAGTTAACATATTTGTCAAACTCAAGTCAATTATAGCCAAAATTGAATACAATAATTTTTATAATTTTTGAAATTTTTCAATTTTTTATGGGTTTTCAAATAAGTATGCAAATGCAAAAATATGTACAAATGAATGCGAAGGAAGAAGACGTACCGAACGTACCCCCAAACTTGAACTTGACAGTGTCCTCACTGTCATGCTAAACCAAGAGGGTAAAAATACCGGCACTCCCCTGTTTATTTATTTACATTTTTTTTATTTTATTGTTTTGAATTTTTATTTTTATTTTATATAAAAAAGAAAACAAAAAATATATACATATATACAAAGATTCCTCCAAACTTAAGCTTGGCCTTGCACAAGCCAAAAGTTAGCACCAACCATTCAAAAATCTTATCCTGGAAATGGTATAGTTAGTGCAAGAAAATGAGAAGCACGCGAGACTGTGTGGAAAGAAGAATGGTAGAATATGGTCTCGGTGGGGGAGAAGAATGGCGAAAAGAAGAAGGAAGTGGAGTACGATCTTGAGGGTGTAAATTGAGTGAATAAATTAGCGCAATATGTGATGACCGATATGTTATAAGCGATTGCGCTAACCTATCTACTCGTCGAGAAATGGGGTCAAATCCCTCAAGATTCGCAAGAAAACATGGGTACGCCGAACTTGGTATAGGAGATGAAAGCGTAACGGTCATTTGTTCGGTCGGAACAATGGGAAAGACGAAAGGGAGTGAATTAGGGATAGTATCTTTCTCACCGTAGTAAACTGTTTCGAACTTGAAAGATTCCATTAATGGTTCGAAACTACTATAATCAACCGAGTCTGATGGCTCATCTGAAAATGTAAAGGACTCAAACTCGGGCGGTGAGTCATCAACATCGTCTGAAAAAGTGAAACACTCGTAGGTGTCATCGTCTATGAGAATTGTGTCAGATTCGATGGAAAAGGTTTCAAGCTCACAGGCGGGGTCGGAATGATGGGAAGGAGGGAGGGTGATATAACAGTCAAAGGTTCAGGAGGATGAATTGGAAAATTAGACACATCAAACAAAAATGATTCAACCTCAATATTATCCTCAAGACTCTCCTCAATACTATCCTTAATATTCAATTCATCCATGCCATTATCATCAAAATCTAGACGCATATGAGATTCGGGAGAAACATTTAATGACTCAGGATGATGATTTGAACATAAAATTTCAAGCAAATCGACAGGTTCATCATCCGAAATATTCCCGGCGTCTATATCCTCAATCAAGTGAAAATCAATTTCTTTAGACACCTCATCAAAAGCATGGATATCTATCGATTTAGGTTCTAGAGTGGAGGTGTAAAGATCGAAAGGATTAGGTGCGGTTTCACTCGAAAGGGGTTCCTCACAATCTGGCAAATCAAACACTACAAAATCACACAACTCATTTTTATTTTCAACAGGTGAACTATTTAGGGCAATCGATCGAAAACAGGAGTTGTGGGCTTCAATTGGGTAAGGGTAGGTTTGATTTGAAAATCCTCTCTCATTCTCACTCTGTCCAACTGCCGCCTCATACATTGAAAAATTTGGAGCTAGCGGGACACTAGCTACCGGTTCACTAGGTTGCATAAGGGTGGCCATGGACGCTTCCACATTCCTCATCATTTTATTTTTTGCTGCAATGTACGCTTCCAACGACTCTTCCAAACTAGACTTAGGTGGTGAGGGGATTTCAGTAAAAGATTCAAAATTGGTTGGATATGTGAAACTCCCTAATGGCTGTGTAGAATCAATGTCTAGTGAAGGTGGTAAGGTCGGGTAGGACTGGTAGGAAGTGGGTAGTAGGACAGGGGTAGGGTCTACATGTGGATACAAATGTGAATAATCTTGTGGATCCCTAGAACTAGATGTGTGGAGAGGGGTGAAAGATCGGCTGTGAGATTGAGCAATGTGCTCAGCAATGGACATCGGCCTAGGAGTTTCAGAAGGACTCAAAAGAGTGGTATCAACATATGGAAGTGGTGAAGGTTGACTTGGTTGACACAAAGTGGGTTGAAAAGTCAAACTGTTTCTCCTAGACTCCTCTATGTGATCTTTCAAAGATTTTTTAGGTATGGAAGGATCGTCTTTAAATTGACCGAACACATTGACATATGACGCAAAATTAGGTTCGGGATACCAAAGTTCGGCTAATGATTTATTGTGTGGGGTACCCATGTTAGAAGAAGAAAGGTGACAAGAAGGAAGGTTGGGTGGTGCAAGAATTTATTTGGGGCTAAAAAATTTTGCAAGTTCTATAAAATATTTGTCCTTTTTATTTTCATTTTTCATTGATTTTTTTCTTTCTCTTTATTTGGAAAAATTTTGTTGCAAAAAGATTTTAGAGAAAAGATATGCAACAGCAAAATATTTTATAGAAAAGATATGCAACAGCAAAATATTACTTGCAATTGGTTATTATTTGAAGCATATCACAAGAATCTTTATTTGGAAAAAATTGTTGCAAAAAGATATTCGAGAAAAGATATGCAACAAAAAAGATTACTTGCAATCAATTTCAATTTTGAGCGGGGCCCAAAAATCCTGCACAAGATCGCTATTTGGAAGGGAATATATTTCTAAAGTGCACAAAATCCTGCAGGCATTTCCAGAAAATATATTTCAAAATATACAGAAAAGAGACAGTGGGGCTTACAGAAAAATTTTCCTCAGATGAAGCCTTGAGATAGCCGCGTTTCCGCGGTCCCCTGAACGCTTTGGATCGCCAGAAAAATTCTGGTGCGATGACTCGACAAGAAGGCCGCGGTTCCGCAGCCTAGGGTGGGTTTTGGCCGCGGAATCGCGGCGGGATGGGGGATTTGGGGCTCCAAAATTTTTGTGCTTCTCTGTTTTTTGAAATCCCTTCTGTTCCGATATTTGGTTTTCTGTTTCACCTTCTAGAATTTTCCTGATCCGATTTTGTATATCCTGCAAAAATTTAAACAACAAAGTATCCCTTCCAAAAATAACAAATTATATATTTTTATATTTTTTTGATTTTTTAAAGATTTTTATGATTTTTTTTTTAATTTTGATTAACCCGAAATCGCGAAAAGAAAATTCTACGCCATCCCCGACAACGGCGCCATTTGATTAAGAGAGGTTTTTGTCGATCAAAAATATTTACCGCAATCAAGAACGGCGTCGCATGAAGCTAGCCGGTGAATACGGGTCGGTCCACAGGGATGTGTAAATCTCCTTTAAGTTCTTACAAGTTAATTCCAAATGGTGTTTGGCTTTATAATTAAGCCTAAAAATTGAAGTTGTATGATACTAGGATTAGAAACTTGCTAGGATTAGGTTTAGGGAAAATTTGGTAAACAAAGATCTACATCTCTTTCCATTACCTTTAATTAGAGATTTCATATTAGTGTTATGGTAAATCTTAACAAAGGGGATTAGGATGATTGGGAAGATTGATTCTCCCTCTAGATCCTTGTCCTTCCTTTCTTAATCTTTACCCTAACCTCCATGGAAAACCTTAAAATCCGGGCCTTTAGACTACGGAATCACCGCTACCTTGAGGGTAAAAGTGCCGTAGGGAGCGGAATAAGAAGGTATGCATGGAGTTCTAATGTTCATAAAAGTTTGGCAACGAAAAGAGATGAGAGATCTTCATCTCTCAAATCCTTCCCTATTCCTAACCCTAACAAGCGAGGAAACTACTCGCTCATTGAGGGGATGAAAAAAGACATGATTTTATTAAAAAGAGAAAACATCGATTGCAAGTTAATAAAAACTAAACTAAATTAGAATAAGGCGAGAAAATAATTTACCTAGGGCAGATATGAAAAACTACAACTATTGCAAGGAAAATAACCTACTTACTTTTGATGCGCTCTAATTTCAAGAAAACAGAATTTTATTCATGAGTAGAGGCATAAGAAAATACAAAGCTTTTGGGTTCTATTTAGAGGACATAGAAACCCTAGGTTTACAATTGCACCGCATGTCTACAATTACAAATATACCCTCCGAAAATCTTTCCATAGCCGCCAGGACAATTTGGTAAAAATTTCTTTCCATGAAGCCTTCAAACAGCCGCGGAACCGCGGCATTGGTGCGCTTGGGCCGCGGTTCCGCGGCCCGTTGGTGAGTTCAGCTCATCATTTTTTCTGGGCTGCCTTGGTATCTTTTGGGCTTCCTGGTTCTTTATTCATTTTATCAATTTGGCTTCTGTATTAATTCCAGATCCTCA
Source organism: Agapanthus africanus (assembly GCA_030015575.1). Classification (NCBI taxonomy): domain Eukaryota; kingdom Viridiplantae; phylum Streptophyta; class Magnoliopsida; order Asparagales; family Amaryllidaceae; genus Agapanthus; species Agapanthus africanus. Next base: position 1,001,694,820 of record CM057337.1, read on the forward strand.
GTGAACACTTTGCAATGGATCTTTTAACCGTCTTTCTTGCAAGTTTGGATCTTGCGTTGCCTTGTTGATGGTGAACCGTTCTTCTGCTAGGCTTTACTAACATCTTCCTAATTGTTGGTCAAAAGTCCTTCTTTTGTGTCGTCTTTTGTGTTTTTCACTGTTTTTGCTCCAAGAATCTGTAACCTGTAACATGTAGCAGACATGCGTCAAAAGCACCTGTTTATTTATAAAAAGAGTAAGAATGGGGAATATAATAATGCAATATTCTGGTGTGAACAGATGTCCAGCTTATGTAAAGAAGCAGCATACGGACAAGCTCGAGGCACGCTCAGTACTGTGTAAGTTTGTGGGATACCCAAAGAACTCCAGGGGGTATCTTTTCTATTACGCAGAGGAATAAAAGTTTTTGTTTCTCAGCATCCCCACTTCTTGGAAACTGAATTTTTAGAAAAGGAAACAAGTGGGAGCGAAATAGAACTGGAAGAAATTCCAGAACCACAAACTACTACTGAAAGTTTGGTAGAACCAGAAGTTCAAGAAGAACAGGACATCCCAGCGCCTCTCTGCAGGAGTAGTAGGCAGTCTCATCCGCCCGAGAGATACTACGGTTTTCTCATAGACGGGGATGGAGAGGATTGCACTATTGACTATGATGAGCCTACTAGCTTCTAGCAAGCCATTCAGAGCGGCGACTCGGTAAAATGGCTAGATGCAATGCGGACCGAAATGGAGTCCATGTACACTAACAAAGTATGGACTTTGGACATTGCTCCAGATGGGGTAAAACCCGTAGGATGCAAATGGATCTTCAAAAAGAAGATTGGTGTAGATAGACAGGTTGAAACCTATAAGGCTAGACTTGTTGCAAAGGGTTTCCGTCAAAGACCTGGTTTGGACTATGACGAAACCTTTTCTCCAGTAGCTATGCTTAAATCCATTCGGGTCCTTCTTGCTATTGCTGCCTTCCACGATTATGAAATCTGGCAGATGGACGTAAAGACGGCCTTTCTAAATGGTAATTTAGAACAGAGCGTCTATATGGATCAGCCAGAGGGATTCATTCAAAGTGGGAGCAGCGGTAAAGTATGCAAGTTGCTTAAGTCCATTTATGGACTAAAGCAGGCATCGCGGAGCTGGAACATCTGTTTTGATGATGCTGTCAAAGAATTCGACTTTATCAAAAATCCAGATGAACCATGCATATACAGTAAGATTGTAGGGAGAGCTGTAGTATTCCTCGTCTTATACGTGGATGACATTCTCCTAATAGGAAATGATATTCCTATGTTACAGTCAGTCAAAAGATTCTTGTCACATAAATTCTCCATGAAAGACCTGGGTGATGCCATCTACATTCTGGGGATCCGGATCTATCGTGATAGATCAAAGAGGATATTGGGACTTTCGCAGTCCAGGTACATAGACACCATAGTGAAGAGATTCAGTATGGATGATTCTAAGCGCGGTAACCTACCGACTTGTCACGGAATCACCCTCTCCAAAGAGATGTCTCCCAAGACTGATTTGGAAAGGGATCGCATGTCGATTATACCCTACGCTTCTGCGGTAGGCTCTATAATGTATGTGATGTTATGTACCAGACCAGATGTAGCATACGCATTGAGCGTTGTAAGCCGGTATCAGGCAAACCCAGGGGAGAAGCACTGGATAGCAGTAAAGAACATTCTCAAGTACCTGAGAAGGACTAAGGAGATCTTCTTGGTGTATGGCGGAAAAGACCTCCAGATGGAGGCCTTTGCCGACTCCGGCTTCCAGAGTGACAAGGATGACTCCAAGTCCATGTCGAGTTATGTCTTTACCCTCAATGGAGGGGCGGTCTGTTGGAAGAGTTCCAAGCAGGAGACCGTTGTTGACTCAACGATGGAAGCGGAGTACATAGCTGCTTGCGATGTCGCAAAAGAAGCTGTCTGGATGAAGAAGTTCCTCACAGAACTTCAGGTGGTTCATACCAGTGTTAATCCAATACCTCTACATTGTGACAACAACGGCGCTATAGCTTTAGCGAAGGAACCCAGGTCCCATCAGAAGTCCAGACACATCTTAAGGCGGTACCACCTGATCAGGGAGATCGTAGATCGCCGTAAGATCGAGGTGAAAAGAGTAGAGACAGAGAATAACATTGTTGATCCATTCACAAAGGCCCTTCCTCAGACGCAGTTCGAGAGGCTATTCGAGATGATAGGTCTACGATATGCCAGCTCATGGCCCTAGTGCAAGTGGGAGATTGTTAGTGTATATGCCCTAGGGGCCATTATTGTATCATACTTGTATGTATATTACTTAATGGAAGCTTGGGATATTCGCAGTTGTATATACAGTCTTGCTAAAAATGGTAGTAAGCTACTTGGTTTGTGTCTACTTTAATATGTGCATATGTTTCTTGTAACGTATCACTTATATATATTAGTAGAGCCCATAGGATCTTTGCTTGATTACCAGCGTTGTGATGGCAGTCACACTAGTGGGGGCTGGATAGTCTATTAGCAACATCCTATACTTGTCCCTAGTCATAGGATTATCGAGACAGGGCATCGATATTCCGGAGTAGACTAAGTGTGTACGCTTCTCATCCCAGTTGGGGAGATGGTCTATCCCACAGCTATCAGTACGTCGTACTGGAGATAGTATACAGGTGCTCGTTAGGTTACGGGTACACCGGACAGGACTCGCAGGGGAACTGATTGGTTGGTATTATACCCGTCGTCAGTTAACAGTTCCCAGGTGACATGAGTACAGCATAGTCCGCAGACTTGACACTGCTACTTTGCCTCGAGTGTGTCCCACTGTTCTTAGATTGCTACCCTACCACGGCTCAAAGGAGTCGTGCAACAGGTAGCAGTTGGGTGCAGTCCCGAGCACTTGGAGGCAGTGGCAGTTAGACAGGATTCGTCTCTCCCAGTATTGGGAGTTGATATCGCGTTGTGTCAGAGAGCCATTACGGAAAGTCCCTGGCCAGGGCATGCGAGATTTACTGGTAGGTTCTAGTAGTTTTCTCAGGGTGTAATGGGCTACGCTCCGACACGACTTATACCGCTATTAGGGGACCGACGCTTGCCGCCCCCTAGGCTCGATATGCGATAGTCTTAGACGAACAGACCGGACTGTACGGAGATTGTCACATCAGGCTCAGTAGGAGTTCGGATGGGTTTCCTCATTGGCCTTCTTATCGACATCTACCTGGAGACCGTTACGTACAGCTAGTACCGCTTGCGGTCTGTGGTTAAACCCACTGCCAGCGTAGTGTCGAGTCTTTAGAGTCCCACACAGAGGGATTCCCTGCTCCAGGCGAAACGTTATAGAGGTCATGGTTTTACGACAAGGGTTCGGACGCATACGTGTCTTTACGCACGTACGGCGTTCGGACAGTTTTTACTAGCCGGCTTTGGTTTAAGCCAGATTCTAGTATCAAGTTATTGGATTTATACAGTCTAAATTTTTTCCGTGTTTTCACGGATTGAAGGGGCGTTCTCGTAATTTTCCGGGAAGCTTCTAGGTGCATGGTGACTTGGGGGTTAAGGTGGCATAAGCATTTATTGCTTAATGACTCATTTGTGTGATTCATTCATGGAGTTAATGCTTCATTTATTGAGCTAATGACTCATGAGATGAATCACACAGGGTGAATGCATCAACCATGATGATTAATCATGTATATTTTATATTTGATAAATTGTTATGGTTGATATATATTCAAATGAGTTCATTTTTCAATAAGATTCTTATGCTCACCTTCTCTCTCCTCAAGCTCTCTCATTCTTGAAACCCTAACCCTAACCTCTCATGTGTTGAGATCAAGGGTTATCTAGACTAATACATCCATAACCTCACTCTATATCCCCTAGGTAGCTTAGATTAGCACTTTGAGCAACCTAGTTATCTCAAGTTAGAGATCAAGCTTGGCGTAGGAGCTCTCGGGTGGATCGTGTTTGACTCAAGGAGGCCGTTGAGGTGCCGATATTCCAAGGAGCCTACGAGGAGTGTAGGACAGCGATGAAGACCCGAAGGACAAGTAACGTGAGGTATAACTTCGAATCCGAGTAGTTAAACCTCTCGTAGTTTGCTAGTAACGGTTTAGATACGATTCATGCGCTCAAGTCCGTGTTACGAAGCTTTGATAATCGTTTTTCATATATTCCGCCTCCCCGCAAGTTCGTGGGGTGCGTGACATGGACTTACAGTCAGTGTATCAGTGAAATGATTACGCCTAAAAAGAGGGGCGCCGTTTCGTTCACTTGGCTGGTTGGGCTACGCGCCACGTGTCCTCCACTAAGTTGTAGGACTTGGGTGGCTGTCACTCGAATCCTGGCGAGAGGGGACGTGTCCAATGGCCGGTTGCCACATGGAGTCTCGGTGGCCGCTTGGTGTAACGTTTCGTTTAGGCGGGAACGGATGCGGGCCGTTGGATGCTTTCTTGCTAAGTGTATAAATAGGGGGTTCATCCTACGGCCATTACTTTACCCTAGCCATCTCTATGTCGTCTGAAGATTGCCCGGAGCACATTCGCTTAGGTGGGAACTTCAGCTGTCAAAACTTTTCCTCGGCCAAACCTTTTTTGAATCAGGTTAGATGTCTTCCTCCGAAATATCTATTGACGTAGTAGGGGTTGAGTCGAGCGATGAGGCTTCAGTTTCTGGAGCCGAGCCCTGCCGGTCTTGTTCCTCCTCGGCTTCCGATAGCCGAGAGAGTTATTGTTCTTCTTCATCATCGTCTTCATCTTCTGTGTCGGGCTTGCCCCCAGAAGGAACGATGCCTTCGTCCCACATCGTCGGGGGGTGAAACGGGCTCCCAAGGCATGCATCGGGAATACCCGTGATGCGCCCTCAGTTTTGAACCGTCTGGATGAGCTTTCTGACATCAGGGCCCGTTTTGATATACCCTCTGGCTATTCACTCTATTTTGCCAGGGAGGGCGAGCGGGCAGACCAGGTGCAGGGCAAAGAGATTGCCCTGTACTTTGGAAGCGTTCCGGGTAGGAATGCGTCTGCTCTTCTCGTCTGAGGTTTGTGACGTGCTCCATTGTTTCCGTCTCGGGCCGGGCCAGTTAGCGACGAATTCCTGGAGAATCCTTCTTAGATTTCTGGTCCGGTTGAAGATTGATCGGATCCCCTTTGATTTGAGCCTACTCCTTTCTTTCCTCTGCTATAAAAATCACCCTGGTACCAGCAAGGACGAACAGAGCTGGGTGTATCTTTAATTCAAAAAACATATGAGGAGAGCTGTTGGTTCGGGGGTAGTGGCCGTCCCTTATTCCATCCATGAGTGGAAGGAGAAGTTTGTCTTTGTCGGGACAGCGGAGGGTGAGGATTGGCCGGTGCCCATCAAGTGGCATAGGGCCGACTGTCCTAGAGTTAAGCAGTCGAATGCTCCCAAGGAAAGAGTGGTGTCTCAATGGGAGCTGATCCACCGGGCCGATATCCTGCTTTCTGAGCAGGCTTTGAGCTGGGCGGGACTCAGTCCCGTGCGCTTCGTGGGTGAGTTAGGGCTCATGCCGATCTATTTAGACTTGCTTAAATTTAGTTGTTTTTTTTTCTTTTGTCGCTGATATTTTCTTATGGTATCTTGCAGAGCCAATGGATCGCTCGAAGATTATGGCTGCCATGACCGTCAAGGCCTACGAGAGGAAGGGCAGCGGCGTAAGCTCATCCTGGCCTGCTCCGGGCGTGGATCCCCGGCAAGCCCCCATATCCAAGGCTCCCGCAGCGCCCTCTGTTTGGGAGGAACGCCGTGGTGAGGACAGAAGCACACGCGAGATCCTCCACCACCCCCCCCCCCCCCGGCTAGGATGAAAGCGCTGTATTCTGCTGAATCCCCACTTAAGAGGCAGAAGAGTGTGGTTTCTCGACCCCCTCAGGACGGGATTCAGGTGCAAGAGGGCGACTTCTGTATCGAGGTGCCCTCGGGGCTCTCTGTGGCTGACATTTTACTAACGGACATGGAGAAGGCAGCGGGGACCAAGATTCCCCGAGGCACCATGAAGGCACAAGTGGCGGCGATAGCTCAGGAGGCCGTTCAGGTCGGTAACTCTCCCAGAATTTCTTTAAGTACATATATATACATATATCTTTTTATCTCCTAACACGGCTCCCGTTTTTCCCAAGTCCTCCGGCATTGCGCTCTCCTCGTTGCAATGGAGTCCGAGGAGGTGGCCCAGGCGATGAAGAAGGCGGGCGAATCTTCTTCGCGAGAAGAAAAGCTCCTCGCCCGGCTGCAACTGGTGGAAGAGAAGGTGACCTTCCTTGATTTGAGGTTGGTCGTGGAGGGCCTAACGGTCGCTAAGTTGAAGGAGTCTCATCGGCTCCTGACTAAATCTAACCGGGCTATCCAGGCCTAGATATGGGAGGTCAACGGGATCTTCGATGCCATGAAAAGGCAGAGGGACTCATTCAGGAGGGATGCTCAGGCGTCTTGCGAGGCGGCGAAGCTCGCGGAGGGAAGAGCGGAAAGGGCCGTGGAAGAGTACAAGACTTTTGACCAGTTCTACCTCGACCTCGTTAACTCCGCGGCCGTCGGGTGGCACAACGACCTCGATGCCGTTAAGGAAGCCATGCCCGCGTTCGAAGATCAAGAGCTTCGTGCTAGGTATCCCCTATGTCACGCCCGCTTCCCAGTGTACAGGCAAGGAGACACGACGATGCCCATTACGTATTTACTCAGAAGTAAACACGCTAAGCGTATCTAAGCAATATAAAGAAAAGTAAACAAGAGACAAGATGTAAATGAAAAGCAATTTTATTTATTACCATTCTTTTTACAATACAATGAAAAGTAAATACATGGAATGAAAGCAATGCCTAAATAGTGGCATAACAGAAATGAAAAAAAATGTACAAGTAAACTAGATCTCTGGGTCGAAGGCTATCTGATCCAAGTCCTCGCTGGTGGGCTCTATCTTCAGAAGGTCCGATCCACCTGACAACATTCCAAAGAAAGAAGAGAAGGAATGTCGTCAGCGAACAATCGCTCGGTAATTCCCAAATGTGAGTAGAGATAGAATAGCCAGAAAGAGAATATATCTTATAATGTTTAATTATATTGTTAACGCTGTTGTTTGTAGCTTGGTACAGAAAATGCCAGTGTGTACGAGAGGAGTCCCACTAATCCGGAGACTAAGGTATACAGAGCACAAGGAACCGTTCAACTATGGTACAACGGCAATGGATATTCAGGTTAGGTGTATTATGGTTACAGTCTCGTGCCACTTTTAACACCTTCCATACCAATCTACCCTTTACAAACCCCGCGATGTCTTTATTGTATTGATTGTATTGTATTGTCTTGTATTATAAATTGTATATGGATGACTTGCCGGAACCATGATATCAGTAAATGGAATGGATATAATGGATGTACATGTAGATGGAGTATATCCATGGTTCGGTTCGGTCAATATAGATTGATATAGATTGTATAGACGGATTCATGTTGATTGTAGTTTATAATTGAATTACATTCAAGTCAGATTGATTAGATTGAGACTCAGTCTGAGCCAGACACTTTAAAAAGAAATTGAAATCCTGAATTATGTTTTGATGTTATCGATAACTGCTGCACATGGACGGTAGGATTTGTGTCTTTTTCCAAGACAATTACCGTGTTGATAACACCGTTGGTTAGATTGTCTACCTTAGATAGGCAAGAACCCATATCTCCGGCTCCCTGAGGCTTAAGAGACTGGTCCCGCTTAAACCTATGTTTACTAGGGTCCTTATTGTAATTTAGCATAACTTGAGGGAGTTTTATGTAAAAATAGTTTTATATAATTTTCAAAATACACCTCAAGCATTTATTTATCGTCTTTAGGGTTTTCATAGATGTATATTTTATAAAGGTGAAATTTCTAGTAAGTAGAACCTAGATTTCATAGTATATGGTATTTTCTTGAAATATTGGAATTGTTTTGTATTTAGATGGTATTTTCATGTAATGATGATTTATTTTCAAAACTTGGAATATTTATATAATATAATTATAATAGATATTTTGATAATATATATATATATATTAAAAGTAAATTTTATTTATTTTCTTGTAGAAATCTCATTTTCTAAAGAAAAATGCATTAAAATTCCATCGAGATCGAATGCTCCTTTCGGAGGTCTGCATCTCGCTCTACTAGGCTCGAGGATGTGCGATAATCCGCACCATCTCGAACGGGGTCCCCAAAAGTGGGTTTTAGAGGTGCAATTGCATGGAAATGTTTAATACATCTTTTTAAAGAAATGGTTTTATAAGTTGATGGTATTTATATGCAAAGTAGTTTTATCCCAAGAATAAATTCCCAAAACTTCATCTTTCTATGATAGAGATGTGTGTTGTGATGAGATATGTCATTACCTCGTGAACTATCTAAAGGTAATATGTTGTTTTGTATCGAAACTAAAGTATGTGGTATTTTAATGAAAAAATACTGTAATACCTAGCCCCTTTTATACCAGAATCTGTATTTTGTTACTCTAGAATTCTATTTATTCTTATTTATAGTTTTATTTATTTTATTTATAATTTTATTTATTTTTATTTATAAATTTATTTATCCTAAACCACAAAACCCAACTACTATTAAATCTTAATTATTCCAATTAATCCCTCAGCCAATTTTTCCCGGCCTGTTCATCCAGCCCACACACAAATAAAATTTAAAATGAAATTCTTTTTATACCCTGGCCCAACTCGCCCCGGCCCGTTTCTTCCTTTTCCCATTTAAATCTATTTTCTTTTCCTTGTACTGGCCCGGCCCACTCTTCCCTCACCCGCTTCAGCCCTCACCCGACCCGCTTCAACCCGACCCGACCCGCCTTCTCCTTCTCCCCCAACGGCTCTTTTCCTATTTTCCCGCGCGTGTTTCCTTCGCGACCCACTGCCGTCGCCTCCGCCGACGCCCGCGCTCGTGCGCCGTTACCCCACGTTGCGCACTCCCCTCTCTAACCCTCGTCATCTCTCTTTCTCTCTCCCTCACTCCCATCACTTTCTCCCTCCTTCTCTCTTTCCCGCTCCCTCTCTCGAACCTACAGCTGGAGCACATCGCCTGAACCCCACTAGAACTCCGCCGCCGGAAACTCCTCCACCGCAACCACCCTCCTCTCCGCTCACCTCCTCACCTTTCTCGACTTCTCCCTTGCAACCATCCCCACAACGAAACCCACAACACCCTAAACCACCGCCGAGCTCCACCCCTGTGCCCTCTTGCCGGCGAGCCCCAACTGCACCATCGTCGACCGCAGAATCGTCATCATCATCCTCATCATCATTATCATAGTCGTCGTCGTCGCCATCATATCTCTCTGTCTCTCTCTCCGTATCCCTCTCACTATCTTTCTCTCTCTTCCTCACTCTCTCTCTGTTCTTCCCCTCTCTGTCTCTCTTTCTCTACTACTCTCTCTCTGTGTCCTTCTCACTCTTCCTCTCTCTAAACCTCTCCCTCTCTCTCTGTGTCCTTCTCACTCTTCCTCTCTCTAAACCTCTCCCTCTCTCTTGATCTCTCTCTGTATCTTTCTAACTCTCTCTATCTCAAAAACCCTCGAGCAAAGCCAACCCAACCGAGCTCACCCAACATCCGTGGCACCACTGGAGCTCTACCGCGATCGCGCCGTTGCCACTGCCATACCGTCGTCAATACGTCTCCAGGCAAGTTCTCTACTTGCTTCATGCTATTCTATTTATGTTACAAATCCAAATTGTATAAATTGCTTTGTTACTATTCATGATAACGTACACTATTTACCTGTTCGACGTATGACCCCAATGAAAATACTTGCTTAATTTGACGGAACTCAATTGTATAATCTGGCCCGTATGGCTGTGAATGTAGTGTGTGAATTTCGTTGGATGATATGACCGTTAATGACTAAAACGACTACCCCCAAGTTTAACCGTAAAACTGGAATTTTCTCGTACCTGAAAACCGTTAAAATCACCATAAATTATATACATACTGGAATGATGCGTTCGAGGGCTCAAATCGAAGCCAACTCTACGAAATTTAACCCTATACTAGTTTCCAGATATTCTTGTACTTAAACTGTGACAATATTTGGATCGGAGCGCGACTCTGGACTGCAGTCCAGAGCGACTCCAGTTGTTGTTTACTGTCCCGTAATGAACACCACCCTGTTTCCTTAACTCGTAGGTTGTGGAACTCCACTGTTTATTATAGGTGAATGTGTTAGCTAGACAACACAAGTGGTTTCATTCTATTTCGTTATCGTTTGTTATTTAATCTGTAATTTAATATATCGGGACGTATAACAGTCCAGAACAGATTCTGAGATGACTTATTAATGTTAAACAGTGTATAACTCCTGATGTGCAGATGCGATTGAAGATCCGTCTATTGCGTTGAAAACCTTACTGAAAACCCTAGATTTCATCCAACTGTAGCGTCGCTAAAATCTGATCCCAACTGGGATTAAATTGCGTTGCGAAACGGACTTCCGATTCTGAAACCGGATTTCCAGCCGTGAACGCTTAAAATGAAATGGCTATAGTTAATGATCCTGAAACCCGATTGGCATGAAATCAAATTCGCTAGATAGATAACTGAACATACTATTCATTTCCCGTTCACCGTTTCACTAAACTGTAACCGTATGATTTATGATAAATTATGCAAGTGGTAGATTATTGATTCATGACACCCTAATCATGCTTTACATACTGTTTACGCATCATATCATACACATGTCACTGCATTGATAACCTAGTGATAACGTGCATTACCAGTGTTAGGTATTAGTGATGATTATGGCAAGTACGTTAGTGTTCGTGTATCAGTGAATAAGTGAAAGTGATACGTACTTATACACAATCAGTGAACCTTATGATCTTATTGCATTGTCGACGTCTGTGAAACGCGTGTATGTGTGACTATAAGTGGTATGGGACACTTATGGAAGCTCTTGCACGGGTGTCACAGATAAGGCACCATACACTGCCATTTATCTTAGGTATTAGTCGGGACGTGCTTGATGGAGGTCCTGCCTCCAGTTCTCGTGCAGACTTGTCACAGACCGATTGATATTTAGGGTTATGGTTAGCATTTGATGTAGACCACGGGGTGTGGGGTAGTTTAAGTGTGAGTTCAACAGAATCTCGGGAGTCCCATGCCGGCTTATATATTTAGGGAAATATATGGAGATCTGCAGGGTACATGATTATTACCGTGATATACATGTTGGGCCCGTGGTCCCTTGCCCTTGGGTTCTACCCTTGGGTGGAGGACACTCGCGAGTGGTTGACTCTCACACTTGGACTGACGATAGGCTTAGTGACCTGTACAGTGAGACTTAGAGACTGATAGGGATACTGGCATTGATATACCTTACTTACTGTGTTGACATACGTGGCATATCATTCTACTGCTTTTACTGTTCCGCTGCATTGATTATTGCATGTTCATACCTATACCGTCATTGATTTACTATTATATATATCTATTATCACTGTTAGAATTGTCACATGATTTTATATATATTATATTGCTATTGTGTCGCTCTGACGACCTGAGTATGCATGCTCAGTGTGAGGAGAAGATTTAGCCTGGACCAGGACTAGACGCACATCACGGACATCTTGTTTAGCTATCTAGAGTTATATCTTTTGTTTCCCATCAGGTCAGTCCATTTTACTATTTTGTTCCAGTTACTGCATTTCTCATTACCTGCGCATTATTTATTGTTTACCATGAAAAACTAGAAGCCGAAGTGTGACTACGGCAGGGCATTTCCTTGACCGTAGGAGCATGGCTGGCCTTGTCAACCCCTTGTATTCCGTATTTTGGGAAGCGGGGCGTGACATGGTTTAGTTGGTATCAGAGCCAGGTTTTGCTTCGATTGGGATTGCAGTTTTTCCGTGTGGAGCTTAACAATCTATGACATCCCTCGGTCTAGATTGTAAACTTGATACCCTTGATCCATATTCACATTGAGTGTTCTGCTATCCATTCGCTAGGGTTTCGGGTGACTTGGCAAGGTTACGTGGTTGCAATTGCACTACCGTACTCTGTTTAAGTGACTTAAAGTCATACAGTTGATTCTCCACTTGTAATAAATTCATCACCTCTGATATTCTTGAATCTTTATCCTATCCATATTATATTTTGATTCGTATAGCTTGTGACTTATATCATCCTCAAAATTGTTGTTTCAGGATCATGTCTTCCAACGACTCTTCATCTTTCTCCGCTCCCCAGAATCAGACCATTGAGATTCTGAGTGTACTGCAAGGTCTAAAGGAAGCCCAGGAGCGAACAAACGATTTGTTAGCTGAAGGACTGAGAAGGCAGGTGAATCGGGCACCAGCGGGAGTCTCAAATCATAAAGGGATCCCCGTTAGACGAGGAAAAGAGAAGAAGATGAAGCGCCAATTTGTTTCCCCGCGACAGAAGCAGCAGAAGACCCCATGTTGTGGGTACTGTAAGAGGCCAAGACATCTTCAGAGGGATTGTCGTCGCGCCCAAGGGAAATGTCTGATTTGCGGATCCAACGAACATCTCATCAACGGTTGCCCAAAAAGGAAGGAGCTGTAAGGAGGAGACTCGTCCACTCTCCACACTTCTGACACGTGATGATTATTGCGTAGTTCGAACTTTGAGAATAAGGCAGACCCAACCCAGGATTCAACTCATGTGATGAGAATGCAACGTTTTAGTAGTCAAAGAAGAATTTTCATGTTTTCTACTTTCAGTAATAATGTTGTCATCCTCTTATGAATATTTCTTTTCGTTTGAAATCTTGTATCCGTTGAACTTTTAGTTGAATTGCAATAAAACTTGAATCGTAATATATGTATCATTCTCTTGCTTTCTCCTTATTTATACTATTCATTATCACAGCATTTAATCCTGATCTTTCAGTTTCTGCCACCGCATATTTTCCTATACTTCGTACCCTGAGCTATTTTCTTGGTGTATTCCACTGTCTAATCATGACTCTTTTTTTTCAGGCCATGGCCCACCCTGGAGCAGCGCCGCATTTAGATGAGGATGCACAGTCATGCGTTTCCTTAGACCACACGCTGATGAGTTCTAACGATGAAATCAACGGTCCCCGGGTTATTTTCGGAAACAGCGATTCCGAAGACGAAGGAGCAGCCGCCCCAGAGTTCGACATGATAGAAGATTCCGACGAAGAGGAAGGAGACCCTGAAGAGAACCCGATAGAGGAAGATCCAGAGGAAGACCCGATAGAAGAAAATCCAGTTGAGAAAAATCCCATGGAAGAGAATCCAGAAGAAGAGAATCACATGGAATCAGACCTCGATGAAGAAGCTCCAGCCGAGGAAGAAGGACCAGAAGATCAAGACCCTGCTGTGGAAGAACTCCCAATGGCGATCCCTGCGAGGCGATATGGAAACGGACGCCCCTACCTGAGCGCGCGAGCCTATCGCAACCTGCTGAATCTCCACAACCGCGCCTGACGGGATTTCTTTTAGATGTTGTCTTTTCTGGCCAAATAAAACTGTGTATAGTTTAGGGCCACCTTTCATCCTTAAGAATGCTTTGTTTAGAATTTCCTGGAATGAAATAAATTGCTGAGTTCGCTAATCCTTCGATCTTCTTAGTTCCCTTGATGCTTGATTATTTCTTCTATACAATTATTTTCCTACTGAGATCTGTTCACCCATACTCCTTACATTGTCTTAACCCTCACTCAGATTGACCAGTACCACGCCCGATCTTTTAGAGGTCCACCCTTCATCCTCCGACTGTGCCTCGTTTGAGATCCTTCTGGGAGGAGAAAATTTTAGAGAAACCTCCGAGTTCGCTAACCCTTCAGATTCTTGATTCATAGGATGTACCGACCGTTATCCTTCCCATATTTTTCCCCTTGTAGTCCTTTGTTGCTCACCCTTACTTCCTGTGCTGACCCGATCCCGATCTCCTTGATCTTCAGCCTAAAGCCGCCACACTCCGACCTTCTGAATAAGCCACACTTCCTTGTAATCATTACCCTAGCTAGCCTTATACCTCCTTGTGTTTTTCTTATTACCCTACATATATATTTGGACATTATTATTCAAAAATTTGGCTTTCATTATATTATATTTATCGAAGAGTGTGTTTTATCGATTATTCCCGTTTTACGCATTTCAAGTACTCCACTAGCTTTCCCATTATTTTCAGCAGCGCAACCTTACACCGTGCATATTTTGTTCCATGTTTCTTATTTTCACTATATGAGTTTCCTAAGTTATTTTAAAACTATTTGATCGATACATTATCCCAAAATGTTTTAACCTACCGACAAATCTTTCACTACTTTATTATCATTATCTTATTTCGAGTATTATGCCTATGCTTACTATTATAAATGGTTGAGCCTTATACTTATTATTTCTGCTTGCTATTTTTGATATACTTAGATGTGCACATATTTGAGTTTCGACTTTTATCGAACACGCCTTGATTATTATTGTTCGTTAATATTGTTATCTATATTCTCGTATACATGTAGTTACTCTTATAGTTATTCCTGCCTTATACCTATTTAGACCTACCTTTCTGTATGTTGTTCTTACTTATATATATCTTCAAATTTCTTCATCCACGTATTTCTGGTAAATCCTTCCGTGTTAATTGCAATATAATAGCTTCCGCTTATGTTTGTGGAACTTATCATTTATTTTAAATTTCGAGGACGAAATTTTTGTAAGGGTGGTATGATGTAATACCCAGCCCCTTTTTTACCAGAATCTGTATTTTGTTACTCTAGAATTCTATTTATTCTTATTTATAATTTTATTTATTTTATTTATAATTTTATTTATTTATATTTATAAATTTATTTATCCTAAACCACAAAACCCAACTCCTATTAAATCTTAATTATTCCAATTAATCCCTCAGCCAATTTTTCCCGGCCTGTTCATCCAGCCCACACACAAATAAAATTTAAAATGACATTCTTTTTATCCCCAGGCCCAACTCGCCCCGGCCCGTTTCTTCATTTTCCCATTTAAATCTATTTTCTTTTCCTTGTACTGGCCCGGCCCACTCTTCCCTCACCCGCTTCAGCCCTCACCCGACCCGCTTCGACCCGACCCGACCCGACCCGCCTTCTCCTTCTCCCCCAACGGCTCTTTTCCTATTTTCCCGCGCGTGTTTCCTTCGCGACCCACTGCCGTCGCCTCCGCCGATGCCCGCGCTCGTGCGCCGTTACCCCACGTTGCGCACTCCCCTCTCTAACCCTCGTCATCTCACTTTCTCTCTCCCTCACTTCCATCACTTTCTCCCTCCTTCTCTCTTTCCCGCTCCCTCTCTCGAACCCACAGCTGGAGCACCTCGCCTGAACCCCACCAGAACTCCGCCGCCGGAAACTCCTCCACCGCAACCACCCTCCTCTCCGCTCACCTCCTCACCTTTCTCGACTTCTCCCTTGCAACCATCCCCACAACGAAACCCACAACACCCTAAACCACCGCCGAGCTCCACCCCTGTGCCCTCTCGCCGGCGAGCCCCCACTGCACCATCGTCGACCGCAGAATCGTCATCATCATCCTCATCATCATTATCATAGTCGTCGTCGTCGCCATCATATCTTTCTTTCTCTCTCTCCGTATCCCTCTCACTATCTTTCTCTCTCTTCCTCACTCTCTCTCTGTTCTTCCCCTCTCTGTCTCTCTTTCTTTACTACTCTCTCTCTCTCTCTATGTGTCCCTCTCACTCTAAACCTCTCCCTCTCTCTTGATCTTTCTCTGTATCTTTCTAACTCTCTCTATCTCAAAAACCCTCGAGCAAAGCTAACCCAACCGAGCTCACCCAACATCCGTGGCACCACTGGAGCTCTACCGCGATCGCGCCGTTGCCGCTGCCATACCGTCATCAATACGTCTCCAGGCAAGTTCTCTACTTGCTTCATGCTATTCTATTTATGTTATAAATCCAAATTGTATAAATTGCTATGTTACTATTCATGATAACGTACACTATTTACCTGTTCGACGTATGGCCCCAATGAAAATACTTGCTTAATTTGACGGAACTCAATTGTATAATCTGGACCGTATGGCTGTGAATGTAGTGTGTGAATTTCGTTGGATGATATGACCGTTAATGACTAAAACGACTACCCCCAAGTTTAACCGTAAAACTGGAATTTTCTCGTACCTGAAAACCGTTAAAATCACCATAAATTATATACATACTGGAATGATACGTTCAAGAGCTCAAATTGAAGCCAACTCGACAAACTTTAACCCTATACTAGTTTCCAGATATTCCTGTACTTAAACTATGACAATATTTGGATCGGAGCGCGACTCTGGACTGCAGTCCAGAGCGACTCCAGTTGTTGTTTACTTTCCCGTAATGAACACCACCCTGTTTCCTTAACTCGTAGGTTGCGGAACTCCACTGTTTATTATAGGTGAATGTGTTAGCTCGACAACACAAGTGGTTTCATTCTGTTTCGTTATCGTTTGTTATTTAATCTGTAATTTAATAGATCGGGACGTATAATAGTCCAGAACAGATTCTGAGATGACATATTAATGTTAAACAGTGTATAACTCCTGACGTGCAGATGCGATTGAAGATCCGTCTATTGAGTTGAAAACCTTACTGAAAACCCTAGATTTCATCCAACTGTAGCGTCACTAAAATCTGATCCCAACTAGGATTAAATTGCGTTGCGAAACGGACTTCCGATTCTGAAACCGGATTTCCAGCCGTGAACGCTTAAAATGAAATGGCTATAATTAATGATCCTCGAACCCGATTGGCATGAAATCAAATTCGCTGGATAGATAACTGAACATACTATTCATTTCTCGTTCACCGTTTCACTAAACTGTAACCGTATGATTTATGATAAATTATGCAAGTGGTAGATTATTGATTCATGACACCCTAATCATGTTGTACATACTGTTTACGCATCATATCATACACATGTCACTGCATTGATAACCTAGTGATAACGTGCATTACCAGTGTTAGGTATTAGTGATGATTATGGCAAGTACGTTAGTGTTCGTGTATCAGTGAATAAGTGAAAGTGATACGTACTTGTACACAATCAGTGAACCTTATGATCTTATTGCATTGTCGACGTCTGTGAAACGCGTGTCCGTGTGACTATAAGTGGTATGGGACACTTATGGAAGCTCTTGTACGGGTGTCACAGATAAGGCACCAGACACTGCCATTTATCTTAGGTATTAGTCGGGACGTGCTTGATGGAGGTCCTGCCTCCAGTTCTCGTGCAGACTTGTCACAGACTGATTGGTATTTAGGGTTATGGTTAGCGTTTGATGTAGACCACGGGGTGTGGGGTAGTTTAAGTGTGAGTTCAACAGAATCTCGGGAGTCCCATGCCGGCTTATATATTTAGGGAGATATATGGAGATTTACAGGGTACATGATTATTACCGTGATATACATGTTGGGCCCGTGGTCTCTTGCCCTTGGGTGGAGGACACTCGCGAGTGGTTGACTCTCACACTTGGACTGACGATAGGCTTAGTGACCTGTACAGTGAGACCTAGAGACTGATAGGGATACTGGCATTGATATACCTTACTTACTGTTTTGACATACGTGGCATATCATTCTACTGCTTTTACTGTTCCGCTGCATTGATTACTGCATGTTCATACCTATACCGTCATTGATTTACTATTATATATATCTATTATCACTGTTAGAATTGTCACAAGATTTTTTATATATTATATTGCTATTGTGTCGCTCTGACGACCTGAGTATGCATGCTCAGTGTGAGGAGAAGATTTAGCCTGGACCAGGACTAGACGCACATCACGGACATCTTGTTTAGCTATCTAGAGTTATATCTTTTGTTTCCCATCAGGTCAGTCCATTTTACTGTTTTGTTCCAGTTACTGCATTTCTCATTAACTGCGCATTATTTACTGTTTACCATGAAAAACTAGAAGCTGAAGTGTGACTACGGCAAGACATTTCCTTGACCGTAGGAGCATGGCTGGCCTTGTCAACCCCTTGTATTCCGTATTTTGGGAAGCGGGGCGTGACAAATACGATAAAAGTCATAAATTATTTACTTGAGAGGAAACTTGTTTTATTATGTTTGTTAATGTTTATTAATCATTATAGGAGAGCATGGTATTCTTGATTACGAAAAGTTGAGTTTTGAAGAAAAACTGAATCAGAAGTCGGATTAACTCCGCTTCCATCGGGTTTTAGAATTTAAAGTTTTTAAGATAATAGAAGAGAGGGGAAGAAGGGACTTACAGGCTTAGGATAAAGAGAAGAGGGAGAGGAAGCTACGGAATGCTTCGGGGCTTCGTTTCGTCGCCGGAATCTTCTTGGATCGTCGCCGGAACTTCACCCTTTGCTAACTACACTTGCACACAATTGGGACTTGGGAATTTTGTATAGTTTTGACAGGAATTTCTGAGTGATAAGAGGTGAAATATGGTGTGGTATTTATAGGGGAATTTAGGGTTTAGGGGGTGAAAGAAATGCATTAAAATTTGCATTAAAATTGGATTAAAGGGGCATTTTATTGCACTATGGATAAATTCATATTAAACAAGCAATATTGGAGAAGTGGGGTAGCTGAAAGGTTGCAAGGGTTAAAAGATGGAGGGCTTCACCGAAGGTTGGACCGGTGGTACCGGTAAATTTGATGTTCTCACCGGGCCAATACCGACGGAGAGGCTTGGGGTTTAGGCCACGTGTCGGGGTCGTTTGGTATACTCTCATGCATGTGTTTGTTTAATCAGTGTCTTTTCAGTTTACGTGTAGTGCACGTGTAGACTCTTGGGCTTCTAAAAAGATTAAAATAAAATTAAATAAAAAGAATGTGTGGCTGATGGGATTTGAACTCGGGTGCTATGTCTCAGCAGTGTAAGGTCTTACCAATGAGCTACAAGCTCATTCTTGCTGTTCAAAAGCAAAACAAACTTATAACTCAAGCTCAGGTTTAAGTGTCCCTTTCTGTATTTTTGAAAAAAATATACAGAAAGTTTAGGGTTGTTACACCCTAACCGAGGAAGCGCCGCAGGGGGCGGTGTCGAGCTGGCCGGGGAAGGAAAGGCGGCGGGAAGAAGCACCGAGCCGGACGTTGTGATCGTTTCCCCAGAAGGAGGCACCGATCAAGGGGAAGTGGCGGCCGAGAAGACAGTTTGAGCTACCCCACCTCGGTCACTAAATTTTGTAAGCCTCCGGGCATTTTTTAAGGTTGGGGAGCCCATAGTACCTCGTATAAATTTTTTGAATATAAATAAAGTACTTTTAGCTCACAAGTATATTGATCCGCAAGTATTTTTATCTCACAAGTATTTTATCTCTCCTTTAGAGTGCTTCTATTTTTGCAGGTGTAGATAGGTCGGTGTCCAGCGGACGCCTAGCACATGTGAAGTTAGGCGTCGAGTACTGTGCGAGCGCGACGTACGAGCTAGCGAAAGCCAAGTCATAGGTGGACTGACGCCTGCCATCACCCGGAGCCGAGGCGACAACCATGCGCTGTGTATATAAATCAAACGAGCACCAAGTATAGGTAAGTCGGTGATTGATTCTATGAAAGAGTTTTTGTAGTAGTTAACCGAAATCATTAACGGTGTCGCGTGTAGCTAGCTGAGATGAGTACGGGTCGTCCGTAGGGATGCATGGAATTTCTAGTCTTGCTTTAGACGAGTTGATTAGAATAAAAGAATAGGGAGAATAGATTCTAGATCTATGATAAACACGGATGTAGAATATATAAGAAGATGGCTTGTATGGTTCGTTAGGATTTAGTAGTCATGGATGAATAATAAAGATGACTCCATTTATCTTTTGATAGATTTAAAACTAGATAGATAGTGATGAATGAGGATTAGAGTTCGTGGAAGAAACTAGGGTTTCCCTACTATTGACCATTTTCCCTTCATTGATCTCTAATCATGTCTAGCCCTTAACAAAATAATTGTTAATCTAATCTCAAATCGCGGTCGAGACTAGCAATAAATTGGTAGCGCACCCGATTAGGATATTAACGATTCTTTTGCTAAAGTTTATAAACTTCATAAGACTTAAAAGAAATTAAAATATTTTTTCATCCATTATTCTACCATAATCCTACAAACCCTATCAAGCGGAGAATTACTCACGCATGATGGAGATAGAAGAAGAACGGATAGAGATCATAATACAAAAATTAAATACTAATTAAATTAATGATCTACCTTTATTAATAAACTTCACAAGTATAAATCATATGAGTTTAGATTACAAGAGGAAGAAGAAGTTGCTCTCGATCTCTGCCTCGTAGGAAGTAGATGTTCCATCGAATCTCACGTCGCCTTATCACGTCGAATCGCGGACCTGTCGTGGATCACTTATTCTTTGACGGTGATTTGCTTCGTGAAAAAGGTGATGATTTCTAGCTTTAGCCCTCGGTCTTATTTATAGTCACAGAAAATACAAACCCTAGATTTCATATGTGAGGGTTTGTTGAGAAGATCCTACCAAAAAAATCCTAAACCCTAATTCTTCAGCACAGCCGCGGATCCACCGCATATTGGGGTGTTTAGCCGCGGAAGCGTGGTGGGATAGTAGGATCGAGTGATGAAAATTCTTCTGTAGCATCATATTGACACATGGAGATTGTTTTAATATCCGGAATCTTCATATCTTCTTTAAGTCTCTGCCAGTATTGATTTTATGATTTAATTAAACTTCATCGGCAGATTTTTGATTCCCGATATCCCGATCTCCTGACCTGAGACAAATCTTGCATAATATCTCTATGAAAAATGTTAGTAATATTTGTTTTAGAGATATAATCTTAATCATATTATATGGTAATAAATCTTTAAGCAATTTGATTAAGATTATTTGATATGATATGCATAATAAAAATATTATATAATTATTATATGCATATATTTTCCTTCATAATGTTAATTATAATATATAAACATATGGTAAATGGTATTTTTGCAGATAAATCCAAATATGTTCTATATTTATAATAAACACCTTTAAATATTTAAGAAAAATAAGGAAAATGTTATATCAAATGTGCGATATTTTCGACAGTACAATCGGCGTCCCACTCACCCCGGAGTCAAGGTGACGATCGTGCGCCGCGTATATAAATCGAATGAATGCCAAGTATAGGTAGGTCGGCGTCACACTCACCCCGGAGTCGAGGTGACGATCGTGCGTCAAGTATATAAATCGAACAGCGCCAAGTATAGGTAGGTCGGCGTCCCACTCACCCCGGAGTTAAGGTGACGATCGTGCATCGAGTATATAAATCAAACGACGCCAAGTATAGGTAGGTCGACATCCCACTCACCCCAGAATCAATGTGATGACAGATCGCCGCGTCTGAATTGGACCCTGAAAGAGCCGAACGGGAATCTGCTCGGTCTCCTCTAAACGAGGGCTTGGGATCCGCTGAGTGGCTAGGCAGGAAGCTGCCTTCAGCGGATGAGCCGAGCAGGAAACTACTCGGTCGTCTCTAGGCGAAGACTTAGGATCCGCAGAGTGTCCGGGCAGGAAGCTGCCTTCACCGGATGAGCCGAACATGAATCTGCTTGGTCGCCTCTTGGTGAGGGACTTGGATCCGGAGAGTGGCCGGGCAGGAAGCTGCCTTCAGCGGATGAGCCGAGGAGAGCGGATGAGCCGAACAGGAATCTGCTCGGTCGCCTCTTGGTGAGGGCCTTGGATCGGCAGAGTGGCCGGGCAGGAAGCTGCCTTCAGGGGATGAGTCGAGCAGCGAGCAGGAAACTGCTCGGCCGCCTCTTGACGAGGGCTTTGGATCTGCGGAGTGGACGGGCAGGAAGCTGCCTTCAGCGGATGAGCCGAGCAGGAAACTACTCGGCCGCCTCTTGGAGAGGACTTTAGATCCGTGGAGTGGCTGGGCAGGAAGCTGTCTTCAGCGGATGAGCCGAGCAGGAAACTACTCGGCCACCTCTTGGCGAGGGTTTCCCAGATTCTATGTTTTTTATGGAAAATGTCGTTCAACCTTCTTTGACCCGTATTTTATGGAAAGTGCGACATGCAATCGGGGGACACGTGGTCGTGCCTCATTGGGAAAGTGCGAATCCCGTGATTTGCGTTGTAGCGCGAGAAGATCTCGGCTGTTGGAAGATTTTTTGTTGAGGCTATAAATATCGAAGGCGTGGTTGAATTCCTCCTAGCTGCTACGTTCCTTAAAGATGACGGTCCGCGTATACACCATCAGGGAGATCGTGTCTCGAGACGACATGTACTTTTATGGTCTTGACCATTTCGAAGCGACGTATGAGGCCGTGATAAGTCGTTTGGAGGGGAAATGCGGGCATCTTCTTCCCGACGATCACCTCTCTTGCAAGTGTTGATCTACACGATATGGAGGTCATCCCCGGGTCTTTATAATGTTCTGTCCCCACAGGCGATCAACAAGGCGTTTGATAAGATGAATACGACCCGTAAGCTTGGCCTTATCTCAGAGATCCGAAGGGATCGCTCGGTGGACATTCTTCTCGAATGTTTCCAATAGAGGTTGGTTATGGCGTCGTGCTCGGCGGTTGGGGATCCCGGCGAATCCGTAGCTTCTAGGGTTCACGGGCACCGTCAGAGGGAGCGGGCAGAGGTTGCCTTGGCTCGGCTGGAGGAGCTCTCTTCCGAGTATCATCGTTAATGTTTTCTTAATCCTCTTCCTCCTTTACTGTAATGGTTATAAGGCTGTGGAGCCAAGAATACCTTCGAGTAATAAATTTTTTTCTTTTGGTCAGGGTTGTCGTGCATTATCTCTCTCTTCCCTATCCCCCTCCATTTTTTTCCGGTCGACCTGTGCCCCTTCCATGTCCCCTAACTCGGAACTGGGGAAAAGAAGAAAAGGCTGGGTTACGGGTCGGTGTCGAAGTCTAATTTGCTTGAGGACTTTGTTTGGAAAATTTAACTGATATGGAAAGAAATTACATTATTCGATAAAAAGGAAAAAAAAGGAACACGTTTATCTGTACAATTTAAGCTTTCGGAGTTATATGGCCGAGGGAAATTGCGCCCTTTGGAGTCCTGCAGACGGTAGGCTCCACCGGACAGTGTCTCTGTCATGAGGAAGGGCCCGTCCCATTTTGGGGAGAACTTATGTAGCTTCGCTTGGTCCACGAACTCGTTTCGTCGTAAGACCAGGTCTCCTATCTTGAAGGCTCGATGGTTGAATCGGGCATTGTAATAGCGGGCGGTTTGATGCTAATAGGCATCCATCTTGATTTTCCCCCGATCTTGTTTATCTAATAAGACGTCCAAGTTGCTTCGTAGTGCCAAGGTGTTGTCCTCGTCGTCAAAGTGCTTGACCCGATAGTGTAGGGTTCCTAGGCACTCTCAAGAGGTCTCACAAGGCATCAACCATGCCAATTTCAAAAATACGGTGCCGAGAAACCCTAGACTACGGATCGTTGGCTAGAATTCTAGGCGACAAATGAAAGTAGTTAACATTTTAACTAAGGGAACGGAAATACAACCTTTGTAGATCCGGTGCTCCACCTCCATAGCTCCGTGATGATGTCTCCTCGCTGTCCAAAACGGATCCCGGGCTCTAGCATCGGCTTCATCGGAGAAGAAGCGGGCTAGGTCATCGACGACGATGCCGAAGATGATCTACGTCGAGGCATCACTAGATCAAGCTCCAACTTCACCAAGTCAAGAAACTTGTGAAGAAAACACACTCTACTACTTGGCAAGAGGTAGAGGATGAAGAAATAGGAAGTGGGTAGACTTTAGAAATGGATTTCTCACTTGTTTTCATCAATCACCATTGATGAAGTAAGCTTCTTCATGGAAGAAGAAGATGAAGAAGAAGAAGAATATTATATTAAGTATTCTCAAAAATGAATAATCAAATCATATTTATCATAATATTAACCATGGTAATGTGTAGAGAGTTAATCATGGTTGAATGGAATGGTTAGGGTTAAGCATGAGACAAAATGGTCACTTGGTCAAAGTCTTCATGAAGCTTCAACAAGCTTCTCCATTGAAAGCAACCATTTTGTATTATTCTTTTATCTTTTCCAATAAATAAAAAGATAAAAGAATGAATAAATAAATATACATATAAACCCTAACCATTTACTTAACCAAGGTTTAACTCTTTACACAAAACCTAGCATTCATGCATCATCAAACATGATACAACCATTTGCACAAAAAAATATATCACATATACAACTTGTACATCCAAGTGAGAAAATCCATTTAAAGTGAACCAATACTAGTTAATGCAAAGTAATATATCAAATATATAATTATACATTAAATCATTAAATCAACACTTGATTTAACGACCTGGTCATATCGCATATAACCGACTAATATTCAATGTATCGGCTTATCGAATCAATCCTTGATTCGATAACTAGGTTATATCACATACAACCATTCGATACATTCATCGCGAGAATAGAATACGGTATCACATACACGCATTATTCTCGGTCCCGCACATATCTCATATGCGCTCCTATTTCGTTTCGCTTGAGCCAGGAAACCTCTGTGTAGGACTCTAAAGACTCGTCAATACGCCGGCAGCAGATGATGATCATATCAAGCACCCACAAGCCGCAAGCGGTCTGCTAAACGTAACGGCCACCCGGGTATTGAGCGATCAGAAGATCGACGAGCAAGCCCGCTCACACTCCAGTGAATCCAACCAGTAACACTACCGTACAGTCCGGTCTCGTCGTCTGATATGTTGCATATCTTGCCTAGGGGTGGTAAACGTCAGACCCCAATAGCTCGATAAGTCGTGTCGATATGAGGTCTATAACAATTCGAGAAACTACTGGTAACACTTACCAGTAAATCTCAGCAACCCTGGCCAGGGATTTCCGGTTATAGCCAATCGAACACAGTGCAACATCAACTCCCTATACCGGGAGAGACGAATCCCCTCCTATCGCTCATTGCCTCCATGTGATTCGGGACTGTACCCAAAAGCCACCGTTTTGCACGCCCTCTTGGACGTGGTAAGGTAGAAATCAAAGCACAGTGGGAATCACACAAGACTCTATGACGATCTCGGGTCTACAGACTAACCTGTACCAGTGTCACCAGAGAACTGCCATCTGACGTGAGGTATAATACCATCTGGGAGTTCTCGGCGAGTCCGTCCAGTGTACCCAGTCTCTACTGAGCACCTGTATATCATCTCCGATGTCAAACACCAATGGATATGGGATCATCCATCGCCCATCTGTATGGGTCGAGAAGGTATACGCTAGTCTACTCTGGTATATCGATGCCCCGTCTCGATACACCCACGACTAGGGACCTTGAAGGATGTACTTATGGACTACCATGTCCCCACTAGTATGATCCGCATCATAGTCCAGGTAGTCAAGTACACATCCTAAGGGCTTTACCAACATGTAACAGAGAGACAATCAGTGTACACGTTAAGGTAAAGATCAACCAGATAGCATACTATCATGTCGAGCAAGAAAGTCCTCCCTATATATGTCCAAGCATCCACTACAATATACATCCTATGTACAGTAATGGCCTCTAGGGCATACAAATAACTAACAGATAGGTGGGCAATCCGATTTCTGTAGGGACCATCGCCTCGGTGCCGTAGCAGAAGCTTAACGGGGTTTCTCCCGTAGGTGTTTGTAACAACTCTAATTTCAATGTACAAAAAATTGTTTAAAAGTTAATGTACAATTGGGGTATTTGCAATCATGTGTATACTATAAGTATTTGTTTTAATTTAGAACGGCAAGAAAGTACTTGTAGCATATTGGTAAGCCTTGCACTGCTGTGACTTAGCACGTAAGTTCAAATCCCATCAGCCGCATTATCTTTTTATTAAATTTTCTTTTAATCTTTTAGAAGCCCAAGGGTTTGCACGTGTACTACACGTAAAACAATGAGTCACGGATTATTTAAACATGTGCATGAGGCTAGTTGAAGCGACAGGGACACATGGCAACAAACCCCAACCCCATCCGTCGGTAATGGGCCGGCGAAACTCCCAAAAATCCCGGTACCGCCGGTCGGACCGTAGGTAAAGGTCCTCATCTTTTCACTCGGGCACCTCTTCAGCTACCCCCACTAACCCCACATTGTTTATTCTCTCTGCATTCATCCAGAGAGCAATAAAACACCATTTAAATACAAAATTTAATGCAATTTTTAATGCATTCTTTCAACCCTCTTAACCCTAATTTTCCCTATAAATACAACACCATATTTCATCCCTCCTCACTCAGAAATTCCCTGTCAAAACTCTCCAAAATTCTCAAGTCCCTTTAGTGTGCAAGTGGAGTTAGCGAAGGGCGAAGTTCCGGCGACGTTCCGAGGAGTTTCCGGTGACGAAACGACGTCCCGAAGCCTTCATTAGTTTCCTCTCTTCCTCCTCTTGTTCCTTAGCCAGTAAGTACCTTCTCCCCCTCTCTTCTACTATCTTAAAAACTTTTAATTCTAAAACCCGACGGAAGCGGAGTTAATCCGACTTTCGATTCGGTTTTTCTATAAAACTCTACTTTTCTTAATCAATAAAATTCCATACTATCACATAATATTTAACAAACATTAACAAACACTTTAAACCAAGTTTCATCTCAAAATAATCTTCTGTGCAATTTTTATTGTATTTTTACGGTAAAATACCACATACTTCATTTCCGACATAAAACAACATAAAACTTGTATTAACTTTAGATAACTCATGAGAACCCACCTCATCACAACATATATCTTTGATATGGCACGATGAAGTTTTAGGAATATATTCATGGGATAACACGACTTTACAAATAAATACCATCAACTTACAAAACCATTTCTTTAAAAAGATGTATTAAACAATTCCTTGCAATTGTGCCTCTACAACCCACTTTTGGGGACCCCGTTTGGGATAGTGCGGGTTATCGCACATCCTCGGGCCTAGTAGAGTGAGATGCAGACCTCCGAAAGGAGCATTCGATCTCGATGGAATTTTAATGCATTTTTCTTTAAAAAATAAGATTTCTACAAGAAAATAAATAAAATTTATATATATATATATTATCAAAATATCTATTTTAATTACATTATACAAATATTCTAAGTTTTAAAAAGGAATCACCATTACAAGAAAATACCATCCAAATACAAAACAATTCCAATATTTCAATAAAATATCATATACTATGAAAACTAGGCTCTACGCACTAGAAATTTCACTTTTATAAAATATACAGCTATGAAAACCCTAAAGACGATAATTAAATGCTTGAGGTGTATTTTGAAATTATATCAACTATTTTTACATAAACCCCCTCAAGTTATACTAAATTACAATAAGGCCCCTAGTAAACATAGGTTTAAGCGGGACCAGTTCTCTTGAGCCTCAGGGAGCCGGAGAATATGGGTGCTTGTCTATTTAAGTTAGACAATCTAACAAATAGTGTTATCAACACGGTAATTGTCTTGGAAAAATACACAAATCCTGCCGTCCATGTGCAGCAGTTACCGATAATATCAAAACTAATTCAGGATTTCAAGTTCTATTCAAAGTGTCTGACTCAGACTGAGTCTCAATCTAATCAATCTGAGTTGAATGTGATTCAAGTATAAACTGCAATACAACAAGAATCCATGAATCCGTCTATTCAATCTATATCAATCTATATTGACTGAACCGAACCATGGATATATTCCGTTTATATGACTATCCATTTACATCCATTCCATTTAATGATATCATGGTTTCGGCAAGTCATCCATCTATATAACAAACAATAAAATCAATACATAATACATCACGGGGTTTATAAGGGGTAGATTGGTATGGAAGGTGTTAAAGTGGCACAAGACTGTAACCATAATACACCTAACCTGAATATCCATTGTCGTTGTACCGTGGCTGAACGGTTCCTTGTGCTCCGTATACCTTAGTCTCCGGAATAGTGGGACTCCACTCGTATACACTGGCATTTTCTGTACCAAGCTACAAATAACAGCGTTAACAATATAATCAAACATTATAAGTATATTCTTTTTCTGTCTATTCTATCTCTACTCACCTTTAGGACTTACCGAGCGATTGTTCGCTGATGACATTCCTTTCTTCTTTCTTTGGAATGTTGTCAGGTGATTCGGACTCGTTGGAGATTGAGCCCATCACTGAAGATTTGGAGCAGATACCATTTGACCCAGAGCTGTAGGCACTTGTACATATTTATTTT
The DNA here is from genome assembly GCA_030015575.1 of Agapanthus africanus. NCBI lineage: Eukaryota > Viridiplantae > Streptophyta > Magnoliopsida > Asparagales > Amaryllidaceae > Agapanthus > Agapanthus africanus. The sequence goes on from CM057337.1 coordinate 1,001,722,962, forward strand.
ATTTCAGTTATGCCATTGTTTAGGCATCGCTTTTAACTCATGTATTTACATTTCAGTTGTACCTGTAAAAGAATATTTAATAAATAAAGTTGTTGTTTATTACATTCCTGTCTCTTGTGTACTTTACTTATATTGCTTAGATACGCTTAGCGTGTTTACTTCTGAGTAAATACGTAGCGGGCCTCGTCGTGTCCTCTCGCCATACACCGGGAAGCGGGGCATGACAGGTATTATTGGTGGCCCATGCAGGTCAGCTCTGATGGACATGCAGGCTAATTCTGCATGAAGTCCTAAGCAATATAACATAAGAACCAGCAACTAAAAGCATTCTTTATATATTTATTGAATCTTACCATTTCATATATTTTGAATCTGTCCTAACCCAAAATTTTCTTTCAAGGTTATGGATTCCCCAAACAACACTAGCACCAACTTCATCAACACTCCACCACCTCTACCGCTTATACCTACCGTCACTGCTCCGATCAATGAGCAGACGGTACTGCTTGAGACGATCTGCAGCCTCCTAGAGGGATAGCAGCAGCAGACTGCTATATTGATGAACCGCCCAGAAGCGGAAGCCTCGGGGGTAAAGCAATTCCGGGCTTCGCACCCCAAGCAATTCTCGGGAAAAGAGAGCCTTCTAGAAGCTGAGGAGTAGGATCAAAGTATTGAAGATGATCTGGCAGCGGTACAAGTGCCAGAGATAGCTTGGGTTCGAGTTGCAAAGCTGCAACTCACTGACAACGCACGGGTTTGGGGGAAGGCGGAAGAAAGCCGTCTTGACCAACTGATCGAATGGAGGACTTTTCGCGACATTTTTGACGCGAAATACTTCCCAGAGAATGCCTGATTCGACATGGAGCGGCAATTTATCCATCTACAATAGGGTTCGATGTGCACCAAGGCCGTAGATGAATATGAAACTGAGTTTACCATACTCAGTAGGTAAGATATGTCTCAATGTTTGATTTTCAAATATCACATATTACACAGCTAACACAAAGACCTTAACAGGTTCGCGGCACATTTGATACCAACTGATGAGATCCGATCCAGATGGTTTCAGCAAGAGTTAGATTCAGAAATCCAAGCTGCCTTGGCTACAGGGGATTTCCCAACCCACGAATTGGCTCTGAAAGCTGCCCGCCGATATGAGGCAGTGGTGAAAATGAGGGGCAGACCTCAATCTGTCGGGATAAACCGCCATGCCACTCAGATGGAAGGAGGAGCCTCTTCAAGGACACCATTTGTGCCCAAGAGAATGGGAGTACTGAACTACCGGCCCAACCCAGCCTTTTGTACCTACTGAAGGAGAGATGGACATTTGGTGAAAGACTGCCGGCGTACATATCGCCTTTGCTTAGTCTGCGGCTCAGCTACTCATGATATTGGGTCTTGTCCTAATAGTTTTTCACCATAAAACCCACAAATGGGAGCTCAGATCTCCTATCAGATCTCTAAAGGGGAGATTTTGAATCTCACCCCTCTTTTTTCTTCAAGAGCCAGCCAATGAAGAGGAGGAAGAAGGACACCCATCTCCAAAAATCCCATTCCGGGAGGATCCAAGGCTCAAAAGAAAATCCAAAGATCTCTAGGAGTTTAAATCCATTCAAGATCTGTGGGAGTTTAACTCCATAAATCAAACCCCTTTTTAGGAGTTTGACTCCAATTCTATACATAATCCCTGTTAGGAGTTCAACTCCAAAGCCCCTTGGGAGTTTAACTCCTAACCCAGGGGCTAAGCCCCTTTTCCGTTAGTGTTCCCAGTGGTCGCGTGCCGCGCATGTGACCCACGGGCGTCCAGCAGTCGCGTGCCGCGCACGTGACCCGCGGGCGCCCAGCAGTCGCGTTCCACACACATGACCCGCGGTGCCCAGCGGTTGCGTGCAGGACACATGACCCGCGGGCGCGTGACCCGCGGGCGCTTAGCGCCCAGCGGTCGCGTGCATGGCACGTGACCCGCGGGCGCTTAGCGCCCAGAGGTCGCGTACAGTGCACGTGACCCGCGGGAGCCCACGTGCGCCTCACGTGACCCGCGGGCGCTCAGCGCCTAGCTCGTGTTTCAACCCCACGTTACTTTGAGCCCGCTGGCGCCCAGCGCCCACGTGCCAGGCACGTAACCCGTGGGCGCCAAGCGCTCACGCGCCAGGCACGTGACCCGCGGGCGCCGGCACCCATGCGCCAGGAACGTGACCCATGGGGGCCCAGCGCCCACGTGCCATGCACGCATCCTTAAGACGTTGCCCCCCTCATTTTGTATGCACTCCACACTAAATATACTTCCCTCGTTAGAAAAAAATTCTAACGGGGCGCTGCCCCGCATCCCGCAAGGAGGATGCTAACCCCCTTGACCCCCAACCCGCTATCCAGGTAGCGGGACCCTCGTAAAACTCTGCGGGCCCCCCGATATATCCAAAACCCTTTCAAAACATACGCACACTGCACATTGAGTTCGCATGACTAGTTGACCCGTCAATCAGAGGATCCCTCGCTCCAAAGACAGGGGTAATTAACTGCAGCTTACTCCGCGGCTGCCGGAGATTCGGATCCCCACAATCGATAAACCCCTGCCTACCCTAGGCAGGGGGAATCTATAGTACGCCTGACAAGCGCGCATGTATTCCTATCTCAATGGGTTAATGAAAAACACCCTACAAATTCTGGCACGCCCGGTGGGACCAATCTCTCCTCCCATATTTCGGGTTAAACGTTCATGCGAACTCAATCAATTTACATATCGATTTCCTGTACTGAAATCATGCTTCTTTGTACAGGTTAACGATTTCCAATTGCAATCTTCGGACGCAGCAAAAATGTCTCCAAGGACAAGCTCGGCTCTCGACACAGCTCCCATCTCCTATACGATGAAGATGGACGCCAGGAAGGTCCCCCCGGCCAGTCTCGGGCGACAGTGGGAGGAGCCACCGCTACCATTTGGCTCTATTCTGTTCATTCTAGCTAGTGTCATCCTAGTTTCTCAAGCTCTAGTAACAGACAGACCAGCCTCGAAAGGCAGAAGGCCAAATGTGGTGATCTCGAAGGCACCACTACCTAAACGCAAGTCGGTGTTTGAACGAATTTCTTTGGCCCCAGCTGGGGGCAAGTCCACCAACACAAACAAAGCAACAAGGTATCTCGGGCAAGCGCCAGCGGCGCCCTAACAACTGCTCAATCGGGTATCTTCTCTAAGCTCCCTGTTAATCAACTCATGGCTAGGGAGGGCTAAGGCGTCTGATTAGAAAGTCTTTGAGATTGAGATAAAAGAAAGGCTACTCCTGATCTTCTCTTGAATAGTCGTGGCTTCCTGGATGACGGATGCCCGCCACGCCCTCAAAATTGAGAAGCTAAGACAGAAAAGGCTCAGATACAGAGACAACAAAAGGACTAGGGCTCATGCTAGGCTAAACTTCATGAGGTTCCAAGAACAGGGTTACCCTGCCAAAGATAAAAAGATTGCTGGATATGTGGTCTACACTGTCTACATGGTGGCCACGCGCAGCAAGAGCAAGGACGGGGCCAATACATATCAAATCCAATCTGGCATGAATGTGGCTGCCACTTTTCAAGACCAGCCTCCTCTGGAAGGTAATGAAAACACTTCCAGTGATACTGATAAGCAAAGAGATCCCTCGGTTCATGAGGAGTCGGGCTCGGAAATCGAAGATGAGCCAATCTTCCGTCCCAAGAACGCAGAGCAGCAACTTCTCCAAGAGCTCCGAAAACAACTCAGAAGCAAAGACAAAGAGATGTCCAAGCTCTACTCAAAGATCGACGACTTGACGAATGTCGTGATGCAGCTCACGGCCCAAGTTGCCTCTCAGCCTCCCAATCAAGCGCAGAGCTCTGCTCATGAACCGGGAAACGGTGTCCCAAGACAGCCAACGCCAATTCCTTCAAATCCAAGGTGAGCGGACCACATGAAATTCAGTCGTATCCTATCTCGGGAAATGTCTTGGCTACCGATGACAGCAACCCGCTAACTCAAAATCAAATCATGGATTTGGTTGCCACAAAGTCAAAATATTAATAGCCGAAGCGCAAAAAGATATCAGCAGTAGTGGGAGACCATATCCTGCTCAGTATGATCTGGTAGAATTTCCTAGCGGCTATGTCATCCCCAAATTCGGAAGATTTGATAGGATGGGAAATGCGAATCAACACATCGCCCATTTTAAAGCCTCGTACGGGAATATTGGGGGAAATGATGCGCTTCTCCTTCTCCAGTTCGTTAATAGCTTAACTGATGTCGCTTTCGAATGGTACGCGAGCATACCGGATGGCTCTGTTACTACTTTCGTCTAAATGGAATATCTGTTCCAACAAAGGTTCATGAGTGTCAGCGATAAAATCACCATTGCCGACCTCGTAAGGACCAAGCCAAAGAACAACAAAAGAAGCACGGATTTTATAACCCGATGACGCAATCTCTCCGTCAAATGTGAACCGCCGATAGAGCAGGACCAATCTGTCAGTCTCCTCGTCCGAAATCTCAACAATTAGATGGCCCCATTTTTATGCACCGCGGGTCTCAAAACATTTCAAGAGCTGAACATGAAAGTCCAAATGTTGGAGGGCTTAAAGTAGGAGTCTTCCTCTGATTCCAAAAATAACAATAGGTCCTGGAGAAACCGAAAGGACGATAATCGCAAAGGCGGAAATTCCGACGATACTGAATCTTTTAACGCTTTGGATAACCGAAATAAGCGAGGGATGAGCGGGCCTAATGCCAACCAGCCTCGGAAGCCAGTGTTTGGAGAGGAAGGGGAATCTCCACTGAAAGAGAAGCTGGATAAGGTCTATTCCTTCAGAAGGGACAAAGTCCATAAAATATTCAAGGAAGCCCTGAGAAACGATCTACAATTTCCGGAATCAAAGAGACCGCAAGAAGCGAATATGATCGACGACCCAAAATATTGCCCCTATCATAGAGTGATAAGTCATGCTATTGAGGACTACTTCGTCTTCAAAGATTGGGTCGAAAAGAAATATAAAGCAGGAGAGATAGAACTGTCTAAAGGCGTGTTAACAAACAGTCAAGCTGCGATCGCCAATTTCATACAAAACAGCTGACCACCACGTCATTAAAGTGGGATCATTCGACCTCTAAGTCGTTAAACTGGGGATGTAAAAAAATGTGTGTAAATAAAAAAACATGTAAATAAAAGAAAAAAAAGAAATGCCGAAATGCTGGGGCAACTCGCAATAAAAATCAGTGAGTAAAATAAAAATGAAAATAAAGCCGAAATAATGGGGCAACAACGAATAAATAGCCGAAATGATGGGGCAACAGCGAATAAATAGCCGAAATGATAGGGCAATCGTGACGTTCTTGATAAGAAAAGCTGAAATGATAGAGCAATCGCGGTAAAAAAAAACCAACGGCGAATGATGAGTCGCTCCTGATACCATATTCCAGTACAGCGAGCAGACGCCAACCAAATTCCAAATCCCCAAATGGCGAATGATGAGTCGCTCCTGATACCATATTCCAGCGCAGCGATGCAGACGCCAACCAAATTCCAAATCCCCAAATGGCGAATGATGAGTCGCTCCTGATACCATATTTTAGTGCAGCGATGCAGACGCCGACCAAATCCAAATCCCTAAATTCCCAATGGCGAATGATGAGTCACTCCTGATACTATATTCCAGTGCAGCGATGCAGACGCCAACCAAATTCCAAATCCCCAAACGGCGAATGATGAGTCGCTCCTGGTACCATATTCCTGTGCAGCGATGCAGACGCCAACCAAAATCCAATTTCCTAAAATTCTCCCAGCCCTACGGTTGTTCCCCAAGTTGACTACCGTATACAATCCATAGGCTCAAATAATTCTCATCATACCCATACCCCACTGCAATCACCCGTCCAGCGGCCGGTTTTTGCCCTTGGAATTATGCTCCATTTGGGAAGACCTACTCATGTGTCCTCACGATACATGAGGAGAACAAAACTTACGAGATCTTCTCGGCTCGTAAGAAAACACCTTCGTGGGATCCTTATGACTCACAAAGGAAAAACACACTTGGGGGTCCTCACGACTCCTAAAGAGAAAATACACCTACGGGATCCTTTCGACTCGTAGAGAGAAAATACTTTTATGGGACCCTTACGGCTCATAAAATTGAATAGCCTTAGGTGATAGGGACCTAAACCTGTCTCCTAAGCCATCACTCCCCAACAGGGAATGACAAATGATGAATTTCTCCTGGCACCTATGCTTCAGTGTTAGCAACGCTGATGCCGACCCTAACCCCGAAATTCCAAATCGATCCAAAAAACCCCTAAGTCTTTAAACTGGGAACAGATGACCTCTAAGTCTTTAAACTGGGAACAGATGACCCTTAAGTCGTTAAACCGGGAATGAGGGAAATCTCCCCATGGAAAATGATGATTCTCTCCTGGTATCTTATTCCAGTGTAGCGATGCTAATGCCAAACCAAAACCAAAATCCCCAAATCCTCTCATGGCAAATAATGATTCACTCCTGGTACCATATTCCAGTGTAGTGATGCTGATGTCAACCCAAATAAAATCAAACCAACAACCTCTGCATCGGAATCATGCTTTTCCTCAGAGTGTACCCCGGGTCGAAATCATGCTTCGCCTCGGAGTATCTACCTTCCCTATCGGAATTATGCTTCGTTTGGAAATCAGCCTCTACATCAAAACCAGTGACACTCCATGCCGGGAAAACGTCAACCACAGAGACTTCGTGCCGGGGACAAGTCAACCAGCGACCTCCCTGTCAGAATTATGCTCTGCCTTGGAATCAAGTCAACAAGTGACATTCCCGTCGGAATTATGCTCCGTCTCGGAATCAAGTCAACCAGTGACCTCCCCGTCCGAATTATGCTTCGTCTCGGAATCAAGTCAACCAACGACCTCCCTGTCGGAATTAAGCTCCGCCTCGGAATCAAGTCGACCAACAAGCTCTGCATCGGAATCATGCTTCGTCTCAGAGTGTACCCCGTGTCGAAATCATGCTTTGCCTCGGTGTATATGACCTTCCCGTCGGAATTATGCTCCGTCTCGGAATCAAATCAACCAGTGACCTCCCTGTCGAAATTATGCTCTGCTTCGGAATCAAGTCAACCAATGACCTCCCCGTTGGAATTATGCTCCGACTCGGAATCATGTCAGCCAACAAGCTCTGCGACGAAATCATGATTCGTCTCAGAATGTACCCCGTGTCAAAATCATGCTTCGCCTCGGAGTATCTGCCTTCCCTGTCGGAATTATGCTTCGCCTGGGAATCAACCTCTGCATCAAAATTATGCTTCGGTCAGATTGTCTGCCGCTCGTCGGAATTATGCTCCGACCCCTTGGAATTATGCTCCAATCTCGGAATTATACCCCGATCACCGGAATTATGCTCCCAGAATGATGCTATGCTCGTCGGAATTATGCTCCGATCCTTGGAATCATGCTCCGGTCTCCGGAATAATGCTTTGACCCCCTTGGAATTATGCTCCGATCTCGGAATTATACTCCGATCACAAGAATTATGCTCCCAGAATGATCAAATGGCCCATCCACACAACTCCGCCACCTTGAAGTCCAAATCCAAGATCCATAAATTTCATGCACACAACTCATATACGCGGTGTGCATTTATTGATGGGGGCACTTTGTTGGGGTCAAAAATTACACCCCGGTCGACTAAGTCAAAATCAAAGTCAACCCCAAGTAAGCGGGCCCAAGCCCAGATCAAATGGCCCATGCCCAAGTCGAGCCCCGCGGCCAGCCTCCCCCATGACAAAATGAAATCATGTAATAAATAATTTTGATGTAATTTTTTTATGCATGAATGGGAATAAAGCCAAATTTTTGTAAATTCCATGGCTCATGTGCAAAATAAATGAGCACATGAGGCATGGGATAGGCAAAATGCCATTTTGTAAAGCCCAAGAGGCTATATGTAAGTTTTTAAGCCTATATAAGGCAACTTGATAATGAAAAAATAAAAAAGAACAATTCATTCTCTAAAATCCTAGGGTCTCTGCCTCCTTCCTCAAGGTTCTAAAACCTTCTTCGCCTTTGGAATTAAATCAAAAGTTTAACTCTTCCTTTTTCAAAAAGAAATAGTTTTTCACCATAAAACCAACAAAGGGGAGCTCGGATCTCCTATCAGATCTCTAAAGGGAAGATTTTGAATCTCACCTCCCCTTTTTCTTCAAGAGCCAGCAAACGAAGAGGAGGAAGAAGGAGACACATCTCCAAAAATCCCATTCCGGGAGGATCCAAGGCTCAAAAGAAAATCCAGAGATCTCTAGGAGTTTAACTCCATTCAAGATCCGTGGGAGTTTAACTCCATAAATCAAACCCCTTTTTAGGAGTTTGACTCCAATTCTATACATAATCCCTGTTAGGAGTTCAACTCCAAAGCCTCTTGGGAGTTTAACTCCTAACCCAAAGGCTAAGCCCCTTTTCTGTTGGTGTTCCCAGCGGTCGCGTGCCGCGCACGTGACCCATGGGTGCCCAATGGTCGTGTGCCACGCAGGTGACCTATGGGCGCCCAACGGTCGCGTGCCGCGCACGTGACCCACGGGCACCCAGCGGTCACGTGCATGGCACGTGACCCGCGGGCGCTAAAGCGCCCACGTGCGCCTCATCCGACCCGTGGGCACTCACCGCCCAGCGGTCGTGTGCAGCGCACGTGACCCGCGGGCGCTAAGCGCCCACGTGCGCCTCATGCGACCCGCGAGCGCTCACCGCCCGACGGTCGCGTGCAGCGCACGGGACCCGCCGGCGCCCGGCGCCCACGCGCCAGGCACGTGACCCGTCGGCGCCCCCATGCCATGCACGCTTCCTTAAGATGCTCCCCCTCATTTTATATGCACTCCACACTAAATATACTTCCTCCGTTAGAAAAAATTTCTAACGGGGTGCTGCCCCGCACCCTGTAAGGGGGATGCTAGCCCCCTTGACCCCCAGCCCGCTATCCGGGTAGCGGGACCCCGTTAAAACTCCGCGGGGCCCCCGATATATCGAAAACCCTTTCAAAACATACGCACACTGCACATTGAGTTCGCATAACTAGTTGACCCATCAATCGGAGCTCCAAAGACGAGGGGTAATTAACGACAGCTTAGTCCGCGGCTGCCGAAGATTCGGATCCCCACAATCAATAAACCCCTGGTGGTACAAAGATGTACAAAGATCTACGGTAAAACTACCGGTGTCATGGAATGAAGCGCGAAGTAGCTAGAAGCGTAGCCAAGTGTTTAGTGTGTCAGCTAGTGAAAGCTGAACATCGCAGAACTGCTGGTCTACTTCAACCGTTACCAATCCCATAATGGAAATGGCAGCACATTACCATGGACTTCGTGACTGCCCTCCCTCGCAGCATGAAGGGTAACGACGCAGTATGGGTTATTGTGGATTGACTCACCAAGTCGGCTCACTTTATTCCATTTCGAATTGGCCAATCAACCGAGGCGTTAGCAAAGAAGTACATGGAGGTAAGCATAAATATAAAGTAAGATTTAATCCTTCAAAGTGTACTATACTTGATAACCATGAACTCATGAAGGAGATCGTGAGATTATATGGAGTACCTGTTTGCATCATCTCCGATCGTGATACAAGATTCCGATTACAATTTTGGCAGAGTCTGCAAGCTAGCCTGGGAACGGGTCTGAACTTCAACATGGCTTACCATCCACAAACGGAGCGAACAATTCAGATTCTAGGAGACATGCTAATAGCTTTTATGTTAGACTTCGGAGGTTCGTGGGAAGATCGCATACACCTTGTGGAGTTTTCATACAACGACAGCTATCATGCGAGCATTGGAAAGGCACCATTCACAGCACTCTATGGACGACATCGGAGATCGAAAACTCCTTGGACCAGAGATGATCGTGGCAACTGTGGACGTAGTTCGCACGATCAGGGAAAGAATGCGCATAGCCCAAAACAGACAGAAGCATTGGGCAGATGCAAAGCGACGACATCTGGAGTTCCAACCTAGCGACCATGTTTTCCTAAAGATCTCTCCAAACAGAGGAGTGATCCGCTTTGGAAAGAGGGGTAAGCTAAGTCCAAAATACATAGGACCGTTCGACATACTCGAACGAGTTGGAGAAGTGGGATACCGTTTGTCATACCACCCTCATTGGAAGGAGTGCACAAAATGTTCCACATGTCCTAGCTACGACGATATGTGAGTGACCCCATCCACATACTTGATCACTCCGAGCTCATAGTACAGACTGATCTAACCTGTGAGCAACAACCCGTTGAGATCCTGGACCGAAAGGTAAAGACACTGCGGAAAAAGGACGTAAGCTTGGTCTGTGTGATGTGGAGAAAGGATTCGCCAGGAGAATCAATATGGGAATGAGAAAAAGACATGCGTGCAAGATACCCTTACCTCTTTGAAAGTTAGTCCATATGTAATTGTAAATTTCGAGTATGTAATTGTAAATTTCGATGATGAAATTTTTATAAGGATAGAATGTAACGACTCTAAAATCTTGTACGTAAATTTTACTGTTAATATACAAGAAATGATTTTTACACCTTGAGTTTGAGTTGTAAGTTAATTTTGTTAAATAACAGTAAGAAACAACTTGTAGCTCACTGGTAAAGCCTTACACTGCTGTGACGTAGCCCCTGTGTTCGATCCCCATCAGACACGTTATTTTTTCTGAATTTTTCTAACTTTTTGGAAGCCCAAAAGATTGCACGTGCAATACACAGGGAAATGAAAAGTCAGAAAAAATCAAACATGTGGAAAATGGAGTAAACAGGGATTAAATCAGTTGGCATGAATCTCGAGGCCAGAAGCCCAAAATCGATCGGCCAAATTCCTCTAAAAACCGGTACCGACGGTCGGGATTGCTCTAATGAGCCTCGGGTTATGCACACACACCACTTCAGCTACCCCTAACTTCCCTGCACTGGTTGATTTCTCTGCAATCAAACAGAGACCCTTCATTTCACAATTAAACATCATTTTAATGCTTTTTAATCCACCATTTTAATTCCAAAACCCTAATTCTCCACTATAAATACCATCCCTTACTTTGGTTCGGCACCAGTCTAAAAATTATAGCAAAATTCTCTCAAAAAATTCCTAAGTACAAGTAGAGTAAAGAGGAGTTAGCGAGCAAGAAACTTCCGGCGAAGATCAAAGAAACATCCGGAGCTCCCGCGACGCCACGAAGACACTCTTCCTTTCCTAACACTCTCCTTGAAACTCCTAAACCGTAAATCCCTCCCAAATCTCCTCCTTTCTATTGAAATTCCTTTTCAAATTTTTAATCGATAAAAGTGGAGTTAATACCGATATCTTTTTTTTAAAAACACATAACTCCTTTTTCCTTTACAATTTAGTCAATCTAATTTTAATACATCGCTTGTAATCTTAAACCCTAATATTTAGAATCAAATTTCCTCAAAATTCTTATGTGAAACGACAATAGTAGCACTTTTTCATAAAAATACCTTGAACTTATAAACACCTCTTTTAGTATTTGTTAAAACGATACCTTAGGAAAACTTCACAGGGTAGCGACCTACCCCATACGCACACTTGGTTTCATAGCCCGATACTCATTGTTTGTATTTTTGTTTCGAAGAATAATATTACAATAAAATACCACATAATTTTAAAAACCGGATTTCCTGTAAAGCGGTATTTCATATCTTTTGCGATTACGCATCTACAGCCCTCTTTATGGGACCTGCTAATGGATGGTGCAGATTATTGCACATTCTTGGGCTAGTAGAATGAGATGCAGACCTTCTCACGGAGCATTCGATCTCGAAAGGATTTAAATACGGATTTTAAGAAATACGAATTTTCTAAATAAAATAAAATTATTTTTAAAATTAAAATTATATAAAATTATAAATCCATATTTTCAAAATATAATAAACCTATGTTTTTCAAAAATGAAAAGATTAAAAAATGTCAAAAAATACTATCAAGATACCAAAAATGCAAGTTTTTCAAATAAATACCATGAACTTTCCAAAGCTAAGTATTTATCACTAAAATACCCCAATACTTAAAATCCATACTCATAACAAGCATAAATAATACTAATCACCCTCGAGATTTATTTTTAAACTATATTAAAATATTTTTTTCATAAAACCCTCTCGATATATATAAAAAAATATTTAAAGACTTTAGTAAATATAGGTTTAAGCGGGATCAATTCTCTTAAGCCCCAAGAAGCCGGAGAAAGTGAGTGCTTGCCTATTTAAGATAGACAACTTAACGGAGTTATAAATGGTAATTGTCTTGGAAAAAGACACAAATCATGTCGTCCATGTGCAGCAGTTACCGATAACTCCCGAACCTAATTCAAGAGCTAAATTTGTTTACAAGTGTCTGACTCGGTCTGAGTCTAATTCAAACCTGAATCCAATCTCAAACAGACCTTGAATACTTGAACATGAACATGAATATTTGAATTCAAACATCAATATCAAACATGTATACTTGACTTGACTTGACCGAACCATGGTTATAACTTGACTTGACTACTTGAATACTTGATTACATTCTGAACATAAATACTTGAATATTTTGTATCTATGGTTTTGGCAAGACTTGTAATTATAATCTATACAATATATTACACGGGGATAAAGGGGCAGATTGGTACGGAACGTATATCGTGGCACGAGAGGTCACTTAAAAGACAGCTACATGAATTCTCGTGCCGTTGTCCCATGGGTTATGACGGGGCCTTGTACTACATGTTACCATAGTCTACGGGGTAAGATGGACTCCTCTCGTATACATGAATACTTTCTGTATCAAGCTACAAACAACCACGTTATAATAATCATCATATACCGGTAATCAATCATACACAAATTACCTGTTCTTTTCACATTACTCGTTATATTCTCTTTCTTCTTTTGGGACTTACCGAGCGCTATTTCGCTGACGACATTCCTTTCTATTTCATTCTTTATAATGTTCGTCGGGACGATAGGACTCTCAGGAGATCGAGCCTAGCCAGGAGGACTTGGATTAGATTGCGGCACAGCCTGACTTCTAGTTCCTTGTACTTACTTTCATTTTGTATGCCACTGTTTAGGCACTGCTTTACTCATTGTATCTTTTCTTTTCAAACAATTGTATGTAACGTTGAATGTAAATAAAGTTGTTGTTTATTTTAATACTCTTGTCATTCTTGTTCATTTTATATATTGCTTAATTACGCTTAACGTATTTATTTCTTAGTAAATACGTTGCGGCCTGCCACGTTACTTTTTTCGTCTACTGGGAAGCAGGGTATGACACTAAATATAATGTAGTATTTTGTAACCCTAGATCTGATAGCTTTTATGATATTTTGAGAGAACCCTTTTGTAATTTTGAGAGCTAGGGTTTTGAGGGATTTGTGATTCATCCACCGTTTGTACTCCTCAATATTTGATGGTTAATAAAAGCTTCTCCTTCATATTTTGATTAGTACTTTTATTTCTTATTTTTCTGTGATTGGTTTGATTACTTCTCTATATCGATTGTGTTAATGCTTCGTGATCATCTTTCCGCAACAAACTGGTATCAAAACCACATTGTGTTGTTTGGGGATCTTTTGGTTGAACCGTTAGGTCTTCAATATTACGATCTAGGTTAATAGTGGGTAACGAAACTTGTGTGCTCTTCCCCATCTTCTTAGATTTTGATTTTGAAATTTTGGGGTTTGGAAACACCTTGAATGAAACAATCGTGTTTTATTTTGATCTCGTATCATGTCTCCGACAATCATGAAACTCGATATTGAGAAGTTTGATGGAAATATGAGTTTTAGTTTATGGCAAGTCCGTATGATTTCCGTATTGACTCAAAATAATTTGAGAAAGCCGGTTCTAGGGAACGATGCAAAGCCTTCCACTATGATGGAGGAAGTCTAGGAGGAGTTAGATGAAAAGACCCTCACGGTTATCCATTTATGTATGACGAACGAAGTTTTGCAAGAAATTTTGGTAAAAAATATGGCAGATAATTTTTGGATGAAGTTAGAGGAGTTATATTTAAGGAAGTCTTTCACAAATCGACTACTATTGAAGCAGCGTCTCTACACACTTCATATGTCAGAAGGCTCTCAAATCAAATCTTATATCGATGAGTTTGATTCGATCATTACGGATCTCGGTAAAATTGATATTAAAATTGATGATGAAGATCAAGCTTTTCTATTGTTATGTTCATTTCCACCATCTAATAAGCATTTCGTGACACCATGGCCTATGGACAAGATACAATCTCGATCAAGGATGTCAAAGAAAATTTAATGAATAAGGAGAAGATCGATAAGAAGTTAACTTCTAACGAAGGCGATGCTCAGTCTTCAGACTTATTTGTTCAAGGGCGAATGGAGAAGAGAGATCCGGAAGGTAGCAAGAGGAAGTCAAGGTCGAAGTACAAGAATAAGAACTCGACCTGCAACAATTGTAAGAAGAAGGGGCAGTTCAAGGTCGATTGCTACAAATTGCAGAATAAGCTAAAGCAGGAAGACAAACAGAAGAAGGAGTTTCCAGCTGAAACTAGTGTGGCGAAAGGAGAAGGAGATCTTCTTGTAGTTCTTGAAAACACACATCGATCCAAGAACGAATGGATCATGGATTCGGGCTGTTCCTACCACATGTGTCCCAATAAGGATTTATTCACCACCTGTAAATCCATTGATGGTGGAGTGGTTTTGATGGACATCAATAGTTCGGGTCAAGCTATTGACAAAGGGACGATCCAAATCATAATATTTGACGGCGTTGTGAGAATATTGGCGGAAGTTAGGCACGTACCTGAATTGAAGAAGAGTCTCATCTCATTGGGTGCACTCGATAATAAGGGTTAAAAGTTTTTCGCGAAATGTGGAATTTTGAAGGTAACCAAAGGTGCTCTTGTTGTTATGAATGGCATGAAAAAGGGCTCTTTATATTCGTTGCAAGGTTCGACAACTTCTGGATCAGCGGCTATTTCATCATCCAAATCTATATCAGATTTAGATGCAACCAGATTATGGCACATGAGACTCGAGCATATGAGTGAGAGAGGTATGGTCGAGTTTTTGAAGCAGGGTCTATTATGTGGACAGAGTACATTGAAGATGTAGTTTTGTGAGAATTGCGTTTTTGGGAAGCAGAAATGAGTCAGCTTCAGTTTGTCGGTGCACAAGACAAAAGGTATTCTTGACCGTATCCATTCGGATCTTTAGGGACCCGCTCAATTTGCTTCTAAAGGAAGCGTTGCCAAGTATCTGCTAAATTTCATCAATGATTTTTTGAGCAAAGTTTGGGTCTACTTCTTTGTTTACTGCCGAAAATGGGAGACGAAACCGCGTATGTCGTCTTGCCTGAATTTGGGGGCAGGTGCTATATGGTTTTATCTGTCTACCTCTCCGAAGATGCCAAGTTGATTTATGGCACCGTGTATCGAAGGTTTGAACAGATGCGACTTCGTCAGATTCCCCCTCGTTTGCGAGGGTTTTTTTGATTGTGGGGACGCTCTTCCCTGCAGGCGCAAACCCCCGCAGTTAATTACGTTACCGCATAGCGATAGCCACTTTCTCCTGCTCCAGAAGGTCACTTCGTGTCGTCTGTGTTTGTTTTATTTTTGGTTGCCCGTGGATTGTATACGGAGACTAATTTGTGTTGTCGCCCGTAGGGCGTGGATTAGTCCAAATCTGTATTTTCTTAGATTTGGATTTGGTTTGATTTAAGGATCGTTAACCTTGTTTGAGATTAAGATCAACTTAAATATTTGTTAAGGATACGTTAATTCGATATTGGACTAAGATCTACTTAACGGGGGTTCAGGATCATTTTTGATCCAACGAAAGAGCATTTATACTCTATCGTTTTAGTTTAGGGATGTTACGGTCCATAGCTAGTTTAAGGACATTACGGTCCATGGGCTAGTTTAAGGACATTACGGTCCATAGATCACCATTTGGCGGTGAGGTCGTAGTTTAAAGACATTGCGGTCCATGGGCTAGTTTAAAGACATTACGGTCTATGGGCTAGTTTAAAGACATTACGGTCTATTGGGATATGCTCATGGGTTTGAGAGTGCATCCAAGAGTTGTTAGTTGTCGGGACCTGCCACCTCTCTGAAGGCGTTGAAGAATTATAACGACATGTATCAGAGGTGTGGGGAGATGTACTCTTGAACCAATGTCAGTTGAGAGATCTGTAGTTGTGTTTGGTACTAAGACCAATTTAGAAAAAATTTGAGCACATGGG
This sequence comes from Agapanthus africanus, assembly GCA_030015575.1. NCBI lineage: Eukaryota > Viridiplantae > Streptophyta > Magnoliopsida > Asparagales > Amaryllidaceae > Agapanthus > Agapanthus africanus. The sequence goes on from CM057337.1 coordinate 1,001,739,187, forward strand.
CTCGGTTGATCTGAATTAGGGACTTTTGGTCAACTTGGACTCAGCCCACTCAGTTTTGAATAAAGTGTTAAACACTTGTTTGGGCTCGGTCCCTTTTATATGCAACAATGCTGAGCATTGATATGCGCTCTGACGCTCACCCTATTTCTTTTTTTTATAGAGTGTTAAACACTCTTTATAGCACTGGGCTCTGTTTGCAGAGCGCTTTGTGTTAAACAGCGCTTACGTGAGGGGCACGTGTGGCGCTCGGCGCTGGGCGCCAACCACTGAGTGTTAAGCACACTTTATTTTATTAGCGCCCGCATGAGGGGCACGTAGGGCGCTTGGCGCCAACCGATGAGTGCTAGGCACTCCTTATTTTAGCAGCACCCACGTGAGGGGCACGTAAGGTGCTCGGCGCTGTTTCCTTCTTTGTGCATTTTTCTAAAGAGTTCAATTCTTTGTTCTCCCCTGTTCTTCAATCCCCAAGAACAAATTCATCCCTACGAGAATTAAATTCTCATTTGTGGAAGACTTGTCTCATGGATCACAGATCCAGGGAAAGAACTATGTTCTTTTATAAGGGTTAAACCCTTGGGTATGCAGATGAGATACTATGATCTCTGTTTACCTTGAAAAAAGTTCTTCTTCTTCCTTCTCTCTTTAAAGCTCTTTTTGCTTGCTCTTCTTTTTGAAATTGAAGTTTATGGGGGGTTCCTCTCCTCTTAGACTTGAAGTCTTGGGGCCTTTATATAGTGGAAGCAAGTTTGTTGATTTAGTTAAAGAAATCTCTCATTGAAAGATCCTTAATTGATTTGGGGATTTTATCCACCGTTGGATCTTTGATCCAAGAACTTCTGTTTTACAGAAGATATTTTTCCTATTTTTAACAAGATTAGAAAATATTTTCCATACAGAGCTTATTCTGTAATTTAGTGATTTTTAATCACCATTGGATCTTTAATCCAACGGTGCTCTGTTTTACAGAGCGTAATCTTTCTTGTTTAGAAAGATTGGGGAAAATATTTCCCCCCCACAGAGCTTATTCTGTAGCTTGGTGATTTTTAATCACTATTGGATTTTTAATCCAACGGTGCTCTGCTTTACAGACCATAATCTTTCTTATTTAGAAAGATTGGGGAAAATATTTTCCTCTACAGAGCTTATTCTATAGATTGGTGATTTTTAATCACCATTGGATTTTTAATCCAACGGTGCTCTATTGTACAGAGAGTAATCTGTCTTGTTTAGAAATATTTGAGGAATATTTCCTCAACAGAATTTAATTCTGTATTTTGATGATTTATCATCTCCGTTGGATCTTTGATCCAACGGCAGAGAACTTTTAGTTCTGGCGCCGGCGCCTTCATGCGGGGCACGTGAGGCGCTGCCTCAGGGCTTTTAACTCTTGGCACCGGCGCCCTCGTGCGAGGCACGTGAGGCGCTGCCTTAATACTGAAGGTGTATTTTCACCTTCTTTCTCTGCTTTTTCTGAGTCAAACTTCTCTTTCCCAATACCTTCTTTTAACAGAGCTTGGAAACAGTTCCATCATGCACGAAAATTTTCTATGCCTAGACTTAAATGTCTCCCTTTATAATTTGAAGCAATACTTCTCTTCTCTCTCACCTTCAGAGAATCATTTTAACAGAGAAGAGCTATGGCTTGTAATCGTCCACATACTCGCCGGAAGCCATGGGAGGTTCCTATTGAGGAAATTGTTCCTCGTTTTGTTGCACACTTGGTGAACCCTGCTCTTACGGATGAACAATGCGATACGGTGCTGCACGAGCTCTTGACTCGTAGAGGATCTCCTCTCCCCATCAGCTCCATCTGGCTCTGGACGGTCTTCTTATCCGTGCTCGACGACATCCCTCCTCATCCAGAGGAGATGACTCCGGCAATGCTCGACGCCGCGGAGGACAAGATCGAGTGCTTTCATGAGGCAATTTTGATTACCACAGCTCTAAGGGATCGCTCTGTTCAGCTGCTAAGCCAGATACGAGCTCAGCGGGTCGTCATGTCTGCCTTCGCTGATGGGTATGGAGCTGACCGATGGGGAGTGACTCCTCGTGAAGATCGCCACTTTGACATGGTGGAGAAGGCGGAGAGGGAATTAGAGAACTTTATCCATAGTTTTGTAAATCCCTGTACTTTCGATCCCATGTATGGTGATCTATTTTTTGTAGAATAAAATGTTCAATTAAATGTTTTCTTTTTGTCGTTGACCACCAAGTGCTCCCTTTCTAACACATGTTCTTCCTCTGATGTGTGTATGTGCGTATATGAATGATCCCGATCACACACATATCTGTAAATGAAACTTAAACCGGTGTAAACAGGAACAAATAGCTCTTGGCCGAAGATTTTGGTAGGAACATTCTTGAAGCACAAAAGTGATGTGTTTACTACGTTCAAGCAATAGAATACGTTACTTGAGAAGAAAACATGGAAGCAGATCAAGAGACTAAGGACAGACAACGGGGTGGAATTATGTGGTGGAAATTTCAATATTTTTTGCAAAAACAAAGGGATTGTTCGGCATCATACCGTTGTTTACACACCACATCAGAATGGAGTCGCGGAGAGTATGAATCTGACTCTTTTAGAGAAAGCTCTGTGCATGTTGTCTAATGTAGGGCTCGGTAAAGAATTTTGGGCAGAGGAGGTGAACACGACATGCTTCATTGTGAATCAGTTATCTCATATATCGCTAGGTAGTAAAACACTGGAGTAGGTATGGGCTAGGAAGCATGTCAATTATTCTACACTTCAAGTGTTTAGTTTCCCCGCATATACACATTGCCGTGGAGGCAAGTTGAATTCTCGAGCGAAAAAGTGCATATTTTTTTGTTATGCTACCGGCGTCAAAGGTTATATGTTGTGGTGTTCGGATTCTAAGTTGCAAGAACTTATGATTAGCAGTGATGTTATTTTTTATGAATCTGCTGTGTTGAAGACGAAAATTGTGGAGTCTCCAAGCAAAGACGATTCAAGGGAGGACAATCCGGGGGTTGAAATCGAGGTCGGTCGCTGGAGAACTCTCCTTCACCACCATCTGTTGAAGCTCAAGATGTGCAGTCCCAAGATGAGGAGTATCTACTCGCTCTGACCGACAAAGAAGGGGACATTAGACATCCACAAAGATATGGCTACGATGATCTAGTGGAGTATATGATGTCTGTTGTAGACACAGTTGATGGTAGTGAGCCAACGAGCTATCAAGAAGCTATCTCATTTGATGAGTCGGCTCATTGGCTAGTCACTTTGAATGAAGAGATTGAGTCTCTTCACAAGAACCAAACATTGAAGCTCACTGAGCTCGAAGTAAGAAAGAAAGCAGTTGGTTGCAAGTGGGTTTTTAAGAAGAAGGAAGGAGACCAAGGAGTTTTGGTTACTCTTTATAAGACACGGTTGGTACCTAAAGGCTATTCGCAGGTTCTGAGAGTTGAATTCAATGAATTATTTTCTTCAGTTTTTAAACACGCTTCTATTCGTTTCTTGCTCGGTTTGGTAGCCATGTAGGATTTGAAGCTCGAGCAGCCGATATTAAGACCGCTTTCCTACATGGTAATTTGGTAGAGAAGATCTATATGTAACAAACCGAAGGTTTCGATGTTGAAGGTAAGGAAGACGACGTTTGCTTAGTAGAGAAGTCTCTCTAAGGTTTGAAGTAGTCACCTGGACGTTGGTATAAGAAATTTGACTCTTTCATGATAGATATTGGATTTACGAAAAATAAGGGCGACAGTTTTGCTTATTGTAAGAAGCTCGCCGATAGTTCTTTCATATACTTGTTATTTTATGTTGATAATATGTTGATAGCAACAACATATATGGTTGATATTCAGAATTTGAAGGAACGGTTAAAAGAAAAGTTCATGACCAAGAATTTGGGAGCGGCCATGAAAATACTTGGTATGTACTTGTCTCAACAGTGATACTTGAAAAGGTTTTGGAGCGTTTGGATATGGCAGACGCTTAATCTGTAAGTACTCTATTGGCATCTCCATTGGCATACGCGAAATGAAGATGGTAGCGATAGTTGTGGAAGGAGAGGTGGAGGGTGAGAAGGCCGGCACCTGAGTGGCAGAAGAGCCTAAGGAGCACAGGATCGGTGTTGGGCAAAAGCTCATTCAAACAAATATTATCGAACTTTAGGCAACAAATGCCGCCGGGGTGGAGGTTGACGACATGGGAGGCAGTGAAGGCCGCAACATTTGGAAGGGTAAGGTTAGGAATGGACTTCCAGCAATTGCGTAAAGTACAATATACAGCTCCTGTTCTGATGGGATATTTTAGGATTTCCTCAATTACGTTCTGCGGAAGTTTGCTGAGTGTCATTGTCCTCGTATGGCGGATGTCGGATCACGTCAAGATGTTACCTTCCGTTGATCTGCTGTTGGCGACGATGGACGGCTGAGATTTGAGTTGGAGGGCTGGATCCTGAAGCGTGTGGATCTCAATGGGTTTGAGGTTGCTGAGGCCGAGCTACCTGCAAGAAAGTCCCGGGGTGGTTATACCACCGAGGACCCTCCGACGATCAAGTTAGACCGGATATCCGAGCAGAGTAACGGCTTAGTTGGGAGAAAAAGACTTACTTGAACCGTCTGAAGTAAGGGTTTAAATAGTGGTGGCAGCAGCCAGGCGGGCGCGAGAATCACGCCGGCCGTTATGCTCCCGACGTCACGCCCGCGTGATGGGCGGGATCCCACATTAATGGCGAGACAGGCTCGTTAATGGGGGATTGTGATGGCGTGGAACGTGGGATGTGGCTGGCTAATATCTCGCGCATAGCGAGATTTGCGGGATGGCGGTTGCGCCTGTGAGTGGTATCGTTGGTCGGTCGATGAGACCGAGGAAGATGAGCTCGGCGGGAGAGCTCAGGGACGAGCGGGAGGCCGAGCTATCTTGGTTCTGCTATAGCCCGGAGGCGAGCTGAGAGGGCTGAGGAGGCCAGTTGTGCAGGATCCTTGGAGACGAGCCAAAGGTTGTTTGTAGGACGGGCATAAGAGTGGTCTGGTCGGCCACTGTAGGTCCTTTCTTGCAAGCTTCGGGACACGCCATCTGCCACGTGTCATGATCTGGGAGATCACCGATATCGAGCATCATCATTAGCCCCCAACTCTCATCCCGCCTCGCTCACGGGTCTGGTCGAGGATGGTCTGCCGGGTTGCCCGAGGTGAGCTCCTTTTCGTAGATATCGCCGGGGCGTGTCCCCGGGCAATCAGCTGCATTTTCTGGATGACGCCAGCGAATCAGGGGTTAGATCTTCCATTAAAGAGGGTGCGCCAGATCGTGCGTACATTTACTGAAACGACGGCCCACGTGTCGGGCGCTGGTTGGCGGACGCGACGGGCCGCAGGTTTCCCGCGCCCGATAGGGTGCGGCCAATGTGCGCATGACAGGTGGAGCGATGGTGGCCGTCGAGTGCGAAGAGTCGTTTTGGCCAGAGATGACCGTCGTCGTTGGATGTGTTATGTTGGCCGGTATAAGTAGAGGCGGGGTCCTCCTCAGGGCCCACATCTCTTCATAATTTCCTCGTCCAGAGTCTCGTTAGCTCGGCGCTCTCCTTTTCAGGTCGGATCTCAGCGTTTTCTCGTCCGAGGACTCCTCTCCATCAGGTTAGATGTCTTCTTCTGAAGAGTCTGTAGATGTAGTTGGGGTAGAGTCTGGGAATACCTCTGTAGATTCTTCCTCTTCTTTTTCTGTTTCTTCTACTTCTGAGTCGCGTCTGTTTCCCTCCTTGGCAGATCAAATGGACCGATCCAGGATTCGTGTTGCCCTTGGTGCCTTATCCCGGAGGAGAGCCGGGGGTATGGGCGCGCCTCGGGCTGACGCGAGCCCCGCACCAAACGTGTCACTGGCGGCGGGGCCATCATCTTCGACCCGAGCCCCCTTCTGGGCGGGGGAAGCGGAGGAGGATGTAGACATGGTTCCTCTTAAGAGGAAGAAGACGGTATCTCGCGCACCACCGACTGAGATTCCTGAGAGGATTCCAGTGCAGGAGGGGGACGCCTGTTTCGTGGTCCCGTCTGGGCTTTCCGTTGCCACCAGCCTGCTTGCTGACATGGAAGAATCGGCCGGAGGCAAAATTCCGCGGGGGACCTTGATGGCCTGTTCAGTCGAAAATATTGCACACTTGATATGATATTTTCCTTACTCTTGATAAATATTTAAAGGTGCTTATTATAAATATGAAACATATGAGAATTTATCTGCAAAATATCTATTATCATATGTTTCTATATTATAATTAATATTATGAAGGAAAATATATGTATATAATATTTATATAATATTTTAGTAATTTAAATATGCATATCATATCAAATATTCTAATCAAGATTCTTAAAATATTGTATCATATAAAATGGTTAGGATAATATCTCTCTCTCTAATTTAAATATTACTAACATTATTCATGGAGATATTCTGCAAATTTAGCTCAGGTCAAGAGATCAAGATTTTCAAGATGTCATGATCAAAAATCTGCCAAAATCGTAAAATCAATACTGGCAGAGACTCAGTCAATATTTGAAGAATCCAGGCATGGAAAATCACCATATTAGTAAATCACCATATATGGAAAGTTACCAAATATGGAAAGTCACCATATATGGAAGGTCGCCATATTAGGACATCACCATATATGGAAAGTCACCATATTAGGAAATCACCATATATGGTAACTAGGTTTTCTTTTTTGAGGGCTATATAAAGGACCGATGGCTAAAATTAGAAATCATCAATTTTTTACACAAGCTAATCACCGTCAAAGAATAAGTGATCCAAGACAGGTCCAAGATTCGACGTGATAGTCGACGTGAGATTCGACGGAGCATCTACTACCTACAAGGCAGAGATCGAGAGTGTTCCCACCAAAAAATTTCTGTGCAAAAGAGCCCAAGGTATCAAATGGCAGCGATACGTTTAAAAAAATACGAACCAGTATTTTCCGGGCTGTATTTTGACAAACTTCCGAATGAGAAACAGCTAAATTCTGATGGTATCGAAAGTGTTTCGAAAAATCCTTCGATTTGATATATTATGGGCCTTATAATTCATCCGGGATCAAAAGTTATGAGGCATTACGTGCCTACACGTGACCGGGCATCACATGCAGACACGTGACCATTTACAGGCAAAGCCTGTAGGCACTGAATAAAATAAATAATTGGAAATAATTAATCAGTGGGGTCACGTGTCAACACGTGATAAGCTCTTAAACCCTCTGAAACAATAGAATTAAATTCTAATTAAACAATTAATCAGTGGGGTCACGTGCCAACACGTGATGGGTTACTGGGCCCTCTAAACTAATAGAATTAAATTCTAATTAATTGGTCAATCGGTGGGGTCACGTGCTAACACGTGATAGGCTCTTAAGCCTTCTGAACTAATAGAATTAAATTCTAATTAAGGGAAATCAAAAACCCTAATTAGAAAAATATCTCTTTAAATCTTTCCATACAAAAAAAAGATTGTGCTCTGTAAAGTAGAACACCATTGGATTAAAAATTACCAATTTATAGAAAGATTCTATACAAGGAAGGATTTTCCTGAAATTCACCAAGAATAACAAACAGAATATCTTTTGGATTAAAAATCCAATGGTGAATAATATTCACTGAGTGATCTAAAAGATCATGTTGGTTACAAAATCAATTAAAATTTTTCAATGAAAGATTGACTAAACAAACTGATTATTTTCTTTCTCCTATAAATAGGAGCCAAGAAGAGAAGAGAAGGAACTTGGAATTTTTTTAAGGAGAAACAACAAGAAGAGAGAGAAAAGAGGGTCTCTTGAGAAAAGAAAGAAACCCTAGGTGAGAAAGAGAAAGAGATCTAAGCTCCATAAAACAAAAAGAGAATTTAATTCTCAATTTACGAGTTTAACTCTTCTGAATAAAAACTTAGTTCTTTCTTTGGTTGAAGATCTGCAGAAGCAGATCTCCCCACAAGTTGAGAATTGAATTCTCATCGGGGAGATTCTGCCATGCAGATCCAAAACTTAGAGGGAGAATTAAGTGTAAAGAATTTAATTCTTCCAAATTCATAGGAATTTAATTCCTCCAAATTAAACTAGGGTTTAATCCTACATAAGAATTTAATTCTTCCAAATTCATAGGAATTTAATTCTTCCAAATGAAACTAGGGTTTAACCCTACATAAGAATTTAATTCTTCCAAATATATATGAATTTAATTTCTCTAAATGAAACTAGAGTTTAACCCTACAAAAGAATTTAATTCTTAAAATAAGAGACTTGAGGCTCTCCATGCACGTAAAGAGATCAGTACTCAACCTGGTCAAGTGGTAACACGTGACCCTCATCCTCAATGAGCAAAAAGGAACGAACAAGACTAGGTCACGTGCCCCCACGTGACCCTTAAACAGACTCCTCAAAATAAGAAAAAACAAAGCTTGGAGGTAATGCCTCACGTGCTCACACGTGACCCTCAAAAGTAAAGGGAACAAATCCAAAGGCAGAATTAAATTTGGGCGCCCTCACGTGTCCCCACGCGACCCCTAATAAACACTATAATAAATCAATGCATGGACACCCATCACTTGCCTACACGTGATGGCCGTTAAGACTTAAGTGTTTAACACTTATTTGAATATTCTAAGAATAAAATAAGGGAAGACAGAAGAATTGAGGCCCAACGCAGAGGCATTGTCACGTGTCCACACGTGATGATTTGTCACGACCCAAATGTGGATATGACCGGCACTTAGATTGTATCATCTCTAAAGATATGCACAAAATCCAAGTAAGCCGAAAACCAAGATCAAAATACCTTATTTGCGGAATTATTTATAAAAATTTAGTGTTTAAGTAAAAATCCCAAATTATGAAGTTAATTTTTTAAACAAGTATAAAGTGTTAGGTTTAGTTGTATCCCTAGTTGGGATCAACAATATTAACAATGAACATAAATCTCAACATATAGGATATCACTATGAATCTCATACACAAGGAAATGAAAACACGATATATCGACCAAACGATCTCAACTGTCCATATATATATAATCTCTCATTCTAAGTCAAAAATACAGGTTTGATGGAGACTTTCTAGATACAAAATACAAAATCAAAAGAGAAGGTTACTACATATGTAACCCACCTAGCAAAAGATATGAAAAAGCTGCAACCGTAAATCTGCACCGCAGTCAACCGTCCACTCTACCCCTGCAAGGAACTGTGGCACAACGGGGGTGAGTTGCCGACTCAGTGAATATAACTAACATATAACGGTTAATAATGTAAATATGACAATCAGATTAACTGAAATATGAACAAGTATAATGTATGATTATATGTGAAAATCATCAATGTATAAAGTAAATCTCATAATACCACTGAAATCTCATCATTTATTCTCAATAAATTCATTTTTCCATGTCCATCAACGACACAAAACTTCCATTTCTCACAGGCATCATTCCCCGAATGATCCTGAATCAATAATACCGGTCGTTATCATCTAGATACACGCCGTATTTTACTACTATCTCCGGTATCGAGTAACCTCGCTAGGCTCCCCCGCCTCAATGCGGCTATCCTGCCCCTCGGTCTCGACCGGGTCCACCATGTATCCAACTATATATCTCCCCCACTCAGTATGGATAACGTAAAATCCGCGACCGTATATCTCCCCCACTCGGTCCGGAATAAAATCAAAACAGAAAACATCTCATGGTGGACATGACACATCAATCATGAAAACACTGGATTTAGGTAATAGTATTCAAAACTCAAACCATAAATCCTCAATACTTCAATTACCTCGTATATAAACAAGAATTACACATATATTAACATGATGTAAATGATGCAATTTGCTACTATTATTGATATGTGAAATATGATATAATTTCATATTAACAAGTATTATGTTTAAGTGTAAAGTGACATAGCAATATCGACGAGGTGTGTGTAGCATATAAGACGTGCACGTGGCATGACTCGTTGATAATTGTGAAGTGTTCTAACAACTAAGCAATTTATATGTATATATGATGAATGCATATTATCAATTTGGCATAACGATATAAAGCATTTAAGTTAAGTAAAATTACGGGCGAAACAAGCCATCTTTACAAAATTCCCCGGTAGATGTTTAGTCTACTCACCGGAAAGGTCGAATCTACTCCGGAATTGCTAATCATTTCTCTTTCCTCGCTGCTTCCGTAATTCTCGTATCCGAATCTAAATTTACAATTTAACGCATATAAGAAAACGGCTATTCCGATATGACGGAAATGAAAAACACCCATTCCCACGTATAAATTATATACTATTCGATTGTATCAAGTTATCACACACTTAATCTTGCTGGATTTTAACCTTAATCTGTATTGTTACAGAAACTAAATCGCGACGTATTTTAACCGTGTCGTATTTAGTGTTTTAATATACCCTTTCCGATATATGTTTCCAGATTCTATTTACAGTAAAACTAATTTAATTAAACAACACCAAAATAGCCAAAATTGTACACTGGAAACTACCCAACAGAGAAAAACCCCCTATCTTCCTACCTGGCCGGCGACGCCGGATTTTCCTTAATGGCCGCCGGCCAAAAACCGGCCCCTTGGTGTCGTGGTCTTGTGGTTTATTCTAATTGTTATCTACATCATTTTAACTCTGTTTAGTTAAGTTAAATATTTTCCAGATCAAAGCAGATTTTAACAGACATTCAATTTAGCTAAAATACGATATTATGTGACATAGCTAAAATTAAGCTAACTAAACTACAGAGCTTTATCTCTACCGTGTTTAAGGATTTTACCCTCCAAAATTGCTGTAGGAATAACCCTCCAAGATTGCTAAGTTCCTCCTAGCTTGATGATGATCAATTCCTAGAACATAGCTGCATTCTCCATCTTCTTCCTCTTGTTCTCTCTTTTCTCTTTTAAAATTCCCTTTTCTTTTAAATTCTTTGAGTTTTAATCTGAGTTTTTAAACTGAAAATGTGCTATAAGTAGGTGAGGAGAAAGGGATAAGGGGAAAGAGGAGGTGTCAAGGGTTAAAGGGTATGCATTTCATGCAAGGAGGAGGTGTGAGATGAGAGTGTGCATGCAAGCATGAGGTGGTGTTAACCTTATCTTCAAATCTTGTTTTAATTTAAATAAAATTCTGAACTAAATTGACTTTTCCTCCACTTTCAATTTAAAACCTTAACTATCTCATATTTGCATAAAACTTAAACTTTACATATAAACCCCTCACAACCTAACTTATTATAAACACACATTTTGTTAAAATGAAGCTAAATTTGTCACTAAAACCCTTATAACCTATTTAATTTGCAAACAAAAATTCTAATTTAAATTGAATTACATATAACTTATGAAGATTGACATATTTGATTTTAACAGTTTTGTGATTTATCAAATTATTATTAATTTAATTAATTCTATTTATTTCTAAATATTCAAAATGCTACATGATTTCAAAGACTTAAAGTGTTTAACACTTATTTGAATATTCTGAGAACAAAATAAAGGAGGTCTGGCCCAATACTCAGGCGCCTCACGTGACCCTACGTGACCACCTCATTTTTAGTGTTTAACACTATTTTGAGCGTTTTGGCCCTAGTGTTTAACACTGTTTTCATCACATCACGTGGGGACATATGATCGCTAAATATGCTTTAGTGTTTAACACGATTTTCAAACCAAGCTTAGCCAAAATTGGCTAAGTTTTCCAGAGGCAAATTTCCCCTTCAAATGAACCTTAAAATCTAGAGCCATGATGAATGGTTAGTGCTCAGCCAAAGACAAAATGTTGTCAGAGCCCCAAACCCTCGCTCAGCATTGCTAAATAATGGAGGGCTGAACCCAGACAAATGTTCAACAGTCCCAACAAAAGTCCAATATTTCAAACTAAATTGGACTTAGCCCAAGTTGGCCATAAGTCCTCAATTCAGTTTCAATTGAGCCCATGTGCTCATAATCTAATTAATTGATCTTAGACCTAAATTGGACTACAGATCTCCCAATCAACTTTGGTTCAAGGGTACATCTCTTCACTCCTTTGATATTTGTCGTTGTAATCCTTCAACGTCTTCAGAGAGGTTGTTCCCCTCCGAAAGACGCGGCGGACGTCTTGCCTGAAATTCAGGGCAGATTCTAATTGGTGCTATCCGTCCACCTCTCCGAAGATGCCAAGTTGATGTATGGCACCATGTATCGAAGATTTAAACGGATGCGGCCGATGTAGCAGACTTCGTCAGATTCCCCCTCGTCTGAGGGGGTTTTGATTGTGGGGACGCTCTTCCCTGTAGGTGTAAGCCCCTGCAGTTAATTACGCTACCACGTCGCGGTAACAACTTTCTCCTTCTCCAGATGATCACTTCGTGTCGTGGGTGTTTGCTTTGTTTTTGGTTGCCCGTGGATTGTATACGGAGACTAAGTTATGTTGTCGCCCATAGGGCGTGGACTAGTCCAAATCTGTATCTTTCTTAGATTTGGGTTTGGGGGTTGGGTTTAAGGATACGTTAGTCTTATTTGAGACTAAGATCAACTTAAACGTTAGTTAAGGATACGTTAGTCTAATTTTAGACTAAGGTCAACTTAACAGGACCATTTAGATCCGACAAGAGAGCAATTGGGCTCTATTGTTTGGTTTAGTGACATTGCGGTCGATTGCCATTTTAAGGACATAGGGGTCCATTGTTAGTTTAAAGACATCGCGGTAGAGGTTAAGGACATCATAGTCCGTGGGTTTAAGGACGCCACAGTCCGATGTTAGTTTAAAGACATCACGGTCGAGGTTAAGGACATCATAGTCCGTGGATTTAAGGACTCCACGGTCCGATGTTAGTTTTAAGACGTCACAGTCGAGGTTAAGGACATCATAGTCCATGAGTTTAAGGACCTCACAGTCCGATGTTAGTTTTAAGACGTCACGGTCGAGGTTAAGGACATCATAGTCCATGAGTTTAAGGACCCCACAGTCCAATGTTAGTTTAAAGACATCACGGTCGAGGTTAAGGACATTATAGTCCATGGGTTTAAAGACCCCACAGTCCAGTTTAAAGACGTCATAGTCTGTGAAATGTGTGGTCGTCGGGACCCGTCACCTCTTTGAAGACGTTGAGGAATTACAACGACAAATATCAAAGGAGTAAAGAGATGTACCCTCGAACCGATGTGAATTAGTTGAAAGAGCAGATGTGCTCAGTTCAATATAAGTTGAGGACTTATGGCCAGAATTGGGCTAAGTCCAATTAAAATGTTTTAACATTTTATTTTTGTTCTGGCTATTAAGCCTTGATTTGGGCTCAGCCCTTTTAATAATGCTAAGCATTGGGCTCTGACACATTTTGTCTTGATCAGAACAAATTGTGTTCTAATAGTGCGCCACGTGGCTCGCCAGGCGCTTTGCGCCAGCTAAAGAGCGCATTGCGCTTCTGCCAGGTAGCGCACACGAAGATGAAACTTAGCGCTAGTTTGTTAGCGCATTGCGCTTTTAATTCATGAGCGTGTTGCGCTAGTTTGTTGGCGCGCCGGTGAGCGACACGTGGCGCGCTTGGCGCTGAGCGCCAGCCCATGAGCGCAGTGCTCTGTTTTAAAAGCGCAAAGCGCAGATTGTGTCTATGGTTGACACGTGGCATATTTTAGCGCTGAGCGCCGGTCCAAGAAGCGCAAAAGCGCAATTCAGTGCAAGGCACTTTCTAATAGCGCAAAGCGCATCTGATCAATTTTAAGATCAAAGAACAGATTTATGTTCTTCTTTAAAGGAGGCTCTGTCTCAAGATCCAAGAACAAAAGTTCTTATTTTTTATAAAAGGGCTCTGCCTTTATAGATCAAAGATCTATGAATGAAGTAAAATACTTCTTTTATTATTTTATGATTAGATCTTTTGATCTTTTCCTTTTTATTAAAGACATTGGTCTTTTTTCAGATCTATGATCTTTTTTGAAAATGGTTCTTCTTTTTACGAGATGGTTTCATCTCTGTTATTTCAAGAACATAGTTCTTTACCTTGAAGATGAAGAAAAATCTTCTTTTTTCTAAGAGCTTGCTCTTCTTTTTTCTCAAAGTTTGCAGAGGTTTTTTCTCTCTCTCTTCTTCTATATCTTTTTTTTAGACTTGAAGTCTAAGGGCCTTTATATAAGGCCAAATGATTTGTTGAATCAGTTTTAAGAGATCTTTCTCTGATTGATTTGGGAATATTTCCTACCGTTGGATCTTTGATCCTAAGGCTTCTGTTTTACAGAAGATAATCTTCTTGTTGTAATAAAATTGAAAAATCTTTCCATTACAGAATTTTAGTTCTGATTAATTAATAATTTATTATTAGTTGATCTTTTGATCTAACGTTGGGGAATTTTTAATTCCAGCGCTGGCGCACATGCGTTCGACACGTGGCGCGCAGCGCAGCGCAACTGCGCTAGCGCACCCGTGTTTGACACGTGGCGCGCAGCGCAGAGCGCTGGAACTGAAGTGTTGCTTCAACTTTTAAATTTTGAATTTTAAAACAGAGTTTTGCTCTAATTGGGGGTGCGCTGCCTAGGGCGCAGCACTCCTGGCGCTAGCGCATCTGCGTTTGACACGTGGCGCGCAGCGCGCAGAATCTGAAGCGTTGCTTCATTTTAAATTTTGAATTTTGAAACAGAGTTTTGCTCTGATTGGGGGAAACAAATGCCCCCCCCCACCATTGCGCTCATGTGGCGCACACGTGAGTGCAGCGGTGGCAACATCTGAGCCTTTGGATCAACTCAGAAGTTGAAGAGGCAGTTCAGTGCCTATAAATAGGACCTTTGGTCCTTCAGATGATTATCATCTTCTTCTTGAGATTTTTCATTCAGAGCGCAGCTATTTTGTTAAGAACTTTCAAGAGTCAGAACTCTTAGGTAAAATTAAAGAATTTTAATCTTAATAAATTAGGGTTTTTACCCATTAACAGAGCCTTGCTCTTCATAGATCTTTGATCTAAAGAAAACCCATTTAAGGTTTCACTAGCAGAGCTTTGCTCCATAGATCTAAAGAGATCTAAAGAGAACCCTTTTAGGGTTCCATTAATAGAGCTTTGCTCTCTAAAAGGATTTTACTTATGATTTCTTAATTCATTAATGGAGCTTTGCTCCTTTCAAATCATATAGAAGAACTCTTAAGAGTTTTTCATGGACCTTGAAGATTAAGAATGGAATTTTGATGAATTATATCATCTTCTCAGAGCTAGGCTCTCAGTGTTCTCGGGGAATTTCTTTAAATTCCCCTCATAATTGATTTTGACAGGTGTCACTCCTGTCTGCAGAGCATTGCTCTCGAGGAGTTTAACTTCCTGTGCATGTTTTAATAAGAATTCGCTTAATCAGTCTGTCCGCTGATTTTTGTTGATTTTTCTTTTTCAGGAGTAATGGACGCTCATATGTATGATCTCGACGAGACTATCTCTTACGGAGACATCCGCTCACTCGGCCGTTCTCAGAATCGAGAATTCACAAATGCCGAGTGTGCCGAAATCATGGGTCGCTTTGACGCATACAATGGTCGGCTACTTCCTCGACGTTCCTCTCTTCTGAAGCTTATTGTGGGAGCGATCTGGGAAGCGCTTCCTTTATTCTGTACCGGCGTGCCGCTTAGGGCGTTGGATGCCGCCGAGGATAAGGTGCACTCGGTGTATCTGATGAGCCTAATCTCAAAGAGAAGGCGAGACAATCTTGTCGATCTCCTGCACCAGGCTTTTCAACAGTCGGCCATACTTGTTGCCTATCGGAGGGTGGAGGACATCCGTGAGGATCCCGACGCTTGTGATCGCGAAAAAAAGCATATTTGGATGGTTCGCCAGGCCTGGAAAATTCTGGACAAAGTCACTTTTGAGTTCCTCAATCCATGCCCTGGATCTGAGGTTTTTCCATTGTAATTATTTTGATAATATTTTTGTTTACTACTTTCATAATTGTAAGAACTTTTTCGCAGTATGAATGGCAAGTTTCTCATTTCATATTGTTTTATTTTACGTATTAAATCTTTTGCACATGCATGAACGGGTATGCCTCGGACGCTTAATTAAATGCGAATCAAATGTTCTCCTTGTCGCTTTCTTCTCCTTGCTATGTTGTTTGCCATGTGATTTTAGCAGGTGCGGTCTGTAGATAGTATATAGCTTTCAATCTTGTGCTATTTGTAAGGTGGTAATGGCTTAGAAAACAGGGTTAGGATCTGTTACCTAAGACTTTTCAACTTTATGAGCCGTGAGGGTCTCATAAAGAATTTTCTCCCTACAGGTCGAGAGGATCCCGTAGGTGTAATTTCTCCTTAAGAATCGTGAGGATTCCTAAGTGTGTTTTCTCTTGAAAGTCGTTAGGATCTCACAAGAGAATTTACTCCCTTACGAGTCGTGAGGACCCGCAAGTAATGGGTGAAGTTGCCCTTATCCGCATTTCACGGAGTCAGGGGTTGCTCTGGATGCTTCCCACGGGTTCACTGCCGTGTTCTGCAAGGACCAGGCTCCGCTCTGGATGTTTCCCACGGGGTCAGGGTTGACCTTATCCGCGTTCCACGTGACTAGGAATTTTTCTCTGGATGCTTCCCACGGGTTCACTGCCGTGTTCGGCGAGGACCAGGCTCCGCTCTGGACGTTTCCTACGGGGTCCGAGTTGACATTATCCGCGTTCCACATGACCAGGAATTTTGCTCTGGATGCTTCCCATGGGTTCACTTCCGTGTTCGGCGAGGACCAGGCTCCGCTCTGGATGCTTCAAATGGGGTCATTGCCGTGCTCTGCGAGGACCAGGATCCGCTCTGGACGTTTTCCAAGGGGTCAGGAGTGACATAAGCCGCGTTCCACGTGACCAGGAATTTTGCTCTGGATGCTTCACACGGGTTCACTGCCGTGTTCGGCGAGGACCAGGCTACGCTCTGGATGCTTCACACGGGTTCACTGTCGTGCTCTGCGAGGACCAGGATCCGCTCTGGACATTTTCCGCGGGGTCAGGAGTGACATAATCCACGTTCCACGTAGCCAGGAATTTTGCTCTGGATGCTTCCCACGGGTTCACTGCCGTGTTCGGCGAGGACCAGGCTCCGCTCTAGATGCTTCATACGGGTTCACTACCGTGTTCGGCGAGGACCAGGCTCTGCTCTGGATGCTTCACACGGGTTCACTGCCGTGCTCTGCGAGGACCAGGATCCGCTCTGGACGTTTTACACGGGGTCAGGAGTGACATAATCCGCGTTCCACGTAGCCAGGAATTTTTCTCTGGATGCTTCCCACGGGTTCACTGCCGTGTTCGGCGAGGACCAGGGTCCGCTCTGGATGCTTTACACGGGTTCACTGCCGTGCTCTGCGAGGACCAGGATCCGCTCTGGACGTTTTCCACGGGGTCAGGAGTGACATAATCCGCGTTCCACGTAGCCAGGAATTTTGCTCTGGATGCTTCCCACGGGTTCACTGCCATGTTCGGCGAGGACCAGGCTCCGCTCTGGATGCTTCACACAGGGTCATTTCCGTGCTCTGCGAGGACCAGGATCCGCTCTGGACGTTTCCCACGGGGTCAGGATTGACATTATTCGCATTCCACGTGACCAGGAATTTTGCTCTGGATGTTTCCCACGGGTTCACTTCCGTGTTCGGCGAGGACCAGGCTCCGCTCTGGATGCTTCACACGGGGTCATTGCCGTGCTCTGCGAGGACCAGGATCCGCTCTGGAAGTTTCCCACAGGGTCAGGATTGACATTATCCGCGTTCCACGTGACCAGGAATTTTGCTCTGGATGCTTCCCACGGGTTCACTGCCGTGTTCGGCGAGAACCAGGCTCCGCTCTGGACGTTTCCCACGGGGTCAGGGTTGACATTATCCGCGTTCCACGTGATCAGGAATTTTTCTCTGGATACTTCCCACGGGTTCACTGTCGTGTTCGGCGAGGACCAGGCTCCGCTCTAGATACTTCACACGGGTTCACTGCCGTGCTCTGAGAGGACCAGGATCCTCTCTGGACGTTTTCCACGGGGTCAGGAGTGACATAATCCACGTTCCACGTAGCCAGGAATTTTGCTCTGGATGCTTCACACGGGTTCACTGCCGTGTTCGGCTAGGACCAGGCTCCGCTCTGGACGTTTCCTACGGGGTTAGGGTTGACATTATCCGCGTTCCACGTGACCAGGAATTTTGCTCTGGATGCTTCCACGGGTTCACTGTCGTGTTCGGCGAGGACCAGGCTTCGCTCTGGATGCTTCACACGGGTTCACTGTCGTGCTCTGTGAGGACCAGGATCCGCTCTGGACGTTTTCCACGGGGTCAGGAGTGACATAATCCGCGTTCCATGTAGCCAGGAATTTTTTGACTTCATCCGCATTTCACGGAGTCAGGGTTTGACTATCGGTCATCTGTGTACCGCCGAGTCATGGAACTGGGAGTTGCCGCTGTTCCGCTTTATTGTGTCTGTTGTAATGGGATGAATGTCGAGATGATCTCCAGGCTATCTGTGAACCGTTGAGATTTGGCTTCTTCTGATGAAACCTGGGGAGGAAAGGTATGATTCCTTCTTTGTTTGTGCCCCTGGATTGTATACAGGGATTGATGTGATATCACCTGTAGTGCAAAAATTTCATTCATATTATATTTTTTTTATTTTATTCCGCGATGCTCCATTATTTCAGCTTTTGTATCGCGAAGGTTGCGATTGCCCAATCATTTCGGCTATTTTTCGCGGTGCCCAATCATTTCGGCTATTTTGTTTTATTTTTACTTGCTGCTTTTTATTGCGAGTTGCCCAATCATTTCGGCTATTTTTCATGCATACATTTTTTTTTACTTGCTGATTTTGTTTGCAAGTTGCCCCATCATTTCGGCTGTTTCGTATGCATGCGTGGCTTGCTGGCTTTTCGCTCAAGTTTAGGATTAGACACCGATTTCGGCATCAGCACCGCTACAACTGGGATATGGCCAGGAGCGAATCATCATTTGCCTCTGTCGATGACGAACAAAGGTGGCTTAGTAAACAGGGTTAGGATCCTGTTGACTAAGGCTTTTGACTTCATGAGCCGTAAGGGTCTCATAAAGGCATTTCTCCCTGCGAGTCGTGAGGATCTCGTAGGTGCGATTTCTCCTTAAAAATCGTGAGAATTCCTAAGTGCATGTTCTCCCGTAAGTCGTAAGGATCTTAGAAAAGGGTTTTCTCCTTATAAGTCGAGAGGACTTACAAGGGTTGTTCACCGTGTAGACATATCCCTAGTCACGGATGGGACTTTGTTAGGGAAATGTTTTTTCGCGCCCGTGGATTGTATACAAGGGTCAACATCGAGCCGCTTGTAGGGAAGTATCGAAGGTTGTGGGGGATGCTTAAGAACAGGTTCAGATCCATGTAGCTTAAGACTTTCAAATCTTGTGAGCCGTGAGGGTCTCATAAGAAAATTCTCCTTACGAGTCGTGAGGATCTCGCAAGTGTAATTTCTCCTTAGGAATCGCGAGGATTCCTAAGTGTGTTGCTCCCTTGTAAGTCGTAAGGATCTCACGTAGGTGGTTTCTCCTTACAAAGTCGAGAGGACCTTGCAAGTGTCTTTTAACGAGATTGCGCCCTTTCGGGTTTTCACAAAACTCGCCGGCAGCCCTGCTGTTTTTACTCACGGAGCCCTTTCGAGTTTTCATTCGTGCCCATTTTGCTTATGGACATACCGTTTTCTTTTTTCTCTTTTTTTTATTCTAACGAGGTTGCGCCCTTTCGGATTTTCACAAGACTCGCCGGTAGCCCAGCTGTTTTTACTCACGGAGCCCTTTCGGGTTTTCATCCGTGCCCATTTTGCTTATGGACATACCGTTTTCTTTTTTCTTTCTTTTTTTTATTCTTTTTTTTATCAGCTTTGGGATGCTGCAATCCACCGTAATTTATCGACATCTCGGTCAACGGCTAGTTTAAGGACGTTTCGGTCCGTTGTTAGTTTAAGGACGTTTCGGTCCATTGTTAGTTTAAGGACGTTTCGGTCCGTTGTTAGTTTAAGGACATTTCAGTCCGTTAGTTTAAGGACATTCTGTTCCATTGTTAGTTTAAGGACGTTTCGGTCTGTTGTAAAGGAATCCGGTTACTACTTATAGAGTTTGGGCTTACGAAGATAGCGAGCGGATATAGTCATCATCATCTATCATTGACCTAGGCCATGACTCGTCAAGCGTAGTATTTCTTTAGGAAGCGACCATTTATTGGCCTGAAGGGCCTTTCGCCATGCATGTCCATGAGTAGATAGACTCCATCCTGGTAGACCTTGTCTATAATGTATGGGCCTTCATAGTTTGGCTCGAATTTCCCCCGCTTGGCGCGATTGGGGATCATAGGACTTTTGACCACTAGCACGAGTTCGCCTTGGCGGAATGTCCTCGGCCTAGTCAATCTTTCATATGAGCGCGTCATCTTTGCTTTATAAGCCTCTAGATTTTGTTGCGCTATGAGCCGGGTTTCGTCAAGGACGTCGAGCTCCTCAAGCCGAAGGTGAGCATTCTCTTCGTCCGTCAGCTCGTAATGAACTGCCATTCGTAGAGAGGGTAGCTCTATCGCGAGGGGGAGTACCGCTTCTGTACCGAATACCAACGCATACGGCGTTGTGTTCGCGGCCGTCTTGAACATAGTCCGGTACGCCCAGAGAGCTTCATGCAGTCTCTCGTGCCAGTCCTTCTTATTCCGGGAGACGATCTTTTTCACGATCTTCGTCAAGGTCTTGTTAAAAGCCTCAGCTAGACCGTTAGCTCGGGGATTATAGGCCGAGGAGTATCTCCAGTCTATGTTGTGGTGTTGAGCGAAGCGGCTGATCTTATGGCTTCGGTAGGCTGGCCCGTTATCGGATATGATCCGTCTCGGAGTTCCAAACTGATAAATGACGTGCGTCTTGAAGAAATGGAGGATATTCTCCGTCTTCACTTCCCTCAGCGGTACTGCTTCTACCCATTTGGAGAAGTAATCAGTTGTTGCCAAAATGAATCGATGTCCTCTGGACGATGCTGGTTCGATGGGGCCGCTTATGCCGGTTCCCCACATTTCGAACGGCCAGCTGGCTACTGTAGGATGTAGTGGATTTGGATGCTGATGGATAAAGACCCTATGGCTCTGTCACGAGTGGCATTGCTTCGCGTACTCAAGGCAAACCTGGATCATCGTGGGCCAATAATAACCCATCCGTTTGATCTTCAGCTTCATCTTCGGCCCGGCTTGGTAAGAACCGCAGAGCCCGTCGTGTGTTTCTTGGACTACTCTTTTTACTTCTTCAGGTCCCAGGCATCTCAACCACAGAGAATCAAATGACCTCTTATACAGAGTGTCGTTGACGAAGGCGAAAGATAGGGCTTGCTTCATGAGCTGATGTTTTGAGGACGCATCTTTAGGTGTTTGATGGGATTTGAAGTAGTCTATAAAGACTTCTCTCCAATCCATAGTCTTTTCCTGGTCTTTTACTTGCAGAGTCATTCGCTTGGTCGCTCCCTTTTCTTCGGACGACTCCGGAGGTATTTCTGCTGGTGCGAGAACTCGACGGCTTTGCACAACGATCCTCACGTCATCGAGGTTCTCGTCAGCCAGTTCCTTAGCGAGCTTGGCTAATGCATCCGCCTTGCTATTTTTTGCACGCGGTATGCTTTCCAAGTTGTAGGAAGGAATTTGATTCAGCAGTTGCTGTACTCTCCCGCCGTACTTCACCAGTTCTGGTTTGCACGTTTAGTAGTCGCCATTTACTTGACTAACGACCAGCTGGGAGTCTCCGTATATGAGGAGGTTCTCAATCCCCATGTCGATGGCGATCTCGAGACCCGCTATCAAAGCTTCATACTCGGCTTCATTGTTTGTCCTCGGCTCTATTAAGGAGAAGGCAAAGCGCATTATCCCTCCTTATGGAGTTACGAAGATGAGGCCTACCCCTGATTTGATTATGGGGGTGCATTGTCTGCGCTTCTTCATGGAAGATGCTCCATCAAAATAAAGTTCCCATCGGGTATCACTCCCGTTAATCGTGTCAAACGCATGCTCGTCTGGCAGTTCGCAATACATAGGAGAATCGGCAGGTATCGGATGCTCAGCGAGGAAGTCGGCGATGGTGTAACGCCTTGAAATTTCGTTTAGAATATTTTCGCGTTAATTAGCAAGTGTGATATATATATATATATAATCATAGGGTTATTAATTATTTTTATTCGTGCTACCCTAATTGGGAAATTTCTTGTGTTAGTGCACACATGCACACTTAGCACAATTTTCCTTGACCTAGGCTAAAGTGTTACCATGTTAACCATTTCTTTTCATGCATGGTTCATTTTAATCCCCCACCCTTTTCTAATCAAGTCAAACCCTTTTAATAATTCAAAATTTAATTAGAATATGAGGTATGGTGGGTAGGTGAAGGTTTGACTTGGGTTGACTATTGATTTCTCTCTCATTTCTTTCCCTTCTCTCATTTTCTGCACCTCCTGCAGAATAACAGCAGCAGCAACACCATTTTCTTTCTCTTTTCTTCTCTTTTCAATTCCCATTTGGATCTACACAAAACCCTACACAAAACCACACTTTTCTTTCACAAAACCTTGGGAAAAATAAGTTTTTGAGGAGTTTGGAGGCAAATCTGCACACTTGAGGCTAGAGCTGGGATTTTTGGTGTTTCATAAGGTCTTTTGAAGGTATTAACTCATGTTAGCACTCATTTTCCATAAACTTATAGTATTCTTTAGCAAAATTCATGTTTTGATGTGCTTTTAGTGATATTGAAGGGTTTTTGTGATGATATGTTAAAATTAGCATTTTTATGACTTAATTAGCTTGGTAATGAGTTGTTAGTGTAGTTTTAGACTTGGGTTTGCTTCAGATTTGAGAAAAATACCCTAAAGTTTCATTTTAGTGCAAAAGTGTGGTTTTTAACTAGAAATAGGGCACTGTAGGATCTGCTGCTACCCGAGTTATTTCAGAATGAAATTGTATTTACTGTAGCATGTATAAAGGGTATAGAGTGCACACACAAAACCTGGGAGCCCATCTCCCTACCCAGGCCGCCGAAAAATACATTCTGGCCGCAAATTGCGGCCAGATGGGGGTGTTTTGGGTTGGGGTTTAGGGTGTTGGGTGTCTGCTGCTATGTGTAGTATTATGGTATATATAGTTTTGTAATATCTTTTCTGTATAAAAATCTGGGATCAAATACCCTATTTCCCGTATTTTAAACTTTCGCGACACGCGTGTTACATGTGTGGGTTTGGGGTGTTCTGCGTATCGCGACGCGTTGGGTTAGCTTGAGGCGCGTAATCACACGTTTTATCGTATCGCGCACACGCGCGCTTGGGTTGCGACACGGGTTTCTAGTTGACTTTAAATGTCGTGTTTGTATGGTTTCGAGCTTATGTGTGATATATTGTGAAATTCTAGGTTCGCAGGCGAGTGCGACGGACGCCGCGAAGAAGGGGAAACAAGTCGTCGGCTATACCTAGCGAGAGACTACGGTGAGTAGATTTAACATCTACGGGGATATCGCCCGCATGGCGTTATGCGTCAGGGCTGATAGGACCTTATAGCGATATGTTTTGCATTCACCTACATGACTACTGTTTATTGCATACCGCATTCCCTGCTATGCGTATATAAACTAGAATTGAAAGAACACCGCACTATTACTAACGGTTCAAGTTGCACGAGCACAATTTATATGCTACACTCACACCGTTAGTGATTGCCATGACACTCACCTTATAGGATCGCTATAAATCATATGTCATATTGTTTCCGCATTATTGATGTTTGCCGCATATCAGCAGATGTTATATTCATACTTGGACACATTTACATAACATATTCATACATGTGCCATGTATATATTGATATCCTCATACCTGCATAGATGTACGCATTGAGATATGTTGTTTCCATGTTATTTCTGGATTTGGGAACCGTGGATATTTCAAAAGAGAATAGGTAATTATTTAAAAACCCGGTTTCCTTTGATATGATATTTCAGTGCGTCCACCATGTGTTTTCTCGGTGCTAGAGCGCGATATATGAGAGAGAGAGGGCTGACCCGGACTGACGGATGCCCGATATATGAGAGAGAGAGGGCTGACCCGGACTGACGGATGCCTGATATATGAGAGAGAGAGGGCTGACCCGGACTAACGGATGCCCGATATATGAGAGAGAGAGGGCTGACCCGGACTGACGGATGCCCGATATATGAGAGAAAGGGGGCTGACCCGGACTGACGGATGCCCGATATAGGAAGATTTGCGTATCGATGCTAGACACGAGTATTTATGATATTTGGGTGCCGATGTTGGGCACTCGTGATTCTCAATGATGTACAGGATTGGAGGGCCGATGGGAGTGCCGGTGTCTGGGTTGTTGGGATTTGGGGTGCATTGGTGGGTACCGATTATCTTTCCACGTTGACATTCCGTGTAGATGTTATTTCATCCCATGCTCTGCAATTATTATTTTGCATCTCATCCTGTAGTTACCTTACTTGACAGAGCACTTGCATGATTATGCACATACTGTTTATTGCATATGGACTTATCTGCTGGCATTTGATTGAGTAGCGCAGTACGTGCATGCTCGCGATTACCTTTATATGTTATTTCTATTCACGAGTTGGCAACTCACCCCCGTTGTGCCACAGTATTTGCAGGTTGCCCCTCGGAGTAGTCGCGGCAGGCTGCTTTCTTACATCCTTTGGCTACAGATACCACTACAGTTGGTGCGAGAGCTGTTTTGCTGATAGGTGGGTTGTGGTATCTGGTTACTTCTTTTGTACACACTGTTGTATCTAGTATTCTCCATCTACCATATATGTATTTGACTTAGAGACAGTGTGAGGACGATGATGTATATTATTGGTATTCTGGTGTCGAGCTCGTTGTGAGCCGACTTTACTTATGCAGATTATTCTATCTGTGATGTTCCCACTTGTTGCTCATGATCTTCGCTACGGCGTCGTATATTGCTATCTTGGTGATTGTTTACTTAAGATTTCTTAGCACCTTTGTAAATGCTTCCATTAAAACATTAAAACACTCTATACTTTTACTGGTTTGATTTCTGGGTTTCGGTTCACTTAGTCGCGTTACGCCTGTAGACGTTACGTGGTTAAATGCCGGTCACGGGCCAAACTCTGGGTCGTGACAAAGTTGGTATCAAAGCGTAGGTTTTACCTTTCGGAGTGTTCCTAGGATGACCCTGGTATGATGGAGTAGGTAGCTGAAGCAGAGTGGCGTAGCGTGCATATGTTCCGCGGCATGCTCACGACACGGTACTCCGCCAAGGCGACCTTAGGACTTGTTGATTTAAAATTCCTTCTTGAGTATATACATTCTTGCGATTCGATTTCCCTATCCTTATCGAATCCTATTGTTCCTTTCAGCCATTATGCCGCCAAAGACTACGAGGGCGCAGAGAGCGGCCGCGAGGGCCGAGATTCGAGTTGACTCGTCCGAGACAAGGACTGATCCGGGTAGTACACCAGTTGTGCCCGAGCAGGCTGTTCCTACCATGACAGATCAGATTGCCATGTTAGGGGCTGGCGTGAAGGAGATGCGCCAAACGGTGGGATCCAGTATGCAGGAGATGCGCCCGATGATGGGATCTCTAGTTGAGACACTTCGAGCGCAGCGACCAGAGGTAGTTCCACCCGTTGCAGAGATCACGGTGATACCCACAGCACAGGCAGTTGTCCCCACCGCTATAGAGGTCATCTCAGTATCCCTGTCAGAGTTTATGAGGCTGAAGCCTCCGATCTTCATAGGCACCGATGCGGCCGAGGACCCACAGTCTTTCATTGATAGGATGGCGCGGATATGTCGTTCACTTAGATGCGCAGATGCGAGATGGGTTGAGTTCGCGAGCTTTCGCCTGGAAGGTCTCATGCAGAAATGGTGTGAATCAGTCGAAAAAGGTAGAGCAGCAGGTCTTCCTCCTATGACCTAGACAGAGTTCGTGGCCCTATTCCTTGCCCGTTTTCTCCCACTGAATGTCAGAGATGCTAGAGCACGTAGGTTCGAGTCCTTACGTCAGACTCCGGAGATGTCAGTGGCAATGTATGATGTCCTGTTCACCGAGCTATCAGTGTATGCTCCATACATAGTGGCTATTGAGGAGTTGCGAGTCAAGAGATTTGTCCGAGGCTTGCTTACACCACTGTTTCTTGCGATCAGCGCACAGCATTACGAGACATATGCAACAGCTGTGGACGCAGCCCTATTAGTCGAGGAGTGCCTTGCTGAGACTTCAGTAGTTCCAGAGCCGAAGAGAGTTCGTGCGGATACATCAGCGCAGAGACAGCCTTTTCGGTGCCGTGATAAACGTCTTGCAGGTAGCAGAGATTTAGGACGGGGCCGGTTGTTCAGTTCCTATTCCCAGGAGGGTCAGCGGTCATCGTCGGGATGTTTTCGCTGTGGGAGTTCTTATCATCGAGTACGAGATTGTCCTGAGATACCCCGGAGGGAGGCAGCAGCACCGCACGTCACACTACCACCTTCACCACCCCAGACGGCGTTGCCTATTGTACCTACTATTACTCCGCGTCAGACTCATGCACAGAGAGTTCATGGTCGCGGAGGATTTGTTCATAGAGGATGAGGTGATCGAGGCAGAGGACAGCCAGCTGCCGGCAGGGGACAGTCAGTCGCAGGTGGAGGACAGGCGCGAGTTTTTGCTTTGACGCATCAGGACGCGCAGGCGTCCAATGCAGTGGTCTCAGGTATCCTTCCAGTATGTTCTGTTGATGCACACGTGTTGTTCGATCCCAGATCCACGCACTCGTACGTATCCACACACTTTGTGCCGAGTTTGGGTAGAGAGTCTGGTTTACTTGATTAGCCGCTTGTTGTGACTACTCTTTGGGAGAGTCATTTGTTGCTAGGCACGTGTTCCGATCCTGTATCGTCCGTATTGGCGAGAGAGTTGCCAGTCGATTTGATCCTTCTTGAGATGTTTCACTTCGACGTTCTTTTGGGCATGGATTGGTTAGCCACGTGCTATGCTTCTGTTGACTGCCGCGAGAAGACAGTTAGATTTTGTTTTCCCGGCGAGTCGGTTTTTGTTGTGTTGGGGGACCGTGATGCCACCCCTCACAGTGTGATTTCTTCTTTTCGCGCTGGGCAGCTTTTGAGGAAGGGATGTCAGGGATTTCTCGCCTATGTTTGCGATACTAGAGCTACAGAGGTTCCGATGGATCAGGTTCCGGTTGTTAGCGAGTTCCCTGATGTGTTCCCTGACGAGCTTCCTGGGCTACCGCCCGAGCGTGATATTTCCTTCTGTATTGATTTGGTTCCTGGCACGGGGCCTATTTCTATACCGCCTTATCGGATGGCCCCGGCGGAACTTAGAGAATTGAAGGGTCAGTTGCAAGATTTGCTGGATAAGGGACTTATTCGACCCAGTGTTTCTCCTTGGGGTGCTCCAGTCCTGTTTGTCAAGAAGAAGGACGGCAGTATGCGTTTGTGTATCGACTACCGCCGGCTGAACAGGGTTACAGTGCGGAACAGGTATCCTTTGCCACGCATCGACGACTTGTTTGACCAGCTTCAGGGGGCAGGATACTTTTCGAGGATCGATTTGCGATCAGGCTACCATCGGCTGCGGGTTCGACAGGAGGACATTCCTAGGACAGCTTTCCGCACGCGCTACGGCCATTATGAGTTTTTGGTGATGTCGTTCGGACTCACCAATGCGCCAGCAGCATTTATGGACTTGATGAACCGTATTTTCAGGCCGTATCTTGATCTGTTCATCATAGTATTCATTGACGATATCTTGGTGTATTCTCGGAGTAGAGAGGAGCACGAGCAGCACCTGCGGATTACACTGCAGACCTTGAGGGAGCATCAGCTTTTCGCCAAATTCTCAAAGTGTGCTTTCTGGCTGGACAGCGTAGACTTCTTGGGGAACGTGATTACACGAGATGGTATATATGTAGACCCGAGGAAGATTGAGGCCGTTCGGAGTTGGCCCAGACCCACGTCAGTTACTGAGGTTCGCAGCTTTCTAGGGCTGGCAGGCTACTATAGGCTATTCGTGCAGGACTTCTCCCGTATTGCTACACCTTTGACCGAGTTGACCCGGAAGGGAGTTCCTTTCGTTTGGACGGAGGAGTGTGAGCACAGTTTCCAGCAGCTACGGGCTCTACTGACTATGACACCAGTGCTATCATTGCCTTCAGGATCAGGCGGGTTTGTGGTTTACTGTGATGTTTCACGAGTGGGGCTAGGGTGCGTATTGATGCAGCATGACAGGGTGATCGCGTATACTTCGCGGCAATTGAAGAAACATGAATAGAATTACCCCACTCACGATTTGGAGCTGGCCGCAGTGGTCTTTGCACTTAAGATCTGGCGACATTACCTATATGGCGAGTCGTGACAGATATTCACCGATCACAAGAGCTTAAAGTATATATTTCAGCAGCGCGACCTGAACCTTAGACAGCACCGATGGATGGAGTTAGTGAAGGACTACGATTGTAAGATCTTATATCACCCGGGCAAGGCTAATGTAGTGGCGGATGCTTTGAGCAGGAGGCCCGGGTGTAGTCTATCTTGTTTGAGCGCAGTACAGAGGCAGTCGTCGGCAGATTGGCAGATTTTATACGACAGCCGGGTACAGTTCGAGTTTACGCTGATCGGAGGACAGATTGCGCATGTTCGTGCATGCCCACAGTTGCTTGAACGTATACATGAGGCACAGCACAGTGATGACCGATGCTCAGAGATCAGGGCACAGATTGGACAGGGAAGATTTTCCGAGTTCGTGATCGATGATCAAGGGATACTACGATTTGGGGCTAGACTGTGCGTACCAGATGCTGAGGGATTGCGGCGTGAGATTCTTGAGGAGGCACATCGATCAGTATACAGTGTTCATCCCGGTTCCACCAAGATGTACCATGACATGAGAAGTGTTTACTGGTAGGACGGAATGAAGAGAGACATCGCAGATTTTGTGTCGAGATGCCTGACTTGTCAGCAAGTCAAGGCTGAGCACCAGAGGCCCGCGGGAGAGCTACAGCTGTTACCCATTCCGGAGTGGAAATGGGAGCAGATTTTTATGGACTTCATTATGGGTCTACCCAGGACTAGTCGAGAGTATGACTCCATCTGGGTAATCATGGATCGTTTGACGAAAGCGGCTCACTTCCTACCGGTAAAGACGACTTTCGGATTTGCTCAGTATGCCCAGATATACATCAACGAGATCGTACGACTGCACGGAGTTCCGACATGTATCGTGTCCGACAGAAGCACCCAGTTTACCAGCCGGCTATGGCAGAGACTTCAGGAGGCTTTGGGCACTCGCTTGAGTTTCAGCACAGCATTTCATCCGCAGACCGACGGACAGTCAGAGCGGACTATTCAGACTCTCGAGGACATGCTCAGAGCGTGCGTCTTAGACTTTGGAGGTAGCTGGGATCATCATTTACCTTTAGTAGAGTTCTCCTATAATAACAGCTACTAGGAGACCATTCGGATGGCACCATTTGAGGCTCTTTATGGGAGGAGATGCAGATCGCCCACCTGTTGGACAGAGCTAAGTGAGAGCAGTATCTTAGGGCCACAGATTGTTGAGGAGACGACCGTGAAGATCCAGTTGATTCGCGATAGGATGAGAGCAGCCCAGAGTAGGCAGAGATCTTATGCGAACCGTCGTCGGCGCAGACTTGAGTTTTTGGTTGGTGATCATGTTTTCTTGAGTGTCTCCCCAATGAAAGGTATGATGAGATTTGGGAAGAAGAGGAAGCTTAGTCCCAGATTTATGGGCCCCTTCAAGATCCTCGAGCGTGTTGGTGCGGTTGCGTATCGGCTAGCCCTTCCGCCCAGTTTTCCAGACGTGCATCCCGTATTTCACGTTTCGATGCTCCGCAGATATCTTCATGATCCTTCGCATGCGATTCAGCACCCGACGATCCAGCTTGAGCGTGACCTTTCCTATGCAGAGCAGCCGGTGATCATTTTGGATCGACAAGTGAAGAAATTGATATCGAAGGACATACCATCAGTCAAGGTACTTTGGCGTGGCCAGAGCGGCGAGGAGGTCACTTGGGAGACCGAGAGCGAGATGAGGAAGAGGTATCCCCATCTTTTCGAAGGTTCGTGTGGTTAGTTTTTTTTTTTAATTCGGGGACCGAATTTATTTAAGAGGGGTAGATTGTAACACCTTGAAATTTCGTTTAGAATATTTTCGCGTTAATTAGCAAGTGTGTGATATATATATATATATAATCGTAGGGATATTAATTATTTTTAGTCGTGTTACCCTAATTGGGAAATTTCTTGTGTTAGTGCAAACATGCACACTTAGCACAATTTTCCTTGACCTAGGCTAAAAGTGTTACCATGTTAACCATTTCTTTTCATGCATGGTTCATTT
This sequence comes from Agapanthus africanus, assembly GCA_030015575.1. Taxonomy (NCBI): domain Eukaryota; kingdom Viridiplantae; phylum Streptophyta; class Magnoliopsida; order Asparagales; family Amaryllidaceae; genus Agapanthus; species Agapanthus africanus. The sequence continues at coordinate 1,001,769,502 of CM057337.1, forward strand.
TAATCCCCCACCCTTTTCTAATCAAGTCAAACCCTTTTAATAATTCAAAATTTAATTAGAATATGAGGTATGGTGGGTAGGTGAAGGTTTGACTTGGGTTGACTATTGATTTCTCTCTCATTTCTTTCCCTTCTCTCATTTTCTGCACCTCCTGCAGAATAACAGTAGCAGCAACACCATTTTCTTTCTCTTTTCTTCTCTTTTCAATTCCCTTTTGGATCTACACAAAACCCTACACAAAACCACACTTTTCCTTCACAAAACCTTGGGGAAAATGAGTTTTTGAGGTGTTTGGAGGCAAATCTGCACACTTGAGGCTAGAGCTGGGATTTTTGGTGTTTCATAAGGTATTTTGAAGGTATTAACTCATGTTAGCACTCCTTTTCCATAAACTTGTAGTATTCTTTAGCAAAAATCATGTTTTGATGTGCTTTTAGTGATATTGAAGGGTTTTTGTGATGATATGTTAAAATTAGCATTTTTATGGCTTAATTAGCTTAGTAATGAGTTGTTAGTGTAGTTTTAGACTTGGTTTTGCTTCAGATTTCAGAAAAATACCCTAAAGTTTCATTTTAGTGCAAAAGTGTGGTTTTTAACTAGAAATAGGGCACTGTAGGATCTGCTGCTACCCGATTTATTTCAGAATGAAATTATATTTACTGTAGCATGTATAGGGGGTATAGAGTGCACACACAAAACTTGGAAGCCCATCTCCCTACCCAGGCCGCCGAAAAATACATTCTGGCCGCAAATTGCGGCCAGATGGGGGTATTTTGGGTTGGGGTTTAGGGTGTTGGGTGTCTGCTGCTATGTGTAGTATTATGGTATATATATAGTTTTGTAATATCTTTTCTGTATAAAAATCTGGGATCAAATACCCTATTTCCCGTATTTTAAACTTTCGCGACACGCGTGTTACATGTGTGGGTTTGGGGTGTTCTGCGTATCGCGACGCGTCGGGTTAGCTTCAGGCGCGTAATCACACGTTTTAGCGTATCGCGCACACGCGCGCTTGGGTTGCGACACGGGTTTCTAGTTGACTTTAAATGTCGTGTTTGTATGGTTTCGAGCTTATGTATGATATATTGTGAAATTCTAGGTTCGCACGCGAGTGCGACGAACTCCGCGAAGAAGGGGAAACAAGTCGTCGGCTATACCTAGCGAGAGACTACGGTGAGTAGATTTAACATCTACGGGGATATCGCCCGCATGGCATTATGCGTCAGGGCTGATAGGACCTTATAGCGATATGTTTTGCATTCACCTACATGACTGCTGTTTATTGCATACCGTATTCCCTGCTATGCGTATATAAACTAGAATTGATAGAACACCGCACTATTACTAACGGTTCAAGTTGCACGAGCACAATTTATATGCTACACTCACACCGTTAGTGATTGCCATGACACTCACCTTATAGGATCGCTATAAATCATATGTCAGATTGTTTCCGCATTATTGATGTTTGTCGCATATCAGCAGATGTTATATTCATACTTGGACACATTTACATCACATATTCATACATGTGCCATGTATATATTGATATCCTCATACCTGCATAGATTTACGCATTGAGATATGTTGTTTCCATGTTATTTCTGGATTTAGGAACCGTGGATATTTCAAAAGAGAATAGGTAATTATTTAAAAACCCGGTTTCCCTTGATATGATATTTTAGTGCGTCCACCATGTGTTTTCTCGGTGCTAGAGCGCGATATATGAGAGAGAGAGGGCTGACCCGGACTGACGGATGCCCGATATATGAGAGAGAGGGCTGACCCGGACTGACGGATGCCCGATATATGAGAGAGGGGGGGCTGACCCGGACTGACGAATGCCCGATATATCAGAGAGAGGGGGCTTACCTGGACTGACGGATGCCCGATATAGGAAGATTTGCGTGTCGATGCTAGACACGAGTATTTATGATATTTGGGTGCCGATGTTGGGCACTCGTGATTCTCAGTGATGTATAGGATTGGAGGGCCGATGGGAGTGCCGGCATCTGGGTTGTTGGGATTTGGGGTGCATTGGTGGGTACCGATTATCTTTCCACGTTGACATTCCGTGTAGATGTTATTTCATCCCATGCTCCGCAATTATTATTTTGCATCTCATCCTGTAGTTACCTTACTTGACAGAGCACTTGCATGATTATGCACATACTGTTTATTGCATATGGACTTATCTGCTGGCATTTGATTGAGTAGCGCAGTACGTGCATGCTCGCGATAACCTTTATATGTTATTTCTATTCACGAGTTGGCAACTCACCCCCGTTGTGCCACAGTATTTGCAGGTTGCCCCTCGGAATAGTCGCGGCAGGCTGCTTTCTTACATCTTTTGGCTACAGATACCACTACAGTTGGTGCGATAGCTGTTTTACTGATAGGTGGGTTGTGGTATCTGGTTACTTCTTTTGTACACACTGTTGTATCTAGTATTCTCCATCTACCATATATGTATTTGACTTAGAGACAATGTGAGGGCGATAATGTATATTATTGGTATTCTGGTGTTGAGCTCGTTGTGAGCCGACTTTACTTATGCAGATTATTCTATCTGTGATGTTCCCACTTGTTGCTCATGATCTTCGCTACGGCGTCGTATATTGCTATCTTGGTGATTGTTTACTTAAGATTTCTTAGCGCCGTTGTAAATGCTTCCATTTAAAACATTAAAACACTCTATACTTTTACTGGTTTGATTTCTGGGTTTCGGTTCACTTAGTCGCGTTACGCCTGTAGACGTTACGTGGTTAAGTGCCGGTCACGGGCCAAACTCTTGGTCGTGACAGATGGCATGGCCTTTCACTGCCTTAAGAGGCTGATAAGTTATCGGAAACTCCATCAAGAGAAAGGCCTATTTAGCGAGTCGCCCCGTCAATATGGCCTTTGACATCAAGTATTTGAGAGGATCCACTTTCGATATGAGACGGACTTCATGCGCCAACGCATAGTGCCTGAGCTTCGTTATCGCGAAGATCAATGGCAGGCAGTGTTTTTCGATGGGAGAATAATTGCTTCCTGCCCCAGCAGAACTCGACTCAAATAGTAGAGGGCTCTCTTCTTCCCTTGGTCGTTCTCTTATGCCCATAATGTGCCTAAGGAACCTTCAAGGACGGTTGTATACAGAATGAGGGGTTTTCCCTTGACCGGAGTGGTTAGCACCGGAGGATTCTGTAGAAATTATTTGATTTCGTCGAGTGCACTTTGGCATTTGCGATCCCAGACGAAAGGGGTTCCCTTCTTCATCAGGTGACTGTAAGGACGGCACTTTCCTGAACGATTGGCTATAAATCGCCGGATATACGCGAGCTTCCCTTGGAGAGACCGTAATTGCTTGAGAGTCTTTGGCGGAGGCATTTCCATGATCGCTTTGATCTTCGACGGATCTATTTCGATGCCTCGGTGTCGGACGATGAACCCCAGGAATTTTCCCGAGGAGACTCCGAACACGCATTTAAGAGGGTTCATCTTCAAGTTGTATTTACGAAGGCGTTGAAATACGGTCTTCAGATGCTCTAAATATTCCCCGTATGATTTGCTTTTCACCACGAGGTCGTCGATATAGCATTCGACGATTTCATGTATGAGGTCATCAAAGATCTTCGTCATGGCCCTCTGATAGGTGGCACCGGCGTTCTTTAGACCGAAAGGCATCACCTTGTAGTAGAATATACCCAAAGGGGTCCGTAAAGCGGTGTGCTTCTGGTCCTCGGGATGCATCTTTATCTGATTATATCCTGATGAGCCGTCCATGAAGGAGAAGACTTCGTGAGTGGACGTATTGTCTATCATCAGTTCGGTGACTGGCACTGGGAAGTCGTCCTTCGGGCAAGCTTTATTGAGATCTCGAAAGTCCACATATATGCGCACTGTCCCATTGTTCTTCATCATCGGGACGATGTTGGCGATCCAGTCAGGATACTGCACCTCTTGGATGAAGCCAGAGTCGATTAGCTTCTTGACCTCTGCGTTGATGCGCATCTCAAGCTCGAGCCGCATTCTTCTCGGTGCTTGTTTGATTGGCTTGACGTGTGGGGATATTGCCAATTTGTTGACAGCAATCTCTGGATCTAGTCCTGGCATCTCGGAATAGTTCCATGCAAAGCAATCTTTATGCTGCATAAGCACGTCTTTTAATGTGGCCACCCGTTCTCCAGACAGCAACTCACTAACGAAGGTCGGTCGTGGATCACTTGCCGTTCCCAAGTCAATTTTCTTGAGCTCATCTGCAGTGGTATGTATTCCATCTTCCAGCTCTTTCGGCGCTGGCGGAAACTCCGAGATCACCTCGTCATCATTGTTTTCGAAGCACCAGGGGAGGTCATCCATATTCTCGGGCTCTTCTTCTGATAGTGTTATCATATGACAAGTACGAGCTCGCTTCCAAGACCGATGTTGATCCGGTTCTACTCTCGCTGTATGCGTGGCTTTCAGTTCATGCTTCTGTGGCGGGCTTACCCTCCAACTGCTGGATAGCGCGAACTTGCCAAGCTGGTATTGGTCTTCGACCCAGTTCTTGAAGGTGAAGCAGTCTTCAATAGGATGTCCTATTGCCCTATGATAGGAGCAATAGTCCGGATGAGAGACTTCGCCAGCTTGCTCGGGGTGTTTGGACTCCGGAAGTGTAATCATTTGATGTTTTATAGCAAGATCAAGTATCTTCCGTGTTTTGTCCTGGGGAAAAGAGTAAGCTCGACCCATCTTCTTTATAAGAGATGGATCCGGATTGCTCGATTCCCGATCGCGTGGCTTCTTACTCCCGCTTTGTCGCTGTCGAACACCTTTCCTGATCCTTGATTTATTTTTGCCTCTGCGCCGGGCCTTTTGTATGATGGGCTGGCGTCGAGGAGCATTGTCATTCTCCGCGGCCTGTTGAAGGAGGTGCTGCGTCCTGGCTTTTTCATAAATGGTCATCTCGTGGTTGTGGTCATCCCGGATCTTCTGACCCACCTCCCGTACTAGCTTGTCCATTCGTTCTTCAAACGATGGACTCGGCATTTTGATGACAGGACCTTGTTTTGGTTCAGGATCGGCGTCTCCTAACAGAGTGTCTTCTTCTTCATCGAAGTCATGTATGACGTAGCTGCCATAGACTCGCTCCCGTTTTCTGGATTGAACATATCCAAGCCCGATCGTTTCCATTCTCCCGTTGAGCAACTTGCGCTGAGTTCCGGGAACATCCTAAATCCTATTATAGAACCGAGCTTGTCGAGTGGTCTATTTGAAGGGTACTCCTTGACGCTTTAATAGACTTTTCAACCCTTCCGTGTAATATCTAGGCAGACGAATGGGCTGGAGCCTGTCGAGCATAGAATCCGCGTCGTGCCAAATTTCTTTTTCCACCTTGGTTTCCCCGGATCGGTAGAATAGGATCGCCTTTTCATCTTTTCGTCTGGGAGGGACGTAAAATGTCTGCAGTTCTTGCACACTATAAGTTTTAAGTGCATCGAGCTCTTTGTAATGCTCTTGTGGAACCATGGTGATCTGCAAACTCTGAATTACTGCCAACGAAGGCTTGTATTGATGGCCGAGCGGAAAATATAGCGTTAACCTCGTCTTCTGAATTGCTGCCGAAGATAAGCATAGGAGCGGAGGGTCCCGGCTTGTTGTACTGGGGCGGACCTGAATAAACTACCTCTTCCTCCTCCTCGGTATCACTTTCAAAGACCGGAATGATAGGGATAGCTTTGTACTTCGGCTTGTGACATATCTCTGTGTCCTTGAAATCTGGTAAAAAGTATTTTGCATCTTCGTGCTTTCAGACTTCGTTCACGGAGAATGGGTTCAGCTCTCCTGTTACAGTATACTCAAGACCATTCTTGAAGTATTTCATACACTGATGTTGTGTAGAGGGGATGATGTTGTACTCGTGTAACCAGGGCCGGCCGAGCAAAGCGTTGTAGCATGTCTTGGCGTCAATGACATGGAACTTGATGTCTGTGACAAGCAGCCCAAAGCGTAACGTCAGTATTACGGACCCAAGCGTCCGTGATGACTGGGAGTCGAACCCGAAAATGGTGATTTTGTCGCGAGCGAGGTGTTGAACGCTCATGCAGATTTCTTTTAACACCCTCACGTTAAGGAGGTTGACGGAGGACCCATTATCGACCAGGATTTTGCCTATCTTGATATCGTGACAGTAGCCGGAGACATATAGGGGACGGTTGTGTTCACATGTCCCAAGTAGGAGATCTTCATCGCCGAAGGTGATATCGGCTGTGTGCACTTCTTCCAGCTCGTCCTTCATCTTTTCTTCGGCGAGGAAAGCTTGGAATTTCTCCGGCTCTTGTAGCGCCTTGATCAATGAATCTCTTGCTTCTTTTGATAGTAAAAGGGCGTCGAGAATGCTGAGCTGCGAGGGTAACTTTCTTAAGTGTGCCAGAATGTTGTAGTCCACCTTACTTTTCTTTGGCGGGTCCTTGGCGGTCAACTCTTTGACGAGTTGGTCATTTAGGGCGGTATCCTCAGGGACCTTTTCTTTTCCCTTATCTTTCCTGTTTGACCCACTATTCGAGGGCCCAAGATTCTTTTCGGGCAGCGTACGATTGTGCAGCTGAATATTTTCACAGGTCTTTGGTTCATCCACTTTTCCCAAGGTGGACTCTTTAAAGAGAGGACCAAGAGCCATTTCCTCGTCAGAGTCGCTCCCGAAGGTGAGAACTTGCGATCCCCCGGCGTTAATCACGCGACAGTTGCCGGTGGTTCTTTTATGCTCCTCGGTTGTACTTCTCTGCTCCCGACGAGTTTTGCGTTTCATCCGCTTAAAATGTTGCCAGTGAGCAACATATCCCTGCCACCATCTTTTGAAAGCGTTGCACTCCTCAGTGGGGTGCGCAATCTTTCGATGATATAATCAGTAGCTAGGATGCATCTCTGCTTCACCAAGAGTGTTTCCTTCGAAGGGTGGTAACTTCATTCCCATTGATATGGCTTTAGAAAACCTTTTCCTCGTCTTGAACTTGTTTTTATTCGTGACGGATGTCCTTTGATTCGGCGGGAGTATCTCGACTTTTTCGTCCAATCGCTGGTTTTTGGCCTTTTCAAATATGTCTACCTCACGCTCCCCATCAACTTTACTTTTCAGAAGAGCTTCGTTCAGGAATGCGTCGATCATGTCGTCTGATAGCCCTAGAAGCTCCCGTTCAGGACCTGCCCCCAGTCTTTCGATGCAAGGAGCTTCTTTATTGTTTGTCGACGAATGAGAGATCATATGGCAACTTGCTACGTAATCTTCAGATCCATCCGACGAGTCTTCTCCATCATCTTCGTCCTCAAGGACGTGACTGAGGAACTCTTGGAGCGTGATCGGAGTCCGCGCCTTCTGGTTATACTCTTCCAACGCATCGATCTGTTTCTGCAGGTCCGTGCGCTTGTCGCCAGGCTTCACAGGCTTTTCGGATTTCTTCTTCTTTTTTGAAGATTTTGGTGGCTGGGTGTGAACACTTTGGCTATCACCACCAATCTTTGGAGTTGGGCGTGGCTTCAGCATCCCTTCGATGATCTGGGGTTCCAGCGGATTCTTCCACCTGATCGCCGGGGATGTCTAGAGATCATTCAGCATTCTTTTGGTTTTGGCTGAAAGAACGACCTCCCATGGAGTTTCTTCAACAAAAGAGCATGTTGCCCCGGTGTATCCATCTTCTTAGGCGTGTGCGGTTGTGGCGGGTTCACTTTCCACTTTTCGGACAACGCAAACCTGCCTTGTTGGTACTGATCCTCGATCCATCCCTTAAAGACGAAGCAATTTTCGATTGGATGGCTTACCGTTTGGTGGTAAGGGCAATAATTGGGATTATTCTCTTCGCCGGGTTGTAATGGCCGCTTTGGATTCGGCAGATTAATAAGCCGGTTGCGCATCGCCAGCTCAAAGAGTCTCTTCGTTTTGTCCCGTGGGAATGAGTAAGGACGCTTCATTTTATCATTATAATAGCGACGTCTCTCTTCCAGTTGATCTGTTAGTTTTGGGGAACTGGGCTGCTGTTGGGTATTCGCAATGAAGGTCGCCTTCCCTTTACCCTTTTCGTTCCGCGGCTCCGGCTTCGGAGGAGACGGTCTATGACCCATCTGGTCCATCTGGGCTAGCTTGTCGATTAAAGCCTGGAACGTGGTTGGTTTGAAGAACATCATGAACTTTGAAATAGTTGTATGAGGGTCTAGGGTGCCCACGAACATGCCCGCCGCTGGTGCTTCTTCGATGCGCTGCTCATATTTTGACCACAGATTCTGCCATCGGATTGCGTATTGAACCCACGTATCACCTGGCTTCACCCTGGCATTGATCAATGTCGTTATTGGGGTGCGTTCACTAGCACTCGCGAATCGCTGGGTGAATAATAACTCCATTTCTGCGAAAGTCTTGACGGAGTCGTTTGGAAGTTCGAAGTACCACTCAAATGCCGTCTCCGACAGGCTGCCGACGAATTGGCGGAGCAAAAGCTTATCATCACCACCGGTGTTGCCACAAAGAGCCCTGAACTGAGTGACATGTTGATGGGGATTGCTTGTCCCCTTGTACACGTGGAATTTAGGGATCGTGTAGCCCGGCGGGTACTTTATCTGATCATACCAGCCTGGATACGTTCGCCCAGTTTTGACGACTTGGCCGGCCGCTTCAATTGCCTGGTGAACTCGTATTTGCTGAGCGATATAATCATCCAGGGCGGACTTGGAAATAGTTTCCTCCTTGGCTGCTGAAAGAGCCGGAGGTTGATTTGATGTTTCTCCTCTGTCGTCTTCAAGGATAATCGGAGGATCTTCAGCTGGAGGGTCCTGCTGGATCATCATACCCACCATGTCTTGGAACAGAAGAGCCATTTGCTTTATATTGGCCGCTTGTTCCGCAGCCTCCTTATCCTTCTTTTCGAGCATTCTCTGAAGGAATTCAGCATCAGTCTCGTGTTCGTGACGTTGTTCCGATGACGCCTCCGGGCTTTCTTTTGGCCCGGTAAGTGCGGCCATTGCAGTCAGCATCTCCTGAAGCTTCTGCTGTTGTTGTTCATGAGCCCTTGTTATTGATAGGGTGAGCGGTCGGTAGCCCGTCGAAGTGCGGCTTTCCTCTTTTCCGGAAGCTATGTAAACAGTATGTACCACCATACCCCCAGACTTAGGGCGTTTGGGCTCAGTGTTTTTATGGTCTGCCACGTTTACAGGGGCTTTCTCTGACCTCCTTTTATTTTGAGTAGTCGACGTGGAGGGGGCCGTTGTAGCGGGCACCCAAGTGGTTGTCGTCTTTTGCGGCTTACTAAGACGGTTCCCTTCCGGCTGAACCTTCAGCTTCTTCTGTCGGCGGAGGTAGTCTTAATCGATCACTGACTCTTGGAAACGTTGCCAGACTTTGTAAACTTTGGAGGACAGCCGCTGAGGGGGATGTTCCGGTTTTGCTTCTGCGACAGTCTCCACCGGTGGAGGAGATCTTTTCAGTATGGCGGTAGGCGAATTCCTACGCACCTTGTTCAGCAGTTCAAAGATGTTCCCGGTCGGAACAGCTGCATTGACTTCCACCGTTGGAGCTGGTGGAGTTAGCCCAGAGGGGGAGTTGCCCCCAGCCTTCCTCACTCGGCGCCAGTGGCGACGTCAAGCGTGTCGATCCGTTGGTGTTGGTTCGGCGATGGGAATGGCTTTGTCTTGCCCCCTATTCAGGTGGGGGGTTGTTGCTGGCGTCAGCCTCTTGAAGACTGATGTCCGTTGAGAAGCGGTATACAGCCGGTCAAAAACAGACTTCTGAGCAGGGACAGGAACCGTAATGGGAACCGGAACAGTCAGTCTTGTAAAAACTGATCCTTTGGTAGGAGAAGCCGCCTTGACGACTTCGGGAGCAGGGTTGGTTACTCTTTTCGGAATAACCTTTTCTTGAGGTGCAGGCTTCATCATGGGCCCACCTGAACTTTGGCCCAGTCTAACGAAGACTGAGGCAGTGGACTTGGGCGACTCGTTGAGAGGGGCCGCAGTAGTAGCAAGCCGATCAAAGACCGACTTCTTGGGAGCTTCTAGCGTTAGCACAGGAGCGGTGAAGCTCGTTGGCGGGAGCATGGTCCCGAAAAACAATCATGTGGTGGCTTGAGTGACCTGTTCCACCGGCATTGTGAACAGGGAAGCCGCTTGGGGCCCATAAGCTATGCCTCCAGATGAGGCGAAGCGGGAGTTGCAACTGCAGTTGGAACACTTTGCACAAGTGGACTCCATTGATCCTTCGCTTTCTACACCGAGCAAAACGCCAAATCTTAGTACCTCGAACCCAAGGGCAACCATCAGCAAACCGCGATTGGTTCGCGAACACGACACATGAAGTGTGGAGTGGAAAGAGGAAAAGTTCCCACCGGGCGTGCCAGAATCTGTTCCCCTCCGAAAGACGCGGCGGACGTCTTTCCTGAAATTCGGGGCAGATGCTAATTGGTGCTATCCGTCCACCTCTCCGAAGATGCCAAGTTGATTTATGGCACCATGTATCGAAGGTTTAAATGGATGCGGCCGATGTAGCAGACTTCGTCAGATTCCCCCTCGTCCGAGGGGTTTTGATTGTGGGGACGCTCTTCCCTGCAGGCGTAAGCCCCTGCAGTTAATTACGCTACCGCGTCGCGGTAACAACTTTCTCCTTCTCCAGATGATCACTTCGTGTCGTGGGTGTTTGTTTTGTTTGTGGTTGCCCTTGGATTGTATACGGAGACTAAGTTATGTTGTCGCCCGTAGGGCATGGACTAGTCCAAATCCATATCTTTCTTAGATTTGGGTTTGGGGGTTGGGTTTAAGGATACGTTAGTCTTATTTGAGACTAAGATCAACTTAAATGTTAGTTAAGGATACGTTTGTCTAATTTTAGACTAAGATCAACTTAACGGGACCATTTAGATCCGACAAGAGAGCAATTGGGCTCTATTGTTTAGTTTAGTGACATTGCGGTCGACTGCCAGTTTAAGGACATGGGGGTCCATTGTTAGTTTAAATACATCGCGGTCGTGGTTAAGGACATCATAGTCCGTGGGTTTAAGGACCCCACAGTCCAATGTTAGTTTAAAGACATCACGGTCGAGGTTAAGGACATCATAGTCCGTGGATTTAAAGACTCCACAGTCTGATGTTAGTTTTAAGATGTCACGATCGATGTTAAGGACATCATAGTTCATGAGTTTAAAGACCTCACAGTCCGATGTTAGTTTTAAGACGTCACGGTCGAGGTTAAGGACATCATAGTCCATGAGTTTAAGGACCCCACAGTCCAATGTTAGTTTAAAGACATCACGGTCGAGGTTAAGGACATTATAGTCCATGGGTTTAAGGACCCCACAGCCCAGTTTAAAGACGTCATAGACTGTGAAATGTGTGGTCGTCGGGACCTGTCACCACTTTGAAGACGTTGAGGAATTACAAAGACAAATATCAAAGGAGTAAAGAGATGTACTCTCGAACCGATGTGAATTGGTTGAAAGAGCAGATGTGCTCAGTTCAATATAAGTTGAGGACTTATGGCCAGAATTGGGCTAAGTCCAATTAAATGTTTTAACATTTTATTTTTGTTCTGGCTATTAAGCCTTCATTTGGGCTTGGCCCTTTTAATAATGCTAAGAATTGGGCTCTGACATATTTTGTCTTGATCAGAACAAATTGTGTTCTGATAGTGCGCCACGTGGCGCGTCAGGCGCTTTGCGCCAGCTAAAGAGCGCATTGCGCTTCTGCCAGGTAGCGCACATGAAGATGACACGTGTCACGCTTAGCGCTAAGCGCTAGTTTGTTAGCGCATTGCGCTTTTAATTCATGAGCGCGTTGCGCTAGTTTGTTGGCGTGCCGGTGAGCGACACGTGGCGCGCTTGGCGCTGAGCGCCAGCCCATGAGCGCAGTGCTCTGTTTTAAAAGTGCAAAGCGCAGATTGTGTCTATGGTTGACACGTGGCATGTTTTGGCGCTGAGCGCCGGTCCAAGAAGCGCAAAAGCGCAATTCATGAGTGCAAAGCACTTTCTAATAGCGCATCTGATCAATTTTAAGATCAAAGAACAGATTTATGTTCTTCTTTAAAGAAGGCTCTGCCTCAAGATCCAAGAACAAAAGTTCTTGTTTTTTATAAAGGGCTCTGCCTTTATAGATCAAAGATCTATGAATGAAGTAAAATACGTCTTTTATTATTTTATGATTAGATCTTTTGATCTTTTCCTTTTTATTAAAGACCTTGGTCTTTTTTCAAATCTATGATCTTTTTAGAATATGGTTCTTCTTTTTACGAGATGATTTCATCTCTGTTATTTCAAGAACATAGTTCTTTACCTTGAAGATGAAGAAAAATCTTCTTTTTTCTAAGAGCTTACTCTTCTTTTTTCTCAAAGTTTGCTGAGGGTTTTTCTCTCTCTTTTCTTCTATATCTTTTTTTAGACTTGAAGTCTAGGGGCCCTTATATAGGGTCAAATAATTTGTTGAATCAGTTTTAAGAGATCTTTCTCTGATTGATTTGGGAATATTTCCTACCATTGGATTTTTGATCCTAAGGCTTCTGTTTTACAGAAGATAATCTTCTTGTTTTAATAAAATTGAAAAATCTTTCCATAACAGAATTTTAGTTCTGATTAATTAATAATTTATTATTAGTAGATCTTTTGATCTAACGGTGGGGAATTATTAATTCCAGCGCTGGCATACCTTGCGCTAACGCACCTGCGTTCGACACGTGGCGCGCACCGCAGAGCGCAGCGCAACTGCGCTAGCGCACCCGTATTCGACACGTGGCGCGTGGCGCATAGCGCAGCGCAACTGCGCTAGCACACCTGTGTTTGATACGTGGCTCGACACGTGACGCGCAGCGCAACTGCGCTAGCGCACCTGTGTTTAAGCGCAGCGCAACTGCGCTAGCGCACCTGTATTTGACACGTGGCAGGCAGCGCAGAGCGCTGGAACTGAAGCGTGGCTTCAATTTTTAAATTTTGAATTTTAAAACAGAGCTTTGCTCTGATTGGAGGTGCGCTGCCTAGGGCGCAGCGCTCCTGGCGCTAGCGCGTCTGCGTTTGAGACGTGGCGCGCAGCGCGCAGAATCTGAAGCATTGCTTCAATTTAAATTTTTAATTTTGAAACAGAGCTTTGCTCTGATTGGGGGAAACAGAGGTGACGGGTCCCGATAGCCAATCATTCCTCGGACTGTGGGGTCCCTTTAAACCCACGGACTATGATGTCCTTAACCTCGGACTCGGACTGTAGGGTCCCTTTAAACCCACGGACTATGATGTCCTTAACCTCGGACTGTGGGGTCCCTTTAAACCCATGGACTATGATGTCCTTAACCTCGGACTGTGGGGTCCTTAAACCCACGGACTATGATGTCCTTAATCTTGGACTGTGGGGTCCTTAAACCCACGGACTATGATGTCCTTAACCTTGGACTGTGGGGTCATTAAACCCATAGACTATGATGTCCTTAACCTCGGACTATGGGGTCCCTTTAAACCCACGGACTATGATGTCCTTAACAATGGACCACCATGTCCTTAAACTGGTAATCGGCCATGATGTTCCTAAACTAAACAATAGAGCCCAAATGCTCTTTTGTTGGATCTAAATGATCCTGTTAAGTATATCTTAGTCTAAAATTAGACTAACGTATCCTTAACAGACTGTTAAGTTGATCTTAGTCTAAAATTAGACTAACGTATCCTTAACAAACGTTTAAGTTGGTCTTAGTCTCAAATGAGACTAACGTATCCTTAAACCCAACCCCAAACCCAAATCTAAGAAAATACGGATTTGGACTAATCCACACCCTACGGGCGACAACATAAATTAGTCTCCGTATACGATCCACGGGCAACCAAAAACAAAACAAATACCCACGACACGAAGTGACCATCTGGAGAAGGAGAAAGTGGTTACCGCGATACGGTAGCGTAATTAACTGCAGGAGCTTGCGCCTGCAGGGAAGAGTGTCCCCACAATCAAAAACCCTCAAATGAGGGGGAATCTGACGAAGTCTGCTACACCGGCCGCATCCGTTTAAACCTTCGATACATGGTGTCATAAATCAACTTGGCATCTTCGGAGAGGTGGACAGATAGCACCAAATAGCATCTGCCCTCGAAATTCAGGAAACACGGACCTACGCGGTCGTGTCTCCGTGTTTCGGAGGGGAACAGATTCTGGCATGCCCGGTGGGACATTTTCCTCTTTCCACTCCACACTTCGTGTGTCGTGTTCGCGAACGAATCGCGGTTTAATATGGTTGCCCTTGGATTCGAGGTACTAAGATTTGGTCTTGCTCCGTGCAGAAAGAAGAACATCAATGGCCTCTAGCTGCTCCAGCTGCAGCTGCAACTCCCGTTCCACCTCATCTGGAGGTGTGACCTACGGGACTCAGGCGGCCTCTGTCTTTACAATGTCGGTGGACCAGGTGACTCAGGCCACCACTGGGCTATTTTTCGGGACCATGCTCCCATCCATGAACTTCAATGCCCCGCTGCCGTTGCAGGAAGCCCCAAAGAAGTCGGTCTTTGATCGGCTTACCACTGCCGTGGCCCCTCTCAACGGGTCGCCCAAATTCAATGCCTCGGTTTTCAACAAATTGGGCCAGAACGCCAACAAGCCCGCGATACCTGAAGCAGCCATCCCAAAGCGGATAGCCATCCCGGCTCAAGCAGGAGAAATCATCGGAGAGGCTTCTTCTACCAAGAAGTCAGTCTTCATAAGGCTGGCCATTCTGGCTCCCACCCCAGGCGAAGTCCTCAAAGCTGCTTCCCCTGCCCAGAGGTCTGTCTTTGACATATTGGGCATTGCTTCTCAACGGACATCGGTCTTCAAAAGGCTGACGCCGGCAACAACCCTTCGCCAAAACAGGGGGTATGAGGAAGTCACCCCTACAGCCGAGACAATCCCAACAGCTCGACACGCTCGACGTCGCCACTGGCGCCGAGTAAGGAAGGCTGGGAGCAACTCTCCTTCTGGACTGACTCCGCCAGCTCCAATGGTGGAAGTCGACGATGCTGTTCCAACTGGGAACAGCTTTGAACCACTGAGGAGGGTCCGCAAGAACTCCCCGAACTGCTGTACTGAAGAGATCTCCTCCACCTATGGAGAATGCTACAGAACAGAAGCCAGAGCAGCCTCCTCAGCGGCTATCCTCCAAAATTTACAAAGTCCGGCGACAGGTCCAGGAATCGGTGATTGACCAGGACTACTCTCACCGACCAAAGAAGATTAAAGCTCGGCAGGAAAAGAGCCATCCCGTGGTACCACAGAAGATGTCATCCGCCTGGGTACCCACTGCAACGGCTCCCTCAACTTCAACCGCTCACAAGAGAAGGAGGCCGGAGAAAGCACCTGTGACCGCGGCGAACCGCAAGGACGTTGAATTTAAACGCCCCAAGCTTGGGGGCATGGTAACACATACCGTTTATATGGCTTCCGGAAAAGAGGAAAGCCGTACTTCTACGGGTCATCGACCACTTACTCGATCGATAACAAAGGCTCAGGAGCAACAGCAGCAAAAACTTCAGGAGATACTGACCGCAATGGCCGCACTCACTGGGCCGAAAGAAAATCCAGGGACCTCAGAGCAGCGTCAGGAACAAGAAACTGATGATGAATTCCTCCGAAGAATGCTCGAAAGGAAAGAAAAAGAAGCCGCGGAACAGGAGGCCAACATAAAACAAATGGCTCTTTTGTTCCAAGACATGGCCGGGATGATGTTACAGCCGGAACCTCCAGCTGAAAACCCCCCGATTATCATTGAAGATGATAGAGGAGAGACATTGAACCCTCCTCCGGCTCTTTCAGCAGCCAAGGAGGAGACCATCTCCAAGGCCGCTCTGGATGATTACATTGCTCAGCAAATACGAGCTCACCAGGCGAATGAAGAAGCTGGGCAAATCGTTAAGACTGGACGACCCTATCCGGGCTGGTATGACCAAATAAGGTACCCGCCAGGATATACGATCCCCAAATTTCATGTATAAAAGGGGACGGGAAACCCGCATCAGCACGTCACTCAATTCAGAGCCTTGTGCGGCAACACTGGAGGTGACGATAAGCTACTGCTCCGCCAGTTCATCGACAGCTTGTCGGAGACAGCGTTCGAATGGTACTCTGAACTCCCGAACGACTCTGTCAAGACATTTGCAGAAATGAAACTGCTGTTCACACAAAGATTCGCAAGCGCTAGCGAGCGTACTCCGATTACTGCACTAATTAACGCCAGGGTGAAGCCAGGTGAAACTTGGGTCCAGTACGCAATACGGTGGCGGAATCTATAGTCAAAAAGCGAGCAGCGCATCGAAGAAGCGCCTACGGTAGGCATGTTCGTGGGTACTCTTGACCCTCAAGCGACTATTTCCCAATTTATGATGTTTTTCAAGCCGACTACTTTCCAGACCTTGATTGACAAACTGGCCCAAATGGATCAGATGGGCCATAGACCGTCTTCCTCGAAGATGGAGCCTCAAAACGAGAAGAGCAAAGGGAAAGCAATCTTCGTCGCCAACGCTCAACAACGGCCGAGTGGCCCGAGACCGGTTGTTCGCTAAAGCAACAAGCGGCAGTCCCTCGATGAGAAGTTAAGACGTCCTTACTTATTTTCCCGGGATAAAAAAAGGAAACTTTTTGAACTGGCAGTGGGCAATGTGCTCATTACTCTACCGGAGTCGAGACACCCACCGCAACCGAACGACGTCAACGATCCCAATTACTGCCCCTACCACCGAGTATCGGGACATCCGATCGAAGACTGCTACGTCTTCAAAAATTGGGTTGAAGACCAGTATCAACAGGGCAAGTTCGCGCTGTCCGAAAACTGGAAGGTAAATCCGCCACAACCACATGCTCCGAAAAAGATGGACATGCCGGGGGCATCGTGCTCATTCATAAAGGAATCTCCATGGTAAGCTAGAGCCGGAGATCATCGAGGGGATACTGAAACCACGCCCAACATTGGGAGTTAACAGTGATGGTGGACAAAACATTCGGGCCCAACCGTCAATGTCTTCAAAGAAAAAGAAGAAGACCAAAAAACCTGCGCAATTTGATGACAAGCGCACGGATCTGCAAAAGCATATTGACGCGCTGGAGGAATATAACCAGAAGGCACGAACCCCGGTCACACTCCAAGAATTTCTCAACAGTATCCTTGAGAGCAGAGATAATGACAATAACGACGGGGATGACTCGTCAGAAGAATCTAAGGACTATGTGGCAAGTTGCCACATGATCTCTTATTCGGCGTTAACTAACGAAGAAGCTCACTTGGCGATAGAAGACAACATAAAAGAGCGGAGGGCAGGATCGAAGCCAAAACTCTTGGAAACGTCTGACGAGATGATCGACTTGCTACTGAACGAAGCCCGTCATAAAAGAAAAGCCAATCGAGAGCGTGAACTGGCTATATTTAAAAAAGCCAAACGCTGACGACTGGATGAAAAGGTCAAGGCACCCCAACCGGATCGAAGCATCCCTATCGCCAGCAAAAACAAGCTTAAAGTAAGGAAACGATTTGCTAGGGCCCTTTCAATAGGATTGAAGTTGCCCTCTTTCAGAGAAAATTCTCCTGGCGGTATACATCTCGATGAAGCGGACATGCATCCTAACTTCTGCTTATACCATCAGAGGATTACACACCCTACCGAGGAATGCATAGCCTTTAAAAACTGGTGGCAGGGATATGTTGCCCACCGACAACACGTTCAACGAGTGAAGCACAAGGCTCGTCGGGAACAGAAAAGCACGACATATGAGCGCAAAAGAGCTGCTGGCAACTGTCACATAGTCGACACCAAGGGATCGCAAGTTGTCACCTTTGGAAGCGACTCTGACGAAGAAATCGCCCCTAGCCCTCTCTTCGAGGAATCCACCTCCGACACAAAAGATGCGAAGATTTGCGAGAAAATCTATCTGCATAATCGTACATTGCCCGAAAAATCTCGGACCTATGATCGAAACGTCTTTAAACTACTACAAACCCGCGGCATCCCCAGGCTGACGTGGTAAAAAAAAGGTACGTCCATAAGCGAAATGGGCACGGATGAAAACCCGAAAGGGCTCCGTGAGTAAAAACAGCAGGGCTACAGCGAGTTTTGTGAAAACCTGAAAGGGCGCACTCTCGTTAAAAGACACTTGCAAGGTCCTCTCGACCTTGTGAGGAGAAAATACTTGCGTGAGATCCTTACGACTCACAAGGGAGCAACACACTTAAGGATCCCCACGATTCCTAAGGAGAAATTACACTTATGAGATCCTCACGACTCGTAAGGAGAATTCCCTTTTGAGACCCTCACGGCTCATAGGATTCAAAAGCCTTAAGCTATAGGGATCTGAACCTGTTCTTAAGCCATCATAATCTCTAATGCTGCCCTACAAAAGGTTCAATATTGACCCTTGTATACAATCCACGGGCACGAATGAACATTTCACTAACAGAGTCCCATCAACGACTAGGGATATGCTCACACGGTGAACAAACACTTATAGGTCCTCTCGACTTGTAAGGAGAAAACACTCTTGTAAGATCCTTACGACTTATAAGAGAACACACACTTAGGAATCCTCACGATTCTCAAGGAGAAAACGCACCTACGAGATCCTCACGACTCGTAGGGAGAAACACCTTTATGAGACCCTTACGGCTCATGAAGTCAAAAGCCTTAGTCGACGGGATCCTAACCCTGTTTGCTAAGCCACCTTTGTTCGACATCGACAGAGGCAAATGATGATTCGCTCCTGGCAATATCCCAGTTGTAGGGATGCTGATACCTAAATCGGTATCAAATTCCAAGTCCTATCATAGCAAATGATGATTCTTTCCTGGCAATATTCCAGTCACAGCGATGCTGATGCTAAGATTGGCACCAGATTCCAAGTTCCATACTCGTAGAAAAAAGTCAACGAGCCAAAAATGCATATGAAATAGCCGAAATGATAGGGCAACTTGCAATGAAATCAGCAAATAAAAATGTATGCATACAAAATAGCTGGAATGGTTGGGCAACTCACAATAAAAAGCAGCGAGTAAAAAGAAAAATAGCCGAAATGATTGGGCAATCGCGATTTTCGCGATGTAAAAAGCTGAAATGATGGAGCATCGCGGAAAGAATGAAACTTTTTGCCCTACAGGTAAGATCACATCGATCCCTGTATACAATCCAAGGGCACAAACAAAAAGAGAACCATATCATCCCACCAGGCTCCATCAGAAAAAGAGCCAAGTCTCGACGGCCACATCTACAGCCTGGAGACCTACAACAACGTTCCTCTTCATTCCAGCAGGACTCAGACGCAACATCACCAAATGGAGCCACGACATAGTCCCTAGTTCCAAATCTCGATGGTTCACAGACAACCTAGAGATCACCTCGACATTCATCTCGTTACAGCAGACGCAACATCACCAAATGGAGCCACGGCATAGTCCCTAGTTCCGAATCTCGACAGCTCACAGACAACCTAGAGATCATCTCAGCATTAGTCTCGTTACACCAGACGCAATGTCAACAATGGCGTTCTTTCGTAGTCCAGCAGGATGCAGATGCAACGTCAACGAAAGACCTCACGGTCGAAACAAAACGGAGTGATGGCAAAATCCTAGCTCCATCTCTACGTTCGTTTCGATACAGTAGACGAGATGTCACCCCAGCATTCTTCCTCCTACAGGATTCGGACGCGCCAAAAACGAAGCAAAGGCAATATTCCTATGCTTCAGGGTCTTGACGGCAACTCATATAAAACCTGAAAGACTATCGGAGATCATCCCACACCAGCGCGGAATGGTCACCACCTCGACGTTCGTCTCGATACAGCAGACGGGATGTCACCCCAGCGTTCTTCCTC
Organism: Agapanthus africanus; assembly: GCA_030015575.1. Classification (NCBI taxonomy): domain Eukaryota; kingdom Viridiplantae; phylum Streptophyta; class Magnoliopsida; order Asparagales; family Amaryllidaceae; genus Agapanthus; species Agapanthus africanus. The sequence goes on from CM057337.1 coordinate 1,001,789,293, forward strand.
CAGCAGGATTCTGGCGCGACAATCAAACAACGGAGCCACGGCAAAATCTCTAGTTTCAAGCCTCGACGGTTCACCAACAACCTAGAGACAACCGTGACATTCGTCTCGATACAGCAGACGCAATGCCAGCAAACGAAGCAAAGGCCAAATTCCTAGCTTCAGGGTCTTGACGGCAATGCAAATAAAACCTGAAAGACTATCAGAGATCATCCCACACCAGCGCGGAGTGGTTATGACTCATCGGGACTCCCAAACTGAGCCTAACCTCAAGTAAAAAAGCGACATGGAATATCCCTAACGCTTGCTCTTTCGACGGTAATACTACCTGGAAGATTGCTTGAAGACGTCTTGTCCAGCCCCCGAAGGGATCAGAAACACGACAGTCGCAAGGCTACTCAAACAGCAAGATTGCCTATCGAGGAATACATTAGCCAACGCGACGGTACGACGGACAAAACCCTAGTATCACAGACCCTAACGGACCTCTGTCGTAAAGAGCAGACGTTAACTGCCTTGCGAGAACTTCTCGATTCGTCTCAACCCTAGGGAAATCAGTGTCCTTGGAAACCTCCTCGATTCAGGGAAATCAGCGTCCTTGACGGCAAAACCTCGATTCACGTCGACCCGCAGAGAAATCAGTGACTTTGCAGGAATACCTCGATTCGTTTCGACTCCAGGGAAATCGGTGTCCTTGGCAACCTCCTCGATTCAGGGAAATCAGTGTCCTTGACGAGAGCATCTCGATTCGCATCGACCCGCAGAGAAATCAGCGTATTTGCAGGAATACCTTGATTCGTTTCAACTCCGAGGAAATCAGTGTCCTTGGCAAAACCTCGATTCAGGGAAATCAGCATCCTTGACGAGAGCATCTCGATTCGCGTCGACCCGCAGAGAAATCAGCGTCTTTGCAGGAATACCTCGATTCGTCTCAACCCCAGGGAAATCAGTATCCTTGGCAACCTCCTCGATTCAAAGAAATCAGCGTCCTTGACGAGAGCACCTCGATTCGCATTGACCCGCAGAGAAATCAGCGTCTTTGCAGGAATACCTCGATTCGTCTCAACTCCGAGGAAATCAACGTCCTTGGCAAAAACCTCAATTCAGGGAAATCAGCGTCCTTGACGAGAGCACCTCGATTCGCGTCTACCCGCAGAAAAATCAGTGTCTTTGCAGGAATATCTCGATTCGTCTCAACTCCGAGGAAATCAGCGTCCTTGGCAAATAACTCGATTCAGGGAAATCAGCGTCCTTGACGAGAGCACCTCGATTCACATCGACCCGCAGAGAAATCAACGTCTTTGCAAGAATACCTCGATTCGTTTCAACTCCGAGGAAATCAGTGTCCTTGGCAAAAACCTCGATTCAGGGAAATCAGCGTCCTTGACGAGAGCATCTCGATTCGCATCGACCCGCAGAGAAATCAGCTTCTTTGCAGGAATACCTCGATTCGTTTCAACTCCAAGGAAATCAGTATCCTTGGCAAAGCCTCGATTCAGGGAAATCAGCGTCCTTGGCGAGAGCATCTCGATTCGCGTCGACCCGCAAGGAAATCAGTGTCTTTGCAGGAACACCTCGATTCGTCTCGACTCCGAGGAAATCTGTGTCCTTGGCAAATACCTCGATTCAGAGAAATCATCGTCCTTGACCAGAGCATCTCGATTCGCGCCGACCCGCAGAGAAATCAGTTTCTCTGCAGGAATATACGACGTCAGCAAAGCGGAGCCGCGGCAAAGTTCCCAGTTCCATGATTCGGCGGTGCACAGACAAACCAAAGTCAACCCTCGACCTCCCTGTTGAAGCAATGTTTTGACTCAGGAGTAGGTCAACTCAGCAATCACTTACGAGTCCTCTCGACTTGTAAGAAAGAAAATTCTCTAATGAGATCCTTACGACTCTCAAGAGAAAACACACTTAGGAATCCTCACGATTCCTAAGAAGAAAATACACCTACGAGATCCTCTCGACTAGTAGGGAGAAAAGTCTTTATGAGACCCTCACGGCTCATAAAGTTGAAAAGTCTTAGGCGACAGATCCTAACCCTGTTTCCTAAGCCATCGCTATCTTATAAAGAGTTCAAGATGACCTATTATCTGCCATTTATGGGCCACACTTGCCAAAGCTACATGCCACTGAAATGGAGAAGTTACTCATAAGCATATAAACTACTTCACGCCAGAGTAAAACATAAAGAAATAGAAGGGTGCAGCTCATGGAGCTGAGGGTTTGGAACTATATCCCTTAAGAGTTGAGATTTGAGTCAATGATAAATGATGACGCTTGTGTCCGCTCGTTATCTTCTCAAATCAAGATCCTGAAAATTATATACCAACCCAAAACTAGTCATACACTATGAATTACTCTGCACTACTTCACCCACGTATATACTTACGTGGGCAAAGTAGTGGGGGGCATTTTTTCCCGCCAAAAAAATTCTGCGCAAAAGAGCCCAAGGTATCAAATGGCAGCGATACGTTTAAGAAAATGCGAACCAGTATTTTCCGGGCTGTATTTTGATAAATTACCAAATGAGAAATAGCTAAATTCTGATGGTATCGAAAGTGTCTCGAAAAATCCTTCGATTTGATATATTGTGGGCCTTATAATTCATCCGGGATCAAAAGTTATGAGGCATCACGTGCCCACACGTGACCGGGCATCACGTGCAGACACGTGACCATTTACAGGCAAAGCCTGTAGGCACTGAATAAAATAAATAATTGGAAATAATTAATCAGTGGGGTCACGTGCCAACATGTGATAGGCTCTTAAACCCTCTGAAACAATAGAATTAAATTCTAATTAAATAATTAATCGGTGGGGTCACGTGCCAACACATGATGGGTTTCTGAGCCCTCTAAACCAATAGAATTAAATTCTAATTAATTGGTCAATCGGTGGGGTCACGTGCTAACACGTGATAAGCTCTTAAGCCTTCTGAACTAATAGAATTAAATTGTAATTAAGGGAAATCAAAAACCCTAGTTGGAAAAATATCTCTCTAAATCTTTCCAAACAAAAAAAAGATTATGCTCTGTAAAGTGGAGCACCGTTGGATTAAAAATCCAATGGTGATTAAAAATCACCAATTTATAAAAAAATTCTATACAAGGAAAGATTTTCCTGAAATTCACCAAGAATAACAAACAGAATATCTTTTGGATTAAAAATCCAATGGTGAATAAAATTCACTGAGTGATCTAAAAGATCATGTTGGTTACAAAATCAATTAAAATCTTTTAATGAAAGATTGACTAAACAAACTAATTCTTTTCTTTCTCCTATAAATAGGAGCCAAGAAAAGAAGAGAAGGATCTTGGAATTTTTTTAAGGAAAAACAACAAGAAGAGAGAGAAAAGAGGGTCTCTTAAGAAAAGAAAGAAACCCTAGGTGAGAAAGGGAAAGAGATCTAAGCTCCATAAAACAAAAAGAGAATTTAATTCTCAATTTAAGAGTTTAACTCTTCTGAATAAGAACTTAGTTCTTCCTTTGGTTGAAGATCTGCAGAAGCAGATCTCCCCACAAGTTGAAAATTTAATTCTCATCTGGGAGATTCCGCCATGCAGATCCAAAACTTAGAGGGAGAATTAAGTTTAAAGAATTTAATTCTTCCAAATTCATAAGAATTTAATTCCTCCAAATGAAACTAGGGTTTAATCCTATATAAAAATTTAATTCTTCCAAATTCATAGGAATTTAATTCCTCCAAATGAAACTAGGGTTTAACCCTACATAAGAATTTAATTCTTCCAAATATATAGGAATTTAATTCCTCTAAATGAAACTAGGGTTTAACCCTACAAAAGAATTCAATTCTTAAAATAAGAGAGTTGAGGCTCTCCATGCACGTAAAGAGATCAGTACTCAACCTGGTTGTGTGGTAACACATGACCCTCATCCTCAATGAGCAAAAAGGAACGAACAAGACTAGGTCATGTGCCCCCACGTGACCCTTAAACAGACTCCTCAAAATGAGAAGAAAAAAAGCTTGGAGGCAATGCCTCACGTGCTCACACATGACCCTCAAAACTAAAGGGAACAAATCCAAAGGCAGAATTAAATTTGGGCGCCCTCACGTGTCCTCACGTGACCCCTAATAAACACTGTAATAAATCGATGCATGGACACCCATCATGTGCCTACACGTGATGGCCGTGAAGACTTAATTGTTTAACACTTATTTGAATATTCTAAGAATAAAATAAGGGAAGACAGAAGAATTGAGGCCCAACGCAGAGGCATTGTCACGTGTCTACACGTGATGATTTCAAAGACTGAAAGTGTTTAACACTTATTTGAATATTCTGATAATAAAATAAAGGAGGTCTGACCCAATACTCAGGCGCCTCACGTGACCCCACGTGACCACCTCATTTCTAGTGTTTAACACTATTTTGAGCGTTTTGGCCCTAGTGTTTAACACTGTTTTCATCACATCACGTGGGGACACGTGATCGCTAAATATGCTTTAGTGTTTAACACGATTTTCAAACAAAGCTTAAGCCCAAATTGGCTAAGTTTTCCAGAGGCAAATTTCCCCTTCAAATGAACCTTAAAATCCAGAGCCATGATAAATGGTTAGTGCTCAGCCAAAGACAAAATGTTGTCAGAGCCCCAAACCCTCGCTCAGCATTGCTAAATAATGAAGGGCTGAACCCAGACAAATGTTCAACAGTCCCAACAAAAGTCCAACATTTCAAACCAAATTTGACTTAGCCCAAGTTGGCCATAAGTCCTCAATTCAGTTTCAACTGAGCTTATGTGCTCATAATCTAATTAATTGATCTTAGTCCTAAATTGGACTACAGATCTCCCAATCAACTTTGGTTCAAGGGTACATCTCTTCACTCCTTTGATATTTGTCGTTGTAATCCTTCAACGTCTTCAGAGAGGTGACGGGTCCCGATAGCCAATCATTCCTCGGACTGTGGGGACCCTTTAAACCCACGGACTATGATGTCCTTAATCTCGGACTGTGGGGCCCCTTTAAACCTACGGACTATGATGTCCTTAACCTCGGACTGTGGGGTCCTTAAACCCACGGACTATGATGTCCTTAACCTTGGACTGTGGGGTTCTTAAACCCATGGACTATGATGTCCTTAACCTTGGACCACCATGTCCTTAAACTGGTAATCGACCGTGATGTTCCTAAACTAAACAATAGAGCCCAAATGCTCTTTTGTTGGATCTAAATGATCCTGTTAAGTAGATCTTAGTCTAAAATTAGACTAACGTATCCTTAACAAACTGTTAAGTTGATCTTAGTCTAAAATTAGACTAATGTATCCTTAACAAACGTTTAAGTTGATCTTAGTCTCAAATGAGACTAACGTATCCTTAAACCCAACCCCAAACCTAAATCTAAGAAAATAATGATTTGTACCAATCCACGCCCTATGGGCGACAACATAAATTAGTCTCCGTATACGATCCACGGGCAACCAAAAACAAAACAAACACATACGACACGAAGTGACCATCTGGAGAAAGAGAAAGTGGTTACCGCGATACGGTAGCGTAATTAACTGCAGGGGCTTGCGCCTGCAGGGAAGAGTGTCCCCACAATCAAAAACCCCTCAAATGAGGAGGAATCTGACGAAGTCTGCTACATCGGCCGCATCCGTTTAAACCTCCGGTACATGGTGTCATAAATCAACTTGGCATCTTCGGAGAGCTGGATGGATAGCACCAAATAGCATCTGCTCTCGAAATTCAGGCAAGACGGACCTACGCGGTTGCGTCTCCGTGTTTCGAAGGGGAACAGAGAGCAACTTCTTCCTCTTGTAATCTAAACTTGAAGGCTTTGTAATTGTGAAGTTGATTAATAAAAGTAGATCATTATTTAGCATTTATTTTTTACATTTAAATTATGAATTCTTTCTCTATCCGTTCTTCTTCTATCTCCAACATGCGCGAGTAATCTCCGCTTGATAGGGTTCGTAAGATTAGGGTAGAACAATAGATGAGAAAATGTTTTAACTTTTTTTAAGTCTTATGAAATTTATAAGCTTTAGCAAAATAAATGTTAATATCCTTATCGGGCGCGCTACCAATTTATTGCTAGTCTCGACCGCGATTTGAGATCAGATTAAAAGTTGTTTTGTTAAGGGCTACACATGAATAGAGATCAATGAAAGGACAATGGTCAATAGTGGGGAAACCCTAGTTTCTTCCAAGAACCCTAATCCGCATTCATCACTATCTATCTAGTATTAAATCTATCAATAGATAAAAGGAGTAATCTTTATTAGTCATCCATGACTACTAAATCCGAACGAACCCTACAAGCATTCTTCTTATAAAATCTATATCCGTATTCAAACTAGATCAGTATTCTACATCCGTATTTTGACGTAGATCTAGAAACTATTCTCTACTATTCTTTATTCCTCTATTCTTCCTCTTTTTCAACACGTCTAAAGTAAGATTGAAAGATTCCACATATCCCTGAGGACGACCCGTACCCATCTCGGTCTAGCTACACGCGACACCGTTATTGATTGCGGTTACTACACACACTTCTTTAAATACAGACCAATCAAATGGCATCGTTGAAAGGGATACGTGCGTAATTTTTTTATTCTTACTATTTGTGTTGAATTCTTATTCGATATATATCATAAAAATAAAACAAAACCGCATCTTGTATATTTAACGATTAGTGTGCGATTTTTGCGAGGGAATCTGGAGTCACTTTAGCAGGGAGATAAAGATTCAGAGACATTCATCAAGACCCGGAGGAGCAAAGGAAGAAACAATGAATTTTTTTTTTAAACAAAGAACCCCTTAAAGCGTGGCGGAACCGCGGTTATTGTGTGCAAATGGTGGCAGAACCGCGGCGGTCTTGGGGAGTTGTGTCCTCAAACTTTTCTGGTATCTTTTCTATCTCTTTCTCTCTCCTCTGAAAAATCCAATAATATATTTTCTGCAGGATTCTTTGCAAAATATCGCCGCTCAAAAATCTTTTTGCGAGTTTTGTTTTGCGGTTTAATTTTGCATATTTTAATACGGACATTAAGGGGCAAAGACCAAATTCATATTATGTGGGGATTTCATCACCCTTCCTAAGCCCCACAAATCACAAAGCGAGCATCCGCATCATCCTACATGTTCCCCCAATCAGAGCAAGGCTCTGTTTGAATTTTGAAAATTCAAATTTTGGAAGCAACGCTTCAAATTCCGAGCATTGCGCGCAACGCGTGCGTGTCAGAAGTTGATACGTCAATGCAACGCCCGAGGCAGTGTGTCCAATCAGAGCAAGGCTCTCTTAAAAAATAAAAGTATGCAACGTTCAGATTGCGCAAGCGCTGCATTGCGCGACACGTGTCTGTGCAGTTGCGCAAACGTTGCTGCGCAAGCGCTGCGCTGCGCGACACGTGTCTGCGCAATTGCGCAAGCATAATTGCGCAAGTGCCGCACGGCGCGACACGTGTCTGCGCAGTTGCGTAGTCGCTGCTGCGCAAGCGCTGCGCTGCGCGACACGTGTCTGCGCAGTTGCGCAAGCACAATTGCGCAAGTGCCGCACGGCGCGACACGTGTCTGCACAGTTGTGCAGTCGCTGATGCGCAAGCGCTGCGCTGCGCGACACGTGTCTGCGCAACTGCGCAAGCACAGCTGTGCAAGCGCTGCGCTGCGCGACACGTGTCACGCGCTGGAGGAGTTGCGCAAAACAGAATAAATCTTTTCTGTTCTTGTTAAAATAAGATTTTCTTCTGTAAAGCAGGGGCTTTTGGATCAAAGATCCAACGGTGGGGAAAATTCCCCAAATCACTCAGAGAAAGATCTCTTTAACAAATTTAACTAATTTGTGAGCACTATAAAAAGGACCCCAGACCTCATTTCAAAAAGAGGAAGATCTTGCTAAAAAAAGAGAAGAGAACTCTTGAGAACTCTTGAAGAAAAAAAAAAGGTAAAAACCTTTAAAAGAAGAAAAAATTCTCTTATGAACAAGATCATGGATCTTCAACAATAAATAAATAAATAAATCAAATAGTTCCTTGCACTTGTTTTATGAACCATCGGTTCTTGAACCTAAAAGGTTCTTAAATTAATAGTGCTTTGCACTTTTATGAACTTTTGGTTCTCTAAGATAAGAAAAACAAGAAAAAACTTGTTTTTTCTTAGATCTAAATCAAATAGTGCCTTGCACTTGTTTTATGAACCATCGGTTCTTGAACCTAAAAGGTTCTTAAATTAATAGTGCTTTGCACTTTTATGAACCTTTGGTTCTCTGAGATAAGAAAAACAAGAAAAAACTTGTTTTTTCTTAGATCTAAATCAAATAGTGCTTTGCACTTCTTTTATGAACCATCGGTTCTTGAATCTAAAAGATTCTCAAATTAACAGTGCTTTGCACAAATGCAATACATTACTTAAAGGGCCAGGCCCAAATCAAAATGACCTGACAGGCCAAAATAAATTGCAAGGCAATAAATGGGCAGAGCCCAAATAAATTGACGCTTTGCATCCTTTATACAAGGGCAGAGCCCAAATAAAATTGATGCCTTGCATCATTCCTAAAAGAACAGAGCCCAAAACAAATTGATGCTCTGCATCCTTTCTGGGCAAAGCCCAAATAAAAATAAAAAAAAGAAATGCAATGCAAAAGCAAATAAAATGTTGAACATTTTCAATTGGACTTAGCCCAATTTTGGCCGTAAGTCCTTAAATTAAATTGACTGAGCAAGATTGCTCTCTTAAATCAATTTACTACCGGTTCGAGGGTACATCTCCGAACTCCTCTGACACCTGTCGTTGTAATCCTTCAATGACGTCAGAGAGGTGACGGGTCCCAACGACCACATACTATATGGACTGCGGGGTCCTTAAACTCGCGGACCGAAACGTCCCTAAACTATTATCGGACCGAAACGTCCCTAAACTAATATCGGACTGAAATGTCCCTAAACTAATATCAGACCGAAACGTCCCTAAACTAATATCGGACCACCACGTCCCTAAACCGGAATATGGACCACCACGTCCCTAAACTGGCACAATAGAGCCCAAATGCTCTTTTGACGGATCTAAACGGTCCCGTTAAGTTGATCTTAGTCTCAAACTGGACTAACGTATCCTTAACAAACGTTTGAGTCAATCTTAGCCTCAAAAATGGCTAATGTATCCTCCAAACAGACTTTAGTCCCAAATTGGACTATGAATCTCCCAAACTGGAACAATAGAGCCCAAACGCTCTTTTGTCGGATCTAAACAATCACGTTAAGTTGATCTTAGTCTCAAACAGGACTATCGTATCCTTAATGAACGTTTAAGTTGATCTTAGCCGCAACGCGACTAATGCATCCTTAAACTAAAAACACCAAACCCAAATCTAAGTAAATACGGATTTGGACTAATCCACGTCCTACGGGCGACGGCATTACTCAGTCTCCGTATACAATCCACGGGCAACCACGAACAAAACAAACACCCACGACACGAAGTGAAATTCTGGAGAAGGAGAAAGTTGTTACCGCGACGCGGTAGCGTAATTAACTGCAGGGGCTTGCGCCTGCAGGGAAGAGCGTCCCCACAATCAAAAACCCCTCAAGCGAGGGGGAATCTGACGAAGTCTGCTACATCGGCCGCATCCGTCTAAACCTCCGATACAAGGTGCCATAAATCAACTTGGCATTTTCGGAGAGGTAGACGGATAAAACCAAATAGCATCTGCCCCGAATCTCAGCGTCAGGACATCGCAGTCCTGTGCGCCGCCTTTCGGAGGGGAACAGATTCTGGCACGCCCGGTGGGACCTCTTCCTCTTTCCACTCCACACTTCATGTGTCGTGTTCGCGAACAAATCGCGGTTTGCTGTGATTGCCTGTGGATTCAAGATACTAAGATTTGGTGTCTTGCTCTATGCAGAAAACAGAAAATCGATGGCTTCTTACTGCACCGCCCGCAGCGATAACTCTTGCTCTGTCATTGCTGGAGGAGTGACTTATGAGCCCCAAGCGGCCTCCCTTTTCAAAATGCCGGTGGAGCAGGTGGCTCAAGCCACCGCTGGACTATTTTTTGGGACCATGCTCCCACCAATGAGCTTCAACGCCCCAATGACATTGCAAGAAGCTCCAAAGAAGTCGGTCTTCGATCGACTTACCACTGCCGCGACCCCTCTCAACGGGTCGTCCAACTCCACTGCTTCAGTTTTTAACGGACTAGGCCAGAGCTCTAACAGGCTCATGAAGAAGCCTGCCATACCAGAAGGAGTTATCCCGAAGCGGATAGCCATTCCAACTCCCGTTCCTGGCAAAATCACCAAGGTTGCTTCCCATGTTCAGAAGTCCGCTTCTGACAAGTTGGTCGTCCCCGTTCAACGGACGTCGATCTTTAAAAAGCTGGTACCAGTATATTCTGACCAACACAGGGGGCATGAGGAGGTCACCCCTATAGCTGAAACAAATCCATCAGCACGACATGCCCGACGTCGCTACTGGCGCCGAATGAGGAAGGCTGGGGGCAACTCCCCCTCTGGACTTACTCCTCCAACTCTAATGGTGGGGATCGATACTGCTGTTCCAACCAGGAACAGCTTTGAGTTGCTGAACTCGGTGCGCAGAAACTCTCCTACTGCGGTGCTAAAGCGAACTCCTTCATCTGTGAAGAATATTCCAGAGAAGAAGCTAGAGCAGCCCCCTCAACGGCTGTCCCCTAAAATTTACAAGGTCTGGCGACAGGTTCAGGAGTCAGTGATTAATGAAAACCATCTTCATCGACAGAGAAAGATGAAGGTGCGGCAGGAGAAGGATTACTCTGTCAAACCACAAAAAGCAAAAGTTACTTGGGTACCCACTACAACGGCTCCCTTAACTCCAATCACTCAAAAAAGGAGGCCGCAAAAAGCCCCTGTGTCTTCGGCAAATCGCAAAGACACCGAACACAAACGCCCAAAGTCTGGGGGCATGGTGGTGCACACTGTTTATATGGCTTCTGGAAAGGAGGAGAGCCGCACTTCTACGGGTCACCGACCGCTCACCCGATCCGTGACGAAAGCCCAGGAGCAACAACAAAAGCTTCAGGAAATGATGACTACAATGGCTGCACTTACTGAGCCAAAAGAAAGCTCTGAAACATCTTCGGATGAGCGTCAAGAACAAGAAACCGACGCTGAATTTTTACGCAGAGTCCTCGAAAAGAGGGACAAAGAAGCTGCAGAGCAAGCGGCTAACATAAAACAGATGGCGCTCCTCTTCCAAGATATGGTAGGGATGATATTACAGCCGGACCCTCCAGCTGAAGATCCTCCGATCGTCCTTGAAGACGACATGGGAGAAATGTCAAATCCTCCGCCGGCTCTGTCAACAGCCAAGGAGGAGGCAATCTCCAAAGTTGACCTAGACGAATATATAGCTCAGCAGATCCGGGTTCATCAGGCGAATGAAGCGGCTGGGCAAATTGTTAGAACCGGATGACCGTATCCGGGCTGGTATGACCAAATCAGTTACCCGCCAGGATATACGATCCCTAAATTCCACGTATATAAAGGGACAGGGAATCCGCATCAGCATGTCGCTCAATTCAGGGCCTTATGCGGCAATACTGGAGGCGATGACAAATTGTTGCTACGTCAATTCGTCGGCAGCTTAGCAGAAACAGCCTTTGAATGGTATTCGGAGCTGCTTAACGACTCTGTCAAAACATTTGCAGAGATGGAACTGCTGTTTACACAAAGATTCGCGAGTGCTAGTGAACGCACCCCGATAACAGCACTAATAAATGCCAGGATAAGGCCAAGCGAAACGTGGGTTCAATACGCAACATGATGGAGGAACCTATGGTCGAAATGCGAACAACGCATAGAAGAGGCACCTGCGGTAGGCATGTTTGTGGGCACTCTCGATCCGCAGGCGACCATCTCACAATTAATAATGTTCTTCAGGCCGACCACCTTCCAGGCCTTGATTGACAAATTAGCCCAAATGGACCAGATGGGCCATAGACCGTCTCCTCCAAAATCAGATTCCCGAGATGAGAAAGGAAAAGGGAAAGCGATCGTCGTCGCCAATGCTCAACAACAGTCGAGCAACTCAAAGCCGGTCGTTCACCAAAACAACGCGCGTCCACGCCCATCCCTCGAAGAGAGGCTAGGATGTTCTTACTCGTTTCCTCAGAATAAAACGGGAAGACTGTTCGAGCTGGCAGTGCGCAACAGACTCATTAATCTGCCGAGTCCAAAGCGTCTGTCGCAGCCAGGCGATCTTAATAATCCCAATATTGCCCTTACCACCAAACGGTAAGTCACCCGATTGAGGATTGTTTCGTCTTTAAGGGATGGATCGAGGATCAATACCTACAAGGCAAGTTCGCGCTGTCTGAAAGCTGGAAGGTGAACCCACCACAGCCGCATACTCCAAAGAAGACAAACACGCCGGGGGCAACTTGTCATGTGATCTCTCACTCATTGGCAGATAATAAAGAGGCTCCTTGCGCCGAGAAAACGAGGGCGGGCCCTGAAACAGAAATTCCGCGGCCGTCAGACGAGTTGATCGATGCCTTCCTAAATGAAATTCGTCTGAAAGCAAAAGCCAATCAAGAGCATGAAATGGCCATACTGGAAAGAGCCAAGGCATTCCCGTCAAATCAGAAGCCATACACTGCGGGTAAAAACAAATTCAAGACGAGGAAAAAGTTCGCCAAAGCTCTGTCAGTAGGAATGAAGCTACCGCCCTCTGAAGAAATACTTTCGCTGAGGTAGAGATACACCCTAACTTCTGTTTATATCATCAGAAGATCATACATCCTACCGAAGACTGCGAATCCTTTAACTGTTGGTGGCAAGGGTATGTCGCTCAAAAGCAATACTTCGACAGGACAAAGTGTGAAGCTTGTGGACATCGGAAAAATGCGATATATGAGCGCAAAAGAGTCGCCGACAATTGCCATATAGCCGACTCTAAGGCATCGCAAATTATCACCTTTGGAAGCAACTCTGACGAAGAAGCTATCCCCAACTCTTCCCTCGGGGAATCTATTTCAAAAATAAAGGAATTGAGAAGCTGCGAGAACGTTCAGCCATGCAATCACATGCTACTCGGAAAAAATCCCGGCCCCGCAAACAACGGAGCAAACAAAAAGGATAAAAGAAAAGGAAAAAAAGGCCCTCGTCGCCAGCGCTCAACAACAATCAGGTGACCCTAGACCGGTTGCTTGCCAAAGCAACAAGCGGCAACCCCTCCAGGAAAAGTTGAAACGTCCTTACTCGTTTCCGCAAGATAAAACAAGGGGACTGTTCGAGCTGGCAGTGTGCGACAGACTCATCAATCTGCCGGGTCCAAAACGTCCGTTGCGGCCAGGCGATGTTAATAATTCTAATTATTTCCCTTACCACCAAACAGTAGGTCACCTGATCGAAGACTGCTACGTCTTCAAAAACTGGGTTGAAGACCAATACCAACCTGGCAAGTTTGCGCTGTGTGAGAAATGGATGGTGAGTCCGCCACAACCGCACGCTCCGAAGAAGATAGATACGCCGGGGGCATCATGTTCATTCATGGAGAAGGACTCATAGACCAAAAAGTCAATAAACCAGATATTCGCCTCAAATACGGCGACAACGGACCGAAACGTCCTTAAACTAACAACGGACCGAAATGTCCTTAAACTAACAACAGACCGAAACGTCTTTAAACTACTACCGCAGTATCTTTAGGCTGACGAGATATAAAAAAAACATATAAAAATAAAAAAAATAAAAATAAAAACAAAAAAACGGTATGTCCATAAGCAAAAAGGGCACGGATGAAAACCCGAAAGGGCTCCGTGAGTAAAAACAGCAGGGCTACCGGCGAGTGTTCGTGAAAACCCGAAAGGGCGCGACCTCGTAAAAAAAAAAGAGAAAAAATATATATATATAAAAATAAAAAGAATAAAAAAAACAAAAAAAACGGTATGTTCATAAGCAAAATGGGCGCGGATGAAAACCCGAAAGGGCCCCGTGAGTAAAAACAGCAGGGCTACCGGCGAGTGTTTGTGAAAACCTGAAAGGGCGCAACCTCGTTAAAAGACACCTATAGGGTCCTCTCGACCTTGTAAGGAGAAACACACCTGCGTGAGATCCTTACGACTCACAAGGGAACAACACACTTAGGTATCCCCACGATTCCTAAGGAGAAAATACACTTGCGAGATCCACACGACTCGTAAGAAAAACTCTCTTATGGGACCCTCACGGCTCGTAAGATTTGAAAGTCTTAAGTTACAGAGGCCTAAACCTGTGCTTAAGCAACCCCCACAACTTTCGACATTGCCCTACAAGTGGTCCTATATTAGCCCTTGTATACAATCCACGGGCGCGAATAAACATTTCCCCAGCAAAGTCCCATCCGTGACTAAGGATATGTCCATATGGTGAACAACCCTTATAAGTCCTCTCGACTTATAAGGAGAAAACCCTTTTGTAAGATCCTTACGACTTACGGGGGAACATACACTTAGGAATCCTTACGATCCCTAAGGAGAAAACACACCTACGAGATCCTCACGACTTGTAGGGAGAAATAGCTTTGTGAGACCCTTACAGTTCATGAAGTCAAAAGCCTTAGTCGACAGAATTCTAACCCTGTTTACTAAGCCACCTTTGTTCGACATCGACGAAGGCAAATGGTGATTCGCTCCTGGCAATATCCCAGTGGTAGCGATGCTGATGCCTAAAACGGTATCAAATTCCAAGTCCTTTTACGGCAAATGATGATTCGCTCCTAGCAATATTCCAGTTGCAGCGATGCTGATGCCAAGATTGGTATCAGATCCCAAATCCCCTACTCGCGAAAAAAAAATCAGCGAGCCAAAAAAAAATTGCATACGAAATAGCCGAAATGATGGGGCAACTTGCAAACAAAATCAGCAAGTAAAAATGTATGCATGCAAAATAGCCGAAATGATTGGGCAACTCGCAATAAAAAGCAGCGAGTAAAAAGAAAAATAGCCGAAATGATTGGGCACCGCGAAAAATAGCCGAAATGATTGGGCAATCGCGATTTTCGCGATATAAAAAGCTGAAATGATAGAGCATCGGGGAAAGAATAAAAAAATGAAAGAATGAAACTTTTTGCCCTACAGGTGAAATCACATCGATCCCTGTATACAATCCAGGGGCACAGGTAAGGAGGGAACCATACCTTCCCAACAGGCTCCATCAGAAAGCGAAGCCAAATCTCGACGGTTCATAGACAACCTAGAGACCATTTCGACATTTGTCGCAATATTACAGACGCAATGTCAACAACGGAGTTCCTTCGCAGTCCAGCAGGGTGTACATGCAAAGTTAACAAAAGACCTCACGGTCGAAACAAGCGGAGCGATGGCAAAATCTCAGCTTCACCTCAGCATTCGTCTCGATACAATAGACGCAATGTCAACAACAGCGTTCCTCCGCAGTCCAGCTGGAGGTAGATGCAACGTCAACAAAAGACCTCACGGTCGAAACAAAGCGGAGTAACGGCAAAATCCCAACTCCACCTTAGCATTCGTCTCGTTACAGCAGACACAATGTCAACAACGGCGTTCCTTCGCAGTCCAGCAGGGTGTACATGCAAAGTTAACAAAAGACCCAATGGTCGAAACAAAGCGAAGTGACGCCAAATCCCAGCTCCACCTCAGCATTCGTCTCAATACACCAGACGCAGTGTGAGCAAATGAAGCGAAGGCCAAATTCCTAGCTTCAAGGTCTTAACGGCAAGTCATATAAGGCCTGAAAGACCACCGGAGATCATCTCACATGGAGTGGTCACCTCCTCGATGTTCGTTTCGATACAGCAGACGAGTTGTCACCCCAGCATTCTTCCTCCAACAGGGATTCGGACGTGACAAAGCAAACGAAGCGAAGGCCACATTCCTAGCTTCAACGTCTTTACGGTAACTCACATAAAACCGGAAAGACAATCGGAGATCATCTCGCACCAGCACAGAGTGGTCACCACCTTGACGTTCGTCTCGATACAGCAGACGAAATGTCAACCCCAGCATTCTTCCTCCAACAGGATTTGGACACACCAAAGCAAACGAAGCGAAGGCCACATTCCTAGCTTCGACGTCTTAACGGTAACTCATATAAAACCAGAAAGACAATCGGAGATCATCTCGCACCAGCACAGAATGGTCACCACCTCGACGTCCGTCTCAATACAGCAGACGAGATGTCACCCCAACGTTCGTCTCGACACAGCAGACGCAACGTCATCAAACAAACGGAGCCACGGCAAAATCCCTAGTTCCCACCGCAACATTCGTTTCGATACAGCAGACGCAATGCCAGCAAACGAAGCGAAGGCCACATTCCTAGCTTCAACATCTTTACGGTAACTCACATAAAACTGGAAAGACAATCGGAGATCATCTCGCACCAGCACAGAGTGGTCACCACCTTGACGTTCGTCTCGATACAGCAGACTAAATGTCAACCCCGGCATTCTTCCTCCAACAGGATTTGGACACACCAAAGCAAACGAAGCGAAGGCCACATTCCTAGCTTCGACGTCTTGACGGTAACTCATATAAAACCAGAAAGACAATCGGAGATCATCTCGCACCAGCACAGAATGGTCACCACCTCGACATCCGTCTCAATACAGCAGACGAGATGTCACCCCAACGTTCGTCTCGACACAGCAGACACAACGTCATCAAACAAACGGAGCCACGGCAAAATCCCTAGTTCCCACCGCAACATTCATCTCGATACAGCAGACGCAATGCCAGCAAACGAAGCGAAGGCCAAACTCCTAGCTTAAGGGTCTTGACGGCAACTCACATAAAGCCCGAAAGACTATCGGAGATCATCCCCACACCAGCGCGGAGTGGTTATGACTCATCGGGGCTCACCAAAATAAGCCTAACCTCAAGTAAAAAGCAACATGGCAAATTCCTAACGCTTGCTCTTCCGACGGTCAAACTGCCAAGGAGGATTGCTTGAAGACGTCTTGTCCAGCCCCCGAAAGGATCAGAGACACGGCAGTCGCAGGGCTACTCGAACAGCACGATTGCCTATCGAGGACTATATCAGCTTATGCGACGGTACGATGGCCAAAACCCTAAGTACCACCAACCTTAACGGGCTTCTGTCGTAAAGAGCAGAGGTTAAATGCGACGTTAAGATGTTCTTGCGAGAAACGTTCGATTCGTCTCGACTTGTGAAAAATTGTCGAGGCGGCTCGACTCGTGAGATAAAGCCTTAGGCAGTGGGCATAAAAGAAGCCTGTTTCCTAAGCATTGGGACCCCGTAAGTTGGCCCAAAACGGTCTCTTGCATACCATCCACGGGTCTCACTCTCCAACGTCGAACTTCGACAAGGAGGGAAACAACCGCTTACAAGTCCTCTCGACTCGTAAGAGGGAAAAATTCTCTTGTAGGATCCTTACGACTTACAAGAGAAAACCACACTTAGGAATCTTCACGATTCCTAAAAAAAAACCCCGCCTACGAGATCCTCTCGATCCGTAGGGAGAAAAGTCTCTATGAGACCCTCACGGCTCATAGAGTTGAAAAGTCTTAGGCAGCAGATCTGAACCTGCGGCCTAAGCCCTCGCTATCTCGTGAAGAAATCAAGAAGCTTACTCTATTACCTGCTAATTGTGACGACATGCTGAGAAAGAGGAAAAGCAACAGAAAGAGCATCCGATTTACATTTGATCAAGCGTTCAAAACACATTCATTCATGCATGGGCAAAAAGACTCAGGACAAAAGATATATAATAAAGACAAGCTAGGGTAAAAAAAAAATTCCATTAATATTGCCTGAAGTTCTTACAGTCATAAAAACAATAAATGAAAGTTACAATGGAATAACCTCAGATCCAGGGCATGGATTGAGGAATTCAAAAACAACCCTATCTATGACTTTCCAAGCCTCGCGGACCATCCTAGTGTGCTTCCTTTCGCGAGCACAAGCGTCAGGGTCCCTCCCGATGTCTTCCACCCTCCGATAAGCAGCGAGTATGGCAGACTGTTGAAAGATCTCGTGCAAGAGGTCAATAAGACTGCCTCGCCATCTCTTCGAGATAAAGTTCAATAGGTACACAGAGTGCACCTTGTCCTCAGCGGCATCCAACGCCCTAAGCGGCACGCCGGAACAGAATAGGGGAAGCGCTTCCCAGATAGCTCCCATGATAAGTTTAAGAAGAGAGGAACATCGGGGAAGCAGTGGACCATTGTATGCGTCGAAGCGACTCATTATTTCAGCACGCTCCTCGTTTTTGAACTCCCGATTTTGAGAGCGGCCAAGTCGGCGGATGTCCTCATGAGAGATGATCTCGTTAAGAGCATACATGTGGGCGTTCATTGTTCTTGTGAAAGAGGATCAACAGAATTATCAAGAAGACTGATTAAGCAAAACGATATAATGCACTGAGAAATAAAATGCCATCTTTAAGTTCCAAGATCCATGAAGAATTCTTAAGAGTTCTTCTATATGATTTAGGAGGAGCAAAGATCCATTAATGAATTAAGAAAATCCAAGGAAAATCTTTCAGAGAGCAGAGCTCTATGGAACCCTAGTAGGGTCCCCTTTAGTTCTCTTTAGATCCCTTTAAGACCTGTAGAGCAAAGCTCTGCTAAGTGAAACCCTAAATAGGTTTCCTTTAGATCAGGGATCTATTGAGAGCGAGGCTCTATCAATGAAAATTAATTTAATTTAATTTAATCCAAATTAAAATTTTCACCTAAAAGTTTTAAGAATTCAAAGTTCTTGAAAATAAAGAGCATGGCTCTGAGTTCTGAAAGTAAAATTTTAGAAATGAGAATCATCTAAGGGACCAAAGGTCCTATTTATAGGCATCAAGTGCCCTTTCAGCTTCCAAGGGATGGCGCGACGGTTCGGAGTCTGCCACCGCTGCGCTCACGTTAGGAGGCCACGTGAGCGCAACGGTGGGGGGGCATTTGTTCCCCCAATCAGAGCAAGGCTCTGTTTGAATTTTGAAAATTCAAATTTTGGAAGCAACGCTTCAAATTCCGAGCATTGCGCGCAACGCGTGCGTGTCAGAAGTTGATACGTCAATGCAACGCCCGAGGCAGTGTGTCCAATCAGAGCAAGGCTCTCTTAAAAAATAAAAGTATGCAACGTTCAGATTGCGCAAGCGCTGCATTGCGCGACACGTGTCTGCGCAGTTGCGTAGTCGCTGCTGCGCAAGCGCTGCGCTGCGCGACACGTGTCTGCGCAGTTGCGCAAGCACAATTGCGCTGCTGCGCAAGCGCTGCGCTGCGCGACACGTGTCTGCGCAGTTGCGCAAGCACAATTGCGCAAGTGACGCACGGCGCGACACGTGTCTGCGCAGTTGCGCAGTCGCTGCTGCGCAAGCGCTGCGCTGCGCGACACGTGTCTGCGCAACTCGACACGTGTCTGCGCAGTTGCGCAAGCACAATTGCGCAAGTGCCGCACGGCGCGACACGTGTTTGCGCAGTTGCGCAGTCGCTGCTGCGCAAGCGCTGCGCTGCGCGACACGTGTCTGCGCAGTTGCGCAAGCACAGCTGCGCTGCGCGACACGTGTCACGCGCTGGAGGAGTTGCGCAAAACAGAATAAATCTTTTCTGTTCTTATTAAAACAAGAAGATTTTCTTCTGTAAAGCAGGGGCCTTTGGATCAAAGATCCAACGGTGGGGAAAATTCCCCAAATCACTCAGAGAAAGATCTCTTTAACAAATTTAACTAATTTGTGAGCACTATAAAAAGGACCCCAGACCTCATTTCAAAAAGAGGAAGATCTTGCTAAAAAAAAAAAAAGAAGAGAACTCTTGAGAACTCTTGAAGAAAAAAAAAGGTAAAAACCTTTAAAAGAAGAGAAAATTCTCTTATGAACAAGATCATGGATCTTCAACAATAAATAAATAAATAAATCAAATAGTGCCTTGCACTTGTTTTATGAACCATCGGTTCTTGAACCTAAAAGGTTCTTAAATTAATAGTGCTTTGCACTTTTATGAACTTTTGGTTCTCTAAGATAAGAAAAACAAGAAAAAACTTGTTTTTTCTTAGATCTAAATCAAATAGTGCCTTGCACTTGTTTTATGAACCATCGGTTCTTGAACCTAAAAGGTTCTTAAATTAATAGTGCTTTGCACTTTTATGAACCTTTGGTTCTCTGAGATAAGAAAAACAAGAAAAAAACTTGTTTTTTCTTAGATCTAAATCAAATAGTGCTTTGCACTTCTTTTATGAACCATCGGTTCTTGAATCTAAAAGATTCTCAAATTAACAGTGCTTTGCATAAATGCAATACATTACTTAAAGGGCCAGGCCCAAATCAAAATGACCTGACAGGCCAAAATAAATTGCAAGGCAATAAATGGGCAGAGCCCAAATAAATTGACGCTTTGCATCCTTTATACAAGGGCAGAGCCCAAATAAAATTGATGCCTTGCATCATTCCTAAAAGAACAGAGCACAAAACAAATTGATGCTCTGCATCCTTTCTGGGCAAAGCCCAAATAAAAATAAAAAAAGAAATGCAATGCAAAAGCAAATAAAATGTTGAACATTTTCAATTGGACTTAGCCCAATTTTGGCCGTAAGTCCTTAAATTAAATTAACTGAGCAAGATTGCTCTCTTAAATCAATTTACTACCGGTTCGAAGGTACATCTCCGAACTCCTCTGACACCTGTCGTTGTAATCCTTCAATGACGTCAGAGAGGTGACGGGTCCCAACGACCACATACTATATGGACCGAAACGTCCCTAAACTCGTGGACCAAAACGTCCCTAAACTAATATCGGACCGAAACGTCCCTAAACTAATATCGGACCGAAACGTCCATAAACTAATATCGGACTGAAATGTCCCTAAACTAATATCAGACCGAAACGTCCCTAAACTAATATCGGACCACCACGTCCCTAAACTGGAATATGGACCACCACGTCCCTAAACTGGCATAATAGAGCCCAAATGCTCTTTTGACGGATCTAAACGGTTCCGTTAAGTTGATCTTAGTCTCAAACTGGACTAACGTATCCTTAACAAACGTTTGAGTCGATCTTAGCCTCAAAAATGGCTAACGTATCCTCCAAACAGACTTTAGTCCCAAATTGGACTATGAATCTCCCAAACTGGAACAATAGAGCCCAAACGCTCTTTTGTCGGATCTAAACGATCACGTTAAGTTGATCTTAGTCTCAAACAGGACTATCGTATCCTTAACGAACGTTTAAGTTGATCTTAGCCGCAACGCGACTAATGCATCCTTAAACTAAAAACACCAAACCCAAATCTAAGTAAATACGGATTTGGACTAATCCACGTCCTACGGGCGACGGCATTACTCAGTCTCCGTATACAATCCATGGGCAACCACGAACAAAACAAACACCCACGACACGAAGTGAAATTCTGGAGAAGGAGAAAGTTGTTACCGCGACGCGGTAGCGTAATTAACTGCAGGGGCTTGCGCCTGCAGGGAAGAGCGTCCCCACAATCAAAAACCCCTCAAGCGAGGGGGAATCTGACGAAGTCTGCTACATCGGCCGCATCCGTCTAAACCTCCGATACAAGGTGCCGTAAATCAACTTGGCATTTTCGGAGAGGTAGACGGATAAAACCAAATAGCATCTGCCCCGAATCTCAGCGTCAGGACATCGCAGTCCTGTGCGCCGCCGTTCGGAGGGGAACACTACATTAATTAAAAATATCTAGACCAAGAATCTAAGGACCGTCGCGCTCAATAAGGACAGAGGAAGGTCGTGGATAATCTATCGGTTATCCGCATTACTTTTGTGTTGTCTAGGCAAGTGTGTCTAAGGCAAGTGGTTACTTAATTAGGCCCGCTATTTTCGGTGATTCGTCTAGCAGATATCTCCCACTTACCTGGCACTTACCTGGCCACAAGAGTGATAAAGAGGTGGTAGAGGATTGATCCTGCGGCTTGTCCTTTGGAAGTCTAGGAGCGGTCTAGTGCTTGACCTAGGTAACCTTAGTTCTAGGGTTGTTTTTTCATTTTTGTGATTTTTGTGAGTAAACTCCAAGTCCACTTTCAAAGCAAAACAATCCAAATAGAGCTTAAATCTTTTCACCCTCTTTTCTTTTCACCTTCTTATAATGGGTAACCCAAATAAAAGAACTCTTGCCGAGCATTGCTATCCAGAACCAGATATTTCTTGTTATCGTTATCGTTTCGGTATACTATCCGACTCTACCATGTCTTTAAGAGATCGGATAGAGCAAACGGAAAGAAACAGTTGGCCACCTCACTCCAGGTCCTGTCAACCGCATCCAAATTCTACATCTTCTTATGTTGATACTCCGAGTGAAGGAACTCCTAAACGCATGTCCATCGCTGAGCATATAGCGAGGGCTAACGGCCAAAGTTTCAATCCAGTCAAACCATTAGGACAACAAACACCACCACTTTCTAAAGAAGATTTTCATACTCGGTTTGTGGCGTATATGATGTCTGTTGAAAATCGCCAACCAACCAACCAATATCAATATTCTTCTTATCACAATGTTGATCATACTCCTGCCCAATTTTCACAACCATTCAATTCCTATCAATCCTACCCGACTTTTAAACCTTTTCTAGACAGTCCTTCTAATCAGTTATTTGGGAGTTTTACTTATCCACCAGAATTTCAATCTTATGCTGAAACCCCTTACTGACCCATGTCTAGTCTTGAGCGGACACTAGAAGAATATTTGATAGCGTCACACCGCACCAGAGAGGAATTGAAAGAGTGCATAGCCGTCCTCAATAAACAAAACAAACGAGCAACTAGTTTCAAACCAGCGCAAAAAATTTCAATGTATGATACGACCATAGGACAAATTGAGAATTTGGGTAGTGAGAGAGAGCGGTACACCCCTCCTAATCAAATCTCCCCATCCCAAATTGAAATCCACAACTCTAGTTTCACTAATCTATCAAGTATACTAAATGATTCATCAATTGAAGATAGAATGTCTGATGAGTTGTGTGACTTTGTAGTGTTTGATTTACACGATTGTGAAGGGTCCATTTCAAGTGAAGCCACACCCAATCCTTGTGATCTCTACACCTCCACTCTAGAACCACAATTGATTGAGAACCCTCTTTTTGATGAGGTGTATGAGAATTTTAACATTCACTTGATTGAGAATATTGATGTTGGAGATATATTAGATGATGAACCCACAATTTTTGATGATTTTGTCTCACCAATTCATCAGTTCTTTTCACTTCTTTGTGGACATCATCTCAAAACTTTAACTGATTTTCCCGAACCCCATATGCGTCTGGAAATTGATGGTAAATGCATGACCGAAAAGCATAACGAAATTCAGCCTTCATTTCCCACATCTAGTTCAGCAATACTCGACACCCAAATTTGTTTACCCATTTCATCATCCACTTTCTTTGGTTCTTCTTCTAATCTTCCTTTAATTTTAGCGAGTGTTGATGACTCACAATCCGATATTTCGAGTTCTATGATTCTTGAAAGACCGCTTGATTTAGACCCTTTGAGAATGAGGTAGATGAGTTTTTCAAAGCTCCTACCTCCATAATTTTTGAAAAATCAAGTGTGTTGAGTTCTGGCGCGACCCCTATTGATATTGAAACGTTCAATCGGACCATCGATGAAAGTTTCGAAGATATTTTCGCCGACGAACTCGCATTCCTAAACGACATGGATTTTGTGATTAATCAACCTCCACCAGAAAAAGTTGAACCACCACCATTTCTTCTTATCCCATACGAGAATGTGACTATTCTTCCCATTCCTAATAATTCACATTCTCGTTTCCGTTCACCATCATTGTTTCGTCTCTATCAACCGAGATGTAAACCATATCATCTCTTATCTCCTCCCCACTTCTTCAAATCTCTGACCTTCTACCAACCTTGGTGCTATATTGATAAAATATTTGAATGGTTAGTGTTGACTTTTGGTCTTTGTAAAGCTTTGCATAGACCAATAACTTTACCCCCCTCCTTATAATTTCAAAATGCTTAATACTTGTTTTTACTCAAGTTTAGGGGGGGGAGAAAATATTTTGGCTCTTGAAAGAAAATAAATTTTTTACAAAAATATGAGCCAAAAATAAGTTTAGGAGAGAATTTCACTGTCATTATTTCTCGTCCCCTTTAATAATTTTTCCTCTCAAGTCTACAGATTTTTTTAAGCTCAACAGATGACATCAGTGAAGACACTGCTGCAAACAGGTTTGGGGGAGGTTTGTGCTTATTCACGCATCATTGCATTATACTATATATAAGCACAAAAAAAATTTGATAATGAAAGTTTGAAAGTTAAAATTTACATACGATAAGATAGGAAGAGTTCAAGAAAAGCAAGAAAGTTAGATGTTTTCTTAAACGAAACCAGTAATAAGTAGTTATGAGCTGTTGTCCTAAGGGTTAGTAAGATGAAGAAAATTACTAATCTGAGGATAAAAATAAGTCTGAAAAATAGTCTCTATTCTTGAGGCTAAATATTTGAACGTTGATACCATACTATACGCACTTACACACATCTTGAAACTTGGGATAGTAGAGGATACCTTGAAATACTCTTGTCTAAAAGCCTTGGTATGAAGAAAAATAAATATAAATGAAGGCATAAAGTATAAAATGGTGAAGAAAAATGAACACTGGTTTTGTAATTACCAAGGCAGCATAAAAAAATATAGCGAGGGTACTTTATCACCTAGTGCCTTAGACCAACTAGTTTGGGAGCCACTGCTAAGTCTTAGCTGTTGCAAGACGAGGAATTATGCCTTAATAATGCGAGCACATTTTGTAATCGGTCGGTTGGTACCTCAAGAAGTATAAACGATCGCATGAAGAATGTGTGAGCAATTCCATCTAAAATATTCAGCAACTAAAAAGTACTAAAGCGAATGGACATGAGTATGATGGCTTGAATTGAATTCTCCGAGTGTAGAGATGTCTTTTACACACACGTAGGGGTATATAATCGATATTTGGATAAAAGGTAGGGAGGAAGAATAAAGGAGATGTTTTATTGAGGGATGATGTGATTTCTGACATCTTTTCATGACTATTAAGATAGGGCTTATGGCAACCGAAAAGCTGGTGTAGTTGGAAACTCTTATTTTCAAGTTCTTTCTTTTATAAATCATTATCTTTATATGTAACTTTCATCTTATTTCTTTTATTATGGGATTTTGTGGGTGTAATCCGCTGAAAACCCTCAGGAGACAACACTCCTCCTACTAGGGACACCTAGAGCTTTAACGGCTTGTTGCACGTGCCCAGTGCAATCGTGTTACCTACGAAATTGTGCTAGTTAGTTTTTCTTTTCTTCTTTCTTCCTCTCTTGAATAACTAGTTTGCTCAGGACGATCAAAGTTAAGTTTGGGGATATTTGTTCAGTCGAAAATATTGCACATTTGATATGACATTTTCCTTACTCTTGATAAACATTTAAAGGTGTTTATTATAAATATGAAACATATGAGGGTTTATCTGCAAAATATCTATTATCATATGTTTCTATATTATAATTAACATTATGAAGGAAAATATATGTATATAATATTTATATAATATTTTAGTAATTTAAATATGCATATCATATCAAATATTCTAATCAAGATTCTTAAAATATTGTATCATATAAAATGGTTAGGATAATATCTCTCTCTAATTTAAATATTACTAACATTATTCATGGAGATATTGTGCAAATTTAGCTCAGGTCAAGAGATCAAGATTTTCAAGATGTCAGGATCAAAAATCTGCCAAAATCGTAAAATCAATACTGGCAGAGACTCGGAAAATATTTGAAGAATCCAGGCATGGAAAATCACCATATTAGGAAATCACCATATATGGAAAGTCACCATATATGGAAAGTCACAATATCATGAAATCATCATATATGGAAAGTCGCCATATTAGGAAATCACTATATATGGTAACTAGGTTTTCTTCTTTGAGGGCTATATAAAGGAACGAGGGCTAAACTTAGAAATCATCAATCATTTACACAAGCTAATCACCGTCAAAGAACAAGTGATCCAAGACAGGTCCAAGATTCGACGTGATAGAGCGGCGTGAAATTCGACGAAGCATCTACTTCCTACAAGGCAGAGATCGAGAGAAACTTCTTCTTCTTCTTGTAATCTAAACTTGAAGGTTTTGTAATTGTGAAGTTGATTAATAAAGGTAGATCATTATTTAGCATTTATTTTCTGCATTTAAATTATGAATTCTTTCTCTATCCGTTCTTCTTCTATCTCCATCATGCACGAGTAATTCTCCGCTTGATAGGGTTCGTAAGATTAGGGTAGAACAATGGATGAGAAAATGTTTTAACTTATTTTAAGTCTTATGAATTTTATAAACTTTAGCAAAATAAATTTTAACATCCTTATCGGGCGCGCTACCAATTTATTGCTAGTCTCGACCACGATTTGAGATCAGATTAACAATTGTTTTGTTAAGGGCTACACATGAATAGAGATCAATGAAAGGACAAGGGTCAATAGAGGGGAAACCCTAGTTTCTTCCAAGAACCATAATCCTCATTCATCACTATCTATCTAGTATTAAATTTATCAATAGATAAAATGAGTAATCTTTATTAGTAATCCATGACTACTAAATCCGAGCGAACCCTACAAGCATTCTTCTTATAAAATCTATATCCGTATTCAAACTAGATCTGTATTCTACATCCGTATTTTGACGTAGATCTAGAAACTATTCTCCATTATTCTTTATTCCTCTATTCTTTTTCTTTTTCAACACGTCTAAAGTAAGATTGAAAGATTCCACATATCCCTGAGGACGACCCGTACTCATCTCGGTCTAGCTACACGCGACACCGTTATTGATTGCGGTTACTACACACACTTCTTTAAATACAGAACAATCAGGGCCCAAGTGGCGGCTATAGCCCAGGAGGCAGTGCAGGTACGTATTCCCGTTCAAGCGTCCTTTTCTCAGTTCGAGCGTCTATAAGTCTTTCTGCTGTTTTTCATCAGATTCTTCAGCACTGCGCCCTCATTGCTCGCCTGGAGGCCGAGGAGATCGCCCCTGCTATGAGGGGGCGGGGGAATCCACTTTGGAGGCCGAGGATCTGTGGCTCGAGCTGCGTCTGGAGAGGGAGAAGATGACCGTCCTTAAATCCCGATCGGCCGCCGCGGAGCTCTCCGTCTCAAAGTGCCGGGAGTCCTATCACCGGCTAAGCGAGTCCCACAGAGTCATCGAGGCTAAGTGGTTGGAGTTGGCCGATCGCTATGCGGCAATGAAGAGGGCGAGGGATGCCAGCAGGCGGGATGCCGAGGCCGCGCTTCGGGCGGCGGAGGTTGCCGAGGTTCGAGCTCGGAAGGCGGTGGCCGAATACAAGCGGCCGAACCAGTTTTACGTCGACCTCGACGAAGCCTCTTCCATTGCATGGCACAAATCTCTTGATGGCGTCAAGGACCAGTTTCCGGAGTTTACCGACGGCGAGCTCCGTGCTCGGGTCCCACTTTCAGCGGTCATGCCTCCGGCAAATGGTGATGAGGAAGGTGAGGTCTAGGCGGGGCATGCGTTGGAACTTTTTGGCTTTTCCTCCTTCTCTCTCTTTTTGTAAGCCTCCGGGTAACTTGGCAAGGCTGAGGAGCCCACAACACCCTTTTTAAAGACTTTTGACTTTGTGAATATATTCTTTTTGCAGTTTCTTTGTGTGCACATTATCCTTTTGCTTGTTGTTAAATCTCTGTTCGGATGGTGCTGCCTTCATGTTAGGCCTGTTTTTCGTCCAGCGATCGCACGTCGAGTTGAATCTGATCATTTTCCAAGTGCGGAAAGACCGGTGGGAAGAAGGTATCTCTATAGCCCCGAAGTCGAGGTGGAGATCGCTCAAACGTAGATAGACCGAATGCCTCTGGGTGAGGGCTTTGTTCCTTAGCGCGGGAGGGGTCGTAAGAGGCCTGCTGAGGATGGACGAGCAGGGTTGCTGTCCAGTGCCTCTTGGCGAGGGCTTTGATCCCTGGAGTTGTGGGGTAGGGAACTACCAGCCAGGGATAACCGAGCAAGGACGGGCCCGGTTGCCACTTGGTGATGGCTTCGATCCTTAGTGCGGGAGGGGCTATATGAGGCCTGCTAAGGATGGCCGAGCAGGGTTGCTGCTCGGTGCCTCTTGGCGAGGGCTTTGATCCCTGGCGTTGTGGGCTAGGGAACTACCAGCCAGGGATAACCGAGCAAGGGCGGGCCCAGTTGCCTCTTGGTGGGGGCTTCGATCCTTAGCGCGGGAGGGGCCATAAGAGGCCTGCTAAGGATGGCCGAGCAGGGTTGTTGCCCGGTGCCTCTTGGTGAGGGTTTTGATCCCTGGCGTTGTGGGGTAGGGAACTACCGGCCAGGGATAACCGAGCAAGGGCGGGCCCAGTTGTCTCTTGGTGAGGACTTCGATCCTTAGCGCGGGAGGGGCCGTAAGAGGCCTGCTAAGGATGGCCGAGCAGGGTTGCTGCCCGGTGCCTCTTGGCGAGGGTTTTGATCCCTGGCGTTGTAGGGTAGGGAACTACCAGCCAGGGATAACCGAGCAAGGGCGGGCCCAGTTGCCTCTTGGTGAGGGCTTCGATCCTTAGCACGGGAGGGGTCGTATGAGGCCTGCTAAGGATGGCCGAGCAGGGTTGCTACCCGAGGCCTCTTGGCGAAGGCTTTGATCCCTGGCGTTGTGCGGTAGGGAACTACCAGACATGGATAATCGAGCAAGGGCGGGCCCGGTTGCCTTTTGGTGAGGGATTCGATCCTTAGCGCGGGAGGGGCCGTAAGAGGCCTGCTAAGGATAGCCGAGCAGGGTTGCTGCCCGGTGCCTCTTGGCGAGGGCTTTGATCCCTGGCGTGTGTGGGGTAGGGAATTACCAGGCAGGGATAACCGAGCAAGGGCGGGCCCGGTTGCCTCTTGGTGAGGGCTTCGATCCTTAGCGCGGGATGGGCCGTAAGAGGCCTGCTAAGGATGGCCGAGCAGGATTGCTGCCCGGTGACGCAGGGATTCGCCCGACCCTCCAGACGTGTGAACATCGGGAAGGGTAATGGTCACGGACGACACGTGTCAGGGACGTATGGGGGGAAGGCGGAAAGTTTCAGGAAGCCGCGTCAGTTTCGCCACGTGGCGGCGTAGCATTGGAGTAGCTGTTGTGATTCCTAAGATTCGCGCCGGTACGCGCGAGAATCCGGGTCCTTGAAGATTCTGATTGGGGTTATAAATAGAGAAGGAGGTGGCAGCTCCTTCGGCACCGCTTTCCTTTGAGATGACCGGGCGCATGTATTTGATTGAGAAGATCATCTCCCTTGGTGATGTCTCTTTGTACGACCAATCTTTGGACGAGGATGGGTACCGGGGAGTGGTTCAGCGCCTCGAGGATCACTTTGGCCGGCTTCTCCCTAGGCGGTCGTCCCACCTTCAGATGTTGGTGTACATGATCTAGAGGAGGTCCCCGGGTCTAGATAACCCCTTCACCGAGGAGCTTCTGGACGAAGCACTCGACAAGGTGCGTTCGATCTTCCTGTTCGGCCTCATCTCGAAAGCCAGGCACGACCGATCCTTAGCTCTCATTCTGGAGTGTTTCAATATGAGGTACATCGTGGGCCAAGGCTCAGAGGGCGGAACGTCGGGTGCTTCCGTGGCGTCCCGGGTCCGCGCGCTGCGTCGGCGGGACCGGGCTACAGCGGCTAGGGCCCGGCTAACGGAAATCTACTCCAAGTATCACCGGGATTACTTTTTTGATCCCATTCCGCCTTTGTTGTAACTTTATTTTTTGTGTAAGGATGAGGAGCCCATAGTACCTTTTTTTGGATGAATAAGACTCTTCTTTTGCAATGTTCTAGCGTTCCCTTCTTGTTATTTGAATGGAAATGACTTTCTAGAAAAAATTATATTGTCTTTGTGAAAGAAGAGGTACACACTCGTAGGTATTCATTTCACTGGTACAATTTGAGCTTCTCAGCATTGTAAGACCATGGAAAATTGCGCTCGTCCGCGTCCTGCAAGCGGTAAGCTCCGCCGGGAAGTACCTCGGAGACGAGGAAAGGACCGTCCAATTTCGGGGAAAACTTATGCAGCCTGCCTTGATCGACGAACTCGTTTCGCCACAGGAACAGATCTCCGGCCTTGAAGAAGCGACGCTTGACTCGCGCGTTGTAGTATCGGGCAGTTTGCTGTTGATAGACGGCAACCCTGATCTGAGCCCGGTCTTGTTTCTCCAACAAGATGTCCAGGTTAGTCCGTAGTGCCATTGGTGTTGCTTCGTCATCAAAGTGTTCGACCCGGTGACTGGGTAGCCCGATCTTCGCTGGGACCATTGCCTCGGTCCCGTAGGAGAGGCTGAAAGGGGTTTCCCCGGTGGGGGTCTTCTTTGACGTGCGCAAGGCCCACAAGACCCGGAGCAATTCCTCGACCCAACTGCCTTGGCGTCCTTCTAGGCGGGTCCGGAGACCTCGGAGGACGTCCCGATTAGCGACTTCGGCCTGCACGTTGCATTGGGGATGTGTGACCGCGGCAAACTTCATGAGGATATGGTATTCATTGCAGAAATCCTTCACTTTCTCGTTTTCGAAGTTCGTCCCGTGGTCGGTGATGATACATCTCGGAATGCCGAACCGGAGTATCACGTTGTTCTGTAGGAACTTGATAGTCGTGGCGGCATCCGGTTTCCTGATAGGGACGGCTTCGATCCACTTCGTGAAGTAATCTACTGCGACGAGGACATATTTGTGCCCACCCGCACCGGTAGGGAACTGGCCTATCATGTCCAATCCCCACTGGGCGAACGGCCACGGAGAGGTTATGGCGGTCAGCTCGGTAACCGGAAGGCGAGGTATGCTTCCGTGAAGTTGGCAACTTTTGCATCTCCTGACAATCTTCTGGGCGTCTAGGTGAATAGTTGGCTAGTAGTACCCCTGGAGCAATACCTTCTGGATTAAGGTGCGATCCCCTTGGTGTGCACCGCCGACCCCTTCGTGGATTTCATGGAGGACGTAGTCGGCTTCGTGGGGGTCGACGCACCGGAGCAGGGGCTAAGTGAAGGACTTCTTGTAAAGGTTCCCGTTGCTCCAGACGAAGTGACGGGCTTTGGCTCGGAGACGACGGGCTGCTCCCCGATCTTCTGGGAGCGTATCTTCCCTTAGGAATTCCATGAGGGGCTTCCTCCAGTCTTGGTCCTCTTGCTGGGCTATGTACACATGAAGTATTGTCGCCCCGTCTTCCACACTGGGCTGTGGTAAGGTCTCGAAGAGGATAGATCGTTTGTTGTTGGCCGAGTAGGATGAAGCCAGCTTACTCAGGGCGTCGGCTTGGGCGTTGTGCTGTCTGGGTATTTGCTCTACCTGGACTTCGTCGAAGTTCTTTCGAAGTTTTCTTACCTCGGCCAGATACTTCACCATTAGGGGTTCCCGAGCCCAGCCACTTAGCCAACGACTAGGGCCGGGTCACTTGGCCAACGACTAGGGCCGAGTCACTTTGGATCCGAATCGTTTTCAGCCCCAGCCCGGAGGCCATGCGCAGTCCGGCCAGAAGGGCCTCGTATTCTGCTGCGTTGTTTGAGGCCTTGAATCCGATCTTCAGAGAGTACTCCATTTCTGCCTCGTTCGGGCCCCGAATGATGTGGCCGGCACCGCAACCTTCCTCGGTTGAGGACCCATTAACGTAAATGACCCACTCGGGGACTGAGTTGGGTCTCCCCACGGTCGAGCGTTGAGCCGAGAGGGTCGGCGCGGGCTGCGGTCCCTTACTGGGAATGGTCCACTCGACGATAAAGTTGACCAGGGCTTGTGCTTTGATGGCCTGCCTCGAGCAGTATTTTATGTCAAACTGGGACAACTCCCACCTCCACTTTTCTAAGCGACCCGAGGATTCGGGGTGAGGCGAGGATAGCCCCCAGTGGGCGTTCGGTAAGAACGAGGATGGTGTGCGCCTGGAAGTAGTGTCGCAGCTTCCTTGAGGCCACAATGAGTGCCAAGACAATCTTCTTTATGGCCGGATATCTTGTTTCTGCGTCTTTGAAGACGTGGCTCACGTAGTATACCGGCTTTTGCACCCCGTCGACCTCTCGGACGAGCAATGAGCCCGCCGCTTGGTCAGATACCGCCAGATATAGTGCTAGCTCGTCTCCTTCAACTGGTCGGGTGAGCAGCGGTGGAGTCGCAAGGTGCCTCTTTAATTGGTCAAAGGCGATCTGGCACTCCTCTGACCATTCGAACCTCGGGATATTTCTTAGAGCTTTGAAGAACGGGAGGCATTTCTCCCCAGACCTCGACATGAAACGACTCAGAGCGGCTACCCGCCCTGTTAGTCGCATGATCTCGACGTTGGTCTTGGGTGCGGCCATGTTGAGGATAGCGTCAATTTTCTTTAGGTTAGCTTCGATTCCGCAGTGGGTGACCATGAAACCGAGGAACTTTCCCCTGGTGACCCCGAATGCACACTTGGCGGGGTTCAGCTTCATCTTGAACTTGCGGAGTACTTCGAAGGCCTCGCCCAGATCCTTGGCGTGGTCGACCGACGATACTGATTTGACGAGCATATCGTCGACGTAAACTTCCATGTTCCTGCCGATCTGCGGTTTGAACATGCGGTTGACCAATCGTTGGTACGTAGCTCCGGCGTTCTTGAGGCTGAAAGGCATCATCTTGTAGCAGTATACCCCCCGGTTCGTTGAGAAAGCGGTAAGATCTTCGTCTGCTGGGTTCATACGGATCTGATTGTAGCCGGAAAAGGCATCCATGAAGCTCAATAGCTCGTGGCCTGCCGATCTGTCGACAAGCCGATCTATCCGAGGGAGGGGATAGTTGTCTTTGGGGCAGGCCTTGTTGAGGTCGGTGAAGTCGACGCACATGCGCCACTTCCCGCTCGACTTTTTGACCAGAACTACATTCGCCAGCCACTCCAAATAGGGCACATTCCTAATGAAGTTGACGGTGAGGAGTCGATCTACTTCGTCTTCGATAGCCTTTTGTTTGACTGGGGCGAAGCTTCACTTTTTCTGCCTAACGGGTCGGGCCATAGGATCTACCCCGAGCTTGTGAGATATGATTTTGGGGTCGATCCAAGGCATGTCAGCAAGCGCCCATGCAAATACATCAGAGTTGTTTATGAGGAAATGAACTAGGTCATCTCGCTGAGTTCCTGTCAGAAGCGATCTGATCTGGACGATTTTTTTGTCGTCCACTTCTGCGAGGGGGACCTCTGTCGGTGGCTCCACCGGGGTCCCTCGGACCTCTTTTTGTTCGTCTCGAGTGTCTAAGGAACCCCTGATGTCACCTTCACCATCGACATCATCGATTGGACGTTCGGATGAAGATGTTGCGGTGAAGCAAACCTTCGCAACCCGCTGGTCTCTATAGACCCGACCTATCCCGCCCTGATCGAGAGGGAACTTCATCGTCAGGTGGTAGGTCGACATCTGAGCTCGGAGGGAGTTTAGCGTGGGGCGTCCGAGGAGGATGTTGTAGGACGATGGAATTCTCGCTACGATGAATTCCACAGGCACTGTCTGAGTGCGGCCGGCCTCCCCGACGTTAAACTGCAGAGTGATTACCCCTTTCGCCGGGATGGAGTGGTTGGTGAATCCTGAAAGGACGTGGGAGGTCGGCCTTAGGTCTGCTGGGGTGAGTCCTATGCGCAGAAAGCAGTCGTAGAAAAGAATGTCCGCCGATCTTCCCGAGTCGACCAGTTTCTTGTGCACCTCGTATTGGTGGACCCGAGCCGTAATCACCAGAGGGTCGTTGTGGGGCAGGGATATGCCGTGGAGGTCCCCTTCGTCAAAAATGATCGGCTCGGTCTCCCTTGCTTTCTTTCTCGGACGGCTGTCGGCTTCTACGGCCGGTGTGGGGTGCTGATTCTCACAAGTACTCGACGTACCTCCCGCCGACATGACCATGATCTTTGATGGGCCTCGGTTCCTTTTGATAGGGTTCCTTAGTTTCCCCGGCGAGGTAGTCTTCGAGCTGCCGTGACGAGTCCCGTCCGCGCAACCCCGTCGAGGGAGGGGGTGCTGGTCATACCTGGGCGCAGACGAGCTGACCGACATCTCCTTGGGAGGGACAGGGGTGCGACGGGGCTCGGGGCGAAGCGCTCTGGCGACGGACCTCGGTGTCGAGCTGTGGGACGCCCAGCGGGTCATAGAATGTATCGGCCCGGGCGATCTGCGGCCGTGGGAGGCAGCGAGACGGTAGTCGAAAGTACCGACGCGAGCAGAGCCGTCTCTCCCTCGGTAGGGTCCTGTCCCCGAGGTGGGGGAGCGGCGACCTGGGGATCTTGCCCTGCCGTTTGGACGCGGATGAGCACCTCCATGACGGACGCGGGTCGGTCTATCCGGCCGGCTAGGGCGTTGATGGCGTTCGGGGGAGGAGGTCCGTCCGCGCCTCTGTTGAGGGGGGAGGCGGCGGCTAGTGTTTGGATCGTCGGGGTGATCGCTCGCCATTGGGTTGGATCGGAAGATGAACTTTTGTTTTAGTGGAATCAAGAGTTTCCCACAGACGGCGCCAGCTGACGGATGTCGGATCACGTCAAGATGTTACCTTCCGTTGGTCTGCTGTTGGCGACGATGGACGGCTGAGATTTGAGTTGGAGGGCTGGCTCCTGAAGCGTGTGGATCTCAGTGGGTTTGAGGTTGCTGAGGCCGAGCTACCTGCAAGGAAGTCCCGGGGTGGTTGTACCACCGAGGACCCTCTGACGATCACGTTAGACCGGATATCCGAGCAGAGTAACGGCTTAGTGGGGAGAAAAGATTTACTTGAACCGTCTGAAGGAGGGGTTTAAATAGTGGTGGCAGCAGCCAGGCGGGCGCGAGAATCACGCCGGCCGTTACGCTCCCGACGTCATGCCCGCGTGATGGACGTGATCCCGCATTAATGGCGAGACAGGCTCGTTAATGGGGGATCGTGATAGCGTGGAATGTGGGATGTGGCTAGCTGATATCTCGCGCATGGCGAGGTTCGCGGGATGGCGGTTGCGCCTGTGAGTGGTGACGTTGGTCGGTCGATGAGACCGAGGAAGACGAGCTCAGCGGGAGAGCTCGGGGACGAGGGGGAGGCCGAGCTATCTTGGTTCTGCTATAGCCCGGAGGCGAGCTGAGAGGGCCAAGGAGGCCAGTTGTGCAAGATCCACGGAGACGAGCCAAAGGTTGTTTGTAGGACGGGCATAGGAGTGGTCTGGTCGGCCACTGTAGGTCCTTTCTTGCAAGCTTCGGGACACGTCATCTGCCACGTGTCATGATCTGGAAGATCACCGATATCGAGCATCATCACCGTCGATATCTTTTCCAACCAAGCATTGATTTGCGGCAAAATGGAGATGAAATTAATTACTACATGACGCATGCCGTTAGTTTGATAGACATGCTTATCTGAAAACATGAAATATAAAAGATTATTGTTGTCATTAATCTTTCTATTTCATCAACCATTGATTTGACCCAAAACCATAACAAAACAATCAGCCACATCAACATTAACATAGGTATTTTGATAAACCTTTTTTATGCATCAACTAAAATATGTAGCAATAGCAAACATGAATTGAACAAATTTTCACAGGTTACAAGACAAGTAAATAAAGAGAGAAAATGCATCACAAAACCCTAGAAAACTTCACGTTTGATTAACAAATGAGATAAATTGACTTAATTAATAACCAGCATATATTAATTTTCAGGAAATACATTAGTTTTTAAAATTGATATGTGTTGGGTATTTTAGCTATTTTATTTTTTTTGTTAATCGCATGTTAACTCTATTAGGGAGTTTTCTGGTACAAATAAAAGTTTATGATAGGTTTTTATCATTTTAGAAGTTCGTGTTAGTTTTAAGTGAAATTGACCAACTTTCATGGTATTAACCTTGTTTATACTGCCAGTACAAAAGCAATTAATTATATTAAAATGTAGGCTAAATTACATGAAATACTTGGCTTTGCTGATTTTACCACATTTAATTTGATAAAGCATGATTTTAGAAGAACTGTATACGGATAATTGTAATATTGAATAAATGAAAAGAAGGTATTTTAAACACAAAATTTAAATGAAGCGTATTTTGAGAATTAAATTATAAATGAGGGGGGAAAGTAACGGTTTTAAAAAGTTTTGGGATTTTCTGCTATTGAAGATAAGGTTAGGGTATTTCCTGTAATTTAACCTAAAATCCATTGAATAGGGTAAAAAAAAAGGGAGGAAGGGAATGCATTTGATTTAGAGCAATCATGCATGAAGTCATGAAGGGGGCATTATTGTCGATTTCGTAACCTATATTCAGAGAAAAATTAAAATGCTTAGAGATAATCTTGCGCGGGTTAAATGTTGATGCAAAAATAAGTTTTATAGAAAATAGAGAAGATCGGAATTAAATAATTAAGAAGAGGCATGAAGAGGGTGTGGGGGGATCAAATTTTATCAATTTTTCCCACATGATAACATCGTTTGGCATAAGAATAATTTTGAGCAGAGAAAATGGAATTTCTAAATTGCACATTGTATGTGATCACAAAGGAACGTGTGTGTGTGTAAACGTAGATGAGTGTGTGTGTGTGTATTGAGTTTGTTTTGTATGATCTTTCATCGCCAATTCGAAGGGGCATGCATGCTTCTTTTATGGGGGAGTGAGTGAGTGAGGCAGAGATGATGTTGGCAATTTTGGGATTTAGAATAAAAAAAATTATTTAATTTTATATTTGATTTTTTTCTTAAATAAAGACAAAATGCCATATAGGCCATCTTGAGTTCCAGTTATAAAGAATATATCATGCAAACCAAAATATTTGCATATTTGGGTACTTAATTAATTACTCTACCTTAATCAAATTTTATTACATATATAAATAAACCAACAGCAAATTAATTAAAACAACTCCGCAAATAATACAAAGCTATTACCTTTTGTAAGGTTGATGGATGATAAATTAGTCCTTTATAAGGTTTATATTGGACTCCTGGCTTCGAAAAATTTTATCTCTCCTCTCTCAATTAAGATGAAAGTATCTCTCTTTTGTGAGGCTATGCAACATCTATATATCATTGCTTTAAATATGAATAAGAGACCGATCAGGCTCAGCTCAATTGGTACCAATTTCCTCGACAATGCGAGTTGCAAGTTGATTCCAAAAAAATATAAAATAATTAACTGAGTATGAATAAGAGGTTGTCTATTATGATCAGTCGTTCCCTTTTAAATTCATATTTGAACCTTTATATCTTAGCCTAAATAGGAGACCATTTTAAAGTAAATAAGATCTCTCATATCTTTAATTTAAATTAAATAAGATTTCTAATGTCTCTTTATCTTAATTCAAATAGGAGACAAAATAAAATTTGGGAAAATTGTTTCTGGGTCCGTTTGGAGAGATGTCTTATTTTTAAACCTATGTATTTTCAAAATCAAGAAAAAACCTTACACTTACAAAATACTGATGTTTCAAACCTAAAACAGATTGTGTGTATTATACTAGGGATTTTTTTCGTTGCAAAACTTTCCCAAAATTTGTTTCTCTTCTTTTCCTTGATATCGAGGGCGAAAACGCTCGACCCAAAATTATTGTTCAAAAAGGATAGGTTGATAATTTGAGAGAGACAGATTTAAAGTATGGATGAAACCAAATTTTTCGGGCAAATCCATCACAAGAGTGGAGGAAAAGAAACCCTAATTTTGAGGAAGATTGATCAAGAGATTGGGATAAGAAGAATCTTACTTCAATTTGGATTAAAA
This sequence comes from Agapanthus africanus, assembly GCA_030015575.1. NCBI lineage: Eukaryota > Viridiplantae > Streptophyta > Magnoliopsida > Asparagales > Amaryllidaceae > Agapanthus > Agapanthus africanus. The sequence continues at coordinate 1,001,826,903 of CM057337.1, forward strand.
CTCAAAAGAACGATGGCTGATGCTTTTTAATAGGTGCAAATTTAATAATTTATGTACACGGTGACCAGAGGTAAAAGAGTCTTATATTATATATGCATGCACATGTGAATATATTTTTGAAATATTCTAAGAATTGACTGGCCGGAGGATTTAACGGTTTATACTTTAGTGTATATTAACGCACGGAAAAACAATGGAGTATATAAATGCTTGATGGGTAGATCACTAGGGTATTGTATATAGCAATTTACCCCATAAAATTTGTCATACAAGCCATAAGCTGCCAACTGAAGAAACCTGTGAGGTATTTTAGTGCAAACTGTGCACTATTTATTCATTTATTTAATTGCCGACCATTTGATTTTGTTCTCATTGAAGAAAAGAAGGGAGAACTAAAGCAAAGTAAGATCAATTTTCACCATTCCGTGTTTTTCCTATCTGAGTTTGAGCCGGCTCTTGACGAAGACGAAGGCGAGGACGACGACTCGAAGAGAGAGAAACAACTTGAGAGAGAGAGAGAGGCGATGGCTTCGGGCTCGATCGAGGGGCAGAACGTAGAGGGGGTCTTGACCCATGGAGAGAGATACGTTCAGTACAATTTGTATGGGAATCTCTTCGAGGTCTCGAGAAAGTATGTGCCTCCTCTTCGACCCATTGGTAGAGGAGCCTATGGCATCGTTTGGTGAGAAATCAACCCCAGCCCTCTCATAATTTTGATGAAGAAATGAGTTGCCTTTTTAGTATTTGAGTAAATTTCTCCCATGGTTTTGATGAATTTGCTAAGTAGGTGAAACATTGGGGTATTATTTAGCGATCTAAACATCTTTTTATCTCTATTTTCCCTCATAATTTAATGAGGGAATTAATTGTCTTGTTAGTGTTTGAGTAAAGTTCTCTGAGAGATTTGATGGGTTTGTCAAAACGAAGCTTTTGGGTTTGAATTGCCAAGAAATGGATTGCCTTGTCACTGCTTGAGTTCATTTTCGGGTTGTATTTTGCCAAATTATTTTCAGGTTGTAATTTGACGAGGAAGTGAGTTGTCTTGTTAGTGATTGAGCAAAGTTCTCTGACACTTCTTATGAGTTTTCTAATATGAAGCATTTCAGTTTGAATTGGTAAGAAATAGGCTGACTTGTTACCGATTTGTTATTACTTTCCTTGTTATACTAGAACATTTGTTTTTGTTAACTTCTTAGGGCTCTTTTGTTAATTTTGTTAGTGGTTGAGGGCTGTTCTTGTCTGACAATAAACAACACCCAAGGTCTTAACAAAGTTCATTTGATACCTACCAAGTTGTAAGCATCGCTTCATGTTTTTTGTTCCTCATATAAATTGATGGTTCTTTGTCCATATAATTATTTTCCATAAGAATGAGTCCCTGCTCCTTCAAAAAAAAAAAAACAAATTTGATTTTAGAGGCCCACAATGTGAATGGAAGAACACAGCAAATTTACTTCTAATGCGGTTGACAATTAATAGGTAAACTTCTAATATAATTATAAAACTTTTTCGGCAGACAATATCTAATGTGTAAAAAAAGGATTTATTTTTTTGAAGTTTTTTCGTCCGATTAGAAGTTGTTTCCTCTAGCTGAAAGCTAAACAAGTCTTTCTCTCCTGCAGCGCTGCTGTAAATTCACAGACAGGCGAAGAGGTCGCCATTAAGAAAATCGGCAATGCATTTGATAATCGAATTGACGCCAAAAGGACTTTAAGAGAAATAAAGCTTCTTCGTTACATGGACCACGAAAATGTATAATCCTATACGTCAATTAATTAATCAAAGTGCTCATAATTCTATTTTTCTTAATGATCATGTTGTGCTCAGGTAATTGCGGTCAAGGATATAATACGGCCTCCTCGTAGAGATAACTTCAACGATGTGTACATTGTTTATGAGCTGTTAGATACCGATCTTCATCAGATTATACGCTCTAATCAACCATTGAACGATGATCACTGCCAGGTTTAGTACCACCAATCTCTATTGATTTACTGAAAATTAAGTCTGCGACTTATGAAAAACAAAATCTTTTGAGTTTTATGAACTTTTTTAGTAGATTGTATGGCTTTGTATATGTGTGTGGTTGCAAAATGACAAGCACAAACTACAAAGATGCCTACAACTCTAGACAGGAAACCCTAGATGAGTGCAAACACATACATAAGATCCTAGTTGTGATTAATAAATAATATAAAAGAGAGACGCTATCAAAGATTAGACTTAATGCTCAAAATCGAACCACTAATTAAGGAGTCGTTTATGATGGTAAAAAGTTATCTATTGAGCGTAAATCGACTACACAATCTTTATAAAGCGTAAGCTAATTCATGATCTCCTATATTCTTTAGAATATCCCTGCCGGAGTACAAGTCAGACTTGCGGGCAAATATGCTAACTACAATCTCAAATGTTTCATTAATTATATTGTATTAATTTTGTTAGAATACCTGCATTGTATACGGGCTTCTAGTGTATTCTAGAAGACCCGTCTTTATATGTAATTAGGTACTAAGTAGGGGTATAATCACTAAAATGGTATTGCCTATATAAAGAGGAAGATTGGGGTTAATTCAATCAATCCATTTTACATTCCCTAAATACTTTCTCTCTTAATCATCTCTCTCCTCTAATTCTTAACATGGAGAGAATCTAAACCATTGATCCCATATTCCCATCTCAATCTAATCCTAGCCATTCATCCAATAATACTTAAAAAAAAACTGATTTCCTCATCGCCGCCGCCGCCGCCCTACGCCTCGACCGCCGCTGCCCTTCGTCGACCTCACCGGAGCCTCATCGACCTCGCCGGAACCCTGTCGACCTTCGTCGACCCTTATCTCGTCGTCGATGGCTGCCTCCTGAAATTGATTCGAGCTCGATGATGACTACTCGACCTCGATAGCAACGATCAGCCATCGATTCGAGCTCGGTGATCTCGACTGAGCCCATTCTTGGCTCGATTCTCTCCCCACTTAATTCAATCTTGGCTACTCAACCTCTTCTTGGATTTTGACGGCTCGATTTGGGTCTGGATTGCAGATCTTGCTTCAGATTTGAGCTAATAGAGCTCGACTTGGGAGTTGGCTGATCATGTGCTTGAGTTGGTGTTAATTTGGTGTTTTGGAGTTCAGATCTAGCAAGGAGGGTGTGAGTGAATCGAATTTGAAATAGTTGGACTCGGTTTCGGTTTTTGCTAGAGTGACTGAAGGAAAATATGTGATTCCCTTTGATTTCTATGTTTGTTTTTGCTATGGATTGCTACACCGATTGTGTTGTTGGAGTTTCGAAGTCGTTACTGTCTGTTTTCGGCTCTGATTGAGTTGATTTGTGGTTGTTTGATCGTTGATCAGATCTTAGGAGATCGATCATGACATTTTCGGTGGAATTTTGATACCTTTTGGTCTTTGGGTGTGATCATGTGCAATCCCATTCTTGGAGTGGTTCTTGATTAAGGAGTAGCGGAAATAGAGAGTAAATCAAAAGGGAAGTCGATTTCTTCCACTGATGTCTTGGCCACAAGATGGTGGACTTCAAGCTGGATGATAAGAATTTTCACGGTTGGAAGCTCATGGTTGAGCGATATATCAAGAGGAGGAAAAATGGAAACCACTCGACGAAGCCTCCCCTGATCCGATTACCGCCGATTGGGAGATGGACTATGCACAGCTCAGTCATCTCGTGTTTAGCCCGATAAAGCGACCGATCATGGATAGGCTCGTCCATTTGGGTTTCGTGAAAGCAATTTGGGATCAGCTCCATGACCTTTATTCGTTGCAAGAGAACATTTCTAAGGCTTACGATTTGATGCATCAACTAAAGAAGATTTAGTAAGGAGCTCGCTCACCGCATCAGTACCACTCAGAGTTTCAGAGACTTGCCCAGCTGGTCTCGGAGTTGTTCCCATCACTATTGATATTGCAGAGTCATGACGTTGCGGAGATGAGGAGGCAACATGAGGCCCTCCTAGTGATCATCTTTCTTGGTGGGCTACCGTCCGAGTATTAGTCTGCACATTCGGCTCTACTTGGGAAGGCAGACCACATGCACCACCATATATTTCAGTCGGAGATTACCGATGAGTAGCCAACATCTGATATGTACAGTGCTTTTATTAGACCGAAGAGTTCTCCCACATATTACTCTCCATGAGGAGAGGGGGGGCTGATCGTGGAGGGGGTAGAGCTAGAGGAAGAGGCTGAGAAGAGTCTTATTTTTGTGACTACTGCTATCAGGAGGGACATTTACAGTACATGTTGGAAGTTGAATGGAAGGCCTCCTCAGCCTCTTCGCCCTACCTGTGCACATGTTGGGATCTCGTCTTCTCGTCTTTTGCATCCTCCACTATTTCGACGAACTCAACATCATTCGAGGGTTCCGTCAAGTCTATGAGGAGATTGCTTGATTGAGGTTTCTTGTAATCTCGTCTGCTTTTAGTAGCCAGGTTGGATTGGCTACATCTCGGACTTTCGCTGTGACCACTTTGCGTCTTTCGAAAGGAAACCGTACAACTTTTATTACTTTGGTTTCTGTGTGTCGTCCCTGAGTGATCGATACAGGAGCGACTGATCATATGACATGAGAGAGATGCATATTGTCCTTATATACCTAAGCCTGAATATACCCCAATGACTTTAGCGAGCAACACCACCTCTGCTATAGAAGGGGCGAGGCATGTTCTTGCCACATCACAATTGTCTCTCTACTTTCTTATACTTGCATGGCTTTCTTTTCAACTTGCTTTCTATTAGCTAGCTGACCCGAAATTTGAACCGTGATGCCACCTTTTTCTCAGTGGTTGTGTTTTTTAAAGCTTGAGATGAGGCGGACGATTGGCACAAGACTGAGATTGATAGGTTGCACCTCGATGAACATCAATGCTCTATAGTCTGCCCCACAACATTTACCTCTGCTTTTGATATCCATTGTCGGTTTGGTCATCCTTCTCTGCAGACCTTGAAGAGGATAGTTCACTCTCTTGGTACTTTGTCTAGTTTAGAGTGTGAATCTTGTGAGTTGGGTAGGTATCATCGCTCTAGCTACCCATCCCGTATCAATAGGATAGCTGAAAAACCTTTTGGTTTAGTACATTCTGATTTTTGGGGCCATACCCTCTTGTTTCCCAAGGAGATTTTCGCTACTTTGTGAGTTTTATTGATGATTTTTTTTCCGAGTCTCATGGTTGTATTTGATGAAATGTAGAAATGAAGTGCTTTCTTATTTTCAGATTTTTTTGTTTTGAAGTCCATACTCAATTTGGGGTGAATGCTAGTGCCCTTCAGGAGTAATAATGCTAAGGAATATTTTAGTACACCATTTAGGGGTATATGGAGAAACTTGGTGTTATTCATGAATTCTCTTGTCCTTATACCCAGCAAAATAGGATGGCAGAAAGGAAGGATTGCCATCTTTTAGAGGTCACTCGTACCCTATTTTTTCATATGCAAATGCTTAAATCTTTTTGGGATGTTCTTACTGCCAATTACTTGATTAATCGTATGCCTTCCTTTGTTCTAGATGGACAGATACCTCATTCTATATTTTCCCTCGGCGATCTCATTCTCCGTTCCTCCAAGGCCCTTTGGATGTGTCTGTTTTGTCCATGATTTACAAACTTAGGGATTTAAATTAGACCTCAAAGCTGTTAAGTGTCTTTCTTGGGTATTCTCGGACTTAAAAGGGGGTGTCGATGTTATAGTCATGTGTTATAACGTCGATTTATATCGGTCGACGTAACTTTTCATGAGTCCCTCTCATACTTTTCTACCTCACACTTCTGTAAACATGGACAATGACTTTCGCTTGGATATCTCGTATCTCTTGTTACAAAAGAGCATACCTTTTGATTCGGTTGATTATCCACCCCATGTGTTGGAGGCTATCCGTATTGTTTCCCTTAACCTACCTCCTACCCTGATTCACCGATGTTGGGTCCCACACCATAAGTTACAAAGGTGTATGCTCGTCGGGCCCGTACGGCTCCTGAACCTCAGCCTCCTGCTAATCTCCCAAAGTCTTAAGCTTCACCGGAGACTGACATTGATATTCGCATTGCCTGATAGAAAGGCATTCGAATCTGCACTTCTCACCCTATAACTCATCATGTGGCGAGTTTCCGTTTATCTCCTGCATACCGGGTGTTCCTCTTCTCCTACGACTCTCATGCTTTACCTAAGCCACTCTCCGAAACTTTATCTCATAAATGGTGGATAGATACTATGATTAATGTGATGCTAGCCTTTGAGCAGAATCAGACTTGGGATTTAGTATCTCTTCCGGCTGGGAAGAAGGCGGTAAGTTGTCACTGGGTGTACACTGTGAAGCTTCATCCTCATGAGACTTTTTCCCGCTTGAAAACGCGTTTGGTTGCTAAAGGGTACTCACAGACTTATGTGATTGATTACGGGAAGACATTTTCTCCTGTGGCCAAGATGATTTTTGTTCGCCTGCTTATGTCTCTTGCGGATATCCATCATTGGCTTTTGCATCAGCTTGATGTGAAGAATGCGTTCCTTCATAGTCCTTTGACAAAGGAACTCTATATGGAGCAATCATCTGGTTTTGTTGCTCAGGGGGAGTCTGGCTTAGTTTGTCGATTGAAGAAATCATTGTATGATTTGAAACAGTCTTCACGAGCATAGTTTAGGAAATTTACTGAGGTGGTTATTTCGTTCGGTCTTAGACGATGTGCTCATGACCATTCGGTGTTATACTGTAATAACACCAATAACCTTCGCATTTCATTAGTGGTATATGTCGATGACATAGTGATTACTGGCGATGATGTGGCCGGTATTGCACAGCTTAAGCACCACTTTCAATCGAAGTTTCAGACTAAGGATTTTGAAAGCCTTAAATATTTTTTGGGTATCAAGCTTGCTCGATCGAAGGATGACATTTATCTCACAGCGTAAGTATGTGCTTGATATGCTGACTGAAGCTGGAATGTTAGGGTGCAGACCTATAAAGGCTCCAATGAATCCTAATACTAACTGCTTTCCGTAGGGTGTTTTTCGTCACCCCATTGACTTGGTCAACCGGAGTGTAATTTTTTACCCCAACACTTGGGATAAGATGATCTGTTTGAGGATCCCAAAAGATACCGACGATTGGTCGGTAAGCTTAATTATCTTTCCATCACCCGACCTAATATTGCATATTCCGTCAGTGTCGTGAGCCAGTTCATGGTCAATCCTCGAGTTTCCCACTCTGTTATAGTGATTCGGATACTTCGATACTTGAAGAATGCTCTGGAGAAGGGTCTACTGTATTCAGATCATGTACATCTGATACATGGTTCACGGATGCAGATTGGACTGGGTCCCCAACCGATCACAGATCCATCACGGGATATTGTGTGTTTGTAAGAGGTAACTTGGTCTCGTGAAAGAGTAAGAAGCTGAGCGCAGTGTCTCGTTCAAGTGCTGAGTCAGAGTATCGAGCCACGACGAACACTGCTTGTGAGCTTGTATGGATCAGCTTTCTATTTGGGAAGCTTGGCTTTGGGCCCACTTCTTATATGCGACTATATTGTGATAATAAAGCCGCAATTTATATCGTCTCGAATCCTGTATTTCATGAGCGAACGAAACACATCGAGGTTGACTGCCACTTTGTGCTGAAGAAGGTTGTAGATGGGACAATTGCCACTTACTATATTCAATCTGCTAATCAGTTAGCTAATTTGTTCACGAAACCTTTGGGAAGGAATAGAGTGCATTTTATTTGTAACAAGCTGGACATGTATGATATATATGCTCCAGCTTGAGTGGGTGTTATAATACTCGCATTGTATACGGGCTTCTAGCATATTCTAGAAGACCCGTCTTATATGTAATTATGTACTAAGTTTGGGTGTAATAGCTAAATGATATTGCCTATATAAATAGGAGCATTGAGGCTAATCCAATCAATCCATTTTACATTCCCTAAATACTCTCTCTCTCTCTCTCTCTCAATCATCTCTCTCTCCCCTAATTCTTAACAAATTCAAATTGGAATTGATGTCCCTGAACCTTAGTTTGACCTTCCAAGGAACTACAACCTCTATAAACTAAACGTGTATGTGATTAGTTTTTTTAGCTCGCAAGGTCAGTTGTATGCTCGACTTTAAAGAGATGCCACAATATCAAATATTTGCATATTGCTTTGGCTAAATCACACTAAAATACTGTTAACCATTGCCTTTTCCACTAAACCCCCTTGAAGTTTTTTTAGATTACAGTAAACTCGCTCAAACTTTATTTTTCAGGGAGTCCCCCCTCCCAAACCCCGCACCCCAACCCCCAGAAGTACCATTAAATGGAGCACTTTAATGTGGCTTACTGTGATAATTTTTTTGGGTAGTGAAAAAATGCTCTTAGTTAAGGGTATTTTAGTGTAATTTAGCCTCTTGCTTTTACAAATACAAGTCTGTTTAGGGTTTAAGCATATATTCTTTTGATTTAACGTCTTGGATCATCTCATAGATGCCATTTTACATTAACGTGCAGTATTTCCTATACCAATTACTAAGAGGCTTAAAATACGTGCACTCAGCCAGTGTTCTACATCGTGATCTCAAACCAAGCAACTTACTTTTAAACGCAAACTGCGACCTCAAAATTGCAGACTTCGGCTTAGCGAGAACCACAACCGAGACTGATTTTATGACCGAGTATGTTGTGACTCGATGGTATCGAGCTCCTGAGCTGCTCCTTAATTGTTCTGAATATACAGCTGCCATTGACATTTGGTCAGTCGGGTGCATCCTTGGTGAGATCGCAACTCGGCAACCTTTGTTTCCTGGTAGAGATTACGTGCAGCAATTAAGGCTGATTACTGAGGTACAACTTTGAGATTTTTTGGGTAATTAAATAGAATAGCTTTGATCTCTTGGTGTATGATTTGCTGATGCAGCATGAAAACATTACTCCTGCTGTTTCAATTTATCTATCCGTTCGACCATCTTTCTTTGTTTCAAATTGCTTGTCCTTTCAGAACACTTTAAAAAATGTTTGAGAGTATACTTCAATAATAGTGGATGTAAATTAGTAAACCAAACTCTTTACCTATTCTCAAATCCCAAGATAAGGGTAACATATTACATTTCAATTGTCCCCTATTAAAGTAAGCTTACACTTTTTGTAAATGACTGTGTGCAATAGGTCAAAAGACAAGTAATTTGGAACAGGAGTTTACGTTTGTTTAATACAAAATTAATATCTATAGTTTCAGTTTTTTGTAGATTAATAAACTAGGATTAAGTGCACAAAACATTTTTTGAATCTCCTCAAGATTTATTAGTGTAAAAACACCCTGGTCATCAACCAAAACCCTCAAAACACTCAAATTCAACTCTAAACAACATAAGCAGATCTTAGAGTTAAATTAGACAATCATTACCATTATCGTATCTGTGTCTCTTTTAACTACATTGGATACTTGTTTATCATAACAATTTCACTGACATGACTCATATGATCAGAAGTTTGTGAAGTTCTGCTATGATCCTTTACAAATGCCCATCCAATATAATGCTGATTCTTGCAACATTTTTCTTCAGCTTGTTACTGAAAACCAAAGGGTGAATTTCACTAAAATTCCCTTAACTATCAATGCTGTCACTACCTACATTGAAGAGAATTACAGTGAAAAATAACTCCTTTATACAGAAGTTTAAATGGAGTTTACTGTAATAATAAAAATTTAAAACAGTATAGTGAAAACAGTGATAATTAATGGCATGCTAATGAAACTAACCCAAATAATTGTGTAGCATGCATAACCATACATACTTAATTCTAGTGACACCATTCTTCTCAATTTTTTTTCTCTCCTGCTAAAGTTAATAGGTTCGCCCGATGACTCGAGCCTCGGTTTTGTTCGAAGTGATAATGCTCGAAGATACATGAAACTTCTTCCACAATGCCCAAGGCAGCAATTCTCAGCTAGATTTCCCAATATGTCACCTGGAGCTATTGATTTGCTTGAAAGAATGCTAGTGTTTGATCCGAGCAAGAGAATAACAGGTATTCAAAAGAAGGCTAAATTTGAAATAAATATCATAAATTTTGTGTTTTCAAATTATGACCACAATCTTATGGCATTTTTATTGCTTGATAAGAACCCTCTCTTTGTACGCCTCCTTGTATTTTTTATAAGAAGGCATGGTATTAAGCATGAACCTGAAAAATGCCGAATGCTTGATGAATTTATTTGAAAATAGAACACTATGGTATTTATTTGCAATTTATAAAGGATAACTCACCACACTACCCTTGCCTCAAGTGCTTTCACAGTTAACCACCTTAAAGTTTTTACTACAACAAGCTTCCTTCAAGTGCTACATATAAGGGAGATTTAGTGACAAGAACTCTATTAACCAATGTTTAAAGGAGTTCACTGAAATGAAAATATAAAATTAATCTAAGGCAGTTTAGTGAAGCAGCTCTTGCTAAGGGCAGTCGGGTGAAATTTAGCCAGTTTAAAACATATGGTATTTATCTGAAAGGTCATGGTAGTTTAGTAAAATTAGCAAAATCCTATTAATTGGTAATCCTATCTAAATTATCCTCTCTCAACCCTTACATCTCATTTCATTATGCAGTTGACGAGGCTCTTCGTCACCCTTATCTGGCTTCTCTTCATGATATTAATGTAGAGCCAGTCTGTCCGGCTCCCTTTGTTTTTGATTTCGAGCAACCATCATTCACTGAAGAAGATATAAAAGAGCTTATATGGAGAGAATCTTTGATTTTCAATCCAGACCCAGCATGCTAGGTAAAATTTCAGGTAAATGTTGATTTGTATACTATTTGCATCTCTTAACTTATTATTCGAATCTAATTACAATCTAATTACAGCTTTTCCTTCTGATAGTTAAAGTTCCGTAGTCTTTGGGAATTGAATTATATACCCTTGATGAGGATCATTGTAAGCATATGACTAAGCAAAGCAACATGTTATATAGACAATAATTTATAGGGTTAATAGCACAAAACACCCTTTTAGCTTACATTGTATGGATCTTTTACACTCTTTCAAGTAATCTTTATTAAGAGCAAACATCCCCTCCGATCAACGATCAAACCCCTTAAAAACACTAATATTCAACTCTAAATAACTCAAATAATTGTTTAATTTAACTCTTGAAGCTGTTCGAGTTGTTTTTTAACATTTGATATTTTTTTTTCTTCTTGTTGAAGTCTTAATCTATGAACAAAGGGAATGTTTGCATTAATAGATCACTTGAGAGGGTGTTTTGTGCTATACGGGGTAAACTACAGGGGTGCTTTGTGCTATCATCCCTAGTTTACATTTGGATAGTTTAATTCTGACTTATTGTGTGACAGTTTAGAGCTAGCTGTAAGAGAGTTTTATTTCATTGGATATTACATTATGTTTTTCTTGTAAAATTTTGTCATATCAACCCTAATTGCAAAGCTCTCCAAAAATTCAACCAAGAAAAGAGAGAGAAGTCATATGGTTATTGTAAAACTCGGTTTGGGCCCATAACACATGGGCGCACATATGGATGCACATGTGCTTTTAATACAGTGAGACTCCATCCAAAAGACTCGAGCCCCCCCCCCCCTCCCCCGACAAAAAGGACTTTACGTGCGAGGACTCAAAGCTCATATATGCAGACAAACAAACACCAAACCTCACATGTACGCTTTTAATACAGTGAAACTCTATCCAAAAGACTCAACCCCCCCCCCCCCCCCCTCACATGACAAAAAGGACTTTACATGCGTGGACTCAAACCAGAGCTCTGATACCATGTGTAAAAAACTTGGTTTGGGCCCACAACATATGGGCTTGTAATACAGTGGAACTCCATCCAAAAGACTCAAGTCTTATGGAGGTTTATCTCATCTTATATCTTATACCTATATGCATTCCGTAATTTTCCCGATGTGGGACTAAATACATGAATAGATCTAGATGATTCAAAACCTTGGGTATGCTTTCTTTTAAATTTATTTCCTTTAAAGCAATTAGTTAACAAACCACTCTTCAAATCTTTTTTTTATCGCGATATAACTAAAGTTGGGACGTTTTCCATGTGGACTAACCCGTACTTGCATACATACTCCATAATATGCCGTGCACTGACGGTTACTATTTAAAACACTCAACAAGTTTTTGGGACCTTTTTTTCTCAGGAAAGTGCTTGTTCATCCACCCTCAAGCTATCATAACGACTGAAGATGACGCGATAAAGGATACCTTGGAGAGATAATATTGTAAATATTATACTTTTGTGTGTAAAATAAAGAATTACATGGAAAACAGAAGGCGAGCTCAGAATAAAATTCTTCTTTGTTTGGTCCTGTTGAATTCAAAGTCATTCACAGTGCAGACTGCAGAGTTCTATGGCTTCTTGTTTAAAGCAATTACTGCTGTGGTATCTGACTTCCTCCAGCATACATACAATACATGGGTTAATTGCACAAAACTCCCTTGTACTTTACCCTGTATGGCATTTAAACCCCCAAGTGATTAATTAATGCAGGTACCCCTCTCTGCTTATCGACTAGGACAACTTAAATGATTGTAAGCAATGAATTTTCGATTACGCGTTTACTTGTATATCCTTTTCTTGTATTGTAAGAGAATGTGTAGAATCCTATCATATCAAAATTCAATGTAAAATTTGTATTTTAGAAAGTTTATCAACGAGAAGAAAATCTTTGAGTTTGTTATGCAACTATTTTATTCACTTGTTTAATCACTATCTCTATAATTAGCTTTAGGACTACTATAATTTTCTGATTTCGTCAGGATAATGTTAATTTTATTTTGACAAGAAAAATTAGCATTTATTGATTTTTCCAAAATTTTGTAGACTTTGTAATTAACTAACATATCATTGATTAGATTGTTGTAATAGTTCATTTCCATGATTAAGTTTTTTTAACATGAATATGTTTTTTTTATATTCATGATTGATATATTTCTGTATAAACCCCTTATATTAGACCTATTTTGATTTTTGACCAAAGCACCCCTTATACTGGAATTCTATATGATATTAATATATGTAATATAATTCTATTATTAATATATATTTTATATGGTAACAGTACATTTTTATAATATGTTATTATAATGATATATTGTTCGGTATGCTGGTTTTGTTTATTGAAAAATTCAGGAGAAAATTTTAGGTACTAATTGAACAGAAATATAAGTTAAAGTCTAATACGTCCAAATTTCCCCTTGATGGATTAAGTTCTACGATTTTTCTTCATGAAAATGACAACTAGTATATGGTCGTCTGTCGTCATCTATGTCCCATTTAAGTTGGATGAAGGGTTTGACAAATTTTGTATCTTGATGTCAATCCTCTCTTAATTAATTAATGTGATTTATGACACAAAAATGGTTAATATCACAAAACACCACTGCAGCTATTTATCAGCACAAACACGCCTCTGTTCTTTGTTCGTCTTCGTCAAAGCCACTCATTTTCTACTCTATGCATACAAACATGCTAGAATCGAATCAGACAATTATTTGAGTTATTTGAAGTTATATTCGAATGTTGTTAAGGGTTTTTGTCAATGAAGAAAGAGTGTTTCCTGCTCTCTCCTGCTATACGAGGTAGGCGGTAAGGGTGTTTTATGCAACTGTGGATTATTGGATTTGCCATTATACTAAAATACCTTTGTTCAAGGGAAGGGAAAATATGATGAATTTGCTAAGTCATTGTCAGCATCATAGTTTAAGAAAAAATGGTAAAGAAATCTTGCTATTCATCACACATCTAAGCACAAGCCTTTATATACATAGACTGTGACTACAATAAGCGATTTGCGTTCAGAATACAATGCAGAATCCTGATCCAAATCATGAGCTTGAGGGAACAAATCATTTTCTTTGAATCATCGAGGCGAATGATTGCATCGCAGTCACGGCCATCCTCGACTTAACCTGCCCCCTCTTTGGAATCTGCCTCTTCGTCTGCAGAAAAAGATTTACGATCATGTTGCTCATCATGCGTTCGATATTTATTTTCTGGTGCTTGTTCCTTAAAACTCTCTTTTCAGTCTATTTATAGCTTGTTGCAGGAAATAGTGAATGGTTTTGCTAGGGGACAGAAAAATCCTCTGATGGTTTTGGGTTATAAGAAAGAACAAGTGCTTTGTATTTGTTAATGCCAAGTTTTGATTAGAATGTTGTAAACATTTTATGTATGATGCTGGAGTGTTGCTTGGTAGTTGAGGGATGTCCCAGGTTTAGTATGCATATATGGATATGATATTATGAACATGATGGCACATGGTAGAGGTGCAACTGGCCAAATTGTTTGGTTTCCTTGGATTTTCTTATAAAAAAAAAGTAAGTTGACACGTCATGGGGTTTGAAACCCGGACTTTCCGCTTAACTGCAAGAAGTTTTACAGCTTGATCACAAGGGCTTTGATGCAAATGGGGTTTAAAACTCAGACCTTCCGCTCAACTGCAAAAAGGTTTTACCACTTGATTATAAGGGCACTCAAAGGTTCTGGGGAATTTAAGGCTCCAAATTGGACACAGTTGAGTGGTACAGTAGTTTTAGCCGCAAAAATACTCAACTATGTCATAGATGGAATGTATATAAATCAATTTAGCATAATGCTAATTATTGTTAACAGTTTTTATTGTTATCAGCCTATTACTTGTTGTACAAATTATCTTTGTACATTGATTCATCCATCCAAGAAACCCATTGCATTCTGTATCAATCTAAGTTTTCATCTTATATGAGCCTCTGGTTCTTTTCATCTTTCTTGTTGTCACTTTATGATTTTGTTTTTAGAGTTGCAGATTGGACCAGGGCGTTCGTAAGAAAAGTATAAAAGTTTTAGTCTTCGTTCCATCATGAGTTTGAATAGTGCTGCATATACTATTTTGTATATTCATTTTGTGTTGAATAATTACTTTGTGTTTCTTACATAAATATACATATCACGAAATATATTTTCGATTGTTCATCACCGGCTAAACGACACTTTAAATACCTGATGCATCATTAGAGCACGTAAATGTTAAATTTTAAAATATGTTGCTTTAAGGATTAACGTTAATACTTATTAGCACTTACTGCCTACTGTTATTTCGGAGAGGTGTGTGTTTTCTCTTAGATTTTCAATAGCAAGATATAAGTTAAAAATTCATAAGAGAAGCAAATGAAAATCTACAAAAAGAATATACATGGCTCTGGAATAACAGTAGGCAGCCAAGTGTTGGTAAACAAAACTTTGGGTGATGAAAGTGCTCGTCTTAAATTAGGTATTTAAGTGAACATTGGATCTTAATATTTCATGTCGGCTTCAAATCGAACGTACCGAATGAGAAGTTGGTGCAACAGTTTGAGACAAGTCCGCAAATAATGAAAGTGATTTGCTGATCTGTACTTAATAGCTTGCCTGAGTTTAATCAAAATGTTCATTTTCCAACAATTAACCATAAACTATAAATTTGTCTCCAACTTGTTTCTTTTGTTTGTAGGTTTTGTCCCGGGGGCTGTTTGGTTGGCATTGGATTTGAGGACATTGTGAAATTTGGATTTTCTAATAGTATAATTGAATTTTTTTGGATTAACTAATTTTGTGTTTGGTAGACATTGGATTCATATTATTGGATTTTTAGATCCTTATAATTCTTGATTGGTGAAAAGAAAGTGTGATTTGAATTTGAGGATTTTGAAGAGAGACGGGAGAGAGGAGTTAAAGTACAGTGGGTCCCATCAAACAGTGTTAATCCTTATGAATCCATGGTTTTTTTGAGGATTCATGAATCCTAAAAAATGATGGGCTCCCACAAAAAACAAGCAAATCCAATCTCCAAAATCCTACAACCAAACAAGAATCCTACGAACCTCAATTTTTTTTGGATTCTTGAATCCAAACCGTGACTAATCCCCAAGAATTCTTGAACCAAACAGGCCCCTTATCACAATCGAACAACAACTTTTGTCAGATTGAGACATCATAATTCATGGTTAAACACAATATACCTCTACTTAAATGCTGCATAAACAGATTTATCTTATTAGAATATCAATACCCTAATATTTCGCATACTTTGCAATTATATTATTTATTGATTTTCTCGCTGCATTTATATATCCTAAATTACAAACCGTCACTGACGGACCCATGCTCAAACACGGAAGGGAGGGCCATGTGCCCCCACTCAGCTTGTGGGGAAA
This sequence comes from Agapanthus africanus, assembly GCA_030015575.1. NCBI lineage: Eukaryota > Viridiplantae > Streptophyta > Magnoliopsida > Asparagales > Amaryllidaceae > Agapanthus > Agapanthus africanus. The sequence goes on from CM057337.1 coordinate 1,001,843,085, forward strand.
ACTAAACATCTACTTATATCTAACTAGTCCTCCATGCCTAATGTGCTCCGAATAACAAATAAATAATACATCTCTTGCACTAATGGTTAAATCCCAAAACAAATTAAGTAACATACACAACTTCTCTCTCTCTCTCTCCCTTCCCCTCCTTCCCCACTCCCCTCCTTTTCTAACAGTTGATTCAATAGCTGTCCTTCGCCTATTCTTCCACCGCCCCCTCCCTCCCACACGCACCAGCTAGGATAAGAACCAAATTTCCCTCTCTGCCCGCACACACCAGCGAGATAAGAACCAAATTTCCCAAACTGGCGAATTTATCTCACGAACGGCGTTACATCCATAAAATATTTTTCTATCCATGTTGCTTACTGGGTTTATAATTAAATAAAAAATGAGATATAATATCCACGGTCTAGAAAACTGCAACCTCTATCCCACCTCGTCTCTTTGCACCATTTTATCTCAACAGTTAGAAATTAACCAAGGAGATCACATAAAACATATTTTGACTCCAAACAATATATAACAATGAAGTTAGTACGAAGTGCTTTCAAACTATAAACAACAATAGGAAATTTTTATTGTGAATCATCAAAAGCAATGGAAAATGTTTCGGAGTTTATCATCCAACTAAAATATTACAATATCATAATTCGTATCATGGATTTTTTTATATGTTATTTAGTTTAAGTTTTCCTTGGAGATTACAGCTTTTTGCATCTCCATTGACCAAAAATCCTGGATCCGTCACTGGATTTGATGGTCAGCCGAATGGAGCAAACTATTAACGATTTATATTTTAGGATATATAAATGCAGTGAAAAAATTAATAAGGCATATGAGCGCAATGAAACATTGGAGTGTAATTTAGCAACTAACCCGAATTTCTAAATTAAAATTATAGATCATGCAACACATAAATGTTGATCTCCATTACCTACCAACAAATAATAAGGCTAAATTGTCAAAACACCCCAAGCATCCCGCGGGAAAAAACACTGTGAAAAAACCCTGGCCTGAGTCCCAAGTCAGAATCCTCTGAAAAAGTACTTAGTTGTAAAAAAAAAGGCAACATGTGAAATCTATGTACTTGCCTGCTAAATCTAGTTATTATGCAGTTGCTTACGATATCTAAGTAGATGCCTGCGATATGTATCAATATGAGCTAATTAGATATAGCAGAGAACTATATAGATACTACATGAAAAATTTCCAGAGGGTTTTTGACAACCGTTTTCGGTCCAGGGAGTTTTTGTCTGCGGGAAAATATGCTTGGGGTGTTATGACAATGTACCCAAATAGTAAATATTTGAGACTTCATTAAAGAGACTTCTTTTTTTTCTTGATACAGAAGGTTTTGTAAGGTTTAACAAAGAAGTAATCCTCACCAACTGCCGTAAATCTTCTAAAAGTCTCATTTTATCAGACCGACAAAACCAACTAGTGATTTAGTATTTGTTAGAAAGTCGGCATCAACATTTGCTTGATGAAAAGTATAAAAAAGTTTAAAAACTCTCGATCCAATCTAATTTCAAGTGTCATGAAGCATGGATCTTACGATCACGGAGGAAAACCCTTTTGTTAAAAGACATTTTTTTCCCACTACGTTTTTATCTCTCCCTTACCGAAAGAGTCCGAAGAATTTTTGGATGCGAATAGTTCGGCTTAGAACGGGTCGAAATCAAATTAAGCCGACCCACTAAATTTTCGAATCTCAAGTTTCATATCTTAGATCAACGTCAACAGCAGCGATCGGCTTCAAGATCGAGGTCGAAAACGGCGGCGATGGTAGTACCGCTGCCTCGTCAGCAACTTCAAAAGTCGCAGATCCGATAAGACATTGAAGACCCAAACCCATCGCTGCAGGTTTGATCGATTCCATTTCTGAGAGGAAATTGTTTTTATTGATGCTGTTTTGGATTATTGGGTGTTTTTTTTATCATCGCTGATTTAGGGTTTATTTCTGTGATTGTAATCGAAATATTTACAAGGATGCAATCAGTTTGAGAAATTTATGGAATTGGAGTTAATATGATTTGTTAGCGAAGCAGATGCATTGTGATTAGTCACGACTTTGATTTAGGGTTTGGGGTTTTGGATTGTTAAATGTTGTGTGTTGGTTAGGGTTTGACTTCAGTTCATTGTAATTGAGATGTTTGATTCTGCTGATTTTTTGATTTATAACGTTTGTTGTTTGTTTGAATAGATTTGGACTACAGATTCTTGAGTACTGTAACAGCGTGCAAAATTTACATTCGTCATGGTAGGGATTGTCCATTGTAAGCTAGTTACCAAGTAAACATTTGAATAGAAGAGAAATGAGTTTTGATAAATAAAGGAAGCTATAGTTATAACGTTTGAAGCAATTGCTTCTTGTGCGTGTAAATCAAGAATACATTGTACAACTTGTCCAACACCTAGCGGCGACGCTTGTTTCGTCATAGGAGGGTCCATGCTGCAAATAAATCCGTTTGTGCTTCAGCATATTCTTTCCTTCTGTACTTAAACTTTGGCTTTCATGCAATGCTTCCTTTTACTTTTTCATTTTAGTTTGTAGATGGACTTTATTTATAAAGTTTCTATGTGATAGGCATCATATGAGAAGCATATGTTTGTGTGTATTGGCGTTGTAGGCCAATAAAATGTAACATCCAATATTTACTTCTGAAGTTTTATGAAGAATATATTATCAGATACATTATGAAACTATAATTATACGCTTGTGCGATCATGTTATCACACAAAAGTAAAATGTTATTGATCGTTGGTGCAATTTAAAGTTAATTAAGTGTTATATAGTTGGAGACTTCAGATCAGCTGTCGGTGGCATATATTTGTTAGAACCAGGAGGCTCACCTAAAAGTCATGTCTTTCATACTTTATATCGCAGTTTGGTTAAACATTGTAGCAGTGCAGTTTCGGCATTCATTTAAAATTTACTTTTGCTTTCTCATTTAACTTATCCTCTTGATCGATGTTGTTCCAAACCTAGTTTTTTTCCGCTCTATTATTGCACAGAATGTACTCTATTAGCAGCCGGCTATTGTTTATGCTTTCTCAGTAACCTTTCTACTTGATTGATGTTGTTGCAAACTTAGTTTTTTTGTCTATTAATTCGCAGAATGGACTGTTTATGAGCAGATGTCTATTGCTTTCATGGAATACCAGCGGATTGATATTGCAGAGGTACTAGCCATTATTTAGTTATTTTCTTGAAGTTTCCCCTCTCTTTCCTATATGCAATGCCCAAGAGAAGTGGTTTTACTTGTCATGCGATTTCTTATTCCCTTGCATGTATTACTTGATTAACCCCGTAATATCTGCTAATTTACATGTGTATGAGTGTATCCTATTCATATTCTTTTCAAGTATAAACTATAGAACACTTAAATAAAGGGAATCTGTAAAACTTTTTTTTTTTTATAGAAAAGAGCTCAACTCTGAAGAGTCCGTCCCATAAATGCTTCCATTATGTAAAAGAGAAAAAAACAAAAAGCAGTGTACATGAAAACAGATGCACAAAATTTTCACCCCTACATCAGGGTATTTTACACACTCACCACCACTCAAGTATCTTTTCTTTTATACAATCACGACCACTCAAGTGTCTTTTCTTTTATACAATCACTACCACTCAAGTGTCTTTTCTTTTATACAAAACTGTTCTCCATCTCGTACTTCCTGCTATCAATTCCTTACCCAACTATCTTTTTGTCTGTAAAATACACACAAAATTAAGTGAGAGAAGCAAGATATATATGTAATCTTCAATGAAAGAGATTACTAAGCAGGGGGGGCATAACAAAAACATGAGAAAGAGAAGGAGAAGGTATGTATTGGAGAAAGCTTCAGTCCTAAAATATATTTTCAAGGCTTTCTGAGTTAAAGCAATAGTCATAATGTTACCCTGATAGAAATGAGAAATTGCAAGTAATAATGAGAGCATCACCTAATGTGATTAGAGAAGCACCAGCCCTATTCCCATATATCCAAAATCACAATTAGGAAGGCTGCCTGTTTGTAGTATTTTTTACCAGATATTCATTTTTATTCCAAAGCATCTTTCATCACTAGGGACCGATTTCTTGAAACCAAAATGATAATATGTGAAAAAGAAACATCCACAGACTCATCAATTACACCTCATGCTCATATTGACCAATAGTGATATCTTGACAAGATGAGATAGGGTTAACTTACACATCTATTCCAGCTATAACAATACCATAGAACAAGGATCAGTCTAGTTTATTATCTCAGAACAAGGCAGCAGAAAGACCAATGACTCTTAAACTGTAAGATCTCCCAGCAGAGAAAGTTGGATAGCTTATCGAGCGAAAAGTTTTCCAGTTTGCAATATATTTAGTTTTTCCTTTCTCAGATGATAATGGGTAGCCCCTCTACTGGAGACTTGCATAATGTTTTGTATATTTGCTTTTGACCCATAAGTAGCTAGCGAGACATCTCAGTAGCTATTTACTGGAAGAATGACTAGAGAGTCCCATTTTTTTAATCTTACTTATTGGAGCTGGCCTCGCTAGACTGCCTCATAATGAGAGAATAAAGCTAGAAATTACCATGGCTATGTATTAGGAATCTATAAAACTTTCTCTGCTAACGTAAGAACCTAAAAACTCATATTCTGAATCTGCTAGCTTATGATTAGTAAAGATAGTTCAAATTACTTCTGTTAGTTGTTTCAATCCTTGCTGCTACTATCTTTTTCTAGGTTTCTTTTCAACTAAATTACTTCCTTGCTGCTTCTTGTGGGTTCGGATCATCTCCAGTACTCAAAAAGTGTTGAATGGTTTGGTTTACACGTCTCAGCCGTCCATTTAATCTGGATGGGTGGCAATTAACACCTCTTATTCATCTCTGTTTCTTCCATTACTTACGGAAAAGGCTATATCATTCTTCTGACCCCTTCTCTCTCAATTCTAATATTCTGATTCCCATCTCAGTTTGAGTTGATGGTTTTTTTGTGGGGAGGTCAATCTCTTAGCTAGCAAAACTTTTTGGTAAATCTCTTTCTAGCAACAATAGGAGAAATCGAGGAGGATCCAGAAGCTACTTTAGCTATCAAGACACATTTCAGAGTTGGGTTTTTGAAGGTTGGATGCTTAAAGAAAAGGCTAGTGGTTTTTGGGGAAGAGTTGGAGGAGAAGCGTACATAAGTTGTCCTGATTTCAAGATCGAGCAATTTTTCTTATTTTCTTTTATTTTTAGTTATTCGATTTGTGGAGGAGAATTTGATAAAACCGTTATGGAACAAAGCTATATAAAATCACTTTAAATGTGCATTTTATTTTCTGAAACATTGGCATTTAGATAGTGGAGAATTGAGAGTAGGGCAAATCTTGAGATCCACCTACAACATTGTTTTCATCAATAGAAGAAAGGAATTACATCACGGTTTGGGAGATGCGTTATGAACTGGGTTAATGGGGTATTGTAGACTCTATTTTTTTTAAAGGTTAAATAGCAGAACATACCTCTCTGATTTGCCCGAATAGGAAGAAAAACCCTCTTAGCGCTAACAACATTATTATTCTGTTAATTATTTCCAAATTACCCTTGAATGCCTATCATTTTTCTGCATTAACTGTCTGTGATTAATATTTTTATCTTTGAAGAGAAAAGCTAATGCTTGATAAAGGGGGGCAAAGTGCATTTTAAAAAAAACTTAGGCCGGTTTCCTATTAATCGGGCAAAAGTTTTTTTTTTTTTGGGGGGGGTGGGTAGGGTAGGGTCCTGCATTTTTACCTTGTGTATAACTATGCATTGCTGAAGTAGATTAATCTTATTTCAGATATGATGGAGAGAAGTCGCCAAAATTTATATTTCCCTTCCAACCGTGAGGAGTTTTATTTGGTAATTTATGTCAGCATCTATTTGATTTTATTTGGTTTCACATGTAAGCAGTTGTTTCTTACTCTATAGAAGTATAAGTAAGCAGTGTTTCGTTATGAGGACTACTACGCCAGCCATGAGTTCGTTCATATCACTTAGCCTATGAGAAGGTTAATGGTTTAATCCCATCACCTTTGAGTGGATCCTTCATTTAGTCCCAGTGCTTTGTTAAAAGTATGTTGTTGGCATAGTGTAATTTTCTTCTATTGTAGTGCCTGCCTACTTGGATCATTTATTTGCAAAGGCTAAATTACACACGATCCAACTATCCTAATTTTCATTAAGCTACCAAGTTTTTTTACTACATTAAACTACCTGAAACTTCTGGGAGTTTTTCTTCACTAAAATACCCTTAAATGCAGTGCTTTAAGAGATCTTACTATAATATAACTTTGAAATGCATAGCATCGATCATAGATACACCCTCCACGTTTTTTAACGATCGGCATGGATCGTCTTCATCTTTATCATCAAAGATGTGGATACACCAAATTTCATGTGATTCTACCACTTTTTCACCGTTGAATTAGCAATGTAAAAAGTTCTATTGTTGGTAAACCGTTAATTTTGCACTCACTAAATCAACAGTGAAAAAGTTATAGAATTATATGAAAATTTGGTGTATCCACCTCTTAGATGATAAAGATGAAGGGTGCCGATCCTCGGAAAAAATGATGGTGTATTTTTTTGACACCATAGGAGTAAATTCCACCCTATGGCCTCTTTTCTACTTTATCCTTGCGCGCGCGCACACACCACATCATGAAAAAAATGATCTGATCTAGTTAATGTTTTTTGGCTAAATTAATAATAACCTGAAAGGTATTTATAGACATTTTAAAAGATTTGAGATGATTTGGGCAATTTAATTATTTGTAAGTAAATTCTTATAAATATTACTTTTTCATAGAATCATGAAAATATTTTAGTATGAAATGCTGAGAACAAAATTGAATTTTTTTAATACGAGACCCCTCTCGTTTTGAATTAAAATACTAAAGATGCTGTTACCTTCTCCAGTGTAGCGCCACCATCAATCATCTATCCATCGGGAGAAACAAGGAAAAGGATAGCTTGGAGAGTTTGCAAACCCTCGCCGCAGAATCTTTGCTCAAGAGGGACAAGTATAGGGCCCTTGCAAAGCAAATTTTTCTTTCGATATCATTGAAGAACATGAAGCTCACGTCGTGATGGATAAATAACACCAAACTACCCTTTACTATGAGCGCTTCTACCAAGACTATCTTAAGGGGGTTTACTGTAATAAAGAAACATTGAGCCAGCTTAGTGAGGAATATCCATAGCTTAGGGTATATTGGTGTAATTTAGCATGTCATGTACTTCCTTTTTCGCCCACCAATTTTTGAATTTGAAGAAATTGGTTATAGCAAGGATAATTTGTAAAATTACTTGTGCAGCAGGGGGCTTTGTGTGCGTGCGTGCACACTAAATATTGATATGAAACCATGAATAGTGAATTCGAAAAGAGGGTACTTAGACACTTGAATAGATCTAAGAATTTATATCTAGTTAAATAAATATATATGCATTCATATCTACTTGAATAGATATAAGCATTCAAATCTAGTTGAATACATTGAAAAATACTTATCTGGTTGAATGCATCTAAAGATTCATATCTACTTGAATGCATCTAAAGATTCATATCTACTTGAATGGATCTAAACATAAACGTTTACTTGAATTCATCTAAAAATTCAAATTTATTTGAATGAATTTAAGCATTCATGTTTAGTTGAATAAACATTGATATCTGTCAAAGTAAATTTATAAATATTCAAATGTATGTATACATATTCTTTTGAACTGATTGATATTTATATGCACATTCATTTTACTTATATATATTCTTATATATGCATATGTAACTACATATATTTAAAAGTCTGACTCAGTTCGAGTCAGTCAAAATATGCAATCAATCTGACTTGAATATGATTCAAGTATAAACTACAATACAACATGAATCCATGAATACCAGAATTCAATCAATATCAATATGAACATGACTGGACCGAACCATGAATATACTCTGATTACATGACTATCCATTTATATCAATTCCGTTTACTGATATCATGGTTTCAGCAAGTCTTCCATTTTCTACAAAACAATACAATACAATCAACACAATCAACATTACGGGGTTTATAAAGGGGTAGACTAGTACGAAACATGTTAAAGGTGGTACGAGGTGATCACTAAAAGACATTATTACATCCATGCCGTTGTTCCGTGGTATTTTCGACGGAGCCTTGTACTACGGGTTACCAAAATCCACGGTGTAAGTTGGACTCCTCTCGTATACACTGACATATTCTGTACCAAGCTACAACAACTACGTTAGTATAACAAATATAACATTATCTGCTTCACATATTTTATTTTCTGTCTATTCTCTCTTTCTTTCTTTGGGACTTACCGAGCGATTGTTCGCTGATGACATTCTTATTTCTTTTCTTTTTTGGAATGTTGTCAGGAGGACCGGACTCTGAAGAGTTCGTGACTAGCCAGAAACACTTGGAGCAGACCCCTAAGCAGTACACTGAAGACCCCGAGCTATAGTCACTTGTACATATTTTCTTTTCAGTTCATGTCATTATTTAGGCATTGCTTTCCATCCTTGTATTTATATTCCAGTTGTATCTGTAAAAGAATGCTTAATAAATAAAGTTGTTCATTACATTTAAGTCTTTTGTGTATATTTTACTTTATATTGCTTAGATACGCTTAACGTGTTTACTTCTGAGTAAATACGTAGCGGGCATCGCTGCGTCCCCTTCCAGTACACCGGGAAGCGGGGCGTGACAGCAGTCGTGGACTAAACTGCCGTTAATTACCTCTCGCCTTTGAAGCGAGGGAACCTCCGATTGACGGGTCAACTGGTCATGCGAATTCAATATACAGTGTGCGTATTTGTCTCTTGAGGGGTTTTGGGTATATCGGGAGCCTCGCAGAGTTTACGGGGGTCGTGTTTTGAGTGTGGAGTGCATGGAAAAAGAGGGGCGAGGAGCGTCCTAAGGACGCGGACGCATACATGGCGCGTGGGCGCTGGGCGTCCGCGGGTCACGTGAGTAGCGAGCGGGAGCCCGCGGGTCACATGCCAGGCATGCGGGAGCTGAGCACCCACGGGTCATGTGAGTGGCGCGTGGGCGCCCGCGGGTCACATGCCCTGCTCGTGGGTGCCGGGCGCCAACGGGTCACATGCCCTGCACTCGACCGCTGGACGCCAGCGGGTCACTGTGCGCGACACGCGACCGCTGGAAACGCCAGCAGAAAAAGGGGTTTAGCTCTTGAGCTGGGAGTTGAACTCTCTAGGAGCTTTGGAGTTGAACTCCCAAATAAGAATTAGGTATAAATTTGGGGTTAAACTCCCAAAATATTTGGATTTGAAGTTAAACTCCTATGTAAGGTCTGGATGTGGAATTAAACTCCATTGAGAATTTGGATATTGGAGTTGAACTCCTCAAAGATCTTCGGAAATGATCAAAAGGAACTCCTTTCTTCTCCCTTGAGCCCTGGATCTTCCAGAAGTGGGGTTTTTGGAGATGGGACCCCCTCTTCCTCCTCTCTGTTGGCTGAATTTTGGAGAAAAGAGGATGAGACTTAAAAAATCCCTTTTTGGAGATTTGATGAAAGATCCGAGCTCCCCTTCAAGGGTTTTATGATGAAAAACTACTTTTTGGAAAAAGAAGAGTTGAACTATTGATTTAATTCAAAAAGGGGAATAATGTTTAGAACCTTGAGGAAGGAGTAGACACAAAAACCCTAGCATTTTGAGGGGAATGAATTATTGTCCTTCATTTCATTATCATGTTGTCTTATATAGGCTTCCAAATTTATACATGGCCCCTTGGGCTTTACAAAATGGCATTTTGCCCATCCCATACCTCATGTGCTCACTTCTTTTGCACATGAGTCATGGGCTTTATAAAAAATTGGCTTTATGCTCATTTTCCTTACATTTATTCATAAAAATTACATTAAAATTATTTATCACATAATTTTTATTTTGGCATGGGGTAGGCTGGCCGCGGGCCTCAACCTGGGCATCGGCCTACTTGACCCGGGCTTAGGCCCGCTTACTTGGGGTTGACTTTGACTTAGTCAACCGGGGTGTAATTTTTGACCCCAACACTTATCACTATTACAAAACCATGACACATTTAGAGAATGCAAATTGACTCTTAAATATCAAACTTCAACTTGAGTCGCAACTCTTTAATGCACATTTAGCATATGTAAATGTGATTTGCATGAACCCTGACTTCAAACTCTTTTAGAAAGAGCTCAATTGCAAATTATCTTTATACCCTTCTTAATTTGCAATTTATAAAATATTTCTGAAGTTGATAAATTTTTCCGTTGCGACTGCTTTAGTGAAAATATATGCTAGTTGATTTGTTAAGATAAATCTAGCTTAATCTCTTTATTTTCTACGCGCTTTCTGATGAAATGAAGTCGAATCTCGATGTGTTTGGATATTGCATTTAACACCGGATTCTTTGTTAAGGTAATTGCTGACATGTTGTCGCGGTAGATTGTTATTGGAGCTTCTTGCTTTTGATGTAGATTTGAGATAATTCTTTTGATTCAAATTGCTTCACATGTTGCGCTTGAAGCTGAGATGTATTCAGCTTTTCTGCAGACGAGTACCGTTTACTGCTTTTTGGATGATCAGGATATCACCTTTGAATCGAGAGTGAACATATCCTGACGTATTTTTACGATCATCGACAGATCTTTCCCAGTCATTGTCAATGTGCTCGATCAGTATATGGTCTTCTTAGGCTGCGTATGTGAGCTCGAGCTTCTTTATGCCTTGAAGATATCTGAAAATGCGCTTAGCTATGGTATAGTGTAACTTGGTTGGATCACTCATGAATCTTGAGACTATGCTGACCGTGTGTAGTATGTCGGGCCTTGTATTGGTGAAATAAAACAACGATCCGACTAGACTTCGATAGGTTGAGGCGTTGACCTTCTGTACGCAGTCATGCAAGGTTAGTTCAATACTGCTGGTGTGGCGACCGGCTTACAATTTAACATATAGAACTTAAAAAGATGTTCACAATATTTTTCTTAGATGATAAATATTTCTCCTGCAGATTGTGTGATTTGTATGCCGAGAAAATATCGCATCAAGCTTATATCTGTCATCTCGAATTCTTTCATCATTTTCTTTTTAAACTCTTCTATCATCGCAGAATTAATGCCACAATATATCAAATCAACATAAGGACAGATAATAAGATAGTATATACTTTGGCTTTTTACATATAAGGATAACTCACTTGGACCGCCTTCGTTGTATTTGATCTTATAGAACTATTTGAGCCCAATTAACTCCTTCCCTTCTGGAAGATACTCTAACGTGTTGTTTTTCACGATCATCGCAATCTCTTCATTCATTGCTTTGACCTAGTTTTCGTTATTTACAACATCTAAAATTTAAATGGCCAAATGTCAATGTCACAACAGAGAATCGTTGTTTTCTTCATATCTTAGTGCAAGATTCTCATTACATTTTTAAAGGAAAAACTTTATTTGGTGTCATTTGAATTTTAGCCATAATGTGTTTATCGTTGCCATCAACAACCATTTTGTATCAATTGTCCCACACTAGCAAATTTGTTTTTAGTTCTGGAACATGAAAAGCATCTGAAATAAATTGTGTTGCCTCTCTTTGTTTGCACGTTTCTCTCTCCATTTCCTTCGGCTTAATGTTGATTTCCATCTCCGAGCTTTATCTCAGGATCAACCCCAAATACCGTTATGTTGGCAAATATTAGTCAAGTTAACATATACCTCTTACGTGACCGTGGAGGGCAAATTAGGGCAGTCAATTTGTTAAAATCATCCTTTACCAATCGCACCAAAACGGCGTTAATAACGAAACAACAATAATTCTAGCTGTATTTTTCAAAATTCAATGGTGTTTTTACTTGAAACTAATAATGCTCCATGGTGTTCTATGTAATTTCTCCTAAATTTTATCTTCTCCAAACCGAATTGGGATGAAATATAAATGAATGAAACTATATGCCCGATGCTCAAGGGTTCCTTTTCTCATGCCATTACACATTAGGAAGAATGTCCAACTCAACTCATCACATAAAAATCCATCATTTTGCCCATACATGAGCCTGGTTACAATGATGCACAAAGAAAAAGAAGAATAAAGGCTGCTATTATAAACCAATAGACTCAAGCCTTCGACCTGTAACAGCGATGGGCTATTACATTACACATGGAGACACTTCTTCCATATTATATGTTTATATTCCTTATACTTATCGATATTCATGGCATTGCAGCTTCTAGAACATGGCGCACACCAACAATGGAAGCGGTCGAATCTGTAAGCTTTGGTATGGTTAAAATAGGCAGATATTTATTCAAGTACTCGTTATCAGTTGCACAGCTCCCTAGGTCTTTTTAAAGTAAAAACACTTCTACGATCAAGTATCTTGGAACCGGTCCCATATGCGTGCAGCTATATATCCTTTTTGAAAATAAAACACCTTAAGACAGGGTTAATTGCACAAAACACCCTTGTAGCTATCCCACATAGCACTTATATCCTTCAAGCAATCCATCAGCACAAACATTCACTCCGCTCACCGACCAAAACCCTCAAATTCAACTTGAAACAACTCAAAATGGTTGTAACTTCCTTGGCACTGTTTACAGTAGAATTTGAGTGATTTTATTTAGGGTTTTGATCTATAGACAGAGGGTCTTTGTGCTAATAAATCAGTTGAGAGGGCATAAGCGCTATACAAGGTAAACTACAGGGGTATTTTGTGCCATCAACTCAAAACAAACTTGTGCCAATATGCAATGTCAAAAACAAAAGAGGGCACAGGTTTGAAATTGAGTAACAGAATAATAAACACCTTTAGCAGCACATACTGTTGTGACTTAAAGGGACTTTCAAACTATACTATTGCACCAGCACCATCACTTGCTCTCTTCTAATAGGTACTAGCATAAAGCAATTGCATGTTGCTAACTCACACATCACAAAAATATCCTCAGCTAGGCGTTAGGAGACGTTAACTCATAAACATCAATACTATATTTGCTTTAGAAGGCCCCCTCTAGAACAGAGCTTCAGATTAACCATTATAGTTAAAGACAAACTTCAGAAGAACAGACTTCTTGATGATGCTCAATATTGGCAACCTCCAAGATCAGGACACGTGGCATGGCGTGTCCAGAACCCAGAAGAGGGCCCACAGGGGGCCGACCCGGCTACCCTGTACCCGACCTGCAAACACAAGCTGGCCCATCTCGGGGCCCCCTGCAAATTGGCTTCCTCGTCCCCGCAACTACCGCCGAGCTGCCGCAAGACCTAGACTCCTCGGCCTCCCCGCTCGTCCCGAGCTCCCAGCCGAGGCCATCTTCTTCGGCCCCCCGACCAAAATCACTGCTCACAGGCGTAACCGCCGCTCCGCGAATCTCGTCATGCGCGGATTCTACGCCAACAACATCTCACGTTCCACGCCATCAGTCCTCATTAATGGGCGATCCGCTTTCTACGCGGGCGTGACGTCGGGGGCGTAACTACCGGCGAGATCCTCACACCTGCTGCTGCGTGCCACCACCGCTATATAAACCCCCATCACGGAGGGGTCGAGTAAGCCATTCATTACACTTTACGCCGTTACTCTGCTCGGATCTCATCGCTAACTTGAGCGTCGGAGGGTCCTCGGTGGTACCAAACCACCCCGGGACTTTTTGAAGGTACCCGGCGACAACTCCCTCACCTCACCTCTTCCTTCAAAAACCCATTAAGACCCACACGCAACGAATGATAATCAACCAAGTTCACCGCGAGATCAACGGAAGACAACATCTGACGGAGGTCCGAAAAGAAGTTCCATCAATTGGCGTCGTCTGTGGGAACTAAAACTCCACAAAATACAAAGTTGGCATTTCTATCTCCTCCCTCATGGCGGACGACCATCCTGGGGATCCCAGTACCAGCCGCCACCTTCCACTCACCGAAGACGGGGATGAACCTCCTCCCATGACCGTCCTCAACGCCCTCGCAGGCCGGATAGATCGCCTGCAATCCCTCGTAGAGGCCTTCGTCCGCGTCCAAACGGCCACGCCCCAGCCCCAGATTGCTGCTTCGCCGCCTCCAGAAGGCTCTGTCCCTATCTGGACGGCCGACCACCAACAGACTACATCCCCTGGCCGTCGATCCCTCGAACCGGTGTTCCCTAAGGCCCGCTGGCAACCTAGGGCTCCACGCCGAGATCCGCCGTCAGGGGGCCTCGCCCCGAGCCTCCTCGCGACCCTTACCCCCTGAGGAAATGTCGGCCACCTCTCCTATCCACGAGCGTGGCCGGCCCCACCATGATCGGCGGGGCCGCACAGAAGGGGTCCCCCCCAGCGACTCAAGAGCTACCCTATCCCGGGACCTGAGGCACCTCATCGAGAGAAACCGGGGCCGCTCCCAGACGCAGTTCACCCGCAGCGGGGGCCGGGAATCCCAAGGCGCCGATTTCTCGAGGTACCACGGTCGGCTCGACGCCCTCGAGAAGAAGATCGAGGGAATGCGCCGCTCACCTCTCGAGCGACGGGGCTAAGTACGCCTCCGACTCGCTCACGAAGTCGTTCACTGAGGAACTGCTCGTCGTGCGCGTCTCCTCGCGTAATAAGCCCCCGAAGATCTCTCTGTTCGACGGGAAAACCGACCCGAAGGACCACTTGGACGCTTTCACCGCGGGAATGAGCTTCCAAGATCACTCCGACGCCGCCCAGTGCGGAGTCTTCCCGGCCGCCCTCATCCGCGCGAGTCGGGACTGGTTCTGGGGGCTCGAGCCTCGCTCGATTTCGACCTTCAACGACCTGGCTACCCAGTTCCTCGGCCATTTCGTAGGGAACCGTCGACAGAAGTGCACGGTTGACTACCTCTTCACGGTTAAGAGCGAGGACAAGGAAACGTTCAATGCCTATATTACCCGCTTCTACAACGCCCTCCTCGAGGTGCCCGAGCACCGAGACGAGACCGTCATAACGGCACTCAGATCTGGTCTGAGGCACAAAGAATGGTTGCGCTCCTTCGCGCTGGCTCAACCTAAGACCATGGCCGAAGTCAAGGCGTGGACCAAGCGCAAGGTCTAGCTAGAATCCGAAGTGAATGCTAACCTTCCCCAGGCTGGACGGCCCGACCTGAAGAAGAGGACTCGGGAGGAAAGGCCGGAGCGTCAGCAGCCCTACCACCCAGAGTTCCAGGAGTATACCCCCTCAACGTCTCCCTCACGGTGTTGCTGGAGGAGGCCCAGAACGAAGGGTTCTTCAAGTTCTTTCCGATCCCATGTCAGGCCGCTAAGCGAACCCGGGGCTTGGGCCGAGCTCCCTGAAGGGCTGTCGGCCTCCGCGCTTGGCATAGGGCATGGGGCTCCCTGTGCTTCGGGCTGGCCATCCGCTGAAACAAGCATGATCTGGCCGATGGTCAGGTCGGTGGGAGGGCGAGGCTGCTCCTGCTCGTGGTCGGTCTGCCGTTTGTCCCTTAGGTACGTGGCGAGGTGCCCAGACCGGATGAGCTCCTTGATGTAGTCCTCAGTTGTTTGCAGTCCTCCGTGGCGTGGCCCAGTACCCGGTGGAAAGCGCAGTAGGGGCCCCGAGCCTCAGCTCGTAGCATTCACGGACGAGCGCCTCTGAGCGGGCCAGCCGGTTCGCGGAGATCAAGCCGAAGCGCCTCAAAGACCGCAGCTTGCCCACGGCCTCATCGAAGAGCTGCTCCGACAGGGGGTTGTAAAGCCCCGGTGATGCCCTCCAGATAGAGTACATCAGTAGCTGCAGCAGGAAGGAGCGCCTGGGGAGCAGCCGGCCGAAATGCTCCTCAATATGCCCGTGAACCAACTATACCGTATCCTCGGTGCAGTAGGGGTCATAAAGATACACATCTTCAAAGCTGACGATTTCGAGAATGGTGAATGGGAAATCCTTCATTCTCGATGGCCTGTCTGCGAAGAGGGAAGAACCAGTACTCCTTATATAGCCCGCTGTGCAGCCCAACAGCCGCCCGCTTTCGCCTAGGGAGTCGCCGCCACGCGGCGTCCATCAAACGTTACCCGGTGGAAACAAAGGGACGCGCCCCGGTCGCTTCGCCCCCCCCCGCATTCAATGCACTAGCTGCGCGCGCCGTTGCCCCGACCATTCCCATCCCCCGCACCTACAGCTGAACGGCCAGGCTACACCTCATCAAAGATTCAACTCAGTAGCTACCCTACTCGGACATCCCCGGCTGGAAGCTCCCCTGCCACAACGCTGGGGATCAGAAAGCCCTCCCAGAGGCAGCCGAGCCCGAGGTTCCCTCGCTCGGCTATCCCCAGCGGGCAGCTTCCCTGCCACAACGCCAGGGATCAGAAAAGACCTTCCAGAGGCAGCTGAGCCCGAAATTCCCTCGTTCGGCTATCCCCAGCGGGCAGCTTCCCTGCCACAACGCCGGGGATCAAAAGGCCCTTTCAGAGGCAGCCGAGCCCGAGGTTCCCTCGCTCGGCTATCCCCCACGGGCAGCTTCCCTGCCACAACGCCGGGGATCAAAAAGCCCTCCCAGAAGCAGTCGAGACCCGAGGTTCCCTCACTCGTCTATCTTTCAGGACAAAAGCCCTCACCAAGAGGCACCGGGCAGTAACCCTGTCCGGCCAAGGGTCCTTGGTAGGCTTCTTACAGCCTTATAGCCTTTCCCGCGCCAAGAACCAAAGTTCTCCCAGAGACAGTCGGGTCCTTGTCCGGCTATCCCCGGCTGGTAGCTTCCCGCCATAACCGACAAGGATCAAAGTCCTTGCCAAGAGGCACTGGGCAGTAACCCTGCTCGGTCCCCGTTCTGAAGGATCAAAAGCCCTCGTAAGAGGCACCCGAGCCCGAGATTCCCTCGCTCGGCTATCCCCAGCGGGCAGCTTCCCTGGCACAACGCCGGGGATCAAGAAAGCCCTCCCAGAGGCATTCGAGGCCTGAAGTTCCCTCGCTCGGCTATCTTTCAGGACAAAAGCCCTTGCCAAGGGGCGACGGGCAGTAACCCAGCTCGGTCCCCGCCCTGAAGGATCAAAAGCCCTCGTAAGAGGCACCCGAGCAGCTACCCTTCTCGGTCAAATTCCGGCTCCTACCCCCGACGCCAGGGATCAAAAGCTCTCACTAGAGGCATCGGAGCGGCTACCCCGCTCGACCACCCCAGGCTAGTAGTTGCCCACCCACAACTCTAAAGAACCAAGCCCTCAAAAGAGGCAACCGAGCAGCTATCCTGCTCGGCCATCCCTGGCGGGTAACCTCCCTATCGCCGCGACAGAAGCATGAAGTGTTAGTGGGAGGTGATGGCGCAGCTACCTTGCCCGGTCATCCCTAGATGGTGGCCAATACTCTAAATCAGAATTGGATGTCAAGTCTGTCCAAGCCTAAACGATCTCCCCTCGACTCCGGGGCCCAGGGAGATACCTCTTCGGAGACGCTCGTCGGCAAGCGATTGCAGTCAGCTCGACGGACGATCGTTAGACAGAGGGCCAACCTGATATGAAAGCACAACGGCGCAAGTAAAAATATCCCAAACGAGCATTCTTCACAAACAGATGGAAGAAAAGAAAACTTTATCACAGCTGAAGAAAAACTTTATTACTACTGCCAAAGATAAGTTTTTACAAAAGGTATTTTTTGGGCTCCTCAGCCTTACAAAATTCAAAAGAAAAACAAAATGAAGATAGGAGAGCGGGGGCTCTACACCTCGGGCCCGGGCACGACCTCGAGGTCCTCAACCTCCACCACCGGGGGCGCTGGGTCCTCGGCCCCCTCCTCGCCAGGAGCCTCTCCACCTTGCTCGTCGGCGCCCACGAGGGGGGACTCGGCCCGGAGATCCGCGTCGTCGAACTCCGGCATCCTAGACTTGACGGCATCAAGGGCGTCGTGCCAAATGCCGGTCGTGGCCACGGCCAGGTCGTCATAAAAATCCCTCGACCCCTTATAGCTCGCCACGGCCTTCGATCCAGCCGACTTAAAGGCCTCGGCCGCCGCCCCCAGCTCCTTTCGGAGGGTCTTCACCGTCTTCTTCAAGTTGCCGGCGAGCACCTGGGAGTCCTCGAGCTTGCCCTCGGCGATCGCGGCAGCCTCGCGATGCCGGGTGGCCTCCCTTTTCCCGGCATCCACCTCGCCCTCCAAGGCAGCGATCCTCGCCGACATCGCCTCCTGCTCTCACTTGGAGCTCTCTTGCAACGTGGCGAGCTGGCCCGTGGCCTCCACTGCCGGGGCTACCACCTCGGTCTCCATGCGAAGGGCGAGGGCCACGTGCTGGAGAGTCTGGGAAGACATAAAAAAAAGAAGGATCAGAAACATGAAGGAAAATACTAAATCTCACCGCACACTGGGGGCTTACCTGCACGGATTCCTGGACGATCGACGCCGGCTGAGCCCTGAGGGTCCCCCAGGAACCCGACCCTCGGCCGAGGTCTCTATCTCGTGGAGAAGGTTGTCCGCGACCGACAGCCAGGATGGCACTGCGAACCGGAACCCCCTTCCTCCACAACGATCGGCGAAGACCGGCCCCGGGAAGGTCTCCGAAAACTCCTCTTGAGCGGTTCCGAGGGGGAGCCGATCTCCTCTTCCGAGGCCGTGTCCTCCATAATCAGGGCCCGCTTCCGACCCGATGCTCTACCGGGGCCCGGGGCGGGATCCACCGCCGAGCGTCCTCGGGGCACCGCCACCGGGGCGGTGGGAGCAGGGGCAGGCCGCGTCCGGGAAGAGCTGGCGCCCCCGGCCCTAGTAAGCTGCCTCGGTTGGCTCATAGCATCTCGGAGAGAGCCGAAGTCCATGGATCCTGCATGAAACGAACACCCAACAGATCAGCAAAACGAGTAAATGTAAACCCAAGAAGCAATCCTAACTTACCGACGAACTCGACGGGGCTAAGCCCGGCCCAGCTCAAAACCCTCTCGAACAGCAGCACGTCGTGTCGAGGGATGGGTTCCCACGACGCCACTCTTACCGCGGCGGGGTCATCGGACAGATTCCCTGGCAGACTCTTCTCCCTCGACCATTTGGTGGGCACCGGCCAGTCCTCGCCCTCGGGAGGGGAGACGAAGAAAAAATTCTTCTTCCAGTCGTGAATGGAGGAGGGCAAGGCCATGACCCCAGTTCCGGCAGCGACCCCGGGCCGCTTTCTAAAAGTAAAGTAAACCCACCTCGGATCGCCAGCTCGATCGCCAGGGTGACTCTTGAAAGCAAGGGAGGAATCGAGAAAGGAAAGGCTGAAAGGAACCGCCTGCAGCTTCAGGCAGATCAGGAACCTGAGGAGGATCCTCCACGCATTCGGCACTAACTGGCCGGAAGCCAAGCCGAAGAAATTCTGAGCGGCGATGACCTCAGGAGAGAAGGGCAAGCGCATTCCGCCCCAAAAAGCTTCCAAATACAGGGCAATCTTCCTGCCGCGTACCTGGTCTGCCCTCTCTCCCTCCTCGGCCAGACGAAACGTGTAGCGCGGGGGAATGTGGAAGCGAGCTCGAGCATTGGCGAGCTTGTCCTCATGCCTCACCCAGCACGAGACGCTGGGGGCTACATCTACCGCCTCCTCCCTGGAGGCGGCCCCCGCCTCACGGCCCCGGGGAGAGGGCTCAGCCCCGGCTCCCCGAGGAGACTCGGACACATCTAAAGGAACCCTAACATCTACTCCTACAACGTATACTGATTCTATAGGGGAAGACATCTAACCTGGGAAAGAAATTCTTCAAAGGTTGGGAACGAAAGAGCATCGAGCAGCTGGGGCTTGAGAAAGAGAAATATGAGAGAGTAAGGGCCCTAGGACGGGCCCTACCCGTATTTATTACCGCATACAGCCTCATCCAATGGCGCCCATCGTCTCCCGCCGAAACGGCTCCTTGCGCCCAGCGGTTTCGATCGCTCCACGTGGCAGCCCAGTGATTGACCGCGTCCCATCAGACGCCGCAGACCTGCGCACGTCACATCAGCTAATTGGCGCTCGACACATGGACCGTCGTTTCGACTGCAGAATGCACGAGCCGGCGCACCCTCCTTAAATACAAAGATCTCACCTCGATTCGCTAGCGGAAAAGACAACCGACGGCTCGAGGACTCACCCCGACATAACCCTGAGAAAGAGCTCACCTCGGGGGGCCCGGCAGTCCACTCCTGGCCTGACCCGCTCGCTGGTCGGGGCAAGAGTGTGGGGCTAATGATGATTCTCAATATTGGCGACCTCCAAGATCAGGACACGTGGCAGGTGGCGTGTCCAGAACCCAGAAGAGGGCCCACAGGGGGCCGACCCGGCTACCCTGTACCCGACCTGCAAACACAAGCTGGCCTACCTCGGGGCCCCCTGCAAATTGGCTTCCTCATCCCCGCAGCTCACGCCGAGCTGCCGCAAGACCTGGACTTCTCGGCCTCCCCGCTCGTCCCGAGCTCCCAGCCGAGGCCATCTTCCTCGGTTCCCCGACCAAAGTCACCACTCACAGTCATAACCGCCACTCCGCGAATCTCGCCATGCGCGGATTCTACGCCAACAACATCCCACGTTTCACGCCATTTGTCCCCATTAATGGGCGATCCGCTTTCTACGCGGGCGTGACGTCGGGGGCGTAACTACCGGCGAGATCCTCGCACCTGCTGCTGCGTGCTACCACCGCTATATAAACCCCCATCACGGAGGGGTCGAGTAAGCCATTCTTTACACTTTACACCGTTACTCTGCTCGGATCTCATCGCTAACTTGAGCGTCGGAGGGTCCTCAGTGGTACCAAACCACCCCGGGACCTTTTGCAGGTACCCGGTGACAACTCCCTCACCTCACATCTTTCTCCAAAAACCCATTAAGACCCACATGCAACGAAGGATAATCAGCCAAGTTCACCACGAGATCAACATCTAACGGAGGTCCGAAAAGGAGTTCCATCACTTCTCAAAATAAAAAATCCACCTTTTGCATATCATGGTCTCTTACCAGTATAATGATAAAACCAGATGAACATATGAATTCCTCTATGGGCAGGTAAAATGGTTTGTTAACTTTACTAACATGCCTGGGGTAACAAATAGCTGGTACCAGAAGAAAGTCAAAGATGACAATATTTCAGCAAGGAACTTGCAGTGACTGCATCAATTGAAGGTATAATTTTCCAACAGGAGGCAAATAAAAAAGCGCTGTTGTAAAAAGCCTTAAAAAGCTCCGATATAGTCCCGGAAAGTGGTCATGAAGTGCTTCGCTTTTGCATAAATCGCTTTTGTGCCTCGTTAATGGCATACACACATATGTATATGCACTCATACACGTATATGTATACACACACATGTACACACATACATACACAAATGTATATATACATAAACGTATATGCAAATACACACATACATACTCATACACACATGCGTGCATGTGTCTGTGGGGTGGGGTGGGGGCGGAGAGAGAGGGAGAGGGGGGGAGAGAGAGATGTTCGTATGCTATATACTAATTTGAAACAGGGTGCACAAAGAGAACCAGAATGCCATGCTGGAGTTAGATAGCTGTTTGTGCGTGCGTGCGTGCATGTACATATGAAGAGAGAGAGAGAGAGAGTGAAGACATACGTGCATGCATGCACACAAAGTTACAAGGTAACAGAAAACATCATCCTACCGACGATACAAATTAAAATAAAAATTAAAGAGTGTCAGATCAAAGTTGATGTTGAGGAAAGCCAAAGCCTGCAATACATGGTTGAAGAGCTGAAACTGCATGAACAGGATAATGGGGTTAGCCTCACCTTTAATTATACTTCACTTTCTAGAAACAGGTCAAGATGGAAAAGATCAGTGTGTTTAGCAGTATGCCTTGCTGATTTTCAGATAGAGGAAAAGGGGTTGCGAATTGCAGGCCTGCAAATCCCCTGCGAACCGGGGACTGATAGGCAGGTCCCGCATGCCTCAGCATGACGCAGCTCCCTGTTTTACCCCCAATTCGCAGGGAGGATATGCAGGCCCGCTTCACATGCCCCCTAACCTCTTTCAGATATTCTCGACTTGTTTCTATGTAGATGATGAATTATAATATTGTCACTCCCAAACACATACAAAGTTGCCTACGATCTGCCCCTTCTACACAGAGGATACATTATGAAGATCATGCATTTAGTATTGAACGGATAAAATAGTGAATAAATCAGTAGATAAAATATTTCTGGCAAGGGCTGACAGCTGGTTTGCATCCGTGTAATGACTCTAGTGTCAGGGCTTTTCACACACACACACACACACACACAGAGAGAGAGAGAGAGAGAGTATTGTGATTCTCCACCTAAGAAATCAGACAATCAACCTGTCTCAGGCATATATATAGATATCATGTGGCCATCTCCATGTGCACATTTTGATTTTTCTTTTTCTGGGAATTTTTTTGGATCATTAGTTTATAATTCCTTTCCTGATCTTACTACTTGGCCACTTTCTCAGACCATTATTGAGCTGACAAAGGGATAGGAAAAGATGAATAATTATTAATGTTAAAGACATAAGTTGTTAATACACTATGAATACCTATATATAACCGGTTCTCCAATGTGGGAGTTCAATAGTTCGAATTTTTTGTGTTATAAGAGACTCTAAAAGAAATAAAGAAAAAAAACACATTAGTGCGCTTGGATAGAAAATGTTTTGACATAATTTATCCGCTAACTTGCAGGTAATACCCCTAACGTTTGCTCCAGTAGTAGGAAATACCCCTAACTCAATTCCCCTTCTCCCCCAACTTTAATTTATTTCCAAGATGCCCTTCACTTAAATATTTAATTAAAAATCTCCTTTTCTCTCTTTCTTATTTCATTCTTATTTCATTTTTAATTAAAAATTTAAATGAAGGGCATCTTGAGAATAAATTAAAGTTGAGGCAAAGTGCATGCTTTAGAAAGTTAGGCGTATTTCCTGCTATTGGGGAAAAAGTTGGGAGTATTTCCTAGCATTTAGCCTAAACAATTTGATTGCAATAATTATTTTGAAATGATGAACCCAACTAAAAGCATTAAATTGTGTCAAGCCTCAAGTGCAATGAGAAACAAGGTAGTGAATGGGGCACAACTAAGCAAATCTACAATAAGCAGACACAATTGCATGAAAACAAATAAAACAAATAACTGGTCAATTTATCAGTGTAAACAAACTAAATTTTATGCCGGGATATAGTTCTATGTATTCAGAATGTAAAAAAATCTAAATCAATTTATGTTTGGTGATCTCTAATAAAGTGTAACACAATATTGGAGCTTACATGTTCGATAAATTCTGGTAACTCTTATCAGAAGTCCATGCTGGGCTCCATCTGCTTCAGTATCTCTACAAGCAGTGAATCTGACTGTATATCACTTAAGGCCTTGGAGTTTAATGTTCTCCATGGGAAAGAGCCTGATGACATCTTAAGAATCAACCAGACATTTCCTCCTCCTCACTGAGATGTCCGGCTGATGAATTTTATATTGTGAGCCTGATAAATAAAGAAGGCTGTAAGATTGATGGTAAAAAGGACTAGTCAAAACACATGAATAAACTTCCTAAAGCTGAATGTGTGCACGAAATTCATGCTGTAATACCACTGATGGAGGTTGGAATCTCCCTCAGATGTTGTCCTCTGTCGATCTTGCAGTCAGCGGGGCTGAACGGTTGAGATTTGAGGTGAGAGTTGAGCGTATGGATCTTAATGGGTTGTTGGTTGTTGTTGACGCCGAGTAACCTACAGAAAGTCCCAGAGTGGGAAACCACCGTAGAACCCTCCAACGATCAAGTAAGTACCGAGAAATATTAGGGTAGAGTAGCGGAGTATTGGAATGAGTTCGAGATACCTGAATCGTCTGGAGAAGGGGACGCATTGGAGAGAGCCGATGCGAGATTCTCGCCGTCCGTTTCACCCTTAAGTCACGTTCGCGTTGATGGCGGGATACGCTGATTAATGGCGGGATACGCTAGCGTGGGATGCGGGATGTGGAGCGGCGAAGATCTCGTCATAGCAAGATACACAGAGCAGTTACTGGGGCGTTCGTGCTCCGTGCACCCGGCCAAACAGGGGGCGCCAAGAAACCTCAGTTACAGGATAGCTCAGAGACGAGCAAGTGAACTGAGGAGTCTCAGCTATAGGATAGTTCGGAGACGAGCTATTGGCTGACGGTCAGCCGAAAGAGGTACGTACTCCGGGAAAGTCTTCTAAAAGGTCGGGTGCAACCCTGAAGGCGAGATGCCGAGGAATGTCCCCAATACATCATACTTATTCCAGCTCCGTAGCCCCAAGAAATCTAGCGGGCTTGCGTGAATGACACGTCATCCGCTATGTGTCATGATCTGGGGAATTCCCACTTATGAGCATCATTAGCCTCTCACTCTCGTTCCGAGGAATCTCCCCTCTCTCCTTTCTCCTACTCCAGATCCCAAGCTTTCCCCTCCACAAAAACCCTCGCCCGACTTCAAGAAACCCGCAGCCGTCTCGCCGTGAAACCTTGCCAGAAACCCCACGACCCATCGTCTTCCTCCCCTCGCCTTCTCCTCTGTCCCAGATAACCCAGAGCCACACTAAACCCCAGCACCTCCTCTTCTTTTTCTTTGTCTTTCCTTCTCTTTCTTTTCTTGATCCGGTTTTTCCCAGCCATCACCGGAGCTGTGCCGTAGATGACGTTCAGACCGACCCAGAGGACGTTCCCAGCCAGCATGGTCACCTTCTTGCTTTGCCTAGACCTGTCCCGTGTGCACGTGTCTACATTGCGACGTTTACCCGACGTCGGACGCTGCGTATACACCCGTCGTGAGATCCGTTCAGAAAAGTTTACCTTGCTACATGCTATGATACTTATTTTGCATCCATATGAATAAAAACATCACATGTTTACTGCATTGTACATGCATGTTACTGTTTTACTGTTTTCGGATAGCCGTACGCATCCATATCATTAATTACATATCTGGTTGCATGCAAGTTAGCTTGATACATGCTATATTATTATACTTGCATCTATATTAATAAAAATATTGCATATTTATTGTATTGTGCATCCATGTTACAGTTTTACCATTTTCCCGATATCCGTTCTCATCCGTACAATTTATTATATATCTAGTTGCACGCCATGTCATATTAATTCATATTACTGTTACATTAGCACCCCATGCTTGATAATGTGCATCCTACGTAGTCATGAAGTTGCAGATGAAATCCCTGATAGATATTTGTTCATCCGTGTTTTACTGTGCATCCGTACTTTTATCGTGCACCCGTACTTGCTACAGTTTTATTATGAGCATCCGTTTGATACCTGTGCACTACCTGTCATGACCTGATATACCACCACTTGACATATTACCTAATCCTGTTTCTAATGCCGACAATCCTGACATGTTGTCCTGACGGACGTATCCTATTGTCTGCATAGACAAACCTGTACCTGCTTGATCCTGTGTTGGTATTAGATCCAGATTTATCAATACCTGACTTGAACACATAACTTGGGGGTAAGGGAAAATCAATGATGAAACCTGACTTGTAACTCAACAGTTCGACGCTTATACTGATCAGTTATACGGGCTAGGCCAGCTCCGGGATGATGATGCTGACATCATTCGTTTGTACATGTTACCAGTTTACTGCCTAGCGGCACGTCTCGGATTCAGCCCGAGAGTCGTGACCGTGGTCTCGGGCATGCACGGGATACTATTGAGTTACATCGACGATTCATTAAATTGATTTCAAAGACTTGAGAGTAATTAACCCAGTAGCATAGATTACTCACCGCCTGCACATACACTTCACTGTTCCATATTCGTGTTACTGTTATACACTCATTACTGTTCATACTCATGCCTGCATATCTTGTTACCTCCTAATTATATTTTATTGTTTGATATTATGACGCACTGACGTATGGGTTTTGCATGTCCCAGATCCTTTATCTCTTTCGCAGGCCGACCAGGAGTACTTCAGTCGACAAGATGAACAGTGAGGAGCAATTTGGTATTTAGTTCAGTTCAGTTCAGTTTTCTTTCAGCATTTTCATTTCCTGATGTGAGCCCGTATTTGGGACGTACTTTCCATATGTTTGCTTATTGGATTTATTGCTTCCGCATATATTACCTTTTGACTCGTTTATTCTAGCATATGTACATGTACTAGATAGTTCATTTTATTTCTACTGTTCTTGATATCTTATAGACAGCCGTAATGTGACTGTGGAGGGATGTTTCCTAACCACAGGTAGCATGGTTGGCTCTGTCACGTGCCGATCTTAGCGCACTCTGGGAAGCAGAGCGTGACACAAGTAAATGGAGACTATCAGACATGTAAGCCAGAACTGATAAATTATGGCGAAAGAGTGCATCAGCTGCTGACATAAATCTCTTCATATATCCTGAAAAGCATACCGCGAGCGGAAAACAGTAAGGCGGATGCATTGGCCAAATTGGATAAGAAATTGGCTGATGAAAAGCTCGATGGCGTAAGGATCATTATGCAAAGCTGCAGGGTCCTCACGCCAGCAGATATATTTTCGGAAGAGCTGATAGAGCCATCCGAAGGAAAAGAAACGACCGAACAAGTAGCCATTCAAATAGAGAATGAAGAAAAGGTCAAGGACTGGAGGGAAGTCTTTATAGACTACTTCAAGTCTCAACGAACGTCCGAAAATGCGTCGTCTAGACATCAGCTCATGAAACGGGCTTTGTCTTTCACCTTTGTCGATGATACCTTATATAAGAGATCATTCAACCTCCTATGGCTAAGGTGCATAGGGCCTAAGGAAGTAAAGAAAGTCGTCCAAGAAATACAAGTTGGACTTTGCGGCTCCTATCAGGCGGGTCCGAAGATGAAGCTGAAGATAAAAAGGATGGGCTATTACTAGCCCACGATGATTCATCGAATATGCGAAGCAGTGCCACTCGTGCCAAATTCACGGGAACTTCATACATCAGCATCCAAATCCGCTACACCCTACAGTGGCCAGCTGACCGTTCGAAATGTGGGGAACCGATATAATCGACCCCATCGAACCGGCGTCATCCAAAGGATATCAGTTTATATTGGCAATGACCGATTACTTTTCTAAGTGGGCAGAGCGGTACCACTAAGGGAAGTGAAGACGGAGAATATCTTCCACTTCTTCAAACCCCATGTCATCTATCGCTTCGGTACTTCACGACGAATTATCTCGGATAATAGACCAGCTTATAGAAGCCATAAAATCAACCGCTTCGCACAGCGGCATATAATAGATTGGAGATACTCTTCAGTCTATAATTCTCGAACCAATGGTCTAGTTGAAGCCTTCAATAAGACCCTGACCAAGATTATAAAAAAGACAGTGTCTATAAATAAAAAAGACTGGTACGAAAGGCTGCATGAAACTCTCTGGACGTACCGAATAATGTTCAAGACGGCCACAAATACAACAACATACGCATTGGTGTTTAGCGCGGAAGCAGTACTCCCATTGGAAATAGAACTTCCCTCTCTACGAGTAGCGGATGGCTCTTTCCCATGAACTTCATTTTTCAAATTTGTGATCTACAAAGATTAGAATTCTGTTTATTCAATTTTTAGATATAAAGCGTATAAAACAGCAAATTTTTCAACATTAGGCACAACCACAAGTTTACTAATATAGCCCAAATCTCCTCAATACTTGACGTAAAGGGTAAAATGGACATCCAAAATCACCAAACCATATTCTCCAAAATACAAACATAATCCAAATTTGATATCAAATTCAAGAGGTAAAATATAAAATACCAAAGTTTCACACCTTCACTCTATTTTTATTAGAGTATAAAGATAAAGATTGAAAAAACCGCCATATGTCATGTGGCTGCTTGTGTTCTACTTATAATACTAAAGATGATAGTAGAGAAGACGAAAATAATGATGAGCGTTGCTCCTAAGCATATCCTAATTCAAAATATAGTAGATTATGATTCAGTTCTCTCCGTGAACCACATTCTAACCTAAGCAAATAAGCATGCCATCAAAGGGTTATGGTTTAGTCGTAATTAATATTTTCCTCTCCGAAATGAGAGGTCTCGTGTTCTTAAACACTCCGATATATAGAAAAGACCGAAATAAAAATTAGAACCTCTCCAAACTGAGAGGTCACAATTTGAGTTTTAAGAGAACACTCTTATCCATGTAAAAAGGAAATGTAAAGGAAAAAAAAAATCTTGCAACTGGATGATGTCTTTAAGTTGAATTTGTTGGTCGGGGCAATTGAAGGATTTTGGTATAGTCGATGATGTATTAAATAATATGAAGTTTTAGTCGAATAATGCTCCCACAGTATTTGCTTTACTACTGCAAACTTTGTTTGAAAATTTTATCTTTTAAAATGAAACGGCCACAGAGAAGGAAATACTTTGCGATTGAGTTTTGAGAGGTACAATACTCAAGTCTGTATAATTGCAAGAGAGCGAGAAAATTCTAAATTTATTTGTGGATTGATTTAGGTTTCTTTTACATAGTCCAAGAAACCTTTAAATAAATCTTCCAACCACATAGGATATCTTTCCTGACCAGGACACAACATGCGTGCCTTTTATTTTGTTTGAACAATATCCGTTGAATCTGTAGATTTGATAAACCTATTTTATATATGGGCTGAATGCATTTGTTGAACAATGTTTATTGAGTATTCGGACTTGATAAGCCAGGCTATGGTTCGATGCATTATTTTTTAATTATATTCGGAGAACCTACAAATTCGTTGAATTAGATTATGGTTCAATGCGCTAAGTCAAATTATAAATTGAAACTACAGATACATTTTATTTGAACTATATTTATTGGATCTGTTGATTCAATGAACAAGATTGTGGTGAGATGCATTTTGTTTAAACCACAAGTTCATTGAACCCGCAAATTTGCTTAAAATGAATTATATATGGTTAGATGAATTATTTGAGCATGTTCATTAAACTTGCAAATTTGATGGGCTGGAATATGGCAATGCATTTTGTTCAAACCATATTCATTGGATCTATGGATTCAATGAATTATGATTTATTACATTTTTGTTGAGCAATCACATGTTATTGCTTGAGTGTTATGTTTATATGGATTTACATTAAAATTTCAAACAATATATCTATATCCCAGATGATGATGCCCAAAAAAAGTAAGAAAAATTATTTGAACTCATAATGCGAATGCTAGTTGTGATAAGAACGTTTCCTCCTTTAATTAACGCAAATGTTTGAAACATTATAGAGAATGCATGGTAAATTGAAAAATAAAATAATAAAGAGAAAAACTGTATGTGACATCAGTCCGTGATTAGAATTTCATTTTAAAAAACTGCTTCAGTAATCGCTTAAGGGAGCTATTTCATCATATAGGATGATTTTTTGGGTTTGAGAGTGGTCTTTATAATATTACTCAGAAAGCATACTGATGATGCTCGATATCGTCATTTTCCAGATCGTGACACGTGGCAGATGACGTGCCCCGAAGCTAACAAGAAAGGGCCTGAAACAGTACGTCGGTAGAATATCCCGGGTCTGCGGCCCATAGACGTGGTCGACCTTCTGTGACCGTCCACACCACTCCTATGCCCGCCTTACAAACAACCGTTGGATCGCCTCCGAGCCTCCTGTACATTTGGCCTCCTCGGCCCTCTCAGCTCGCCTCCGGACTACCGCAGAACCAAGATACCTCGGCCTCCCGCTCGTTCCCGAGCCTCCCACCGAGCTCATCTTCCTTGGTTCCATCGACCGACCAGCAGCACCAGTCGCAGGCGCTTCCGCCACGGCTCCCCGAATGTCGCCATGCGCGAGATATCCGCCGCCCACGATCCCACGTTCCACACCATCACGATCACCCATTAACGAGCATGTCTCGTCATTAATGCGGGATCCCGCCTATCACGCGGACATGACGCCGGAGGCGTAACGGCCGGCGTGATTCTAGCGCCCGCCTACCCATTGCTGCCGCTATATAAACCCCTCTTTCAGACGGTTCAAGTGAGTGATTCTTTTCCCACTAGGCCGTTACTCTGCTCAAATATCCGGTCTAACTTGATCGTCGGAGGGTCCTCGGTGGTACAACCACCCCGGGACTTCCTTGCAGGTACCTCGGCCTCAACCACCTCAAATCCATTGAGATCCACACGCTTCAGGAGTCAACCTCCAACTCAATCTCAGTCGTCTATCGCCGCTTGCAGCAGATCTACGGAAGGTAATATCTTGGCGAGATCCGACATCCGTCAGCTGGCGCCGTCTGTGGGAATTCTTGATTCCACTGAACAAAATTTACCTTCCGATCTCAACTCAATGGCGAGCGATCACCGCGACGATCCAAGCACTAGCTGCCGCCTCCCCCACAATGAAAGCGTGGACGAATCTACTCCCCCGAACGCCATCAACGCCCTAGTCGCCGGATAGATCGTCGACTCGCGTACGTCGTGGATGCGCTCGTCCGTGTCCAAATGGCGAGACAACCTCCCCACGTCACCGCTCCCCCACCTCGGGACCGGGACCCCTACAGAGGGAGAGAAGACTCTGCTCGCGTCGGCACTGCCGACCACCGCCTCGCTGCCTCCTACGGCCGCAGATCTCCTAGGCCAACATATTCTATGACCCGCTGGGCGGCCCACAGTTCAAAACTGAGGTCCGTCGCCAGAACGCCTCGCCCCGAGCCTCTTCGCGCCCTTGTCCCTCCCGAGGAGGTGTCGGTTAGCTCGCCTGCGCCCAGGCATGACCAGCACCCCCTCCCTTGACGGCGTCGCGCGGACCGGACTCGTCACGGCAGCTCGAAGACTACCTTGCCAGGGGACCTAAGGAACCTCATCGAAAGGAACCGGGGCCCATCAAAAATCATGGTCATGTCGGCGGGGGTACGTCGATTACCTACAAGACTCAGCACCCCACGCCGGCCGTGGAGGCCAACAGCCGTCCGAGGAAGAAGTCCAGGGAGACCGAGCCGATCATTTTTGACGACGAGGATCTCCACGGCATATCCCTGCCCCACAACGACCCTCTGGTGATTACGGCTCGGGTCCACCAATACGAGGTGCATAGGATACTGGTCGATTCGGGAAGCTCGGCGGACATTCTCTTCTACAACTTCTTTCTGCGCATAGGGCTCACTCCGGCAGACCTAAAGCCGAGCTCGCATGTCCTTTCATGATTCACCAACCACTCCATCCCAGCGGAAGAGGTAATCACTTTGCAGTTTAACGTCGGGGAGGCCGTCCGTATGCGAACAGTGCCTGTGGAATTCATCGTAGCGAGAATCCCATTGGCCTACAACATCCTCATCGGCTGCCCAACGCTGAACTCCCTTCGGGCCCAGATATCAACCTACCACCTGGTGATGAAGTTCCCTCTCGACCAGGACGGGATAGGTCAGGTCTATGGAGACCAGCGGATTGCAAAGGTTTGCTTCACCGCAACATCTTCGTCTGAGCGTCCAACCGATGATGTCGAGGGTGAAGGTGACATCAGGGGTTCTATGGACACTTGAGACGAGAAAAAAATGGTCCGAGGAACCCCGGTGGAGCCACTGACAGAGGTCCCCCTCGTAGAAGGGGATGACGAAAAAATCGTTCAGATCGGATCGCTTCTGACAGGAACTCGGCAAGATGACATGATTCATTTCTTCAGAAACAACTCCGACGTGTTCGACTGAGCGCCTGCTGACATGCCTGGGATCGACCCCAAAATCATATCTCACAAGCTCGGGGTAGATCCTACGGCCCGACCCGTCTGGCAGAAAAAGCGAAGCTTCGCCCCGGTCAAACAGAAGGCTATCGAGGACGAAGTAGATTGGCTCCTCGCCGCCAACTTCATTCGGAATGTACCCTATTCGGAGTGGCCGGTGAACATAGTTCTGGTCAAAAAGTCGAGCGGGAAGTGGCGCATGTGCGTCGACTTTTCCGACCTCAACAAGGCCCACCCCAAAGATAACTATCCCCTCCCTCGGATAGACCAGCTCGTCGACAGCTCGGCGGGCCACGAGCTATTGAGTTTCATGGATGCCTTTTTCAGCTACAATCAGATCCGTATGAATCCAGCAGACGAAGATCTTACCGCATTCACAACGGACCAGGGGGTATACTTCTATAAGGTGATACCCTTCGGCCTCAAGAACGCCAGAGCTACGTACCAACGATTGATCAACCGCATGTTCAAGCCGCAGATCGGCAGGAACATAGAAGTTTACATTAACGATATGCTCGTCAAATCAGTCCCGTCGGTTGACCACGCCAAGGATCTGGGCGAGGCCTTCTGTTCAGTCGAAAATAATGCAATCTGTAACACATAAATTTCCTCATTATTCTAATCATCTAAGAATAGTTGATATAAATATAACACATATTACCAGTTTTTCTGGAAAATACTAATTACCCCGTGTTATATATATATCCAACATTCTTCACAGGAAATTGTGTGTTTATTACTTCACGCATGATATTGTATATCTCAAAATATTTCATCGAGATATTGTGCAGAAAATTATTCATGTCAAAGAACCGGAATCACAAATTTGCCGACAAAATGCAGCAAGTCAAAGAATTCAAATCTGGCAGAGATTTAAAAGAGATAAAAAGATTCCAGATATCAGAAAAGGACAAAAATGCCAACATCACAACAGCCCTAAAATATCATGCAGAGATTTCACTACTTGGCCGCGGAACCGCGGCCGAGTTGGCTGATTTGCCGCGGATCCGCGGCCTAGTTGGGGGCTCCGATGATGCGTTCTCTCCAGAAGCTTCATTCTAACAACCTTGCTTACTTGAGACGATCCATTATAACAACCTTATTCTAGAAAGCTCCTCGTAACAACCTTATTCTAGAAGGCTCCTCGTAACAACCTTATTCTAGAAGGCTCCTCGTAACAACCTTATTCTAGAAGGCTCCTTGTAACAACCTAGCTTATGAGGGAAGCTTGATTTGAGATCTATAAAAGGGGATCTAGGGCTAAGGTAAAAAGGTTAGTGGATGGTGGTAAAATTCTAGTTACAAATCCAAATCAATTCAATATCTAATTCCAAATCAAGATCCACTGAGAATTCATCAAGCAACTACTTCAAAGATCCTTTATCGCAACGCCGATCGTCATCAAGAGCAAGAGATCCGCGACGATCCACGTCTCACGACGATCGAGCCACGCAAAAATCGGCAAAAAATTCACCTCCTCAACGGAGCGATCGAGAGCTTAGTCTTGTACCTCGAATTGAGGAATTGTGTAAATTTGAAGAAGATTTAATAAAGGTGATCATTACTATTAGTCTTGCTTTCTTTAGATTCTTGCATTATGAAATTCTTCATTCTTGATTATTCTATTTTCATGATGCGTGATTGAAATCTCCGCTTGTAAAGGATTCGAGAGAATCGGTAGATCAAGTGATGATAAAATCCTAATACTAATGTTAAGTCTTATAAGATTTGTGAACTTTAGGAAAAATAATCATCAATGACCTAATTTGGAGCGAGATCATCATTCTTGTTAATTTCGTTGCAAATTAGGGATTAAATAATTGATGACTCTCTTTGCTAAATGCCAGATCCGAATGATGATCAATGAAAAGACAAAGGATAGAAAATGAGAAACCCTAGTTTCTTCAATAGATCCCTAATCCTCATTCATCACTATCGTCTTAGCTACAATTCATCAATAAATAAGATAAGTCATTGTTAGATTCATCATTGCTACTAAATCAATCGAATCCTACAAGCTATTCTTCATATTCTTGATAATCCAAATTGATATTGGACACTTTATTGATTTTTAATTCTTGAATATGTTCTTGATTTTCTTGAAATGACAACTCAATTAAATCTCGAATTACTTTCTTGAATTTTCTTTTATATTTTCTTTTAATTCATCTAAAGCAAGATCGAACAAATCCTCGCATCTCAGTGGACGATCTGTATTCATTAACGAGCTACATCGACACCGTTGATTGATTGCGGTTATAAATTCTTTAGTTGTGATTACATTTCAAAACACGATACGAAATTTTAGATCAATCAAATGGCGCCGTTGTCGGGGATGCGTGCGTAATTTGTTCGTTTTTGCAATTTGAGTTGAAAAATTATTATTCCATCAAATTTTAATCCAAGAATCACATCATGTGCTTGACGTTTAGTGTTTGAATTTTTTTGCGAGGGAATCTGGAATCATTGTAGCAGTGAGATCAAGATTCAGAGAAGATCTACAAATTCCAGAGGAGTACAAGAAGCTACGGGAAAATTTTGAAACCCTAATTCCTCCATTCCACCGCGGATCCGCGGCCATATTGAGGTTTTTGCGACGGTTCTGCCGCCGGTTAGGCGTTTCAGTGTTCCAAACTTCTGTGGTATATTCTCTGTTCTCTCCTCTTCTCTCTGATATTGTCCAATAACAATTTTATGCATGATTCTTTGCAAAAATTCGCAGCGCGCTAAAATAAAAAAATTTGTTGCGTTTCCTGAAATTGATTGTTTTGTGCATATTTTTAATACGGAAATTAAGGGGCAAAGACTAAATCCAGATTAGGTAGGGATTTCATTACCCTTCCTAAGCCCCAAAAATCACAAAATTAGCATCCGCATCACCCTCATTAACTAAAAAATATCTAGACAAGACTCTAAGGACCGTCGCGCTCAATTAGGATAGAATAAAGTCGTGGGTAATCTATTGCTTATCCGCGTTTCTTTTATGGTGTCTAAGGCAAGTGTGTCTAAGGCAAGTGGTTATTTAATTAGGCCCGCTACTTACGTAGCGGAAAACTCCCATTTACCTGACGCTTACCTGGGCACAAAAGGGATAAAGAGGCATTAGAGGATTTATCCTGCGATTTGTCTTCTGGAAGTCTAGGAGCGGTCTAGTGACTTGACCTAGGTGACCATTAGATATAGGGTCGCTTATGCATTTTTGTGTGAATTCTCATAAATCCGTCTTTTTCAAAACAAACCAATTATTTTCTCTCCTTTTTATTGTTTCCCCTCTTCTCTTCTTATAATGGGTAACCCAAATAGACGAACTCTTGCCGAGCTTTGCTATCCACAACCAGACATTTCTTGTCTCCGTAATCGCTTCGGTATACCATCCAACTCTCCCATGTATTTAAGAGATCGGATAGAACAAGCGGGTAGTAACAGTTGGCCACCTCAGTTCAGGTCTTACCAACCGTATCCTAATTCTACATCTGTTTCAATTGATACTCCGAGTGAGGATGCCCCTAGACGCATATCCATTGCTAAGTATATAGCTAGGGCTAAAAGCCAAAGTTTCAATTCGGACCAATATCAACCATCACCACCACTTTCTAAGGAAGAATTTCATAATTGGTTTGTGGCATATATGATGTCTATTGAAAATAGCCAACCAACCAACCAATATCAATATTCTTCTTATCATAATATTGATCCTACTCCTGCCCAATTTTCACAACCATTCAATTCCTATCAATCCTATCCGACTTTTATACCTTCCCTAGACACTCATTCTAACCAATCATTTGAGAGTTTTACTTATCCACAAGAATTTCAATCTTATCCTGAAACCCCCTGTCAACCCAAGTCTAGTCTTGAGCGGAAATTAGAAGAAAGTATAGTGATGTTTAACCGCATCAGAGAGGAGTTGAAGGAAAGCATGGCTAAATATGATAGAGCAACTAGTTCCGAACCAGCTAAAAAAATTTCAATGTCTAATATGGCCATAGAACAAAGTGAGAATTTGGGTAGTGAGAGAGAACTGTACACCCTTCCTAATCAAACATTCCCATTCCAAACTGAAATCCATAACTCCAGTTTCACAGATTCATCGAGTACACCAAATGTTTCATCAATTGAAGATAGAATGTATGAGAAGTTGTGTGATTTTGCAGTGTTTGATTACCCGACTGTGAAAGGTCCATTTCGAGTGAAACCATGTCAAATCCTTGTGATCTCTACAACTCCACTCTTGAACCAAAATTGATTGAAAACCATACTTTTGATGAGGTGTTTGAGAATTCTAAGCTTCACTTGAATGAGGAAATTGACGTTGGGGATATAATGATTGATGTACCAGAAATTTTGGATGAGTTTGTCCCACCAATTCATAAGGTCCTTTCACTTCCTTGTGGTCATCATCTTGAGCCTTTAATTAATCTTCCCGAACCTCAAATGCGTCTTGAAATTGAAAATAATGGTATAACCGAACAGCAGACCGAAATTCAGCCTACATCTCCCACATCTAGTTTAACGATCCTCGATACACCAATTGGTTTACCCATTTCATCTTCCACTCTATCTGGTTCTTCTTATGTTCCTGTAATGTTAGCGAGTGTTGATGAATCACAATCCGATATTTCGAGTTCTAGCGAAACATTTAGCGACATTATTCTTCGATATATCGATGAAAGTTTCGAAGAAATTTTCGCTAATAAACTCGTATTCCTAAACAATACGGATTTTATGATTAATCAACCTCCACTTATAGAAGTTGAACCGCCACCATTCCTTCTTCCCAGATCGTTACACATGGCAGATGACGTGTCCTGAAGCTAGCAAGAAAGGGCCAGGAATGGTATATCAGTAGAATACCCCCGGTCTGCGGCCCATGGACGTGGCCGACCTTCTGTGACCGTCCACACCACTCCTATGCCCGTCTTACAAACAACCGTTAGCTCGCCTCCGAGCCTTCTGCACATTTGGCCTCCTCGGCCCTCTCAGCTCACCTCCGGGCTACCGCAGAACCAAGATACTTCGGCCTTCCGCTCGTTCCCGAGCCTCCCGCCAAGCTTATCTTCCTCAGTCCCATCGACCGACCAGTAGCACCAGTCGCAGGCGCTTCCGCCACGGCATCGCGAATCTCGCCATGCGCGAGATATCCGCCGCCTACGATCCCGCGTTCCACACCATCACGATCCCCCATTAACGAGCCTGTCTCATCATTAATGCGGGTTGTTTTGTATTGTTGGTTTTGTTAGTTATCCAGTATATAAAATTTGGAAGCTAATATCAGTTTATATATGTGCAGTATAGGAAAATGGTTAGTTTGTGACATTTAGCCTACTGAATTTGAGTCTGAAACCACTATCTGTAATCACTGGAAAAACTAGCAAGACCAAAACGATAACGAGACAACTAGAGAACTTCACTCAAAACACGAGCCCCAAACTCCCTAGTCCATCCGGCGACATACGCCTAAATTCCAGCGATGCCGGCCCCCTTGTGGGTTTTAGTGTTAGTTTTTCTCTTGTAGCTTTGTGTTGGTATTTTATAAGTTTCTGTATTGTTTGTTGTGTCTAAATATTTACACAGAAAAATCTGGGATGTGCTTAGTAAAGGTTTTATCAAATTTCCGATATTACGATACGGGTTTTGCATATTTCGTACTGCGACTGAAACATCGACGTTCATACGTAGATTTCGGTGGCATATTATTATTTTTGGGTTAAGTATACTGTAGGTTCTCATCTATGGGTGTCTATTTCATTGTTTTGGTTTTGATATGATATTTACGCCGATATTTCATAACACGGTTATATGTACGATTCGAGAATTTCCGAGACGGAGTTGGAGGATATAGCAACGTGGATTTCAGCAAGCTTATGAAGTTGGTGAGTAGATTTACATCTACGGGGAAGTCGGGTGGATGGCGTATAGCACCCCTGCAACCTTATAAATAGTATTATGATATCTAGTTAGATTAGTATTTATTCAAGATATTGATATAGTATCGCATCTAGTATGTCCTTCATTTGCATAAAGTTTCATACATAGTTTTAAATGAGATACGTACTGTTGGGGTAAAAATTTACACCCCGGTTGACCGAGTCAAAGTCAAGGTCAACCCCAAGCCAGGTGGGCTCAAGCCCAGGTTAAGCAGGCCCATGCCCAGGTTAAGCCCGCGGCCAGCCTCCTCCATGCCAACAACAAAAATCATGTAACAAATAATTTTTATGTAATTTTTGTGCATGAATGTATGCAAAATGGGCATAAAGCCAAATTTTTGTAAGCTCATGGCTTATGTGCAAAAACAAATGACACATGAGCCATGGGATAGGCAAAAAGCCATTTTGAAAAGCCCAAGGGGCTATATGTAAATGTGTAAGCCTATAAAAGGCAACATGATGATGAATAAAATATATACTTTTTCATTCCCCCAAAAACTAGGGCTTGTGCCTCTTTCTCCTTCTTCAAGGTTCTAAAAACCTTCTTCTTTCTGTTGAATTAAATCAAGAGTTTAACTCTCCCTTTCTCAAAAATAAATAGTTTTTCACCACAAAACCCACAAAGGGGAGCTCGGATCTCCAGTCAGATCTCGAAAAGGGGAGACTTTTAAGTCTCACCCCCTTTTCTCCAAGATCCCGCCGGTCAAGAGCAAGAAGAAGGAGACCCGTCTCCAAAAATCTAACTTTGGACAGATCCAAGGCTCAGAAGAAGGGCCAAAGATTCCTAGGAGTTTAACTCCTTTCTAGATCTGTTGGAGTTTAACTCCATAAATTAATTTTCTGTCAGGAGTTTAACTCCAAAAATCCCTTGGGAGTTTAACTCCCCAACCTAAGGGCTAGGCCCCCCCTTTCAGCGGGTGTTTTCCCGTGGTCACGTGCGCCCACGTGACCCCGGGCGCTGAGGTGCCCAATGGTCACGTGCGCCCACGTGACCCCGGGCGCTGAGGCGCCCAAAGGTCACGTGTGCGCCACGTAACCCCGGGGCGCTGAGGCGCCCAATGGTCACGTGCGCCCACGTGACCCCAGGCGCTGAGGCGCCCAAAGGTCACGTGTGCGCCACGTGACCCCAGGCGCTGAGGCGCCTAAAGGTCACGTGTGCCTACGTGACCCCAGGGGTTGAAGCGCCCAAGCGGTCACGTGTGCGCCATGTGACCCCGGGCGTTGAAGCGCCCATCGGTCACGTGTGTGCCACGTGACCCTGGGCGCTGAGGCGCCCATCGGTCACGTCTGCGCCACGTGACCCCGGGCGCTGAGGCGCCCAAAGGTCACGTGTACGCCACGTGACCCCGGGCGCTGAGGCGGCCAAAGGTCACGTGTGCGCCACGTGACCCCGGGCGCTGATCCAAGGCTCAGAAGAAGGGCCAAAGATTCCTAGGAGTTTAACTTCTTTCTAGATCTGTTGGAGTTTAACTCCATAAATTAATTTTCTGTCAGGAGTTTAACTCCAAAAATCGAACACGTGACCCCGGGCGCTGAGGCGCCCAATGGTCACGTGTGCGCCACGTGACCCCGGGCACCATGCGCCCACATGCCTCGCACGCGTCTTTAAGACGCTTTTCCCCTTTTTTTTATGCACTCCACACTAAATATGCCTCCCCCATTAGAAAAAATTTCTAACGGGGCGCTGCCCCGCACCCCGCAAGTGGGCTGCTAGCCCCCTTGACCCCCAACCCGCTATCCGGGTAGCGGGACCCCCGTAAAAACTTTGCGGGCCTCCCGATATATCCATAACCCCCTCCAAAACATAACACACGTACACTGCACATTGAGTTCGCATGACCAGTTTAACCCGTCAATTGGAGGTTCCTTCGCTCCAAATGCGAGGGGTAATTAACGGCAGCTTAGTTCGCGGCTGTCGGAGATTCGGATCCCCACAATCAATAAACCCCGGCCTATCCTAGGCAGGGGGAATCTGTAGTACGCCTGACAAGCGCGTGTATTCCCATCTCAATGGGGTGACGAAAAACACCCTACAGACTCTGGCACGCCCGGTGGGACCATCTCTCCTCTCATATTTCGGGCTAAATATTCATGCGAACTCAATCAATTTACATGTCTATATTTATACTAAAATAATGCTCTTTCATGCAGATTTTCAAGCAATCGCCTTTCGACGATATCTTCGATGATGAACTCAGCTCCTGTCTCCTACACGATGAAGATAGACTCCAGGACGGTCCTTCCGGCCAGTCTCGGGCGACAATGGGAGGAGCCGCTGCTACCATTCGGCTCTATTATGTTCATGCCTGTTGGCACCATCCCGGCTCCTCAAGCCCCGGTGGCAGACAAACCGGTCTCGAAAGGCAGGAGACCAAATATGGTGGTCGCGAGGGCACCTCAACCCAAGCGCAAGTCCGTTTCCGAACGACTCTCCATGGCCCCAGCTGGGGGCAAGGCCACCAACACCAACAAAGCTACAATGCGTCCCGAGCAAGCTCCAGCGGTGCCCTCGACCACTGCTCGATCGGGTGTCTTCTCTAAGCCCCCCTCTGATCAACTCACAATGGCTTCCCGGATAGCGGATGCCCGCCAAGCCTTCAGAATCAAGAAGCTGAGGGAGAAAAGGCTCAGATATAGAGCCAACAAAAGGGCTAGGGCTCCTGCCAGGCTGAACCTCATGAGGTTCGAAGAACAGGGTTACCCCGCCGAAGATGAGGAAATGGCTGGGTATGTGGTCCACACTGTCTACACGGTAGGCACGCGTAGCAAGAGCAAGGACGGGGCTACCACATCTCAAACCCAATCTGGCTTGAATGTGGTGGCCGCTTCTCAAGAACAGCCGCCTCTGCTGGGTGATGAA
This sequence comes from Agapanthus africanus, assembly GCA_030015575.1. Taxonomy (NCBI): domain Eukaryota; kingdom Viridiplantae; phylum Streptophyta; class Magnoliopsida; order Asparagales; family Amaryllidaceae; genus Agapanthus; species Agapanthus africanus. The sequence goes on from CM057337.1 coordinate 1,001,883,462, forward strand.
AACCCTCTCGATGAGGATGATAGGCAGAAAGACCTTTCGGTCCATGAGGAGTCGGGCTCGGAAAGCGAAGAAGAGCCGACTTTCCGCCCCAGGACCGCGGAGCAAGAGCTGCTTCAAGAGCTCCGAAAGCAGCTCAGAAACAAAGACAAGGAGATGGCCAAACTCTACTCCAAAATCGACGACTTGACAAATGTCGTCTTACGGCTTACGGCCCAACTTGCCTCTCAGCCGCCCAATCAAGCACAGGGCTCTGCTCATGAACCGGGAAACGTTGTCCCGAGGCAGCCGGTGCCTATTCCCTCAAATCCAAAGGTGGGCGGACCGCATGAAAGTCAATCGCATCCTATCTCAGGAAATGTCTTGGCTACCGATGACAGTAGCCCGCTAACTCAAGATCAAATCATGGATTTGGTTGCCAGCAAAGTCAAAACATTGGTAGCCGAAGCCGAAGCGCAAAAAGATGTTAGCAGTAGTGGGAGACCATATCCTGCTCAGTATGATCTGGTAGAATTTCCTAGCGGCTATGTCATCCCCAAATTTGGAAGATTCGATGGGACGGGAAATGCGAATCAGCACATCGCCCACTTCAAAGCCTCATGCGGGAATACTGGGGGCAACGATGCGCTTCTCCTCCGCCAGTTCGTTAATAGCTTGACCGATGTTGCTTTCGACTGGTACGCGAGCATACCGGATGGCTCCGTTACTACTTCATCCAAATGGAATCTTTGTTTCGACAAAGGTTCATGAGCGTCAGCGATAAGATCACCATTGCCGAGCTTGTAAGGACCAAGCCCAAGAACAATGAAAGCAGCACGGATTTTATAACCCGATGGCGCAATCTCTCCGTCAAATGTGAACCACCGATAGAGCAGGACCAATCTGTCAGTCTCCTTGTCGAAAATCTTAACAATTGGATGGCCCCGTTTCTATGCACCGCGGGTCTCAAAACATTCCAAGAACTGACCAGAAAAGTTCAAATGCTGGAGCGCTCAAAGCAGGAGTCCTCCTCGGATTCCCAAAATAACAACAGGTCATGGAGAAACCGAAAGGACGATAATCGCAAAGGCGGAAATTCCGACAATTCTGAGTCTTTCAATGCCTAGGCCAGCCGAAATAAGCAAGGGTTGAGCGGGCCTAGCGCCAACCAGCCTCGGAAGCCAATGTTCGGAGAGGGAGGAGAATCTCCACTGAAAGAGAAGCTGGATAAGGTCTATTCCTTCAGAAGGGACAAAATCCGTAAAATATTCAAAGGCGCTCTGAGGAACGGTCTACAACTGTCAGAGTCAAAAAGACCGCAGAAAGCGAATATGACCGACGACCCCAAATACTGCCCCTATCACAGAGTGATAGGTCATGCCATTGAGGACTGCTTCGTCTTCAAAGATTGGGTCGAAAAATAATACAAGGCAGGAGAGATAGAACTGTCTAAAGGCGTGTTAGTAAACAGTCAAGATGCGACCGCCAATTTCATACAAACGGAGACCGAAGTTCTTCGTGAAACTAATTCTCTCAGACATCTGCCTTTCTCTGAACACAGTCGACCACCACGTCATTAAACTGGGAACAATCGACCTCTAAGTCGTTAAACTGGGAATGTAAAAAAAATGTAAATAAAAAAATGTGTAAATAAAAGAAAAATAAAGAAAAGCCGAAATGATGGGGCAACTCGCAATAAAAATCAGCGAGTAAAAATAAAAATGAAAATAAAGCCGAAATGATGGGGCAACCGCGAATAAATAGCCGAAATGATAGGGCAATCGCGACCTTCGCTATAAGAAAAGCTGAAATGATAGAGCAATCGCGGTAAAATAAAAAAAAAAAAAAAGGGCGGATGATGAGTTGCTCCTGGCATTATTCCAGTGCAGCAATGCAGACGCCAAACAAAAATTCAAATTCCCAAAATTCTTCCAGCCCTACGGCCAGTCCCCAAATTGACTACCGTATACAATCCACGGGCTCAAATAATTCTCAGCATACCCATGCCCCACCGCAACCACCAGTTACGCGGCTGGTCTCCGCCTTTGGAATTATGCTTCATTGGAAAGACCCACTCATGTGTCCTCACGATGCATGAGGAGAACAAACCTTCGTGAGATCCTTACGACTCACCAAGGAAAAACACACTTAGGAGTCCTCACGACTCTTAAGGAGAAAATACACCTGCGGGATCCTTACGACTCGTAGGGAGAAAATGCTTTTATGGGACCCTCACGGCCCATAAAATTGAAAAGTCTTAGGTGATAGGGATCCAAACCTGTCTCCTAAGCCATCGCTCCCCAATCCCCAAGTGGCGAATGATGAGTCGCTCCTGGTACCATATTCCAGTGCAGCGATGCAGACGCCAACCAAATTCCAAATCCCAATCCCCAACGGCGAATGATGAGTCGCTCCTGGTACCATATTCCAGTGCAGCGATGCAGACGCCAACCAAATTCCAAATCCCAATCCCCAACGGCGAATGATGAGTCGCTCCTAGTACCATATTCCGGTGTAGCGATGCAGACGCCAACCAAATTCCAAATCTCATACCAACGGCGAATGATGAGTCGCTCCTGGTACCATATTCCAGTGCAGCGATGCAGACGCCAACAAAGTCCTGAAATGTTTCTGGCCCTACGGTCTGGATCATACATCCTGCAAAACCGTATACAATCCACGGGCGTAAAACAATCCCGATCTCTCTAAAAAAAAAAAAGAAGAACGGTATGTCCACATGCAAAACGGGCACGGATGAAAACCCGAAAGGGCACCGTGAGTAAAAACAGCAGGACTGCCGGTGAGTTTGTGAAAACCCGAAAGGGCGCAAACTCGTAAAAAAAAAGAAATGCACTCGCAAAGTCCTCTCGACTTTGTGAGGAGAAAATTCCCGCGTGAGATCTTTACGACTCACAAAGGAGCAATACACTTAGGAGTCCCCACGACTCCTAAGGAGAAAATACACCTACGAGATCCTTTCGACCCGTAGGGAGAAAATGCTTTGTGAGACCCTTACGGTTCACAAAATGGAAAAGCCTCAGGTGACAGGGATCTAAACCTGTCTCCTAAGCCACCAATTCCTAAATCCTCTCGGGGCACATGATGAGTTGCTCCTGGCATTATTCCAGTGCAGCAATGCAGATGCCAAACAAACCAAATCCAAATCCTCTCGAGGCACATGATGAGTTGCTCCTGGCATTATCCAGTGCAGCAATGCAGATGCCAAACAAAAAAAAACCAAATCCAAATCCTCCCGGGGCAAATGATGAGTTGCTCCTGGCATTATTCCAGTGCAGCAATGCAGATGCCAACCAAAACCAATCCCAAAATCCTCTCATGACAAATGATGATTCGCTCCTGGTACCATATTCCAGTACAGCGATGCCGATGTCAACCCAAATCAAATCAAACCAACAACCTCTACGGCGGAATCATGCTCCGTCCCAGAATTTACCCTGTGTCGAAATCATGCTTCGCCTCGGGATATCTACCTTCCCTGCCGGAATTATGCTCCACCTCGAAATCAAATCAACCAACAAGCTCTGCGTCGGAATCATGCTTCGTCTCAGAATATGCACCCCGTGTCGAAATGATGCTTCGTCTCGGCGTACCTGCCTTCCCTGTCGAAATTATGCTTCGTCTCGGAATCAAGTCAGCCAACAAGCTCTGCGCCGGAATCATGCTCCGTCTCAGAATGTATCCCGTGTCGAAGTCAATGCTTCGCCTCGGAATATCTGCCTTCCTTGTCGAAATTACGCTTCGCCTGGGAATCAAACTCTGCATCGAAATTATGCTTCGGTCAAAATGTCTGCCGCTCATCGGAATGATGCTCCGCCCATCGGAACGATGCTCCGCCCATCGGAACGATGCTCCGATCTATGGAATTATGCTCCGCTCTTCGGAAAGATACTCCGAACCCTGGAATCATGCTCCGCCCATCGGAATGATGCTCCGATCCTTGGAATCATGCTCCGCTCATCGGAATGATGCTCCGAACCCTGGAATCATGCTCCGATCATCGGAATGATGCTCCGCCCATCGGAACGATGCTCCGATCCCCTGGAATTATGCTCCGCAAATCGGAATGATGCTCCGACCCTGGAATTATGCTCCGCGCTTCGGAATGATGCTCCGAACCCCTGGAATCATGCTCCGCCCTTCGGAATGATGCTCCGAACCCCTGGAATCATGCTCCGCAAATCGGAATGATGCTCCGACCCTTGGAATCATGCTCCGCACTTCGGAATGATGCTCCGACCCTTGGAATCATGCTCCGCCCTTCGGAATGATGCTCCGAACCCCTGGAATCATGCTCCGCAAATCGGAATGATGCTCCGACCCTTGGAATCATGCTCCGCGCTTCGGAATGATGCTCCGACCCTTGGAATCATGCTCCGCCTTTCGGAATGATGCTCCGAACCCCTGGAATCATGCTCCGCTCTTCGGAATGATGCTCCGACCCCCTGGAATCATGCTCCGCTCTTCGGAATGATGCTCCGAATCCTGGAATCATGCTCTGCCCTTCGGAATGATGCTCCGATCCCCTGGAATGATGCTCCGCTTATCGGAATGATGCTCCAATCCCTGGAATCATGCTCCGCTCATCGGAATGATGCTCCGATCCTTGGAATGATGCTCCGCCCATCGGAATGATGCTCCGATCCTTGGAATTATGCTCCGCCCATCGGAACGATGCTCTGATCTATGGAATTATGCTCCGATCATCGGAATGATGCTCCGATCCCTGGAATTATGCTCCGCCCATCGGAACGATGCTCCGATCTCTGGAACTATGCACCGCTCTTCGGAAAGATGCTCCGAACTCTGGAATCATGCTCCGCTCTTCGAAATGATGCTCCGAATCCTGGAATTATGCTCCACTCTTCGGAATGATGCTCCGATATCTCTGGAACTATGCTCCGCTCTTCGGAAAGATGCTCCGAACTCTGGAATCATGCTCCGCCCTTCGGAACGATGCTCCGAATCCTGGAATTATGCTCCGCTCTTCGGAATGATGCTCTGAATCCTGGAATTATGCTCCGCTCTTCGGAATGATGCTCCGATCCCCCGGAATGATGTTCCACCTCGAAGTTCAGCTTCAAGATCCATCAATTTCATGCACACAACTTAAATGTGCGGTGTGCATTTATTGATGGGGGGCACTTTGTTGGGGTAAAAATTTACACCCCGGTTGACCGAGTCAAAGTCAAGGTCAACCCCAAACCAGGTGGGCTCAAGCCCAGGTCAAGCGGGCCCATGCCCAAGTCGAGCCCGCGGCCAGCCTCCTCCATGCCAACAACAAAAATCATGTAACAAATAATTTTTATGTAATTTTTGTGCATGAATGTATGCAAAATGGGCATAAAGCCAAATTTTTGTAAGCTCATGGCTTATGTGCAAAAACAAATGACACATGAGCCATAGGATAGGCAAAAAGCCATTTTGAAAAGCCCAAGGGGCTATATGTAAATGTGTAAGCCTATAAAAGGCAACATGATGATGAATAAAATATATACTTTTTCATTCCCCCAAAAACTAGGGCTTGTGCCTCTTTCTCCTTCTTCAAGGTTCTAAAAACCTTCTTCTTTCTGTTGAATTAAATCAAGAGTTTAACTCTCCCTTTCTCAAAAATAAATAGTTTTTCACCACAAAACCCGCAAAGGGGAGCTCGGATCTCCAGTCAGATCTCGAAAAGGGGAGACTTTTAAGTCTCACCCCCTTTTCTCCAAGATCCCGCCGATCAAGAGCAAGAAGAAGGAGACCCATCTCCAAAAATCTAACTTTGGACAGATCCAAGGCTCAGAAGAAGGGCCAAAGATTCCTAGGAGTTTAACTCCTTTCTAGATCTGTTGGAGTTTAACTCCATAAATTAATTTTCTGTCAGGAGTTTAACTCCAAAAATCCCTTGGGAGTTTAACTCCCCAACCTAAGGGCTAGGCCTCCCCTTTCAGCGGGTGTTTTCCCGTGGTCACGTGCGCCCACGTGACCCCGGGCGCTGAGGTGCCCAATGGTCATGTGCGCCCACGTGACCCCGGGCGCTGAGGCGCCCAAAGGTCGCGTGTGCGCCACGTGACCCCGGGGCACTGAGGCGCCCAATGGTCACGTGCGCCCACGTGACCCCAGGCGCTGAGGCGCCCAAAGGTCACGTGTGCGCCACGTGACCCTAGGCGCTGAGGCGCCTAAAGGTCACGTGTGCCCACGTGACCCCAGGGGCTGAAGCGCCCAAGCGGTCACGTGTGCGCCATGTGACCCCGGGCGTTGAAGCGCCCATCGGTCACGTGTGTGCCACGTGACCCTGGGCGTTGAGGCGCCCAAAGGTCACGTCTGCGCCACGTGACCCCGGGCGCTGAGGCGCCCAAAGGTCACGTGTGCGCCACATGACCCCGGGCGCTGCGGCGCCCAATGGTCACGTGTGCGCCACGTGACCCCGGGCACCATGCGCCCACATGCCTCGCACGTGTCTTTAAGACGCTTTTCCCCTTTTTTTTTATGCACTCCACACTAAATATGCCTCCCCCGTTAAAAAAATTTCTAACGGGGCGCTGCCCCGCATCCCGCAAGGGGGCTGCTAGCCCCCTTGACCCCCAGCCCGCTATCCGGGTAGCGGGACCCCCGTAAAAACTTTGCGGGCCCCCCCGATATATCCATAACCCCCTCCAAAACATAACACACGTACACTGCACATTGAGTTCGCATGACCAGTTTAACCCGTCAATCGGAGGTTCCTTCGTTCCAAATGCGAGGGGTAATTAACGGCAGCTTAGTTCGCGGCTGTCGGAGATTCGGATCCCCACAATCAATAAACCCCGGCTTACCCTAGGCAGGGGGAATCTGTAGTACGCCTGACAAGCGCGTGTATTCCCATCTCAATGGGGTGACGAAAAACACCCTACACGTACGTGATGTTAGATCCATACGACATGAATATGATTTGATGGATTTATACGAAGGATCATACCGTGCTTGAGATGATACAGATATAGTGATACGATGAGGCATTATACAAGAAATTATACGTATTGGAAATGATGAGATTTATATGCCGAATAACGGCCAGGTTTTTCCTTTAGACTCGTAGAGTTAAATTATATTCCGTTTTAGGATGTAATACTGGTGTGGGCTATATTCTTTTAAAAACTACGATTCGTTTCTCTTTTAATGATAAAATACAAGGATGCGATGCCAATCTCCAAAAAGAATATCTATTTTAATCTAAGACAACTTCTTTATTTCAAAACCAATGTTTCGTTTCATTTCAAAAGATAATGGTATAGCTCATAGTAAGTAATTACAATAGTTACGTTTAGATTACTTGATATATTACCGTTATATTATCGATGTTATACGTTTCCGCGATACGAACACTCTGATAGAACACTGCACAACTACCAATGAGTACTAAGCTGCACAAGCACGTACATATATGTCACACCACACCTCATTGGTACTGCCGTGTCACTGTAGAACCGTTCTGTTATATAATGTGTATACATATATGTGTTAATATAAATAGCTTGTTACGCCGTAGAACACCTGCGCAACAGACGCGTATGCTACACCACACATCATTAGTATTGCCATGACACAGTAGAATTGATACGTTTATTTGCTTGTATGATTTATTTACGTGCTTTACCTTATTGTTTGTTAAGTATTGTGAATACCAGTACTATAAATGTTATATGAGTTTTCTGGACGATTTACTTTGATGATATATATCAGTGGTATGTGACGCTGTTATATATATATATATATATATATATATATAATCAGGATAATATATGCAAATATTCTCATTCTTTACTTGATATTTCTGGATATGATGAGTTGGCGTCCACCATGAGTTTTATATTTTCTGGTTATTTTATTCCGAACCGAGGTGGGGGGTTATACGGTTTCGGACTTGTTACTTATCCGGACTGAGGTGGGGGTTATACAGTCGGATACATGGTGGACCCGGTTCGAGGCCGAGGGGCAGGATAGCCGCTTTATAGGCGGGGAGCCTAATGAGGATACTCGATACCGGAGATAGAGATGAGCACGGTAGATATCCCGGGGATACTGATCGGGGTTCGATTGGACACGGTTGATATCCAGGGAATACTGACCGGGGCCAGGGATATCGGGTGGCGATCATCTGTTGAGATGGTGTCGACGGTATCTGCATTTACGCGTCGATGCTGGACACGAGAGATTTCTGATTTCGATGTCGATGCTGGACATCCATATATATATTGATATGATTGTTGTCAAGAGATACACAGTTAGATATCATTTATTGGATTCGACTAGGACTGATCCGGGGGACAGTACCTATATATGTATTCTGCTTGGGATTGCATGACAGTTAGTGTTGCATTATGATACATACGCATATCATATTATAGTTGTACAGATTATAGTAGTACTATACTTATGACCTAGGTATCGTCGTGCATTTCGATTTCTACCTTTAGATGAACTTTTTTCACTGAGTTGGCAACTTATCCCCGTTGTGCCACAGTTTCTTGCAGGTGTTACCGCTTGGATTTTCAGCGGATTGGGCACACATTCTTTTCGGTGATTAATTGGTAAGTGGGTTACTATTGTATCATACCCACCCTTGATTATTCATATATTCTTGTAGCTAGTGAAAACTCCATCAACTTAGAAATGGTATATTGTGGACTTAAAAGCGAGAATTAGAAATTTTGAGGTCGTACTCTTTGGAGTCGACTTCTGATATAGATTGTTTGGCTGTTCCGTCGTTTGGACATAGAAGCTAGCTCCCGTTGGGATGCTATTTTATAGTTGTAGTTGTATCGGGTTTTTATGTAAAATTTTCAAAGGAGGTGCTGTCAACTTTTAAAACGTTATAGTTATAGTTGCAAGAGTGTTTTCTTCTTGTAAATCGAGAGGTCTTACAAGGGTCGTTCACCGTTTGAGCATATCCCTAGTCGCTGGTGGGACTTTGTTAGGAAAATGTTTATTCGTGCCCGTGGAATGTATACAAGGGTCAATATTGAAACGCTTGTAGAGCAATCTGGGTGTATGACGGCTTAAGAACAGGTTCAGATCCCTGTAGCTTAAAGCTTTTGAATCCTATGAGCCATGAGGGTCAAAGGAGAATTCTCCTTACGAGTCGTTAGGATCTCGTAAGTATGTTTTCTCCTTAGGAATCGTAGGGATTCCTAAGTGTGAAATTCCTTGTGAGTCGTAATGATCTCACACAGGTATTTTCTCCTTACAGGGTCGAGAGGACCTTGCAAATGTCTTTTAACGAGATTGCGCCCTTTCGGGTTTTCACAAACTCGCCGGTAGTCCTGCTGTTTTTACTTACGGAGCCCTTTCGGGTTTTCATCCGTGCCCATCTCGCTTATGGACGTACCTTTTTTTTGCGTCAGCTTTGGGATGCTGCAGTCCGTAGTAGTTTATAGACGTCACGGTTAGGCATAGTATTTCTTCAAGAAACGGCCGTTTATTGGCCTGAAGGGTCTTTCTCCATGCATATCCATGAGCAAGTAAGCCCCACCCTGGTAGACTTTGTCTATGATGTACGGGCCTTCATAGTTCGGCTTGAATTTCCCCCGTTTGGCATGATTGGGGATCATAGGTCTCTTGACCACTAGCACGAGTTTGCCTTGGCGAAATGTTCTCGGCCTAGTCAATCTCTCGTATGAGTACGTCATTTTTGCTTTGTAAGCTTCCAAGTTTTGTTGCGCCATGAGCCGGGTTTCGTCGAGGGCATCAAGTTCCTCAAGCCGAAGATGAGCATTCTCTTCGTCCGTTAGCTCGTAATGAACTGCCACTCGTAAGGAGGTAGCTCTATCTCCAAGGGGAGTACTGCTTTAGCGCCGAATACTAATGCATACGGCGTTGTGTTTGTGGCCATATTAAACGTGGTTCGATACGCCCAGAGAGCTTCATGCAGTCTCTCGTGCCAGTCTTCCTATTTCGAGACACCGTCTTCTTTATGATCTTCGTCAAGGTCTTGTTGAAAGCCTCGGCCAGACCGTTAGCTCAGGGATTATAGACCAAAGAGTATCTCCAGTCTATATTATGTTGCTACGCGAAGCGGCTGATTTTGTGACTTCTGTAGGCCGGCCCGTTATCGGAGATAATCCGTCGCGGAGTGTCGAACCGATAGATGGCGTATGTCTTGAAGAAATGGAGGATGTTCTCCGTCTTCACTTCACTTAGTGGTACTGCTTCTGCTCACTTGGAGAAGTGTTCCCCTCCGAACACGGAGACTCGACCGTGTAAGTCCGTCTTACCTGAATTCGGGGCAGATGCTAATTGGTGCTATCCGTCCACCACTCCGAAAATGCCAAGTTGATTTATGACACCATGTATCGAAGGTTTAAACGGATGCGGCCGATGTAGCAGACTTCGTCAGATTCCCCCTCGTTGAGGGGTTTTTGATTATGGGGACGCTCTTCTCTGCAGGTGCAAGCCCCTGCATTTAATTACGCTACCGCATCGCGGTAACCACGTTCTCCTTCTCCAGATGGTCACTTCGTGTCGTGGGTGTTTGTTTTGTTTTTGGTTGCCAGTGGATTGTATACGGAGACTAATTTATGTTGTCGCCCGTAGGGCATGAATTAGTCCAAATCCGTATTCTCTTAGATTTGGGTTTGGGGGTTGGGTTTAAGGATACGTTAGTCTCATTTGAGACTAAGATCAACATAAACGTATGTTAAGAATACGTCAGTCTGATTTTAGACTAAGATTAACTTAACGGGATCGTTTAGATCCATCAAAAGAGAATTTGAGATCTATTGTTTAGTTTAGGGACATTGCGGTCTAATGTTAGTTTAAGGACATCTCGGTCCAGTGTTAGTTTAAGGACATCTCGGTCCATCGTTAGTTTAAGGACGTTACGGTCCAAGGTTAAGGACATCATAGTCCGTGGGTTTAAAGGGACCCCACAGTCCGAGGTTAAGGACATCATAGTCCGTGGGTTTAAAGGGACCCTACAATCCGAGGTTAAGGACATCATAGTCCATGGGTTTAAAGGGACTCCATAGTCCAAGGTTAAAGACATCATAGTCCGTGGGCTTAAGGACCCCACAGTCCGGGGTTAAGGACATCATAGTCCGTGGGCTTAAGGACCCCACAGTCCGGGGTTAAGGACATCATAGTCCGTGGGCTTAAGGACTCTACAGTCCAAGGTTAAGGACATCATAGTCCGTGGGTTTAAAGGGACCCCATAGTCCGAAGTTAAGGACATCATAGTCCGTAGGCTTAAGGACCCCACAGTCCAGTTTAAAGACGTCATAGTCTATGAAATGTATGGTTGTCGGGACCCGTCACCTCTCTGAAGACGTTGAAGGATTACAACGACAAATATCAGAGAAGTAAAGAGATGTACCCTTGAACCGATTTTGATTGGGAAATCTGTAGTCTAATTTAGGACTAAGATCAATTAATTCGATTATAAGCACATTGGCTCGGTTAAATCTGAATTGAGGACTTATGGCCAACTTGGGCTAAGTCCAATTAAGTTTGAAGTGTTGGACTTTTGTTGGGACCGTTGAACATTTGTCTGGGTTCAACCCCCCATTATTTAGCAATGTTAAACATGAGTCTGGACTCTGACCATGTCTTTATCTTTTATTGAGTGCTGAGCACTCATATGCCATATGAGATGATCAATCTTGGAAGACAAGGGTATATTTGAAGCTCAGTCAAAGGGGAGTCTTTCCTCTGGAAGACTTAGCCAATTTGGGCTAAAACTGGTTTTAAAATAGTGTTAAACACTAGAGGACATCTAGCGGTCACGTGTCCCCACGTGATGTATTTAAAACAGTGTTAAACGCTGGGGACAAAATGCTCAAAATAGTGTCAAACACTAGAAAAGAAAGGGTCACGTAGGGTCACGTGAGGCGCCTGAAGATGGGGCCAGACCTCCTTTATTTTGTTCTCAGAATATTCAGATAAGTGTTAAACACTTTTGGTCTTCAGGCCATCACGTGTGGGCACGTGATGGGTATCCATGCATTGATTATTAAAGTGTTTATTAGGGGTCACGTGGTGACACGTGAGGGTGCCCAAAATTGATTCTACTCTTGGATTTGTTCCCTTTTGTTTTGAGGGTCACGTGTGAGCACGTGAGGCATTGCCTCCAAACTTTTTCTTTCTCATTTTAAGAAATCTGTTTGAGGGTCATGTGGGGGCACGTGACCATGTCTCATTCATTCTTTTCTGATCATTAAAAGAAGGTTTACATGCTGCCACGTGACCACGTTTACATGCATGTATAATTTGAGTCCTTTGTTTGAGAATTAAATTCTTTGGTATGGTTAAACCCTAATTCTGTTTTGAGGAATTAAATTCCTATGTATATGGAAGAATTAAATTCTTATGTAGGGTTAAACCCTAGTTTTATTTGGAGGAATTGAATTCCTATGAGTTTAGGAGAATTAAATTCTCATATAGGGTTAAACCCTAGTTTCATTTGGAGGAATTAAATTCCTATGAATTTGGGGGAATTAAATTCCTTAAACTCAATTCTCCCTCTAAGTTTTCAATCTACATGGCAGAATCTCCACGATGAGAATTAAATTTTCAACTTGTGGGAAGATCTGCTTCTGCAGATCTTCAACCAAAGGAAGAACTAAGTTCTTATTCATAAGAGTTAAACTCTTAAATTGAGAATTAAATTCTCTTTTGTTTAATGGAGCTCAGATATCTTTCCCCTTTTCTCACCTAGGGTTTCTTTTCTCTTCTGAAGAAATCTTCTTTTCTCTCTTGAGAATTAAATTCTCCTCTCTTTTTCTCTCTGTTGTTGTATTTCTCTTAAAAAAAATTCCAAGGATCCTCCTCTCTTCTCTTCTTGGCACCTATTTATAGGAGAAAGAAAAGAATCAATTTGTTTAGTCAATCTTTCATTGAAAGATTTTGGTTGTTTTTTGTAGCCAACATGATCTTTTAGATCATTCAGTGAAATTTATTCGCTATTGGATTTTTAATACAAAAGATATTTTAACTGTTATTCTTGGCAAATTTTAGGGAAATCTTTCCTTGTATAAAATCTTTCCATAAATTAGTGATTTTTAATTACCCTTGGATTTTTAATCCAATGGTGCTCCATTTTACAGAGCACCATCTTTTTGTTTGGAAAGATCTAGGAAAATATTAAGGCTTTTGATTTCCTTTAATTAGAATTTAATTCTATTATCTCAAAGATCTTAGGATCCCATCACGTGTTGACACGTGACTGCCCAATTAAGCATTTAACCAGAATTTAATTCTGTTGTTTTTAAAGAACTAAGGAATCATCGCGTGTCAGCACGTGACCTTTGGTCACGTGTCAGCACGTGATGCCCCATTGGGGGTTTTCCTTGCCGTTTTATTATATCTTTTAATCCCTTTCAGTGGGTTTAAAGGCCCATCACGTGTGGGCACGTGGCTCCTGTTGATTAGAATTCAATTCTATTATAATAGAGCCCTCAGGAAGCCATCACGTGTCAGCACGCGACTCTTGGTCACGTGTGAGCACGTGATGCCCCATTGGGGGTTTTCCTGATATTTCAGGAAGGAACAAATGGCCCCACAGCGTTGTTCTCACGTGTTTGCACGTGAGTGCAACGCTGTAACTTTTGTGGCCATTGAATCTGCCTAGCGAAGGGGGTAGATTAACCGTTTCCCATCACATCCTATAAATGCAGGGGTTTCTTCAGAAGCACCTCCACTTTTCATCTTCTTCCTTGCTTGTTCTTGCCTTGAGAATCTAATTCTCTTTCCCAGAGCTCAGTTCTCTGTTTCAAAATTTTCCAGAGTTTAACTCTGTCAACAAAAGATTTCCTTTTTCAGGTAAGGATCTCGAACGGCTGAACAACTTCTTGGATTTTAAATCCACACAATGAGTTTTTCCCTTTAAGAAGAATCCGTCTTTCCAAGTTCTTTAAAAAAAATCCAATCCTTAAATAATAAACTCCTCCTGCTAGGGCTTTTCTGATCTCAGGGATCGATGGTGATACTTGTCTTCTCTCTGGAATTTAATTCCATTCCAAAGAGTCTTTTAGCTCTGAAAATGTTTTCTGGGAATTTAATTCCTCTGTTCAAAAGGAATTTAATTCCTCCAAAGAACTTAGTTCTTAAAAGAAGACTTCTTAGGATTTTTCATCCTGAGTTGTTCTTGCAAAAAAAAATTCGGTAGAGATTCTACTTGATTTTCGCAGAGTCCAAGATGGATTTCTCTTTGGGGGAATGTGTAGAGTCATTTGAATTCATTGAGAATCTTCCCTTTATTCTCATGATGATTGCTTAGCCTCATTATTAGTGAGCCGCCATCTTGATTTTGTGGAGCCCATATGTTTTGTAACCAATGGTCCCATAAAATAAGTCCTTTGTCACTTTCTTCCACTGTCTTTATATATATATACATTTATAAACATATATATATATATACACGTGTTGGCTCCACTTAACAGTTTCCCCTTCTTTTATTTCAGGAACAATGGCTTCTCTTCCGTACTTCCCTTTTACCCGCTCGGAGGCTGCCTTTCCTCAGTCACAATCTGATGAAGAGGTGATGGTGATGATCCGAGCTCATGACACTAATTGCACCCACTTGCTTTTATGGGGGACCTGGTACGGGCACATCATCCACGGTCGCCGAAGCTTTCTCTGCGAGATACCAACAGAGCCTACCTACCCATTTTTGCCGATGGAGCGTCCACGAACCGCCTTCGCTGTGGAGATGTTGAACTAGACCCCTATGGGACGGCTCGAGCCGTCAACAACTGGAATTCCGAACCACCATATGCCAGCTATAGACATTTTAGGGCGTCGTATCTACCAAGGTGAAGCCCAGCCTTGGGGTCAGGTTTACAAAATGGGGCTTACTCCTCGACAACCCACGGGTTACATTCTCTGGGCTCGTTATATCCTGCCTGCTCATCGTGCGCAATTACAGAGGGTCGGGCTCTATCAGGCGGTGTACGCATCTCTCTTCCACTATCAGTCCCCCCATGTCTGGTGGGTTAAGGCTTTCTTAAATCAATGGAATCTTCCCACCAACACCTTCTTTCTAGGGGACCGTGAAGTTTCAATTTCTCTGGAAGAGTTTCGCGAAATCTCGGGGTTGCCGGTCAGGGGGACGCTCTATGAAGAACTGCTGCCTCCTGATGAGTATGTCTTCGAAACTGAGCCTGCTATGCTTGACGGCCTGTTGACTGAAAATGCCGTCCGCCACAAACACCCAAGTCTAATCAAGACTCTGGAAATTTTTGAAAAGCTGTTCGCAGAATCAGATGAGCAGGGTGTCACTTTCAAAAGCTTTATTGCCTGCTTCCTTTGCGGAGACGTTCTCTCAAAGACGGCTCCGAAGTTCACAAATATCAACGACCCTTTCGGGTTCGGTCTAAATAAGCTACCGGCTAAAGAAGAGGATTTGCCGCAGTTCTACATTCCAATCCTGTCGGCTGTATCTTTTGAGTCGATCGCAGCCCCTGGCATAGATGAAGAGACTTTCTTCGTGGGTTTTATCAGCGTCTGGCTTAGCTGGTTCGCCATTCCCACGCAACGTCGTTTTATGAGAGCCTCAGTCATTTACCCTGCTCATCGCATTGCCGAAGGGACGCGACTAGCTGTGGGCAATGCAGGGCTAGAGCATCTGTATCATGGGCTAAGCGCTGCAGCCAATACTGTTCCCGCCAAAAATTTCTGCTCAAAAAAGCCCAAGGTATCAAATGACAGCGATACGCTTAAGGAAATGTGAACCAGTATCTTCTGGCCTGTATTTTGATAAACACTCGAAGGAGGAACAGCTAAATTCTGATGATATTGGAAGCATCTCGAAAAACTCTTCGATTTGATATAATAATGGGCTTCATAATTCATCCGGGATCAAAAGTTATGAGAAAATATGATGTGCATTGTTCCCTGATTAAAAAATCAGGAGTTACCTCAATGAGGTATCACGTGTTCACACGTGACCAATGGTCACGTGTTGACACGTGATAGTTAAAACAGAAATAAAAATAACGGCTGAAGAAGAACCCAATTGGGGGTCACGTGCTCACACGTGACCAATGGTCACGTGTTGACACGTGACAATTAAAACAGAAATAAAATAACAAATGCCAGAAGAAAATACCTCAATGAGGTATCACGTGCTCACACGTGACCAATGGTCACGTGATGGTTAAAACTGAAGCATAAATAAACGCTGAGAAAAGAACCAATTGGGGGTCGCGTGTCAGCACGTGACTGGCTTCGAAAGACTTGCAGTTTAATAGAATTAAATTCTAAAACCTTCTAAATCTTTCCAAATGGAAAAGGATTATGGGGACCGTTGGATTAAAGATCCAAGGGTGATTAAATATCACCAATTTATGGAAAGATCTTAGACAAGGAAAGATTTCCCTTAAAATCTCACCGGAAATAACAAACAGAATATCTTTGGATTTAAAATCCAACGGTGAATAAAATTCACTGAATGATCTAAAAGATCATATTAAATATGAAAACAAATCAAATCTTTCAATGAGAGATTTGCTGAACAAATTGATTCTTTTCCTTCTCTTATAAATAGGAGCGAAGAAAAGTAGAGAAGGGATCTACCTTTTGGAGAGAAAAACAGAGAAAGGAGAATTTAATTCTCAAGAGGGAAGAAAAGAAAGGAGAATTTAATTCTCAACAAAGAAAAACCTAGGTGAGAAAAGAAAGCGAATCAAAACTTCAAACAGAGAATCAAATTCTCAAAATCCAAGAGTTTAACTCTTATACAAAAAAGAACTTGGTTCTTCTTCTGGTTGAAGATCTGCACAGAGCACATCTCCCCATAAGTTGAGAATTTA
Source organism: Agapanthus africanus (assembly GCA_030015575.1). Lineage (NCBI taxonomy): Eukaryota > Viridiplantae > Streptophyta > Magnoliopsida > Asparagales > Amaryllidaceae > Agapanthus > Agapanthus africanus. Next base: position 1,001,900,222 of record CM057337.1, read on the forward strand.
ATTCTCATCGGGTCGAGATCCTGCCATGCAGATCCTAAACTTAGAAGGGGAATTGAGTTTTGAGAATTTAATTCTCCTAAAACAAAACTAGGGTTTAACCCTAATCAAGAATTTAATTCTTTTACATATCTGGGAATTTAATTCCTTTAAAAAGAAATCAGGGTTTTATCCTAAATAAGAATTTAATTCTTTCACAATAGGAATTTAATTCCTCCAAAATCATAATTAGGGTTTAACCCTACAGAGAATTCAATTCTTAAAAGATCTCTGTTCATGAAAAGAACTAGGGTCACGTGCCCCCACGTGACCCTTGAAAAGATCCCTGAGGAAAAGAAGCTTTGAGGCAATGCCTCACGTGCTCCCACATGACTCCCAAAAATGCAGAAAGAAAAAACAAAAGAAAAGAAGCTTTGGGCGCTCTCACGTGTCCCCGCGTGACCCCTCAGCAAGTGCTGTAATTATCGATGCATAAATCCCCATCACGTGCCAACACGTGATGCTCTAAAATAAAGATGAAAAGTGTTTAACACTTATTCGCATATTTGAGGATAAAACAAAGGAGATCTGGCTCCACATTTAGGGCGCCCTCACGTGTCCCCACGTGACCCCTAACAAATCCCTTTAATATCCAATGGATGGATGCCTATCACGTGCCTACAAGTGATGGCCAGGAAATGAAAAGTGTTTAACACTTAATTGCAGAACGAAGAAAAAGAATCTGGTCCCCCCTTTGGGCGCTCTCACGTGTCCACACGTGACCCCTCTGTCTTTAGTGTTTAACACTAATTTGGGGATTATATTTCCAGTGTTTAACACTGATTGTTTCTAGTGTTTAACACTAAATTAAAGATTATATTTCCAGTGTTTAACACTGATTGTCTTTTAGTGTTTAACACTAATTTGAGAGTTCTATCTCCAGTGTTTAACACTGTTGTTCTCTAAGTATTTAACACTACTTTTAGCCAAATTGGCTAATTTTCCAGAGGCAAAAGTCCCTCCTCCAAATGAATCTCAAAATTGAGGAAATCAAAGACAAAATAATTGTCAGAACCCCCAAACCTCTGTTTAGCACTGCCGAATGATGAGGGGCTGAACCTAGACAAATGTCTAATGGCCCAAAGGACCAATATTTCAAACATAATTGGACTTAGCCCAAACTGGCCATAAGTCCTCAAATCATCTTGAACTGAGCATATATGCTCTTTCAACCAACTCATTGGTTCAAGAGTACATCTCTGAGCTCCTCTGATATTTGTCGTTGTAATCCTTCAACGTCTTCAGAGAGGTGATGGGTCCCGACATCCATACATTTTAATGGACCACTATGTCCTTAAACTGGTATTGGACCACTATGTCCTTAAACTGGTATTGGACCCCCATGTCCCTAAACTGGCAATGGACCACCATGTCCCTAAACTGGAACAATAGAGCCCAAACGCTCTTTTGTCGGATCTAAACGATCCCGTTAAGTTGATCTTAGTCTCAAACTGGACTAACGTATCCTTAACAAACGTTTAAGTTGATCTTAGCCTCAAATACGGCTAACGTATCCTTAAACCCTCAAACAGACTTTAGTCCCAAATTGGACTACAGGTCTCCCAACCAACTTTGGTTCAAGGGTACATCTCTGAACTCCTCTGATATTTGCCGTTGTAATCCTTCAACGTCTTCAGAGAGGTGACGGGTCCCGACAACCACACATTAATACGGACTGTAGGGTCCTTAAACTCATGGACTAATGCGTCCTTAAACTAACATTTGTCCCCAAAACGGGAATGATGGACCACCATGTCCCTAAACTGGAAATGGACCACCATGTCCCTAAACTGGAACAATAGAGCCCTCAAATGCTCTTTTGTCGGATCTAAACGATCCCGTTAAGTCGATCTTAGTCTCAAATCAGACTAACGTGTCCTTAACAAATGTTTAAGTTGATCTTAGCCTCGAAAATGGCTAACGTATCCTTAAACCAAAACCCCAAATCCAAATCTAAGAAAATACGGATTTGGACTAATCCACGTCCTACGGGCGGCGACATAAATTAGTCTCCGTATACAATCCACGGGCAACCACAAACAAAACAAACACCCACGACATGAAGTGAAATTCTGGAGAAAGAGAAAGTTGTTACCGCGATGCGGTAATGTAATTAACTGCAGGGGCTTGCGCCTGCAGGGAAGAGCGTCCCCACAATCAAAAACCCCTCAAGCGAGGGGGAATCTGACGAAGTCTGCTACATCGGCCGCATCCGTCTAAACCTCCGATACACTGTGCCATAAATCAACTTGGCATCTTCGGAGAGGTGGACGGATAAAACCAAATAGCATCTACCCCTAGATTCAGGCAAGACGTCAGTCTTTCCCGGTTTCCGGCGGTAAACAGATTCTGGCACGCCCGGTGGGACCTTTTCCTCTTTCCACTCCACACTTCGTGTGTCGTGTTCGCGAACAAATCTCGGTTTGTTGTGGTTGCTTGTGGATTCGAGGTACTTATATTTGGTGTCTTGCTCCGTGCAGAAAATAGAAGATCAATGGCTTCAAACTGCACTACCTGCAACTGCAACTCTCGCTCCGTCCCTGCTGGAGGAGTGACTTATGGGCCCCAAGCGGCCTCCCTTTTCAAGATGCCAGTGGAGCAGGTAACTCAAGCCACTACTGGACTATTCTTCGGGACCATTCTCCCACCGATGAGCTTCAATACCCCTATGACGTCGCAAGAAGCTCCAAAGAAGTCGGTCTTTGATCGGCCTACAACCACCGCGGCCCCTCTCAATTGGTCGCTCAACTCCACTGCCTCAGTTTTTAACAGACTAGGCCAAAGCTCCAACGAGCCCATGAAGAAGCATGCAATACCAGAAGGCGTTATCCCTAAGCGGATAGCCATCCCTGCTCCCGTTCCAGGCGAAATCGTCAAGGCTACTTCCCCTGGTCGGAAGTCTGCCTTCGATAGGTTGGCTATCCTCATTCAACGGACGTCAGTCTTCAATAGGCTGACAACGACAACTTCTGACCAACATAGGGGGCATGATGAAGTCACTCCTATAGCTAAGATAATCCCAACGGCTCGACACGCTCGACGTCGCCACTGGCGCCGAGTAAGGAAAGCTGGGGGCAACTCTCCCTCTGGGCTAACTCCACCAGCCCCAACGGTGGAAGTCAATGTTGCTGTTCCAATTGGGAACAGCTTTGAATTGCTTAACAAGGTGCGCAGGAACTCTCCTACTGCAGTGCTGAAGAAATCTCCTCCACCCATGGAAAATGCACCGAAGGCAAAGTCGGAGCACCCCCCTCAGCGGATGTCCTCCAAAATCTACAAAGTCTGGCGACAGGTTCAGGACTCAACAAGATTACTCTCGCCGACAGAAAAAGGTGAAGGTTCAACAGGAAGAGAACCGTCTTGCCAATCCATAAAAGGCAACGGCTGTCTGGGTGCACACTTCAACGGCCCCCTCAACGTCACCAGACCACAAAAAGAAAAGGCCGGAGAAAAGCCATGAGTCTACGACGAATCGTAAAAACATCGAGCCCAAACGCCCTAAGTCCGGGGGCATGGTGGTACATACTGTTTACATAGCTTCCGGAAAAGAGGAAAGCCGCGCTTCGATGGGTCACCGACCGCTCACCCGGTCCTTGACAAAAGCCCAGGAGCAGCAACAGAATCTTCAAGAAATGCTGACGCAAATGGCCACACTCACCGGGCCAAAAGAAAGCCCAGAGGCGTCATCAGAGCAGCGTCATGAACAAGAAACCGATGCTGACTTCCTCCACAGAGTCCTCGAAAAGAAGGACAGAGAAGCAGCAGAACAAGCTGCCAACATAAAACAAATGGCGCTTCTCTTCCAAGACATGGTAGGAATGATGTTACAGCCGGATCCTCCAGCTGAAGATCCTCCGATCATTATTGAAGACGATAGAGGAGAAACGTCCAACCCTCCTCCAGCTCTTTCAGCAGCCAAAGAAGAAACAATCTCTAAAGCTGCCCTGGATGAGTATATTGCTCGACAAATAAGAGTTCACCAGGCAAATGAAGCGGCTGGGCAAATTGTTAGAACCGGATGACCCTATCCGGGCTGGTATGACCAAATCAGTTACCCGTCGGAATATACGATCCCTAAATTCCATGTGTACAAGGGGACAGGGAATCCACATGAGCATGTCGCTCAATTCAGGGCCTTATGCGGCAACACTGGAGGCGACGACAAACTGTTGCTTCGCCAATTCGTCGGCAGCTTAGCAGAAACGGCCTTTGAATGGTATTCGGAGCTGCCTAACGACTCTGTCAAAACATTTGCGAAGATGGAGCTGCTGTTTACACAAAGATTTGCAAGCGCTAGCGAGCGCACCCCGATCACCGCATTGATCAACGCCAGGGTAAAGCCAGGCGAGACATGGGTTTAATACGCAATACGATGGCGGAATCTGTGGTCAAAGTACGAACAACGCATAGAGGAAGCTCCGGCCGTAGGAATGTTCGTGGGTACTCTCAACCCTCAAGCGACCATCTCCCAATTCATGATGTTCTTCAAGCCGACCACCTTCCAGGCCTTGATTGACAAGATGGCCCAACTGGACCAGGTGGGCCATAGGCCTTCCTCTTCAAAGACAGACCCTTGGAATGAAAAGGGCAAAGGGAAAGCAACCTTCGTTGCTAATACTCAGCAACGGCCGAGCAACTTAAAGCCGGTTGTTCGCCAAAACAACGTGCGTCCATGCCCATCCCTCGAGGAGAGACTAGGACGTCCTTACTCGTTTCCTCAGAATAAAACGAGGAGATTGTTCGAGCTGGCAGTGCGCAACAGACTCATCAACCTGCCGAGTCTGAAACGTCCGTTGCAGCCAGGCGATGTCAACGATCCAAATTACTGCCCTTACCACCAAGCGGTAAGCCATCCAATCGAAGATTGCTTCGTCTTTAAGGGATGGATCGAGGATCAGTACCAACAAGGCAAGTTCGCGTTATCCGAAAACTGGAAGGTGAACCCGCCACAGCCTCACACTCCTAAGAAGACAAACACACCGGGGGCAACGTGCTCTTTTGTTGAGGAAGCTCCATAGGAGGTGGCTCTTTCGACCAAAACTAAAAGAATGCTGAAGAATCTCCAAACGTGCCCGGCAATCAGGTGGAAAATCCACTGGAACTCGAGATCATCGAGGGAATGCTGAAACCGCGCCCAACTCCAAAAATGGGTGGTGATGGTCAGAGCGCTCACACCCAGCCGTCAAAGTCTTCGAAGAAGAAGAAGAAGACCAAAAAGCCCGTGCAGCCTGGTGACAAGCGCACGGACCTGCAAAAACAGATTGACGCGTTGGAAGAATATAATCAGAAGGCGCGGACCCCAGTCACACTCCAAGTATTTCTCAGCCACATCCTTGAGGACGAAGATGATGATAATGGAGAAGACTCGTCGGATGAATCTGAAGATTATGTGGCAAGCTGCCATGTGATCTCTCACTCGTCAATAAATGACGAAGAAGCTCCTTATACAGAGAAGCTGGGGGAAGATCCTGAGCCAGAACTTTTAGGACCATCAGACGAAATGATTGATGCATTCCTGAACGAAGCCCATCTTAAAAGCAAAACTGATCGAGAGCGCGAGATGGCCATATTCGAGAAAGCCAAACGCCGGCGACTAGATGAAAGGGTCGAAACACTCCCACCGGATCAAAGTATATCCGACGCAAATGAAAGCATGATCAAGACAAGGAAACGATTCGCCAAAGCCATATCGATGGGGATGAAGCTGCCCTCTTTCAGAGAACATTCTCCTGGCGGTATACATCTTGATGAAGCGGACGTACATCCTAATTTCTGCTTATATCATCAGAAGATCGCACATCCTACTGAAGACTGCAACTCCTTTAAGTGTTGGTGGCAAGGGTATGTCGCTCATAGGCAACACTTCAACAGGACAAAGCGTGAAGCTCGTAGACAGCGGAAAAATGCGACAGATGGGCGTAAAAGAATTGCCGGCAATTGTCATAAGGTTGATCCCGGGGGATCGCGAGTTCTCACCTTCGGGAGCGACTCCGACGAAAAAGTAGCTCTCGGTTCTCTCTTCAAGGAATCCATCTCTGAAACGAAAGAATTGAGGAGCTGTGATAACATTCAGCCGTGCAATTGCACGCTACCCGGAAAGAATCTCGGACCCACGAACAAGAGATCGAACAAAAGGGATAAGGGGAATGGAAAAACGACCTTCGTCGCCAACGCTCAACAACAGCTGAGAAACCCGAGACCATTTTGTCGTCAAAACAACAAGCCGCGATACCTCAATGAGAAGTTGAAACATCCTTACTCATTTCCCCGGGATGAAACAAGGAGGCTGTTCGAACTAGCAGTGCGCAACAGGCTTATCACTCTACCGGAGCCGAAACACCAGCTGCAACTGAATAATGCCAACAATTATAATTACTGCCCTTACCACCAAGTATTGGGCCATCCGATCGATAACTGCTACATCTTCAAAAACTGGGTTGAAGACCAGTACCAAAAGGGCAAGTCCGCGCTGTCCGAAAAATGGAAGGTGAACCCACCACAACCACATGCTCCGAAAAAGATGGACATGCCGTGGGCATCGTGATCTTTCATAGAGAAAGCCCCATGGACCAAAAAGTCCGTAAACTAGAAACTCGCCTCAAATATAGCAACGATAGACCGAAACGTCGTTAAACTAACGATGGACCACTATGTCCTAAAACTGGCTGAAGACCGAAACGTCGCTAAACTAACGATGGACCACTATGTCCTAAAACTGGCTGATGACCGAAACGTTGTTAAACTACTACCAACCCGCGGATTCTTCAGGCTGATGTGGTAAAAAAACGGTATGTCCATAAGCAAAATGGGTACGGATGAAAACCCGAAAGGGCACCGTGAGTAAAAACAGCAGGGCTACCGGTGAGTGTTTGTGAAAACCCGAAAAGGCGCAGCCTCGTTAAAAGACACTTACAAGGTCCTCTCGACTTTGTAAGGGGAAACCATCCGCGTGAGATCCTTACGACTCACAAGGGAGCAACACACTTAGGGATCCTCACGATTCCTAAGGAGAAATTACACTTGCAAGATCCTCACGACTCGTAAGGAGAACTCTCTTATGGGACCCTCACGGCTCATAAGATTTGAAAGTCTTAAGTTACAGAAACCTGACATGTTCTTAAGCAACCCCCACAACCTTTTTGCCCTACAAGCGGCTCATACTGACCCTTGTGTACAATCCACGGGCATAAATGAACATTTCCCTAACAGAGTCCCACCAGCGACTAGGGATATGCTCACACCATGAACAAACACTTGTAGTTCCTCTCGACTTGCAAGGAGAAAACACTCTTGTAAGATCCTTACGACTTATAAGAGAACATACACTTAGGAATCCTCACGATTCCTAAGGAGAAAACGCACCTATGAGATCCTCACGACTTGTAGGGAGAAATACCTTTATGAGACCCTTACGGCTCATGAAATCAAAAGCCTTAATCGACAGGATCCTAACCCTGTTTGCTAAGCCGCCTTTGTTCGACAGCGACAGAGGCAAATGATGATTCGCTCCTGGTAATATCCCAGTGGTAGCGATGCTGATGCCTAAAACGGTATCAAATTTCAAGTCCTTTTACGGCAAATGATGATTCGCTCCTGGCAATATTCCAGTCGCAGCGATGCTGATGCTATGATTTGTATCAGATCCCAAATCCCCTACTCGCGAGAAAAATCAGCGAGCAAAAAAATGCATATGAAATAGCCGAAATGATGGGGCAACTTGCAACAAAATCAGCAAGTAAAAATGTATGCATACAAAAACAGCCAAAATGATTGGGCAACTCGTAATAAAAAACAGCGAGTAAAAAGAAAAATAGCCGAAATGATTGGGCACCGCGAAAAATAGCCGAAATGATTGGGCAATCGCGATTTTCGCGATATAAAAAGCTGAAATGATAGAGCATCGCGGAAAGAAAAAAACTGATGAAAGAATGGAACTTTTTGCCCTACAGGTGAGATCACATCGATCCCTGTATACAATCCAGGGGTAAAAACAAAGAGGGAACCATACCTTCCCAACAGGCTCCATCGGAAAGTGAAGCCAAATCTCGACGGTTCATAGACAACCTAGAGACAATCTCGACATTTGTCGCAATATTGCAGACACAATGTCAACAAATGAAGCAAAGGAAGATCCCTGGCCTCAGGGTCTCGACGTCAACATCGATGACTTAGAGATCACCAACGGCGTTTCTCCTCACTCCAACCAGATGCAGACGTGACGTAAACAATCGACCTCAAACTGGCAACGAAACGGAACCATGGCAAAGTCCCTAGTTCCAAATCTCAATGGACACATCTGCAGCCTGGAGACCAACGACGGTGGGCCTCCTCATTCCAGCATGACACAGATGTTACACCATCAAACGGAGCCATGGAAAAATTCCAGTTCCACCTCAGCATTCGTCTCGTTACAGCAGACGAGATGTCAACAACGGCGTTCCTTCGCAGTCTAGCAAGATGCAGATGCAACGTCAACGAAAGATCTCACGGTCGAAACAAAGCGAAGCGACGGCAAAATCCCAGCTTCACCTCAGCATTCGTCTCGATACAGCAGACGAGATGTCAACAATGGCGTTCCTCCGCAGTCCAGCAGGATGCAGATGCAACGTCAGCGAAAGACCCCATGGTCGAAACAAAGCGGAGATGGCAAAATCCCAGCTCCACCTTGACAATCGTTTCGATACAGCAGACGCGATGTCACTGCAGCGTCCTTCCCCCAGCAGGATTCGGACGCGCCAAAGCAAATGAAGCAAAGGCCAAATTCCTAGCTTCAGGGTCTTGACGGCAACTCATATAAAGCCTGAAAGACAATCGGAGATAATCTCACACCAGCGCGGAGTGGTCACCGCCTCGACGTTCGTCTCGATACAGCAGATGAAATGTCGCCCCAGCGTTCTTCCCCCAGCAGGATTTGGGTGCGCCAAAGCAAATGAAGCAAAGGCCAAATTCCTAGCTTCAGGGTCTTAACGGCAAGTCATATAAAGCCTGAAAGACATTCGGAGATCATCTCGCACCAGCGCAGAGTGGTCACCACCTCGACGATCGTCTCGATACAGCAGACGAGATGTCACCCCAGCGTTCTTCCTCCAGCAGGGTTCAGACGCGACAATCAAACAAACGGAGCCATGGCAAAATCCCTAGTTCCAAACCTCGACGGTTCACCAGCAACCTAGAGACAACTGCGACGTTCGTCTCGATACAGCAGACGAGATGCCAGCAAACGAAGCAAAAGGCCAAATTCCTAGCTTCAGGGTCTTGACGGCAACTCACATAAAACCTGAAAGACTATCGGAGATCATCCTACACCAGCGCGGAGTGGTTATGACTCATCGGGGCTCTCCAAAATGAGCCTAACCTCAAGTAAAAAACGGCATGGCAAAATTCCTAACGCTTGCTCTTCTGACGGTCAAACTGCCAAGGGGGATTGCTTGAAGACGTCTTGTCCAGCCCCCGAAGGGATCAGAGACACGGCAGTCGCAGGGCTACTCGAACAGCACGATTGCCTATCGAGGAATATATCAGCTGATGTGACGGTACGACAGCCAAAACCCTAAGTACCACAGACCGTAACGGACTTCTATCGTAATGAGCAGAGGTTAACTGTGACGTTAGGATATTCTTGCGAGAAATGCTCGATTCGTCTCGACTTGTGAGGAAATTGATGTCTTTGCGAGAACTTCTCGATGCGGCTCGACTCGTAAGATAAAGCCTTAGGCAGCGGAGATTAAAAAAACCTGTTTCCCAAGCATTGGGACCCTGCAAGGCGATTCAAAACGGTCTCTTGCATACTATCCACGGGTCACACTCTCCAAAGTCGAATCTCGACAAGGAGGGAAACAACCGCTTACGGGTCCTCTCGACTCGTAAGAGGGAAAATTCTCTTATAAGATCCTTACGACTTATGAGAGAAAACACACTTAGGAGTCCTCACGACCCATAAGGAGAAAATACACCTACGAGATCCTCTCGATCCGTAGGGAGAAAAGTCTTTGTGAGACCCTCACGGCTCATAAAGTTGAAAAGTCTTAGGCTACAAGGACCCTAAACTTATCTCCTAAGCCCTCAATTCGGTGACCATGCATAACTTTGCACTATTTCACCCACGTACATACTTACGTGGGCAAATTAGTGGGGGGCATTTGTTCCCGCCAAAAATTTCTGCGCAAAAGAGCCCAAGGTATCAAATGGCAGCGATACGCTTAAGGAAATGCGAACCGGTATCTTCCAGCCTGTATTTTGATAAATTCCCAAATGTGGAACAGCTGAATTCTAATGATATTGGAAGCATCTCGAAAAACCCTTCGATTTGATATATTATGAGCTTCATAATTCATCCGGGATCAAAAGTTATGAGCAAATATGATGTGCGTTGTTCCCTGATTAAAAAATCATGAGTTACCTCAATGAGGTATCACGTGAACACGTGACCAATGGTCACGTGTTGACATGTGATAGTTAAAACAGAAATAAAAATAACGGCTGAAGAAGAACCCAATTAGGGGTCACGTGCTCACATGTGACCAATGGTCACGTGTTGACACGTGACAATTAAAACAGAAATAAAATAACAAATGTCTGAAGAAAATACCTCAATGAGGTATCACGTGCTCACACATGACCAATGGTCACATGATGGTTAAAACTGAAGTATAAATAAACGCTGAGAAAAGAACCAATTGGGGGTCGCGTGTCAGCACGTGACTGGCTTCGAAAGACTTGCAGTTTAATAGAATTAAATTCTAAAAGCTTCTAAATATTTCCAAATGGAAAAGGATTATAGGGACCGTTGGATTAAAGATCCAAGGGTGATTAAATATCACCAATTTATGGAAAGATCTTAGACAAGGAAAGATTTCCCCTAAAATCTCACCGGAAATAACAAACAAATATAAAATCCAACGGTGAATAAAATTCACTGAATAATCTAAAGGATCATATTAAATATGAAAACAAATCAAATATTTCAATGAGAGATTTGCTGAACAAATTGATTCTTTTCCTTCTCCTATAAATAGGAACCAAGAAAAGTAGAGAAGGGATCTACCTTTTGGAGAGAAAAACAGAGAGAGGAGAATTTAATTCTCAAGAGGGAAGAAAAGAAAGGAGAATTTAATTCTCAACAAAGAAAACCATAGGTGAGAAAAGAAAGGGAATCAAAACTTCAAACAGAGAATTTAATTTTCAAAATCCAAGAGTTTAACTCTTATACAAAAAAGAATTTGGTTCTTCTTCTGGTTGAAGATCTGTACAGAGCACATCTCCCCATAAGTTGAGAATTTAATTCTCATCGGGTCGAGATCCTGCCATGCAGATCCTAAACTTATAAGGGGAATTGAGTTTTGAGAATTTAATTCTCCTATAACAAAACTAGGGTTTAACCCTAATCAAGAATTTAATTCTTTTACATATCTGGGAATTTAATTCCTTTAAAAAGAAATTAGGGTTTTATCCTAAATAAGAATTTAATTCTTTCACAATAGGAATTTAATTCCTCCAAAATCATAATTAGGGTTTAACCCTACAGAGAATTCAATTCTTAAAAGATCTCTGTTCATGAAAAGAACTAGGGTCACGTGCCCCCGCGTGACCCTTGAAAAGATCCCTGAAGAAAAGAAGCTTTGAGGCAATGCCTCACGTGCTCCCACGTGACTCCCAAAAATGCAGAAAGAAAAAACAAAAGAAAAGAAGCTTTGGGCGCTCTCACGTGTCCCCACGTGACCCCTCAGCAAGTGCTGTAATTATCGATGCATAAATCCCCATCACGTGCCAACACGTGATGCTCTAAAATAAAGATGAAAATTGTTTAACACTTATTCGCAGATTTGAGGATAAAACAAAGGAGATCTGGCTCCACATTTAGGGCGCCCTCACGTGTCCCCATGTGACCCCTAACAAATCCTTTTAATATCCAATGGATGGATGCCTATCACGTGCCCACACGTGATGGCCGGGAAATGAAAAGTGTTTAACACTTAATTACAGAACGAAGAAAAGGGATCCGGTCCCCCCTTTGGGCGCTCTCACGTGTCCACACGTGACCCCTCTGTCTTTAGTGTTTAACACTAATTTGGGGATTATATTTCCAGTGTTTAACACTGATTGTTTCTAGTGTTTAACACTAAATTAAAGATTATATTTCCAGTGTTTAACACTGATTGTCTTTTAGTGTTTAACATTAATTTGAGAGTTCTATCTCCAGTGTTTAACACTGTTGTTCTCTAAGTGTTTAACACTACTTTTAGCCAAATTGGCTAATTTTCCAGAGGCAAAAGTCCTTCCTCCAAATGAATCTCAAAATTGAGGAAATCAAAGACAAAATGATTGTCAGAACCCCCAAACCTCTGTTTAGCACCGCTGAATGATGAGGTGCTGAACCTAGACAAATGTCTAATGGCCCAAAGGGCCAATATTTCAAATATAATTGGACTTAGCCCAAACTGGCCATAAGTCCTCAAATCATCTTGAACTGAGCACATCTGCTCTTTCAACCAACTCATTGGTTCAAGGGTACATCTCTGAGCTTCTCTGATATTTGTCGTTGTAATCCTTCAACGTCATCAGAGAGGTGATGGGTCCCGACAGCCATACATTTTAATGGACCACTATGTCCTTAAACTGGTATTGGACCACTATGTCCTTAAACTGGTGTTGGAACCCCATGTCCCTAAACTGGAAATGGACCACCATGTCCCTAAACTGGAACAATAGAGCCCAAACGCTCTTTTGTCGGATCTAAACGATCCCGTTAAGTTGATCTTAGTCTCAAACTGGACTAATGTATCCTTAACAAACGTTTAAGTTGATCTTAGCCTCAAATACGGCTAACGTATCCTTAAACCCTCAAACAGGCTTTAGTCCCAAATTGGACTACAGGTCTCCCAACCAACTTTGGTTCAAGGGTACATCTCTGAACTCCTCTGATATTTGTCGTTGTAATCCTTCAACGTCTTCAGAGAGGTGACGGGTCCCGACAACCACACATTAATACGGACTGTGGGGTCCTTAAACTCATGGACTAATGCGTCCTTAAACTAACATTTGTCCCCAAAACGGGAATGACGGACCACCATGTCCCTAAACTGGAAATGGACCACCATGTCCCTAAACTGGAACAATAGAGCCCTCAAATGCTCTTTTGTCGGATCTAAACGATCCCGTTAAGTCGATCTTAGTCTTAAATCAGACTAACGTGTCCTTAACAAACGTTTAAGTTGATCTTAGCCTCGAAAATGGCTAACGTATCCTTAAACCAAAACCCCAAATCCAAATCTAAGAAAATACGGATTTGGACTAATCCACGTCCTACGGGCGACGACATAAATTAGTCTCCGTATACAATCCACGGGCAACCACAAACAAAACAAACACCCACGATATGAAGTGAAATTCTGGAGAAGGAGAAAGTTGTTACCGCGATGCGGTAACGTAATTAACTGCAGGGGCTTGCGCCTGTAGGGAAGAGCATCCCCACAATCAAAAACCCCTCAAGCGAGGGGGAATCTGACGAAGTCTGCTATATCGGTCACATCCGTCTAAACCTCCGATACACGGTGCCATAAATCAACTTGGCATCTTCGGAGAGGTGGACGGATAAAACCAAATAGCATCTGCCCCCAGATTCAGGCAAGACATCAGTCTTTCCCGGTTTCCGGCGGTAAACAAATACCTCAACCCCAAGCGTGGATGTGGTAAATTTCTCTCTTCATTACTTTGCGTCATGGATTGAGATGCACGTGCTAGGGGCATTTGCCGCACATAAGAGACCCAGCTTTTATAATGCCTACACTTTTCCGCGGCTTATGAGGTTGGTGGATGCTTCTGCTCCTGATCCGACTCAGTCCGGAGCTATTCGTGTGCTGATTAATCCCTATGCCAATACGGGCGGGATGGTATTCAACGATCGAGTCCTCTCTGCTCCTTCAGGACCGATTCAACCGCTTCGCAACTCGTCGAAAAAGAGAGTACCTTCTCTGAAGGCTAAGGAAGCCATGCACCTATATTCGATCAGACCGGGTTATCTGGTATTTCGTCAGAATGGTGCGACCCTTTTTATGCGGTACAACCCACACCGCTTTGCTCGGCAACTTGGATATGACCGGGGTGTCCCCTTTGAGGCGTTTATAGTGGAGCCTAGCTCGTCGTCAGAAGTTGTTCGTGACGCCGCCCATCACTTCATGCGGCTGAACACCGGCTCTCGCTTCGTGATTCCTGAAGCTGACTATATTCCTCGATGTGTGGGGTCTTTCACGGGCTGGTACCTCCACCGAGTCAGTCCCATTATTGCCGAGGAGAGGAGGATGCTCCTCGGATATAGGGCTCCCACTCCGATCCAGGCTACGGGAGTCCCGCCGCAACCGCGGGCAGTGGTTCGCCCTCCCCTGAGAGATACTGGTGTCGTGCTTATTCCTGAGGCGGCGAAAGTGGATCTAACTCCCACAGCTGGTATGCCGCCGCGAACTAGAGCTCAATCAAGAGCCAATAGGGCGCCAGTAGCAGTATCATCAGCTGCGGCGTCAGCAATGGCAGTGTCGTCGTCGGTAGCACCGCCGAGTGAGGATATTGAAGATGAAGTGGGTCAACGTCGCACTAAAGCAGCGAGGGGAAAGAGGCGATCGTCTTCTGCAGCGAGTTCTGGGTCCAAGAGATGAAAGAAGACGGTCACCAATCTGCTTGACTTTTTAGTGGAATCAGAGCCTATCCTTCAAGATGAACTACTAGCCATGCAAGAATCGGATGGTGGTCTGCTTTTCCCGGGTTCATCTGCCGAGGAAGCCGCACAATTGGCTGAGGCTATAAGACGCTCAAAGGATGAATCTGAGAATGTAAGAATCCCGAAGAGGCCTTATCCTGCCGTCATCTTTTATGAAGATCCTCCATCGATACGGCGGATATTCATAGGTCCTTTAGAAGAAGGAGGCGAGAGAGCCCTTAAGCAGCCTATCTCAGCCGATGCCGAAGATGTGCTTTCGTTGTGGACCGATGGCCACGAGTCTACCCAGCATACCTCCTCCGGAAGGAACACCGGCTTGAAAAAGCCATACTAAAGGCTCCTTTGCGCATTGGTATACTCATATATCTCTTTGTAATATTTTGTATTGCTTATATATATATATATATATATATATATATATATATATATATATATATACACTTATCCTCCTGAAAACTTTGCAGGGACTTCGGCAATGGCGGAGGATCTGAGTTCGAGTCGCGCCTTGATCATGGACTCTACAAATATCCCCGATGAGACACTGGTGAGTGTGGAGGGGGTCGATACAACCGTTGTTCCTGCCACGGAGCTCCCATCGGTGATTTCCACCCCCCTCCAGTGCTTGCTCCCCCGGAAGAGGCATCTTCATTGGCCGCGGATTCAATGGATAATTTTGGGGACGGCCCGGAGACTAGGGAACAAGTAGTCGAGACTACCGTCCTTTCGCTGGAGCCTGTAGTGGCGGCCACTGCTCCTCAATTAGAAGTTATTATACCGGCCCATGTCCCCGATGACGTGCCTGGGGGTATGGAGGAGGCTGCCGAAGCTGCTATCCCTCCAATCCAAAGTGGACGAAGCATCGAAGGTATCCTTCTATATTTTATTTTGATAATCTCTCCATTATCTGAACTTTTCTGTCTTTTCAGAATTGCGCGGGTTGGCGGTGTCTATCGCTGATCTGTCCCCCAGAAAATCCTTTCAGCGTTTGCTAGAGATGGCCGCTCCTCAGGCAATATCCCCTCAACGCATCGTCCTATCTTCCAGGCAAGGTTAGTGCTGTTCGCCTTCTTCACGGCATTATCATTATTCCATATAACGATACTGATGTCTTCTCCAGTTCTGGAGGCCGATGACGAAGTTGAGATTCTTGACGGGCCTGGGGAGTTTTCAGACCTTTCTTGCATGACTGTGGGTAAGTAAAGTTTCAACGTTGTTCCATCTGCTCTTTGCTTACAAGTCTCGCAGATTGTTTATGAATCTTAACAGCTTTGTCGGTTTTTACCACGCTGGAATCTCGCATCGTCATGCCACCCAGCCCCTATGCTCTACGTGCCTCGGAATGGATGGCTAAGCTAAGCCTTCACTCCCTGTTATCCATGATTGAAGACCTTCGTGCTGGCAGTCTGATCACGGCCGAAGCGTTTGCCGCTGAAACCAACGGTTCTCTTCCCTTTCTTGCTACTTACCATAGTGAAACATTGGTGCAAGTCTGGGTTGAGTTCTGTCGTCGGGTGGAGGCTTGCTTGCATATTCTTGAATGTACACACCTTCCTTCAGAGGTTGTGGCCACGAAGGCAAGCTTACTGGGGCTGATCGAGCGGTGCGCTGTGAACATGCTATCATGCGAGAAGAGGCTCAGCCGAAAGTTTTTGGAGAGGGATCTAGCTTCCAAAGCGCTGAGGGAACTTCAAGCCAATCTTACGGCCAAGACCACTCGGGCATATGAACTTTGCCGGGTGCTTCAAGAGGCTATCAAGGAGGTGGTAGCCATTGATAAGGCCGTCATTTTCACTCGCGACATGGTCGAAGCTCATAAGGTTACCGAAAAAGAGCTTGAAAGTCGGCTTGCCTCATACCAGGCTCAACAGGCTCAAGCGGAGGCCCGTCTCTTAACGATAATAAATCATGAAGCCGAGGCCTAGCGGAAAAAGGATGAACTGGCAAACCTATTAAATCGTCCACCAGCTTGAAGAATTGTATATATTTTTATTCTTCTTTTGTACATACTCCTGAATGGGAGTATTTTTATTCTTTCATAAATTATACTTTGTATTCATTTTGATTCATGAATAAAATACATATTTTGCTTCATGATGGTGTGTCCCTTTTAGTAAATGCATTCTGTGGATAATCTATTTCGATTTCCTTATAGGACGGCGATGGCTTAGGAGTCAGGGTTAGGATCTGCCTCCTAAGACTTTTCAACTTTATGAGCCGTAAGGGTCTCATAAAGAATTTTCTCCCTACCGGTCGAGGGTATCCCGTAGGTGTAATTCCTCTTTAAGAATCGTGAGGATTTCTAAGTGCATTTTCTCTTGAGAGTCGTAAGGATCTCATAAGAGAATTTTCTCCCTTACAAGTCGAGAGGACCCGTAAGTGATTATTTCTTTTCATGTCGGAGAGGGTGGCCTGCAGAAAATCTATCTTGACCTCCCTGCGAAGCAACGATGGCTTGGAAGACAGGGTTAGGATCTGCCTCCTAAGACTTTTCAACTTTATGGGCCGTGAGGGTCTCATAAAGAATTTTCTCCCTACAGGTCGAAAGGATCCCGTAGATGTAATTTCACTTTAAGAATCGTGAGGATTCCTAAGTGCGTTTTCTCTTGAGAGTCGTAAGGATCTCACAAGAGAATTTTCTCCCTTATGAGTCGAGAGGACCCGTAAGTGATGGATGAGGTTGACACTATCCGCATTTCATGGAGTCAGAGGTTGCTCTGGCCATTTCCCACGGGTTCAAGATTGAATTTTAGCCGTGTTCTATGGGACCAGGATTTGCTCTGGACGCTTCCCACGGGGTCAGGATTGACATAAGCCGTGTTCCGCAAGGACCAGGATCCACTCTGGACGCTTCCCACGGGGTCAGGTGTCACACCCCGCTTCCCGGTATACGGCGAAGAGGACGGGACTGGTCCGCTACGTATTTACTCTGAAGTAAATACGCTAAGCGTATCTAAGCAATATAAAATTAAATACACAAGAGACAAGATATATAAACTGAACAACAACTTTATTTATTAACATTCTTTTGTACAATGCATGAAAAGTAAATACAACTGAATAAAAAGCAATGCCTAAACAATGGCATAACAGAAATGAAAGTACTGAATGGAAAGTGTACAATGACTAGAGCTCGGGGTCTTCACTAAACTGGTTCAAGTCTTCAGCAGTGGGCTTGATCTCTGACGGGTCCAAAATACCAGACGACATTCAAAGAAGAAAGAAAGAGAATGTCGTCAGTGAACATATCGCTCAGTACGTCGCTTCGCCCCCGAGAGCTCCTAGAACGATCACCGGAAGTTCTCCGGGAATTTCGCCGTAGCTTCGCTTCGTGCTCGTTTTCAAAGTACACAAGTTTTCTTGAGAATTTTTTAGAGTTGGCTCAGAATTTGGGGTGAGAGGGTAATGGATAGGGGTTGTATTTATAGGGTTAGGGTAGATGAAGGGTTTTAATTTAAAAAATGTAAAAATGTATTAAAAAAATCATTAAAATGGAGTGAAAGAGGTATTAAAAGCTCTCTGAAAACGATCTGAGTAATTGGAGTGTGCAGGGGGTTGAGAAGTGGAAAAGGCACAAGTTTGCAGTTGGGGACTCGGCCGTCCGGCCGAGTTCAGCTGGCGGCGCCGGCCGACTCGGCCGAGTCAGGGCATGGGGAGGTGGGGGTCACTTGAGTAAGGCTCTGGTATACTCAGTTTTTCAGGTTCGGTGGAAAGTTTGGGAGTTATCTCATGTGGACTGTTGGGCTTCTATAAAATTTAAAACAAAATAAATATTAAAAATAATGTGGGGCATGGGATTTGAACTCTGGTGGCTTGGTTCAGCAGTGCAAGGTATTACCAATGAGCCACAAGCTCCTTCTTGTAATTAAATTGCTAATTAATTACTTAAGTCTTGTGCTCAGGCAATAAATACCCCTTTAAGAATTTTTAAAAAAAAAACAATTTAAAATTTTGTATGGAAAAAGTGTATAAGAAAATTAGGGCTGTTACATTCTACCCTCCTTATAAAAAATTCGTCCTCGAAATTTGTAAAAAGAAAGTGTAACGGTTTGGTGACAGAACTAAAAATTGTAAAAAAAATTGGTCAAAGTTGTGAGGGAGTTACTTGGGTTACCTTGGTTCACAGTTTCAGGTTCTATGGCTGCTGAGGTGAATGTTTGTCACCGTGGTACATTCCTTCTAGCTGGGGGCACATTCTGTCCTTGAGGCCTGTTTCTCTGCCCTCGAGGCATGCCCCTCATTGCCTGTTGGAATTGGCGAGTAGGCTGTGCAGGAGTTCTGTGTGGAGGTGGTGCTGGGAGTGCAGGACAAGTTGCAGGAGCCTGGATAGCCGGTCGATGCGGGTAGTTGGTGGGTGTGTGAGCTGAGTTGCTATTATAAGGACAGTTCCCAATTCCGTGGTTGGATGCGCCACAAATTAGACACAGGCCTTTTGCGCGCCTACAGTCCTTCCACAAGTGTCCCTTTCTTCTACAGTAGTAGCAGAAATCTGGATTCGACTGGTTATTGGTTTCTTCTAGTCTCCTGGGTTCAAAAGATGGCCTGGAAGAGGCTCCTCCTGCTATTTGAGTGGCAGGGCATTTCAAACCGGCAGATTGGGGTATGCCCCTCGCCTTTATTACTGTCTCATAACCGCGGGCAGCTTCCAGAGCATCTTCATGAGTCAGAAATTTCCCTGTGGCTAGTGCAGCCTGAATTTTTGTGTCCAAGCCTTGTTGAAATCGATGGGATCTGATCTCATCCGTCGGTATCAGGTGTGCCGCAAATCTGTTACAGTCTTGTGTTAGCTGTGTAGTATGTGATATTAAAAATTTGAAATACTGTGACATATCTTACCGACTGAGCATGGTGAATTCAGCGTCATACTCATCTACCAACTTGTCCCACATCAAACCTTGTTGTAGATGAATGAACTGCTGTTCCATAGCAAACCTGGCAGTCACAGGGAAGTACTTCGCGTCGAACTTATCGCGAAAAGTCTTCCATTCAATAGGCTGTTCAAGACGGCTTTCTTACGCCTTTCACCAGTTGCGAGCATTGTCTGTAAGCTGCAGTTTCGCCACACGGACCCAAGCTATGTCTGGCACTTGTGCTGCTGCCAGATCATCCTCTATACTTTGTGCACATTCCTCAGCTTCAAGTGGGCTTCCCTTTCCGGAGAACTGCTTGGGATGTAAGGCCCTGAATTGCTTTACCCTAGGTGCGTCAGTCTCGGGACGGTTCAGGAGTTGTTGTTGTCCCTCAAGAAGGTCGCGGATCACCTTAAGCAGAATTGTTTGCTCGGTGGGTGGATCAAGAATAGTAGGAACGATTGGTGGTGGAGGTGGAGTGTTGTTGAAGTTGGCGATGGTGTTGTTTGGGGAATCCATAACCTTGAAGAAAAATTTAGGTTAGGACAGATTCAAGTACATGAAATGATAAGATTGAAGGAACATGAATTGTAAAGAATGTTTTAGTTGCTGGTTCTTGTGTTATAATGCTTAGGTTTTTTCACGTAGAACAGAACTGCATGATAAAGTTTCATACAGCTCGGACCTGCATGGGTCACCAACAAAACCTGTCACACCTCGCTTCCCGGTATACGGCGAAGAGGACGGGACTGGTCCGCTACGTATTTACTCTGAAGTAAATACGCTAAGCGTATCTAAGAAATATAAAAGTAAATACACAAGAGACAAGATATATAAACTGAACAGCAACTTTATTTATTAACATTCTTTTGTATAATGCATGAAAAGTAAATACAACTGAATAAAGAGGAATGCCTAAACAATGGCATAACAGAAATGAAAGTACTGAATGGAAAGTGTACAATGACTAGAGCTCGGGGTCTTCACTAAACTGGTCCAAGTCTTCAGCAGTGGGCTTGATCTCTGACGGGTCCAAAACACCTGACGACATTCAAATAAGAAAGAAAGAGAATATCGTCAGTGAACAAATCGCTCGGTACGTCGCTTCGTCGCCGAGAGCTCCTAGAACGATCACCGGAAGTTCGCCGGGAATTTCGCCGTAGCTTCGCTTCGTGCTCGGTTTCAAAGTACACAAGTTATCTTGAGAATTTTTTAGAGTTGGCTCAGAGTTTGGGGTGAGAGGGTAGAGAGTAGGGGTGGTATGTATAGGGTTAGGCTGGGATTAGGGTAGATGAAGGGTTTTAATTTTAAAAAATGTAAAAATGTATTAAAAAATCATTAAAATGGAGTAAAAGAGGTATTAAAAGCTCTCTGGAAACGATCTGAGTAATTGGAGTGTGCAGGGGGGTTGAGAAGTGGAAAAAGCACAAGTTTGCAGTTGGGGACTCGGGCCGAGTCAGAGCATGGGGAGGTGGGGTTCACCTGAGTAAGGCTCTGGTATACTCAGTTTTTCAGGTTCAGTAGAAAGTTTGGGAGTTATCTCGTGTGGACTGTTGGGTTTCTATAAAATTTAAAATAAAATAAATATTAAAAATAATCTGAGGCATGGGATTTGAACTCTGGTGGCTTGGTTCAGCAGTGCAAGGTATTACCAATGAACCACAAGCTCCTTCTTATAATTAAATTGCTAATTAATTACTTAAGTTTCGTGCTCAGGCAATAAATACCCCTTTAAGGATTTTTTTTAAAAAGCAATTTAAAAATTTGTATGGAAAAAGTGTATAAGAAAATTAGGGCTGTTACATCAGGATTGACATAAGCCGTGTTCCACGAAACCAGGATTTGCTCTGGATGCTTCCCACGGGATCAGGATTGATATAGCCGTGTTCCGCAAGGACCAGGATCCACTCTGGACGCTTCCCACGGGGTCAGGATTGACATAAGTCATGTTCCACGAAACCAGGATTTACTCTGGATGCTTCCCACGGGGTCAGGATTGACGTAAGCCGTGTTCCGCAAGGACCAGGATCCGCTCTGGACGCTTCCCACGAGATCAGGATTGACATAAGCCGTGTTCCACGAAACCAGAATTTGCTCTTGATGCTTCCCACGGGGTCAGGATTGACATAGCCGTGTTCTGCGAGGACCAGGATCCGCTCTGGATGTTTTCCACGGGGTCAGGATTGACATAAGCCATGTTCCACGAAACCAGGATTTGCTCTGGATGCTTCCCACGGAGTCAGGATTGACATAAGCCGTGTTCCACGAAACCAGGATTTGCTCTAGATACTTCCCACGGGGTCAGGATTGATATAGCCATATTCCGCAAGGACCAGGATCCGCTCTGGACGCTTCCCACGGGGTCAGGATTGACATAAGCCGTGTTCCACGAAACCAGGATTTGCTCTGGATGCTTCCCACGGTGTCAGGATTGACATAGCCGTGTTCTGCGAGGACCAGAATCCTCTTTGGACGTTTTCCATGGGGTCAGGATTGACATAAGCCGTGTTCCACGAAACCAGGATTTGCTCTGGATGCTTCCCACGGGGTCAGGATTGAAATAAGCCGTGTTCTGCGAGGACCAGGATCCGCTCTGGACGTTTTCCACGGGGTCAGGATTGACATAAGCCGTGTTCCACGAAACCAGGATTTGCTCTGGATGCTTCTCACGGGGTCAGGATTGACATAAGCCGTGTTCCATGAAACCAGGATTTGCTCTGAATGCTTCCTACGGGGTCAGGATTGACATAGCCGTGTTCCGCAAGGACCAGGATCCGCTCTGAACGCTTCCCACGGGGTCAGGATTGACATAAGTCGTGTACCACGAAACCAGGAAGGGTTGACTCTCGGTTGTCTGTGCATCGTCGAGTCATGGAACTGGGAACTTTGCTGCAGCTCCGATTTGTTGATCTTGCGTCTATTGAAATGAGACGAATGTTGAGACGGTCTCCAGGCTGTCTGTGAATCGTCGAGACTTGGCTTCTTTTTCTGATGGAGCCTGGTGGGAAGGTATGGTTCCCCTTTTGTTTGTGCCCCTGGATTGTATACAGGGATCAATGTGATCTCATCTGTAGGGCAAAAGTTTTATTTTATATATTTTTCTTTCTGCGATGCTCTATCATTTCAGCTTTTATATCGCAAAAGTCGCGATTGCTCAATCATTTCGGCCATTTCTCGTGGTGCTCTATCATTTCGGCTATTTGTTTTTGTTTACTCGCTGCTTTTTATTGCGAGTTGCCCAATCATTTCGGCTATTTTGCATGCATACACTTTTACTAGTTGATTTTGTTGCAAGTTGCCCCATCATTTCGGCTATTTCATATTCATTTGTGACTCGTTGACTTTTCGCTGCGAGTTTTGGGATTTGACACCGATTTCGGCATCAGTATCGCTACAACTGGGATATTGCCAGGAGCGAATCATCATTTTCTTTCGTTGATGTCGAACAAAGGTGGCTTAGTAGACAGGGTTAGGATCCTGTCGACTAAGGCTTTTGATTTCATGAGCCGTAAGGGTCTCATAAAGGTATTTCTCCCTATGAGTCATGAGGATCTCGTAGGTGCGTTTTCTCCTTAAGAATCATGAGGATTCCTAAGTGTATGGTCTCTTATAAGTCGTAAGGATCTTACAAGAATGCTTTCTCCTTATAAGTCGAGAGGACTTACAAGGGCTGTTCACTATGCAAACACATCCCTAGTCCCTGATGGGACTTTTTTAGGGAAATGTTTATTCGCGCCCGTGGATTGTATACAAGGGTCAATACTGAACCCCTTGTAGGGCAATGCTGGAGGTTGTGATGGCTTAAGAACAGGTTCAGATCTCTGTAGCTTAAGGCTTTTGAATCTTTTGAGCCGTGAGGGTCTCATAAGAGGGTTCTCCTTACGAGTCGTGAGGATCTCGGAAGTGTAATATCTCCTTAAGTATCGTGGGGATCCCTAAGTGTGTTGCTCCCTTGTGAGTCGTAAGGATCTCACGCAGGTGGTTTCTCTTTACAGGGTCGAGATGACCTTGCAAGTGTCTTTTAACGAGATTGCGCCCTTTCGGGTTTTCACAAAACTCGCCGGTAGACCTACTGTTTTTACTCACGGAGCCCTTTCGGGTTTTCATCCGTGCCCATTTTGCATATGGACATACCGTTTTCTTCTTCTTTTTTAATTATTTTTTTATTTTATTTTTTTTGTGTCAGCCTTGGGATGCTGCGGTCCGTAGTAGTTTATCGACGTCTCGGTCAACAACCAGTTTTAAGATATAGGGGCCCGTCGTTAGTTTAAGTACGTTTCGGTCCGTCGCCAGTTTTTAGGACATAGTGGTCCGTTGTTAGTTTTAGGACGTTTCGGTCCGTTGTTAGTTTTAGGACATTTCGGTCCGTAGCCGGCTACTACTTACAGAGTTTGGGCTTAGAAAGATAGCGAGCGGACATAGGCGTCGTCATCAATCGTTGACCTAGGCCGTAACTCGTCAGGCGTAATATTTTTTCAGGAAGCGACCGTTTATTGGTCTAAAAGGTCTTTCACCATGCATGTCCATGAGTAGGTAGGCTCCACCCTGGTAAACTTTGTCTATGATATACGGGCCTTCATGGTTCGGCTCGAATTTCTCCCGCTTAGCACGATTGGGGATCATAGGTCTTTTGACCACTAGCACGAGTTCGCCTTGGCGGAATATTCTCGGCCTAGTCAGTCTCTCATATGAGCGCGTCATCTTTGCTTTATAAGCCTCCAGATTTTGTTGCGCCATGAGCCGGGTTTCGTCGAGGGCATCAAGCTCCTCAAGCCGAAGGTGAGCATTTTCTTCGTCTGTTAGTTCGTAATGAACCGCAACTCGTAGAGAGGGTAACTCTATCTCGAGGAGGAGTACCGCTTCCGTGCCGAATACCAATGTGTACGGCGTTGGGTTTGTATCCATTTTGAAGGTAGTTTGATATGCTCAGAGAGCTTCATGCAATCTCTCGTGCCAGTCCCTCTTATTTCTAGACACCGTCTTTTTCACGATCTTCGTCAAGGTCTTGTTGAAAGTCTCAGCTAGACCGTTAGCTCGGGGATTATAGACTGAAGAGTATTTCCAGTCTATGTTATGCTGTTGTGCAAAGCGGCTAATCTTATGACTTCTGTAGGCCGTCCCGTTATCGGAGATAATCAGTCGCGGAGTGCCAAACCGATAAATGGCGTGCGTCTTGAAGAAATGGAGGATATTCTCCGTCTTCACTTCCCTCAGCGGTACTGCTTCTACCCACTTGGAGAAGTAATCAGTTGTTGCTAAAATGAATCGATGTCCTCTAGATGATGCCGGCTCGATGGGCCCGATTATGTCAGTTCCCCACATTTCGAATGGCCATCTAGCCATCGTTGGGTGTAGCGGATTTGGATGCTGATGGATAAAGTCTCTGTGAAACTGGCACGAGTGGCACTGCTTCGCGTATTCGAGACATTCTTGAATCATTGTGGGCCAATAATAACCCATACTTTTGATCTTCAGCTTCATCTTCGTCCCGGCTTGGTGAGAACCGCAGAGTCCATCATGAGTTTCTTGGACGACTCTCCTTGCTCTTCAGGTCCCAGGCATCTTAGACACAGAGAATCAAATGATCTCTTATAAAGAGTATCATTGACGAAGGAAAAAGACAGAGCTCGTTTCATGAGCTGATGTCTTGAAGATGCGTCTTTAGGTGTTCGAGGGGATTTGAAGTAGTTTATAAAGACTTCTCTCCAATCCATAGCATTTTCCTGGTCTTTTATTTGTAGGGACATTTGCTCGGTCTCTCCCTTTTCTTCGGATGACTCTGGAGATATTTCTGCCGGTGCAAGAACCCGACGGTTTTGCACAACGATCCTCACATCATCGAGATTTTCGCCGGCCAGTTCTTTAGCGAGCTTGGCTAATGCATCCGCCTTGCTATTTTCCGCACGCGGTATGCTTTTCAATATGTAGGAGGGAATTTGAGTCAGCAGTTGCTGCACTCTCTCGCCGTACTTCACCAACTCAGGCTTGCACGTCTGATAGTCGCCATTTACTTGACTAATGACCAACTGGGAGTCTCCGTATATGAGGAGGTTTTCAATTCCCATGTCGATAGCGATTTCAAGACCTGCTATCAAAGCTTCATATTCGGCTTCATTGTTCGTTCTCGGCTCTGTTAAGGAGAAGGCAAAGCGCATTATCCCTCCTTGTGGAGTCACGAAGATGAGGCCTACCCCAGATTTGATTATGGGGGAGCTGTGCTTTCGCTTCTTCATGGAAGACGCTCCATCGAAGTAAAGTTCCCATCGGGTATCACTCCCTTCTTTCTCCCTGTCGATTGTGTCAAACGCATGCTCGTCTGGCAATTCGCAATTTAAAGGTGATTCGGCAGGTATCGGATGCTCGGCGAGGAAGTGGGCGATGGCCTGGCCTTTCACTGCCTTGAGAGGACGATATGTTATCGAGAATTCCATTAAGAGTAGGGCCCATTTAGCGAGTCGTCCCGTTAGTATGGCTCTTGACATCAAATACTTGAGAGGATCCACTTTTGATATGAGATGGACCTCGTGTGCCAAAGCATAGTGTCTGAGCTTCGTTATCGCGAAGATCAATGCCAGGCAGTGTTTTTCAATGGGGGAGTGATTGTTTTCTGCCCCCAGGAGAACTCGACTCAAATAGTAGAGGGCTCTCTCCTTCCCTTGGTCATTCTCTTGTGCCCATAGCGCGCCTAAGGAACCTTCAAGAGCAGTTGTATACAGAATAAGGGGCTTTCCTTTGACTGGAGCGGTTAGCACCGGAGGATTCTATAGGTTTTGCTTGATTTTGTCCAGTGCGCTTTGGCATTTATGATCCCAGACGAACGGGGTTCCCTTCTTCATCAAGTGACTGGAGGGGCGACACTTGCCGGAGAGATTAGCTATGAACCGTCGGATATATGCGAGCTTTCCTTGGAGAGGCCGCAATTGTTTCAAAGTTAGTGGGGAGGGCATTTCCATAATCGCCTTGATCTTTGACGGGTCGATTTCGATGCCTCGATGTCGTACAATGAATCCTAGGAATTTACCTGAGGAGACTACGAATGCGCATTTCAGAGGGTTCATATTTAAGTTGTATTTCCGAAGACGTTGGAACACTATTTTTAGATGCTCCCAATGCTCTTCGTGCGATTTTCTTTTTACCACAAGGTCGTCGATATATCATTCGACAATCTCATGTATAAGGTCATCAAAGATCTTCGTCATGGCCCTCTGATAGGTGGCGCCTGCGTTCTTTATACCGAAAGGCATCACTTTGTAGCAGAATATGCCCAGAGGAGTCCGGAAAGCGGTATGCTTCTGGTCTTCGGGATGCATCTTTATCTGATTGTATCCTGATGAGCCATCCATGAAGGAGAAAACTTCGTGATTGGACGTATTATCTATCATCATCTCAGTGACCGGTACTGGAAAGTCGTCCTTTGGGCAAGCCTTGTTAAGATCCCGGAAGTCTACGCATATGCGCACCGTCCCATTTTTCTTCATTACTGGGATAATGTTGGCGATCCAGTCAGGATACTGAACCTCTTGGATGAAGCCGGAGTCGATTAGCTTTTTGACTTCGGCATTGATGCTCATCTCAAGCTCGAGCCGCATTCTTCTCGGTGCTTGTTTGATCGGCTTGACGTCCGGAGATATCGCCAATTTGTGCACAGCAATCTCTGGATCTAGTCCCGGCATCTCGGAATAGTTCCATGCGAAGCAGTCTTTATACTGCTTGAGCACGTCTTTAAGCCTAGCCACCCTTTCTTCAGACAGCAACTCACTAACTAATGTCGGCCGTGGGTCACTTGCCGTCCCTAAGTCAATTTTCTTGAGGTTATCTGCAGTAGTATGTATTCCATCTTCCAGCTCTTTTGGGGCCGGTGGAAACTTTGAGATCACCTCATTGTTTCCTGATTTAAAATCAGGAAAGCTTCTGTGGAAAGCTTCAAAAGGGGGTCACGTGCTTACACGTGACTAGCGGTCACGTGTTGGCACGTGACACCTAAAAACTTCATTAAGGCAAGTTCAATTCCCTGACTGCGAAGAAGGAAAAGAAAAGCTTCAAGGGGAGTCACGTGCTCCCACGTGATCAGGGTCACAGGGCGACACGTGACGTTTAAATGCAAGCGTCAAAGGCACGTCGGGTAACTGACCAAGTCAAGAAAAAGGCTTCAGAAGAAGTCACGTGCTCCCACGTGACCAGGGTCACGTGTTGGCACGTGACGTTTAAGGCAGCAAACGCATTCTTCAGAACAACCAAAGAAAGAAAGTTCAAACAAGGATCACGTGCTCACACGTGACCAGGGGTCACGTGGTAACACGTGACGGCTGAGCAGCAGAAGAGGGCAGAACGCAGAAAGAAAGAGGATCCTTCATTCCAAAGGGGGTCACGTGCTCACACGTGACCATGGATCACGTGGTCACACGTGACCGGCTTTCAAAGCCCATTTTATCAACAGAATTAAATTCTGAAAGAAATTCAGATCTTGCCAAAGGAACGCAACTATATGCATCCAATCAAATTAAAGATTCAGAGGTCATTTATTTATGGAAAATCTCGGGTTTGGAAAGATTTCCCCCTTAAATCTAACCAAAATAAAAAGGGAGAATCTCTGAATTTGAAATCCAAAGGTGAATAATATTCACCTAATAATCCAAAGGTCCAGAATGAACAATAAATGCAAATCAAATATCTCCATGAAGATTCGTCAAAAACTGATTGATTCGGCTGCTTCTCCTATAAATAGGAGCCAAGAGATACAAAAAGAGAGACACGCGCAGAGAAAGAAAAAAGGAGAAAAGCTTTGATACTTGGAAAAGACTTCGATTTTCTGCAAAAACCCTAGGTAAGAAAGGGAAGGCCTTTTGGAAGAGGGGGAATTTAATTCCCAACAGAGTTTAACTCTGATACATAAAACAGAAGAGTACATTTCTTCTCTCTTTGATAGAGGATCTGCAAAGTGCACATCTCCCCTTTAGGTTGAGAATTTAATTCTCAATGGGTCGAGATCCTGCCATGCAGATCCAAAACATAGAGAGGGAACGCAAGCATGAGAATTTAATTCTCGCAGAACTATAGGAATTCAATTCCTTTAAAAAATAAAATTAGGGCTCGACCCTGTATCATGGGAATTTAATTCCTTCAAAACAAAAGAAACAGGGGTTGAACCCTAATTAAGAATGTGGTTCTGTGGAAATAACAGGAATTTAATTCCCTTAATTATAATTCTTTAAAATGGGAAGTATAATTCCTTGAAAGCTTTTATTAAGGGTTGAACCCTTTTCAGTTCTCCATATAAACGAGGAATTTAATTCCTACAGAAAATTCAGAGTTCAACTCTACAAGTCTTCAAAAGGAAATAGGAATTTAATTCCTCTGAAATTTAAAGTTCGAGGAATTTAATTCCTGAAGAAAGGAGTAACAGATCCTCTAAAAAAACATAGAGGTAGGGTCACGTGCCACCACGTGACCCCCCAAAACCCCTACAGAAAGCCCCTTCGAGGCAGCACCCCACGTGACCCACGTGACCTTGGCAGAAACTCTAATATACAAGCATTTGAATGCCCGTCACGTGATGGCACGTGATGCTTTGAAAGAAATGATAATTTCAGCAAAACAACTGAAGGGAGGGCGCTCTCACGTACTGCCACGTGACCCTTCTTACCTTAGTGTTTAACACTAAAATTAAAACTCTCAAGCCCAGTGTTAAAACACTGTCGGGCCTTGGCATTCAATGCTGGTTAGAAAGCCTTATTGGCAGTGTTCAACACTGATCTGTTTTAGTGTTTAACACTAATTTGAGAAAGCCTTAGTACTGGTGTTTAACACCAATTATCTCTTAGTGTTGAAAACTAACTCATCAATCTTATCCCCAGTGTTCAACACTGATTGCTCTGAAATATTTAACACCAGGCTTTGGCCCAATTGGCTAAAGGGATAGAGGCAAACACTCTCCCTCAATGGAACAACAAAGAGTCAATATTCCAGACCTGACTGGACTTAGCCCAAGCTGGCCATAAGTCCTCAATTTGTGATTAACTGAGCCGATGGGCTCATGACATAATCGAACAGTCTTGACCCAAATTGGGCCACGGACTATCTAATCCACCCCGGTTCTAGGGTACATCTCTTCACTCCTTTGATATTTGGCATTGTAATCCCTCAATGTCTTCAAAGAGGTGACGGGTCCCGAAGACCATTCATGACATGGACTGTGGGGTCCTTAAACCCATGCATGATACAAAATTCCTGGTTACGTGGAACGTGGATAACGTCACTCTTTGACCCCGCGGGAAACGTCCAGAGCGGATCCTGGTCCTCGCAGAGCACGGCAGTGAACCCGTGTGAAGCATCCAGAGCGGAGCCTGGTCCTCGCCGAGCACGGCAGTGAACCCGTGTGAAGCATCCAGAGCACATACCGGACTGTGGAGTCCTTAAACCCATGGACTATGATGTCCTTAACCTTGACCGAGATGTCTTTAAACTACCCATTGACCGAGATGTCTTTAAACTACCCATTGACCGAGATGTCTTTAAACTACCCATTGACCGAGATGTCTTTAAACTACCCATTGACCGAGATGTCTTTAAACTACCCATTGACCGAGATGTCTTTAAACTACCCATTGACCGAGATGTCTTTAAACTACCCATTGACCGAGATGTCTTTAAACTACCCATTGACCGAGATGTCCTTAAACTACCCGTGGACCGCAATGTCCTTAAACTACCCATGGACCGCAATGTCCTTAAACTAGAACGATAGAGCCTCCATATGCTCTTTCGTCGGATCTAAACGGTCCTGTTTAAGTCGATCTTAGCCTCAAAAATGGCTAACGCGTCCTTAAACCTTCAAGCAGACTGGACTACAAATCCCCCCAATTAACTCTGGTTCGAGGGTACATCTCTGAATCCCTATGACACCCGTCGTTGTAATCCTTCAACGTCGTCAGAGAGGTGACGGGTCCCGACGGCCACACACATACGATGGACCACTATGTCCCTAAAACTGGAACAATGGAGCCCAAACGCTCTTTTGTCGGATCCAAACGATCCTGTTAAGTTGATCTTAGTCTCAAATCGGACTAACGTATCCTTAACAAACGTTTGAGTTGATCTTAGCCTCAAGCATGGCTAACGTATCCTCAAACCAAACCCCCAAACCCAAATCTAAGATAACTCGGATTTGGACTAGTCCATGCCCTACGGGCGACGACATAACTCAGTCTCCGTAAACGATCCACGGGCAACAAAACATAAAACAAACACACACGACACGAAGTGACCATCTGGAGAAGGAGAAAGTTGTTACCGCAATGCGGTAGCGTAATTAACTGCAGGGGCTTGCGCCTGCAGGGAAGAGCGTCCCCACAATCAAAAAACCCCTCAACGAGGGGGAATCTGACGAAGTCTGCTACATCGGTCGCATCCGCTTAGACCTTCGATACATGGTGCCATAAACCAACTTGGCATCTTCGGAGAGGTGAACGGATAGCACAAATTAGCATCTGCCCCGAATCTCAGTGCCAAGACATCGCAGCCTTGCGCGCCGTCTTTCGGAGGGGAACAGATTCTGGCACGCCCGGTGGGACCTTTTCCTCTTTCCACTCCACACTTCGTGTGTCGTGATTCGCGAACCAATCGCGGTTCGCTAACAGTTGCCCTTGGGTTTCAAGATACTAAGAATTGGCGCCTTGCCTATTGCAGAAAGCAAAGGATCGATGGCTTCTACTTCTGCGAAATCCTCCAATTGCTCGAGCTGCAATCGCGACCAACGCTTTGCCTCGCCAGGAGGTGTAGCCTATGGACCCCAAGCTGCTTCGTTGTTCACAATGCCAGTGGACCAGGTGACTCAGGCCACCACCGGATTGTTCTTTGGGACTATACTCCCGCCATCCAGCTTCACGGCGCCAGTGCTGACAAAGGAAGCCCTCAAGAAGTCGGTCTTTGATCGTCTCACCCCTGCCACGGCTCCTCTCACCGAGTCGTCCGATGTCAACGCCTCAGTCTTTTCTAGATTGGGCCAGAAATCCTGCAGATTCGTCGCAGAGAAGGCTGCTCCTAAGAAAACGGCCGCTCATGCTTCCGAAATCGCCAAGGCAGCTTCCCCGGCCAAAAGGTCGGTCTTTACCAGATTAACGGCTTCAGCTCCCGCTCCCGTTGCACAAAGGACATCGGTCTTTGACAGGCTAACACCAACAACGACCCCCCACCCACACAGGGGGCAAGATGAAACCGTTCTTATATCTGACTCTACGCCGTCTGCTCGATGCGCTCGACGTCGTCATTGGCGCCGAATAAGGAAGGCTGGGGGCAACTCCCCCTCTGGATTGACTCCACCAGCCCCGGTGGTAGAAGTTGATGCTGCTGTTCCAACTGGAAACAGCTTTGAAATGCTAAATAAGGTGCGAAGGAATTCCCCTACCGCAGTGCTGAAGAGGTCTCCTCCCCCATCAGAAAAGGTTGTGGAAACAGAATCAGAACAGCCCCGATCTCCTCAACGGCTGTCTTCCAAAATCTATAAGGTTTGGCGGCGGGCCCGGGATTCAATCATCGATCCAAACTTCTCCCGCCAGCATAAGAAGCTGAAGATCCAACCAAAAGCTGGTCACCAGACGAAAACCCAAAAGGCTGTTTGGACGCCTACCTCGACGGCTCCCTCAACCTCCATGGCTCATAAAAGGAGGGAGCCCGAGAAGATCCCTCGACGTGCAACGACGGCTAAAAGCAACAAGCCCGGACACCCTAAGTATGGGGGCATGATGGTCCACACCGTATACATGGCCTCTGGAAAGGAGGAGAGCCGCACTTCTACAGGCCACCGACCGCTAACCCGATCCGTAACGAGATCCCAGGAGCAGCAACAAAAGCTCCAAGAAATGATGAATGCTATGGCCGCGCTCACCGGGCCGAAGGAAAACCCTGAAGCGTCCTCAGACGCACGCCGGGAGGAAGAAACCGACGCTGAATTCCTTCGCCGGACGCTGGAGAAAAGGGACAAAGAGGCTGCTGAACAAGCGACCAACATACAACGGATGGGCCTTCTCTTTCAAGATGTGATAGGAATGATGATCCAGCAAGACTTACCAGCCGAAGATCCTCCGATTATTCTGGAGGACGACCGAGGAGAGACGTCAAATCCACCTCCAGCCCTCTCAACGGCCAAGGAAGAGACGATCTCTAAGGCTGACTTGGCTGACTATATAGCCCAGCAAATCCGGGTCCATCATGCAATTGAGGCAGCTGGTCAAGTCGTGAAAACAGGGCGGCCATATCCAAGCTGGTACGATCAAATCAAATACCCGCAAGGCTATACGATACCGAAATTCCATGTGTATAAGGGGACCGGCAATCCTCATCAGCACGTCGCCCAGTTCCGGGCCCTCTGCGGTAACACCGGCGGTGACGATAAACTGTTACTCCGTCAGTTCGTGGGCAGCTTACCAGAAACAGCATTCGAATGGTATTCAGAACTTCCGAACGATTCCGTCAAAACGTTCGCTGAAATGGAGTTGTTGTTCACTCAGCGGTTCGCAAGCGCCAGCGAGCGCACTCCAATTACTGCTTTGATTAACGCCAGGGTAAAGCCAGGCGAAACCTGGGTCCAGTACGCTATACGCTGGCGGAATTTGTGGTCGAGATGCGAGCAACGCATTGAGGAAGCACCCGCAGTGGGTATGTTCGTGGGAACCTTGGACCCCCACGCAACTATCTCCCAGTTTATGATGTTCTTTAAGCCAACCACATTCCAGGCTTTAATCGACAAGTTGGCTCAGATGGACCAGATGGGTCATAGGCCACCTCCTCCGAAGTCAGAACCTCGGAATGATAAGGGTAAAGGAAGGGCAACCTTTGTCGCGAACACCCAACAGCACCCTGACGCCCCGAAATCGGCAGATCAATTGGAAGAAAGACGCCGATATTATAACGAAAAGATGAAGCGTCCCTACTCGTTCCCACGAGACAAGACAAAACGGTTATTTGAGCTGGCAATACGCAACAGACTTATCAACCTCCCGAATCCAAGGCGACCGCCACAACCCACCGAGGTGAATAACCCCAACTATTGCCCTTACCA
The DNA here is from genome assembly GCA_030015575.1 of Agapanthus africanus. Classification (NCBI taxonomy): domain Eukaryota; kingdom Viridiplantae; phylum Streptophyta; class Magnoliopsida; order Asparagales; family Amaryllidaceae; genus Agapanthus; species Agapanthus africanus. The sequence goes on from CM057337.1 coordinate 1,001,933,871, forward strand.
TCAGACGGTAAGCCATCCGATTGAAGATTGCTTCGTCTTCAAAGGATGGATCGAAGATCAATACCTCCAGGGGAAGTTTGTACTGTCCGAAAAGTGGAAGGTGAACCCGCCACAACCACATACTCCTAAAAAGACGGACACATCGGGGGCAACCTGCTCCTTTATCGAAGAAATTCCATGGGAGGTCGTGCTATCAACGAAGACCAAAAGGATGCTGAGAGACCTTCACGCGTGCCCTGCAGTCGAATGGAAGGACCCTCTTGAACCTCGAATTATCGAAGGAGCAGTGAAGCCCCGCATAACTACGAAGACTGCTGACAAGGGCCCAAATACTCACGCCCAGCCGTCAAAAGCTTCGAAGAAAAAGAAGAAGAAATCCAAGAAGCCCGCGAAGCTTGGAGACGAGCGAACAAACTTGCAGAAGCAAATCGACGCGCTGGAAGAATATAATCAGAAGGCGCGAACTCCTGTCACACTGCAAGAGTTCCTCAGCCATATCTTTCAAGAGGACGATGATGGAGAGAACTCGTCGGATGAATCCGAGGGATATGCGGCAAGTTGCAACATGATCTCCCACTCGTTTACCAATGATGAGAAAACTCCTAGCACTAAGAAGCTGAAGGCGGAACCCGAACCAAAGCGTGCGACGCTGACAACTGATATGATCAATGCCTTCCTAGACGAGATTCGTCTAAAAAGTAAAGCAGACCAAGAGCGTGAGATGGCAGCATCAGGAGGAACCAAATGCGGGCAACTGAACGAAGGAGTTGAACTACTCCTGCCAGAGCGAAAGGCATCCGAGATGGACAGGAAGATATTCAAGACGAGGAAAAGGTTCGCCAAAGCCATGTCAATGGGAATGAGGTTACCACCCTCGGAAGGAAACACACACAATGGGGCGGAAAAGCACCCCGATTACTGTGCATATCATCGGAAAGTTTCACACCCCACAGAGGAGTGCGACGCCTTTAAGATATGGTGGCAAGGATATGTTGCTCGTCGGCAACATTTCAAACGCATGAAACGCAAGAGCCGTCGGGAGCAAAGAAGCGCCGTTGACGGGCCCAACAGAATTACTGGCAACTGTTATATGGCTCATGCCGAGGGGTCGCAAGTCCTCACCTTTGGGAGCGACTCTGATGAAGAAGTGACTCTGGGCCCTCTCTTTGAAGAATCCGCGCTAAGGAAAGATGAGGAATCAGAAGCCTGCGGAAACACTCAGTTGCGCAATCGCACACTCCCGGAAAAGAATCTCGGGCCTACGAACAGAAAAGATAAGGGAAAGGAAAAGGTCACTGAAGATATCACTTTGGATGACCAAGTCTCGAAAGAACTGGCTGCCAAAGACCCTCCTAGGAGGAGTAAAGTGGACTATAACATCCTCGCGCATCTAAGGAAGCTACCTTCTCAGCTCAGCATTCTCGACGCCCTCCTATTATCAAAAGAAGCACGGGACTCACTAATTAAGGCACTACAAGAACCTGAGCAATTCCAAGCCTTTCTCGCCACCAAAAAGATGAAGGACTAACTGGAAGAAGTGCATACGGCCGACGTCACTTTCGGTGATGAAGACCTCCTTCTCGGGACGTGCGACCATAACCGTCCCCTATATGTCTCTGGGTACTGTCATGACATCAAGATTGGCAAGATCCTGGTGGATAATGGATCCTCCGTCAATCTCCTTAATGTTCGGGTGTTGAAGGAAATCTGCATGAGTGTGCAACATCTCGCTCGTGACAAAATCACTATCTCCGGTTTCGATTCACAATCGTCACGGACTCTCGGGTCCGTGATATTAACGTTACGCTTCGGGCTTCTCGTCACGGACATCAAATTCCATGTCATTGACGCCAAGACCTGTTACAACGCCTTGCTCGGCCGTCCTTGGTTACACGAGTACAACATCGTCCCTTCTACACAACATCAGTGTATGAAGTACTTTAAAGATGGTTTCGAGTATACTGTAACGGGTGAGCTGAACCCATTTTCCGTGAACGAAGTCCGCAAATACGAGGATGCGAAATACTTCTTGCCAGACTTTGAAGATACAGAAAGGTGTCACGACTCGGAGAACAAGGCCGCCGCCACCATCCCTGTTTTCGGAAGCGATACCGAAGAAGAAGAAGAGATAGTTTATACGGGGCCATCTCAACGCAACAACCGGAGGACGCCCACCCGCATACTGGTCTTCGGAAGTGATTCGGAAGATGAGGTCAACGCCGTATTCTCCAATCGGCTTTCAATGCAAGCACCTCCGGGCGATGACCATAACCTGCAAATCACCATGGTACCGCGAGAACACTATAAGGACCTCGACACGCTTCAAGCTCACAGTGTGCAAGAGCTGCAAACGTTTTGCGTCCCCCCCAGGCGAAAGGGTGAGAAAGTAATCCTATTTTACCGATCTTCAGAGTCAAAAACAGAGAAAGAGATCTGGCATGGCGCAGATGCTACATGCGACAGACTCCAACCCATCCGACTGCCCAGATACTATACGAACGGATTAAAGAAGCTATTGAAGCGTCAAGGAGTACCCTTAAAACAAACTGTTCGACAGGCTCGGTTCTACAACAGGATTTGGGATGTCCCTGGAACCCAACGCAAATTGCCCAACGGGAAAATGGAAACACTTGGGCTTGGATACGCGAGAACCGGAAAACGGGAGCGGGCCCACAGCAGCTACGCCACATATACCTTTGATGAAGAAGAGGACACACTGTCAGGAGATGCCGATCCCTCATCAAAACTAGACCCCGCGATTGAAGCGCCAAGTCCGTCGTTTGAAGAACGAATGGGCAAGCCTATCAGGAAAGTGGGTCAGAAAGCTCGGGAAGACCGTAGCCGCGAAACGGCTATCTATGAGAAGGCCAGGACGCAACGTCTATTTCAGCAGATTGCAAAAGACAAAGACGTTCATCCTTGTCAACCCATCATACGAAAGACCCAATGCGGAGACGGAAATAAGTCGAAAAGCGGGAAGAAGAGCCGACAACAACGACGCAGGATTAGAGGTTTACGTAATCGGGTATTGCACAGCTCGGATTCGTCCTTCATAGAAAAGATGAGTCGAGCGTACTCCTTCCCCCGAGACAAGACGGAAAGGTTACTCAGACTCGCCCTAAAGCATCGAATGATCGCGCTCCCAGAGTCTAGGCATCCTGAGCAAACTAGCAAGGCCTCTCGCTCGGGCTATTGCTCTTATCACCGGGCCGCAGGACATCCTACCGAAGACTGCTTCACCTTCAAGAACTGGGTCGAGGACCAGTACCAACGGGGCAGATTCGCTTTATCCAACAGCTGGAGGGTAACGCCGCCACGAAAGCACGAGTCCAAGGCCGCAAGAGCGGAGCCGGATCCGCCTCGGCCCCGGGAGTGTATTCGCACCTGTTATACGATTGCGATAGACAACCCTCCCCGGTGCTTCGAAAACAGCGATGATGAGGTTATCTCAGAATTCCCGCCTGCTCCGAAAGAACTGGAAGACGGTATACATACTACTGCAGATAACCTCAGGAAGATTGAGTTGGGATCGGCAGAGGACCCGCGACCAACATTTGTCAGCGAGCTACTCTCTGAAGAAAGGGTGGCCGCGTTAAAAAACGTGCTTCTACGACATAAAGACTGCTTCGCATGGAACTACTCTGAGATGCCGGGATTAGATCCGGAGGTTGCCGTGCATAAATTAGCAATATCCCCGGATATCAAGCCAGTCAAGCAAGCGCCGAGGAGGATGCGACTCGAGTTGGAGATGAGCATCAACGCCGAAGTCAAAAAACTAATCGATTCTGGATTTATCCAAGAAGTACAATATCCCGATTGGATCGCCAATATCGTCCCGGTGATGAAGAAGAATGGGACGGTGCGTATATGCGTGGATTTCAGGGATCTCAACAAAGCCTGTCCAAAAGATGATTTCCCAGTGCCGGTAACCGAGCTAATGATAGATAACACGTCTACTCACGAGATCTTCTCCTTTATGGACGGTTCTTCAGGATACAATCAGATAAAAATGCATCCCGAAGACCAGAAGCACACCGCTTTCCGGACCCCTTTGGGTGTATTTTGCTACAGGGTTATGCCCTTCGGTCTAAAGAATGCCGGCGCTACCTATCAAAGGGCCATGACAAAGATCTTCGACGACCTCATACATGACATCGTCGAGTGCTATATCGATGACCTCGTAGTAAAGAGCATGTCATATGAAGATCACTTAAAGCACCTAGAGACTGTATTTCAACGCCTTCGGCAATATAATTTGAAGATGAATCCCCTCAAATGCGCGTTTGGAGTCTCCTCGGGAAAATTCTTGGGATTCGTCATCCGACACCGAGGTATTGAGATAGATCCGTCAAAGATTAAAGCGATCATGGAAATGCCCCCGCCAAAAACCCTCAAACAGTTGCGGTCTCTCCAAGGGAAGCTCGCATACATCCGGCGATTTATCGCAAATCTTTCAGGCAAATGCCGCCCCTACAGTCACCTGATGAAGAAGGGAACCCCATTCGTCTGGGATCAAAAATGCCAAGGCGCACTAGACGAGATCAAGCAGTACCTACAGAACCCGCCGGTATTAGCTGCGCCGGTCAAAGGAAAACCCCTCATTCTTTATACAACCGCCCTCGAAGGTTCCTTGGGCGCACTATGGGCGCAAGAGAACGATCAGGGGAAAGAGAGAGCACTCTACTACTTAAGTCGAGTTCTACTGGGGGCAGAAAGCAATTACTCTCCCATTGAAAAACATTGCTTGGCGTTAATCTTCGCGATAACAAAGCTCAGGCACTATGCGTTGGCACATGAAGTCTGTCTCATCTCGAAGGTGGACCCTCTTAAATATCTGATGTCAAAAGCCATATTGACGGGACGACTCGCTAAATGGGCCCTGCTCTTGATGGAGTTCTCGATAACATATCAACCTCTCAAGGCAGTGAAGGGCCAGGCCATTGCCGATTTCCTCGCTGAGCACCCGATACCGGCCGATTCTCCTTTGAATTGTGACTTGCCGGACGAGCATGCATTTGATGGGATTAGCGGTGGAAGCGCCCGATGGGAACTTTATTTCGATGGAGCGTCCTCTATAAAGAAACAAAAGCAAGGTATCCCAATGATCAAGTCAGGGATAGGCCTCATCTTTGCGACTCCACAAGGAGGGATAATGCGCTTTGCCTTCTCCTTAACAGAGCCAAGGACAAACAATGAAGCTGAATACGAAGCCCTGATAGCAGGTCTCGAGCTTGCCATTGACATGGGAATTGAAGACCTCCTCATATACGGGGATTCTCAGCTGGTCGTTAGTCAAGTGAATGGCGACTACCAAACGTGCAAACCGGAGCTGGTGAAGTACGGCGAAAGGGTGCAACAACTATTGTCCCAAATTCCTTCCTACACTTTGGAGAACATACCATGCGCAGAAAACAGCAAAGCAGACGCATTGGCTAAGCTTGCTAAAGAACTGGCCGACGAAAACCTCGATGATGTCAGAATCGTGGTACAAAGCCGTCGAGTGCTCACCCCCGCAGAAATACCTCCGGAATTATGTAAAGAGGGAGCAACTGAGCAGACAACCCTACAAATAAAAGACCAAGAGAAGGTCGAGGACTGGAGGGAAGTCTTCATAGACTACTTTAAGTCCCGCCGCATGCCCAAAGAAGCGTCCTCAAGACATCAGCTCATGAAACGAGCTCTATCTTTCGCTTTCGTCAACGATACTCTATACAAGAGATCGCTTGATTCTCTATGGCTGAGATGCTTGGGACCTGACGAAGCAGAAAAAGTCGTCCAGGAAGTTCACGACGGGCTTTGCGGTTCTCATCAAGCAGGCCCAAAGATGAAGTTAAAAATTAAACGGATGGGTTATTACTGGCCCACGATGATCCAGGACTGCCTCGAATACGCGAGGCAATGCCACTCGTGCCAGATTCATGGAGACTTTATCCACCAACATCCCAATCCGCTACACCCAACGGTGGCCAGCTGGCCATTCGAGATGTGGGGGACTGACATAGTCGGCCCCATTGAACCAGCATCATCTCGAGGACACCGTTTTATCCTGGCGACGACTGATTACTTCTCCAAATGGGCAGAAGCAGTACCACTGAGGGAAGTGAAGACGGAGAATATCCTCCATTTCTTCAAAACGCACGTCATCTATCGGTTTGGAACCCCACGGCGGATTATCTCCGATAACGGGCCAGCCTACAGGAGCCATAAGATTAGCCGCTTCGCGCAGCAGCACAATATAGACTGGAGGTATTCTTCAGTTTACAACCCGCGAGCCAACGGTCTGGCCGAGGCCTTCAATAAGACCTTGACGAAGATCATAAAAAAGACCGTCTCCCGGAATAAGAGAGACTGGCACGAGAGGCTGCAAGAAGCCCTTTGGGCTTATCGAACTACATTCAAGACGGCCACAAACACAACGCCATACGCGTTAGTATTTGGGACGGAAGCAGTACTCCCCCTCGAGATAGAGTTACCCTCTCTACGAGTGGCAGTCCACCACGAACTGACCGACGAGGAAAATGCCCACCTTCGACTTGAGGAGCTTGATGCCCTCGACGAAACCCGACTTATAGCGCAACAACATCTAGAAGCCTACAAAGCAAAGATGACGCGCTCGTACGAAAGATTGACCAGGCCAAGGGCGTTCCGCCAAGGCGAACTCGTGCTGGTAGTCAAAAGACCTATGATCCCCAATCGTGCCAAGCGGGGAAAATTCGAGCCAAACTATGAAGGCCCATACATCATAGACCAGGTTTACCAGGGTGGAGCCTATCTACTGGTGGACATGCACGGTGAGAGGCCTTTCAGACCAATAAATGGCCGCTTCTTGAAGAGATACTATGCTTAGTGAGCCACAGCCTGGGTCAACGATAGATGACGACGACTATGTCCGCTCGCTATCTTCCTAGGCTCAGACTTTACAAGCAGTAGCTGGCCTTCCCATAACGACGGACCGAAACGTCCTTAAACTAGCGAGGGACCGAAACGTCCTTAAACTAACAAGGGACCGAAACGTCCTTAAACTAACAAGAGACCGAAACGTCTTTAAACTATGAACGGACCGAAACGTCCTTAAACTATCAAGAGACCGAAACGTCTTTAAACTAACGGTGGACCGAAATGTCCTTAAACTAACGACGGACCGAAACGTCCGTAAACTAACGACGGACCGAAACGTCCCTAAATTACTGCCGCAGCATTCTTAGGCTGGCGAGACAGATAAAAAAAAAAAAAAAAAAAAAAAAAAAAACGGTACGTCCATAAAGCAAAATGGGCACGGATGAAAACCCGAAAGGGCTCCGTGAGTAAAAACAGCAGGGCTACCGGCGAGTGTTTGTGAAAACCCGAAAGGGCGCAGCCTCGTTAAAAGACACTTACAGGGTCCTCTCGACCTTGTAAGGAGAAATCACCTGCGTGAGATCCTTACGACTCACAAAGGAGCAACACACTTAGGGATCCTCACGATTCCTAAGGAGAAAATACACTTACGAGATCCTCACGACTCGTAAGGAGAATTTTCTTATGAGACCCTCACGGCTCATAAGACTTGAAAGTCTTAAGTTACAGAAACCTAAACCTGTTCTTAAGCGAATCCTCCACAACCTCCGATACTGCCCTACAAGCGGCTCGTACTGACCCTTGTATACAATCCACGGGCGCGAATAAACATTTCCCTAACAAAGTCCCACCCGCGACTGGGGATATATCTACATGGTGAACAACCCTTGCAAGTCCTCTCGACTTATAAGGGGAAAATCCTCTTTGTAAGATCCTTACGACTTACAAGAGAACATGCACTTAAGAATCCCCACGATTCTTAAGGAGAAAACACACCTGCAGGATCCTCACGACTTGTAGGGAGAAACGCCTTTGTGAGACCCTTACGGCTCATGAGGTCAAAAGCCTTGGTCGACAGGACCCTTAACCCTGTTTGCTAAGCCACCTTTGTTCAAACGTCGACAGAGGCAAATGATGATCCGCTCCTGGCAACATTCCAGTTGTAGCGGTGCTGATGCCGAAACCCGTATCCAAGAAATCCGAGCTTGCCGCAAGAAGCTAGCAAGCCACACATGCATGACAAAATGGCCGAAATGATGGGACAACTTGCAAAATCTCAGCGGTTCACAGATAACTTAGTGTTCATCACCGTGGCACTCGTCTCGATACAGCAGACGCGATACCAGCAAATGAAGCGAAGGCCAAATTCCTAGCTTTCATTGTCTCGACGACACAACATCAAGCGAAACGGAACAGTGGCAACCCCAAGTTCCATGGCTCAGCGACACATATCGCCAAGAGTCAACCCCCATCCCGTGAAATGCGGATACAATCAGCAAACTTCCTGGTTACGTGGAAAGCGGATAACGTCACTCTTTGACCCCGTGGAAAACGTCCAGAGCGGATCCTGGTCCTCGCAGAGCATGGCAGTGAACCCGTGCGAAGCATCCAGAGCGGAGCCTAGTCCTCGCCTAACACGGCAGTGAACCCGTGTGAAGCATCTAGTGCAAACTTCCTGGTCACGTGGAAAGCGGATAACGTCACTCTTTGACCCCGTGGAAAACGTCCAGAGCGGATCCTGGTCCTCGCAGAGCATGGCAGTGAACCCATGTGAAGCATCCAGAGCGGAGCCTAGTCCTCGCCTAACGCGGCAGTGAACCCGTGTGAAGCATCTAGTGCAAACTTCCTGGTTACGTGGAAAGCGGATAACGTCACTCTTTGACCCCGTGGAAAACGTCCAGAGCGGATCCTGGTCCTCGCAGAGCATGGCAGTGAACCCGTGCGAAGCATCCAGAGCGGAGCCTAGTCCTCGCCTAACACGGCAGTGAACCCGTGTGAAGCATCTAGTGCAAACTTCCTGGTTACGTGGAAAGCGGATAACGTCACTCTTTGACCCCGTGGAAAACGTCCAGAGCGGATCCTGGTCCTCGCAGAGCATGGCAGTGAACCCGTGCGAAGCATCCAGAGCGGAGCCTAGTCCTCGCCTAACGCGGCAGTGAACCCGTGTGAAGCATCTAGTGCAAACTTCCTGGTTACGTGGAAAGCGGATAACGTCACTCTTTGACCCCGTGGAAAACGTCCAGAGCGGATCCTGGTCCTCGCAGAGCATGGCAGTGAACCCGTGCGAAGCATCCAGAGCGGAGCCTAGTCCTCGCCTAACACGGCAGTGAACCCGTGTGAAGCATCTAGTGCAAACTTCCTGGTTACGTGGAAAGCGGATAACGTCACTCTTTGACCCCGTGGAAAACGTCCAGAGCGGATCCTGGTCCTCGCAGAGCATGGCAGTGAACCCGTGCGAAGCATCCAGAGCGGAGCCTAGTCCTCGCCTAACGCGGCAGTGAACCCGTGTGAAGCATCTAGTGCAAACTTCCTGGTTACGTGGAAAGCGGATAACGTCACTCTTTGACCCCGTGGAAAACGTCCAGAGCGGATCCTGGTCCTCGCAGAGCATGGCAGTGAACCCGTGCGAAGCATCCAGAGCGGAGCCTAGTCCTCGCCTAACACGGCAGTGAACCCGTGTGAAGCATCTAGTGCAAAATTCCTGGTTACGTGGAACGTGGATAACGTCACCCTTTGACCCCACGGAAAACGCCCAGAGCGGAGCCTGGTCCTCGCCAAGCACGGCAGTGAACCCGTGTGAAGCATCCAGAGCAAACACCGGACTGTGGAGTCCTTAAAATCCACGGACTATGACGTCCTTAACCTCGACCGCGATGTCTTAAAACTAACAACCAACCACCCCTATTCCTCACAGATTTTTGCCTCGGTTTAAGGGTACATCTCTTCACTCCTTTGATGCCCGGCGTTGTAATTCCTCAACGTCTTCAAAGAGGTGACGGGTCCCTGTAACCAAACATCGGACTGTGGAGTCCTTAAATCCACGGACTATGAGGTCCTTAACCTTGACCGTGATGTCTTAAAACTAACATCGGACTGTGGAGTCCTTAAATCCACGGACTATGAGGTCCTTAACCTTGACCGCGACGTCTTTAAACTACAATATCTGGAGAAACCCCTGACTCCATAGAGCACGGGCGAGGGTAACCGCATCCGGCACTCGCAAATCCTCACGGCTGGGGAGAGAAAAACTCTTTATGAGACCCTCGTGGCTCGTAAAATGCAGAAGTCTCAGAAAGCATATCTTGAACCTGAACCCTGAGTCATCCCTGTCCTGCAAGGAGATCGAAATAGAATATCCGCAGAATGCATTCAATGAAAAGAGGACACATCATTGAGAGGAAAATTGTATCTTTTATTCATAAACCAAAATGGATACAAAATACAATTCATAAAAAAAGGAAGATACCCTTATTCATGAGTATGTACAAAAAATAGAAGAAAAGATACAAGTCCTTAAGCCGGCGGACGGTGCAGTAACTTCACCAGCTCGTCATTCTGTTGTTGAGCCACAGCTTCATGACGCAGGATCTCCAGAAGACGAGCCTCCGCCTGAGCTTGCTGGGCCTGATATAAAGCAAGCCGGGCTTCAAGCTCTTTTTCAGTGGCCTTGTGAGCCTCAACCCTCTCGCGAGTAAACGTGGCGGCTTTATCAAGAGCCACCACCTCCTTAATGGACTCCTGAAGCACCCGCCACAGCTCATATGCTTCGTTGGCTTTGGCTGTAAGACTGGCCTGAAGCTCGCCCAACGCCTTGGAGGCTAGCTCCCTCTCTGAGAACTTACGGCCAAGTCTCTTCTCGCACGACGTCATGTTGGCCGCATGTCGTGCTATCAGATCTCGTAACTCCGCCTTTGCAGCCACGGCCTCCGAGGAAAGGCGAGAACACTCGAGAGCATACAAACAGGCCTCCACCTTCCTACAAAAATCCACCCAGACCCGCACCACCGCCTCACTGTGATAGGTGGCGAGAAAAGGAAGGGAGCCGTTAGCTTCAGCGGCGAACGCTTCGGCCGTGGTTGCACTACCAGCACGAAGCTCCTCGATAAAGGAAGATAAGGAGACCAGGCTCAATTGGGCCAAGCGCTCTGAAGCCCGCAAAGCGTAGGGGCCGGACGGCATCACAATGCGTGATTCCGAAGCCATGGAGACTGGCAAGGCTGTTCAGATTTGGCAGATGTTAGTAAAACTTTTAAACGCAAGATGAACAGGACTTTGATGAGACATTACTCACCGACAGTCATGCACGAGGGAGTTGAAGGTTCCCCTGGCCCTTCGACGACCTCGACCTCATCATCGGCTTCTAAAACTATAAAGACATTAACGTCATTTCACAAAATAGTGACAATGCTATGATAAAAAATGGCAAATGACACTAACCCTGTCCGGAGGAAAGGACAATACGCTGAGGGGGAATCGCCTGCGGGGCTGCCATCTCCAATAGACGCTGAAATGATTGGCGAGGCGATAGATCCGCGATCGTGGCTGCCAAACCGCGTAATTCTGGAAAAGATAAAAGATTTTAGACCATGAAAGGGTTACTAAATTAAAACGCAGAAGAATACCTTCGACACTCCTCCCATTCTGAGCCAGGGGGATAGCAGCCTCGACGGTCTCCGCCATAGCCTCAGGCTCCAACAAAGGGAGAGTAGTCCCGACTACTTCACTTCCAGCCTTTGGGCCACCTTCAGCAAGAGTCATTAGGGTGGCGGCCTCCATAAGAGCATTCCCCGAAGGGGCAAGCACTCCTTGATCAGGAGTCGCCGCTGGAGGTTCTATCACGAGAGGAGCAGCCTCATCAGCCCCCTCCACACCTAGCAAGGCCTCGTTGAGAATTTCGGCGGGCTTTAGCTTTAAGGGGCCAGTAGGAAGCTCCCCCAGCGTTGAAGATTCTGCACGGTTCAAATGAAAATAATGATACATACCCATGAGCATAAATAATCAGAAAGACTACAAAAGAAGCACAGCGTACCTATACGCAAAGAAGCCTTTGACATGGCTTCTTCAAGCCGCTTTTCCTTCTCAAGGAGATAAGCTCGCCGAGGTTTAAGGGTAGACTCATGACCACCGGTCCATAGAGAAAGTGCATCAGCTGCATCCTCTGAAGCGACCTGCTTCAAAGCCCTTTCCCCCCATTCCTCCAAAGGGCCGATAAATCGCCGCCGAATCCACGAAGGGTCCTCGTAAAAAATTACAGCGGGATAAGACTTCTTCGGAACCTTGGCATCATGGGACGGGTCTTGCGAACGCCGTAAGGCCTCAGCCAGTTGTGCGGCCTCCTCGTCAGCCGAACTCGGAAAGAGGAGTACAGTATCAGACGCGGGCAAGGCCAAGGGTTCGTCGTCAAGGATAGGCTCAGATTCCATCACAGAGTCGAGCGGAGTAGTAGCCACTTTCTTCTGTCGCTTAGACCCAGAGCCGGTCGCTGAAGATGGCCGCTTCCTCCCTCGCGAAGCCTTAGGGCGACGCTGGCCCACATCGCCTTCGATGCCTTCGTCCCTGGAAGACGTCGGCGTCGTCGACGCTGCGGGAGGCGGCGCCGCCACCGGCAGAGGTACTGCCGCTGGAGCCCGTCTACCTCGCGATCGAGAACCCAAGGGCATACCAGTGGTCGGAGTGAGGTCTACCCCTGACTCCCCCGGAATGAGGGCAGCGCCAATTTCCCTCAGAGGAAAGCGGACTGGAACCCTCGGTCGCAACTCAACTCGCGAGACCTGAGGAGGAGCGTCATGACCAAGAAGAACCCTTCTTTCTTCAGCAATAATCGGGGTGACCCGATGAAGATACCAACCTGTGAATGCACCCACACATCGAGGGATGTACTCGGCTTCAGGGACCATGAAATGAGAGCCGGTGTTCAGCCTCATGAAATGATGAGCTGCGTCGCGAACAGCGTCGAGCGAAGGAACTGGAGCAATCATAAAAGCCTCAAAAGGAACGCCCTGGTCATATCCGAGCTGCCGAGCAAATCGATGAGGATTATACCGCATAAAAAGGGCTGCACTATCCTGGCGAAACACCAAGTAGCCCGGTCTAATTGAATACAAGTAGATGGCCTCTCGGGGCTTCAGAGAAGGTGCGTTGTCCTTTGACTGGTCCCAAAGTTGCTGAACAGGACCCGAAGAAGAAGACAGAACCCGATCATTAAAAGCTAACCCGCCGGCGGTAGCGTGAGGGGAAATCAGCACCCTAATAGCCCCAGATTGAGTTGGATCGACAGCGGAAGCACCTACCAGTCGCATAAGTCGCGGGAAGGTATAGGCGTCGTAAAAAGTGGGCCTTTGATGCATGGCAAAAGACCCCAGCACATGCATTTCGATCCACGACGTGAAGTAATGAAGCGAAAAGTTCACTACGTCTACGCCAGGCATAGAGGTATTAGCCGCAGTACCCAATCCATTATAGAGGTGCGCCAGGGCTGGGATGCCAATGGCCAACCGCGTCCCCTCCGCGATACGATGCGCCGGGTAGATGACCGAAGCCCTCATGAAGCGGCGATGCATAGGGATGACGAACCAACTGAGCCAGACACTAATAAACCCCACAAAGAACGTCTCCTCGTCCATACCAGGTGCCGCAATGGACTCAAAAGACATTGGCGATATAATAGGGATGTAATATTGAGGTAGATCTGATTCGTTGGCCGGCAACCTTTTCAGACCAAACCCAAAAGGGTCCCCAATGTTGACAAACTTTGGGGCTGTCTTCGGTAAGGCGTCCTCACGAATGAAACAAGCAATGAAGCTCTTGAAAGTAACGCCTTGCTCCTCAGACTCGGTGAATAATCGATCAAAAATGCCTAAGGCCCTAATTAGACTAGGGCGCTTGTGTTGAACAGCATTCTCAGCAGATAAGCCGTCAACTGGGGCGGGCTCAGGTTCAAAAATGTACTCGTCAGGGGGCAGCAACTCCTCGTACATGTTACCCCTTATCGGCAATCCCGAAATTTCATAAAACTCGGCTAAAGAAATCGAAACCTCGCGATCTCCCAGAAGAAAGGTATTAGTGGGAAGATTCCACTGGTTCAGAAACGCCTTAACCCACCAAGCATGCGGGGACTTGTAATGGAATAGCGACGCGTATACGGCCTGATAAAGCCCGACTTTCTGCAATCGCGCCCGATGGGCAGAAAGGATGTAGCGAGCCCAAAGAAGGTAGCCCGTAGGATGCCTGGGGGTGAGCCCTATCTTATAAATCTGCCCCCACGGGTGGGCCTCACCCTGGCAAATGCGCCGTCCCAAGATGTCTATAGCCGGGATCGGATGGTTCGGAATGCCGGTCGTCGAAGGCTCCAGTCTCCCCGTTGGAGTCCAATTGGGCATTTCCACGGCGAAAGCTGTCCTTGGAGGATCCATCGGTAAAAATGGGAAAGTAGGCTCCGTTGGCACCGCGCAAAGAAAACTCCTGCGACCTTGAATAATCTGACTGTACCAAGGTCCCCATTGAAGAAGGTTGGCGCAGTTCGGGTCATGGGCTCTAATCATCGCCATCGCCTCTTCATCAGACGGTGACTGAGGAAAGGCCGCCTCCGAGCGAGAGAAAGGAAAGCGTGGAGCAGAAGTCATCGCACCTGAAAACCAATAAAGGAAGACCGTTAGAAGAAAAGTCGGCAACGTACATTCATGCATGAACATGAAGACTAAGTAAAGAAAGCAAAAACAAAGCTTCCTGGGACCATTGGCTACAAAACACATGGGCCCCACAGAATCCAGATGACGGCACATCAATAAGAAGGCCAAAACGCAACAATAAGACAAAGGGAATGTCCGCATTTAATAAAAGGTGGTAACCATGCATATTCCCCTCAACAAGATCTGGCTAGGGCGCTACAGCGAACCCAACAAAATCAAGGGAATTAAGTTCCCACAGAAGGCATCATTACAAAATCCCCATCGCATTAATTGCAGAAGAACCGCCTCGAGCCAAGAGACCCCAGAGATTCTCTGTGTGAAGAAATCGAGTTCTTCGCTGGAATTTAATTCCTTACTAAGGAAAGGGAATTAAATTCCCAGAAACATTTTGAATGGAATTAAATTCCATGAGTTTGAACCGCCATCATCGTCTCCCTAAGGGATCATCTGAACCCTAAGTGATCTACTGCGGGAAGTCAAGTGGTCTCATATTTTGGTTAAATTACTTGGAGAAAAATGGGTTCTTCGGGAAACCCTCGATCTGGATTTTAAATCCAGAGAGTTTTGTCAAAACAAAGGTGCTTCGATTACCATTACCTGAGGAAAAAGGGTCCTTTTCGAACAGAGTTAAACTCTGGAAAATCTTAAAACAGAGAACTAAGCTCTGGAAGAAGAGAATTAAATTCTCAAAGAAAAGTTCTCAGAGGAAGAAGACGAGCAGAGTGAAGGCTCCTATGAAGAGACAGCGGTATTTATAGAAAACAGTGGAAACGCTTCATCTCCCAAATCCCTAAATGAATCCAACGGTCGCAAGAGATGACAGCGTTGCACTCACGTGCAGACACGTGAGAACAACGCTGTGGGGGCATTTGTTTCCTGATTTAAAATCAGGAAAGCTTCTGTGGAAAGCTTCAAAAGGGGGTCACGTGCTTACACGTGACTAGCGGTCACGTGTTGGCACGTGACACCTAAAAAATTCATTAAGGCAAGTTCAATTCCCTGACTGCGAAGAAGGAAAAGAAAAGCTTCAAGGGGAGTCACGTGCTCCCACGTGATCAGGGTCACAGGGCGACACGTGACGTTTAAATGCAAGCGTCAAAGGCACGTCGGGTAACTGACCAAGTCAAGAAAAAGGCTTCAGAAGAAGTCACGTGCTCCCACGTGACCAGGGTCACGTGTTGGCACGTGACGTTTAAGGCAGCAAACGCATTCTTCAGAACAACCAAAGAAAGAAAGTTCAAACAAGGATCACGTGCTCACACGTGACCAGGGGTCACGTGGTAACACGTGACGGCTGAGCAGCAGAAGAGGGCAGAACGCAGAAAGAAAGAGGATCCTTCATTCCAAAGGGGGTCACGTGCTCACACGTGACCATGGATCACGTGGTCACACGTGACCGGCTTTCAAAGCCCATTTTATCAACAGAATTAAATTCTGAAAGAAATTCAGATCTTGCCAAAGGAACGCAACTATATGCATCCAATCAAATTAAAGATTCAGAGGTCATTTATTTATGGAAAATCTCGGGTTTGGAAAGATTTCCCCCTTAAATCTAACCAAAATAAAAAGGGAGAATCTCTGAATTTGAAATCCAAAGGTGAATAATATTCACCTAATAATCCAAAGGTCCAGAATGAACAATAAATGCAAATCAAATATCTCCATGAAGATTCGTCAAAAACTGATTGATTCGGCTGCTTCTCCTATAAATAGGAGCCAAGAGATACAAAAAGAGAGACACGCGCAGAGAAAGAAAAAAGGAGAAAAGCTTTGATACTTGGAAAAGACTTCGATTTTCTGCAAAAACCCTAGGTAAGAAAGGGAAGGCCTTTTGGAAGAGGGGGAATTTAATTCCCAACAGAGTTTAACTCTGATACATAAAACAGAAGAGTACATTTCTTCTCTCTTTGATAGAGGATCTGCAAAGTGCACATCTCCCCTTTAGGTTGAGAATTTAATTCTCAATGGGTCGAGATCCTGCCATGCAGATCCAAAACATAGAGAGGGAACGCAAGCATGAGAATTTAATTCTCGCAGAACTATAGGAATTCAATTCCTTTAAAAAATAAAATTAGGGCTCGACCCTGTATCATGGGAATTTAATTCCTTCAAAACAAAAGAAACAGGGGTTGAACCCTAATTAAGAATGTGGTTCTGTGGAAATAACAGGAATTTAATTCCCTTAATTATAATTCTTTAAAATGGGAAGTATAATTCCTTGAAAGCTTTTATTAAGGGTTGAACCCTTTTCAGTTCTCCATATAAACGAGGAATTTAATTCCTACAGAAAATTCAGAGTTCAACTCTACAAGTCTTCAAAAGGAAATAGGAATTTAATTCCTCTGAAATTTAAAGTTCGAGGAATTTAATTCCTGAAGAAAGGAGTAACAGATCCTCTAAAAAAAACATAGAGGTAGGGTCACGTGCCACCACGTGACCCCCCAAAACCCCTACAGAAAGCCCCTTCGAGGCAGCACCCCACGTGACCCACGTGACCTTGGCAGAAACTCTAATATACAAGCATTTGAATGCCCGTCACGTGATGGCACGTGATGCTTTGAAAGAAATGATAATTTCAGCAAAACAACTGAAGGGAGGGCGCTCTCACGTACTGCCACGTGACCCTTCTTACCTTAGTGTTTAACACTAAAATTAAAACTCTCAAGCCCAGTGTTAAAACACTGTCGGGCCTTGGCATTCAATGCTGGTTAGAAAGCCTTATTGGCAGTGTTCAACACTGATCTGTTTTAGTGTTTAACACTAATTTGAGAAAGCCTTAGTACTGGTGTTTAACACCAATTATCTCTTAGTGTTGAAAACTAACTCATCAATCTTATCCCCAGTGTTCAACACTGATTGCTCTGAAATATTTAACACCAGGCTTTGGCCCAATTGGCTAAAGGGATAGAGGCAAACACTCTCCCTCAATGGAACAACAAAGAGTCAATATTCCAGACCTGACTGGACTTAGCCCAAGCTGGCCATAAGTCCTCAATTTGTGATTAACTGAGCCGATGGGCTCATGACATAATCGAACAGTCTTGACCCAAATTGGGCCACGGACTATCTAATCCACCCCGGTTCTAGGGTACATCTCTTCACTCCTTTGATATTTGGCATTGTAATCCCTCAATGTCTTCAAAGAGGTGACGGGTCCCGAAGACCATTCATGACATGGACTGTGGGGTCCTTAAACCCATGCATGATACAAAATTCCTGGTTACGTGGAACGTGGATAACGTCACTCTTTGACCCCGCGGGAAACGTCCAGAGCGGATCCTGGTCCTCGCAGAGCACGGCAGTGAACCCGTGTGAAGCATCCAGAGCGGAGCCTGGTCCTCGCCGAGCACGGCAGTGAACCCGTGTGAAGCATCCAGAGCACATACCGGACTGTGGAGTCCTTAAACCCATGGACTATGATGTCCTTAACCTTGACCGAGATGTCTTTAAACTACCCATTGACCGAGATGTCTTTAAACTACCCATTGACCGAGATGTCTTTAAACTACCCATTGACCGAGATGTCTTTAAACTACCCATTGACCGAGATGTCTTTAAACTACCCATTGACCGAGATGTCTTTAAACTACCCATTGACCGAGATGTCTTTAAACTACCCATTGACCGAGATGTCTTTAAACTACCCATTGACCGAGATGTCTTTAAACTACCCATTGACCGAGATGTCCTTAAACTACCCGTGGACCGCAATGTCCTTAAACTACCCATGGACCGCAATGTCCTTAAACTAGAACGATAGAGCCTCCATATGCTCTTTCGTCGGATCTAAACGGTCCTGTTTAAGTCGATCTTAGCCTCAAAAATGGCTAACGCGTCCTTAAACCTTCAAGCAGACTGGACTACAAATCCCCCCAATTAACTCTGGTTCGAGGGTACATCTCTGAATCCCTCTGACACCCGTCGTTGTAATCCTTCAACGTCGTCAGAGAGGTGACGGGTCCCGACGGCCACACACATACGATGGACCACTATGTCCCTAAAACTGGAACAATGGAGCCCAAACGCTCTTTTGTCGGATCCAAACGATCCTGTTAAGTTGATCTTAGTCTCAAATCGGACTAACGTATCCTTAACAAACGTTTGAGTTGATCTTAGCCTCAAGCATGGCTAACGTATCCTCAAACCAAACCCCCAAACCCAAATCTAAGATAACTCGGATTTGGACTAGTCCATGCCCTACGGGCGACGACATAACTCAGTCTCCGTAAACGATCCACGGGCAACAAAACATAAAACAAACACACACGACACGAAGTGACCATCTGGAGAAGGAGAAAGTTGTTACCGCAATGCGGTAGCGTAATTAACTGCAGGGGCTTGCGCCTGCAGGGAAGAGCGTCCCCACAATCAAAAAACCCCTCAACGAGGGGGAATCTGACGAAGTCTGCTACATCGGTCGCATCCGCTTAGACCTTCGATACATGGTGCCATAAACCAACTTGGCATCTTCGGAGAGGTGAACGGATAGCACAAATTAGCATCTGCCCCGAATCTCAGTGCCAAGACATCGCAGCCTTGCGCGCCGTCTTTCGGAGGGGAACACTCATCATCATTGTTTTCGAAGCACCATGGGAGGTCATCCATATTCTCGGTTTCCTATTTTGACAGCGTTATCGCGTGACAGGTACGGGATCGTTTCCAAGACCGATGTTGATCTGGTTCTACTCTCGCTATACATGTCGCTTTCGGTTCATGCTTCTGTGGCGGGATTACCCTCCAACTGTTGGATAGAGCGAACCTGCCAAGTTGATACTGGTCTTCGACCAAGTTCTTGAAGGTGAAGCAGTCTTCGAGAGGATGTCCTGTTGCTCGGTGATAGGAGCAATAGTCTGGGTGAGAGACCCCGTCTGCTTGCTCGGGGTGCTTGGACTCCGGGAGTGTCATCATCTGATGTTTCATAACAAGGTCGAATATCTTCCTTGTCTTGTCTTGGGGAAAAGAATATGCTCGACCCATCTTCTTCATAAGAGACGGATCTCGGCTGCTCGATTCTCGATCGCGTGGCTTCTTGGACCCGCTTTGCAGCTGTCGAACGTTTTTTCCGTTCTTCGATTTATTTTTGCCTCTGCGCCTGGTCTTTTGTATGACGGGTTGGCGCCGAGGAGCATTGTCATTTTCCACGGCCTGTCGAAGGAGGCGCTGTGTCCTGTCATTCTCGTAAATGGCCATTCATGGCTATGGTCGTCCCGGACCTTCTGACCCGCTTCCCTTATTAGCTTGTCCATCTGTTCTTCAAACGACAGACTTGGCATTATGGCGGGACCTCGTTTTGGTTCGGGGTTGGCGTCTTTTAACAGAACTTCTCCTTCTTCGTCAAAGTCATGTATGACGTAGCAGCCATGGAATCGCTCCCGTTTCTTGGATTGAACATATCCAAGCCCGATCGTTTCTATTCTTCCGTTGGGCAACATTCGCTGAGTTCCGGGGACGTCCCAGATCCTGTTGTAGAACTGAGCTTGTCGAGCAGTCTGTTTGAAGGGTACACCTTGGCGCCTCAACACCCTTTTCAATCCTTCTGGGTAATATCTTAGCAGACGGATGGGCTGGAGCCTGTCAAGTGTAGAATCGGCACCATGCCAAATTTCTTTCTCCGCTTTGGTTTCCGTGGATTGATAAGATCGCATTTTCATCTCTTCGCCTGGGAGGGACGTAGAATGTCTGCAGTTCTTGCACACTATAGGTGTCAAGCACGTCAAGCTCTTTGTAATGCTCTTGCGGAACCACGGCAATTTGCAAACTCCGATCATCGCTAGCGAGGGCTTGCATTGATGGCCGAGCGGAAAATACAGCGTTGACCTCATCTTCTGAGTTGTTGCCGAAGATCAACATAGGGGTGGATGGTCCCGGCTTGTTGCATTGGGGCGGCCCTGAATAAACTATTTATTCCTCCTCCTCGGTATCACTCCCGAAGACCGGAATAGTGGTGATAGCTTTGTTCTTCGGTTTGTGACATCTTTCCGTGTCCTCGAAATCTGGTAAGAAGTATTTTGCATCTTCGTACTTTCGGACTTCATTCACGGAGAATGGGTTCAACTCCCTTGTCACAATATACTCGAGACCATTCTTGAAATACTTCATACACTCATATTGTGTAGAAGGGATGATGTTGTACTCGTGTAACCAAGGCCTGCCGAGTAAAGCGTTGTAGCAAGTCTTGGCGTCAATGACATGAAACTTGATGTCCGTGACAAGCAACCCAAAGCGTAGTGTCAATATTACAGACCCGAGCGTCCGTGATGACTGGGAGTCAAATCCGGAGATGGTGATTTTAGCGCGAGCGAGGTGATGAACGCTCATGCAGATTTCCTTCAACACTCTTACATTGAGGAGGTTAACGGAGGACCCATTGTCAATCAGGATTTTGCCTATCTTGATATCATGACAGTATCCGGAGACATAAAGGGGATGGTTATGCTCGCACATCCCGAGGAGGAGATCTTCATCGCCGAAGGTGATATCGGCAGTGTGCACGTCTTCCAGTTCGTCCTTCATCTTTTCTTCGGCGAAGAAAGCTTGGAATTGCTCGGGCTCTTGCAGTGCATTGATCAAAGAATCTCTTGCTTCTTTTGATAACAAGAGGGCATCGAGAATGCTTAACTGTGAAGGTAGCTTCCTCAAGTGTGCTAGAACGTTGTAATCCACCTTATTTTTCTTTGGCGGGTCCTTGGCTGTCAGCTCTTTGATGACTTGATCATCTAGGGCAATGTCCTCAAGGACCTTTTCTTTTCCCTTATCATTTCTATTCGACCCACTGTTCGCAGGCCCGAGATTCTTTTCGGGCAGCATACGATTGCGCAGCTGAATATTTTCACAGGTCTTCATTTCTTCTGTTTCGGATGTGGGTTTTTTGAAAAAAGGGCCAAGGGCTATTTCTTCATCAGAATCTCTCCCAAAGGTGAGAACTTGCGATCCCCCAGCGTTGACCATGTGACAGTTGCCGGTAGTTCTTTTACGCTCCGCGGTCGTATTCGTTTGTTCCCGACGAGTTTTGCGTTTCATCCGTTTGAAATGTTGTCGGTGAGCAACATATCCCTGCCACCAGTTTTTAAAAGCGTTGCACCCTTCGGTGGGCTGCGCAATCATTCGATGATATAAGCAGTAGCTAAGATGTATATCCTCTTCATCAGGAGTGTTTCCTTCAGAGGGTGGCAGCTTCATTCCCATCGATATGGCTTTGGCGAACCTTTTCCTCGTCTTGAACCTGCTTTTATTTGCGGCGGATATACCTTGATCTAGTGGGAGTGTTTTAACCCTTTCATCCAGTCGCCGGCGTTTGGCCTTTTCAAATACGGCCATCTCGCGCTCTCGATCAGCTTTGCTTTTAAGAAGAGCTTCGTTCAGGAATGCATCGATCGTTTCGTCTGATGGCCCTAGAAGTTCCGGCTCAAGATCTGCCCCCAGTTTCTCTACATAAGGAGCTTCTTCATCATTTATCGACGAGTAAGAGATCACATGGCAACTTGCCACATAATCTTCAGATCCATCCGACGAGTCTTCTCCATTGTCGTCATCTCCATCCTCAAGGACGTGGTTGAGAAATTCTTAGAGTGTGACCGAAGTTCGCGCTTTCTAGTTATACTCTTCCAGCGCGTCAATCTGCTTTTGCAGGTCCATGCGCTTGTCACCATACTTCATGGGCTTTTTGGTCTTCTTCTACTTCTTCTTCGAAGATTTTGATGGTTGGGTGTGGACGTTTTGACTATCACCACCAATCTTTGGAGTTGGGCGCGGTTTCAGCATTCTCTCGATGATCTCGGGTTCCAATGGATTTTTCCATCTGATTGCCGGGCATGTCTGGAGATCCTTCAGCAATTTTTTTTGTTTTGGCTGAAAGAGCGACCTCCCATGGAACTTCTTCCACAAAAGAGCATGATGCCCCCGGTGTGTCCATCCTTTTAGGAGCGTGCGGCTGTGGCGGGCTTACTTTCCAATTCTCGGACAGAGTGAATTTGCCCAGTTGGTATTGATCTTCAATTCAGTCTTTAAAGACGAAGCAATCTTCAATTGGATGGCTTGCCGCTTGATGGTAGGGGCAATAATTGGGATTATTAGCCTCACCGGGTTGCAATGGGCATTTCGGATTCGGCAAATTGATGAGCCTGTTGTGCACCGATAGTTTGAACATTCTCCTCGTTTTGTCCCGGGAAAACGAATAAGGGCGCTTCATTTTCTCATTATAAAATCGTCGTCTCTCATCTATGCGATCAGTTAATTTTGGGCCGTTAGGCTGCTGTTGAGCATTGGCGACGAAGGTCGCTTTCCCTTTCCCTTTTTCATTACGCAGTTCAGGCTTCGAACAGGAAGGCATGTGGCCCATCTGGTCCATTTGAGCCAGTTTGTCAATCAGGGCTTGGAAGGTGGTGGGCTTGAAAAACATCATAAATTGGGAGATGGTCGCTTGAGGGTCAAGAGTACCTACAAACATGCCTACTGCGGGTGCTTCTTCGATGCATTGCTCGCATTTCGACCATAGATTCCGCCATCGTATTGCATATTGAACCCATGTTTCTCCAGGCTTTATCCTGGCGTTAATCAATGCGGTGATCGGGGTACGCTCGCTAGCGCTCGCGAATCTCTGCGTAAACAGCAGCTCCATCTCCGCAAATGTCTTGATAGAGTCGTTCGGGAGTTCTGAGTATCATTCGAACGCTGTCTCCGACAAGCTGCCAACA
Source organism: Agapanthus africanus (assembly GCA_030015575.1). Taxonomy (NCBI): domain Eukaryota; kingdom Viridiplantae; phylum Streptophyta; class Magnoliopsida; order Asparagales; family Amaryllidaceae; genus Agapanthus; species Agapanthus africanus. The sequence continues at coordinate 1,001,957,089 of CM057337.1, forward strand.
AATTGGCAGAGCAAAAATTTATCATCACCTCCAGTGTTGCCGCACAAGGCTCTGGATTGAACGACGTGTTGATGCGGATTCCCCGTCCCTTTATATACATGGAATTTAAGGATCGTATATCCCGACGGGTACCTTATTTGGTCATACCAGCCTGGATAGGGTCGTCCAGTCTTAACGATCTGCCCGGCCGTTTCGCTCGCCTGGTGAGCTCGTATTTGCTGAGCGATGTAATCATCTAGAGTGGCCTTGGAGATGGTCTCCTCCTTGGCTACTGAAAAATCCGGAGGAGGGTTCGATGTCTCCCCTCTATCGCCTTCAACGATAATCGGGGGGTCTTCAACTGGAGGTTCCGGCTATAACATCATCCCGGCCATGTCTTGGAACAAAAGAGCCATTCGTTTTATGTTAGTCGCCTGTTCCGCGGCCTCTTTTTCTTTCCTCTCGAGCATTCTTCAGAGGAATTCAGTATCATTTTCTTGTTCCCGACGCTGCTCTGAGGTCTCCGGATTGTCTTTCGGCCCAGTGAGTGCGGCCATCGCAGTCAGCATCTCCTGAAGTTTTTGCTGCTGTTGCTCCTGAGCCTTTGTTATCGATCGGGTAAGTGATCGATGACCCGTAGAAGTACGGCTTTCCTCTTTTCCGGAAGCCATATAAACGGTATGTATTACCATGCCCCCAGACTTGAGGCGTTTAGATTCAGCGTCCCTGCGGTTTTCCACAGTCACAGGGGCTTTCTCCGGCCTCCTTTTCTTGTGAGCGGTTGAAGTTGAGGGAGCCGTTGCAGCGGGCATCCAGACGGATGACATCTTCTGTGGTACTACGGGATGGCTATTTTCTTGCCGAGCTTTAATCTTCTTTGGTCGGCGAGAGTGATCCTGGTCAATCATCGATTCCTGGACCTGTCGCCAGACTTTGTAAATTTTGGAGGACAACCGCTGAGGGGGCTCTCCGGCTTCTTTTCTGTAGCATTCTCCACAGGTGGAGGAGATCTTTTCAGCACGGCAGTCGGAGAGTTCTTGCGAACCCTTCTAAGCGGTTCAAAGTTGTTCCCAGTTGGAACAGCAGCATTGATTTCCACCATGGGGGCTGGCGGAGTTAGTCCAGACGGGGAGTTGCCCCCAGCCTTCCTTACTCAGCGCCAGTAGTGACGTCGAGCGTGTCGAGCCGTTGGGATTATCTCAGCTGTAGGGATGACTTCCTCATGCCCCATGTGTTGGTGAAGGGTTGTCGCTGGTGCCAGCCTATTGAAAACTGACGTCCGTTGAGAAGCAATGTCCAATTTGTCAAAGACGGACCTCTGGGCAGAGGAAGCAGCTTTGAGGATTTCGCTTGGAGCGGGAGCCGGAACAGTCAATCTTGTGAAGACCGACCCTTTGGCAGGAGAAGCCGCCTTGACGACTTCATGAGCAGGAATGGCTATCCGCTTAGGGATAACTCTTTCCGGTATCGCGGGCTTCTTCATAGTCCCAACTGAGCTTTGGCCCAGTCTGTCAAAGACTGAGGTGTTGGATCCGGACGACCCGTTGAGAGGGGCCGTAGTAATTTGTGAGCCGATTAAAGACCGAGCTCTTCGGAGCTTCTTGCAATGGTACAGGGGCGTTGAAGCTCATCGGTGGGAGCATGGTCCCGAAGAATAGCCTAGTGGTGGCCTGAGTTACATGCTCCACTGGCATTGTGAAAAGGGAGGCCGCTTGGGGCCCGTAGGTTACACCTCCAGATGAGGTGGAACGGGAGTTGCAGTTGCAGCTGGAGCAGTTAGTGGCCATTGATGTTCTTCTTTTTGCACGAGAGCAAAACCAAATCTTAGTACCTCGAACCCAAGGGAAACCATATTAAACCGCGATTCGTTCGCGAACACGACACACGAAGTGTGGAGTGGAAAGAGGAAAAGGTCCCACCGTGCGTGCCAGAATCTGTTCCCCTCCGAACACGGAGACTCGACCGCGTAGGTCCATCTTGCCTGAATTCGGTGCAGATGCTAATTGGCGCTATCCGTCCACCTCTCCGAAAATGCCAAGTTGATTTATGACACTATGTATCGAAGGTTTAAACGGATGCGGCCGATGTAGCAGACTTCATCAGATTCCCCCTCGTTGAGGGTTTTTTGATTGTGAGGACGCTCTTCCCTGCAGGTGCAATCCCCTGCAGTTAATTACGTTGCTGCATCGCGGTAACCACTTTCTCCTTATCCAGATGGTCACTTTGTGTCGTGGGTGTTTGTTTTGTTTTTGGTTGCCCGTGGATTGTATACGGAGACTAATTTATGTTGTCGCCCGTAGGGCGTGGATTAATCCAAATCTGTATTCTCTTGGATTTGGGTTTGGGTGTTGGGTTTAAAGATACGTTAGTCTCATTTGAGACTAAGATCAACTTAAACGTATGTTAAGGATGCGTCAGTCTAATTTTAGACTAAAATCAACTTAACGGGATCGTTTAGATCCATCAAAAGAGCATTTGAGCTATATTGTTTAGTTTAGGGACATTGCGGTCTAATGTTAGTTTAAGGACATCTCGGTCCAGTGTTAGTTTAAGGACATCTCGGTCCAATGTTAGTTTAAGGACATCTCGGTCCATCGTTAGTTTAAGAACGTTACGGTCCAAGGTTAAGGACATCATAGTCCGTGGGTTTAAAGGGACCCCACAGTCCGAGGTTAAGGACATCATAGTCCGTGGGTTTAAAGGGACCCCACAGTCCGAGGTTAAGGACATCATAGTCCATGGGCTTAAGGACCCCACAGTCCGGGGTTAAGGACATCATAGTCCGTGGGCTTAAAGACTCTACAGTCCAAGGTTAAGGACATCATAGTCCGTGGGTTTAAAGAGACCCCACAGTCCGAGGTTAAGGACATCATAGTCCATAGGCTTAAGGACCCCACAGTCCAGTTTAAAGACGTCATACTCTATGAAATGTATGGTTGTCGGGACCCGTCACCTCTCTGAAGACGTTGAAGGATTACAACGACAAATATCAGAGGAGTAAAGATGTAACACCCGAGCCCAATACTACTAATTTCAGTTACCGTTCGAACGTAGTGTGGCACTTACTTCATTTATCTTGCTTGATGGTTAATTATTGTAAATTCTACTCGGAAATTAATTTCTGCATATAACAAATTTTGGCATCTAAAATAAAATTGAAAATATTCATCTTGGCCTACTTAACACCCCTAGCCTCGTGGTAGCGTCCGTGCATCGTGTTCTCGTCCCGTTTAGTGAAACGGGTGAGTTTGGACGGCTACGTGCACGTACGTGTGTCCGTTTTGGGGGTATGTTTTTTTGATCATAAAACACTTCATTTTAAATTTTGGATCCCGCCTAAAATTCTATTATTTCAATTTCAAATTTTTGGACCCGACCCGGGCGCGATTTGGAAATGTTTTACTTTGCGCCAAAATCCCAGATTTTAATATTATTAAAACCATCGCATATATTTTTCTAACTAACGTGATATCTTACTATTCATTACCTATCTTTTAAATCTTTAAATTAACCTATATATATATCCTACTGTTCCTTAAAATGTTTTGAATTTTTAATTAATATTTATCCCTAACTAACGATTCCCCTTTAACCAATCGCGTTCCTTTTAATTCCGTGGGCCCCACCTGCAGCTCTCTCTTTCTCTATCTCTCTCTCTTTCTCTATCTCTCTCTCTCTCCCCCCCCCCATAATCTCTCTCTCTCTCCACTTTTTCTCTCTCTCTCTCATATATTCTCTCATACTTCTCTTTATCATTCTTTCTCTTCTTGCTTCATGTCTCGTTTCTCATTTTTTTAACTGTTCTTTTGTTGCCGGAATTCCGTCGTGCCGGTGAAGCTTCTCGACGTTCCAGCGAGGTACCCCGACCCGTGTGGTTCCTTTGTTCGTCGTTTGGGTTCATTCCGTGAACCGTGCGGCCGTCGCGAAATTTCCCCGCCGACGGTTAACGTTCCATTTTCCCGATTCGCGACCCATCGAGGCAAGTTAATCTTGCTACATGCTATATAATTCATTTTATACATATTTAAATAAATACCATACCTATAGTTTAAATCTAGTGCCCCATGTTTAATTTTATAACGTTTCGATGTTCCGTTTGCATCCGTTTATATCATATTAAATCTAGATCATGAAAACTTATCTTGTGACATACTAGAGTACGTTATACTGCATCCATATCAATTAAAATATATATCGTCGTAATATTTCTTATTATTATCTTTAATTATTTTATAAGCTGCATTTTATAATATTATATATTTGAAAATATTATAGTTTACACATGAAACGTCGTTGAAAAAGCGGATACGACAAATCTGAAATTTACTGTACACCTTACCTTATAAAATTCATTATAAATCATAGAAAAATCATTAGTATACGTTCTTTAGTTCGTTACGAAGCTAACTCTATAAAATATTTACTTGCAAAATAAATTGTTTAAATAACGTAAAATGCAAATGAAAATGTCTCCAAACTGCTGTCCAGGGAAATTCCAGCAGCAAACTTTCAATTTCGAATGTTCATAACTTTTGTAGGGACAACCTGAGATACTTATACTTATAAAACTGAAAACCTTATTGAATTATCTTTGTTTTGGTATAAGACACATCCCTTTTGGAGAACGTTTGTTATTTTTAAACTATTTTACAAATTAGGGTGACGCTAAATTTCTGAACGGAACTTTCTTGTGCATGGTTAATCAATACCACTTTTATAGTTATTAATCGCTTTGAATATGCTATCCATATTAATATTATTATATCCATATTTATATCACATATTGCTTAGTTGTACATCCCACATTACCATTTTATAGTTTTATAACTTTTCGGATATCCGTTTGCATCCATCGCATTTAAGATACATATAATTGCATCCATAGATCACATTACTGCATAATAATGTGATATTAACACTCCATGTTTAATAAATTGCATCCTAATTAATATTGGAACTATAAATGTAACCCTAATCGATAACTGTGCATCCATATCCTTGAAATTATATCTATTTGCATATCATATTACATGTTCCAGTTTATTGTTCTGATAGTACTCATGCTTGTTTATTTATACACATGCTTATGTTAGTTTGATTATAAGCACCCACATGACATCTTGTGCTTCCTGACATAACCTGTTACACTTCCTACTTGACATGACATGGTACCGTACACTCTTGACATGACATGACACCTTTATACATTACCTGGCTGGACCTGATATACCATGGCTTTACCTGTTACCTGATCTTGTGTCTAATGTCAACAAACATAACATGTAGTCCTCATGGACCGTTCCTGTTGTCTATCCAGACAAACCTGCTTTTACCTGATCCTGTATTGGCATTAGTTCTTGATTACTGAATACCTGACTCGACATACATAACTTGGGGGTATGGGGAAATCAAAGGTGAAACCGACTTGTAACTCAACAGTTCAATACCTGTTCTGATCAGTCTTATGGGCTAGGCCAGCCCCGGAGTGATGATGCTGACATCACTCGCCCATCCTGCTACCTGTTACTGCCTAGCGGCACGTCTCGGATTCAGTCCCGAGGATCTTGACCGTGGTCCCGGGCACGCACGGGATACTATTGAGTTACATCGACGATTCATCAATTGATTTCAAAGACTCTAGAATAGAAAACCTGATATAACAGTTTAGTTTATCCATTGCACACTACCCTGTACTGCTCTGATTTATATTATTGTTACCCTTGCTTTATTCATTTTTATATTCGCATTGCCTGTTTACTATGTTATTACTTGATGACTTGACGCGCTGACGTCTGGGTTTTGCATGGCCCAGATTCTTCTACCTTGCTGCAGACTGATTAGGAGTTTTGCCGCTGTTAGACGAGCGGTGAGGTTCCTGTCGGTACGTAGTTTCACTCCAGGTGTTTCATTTATTGTATCTTTTGGCTTCCGCATATTGTTATCTCTTGATTCTTTTACTCTGGCTTATGGACATGTACTAGGTAGTTAGTTTACTTTCCTGTTCTTGATATCTCCACAGCCGTAATGTGACTATGGAAGGATTTTTCCTATCCACAGGTAGCATGGTTGGCTATATCACGTGCCCACTTTAGCGTACATTGGGAAGCGGGGCGTGGCATAGTTCTTTTGGTATCAGAGACATTGGATAGTCAGGTAGATTCTTTTGTAGTTGGGTATTGTACCCAATACACGAATCAAAATACCCGTGTTTAGGAAACATGTCCTGCCACCTTGACCGTTTTACCATTCTTGAATCACATTCTTCCTGATTATATTTTTTACGATGTGCAAACTTCCTTTGCATATCGATTCGAAAACCTGATTCCTTGTTATCTCTAGGACTTAGGCGACTTGGATGGAGTTATGTAATTGTGGCTATGATACCGCGGCATAGTTACAATGCGGTACTCTATTTAAGTATCTTGGAGTTCTAGCCTTGATCTATATTCAAAATCTATCATCATGCTAATGTTGGGTATTTTGAGTTCAGGATTATGGCCGGTAAGAAATTGAAGACATACCAGAGGCGTGTGGACGAAGCCGCCATGCTTGGAGTGATAAGAGGAATGCTGGAGAATCAAAGAAACAGACCGAGCTGATCCAGCAGCAAGCGGACTCGTTTCGGGAAGGTTTGCAGATCGTTCAGCAGTCTGTGAACAATGTTGGAGCTAGACCAATTGACCGAGTAGGGACTGTAGCAGATTTCTGGCGGTTGGGTCCGTCTACATTTACTGGTTTAAAGGAGCCGTTGCCAGTGGAGCAGTGGCTAGTTGACACAGAGAACTTGCTTTTTGCGGCACAGATTCCAGATGACAAAAAAGTTGTTGTGGTACACATTCAGCTAGTGGACTACGCCCGAGAATGGTGGCTTGTTGAGGAGACCCGCTTGCCCAAGCCGATCAAGTGGGCGGATTTTTCTAAGAGTTTTCTGGAGAAGTTCTTCCCGCGGACTGCACGGGAGGAAATGGAAGAGAAGTTCATCGGACTAAAGCAGAAGGGAGCACCCGTAGATGTGCATGTAGCATAATGGACGGGACTCGGTAGTTTCGCTGGACCTTTAGTTGCCAACGATGCAGACAGGGCACGGAGGTTCATGCGCAGACTGGACGTGGACATCCAGAGGCATATTTTCTCCCTGGGTTTGACCACTTTCTCACAAATACGTGCAGCAGCCAAGAGCAGAAGAGTTTATCTGGGATGAAAGGGAGTTTGCAGCAGACAACAGTTGCGTTAAGGAAGCAGTTCGGTCGGGCCGGTCGAGTTTAGGGCTAGGCCGACAAACAATATTCTTGCATCAATGGAAGTGATGAAAGTAAAGAGCCGGCTGTTGTTCATGATTTTATGGACGTGTTTGAAGATATATCGGGTTTACCGCCAAAGCGAGACGTGGAGTTCGCAATTGATCTTATTCCTGGGGCAGCGCCAGTATCCGAAGCGTGTTATCCAATGGCGCCAGTAGAATTGGAAGAAGTCAAGAAATAGGTTGCTGAATTGCTCGAGAAAGGTTGGATTCGAAGCAGTAACTCGCCTTGGGGAGCTCCAGTTCTTCTAGTAAAGAAGAAGGATGGCACAAGAAGGATGTGCATCGACTATCGAGAATTAAACCGGGTGACTATTAAGAACAAGTACCCGATCCCTCGCATTGGCGAACTTTTCGAGCAGCTTAGTGGCGCGAGGGTATTCTCGAAGTTGGATTTACGATCCGGATATCATCAGGTCAGAGTGAAAACAGAAGATATTTGCAAAACGGCGTTCCGAACTCGGTATGGATATTACGAGTACTTAGTGATGCCCTTCGGAGTAACGAATGCGCCAGCAGTATTCATGAACTTGATGAACCGAATCTTTTCACCGTTCTTGGATCAGTTCATTGTGGTATTCATTGACGATATTCTGGTTCACTCGAAGAGTTTTGAAGAGCATGCTGAGCATTTGAAGATCGCACTGCAGATGTTGAGACAGGAGAAATTGTATGCGAAGATGAGTAAGTGCAAGTTTTGGCTGGAGGAAGTAAGGTTTTTGGGGCATGTTGTGTCTGGCGATGGCATTGCCGTCGATCCAGAAAAGATTGCAGCAATTCGAGATTGGCCTATTCCAAAGAATGTTGCTGAGATAAGAAGTTTTCTTGGATTAGCCGGATACTACAGGAGATTTGTGGAGAACATTGCTCATCTGGTAGAGCCGATGACCAAGCTTACGCGCAAGGAGGTACCTTTTGTATGGGCGGATAAGTGTGCGTTAGCTTTCGAGAAGTTGAAGCAGAAGTTGATAACCGCCCCTATTCTGACCGTGCCAGAAAATTCCGGAGGATTGGTGATTCACAGCGATGCATCTGAGAAACGATTGGGATGTGTTTTGATGCAGCATGGGAAGGTTGTAGCGTACGCATCGAGACAGTTGAAGAACCATGAGAAGAATTATCCAACTCATGACTTGGAGCTTGCGTCTGTGATTTTCGCTTTGAAGATTTGGAGACACTACCTTTTGGGCGAAAGAGTCAAAGTTTTTACAGATCATAAGAGCTTGAAGTATGTGTTCACACAGAAGGAGCTTAACATGAAGCAGCGTAGATGGTTGGAGCTGATGGTTGACTACGATCTTGATCTTAAGTACCATCCAGGGAAGGTTAATGTTGTGCCGGATGCGCTTAGTCGGTTACCAGTAATTCAGGTGTTAACTACGCAGAAGGAGATCGTCGCAGATTTTCGAAGATTTGACTTAGAGGTTGTGCTACCGCGTTCTACGGGACAGTTGTTGCAACTGCAAGTACATTCGTCTTTGATCGAGAATATTAAAGCAGCTCAATCGCAGGATCCTAGACTGCAAAAGTTTCGAGGACAGGTTGAAGCCGGACTACGAACAGATTTATTAATCCCCGAAGATGGTTCGTTGAGGTTTGGTACCCGTTTGTGTGTGCCAAAGGGAGATATTCGTAAAGAGCTTATGAAGGAGGCACACAGTTCATCTTATTCTGTACATCCAGGAGGCACAAAGATGTACCGAGATATTCGACAGCATTTCTGGAGGGAAGGCATGAAATGGGAGATTGCTCACTTTGTGGCAAAGTCTTGGTGTGTCAGCAAGTTAAGGCTGAACATCAAAAGGTTGCTGGTTTATTGCAACCACTTCCGATTCTTCAGTGTAAGTGGGAACAAATAACCATGGATTTCGTGATGGCTTTACCGCGAAGTCCAAAAGGCAACCATGCTATATGGGTGATTGTGACCGATTGACCAAGGCAGCTCATTTTATTCCTTTTCGGGTTGGTCAATCAACAGAGACTTTGGCAGAGCGGTACATGCAAGAGATTGTAAGATTGCATGGAGTACCGGTGAGCATCGTGTCCGATCGGGACACTCGGTTCTTATCACACTTTTGGCGGAGTCTACAGGAAAGTTTGGGGACTCGATTGAAGTTTAGCACAGCTTATCATCCTCAAACTGATGGTCAGTCGGAGAAAACGATCCAAACTCTTGAGGATACGTTGAGAGCATGCAGGTTGGACTTCAAGGGGTCTTGGGAGGATCATCTACTTTTGGTGGAGTTGTCTTACAACAACAGTTTTCAGGCAACTTTTCAGATGGCTCCATTTGAAGCTTAGTATAGTCGTAAATGTCGTTCACCTGTTTGTTGGGACGATGTCGGTGAACGAAGATTATTGGGACCAGATTTGGTTGTGCAGACAGTTGAGAAGTTTAACCCTATCAGAAATCATATGAAGGCAGCACAGGACCGACAGAAGAGTTGGGCAGATACGTCAAGAAGACCTCTAGAGTTCGCCGTGGGTGATTTGGTATTCTTGAAGATATCACCGACTAGAGGGGTGAGTCGTTTTGGAAGTCGAGGAAAGCTTAGTCCTCGATTCGTTGGACCCTTTGAGATCTTGGAGCGTGTTGGTGAGGTAGCGTATCGTTTGGCGTTACCGCAGTCCTTGGCGAATGTGCACGATGTGTTTCATGTATCTAAACTCCGTAGGTATGTTCAAGATGAAACACACGTATTGGATCATTCGGAGCTAACAGTACGAGAAGACTTGACTTTTGAGGAGCGACCAATTGGAATCGTGGATCGAAGGGAAAAGGTTCGTAAGAACAAGGTAATTCCTCTTGTACTTGTTTCTTGGGGTAATCACTCGCATGGAGAGTCCACTTGGGAACGAGAAGATGCAATCCGGCAGAAGTTTCCTCACCTTTTCTTATAGTTATCTGTCTTTGTATTCTTGGAATTTCGAGGACGAAATTCTTTTTGTAGTTGGGTATAATGTAACACCCGAGCCCAATACTACTAATTTCAGTTACCGTTCGAACGTAGTGTGGCACTTATTTCATTTATCTTGCTTGATGGTTAATTATTGTAAATTCTACCCGGAAATTAATTTCTGCATATAACAAATTTTGGCATCTAAAATAAAATTGAAAATATTCATCTTGGCCTACTCAACACCCCTAGCATCGTGGTAGCGTCCGTGCATCGTGTTCTCGTCCCGTTTAGTGAAACGGGCGAGTTTGGACGGCTACGTGCACGTACGTGTGTCCGTTTTGGGGGTATGCTTTTTTTGATCATAAAACACTTCATTTTAAATTTTGGATCCCGCCTAAAATTCTATTATTTCAATTTCAAATTCTTGGACCCAACCCGGGCACGATTTGGAAATGTTTTACTTTGCGTCAAAATCCCAGATTTTAATATTATTAAAACCATCGCATATATTTTTCTAACTAACCTGATATCTTACTGTTCATTACCTATCTTTTAAATCTTTAAATTAACCTATATATATATATATATCCTACGGTTTCTTAAAATGTTTTGAATCTTTAATTAATATTTATCCCTAACTAACGATTCCCCTTTAGCCAATCGTGTTCCTTTTAATTCCGTGGGCCCCACCTGCAGCTCTCTCTTTCTCTATCTCTCTCTCTCCCCCCCCCCCATAATCTCTCTCTCTCTCTCTCCACTTTTTTTCTCTCTTTCTCATATATTCTCTCATACTTCTCTTTATCATTCTTTTTCTTCTTGCTTCATGTCTCGTTTCTCATTTTTTTAACTGTTCTTTTGTTGCCGAAATTCTGTCGTGCCGGTGACGCTTCTCGACGTTCCAGCGAGGTACCCCGACCCGTGTGGTTCCTTTGTTCGTCGTTTGGGTTCATTCCGTGAACCGTGCGACCGTCGCGAGATTTCCCCGCCGACGGTTAACGTTCCATTTTCCCGATTCGCGACCCATCGAGGCAAGTTAATCTTGCTACATGCTATATAATTCATTTTATACATATTTAAATAAATACCATACCTATAGTTTAAATCTAGTGCCCCATGTTTAATTTTATAACGTTTCGATGTTCCGTTTGCATCCGTTTATATCATATTAAATCTAGATCATGAAAACTTATCTTGTGACATACTAGAGTACATTATACTGCATCCATATCAATTAAAATATATATCGTTGTAATATTTCTTATTATTATCTTTAATTATTTTATAAGTTGCATTTTATAATATTATATATTTGAAAATATTATAGTTTACACATGAAACGTCGTTGAAAAAGCGGATACGACAAATCTGAAATTTACTGTACACCTTACCTTATAAAATTCATTATAAATCATAGAAAAATCATTAGTATACGTTCTTTAGTTCGTTACGAAGATAACTCTATAAAATATTTACTTGCAAAATAAATTGTTTAAATAACGTAAAATGCAAATGAAAATGTCTCCAAACTGCTGTCCAGGGAAATTCCAGTAGCAAAGTTTCAACTTCGAATGTTCATAACTTTTTGTAGGGACAACCTGAGATACTTATACTTATAAAACTGAAAACCTTATTGAATTATCTTTGTTTTGGTATAAAACACGTCCCTTTTGGAGAACGTTTGTTATTTTTAAACTATTTTACAAATTAGGGCGACGCTAAATTTCTGAACGGAACTTTCTTGTGCATGGTTAATCAATACCGCTTTTATAGTTATTAATCGCTTTGAATATGCTATCCATATTAATATTATTATATCCATATTTATATCACATATTGCTTAGTTGTACATCTCACATTACCATTTTATAGTTTTATAACTTTTCGGATACCCGTTTGATCCATCGCATTTAAGATACATATAATTGCATCCATAGATCACATTACTACATAATAATGTGATATTAGCACTCCATGTTTGATAAATTGCATCCTAATTAATATTGGAACTATAAATGTAACCCTAATCGATAACTGTGCATCCATATCCTTGAAATTATATCTATTTGCATATCATATTACATGTTCCAGTTTATTGTTCTGATAGTACTCATGCTTGTTTATTTATACACATGCTTATGTTAGTTTGATTATGAGCACCCACATGACATCTTGTGCTTCCTGACATGACCTGTTACACTTCCTACTTGACATGACATGGTACCGTACACTCTTGACATGACATGACACCTTTATACATTACCTGGCTGGACCTGATATACCATGGCTTTACCTGTTACCTGATCTTGTATCTAATGCCAACAAACATAACATGTAGTCCTCATGGACCATTCCTGTTGTCTATCCAGACAAACCTGCTTTTACCTGATCCTGTGTTGGCATTAGTTCTTGATTACTGAATACCTGACTCGACATACATAACTTGGGGGTATGGGGAAATCAAAGGTGAAACCGACTTATAACTCAACAGTTCGATACCTGTTCTGATCAGTCTTACGGGCTAGGCCAGCCCCGGAGTGATGATGCTGACATCACTCGCCCATCCTGCTACCTGTTACTGCCTAGCGGCACGTCTCGGATTCAGCCCCGAGGATCTTGACCGTGGTCCCGGGCACGCACGGGATACTATTGAGTTACATCGACGATTCATCAATTGATTTCAAAGACTCTAGAATAGAAAACCTGATATAACAGTTTAGTTTACCCACTGCACACTACCCTGTACTGCTCTGATTTATATTATTGTTACCCTTGCTTTATTCATGTTTATATTCGCATTGCATGTTTACTATGTTATTACTTGATGACTTGACGCGCTGACGTCTGGGTTTTGCATGGCCCAGATTCTTCTACCTTGCTGCAGACTGATTAGGAGTTTTGCCGCTGTTAGACGAGCGGTGAGGTTCCTGTCGGTACGTAGTTTCACTCCAGGTGTTTCATTTATTGTATCTTTTAGCTTTCGCATATTGTTATCTCTTGATTCTTTTACTCTGGCTTATGGACATGTACTAGGTAGTTAGTTTACTTTCCTGTTCTTGATATCTCCACAGCCGTAATGTGACTATGGAAGGATTTTTCCTATCCACATGTAGCATGGTTGGCTATGTCACGTGCCCACTTTAGCGTACAGTGGGAAGCGGGGCGTGACAAAAGAGATGTACCCTTGAACCGATTTTGATTGGGAAATCTGTAGTCCAATTTAGGACTAAGATCAATTAATTCGATTATGAGCACATTGGCTCGGTTAAATCTGAATTGAGGACTTATTGCCAACTTGGACTAAGTCCAATTAAGTTTGAAGTGTTGGACTTTTGTTGCGACAGTTGAACATTTGTCTGGGTTCAACCTCTGACCATGTTTTTATCTTTTATTGAGTGCTGAGCACTCATATGCCATATGAGATGATCAATCTTGGAAGACAGGGGTATATTTGAAGCTCAGTCAAAGGGGAGTCTTGCCTCTGGAAGACTTAACCAATTTGGGCTAAGACTGGTTTTAAAATAGTGTTAAACACTAGAGGACATCTGGCGGTCACGTGTCCCCACGTGATGTATGTAAAACAGTGTTAAATACTGGGGACAAAATGCTCAAAATAGTATTAAACACTAGAAAGGAAAGGGTCACGTGAGGCGCCTGAAGATGGGGCCAGACCTCCTTTATTTTGTTCTCAGAATATTCAGATAAGTGTTAAACACTTTTGGTCTTCAGGCCATCACGTGTGGGCACGTGATGGGTATCCATGCATTGATTATTAAAGTTTTTATTAGGGGTCACGTGGGGACACATGAGGGCGCCCAAAATTGATTCTGCTCTTAGATTTGTTCCCTTTTGTTTTGAGGGTCACATGTGAGCACGTGAGGCATTGCCTCCAAGCTTTTTCTTTCTCATTTTGAGGAATCTGTTTGAGGGTCACGTGGGGGCACGTGACCATGTCTCATTCATTCTTTTCTGATCATTAAAAGAAGGGTCATGTGTTGCCGCGTGACCATATTTACATGCATAGATAATTTGAGTCCTTTGTTTGAGAATTAAATTCTTTGGTAGGGTTAAACCCTAATTCTGTTTAAAGAAATTAAATTCATATGTATATAGAAGAATTAAATTCTTATGTAGGGTTAAACCCTAGTTTTATTTGGAGGAATTGAATTCCTATGAGTTTGGGAGAATTAAATTCTCATATAGGGTTAAACCCTAGTTTCATTTGGAGGAATTAAATTCCTATGAATTTGGGGGAATTAAATTCCTTAAACTCAATTCTCCCTCTAAGTTTTCGTTCTGCATGGCAGAATCTCCCCGATGAGAATTAAATTCTCAACTTGTGGGGAGATCTGCTTCTGCAGATCTTCAACCAAAGGAAGAACTAAGTTTTTATTTAGAAGAGTTAAACTCTTAAATTGAGAATTAAATTCTCTTTTGTTTTATGGAGCTTAGATATCTTTCCCCTTTTCTCACATAGGGTTTCTTTTCTCTTCTGAAGAAATCTTCTTTTCTCTCTTAAGAATTAAATTCTCCTCTTTTTTCTCTCTGTTGTTGTATTTCTCTTTAAAAAAATCCAAGGATCCTCCTCTCTTCTCTTCTTGGCTCCTATTTATAAGAGAAAAAAAAGAATCAATTTGTTTAGTCAATCTTTCGTTGAAAGATTTTGGTTGTATTTTGTAACCAACATGATCTTTTAGATCATCCAGTGAATTTTATTCGCCATTGGATTTTTAATCCAAAAGATATTTTATCTGTTATTCTTGGCAAATTTTAAGGAAATATTTTCTTGTATAAAATCTTTCCATAAATTAGTGATTTTTAATCACCCTTGGATTTTAATCCAACGGTGCTCCATTTTATAGTGCACCATCTTTTTGTTTGGAAAGATCTAGAAAAATATTAAGGCTTTTGATTTCCCTTAATTAGAATTTAATTCTATTATCTCAAAGATCTTAGGATCTCATCACGTGTTGACACGTGACTCCCCAATTAAGCATTTAACCAGAATTTAATTCTGTTGTTTTTAAAGAACTAAGGAATCATCACGTGTCAGCACGTGACCCTTGGTCACGTGTGAGCACGTGATACCCCATTGAGGTTTTTCCTTGCCGTTTTATTATATCTTTTAATCCCTTTCAGTGGGTTTAAAGTCCCATCACGTGTGGGCACGTGACTCCTGTTGATTAGAATTCAATTCTATTATAACAGAGCCCTCAGGAAGCCATCACGTGTCAACACATGACTCTTGGTCACGTGTGAGCATGTGATGGCCCGTTGGGGTTTTTCCTGATATTTCAGGAGGGAACAAGAAGTAATCAGTTTTCGCCAGTATGAACCGATGTCTTCTGGACGATGCTGGTTCAATAGGCCCGATTATGTTAGTTCCCCCCATTTTGAACGGCCATCTAGCCACTGTCGGGTGCAGCGGATTTGGATGCTGGTGGATAAAATCCCCGTGAATCTGGCACGAGTGACACTGCTTCGTGTATTCGAGGCAGTCTCGGATCATTGTGGGCCAATAGTAGCCCATCCTTTTGATCTTCAGTTTCATCTTCGGTCCGGCTTGGTGAGAACCGCAGAGTCCGTCGTGAGTTTGAACGACTCTCCTTGCTTCTTCAGGTCCCAGGCATCTTAGCCATAGAGAATCAAATGATCTCTTATATAGAGTGTCATTAACGAAGGCGAAGGATAGAGCTCGTTTTATGAGCTGATGTCTTGAGGACGCATCTTCAGGTGTTCGACGGGATTTGAAGTAGTCTATAAAGACTTCTCTCCAATCCTTGACCTTTTCCTAGTCCTCTATCTGTAGGGCCGCTTGCTTCGTCGCTTCCTTTTCTTCAAACGACTCCGGAGATATTTCTGCCAGTACGAGAACCCGATGACTTTGTACAATGATCCTTATGTCATCGAGGTTTTCGTCAGCCAGTTCTTTAGCGAGTGGCTAATGCATCCGCCTTACTATTTTCTGTACGCGGTATGCTTTCCAGAATGTAGGAGGGAATTTGAATCAGCAGTTGCTGCACTCTCTCGCCATACTTCACCAACTCTGGTTTGCACGTTTGATAATCGTCATTTACTTGGCTAACGACCAGCTGGAAGTCTCCGTATATGAGGAGATTTTTGATCCCCATGTCGACAGGGATCTCAAGTCCTGCTATCAAAGCTTCATATTCGGCTTCATTGTTTGTCCTCGGCTCTGTTAAGAAGAAGGCAAAGCGCATTATCCCTCCTTGTGGAGTCACGAAGATAAGGCCTACCCCAGATTTGATTATAGGGGTGTTGTATTGTCTCTTCTTCATGGAAGATACTCCGTCGAAATAGAGTTCCCATCGGGTGTTACTCTCTCCTTTCTCCCCGTCGATTCTGTCAAAAGCGTGCTCGTCTGGCAATTCGCAATTTAGAAGTGAATCGGCAGGGATCGGATGCTCGACGAGGAAGTCGGCGATGGCCTGGCCTTTCACTGCCTTGAGAGGTAGATAAGTTATCGAGAATTCCATTAAGAGTATGGCCCATTTAGCGAGCCACCCTGTTAGTATGACTCTTGACATCAAATATTTAAGAGGATCCACTCTTGATATGAGGCGGACCTCATGTGCCAAAGCGTAATGCCTGAGCTTCGTTATCGTAAAGATTAACGCCAGGCGGTGTTTTTCAACTGGGAGTAATTGTTTTCTGCCTCCGGGAGAACTCGACTCAAGTAGTAGCGGGCTCTTTCTTTCCCTTGGTCATTCTCCTGTGGCCATAGCGCGCCTAAAGAATCTTCAAGGGCTGTTGTGTACAGGATGAGAGGCTTTCCCTTGACCGGAGCGGTCGGTACTGGCAGATTCTGCAGGTATTGCTTGATCTCGTCCAGTGCACTCCGGCATTTATGATCCCAAACGAAAGGGGTCCCCTTCTTCATTAGATGACTGTAGGGGCGGCATTTGCCGGAGGGTTGGCTATGAACCGTCGGATATATGCGAGCTTCCCTTGGAGAGACCGCGGTTGCTTGAGAGTTCTTGGCGGACGCATTTCCATAATCGCCTTGATCTTCGACGGGTCAATTTCGATGCCTCGATGTCGTACGATGAATCTTAGGAATTTGCCTGAGGAGACTCCGAACGCGCATTTGAGAGGGTTCATTTTCAAGTTGTATTTCCAAAGGCGTTGAAACACGATCTTCAGATGCTCCCAATATTCCTCGTATGACTTGCTTTTAACCACGAGGTTGTCAATATAGCATTCGACGATTTCATGTATGAGGTCATCGAAAATCTTCGTCATGGCCCTCTGATAGGTGGCGCCTGTGTTCTTCAGACCGAAAGGCATCGCTTTGTAGCAGAATATGCCCAGGGGAGTCCGAAAAGCGGTATGCTTCTGGTCTTCGAGATGCATCTTTATTTGGTTGTACCCCGATGAGCCGTCCATGAAGGAGAAGACTTCGTGAGTGGATGTATTGTCTATCATCAGCTCGGTGACTGGTACGGGAAAGTCATCCTTCGGACATGCTTTGTTGAGGTCTCGAAAGTCTACGCAGATGCACACCGTCCCATTTTTCTTCATCACTGGGATGATGTTGGCAATCCAGTCAGGGTACTGAACCTCTTGGATGAAGCCGGAGTCAATTAGCTTCTTGATCTCAGCATTGATGCTCATTTCAAGTTCGAGCCGCATTCTTCTCGGTACTTGTTTAATTGGCTCAACGTCCGGAGAAATCGCCAATTTGTGGACGGCTATTTCTGAATCTAATCCTGGCATCTCGGAATAGTTCCATGCAAAGCAGTCTTTATACTGCATGAGCACGTCTTTTAGCGTAGCTACCTGTTCTTCGGACAGCGGTTCACTGACGAACATAGGCCTCGGGTCATTTATCGTTCCCAAATCGATTTTTCTGAGGTTATCTGCAGTAGTATGTATCCCATCTTTCAGTTCTTTTGGCGCCGGTGGAAACTCTGAGATCACTTCGTCATCATCGTTTTCAAAGCACCAGGAGAGGTCATCCATATCCTCGGGCACTCCTTCTTCCGACATCATTATCATGTGACAGGTACGAGATCGCTTCCAAGACCGATGTTGATCCGGCTCTACCTCGCTGCATATATGGCTTTTGGTTCATGCTGTTGTGGCGGGGTTACCCTCCAACTGCTGGATAAAGCGAACATGCCTTGCTGATACTGGTCCTCTACCCAGTCTTTGAATGTGAAGCAGTCTTCGAGAGAATGTCCTATCGCTCGGAGATAGGAGCAATAATCCGGGTGAGAGACCTTGCCTGCTTGTTCGGGGTGTTTGGATTCCGGGAGCATAATCATTTGATGTTTCATGACAAGATCGAATATCTTCCTTGTCATGTCTTGGGGAAAAGAGTATGCTCGACCCATCTTTTTTATAAGAGTCAAATCCCGGCTTCTTAATTTTTGATCGCGAGGCTTCTTGGACCCGCTTTGCTGCTGTCAAACATTTTTTCCGTTCTTTAGATTATTTTTGCCCCCGCGTCGAGTCTTCCGTATGACGGGCTGGCGACAAAGGGCATCGTCATTTT
This sequence comes from Agapanthus africanus, assembly GCA_030015575.1. NCBI lineage: Eukaryota > Viridiplantae > Streptophyta > Magnoliopsida > Asparagales > Amaryllidaceae > Agapanthus > Agapanthus africanus. The sequence continues at coordinate 1,001,975,783 of CM057337.1, forward strand.
TCGTAGCCTACTGAAAGAGGCACTGCGTCCTGGCTTTCTTGTAAATGGTCATTTCACGGTTGTGGTCATCCCTGTTCCCCTCCGAATGGCGGCGTGGACGACGTAAAGACGCCTTGCCTGAGATTCGGGGCAGATGCTATATGGTTTTATCCGTCCACCTCTCCGAAAATGCCAAGTTGATTTATGGCACCATGTATCGGAGGTTTAGACGGATGCGGCCGATGTAGCAGACTTCGTCAGATTCCCTCTTGCTAGAGGGGTTTTTGATTGTGGGGACGCTCTTCCCTGCAGGCGCAAGCCCCTGCAGTTAATTACGCTACCGCATCGCGGTAGCCACTTTCTCCTTCTCCAGATGTTCACTTCGTGTCGTATGTGTTTGTTTTATTTGTGGTTGCTCGTGGATTGTATACGGAGACTAAGTGATGCCGTCGCCCGTAGGACGTGGATTAGTCCAAATCCATACTTTCTTAGATTTGGGTTTGGGGTTTTGGTTTAAGGATGCGTTAGTCTTATTTTGGACTAAGATCAACTTAAACGTTTGTTAAGGATACGTTAGTCTAATTTTCAGACTAAGATCGACTTAACGGGATCGTTTAGATCCAACAAGAGAGCATTTGGGCTCTATTGTCTAGTTTAGAGACATTGCGGTCGATTTCCAGTTTAGGGACATAGTGGTCCATGTTCCAGTTTAGGGACGTAGGGGTCCATCATTCCCATTTGGGGACGAGCATTAGTTTAAGGACATTTCGGTCCAACATTCCCATTTAGGGACGAATATTAGTTTAAGGACGTTTCGGTCCACGGGTTTAGGAACCCCGCAGTCCGTATCGATGTGTGGTTGTCGGGACTCGTCACCTCTCTGACGTCGTTAAAGGATTACAAAGATAGGTGTCAGAGGAGTTCGGAGATGTACCCTTGAACCGGATGTAAATTGATTTAGGAGAGCAGTCTTGCTCAGTCAATTTAATTTGAGGACTTACGGCCATGATTGGGCTAAGTCCAGTTGAGAAATGTTCAACCTTTTTATTTATCTTTGGTCTATTAGGCCTGTGCTAGGGCTTTGCCCCTTTTTAATAATGCACTGCATTTTATTCTGGCTTGCTAGGCCTTTTTGATTTAGGCTCAGTCCTTTTGTAAATGATGCAGGGCATCTGTTTGGGCTCTGCCCTTTTTTAAAATAATGCATTGCATTTTATTAGGCATGTCAGGCCTTTTTTTTTAATTGGGCTTGGCCCTTCTGTAAATAATGCAGTGCATTAATCAAACTGACAGTGGCCATGAGGCCAGTCAGACGCTTTGCGCCAATTAATGAGCGCAAGCGCATGTGGTGGTGACACGTGTCACGCAAGCGCAGTGCGCTGCGCCAGTGCGCTGCTGACACGTGGCGCGCTCTGGTAATTTGCGCCAACTTTAAAGAGCAATGCTCTATTTTAAAAGCGCACAGCGCAAGTGGTCTTGGAGCTAACATGTGGCGCTCTCTGGTGGCTTGTGCCAACCCAAGAGCGCAACAGTGCAGATTTGCAAGTGCGGGGCACTGTTTTAATGACTTAATCCAATTTTGGATTTAAGAGAGGAATCTTTAAGATTCCAGAACCAATGGTTCATAAAAAAGTGCAAGGCACTGTTATTATTTTGTTTTTATTGAAGATCGTTGATCTTGTTCTTAGATCAATGATCTATTCTGAAGAAGTTCTTCTTGAATAAAGGTTTTTACCTTTTTTGTTCTTGAGTTCTTCTCACAATCCTTCAAAGTTCTCTCTGTGAAGTTCTTGATGTTCTCAATCTTTTTCTTCTTTTGAATTGGGGTCTAGGAGTCTTTATATAATGCCCATAAATTTGTTAAGTTTGTTAAAGAGATCATTCTCTGAGTGATTTGGGGAATTTTCCCCACCGTTGGATCTATGATCCAAGGGCTTCTGTTTTACAGAAGACAATCTTCTTATTTTAACAAGAACAGAAGGATCTTACTAGAATTTCAATTCTGTTTGGCGCAAACGCCCCAACGCTTGACACATGTCACGCAGCGCAAAGCGCAGCGCAACTGCGCTGACACGTGTCGCGCCGCGCAGCGCTTGCGCAACTGCGCTGACACGTGTCGCGCAGTGCAGCGCTTGCGCAACTGAAGCGTTGCTTCCTTTAATTTTTGTTTTAAATAGAGCCTTGCTCTGATTGGGCGGAATCGGAAGCGTTGCTTCATCTCCCGCCTTGGAATTTGAACAGAGCTTTGCTCTGATTGGGGTAAACAAATGCCCCCCCACCGTTGCGCTTACGTGGCTCCAAACGCGAGCGCAACGGTGGCAGAATTCCAACCGTTGCGGCAACTTTTGGAAGTTGAAAGGGCATTTGATGCCTATAAATAGGACCTTTGGTCCTTCACAGATGATCTTCATCTCCAAAAACTTTACTTTTAGAATCTCAGAGCCCTGCTCTTTTGTTTAAGCACTTTTAAAAGTTCAAATTTTAGAGAATCTTAGGTAAAAAATTAATTCGGATTAAATTGAATCAATTTTAAGAGCCTTGCTCTCAATAGATCCCTGATCTAAAGAAGACCCATTTAGGGTTTCACTTAGCAGAGCTTTGCTCTAAAGGGGTCTAAAGAGGACTAAGGAGAACCCTATTAGGGTTCCATTAATAGAGCTCTGCTTTCTAAAAGATTTTCTTTGGATTTTCTTAATTCATTAATGGAGTTTTGCTCCTTCCAAATCATATAGAAGAACTCTTAAGAATTCTTCATGGATCTTGGAAGTTAAAGATGGCATTTTGTATTATTATTATTATTATTATTATTATTATTATATCATCTTTTCAGAGCAAAGCTCTCAATGTTCTTAGGGGATTTTCCTTAAATTCTCCTCATAACTGATTTTGACAGGAGTCACTCCTGTCTGCAGAGCATTGCTCTCGAGGAGTTTTAACTCCCTGTATCCCTTTTTTTTATCGCTAATCTTCCATTGATGTATTCTGGTTGTTCATCTATACAGTCTGCATGAATTCATCACCTACGAGGATATCCGCGTACAAGGCCGTCATCAAAACCAGGAGTTTACAGATGCTCAGTGTGCGGAGGTTATGGGTCGCTTGAACGCACGCGTTGGTTGGCTGCTCCCTCGCCGTTCTGCCCTCTTGAAAGTCGTGCTGGGACCGATCTGGAGAGCACTCCCGGGGTTCCACGAAGCCCTACCGCTCAATGCGCTGGATGATGTCGAAGACAAGGTGCATTCAGTGTACCTGCCGGGGATGATCTCGAAGAAACGGCGGGATAGCCTCATCGACATCCTGCATCAAATTTTCCAGCAGGCGACAATAATCGCTGCTTATCGAAGGATAGGGGGCCTCGCCGAAGATCTTGACACACAAGAGCGCGAGAGGCTGGGCACGAGAATAATCAGAAAGGCCAGAAGAACTCTGGATGGCCTTACTTTTGAATTCCTCAATCCGTGCCCTGGATCTGAGGTTATTCCATTGTAATAATTTGAATAATGTTTCTCGTTTATTTCTTTCATTATTGTAAGAATTTCTGGCAATATGAATGAAATTTTTTTATTCTAGCTTGTCTTATTTCTCGTTCTGAGTCTTTTGCCTATGCATGAATGAGTGTGTCTCGAACGCTTGATCGAATGTAAATCGGATGTTCTTTCTGTCACTTTCTTCTTTCTTTTATTGTCAGCATGTTGTCTTAATAAACAGGGTCGATAAATAATAGAGTAAGCATCTTAGTTTTTCCAAGAAATAGCGATGGCTTAGGCCGCAGGTTCAGATCTGCTGCCTAAAATTTTTCAACTCTACGAGCCGTGAAGGTCTCATAGAGATTTTTCTCCCTGCGGATCGAGGGGATCTCGTAAGTGTATTTTCTCCTTAGGAATCATGAGGATTCCTATGTGCGTTTTCTCTTATAAGTCGTAAGGATCCTTGTAGGGTGTTTTTCGTCACCCCAGTGAGATGGGAATACGCGCACGCTTGTCAGGCGTACTACAGATTCCCCCTGCCTAGGGTAGGCCGGGGTTTAATGATTGTGGGGATCCGAATCTCCGGCAGCCGCGGACTAAGCTGCCGTTAATTACCCCTCGCCTTTGGGGCGAGGGAACCTCCGATTAACGGGTTAAACTGGTCATGCGAACCCAATGTGCGGTGTGCGTGTGTTCTGTTTTGAAGGGGGGTTTTGGATATATCGGGAGCCACGCAGAGTTTTTACGGGGGTCAAGGGGGCTAGCAGCCCCCTTGCGGGGTTCGGGGCAGCGCCCCGGCCCGAAAAATTTTTGGAGGGGGAGAATGTTGCGGAGTATGTATATGTGCGAATTTATATACATATGTATATGTGTATGTATGTACATAAAAAGAGGGGGAAAAGGCATCCAAGGGATGCGTGGGGCCAGCGCCTTGAGCGCTGTGCGCTTAGGTGCTGCGCGCTCAGGCGCAAGCGCGCCACGTGTCGGCACGTGGGCGCTTTGCGCATGAGCGCTGCGCGCAGGAGCGCAAGCGCGCGCGCCACGTGTCGGCACGTGGGCGCTTTGCGCATGAGCGCTGCGCGCTGGAGCGCAAGCGCGCGCGCGCCACGTGTCGGCAGGTGGGCGCTTTGCGCATGAGCGCTGCGCGCTGGAGCGCAGGCGTGCTGGTGCGCAAGCGCGCGCGCCACGTGTCGGCACGTGGGCGCTTTACGCATCGCGCTGCGCGCGGGAGCGCAAACGTGCTGGTGCGCAAGTGCGCTCGCCACGTGTCGGCACGTGGACGCTTTGCGCATCGCGCTGGTGCGCAAGCGCGCGCGCCACGTGTCGGCACGTGGGCGCTTTGCGCACGAGCGCTGGGCGCAGGAGCGCAAGCGCGCGCGCCACGTGTCGGCACGTGGGCGCTTTGCGCACGAGCGCCGGGCGCCGGCGAGGAAAGGAGGGCTTTTAGCCCCAGAAACCCTCGAAAGAGGAATTAGTGGAGTTAAACTCCTAAAAAAAAGGGAAAATGTTTTGGTTGGGGAAATGGGTTCTCCTTCTTCCTCCTCTGTTGGCTGGCTCAAGAGATGTGAGATCTAAAAATAAATCTTTTATTTTTGAGATCTAATGATAGATCCAAGTTCCCCTTTATGGGTTTTGTGGTGAAAAACTATTTTGTTTTGAAAAAGGAAGAGTAAAACTCTTGATTTAATTCAAAAGAAAGAAGAAGGTTTTGGAACCTTGAAGAAGGAAGAAAGATCTCAGATCTGAAACTTTTTTTGGAGAGAGAAAAAGTTGTTGGGATATTTTCATTATCTTTGCCTTTATAGGCCATACATTTTACACATAGCCCCGTGGGCTTCACAAAATGGCATTTTGCCTATCCCATGGCTCATGTGCCATTTCTTTTTGCACATAAGCCATGGGCTTTACAAAAATTTGGCTTTATGCCCATTTTCTTACATTTATCCATAAAATAAAATAAAAAAGAAATACAACAAAATTATTTATTACAAAATTTTTATCTTGGCATGGGGGAAGGCCGGCCGCTTCATGTTCGGGCTCGACCCGGGCATGGGCCCACTGGGTCTGGGCTTGGGCCCACTGGGTCTGGGCTTGGGCCCACTTGGCTTGGGGTTGACTTGGTCAACCGGGGTGTAAATTTTTACCCCAACAAATTGCCCCCCATCAATAAATGCACACCACATATGTGGGTCGTGTGCATGAAATTGATGGATCCTCTTTCACGTGGAGGCGACTTGATTTGGTTCCCACCTTTTAGGAAGCTGGCACTTCCCTTTTTACGACATGGACGGTCGTTGCTTGACATGTCTCCGAGACGGAGTGTCCGTGATAGACGTTTTTCCTGGCCCGGAGTTATCTGATTCCCACTTTGTAGGAATCCTGCGCTGCACTTTTTGCGACTTGGACGGTCGGTGCTGCCCTTTTAGCGACTTGGACGGTCGATGCTGCCCTTTTAGCGACGTGGACGGTCGGTTCTGCCCTTTTTGCGACTTGGACGGTCGGTGCTGCCATTTTTGCGACGTGGACGGTCGATGCTGCCCTTTTTCCGACTTGGACGGTCGGTTCTGCCCTTTTTGCTACATGGGCGGTCGGTTCTGCCCTTTTTGCGACATGGACGGTCGGTTCTGCCCTTTTTGCGACTTGGACGGTCGGTGCTGCCATTTTTGCGACGTGGACGGTCGATGCTGCCCTTTTTGCGACTTGGAAGGTCGGTGCTGCCCTTTTTGCGACGTGGACGGTCGATGCTGCCCTTTTTGCGACTTGGACGGTCGGTTCTGCCCTTTTTGCGACATGGGCGGTCGGTTCTGCCCTTTTTGCGACATGGACGGTCGGTTCTACCCTTTTTGCGACTTGGACGGTCGGTGCTGCCATTTTAGCGACGTGGACGGTCGATGCTGCCATTTTAGCGACGTGGACGGTCGATTCTGCCATTTTAGCGACGTGGACGGTCGATGCTGCCCTTTTAGCGACGTGGACGGTCGATGCTGCCCTTTTTGCGACTTGGACGGTCGATGCTGCCCTTTTAGCGACGTGGACGGTCGATGCTGCCCTTTTTGCGACTTGGACGGTCGGTGCTGCCCTTTTAGCGACGTGGACGGTCGATTCTGCCCTTTTTGCGACATGGACGGTCGGTTCTGCCCTTTTTGCGACATGGACGGTCGGTTCTGCCCTTTTTGCGACTTGGACGGTCGGTTCTGCCCTTTTTGCGACGTGGACGGTCGGTTCTGCCATTTTAGCAACGTGGACGGTCGGTTCTGCCCTTTTTGCGACTTGGACGGTCGATGCTGCCCTTTTTGCGACTTGGACGGTCGGTTCTGCCCTTTTTGCGACGTGGACGGTCTATGCTGCCATTTTAGCGATGTGGACCGTCGGTTCTGCCCTTTTTGCGACTCGGACGGTCGATGCTGCCCTTTTAGCGACTTGGACGGTCGGTTCTGCCCTTTTTGCGACTTGGACGGTCGATGCTGCCCTTTTTGCGACTTGGACGGTCGGTTCTGCCCTTTTTGCGACGTGGACGGTCGATGCTTCCATTTTACGGACGTGGACGGTCGGTTCTGCCCTTTTTGCGACTTGGACGGTCGATGCTGCCCTTTTAGCGACTTGGACGGTCGGTGCTGCCCTTTTAGCGACTTGGACGGTCGGTGCTTGATTTGACTTGCTCTGCTTCTTGCAGTGTCAAGGGTAGACTTGACTTGCTCCGCTTCTTGCGGTGTCGGAGTGGAAGTTGACTTGTTGATATTGATTTGGGTTGACATCAGCATCGCTATACTGGAATATGGTACCAGGAGCGAATCATCATTTGTCATGACAGGGTTTGGGAATTGGTTTTTGTTTGGCATCTGCATTGCTGCACTGGAATAATGCCAGGAGCAACTCATCATTTGCCCCGAGAGGATTTGGATTTGGTTGCTTAGGAGACAGGTTTAGATCCCTGTCACCTAAGGCTTTTCCATTTTGTGAGCCGTAAGGGTCTCACAAATCATTTTCTCCCTACGGGTCATAAGGATCCCGTAGGTGTATTTTCTCCTTAGGGGTCGTGGGGACTCCTAAGTGTGTTGCTCCTTCGTGAGTCCTAAGGATCTCACGTGGGAATTTTCTCCTCACAAAGTCGAGAGGACTTTGCGAGTGCATTTCATTTCTTTTTTCACGAGTTTGCGCCCTCTCGGGTTTTCACAAACTCGCCGGCAGTCCTGCTGTTTTTACTCACGGAGACCTTTCGGGTTTTCATCCGTGCCCCTCTTGCTTGTGGACATACCATCCTTTTTATTAATTTTTTTTTTTTAAAATTTTTTTGTGGGACTTTGAATGTGGTCTCACCGGTAGGACATGAGAGAGATTGGGGTTGTTTTACGCCCGTGGATTGTATACGGTTTTGCAGGATGTATGATCCAGACCGTAGGGCCGGAAAGATTTCAGGGATTTGTTGGCGTCTGCATCGCTGCACTGGAATGTGGTACCAGGAGCGACTCATCATTCGCCGTTGGGGGTATGGGATTTGGAATTTGGTTGGCGTCTGCATCGCTACACTGGAATATGATACCAGGAGCGACTCATCATTCGCCGCGGGAGGACTTGGGATTTGGGTTTTTGGTTGGCATCAGCACCGCTAACACTGAAGCGAAATGCCAGGAGCGAATCATCATTTGCCGTTGCCCGTTGGGGAACGATGGCTTAGGAGATAGGTTTGAGTCCCTACCACCTAAGGCTTTTCAATTTTATGGGCCGTGAGGGTCCCATAAAAGCATTTTCTCCCTACGAGTCGTAAGGATCTCGCAGGTGTATTTTCTCCTTAGGAATCGTGAGGATTCCTAAGTGTGTTGCTCCTTTGTGAGTCGTAAGGATCTCACGCAGGGGTTTTCTCCTCACAAAGTCGAGAGGACCTTGCGAGTGTATTTCATCTCTTTTCACGAGTTTGCGCCCTTTCGGGTTTTCACAGACTCGCCGGTAGTCCTGCTGTTTTTACTCACGGAGCCCTTTCGGGTTTTCATCCGTGCCCATTTTGCTTGTGGACATACCGTTTATTTCTTCTTCTTCTTTTTTTCTTTTTCTTTTTTTTCTTTTTTTCTTTTTTTTTGCCGCTGGTGGGACTTTAAAGTAGTCTCACCGGCAGGATTTGGGAGAAATAGGGGTCATTTACGCCCGTGGATTGTATACGGTTTTGCAGGATGTCTGATCCAGACCGTAGGGCTGATGTGCTCAATTCGCCTGCGACTTGTAGCATTCATGTGTAGTATTTCTTGAGATATCGGCCATTGATGGGTGGCATGGGCCTTTCTCCCTCGGCACTTATTAGTTGGTAGGATCCTCCGTCGAACACTTTCTCGATGACGTATGGTCCTTCCCAGTTCGGCTCGAATTTTCCCTTGGCATGTCGATTGGGAATGATCGGTCTTTTGAGGACCAGCACCAATTCACCTTTCTTGAAAACGCGGAGACGGGTTATCTTGTCGTAGGCTCGTGACATTTGGGCTCGGTATAGCTCCAGATTTTGCTGCACCGCGAGCCTCTTTTCTTCGAGGGCATCGAGTTCTTCAAGTCGAAGAAGCACGTTTTCCTCCTCCGTCAACTCATGTTGGATGGCCATTCTTAAACTTGGAACCTCGATTTCGAGGGGGAGAATCGCCTCCACTCCGAAGAGCAATGAGTATGGAGTGGACTGAGTTGGAGTACGGTGCGTGGTACGATATGCCCACAATGCCTCGTGAAGTTTGAGATTCCAGTCTCTCTTGTTGGCTGAAGCATTTTTCCTCAGGAGCTTGCATAGAGTCTTATTGAAGGCTTCGGCTAGCCCATTGGCTCTTGGATTATAGATGGAGGAATATCTCCAGTCTATCTTGTGCTGAGTAGCGAACCTTGAGACATTGAAGCTCTTGAAAGAAGGCCCGTTGTCAGAAATGATTCTTCTTGGTGTACCGAAGCGGTATAGGATATTATGCTGGAAGAATGTCAGAATATCTTTTGTCTTGACTTCTTTTAGCGGGACAGCTTCAGCCCATCTGGAGAAGTAGTCTGTCGCGGCCAGTATGAACCGGTGGCCTTTAGATGACGGAGGATCAATTAGGCCAACAATGTCGGTGCCCCAGACTTCGAAGGGCCACGACGCCACCGTAGGATGCAGTGGATTGGGATGCTTGTGAATAAAATCACCGTGAATTTGGCAGATATAACATTTCTTTGCATGCTCTCCGCAGTCCCGTATCATGGTGGGCCAGTAATACCCAAGCCGTTTGATTTGAAGCCGCATCTTGGGGCCAGATCGGTGAGCACCGCAAATGCCCGAGTGGACATCTTTCATGACTTTTTGGGCTTCGGCCAATGACAGACACCTGAGCCAGAGTTGGTCGTATGACCTGCGGTATAACGTGTCATTTACAAACACGTATCGGAGAGCTCTTTTCTTCAGCTGAATCCTCGCAGATTTTTCTTCGGGCAGCTTGTCGTATCGGAGGTACTCTATGAAGGGTTCTCTCCAATTGGGCTCGTCTTGGATGATCGAAGCTTCTTCCGTAGGACTGCTCTTCTGTTCCGCACTTTCCTCTTCTCGTAGAGAGACTGGGGGTAGAATTTGCCGGCTCCTGACTGTGATCAGAATTTCGTCCATGTCAGGATCAGCCAGCTCCTTGGCCAAGCGAGCGAGTACATCAGCCTTTCCATTCAACGCTCTAGGGACTCTCGTTAGTTCAATATGAGTGAACCGTTTCATGAGTTCCACCACTCGACCTCTGTACCGAGCTAACTCAGGTTTGTATATCTTATAGTCGCCGCTTACTTGGTTGACGACAAGCTGGGAGTCACCGTAAACCCGCAGCCGAAGGATTTCCATTTCTATGGCGAGTTCCAAACCAGCTATCAGAGCTTCATACTCAGCTTCATTGTTTGTCCGAGGCTCGGTGAGAGCAAAAGAACGCCGTAGGGTTCCCATTGATGGTGTGATGAACACCAATCCTATCCCTGCTTTTATCTCCGGGACGCTTGATTTACTGGAGGTTCTTATCGATGAGGCCCCATCGAAGTAGAGCTCCCAACATGGCTCGTCATTCTCGAGGTGCAGCACTTGTTCGTCGGGTAACTCACAATTTAGCGGCGACCCTTCTGGTATGGGATGAGCAGCGAGAAAGTCTGCAAGAGCTTGCCCTTTTACTGCTTTCTGAGGGGTATAAACTATATCAAACTCAAGTAGCATGACAGCCCATCTTGCCATTCTGCCGGCTAGGCTTGCTTTGGTCATCAAGTGTTTGAGCGGGTCGACCTTGGAGATCAGCATAACCCGATGAGCGAGCAGATAGTGCCTCAGCTTCTTCACAGCAAATATCAGAGCCAGGCATTGTTTTTCGATTGGGGAGTAGTTGTGTTCCGCCCCCACTAGAGTTCGACTGAGGTAGTAGAGGGCATTTTCTTTTCCCTCCTCGTTATTCTGCGCAAGGAGCGCACCGAGTGACTCGTCCAGCGCGGCAGTGTAGAGAATCAGCGGTTTATTTGGAATGGGAGTGGCCAGCACCGGAGGGTGCAACAAGTATTGTTTGATGCTTTCGAACGCTGCTTGACATTCGGCATCCCAGATAAAAGGAGCTCCTTTCTTCATAAGCTTTGAGAAGGGCCTACATCTCCCCGATAAATTTGAGATAAACCTCCGTATATAAGCAAGCTTGCCTTGAAAAGATCTTAGCTGCGTCAGACTCTTCGGAGGGGGCATCTCCATGATGGCCTTTATCTTTGATGGGTCAACTTCGATCCCTCGATGTCGGACTATAAAGCCCAGGAATTTTCCCGATGACACGCCAAAAGCGCACTTCAGAGGATTCATCTTCAGATCGTATTCCCTCAGTCTGGTGAGAACGGTCCTGAGATCTTGGATATGATCGGCCTTGGCTTTAGTCTTGACGACCAGATCATCAACATAGCATTCGACGACTTTATGGATTAGGTCATCAAAGATATTAGTCATCGCCCTTTGATATGTAGCACCTGCGTTCTTCAGTCCGAATGGCATTACCTTGTAGCAATATATTCCGATCGGGGTTCGAAATGCTGTGTGCTTCTCATCCTCAGGCGACATCTTGATCTGATTATATCCAGACGAGCCATCCATAAAAGTGAACAGTTCGTAATTTGAGGTGTCATCGACCATCATTTCCATGACCGGTAGCGGGAAGTCGTCTTTAGGACATGCCTTGTTGAGGTCCCTGAAATCGACACAAACTCGGATCTGCCCATTTTTCTTCTTCACTGGGACTATGCATGCAATCCAGTCTGCATATTTCTCTTCCCTGATGAAGCCGGCATCGATGAGTTTCTTGGTTTCCTTGATGACCTTTTCTTCCAATTCCCTTCTCATTCTTCGAGGAGCTTGTTTGACTGGCTTAGCATCAGGAGATATAGCTAGCTTATGCACGGCTACCTCAGGGGAAAGGCCAGGCATTTCTTTGTACGTCCACGCGAAGCAGTCGACGAACTCACGCAGCAGGGCAATTATCTGCTCTTTCATTTCCTCCGACAAGAGTGAGCTGATGTAGGTCAGCCTTGGGTCATCGGGCGTTCCTAAGTCAATCTCGGTTAGCTCATCAAAGGTTGCCTGTCCGCCATCTTCGATCTCTTGAGGAGCTTCTTCTGGCTCGGCTATCTCGTCATCATCATTTGATCTTTCGCTGGCCTCACCAACATGGATCATGTAGCACGCTTTGGAATCAGGTTGAATGTAGCCTATGCCCCGTCTATCTGGAATTCGTCCATCGATGAGTGCTCGGACCTGGGGCGGATACCATAGCCCTTCGTAAAACTTTGCTTCGGACCCCGTTTGATATAACCGGCATCCGCACTTCTTAAAGTATTCCCGCATCTCAGGCGCATAGTATCTGAGATTGAGGACAGCTCTTATGCCTCTCTCATAGGGAAGGCACGCGACAGAAAGATCGTCCGGGTGCACAACGGGGTTTGACCTGTAAAACAGGATGCCCTTCTGTCCATTTTTCATCCCGGGCACGTAGAAAGTTTTCAGCTGGTCCACGGTAGAGACTGACAATGCGTCAAGCTCTTTGCACATCCGTTCCGGCACCCTTGTGATGGCCAGGGACCCTTCTGCGACTTCGAATGTCTCTCCTAGTTTCGCTTGCTGCATGGGGGGCCAATCTGCACAGCTGTTGCACGGCAGGTCCTCTTCTTCTGACTCTTCAGTGTCACTGCCAAGATGAGGGCGGACTTTGCTGCTAGACGGGCCTTCAGTAACAGATTCGTCCGTATCGCTGCCGAAACGAGGGCGAGCTTTACGGAAGGACGGGCTTCCAGCATCGGACTCATCAGTGTCGCCGCCGAAATTCGGGCGCACTTGGGTATTTTTGCTTTTGAAAGTGACAGGCGGCGCAGATTTGCTTTTGAGTCTTGGGGCCGTTCTATCCTCAGTCAGTTGTGGCTTGGCATTTTGGTGGTTCATAAAGTACCGAGAATCTTCATACCGGACTTCATGCACGCCGAACGGCTGGATGTCTCCGTCAATGCGTCTTTCTTCGCCATTTTTAGTATACTTCATGTATTGATGGAGAGTTGACGGAATGATGCCGTAATCGTGGAGCCACGGCCGCCCCAAGAGAATCTTATAAGATGTGTCGGCGTCGATCACGTATATCTTAGCTTCAGTTTGCAGATCCCCAAATTTGATTGGCAAAGCTATAGACCCCAGAAGTTGCTGGCAATTTTGGTTGAAGCCTTGAATGACAATCATTTCCCTTAACAGGTGTCGGACGTCCATTGACAAACTCTTTAGAGTTCGCAAGTTCATGATGTTCACTGAGGACCCCGGATCAATTAATATACGATTAATTCGATCTCCGTCGCTGTATCCGGTCACGTAAAGCGGCCGATTGTGCTCTGCCTTCCCAGTAGCAAGTCTTCATCCTTAAATGTGACTGCGGCGGCATGCAAAGCGTGCTGGGCTTCTTTCATATTAATTTCCGCAAAGTGAGCCTGATACCGCTCGGGGTTTTGTAGAGCGTGAATGAGAACATCTCTAAGCTCCTTAGATAGGACCAGGGCGTCGTAGATGCTCAGGAGAGATGGAAGCTTCCGGAGATGCGCCAAGACATTATAGTCCACCGAGGAAGGACTTATGTTTTCATCAGCCGGTTCTCTGCCATCTTCTTCATTAGCGACTTGTTTTTCCTTCCCTTTTGGGGCGTTGCCCTGATTTTGCGGTAGAGCCCTGCCGCTTCTGAGCTGGATTTGATTGGCCTTTGTGGTGAGCTCCTCGTCCTCCTCCGGAAAATAGAGATCATCCTCGGAGTCGCTGCCAAGATGGATGGCATAGCAGGTCACTACTGGGATCTCTTCATTGAAGTCTTCTTCTAACTCCTCCAGAATTTCAGCCGCTTGTACAGGGAAGAACTCCTTCAATTGAATCAATGTTCTTTCCTTTTGTTCATATTCTTCGAGGGAATCGATATATTTTTGAATGGTCGATCTCCCTGCAGACTCTTTTTCGCGCCGAGCTGCACTTTTCTTCTTCTTGAGCTTCTTGGATTTTGAGCCTGATGGAGCCGCATTGGCAGCTGGACTGGCAGGCTTCTTCTGTTCTTCCCATTCCATCCTAGGTTCTTTCCGAAGTAGCTTTATCATCTTCTTCGTCTTATTAGATATGTGCGTACACCATGGAGGCTGCGGCGAGTCGGCCTCATTTCTCAGGGTAGCGGGTTCGACTGTTTGCTCCCAGAAGGCTTCAATTTTTGTCTGTATAAAGTTGGCGGTTGCAACTTGATTGTTCACCAACACGCTTTTGGACAGCTCGATCTCTCCAGCCTTGTACTGCTTCTCGACCCAGTCTTTGAAGATATAGCAATCCTCGATCGCATGGCTCACTACTCGGTGGTACGGGCAATACAGAGGATTGTCGGTCATTTTTGCTTCTTGGGGTCTTTTCGACTCCGGCAATTGTAGGCCGTTGTTCAAGGCATCTTTAAATATCTTGCGGACCTTGTCCCTTCTGAAAGAGTAAACCTTGTTCTTTTTCTCCTCTAGGGAAGGCTCATCTCCTCCCAGCAATGGCTTTCGAGACCGGTTGGTTTTGGATTCGCCCGCCCTTCGCTTTTCTTCATTGTCGGAGGCATTGAAGACATTGGTACTGCTGGAACTCCCGCTTTTACGGTTGTCGTCCCGCTTGCTTTTCCCGGTTTTGTCTCTCTGAGAGTCCGGCGGGGACTCTTGCTTCGAGCGTTCTAGCATTTGGACTTTCTTGGTTAGCTCCTGAAATGTCTTGAGGCCCGCTGTACACAAGAATGGGACCATCCAATTGCTGAGGTTCCCAATGAGAAGGCTGACGGACTGGTCCTGCTCCAGCGGCGGTTCGCACTTGACTGTGAGATTGCGCCATCGGGCGATAAAGTCGGTATTGCTTTCATTCTTCCCCGGCTTGGTCCTCACAAGGTCGGCAATAGAGATTTTATCACTGACGCTCATGAACCTTTGCCGAAACAGGGACTCCATTTGGGCAAAGGTAATAACGGATCCGTCCGGTATACTCGCATACCAGTCGAAGGCGACGCCGGTCAGGCTGTTGACAAACTGACGAAGAAGGAGCGCGTCATTACCCCCTATATTTTCGCACGATGCTTTGAAGTGGGCAACGTGCTGATTTGCATTCCCCGTTCCATCAAATCTTCCGAACTTAGGAATGACGTAGCCGCTTGGAAACTCAATCAGATCGTACTGCGCGGGATATGGCCGCCCACTACTGCCGATTTCTTTCTGAGCTTCAGCTTCGGCCACCAATGTTTTAACCTTGCTGGTGACCAAATCCATTATACGATCCTGTGTTAGTGGGATAGTGCTATCTGGGGCCAAGGCGTCCCCAGAAGAGGAGTGTGGCCGGCTTTCATGTGGCTCGACCAGTCTCGGTCCCAAAGGAACCGGCATCGGTTGCCTCGGATTGTCATCACCCGGCTGATTAGTAGCGGCTTGTGCCTGATTGGGAGGCGCTCGAGCAATTTGAGCCGTAAGCTGCATCACCACGTTCGTTAAATCATCAATTTTCGAATAGAGCTTGGCCATCTCTTTGTCTTTGCTCTTGAGCTGTTTTCGAAGCTCTTGAAGTAGCTCTTGCTCCGCAGTCCTGGGGCGGAAAGTCGGCTCTTCCTCGCTGTCCGAGCTTGACTATGCATGGACCGAGGGGTCTTTCTGCCTATCATCCTCATCGAGAGGGTTTTCTTCATCTAGCGGGGGCGGCTGTTCTTGGGCGGCGGCAACCACATTCAGGCTAGATTGGGCTTGGGATGTGGTGGCCCCATCCTTGCTTTTGCTGTGAAGGTTATCGCTGGGGCGACCGCCTGCCATATAGACCGTATGGATGATATATCCAGCCGTCTTTCTATCATTGGCAGCTGATTTCATGGATTGCTGTCTTGACCCCCTTGTTTCGGTAGCTGGTAGTCGATTAAAGGCGGCTGGCCTAACCAGTTTCTTAAATGGTGCTGGCGCATCTTTTCTGGGTTTGCCCCGCTGCTTTCGTGCGGCACAGAGCGCTTGATAGACTCTTGAAGAGATAGTGTCGTACTTTTTCTGTTGGGGCGGGGACACGTCTCTTTGTGGCACTGTTCGGACCGCTGTCTTCTTGATTCTGGCGATCATGGCGTTTTTCTGAACCCACTTCAGAGGCTCGAGGGAATTGCTGATTCTTACGTTCGACTCAGCCGTCGTCGCGGGGCAACCCTGCACTTGGAACTTCACACGATTCCATTTGGCCGAAGCCTTGGCCCTCTTGTTGGCTCGATACCTGAGCCGCTTCTGCCTTAACTTTTCCGTTCTAAGCACCTGGCAGACTTCAACTCTTTGGGAAGACGCCGCAGACCGGGCGATGGAGGGCCTTGGAGATACGCTCGATTGTGCATGTGTTGGAGTCATCGCCTGAGCTCGTCCGCAACATTTGATTTTGCCCTTTGTACCGAAGTTCTTGCACCCCGCTGGAGCACCAGAGAATCGTTCAGATACAGTCTTAAGTTTCGGTTGTGGTGCCTTGGCGATCACGACATTTGGCCTCTTGCCCCGTGAGACCGGCTTGGCCACCTGTTCCGCTGGGATCTCCGCCAGATGAGCGCTTCCGGTAGGGTAGATGATGACGGAGCCAAACTGGCGGGGCGGTTCCTCCCACTGTCGACTGAGGCTTGCGGGGAGAACCACACGAGCGTTGATCTTGACCACATACGGAATCGGGGTCATGTTGGAAGCTGAATTCGTCTGGGGAGACATTGTCGTCGAAGGTTGATTTCTGCATGGAAAAAAAAAAAGAACATCATTTCAGTATAGGCAATCGATATGTATATTGATTGAGTTCGCATGAACGTTTAACCCGAAATATGGGAGGAGAGATTGGTCCCACCGGGCGTGCCAGAATCTGTAGGGTGTTTTTCGTCACCCCAGTGAGATGGGAATACGCGCATGCTTGTCAGGCGTACTACAGATTCCCCCTGCCTAGGGTAGGCGGGGGTTTAATGATTGTGGGGATCCGAATCTCCGGCAGCCGCGGACTAAGCTGCCGTTAATTACCCCTCGCCTTTGGGGCGAGGGAACCTCCGATTAACGGGTTAAACTGGTCATGCGAACCCAATGTGCAGTGTGCGTGTGT
This sequence comes from Agapanthus africanus, assembly GCA_030015575.1. Lineage (NCBI taxonomy): Eukaryota > Viridiplantae > Streptophyta > Magnoliopsida > Asparagales > Amaryllidaceae > Agapanthus > Agapanthus africanus. The sequence continues at coordinate 1,001,992,832 of CM057337.1, forward strand.
TCTGTTTTGAAGGAGGGTTTTGGATATATCGGGAGCCACGCAGAGTTTTTACGGGGGTCCCGCTACCCGGATAGCGGGCTGGGGATCAAGGGGGCTAGCAGCCCCCTTGCGGGGTTCGGGGCAGCGCCCCGGCCCGAAAAATTTTTGGAGGGGGAGAATGTTGCGGAGTATGTATATGTGCGAATTTATATACATATGTATATGTGTATGTATGTACATAAAAAGAGGGGGGAAAGGCATCCAAGGGATGCGTGGGGCCAGCGCCTTGAGCGCTGTGCGCTTAGGTGCTGCGCGCTCAGGCGCAAGCGCGCCACGTGTCGGCACGTGGGCGCTTTGCGCATGAGCGCTGCGCGCAGGAGCGCAAGCGCGCGCGCCACGTGTCGGCACGTGGGCGCTTTGCGCATGAGCGCTGCGCGCTGGAGCGTAAGCGCGCGCGCGCCACGTGTCGGCAGGTGGGCGCTTTGCGCATGAGCGCTGCGCGCTGGAGCGCAGGCGTGCTGGTGCGCAAGCGCGCGCGCCACGTGTCGGCACGTGGGCGCTTTGCGCATCGCGCTACGCGCGGGAGCGCAAACGTGCTGGTGCGCAAGTGCGCGCGCCACGTGTCGGCACGTGGGCGCTTTGCGCATCGCGCTGGTGCGCAAGCGCGCGCGCCACGTGTCGGCACGTGGGCGCTTTGCGCACGAGCGCTGGGCGCAGGAGCGCAAGCGCGTGCGCCACGTGTCGGCACGTGGGCGCTTTGCGCTCGTGCGCAGTGCGCTGGAGCGCAAACGCGCCACGTGTCGGCACGTAGGTGCTTTGCGCTCGAGCGCTAGCGCGCCGGCGAGGAAAGGAGGGCTTTTAGCCCCAGAAACCCTCGAAAGAGGAATTAGTGGAGTTAAACTCCTAAAAAAAGGTGAAATGTTTTGGTTGGGGAAATGGGTTCTCCTTCTTCCTCCTCTGTTGGCTGGCTCAAGAGATGTGAGATCTAAAAACAAATCTTTTCTTTTTGAGATCTAATGATAGATCCAAGTTCCCCTTTATGGGTTTTTTGGTGAAAAACTATTTTGTTTTGAAAAAGGAAGAGTAAAACTCTTGATTTAATTCAAAAGAAAGAAGAAGGTTTTGGAACCTTGAAGAAGGAAGAAAGATCTCAGATCTGAAACTTTTTTTGGAGAGAGAAAAAGTTGTTGGGATATTTTCATTATCTTTGCCTTTATAGGCCATACATTTTACACATAGCCCCTTGGGCTTCACAAAATGGCATTTTGCCTATCCCATGGCTCATGTGCCATTTCTTTTTGCACATAAGCCATGGGCTTTACAAAAATTTGGCTTTATGCCCATTTTCTTACATTTATCCATAAAATAAAATAAAAAAGAAATACAACAAAATTATTTATTACAAAATTTTTATCTTGGTATGGGGGAAGGCCGGCCGCTTCATGTTCGGGCTCGACCCGGGCATGGGCCCACTGGGTCTGGGCTTGGGCCCACTTGGCTTGGGGTTGACTTGGATTTTGACTTGGTCAACCGGGGGGTAAATTTTTACCCCAACAATCCTATAAGAGAATTTTCCCTCTTACGAGTCGAGAGGACCCGTAAGCGGTTGTTTCCCTACTTGTCGAGATTCGACTTTGGAGAGTGAGACCCGTGAATAGTATGCAAGAGACCGTTTTAGACCGACTTGCAGGCTCCCAATGCTCAGGAAACAAGTTTTCTAATCCCTACTGCCTAAGGTTTTATCTTGCAAGTTGAGACGAATCGGAAAGTTCTCGCGGAGACACCGGTTTCTCTGCAGGCCGACGCGAATCAGGAGGCTCTCATCAAGGACGCTAGTTTCCCTGAGTTGAGGAGTTCGCCAAGGACACTAGTTTCCCTGGGGTTGAAACGAGTCGAGGTGTTCCTGCAAAGACGCTAGTTTCTCTGCGGGTCGACGCGAATTAGGATGTTCTCGTTAAGGACACTGGTTTCCCTGAGTCGAAGGATTTGGCCGAAGACACTGGTTTCTTCTGGGTTGAAACGAATCGGAGTATACCTGCGGAGACGCTAGTTTCTCTGCGGGCCGACGCGAATCAGGAGGCTCTCATCAAGGACGGTAGTTTCCCTGAATTGAGGTGTTTGCCAAGGACACCGGTTTCCCTGGGGTTGAAACGAATCGATATATTCCTGCAAAGACGCTAGTTTCTCTACGGGTCGACGCGAATCAGGATTTTCTCGTCAAGGACACTGGTTTCCCTGAGTCGAAGGATTTTGCCGAAGACACTGGTTTCTTCGGGGTTGAAACGAATCGGAGTATTCCTGAGGAGACGCTAGTTTCTCTGCGGGCCGACGTGAATCAGGAGGCTCTCATAAAGGACGCTAGTTTCCCTGAATTGAGGTATTTGCCAAGGATACTGGTTTCCCTAGGGTTGAAACGAATCGATGTATTCCTGCAAAGACGCTAGTTTCTCTACGGGTCGACGCGAATCAGGATTTTCTCGTCAAGGACACCGGTTTCCCTGAGTCGAAGGATTTTGCCGAAGACACTGGTTTCTTCGGGGTTGAAACGAATCGGAGTATTCCTGCGGAGACGCTAGTTTCTCTGCGGGCTGACGCGAATCAGGAGGCTCTCATCAAGGACACTAGTTTCCCTGAATTGAGGTATTTGCCAAGAACACTGGTTTCCCTGGGGTTGAAACGAATCGATGTATTCCTGCAAAGACGCTAGTTTCTCTGCGGGTCGACGCGAATCAGGATTTTCTCGTCAAGGACACTGGTTTCCCTGAGTCGAAGGATTTTGCCGAAGACACTGGTTTCTTCGAGGTTGAAATGAATCGGAGTATTCCTGCGGAGACGCTAGTTTCTTTGCAGGCCAACGCGAATCAGGAGGCTCTCATTAAGGACGCTAGTTTCCCTGAATTGAGGTATTTTCCAAGGACGCTGGTTTCCCTGGGGTTGAAACGAATCGATGTATTCCTGCAAAGACGCTAGTTTCTATGCGGTTCGACGCGAATCAGGATTTTCTCGTCAAGGACACTAGTTTCCCTGAGTCGAAGGATTTCGCCGAAGACACTGGTTTCTTCGGGGTTGAAACGAATCGGAGTATTCCTGCAGAGACGCTAGTTTCTCTGCGGGCCGATGCGAATCAGGAGGCTCTCATCAAGGACGGTAGTTTTCATGAATTGAGGTATTTGCCAAGGACACCGGTTTCCCTGGGGTTGAAACGAATCGATGTATTCCTGCAAAGACGCTAGTTTCTCTGCGGGTCGACGCGAATCAGGATTTTCTCGTCAAGGAGACTGGTTTCCCTGAGTCGAAGGATTTGTGGTGATCTTTCACATTTCATTTAAGTTACCGTCAGAACAGTGAAGCTAGGAATTTGATCTTCGCTTCGTTTGCTAGCACCGCGTCTGTTGCATCAAGACGAATGCCGCGGTTGTCTCTAGGCCATTGGTGAACCGTCGAGATTTGGCTTTGCTTTCTGGCGGAGCCTGTTGGGAAGGTATGGTTCCGTCTTTGTTTGTGCCCTTGGATTGTATACAGGGATCGATGTGATCTCACCTGTAGGGCAAAAGTTTCATCATTTTTTTTATTATTGCTTTACTTCCGCGATGCTCTATCATTTCAGCTTTTATATCGCGAAGGCCGCGATTGCCCAATCATTTCGGCTATTTATTTTATTTTTACTCGCTGCTTTTTATTGCGAGTTGCCCAATCATTTCGGTTGTTCTATATGCATACGTTTTTACTTGCTGCTTTTTATTGCAAGCTGCCCCATCATTTCGGCTATTTTGTATGCATGTGCGGCTTGCCGGCTTTTCGCCGTAAGCCTGGAATTAGACACCGGTTTCGGCATCAGCACCGCTACAACTAGGATATTGCCAGGAGCGAATCATCATTTGCTTCTGTCGATGTTGAACAAAGATGGCTTAGCGAACAGGGTTAAGGTCCTGTCGACTAAGGCTTTTGACTTCATGAGCCGTAAGGGTCCCACAAAGGTATTTCTCCCTACAAGCCGTAAGGATCTTGTAGGTGTATTTTCTCCTTAAGAATCATAAGGATTCCTGAGTGTATGTTCCTCTGTAAGTTGTAAGGATCCTACAAGAGGGTTTTCTCCTTATAAATCGAGAGGATTTACAAGGGTCATGCGAACATATCCCCGGTCACGGATGGGACTTGGTTAGGGAAATGTTTATTCGCGCCCGTTGATTGTATACAAGGGTCAGTATTGAACCACTTGTAGGGCAATATCGAAGGTTGTGGAGGTTGCTTAAGCACAGGTTTAGGTCTCTGTAACTTAAGACTTTCAAATCTTATGAGTCGTGAGGGTCCCATAAGAGAGTTCTCCTTACGAGTCGTGAGGATCTCGCAAGTGTATTTTCTCCTTAGGAATCGTGGGGATCCTTAAGTGTGTTGCTCCCTTGTGAGTCGTAAGGATCTCACGCGGGTGGTTTCTCCTTACAAGGGCGAGAGGACCCTGTAAGTGTCCTTTAAGGAGGTTGCGCCCTTTCGGGTTTTCACAAACACTCACCGGTAGTCCTGCTGTTTTTACTCACGGAGCCCTTTCGGGTTTTCATCCGTGCCCATTTTGCTTATGGACATACCGTTTTTTTTTTATTCTTTTTATTCTCTTTTTTTTACGAGGTCGCGCCCTTTCGGGTTTTCACGAACACTCGCCGGTAGCCCTGCTGTTTTTACTCACGGAGCCCTTTCGGGTTTTCATCCGTGCCCATTTTGCTTATGGACATACCGTTTATCATATGTTTTTTTATATATATTTATATATATATATATATATATATATATATTTATTCATCTCGTCAGCCTAAGGATGTTGCGGTAGTAGTTTAAAGACGTTTCGGTCCTTCGTTAGTTTAAGGACGTTTCGGTCCGTCATTAGTTTAAGGACGCTTCGGTCCGCCATTAGTTTAAGGACGTTTCGGTCCGTCCAGGAGAAGGCTGGCTGCTGCTTATAAAGTTTGAGCTTAGGAAGATAGCGAGCGGACATAGTTGTCGTCATCTATCATTGACCTAGGCGGTAACTCTCTAAGCATAGTATTTCTTTAGGAAGCGACCATTTATTGGCCTGAAAGGCCTTTCACCGTGCATATCCATAAGTAGATAGGATCCACCCTAGTAGACCTTGTCTATGATGTACGGGCCTTCATAGTTTGGCTCGAATTTTTCCCGCTTGGTGCGATTGGGGATCATAGGCCTTTTGACCACTAGCACGAGTTCGCCTTGGCGGAATGTCCTCGGCCGGGTCAATCTTTCATATGAGCGCGTCATCTTTGCTTTATAGGCCTCCAGATTTTTTTGCGCTATGAGCCGGGTTTCATCAAGGGCATCAAGCTCCTCAAGCCGAAGGTGAGCATTTTTTTCGTCCGTCAGCTCGTAGTGGACTGCCACTCGTAGAGAGGGTAACTCCATCTCGAGGGGGAGTACTGCTTCTGTACCGAATACCAACGCGTACGGAGTTGTGTTCATGGCTGTCTCGAACGTAGTTCGATACGCCCAGAGAGCTTCTTGCAGTCTCTCGTGCCAGTCCTTCTTATTTCGGGACACCGTCTTCTTCATGATCTTTGATAAGGTCTTGTTGAAGGCCTCGGCTAGACCATTAGCTCGCGGATTATAAACTGAGGAATATCTCCAGTCTATATTATGCTGCTGCGCGAAGCGACTGATCTTGTGGCTTCTGTAAGCTGGCCCGTTATCGGAGATGATCCGTCGCGGAGTTCCAAACCGATATATGACGTGCGTCTTGAAGAAATGGAGGATATTCTCCGTCTTCACTTCTCTTAACGGTACTGCTTCTGCCCATTTGGAGAAGTAGTCAGTCATCTCCAGGATGAAACGATGTCCCCTGGACGATGCTGGTTCGATGGGGCCGACTATGTCAGTTCCCCACATTTCGAATGGCCAGCTAGCCATCGTTGGATGGAGTGGATTTGGATGCTGGTGGATGAAGTCCCCATGGATTTGGCATGAGTGTCATTGCTTCGCATGTTCGAGGTAATCCTGAATCATCGTGGGCCAGTAGTAGCCCATCCGTTTGATCTTCAACTTTATCTTTAGGCCTGCTTGGTGAGAACCGCAGGGTCCGTCATGAACTTCCCGAACGACTCTTTTCGCCTCGTCAGGTCCCAGACATCTCAACCACAGAGAATCAAACGACCTCTTGTACAAAGTATCATTGACGAAGGCGAAAGACAGAGCTCGTTTCATAAGCTGATGTCTTGAGGACGCATCTTCGGGCGTTCGACGGTATTTGAAGTAGTCTATAAAGACTTCCCTCCAATCCTCAGCCTTTCCGCGGTTATTTATTTGCATAGCCATTTGCTTAGTCGCTCCCTTCTCTTCGGGTGATTCCAGAGATATTTCCACTGGGGCGAGCACCCGACGGCTTTGCACCACAATTCTGACGTCATCGAGGTTCTCGTCAGCCAGTTCTTTAGCGAGCTTGGCTAATGCGTCCGCTTTGTTGTTTTCCGCGCGCAGTATGTTCTCCAAAGTGTAGGAAGGGATTTGGGTCAACAATTGTTGCACCTTTTCGCCGTACTTCACCAGCTCTGGTTTGCATGTCTGGTAGTCGCCGTTTACTTGACTAACGACCAGTTGGGAATCTCCGTATATGAGGAGGTTTTCAATTCCCATGTCGATGGCGATCTCGAGGCCTGCTATCAAAGCTTCGTATTCTGTTTCATTGTTTGTCCTCGGCTCTGTTAAGGAGAAAGCAAAGCGCATTATCCCCCCTTGTGGAGTTATGAAGATGAGACCTACCCCCGACTTGATTATAGGTGTGTTTTGTTTGCGCTTCTTCATGGAAGACGCTCCATCGAAATAAATCTCCCATCGGGTATCACCACCGTCGATCGCGTCAAACGCATGTTCATCTGGCAGATCGCAATTCAGAGGGGAATCGGCCGGTATCGGATGCTCAGCGAGGAAGTCGGCAATGGCCTGACCTTTCACTGCCTTGAGAGGCTGATAGGTTATTGAGAACTCCATCAAGAGTAGGGCCCATTTAGCGAGTCACCCCGTCAATATGGCCTTTGACATCAAATATTTAAGAGGGTCCACCTTCGAAATGAGACGGACCTCATGCGCCAACGCATAGTGCCTGAGCTTTGTTATCGCGAAGATCAACGCCAGGCAGTGTTTTTCAACGGGGGAGTAATTGCTTTCTGCCCCCATGAGAACTCGACTTAAGTAATAAAGAGCTCTTTCTTTCCCTTGATCGTTCTCTTGCGCCCATAATGCGCCTAAGGAACCTTCGAGGGCGGTTGTATAAAGAATGAGGGGCTTTCCCTTGACCGGAGCAGCCAACACCGGCGGGTTCTGCAGGTATTGCTTGATCTCGTCTAGCGTGCTTTGGCATTTTTGGTCCCAGACGAACGGGGTTCCTTTCTTCATCAAGTGGCTATAAGGACGGCACTTGCCTGAAAGGTTGGCTATAAATCACCGTATATGCGAGCTTCCTTGGAGAGACCGCAGCTGTTTGAGAGTCCTTGGCTGAGGCATTTCCATGATCGCCTTGATCTTTGACGGATCTATTTCGATACCTCGGTGTCGGACGATGAATCCTAGGAATTTGCCTGAGGAAACTCCGAATGCGCACTTGAGAGGGTTCATCTTCAAGTTGTATTGTCGAAGGCGTTGAAATACGATCTTCAGATGTTCTAAATGCTCCTCGTATGATTTGCTTTTAACCACGAGGTCGTCGATATAACATTCGACAATTTCATGTATAAGGCCATCGAAGATTTTCGTCATGGCCCTCTGATAGGTGGCACCGGCGTTCTTTAAACCGAAGGGCATCACCTTGTAGCAGAATATACCTAAAGGAGTCGTGAAGGCGGTGTGCTTCTGGTCTTCGGGATGCATCTTTATCTGATTATACCCTGATGAGCCGTCCATGAAGGAGAAAACTCATGAGTGGACGTATTGTCTATCATCAGTTCGGTGACTGGCACTGGGAAATCGTCCTTCGGGCAAGCTTTATTGAGATCCCGGAAATCCACGCATATGCGCACTGTCCCATTTTTCTTCATCATGGGGACGATGTTGGCGATCCACTCGGGATATTGGACCTCCAGCCAGAGTCGATCAGCTTCTTGACCTCAGCATTGATACTCATCTCAAGCTCGAGCCGCATTCTTCTTGGCGCCTGTTTGACCGGCTTGATGTCCGGAGATATTGCCAATTTGTGCACAGCAATTTCTGGATCTAGTCCCGGCATTTCGGAATAGTTTCATGCGAAGCAATCTCTATGCTGCATAAGCAGGTCTTTTAATGAAGCCACCCTCTCTTCAGACAGCAGTTCACAAATGAATGTCGGTCGCGGGTCATTCGCCGTCCCCAACTCAATTTTCTTGAGGTTATCCGCAGTGGTATGTATTCTATCCTCCAGCTCTTTCGGTGCTGGTGGAAATTCTGAGATCACCTCATCGTTGTTGTTTTCGAAGCACCAGGGAAAGTCATCCATGTTCTCGGGCTCTTCTTTTGATATTGTTATCATGTGACAAGTATGAATTCGCTTCCAAGCCCAATGTGGAACGGGTTCTGCTCTCGTGGCTTCGGATTCGTGCTTCTGCGGCGGCGTTACCCTCCAGTTGTCAAACAGAGCGAACTTGCCAAGCTGATACTGATCTTCGACCCAATTCTTGAAGGTGAAGCAGTCTTCGAGAGGATGCCCTATCACTCAGTGATAAGAGCAATAGTTTGGGTGTGAGACTTCGCCTGCTTGTTCGGGGTGTTTAGACTCCGGCAGTGTAAGCATCTGATGTTTTAGAGCAAGGTCAAGTATTTTCTTTGTCTTGTCCCGACGAAAAAAGTACGCTCGACCTATTTTCCTTATGAGGGATAGATCGGAACGGCTCGATTCCCGCTTGCGTGGCCTCTTAGTCCCGCTTTGTTGCTGTTGAGTGCCTTTTTTGCCTCTCGACTTATTTCTACCTCTGCGTCGAACCTTTTTTATAACCGGTTGATAGGGAGCGGCATTTTCATCTTTCACAGCCTGTTGGAGGAGGCGTTGCGTTTTGGCTTTCTCGTAGATGTCCATTTTGCAGTTATGATCGTCTCGGACTTTTTGACCAGCTTCCCTTATAAGCTTGTCCATTTGCTCTTCGAACGACGGATTAGGCACTTTTGCATCAGGAACTTTTACTGGTTCAAGATTAGCATCTTCCCATTGAGCATCCGCTTCTTCATCGAAGTCATGCACGACGTAGCAACCGTGGAGTAGCTCTCGTTTCTTGGACCGAATGTATCCAAGCCCGATTGTTTCCATTCTCCCATTAGGCAACTTGTGCTGAGTCCCGGGAATGTTCCAGACCTTGTCATAGAACTTGGCTTTTCGAGCGGTCTGTTTAAAGGATATCCCTTGGCGCTTTAGCAGCCTCTTCAAGCCTTCTGTATAATATCTGGGGAGACGAATGGGCTGAAGTCTGTCAAGCGTAGGATCCATACCGTGCCAGATTTCTTTCTCCACTTTGGTTTCCTCAGAGCGGTAGAATAGAATTGCCTTTTCGCCTTCTCACCTGGGAGGGACATAGAACGTCCGCAGCTCCTCTACGTTGTAGGTATCGAGCGCATCCAGTTCTTTATAATGTTTAAGCGGCACCATGGCGACTTGTAGACTCTACTCTTCATCAGCGGATGTCTGTATTGAAGGTCGAGCAGAGAATATAGCGTGGACTTCATCTTCCGAATCGCTGCCAAAGATCAACGTGGGAGCGGACGGTCCCGGCTTGTTGTGTTGGGGTGGACCCGAATAAATCATCTCCCCTTCCTCATCGGTATCACTGCCGAAGACAGGGATGGTGGCATTAGCTTTGTTCTCCGGCTTGTGACACCTCTCCGTGTCTTCGAAATCCGGTAAGAAGTATTTGGCATCTTCATATTTGCGGACCTCGTTCACGGAGAACGGGTTCAGTTCTCCCGTCACGGTATACTCGAGACCATCTTTAAAATACTTCATACACTGATGTTGTGTAGAAGGGATGATATTATACTCGTGTAACCATGGTCGGCCGAGCAGAGCATTGTAGCATGTCTTGGCGTCTATGACGTGGAACTTAATGTCCATGACGAGTAGCCAAAGCGCAGCGTCAGTATCACAGACCCAAGAGTTCTTGATGATTGGGAGTCGAACCCAGGAGATGGTGATCTTGTCCCGAGCAAGGTGCTGGATGCTCATGCAGATTTCTTTTAACACCCCCATATTGAGGAGATTAACGGAGGATCCATTGTCGAACAGGATTTTGCCTATCTTTATATCATGGCAATATCCTGAGACATAGAGGGGGCGATTGTGTTCGCACGTCTCAAGGAGAAGGTCTTCATCGCCAAAAGTGACATCGGCCGTATGCACTTCCTCCAATTCATCCTTCATCTTTTCTTCGGCCGGGAAAGCTTGGAATTGTTCCGGCTCCTGTAGTGCCTTGATTAATGAATCTCTCGCCTCTTTTAATAGTAAAAGGACGTCAAGAATGCTGAGCTGCGAGGGTATCTTCCTCAGATGCGCTAGAATGTTATAATCCACCTTATTTTTCTTCGGCGGGTCCTTGGCAGTTAACTCTTCCATGAATTGGTCATCTCGGGCGATATCCTTAGAGACCTTTTCTTTCACTTTATCTTTTTTGTTTGAGGGTCCGAGATTCTTTTCGGGTAGCGTCCGATTACGCAGCCGGATATTTTCGCAGACCTTCGGCTCTTCTTCTTTTCCCGAGATGGACTCTTTAAAGAGGGGGCTAAGAGCCTGCCCCTCGTCAGAATCTCTCCCGAATGTGAGCACTTGCGATCCCCCGGCGTTAACCATGCGACAATCACCGGTAGTTCTGTTAAGCCGCTCGGTCGTACCTTTCTGCTCCCGGTGAGTTTTGCGCTTCTCCCGCTTAAAATGTTGTCGGTGAGCAACATATCCTTGCCACCATCTATTGAAAGCTTTGCACTCTTCGGTGGGGTGCGAAATCTTCCAATGATACAAGCAGTAGGAGGGGTGTATTTTTGCTTCACCAGTAATGTTTCCTTCAGAGGATGGTAGCTTCATGCCCATTGATATGGCCTTAGCAAACCTTTTCCTCGTCTTGAATTTGCTTTTATCCGCGGTGGATGTATTTTGCTCCAGCGGGAGTGTCTCAGCTCTTTCGTCAAGTCGCTGGTGCTTGGCCCTTTCAAATATGGCCGTCTCGCGTTCCCGATCAGCTTTACTTTTCAACAGAGCTTCGTTGAGGAATGCGTCAACTGTTTCATCCGATGGCCCCAGAACTTCCGGTTCAGGATCTGCTCCCAGCTTTTCAGTGCAAGGAGTTTCCTCATCGTCTGTAAACGAATGAGAGATCATATGGCAGCTCGCCACGTATTCCTCAGATTCATCCAATGAACTGTCTCCCTCATCTTCCTCTTGAAAGACGTGGTTGAGGAACTCTTGGAGTGTAATGGGAGTCCGCGCTTTCTGGTTGTATTCCTCCAGCGCGTCAATTTGTCTTTGTAAGTCCGTGTGCTTGTCGCCAGGCTTCACGGGCCTCTTGGATTTCTTCTTCTTTTTCTTCGAAGATTTTGACTGCTGGTTGTGAGGGCTTGGGCCACCACCATCGGTCTTTGGAGTTGGACGCGGCTTCAACATCCCTTCAATGATCTGAGATTCCAACGGGTTCTTCCACTTGATCGCTGGGCATGTTTGAAGATCGTTCAGCATCCTCTTTGTTTTAGCTGACAATACAACCTCCCATGGGGCTTCTTCAACGAGAAAGCACGTTGCCCCCAGCGTATTCATCCTTTTAGGGGTGTGAGGCTGCGACGGATTCACCTTTCATCTGTCGGACAACGCGAACTTGCCCTGTTGGTACTGGTCTTCAATCCAATTTTTGAAGACGTAGCAATCTTTGATCGGATCCCAGTACTCGGTGATAGGGACAGTAGTTGGGCTCATTGACATCATTTGGCTGCGACGGACATTTTGGATCCGGCAGATTTATGAGTCGGTTGCACAACGCCGGCTCGAATAATCTTCTCGTTTTATCTCGGGAAAACGAGTAAGGACGTCTTAGCCTCTCCTCAAGGGGTACGTGTGGACGCATATTATTTTGACGGACAGCCGGTTTTAAGTTGCTCGGCTGTTGTTGAGCATTAGCGACAACAATTGCTTTTCCCTTCCCCTTCTCATTTTGAGAGTCCGGCTTTGAAGGGGGAGGTCTATGGACCATCTGATCCATCCGAGCTAGCTTGTCGATTAGGGCCTGGAAGGTAGCCGGTTTAAAGAACATCATAAATTGCGAGATGGTTGCTTGCGGATCAAGGGTTCCCATAAACATACCCACTGCAGGAGCCTCTTCGATGCGTTGCTCGCATTTTGACCATAAGTTCGTCCACCGTATCGCGTATTGGACCCATGTCTCGCCTGGCTTCACCCTGGCATTAATCAATGCCGTCATCGGGGTGCGTTCGCTGGCGCTTTCGAAACGCTGAGTAAACAGCAGTTCCATCTCCGCGAAGGTCTTGATAGAGTCGTTTGGGAGCTCGGAGTACCACTCGAATGCTGTATCCGATAAGCTACCAATGAACTAGCAAAGTAACAATTTATCATCACCGCCGGTGTTGCCGCAAAGCGCCCTGAACTGGGCAACATGCTGGTGAGGATTGCCCGTCCCCTTATAGACATGGAATTTGGGTATTGTATAGCCCGGCGGGTACTTTATCTGATCGTACCAGCTCGGATATGGTCTTCCTGTTTTTATGACCTGACCGGCTGCTTCAGTCGCATGACGAACCCGTATCTGTTAGGCTATATATTCGTCCAAGTCAGTTTTGGAAATTGTCTCCTCCTTGGCTGTTGACAGAGCCGGTGGAGGATTTGATGTTTCTCCCCTATCGTCTTCAAGGACGATCGGGGGATCTTCAGCTGGAGGATCTTGTTGGATCATCATTCCCACCATGTCCTGGAATAGGAGGGCCATTCGCTTTATATTGGCTGCTTGTTCAGCAGCCTCTTTATCCTTCTTCTCCAATATCCGACGAAGGAATTCAGCGTCAGTTTCTTGCTCCTGGCGTTCATCCGAGGATGCTTCGGGGCTTTCTTTGGGCCCAGTGAGTGCGGCCATCGCGTTCATCATCTCCTAGAGCTTTTGCTGTTGCTCCTGAGCTTTGGTCACTGACCGTGTAAGCGGTCTATGACCTGTAGATGCACGGCTGTCCTCCTTCCCCGACGCCATGTATACAGTATGGACTACAATGCCCCCGGACTTAGGGCGTTTGGGCTCGCCACCCTTGGCATTTGCCGCGGGCGTGGGAATTTTCTCCAGCCTCCTACTCTTGTGGGCCGTTGAAGTTGAAGGGGTCGTTGCTGCGGGCACCCTGGTGATTGTCGTCCTTTGCTGTTTGTCTGGACGGTTCTTTTCTTCTTGCACTTTCGCCCTTTTCTACCGGCGAGAGTGATCTTGGTCGATCATCGAGTCTTGAACTCTCCGCCAGACCTTATAAATCTTGGAGGACAGCCGTTGAGGGGGTTGCTCCAGCTGAGTTTCTGTAACTCTCTCCGCAGGTGGAGGAGATCTTTTTAGTGTGGCGGTCGGAGAGTTCTTGCGTACCCTCCTTAGTAGTTCAAAGTTGTTCCCAGTTGGAACAGCAGCATTAACTTCCACAACTGGAGCAGGTGGAGTTAGCCCTGATGGGGAGTTGCCCCCGGCCTTCCTTACTCGGCGCCAGTGGCGACGTCGAGCATGACGAGCCGTTGGGGCTGGCTCGGCGACAAAGACAGTTTCTTCTTGCCCCCTGTCTGAATGAGGTGTTGTTGGTGTCAGCCTCTTAAAGACTGACGTTGTCCTTTGAGTAGCGATATTCAATCTGTCAAAGACAAATCCTCGAGTAGGAGCAGGAGCCGGAATATTCAGCCTCGAAAAGACTGACTCTTTAACAGGAGAAGTCGCCTTGACGACTTCAGGAGTAGAGGCGGCTGTCTTCCTCGGGACGGCCACTTCAGGGTTCATGGGCTTCTTGGCGGGCCCATCAGGGTTCTAGCTCAGCCTGGCAAAGACAGATGCTGCTGGTTTGATGTTTAATGACCCGTTGAAAGGGGCCGTTGTAGCGGTGAGCCAATCAAAAACCGACTTCTTGCTCGCTTCTGATGCGGGCACTGGCGTGGTGAAGCTTGCAGGCGGGAGCATGGTCCCGAAAAATAGACCGGTGGTGGCCTGGGTCACCTGTTCTACCGGCATGGCAAGGATGGAGGCCGCTTGAGGCCCATAAGCTACACCTCCAGGTGAGGTGGAGCGTCGGTTGCATTGGCACTTTGAACAGCGTGAGCAGTTGGAGGCCATTGATGCTTGATTTCTGCGCCAGGCAAAAGACCAAATATTAGTAACTTGCAATTCAAAGGTAACCATTAACAAAACCGCGATTCGTTCGCGAAGACGACACACGAAGTGTGGAGTGGAAAGAAGAAAAGGTCCCGTCGGGCGTGCCAGAATCTGTTCCCCTCCGAATGGTGGCGCGGACGACGTAAAGACGCCTTGCCTGAGATTCGGGGCAGATGCTATATGGTTTTATCCGTCCACCTCTCCGAAGATGCCAAGTTGATTTATGGCACCGTGTATCGGAAGTTTAGACGGATGCGGCCGATGTAGCAGACTTCGTCAGATTCCCCCTCGCTAGAGGGGTTTTTGATTGTGGGGACGCTCTTCCCTGCAAGCGCAAGCCCCTGAAGTTAATTACGCTACCGCATCGCGGTAGCCACTTTCTCCTTCTCCAGATGTTCACTTCGTGTCTTGTGTGTTTGTTTTGTTTGTGGTTGCCCGTGGATTGTATACGGAGACTAAGTGATGCCGTCGCCCGTAGGACGTGGATTAGTCCAAATCCGTACTTTCTTAGATTTGGGTTTGGGGTTTTGGTTTAAGAATACGTTAGTCTTATTTTGGACTAAGATCAACTTAAACGTTTGTTAAGGATACGTTAGTCTAATTTTCAGACTAAGATCGACTTGACGGGATCGTTTAGATCCAACAAGAGAGCATTTGGGCTCTATTGTTTAGTTTAGAGACATTGCGGTCGATTTCCAGTTTAGGGACGTGGTGGTCCATGTTCCAGTTTAGGGACGTAGGGGTCCATCATTCCCATTTGGGGACGAGCATTAGTTTAAGGACATTTCGGTCCAACATTCCCATTTTGGGACGAATATTAGTTTAAGGACATTTCGGTCCACGGGTTTAGGGACCCCGCGGTCCGTATCGATGTGTGGTTGTCGGGACTCGTCACCTCTCTGACGTCGTTGAAGGATTACAACGATAGGTGTCAGAAGAGTTCGGAGATGTACCCTTAAACCGGATGTAAATTGATTTAGGAGAGCCGTCTTGCTCAGTCAATTTAATTTGAGGACTTACGGCCATGATTGGGCTAAATCCAGTTGAGAAATGTTCAACATTATTATTTATCTTTGGTCTATTAGGCCTGTGCTAGGGCTTTGCCCCTTTTTAATAATGCACTGCATTTTTTATTCTGGCTTGCTAAGCCTTTTTAATTTTGGGCTCAATCCCTTTGTAAATGATGCAGAGCATCTGTTTGGGCTCTGCCCTTTTTTAAAATAATGCATTGCATTTTATTAGGCATGTCAGGCCTTTTTTTTTAATTGGGCTTGGCCCTTCTGTAAATAATGCAGTGCATTAATCAAACTGACAGTGGCCATGTGGCCTGTCAGGCGCTTTGCGCCAATTAATGAGTGCAAGCGCATGTGGTGGTGACACGTGCCACGCAAGCGCAGTGCGCTGCGCCAGTGCGCTGAGCTGTTGCGCTGCTGACACGTGGCGCGCTTTGGTAATTTGCGCCAACTTTAAAGAGCAATGCTCTATTTTAAAAGCGCACAGCGCAAGTGGTCTTGGAACTGACACGTGGCGCTCTCTGGTGGCATGCGCCAACCCAAGAGCGCAACAATGCAGATTTGCAAGTGTAGGGCACTGTTTTAATGACTTAATCCAATTTTGGATTTAAGAAAGGAATCTTTAAGATTCCAGAACCAATGGT
The DNA here is from genome assembly GCA_030015575.1 of Agapanthus africanus. Classification (NCBI taxonomy): domain Eukaryota; kingdom Viridiplantae; phylum Streptophyta; class Magnoliopsida; order Asparagales; family Amaryllidaceae; genus Agapanthus; species Agapanthus africanus. The sequence continues at coordinate 1,002,008,801 of CM057337.1, forward strand.
TCATAAAAAAGTGTAAGGCACTGTTATTATTTTGTTTTTATTGAAGATCATTGATCTTGTTCTTAGATCAATGATCTATTCAGAAGAAGTTCTTCTTGAATAAAGGTTTTTACCTTTTTTGTTCTTGAGTTCTTTCCACAATCCTTCAAAGTTCTCTCTCTGAAGTTCTTGATGTTCTCAATCTTTTTCTTCTTTTGAATTGGGGTCTAGGGGTCTTTATATAGTGACCATAAATTTGTTAAGTTTGTTAAAGAAATCATTCTCTGAGTGATTTGGGGAATTTTCCCCACCGCTGGATCTTTGATCCAAGGGATTTTGTTTTACAGAAGACAATCTTCTTGTTTTAACAAGAACAGAAGGATCTTACTAGAATTTCAATTCTGTTTGGCGCAAATGCCCCAGCGCTTGACACGTGTCACGCAGCGCACCTGTGCAAGCGCAACTGCGCTGCCACGTGTCGCACAGCACACAGCGTAGCGCAACTGCGCTGACACGTGTCGCGCAGCGCACAACGCTTGCGCAACTTCGCTGGCGCAACTGCACTGACACGTGTCGCGCCGCGCAGCGCTTGCGCAATTGCGCAACTGCGCTGACACGTGTCACGCAATGCAGCGCTTGCGCAACTGAAGCGTTGCTTCCTTTAATTTTTGTTTTAAATAGAGCCTTGCTCTGATTGGACGGAATCGGAAGCGTTGCTTCATCTCCCGCCTTGGAATTTGAACAGAGCTTTGCTCTGATTGGGGTAAACAATCCCGGACCTTTTGACCCGCCTCCCTTATTAGCTTGTCCATCTGTTCTTCGAATGACGAACTTGGCACTTTCATGGAGGGACTTCGTTTTGGTTCAGGGTTAGCATATTCTAACAAAGCATCTCCTTCTTCATCGAAATCATATATAACGTAGAAGCCATAGAATCGTTCCCATTTCTTGGATTGAACATATCCAAGCCCGATCGTTTCCATTCTCCCGTTGGGCAATTTTCGCTGAGTTCCAGGAACGTTCCAGATTCTGTTGTAGAACTAGGCTTGTCGCGCGGTCTGCTTCAAGGGTACGCCTTGGCGCCTCAACAACCTTTTTAATCGTTCTATGTAGTATCTGGGCAGACGGATGGGCTGGAGCCTGTCAAGCGTAGAATCGGCTCCATGCCAAATTTCTTTCTCCATTTTGATTTCCGCGGATCAATAAAAGAGGATCGCATTTTCATCTTTTCGCCTGAGAGGGACGTAGAATGTCTGCAGTTCTTGCACACTATATGTATCAAGTGCGTCGAGCTCTTTGTAACGCTCTTATGGAACCATGTCAATCTTCAAACTCTGATCATCTCCAATGAGAGCTTGCACTGATGGACGATCCGAGAATACTGCGTTGACCTCGTCTTCAGGGTCACTGCCAAAGACCAGAATAGGGGTAGACGGTCCCGATTTGTTGTATCGGGGAGGTCCCGAATAGACCATCTCTTATTTCTCCTCAGTATCGCTCCCGAAGACCGGAATGGTGGTAATAGCTTTTTGCTTATCCTCAGTTTTATGACATCTTTCCATGTCTTCGAAGTTTTGTAAGAATTATTTTGCATCCTCGTATTTGCGGACTTCATTCACGGAGAATGGGTTTAGCTCCCCCGTCGCGATATATTCGAGACCATCTTTGAAGTACTTCAGACACTGATGTTGTGTAGAAGGGATGATATTGTACTCCTGTAACCAAGGCCTGCCGAGCAAAGCGTTGTAGCAAGTCTTGGCGTCAATGATGTGGAACTTGATATCAGTGACGAGCAGCCCAAAGCGTAATGTCAGAATTACAGACCCGAGCGTCCGTGATGACTGGGAGTCGAATCCAGAGATAGTGATTTTATCCGGAGCGAGGTGTTGAACGCTCATGCAGATTTCTTTTAGCATCCTCACATTTAGGAGATTTACAGAGGACCCATTGTCAACTGGGATCTTCCCTATCTTAATGTCATGGTAATACCCGAAGACATATAGGGGACGGTTGTGCTCGCATGTTCCGAGGAGGAGATCTTCATCGCCGAAAATGATGTCAGCTGTGTGAATTTCTTCCAACTCGTCCTTCATCTTTTCTTCGGCGAGGAAAGCTTGAAACTGGTCAGGCCCTTGTAATGCCTTGATCAGAGAATCTCTCGCTTCTTTGGATAGCAGGAGGACATCGAGAATGCTTAGCTGCGAGGGTATCTTCCTCAGGTGTGCCAGAACGTTGTAATCCACCTTGTTTTTCCTGGGCGGGTCCTTGGCTGCCAGCTCTTCGACGACTCGGTCATCGAGGGTGATATCCTCAGGGACCTTTTCTTTCCCCTTATCCTTTTTGTTCGAGCCCTTGTTTGGGGATCCGAGATTCTTTTCAGGTAGCGTGCGATTGCGCAGCTGAATGTTCTCGCAGGTCTTCATCTCTTCTGTTTCAGAGATGGATTCCTTGAAGAGAGGAAAGAGGGCTATTTCCTCATCCGAATCGCTCCCGAAGGTGAGAACTTGTGATCTCCCGGAATCAACTATGTGACAGTTGCCGGCGGTTCTTTTGCACTCATCTGTCGTGCTCTTCTGCTGTCGACGAGCTTCACGCTTCATCATCTTGAAATGTTGCCGGTGGGCGACATATCCCTGCCACCAGTTTTTAAAGGCATTGCACTCCTCAGTAGAGTGTGCAATCCTCTGATGGTATAAGCAGAAGTTAGGATGTGCGTCTTCTTCCTCAAGATGTATACCACCAGGAGAATTTCCTCTGAAAGAGGGCAACTTCATTCCCATTGACAGGGCTCTAGCGAATCATTTCCTCGTCTTAAATTTGCTTTTGTCTGCGAAGGACGTGCTTCGATCTGGTTGGAGTGCTTCAACATTTTCATTCAGTCGCCGGCGTTAGGCTTTTTCGAATATAGCCAGTTCACGCTCTCGATTGGCTTTACTTTTCAGAAAAGCTTTGTTCAAGAATACGTCAATCATCTCGTCTGACGGTCCTAGGAGTTCCGGTTCGGGATCTGCCCCCAGTTTCTCTGAATTAGGAGCTTCTTCGTTAGTTATCGGGTGAGAGATCATGTGGTAGCTCGCCACATAGTCTTCAAGCCCTTCTGAAGAATCATCTCCTTCGTCAGCGTCAGCGTCTTCATTCTCAAGAACATGCTTAAAGAATTCATCCGACGTGATTGGGGTTCGTGCCTTCTGGTTATATTCTTCCAGTGCATCGATGTATTTCTGCAGACCTGTACGGCTGTCTTCGGGTTGGACGGGCTTTTTGGTCTTCTTCTTCTTCTTCGAAAGCTTCGACGGTTGGGCCTGAGCATTTTGTTTATCGCTACCAGCTCTTGGCGTTGGGCACGGCTTCAGCATTCCTTCAATGACCTCGGGTTCGAGCGAACTTTTCCACGTGATTGCCGGGCACGTGTGAAGATCCTTCAGCATTCTTTTCGTCATGGCTGAAAGAGCGACCTCCCATGGAGCTTCTTCTATAAAAGAGCACAATACCCCCGGCGTGTCCACCTTTTTAGGAGCGTGCGGCTGGGGCGGGATTACTTTCCAATTCTCGGACAGTGCGAATTTGCCTTATTGGTATTGGTCCTCAATCCAGCCTTTGAAAATGAGCAATCTTCGATTAGATGGCTTACTGCTCGGTGGTAGGGGCGGTAATTAGGATTGTTGGCATCGCCTAGCTGCAGCGGACATCTTGGCTCTGGAAGATTGATGAGTCTATTACGCACTGCCAGCTCGAACGGTCTCCTTGTTTTATCCCGGGGAAACGAGGAAGGATGTCCCAGACTCTCTTCGAGGGATTGGCGTGGATGCACGTTGCTTTGGCGAACAACAGGTTTTAAGTCGCTCGGCTGTTGTTGAGCATTGGCGACAAAGGTGGCTTTCCCTTTGCCCTTTTCATTCCGCGGTTCTGTCTTTGAAAAAGACGGCTTATGACCCATCTGGTCCATTTGGGCCAGCTTATTAATCAAGGTCTGAAAGGTAGTCGGCTTAAAGAACATCATGAACTGTGATATGGTCGCCTGCGGATCGAGGGTACCCACGAACATGCCTACTGCAGGAGCTTCTTTGATGCGTTGTTCGCATTTTGACCATAGATTCCGCCACCGGATTGCATACAGCACCTATATCTCTCCCGGCTTCACCCTGGCATTGATCAACTCCGTGATTGGGGTGCGCTCGCGAATCTTTGCGTAAACAGTAGCTCCATTTCTACAGATGTATTAACGGAGTCATTCGGGAGCTTAGAGTACAATTCAAACGCTGTCTTCGACAAGCTGCCAACAAACTGGCGAACCAGTAGTTTGTCATCACCCCCAGTATTACCGCACAAGGCTCTGATTTGAGCGACATGTTGGTGTGGATTTCCCGTCCGCTTATATACGTGAAATTTAGGGATCGTATATCCTGGCGGGTACTTTATTTGATTGTACCAACCCGGATAGGGTCGTCCAGTCTTAACAATTTGCTCGGCCGCTTCGCTCGCCTGATGAGCTCGTATCTGCTGAGCGATATAGTCATCCCAGGCAGCTTTGGAAATGGTCTCTTCCTTGGCTGCTGAACAAATCGGAAGAGGGTCCGATGTCTCTCCCCTATCGTCTTCAAGGATAATTAGAGGGTCTTCAGCTGGAGGATCCGGCTGTAACATCATCCCGACCATGTCTTGGAACAAAATCGCCATTCGTTTTATGTTGGCAGCTTGTTCCGCTGCCTCTTTGTCTTTCTTCTCAAGAATTCTGCGGAGGAACTCGGTATCGGTTTCTTTTTCTTGACGATGTTCTGACGACGTCTCCGGACTTTCTTTTGGCCCAGTGAGTGCGGCCATCTGTGTTAGCATCTCCTGGAGCTTCTATTGTTGCTCCTGAGCTTTTGTTAACAATCGGGTGAGTGGTCGATGACCGGTGGAGATACGACTATTCTCTTTCCCGGATGCCATATAAACAGTGTGCACCACCATGCCCCCAGACTTGGGGCGTTTAGGTTCAGTGCCTTTTGTCGCAGACACGGGGATTTTCTCCGGCCTTCTTCTTTTATGAGCAGTAGAAATTGAGGGGGCCGTTGCAACGGGCACCCAAGTAGACGACACCTTCTGTGGTGCGACAGGGTGGTCCTTCTCTTGCTGAACTTTCATCTTCTTCGGTCGACGGGAGTATTTTTGGTTGATCACCGAGTCTTGGACCTGTCGCCATACCTTGTGAAGTTTAGAGGACAGACGCTGAGAAGGCTGCTCCGGTTTCACCTTTGTGATCTTTTCAACAGGCGGAGGAGACTTTTTTAGCATGGCGGTTGTCGAATTCATGTGCACCCTGTTAAGTAGTTCAAAGCTGTTCCTAGTTGGAACAACAGCATCAACTTCCACCGTTGGAGCTGGTGGGGTGAGTCCGGAAGAGGAGCTGCCCCAGCTTTCCTCACTCGGCGCCAGTGGCGACGTCGAGCATGGCGAGCTGCCGGGACCACCTCCATTGTTAGATCAGCTTTTCCATGCCCCATGTTCTAATCAGAGCCTGTTGTTGGCACCAACCTGTCAAAGACAGACGTCCATTGAGAGGGAATGGTTAACCTGTCGAAAGCCGACCTTCGAGTAGGGAGAGCAGCTTGGATGACCTCAACTGTAACAGGAGTTGGAGTGTCCTTCTTTGGTATTTCGAGACTCTTTGCGGGCCCACTTGAGCATTGACCCAGCCTGTCGAAGACTGAGGCATTGGAGCTGGACGACCCGCTGAGAGGGGCTAAGGTGGTTGCAAGCCGATCAAAGACCGAGTTCTTCGCAGCTTCCTGTGACGGCATCTGAACGTTGAAGCTCGTTGGTGGGATCATGGTCCCGAAGAATAGCCCAGTGGTGGCTTGGGTCACTTGTTCCACCGGCATTGTAAAAAGGGAGGCCACTTGAGGCCCGTAGGTCATTCCTCCGGCGAGGACGGAGTGGGAGTTGTTGTAGTTGTTGCAGTTTGTGCAGTTGGAAGCCATTGATCTGCACGAGAGAAAGACACCAAATCTTAGTACCTCGAATCCAGGAGCAACCATAGCAAACCGCGATTTGTTCGCGAAACACGACACATGAAATGTGGAGTGGAAAGAGAAAAAGGTCCCACCAGGCGTGCCAGAATCTATTTACCGCTGAAAGACGCGACCGGGACATTGGGATGTCTGGACTGAATTTTGGGGGCATATGCTATTTGGTTTTATCCGTCCACCTCTTCGAAGATGCCAAGTTGATTTATGGCACCGTATATCGAAGGTTTAGAAGGATGCGGCCATTGTAGCAAACTTCGTCAGATTCCCCCTCGTTTGAGGTTTTTTTTATTGTGGGGACGCTCTTCTCTGCAGGCGCAAGCCCCTGCAGTTAATTATGCTACCGCATCACGGTAACAACTTTCTCCTTCTCCAGATGGTCATTTCGTGTCGTGTGTGTTGGGGTAAAAATTTATACCCCGGTTGACCGAGTCAAAGTTAAGGTCAACCCCCAAGCTAGGTGGGCCGAAGCCCAGGTCAAGCGGGCCCATGCCCAAGTCGAGCCCGCGGCCAGCCTCCCCATGCCAACAGCAAATCATGTAATAAATAATTTTTATGTAATTTTTTATACATGAATGTATGCAAAATGGGCATAAAGCCAATATTTTGTAAGCCCATGGCTTATGTACAAAAATGAAATGGCACATGAGCCATGGGATATGCTAAAATGCCATTTTGTGAAGCCCAAGGGGCTATATGTAAATATGTAAGCCTATAAAAGGCAACATGATGATGAATAAAGGGAACCTTTTCTCATTCTCTCCACAAAAATTTTTAGATCTGAGATCTTTTGTGCCTCCTGCTCTTTCTCCAAGGTTCTAAACCTTCTCATTTCTTTTGAATTAAATCAAGAGTTTTACTCTTTCTTTTCAAAAACTAAGAAGTCTTCCACCACAAGACCCACAAAGGGGAACTTGGATCTACCATTAGATCTCAGAAAGGAGAGATTTTTCGATCTCACATCTCTTGATCATCAAGATCCAGCCAACAGAGGAGGAAGAGGAAGAACCCCTTTCATCAACCAAAACATTTTAGGAGTTTAACTCCATATATTTACATATATATATATATATATATATATATATATATATATATATATATATATATATATATATATATTTTCTGAAGCATAGCTTCTGGTTCTGAGACTAAAAGTCCCTTTGTCTCGCCAGCGCCCAGCGCTCAAGCGCAAAACGCCCACGTGCCGACACATGGCGCACTTGCGCTCGAGCGCAAAGCGCCCATATGCCGACACGTGGCGCGCTTGCGCTCAGGCGCACTGCGCTCGAGCGCAAAGCGCCCACGTGCCGACACGTGGCGCGCTGGCGCTCAGGCGCACTGCGCTCGAGCGCAAAGCGCCCACGTGCCGACACGTGGCGCGCTGCGCTCAGGCGCACTGCGCTCGAGCGCAAAGCGCCCACGTGCCGACACGTGGCGCGCTTGCGCTCAAGCGCAAAGCGCCCATGTGCCGACATGTGGCGTGCTTGCGCCTGAGCGCACAGCGCTCAAGGCGCTGGCCCCACGCATCCTTTGGATGCCTTTTCCCTCTCTTTCTTTTATACAAGGCGCTGGCCCCACGCATCCTTTGGATGCCTTTTCCCTCTCTTTCTTTTATATATATATATATACATATATATATATATATACACACACATATGTATACATATTTACACACACACATACTCCGCGACACTGTCCCTGTTAGAAAAAAATTTCTAACGGGGCGCTGCCCCGCATCCCGCAAGGGGGCTGCTAGCCCCCTTGACCCCCAGCCCGCTATCCGGGTAGCGGGACCCCCGTAAAAACTCTGCGTGGCTCCCGATATATCCAAACCCCCCTTTCAAAACACAACACACGTACACTGCACATTGAGTTCGCATGACCATCTTAACCCGTTAATCGGAGGTTCCCTCGCCCCAAAGGCGAGGGGTAATTAACGGCAGCTTAGTCCGCGGCTGCCGGAGATTTGGATCCCCATAATCAATAAACCCCGGCCTACCCTAGGCAGGGGGAATCTGTAGTATACGCCTGACAAGCGCGCGCGTATTCCCATCTTAATGGGGTGACGAAAAACACCCTACATGTTTGTTTTGTTTTTTGGTTGCCCGTGGATTGTATACGGAGACTAATTTATGTTGTCTCCCATAGGGCGTGGATTAGTCCAAATCCGTATTTTCTTAGATTTGGGTTTGGGTTGGGTTTAAAGATCGTTAATCTCATTTGAGACTAAGATCAACTTAAACGTTTGTTAAGGATACGTTGGTCTAATTTTAGACTAAGATCAACTTAACCATTTGCTAAGGATACGTTAGTCTAAATTTAGACTAAGATCTACTTAACAAGATCATTTAGATCCAACAAAAGAGCATTTGGGCTCTATTGTTTTAGTTTAGGGACTTTGCGGTCCAGTTTAAAGACGTCATAGTCTGTAAAGTTTAAGGACGTCATAGTCCATGAGTTTAAGGATCCCACAGTCCGTGATAGTTTAGAGATATCATAGTCTGCAAAGTTTAAGGACATCATAGTCCATGAGTTTAAGGACCCCACAGTCCGTGTAATGTCTAGTTGTCGGGACCCGTCACCTCTCTGAAGACGTTGAAGGATTACAACGACAAATATCAGAGGAGTGAAAAGATGTAACCTTGAACCAATATTGGTTGGGAGATCTGTAGTCCAATTTAGGACTAAGATCAAAGATTTATGAGCATATGGGCTCAATTAATCAGAATTGGAGATCTGTGGCCAACTTGGGCTCAGCCCATTCATTTGAAATGTTGGACATTTAATTAGGCTCAGTCCTTTTTCATTTAACAATGCCGAGCATTGGTCCTTACAACTTTTCTCTTTTATTGGATGTTGAGCACTCATTATGGCTCTGGGCTTTATCATTTAAAAAACAATTTATGTTCTCTCAGCGCACACGTGAGGAGTACGTGGCGCGCTTGGCGCTGAGCGCCAGACAATAAGCGTAGAGCGCTTCTGTTAAGTAGCGCACATGTGAGGAGCACATGGTGCGCTTAGCGCTGTGCGCCAGGCTATGAGCGCAGAGCGCTTCTGTGAAATAGCGCACACGTGAGGAGCACGTGGCGCGCTTGGCGCAGTGCGCCAGACAATGAGCGCGGAGCACTTCTGTTTAAGTAGCGCACACGTGAGGAGCACATGGCGCGCTTGGCGTTGTGCGCCAGACTATGAGCGCAGAGCGCTTCTTTTAAGTTTGGAGCGCTAAGGCTCTGCAGCGCTGTGCACAAGATTTGGAGCATTGAGGCGCTTCTTTTAATTAGAACGCTAAGGCTCTTTTTAGACAATTTTACGCTATGAGAATTAAGTTCTCTCTTATAAGAGACTTTGTCTCGTGGATCTAAGAACAAAGTTCTTATTTTTATAGGAGATGTTTTAATCTTTTATGTTCTTGGTGAAAGGCTTTGCCTTTATGGATCTGTAATCCTAAGAGAATTGAATTATTCTTCCCCTTTTTTATAATGAGATGTTATGATCTCTTTTGTGAAAGACAGTTTGTCTTAAAGATTTATGATCTAGCATAACAACTAAGTTCTTTTTCTGATGAGATTTTTTATCTCTCTGTTTTTAGCTTGAAGAAAAGTTGTTCTTCTCAGAGCATGCTCTTTTCTTTGAAATTTCTCAAAGCTTGTGGGAGATTCCTCTATATGAGACTTGAAGTCTTGGGGCCTTTATATAGTGAAGGCTGATTTGTTCAATCAGTTAAGGAGATCTTTTCTCTAATTGATTTGCGGATTTTCCCACCGTTGGATCTTTGATCCTAGGGCTTCTGTTTGACAGCAGGAAATCTTCTTGTTTTTAACAAGATTGGAAAATCTTTCCCCATACAGAATTTATTCTGTATTTGGTGATTTTTAATCACCATTGGATCATTGATCCAACGGTGCTCTGATTTTCATAGCATAATCTTTCCTATTTGGAAAGATTCTGAGGAATGTTTCCTTAACAGAATTTTATTCTGGTCAATTGATGATTTTTTAATCATGTTCGTTGGATCTTTAATCCAATGGTGGGGAACATTTAGTTCCAGCGCTAGCGCTCACATGCTTTGTACGTGGTGCGCTGCTTAGAGTGCAGCGCTCTTAACGCTAGCACTTACGTGCTTTGCACGTGGTGCGCTGCTTAGATTGCACGCTCTTAGCGCTTACGTGTGTTGCACGTGGTGCGCTGCTTAGAGTGCATCGCTCTTAACGCTAGCTCTCATGTGCTTTGCACGTGGTGCGCTGCCTCAGAGTCTTTGACTCTCAGTGCTGGCGCTGCTATGAAGCGCTACTTCATTACTGAAGGTGTCTTTTCACCTTCCTTCTCCACTTTTCCTGAGTCAAGCTTCTCTTTCCCAGAGATTGGAAATAGTTCTATCATGCACAGCATTTTCTGTGCCTAGACTTAAATGTCTCCCTTCATAATCTGAAGCAATGCTTATTTTCTCTCTCATTTTCAGAGAATCATTTTAACAGAGAAGAGCCATGGCTTGTAATCGCCCACATGCTCGCCGTCAGCCATGGGAGGTGCCCATTGAGGAAATTGTTCCTCGTTTTGCTCCGCGCTTGGTGAACCCTACTCTTATGGATGACCAATGCGACACGGTGCTGCACGAGCTCTTGACTCGTATAGGATCTCCTCTCCCCATCGGCTCCATTTGGCTCCGGATGTTTTTCTTGTCTGTGATCAATGATATTCCCCCTCCTCCGGTGGAGACGACTCCGGCCATGCTCGACGCCGAGGAAGACAAGATCGAGTGCTTCCATGAGGCACTTTTGATCACCGCAGCTCTGAGGGATCGCTCTATCCGGCTGCTAAGCCAGATACGGACTCAGCAGGTCGTCATGTCTGCCTTTCCTGATGGGTGCGGTGCTGACCGATGGGTAGCTACTCTTCGTGAAGATCGCCGCTTTTTCATGATGGAGAAGGCAGAGAGGGAGTTAGATAATTTTATCCATAGTTTTGTGAATCCCTGTACTTTCGATCCCATGTTTACTGATCTATTTCCCATAGAATAAAATATTCAATTAAATGCTTTGTTTTTGTCGTTAAACACATGTTTTTCCTCTGATGTGTGCATGTGCGTATATGAATGAGCCTGGTTTCACACATATCTGTAAACGAAACTTAAGCTAGCATAAACAGGAACTAATAGCTCTTGCCCGAAGATTTTGGCGGGAACACCTCCTCCTCGTCAGTTCCATCAAGCTCAACGGAACATACCTCAAGTAAAAAGGAACGGACAGAGGAATGCTCCTCTAGCAAGAAGGAATATGCCGAGGCGACAGGCTTTCACAATGACTGTGGAAGAGGCTGAAGCCACCGGCCAAGTCATTACTGGTAACACTTTCCGTTCAAACTCTCTTTCAGTCTATATACATACCTATATAACTTTTCCTTATACCTAAACCCTACCCACATAACTTAGGTACAATCTCTTGGGGTCGAAAATTGCACCCTGGTTGACCAAGTCAAAGTCAAGGTCAACCCCAAGCCAGGTGGGCCCAAGCCCAGATCAAATGGGCCCATGCGCAGGTCGAGTCCGAACATGAAGCGGCCAGCCCTCCTCCATGCCAAAATAAAAAGTCATGTAATAAATAATTTTGATGTAATTTTTTATGAATAAATGTAAGAAAAATGGGCATAAAGCCAAATTTTTGTAAAGCCCATGACTTATGCGCAAAAAGAAATAGCACATGAGCCATGAGATAGGCAAAATGCCATTTTGTAAAGCCCAAGTGGCTATATGTAAAGTGTATAGCCTATAAAGGCAAAGATAATGAAAATATCTAAAGATCTTTTTCTCTCTCTAAAAAATCAAGATCTGTGATTTTCTCCTTCCTCAAGTTTCTAAACCTTCTTCTTTCTTTTGAATTAAATCAAGAGTTTTACTCCTTCTTTTCCAAAACTAAATAGTTTTTCACCACAAAACCCACAAAGGGGAGCTCGGATCTTCCATCAAATCTTAAAAAGGAGGGATTTTTAAAATCCCACCCCTCTTGATCTTCAAGATCCGGCCAACAAAGGAGGAAGAAGGAGACCCATCTCTAAAAACCCTACTTTGGGGAAGATCCAGGGCTCAAGGGAGAAGCCCCTTCATCTGCTCCAAAAATATCTTAGGAGTTTAACTCCTCAAAAAAATAAAATATATATATATATATATATATATATATATATACATATATACACACACACACACACATATATATATATACATATATATATACATACACACACACACAAAATAATAAGTATTTCTTTCTGCGAGCACAACTCCCAGTGCGGGGACCAACTCCCTTTTTGCGCCAAAAGCGCTAGCGCCTTTGCGCTCAAAGCACTAGCGCCCTTGCGCTCAAAGCGCTAGTGCCCAAAGCGCTAGCGCCCGAGCGCCCACATGCCTGGCACGTGAGGCGCTAGCGTCCACATGCCTGGCACGTGAGGCGCTAGCGCCCAAAGCGCTAGCGCCCAAGCGCCCACGAACATGACACGCGAGGCGCTAGCGCTCGAGCGTCCACGTGCCTGGCACGTGAGGCGCTAGTGCCCAAAGCGCTAGTGTCTTTGTGCTCAAAGCACTAGCACCCAAAGTGCTAGCGCCCGAGCGCCCACGTGCCTGGTACGTGAAGCACTAGCGCCCAAAGCGCTCACGTCCAAAGCGCTCGCGCCCTTGCGCCCAAAGCTCTAGCGCCCAAGGCGATAGCGGCAGCGCCTAAGCGTCTGCCTGCCGCGCACGTGAGGCGCTGGCGTTTTTTTTTCCCCACGCATCCTTTGGATGTCCTTTCCCTTTATATATGTATATATGTATATATATATATATATGTATGTATGTATATGTATATGTATATATACATACACACACACTCTACAACAATGTCCCCCGTTAGAAAAAAATTCTAACGGGGCGATGTCCCGCACCCCGCAAGGGGGATGCTAGCCCCCTTGACCCCAGCCCGCTATCCGGGTAGCGGGCCCCCCGTAAAAACTCTGCGGGCCCCCTGATATATCCAAAACCCCTTCAAAATACAACACTGCACATTGAGTTAGCATGACCAGTTTAACCCGTTAATCGGAGGTTCTCTCACTCCAAAGGCGAGGGGTAATTAACGGCAGCTTAGTTCGCGGCTGCCGGAGATTCGGATCCCCATAATCAATAAACCCCAGCCTACCCTAGGCAGGGGGAATCTGTAATGCGCCTGTAATACCCAGCCCCTTTTATACCAATATCTGTATTTATGTTACTCTTGAAGTTTATTTATTCTTTATAAAAATAAATTTTAGTACTATAACTTTTTTCCTAACCCTAATTTATCTCAAGCCCATTACCTATCGATTCTATATTTTACAGATTCTTTTATTTCATTTTTATTTCCCTATTCTTATTTATTTCCAAACCAGGCCCTTTTTCTATTCTCTTATTCTTTTATTTCATCCAATCCCAAGCCCATTCTTTTTAAATAACTTAATTTCTTTTATTACACCCAAACCCATTTTTCCCTCAGCCCATAAACCATTTTTTTCCCTTTCAAAATTCCTTGCGGCCCACTCCCTTTTCTCACCAAATTCCTTTAATCCTTTCTCTGGCCCGACCATCTTTCCAATTCCTTACAATACTTTTATTTTAATCGCGGCCCGCCAGCCCAACTCTTTTCTCAGCCCGGCCTACCTCCTTTCCTTAATAATTCTTTTAAATTATTTCCTAGCCCACTCACTCCAGCCCACTCAGCCCAGCCCGCTTCACCCTCACCGCGCCCGCTTCACAACCCGACCCGCTCCTATTCCCCTTTCTTCTCCAACGGCTCTTTTCCTTATTTCCCGCTCGCGATCCGTGCTCCTCGCCTCCGCCGACGCCCACGCTCGCGCGTGTTACCCCCACGACGTGCACCTCGACCTCTCCTCTCGTACACACCCACACACCCTCTTCCTCATCTCGTTCTCTCTCTCCCTCGTTCTCCTTCTTCCTCCTCTCTCGCTCCCACTCCCGACCCACGCCACTTCACACCGATGCCGCGTTCGCTCCGTCACCATTGCCGGCATCGCTCTTCTCTCCTCTCCCCTCTCTCTCCTCCCCTAAAACCTCGAGCTTCTCTCCTCCTCTCCATCGCTCCCAAACCCACAGCCATCCTTCACTCACCGTCTCCAAATCGTTGCCTCATCGCCGTCGAGCTCACCTCCTGCACGAGCTACCACCGGCGAGCACCCCTCTTCCCCCTAAAGCCCAAGCTCCCTCATTGCCTCACCACTCACTACCGTGTCTCCTACGCTCCACAGAACCCCCCTGCACACTCGAGTTCGGCCACCCGTGCCCCGACGCCGGCGAGCCTGAACCGCCTCAGTCGACTCCCTTCATCCTCATCACCATCACCATCATCATCATCATCATCATCACTGTCGCCATCATCCTCTACTCTCTCTCTCTCTCTCTTCCTCTACTCTCTCTCCCCCTCTGTTCTCACTATCTCTCTCTCTTCCTCTAGTCTCTCTATCCCTCTGTTCTCACTACCTCTCTCTCTCTTTCTCAGCTCTCTCTCTTTCTCTCTTTCTCTCTTTCTCTCTTTCTCAGCTCTCTCTCTCTCTCTTTCTCAGTTCCCTCTCTCTCTCTCTAACACCCCCTATCTCCCTCTCTAAACCTCGCCGTCTTTCCCTCTTCTATCAACCTACTACCACCACACGACATCGCCTGAGCTCGCAACAGCCCATCCCCGCTCGAGCCAAGCCCAAACCTAGCCGAGACTCGTCGCGTGCTTGCTACTCCGTGCCCAGGACGTGTCACTACTGCCTTTGCTGCCGCGCCATCAGTTCACCGTCTCCAGGCAAGTTTCATACTTGCTACATGCTAATTTGTATTAGTTACGAACTATAATTTTATAAATTCCATACTAAATATCCTCGATAAATTATACGATGCAACTGTTTGATGCATGACCTCAATGGAAATACTCACCTAATTTGACGGAACTCATTGGTATAGTTTGGCCCGTATGGATGTGAATCTATTGTGTGAATTTTATTGGAAAATACGACTATTAATGACTAAAACGACTACCCTCAAGTTTACTCGTAAAACTAGAATTTCCTTGTACCTGAAAACCGTTAAAATCACCATAAATTATATACATACTGGAATGATGCGTTCGAAGGCTCAAATCGAAGCCAACTCGACGAGCTTTAACCTTATATAAGTTTCTAATTGTATCTATATCTAAACTATGACAATATTTGGATCGGAGTGCGACTCTGGACTGCAGTCCAGAGCGACTCTGTTTACTGTATGCTGTCCCGTAATGGGTACCACACTGTTTCCTGAACTCGTAGGTTGCGGAACTCCACTGGTTATGAAAGGTGAATCTGTTATCTAGATAACACAAGTGGTTTCATCCTGTTTCATTATCGTTTGTTATTTAATCTGTAATTTAATAGATGTGGACATATAACAGTCCCAACAGAATTAGAATTGACATACTGGTATCGAACAATATATATCACCTGACGTACAGACACGATTAAAGATACGACTATTGCGTTGAAAACCTTACGAAAAACCCTAGATTTCATTCAACTATAGCATTGCTAAATTCTGATCCCAACTGGGATTAAAATGCGTTGCGAAACGGACTTCCGATTCTGAAACCGGATTTCCAGCCGTGAACGCTTAAAATGAAATGACCATAACTAATGACCCTGAAACCCGATTGCCGTGAAACCAAATTCGCTGGTTAGATAATCGATCATACTATTTATTCTCCGTTTATCGTTTCGCTAAACTGTACACGTTTGATTTATGATAAATATTGCAAGTGGTAGATTACCGATTCATGACATCCTAATCGTGCTTTACATACTGTTTACGCATCATATCATACATATGTCACTGCATTGATAACTTAGTGATAATGTGCATTACCCAGTGTTAGGTATTAGTGATGATTGTGGCAAGTACGTTAGTGTTCGTGTATAAGTGAATAAGTGAAAGTGACACGTACTTGTACACAATCAGTGAACCTTATGATTTTATTGCATTGTCGACGTCTGTGGGACGCGTGTACGTGTAATTATAAGTAGTATGGGACACTTATGGAAACTCTTGCATGGGTGTCACAGATAAGACATCAGACTCTGCCATTTATCTTAGGTATTAGTCGGGACGTGCTTGATGGAGGTCCTGCCTCCAGTTCTCGCGCAGACTTGTCACAGACCGATTGGTATTTAGGGTTATGGTTAGCGTTTGATGTAGACCGCGGGGTGTGGGGTAGTTTGAGTGTGAGTTCAACAGAATCTCGGGAGTCCCATGCCGGCTTATATATATATGGAGATATATGGAGATTTACAGGGTACATGATTATTATCGTGAGTTACATGTTGGGCCCGTAGTCCCTTGCCCTTGGGTTCTACCCTTGGGTGGAGGACACTCGCGAGTGGTTGACTCTCACACTTGGACTGACGATAGGATTAGTGATCTGTACAGTGAGACTTAAAGACTGATAGGGATGATAGCATCGGTATATATGCTTGCTATGTTGACATACTTGGCATATTATTTTACTGCTTTTACTGTTCCACTGCATTGATTACTACGTGTTCATACCTATACCGTCATTGATTTACTGTTACATATATTTATTATCACTGTTAGAGTTGTCACCTGGATTTATATATTATATTGCTATTGTGTCGCTCTGACGACCTGAGTATGTATGCTCAGTGTGAGGAGAAGATTTAGCCTGGACCGGGATTAGACGTGCATTACGGACATCTTGATTTGCTATCCAGAGTTATACCATTTTGTTTTCCATCAGGTCAGTTCTTTATATTGTTTCGTTTCAGTTACTGCATTTCTCATTACCTGCGCATTATTTACTGATTACCATGTAAAGCTAGAAGCCGAAGTGTGACTACGGCAGGATATTTCCTTGACCGTAGGAGCATGGCTGGCCTTGTCAACCCCTCGTATTCCGTATTTTGGGAAGCGGGGCGTGACAGCGCCTGACAAGCGCGTGCGCATTCCCATTTCAATGGGATGACGAAAAACATCCTCCAGATTCTGGCACGCCCGGTGGGACCCATCTTTCCTCCCATATTTCGGGTTAAGCATTCATACGAACTCAATTAATATGCATATCAATTACTTGTACTAAAATCATGTTTTTTTTGTGCAGGTTAACGTTCTCCAATTCCAATCTTCGGACGCAGCAAAGATGTCTCCAAGGATCAGCTCGGGTCTCGACACAGCTCCCATCTCCTACACAATGAAGATGGACGCCAGGACGGTCCTCCCGGCCAGCCTCGGGCGACAATGGGAGGAGCCGCCGCTACCATTTGGCTCTATTATGTTCGTGTCAGCTAACGCTGTCCCAACTCCTTAAGCTCCGATAATAGACAAATCGGTCTCAAAAGGGAAAAAGGCCGAATGTCATGGCTGCGAGGGCACCTCTGCCCAAGCACAAATTTGTTTCCAAACGACCCTCCATCGCTCCAGCTGGGGGCAAGGCCATCAACGTCAACGAAGCAATGGGGCATCTCGGGCAAGCTCCAGCGGTACCCCTGACAACTGCTCGATTGGGTACCTTCTTTAAGCTCCCTATCAATCGACTCACGGTGGCTTCCCAGGAAACGGATGCCCGCCAAGCCCTCAAAATCAAGAAGCTAAGGTAGAAAAGGCTCAGATACAGAGCCAACAAAAGAGCTAGGGCTCATACTAGGCTGAGCTTCATGAAGCTCCAAGAATGGGGTTACCCCGCCAAAGATAAAGAGACGGCTGTATATGTGGTCCACACTGTCTACATAGTCGGACATGAAGAAACGAACCCTCATATGCTTCACAGCCAGGGTGATGATACAGTGGATGCTACCCAACGTCAACTCGGTCTAAATGACGAAGAGCTCTCTCAGGCCGATAAGCCAAAAGAGCCTGGGATTCCTGCGGAATTGAGCTCAGGCAATAAGGATGACCCGGTTGTCATAATTGGAACTACATAACAAGCATTATTCCGATGGCTTCAGAGGCAGCTTCAGGACAGGGATGAGAAGTTAGACAAGGTACAATCTAAGGTCGACGAATTGGCAAACGTCGCGGCAGATCTACCGACCCAAGTCGTCCGATTGCAATTACAGCAGAATCAAATTTTGGCTCATGAGTCAGGGATTGATACCCGGAGGCAGCCAACTGATACCCCCTTCAACCTAAGAGCGGAGCGCCTTCGCGAAAAATGGCCGCGATCAGCTTCCAGTCCCTCCGATACATACACCGAAGGGGAATCGCCTCTGAAAGAGAAACTGAATAAGGTCTATTCCTTCAAAAGGGACAAAGTCCACAAGATATTCAAGGACGCCTTAAGAAACGGTCTACAACTGCCAGAATTAAAGAGACCACAAGAAGCGAATATGACCGACGACCCATAATATTGCCCCTATCACAGAGTGGTAGGTCATGCCATTGAGGACTACTTCGTCTTCAAATATTGGGTCGAAAAGCAATACAAGATGGGAGAGATAGAACTGTCTAAAGGCATGTTAGCAAACAGTCAAGATACGACCGCCGATTTCATATAAATGGAGACCGAAGCCTTTCGGGAACCTAATCCTCCCAGACATGTGCCATTATCTGAAAAGGGCAAACCAAAGACTGATTGGTCTCAAGGACCAGCATCAGTAAGGGCGCCTACTCTAATGAAGAGAAAGAAGAAGGTGTACTCTTTCAGGAGGGATGAGGTCCGCAATATATTCGAGGAAGCCTTGAACAGCGGTTTGCAATTGCCTATTCCGAAGAGGCCACATGAAATGAATATGACCGGCAATCCCATATACTGCCCATACCATAGGGTGGTGAGTCATACCAATGAAGACTGCTGTGTCTTCAAAGATTGGGTAGAAGACCAATACAAGTTTAGAAAAACCTCACGGTCCTCGGATGTATCGGCAAGCCACAGAGCTACGGTCATCAACACAGCTCCGCTAAGATCAAAATTTAAGGAGCTGGGATAAGCAAAGTAGACCACCACGTCGTTAAACTGGGAACACCAGTCGACCACCATGTCATTAAACTGGGAATAACCGACCACCATGTCATTAAACTGGGAATAATCGACCTCTAAGTCGTTAAACTGGGGGTGTAAAAATGTGTAAAAAAATGTATATAAATGTATATAAATAAAAAACCGAAATGATGGGGCAACTCGCAATAAAAATCAGCGAGAAAAAATAAAAATGAAAATAAAGCCGAAATGATTGGGCAACCGCGAATAAATAGCCGAAATAATAGGGCAATCGCGACTTTCGCGATAAGAAAAGCTGAAATGATAGAGCAATCGCGGTAAAAAAAATGGCGGATGATGAGTCGCTCCTGGTAACATATTCCGGTGTAGCGATGCAGACGCCAACCAAATTTCAAATCCCAAAACGGTGAATGATGAGTCGCTCCTGGTACCATATTCCAGTATAGCGATGCAAACGCCAACCAAATCCCATACCCCAACGGCGAATGATGAGTCGCTCCTGGTACCATATTCCAGTGTAGCGATGCAGACGCCAACCAAATTCCAAATCTCAAAACAGCGAATGATGAGTCACTCCTGGTACCATATTCCAGTGCAGCGATGCAGACGCCAACCAAATTCCAAACTCAAATCCCAAAACGGCGAATGATGAGTCGCTCCTGGTACCATATTCCAGTGTAGCGATGCATACGCCAACCAAATCCCATACCCCAATAGCGAATGATGAGTCGCTCCTGGTACCATATTCCAGTGCAGCGATGCAGATGCCAACCAAATTCCAAATCTCAAAACGGCGAATGATGAGTCACTCATGGTACCATATTCTAGTGCAGCGATGCAGACGCCAACTAAATTCCAAACTCAAATCCCAAATGGTGAATAATGAGTCGCTCCTGATACTATATTCCAGTGCAGCGATGCAGACGCCAACCAAATTCCAAACCTCCAATGGCGAATGATGAGTCGCTCCCGGTACCATATTCCAGTGCAGCGATGCAGACGCCAACCAAAATCCAATTTCCCAAAATTCTCCTGGCCCTACGGTTGGTCTCCAAGTTGACTACCGTATACAATCCATTGGCTCAAATAATTCTCATCACACCCATGCCCCACCGCAGTCATCAGTTACACGGCTGGTCTTCGCCCTTGGAATTATGCTCCATTTGGGAAGACCCACTCATGTGTCCTCACGATACATGAGGAGAACAAACTTACGAGATCCTCTCGACTCGTAAGAAAACACCTTCGTGGGATCCTTACGACTCACAGAGGAAAAACACACTTGAGAGTCCCCACAAATCCTAAGGAGAAAATACACCTACGAGATCCTTTCGACTCGTAGGGAGCAAATGCTTTTATGGGACCCTTACGACCCGTGAAATTGAAAAGCCTTAGGTGATAGGGATCCAAACCTGTCTCCTAAGCCATCGCTTCCCAACAGGGAAAGGCAAATAATGATTTGCTCCTGGTACCATATTCCAGTGTAGCGATGCTGATGCCAAACAAAAACCAAAATCCCTAAATTCACTCATGGCAACTGATGATTCGCTTCTGGTACCATATTCCAATGTAGCGATACTGATGTCAACCCAAATCAAGTCAAATCAACAATCTCTGTGTCGGAATCATGCTTCGTCTCAGAGTGTACCCCGCGTCAAAATCAAGCTTCACCTCGGTGTATCTGCTTTCCCTGTCGGAATTATGCTTCGTCTGAGAATCAACCTCTGCATCGAAATTATGTTTCGGTCAGAATGTTTGCCTTCCCTGTCGGAATTATGCTTCGGCTCGGAATCAACCAGCGACCTCCTCGTCGGAATTAAGCTTCACCTCGGAATCAAGTCGACCAACAAGCTCTGGGCCAGAATCATGCTCCGTCTCAGAATTTACCCTGTGTCAAAATCATGATTCGCCTCGGGATATCTACCTTCCCTGCTGGAATTATGCTCCACCTTAGAATCAAGTCAATCAACAATCTCTGCGTCGAAATCATGCTTCGTCTCAGAGTGTACCCCGTGTCGAGATCATGCTTCGTCTCGGAGTATCCACCTTCCCTGTCGGAATTATGCTTCGGCTCGGAATCAACCAGCGACCTACTCGTCGTAATTAAGCTCCGCCTCGGAATCAAGTCGACCAACAAGCTCTGCGCTGGAATCATGCTTCGTCTCAGAGTGTACCCAGCGTCGAAATCAAGCTTCGCCTAGGTGTATCTGCCTTCCCTGTCGGAATTATACTTCGGCTCGGAATCAACCAACAAGCTCTGCGTCAGAATCATACTTCGTCTCAGAGTGTCCCCCGCGTCAAAATCAAGCTTCGCCTCGGTGTATCCGCCTTCCCTGTCGGAATTATGCTTCGGCTCGGAATTAACCAGCGACCTCCTCGTCAGAATTAAGCTCCGCTTCGGAATCAAGTTGACCAACAAGCTCTGCGTCGGAATCATGCTTCGTCTCAGAGTGTCCCCCACGTCGAAATCAAGCTTCGCCTCGGTGTATCTGCCTTCCCTGTCGGAATTATGCTTCGGCTCGGAATCAACCAGCGACCTCCTCGTCAGAATTAAGCTCCGTTTCGGAATCAAGTCAACCAACAAGCTCTGCGCCGGAATCATGCTTCGTCTCAGAGTGTATCCCATGTCGAAATCATGATTCGCCTCGGTGTACCGACCTCATCGTAGAAATTATGCTTCGTCTCTGAATAAAGTCAGCCAACAAGCTCTGCGCCGGAATCATGCTTCGTCTCAGAGTGTACCCCGTGTCGGAATCATACTTCGCCTCGGAGTACCTGCCTTCCCTGTCGGAATTATGCTTCGCCTGGGAATCAACCTCTGCATCAAAATTATGCTTCGGTCAGAATGTCTGCCACTCTTCGGAATGATGCTCCGATCCCCGGAATCATGCTCCGCTCTTCGGAATGATGCTCCGATCCTTAGAATCATGCTCCGCTCTTCGGAATGATGCTCCGATCCCTGGAATCATGCTCCGCTCTTCGGAATGATGCTCCGATCCCTGGAATCATGCTCCGCTCTTCCGAATGATGCTCCGATCCCTGGAATCATGCTCCGCTCTTCGGAATGATACTCTGATCCCCGGGAATCATGCTTCCCGAGGGATGCTCCGCCCCCGGAATGATGTTCCACCTCGAAGTCCAGCTTCAAGATCCATCAATTTCATGCACACAACTCAAATGTGCGGTGTACATTTATTGATGGAGGCACTTTGTTGGGGTCGAAAATTTCACCCCGGTTGACCAAGTCAAAGTCAAGGTTAACCCCAAACCAGGTGGGCCCATGCCCAGGTCGAGTCCGAACATGAAGCGGCCGACCCTCCTCCATGCCAAAATAAAAAGTCATGTAATAAATAATTTTGATGTGATTTTTTTATGAATAAATGTAAGAAAAATAGACATAAAGCCAAATTTTTGTAAAACCCATGGCTTATGTGCAAAAAGAAATAGCACATGAGCCATGGGATGGGCAAAACGCCATTTTGTAAAGCCCAAGGGGCTATATGTAAAGTGTATAGCCTATAAAGGCAAAGATAATAAAAATATCTAAAGATTTTTTCTCTCTCTAAAAAATCAAGATCTGTGATCTTCTCCTTCCTCAAGGTTCTAAAGTTTCTTCTTTCTTTTGAATTAAGTCAAGAGTTTTACTCTTTCTTTTCCAAAACTAAATAGTTTTTTCACCACAAAACCCACAAAGGGGAGCTCGGATCTTCCATCAGATCTTTAAAAGGAGGGATTTTTAAAATCTCACCCCTCTTGTTCTTCAGGATCCGGCCAACAGAGGAGGAAGAAGAAGACCCATCTCTAAAGACCCCACTTTGGGAAAGATCCAGGGCTCAAGGGAGAAGCCCCTTCATCTGCTCCAAAAATATCTTAGGAGTTTAACTCCTCAATACACACACACAAAAAAAAAATTAAATAAATAAATAATAATAATAAGTATTTCTTTCTTGGAGTACAACTCCCAGTGCGGGGACCAACTCCTTTTTTGCGCCCAAGCGCCCAAAGCGCTAGCGCCCGAGCAACTGAAGCGCTAAAGCCCCTGCGCTCAAAGCGCTAGCGCCCGAGCACCCAAAGCGCCAGCGCCCAAGGCGATAGCGCCCGCGCCCAAGCGCCCGCGTGCCGCGCACGTGAGGCGCTGACGCTTTTTTTCCCCACGCATCCTCCGTCAGAAAAAATTCCTAACGGGGCGCTGCCCCACACCCCGCAAGGGGGCTGCTAACCCCTTTGACTCCCAGCCCGCTATCCGGGTAGCGGGGCCCCCGTAAAAACTCTGCGGGGCCCCCGATATATCCAAAACCCCTTCAAAACACAACACTGCACATTAAGTTCGCATGACCAATTTAACCCATTAATCGAAGGTTCTCTAGCTCTAAAGGCGAAGGGTAATTAACGGCAGCTTAGTCCGCGGCTGCCGGAGATTCGGATCCCCACAATCAATAAACCCCAGCCTACCCTAGGCAGGGGGAATCTGTATTGCGCTTGACAAGCGCGCGCGCATTCCCATCTCAATGGGGTGACGAAAAAAACCCTACACAATCTTAGTAGCCTCACTTCCTGCACTAGCACTCTTCGATACTGGAGCATCTCATTGCTTTATGTCGCAATGGTTCGTCCGAACTCATGCGATTCCAGTCAAACCTCTCGTATCCAGCTGGAATATCAGTTCAGGGAACGACGTTCTAAAGCCAGTAATGGGATACGATCTGTGTTCAGTAGTCGTATGCAGTAGAGAATTCTATGCTGACTTCAAGGTGCTGGACATACCGAACTTCGATATCGTTTTGGGTATGGATTGGCTCGGAACTTCTTACGCTACCATCGACTGTCGTCAAAGGAGGGTAGTGTTCGAGATCCCAGACCATCCGATCTTTTATTTCAAAAGTGAAGACCGTACCCTGGAGCCAAGTACATAGAAGGCAAAACAAAAGAAAGCAGTGATTGCGGTACTTCAAGCGGAGGAAGGATCAAAGCCAGAGATAGTTCGAGAGTTCGACGATATATTTCCTGAAGACATATCAGGTTTTCCTCCCGATCGAGCTCTTGAATTCAGCATTGATTTAGTACCTGGAGCACAACCGGTGATCAAAGCACCGTATCGGTTAAGCCCTGAAGGTTTAAAGGAAGTTCGTACTCAGTTGGACGAATTATTGACGAAATGATGGATTCATCCCAGCACTTCAAGTTGGGGATCGCCAGGTTTGCTTGTAAAGAAGAAGGAAGGTTCATATCGAATGTGCATTGATTATAGAGCTTTGAACGATGTAACTATAAAGAACAAGTATCCACTCTCTCGCATGGACGATCTGTTCGATCAGCTAAGTGGATCTTGCATTTTCTCTAAGTTAGATCTTCGTTCGGGTTATCATCAGGTGAAGGTCAGGGAATCTGATATCCATAAAACGACATTCAGAATTCGCTATGGTCATTACGAATTTCTTGTGATACCATTTGGAGTGACCAACGCACCAGTTATATTCATGAACCTAATGAATCAAGTTTTCCGAGAATACCTAGACAGATTTGTTGTCATCTTCATTGACGATATCCTGGTCTATTTTAAGAGTCGGAAGGAACATGCCGAACACCTACGAATTGTCTTAGAGACATTACGACAATATCAACTCTATGCCAAGTACAGCAAATGCGAGTTTTGGCTAGATCAAGTCGGTTTTCTCGGACATATTGTATCAGGCGATGGAATATCTGTAGATCCAGCTAAAGTATCAGCAGTAAGCGAATGGCCGACACCGAAGTCAGTGAAGGACATTCGAAGTTTCTTGGGTCTTAGCTGGATATTACAGAAGGTTCATTGAAGTATTTTAAAATATTGCAACACCCTTGACCAAGCTTGCACGTAAAGATGAAGAATTCGTGTGGTCAGATGCATGCGAACAAGCTTTCGTAGAACTCAAGTCAAGATTGATATCAGCACCTATTCTCGTCATACCGGACCAATCTGAAGGTTTTGAAATGCATTGTGATGCATCCTGTAAGGGTTTAGGATGTGTTCTACATCAGCACGGTAGAGTTGTAGCTTATGCATCAAGACAACTAAAGATCCATGAACGCAACTATCCGACGCATGATCTAGAGTTGGCGGCCGTAATCTTTGCTCTCAAAATTTTGCGCCATTATCTTCTTGGTGAACGAGTGGACATATACACAGATCACAAGAGTCTGAAATATGTGTTTACTCAGAAGGAGTTGAATATGTGGCAAAGAAGATGGTTAGAACTCATGGCGGACTTTGACATCAACCTGCAATATCACCCAGGAAAGGAGAATGTAGTACCTGATGCACTTAGTCGCCAACCATTAGCATTGAATCTCACCGCACAGTGGAAGCTTCAACAAGACTTGTATCAAATGGAGATTGAAGTAGTCATGCCAGGTAACGCTTCAAGTTTGATGAACTTACAAGTTCAATCTGCCATTGTTAATCAGACCAAAGCAGCTCAAGCAAGAGATGCTAAGTTGCAAAAGATCAGAGAACAAGTAGAAAGTGGGCTTCGAATAGACTTCATCATCCATGAAGATGGATCTTTGAGATATGACAGTAGATTGTGTGTACCAAAAGGTTCTATGCGAGAAGAGTTGATGAAAGAAGCTCACAGCTCTCCTTATTCGGTACACTCTGGAGGTACAAAGATATACAAAGATCTGCGTCAAAATTACTGGTGGCGTGGAATGAAGCGTGAAGTAGCCAGAAGCGTCGCTAAATGCTTGGTGTGTCAGCAAGTAAAGGCTGAGCATCACAGGACAGCTGGTTTACTTCAACCGTTACCTATCCTAGAATGGAAGTGGCAACACATCACAATAGATTTCGTGACTGCTCTTCCCCACAGCACGAAAGGTAACGATGCGGTATGGGTTATTGTGGATCGACTCACAAAGTCGGCTCACTTTATTCCCTTTCGAGTTGGCCAATCTACCGAGACACTAGCAAAAAAGTACATGGAGGTAAGAATCTAAGTAAGATTTAAAATCTTTAAATATGTACTATCTCTGATACCCATGAACTCATGCAGGAAATTGTGAGATTACATGGAGTACCGGTCTGCATTGTCTCCGATCGTGACACCAGGTTCCGATCGCAATTTTGGCAAAGTCTGCAAGCTAGCTTGGGAACAAGTATGAACTTCAGCACAGCTTATTATCCACAAACAGATGGTCATTCTGAGCGAACTATTCAGATCTAAGAAGATATGCTAAGAGTGTGTATGCTAGACTTCGGAGGATCGTGGGAAGATCACCTACATCTTATGGAGTTTTTATACAACAACAGCTACCAAGCAAGTATTGGAATAACACCATTTGCAGCTTTATATGGAAGGAAGTTTCGATCGCCATTAAATTGGGACGGCATCGGAGATAGAGAACTCGTTGGACCTGAGATGATAGTGGCAACTGTAGATGTGGTACGCACTGTCAGAGAACGAATGCTAATAGCCCAAGATCGATAGAAGCACCGGGCTGATGCAAAGTGCCGTCGCTTGGAGTTTCAACCGGGAGAACATGTATTTCTGAAGATATCTCCGAACCGTGGAGTGATTCGTTTTGGAAGACGGGGCAAGCTAAGTCTGAGGTATATTGGATCGTTCGACATACTCGAACGAGTCGGTGAAGTGGTTTATCACTCGGCACTTCCACCTTCATTGGAAGGAGTGCACAATGTGTTCCATATATCTCAACTCAGAAGGTATGTGAGTGACCCCAGCCATATTCTTGATCACTCCGAACTCACTTTACAGCCAGATTTATCCTGTGAGCAACAACCTGTTGAGATCGTGGATAGAAAGGTGAACTCACTTCGGAACAAGAAAATCAACTTGGTTCGAGTGATGTGGAGAAATGACACACCAGGAGAATCAACACGGGAAAGGGAAGATGAGATGCGTGCAAGATATCCTCGTTTATTTGTAAACTAGTTCTTAAAATAAATTGTAAATTTCGATGACGAAATTTTTGTAAGGAGGGTAGACTGTAACAACTCCAATTTCAATGTACAGAAAATTGTTTAAAAGTTATTGTAAAATTAGGGTATTTGCAATCCTGTGTAAACTATAAGTATTTGTTTTACTTTTAAACAGTAAGAAAGTACTTGTAGCATATTGGTAAAGTCTTGCACTACTGTGACGTAGCCCATGTGATCGAATCCCCCCAGCCACATTATCTTTATATTTAATTTTCTTTTAATCTTTTAGAAGCCCAAGAGTTTACACGTGCACTACACGTAAGATGATAAGTTACAGAATAAATAAACATGTGCACGAGGGTATATGAAGCGTGAGGGATACGTGGCACCATCCAAGACCATTCCACCGGGGAACGACCGGCGAGACTTGCAAAAAGACCGGCACCGCCGGGCTTGACCGTCTGTAAACCCCCAAAATTTTCCCCTGCACCTCTTGGCCTACCCCACTTCTTCTAGACTGTTTGTTTTCTCTGCACATTTTCGAGAGAATTAAAATGCCCCTTTAATCCAATTTTTAATGCATTCCTTAACCTTCTAGACCCTAATTTTTCCTATAAATACCACACTCCATTTCACCCATCCTCACTCAGAAATTCTCTGCCAAAACTCAAAAAAATTCTCAGGTCCTTATAGTGTGCAAGTGGAGTTAGCGTAGGGAGAAGTTCCGAGAAGATTCCGGCGATGAAACGACGCCCCAACACCTTCCTTAGTTTCCCCTCTCTCTTCGCTTGTTCCCTAACCAGTAAGTCTCATCTCCCCCTCTCTTACTCTATTCTAA
Source organism: Agapanthus africanus (assembly GCA_030015575.1). Classification (NCBI taxonomy): domain Eukaryota; kingdom Viridiplantae; phylum Streptophyta; class Magnoliopsida; order Asparagales; family Amaryllidaceae; genus Agapanthus; species Agapanthus africanus. Next base: position 1,002,036,527 of record CM057337.1, read on the forward strand.
AACTTCAATTTCTAAAAGCTGACGGAAGCGGAGTTAATCCGACTTTCGATTCGGTTTTTCCTTAAAAAGTCTATTTTTCTTAATCAATAAAATACCATACTCTCATATAATGTTTAACAAACATTAACAAACACATTAAAACAAGTTTCATCTCAAAAGAATCTTTTATACAGCTTTTATCATATTTTTACGGTAAAATACCACATACTTTATTTTCGACATAAATCAACATAATACTTGTATTACCTTTAGATAACCCACGAGATAATGACCTATCTCATCACAACACACATCTTTGATATAGCACGATGAAATTTTGGGAATATAGTTATGGGATAATACGGCATTACAATAAAATACCCTAAACTATTATAAAACCGTTTTCTTTAAGAAAAGTATTATCTAATTCCTTACAATTATACCTCTACAACCCATTTTGGGAAACCTTGATCGGGATGGAACGGGTTATTGCACATCCTCGGGCCTAATAGAGCGAGATGCAATCCTCCGCAAGGAGCATTCGATCTCGATGGAATTTTTAATGCTATTTTTAAGAAAATGAGATTTCTAGAAAATAAATAAAAATATTTTTATTAAATATATATATGAATATTATCAAAAGATTTATTTTATATATATTATACAAATATTCCATATTTTCTAAATCAATAATCACAATTACATGAAAGTACCATTTCGATACAAAATAATTTCAATATTTCAATAAAATACCATATACAATGAAAACTAGGTTCTACTCACTAGAAATTTCACTTTTATAAAATATATATCTATGAAAAGACGATAATTAAATTTGCGGTATATTTTGAAAATATCTCAAAACTATTTTTACATAAACCCTCTCAAGTTATACTAAATTACAATAATGACCCTAGTAAATATAGGTTTAAGCGGGACCAATTCTCTTGAGCCTCAAGGAGCCGTAGAATGTGGGTGCTTGCCTATCTAAGGTACAAAATCTAACAAAAGGTGTTATCAACACGGTAATTGTCTTGGAAAAAGACAGAAATCCTGCCGTCCATGTGCAGCAGTTACCGATAAGATCAAGACTAATTCAGGATTTCAATTTCTTTTCAAAGTGTCTGGCTCAGATTGAGTCTCAATCTAATCAATCTGACTTGAATATGATTTAAGTATAAATTACAATTCAACATGAATCCGTCTATTCAATCTATATCAATCTATATTGACCGAACCGAACCATGTATATACTCCGTCTACACGACTCTCCATTTATATTCATTCTATTTACTGATATCATTGTTTCGGAAAGTCATCCATCTATGTAACAAAACAATACAATCAATGCAAAAGACATCGCGGGGTTTTAAAGGGGTAGGTTGGTACGGAATGTGTTAGAAGTGGCACGCGACTGTAACCATAATACACCTAAATTGAATATCCATTGCCGTTATACCGTGGCTGAACGGTTCCTTGTGCTCCGTATACCTTAGTCTTCGGAATAGTCGGACTCCTCTCGTATACACTAGCATATTCTGTACCAAGTTACAAACAACGACGTTAACGATATGATCAAACATTATAAGTTATATTCTCTTTCTGTCCATTCTATTTCTACTCTTTTTTGGGACTTACCGAGCGATTGTTCGCTGACGACATTTCTTTTCTTATTTCTTTGGAATGTTGTCAGGTGTTTCGGACTCATTGGAGATCGAGCCCATCACTGAATATTTGGAGCAGTTAGCGTTTGACCCAGAGCTGTAGGCACTTCTACATATTTATTCCATTTCAGTTTAGGCATCGTTTTTTATTCATGTATTTATATTTCAGTTGAACCTGTAAAAGAATATTTAATAAATAAAGTTGCTGTTCATTTGCATTCATGTCTCTTGTGTACATCTACTTTATATTGCTTAGATACGCTTAGCGCGTTTACTTCTGAGTAAATACGTAGCGGATCTCGCCGCGTTCTCTTTCCGTACACAGGGGAAGCGGGGCGTGACATATACTTGAGCCATCATGTTGGTAGTAATGAATCGAACCCAACTCAGTTGGTTAGCCCGTGTTGATGTCATTTAGAATTTATAAGAATTAATTATCGCTTATTGGATTAAGGAAATATGTGTTTTCGACCGATTGCCAAACGCTACCTTAGGCGTTTGATGTTTTGGAAACCTAACAGATAGAACAAGGTTTTATTCAACCGGGGCAACACCTGAATCTAAACACAATCCCTAGTAAACCGCGCGCGAAGTTGGACTTCCAGCAATCGATCGCTGATTTAAAATGATGATAAGTCCCTAATCTGAAATCCTATTGACATGAAACTAATTTTTCTGCTTAGATAATCAAGTGTACTTCGTACGCCTTTTATATTGTTTTGGTCGATCCTATACGTGTGATTTATGGTAAATTTTGCAAGTCATATGGCGTTGGGGGTCATAATTTAGTGAATATTTGTTCAGTGCATTTCTACCTATTTTTTGTGCTTGCTTTATACCGTTTGCATAGAGATCGTTTACACTGAGACTTGGCGACTGTTGTGCATTTTCGATATATAAGTGTTAGTGATTGGGTTGTGGCAAGTACAAAAATGATATTGATAAGTGGAAACGTGATTGAAAGTGAAAGCGATACGTATTTGTTCACAACCTATATAATACTTGAATACATAGTATAATCTGGGGAATAGGGAAACCAAGGTGGAATTGAACTCGTATTTAATGAGGTGCGGTGATTAAGATGATGATCATTCGATATTAGTGACACACACACACACACATACATACATTAGGTCGTGGGCCTAGCGACACGGCTGCATGGTTATGTCCCGGGCAACAGTCGACCGTAGTCTCCGACATGCACGAGACCCTCGTTAAACACGAGCATCTTTTCCACCAATTGATTTCATTGACTTAGTGATTGATAAGTAGTGATATAGTCATTTCCTGGTTTACTGATATGATACTTATATCGTACTGTTCATATTCAAATGATGTTCATTATTCTCATGTTCTGTATTCTGTTGCACCTTTCATGTTTAATAGCATTGTACCCATCATATATATTTATTGCTACATGTGTCGCCTTGACGACCTGAGTGTGCATGCTCAGAAGACGAAGTGGACCCAGTCAAGGGGCATGACCTGCCATTCGAGACCGTGAAGGTCTAGACCGCAACATCAGCGCCATTCCTTTTTGCTATAAGCACATTGCTATTTTGTTGGTTAGTTATTTCTTTATGCAAAATAAATGTATCTAGAACTCTTTTATTGTAACGTAATAAAGTTGTGAAATGTGATTTTCTTTACTCTGGTATTGTTTACTGACTACCATGTAATGCTAGAAGCTGAAGTGTGACTGCGGCGGGATTATTTCCCGACCGTAGGAGCACGGCTGGCATAGTCACCACCCGTATTCCGTATTTTGGGAAGAAGAGTGTGATACATGGACTTGGAAAGGTTATCAGAGATAGTTATATATGCATCCGTGCATTAATCGTGTTTCAACGTTGCAGTTTACATTGGATATCTAGTTGATGCATATACATCACCCGACAGGTTCACGACACACTGCTGACTTATTATATGGATCTAGTTACTAATGCCAACAATCCTGACTTGTTGACCTGACAGACGTTACCTGTTGTCTGCATATACGAAAACCTGTACCTGCTTGATCCTGTGTTGGCGTTAGATCTATCTTGGCAATACCTGAATTGAACACAAACCTGGGGGTAAAGGGGAAATCAAGAATGTATCCAAAGCGCAACTCAAAAGGCTATTATTACATGTTTGCCGTTTTTTCGGGCGTTGTGGAATATCCTGTTTGCCGTTTTTCCGAGCGTTACGGAATAATCCCGTTACCGAGGTCCCGTGGGGAATGAACGGGGCATAGACTGATGCGTTACGATGATAATTACATTAATTGATTTCGAAGACTTTAGATTAGATAATCTAGAAACCAGTTTTATGTTGCACATCACACACACGCGCGTGTCTTGCTGTTTATATTTATGTTCTTGATTTTATATTCATGCCTGCATATCTGGTTACATCCTGGTTATTACTATTGTTTAATATTATGACGCACCGACGTCTGCGTTTTGCATGACCCAGCTCCTCTATCTCTATCGCAGGCTGAATATGAGTATTTTAGCCGTCAAGCCGAGCAGTGAGGAATTGAGTTTAGTGATACTTAGTTTAGTTATTTTTCCTGCACTTTTATTTCTTGATGTGAGCCCGTATTGAGACGTTTTTCTAGATGTTGTTATTGGATTTATCGTTTCCGCATATATATATTTCTTGACTCTTTATTCTGGCAGATGGATATGTATTAGATAGTTTTATATTTTACTGTTCTTGATATCTTATAGACAGCCGTAATGTGACTGTGGAGGGATGATTCATCTCCACAGGTAGCATGGTTGGCTCTGTCACGTGTCGTAGTCAGCGCACTCTGGGAAGCGGGGCGTGACAACTCTTATAATTCATAATCTCTAACTCGAGTTATTAGCACCTAACACAGCAACACCTCATTATTAGTCTCGATAAGAATTGGAATAACATGTATAGCCCTTTTAATTCACTCTCTTGGGAGACGCCCTTTGCCATAGAATTTTGGACAGGAGAATTACCTTGCTACGGTATCCCGAGGGCCTACACTTATTGTTGTATCCTTGGTTATCTATTTTGCTAAATATAGGCTAAAGTATTTTGTTCTGGATTTTTTTATCAGTTCTTTATAGTTTTCACCATAAAATTGTTTCCTTTTTCATTTCTACCACACCATCACACTCCTAACTATCCAACTATTCAACACGACCCAAATCTGAAATTCTAGAACGTGAATATGTTGATGAAAATGCAGAGAATTAAATTTAGATTGGAGAATGTAAAATAAGAATATTACATTCAACTTTAAATAAGCTGATAATTTTGTACACGTCTATGTTACGTGCTTTGACCAATTGAACGGAGCTTATGTGGTATAGCTTTTCTCTCCGAAACGAGAGTTACTCAGGCCAGTTGAGAAGTGATGGCATCCAAAAGAATATCTGTAATATGTTCCGCGAACATGAAGGGGGTTATTTATGAATAGCTGTTATGAAATGCATAGTTTATCTTAATTTGGAAACCGACAACTGAATGTGTTAAATTATATACTATATTATATTCCTAATTTAGATAGTTGGCGTGATTATAAAGCCAACCACTGGCTCTAAGCCTGACAGTAACACCACTCTCTTTCAATATTCCGCTCAAAAAGTTTCCTATTTTATGCCCTCAAAAGAAACGACTCTCCAATCGCCGGCGGCTGCGATCTCGATCTCTCCCATTATCAATGTCGATCTTTACCTTTCGAAACCCTAACCGCAGACTTCGACACTCTCATCCCCATGGGTGTCTGATGAGCGGCCGGCGATGTGTAGCCCGCCAATCTTTTCCCTTCGAAACCCTAACTGCAGAGTTCGAAGCCCTAACCCCCCATGAGAGCCCGATGAGCCCCGGCGATCCATCCCCGTCGAAACCCTAACCGCGTACTTCGAAACCGTAACCCCATGGGAGTCCGATGAGCCGCCGGCGATGACGTGGCAGCCGGCGATTTGAAGGCAGCGAAGGAGGGAGGAGTGATCAAGAAGTGGATTGACACAGCGTTTTTTTGCATCTCTGGGAGTGTTGTTGATGGAGTTGTTGGCACGATCGAATCGCTTTATTAATGTGAGATTTCTTTAACTTGTGAGCTAGGATTTTGTGGTTATTTATTATTATTATTATTATTATTTTCTTTTAAGTTTTTGATCCTTTTCTGCTCTAATTAATCGAATCGCGATATATTGACTGATATTTTTTGACGATATAATCTTTTGTGGAGCCAATCATCCACATCAGTAGACTATGGTCCGTATATACTTCACACTGCTGGCTTTTTTACAATGACCGGTACACTTTAAAGTTCGACGTCGAAATATTTTTAAGAGAATTTTCCATTAATGGACTTGGCCTTCATTATATATATATATATATATATATATATATATATATATATATATATATATATATAGTTCGACTAGAATCCCATCGGAAGAATTTGGAAATAAATCCTTCCCACCTTTTCACCATTAGATTAAGTTTGGGATGTGTGTCGTCAATTATGTTATGTTTGGTAATAAATGAAAGCGCATCCCAAAGTTAATCTAATGGTGAATAATGGGAAGGATTTGTTTCCAAATCCTTCCGATGGGATCCTAGTCGAACTATATATATCTATATATGGATGACTTCTTAGGGTGCAACCTTAGGAGTCACTCATTCTGCACTTCATCAATATTTTTCGCTCGTAAATGCATGTTATTACATTGGGATTATTATGAGTGAGGACCTCTCTTTAAGCGCCATGTAGGCGACTCCTTAGGTTGCACCCTAAGGTGTCGCCTTAGGAGCATTCTTCCCATACACACACACGCAATCAAGTAGGTACGATTAGGTATCGGTATATACTTGTATAAGGCTTTTCATTTTAAGTTCTAATATGTAACCCTCTTAGCTTGAAAAGGTCAATTGGGTACAATTGTGTTTGAAAGAATTTGTAGTAGTGATACTACTTGTTAGAAATTGGTAGCTATAATACTACTCGTAGGATATTTAGCTTTGATATTTTATTGATAGAATAGACTTAGTTACTGGAAGAGTATTGATAGAAGATTGGTGGTAGATAGAAGTGGATACAAAAGAAAATACAAAATTTATTTGGACCAACTTAGGACAATAGATTAATTGTTGGAGTTTCATATCTCTAACATTGTTTGTTGATGTTGGAGGACTTGTCTCCTTTGTTCTCCCCTTTGGGTTATTCATAGGAATACATGATATTCTCAAGAACGTCTGGACAAATCTATAAAGGGCTTTCTACATAGGTCTTAGTGTGTTCTACTTGGCCCTACTAGAATTTTCCTCATACATCTTAGCGTGTTCAACTTGGACCTTCTAGAACTTTCCTCATACATCTTCCACCATCTCAAACTTTACAAGTAACATGACTAGTATAGACACTTCTAGATGGTTATTCAAAGATGATAGATGTTATGTTGAAGATCTTAGAAATCTTGAGAAGTTCTAGAGTTTTCTTCCGCTCTGCAGAAAACTTGATAATGTTTTAGAGAATTTATGTTCTCAAGAAAACTTGATAATGCTCATGTTGTTGATTTCAATCAGTTTTAAATTTTTTTTTGACGATCGTGATGCCTTAGGTATAACCTTCGTCCATTGTATGTACTTAATATTTACTTGCCCCGTTCCTTGAGGACTTGAAACCATTTTTTCCCTAGATTCCATATTTCTAAATCTATTTATGTTAATATTGCTAGGCTTCAAGCTTTATCACTTGCCTAATCCCTATTGGACATTTTTCTTAAAATTTTGAATTTCTAAACATATTTTCTTAATATCACTATTTTCAAATGCGCCATAAAGTTTTTTCAAGCTTTTTTACATGCTTCATTCCTTTTGAATTTCAAAATCTATTTTCTTGATATCACTACCTTGAAAATCCACCATAAAGTTATTTCAAGCCTTTTTTACGTTCCTCGTTTCTTAAAAAGACTTGAAAGTTTTAAATTTTAAATCTATTTACCTAATATTATTACTTTGCATCATAAAGTCGTTCCAAGCTTTTTTACTTGCCTCGTTCCGTAAAAGGACATGGAACTATTATTTCAAAAATTTTAATTTCTAAATCTATTTTGTTAGTATCACTACTTTTAAATTCACCATAAAGTTGTTTCAAGCATTTTTAGTTGCCCCGTGCCTTAAAGGACTTGAAACTATTTTTCTTAAGTTTTAAATTTCTAAATATATTTTCTTAATTACTACTTTCAAATGCACAGTTGTTTCCTTTTTGGTTGCTTTGTTCCTTAAAGGATTGGAAGCTTTGTTCCTTAAAGGATTGGAAGCTTTTTTTTCTTAAGTTTAAAGTTTCTAAATCTATTTCCTTAGTTACTACTTCCAAATCCACCATAAATTTGCTTCAAACTTTTTTACTTGCCTCATTTCTTAACGGACTTGGAATTATTTTAAATTACTTTTTTACTTGCCTCGTTTCTTAAAGGACTTAAAACTATTTCTTTTTAAATTTTAGATATCTAAGTTTATATTATTGCTATTTTCAAATGCACCATAAAGTTGTTTTAAGCTCTTTTAATTGTGCCTCGTTTCTCAAAGGAGTTGAAACTATTTTCTTAAATTTAAAATTTCTAAAGTTGCATCAAGCTTTTCAATTGCCTCGTCTCTTAAAGAAAACTAGTTTCGTAAGTTTTAAATTTCTAAATCTCTTTACTTAATATTACTACTTTCAAATATACCATTAAGTTGCGTCAAGTTTTTCACTTGCTTTATTCCTTAAAGGACTTCAAACATTTTTCTCAAGTTTTAAATTTCTAAATTATTTTTCTTAAAATCACTACTTTCCAATGCAGCATATAGTTGTGTCAAGCCTTTTCACTTGCCTCGTTCCTTTAAGGACCTGAAACTATTTTTCTTAATTTTTAAATTTCTAAATTTATTTTCTAATATCACTATTTTCAAATGCACCATAAAGTTATAAGCCTTTTCACTTCCTTCCTTCCTTAAAGGACTTGATACTATTTTTTTAAATTTCTAAATCTATTTTCTTAATACCACTACTTTCAAATGCAACCTAGAGTTGCTTCAAGCTTTTTCACTTGTCTCGCTACTTAAGGACTTGAAACTATTTGCTTAGATTTTAAATTTCTAATATATTTGCTTAATCCCATTGTTTTTAAATGCACCATAAAGTTACCTCGAGCTTTCAAACTTGCCTCGTTCTTTAAAGGCCTTGAAGGTATGTTCGTAAATTTTAAATTTCTAAATATCTTTTCTCAATATCACTACTTTCATATGCACCATAAAGTTGCTTCAAGCTCACTTGACCCGATACTTATAGGACCTGGAGGTATTTTTGTAAATTTTACATTTCTAAATCTATTTTCTTGATATCAGTACTTTCAAATGCACCATAAAGTTGCTTCATACTTTTTGACTTGCCTTGTTCCTTAAAGGCCTTGAAAGTAATTTCTTCCATTTTAAATTTCGAAATTTATATTCGGAATATCACTATTTTCAAATGCACCATGAAGTTGGTCGCCTTAAGCTTTATCACTTGACTCGTTCTTTAAATGACTTGAAGTTATTTTCTTATATTTTAGATTTCTAAATCTATTTTCGTAATATAACTAATATCATATGCACCATAAAGTTGCTTAAAGCTTTTTTTTACCTGTATCGTTCACCGAATAAATCAGATATTCTTTATTCGCCAGCCAACCGAATAAACTCCGAATATGTTATTTACAACATTGAAGTTGCCTTAAGCTTTATCACTTGACTCGTTCTTTAAATGACTTGAAGTTATTTTTCTTATATTTTAGATTTCTTAATCCGTTTTCGTAATATAACTAATACCATATGCACCATAAAGTTGCTTAAAGCTTTTTTTTTACCTGTATCGTATCTTAAATGACTTGAAACTATATTCTTAAGGTTTAAATTTTTAAATCTATTTTCTTAATATCACTAATTTCAACTACACAATAAAGTTGCTCCAAGCTTTTACACTTGCCTCATTCCATAAATGACTTGAAATTATTATCTTGAGTTATATATTTTTTAAAATGTATTTTATTACTATCACTGCTTTCAAGTACACCATAAAGTCCAAGCTTTTTACTTGACTAGTTATTTAAAGGACTTGAAATTATTTTTACTTGACTAGTTATTTAAAGGACTTGAAATTATTTTACTTGGCTAGTTATTTAAAGTACTTGAAATTATTATGTGAGCGTTAAATTTCTAATATGTATTTTCTTAAAATCATCACTCTCAAATGCATTGTAAAGTTGCTTCAAGCCTTTTCACTTGGCTTGTTACTTAAAGGACTTAAAAGTATTTTTCATAAGTTTTAAATTTCTCAATCTAGTTTTTTAATATTATTGCTTTAGAACGCACGATAAAGTTTCTGCAAGCCTTTTCACTTGCTTCTTTCATTAAGGGACTTGAAACTATTGTTCTTCTGTTTTAGATTTGTAAATATATTATCTTTAACTATTCTCAAATGCACCATAAAGTTGTTTCAAGCCTTTTCACTTACCTCATTCTTTAAAAGGACATAAAACTATTTTCTTAAATTATAACTTAAGTTTATGTTCTTAATATTACGATTTTCAAACGCACCATAAAGTTGTTTCAAGCTTTTTTACTTGCCTCGTTCATTAAGAACTTGATTATATTTTTCTTAAGTATTAAATTTCTAAATATATTTTCTTTATATCTCTATTCTCAAATACACCATAAAGTTGCTTCAAAACTTTTCACCTGCCTTGTTACTAACTTAAAGCTATATTCTTAAATTTTTTATTTCCAAATCTATATTCTTTAATCACTACTTTCAAATGCACCATAAAGTTGTGTCAATACTTTTCACTTGCCTCGTTCATTAAATGACTCAAAATCATTTCATTAAATTTTAAGTTTCTAAATCTAATTTTTATTAAAAGTCTTGAAACTATTTTTTAAAATTTTAAGTTTCTAAATCTATTTTCCTAATATTACTACTTTCAAATGCATTATAATGTCTTTTTCATTTGTCTCGTTTCTTAAAGAACTTAAACTATTTTTCTTAATTTTAGATCTCTAAATCTATCTTCTTAATATTACTCTTTTCATATGCTCCAGAAAGTTGTTTCAATGTTTTGCACTTGCTTCATTCCTTAAAAGACCTAAAATTATTTTTCGTAGATATTAAATTTTTAACCTGATTTCTTCACGCTACAACTTTTAAGTGAATCAAAAGTTGTTTCAAGCTTTTTCACGTGGTTCATTTCTAAAGGACTTGAAACTACTTTTTTTAAGTTTGTGATTTCTAAATATAATTTCCTAATATCACTACTATGAACTGCACCCTAAAGATGCCTCGAGCATTTTCTGCCACCTAATTTAAAAGACTTGAGACTATTTTCTTAAGTTTTAAATTTGTAAATCTAATATCTTAATATCACTACTTTCAAATGCATTATAAGTTGTTTCAAGTCTTTTCACTTTCATCGTTCCTTAACGGACTTGAAACTATTTTCTTAGATTTGAACTTTCTAAATGTCTCTTTGTAATATCAATACTTTCAAATGCACCTTAAAGTTGGCATTTTCACTACCCTTATTCCTTTACAGACCGTAAACTATTTTCTTAAATTTTAGATTTCTAAATCAATTTTCTTAAAACTTCTACTTTCAAATGCATCATAAAGCTGTTTCAAGCTCTTTCACTTGCCTCTTTCCTTAAAGTTGTTTCAATTTTCTTAATTGTACTATTCACTTTCCTCCTAACTTAAAAAACTTAAGTTTATGTTCTTAGTATTACAGTTTTCAAACGCAATATAAAGCTGTTTCAAGCTTTATTACTTGCCTCGTTCATTAAGAACTTGATGCTATTTTTCTGAACTATTAAACAAATGAAAGTCCTGAAACTATTTTCTTAAATTCTAAGTTTCTAAATCTATTTTCTTAAAAGTACTACTTTTAAATGCATCATAAAATTTTTTCATGCCTTTTAGCCTTGTCTCGTTCCTTGCAAGAAGTGAAACTGTTTTTCTTAAATTTTAAAATTCTAAGCCGATTTTTCTTCAAGTTACAACCTTTAAATGGCTTGAAACTACTTATTTTTCTTCAAGTTACAACCTTTATTAAGTTGTTTCAAGCCTTTTCACTTGGCTCATTTCTAAAACGGCTTGAAACTACTTATTTTAAGTTTGTGATGTAATTTCTTAATATCACTACTATGAAATGCACCCTAAAAATGCCTTGAGCTTTTTCCTCTTGCCTCTTAACTTAAAAGACTTGAGGCTGCTTTCTTAAATTTTAAATTTTTAAATCTAATATCTTAATATCACTACTTTCAAATGCATTATAAAGTTGTTTCAAGACTTTTCACTTTTGCTGTTCCTTAACGGACTTGAAACTATTTTTTAAATTTGAACTTTCTAAATGTAATTTTTTAATATCAATACTTTCAAATGCTTCGGACTTTTTCATTCTCATCCCTTGACTTGAAACTATTTTCTTTCCTCAAGCCTTTTCTTAAATCTACTTTTCCCTTGCCTCCTAACTTAAAAAACTTAAGTTTCATGATCTTAATATTACTATTTTCAAATGCACCATAAAGTTGTTTCAAGCTTTTTTACTCGCCCCATTTATTAAGAACTTCATACTATTTTTCTGAAGTATTAAATTTCTAAATATTTCTTTATATAACTATTCTGAAATGCTTCTGAAAGTTGCTTCAAGCCTTTTCAGTTGCCTTGTTAATTACAAGACTTTAAACTGTTTTTTTTTAATTTTCTATTTCTGTATCTATTTTCTTTTATCACTACTTTCAAATGCACCATGAAGCTGTTTCAATTCTTTTCACTTGCCTCGTTCATTAAAGGACTTGAAACTATTTTTATTAAAATTTTAGGTTTCTTAATCTATTTTTCATTGAAAGTCTTTAAACTATTTTCCAAAATTTTAAGTTTCTAAATCAATTTTCTTAATATTACCACTTTCAAATGCATCATAAAGTTGTTTCAAGTGTTTCTCACTTGTCTTGTTCCTTACAATACATGAAACTATTTTTCTTAAATTTTAAATTTCTAAACCGATTTTCTTTAAGTTACAACTTTTAAATGCACCACAAGTTCTTTCAAGCCTTTTCACTGGGCTCATTTCTAAAATGACTTGAAACTACTTATTTTAAGTTTTTTTTATTTCTAAATATAATTTCTTAATATCACTACTACGAAATGCCCTAAAGATGCCTCAATATTGTTCTCTTGCCTCAATTTAAAAGACTTGATACTTTTTTCTATAAGTTTTAATTTTTAAAATCTAATATCATAATATCACTACTTTCAAAATGCATTATAAAGTAGTTTCAAGCCTTTTCACTTTCTTCGTTCCAAGCCTGTTCACTTTCTTTGTTCCTTAATGGACTTGACTATTTTTTTAAATTTGAACTTTCTAAATATTTTTTTTAGTATCAATAATTTCAATGCACCATAGAGTTGGCATTTTCACTTCCTTTATTCCTTTACAGGCTTGGAACTATTTTTTTTTAATTTTAGATTTCTAAATCGAATTTTCTTTTAACTTCTAAATTCAAGCGCACCATAAAGTTGATTTAATCTTTTTCACTTGCCTCGTTTCTTAAAGGACCTGAAATTGTTTTCTTAAATTTAAGAGACTCTGTTACTCGGCTCATGGCATAGTAGTTGAGAAAGGCCTTGTGAAGTGCATAGCTGTAGGCCCTTTCACATCTTGTAATAACGGCGGAGGGTTAAAAAAAGATTTCAAAATCTATTTTCTAAATATCACTACTTTCAAATGTCTCATAGTTGTTACTTATGGCTTATTCACTTGTCTCGTTTCGTAAATAACTTGGAAGAATTTTCTTAAATTAAGATCTCTAAATATCACTACATTCAAATGCTCCATAAAGTTGCTTCCATCTTTTTCGTTCCTTAAAGAATTAAAACTATTTTCTTTCCTTAAGCCTTCTCTCTTGTCTCCTAACTTAAAAGACTTGAGACTATTTTCTTATGTTTTACATCTTTAAATTTAATATCTTAATATCACTACTTTCAAATGCATTATAAAGTTGTTCCAGCCTTTTCACTTCCCTCGTTCCTCAATGGACTTGAAACTATTTTCTTTTGAACTTTCTAAATGTAATTTTTAATATCGATACTTTCAAATGATGTATAAAGTTGGCATTTTCGATTCCCTTGTTCCTTTACGGACTTGAAACTGTTTCTTAAATTTTAGATTTCTAAATCATTTTTCCTAATTCTTTTACTGTCATAATCCGGAAAAGAGATATCCATGGTTATGATATGTTGTCAAAATAATAGGAGTATTCCCTGCTATAGAACAATAGGGAGTTGCGAATTCCATTCCGAAAGATGGCACGGGCAGAACTATAAATGAAATGATACCACTCCTATAACACGGAGGCGCCTTTTGAGTGAACCGGAATTTTGGAGTTTGAAAAATGGGGTGGGTCGTGACATTTACATTCAAATTCACCATAAAGTTGTTTCAAGACTTTTCACTTACCTCCTTTTCTTAAAAGGACTGGAAACTATTTTCATAAATTTAAGGTTTGTAAATTTATTTTTTAAATGTCATATCACTACTTTCAAATGCTTCATAAAGTTGCTTAAGGCTTTTTGGTTTGTCTCGTTGCGTAAGACACTTGAACCAATTTTCTTAAATTAAAATCTCTAAATGTCATTACTTTCAAATGCTCCATAAAGTTTCTTCCGGCTTTTTCATTTTCGTTCCGGACTTGAAACTATTTTCTTTCCTCAAGCCTTTTTCTCTTGCCTCCTAACTTAAAAGACTTGAGACTATTTTCTTAAGTGTTAAGTATCTAATTTTTTTTTCTCTTAATATTACTAATTTCAAATGCTTCATAAAGTTGTTTCAAGCCTTTTTCACTTGTCTCATTCCTGACAATACTTGAAAATGTTTTTCTTAAATTTTAAATTTCTAAACCAAGTTTCTTCAAGTTACAACTTTTGAATGCATCATAAGTTGTTGCAGGATTTTTCACTTGGTTCATTTCTAAAACTACTTAAAACTAGTTATGTTAGGTTTGTGATTTCTAAATATAATTTATTAATATCACTACAACAAAATGCACCCTAAGAAGTTTGTGATTTCTAAATATAATTATTAATATCACCACTACGAAATGCCCACTAAAGATGCTTCAAGCTTTTTCTCTTGCCTCCTAACCTAAAAGACCTGAGACTATTATCTTAAGTTTTAAATCTTTAAATCTAATATCTTAATTTCACTACTTTCAAATGCATTATAAAGTTGTTTTAACCCTGTTCACTTTTGTTATTCCTTGACGAACTTGATACTATTTTCTTGAACTTTCTAAATGTATATTTTAATATCAATACTTTCAAATGCACCTTAAAGTTGGCATTTTCACTTCCATTGTTTCTTTACGGACTTGAAACTATTTTCTTAAATTTTAGATTTTTAAATCAATTTTCTTAAAACTTCTATTTTCAAATGCACCATAAAGTTGTTTCAACTTCTTTCACTTGTCTCGTTCCTTAAAGGACTTGAAACTATTTTCTTAAATTTAAGATTTCAAAATCAATTTTTTAATTATCACTACTTTCAAATGCTTCATAAAGTTGCTCAAGGCCGTCACTTGTCTTGTTCCGTAAATGACTTGAAACAATTTTCTTAAATTAAGATATCTCCATAAAGTTGCTTGCGACATTTTCATTTTCGTTTCTTAAAGTACTTGAAACCATTTTCTTTCTTCATGTCTATTCTCTTGAACTTAAAAGACTTGAGACTATTTTCTTTAGTTTTTAATTTTAAATCTAATTTCTTAATATCGCCACTTTCAAATGCATTATAAAGTTGTTTCAAACCTTCTCTCTTCCTTCATTCCTTAACGATCTTGAAACTATTTTCTTAAATTTGAACTTTTTAAATGAAAAAATATCGATACTTTCAAACACACCATGAAGTTGGCATTTTTGCTGCCCTTGTTCCTTTATGGACTTGAAACTTTTTTCTTAAAATTTAGATTTCTAAATCAATTTTCTTATTACTTCTGCTTTAAAATTCTTGTCGCAATAACTATATGTAAGAGTATATTATATATGTTATATTCATAAATGCAATATTAATGCACTATTGCTCAAGTGGTTATGTAGTATGTTTTGCAACAAGAGGTCAGGGGTTCAATTCCCACCATTGTCATTAATTTTATTTTATTACGATAATAATATGATATTTTGAATTAAATTTTGTTTTGTAGATCATCACTAAATTTATTCCCTCTTCCTAGAATAAATCTCAGTTACAGATATTATTTTTTGTGCACAACTTTGAATATGTATACGCTTGTGCACATGTGTAATAAATGTCATTTACTTTAGTTTAACTCAAAGCATGATTTGTATGAGATAGCCCAAATTGACGCTCCGCTTCGGGCAGCTCGTCACTGACGTCATGTTCAAATTAAAGCGTAATATTAACGGCCCATTTCAGGCAGCTCGTCACTGACGTCATGTTCCATGCCATCGACGCCAAAACGTGTCATAATGCTCCACTCTTCAGGCCTTGGCTGCACGAGTACAATGTCATCCTTTCTACACAACATGAGTGTATGAAGTATTTTAAGGATGGTCGAGAGTACACCGTCACGGGAGAGCTCAACCCCTTCTCAGTAAACGAGGTGCGGAAGTATGAAGATGCAAGGTACTTTCAGCCGGGTTTCGAAGATACTGAAAGATGCCATAAACCGGAAAATAAACAAAAATCAATCTTCACCATTCCGGTCTTCGGAAGCGATACTGAAGGAGACGAACAAATAGTGTATTCGGGACCGCCTCAGAGGGAAAGCAACAAATCCGGTTCGTCCGCCCCTATTCTGGTCTTTGGCAGCGACTCCGAAGATGAGACTAAAGCAGTGTTCTCCACTCGTCCACCGACACGGACCCTTACCGAAGCGGATTAGAGTCTACATATTATGCTGGCTCCGCCTCGACACTATAAAGAACTCGATGCATTCAGTACCTAAAGCGTACACGAGTTGGAAACTTTCTACGTGCCTCCAAAGCATAGAGGTGGAAAGACGACCCTCTTTTATAAATCTAAGCTGACCAAGGTAGAAAAAGAAATCTGGTATGGAGTCGACCCAAATCTTGACAAATTCCAGCCCATCCTTATGCCAAGGTGTTATGCAAAGGGATTAAAGCAGTTGTTAAAACATCGGGGTATACTTTTGGAACAAATTGTCCGACAAGCCCAATTCTATAAAAGGATTTGGAATGTGCCCGGGACTTGACGAAAGAAGCCCGACGGGAAAATGGATACAATCGGGCTAGGATATGTTCGGTCCAAAAAGCGGGAGCAAATTTATAGCCGCCACGCCGTGAACAGCTTGAACGGAGAAGATGCTTCCCCAAGTAGCCATGCCGCCGAACGGGAGCAAGTCTCGCTCAAAGAACTCCAAGTTCGTCACTCGAAGAGCAGATTGATAGGATAATAAGGAAAGCTTGTCAAGCAAGCTGAGTCAACCAAAGCCGTAAATTGGTCATATATGAAAATGCCGGGAAACGTCTAAACGAGCAATCAGTGGAAGAAGTAGATCATGGATATCCTTCATCCTCCTGTGTACTCCCACGAAGAAGGAAAATTCCGAAGCGAAGATGAGAATAAGGCGATCGCAGGCGACATTCAAGGACAACAAGGAAAGTCCAGGATGCCTTTCAATCGAGAAAAGTTCGGTTGGAGCCCGTCCCTCGTAAAGAAGATGGGTCGAAAATATTCATTCCCTCGAGACAAGATGATGAAAATATTCCTCCTTATGAAGCACCAAATGATCACACTTCCGGACTCTCGGCATCCCGGGCAAGCAAATGAAGTCAATCATTCGGATTATTGCTTCTACCATCGAGTAATAAGTCACCCACTTGAAAATTGTTTCACATTCAAGAATTGGGGGTAGAAGAACAATATCAACAAGGCATGTTCATGCTATTCGATAGCCGGAGGATAAGCCCGCCGCAAAAGCACGAGCCGAAGAGAATTTATGCCATCAGGTTAGGACCTGCTCAACCGAAGAGAATTTATGCCATCAGGTTAAGACCTGCTCAACCGAAGAAACGGAAGCGGACTCATACCCGCCACATGATGAGACTCTAAAAAAAGGGAGATGACGAGAATATGATTGACATCTTCGAATGCTTCACAAACGAAGACGATGGCAAGAAGATTTCAGAATTTCCACCGGCATCAAAAGAGCTAGAACACGTAATCCATACCACCGCTGACAACCTAAAGAAAATTGACTTGGGAACGGAGGATGATCCGAGATCAACATTTTTTCAGCGAGCTACTATCCGAAAAACAAGTAGCCACTTTAAAAGACATGCTTATAAAGTACAAAGATTGCTTCGCTTGGAATTACTTCGAGATGCCGGGTTTGGATCCAAACATAGCGGTACACAAGCTGGCCATATCGCCAGAGATAAAGCCGGTAAAGCAAACGCCGAAGAGGATGCGGCTTGAACTCGAGATGAGTTAGACTTCGGCTTTATCCAGGAAGTCCAATATCCCGACTGGATTGCCAACATTGTTCCTGTGATGAAGAAGAATGAGACGGTCTGGATGTGTGTGGACTTTTAGGACCTTAGTAAGGCGTGCCCGAAAGATAACTTCCCAGTACCCGTTACCGAGCCGATGATCGATAACACCTCCATCCATTTAGTCTTCTCTTTTATGTATGGATCTTCGGGATACATAAAGATGGATCCTGAAGACCAAAAGCATACGGCCTTCTGCACTCCGTTAGGCGTATTCTGTTACAAGATGATGCCCTTCAGTTTGAAAAATGCCGGAGCGACCTACAAGAGAGTCATGACAGAGATTTTCGATGACCTCATACACGAGATCGTCGAATGCTACATTGACAACCTCGTGGTCAAAAGATAATCTCATGAAGAGCACCGGAAGCATTTAAGGATCGTGTTCGAGCGTTTCCGGAAATATAATATGGAGATGAACCATTTAAAGTGCGTTTGGAGTCATGCAAATACCTAGGCTTCATCCGCCACCGGGTATCGAAATCGATTCCTCAAAAGATCAGGGCAATTATGAAAATGCCCCCACCAAAGACTCGAGCAACTACGATCTCTCCAAGGAAAGCTCGTGTATATCCGATGGTTCGTAACCAACATTTCGGAAAAATGCCATCCCTATAGCCATTTAATGAAGAAAGGAACCCCGTTCGTATGGGATCGGAAATACCAAAAAGCATTGGTTGAGATCAAACAATCCATGCAAAATCCGCCGGTATTGGCCGTCCTGGTTAAGGGAAAGCCCTTTATCCTATATACAACAGCCCTTGAAGGTTCTCTAAACGCGCTGTGGGCACAATAGAACGACCAAGGAATGACTCTCTATTATCTAAGTTGATTTTTTCTAGGGGCAAAAAGCAATTACTCCCCTATCGAAAAGCACTGTCTGGCGCTGATCTTCGTGATAACGAAGTTCATACATTATGCCTTAGCGCATGAAGTCCATCTAATATCAAAGGTGGATCCCCTCAAGCATCTGGTGTTAAAGGCCATACTGACGGGAAGACTTGCTAAATTGGCCTTTCTACGGACGGAGTTTTCGATAACATACTGCCCCCTCAAAGCGGTGAAAGGACAAGCCATCACCGACTTTCTCACGGAACATCCGATACCAGCCGATTCTTCCATAAACTGCGAATTACCGGATGGACACGCGTTCGACACAACCAAAGAGGAAGAAGAAAATAAGTCCCGATGTGAGCTTTATTTCGGTGGAGTATCTTCCATGAAGCAGCGAAAGAAGAACACTCCTATAATCAAAGCTGGGGTGGGCCTTATTTTCGTGACCCCGCAAGGAGGAATACTACGTTATGCTCTTTTTGATGGAACTAAGAACATAAAGCCGAATACGAAGCTTTGATAGTTGGTCTTGAGATCACTATCGATATGGGAATCTAGGACCTCTTAATATACGGAGATTCTCAGTTGATTGTCAGTCAAGTAAATGATGACTACAAAACATGCAAGGCAGAACTAATACGGTATTGCGAAAGAGTGCGGCAGCTGTTGATCCAAATCCATTCATACATCCTGGAGAGCATGCTGCAGCGGAAAACAGCAAAGCAGACGCGTTAGCCAAGTTGACTAAAGAATTAGGCGACAAAGACCTCAACGACGTAAAGATCATTGTCCAAAACCCCAGGATCCTTGTGTTAGCAGATATACCTTTGGAGGCCTTGATGGAGCTACCCGAAGAAAAAGAAGCGACCAAAGAAAATGCTCTCCAGACAGAAAATGAAGAGGTCGAGGACTGGAGGGGAGTTTTCATAGACTACGTTAGGTACCAGCGAACTCCTGAAGATGTGTCATCTAGGCATCAGCTTATGAAACGAGCTCTGTCGTTCGTCTTCGTCAACGATACCTTATGCAAGAGATCCTTCAACTTCGTATGGCTAAGATGCCTAGGGCCGAAGGAAGCAAAGAAAGTCGTCCAAGAAGTACACGATAAACTTTGCGACTCCCATCAAGCGGGACCAAAGATGAAGCTAAAGATAAAAAGAATGAGCTATCACTAGCCCACAATGATTCAAGATTGCCTCGAATATGCGAAGCGGTGTCACTCGTGCCAAATACATGGGGACTTCATACATCAACATCCAAATTCGCTGCATCCAATGGTAGCTAGTTAGCCGTTCGAGATGTAGGGAACAGATATCATGGGCCCTATTGAGCCGGCGTCGTCCAGAGGACATCAGTTTATATTGGCAACAACCGATTACTTTAAATGGGCAGAAGCAATACCGCCAAGAGAAGTGAAGATGAAGAATATCCTCCAATTCTTTAAAACTCATGCCATCTACCGGTTCAGGACTTCGCGACGGATAATCTCAAATAATGGACCAGCATTCAGAAGTCACAAGATAAACCGTTTCGCACAGCAACACAAGATAGCCTGGAGATACTACTTGGTCAATAATTCTCAAGCCAAAGCATTCAACAAGAGCTTGACCAACCTTATAAAGAAAACAATGGCCAAAAAAAGAAAGATTGGCATGAGAGTCTGCATGAAGCTCTTTGGGCGTACCGAACGACGTTCAATACAGCTACGAATACAACACCTTATGCACTGGTGCTTGGCACCGAAGGAGTGCTCCCGCTGGAGATAGAACTCCCTTCATTATGAATGGCAGTTCATTATGAGCTCACGGATGAAGAAAATGCTCAACTTCGGTTCGAGGAGCTCGATGCTCTCGGTGAAACCCGCCTTATAGTACAGCAAAATCTCGAAGCTTACAGGGCAAGGATGGCACGAGCATATGAAAGACTAACCAGGCCGAGAACATTCCGCCAAGGCGAACTCGTGTTGGTTGTCAAAAGACTAATGATCCCCAATCGTGCAAAACGGGAGAAGTTCGAGCCAAATTATGAAGGCCCGTACGTTATATGTAAGGTCTACCAAGGTGGAGCCCACCTACTCATGGATATGCATAGAGAAAGGCCCTTCCGGCCAATAAACGGCTGATTCCTCAAGAAGTACTACGCTTGAAGTGTCACGACTTAGGTCAATGATAGATGGTGACGCTTGTGGCCACTCGTTATCTTCCAGAGTCGAAACTCTGAAAACCCTACCGAGTGATATGCACCAAAGTATGTTAATATTGGAACACTAGTTCCCTAAACTGGAATATTGGACCACCATGTCCCTAACCCGGAATGATGGACTGAAATATCCCTAAACTAACATGTTATCCCATATATTCTTCATGATATACATGATGTTGGACCGAAATGTTCCTAAACTAATATTGGACCATAATGTCCCTAAATTAATATTGGACCGTAATGTCCCTAAACTAATATGTTGTCCCGCGGCTAGCCTTAATACTGGCTACCGTATAATATCCATAGACGACCCATAGCAAAGATTGCGCCTCCAAGTACTGGATGATGGACCGTAATGTCCTAAACTAATATGTTGTCCTACGGCTGATCTCTAAATTGGCCACAGTATATAATCCACGTATACAATCCACAGGCACAAACAATGACCTCATACTATGTTTCCATGGACCGAAATGTTCCTAAATTAATGTTGGACCAAAATGTTCCTAAATTAATGGTGGACCAAAAATTTCCTAAACTAATACCTTGCCTTACGACTGAACTCCATATTGATCCCCGTAGACAATCCACAGGCATAAACGATCCATATCTCGTCCAAGTCCCACCGGCCAGTAAACTCTACCAATGATGCAGTCCTTCGAAAGATATTATGACCTACGACCAATAGTGCGTTACCTTATGGGCGATCACCCATGATGAGGCTACCGCAAAAAAAACGGTATGTCCACAAGCAAAAAGGGTACGGATGAAAACCCGAAAGGCCTCCATGAGTAAAAATAGCAGGACTACTGGCGAGCTTGTGAAAACCCGAAAGGGCGTAAATTCGTAAATAAATAAATAAATAAAAAAACTTGCAAAGTCCTCTCGACTTGCAAGGAAAAAATACTCTTGTAAGATCCTTACGACTTGCAAGAGAAAATATCACTTGGGAATCCCCACGATTCCTAAAGAGAAAATACATCTATGAGATCCTCTCGACTTGTAGGGAGAAATACCTTTATGAGACCCTTACGTCTCATAAAGTCAAAAAGAACATGTTTTCTAAGCCACATTTGTCCAAATAGGTAACGGCAAATGACGAGTCGCTCCTTGCGATATTCCAGTTGTAGCGATACTGATGCCCAAGCCGGTATCAGACTCTAAGTCCCAACTCACAATAAAACTCAGCGAGTAGAAAAAAAGCCGAATTGATGAGACAACTCGCAATAAAAATCAGCGAGTAAATAAAATGAAATAGCCGAAATAATGGGGCATCGCGAGAAAATAGCCAAAATGATTGGGCAATCACGACTTTCGCGAAAAGAAAAGCTGAAATGATAGAGTATCGCGTATATAAAAGAAAAGAAAAAAAAGAAAAAAGAAAAGAAAATTTTTCTGCCCTGCAAGTAAATCAATACTGACTATTGTATACAATTCACGGGCATAAATGAAAGAAAGGGAACCATATTTTCCACCAAATGAAGAACCAAGTCTTGATGGTGATGCATACACCCTAGAGACTATCAGGACGCCTTCTTACTCTAGCAGAGTATGCATGCGACGTAAAGGCTAAGGTGGGATGACGACATATTCTTAACCCCAAATCTCGATAGCAACATCTACAGCCTAGAGATTATCTCAATGTTCTTTTTCATTCCAGCAGGGTGCATACGCAACATCAACAAGAATCAAAGGGTCAAATCAAAGTGGAGTTGATGGCAAATTCCTAGCCACATATCTTAATGGCAATATATACGGTCTAGAGACTATATGGATGTCTATTATACTTCTGTGGAGAAAGTGGCGCGACATCATAAAAACAAAAGCGAAGTGATGGCATATTCCTAGTTTCGGATCTTAATGTCAATACATACAAGCTTAAAGACTACTGGATGTCATCCCACTTCTGAAGGGTACGGTCATAACTCCTCCGGGCTCCAAATAGAGCTTAACCTCAAGGTAATGCGCCATGGCAATCCCCAACGCTGAATCTTTCGATTGTAATGTGGATATTCCAACCTAAGAAGATTACTTGAAGATGTTTCCAGCCTCAGAAGGGATCAGAGATACGACAAACGCGTGGCTACTCGAACCACAACCTAAGAGACTGCACGTCGAGAAGATATCAGCCAACACGACAGTACGGTGGACTTAACCCAGTACCACAAATCTAACGGATTCCTATGATAAAAAGGGATATCTATGTTTAACGTTAGGATAAGTTTATCCATATGCCTAAAGGAAGGGTAAACTAAACGCTCTGTGACGAGTAAATAAACTAAATTAAGCCATTTCAACGCAAACAGAAAGAAAGGAAAATCAATTCACAGAAATTCAATGAGAAAAGTCCAAAAGATATTTCTTCCAACAAAGCAAAAGACCAACACCACCCAAAGTCTAAGGGATGGGCAAAAGACTAGTATTAGTACATGGATTCTGAAATTCAAAAAGGTCATGCAGGGCATCTGAGGCAGCATCGTCCATCTGCTTATGCTTCCGCTCACATATATAAGCTTAGGGCCGCCACTAATATATTCCGCCCTCGCATATGAGAATATAATCGCCTTTTGTTGATAGATCCGGTGCAGGACATCTATTGAACTGTCCATTCGGTTCTTGGAAATCAAGCACATTAGATAGACCGAGTGCACTTTATCTTCGGCCTGATCTAATGCATGAGGCGGCATTGCCCTGACAAGCCCGGGTGTAGCGGGCCGGATCGCGATGAAAATCATCTGTAAAAGGGAAGACCGGAAATGGAGCAACCGCCCATAATGATCTTCGAGGCAACGGAGTATGGCCTCACATTGGACATCAGTGTAAGTAGGCTCGTAAAAGCGGATGTTAGCATGAGAAACAATCTCCTTCATAGAATACAGACGACTAGCCATTGTACCTGAAAGAAGACCAAAGAAGCGTCAGCAAAGGGATGCAAGTTCAAACTGTGGAGTTAGTATCTATAAAGCTAATAGACCCCACTAAGCCAACGTAACGGTTCATTGAAAATTGGAACATGTGTCCATTAGAGAAATCTAAAAAGATTCTCCCAACAACCGGAGTTAAGCTCCAAAAGTCCAAGAATGGATACTTAATAAAAAAAAATCAGAGCTCGGCTCTGTTAAAGAAAATATATATTTATAAAGTGGAATAAAATTCCCAAATTTCCCCAAAGGGGAAACTGCCTCAAAATCTAAATCAGAGTCTTGCTTAACCTGTCAAAATAAAATCCAATACCAAAAGGGATGATACTGATAATTATGCTGCCACGACACCACAAGGAATACTAAAAATGGGTCCACTAGATAATTGATGTAAATAAATACCCAATACAATAGGTTCGAAAAGAAGACAAAATCTGGAAAGATACATGAGTCCTAATGTCCCATATGGACGCACATGCTAAATACTAATAGAAAAGAAATAAACCTACGAGTTACTGATCTTCGGCAAAGTCCTGATAGCCGCTCCGATCCTGCTCAGCCAGAAAATCTGCCTCTAAATCTGAGATGGCAAATCTCAGGGATGTCAGATCATCCCAGCAAGTACTCAACGTATAAGATGTGTGTGTGGTATGATAACATGAATATATGAATATAGGGAAGCCCGTGTGCTCAAGTAAAAGCAGATATATAAAAAGATACTTCTACGAAAAACATGTAAATAGGTCAAGTGATAACCTAACTGGTCGCTAAAAAGGTAAATTATCCTAGCGTAAGCTCGAGTGTGCGCGTCAACCTCTGCAGGAATATTCCTAACCCAAGAATAGTGCCCCAGGGGCTAGGAAACACGGGCCCAACTGTGGAATGAACATGCGACCGATATAGCCTAGTATGAGTTGTAATAACATGCGACCGATATAGCCCGGTACCAGTTGCCGGTATGGGACTCTTGTGATCCTGTTGTACGAACGCACACTCAAACTAACCCTAACACCCACATATTTATAGCTACTATGGTAATGACTAGATCACTAATTAAGAATGCTGAAGAGACTTGTGATATGGTAATTGTATTGAAATTAAACTGGTAAATAGTAGTGTGTCATGTCATGTAGTTCAGCATCCTAATCAGCGATCTCGTTAATAAAGTCTAGAGTATTGAATAGTCATGACTTGTCAAATGTAATTGTTATCTGGTAATAGTAACTGCATGAAGGCGATGTACAAGCTTGTATGAGTCACAATTGTTATCTTCACCGTTAACCTTAATATGGATATACTAATCACAATCTGGCTTGAAATATATAAATGTGAGATAGGTTAACTACTTTCGAATTTTATTTCTAGTTAAAATAAATCTCATTTTAAAACCACACTTGCTAATTTTTCTTACTTGCTGCATAAAACTTTGCCTATATATATATTTTTGTACGATATAACGAAAAATTGGTACCAACACATTTCTCTTTTAGCAGGGCAGGAAATATATATATATATATATATACATATACACACGAAGGAATGCCGATGTACATCGACTAAAAGTAAAGCAAGAATACTTGCCTCATCGGATCTCACGACGGGGTGCGTATGCTGCGTCCGACGTCGGGTAAACGTCCCGATACACATGCGTGCACAGAACATGACCAAGCTATGTAAGAACGTAACGACGCTGGATGAGGACGTCTACTGGATTGCTCGGATCGTCGGCGACGAGCACGGCTCCGGCGATCACCGGGAAACACGGTATCAAGACAGAGAAAGAGAAGAAGAAGAGGGTTGCTCTGGGGTTTGGTGCTCTGGGATATAGACGAGGCGAGGGAGACGTCGACGACGGGTCGGCGACGTCAATGCAGTAGGCTGCGGGTTCTTGGGATCGGGGTTCTTGTGTAGGGGAGAGGTTCGGGTCTGGGGAGTAGAAGAGAGGAAGAGGGGGAGAGGGTGGTGGCGAGGACATGGAGGCGATGGGGTCGGAGCTCCGGTGAGGAGGTGCGCAGGCGACGAGGGTTGTGTGCAGGGTTGCAGGGTCGGGGATGATGGGTTTGAGATCGGGAAAGAAGAGAAAGATGAGGTAGTCGAGGAGGGTGAGGGGTGGTCGACGATGACGACGAGGCGACGATGACGAGGACTGCAGGCGAGGTCGGGTTGATAGGTTTGGGGGTTCGTCGTCGGGGTTTGGAGCTCAGGGAAAGAGAGAAGGGAAGGTGGAGGTGGCGATGAGATGATGAGGCGAGGGTGAGACGGCGACGACGATGCGCGCTGGTTAGGGTTTCGAGAGGGGAGCAACGAAGGCGGGAAAAAGTAGACGAGAGGAAGAACGTGGGGGTAAAAGTTTTGTATGGGTTTTAGAAAAAGAAATAATAGCATATATATAATGTGCAGAGAAAGAAAGTGAGGATCCGAGTGGGTGAGATTGGATAGGATTTGAATTTTGTAACTATTTTGAAAATCTTTCTCTAGTTAAAAAAAATTGTTAACTTATATATATATATATATATTTAACAGTTAATATTATAAGAATATAATATTAGTTAAATTTGAGTTTCTGGCTAATACAAAATTACTCCAAAATATGTCCGGATTGGGTCTAAAATTACGGTTTGAAAATATGGATAATATACGTGTCAACCAAAACCAAAACCAAAAAGCAATGTCCGGTTAAAGAAAATGCATACTCCCAAGAACGGATACGCGTAGTATGCACGTAGCGATCCAAACGAGTCCGTTTCGCTAAACGGAACGTGAACACGATGTACGGATGCAACCACAGGGTCGGGGGTATGATGCAAGCCATGCCAGGTATTTAAAAACATATTATTTGATTATATATGTATTATTAAAAAAATATGCAGATGCCAGATATACATGCAGGTAAACGGAACATATGTGAGTACGGATTCTCGGGACTAGCAGGGATAAAACATAATCAAGAACCAAGACGGGTTTCAAGCATGCGGGTCGGGTCGGATACTAAGCACAGATACCAAAACACTATCCGAATCCAAAAACGAATAAAATCAAGAAATAGCCGCATAATAAATAAAATAATCAAATCGAATATGGTATAACTGAACTAGGGTGTTACACTCATAATCTTATTAGTTTCGCTGGGTTTCGGCTAGTTTCGCTAAGCTCGGTTCGGGTTTCGGTTTAGACGGTAATACAACATATATAAGTGTAGATATATTAAATACTTAAATTTATCCTTCTATATTACAAGACAATGATCCTAGTATTTACAAATCCAGCCATGATGCAAAATATATTGAAAAGTGTACTTATATGGTATTAATATCGGGTTTGGGTTCACTTTTTTGCGGTTTTCTAACAACAAAAGCCTACAATGATCACAATGACAGTAAAAATGGTATAAAAAATAAGTTTTTAAAGGTTTTGGCCGAAACAATATTGTATGGTTGGTTCTGTATCGGTCTCGGTTGGTTTCGTATTGTTCTCCATCGAAATCGATACGAAACCGCCACATATCGGTGGTTTCGGCCGAAACCTCGAACCTTGATCTTTGGATAGCCGAGTTCCTTGCCGACTGCGTTTAGGCCGCATTCTTCTCAGGGGTTATGATTCTTAGATTTTGGATTTGGTCGAGCCGAATTGATGGCCAAGATAGTGGAATCTATTTGGTTCTCCCAGTCGATCTTAGCTCTTTCTGAATCAACTTCAATAATTTTCTCATCTTTCTGGATAGATACGTGTCCTATGGAGGCCGGGGAAGGTTAAGCCTTTTGTTCCTAGAAGACTTTGGCTTCCGTTTGTACGAAGTTGGCGGCAGCAGTTTGATCGTTTGCGAACACGTCCTTGGACAGTTCTATTTCTCCTGCTTTGTATTGTCTCTCAACCCAATCTTTGAAAACATAGCCGTCTTCAATTGTATGACTTACTACTATGTGGTATAGACAATACAGAAGATTGTCGGTCATCTTTGCTTCACGAGGCATGTTCAACTCTGGCAATTGTAGAACGTTCAGGGCGTCCTTGAATATTTTACGGACTGTCCTTTTTGAATGAGTAGACCTTATTCTCTCTCTTCTAGAGTCGATCCTTCTCCTCCCAGTGCTAGCTTTCGAGGCCGGTCAGTCTTTGCTCCGCCCGCTCTTCACTTGCTTTCATCGTCAGATGCATTGAAAGCGTCGGTATTGTTGGAACTCCCGCCTTTGCGATTATCGTCTTTCCGTTTCTTCTAAGGTTTGTTGTTAATTTGGCGATCCAGGGTTAATTTAGGCTTTTAGCGCTCCAATATCTGAACCTTCTTGGTCAGTTCTTGGAATGTATTGAGACCAGTTGTGCATAGAAAAGAAATTATCCAGTTGCCGAGATTTCCTATAAGGCTGACGGATTGGTCCTACTCTAACGGCGGTTCGCACTTGACGGTGAGATTACGCCATCGGGTTATAAAATCCGTGCTGCTTTCGTTGTTCTCTGGCATGGCCCTCACAAGGTCAGCAATGGTAATTTTATCGTTGACATTCTTGAATCTGCTTAAGGAGAGATTCTATATGAGTGAACGTCGTGACCGAGCCATCCGGTACTTGCGTACCAGTTGAAGGCAACGTCGGTCAAGCTGTCGACGAACCGTCGGAGGAGTGCATCATTGCCCCCAGTATTCTCGCATGATGCTTTAAATTGAGCAATATGCTGGCTTGCATTTCCCGTCCCATCAAACTTTCCGAATTTGGGGACGACGTAGCCGCTGGGAAACTCCATAAGATCATGTCGTGCAGTGTAAACCTTCCGAATTTGGGGACGACGTGGCCGCTGGGAAACTCCACAAGATCATATCGTGCAGTGTACGGTCTCCCACTGCTGCCGACATTTTTCTGCGCTTCGGCTTCAGCCACTGATGTCTTGACTTTGTTGGCGACCAAATCCATTATCCGATCTTGCGTTAGCGGGCCGCTGTCATCCAGAGTCAAGACGTCCCTTGAAGCGGAATGCAGGTGATTTTCATAGGCCTCGCCTGTCTTTAGGCGTCGGCTGCTTCGAGGCATCGCTTCCCGGTTCGTGGGTAGAGTCTTGCACTTGATTAAGCTGCCTTTGAGCGACTTTGGCTGAGTTGCAACACGACATTTATCAAATTATCGATCTTCCAGTAGCTTGGTCATCTCCTTGTCTTTGCTTTTGAGCTGTCTCCGAAGTTCTTGGAGCAGCTGTTCTGCGGTCTTTAGAATGAAAATTGGCTCGTCATCGCTTTCCGAGCTCGACTCCGCTTGAATTACGGATCTTTCTGCTTACCAGGCTCACCAAAAGGGTTTTCATCGTCTTCCGGAAGAGGCTGGTCCTAGGAAGTGGCAGCCACATTCAAACCAAATTGGGCCTAGGAAGTGGCAGCCCAATCTTTGCTCTTGCTGCGAAGGTTATTACTGGAGCGCGTGCCTACCATATTGACCGTGTGGACCGTCCATCCGGCCAACCCTTTATTATCGGTGGCCGGTTTTTCGGACTATCGTCGTGGCCTTTCCTTTTCAGGAAAGGACAAGCGAATGAAAACAGTCGGCCTGGTTGGGTTCTTAGGTGGCACTGGTACCCCTTTCGGAACTCTTCCCGTTGCTTTCGCATGATGAGAAGCGCTTGGTAGACTTTTGATAAGATGGTGTCACACTTTCTGTATTTAGACTTTGACACATTTCTTCGCAGCACTGTTCGAGTCGACATCTTGATTTTTGCAGTCATAGCGTTTTTCTGTACCCATTTTAAAGGATCGAAGGAGTTGATCTTCAAGGCAGATTCAGGTGTTGTCGTGAGGTAATCCCGTTTTTGGAACCTCACGAAATTTAACTTAGCAGGAGCACTAGCCCTCTTATTAGCTCTATATCTTAGCCGCTTTTGTCTTAACTTCTTGGTCTTGAGTGCTTGGTTGGCATCCGCTTTTCTGGAAGCCACCGTAGATTGATTAGCGGGGAGTCCAGTGAAGACATCCGATCGTGCTATTGTCAAGGACACCGCCTGAACTTGCCCGAGATGTCTCGTAGTTTTCTTGGTGTTGACGGCTTTGCCCCCAGCCAGAATAATGGAGAGCCGTTCGAAGACAGATTTGCGCCTAGGCTGAGGTTCCCTGGCGACCACAACATTCGGCCTATTTCGTTTTAAAGCTGGTTTGGTCACTTGGCATACTGGAGCCTCTACGGAAAACAGGATGGAGCCGAATGGTAGCATCGGTTCCTCCCATTGCCGCATGAGATTTGCCGGAAGAACCACTCGAGCATTCGTCTTCATTGTGTACGAGATGGGTGTTGCGTCGGGAGTTGAGTTTGTTCTTGGAGACATTGCTGTTTTGAAAATTGCAATTAAAAGTTGGTAACCTTCATGAAAAGCATGATTTCAGTACAACGAAGATGTATATATTAATTGAGTTTGCATGAATGTTCGACCCGAAATATGGAAGGAGTGATAAGGTCCCACCGGGTGTGTCAGAATCTGTAGAGTGTTTTTCGCCACACTATTGAGATTGGAATGCGCTCGCTTGTGAGGCATGTACAGATCCTTCTGCCCGTAATAGGCGGGGGTTTATTGATTGTAGAGATTCTAATCTCCGGCAGCCGTGGACAAAACTCCCGTTAATTACCTCTCGTTTTGAGGCGAGAACTTTCGACTAACGGGTCATATGAGCCATACGAACTCGGCGTGCAATATGCGTGTCGTGTTTTGCACTTGCGCACGTGTATTGCACGTAGCGCTTGGCGCTTACGCCTGTAGATTGCACGGGTTGTGCTTACGCAACGGATTGCATGTGGCACTTGTACAAAGGATTGGCGCTTGGCGGTTGCGCATGTGTGTCGCACGTGTTGCGCTTGCGCAAAGGTTTGGCGCGAGCGCCACGTGTGTCACAAGTGTCTTTGCGCCTGTGCTTTCGCCCGTGGATTGCACGGGCCATGCTGGCGTAAAGGATTCGCGCTTGCGCCACGTGTGGACACGCTGTTGTGGAACTGGCGCTCCTGGTATGGGCTCCTAAATTTTGGACGAGAACATCCGGAAATGAACGAAAACACGATTCTCGAAAGGGAAATATGGATTGAATCCGCATTCTTGAGGGTTTTCCCATGGGAAATGCCCAAAGGCTTTCCCTTTGATGGCGTCGCCCTCAATTTTCTCCTATTTGGTCCAAAATGCTCTCTTGAATTTTCAAAACTTTGGGTTTAAATCTTGAATAGTGAAAATGGGTCTCTTTTCCCTTTAACAAGCTTTAGTTCCCGCCACAATGGGGTTTTTGAAGATGGGTTCTCCTTCCTTTTTCCCTTTTGGATTTTGAGGAGGAAGAGACAAAAATCTCTCTTTTTTGGGATTTGATGGAAAATTCACTCTCTTTTCATTAGGTTTGTAGTCTAAAATCTATTTATTTTTGGAAAAAGAGAAGGTTTTCTACAAGTTTAATTGAAGAAGAATCTTGAGAAGAGAGATTGAGGAGGCTCAAAAACCTTAGATTGATATTGGAAATAAAAGTTATTGATTTTCTTCATATGTTTGTCTTATATAGGTTTTACATTTTTCACTTTGCCTCTTGGGCTTTACAAAATAGTACTTTTGCTTCTCCCATGCCTATGTGCTTATTTCTTTTTGCACATGAGCCATGCGTTTTACATAATTTGTCTTTTTGCCCTCTTAATTTACAATTTCATACTTATTTGAATATAAAAAACTATTTATTATAAATTTCTTCTTCCTTCTTCGATAGCCGGCCGGCTTCGCTCGGGCTTGAGGTGGTTTGGGCATGGGCCCAGATGCATCTAGTCGGACCCCGAGTTAGTCGGATCCGGGTCCATTTGGGCGCTGACTTTGATTTTTTGACTTTGACTTTTAATTTCGGCAATGGGGTGTAAATTTCAACCTCAACGGACGCTGTTGGGCTGAGACATGATTTTGGTCTATACCTCATCTATCTTAGGTTTACTTGTCCTCGTTATGATACTCTGTTCATTTTTGGTTTATTTGTATGTTATAGGGTTTGTTCCCCGATTTTGGGCCTTTGTATGGGAAATGTTTCCCGGCTTTGTATTTTGGATTTCTTTTGTACTTGCTTTTGTTTTGCTGCTGTTTCGTTAAATATCTTTAATGAAATGCGGGGACTTTCGAGCATTCGTTTTACTCAAAAAAAACTTTCCAAATCTAGTTTCTTTATAATACTACTTTCGAATGCATCACAAAGTTATTTCAATCTTTTCAGTTGTCCCTCTCCTTAAAGCACTTGAAACTTATTTTTTGGTTTTAGTTCTCCAAATTTATTTTCTTAATATTACCATTTTCTAATGCTCTATAAATTTGTTTCAATGTTTTTCACTTGCCTCGTTCCATAAATGTCTTGAAGCAATTTTTCTTTATTTTTAAATTTCATTTTCTTCAAGTTACATTTTTAAACGTGCCAAAAATTGTTTCAAGCTTTTCACTTCGCTCGTTGCTTAGAAGAATTGAAACTACTTTTCTTAAGTTATAGATTTCTAAATATATTTTCTTCATATCACTACTATGAAACGCACCCTAAAGATGCTTCAAGTTTTTTTTCTTGCCTTCTAACTTAAAAACACCTGAGACTATTTTCTTAAATTTTAAATTTCGAAATCTAATATCTTAATATCACTACTTTCAAATGCACCACAAAATTGTTTCAAGCCTTTTCAATTTCCTCATTCCTTAACGGACTTGAAACTATTTTCTTAAATTTCAACTTTCTAAATGTATTTTTTAGATATCAAGACTTTCAAATGCACCATAAAGTTGTTTCAAGCATTTTCATTTTTCCTTGTTCCTTTACGGACTTGAAACTATTTTCTTAAATTTTAGATTTCTAATTCAATTTTCTTAAAACTTCTAATTTCAAATGCACCATAAAGTTGTTTCAGGCATTTTCACTAGCCACTTTCTTTAAAGGACTTTAAATTCTATTCTTAAATTTAAGATTTCTAAATCTATTTTCTAAATATCACTACTTGCAAATGCTCAATAAAGTTGCTTCAGGATTCTTCACATACTTGTTTCTTAAAGGAGTTGAAACTAATTTCTTAAATTTTAATTTCTAAATCTTATTTTACTACTTTCAAATTCTCCCTGAAGTTGTTTATGTCGTTTTACTTTCCTTGTTCCTTAAATGACTACAAGCTATGTTCTTGATTTTTTAAATATTTTTAGTCTATTTAAAATAATTACATTCAAATACACCGTAAAGTTTGTTTCAAGCTTTTTGCTAAAAGACTAATGACTATATTTCTATAGTTTTAATTTCTAAATTTATTTTCTTACTACTTTCAAATACATTATAAAGTTGCTTCAAGCTTTCACTTGCCCCGTTCCTTAAAGAATTTGAAACTATTTTCTGTAATTTAGAACTTTAAATCTATTTTCTTAATATCATTATTTTCAAATGCACCATTAGGTTGCTTCAGGTTGTCCACTTGCCCCGTTCCTTAATGGACTTGAAACCATTTTCTCAAGTTTTAAATTTCTAAATCTATTTTCTTTAAATCACTAGTTTCATATGCACCATAAAGTTGTTTCAAGCTCTTTCACTTGCCTCGTTCCTTAGGATGGTTTGAAACTATTTTCGTTACTTTTAAATTTCTAATTCTATTTTCTTAGAATCGCTAGTTTCATATGCACCATAAAGTTGCTTCAAGCTCTTTCACTTGCCTCGTTATTTAAAGGACTTGGAACTATTTTTCTTGTGTTTTAAATTTCTAAATCTATTTTCTTAATATCATTGCTTTCTAATGCACCATAAATGTAATTCAAGCTCTTTCACTTATCTTGTTCCTTGACCTGAAACTATTTTTCTTATGTTTTAAATTTCTAAATCTATTTTCTTAATATCAATATTTTCAAATGCACATCACGTATTAAAGGACTTAAACTATTTTCTTAAGTTTTAAATTTCTATATCTATTTTATTAGTATCAGGACTTTCGAATGCATTATAAAGTTTTAACTTTCTTCACTTGTCTCGTTACTTTAAGTATTTGAAACTGGTTTCTTTAAGTTTTGAATTTCTAAATATATTTTCTTAATATCACTACTTTCAAATGCACCATAAAGTTTTTTCATGCGTTTTCACTTGCCTTGTTTCTTAAGTTTTAAATTTATATTTCTATTTTCTTAATATCACTACTTTCAAATGCACAATTTAGTTGCTTTAAGCCTTTTCTTTGTCTTGTTCCTTGAAGCCTTGAAGTTATTTTCTTATATTTTAAATTTCTAACTCTATTTTCATAATTTCTTAAAGGACTTGAAACTATTTTTCTCAAGTTCTAAATTTCTTAATCTATTTTCGTAATATCACAACCACAACTTTTAAATCCTCCATAAAATTGCTTCGGTTTTGTCATTCTATTTTCTTAATATCACAACTTTTAGATATAGCGTAATGTTGTTTCAAATTATCACATTTCTCGTTCTTGAAAGGGCTTATAACTAATGTTCTTAAGTTTTATATTTCTAAACGTCTTTCCGTAATATCACTACTTTCAATTGGGTCATAATGTTTCAAGTTTTTTCCTCGTTTCTTAGAGGACTTGAAACAATTTTTTCGTATGTTTTAAATTTCTCAATCATTTATGTTATATCACTTCTTTGAAATGGACCACAATTACAATCGGGCACTCAAAAAAGATGGGCATTAGTTTCGCATGGAGCAGAACATGATACGCAAACAGCGTTGCCTATCCAGCCTCTTGAGTTAAGAACTTGTCTCGTTATTTAAAGGTCTTGAAACTATTTTCTTAAATTTTAAATTTCTAAACCTATATTTTTACTACTTTTAAATGCACCATAAAAGTTGTTCTGGGCTTGTCACTTGCCTCGTTAGATAAAGAACTTGAAAGTTTTTTCTTAAATTCTAAAATTCTAAATCTATTTTCTAAAAAAAAAATATTGCCTTCAAATGCACCATATTTTAGTTTCAACCTTTTTCACTTGCCTCTTTCTTACGGACTTTTAAAACCTATTTTCTTTAAGTTAGTACTTATAAATGCATCATAAAGTTGCGTTAAGCCTTTTCACTCTTATTCTTATTACTTTCAAATATACTATAAAGTTATTTCAAGCTTTTCACTTATCTCATCCCTAAGGATTGAAAACAATGTCTTAAATTTTAAATTTCTAAATATATTTTTGTAATATCACCACTTCAAATGCACTATAAAGTTTTTTCAAGCCTTTGCATTGACTCGTTGTTAAAAGATTTCAAACTATTTTTGCTTAAGTTTTAAATTTTAAATTATATTTTATTTATATCACTGCTTTCAAATGTACTAGAAAGTTGTTTCAACTTTTTTAACTTGCCTTATTACTTGAAGGACGTGATAAAATTTTCCTAAGTTTTGAATTTCTAAATCTATTTAATAACACTACTTTCAAATGCACCATAAAATTGATTGAAGCTTTTTCACTTGTCTTGTTCCTTAAAGAACATGAACCTATTTTCTTATGTTTTAAATGTCTTAATATATTTTATTAATTTCACTACTTTCAAATTCACTATAAAGTTTCTTCGAGCTTTTTCACTTGCCTCATTTCTTAAAGGACTTGAAGCTATTTTCTCAAGTGTTATATTTCTAAATTTATTTTCTTAATATGACGACTTTCAAATCCACCATAAGTTGTTTCAAGCTTTTTCACTTGACCCATTTCTTAAAAGATTTGAAACTATTTTCTCAAGTTTTAACTTTCTAAATCTATTTTCTTCTTATCATTACTACTTGCAAATGCACCATAACATCATTTCGAGCTTTTTTTACTTGTGTCGTTTATTAAAGGACTTGAAACTTTTTAATATAATAATTTTATATTTCTAAATCTATTTTCTTAATATTACTATTTTTAGATGCATCATAAAGTTGTTTCAAGTTATTTTTACTTGCCTAGCTCATTAACGGACTTGTAACTTCTATTTTTAGATTTCTAAATCTATGTATTTAATATTACAACTTTTAAATGCACCATGAGTTATTTCAAGCCTTTTCATTTGGCTGGTTCTAAAGGACTCGAAACTATTTTTCTTAAATTTTTAAAGATTACTACTTTCAAATCCACCGTGAAGTCGCTTCAAGCCTTTTCACTTACCTCGTTACTTAAAGGACTTCAAATTAATAGCTTAAGTTTAAAATTTCTAAATCTGATTTTTAATATAAATAATTTAAAATGCACCATAAAGTTGTTTTGAGCCTTTCCTCCTCGTTTCTTAATGGACTTGAAACTATTTTCTTAAGTAATAATTTCTAAATCTAATTTCTTAGTATCATTAATTTCAATTTCAAAGGCACCATAAAGCCGCTTCAAGCCTTTTCACTTTGCTCAATCTTTTAACAGGCTTGAAACTATTAAATTTTAACTTTCTGAATCTATCTTCTTAGTATACTTGTAAACCCATATAGTGATTTTGAAGAATTTTGTTGATCATCATTGTTTCTAATATTATCGAATTTTAATGTTTTGTATAATTATAATGTGTCTTGGGCGATTCTTTGATATATGTACTTTCTAATTACAGGGATTGATGAGTGTTTTGTATAAAGAAGAGAGATTGAGTTATGCAAATGTTAAATCTTGAGGGTGCTTTATGGAAGGAAAACAAAGGAGTGAATTAGGGCGAGGACATGTGGGACCCATGTGCCCCCCACTAGATTAAGAGAGTGAGGCGGTGGGGATGAGGGGGTTTTAATTCTCTCATCATCCATGAGAGATGGAGGGAATTGAGAGAAATTAAAGAGAGAGAGAGAAGGGATCAGAAGCAAAAGGGGAAAAAGAGAAGTTTGGGGAAAATTTCCAAGCTTGTAAGTGCTCTTCAAGCCTTTTAAGTTCTAGATATTTTGCTATTTCTCTACAATGTAGTTCATGTTCTATAGTTATAATTATTAAATAGAAATTAATTGTATGGTTTTGTCTTGGGCTTTAAGGGGATCTTAAACAAGTATTTGTATCTATACATGGGGTTGATTTGTTCATTGCTCGTAGTATTTTCCATGGATTACTGTAGAGAGAGTTGATGTCTTGAGCAATGATATTCTAATTGTTAATACTTATGTAGTAGACCGGAGTTCTAGAACGAGTTATGATAAGTGTCTAATGGTATTGTTGCCACTAAAAGTCATGTCCTGAGATCCGATCTCCGGGTCTCGGGTCGTGGCAAAGGGTATTGGAGCAAAGGGTTCAGGATTAAAGTCATAACAGTCGTAGTTCTAGTAATTGTCCTATAGAAGAACAGTGAATTTATATATGTGCAGAGAGTATAATGGAAGGAAATTCGGGATCTTCTGATTGTGTGGAGATCGAGAATACTCCAAGATCCCCTAGTCACACTCAGAATGAATTGCAAGGCATTTACAAGGTACTTGAGAGCATTACTACTATTATGCACGAGCAAGTAAAGAGTGGAGGTGCTTCCAAACCAATTGTGTTTGAAATGAATGGCTTGAAAGTGGAGCAATTCAAGAATCTAGACCCTTCATTTAAGGGTGCTCCTGATCGGAATGGTGGTTGATGGAAATGGAGACGGACTTTGAGATAATTGAATGCTGAGGAGCAAAAAGTGCTGCTTGCTGGGTATATGTTGAGGGAAGAAGCAAAGCAATGGTGGAAGATGACTAAAACTAGCTAGCCAGCCAAGGGTATATATTCCTTTTACTTGGGAAAAAATCAGAGGAAGTGTTTTATGAGAAATATTTTCGTAGTTCTGTTTGGAATCAGAAAGAGAGAGTTTATGGATCTGAAACAAGGAAATAAGTCCGTTTTACAATATGAAGCTGAATTTACCGAACTGTCTAGGTTTTCCTTACATGGTGGCTGAGGAGCCGAGAAAAATAAAGGGTTTTGCAGGAGGTCTTAGGCCAGATATTAGGGGTAAGCCAATACCCTCATTGCAAGCACGTTAAATGCACCATAAAGTTGTTTCTAGCTTTTGCACTTGCCTCGTTCCTAAAAGGACTTGAAATAAATTTTAAATTTCTAAATCTATTTTCTCGTTTTAACAATATTGCTTCCAAATGCTCCTTTCTCAAAGAACCTGAAACTATTTTCTTAAATTTAGGTTTCTAAATTTATTTTCTTATTATTACTAATTTTAAATGCAATGTAAATTGTTTTAAGCTTTTCACTTGTCTAGACCTTTAAAGGGCTTTAAAATTATTTGCTTAAAATTTGTATTTCTAAATATATTTGCTTATGGCTTTCAAACGCTTCAAAAAGTTGTTTCAGGTTTCTTACTTGCTTCGTTCCTTACAAGGACTTGAAACTGTTTTATTAAATTTTAAATTTCTAAATCTAATTTTTTAAAGTCATTACTTTCAAATGC
This sequence comes from Agapanthus africanus, assembly GCA_030015575.1. Classification (NCBI taxonomy): domain Eukaryota; kingdom Viridiplantae; phylum Streptophyta; class Magnoliopsida; order Asparagales; family Amaryllidaceae; genus Agapanthus; species Agapanthus africanus. The sequence goes on from CM057337.1 coordinate 1,002,074,999, forward strand.
ACCGTAAATTAAAAGTATTTATTGGTGCCTTACCGATTAAATACTGGTACTTTAGTCAATATCAAATACTTATCAATATTTACAATATTATATATTAACTAACCATAAATGAAAAATGACTTCAATTTTTGTATGTTATGCAGAAAATGTTGCATGCATATATGCATTTATTTATTTTGTTCCTGTTCAATATTTCTTTAGATTTTTGCTTGTCCTACATCATCTCGCTCTGTGATTTACTCAGCTAGGGTCTGTGATGTTATTATATGCCTTGTTAAAATTTCGTCAAGGTTATTGATCTTTCTCTGGCAGTCCTATGTTTGTCAAACATTTGGGGCTTCAAGCAGGTATGTGAATGTCCATTTGGTACTAGATTTTGTGCCGTATTTGTAATATGTTTAGTTGGTTGTTGCTTATTATTTGACAGTGTGAAGTGGAAAGATTATATATTAGGTAAGTTTAATTATATCATGTTTATTTTAGTTATTTGTTACTTTCTAGAGTCTAGAAGTACTTGTTGCGGGTCTTCAAAACTCGAGACTTAGCCAAAGTGTTAGCTGGATTTAATAATATCAGGCCTTTAGCTTAATCTCGGTAGAGCACTTGGTGGAGAGGATGGCTCTCCTTTCAAGAGTAGTGTTGGTTCAAGTCCACCGAGGTTGATTGTTAAGTTAACTATGACATAAGAAAGCACGGCAAAATATGTCTTAATTTTCATAAAATATTTGGTTAAAATTTGCTATTTCAAAATATTTGTTCCGAGTCTTCTGACATTGCATCCTGAAACTGTACAAGCAGAATGCTGGTAATGTGTTATATCAGTTAAGAAGTAAAGTTTTTAAACATGTACTTTGTTTAGAAATTTTTCTTTCATATTATCTTTGCATATATTTAGATATTCACATTTGGAAATTTGTATGATATTTGCTTTCAGGATTGTTCTACTTCTGAAGGTACTGGTAAAGAATAAACGCTCTGTGTTTTTTTTTTAAATGAGAAGGAAGGTACATCTATTGTTTAAAATTCCTGCAAGTCTCATTCGTCTTGTTTGATATGCTTAATTATTTGAAGTTATAAATTACAGGTGCGTACATATTCTATAGTTTTTGTTTCATTGAATGTGTGTGGCCTTTTTCATAAAAAAACAAGAGATGTAGCTATTTTTTAAGGAAATGAGGCATAAAGTTATTTTACATACTATAGTATAGATTTAAAAGAACTTTATTTTGTGCCTTTAGTGACTACTAATACAGCAGGAAGAATGTCATGGTTTTGCTCAAATGATACATGCTATGTCAAATATATAGTAATTCTAATATTTGAGGCTTCTATAGAGATTAGAGGCGGAAGCAACTATGACTGCCCTATAGGCCGTCATATATGTAAATTTTGTAGACATATCTGAGATATATCGCTGAAAAGTGTCGCTGTAGCCAATAAGCTCTTGCAGCGGGACATATTGCGGCACGTTTTGTGGCACCTTTCAAAAAATTCTGCTGTGGTGGTATATATTTAGACCTATACCAGACCATATTTCATGTTGCTGTTCTGAGGGATGCTTGAATTTTCAGTATACACATGCAGACAATGCCCTATATTCAGGATTGTTTCATCGGCAATGTATATGCTATATTGTGCCAAGAATTGTTAAAAAGACCGAGCAAATATCCTTTGAATTATTAAAAAAATTCAAAAAATCCATTCAACCATCTCACTCTGGTTTCCTTTTCTCTCCAATACTCGATCCCAACGTAGCACCTTCCTCCGCACATAGAACCCTAGCTCCATTCCGTCGTTCCTCAACCTTGATCGTCCATCCTCGATCCCTGCATATAGTCCCTCAACCATAACCACCCTCAATCCTCAATTTCTCTCATCGCCACCGTGCCAAGAAAGGCAAGCACACGTGTGTGGGTGGTTGGGTGGGTGGGTGGGTGGGTGGGTTGAGGGGGGCGGGGGGCAGTGTTGTTGGATGGTCTTCAAAATGTCATCTAGAGCTTCATGACAAACACTAAATTGCCTTCCAAGAGTTACCAAAGAATAGGATATAAACATAGAGCATACTAGATTATTGGAGTGCTTGCCATGATGACATGACGATTATTATGAATTTATGATGCAACAAGTATATGAGTCATGTTAAATCACAAAGCATATACTCCAATCATCGTTTCCATTGTTCCACCACCTTATGTTTTGAGCATGCACATACTAATGGAGACTTATGTTGCTTCATATTGCATGAGAAATGGCACATTAATAGAATCCAAGTCAACATCAACAAAACAAGATTGAAGTTAATATAGGATTTGATGTGATTATGACAAGTTTCACCCAACTACTATGCATACACCGAATTATAGTCCTAGCTCGCTTTAGGAAAAAAGTTTATATATGCCAGATGCATGACCTAATATTCAGTTGGTTGGTCCAAATATACTTAGAGAACATGTCCTAACAATCTGCTAAAGAAGTCTAAGAAGTTGTGAAATAAAAACAAAACTTTTATTTTATAAAAATAGAGAAGAGTTAATCAAGACTGGTGTTATAATGGATATTTGGGAATTGAAAATAATCGAGAGAATAATCTTATTGGCTTGAGAAAAATAGTAGTCCATACAACTCTATATATAGAGAGGTTTAGATCACCTCTCCTAACAAACATATAATAACAAGTCAAACTGATCAACTAAAAATAACAACTAAATAATATCCATAACAATATTCATAACACTCCCCGCAAGCTGGAGCGTAGATATCAATCATGACAAGATTGAACAGAAGTCGAGCGAAAATTGGTCGAGGAAGAACTTTGATAAGAATATTTGCTAGCTGAGTCGTAGAAGAAACATGTTGAGTGCAACCACCTTGTCCATAACTTTGTTACGAATGAAGTGACAATTCATCTTGATATGTTTAGTCCGTTCATAAAAAACTGGATTCTCAAAATGTGAATGGTGTCCTTGTTATCACAAAAGAGTGTAGTCAGAAGAGAAGAATGGATTCCAAGATCTATTAGAAAAGGGGTAAGCCATGCTAACTTAGCAACTGTATGCGTTATAGATCTATATTCAGCCTCAGCAGACGAACGATCCACTACATTTTGCTTCTTACTCCTCTATGTAACCAAGTTTCCTCTCAAGAATACACAGTAACCACTAGTGGAACGACGATCGTCAATAGACCCAGCAAAGTCAGCATCCGCAAAGGCTGTGAGCGACAACATAGATGGTTTGTAGAGAAGGTCCTGTCTTGAAGAACCTTTGATGTATATGAGAATATGCTCAATTGCCTTAAAGCAAGGCGAAAGTCGAAACATTCTGCATATATTGACTCGCTGTGCTAACGGCAATGGCAATGTCTGGCCGAGCAATAGTGAAAGTACATAAGCTTTCCAACTAGACGTCGATATCATCCTGGGTCAGGTAATGGAGAATCTGTCACGTCCCGCTTCCCAAAATACGGAAATACGGAGAGTAACGAAGGCTAGCCGTGCTACCTACGGTAAGGAAAGATCCTTCCATAGTCATATAAAGGCCGTCTTGCTAAACCTGTTAAGATAATATCCAAAACAAAATAGATAACACTGATAATCATGTTGTAACGAAATTACAAGGAATACTAAAAATAGGTCCACTAAATAATGGATGCAAATAAAGATCCAATACAATAAGTTCGAGATAAAAACAAGATCCGAAAAGAGGCACATAAGTCCTAATGTCCCGTAAGGGCGCACATGCTAAATACTAACTGAAAAAAAATAAACCTACGGGCTACTGATCTTCGGCAATGTCCTGATAGCCTCTCCGATCCTGCTCAGCCTGAAATTCCGTCTCTAACATGAGATGACAATTCTCAGGGATGTCAGAATATCCCATCAAGTACTCAACGTATAAAGTGTGTGTATGTTGTGTGATAATATGAATATATGAGTGTTGTAAAGGCCGTGTGCGCATGTAGATATAGATATATGGATATAGTAACAATATGAAACAGACATGTACATAGATCAAGTTATATCCTAACTGGTCATTAAAAGGTAATCTATTCTATTGTGAGTTCGAGTGTGTGCGTCAACTTCTGCAAGAGTATTCCTAATCCAAGGATAAGGCCCCAGAGGCTAGGAAATTTGGGCCCAACTTTGAAATGAACAAGCAATCGATATAGCCCAGTATGAGCTGTAATAACATGCGACCGATATAGCCCGGTACGAGCTGCCGGCATAGGACTCCTGAAATCCTGTTGTACGAACGCACACTCAAACTACCCCAACACTCCGCGTATTTATATCTAACATGGTAATAAACTGAATCGCTAATTAAGAATGCTAAGTGGACTGGAACTTGTAATATCATGTTAGTATGGAAATGAAATTTGTAAACAGTATAGATGGCGTTATGACATGTAATTCAGCATTCTAATTAGAGATCTTGTTTTTATATAAGTGGGCTGGAGCAATGAGTCATCACCGTATGTCAAGTACGGTCGTTATCATGAAATAGTGTCCATAAACAGTAATGACATGTAAGGGTTATTCGAGCATGTCAATAGCACTAGTCTCAAGTTGCATGTTAACTACAGTCGGTATATTGATATACAATAAAGTGCCGAAAAATAACATGTTATCTATACTATTATGTTAACTATATTATAGATATACTAATTATATTTTCCTAATCGTTGAATGGCTAGTATACATATATATTATAGATAGATCAACAACTTTCAAAATTTATTTGTATTTAATTATATTTCCCTTATAGATCCATGCTTAATCTATTTCCGTCATCCTTACTTTTTAAATACGTTAACTTACTAATGCATTATTAACTTGTATACAAGAAACATATGATTTTGTATTATTAAGGTATATGTAGTTGCGTTCCATGCTACGTGTCCCCGTTGCTTCGTCTTAACTCGTGGACCCTGTTGGGGTCGAAATTTACACCCCGGTTGACCAAGTCAAAATCAAAGTCAACCCCAAGCCAAGTGGGCCAATGCCCGGGTCGAGCCCGAACATGAAGCGGCTCCCCATGCCAAAATAAAAATTTTGTAATAAATAATTTTGGTGTATTTTTTTATTTTATTTTATATTTTAAAATGTAAGAAAATTGGCATAAAGCCAAATTTTTGTAAAGCCCATGGCTTATGTGCAAAAAGAAATAGTACATGAGGCATGTGATGAGCAAAATGCCATTTTGTGAAGCCCAAGGGGCTATATGTAAAGTGTATAGCCTATAAATGCAAAGATAATGAAAATATCTCAACAACTTTTTCTCTCTTCCAAAAAAGCATCAAGATCTGATATCTTCTCCTTTCTCAAAGGTTCTAAAACCTTCTTCTTTCTTTCGAATTAAATCAAGAGTTTTATTCTTCCTTTTATAAAATTAAATAGTTTTTCACCATAAAACCCACAAAGGGGAACTCAGATCTTCCATCAGATCTCAAAAAGGAGGGATTTTTAAAATCTCATATTTCTTGATCTTCAAGATCCGGCCACCAAAGGAAGAAAAAGGAGATCCATCTACAGAAACCCCACTTTGGAGAAGATCCCGGACTCAAGGGGAGAAGCCCCCTTCATCAGCTTCAAAATATCTTAGGAGTTTAACTCCTCATATATATACATATATACAAAATAATAAGTGCTCCTTTCTGGGAGTACAACTCCCATTGCAGGGACCAAGTCCCTTTTGCCTCTCGAGCGCCCACGTGCCCGGCACGTGAGGCGCTAGCGCCCAAAGCGCTCACGCTCAGAGCGCTAGCGCCCGAGCGCCCACGTGCCGGGCACGTAGGGCGCTAGCGCTCTTGCGCTGGCGCCTGAGCGCCCACGTGCCTGGCACGTGGGGCCCAAAGCGCTAGCGCCCAAAGCGCCCGAGCGTCCACGTGCCTGGCACGTGGGGGGCTAGAGCCCTTGCGCTCAAAGCGCTAGCACTCAAAGCGCTGGCGCTTTTTCCCACGCATCCTTTGGATGCTTTTTCCCTTTTTATATATATATGTATATATACATATACACACATACTCCATGACACTGTCCCTGTTAGAAAAAAATTCTAATGTGGCGCTGTCCCGCACCCTGCAAGGTGGTTGCTAGCCCCCTTGACCCCCAGCCCGTTATCCGGGTAGCGGGACCCCCGATATATCCAAAACCCCCTTTCAAAACACAACACCCATACACTGCACATTGAGTTCGCATGACCTGTTTGACCCGTTAATCGGAGGTTCTCTCGCTCTAAAGGCGATGGGTAATTAATGGCAACTTAGTCCGCGGCTGCCGGAGATTTGGATCCCCACAATCATTAAACCCCAGCCCACCCTAAGCAGGGGAGCCTGTAATGCGCCTGACAAGCGCACGCGCATTCACATCTCAATGGGGTGACGAAAAACACCCTACAGACCCTTTTGTTTATTCTGTAAGTTACCCTATTACGTGTAGTGCATGTGTAGACTTTTGGGCTTCTAAAAGATTAAAAGAATTTTAAATAAAAAGAATGTGTGGCTGATGGGATTTGAATTCTGGTGTTTTGGTTCAGCAGTGCAAGGTCTTACCAATGAGCTACAAGCTCCTTCTTGCTGTTCAAAATTGAATCAAATACTTATAGTACTCACAGGAAATGTAAATATCCCAAGTATACATTAACTTTAAATCAATTTTATGTACACAAGAATTGGAGTTGTTACAGTCTACCCTCCTTACAAAAATTTCGTCCTCAAAATTTACAATTTATTTTAAGGAGTAGTTTACAAATAGATGAGGTTATCTTGTACGCATCTCATCGTTCCTTTCCCATGTCGATTCTTCTGGAGTGTCTTTTCTTCACATCACTCGAACTATGTTGACTTCCTTGTTCCGAAGTGACTTCACTTTCTTGTCTAGGATCTCAACAAGTTGTTGCTCAAAAGATAAGTCGGGCTGTACAGTGAGCTCGGAATGATCGAGAATATGGCTGCGGTCACTCACATGCCTTCTGAGTTGGGATATGTGGAACACATTGTGCACTTCTTCCAATGAAGGTGGAAGTGCCAAGCGATAAGTCACTTCACCGACTCGTTCGAGTATGTCGAACGGTACAATGTACCTTGGACTTAGCTTACCTCGTCTTCCAAATCGAATCACTCCGCGGTTTGGAGATATCTTCAGAAATACATGATCTTCCGGCTAGAACTCGAAATGACGTCGTTTCGCATCAGCCCAGTGCTTCTGTCGATTTTGGGCTATGCGCATTCTTTTCCTGATAGTACGAACCACATCAACAGTTGCTACTATCATCTAATGTCTAAGAAGTTTCCTGTCATCGATGTCGTCCCAACTTAATGGCGATCGACACTTCCTTCCATAAAGTGCTGCAAAAGATGCCATTCTGATGCTTGCTTGGTAGCTGTAGTATGAAAACTCCACAATATGTAGGTGATCTTCCCACGATCCTCCGAAGTCTAACATACATGCTGTGAGCATATCCTCCAAGATCTGAATAGTTCGCTCAGACTGACCATCTGTTTGTGGATGATAAGCTGTGCTGAAGTTCAGACTTGTTCCCAAGCTTGCTTGCAGACTCTGCCAAAATTGTGATCGAAACCCGGTGTCACGATTGGAGACAGTGCAGACTGATACTCCATGAAGTCTCACGATTTCCTGTATGAGTTCATGGGTATCAGAGATAGTACATATTTGAAGAGTTTAAATCTTATTTAGATTCTTACCTCTATGTACTTCTCAGTTGATTGGCCAACTCTGAGTCGACTTTGTGAGTCGATCCACAATAACCCATACCGCATCGTTACCCTTTGTGCTACGAGGAAGTGCAGTCACAAAATCCATCGTGATGTGTTGCCACTTCCATTCTGGGATAGGTAACGGTTGAAGTAATCCAGCTGTCCTGTGATATTTAGCCTTTACTTACTGACACACCAAGCATTTAGCGACACTTCTGGCTACTTCACGCTTTATTCCATGCCACCGGTAATTTTGACGCGGATCTTTGTACATCTTTGTACCTCCACGGTGTACTGAGTAGGGAGAGCTGGGCGCTTCTTTCATTAACTCGTCCCGAACAGAACCTTTTGGTACACACAGTCTGCTGCCGTATCTCAAAGATCCGTCTTCATGAATGATGAAGTCTGTTCTGAGTCCATTCTCTACTTGTTTCGTGAATCTTTTGCAACTTGGCATCACTTGTTTGATCTGCTTTGATCTGATTGACAATTGTTGATTGAACTTGTAAATTCATCAAGCTTGAAGCGTTACCTGGCATGACTGCTTCAATCTCCATCTGATGCAAATCCTGTTGAAGCTTCCACTGGGCGGTGAGATTCATCGATAATGGTTAGCGACTAAGTGCATCAGGTACTACGTTCATCTTTCCCGGGTGATATTGCAGGTTGATGTCAAAGTCCGTCATCAATTCTAACCATCGTCTCTGCCGCATATTAAGCTCCTTCTGAGTAAACATATATTTCAGACTCTTGTGATCTGTGTATATGTTCACTCGTTCACCAAGAAGATAATGGCGCCAAATTTTAAGAGCAAAGATAACGGCTGCCAATTCCAAATCATGCGTCGGATAATTGCGCTCATGAATCTTCAGCTGTCTTGAAGCATAAGCCACAACCTTTCCGTGCTGATGTAGAACACGTCCTAATCCCTTACCGGATGCATCACAATTGACTTCAAAACCTCCAGATTGGTCCGTTATAACGAGAATAGACGCTGATGTCAACCTCGACTTGAGTTCTACGAAAGCTTGTTCGCATGCTTCTGACCATACGAATTCTTCATTTTTACGTGTGAGATTGGTCAGGGGTGTTGCTATCTTAGAAAAGCCTTCAATGAACCTTCTGTAATATCCAGCTAGACCTAAGAAACTTCGAATGTCCTTCACTGACTTTGGTGTCGGCCATTCGCTTATTGCTGAAACTTTCGCTGGATCCACAGAGATTCCTTCGCCTGATAAAATATGTCCGAGGAAACCAACTTGATTTAGCTAGAATTCGCATTTGCTATACTTGGCATAGAGTTGATGTTGTCGTAGAGTTTCCAGCACAATTCGTAGGTTCTCCGCGTGTTCTTTCCGACTCTTAGAATACACTAGGATGTCGTCGATGAAAATGACAACAAACTTGTCTAAGTACTCCCGGAAAATTTGATTCATCAGGTTCATGAATATTGCTGGTGCGTTGGTCACTCCAAATGGCATCACAAGAAATTCGTAATGACCATAGCGAGTTCTGAATGATGTTTTATGAATATCAATTTTCTTGACCTTCACCTGATGATAACCTGAACGAAAATCTAATTTGGAGAAAACACAAAATCCACTTAGCTGATCGAATAAATCGTCGATGCGCGGAAGTGGATACTTGTTCTTTATCGTTAATTCGTTTAAGGCTTTATAATCGATGCACATTCTGCATAAATCTTCCTTCTTCTTCACAAGCAGTACTGGTGATCCCAACTTGAAGTGCTGGGACGAATCCATCATTTCGCCAATAATTCGTCCAACTGAGTTCGGACTTCCTTCAAACCTTCCGGATTTAATTTGATCACCGGTTGTGCTCCTTGTACTAAATCAATGCTGAATTCAAGAGCTCGATCGAGGGGCAAACCTGATATATCGTCAGGAAACATATCGTCGAACTCTCGAACCACATCTGGCTTTGATCCTTCCTTCGCTTGAATTGCTGCAATCACTGCCTTCTTTGGTTTCGCCTTGTAAGTACTTGGCTCCAGAGTACGGTCTCCACTTTTGCAATAGAAAACCGGATGTTCTGGAATCTCGAAAACTATCCTCCTTTGACGACAGTCGATGGTAGCATAAAATGTTCCGAGCCAATCCATACCTAGAACCACATCGAAGTTCGGTATGTCGAGCACCTTGAAGTCAGCATAGAATTCTCTGCTGCATTCGACTACTGGACACAAACTGTATTCCATTGTTTCCTTTAGAACGCCGTTCCCTGAACTGATATTCCAGCTGGATACAAGCGGTGTGACTGGAATCGCATGAGTTCGGACGAACCGTTGCGACATAAAGCAATGAGATGCTCCAGTATCGAATAGTGCGAGTGCAGGATGTGAGGCTACAAAGATTGTACCTAAGGTATGCGGGATATGTTTTAGGTATAGGGAAAAGTATGTAGGTAGGTGTTGAGACTGAAAGAAAAGATTGAGAAGAAAGGGTTACCCGTGATAACTTGGTCAGTGGCCTCAGCTTCTTCCACGGTCATTGGGAAAGCCTGTCGCCGTGGTACATTCCTCCTGGCTGGAGGAGCATTCCTCTGAACGTTCCTTTGAACTTGATGGAACTGACGAGGAGGAGGTGGAGTCGGTGGTCCTCTAGGTGGTGGAGCAAGGAGAGCAAGTCTCGGAGCAGGTGCTTGGATGGCTGGGCGCTGCGGGTAAGTGATTGCTGGCCTGGGTGCAGCATATGAGTTTTGTCTACGAGGACAAGACCCAATATCGTGAGTAGCTGAGCCGCAGACTAAACAAAGACGATTTGCACGCCGACAATCTTTCATCAGATGTCCATCTCTCCTGCAGTAGGTACAAAAGGCTGGACTGTGCCCGTTGTTCGGTACTCCCGGTCTCCTGGATACAAATGGTGGCCTTGATGACGCTTCTCCTGCCATCTGGGTGGCAGGACGCTTAACTCCGGCAGATTGAGATCCGCCCCTCATCTTTAACACTGCCTCATAACGGCGGGCAGCTTTCAGAGCAGATTCATGAGTCGGAAAATTTCCTGTGGCTAATGCAGCCTGGATCTCCGAATCTAACCCTTGTTGAAATCGACGGGCTCTGATCTCATCCGTCGGTATCAGGTGTGCCGCAAATCTGTTAAAGTATTGTGTTAGCTGTGTAGTATGTGATATATTGAAAAATCGAATTATTGAGACATATCATACCGACTGAGCATGGTGAACTCAGCGTCATACTCATCTATGGACTTGGTCCACGTCGAACCCTGTTGTAGATGAATGAACTGTAGTTCCATGTCAAACTTGGCAGTCTCTGGGAAGTACTTTGCGTCGAACATGTTGCGGAAAGTCTTCCATTCGATGGGTTGATCAAGACCGCTTTCTTCCGCCTTTCACCAAACGCGTGCATTGTCCGTGAGCTGCAGCTTTGCAACTCGGACCCAAGCTATCTCTGGCACTTGTGCCGCTGTTAGATCATCTTCAATGCTTTGAGCCCATTCCTCGGCTTCTAGAGGGCTCTCTTTTTCTGCAAATCGTTTGGGGTGCAAGGCCCTGAATTGCTTCACCTCAAGTGCTTCTGCCTCTGGTCGGTTCATCAGGATAGCAGTCTGCTGCTGCTGTCCTTCCAGTAGGCTGCGGATTGCCTCAAGCAGAACCGTCTGCTCGTTGATCGGAGCAGGGACGACATGTGTGAGTGGTAGTGGTGGGGGAGTGTTGTTAACATTCGTGTTGGTGTTGTTTAGGGAATCCATAACCTTGAAAGAAATTTTTTGGGTTGGGACAGATTCAAAGTATATGAAATGATAAGATTCAAGAAATATGAATCGTAAAGAATGTTTTTAGTTGCTGTTTCTTGTGTTATATTGCTTATGTTGTCCACGCAGAGCTGAACTGTATGGTAGGGTTCCATACAGCTCTGACCTGCATGGGCCACCAACAAAACCTGTCACGCCCCGCTTCCCAGTATACGGGCAGAGGACGCGACGATGCCGCTACGTATTTACTCTGAAGTAAACACGCTAAGCGTATCTAAGCAATATAAGTAAATGCACAAGAGACAGTGACAATAGATATAATTGAACAACTTTATTTATTAACAATATTTTTACAATACATCTGAAAAGTAAATACATGGAAGGAAAAGCAATGCATAAACGGTGGCATAACAGAAATGGAAAGTACTGAAATGAAATGTACAAGTAACTAGAGCTCCGGGTCGAAATCTAGCTGGTCCAAATGCTCGCTGGTGGGCTCGATCTCCAGTGAGTCCGAATCACCTGACGGCATTCCAAAGAAGAAGCAAGAGAATGTCGTCAGCGAACAAATCGCTCGGTAAGTCCCGTAAATAGACAAAATAGAGAGTATATTGTTATAATGTTGTTTTTAGTATTAACGTTGTTGTTTGTAGCTTGGTACAGAAGAGGCCAGTGTATACGGGAGGAGTCTCACTAGACCAGAGACTACGGTATACGGAGTACAAGGAACAGTTCAACCATGGTACAACGACAATTGAATTCAGGTTAGGTGTCTTTATAGTTGCTGTTTTGTGCCACTTCTAACACCTTCCGTACCAATCTACCCCTTATAAACCCCGCGATATCTTGATTGTATTATTTGTATTGTATGAATTGTATATTGTATATAGATGGATAATTTGCCGAAACCATGATATCAGTAATGGAACGGGTATAATGGATGATCATACAAATGGAATATATCCATGGTTCGGTTCAGTCAAGTTGTATAGATTGAATAGATTGAATATATGGATTCATGCATTCATGTTGAATTGTAGTTTGATACTTGAATCATATTCAAGTCAGATTGATTATATTGAGACTCAGTCCGAGTCAGACAATTAGAAAAGAATTTGAAGTCCTGAATTATGTTTTGGTGCTATCGGTAATTGTTGCACATGAACGACAGGATTTGTGTCATTTTTCAAGAAAATTACCGCGTTGATAACACCGTTTGTTAAGTTGTCTACCTTAAATAGGCAAACACCAATATCTCCGGCTCTCTGAGGCTCAAGATGTAGGGTTCTAGGCACACTAATGAGGTTCCACAAGGCATCAACCATGCCAAAATCAAATTTTTCTTGTGCCAAGAAACTCTAATGCTAGATCGTTAACTAGAGGCAAAGGCGAAACTACAACTAGTAAACAACTTTACTAGAAAGTGAATGGAAATACAACCTTTGTAGATCCGGTCCTCCACTTCCTTAGCTCCGTGATGATGTCCCTCCGCTGCGATCATCGGATCCCGGACTCTAGCGATGGTTTCGTCGAAGAAATGATCGGGCTAGGTCGCCGACTTCGATGTCGAAGATGATCTACGTCGAGGCAACTCAAACTCAAGCTCCACTTTCACCAAGTCAAGAAACTTGTGAAGAAAACACCCTATACTACTTGGCAAGTGGTAGAGGATGAAGAAATAGGAAGCGGGTTCACTTTGGATTTGGATTTCTCACTTGGAATCATCACTTGACATTTTTGAAGCAAGCTTTTCTTTTCTTTCTCATGAAGAAGAAGAAGAAAAGAATATCAATTAAATTGAAAATCATAAATCAAGTGAAGAGTTATCATAATGCAACCATGGGTGAGGCTAACTCATGTAGAGAATGAACTAGGGTTAAGCTAAATGGTTAGGGTTTAGGAAGAAAACAAAATGGTAAGACTTATTCAAAGATGCTAGAAAAGTCATGAAGCTTCTTGCCAAAAATAAGAAAAGCCACCATTTTGTTTTTCCAAAAATGAATAAAGAAAAGAAAATAATACCTTAACCATTAACCTAAACCATGATTTAATGCATACACACCCAAGTTTGCATGTATCATCAAACATGATACAAACTAGTGCACAAAACTATATCATATATATACAATGTGCACATTCAAGTGAGAAAATAATTTTAAGTGAACTAATACTAGTTAATGTAAAGTAATATATCAAATATATAATTACACATTAAATCATTAAATCAACACTTGATTTAATGATCCGGTCATAATGCATATAACCGACTAATATCAAGTGTATCAATGTATCGAATCAACACTTGATTCAGTAACCCGGCTATATCACATATAACCGTCCCATGATACAAATCGCGAGAATAGAATACAGTATCACATACTGGTATTATTCTCGGTCCCGCATATATCTCATATGCGCTCCTATTTCGTTTCGCTTGAGCCAGGAAACCTCTGTGTAGGACTCTAAAGACTCGTCAATACGCCGGCAACAGATGATCATATCAAGCACCCACAAGCCGCAAGCGGTCTGCTAAACGTAACGGCCACCCGGGTATTGAGCGATCAGAAGATCGACGAGCAAGCCCGCTCACACTCCTGTGAATCCAACCAGTAACACTTACCGTACAGTCCGGTCAGTTCGTCTGATATGTCGCATATCTCGCCTAGGGGTGGAAAACGTCAGACCCCAGTAGCTCGATAAGTCGTGTCGATATGAGGTCTATAACAGTTCGAGAAACTACTGGTAACACTTACCAGTAAATCTCAGCAACCCTGGCCAGGGATTTCCGGTTATAGCCAATCGAAAACTGCGCAACATCAACTCCCTATACCGGGAGAGACGAATCCCTTCCCATCGCTCATTGCCTCCATGTGATTCGGGACTGTATCCAAAAATCACCGTTTTACACGCCCTCTTGGACGTGGTAAGGTGGAAATCAAAGCACAGTGGGAATCACACAAGACTCTATGACGATCTCGGGTCTACAGACTAACCTGTACCAGTGTCACCAGAGAACTGCCATCTGACGTAAGGTATAATACCATCTGGGAGTTCTCGGCGGGTCCGTCCAGTGTACCCAGTCTCCACTGAGCATCCGTATATCATCTCTGATGTCAAACACCAATGGATATGGGATCATCCATCGCCCATCTGTATGGGTCGAGAAGGTATACGCTAGTCTACTCTGGTATATCGATGCCCCGTCTCGATACACCCTCGACTAGGGACCTTGAAGGATGTACTTATGGACTACCATGTCCCCACTAGTGTGATCCGCATCATAGTCCAGGTAGTCAAGTACACATCCTAAGGGCTTTACCAACATGTAACAGAGAGACAATCAGTGTACACGTTAAGGTAAAGAGCAACCAGATAGCATACTATCATGTCGAGCAAGAAAGTCATCCCTATATATGTCCAAGCATCCACTACAATATACATCCTATGTATAGTAATGGCCTCTAGGGCCATCTGTAGCAGTGGTTGTAGTATCTCATACCCAACCATCCCATAAAAGTCTCTCTCTGGGAAAAGGCCTTTGTGAGTGGATCCGCCGTGTTGTCCTCTGAGTCTGCTCTCCTAATGTAACACCTTAGAATGTGTTTTGTAGCTAATTATGCTTTTATATATGGTTTTTACTAAAAAGTTTACCAATTTGGTTTTTAAATATTTTATCCTAATTATTGAGTATTTTATTATATTTTTCCTAGGCCTGCACACACTTGCGCATTATAACTAGGTTGTTAAGTATGGTTTAGCCATTTCTTAATCTAGTTTAATATTGTATTAGGTGTTTTGGGTTTAATAGTGTATGGTTGTTTTAAAATGAATTTGAAATGGAGTTTTAAATATTGTTTGAATGGTTGACCTTGGTGAGAGAGAGAGAGTGCATGATGGGGCATCATGGCTTTGCCCATGCCTTCATTAATGAGAGAGAGAGAGAGAGGAGGGGGTTGACTTGGTTGTGTTCACTCTCATTCTCTCACTCCCATTCTCTCACTCCCATTCTCTCTCTCACACACACACACTCACCTGACAGAAGACACAGCAGCAGCTTCAGCTCCAGCATCACCATCATCAGCTTCAGCATCTGAAACAGCAGCAGCTCAGCAGCAACAGCAGCTCCAGCTTCAGCAACATCAGCAGCAGAGCAGCATCAACAGCAGCAGCAAGAGAAGCTCAGCAACTATAGCAAGCCCTCGTTTCCTCCATTCACTTCTTCACCTGCTTCCTAGGATCCCGCAGGGTATAATTCTGAAACCCAATTCCTAGTTTGCTTAGTTGTGTGATAGTTAGCTTCGGTTTGCGTTTAATTGTGAGTTTAGTGCTATTAAGGTGATGTGTGTGGAATGTTGGTTAAGTGGTGATTTTGTTAGCAAACCCTAGCTATTTAAGTGTTGTTAGGGTCACCTTAACTGAGTTTAACCCAGATTACACTAAAATACCATAAGGTTTCTAAATTGTGCAAATTGGTGATTTTAAAGCGATATATTGGCAATTTGTAATCTGCTTTTGACCCGGACCCTACAGGATAAAATTGAGAAGACTGGGACATGTACACTAGGTCTAGATACCACCACTAGAGCACGAACCCACCATTCCCAAGGTAGGCCGCCAATTTCATAGTTTTGGCCGCAATTTGCGGCCAAGTAGGGGGCAGGGGTGTTGGGGTTTTGTGTAGGGCTCTCTTCTGTGTTGTCTAGGGCTTTGGCATGTCTAGTTTTGTAATATTTGACCTGTAGGAAAATCTGGGCCAATATATCGTATTTGGTGTTTGTTGTGTTTGCGCGATACGCGCGATACGTGAGTGGGTTCTGTGATCCAGCGTATCGCGGCGTGTCGCGGTAGTTCTAGACGCGTATACACACGTTTTAGCGTATCGTGCTCACGCGCGTTTAGTTCGCGACGCGAGTTTCTCGTTTTGGTTCGATATCGCGTTTTGCGGAATATTAAGCTTATATATGATTTCCATGTCTTATTTGCAGGTTTGCAGGAAGAAACTACGGACACTGCTACGGGGGGGAGCAGATCGTAGGATTCACCTAGCGTGGAGCGTAGGTGAGTAGATTTAACATCTACAGGGGAATCGCTCGCATGGCGTTATGCATCTGGGCTAGGATTCTAATATTTGTCGCATATTCTACGTCAGTGTTAGAATTGCGCCTTTACTGTATTTTCTTAATATAGCTGTACCATGACTAGCAGCCATAGGACACTGCATACATTATTAACGTTTCATGTTGCACGAGCCCTGATTATATGCTACACACACACCGTCAATAATTGCCATGTCACACACAACCACTTATAGATACTATATTGCTTGGTTAGGGACCTTGTGACATTGATTCGACTGCTTACCACATATGACATTACCATGCCTATATACCTATAGAGTATCGTACCATTAGTGATAGGTTCACATACCCCTTACGATACATCTACAGGTATACCTTACTCATATTTTACTTATACCCAGTGGGGTATACCATATCATTTGCTCACAGGTAGACATCTATACTTAGCTGTACCTTATTGTTTTCGCATACATCTGGTTTCAGCTACATATTCTCATTTATATGCTCGCATTTTAGATATATCGCATATGTTTATTCCCGGATTTGCGCATTCATTTATTTGGATTTTTCATGGTGTTTTCGGGATTTGGGAACCGCGGGAGTTCATGAAATTATGCATACATTAAAAAACCCGGTTTCCTTGATATGATATTTGCGCGTTCACCATGAGTTTTATCGGTGCTGATTATATACTCCATACGAGGTGTGGTTGCCGTATGAGGGTACATGGTGGGGCCCAGTATGGTTCCCCTCGGCAAGAAGATCGATGGATTTTGCCGATTGAGCCTGGAGGCGGGCGAGTACCTACCGGTGACAGTACCCATGACTCGGCGGGGGATCACGGAGACACCGCTGGGAGTCATGTACGTATGTATACGTCGAAAGGCGAGGGTCAGAGCTAGGCACTCGTGCTTTCGGGATAGCGTATGATATGGGGTCAGGATTTCTGTGTCGATGCTTGGCACACTGTTTTCATGATATGTCTTTTAATACCTTTGTATATATAACAGGGGATTTAGCCGTTATATATACCCTTACACCAATATTAGTGGAATGGGACGCTAATATATGTGTATTGCCCCCATCATATTTATTTATGTATATATACCTTTAGGATGTTAGAAACTTACTTGAGATTCGACTTGGGATATAGGTGGTGCATTGACATTGGATATTGGATATGAAAGAGATTGTTGATTTGTACATTCGAGATATAGGGGAGCTACTCGATATTGTACATTGAGGTGATGTGAGACTTATATGATGTGAGAACCCAGTTTGGGGGCAGATTTGAGGATTTTGGGATTTGAGTGTCTTGATGGATTGTGATCCGGCCACGATGTCAGGTTTCTGTGGAAATGACATATTCCACCCTATACCTCACACTCATCTATTCTTTGCACAGATTCATATATTGGTAGTACCTGTTAGTGTACCCTTATGATAGTTGCATATTTGCTTTCTCATATCCCTAATGCATAGTTATTGCATACTACTATCAGGTCATCATTGCTTCATATATTGATTGTACCTGCTAGTGTACCTTCCTTTATTCAGCATTTGCATGACATGTTATTACTGTAATCGCATATCTTAGATTCATGATGTACGTACATTCCTGCGATTACCTGCATATGTTATTTACTATTTACGAGTTGGCAACTCACCCCCGTTGTGCCACAGGTGTTTCAGGTCGTTCCCCAGAGTAGTCGAGGCAGGCTATTCAGTACCCATCTATCATCTTTTGCTACAGATACCGCATCAGCTCACAATACTATTTTGCTTAGGTGGGTTAGATGATTATCTGTATTTCATATTGTATACTCGTTGTATTTTGTACTCTCCATCTACTATTGTATTGTTGACTTAGAGACTTGGTGAGGACGTTATTGTATATTATTTGTGGATTTGTTGTCTTTTATATACAGCTTTCTCTCCATTGCCTCTTATTTCTTCGCTATGGCGTCGTATATTTATGATGTTATTGTTTTTCCGTCTTGAGCTAGTTTTTACAAAAAAAGGGGGTGTTGCCAAATTTTAAAGAAAGAAAGTAAGACTTTTAAAGAATTTGGGTTGCGATTTCAAATGTTTCAAATACTATACTATCTTTTCCGTATTTTCTTGGTTTAGATTTCTGGGTTTTGGCTTTCTTTTACTGTGTTACGTCTTTTGGCGTTGTGTAGTATTAGGGCCGTCACGGGCCAATTTTGGGTCGTGACAAAGTTGGTATCAGAGCGTTAGGTTTTACCTTTCGGAGTGTAGGATGACCTTAGTATGATGGAGTAGGTAGCTTAAACAGAGTAACGTAGAGTGTGTATGTCTGCAGCATACCCACGGTGCGGTACTTTGCATTAAGTTTCCTAAGTACAATTTTGCTTGAAATTCCTTCCTTGATGATTCATATCCTTAAGATTCGATTCCTTATTCTCATCGAATCTTATACATCTATTTATAGCCTTGCCGCCGATGACTATGGGTACTCAGGGTGATGCAGTGAGGGCCGAGGTCAGAGTTGGCTCGGGTGAGACGAGTACTGACCAGGATGGCACTCTAGTTGTACAGGTGCAGACGGATCGGCCTACGACATATACTATTGATAGACTTTTGGCAGAGATGCAGGACTTCCGCCAGACTATGAGTTCTTTGGTTGATGTCGTTCGGGAGCTACGACAGGAGGTTGTCACCCCTGTTACTCAGTTGTCACTTACGATCAGCGTGCAGCAGTTCGTCACCTACATAGCACCGGTGGTTGCAGCTCCAGTTGACGAGGCACATATTCCAGTGGCTCAGAGAGTTCCAGGACAGTGGAGGACTCGTACCAGTGTACCAGCCCAGAGACAGAGGTTTTGTCATCGAGACAGATTTCGTGGCCGTCGCGGGAGTAGCAGCGGCTTAGGACGAGGACAGTCGTTCAGCTCTCATCCCCAGGATGGTCAGCAGTCAGCGCGTGGATGTTTTCGATGCGGAAGCCTTTAGCACTACGTCAGGGATTGTTCCTCAGCACGGCGTCAGGATCGTATTCAGAGAGGCCGTGGACGTGGGAGGTTCGCTCAGAGGGCTCAGTCTTCCAGAGGAGTTCAGCCAGTTGCGGGTAGAGGGCAGACACAGGAGTTTGCTTCTACTCATCGGGACGCGCAGGCGTCCCGATGAGGAGTTTTCAGGTATCCTTATTTCGCATGTTCTTTTGATGTATCCGTTTGTTTTTCATGTGTGTGCTGTGGTTAGGTAGATTAGTCGTAGTTGTGTTAACTTCTGTCAGCGATTCTTTTGTTGCGCGACACGTATTTCAGTCGTGTGCCAATCGGATAGGAGATAGAGATTCATCCGTCATTTCGATCCTTCTCGAGATGTTGGATGTGACGTTCTCCTGGGCACGGACTGGTTAGCTACGTGCTAGGCATCTGTAGACTACCGTGAGGAAACAGGTTAGGTTCTGTTTTCCCCGGCAAGTCAGTTCTTGTTGTGCAGGTGGATAGTTGTGCCGTCTCTCACAGCTTGAATTCAGCCTTTTTCGCTAGTCGGCTACTGAGGAGATGTCGTGGATTCTTGGCGTTCATTCATGATACCGGTGCCACAGTGGGATCGTTGGACCGGGTTCCTTGCGTGCGAGAGTTTTTCCGACGTTGTTCCGGATGAGCCAGCGAAGCTTGGGAGCTAAAGGATCAGCTGCAGAGTTGTGGTTTGGGGAGTTTTATGCGTCTGAATGTTTCGCTTTTGGAAGCTCCTATTCATGTTCGTCAAGGAGAAAGACGACAGCTTAGGGTGGCGTATCGACGGGTCGTTAACTGAACCGGCTTACGGTGCGGATGGGTACCCTTTACCTCGTATTGACGATTTCTTCGATCAGCTCCAGAGTGCGAGACATTTTCTAAGTTTGCTTGGGATCAGGTCATCATTATTGCGGATTCGGAGTGATGGCATTCCGACGACTGCCTTATGCGTGCTACGGGCTTTGTGTATATCAGTGAGTCGTTGGATTCCCTGATGCCCTAACAGCATTCGTAGATATGATGAACCAGATTTCTGCAGGCCGTTCCTCTACCAGTTTTGTTGTGTTATTTACGACATTCTGGTCTATCTAATGTGTCTTGAGGGACAGTAGTAGCACTTGAGGATTTGTTATGCAGATACTGGAGAGAGCACCAGCAGTTTGCTAAATTCTCGGAGTGTTTCTTCAGGCTTGTTTTGTGTTGACTTCTAGATCTTGTAGTCACGGGAGACGGTTTCGTGTCGTTCCGAGGGAGATCGTGGCCGTACAGCTTAGGCCCAGACTTGTGTGCAGGACGGGGATCCGCAGATTGTTGGGCTTAGCAGGTTTTTACCGCCGTTTCATGCAGGATTGCTAGAGTAGTGCTGCACCGTCGACTGAAATAACCGGAAAGGAGGTTTCTTTTCTGTGGACTGAGGCATGTTTACGGAGTTTTCGGCAGTTGAAGATTCGGTTAACAACTGCATCAGTCTTTCTTTGCTTTTGGTTCGGGCGACCTTGTTGTTTAACTGTAATGTTTCTTGAGTGAGCTCGATTGTGTACTGAGGTGACACTATAAAGTTATCGCTTTTGCTTCCCTACATTTGGAGGAAGTACGAGAAGGATGTTCCACTCATGATCTGGAGATGGCCGCGGTGGTTTTGCGTTGGAGATTTGGAGACACTATCTGTTCGAGAGTCGTGTCAGATTTTCACGGACAACCAGAGCTTAATGTGCATCTTCCTGCGGTGGATTTTGTTTGTTGTGATAGTCTTCTGCAGATTTACAGTTCTTGTGTGATCGTTGAGTACAGCTTAAGTTCGTCTCTACGAAGGGGACAGCTTGCTCATGTCCGCGCCCGACCACTTTTCTTAAATCGCTTTCGCGAGACACTGCCCGTCTATGCTCGTTCGTTAGTGATACTTGAGCATACTCGGCTGGGTAATGATTTGGAGACCTTGATTTATGACAATGATGTGCTAAGTTAGGGACGCATTTGTGTACCTGGTTTCATCGGGTGGAGACGTGTAATCCTAGAACATGCACATCTGTCAACTCTCTATATGCATTCAAGTTCCACCAATATTTAACGTGACTTGTGAGATAGTTACGGGTGGACAGGGATGTAAAGAGAAGTTTCAGGTTTCGTTTCAAGGTGTATGTTTTGTTGTGTGCTTGGGTCGAGCATCTGAGGCCGGCTGGAGAGTTGCAACCTTTTACCGTTCCGGAATAGGAGTGGGTGCAGATCTCCACGAATTTCGTTATGGTTTCTACCCAAGTTTAGTCAGGGTGTGACTCCATTCGAATTCTTGTCTTTCGGTTATACTCAGTTTGCTCAGTTGTTTTTGATAAAGTTGTGTGTTTGTTTGATTGTCGTCAGCAGTTGGGGATCGTCACTCGCCATCGTTAGGGTTCTCCTTCGATAGCTGTTATCAGGAGACACTCCAATTGGCCACCTTTAGGTTTAGGGGTTAGGTCGTGTCGATCGCCAGCCTGTTGTTTTTCTGACTCTGCGTAAATAGGATTTTGGACCCCAGCTAGTCCAGAGCTTCGGAGATGGTCCAGTTGTGTTCAGGTCAGGATGAGAATTGTCCATTGCAAACAGATGTCTTATGCGGCTGTGCTGGTCGCAGGCTTGAGTGCGCAGTGGCAAATCATGTATTCCTACGGACCTTCCGATGAATGACGTGTTGGATTTTGGGGAGCTTGTCCCAGGATTCTAGGTCCTTTTGAGATCCTATAAGCGAGTTAGTTTCGTTACCTTTAATTTGGCTCTTCCGCCCAGATTATTGAGTTTCCACCCCGTATTCCTTGTGATGATGCTTTACAATTACCTTCTTGACCTTTCTCACATGAATTGGCATCAGACCATTTAGCTTGACGCGATCTTTCATTCACCAGCAGCCATGTGTGTTAATCGCTCGGCAGGTAGGGGAACGCCGGTCAAGGGTCTTGCCGTCTGTGAAGGGTTTTCTTGGACGTAGCCGTATAGTGAGATAATCACTTGGGAGGCTGCGAGCGAGATTAGGGGGTTGTAATCTTCTCTTTGAAGGTACGCGTAACAGTAAATTTTAAATTCGGGGACGAATTTCTTTTAAAGGGGGGAGATTGTAACACCTTAGAATGTGTTTTGTAGCTAATTATGTTTTTATATATGGTTTTTACTAAAAAGTTTACCAATTTGGTTTTTAAATATTTTATCCTAATTATTGAGTATTTTATTATATTTTTCCTAGGCTTGCACACACTTGTGCATGATAACTAGGTTGTTAAGTGTGGTTTAGCCATTTCTTAATCTAGTTTAATATTGTATTAGGTGTTTTGGGTTTAATAGTGTATGGTTGTTTTAAAATGAATTTGAAATGGAGTTTTAAATATTGTTTGAATGGTTGACCTTGGTAAGAGAGAGAGAGTGTATGATGGGGCATCATGGCTTTGCCCATGCCTTCATTAATGAGAGAGAGAGGAGGGGGTTGACTTGGTTGTGTTCTCTTATCCTCTCACTCTCATTCTCTCACTCCCATTCTCTCTCTCACACACACACACTCACCTGACAGAAGACACAGCAGCAGCTTCAGCTCCAGCATCACCATCATCAGCTTCAGCATCTGAAGCAGCAGCTCAGCAGCAACAGCAGCTCCAGCTTCAGCAACATCAGCAGCAGAGCAGCATCAACAGCAGCAGCAAGAGAAGCTCAGCAACTGTAGCAAACCCTCGTTTCCTCCATCACTTCTTCACCTGCTTCCTAGGATCCCGTAGGGTATAATTCTGAAACCCAATTCCTAGTTTGCTTAGTTGTGTGATAGTTAGCTTCGGTTTGCGTTTAATTGTGAGTTTAGTGCTATTAAGGTGATGTGTGTGGAATGTTGGTTAAGTGGTGATTTTGTTAGCAAACCCTAGCTATTTAAGTGTTGTTAGGGTCACCTTAACTGAGTTTAACCCAGATTACACTAAAATACCATAAGGTTTCTAAATTGTGAAAATTGGTGATTTTAAAGCGATATATTGGCAATTTGTAATCTGCTTTTGACCCGGACCCTAAAGGATAAAATTGAGTAGACTGGGACATGTACACTAGGTCTAGATACCACCACTAGAGCACGAACCCACCATTCCCAAGGTAGGCCGCCAATTTCATGGTTTTGGCCGCAATTTGCGGCCAAGTAGTGGGCAGGGGTGTTGGGGTTTTGTGTAGGGCTCTCTTCTGTGTTGTTTAGGGCTTTGGCATGTCTAGTTTTGTAATATTTGACCTGTAGGAAAATCTGGGCCAATATATCGTATTTGGTGTTTGTTGTGTTTGCGCGATACGCGCGATACGTGAGTGGGTTCTGTGATCCAGCGTATCGCGGCGTGTCGTGGTTGTTCTAGACGCGTATACACACGTTTTAGCGTATCGTGCTCACGCGCGTTTAGTTCGCGACGCGAGTTTCTCGTTTTGGTTCGATATCGCGTTTTGCGGAATATTAAGCTTATATATGATTTCCATGTCTTATTTGCAGGTTTGCAGGCAGGAACTACGGACACTGCTACGGGGGGAGCAGATGGTAGGATTCACCTAGCGTGGAGCGTAGGTGAGTAGATTTAACATCTACAGGGGAATGGCCCGCATGGCGTTATGCGTCTGGGCTAGGATTCTAATATTTGTTGCATATTCTACGTCAGTGTTAGAATTGCGCCTTTACTGTATTTCCTTAATATAGCTGTACCGTGACTAGCAGCCATAGGACACTGCACACATTATTGACGTTTCATGTTGCACGAGCACTGATTATATGCTACACACACCGTCAATAATTGCCATGTCACACACAACCACTTATAGATACTATATTGCTTGGTTATGGACCTTGTGCCATTGATTCATACTGCTTACCACATATGACATTACCATGCCTATATACCTATAGAGTATCGTACCATTAGTGATAGGTACACATATCCCTTACGATACATCTACAGGTATACCTTACTCATATTTTACTTATACCCAGTAGGGTATACCATATCATTTGCTCACAAGTAGACATCTATACTTAGCTGTACCTTATTGTTTTCGCATACATCTGGTTTCGGCTACATATTCTCATTTATATGCTCGCATTTCAGATATATCGTATATGTTTATTCCCGGATTTGCGCATTCATTTATTTGGATTTTTCATGGTGTTTTCGGGATTTGGGAACCGCGGGAGTTCATGAAATTATGCATACATTGAGAAACCCGGTTTCCTTGATATGATATTTGCGCGTCCACCATGAGTTTTATCGGTGCTGATTATATACTCCATACGAGGTGTGGTTGCCGTATGAGGGTACATGGTGGGGCCCGGTATGGTTTCCCTCGGCAAGAAGATCGATGGATTTTGCCGATTGAGCCTGGAGGCGGGCGAGTACCTACCGGTGACAGTACCCATGACTCGGCGGGGGATCACGGAGACACCGCTGGGAGTCATGTACGTATGCATACGTCGAAAGGCGAGGGTCAGAGCTAGGCACTCGTGCTTTCGGGATAGCGTATGATACGGGGTCAGGATTTCTGTGTCGATGCTTGGCACACTGTTTTCATGATATGTCTTTTAATACCTTTGTATATATAACAGGGGATTTAGCCGTTGTTATATATACCCTTACACCAATATTAATGGAATGGGACGCTAATATATGTGTATTGCCACCATCATATTTATTTTTGTATATATACCTTTAGGATGTTAGAAACTTACTTGAGATTCGACTTGGGATATAGGTGATGCATTGACATTGGATATTGGATATGAAAGAGATTGTTGATTTGTACATTCGAGATATAGGGGAGCTACTCGATATTGTACATTGAGGTGATGTGAGACTTATATGATGTGAGAGCCCAGTTTGGGGGCAGATTTGAGGATTTTGGGATTTGAGTGTCTTGATGGATTGTGATCCGGCCACGATGTCAGGTTTCTGTGGAAATGACATATTCCATCCTATACCTCACACTCATCTATTCTTTGTACAGATTCATATATTGGTAGTACCTGTTAGTGTACCCTTATGATAGTTGCATATTTGCTTTCTCATATCCCTAATGCATAGTTATTGCATACTACTATCAGGTCATCATTGCTTCATATATTGATTGTACCTGCTAGTGTACCTTCCTTTATTCAGCATTTGCATGACATGTTATTACTGTAATCGCATATCTTAGATTCATGCTGTATGTACATTCCTGCGATTACCTGCATATGTTATTTACTATTCACGAGTTGGCAACTCACCCCCGTTGTGCCACAGGTGTTTCATGTCGTTCCCCAGAGTAGTCGAGGCAGGCTATTCAGTACCCATCTATCATCTTTTGCTACAGATACCGCATCAGCTCACAGTACTATTTTGCTTAGGTAGGTTAGATGATTATCTGCATTTCATATTGTATACTCGTTGTATTTTGTACTCTCCATCTACTATTGTATTGTTGACTTAAAGACTTGGTGAGGACGTTATTGTATATTATTTGTGGATTTGTTGTCTTTTATATACAGCTTTCTCTCCATTGCCTCTTATTTCTTCGCTACGGCGTCGTATATTTATGATGTTATTGTTTTTCCGTCTTGAGCTAGTTTTTACAAAAAAGGGGGTGTTGCCAAATTTTAAAGAAAGAAAATAAGACTTTTAAAGAATTTGGGTTGCGATTTCAAATGTTTCAAATACCATACTATCTTTTCCGTATTTTCTTGGTTTAGATTTCTGGGTTTTGGCTTTCTTTTACTGTGTTACGTCTTTTGGCGTTGCGTAGTATTAGGGCCGTCACGGGCCAATTTTGGGTCGTGACACCTAACCTTGACCTCCTTGGAGATCAACCATCTCCATGATCAGGTGACACTGCCTTAGAATATGTCTGGGTCACTGATGGGACCGGGGTTCCTGGGCCAAAGCCACACTTCCATTGTCACACAATGGTAGGAACCTAGTTCATCTCATGAACCAATATACATCCAAACTGCCTCTTTGGTAGTATCTTTAATAGCGATGTCACCAGCCTTTATCGTCTAGTTTGCCACGGTATCTAGCTTGGAACTCTTCCAACATACCGTCCCTGCGCTGAAGGTAAAGACAATGCCTGTGACTGACATTCAGTCGTCTTTATCACCCTGGAACCTCTCCAGTGATTCTCCCCAGGATCGATTGATACGATCTCACTACAACTAGTGTGTATCCTAATATCCAATTAGATTTATCTCATAGATCCAAAACCCAGGATTTAGTAGGTATCATTTTGATCCTATATGGAGAATCATTGTGATAAACGGAGATTGACTGAGCGTATAATAGGAAACTACTTCCCTATCAAGAGTATGTCATCCACGTACTCTACGAGGATCACTACCATACTCCCTACTACCTTTTTGTATATATAAGGTTCATCTACCATTTTGATGATGTCAAACTGTTTGACTAACTCATCAAAACAGATGTTCCAACTCCGCGATTCCTGCTTCATCACATAAAACATCTTGCACACGTTTCCGCTGCTCCCACTGTCTACGAAGCGCTCTGGCTGTGTACTTATAGACGCTCTCTTCTAAATCAATATTTAGAAAAGTTGCCATGACACCCAACCGCCAGATATCGTAATCATGGTATGTAGCCGTGGCAAGTAGGATCCGGATGGACTTAAGCATAGCTACTTAGAAAAGGTTTCATCATAATCCATACCTGGTCAATGATGCAAACTTTTAACAAGTCTAGCTTTGAAAGTCTCAACTTTTCCATGTACACCAAGTAATCTTCTCAAGATTTACTTGCTCCTGATGGGGATTTAACCCTTCAGATAAAGCAACCAAAGTCCATACTTTGTTGGTGTATAAGGATTCCATCTCAGATCATTAAGCATCCATCCATTCTTACAGAGTCTCTACTCTTGATGGCCAGCTCGAAACTAGTTAGGTCATCATCTCATGATGCAATCCTCGCTCCCACTGTCATAGAGAAACCGAAGTAACTCTCAGGTGGGTGAGGAACCCTACTAGATCGGCGGAGAGCCTGAGGTTCGTTGGAATCTACTGAATCCTTTGGTTCTGTTAAATCATCAGCTGCAGTTTGTATAGCTGGAACATTTCCAGTTCTACATAACAGACCTTGCCTCGAGCTTGTCCGGATTTTGCTTTTAGACATAGGCCGGACAACCCCAAATCTTAACTAACTTAAGATATGGGCTCTTCCCTTTCCATATCACATATGAAGTGGTAGGCAACTGATTTGATCGGAACCCTATTCAATAGGTATGCAACTTCATAAGTGCATAACTCCCAAAAGGAAATAGGAAACTCAGTAGTACTCATCATAGAGCACACCATATCACATAGGGTGCTATTGCTCCACCCCGATATACCATCGTGCTATGGTGTATTCGGAGGAGTAATACTGAGAGAGAATCTCATTCTCCTTTAGAATAAACCAGGGATTCCGTGCTCAAGTATTCTCCTCCTTGATCATATCAAAGGACATAATACTTATACCCGTTTTGGTTCTCTACTTCTAACTTATATTCTGTGAATATCTCAAAAGGTTCGGACTTGTGTTTCAACAGGAACATATGTCTGAATCTAAAGAGATCATCAGAGAATGTAATGAAGTACAAAGAACCAGTCTTGGCATGTGTAGACAGGGGACCTACATACATCAACATGTATCATCCCAAGAGTTCACTAACTTTTTCTCTGTTTCCAGTAAACAGAGCTATATGGTCATCTCATCTTTGTGACATGACTGGAAAGTTTCACAAGATGTAAATTCAAACTAATTTAAATATGCATCTAAATGTAACTTAGCTAGTCGGGTCGCATTGATATGACCTAGTCTACAATGCCTCAAGAAGGATTCGTTCATTTCTGAACTCTTCCTCTTGTGTGTGTTCCATATACTAAGAACTGTAGTTTGATTTAGAACGTCAATACTTTTAGATAACGTGCCTGAACCGATCAACTTTTGATATAGGAAATGTTCAAAACATTATCCAACAATACAAAATTATATCATTTCTTTACTAATAAAGAGACTGATATGATTTTGTATATCAGGTTCGGTATCTAACAACATTTGTTCAGAATCAATGTATTGGTAATACAGGGTGACAGTGACCAACAGACTTGGCTGCAACACTTGCCCCGTTTTCTGTCTCATGAAACTTATCACCCGTTCTCAGTTCTTTACCTATCTGTAGCCCATGTAACAAATTACATATGCGGGATCCTGATCCGGTATCATATACCCAGACGTAAAGGACATTGAGAAACAGTTCTCTGTAATGAACACACCCGAAGATGATGCATCGGTATGCACTTTCTTCGTTTGGGCGGCACGGGAATTCTGGTAATCCTCAATTTCCTGCTCGGTCTTATAACAATTATAAGTTGGAGCGGGACCAACGTTCCCCAGCTCAGAATAACAAGCGGGTTCAGTCAAATATCCGTTTTATTATCTTGATTAAGGCGTGATTTGGTCGCTACCTGGAGAGAGAGAGAAGAAAACACTCAGCATGCGCTCTTGCAAGATCAGATTGGTTATTATTTTATCTAATCAGGATGGCTCCCACTGTTTTTATCAACTCTTCCTTCAAACCCTAAAAGGAAAGACTAGCCGGGATTAATTACACGCTACAAGTTCGCCAATCTTTCAGCCAGGCCAGTGTCGGTACTTTGAAGGAGGTGCCCCGTGCTTTTGCACGGACCTAATTAATGTAAACCTCGTTTTCCCAGAGGCGTAACCCCGTTGACACCTTTCTAGATACCTACTTGATCGGCTAATTGTAATGTGTAAAACTCTCCCAGGAGTAACAATTACTCGCAGCGGGTATCGGGATCCAACTATCTTATCGAAGGTATGCAATCTCATTGCAAATTTCAACACTTGAAATTCCCGATAATATTTTGCCCCAAACGATCTATCAACCCGTTATTTCTTGATTGAATCAAACCCACCCGCACGACCCTTGACAAGGTCAACAAGGCCGTACGACTACCCTAACCCAATCTGCATCATATGCATAAGCAGATAAATACTGGTTAGCTACCGCACACTGCGCCTTGACAAGGTCAACAAACGCAGCACGAATACTAAGCATGACTTATCTGAAATGACAGAGGGCTACGACAGGTTTTTCTGAAAACCTATTGCTTAATGAACTTGATATCGTTGTAGAATCAAACGATTTTAAAATGGAGTGTTTTTTAGGTTTTTCTAGTTTTGCTAAAGGGGTCACTCCCGGTGAAGGGATCGTCGGCCCTTTCCTCATCGAATAAGGTGCGGGATATATCATATATATCACTGTGCAAAGCAAAAACTATAGAAGCAATCAAAAGAAAAACCGAGGGTTGTAGCATCTGCCAGTTATTGCTAAAGGAGTCACTCCCGGTGAAGGGATCTCGGTCCTTTCCTTATCGAATAAGGTGCAGGATGTTCTACAAGGAACACCGCGATGCAAAGCAAGAACTGTAGCTACCTGTTTTTAATTTTGAAATTCGATTCCACAACATCTTAGGTTTCTTTTCTTTCATTAATCACATTAATGAAGTCCCATCATTTAAATTTACCTAAACATCACAGATAAATACGACGTACACTTATGCCATCCGCATTCGTCTCGATGTCCCCTCGTGCACCGTTAGGTTAGGTAACTAACGGCAGAGCGGGGCATGGCTAGCGCGGGTGTAAAACATAAGTAACGCCTATATAATATATCATATATACTATATACTGTATCTATCACAGAACATCACATGATCACATCACAGATTTCGCAGCAGAAGAAACATATGAAATATTGGATATACTAGGACGTCCGTGTTTTCAATACGAGCCAGTATAAAACACGGATTCCACGGTCGCAATGAATAGCCAAACCCACACCCCTAGACCCCTACGAGAGCGGCAAGCAACCCTACCAATTCTAGAGTTAGGAGACCCGGACTCGACTTCTCGAGTTGGTCTCCCACTGGACTCCAGAACCCGGTTACTTGTGCCCTCCTCCTTGGGTCTATCCTAGTGCGGAAAAGTAAATAATATACAACAACGGTGACAACTTCCGCAACCTGGAAGTGCCCCAATAAAAGAATATTACATACAAGTTTTTACATGAATGAAAATGAAAAACACTCATCTCACATAAAACCCCCCCGGCTATTCAAACACGACGATCCAATATAGCATATCCAGCAACACATAACATCACATGTCATCAACGTAAGTAAATATGCGCATCCCAATTGTCGTTGATATATAGCAACGAAACCGGCGATATCACATATTACACTTACGGTCACAGAAAAGAAAGTGTAAAACTACAACAGTTGGAATCCGCAATTTCTTTAGACATCGCATGCCTAATCAAATGAATTCCTTAGACATCGCATGCCTAACATTTATAAACCCCGCATTTCAGTCTCATTATCGAAAACTCTTTTCAATATCAAGTCGGGCAATTCAACAAGATTCCCGACATACTGATCGAATGCTCGTCGCAAACTTTAGTAGACGGCCGCACCCCCGATACCGTCGACGAAGTGCACCAAGGCGGAACACCGCTACCGCAAGCACCCGAACGGATGCTTTCGGCGACGGGGTTCTCCTACAGTCACTTGGTCGGGGCTAAGGGGTGTAGCTGTCTATTAAGTTTATCCGGCGAGTATCCGCGTACGCTACGTGATTGCGACGGACTTTTGATCACATCAAAATTCCGTGGCAACCGATCAAGTGAGACTAAACCGCTAGATTTATAATATTCATTCAGTTATCTCATAACTACTTGTGAATTCCAATTATTGTATCCCATTCCAGATAAATAGAAAATGTTAAACTTTCCGATCGAACATTCAAACACCCAAGTTTTCCCGAAACAGCTCAACACATGAAATAAGTTTAAAAACATCTAGTTCATGCCTCAGTACCAACGGTCTAGCCGTAAAAGGGTCAAGCCAACGCCTCACATGTGGCACGCCGTACTGCCCCAAACCCTAAGGTTCAAAGGGCAGTTCAAGACGGTCACATAATCGAGTTAAGGTTTGTTGTCTTCTAGAGGGACCATCGCGTTACTTGCACTACTTAGAACGTCATTAAACTACGGAAAGATCCAACACTTGGAAATTTCCCAACAGGGGAAAAATTGGGTATTTATATCCGGTCGAACTTTTCAACATATTAAAAAATTATCCGGAAAACACAGACAAAATTAGACATCCCGATCGAAACACCGAGTCCCCAATACAACCAGAAAACTCAACTCTTGAGTAAACATTAAAAATTCCCAGAAAAGTCAGGAAACTATAATGGACATTACTGTGCAAAACTGGATGACAGAGGCGACCGTACGGCCGCGGAACCGCCGCAATAGCCATGCTTTGGCCGCGGTTCCGCGGCGACTTGGTCGATTTAGAAGCTCGTTTTGCACAGTAACTCCGAGAAAACCCTGCTGATTTTTCTGCATATTTTTAATATAGAAAAATCCACATTTTCAAAAATTGGACAGAGAGGGGTATGAATTAGGGTTTCGTGTTTCGTTCGGATTTCTAACATCGTCTACACTTCGCCTAAGGCTCTAGCTAGGCTCTGATACCACTGTAGGGTTTCTAGGCACACTAATGAGGTTCCACAAGGCATCAACCATGCCAAAATCAAATTTTTCTTGTGCCAAGAAACCCTAATGCTAGATCGTTAACTAGAGGCAAAGGCGAAACTACAACTAGTAAACAACTTTACTAGAAAGTGAATGGAAATACAACCTTTGTAGATCCGGTCCTCCACTTCCTTAGCTCCGTGATGATGTCCCTCCGCTGCGATCATCGGATCCCGGACTCTAGCGATGGTTTCGTCGAAGAAATGATCGGGCTAGGTCGTCGACTTCGATGCCGAAGATGATCTACGTCGAGGCAACTCAAACTCAAGCTCCACTTTCACCAAGTCAAGAAACTTGTGAAGAAAACACCCTATACTACTTGGCAAGTGGTAGAGGATGAAGAAATAGGAAGTGGGTTCACTTTGGATTTGGATTTCTCACTTGGAATCATCACTTGACATTTTTGAAGCAAGCTTTTCTTTTCTTTCTCATGAAGAAGAAGAAGAAAAGAATATCAATTAAATTGAAAATCAAAAATCAAGTGAAGAGTTATCATAATGCAACCATGGGTGAGGCTAACTCATGTAGAGAATGAACTAGGGTTAAGCTAAATGGTTAGGGTTTAGGAAGAAAACAAAATTGTAAGACTTATTCAAAGATGCTAGAAAAGTCATGAAGCTTCTTGCCAAAAATAAGAAAAGCCACCATTTTGTTTTTCCAAAAATGAATAAAGAAAAGAAAATAATACCTTAACCATTAACTTAAACCATGGTTTAATGCATACACACCCAAGTTTGCATGTATCATCAAACATGATACAAACTAGTGCACAAAACTATATCATATATATACAATGTGCACATTCAAGTGAGAAAATAATCTTAAGTGAACTAATACTAGTTAATGTAAAGTAATATATCAAATATATAATTATACATTAAATCATTAAATCAACACTTGATTTAATGATCCGGTCATAATGCATATAACCGATTAATATCAAGTGTATCAATATATCGAATCAACACTTGATTCAGTAACCCGGCTATATCACATATAATCGTCCCATGATACAAATCGCGAGAATAGAATACAGTATCACATACTGGTATTATTCTCGGTCCCGCACATATCTCATATGCGCTCCTATTTCGTTTCGCTTGAGCCAGGAAACCTCTGTGTAGGACTCTAAAGACTCGTCAATACGCCGGCAACAGATGATCATATCAAGCACCCACAAGCCGCAAGCGGTCTGCTAAACGTAACGGCCACCCGGGTATTGAGCGATCAGAAGATCGACGAGCAAGCCCGCTCACACTCCTGTGAATCCAACCAGTAACACTTACCGTACAGTCCGGTCAGTTCGTCTGATATGTCGCATATTTCGCCTAGGGGTGGAAAACGTCAGACCCCAGTAGCTCGATAAGTCGTGTCGATATGAGGTCTATAACAGTTCGAGAAACTACTGGTAACACTTACCAGTAAATCTCAGCAACCCTGGCCAGGGATTTCCGGTTATAGCCAATCGAACACTGCGCAACATCAACTCCCTATACCGGGAGAGACGAATCCCCTCCTTTCGCTCATTGCCTCCATGTGATTCGGGACTGTACCCAAAAACCACCGTTTTGCACGCCCTCTTGGACGTGATAAGGTGGAAATCAAAGCACAGTGGGAATCACACAAGACTCTATGACGATCTCGGGTCTACAGACTAACCTGTACCAGTGTCACCAGAGAACCGCCATCTGACGTAAGGTATAATACCATCTGGGAGTTCTCGGCGGGTCCGTCCAGTGTACCCAGTCTCCACTGAGCATCCGTATATCATCTCTGATGTCAAACACCAATGGATATGGGATCATCCATCGCCCATCTGTATGGGTCGAGAAGGTATACGCTAGTCTACTCTGGTATATCGATGCCCCGTCTCGATACACCCTCGACTAGGGACCTTGAAGGATGTACTTATGGACTACCATGTCCCCACTAGTGTGATCCGCATCATAGTCCAGGTAGTCAAGTACACATCCTAAGGGCTTTACCAACATGTAACAGAGAGAAAATCAGTGTACACGTTAAGGTAAAGAGCAACCAGATAGCATACTATCATGTCGAGCAAGAAAGTCCTCTCTATATATGTCCAAGCATCCACTACAATATACATCCTATGTATAGTAATGGCCTCTAGGGCATACATATAACTAACACAAGAGACTGGTCCCGCTTAAACCTATGTTTATTAGGGTTTTATTGTAATTTAGTATAACTTGATGGGTTTTTATATAAAAATAATTTTGTATAATTTTCAAAATACACCTCAAGTATTTTATTATCATCTTTAGAGTTTTTATGGATGTATATTTTATCAATGTGACATTTCGAGTGAATAAAACCTAATTTCATAATATATGGTATTTATTTGTAATATTGGACTTGTATGGTATTTTCTTATAAATGGAATGTTTTTCTTGAATTTTGAAAATGTGAAATATTATAAATATTAAAAATAGATATTTTGGTATCAATTACATATATATATATATATATTTATTAAAAATATAAGTTTTATTTATAATTGAAAACACATTTTCTAAAGAAAATTGTATTTTAAATCTTTCGAGATCGTGTGCTCCTTGCAGAGCTCTGCATCTCACTCTACTAAGCCTGAGAATGTGCGATAATCCGAACCATCATGAATGGGTTCCCCAAATGGGTTGTAGAGACGCATTTGCAATGATTTGTTAAAATACACATCTTATAGAAAAATGTTTTTATAAGTCGGAGGTAGTTATGTGTAAAATCGTATTTTCCCAAATCTATGTTCCCAAATTTCATCGTGCTATGTTACCTATGAGTGTTGCGAGAAGGTAGGTCATTACCTCGTGAATTTTCTAAGGTAATACGGTTTAAAAAGTTCAAGTATGTCGAAATAAAACATGAAGGTATTTTAATGTAAAAATGGAATAAAATTTGCTACGGTTATTATTTTGATGCCAAACTTGTTCTATTATCTTCGTTAATGTTTAATGGTCATGACATAAGAGTTTGGTATTATTGTGTTTAAGAAAAATAGAATTTTTTAAGGAAAAACCGAATCAGAAGTCGGATTAACTCCGCTTGCGTCGGGTTTTAGTTTTGAATATTTTTAGAATGGAGAGAAGAAGAATTAGGGACTGATAGGTTGATTAGCTAGAGGAGAGAAAGAGGAAGAGATGGGAGTTGCCGGTGCGTCGTTTTGTCATCGGAAACTCCTCGGATTGCCGTTAGAAGTTCGTCGGAACTTTGTCCTTTTTTGCTAACTCCACTTGCACACAAAAAGTCTTGGGAATTTTCTTGAGAGTTTGTGCAGGGATTTGGGAGTGAGGAGGGGTGATTTTAGATGTGGTATTTATAAGAAAAATTAGGGTTTAGGGTAATGAAATGGTGTATTAAAATTTTGTATTCAAATGGATTAACTGTGTTTTAATTTGCTCTGTAAATGTGCAGGGAATTTAAATAATACATGGGTTATAGGGGAGTTCAAGGGTCGCAACAGGTAAAGAAAAATAGGGTTTCGACTGAGTCGGACCGGCGGCGCTGGCCGAGTCGAGCGAGTCGCCGGCCCGAGTCGGCCGAGTCGGGCCACGTCTCCATGCCACGTGTCCCCGTTGCTTCGTCTTGACTCGTGGACCCGTTTGTTTATTCTGTAACTTACCCTATTACGTGCAGTGCACGTGTAGACTCTTGGGCTTCTAAAAGATTAAAAGAATTTTAAATAAAAAGAATGTGTGGCTGATGGGAGTTGAACTCTGGTGCTTTGGTTCAGCAGTGCAAGGTCTTACCAATGAGCTACAAGTTCCTTCTTGCTGTTCAAAATTGAACCAAATACTTATAGTACTCACAGGAAATGTAAATACCCCAAATATACATTAACTTTAAATCAATTTTATGTACACAAGAATTGGAGTTGTTACAAAGACGGCTTTCTTCCGCCTTTCTCCATACTCGGGCGTTGTCGGTAAGTTGCAGCTTCGCAACCCGTACCCAAGCGATGTCGGGCACTTATGCTGCCAAATCGTCCTCAATACTCTGAGCCCATTCTTCAGCTTCTAACAGGCTCTCTTTCTTCGAAAATTGTTTTGGGTGCAATGCCCGGAATTGCTTTACTCCGGGCGCTTCCGTTTCTGGAAGGTTCATTAATATAGCAGTATGTTGCTGCTGTCCTTTCAGGAGGTTTCGGATTGCCTCAAGCAGTACCGTCTGCTCATTGATCGGAGCAGCAACGGTAAGCGTAAGCGGTAGAGGTGGTAGTGTGTTGTTGAAGTTGGTACTGGTATTGTTTGGAGAATCCATAACCTTGAAAGAAAAAATAGAGTTAGGATAGACTCAAAGTATATGAAATTGTAAGATTCAAGGAATATGAAATGTAAAGAATGTTTTTAGTTGCTGATTCTTGTGTTATATTGCTTAGGACTTCATGCAACTGACCGCTTGCCCATACAGAACTGACCTGCATGAGCCACCAACAAAACCTGTCACGCCCCGTTTCCCAGTGTACGGGTAAGAAGACACGACGAGACCCGCTAAGTAAACACGCTAAGCGTAACTAAGCAATATAATGTAAATATACACAAGAAGACATGAAGTGTAAATGAATAACAACTTTTATTTATTAAACATTTCTTTACAAGTACATCTGAAAATGTAAATACAGGAATGGAAAGCAATGCCTAAGCAATGGCATGAACTGAAAAGAAAATATATAAAAGTATCTAGAGCTCTGGGTCAATGGCGAACTGCTCCAACTCTTCAAAACTGGGCTCAACCTCCAGAGAGTCCGATCCACCTGACAACATTCTAAAGAAAAAAAGGGAAGGAATGTCGTCAGCGAACAATCTCTCGGTAAGTTCCAAAGATGGGTAAGAATAGACAGATGAGAATAAAACTGATATATTGTAATTTTGTTTTTGTTCTGTTGACGCAGTTGTTTGTAACTTGGTACAGAATATGCCAGTGTATACGAGAGGAGTCCCACTATTCCGGAGACTAAAGTATACAGAGTATAAGGAACCGTTAAGCCACGATACAACAATAATGGATATTCAGGTTAGGTGTATTGAAGTGACCATCTCATGCCATTTCTAACACATTCTGTATCAGTCTACCCTTTTGAAACCCCGTAATGTATTTTGTATTGATTGTATTGTTTTGTTTTATAAATGGAAGACTTGCCGAAACCATGATATCATGTAAACGGAATGGATATAATTGGATAGTCATGTAATCAGAGTTTATCCATGGTTCGGTTCGGTCGAGTCATGTTGATATAGATTGAATTCTGGTATAAATGGATTCATGTTGAAATGGAGTTATACTTGAATCATATTTAAGGATAGATTGATTTCATATTAGACTGAGACTCTGTCTGAGTCAGACACTTTAAAACGAATTGAAGTCCTGAATTAGTCTTGATGTTATCGGTAACTGCTGCATATGGATGGCAGAATTTGTGTCTTTTTCCAAGACAATTACCGTATTGATAACACCGTTTTTAGGTTGTCTACTTTAGATAGGCAAGCACCCATATTCTCCGGCTCCCTGAGGCTCAAGAGAACTGGTCCCGCTTAAACCTATATTTATTAGGGTTCTTATTGTAAATTAATATAACTTGAGGGGGTTTTATGAAAAATAGTTTTGATATATTTTCAAAATAAATCTTAAGTATTTAATTATCTTCTTTAGGGTTTTCATAGTTGTAGTTTTTATAAAATGAAATATTCTAGTGGATATAAACCTAACTTGAATAGTATATGGTATTATAGTGTAATATTGGAATTGTATTGATTTGTAAAGGTAGTTTCATGAAATTTGTGATTCCTTTGATTTAGAAAATATGGAATATATATAGTGTATATTTAAAATATATATTTTGATAATATATATATATATAAATAAAACTTATTTATTAAATAGAAATCACATTTTTCTTAAAAATTGCATTAAAAATTCCATCGAGATCGGATGCGCCGTGAGGAGGTCTGCATCTCGCTCTACTAGGCCCGAGGATGTGCGATAATCCGCACCATCCCGATCGGGGTTCCCCAAAATGGGTTGTAGAGGCGCATTTGCAAGAAATTAAATAATACACTTTTTAAAGAAAACGGTTTTTGAAAGTTTAGGATATTTTATTGTAAACTTGTAAATTCCCACAATCTAATGTTCCAAAATTTAGCGTGCTATGTCAAGAATGTGTGTTGTGATGAGTTAGGTCATTACCTCCTGAGTTTTCTAAAGGTAATATGATCAAAATGAATAAGCAATGTCATATGTAAATATGATTATATTTTACCAGAAAACTGAAATTGAAGTTGCAATACATATTATTTTGAGATGAAACTTGTTCTAATGTGTTTGTTTATGATTGTTAAACATTATACAAAAAGAGAGTAGATTTTTTATTAAGATAAATGGTATTTTTAGTTAAATTAGAAACGGAAGTCGGATTTAACTCCGCTTCCGACTAATTTTGAAAATGGAATTCGTTTTAATAGAAGGAGAAGAGGGAAAGTGGGACTTACAGATTAGAAAGAAAGAGGGGAGGTAGAGAAAGCTTATGGAATCGTCGGGGAGTCGTTTCGTCGCCGGATTTGTTCCGAAACGTCGCCGGAACTTGGACCTTGGCTAACTCCACTTGTACAATTTCTTGGACTTGAAATTTTTAGAGAGTTTTGATACTAAATTTCAGAATGAAGAGAGCCAAAGTGTAGGGTTGTATTTATAGGAGAAATTAGGGTTTAGGGTGATGAATTGAGAATTAAAAATGTATTAAAATTTGGTTTAATGGTGATTTTTAATTCTCTGGATAATTGCAGAGTAAACAAACATAATGGGAGTTAACGGGGAGGCCAAGAGACCAGGGCAAAGAAAAATGGGGATAGTCCCTACGGGAGGGGGGCGGCGGCGCCGGCCCCACGAGCAATCTCGCCGGTCCATCTAGGGATGTGGGGACTCGGATCTTGGCCACGTGTCCTAGTCGTATCATATACCTTAATGCACATGTTTGAATTTGTTTTGACTTTTCATTTTACGTGTTTTGCACGTGCAAACTTTTGAGATTCTAAAAGTTTAAAAGAAAATCAACAAAAAATATATGTGGCTGGGGGGATTCGAACACAGGGGCTATGTCACAGCTGTGCAAGGCTTTACCAATGGAGTATTTGCAATTGTTACTGTTTAAAAGCAATTTAAATACTTATAGCATACACAATATTGCAAATATTTCATCTGTATATTAACTTTTAAATAATTTTCTGTACACTGAAACAGAGTTGTTACAACCATGCCTTTCATTTATATACATCACACCATCCTTTTGGGGACTTACCGAGCGTTAGTTCGCTGACGGGCATTCCATCCATCTTTCTTTTTTTCTTAGAATGTTCGTCAGGTGGTATTGAGATAGAGGAGATAGAAGCGGTCGAAAAGGAGTACAACCAGTTCGCATCACAACCAGACGTCTAGTTTCATTCAGCTTTTCATTTCATTTCAGCCTATTTATGTATGCCACTTTATTAAGGCTTATCATGTTATCGTATTTTGTATTCAGATATTTTGTCAATTATAAATCTTAAATGTAATAAATCAAAATTGGATTTCATGCTTTTGTTTATTCTTGTTAGTTTATGTTGCTTATAGACGCTTAGTGTATTTATTTCGAGAGATGGTCTTCTCAGAATAAATACGTCACGGGTCTCGTCACGTGCCGTTACCACTCTTTTGGGAAGCGGGCTGTGACACAGTCTTATCCATCCCCCTCCCCCTCTCTCTCTTTCACAACTCGAGAGATGACATAGTCTCACCCCCTTCCCCATCGCCCTGCCCCCTCCCCCCTTCCAACAATCTTTACTGTCATTACCAGGCATCCTTAGAAGATTTCATTAATCAACAAAATAAAAATAGAAAAATGACAAAAATTCCAATATCCAAAGTTGAGAATTGGAGACCTCCACAACCCTCTCTCTCACATTCATTACACATTCTCTATCATACTCAAAAGCCCAAAATGAGATGTCTTGCAAATTTATACATAAGCCTGTTGGGTTACCTACAACGGCAGCAAGGTTTCGGGAGGCATCATCCATGCCAAGTTAAAATTTTGCCATTGAAGATAACCCTAAACCTCGGAACTTTAACTAGAGAATCAAACAAAATATCGAAGTAAACAACTTTACTTCTAAGAGTTAGGGATTACAAGCTTTGTAGTCCGTTCCTTCGCTTCATAAGCTCCGAGTTGAGGTCCATTTGCTGTGATCATCATGAACCCGGACTCTAGAGAGGCTCCATGAGGTGAATGAAGTATCTTGCTTGAATTCTTCCTTTTCAAAGATGATCTACCTTGAAGCAACACTAACCCAAGCTCACACTTCTCTAATGAGGTATTAGTGAAGTGAACACCCTAATCTAAGTGGCTAGAATAGATGAGGAGGATGAAGTAGGAATTTTGCTCTCTTTTATTTTCTTAATCTCACTTTAAATCATCACAAGCAAAAAGCTAAAAAAAGCTTTTCAAGAAAGGAAGAAGAAGATGAAGTTTCTTTTGTGATGAATAATGAAATGTTATTTGAGGTTAGAAATGCAACCAAGGTTAAGAATGAGAAGCTTAACCCATGTAGAGAATAAACTGTCGGTTAGGGTTCAATGGTTAGGTTAAACAAATATCTAGATATTATCTAAAGGGTGGACTAAGTCAACACTTCCAAAATATCTCATTTTAAATTCACCATTTAGAATTAACCTAAAATGAATGTTAACCCTAATTGAAACCCTAGCATGGTGTAATCTCAAAACCCTAATTGCATTTGTAACCCTAACATGTTACAATATTATATATCACATATATAATATATAATGTAACAAAATAAAATAATACAATTAACATATATCGCATATACATCAATGTATTATCTAAGTGAGAAAAAGAATCAATAAAGCGAGGTTATGTTAGTTAATGTAACGTAATATATCTCATATATAATTATACATTAAATTATCGAATCAACACTTGATCCGATAATCCGGCTATATTACATATAACCGACTAATATAACAAGTGCCATTTCATCGAATCAACACTTGATCCGATGACCCGGCTATATCTCATATACCCAGCCGATATCACATATCGCGAGAATAGAATACGGTATCTCATATCATATTAGTCTCGGTCCCGCACATATCACATATGTGCCCCTACTCCGTTTTGCCTGAGCCAGGAAACCTCTGTGTAGGAATCTAAAGAATCGTCAATATGCCGGCAGTAGGTGATGATCATACCAAACACCCACAGGCTGCAAGCGGTCAGCTAAACGTAACAGCCACCCGTGTATTGAGCGATCAGAAGATCAACAAGTAAGCATGTACATTCTCCTGTGAGTCCAATCAGTAACACTCCAGTACAGTTCGGTCTCTTCGTCTGATATGTCGCGTATCCAGTCTAGGGGTGGTAAACGTCAGACCCCGGTAACCGATAAGTCGTGCCGATGTAAGGCTCATAACAGGTCGAGAAACTACTGATAACACTTACCAGTAACACTCCATTTCAGCCCTGGCCAGGGACTTCCAGTTATAGCCAATCGAACACAGCACAACATTAACTCCCTATACCGGTAGAGACGAAACCCCTCCTATCGCTCATTGCCTCCATGTGATTCGGGACTGTACCCAAAAGCCACCGTTTTACATGCCCTCTTGGACGTGGTAAGGTGGAAATCAAAGCACAGTGGGAATCACACAAGACTCTATGACGATCTCGGGTCTACAGACTAACATGTACCAGTGTCATCGGAGAACTTCTATCTGACGATAGGTATAAATCCATCTAAGAGTTCTCGGCGAGTCCGTTCAGTGTACCTAGTCTCCACTGAGCACCCGTACACCATCTTTGATGTCAAACACCAATGGATATGAGATCATCCATCGCCCATCATACAGGTCAAGATGCGTATATGCTAGTCTACTCTGGTGTATCGATGCCCTGTCTCGATACACCCTCGACTAGGAACAGTTATAGGATGTACTCGTTGACTACCTTGGCCCCACTAGTATGATCTCATCATAGTCCTAGTAGTCAAGTATATATCTCAAAGGGCTTTATCAACATGTGAGAGCAAGACAATAAACCGATACAAGTCAACATGTTAAGACAAAGTGCAACCAGATAGCATACTGTCATATCGAGCAAGAAAGTCCTCTCTATACATATCCAAGTATCCACTATAATATACATCATATGTACAATTATGGCCTCTAGGGCATATACATAACTAATAATCTCCAACTTGCACTAAGGCCGGTTGTTGTAGTATCTCATACCCAACACTCCGAAGAGTCTCTCAAATTGTATCTGGGATATGGCCTTCGTGAGTGGATCCGTAGTGTTGTCCTTCGTATCATGCTAACGAATGCCAACAAACCTGTCACGCCCCGCTTCCCAAAATACGGAATACGAGGGGTTGACAAGGTCAGCCATGCTCCTACGGTCGAGGAAATATCCTTCCGTAGTCACACTTCGGCTTCTAGTTTTACGTGGTAATTAGTAATCAATGCACATGTAATGAGAAATGCAGTAACTAAATCAAAACAAATAAAAGGGACTAACCAGAAGGAGATCAAGTGGGTATAGCTCTGAGTAGCTGATCGAGATGTCCGCGATATCCTCAAGGTACGTCGGGTCCTGGTCCAGGCTAGACCCAGCTCTCACTCTGAGCAT
Source organism: Agapanthus africanus (assembly GCA_030015575.1). NCBI lineage: Eukaryota > Viridiplantae > Streptophyta > Magnoliopsida > Asparagales > Amaryllidaceae > Agapanthus > Agapanthus africanus. Next base: position 1,002,117,828 of record CM057337.1, read on the forward strand.
GCATACTCAGGTCGTCAGAGCGACACGATAGCAATATATATATATATATATATGTAGATGCAAGTGGTAATTCGAACAGTGATAATAGATATATAACAGTAAATCAAGACGGTAAAGATATGAACATGGAGTAACCAATGAAGTGTCTAATAGATCAGGTGAACGGTAAAGCAGTAAAATGGTATGCCAGGCGTGTCAATACAGTAAGTAATGCATGTCAATGTCACTATCCCTATCAGTCTATAAGTCTCACTGTACAGGTCACTAAGCCTATCGTCATTTCAAGTGTGAGAGTCAACCACTCGCGAGTGTCCTCCACCCAAGAGTAGGACCCAAGGGCAAGGGACCACGGGCCCAAAATATAACTCACGGTAATAATCATGTACCCTGTAAATCTCCATATATCTCCATATATATAAGCCGGCATGAGACTCCCGAGATTCTGTTGAACTCACACTCAAACTACCCCACACCCCGTGGTCTACATCAAACGCCATCCATAGCCTCAAATACCGGTCGGTCCGTGACAAGTCTGCGCGAGAACTGGAGACATGATCCCCATCAAGCACGTCCCAACTGATACCCAATATAAATGGACAATATTTGGTGCCTTACCTGTGACACTCATACAAGTGCTTCCATAAGTGTCCCATACCACTTATAGTCACACTTATATATGCCCCACAGACGTCGACAATGCAATAGAACAATATAGTCCACTGATTGTGTACAAGTACGTGTCACTTTCACTTATCCATTCATGCACGAACACTAACGTACTTGCCACAATTACCACTAATACCTAACACTGGGTAATGCACATGATCACTAGGTTACCAATGCAATGACATATATATATGATGTGATGAGAAAACAGTATTTAAGGCATGATTAAGATGTCACCAAACGATATCGTACCACTTGTATCGTTTATCATAAATCATACGTGCCAAATTTAGCGAAACAATGAACAGGAGATAATTAGTATATTTGATTATCTAGCCATCAAAATTGGTTTCACGTTAATCGGGTTTCAGGATCACTAGATATGGCCATTTCATTATAAGCGTTCACTGCTGGAAATCCGGTTTCAGAATCGGAAGTCCGTTTCGCAACGCATTTTAATCCCAGTTGGGATCAGATTTTAGCGACGCTACAGTTGAATGAAATCTAGGGTTTTCAGTAAAGTTTTCAACGCCACAGACGGATTCTCAATCGCGTTTGTACATCAGGAGTTATACACTATTCAACACTAGGGTGTCAGTTCTGGTTCTGTTTGGGACTGCTATACGTCCCTATCTTTTAAATTGCATTCTAAATATTAAACGACAATGAAACAGGGTGAAATCACTTGCGTTATTTAGCTAACAGATTCATCTTCAATATGGTGCAGGGTTCCGCAACACACGAGTTCAGAGAACAAGGTAGTAAACATTACGGGACAGAAAACAATAACCAGAGTTGCTCTGGACGGTCCAGAGCCGCACTCCGTCCCAATTATCGTCACAATTTCAGTACAGAAACCATTAGAAACTTGCATAGGGTTATAGTTCGTCGAGTCGGCTTCGATTTAAGCTCTCGAACGCATCATTTCAGTAGGTACATAATTTATGGTGATTTTAACCATTTTCAGATGCGGGGAATTTCCAGTTTTCCCGAGTGTATTTGGGGGTATTCGTTTTAGTCATTAACAGTCATATTTTCCAGTGAAAGTTATACAAGGTATTCATTATCATACGGGCCAGCATAGGAAATCCAATTCCGTCAAATTAGATGAGTATTTTCATTGGGATCATGCATCGAACAGGTATGTCATATAATTTATCGGAAATTGTAAATTTGGAATTTATACGATTTGAGTTTGTAACACGAATAGATTAGCATGTAGCAAGTAAAGTACTTGCCTGGAAACGTTTCGGGGATGCACGGCGGCGGCAACGTCACGAACGCGCGACGAACGGCGTGAATTGGTTTGCACGACCTTGGCTCGCGTTTCTGTTTCATTGTCGGAGTTGTCCGGGGAACGACTCGTGGTCGCTGGAAGCGGAGAGGTGCTCTGTGGATCTCAGGGAGTGCGCTGGGGTCGACGATGGTCAGCGGCGTCGCTCCGGCGATGGCAGCAGGGGTGAGGCAGTGTGATGAAGTTTGGAGGTTTTAGAGAGGGGGAGTAGGTAGTGGGGCCCGGTTGGACGTGATGGTGATGATGCTGGTGACGTAGGGGTGTCGACGAGGTGGCTCAGGTGCAGCGGGGGCTCGCCGGCGAGAGGGTGCAGGGCTCGAACTCGGGTGCAGTGAGCTTGGAGAGGGGTGTGTAGTGGAGAGTGGGGCTAGAGCTCTGGGAGAAGGGTGAGGGAGGAATGACGAGACGATGGGGAGCTCGTCGGCGGCGAGGAGGCGCACAGGGTTCAGAGCTTGGTGGTGGTGTTCGGCTGTCGATGGGTTTCTGGAGAAGTGGGGAACTAGGTGGAGGAAGAGAGGAGGAGGGAAGGACGGCAAGGAGTTGGAGACGAGGTGGTAGTCGTTTGTCGTCGTCGTCAGCGGCGGCGAGGGGACTCGAAGCGGTGGGTTTCTGCAGGGAGAGAGAGAGAGTTTGAGAGAGAGTGATGAGGGGGAGAGGAGAAAGGGAAGACGAGGGGAGGAGGTTGAGTGGATCGCGAGTCGTGGGGTGCGCGAGTCGGGAGCAACGGCAGGCGACGCGGCCTCGTGGGTCGGCCCGAGAAGCGGATCGAAGAAGAGTGCGCGGGAAAAAGGAAAGAGACGTTGGGAAGAAGAGAGGGAGACGAAACGGGTCGGGTCGTGAAGGGATGGGCGTGGGCTAGGAGGAAACGGGCCGGGCCGAGGCAAAATAATTAATTTATTTGGAAAAGAAGTGTTGGGCTGAGGGTTATATTAAAGGTTTTAATTAAATTTTAATTTTGTTATCTGGGCTGAGTTCACTATAGGCTGGGGTTTAAATTTAAGGAAATTAATTTTCTTTATGAAAGGGAATGGGCTGGGTTGTGTCTATATATAGTTTGGGTTTGGGCAGTGGTTTAATTAAAAGGGAATTTAATTTATTTGGTTTTGGTTTTAATCTAGGTTTGGCCTTCGATTGGTTTAAAGGTTTTGGAAAAAAATTAAATATTGAAACTTAAGCAACCAATCTTCACATAAAGTAAAAGTACGGGAAAAATGGGATAATATTCGGGGATTTGGGAAAAATATAGAAAGATTTTCATTGAAGAAAACGGAGATTTACAAAACCATAGTCCGCTAGTCAAGTTCAACCCGTACATTTCTTGATTGAATTAAACCCATCCGCACGACCCTTGACGAAAGCCAACAAAGCCGTATGACTACCCTAATCCAATCGCATCATATGCTGCAGATATGCAGTAAATAGCTACCGCACACTACGCCTTGACGAAAGCCAACAAACGTAGCACGAATACTAAATATTACTTATCTGAAATGTCGGAGGGCTACGCAGGTTTTCAGAAAACCTATTGCGTAATTAACTTGATATAGTTGTAGAAACAAGTGATTTTGAAAATGAGTGTTTTTTGTGGTTTTCTAGTTTCGCTAAAGAGGTCACTCCCTGTGAAGGGATCTCGGCTATTTCCTTATCGAATAAGGTGCTAGATATTTCACAAATACCGCAGTGCAAAGTAAGAACTATAGAAGCAATCAAAAACTAAACCGTTAGTTTATAGCATCTGCCAGTTTTGCTAAAGAGGTCACTCCAGGTGAAGGGATCTCGGCTCTTTCCTTATCGAATAAGGTGCAGGGTATATCACATATACCACTATGCAAAGCAAAAAACCGTAGCTACCCTTTTTGAAAATTTGATTCTACAACATCTTTTAGGTTTCTTTTCTTTTATTAATCTCATTAATAAATCCCATCATTTATGCTTCCTAAACATCACAGACGAAACGAAAGCAGTAATATTTATATATCATCATATATATATATATATTATAAGCATTCGTCTCAGGCAGTAATATGATCTCATCACAGAACATTGCAGCAGCAGAAACATATGAAATATTGGATATACTAGGAGGTCCGTGTTTTATTTTGAGCATGTATAAAACACGGATTCCACGGTCGCGATGGATAGCCAAACCCGCATCTCTAGACCCCTACGAGAGCGGCAAGCAACCCTACCAATTCTAGGGTTAGAAGATCCAGTCTCGACTCCTCGAGATGGCCTCCCACTGGACCCTAAAACCCGGCTGCTTGTGCTCTCCGCCTTGAGTCTATCCTAATGCGGAAAAGTAAATAATATACAATGGTGACATCATCCTCAACCCGTAAGTGTCCCAATAAAAGAATATTACATACAATGAATTTTACATGAATGAAAATAAAAACCTTCATCTCACATAAAACTCCCGGCTATTCAGGACATGTCGATCCAATATAACACATCACAGCAACACATAACATCACATGTTATCAACGTAAGTAAATATGTCTATCACAATTGTCGTTGACATATAGCAACGAAAACGGCGATATACCACATATTACACTTACGGTCGCAGAAAAGAAATTATAAAACTACAACATTTGAAATCTACAATCACCTTAGACATCGTAAACCCGAAATATCACATATTACGGATTTCATGCCTAACTCTATGAATTCCTCATATTGTATCACATTACAGAAAAAGTTAGACGATGTTAAACATTCCGATCGAATCAACAAACTCCCAGAGTTTCCCAAATGCTCAACACTTGAGCGTAGTTTAGAAGTATCCATCACATGCCACAGTAATAGTGAACCAGCCGTAGAAGGGTCAACCAACGCCTCACTTGTGACACCGCTAAACCACCACAAATCCTAAGGTTCATGGACGGTTTTGACGGTCACAAAATCGAGTTAAGATTTTGTTCTTCTAGAGGGTTCACCGCATCACTTGCACGAATTTTGAATGTTCTATAACTTTGAAAAGATCAAACTCTTGAAAAATTTCAGCAAGGGAAAAAGTCTGTATTTGATATCCGATCGAACCTTTTAATAACGTCTAAAATAACCGAAATAGAAACTAGAATTTCGAATACGAAACACTCTGAATTTATAATGCAGTAAATTAACATCACATGTAATTTTAGCAAAAATAAACAACACCACAATTTCCAAACCCCAGAGAGTAGAACACCAACCAAAACCCAAACCCTAAAGTCCAAGGAAAATCCGGCGACCCCGGATTTCATGCTCATGTCGCCGGCCTGGGTCCGAGCAGGGGGTGTGGGTTTTGCACAGTGTTCAACATGTATCTCATACATCATTCTGCAACTGTTAAAATAATTTTTTGACACCTGAAAAATTTCGACAGAAACTAGGGTTTTTCGTCGAGTGTTTCGGAGTTGTTTTGGTTTCGTAATCCTAGACTTATCCGTTTAATTCTCTAGCTAGGCTCTGATACCACTGTTGGGTTACCTACAACGACAACAAGGTTTCGGGAGGCATCTTCCATGCCAAGTTAAAATTTTGCCATTGAAGATGACCCTAAACCTAGGAACTTTAACTAGAGAATCAAACAAAATATCGAAGTAAACAACTTTACTTCTAAGAGTTAGGGATTACAACCTTTGTAGTCCGTTCCTTCGCTTCATAAGCTCCGAGTTGAGGTCACTTCGCCGCGATCATCATGAACCCGGACTCTAGAGAGGCTCCATGAGGTGAATGAGGCATCTTATTTGAATTCTTTCTTTTCAAAAATGATCTACCTTGAAGCAATACTAACCCAAGCTCACACTTCTCTAATGAGGTATTAATGAAGTGAATACCCTAATCTAAGTGGCTAGAATAGATGAGGATGATGAAGTAGGAATTTTGCTCTCTTTTGTTTTCTTAATCTCACTTTAAATCATCACAAGCAAAAAGCTTGAAAAGCTTTTCAAGAGATGAAGAAGAAGATGAAGTTTCTTTTGTGATGAATAATGAAATGTTATTTGAGGTTAGAAATGCAACCAAGGTTAAGAATGAGAAGCTTAACCCATATAGAGAATAAACCATAGGTTAGGGTTCAATGGTTAGATTAACAAATATCTAGATATTATCTAAAGGGTGGACTAAGTCAACACTTCCAAAATATCTCATTTTAAATCCACCATTTAGAATTAACCTAAAATGAATGTTAACCCTAATTGAAACCCTAGCATGGTTTAATCTCAAAACCCTAATTGCATTTGTAACCCTAACATGTTACCAAATATCTAGAAATGCAACCAAGGTTAAGAATGAGAAGCTTAACCCATGCAGAGAATAAACCATAGGTTAGGGTTCAATGGTTAGGTTAACAAATATCTAAATATTATCTAAAGGGTGGACTAAGTCAACACTTCCAAAATATCTCATTTTAAATCCACCATTTAGAATTAACCTAAAATGAATGTTAACCCTAATTGAAACCCTAGCATGGTTTAATCTTAAAACCCTAATTGCATTTGTAACCTTAACATGTTACAATATTATATATCACATATATAATATATAATGTAACAAAATAAAATAATACAATTAACATATATCGCATATACATCAATGTATTATCCAAGTGAGAAAAAAAATCAATAAAGCGAGGTTATGTTAGTTAATGTAACGTAATATATCTCATATATAATTATACATTAAATTATCGAATCAACACTTGATCCGATAATCCGGCTATATTACATATAACCAACTAATATAACAAGTACCATTTCATCGAATCAACACTTGTTCCGATGACCCGGCTATATCATATATACCCGGCCGATATCGCATATCGCGAGAATAGAATACGGTATCTCATATCGTATTAGTCTCGGTCCCGCACATATCACATATGTGTTCCTACTCCATTTTGCCTGAGCTAGGAAACCTCTGTGCAGGACTCTAAAGAATCGTCAATACACCGGCAGTAGGTGATGATCATATCAAACACCCACAAGCTGCAAGCGGTCGGCTAAATGTAACAGCCACCCATGTATTGAGCGATCAGAAGATCAACAAGTAAGCATGTACATTCTCCTGTGAATCCAATCAGTAACACTCCCGTACAGTCCGGTCTCTTCGTCTGATATGTCGCATATCCAGTCTAGGGGTGGTAAACGTCAGACCCCAGTAACCGATAAGTCGTGCCGATATAAGGCTCATAACAGGTCAAGAAACTACTGATAACACTTACCAGTATCACTCCATATCAGCTCTGGCCAGGGACTTCCAGTTATAGCCAATCGAACACAGCACAACATCAACTCCCTATACCGGGAGAGACGAAACCCCTCCTATCACTCATTGCCTCCATGTGATTTGGGACTGTACCCAAAAGCCACCGTTTTGCACGCCCTCTTGGACGTGGTAAGGTGGAAATCAAAGCACAGTGGGAATCACACAAGACTATGACGATCTCGGGTCTACAAACTAACTTGTACCAGTGTCACCGGAAAACTGCTATCTGACGATAGGTATAAATCCATCTAGGAGTTCTCGGCGTGTCCGTTCAGTGTACCCAGTCTCCACTGAGCACCCGTACACCATCTTTGATGTCAAACACCAATGGATATGGGATCATCCATCGCCCATCATATGGGTCAAAATGCGTATATGCTAGTCTACTCTGGTGTATCGATGCCCTGTCTCGATACACCCTCTACTAGGAACAGTTATAGGATGTACTCGTTGACTACCTTGGCCCTCCTAGTATGATCTCATCATAGTCCTAGTAGTCAAGTACATATCCCAAAGGGCTTTATCAACATGTGAGAGCAAGACAATAAACCAATACAAGTTAACATGTTAAGACAAAGTGCAACCAGATAGCATACTGTCATATCGAGCAAGAAAGTCCTCTATATATATATCCAAGCATCCACTATAATATACATCATATGTACAATAATGGCCTCTAGGGCATATACATAACTAACAATCTCCCATTTGCACTATGGCCAGCTGTTGTACTATCTCATACTCAACATTCCGAAGAGTCTCTTAAATTGTATCTGGGGTATGGCCTTCGTGAGTGGATCCGCAGTGTTGTCCTTCGTATCAACTCGCCTAACCTCGATCTCCCGGCGATCAACTATCTCCCGGATCAGGTGATACTGCCTCAAAATATGTCTGGACTTTTGATGGCACCTGGGTTCCTTGTCCAAAGCCACAGCTCCATTGTTATCACAATACAAAGGTATTAGATGCTCAATGGATGTAACCACACCAAGTTCAGTGATGAACTTCTTCATCCATACATCCTCTTTGGCAACATCGTTGGCAGCGATGTATTCAGCCTCCATCGTCGAGTCTGCCACGGTTTCCTGTATGGAACTCTTCCAACATACCGTCCCTCCATTGAGGGTAAAGACAAATCCCGAGTATGACTTAGAGTCGTCTTTATCACTTTGGAAGCTCGAATCGGTAAAGGACTCCACCTGGAGTTCTCCGTTACCATACACCAAGAACATCTCCTTAGTCCTTCTCAAGTACTTGAGAATGTTCTTCACAGCTGTCCAGTGACTCTCTCCTGGATCTGCTTGATACCTACTCACTACACTTAGTGAGTATGCTACATCGGGTCTGGTACATAGCATCACATACATGATAGAGCCTACTGCCGAAGCATATGGTATCCCTTGCATGCGGGCTCTTTCCAAATCAGTCTTAGGAGACATCTCTTTAGAGAGGGTGAGTCCAGAGATTGTGGGTAAGTACCCACGCTTGGATTTTTCCATACTAAACCTTTTTAGTATGGTGCCAATGTACCTGGATTGGGACAATCCCAGTATCCTTTTCGATCTATCTCTATAGATCTTAATTCCCAAAACGCAGGAGGCATCGCCTAGATCTTTCATTGAGAATCTTTGTGATAAGAAGAGCTTGACCGAGTGCAGCATAGGAACATCATTTCCTATCAAGAGTATGCCATCCACGTACAATACGAGGAAGACAACCTTACTCTCTGCCACCTTCTTGTATATACAAGGTTCATCTATATTCTTGATGAAGTCAAACTCTTTGACTACCACATCAAAACAGATGTTCCAACTCTGCGATGCTTGCTTCAACCTGTAGATGGATTTAACCAGCTTGCACACCTTTCCGCTGCTCCCATTGTCTACGAAGCTCTCTGGCTGAGTGATGTACACGCACTCTTCTAAATCACCATTTAGAAAGGCGGTCTTAACATCCATTTGTCAGATTTCGTAGTCATGGTATGCAGCAATGGCAAGTAGGATCCGGATGGACTTAAGCATAGCCACTGGAGAAAATGTTTCGTCATAATCCACACCTGGTCGTTGACGAAAACCCTTTGCAACAAGTCTAGTTTTGAAAGTCTCAACTTTTCCATCTACACCAAGTTTCTTCTTAAAGATCCATTTGCTTCCAATGGGTTTAACCCCTTCAGGAGCAACTTCCAAAGTCCATACTTTGTTGGTGTACATGGATTCCATCTCAGATCGTATTGCATCCAGCCATTTCACAGAGTCCCCACTCGTGGTGGCCTGCTCGAAACTAGTCGGGTCATCATCTTCTATGATGCAATCCTCGCTCCCACCGTCTATGAGAAAACCGTAGTATCTCTCAGGTGAATGAGGAACCCTACTAGATCGGCGAAGAGGCTGGGGTTCGTCGGGAACCACTGAATCCTCTGGTTCCACTAAATCATCTGTCGTAGTTTGTATTGCTGGAACTTCTTCCAGTTCTACCTCTTCGCCACTAATTTCTTTTGCAAGAAATTCCTTTTCTAAAAAGGTGGCATGTCGAGAAACAAACACCTTTTGTTCCTCAGTGTGGTAGAAGATATACCCTTGTGAGTTCTTGGGATATCCTACAAACTTGCACAAGAAAAAGCTTGCCTCGAGTTTGTCTGGAATGTGCCTTTTGACATAGGCCGGACAACCCCATATCTTAACATACGTAAGAGATGGTCTCTTCCTCTTCTATATCTCATATGGAGTGGTAGGTACTGATTTGATAGGAACCATATTCAATAGGTGTATGGCTGTCTCAAGCGCATACCCTCAGAAGGAAATGGGCAACTCAGCAGTGCTCATCATAGAGCGTACCATATCTAATAGGGTGCGATTCCTCCACTCCGATACACCATTGTGCTGTGGTGTATAGGGATGAGTAAGCTAAGAGAGAATCCCATTCTCTTTTAGTTAGTCCAGAAACTCATTGCCCAAGTATTCTCCTCTTCGATCAGATCGAAGGATCTTAATAGTTTTGCCCGTTTGGTTCTCTACTTCGTTCTTATATTCTCTGAATTTCTCAAAAGTTTCAGACTTGTATTTCATCAGGAACACATGTCCGTATCTTTAGAGATCGTCAGTGAATGTAATGAAGTAGGAAGAACCGTTCCTAGCATGTGTAGACATGTAACCACATACATCACTATGTATCAGCCCTAAGAATTCAGTAACTCTTTCTCCGTGTCTACTAAACGGAGTTTTGGTTATTTTGCTTTTGAGACATGACTGGCAAGTGTCATAAGATGACAATTCGAACAGGTTTAAATATCCATCCTTATGCAACTTAGCTAGTCGTGTCGCATTGATATGACCAAGTCTATAATGCCACAAGAAGGATTCGTTCATTTCTGAACTCTTCCTCTTGTGTGTGTTTTGTACATTAATGACTGTAGTTTGATTTAGAACGTATATGTCATTATTTAACGAGCTTGATCCAATCAACATTTGATCTATGAAGATATTCATACATAATCTTGTACTACAAAACTATATCCCTCTTTACTTAATAAAGAAACTGATATAAGATTGCATATCAGGGTCGGAACGTAATAGCATTCGTTCAGAATCAATGTATTACCATTTGGTAATACAAGGTGATATTCGCCAACTGCTTTGGCTGCAATATCTGCACCATTCCCTACTCTTACGGAATGATCACCTCTCCCAGTTCTCTACCTTTACGTAGCCCATGTAACATATTACATATATGGGATCCCGGTCCGGTACCTAATACCCAGAACGTAGAGTGAACTGAGAAACAGTTCTCGATAACAAACACACCCGAAGAAGATGCATCAGCATGCTTATTCTTCGTTTGGGCGGCGTGAGAATCCAGATATTTTCCTATTCCCTGCTCGGACTTATAACAATTATAAGTTGGAGTGGGACCAACGTTCCCCTGCTCAGTATAATAAGCGGTTTCGGCCAATACATCCATATTATTTTCTTGATTAAGGCCTGACATGGTCGCTATCTGGAAAGAAAGAGAAGAAAACACTTTAGCGTATGCTCTTGCAAAATTAGATTGGTTATTATCTTATCTAATCAGGATGGCTTCCACTGCTTTTTATCAAATATTCCTTCAAACCCTAAAAGGTAAGACTAGCCGGTATTAATTACACTTTATAAGTTCGCCAATCTTTCAGCCAGGTCAGTATTGGTACTTTGAGGGAGGTTTCCCGTGCTTTCGCATGGACCTAATTAAAATAAACCTCGTTTTCCCAGAGGCATAACCCCGTAAATACCTTTCTAGACACCTACTTGATCGGCTAATTGTCATGTGTAAAACTCTCCCAGGAGTAACTCTTACTCGCAGTGGGTATCATGATCCAACTATCTCATAGGAGGTATGCAATCTCATTGCAAATTTCAACACTTGAAATTCCCGATAATGCTTTTTACCCCTAACGTGCTATGACCTTGACGAATGCCAACAAACCATAGTCCGCTAGTTAAGTTCAACCCGTACATTTCTTGATTGAATTATACCCACCCGCACGACCCTTGACGAAAGCCAACAAATCTGTACGACTACCCTAATCCAATCGCATCATATGTTGCAGATAAGCAGTAAATAGCTACCGCACACTACGCCTTGACGAAAGCCAATAAACGTAGCACGGATACTAAATATTACTTATCTGAAATGTCGGAGGGCTATGCAGGTTTTTCAGAAAACCTATTGCGTAATTAACTTGATATCGTTGTAGAAACAAGTGGTTTTGAAAAGGAGTGTTTTTTGTGGTTTTCTAGTTTCGCTAAAGAGGTCACTCCCTGTGAAGGGATCTCGGCTATTTCCTTATCGAATAAGGTGCAGGATATTTCACAAATACCGCGGTGCAAAGCAAGAACTATAGAAGCAATCAAAAACTAAACCGTTAGTTTGTAGCATCTGCCAGTTTTGCTAAAGAGGTCACTCCCGGTGAAGGGATCTCGGCTCTTTCCTCATCGAATAAGGTGCAAGGTATATCACATATACGACTATGCAAAACAAAAAACTGTAACTACTCTTTTTGAAAATTTGATTCTACAACATCTTTTAGGTTTCTTTTCTTTTATTAATCTCATTAATAAATCCCATCATTTATGCTTCCTAAGCATCACAGACGAAATGAAAGCGGTAATATTTATATATCATCATATATATATATATATAGTATAAGCATTCGTCTCAGGCAGTAATATGATCTCATCACAGAACATTGCAGCAGCAGAAACATATGAAATATTGGATATACTAGGAGGTCCGTATTTTATTTTGAGCATGTATAAAACACGGATTCCACGGTCGCGATGGATAGCCAAACCCACATCTCTAGACCCCTACGAGAGCGGCAAGCAACCCTACCAATTCTAGGGTTAGGAGACCCAGTCTCGACTCCTCGAGATGGCCTCCCACTGGACCCTAAAACCCGGCGGCTTGTGCTCTCCGCCTTGGGTCTATCCTAATGCGGAAAAGTAAATAATATACAATGGTGACATCATGCTCAACCCGGAAGTGTCCCAATAAAAGAATATTACATACAATAAATTTTACATGAATGAAAATAAAAACCTTCATCTCACATAAAACCCCCCGGCTATTCAGAACATGTCGATCCAATATAACATATCACAGCAACACATAATATCACATGTTATCAACGTAAGTAAATATGCCTATCACAATTGTCGTTGACATATAGCAACAAAAACGGCGATATACCACATATTACACTTACGGTCGCAGAAAAGAAATTATAAAACTACAACATTTAAAATCTACAATCACCTTAGACATTGTAAACCCGAAATATCACATATTACGGATTTCATGCCTAACTCTATGAATTCCTCATATTGTATCACATTACAGAAAAAGTTAGACGATGTTAAACATTCCGATCGAATCAACAAACACCCAGAGTTTCCCAAATGCTCAACACTTGAGCGTAGTTTAGAAGTATCCATCACATGCCACAGTAGTAGTGAACCAGCCGTAGAAGGGTCAACCAATGCCTCACTTGTGGCACCGCTAAACCATCACAAACCCTAAGGTCATGGACGGTTTTGACGGTCACAAAATCGAGTTAAGATTTTGTTCTTCTAGAGGGTTCACCGCATCACTTGGACGATTTTTGAATGTTCTATAACTTTGAAAAGATCCAACTCTTGAAAAATTTCAGCAAGGGAAAAAGTCGGTATTTGATATCCGATCGAACCTTTTAATAACGTCTAAAATAACCGAAACAGAAACTAGAATTTCGAAGACGAAACACTCTGAATTTATAATGCAGTAAATTAACATCACATGTAATTTTAGCAAAAATAAACAACACCATAATTTCCAAACCCCAGAGAGTAGAACACCAACCAAAACCCAAACCCTAAAGTCCAAGGAAAATCCGGCGACGCCGGATTTCATGCTCATGTCGCCGGCCTGGGTCCGAGCAGGGGGTGTGGGTTTTGCACAATGTTTAACATGTATCTCATACATCATTCTGCGACTGTTAAAATAATTTTTTGACACCTGAAAAATTTCGACAGAAACTAGGTTTTTCGTCGAGTGTTTCGGAGTTGTTTTGGTTTCGTAATCCTAGACTTATCCGTTTAATTCTCTAGCTAGGCTCTGATACCACTGTTGGGTTACCTACAACGGCAGCAATGTTTCGGGAGGCATCATCCATGCGAAGTTAAAATTTTGCCATTGAAGATGACCCTAAACCCAGGAACTTTAACTAGAGAATCATACAAAATATCGAAGTAAACAACTTTACTTCTAAGAGTTAGGGATTACAACGTTTTTAGTCCATTCCTTCGCTTCATAAGCTCCGAGTTGAGGTCCATTCGCTGCGATCATCATGAACCCGGACTCTAGAGAGGCTCCATGAGGTGAATGAGGCATCTTACTTGAATTCTTTCTTTTCAAAGATGATCTAACTTGAAGCAACACTAACCCAAGCTCATACTTCTCTAATGAGGTATTAGTGAAGTGAACACCATAATCTAAATGGCTAGAATAGATGAGGATGATGAAATAGGAATTTTTCTCTCTTTTGTTTTCTTAATCTTACTTTAAATCATCACAACCAAAAGGCTTGAAAAGCTTTTCAAGAGAGGAAGAAGAAGATGAAGTTTCTTTTGTGATGAATAATGAAATGTTATTTGAGGTTAGAAATGCAACCAAGGTTAAGAATGAGAAGCTTAACCTATGTAGAGAATAAACCGTCGGCTAGGGTTCAATGGTTAGGTTAACAAATATCTAGATATTATCTAAAGGGTGAACAAGTCAACACTTCCAAAATATCTCATTTTAAATCCACCATTTAGAATTAACCTAAAATGAATGTTAACCCTAATTGAAACCCTAGCATGGTTTAATCTCAAAACCCTAATTGCATTTGTAACCCTAACATGTTACAATATTATATATCACATATATAATATATAATGTAACAAAATAAAATAATACAATTAACATATATCGCATATACATCAATGTATTATCCAAGTGAGAAAAAATCAATAAAGCGAGGTTATGTTAGTTAATGTAACGTAATATATCTCATATATAATTATACATTAAATCATCGAATCAACACTTGATTCGATAATCCGGCTATATTATATATAACCGATTAATATAACAAGTACCATTTCATCGAATCAACACTTGATCCGATAACTCGGCTATATCACATATACCCGGCCGATATTGCATATCGCGAGAATAGAATACGGTATTGTTGAGGTAAAAATTTGCACATCGGTTGACCGAGTCAAAGTCAAGGTCAACCCCCAAGCCAGGTGGGCCCAAGCCCAGGTCGAGCGGGCCCATGCCCAAGTCGAGCCCGCGGCCAGCCTCCTCAATGCCAAAATATAGATTATGTAATAAATAATTTTTTTAATGTAATTTTTTATGCATGAATGTATGCGAAATGGGCATAAAGCCAAATTTTTGTAAGCCCATAGCTTATGTGCAAAAAGAAATTGGCACATGAGCCATGGGATGGGTAAAATGCCATTTTTGTAAAGCCCAAGGGGTTATATGTAAAGTGTATAGCCTATAAAGGCAAGGATAATGAAAATATCCCAACTTTTTTCTCTTTCCAAAGAAAAATCTAGATCTGTGATCTTCTCCTTCCTCAAGGCTCTAAACCTCTCTCTTTTTTAATTAAATCAAGAGTTTTACTCTTCCTTTTCCAAAACTAAATAGTTTTTCACCACAAACCCACAAAGGGGAACTCAGATCTGCCATCAGATCTCAGAAAGGAGAGATTTTTAGAATCTCATATTTCTTGATTTTCAAGATCCGGCCAACAAAGGAAGAATAAGGAGACCCATCTCCAGAAACCCCACTTTGGGGAAGAACTAGAGCTCAAGGGAAGAAGCCCTTCATCAGCTTCCAAACATCTTAGGAGTTTAACTCCTATACACACACACACAGAGAGAGAGAGAGAATAATAAGTGCTCCTTTCTGGGAGTACAACTCCCATTGCAGGGACCAAGTCCCTGATGCTGCTCGAGCGCCCACGTGGTGCGCTAGCGCTCTTGAGCTCAGAGCGCTAGTACTCGAGCGCCCATGTGCTGACACGTGGCGCGCTAGCGCTCAGAGCGCTAGCGCTCGAGCGCCCATATGCTGACACGTGGCGCGCTAGCGCTCTTGCGCTCAGAGCGCTAGTGTCCGAGCGCCTACGTGCTGACACGTGGCGCGCTAGCGCTCAGTGCGCTAGCGCTCTTACGCTCTGAGCGCTTGCGCCCACGTGCTGACACGTGGCGCGCTAGCGCTCTTGCGTTCAGAGCGCTAGCATCCAATGCGCTAGCACCCACGTGCTGACACGTGGCGTGCTAGCGCTCAGTGCGCTAGCACCCGAGCGCCCACGTGCTGACACGTGGTGCGCCGGCGCTGGCCCCACGCATCCTTTGGATGCCTTTTCCCCCTTTTTTATATATATACATATGTACACACACACATACTCCACGACACTGTCCCTGTTAGAACAAAATTTCTAACGGGGCGCTGTCTCGCAAGGGGGCTGCTACCCCCTTGACCCCGCGGGGCCCCCGATATATCCAAAACCCCTTCAAAACACAACACTACACGTTAAGTTCGCATGACCAGTTTAACCCATCAATCGGAGGTTCCCTCGCTCCAAAAGCGATGGGTAATTAACGGCAGCTTAGTCCGCGGCTGCCGGAGATTCGGATCCCCACAATCATTAAACCCCGGCTTACCCTAGGCAGGGGGAATCTGTAATGCGCCTGACAAGCGCGCGCGTATTCCCATCTCAATGGGATGACGAAAAACACTCTACAGGTATCTCATATCGTATTAGTCTCGGTCCCGCACATATCACATATATGCCCTTACTCTGTTTTGCCTGAGCTAGGAAACCTCTGTGTAGGACTCTAAAGAATCGTCAATACACCGACAGTAGGTGATGATCATATCAAACACCCATAAGCTGCAAGCGGTCGGCTAAACGTAACAGCCACCCGTGTATTGAGCGATCAGAAGATCAACAAACAAGCATGTACATTCTCCTGTGAATCCAATCAGTAATACTCCCGTACAGTCCGGTCTCTTTGTCTGATATGTCTCATATCCAGTCTAGGGATGGTAAACGTCAGACCCTAATAACCGATAAGTCGTGCCGATATAAGGCTCATAACAGGTCAAGAAACTACTGATAACACTTACCAGTATCACTCCATATCAGCCCTGGCCAGGGACTTCCAGTTATAGCCAATCGAACACAGCACAACATCAACTCCCTATACCGGGAGAGACGAAACCCCTCCTATCACTCATTGCCTCCATGTGATTCGGGACTGTACCCAAAAGCCACCGTTTTGCACGTTCTCTTGGACGTGGTAAGGTGGAAATCAAAGCACAGTGGGAATCACACAAGACTATATGACGATCTCGGGTCTACAAACTAATTTGTACTAGTGTCACCGAAGAACTGCTATCTGACGATAGGTATAAATCCATCTAGGAGTTCTCGGCGAGTCCGTTCAGTGTACCCAGTCTCCACTGAGCACCCGTACACCATCTTTGATGTCAAACACCAATGGATATGGGATCATCCATCGCCCATCATATGGGTCAAAATGCGTATACGCTAGTCTACTCTGGTGTATCGATACCCTGTCTCGATACACTCTCGACTAGGAACAGTTATAGGATGTACTCGTTGACTATCTTGGCCCTACTAGTATGATCTCATCATAGTCCTAATAGTCAAGTACATATCCCAAAGGGCTTTATCAACATGTGAGAGCAAGACAATAAACCAATACAAGTTAACATGTTAAGACAAAGTGCAACCAGATAGCATACTGTCATATCGAGTAAGAAAGTCCTCTCTCTATATATATATCCAAGCATCTACTATAATATACATCATATGTACAATAATGGCCTCAAGGGCATATACATAACTAACAAAGCCCTTATACCTTTGTTATTTTGTATAACTCATAAATTTCTCAATTCTAATATTATCACTAATCATATTCATTTAATTTAAATTTTGAAAAACTATATATATCTATAGAATTTTTCATGTAACATTCAGGATAAGCTTTCAGTATGAATGTTGTTCAAAATTTACCCATGCGTATCGCATGTGCAAAATATTAGTATTACTAGTTTAAACAAACATCTTCCTAAGATTTTTATAACATCTAAGTGCAACACACATGCAGAAATTATAGTGACTGCTAGTTGAGCCACAAAAGCTCCAGGCACATAAATAAAAGTTGAAAACGATATCAAGCCTTGTCAAAATACAATCGAATAAAGCACATGCCTAAACAGAAATTGTTATAAATTTATGGTTTTAACATATAAAAGCAAATTTCAACTTTAAATAGGATTGTTCCATCACGAAACAAAGAAAAAGACAAAACAAAAACAGAAAGAGAAAGGAAAAAAAGATATGATGACAACAAAATGAACAGGATACCAATTTCTGATCAAAATTCAGATAGCCCAGAAAATTTCTAGCATGACACTGCAACAAATACTCGTACTGCAACTAAATGCAATTCCCCTTGGAATTTGATTTCTGTCTCTTTCTGACAGAAAACATTGGCATGTGTTTCAGAGTTTTAAGCAATTGATTCTTCGGTTTAAATAGTATAAAATTTACATCATTGAATTGTTCTAGTGTAGGCACAGATTATCCTGCACAAGTTATACACATAAGCTCAAATATCATTCACATTCTGCGTCCCCTCCCCCTCCGCCCCCCCCCCCCCACCCCCCCCAAAAAAAAAACAAAAAAAAACAAAAACAAAAACACACACACACACACAAAAAAAAACAAAAAACAAATCTAAGTATTGTTGTGCGCGTGTGACAGACGTCAGGCCGATGCACAAGAAACAAAATAGAACTACCTTGCACGGACAGCATCAAGGATTCACCAAGTAGATAAATTATGATAAGTACAAAGGAAATAGATTCAAGATTGACGATGGCGGCATAAAACTTCTAGGGTAACATAACAATCATTGAATAATTTTTTTTTATATATATACATAGTTTCAGGTCGATATGCCGATTAGTAAGTAGTTGGGTAAGTTTCCTTGAACCAGTGCACTCTACATAGTGCAATCAAACTGGATTCAGAAGGTTAATAATAGTCATACATGCGATGTTCCTGCAGATGCCATCTTCTTTCTAACAGCAACATATGATTTCTTCCTCACTGTCATCTTTACTATCTCCTTTTTCACTCTCAAAGGTTGTTTCCGATGTCGAGCCTAAGCCTTTTGGTTGTGTTAGGGTTGCAGTCGCCATCCATGGATTGGCCGATCACGCCTTATAATGCCCAAACAGAAGGCGCGCTATATTGGTCACCGGATGGCAACTCTGGATGGGTATCGAGAGGCAAAGGAGCCACAAAATAGTCGGAATCCCGTGGTGGCTGTGGTACTTTGTTACTTCACTCACCCGCTCATCGACGACCGCTTGTCTGAAATCGGACACTGAAGTTGTTCCAGACGTTTCCGCAGCTTTGCTCAGGTTCTCTAAGCCATCTCTGAGAAGGCTATGCTGCACTACTTGCGGCTCTTTAGCAATCGCGCTAACAGTTGCCTTGCATTTTCCAGATAATGTGCCTTCGAGCATATCTTCCGCTGGCTGCTCCTGAGAATGTCAGACAAAAGTAGAAAAACTTCAGCAAAATATAGATCGAAGCCTTAGAAGAAGCTTTACATGGATTTGCGGACACTTACGAGCTTGTAAGTAACACCCCTTCCATTTTTCCTCCCGAAAAACACTTCCCTTAAAGTATGCCCGCGAGGAGTAAAGATTTTACGTTCATCCCATATGTCAACCTAGAAGAAAATCAAAGGGCATACAAAATCGGAAAACATTTAACTTGAGTAATTACAGAGTTCTTTTCAGTAGAAAAGGGTACCTGAAGTCGGCTCCGAAATTGTTCAATCTGATTACCCAAATTAGAAAGATAGATATACAATTAAAACAATGAATCCACAAGTGATTGCTCATGAATAAAACGGCAGGCAAATTGTATCACTCACATGCTTATCAACTGCTTCCGTGAAATCGGACACTAAACTTGTGCCAGACGTTTCCGCGGCTTTCAGTTTCTCTATGCGATCTCGAAGCTGGGCATGCTGCACTTGCAGCACTTTAGCAACCCCAGATTTGCCAATGCTGCCTATTCATCCATTCAGTCAAAATCCCCGTTACGGAAAAAGCCATAATGTAATATTTGCGGAAAATGCAGCGGCTTCATGAAAAAAGTTGGTCATGACCATCATTACAGGTTCTAAAAACTTCAGGTTGTTAGTCATGATAACTTCAAGAAATACAAATTTCAGATTCAAAAGTACATATGCAAATGCTTGGTTCAATTTGTCATATGACAATCATAATTAATGATAAAGTTCAGTTCAAGCAAATGTATCTTTTTCTGACTATTTGAAAAACAAGTCTTAGAAAGTAGAGAAGGCAGAGAATCGGAAACGTGAAATAGTCCAATGTCGACGTCTGAATTTTAAAGCAAATTGTAAGAAAAATATACCGAGGCATTCTGTTTTATTTAAATTGCTACAAAAGGAAAATTTTATTCAAGACTCCAGCCTACCTTTCTTTTCGTTTTTTCCTTTTTCTTTTCTTTTCTTTTTTTGTAACAACATAGTCCAAGTCCTATAGATAAGTACTAAGAAACACCTTAATACCGATAAACTAAATTAGGTCAATCTCCAAGCTCCTTGTAATAAAGCGCAAAGCCGAAAAATGGAAGCAAAACAAAAATAATTGCGATAAAAGTGATATTTTCCAATAGGAGCCGTCGAGTTTTCCTATAACATAACTATAACTATAAGTATCACTAGAAAGGCAGAGCACCATCATTTTAGCAAGAACTTCCTGTGATAGTAGAGAAAAATATTTTGGACATAACAATGAAGATGGCAATAGCCGCAGCGAAATCTAGCAAAACTGTGGCAATAGCAGTAACTTAAGAATCACAAATCAATGTTATCTTTTTAGGATTTGACACTAATAGGAGTAATACAGATGATTGTTTCATTTAATAATACTAAAAGAAAGAAATATATGGACCGACCTAGATCTTACTAAAATTTGAGGCTCTTGCCTCTGATAATTATTATTCATCCAGAATATCAAATATGAAGAAACACAAATGATAAATTTAGAAAAAATGTGTCATGCGAGGTACGAGGATCTTCACAATGATGGTGACAACAACATCAATGATATTAATTACAGCAATGGAAACAGTAACTTGAAAAACACATATCGATGTTATCTACACAGGATTGGAAACTAATAAATGAAGTAACAACAATTGTTTATTTCATTTTCTAATGCTAATTCAAAGAAATTTATGGGTTGACCAAGATTTTACTAAAATTTATGGCTTTCGTCTCTAGCATTTTTTACCTGTCCAAGACAACCAAATTTGACAGCACATAAGTGGTAATTTTTAAAAAAAATGTTTTTTTTAATTCGAATGGGAATTATATTCAATGATGTTTAACATATAGATCGTTAAGATTAACCAAATTCAAGAACAAAAAGGTTCATAAACAAGTAATCGCAAACACTAATGATCAGGAAAAATAAGAACGCAAAAAGAGAGAACAATTGATCCAATCAAAAGAAATTTATTCTCGACGGATTCATAAATAGAACATTAACAACCATAAAAAAAATATTTTCATGATATAAAGAAAACTTTAAAAAAAATACTTTACCTGTAATCACACATGAATCATAGCTCCCGAGATGCATAATCACTGCCTATTCTAGCCGACACCAAAAGTTTGGGATAACTTAAGACTTGTTGTTATTGCAGCCGTGGTCTCAATTATCTTTAGAGAGGGGAGAGGGGTGGGGAGATTTAAATAGAGAGGAGGCGACGAAAACAAGAGAGGTCGATAGTACTTAGAAAGGTGGAGAGGTAGGAGAGATGTTCCTTGGACGGATGTTCTAAGGGAAAGTTGTTTAATGGAAATACATACTAAATGCGTGAATATCCAGCTGTAATGCTTGCCCCTATTAACTATTCTCTATTTTTCAAACAAGAAATTGTTTAATGGAAATACGCACTAAATTCCCAAATAACCAGCGCTTGCCCCTATTAACTATTCTCTATTTTTCAAACAAGAAATTGTTTAATGGAAATACGCATTAAATTCCCAAATATCCAGCTGTAACGCTCGCCCCCATTAACTCTTCTATATTTTTCAAACAAGAAATTGTTTAATGGAAATACGCATTAAATCCCCGAATATCCAGCCGTAACGCTTGCCTCAATTAACTCTTCTCTATTTTTCAAACAAGAAATTGTTTAATGGAAATACTCACTAAATTCCCAAATATCCAGCTGCAAAGCTTGCCCCAATTAACTCTTCGCTATTCACTAAACAACAAATTATGGTTTTGGAGGCAAATGGTGTTTAGAAAACTATGGATCCAAACCGAATCCTTTGGATTGGGTCATGTCAAGTAGCTTGGTTGACAACTTGTTTGATGTCTTTGAAAGATTGTTACGAACATGTTCTCTAATTAAGTGACCAACACAATATTAGGTTATGCATCTTGTCTATAGCAACCATTTTTCCAGAGTGAACCCCACATGACATCTTGTATATCGTACATACTATAACTCTGTGTACTCATCAGAAAGTTGGGTGAAGCTTTTTTGTTACAATCATATTAAACCGTTTATCAACTTCAATCTCTAACTATCAGTGATGTCTAGGACTCCTTTGATGTACCATTTGTCACTCAATCTTCCATGTTCATTGCTTAAACAACCTAACCTTCAAAGGAGATCAAACCTCAAAACTTGATCATCTGAGTCCTGATCATGGGAAGAAAGAAAATTTATCTGTATAAAGGTTAAGAAAATTCAATGAAACGTCAAAAAAATAGATTGAGAATATATTTAGCAAAAAGTGATGAAAATATGCAACAGAATCTAAAATATGTTTTAATTCCCTTTTTCGACAGAACAATCTATAAATGTTTTGAACGAGGATCAACGAGAAAAGTTTCAAGGTTGGAGTCTACAAATATATATAAAGAGTTCATGGGGTATTATATAAATATGAGAGAACATGGAGAACACAAAAAAAACAATAATTATAAAATAATCTTCACATTACATAATCTTAACAGATAAACTGTCTCGTGCACAACAGCAACGGAATATAGGTTAGGTGTCTTAATCTTACTGTCTCGTGCCACTTCTAACACCTTCCGTACCAATCTACCCCTTAAACCCCGCGATATCTTGTATTGTATTGTTTGTGTTTGTATTGTAAATTGTATTGTCTTGTATATATAGATGACTTGCCGAAACCATAATATCAGTAAATGAATATAACTGGAGAATCATGGATGTAAATGGAGAATCATGTAAATGGAAGTATATCCAAGGTTTGGTTCAGTCAATATAGATTGAATGTATTGAACAGCTTGAATATAGGGATTCATGTTGAATTGGAATATTATAGATTGTGATTGTACTTGAATCATATTCAAGTCAGATTATTAATGAGACTCAGTCTGAGTCAGACAATTAGAAAAGTAAATTGAAGTCTTGATTGTTTTGATGTTATCGGTAACCACTGCATATGGGCAGCATGATTTGTGTCTTTTTCAAAGACGATTACCGTATTGATAACACCGTTGTTAAGTTGTCTAGCTTAAATAGGCAAGCACCCACTTCTCCGGCTCCCTGAGGCTCAAGAGATCGGTCCCGCTTAAACCTATGTTTACTAGGGTCCTTAGGATAATTTATAGAACTTGAGGTGGTTTTATGTAAAAATTCTTTTGTATAGTTTTCAAAATACACCCCAAGTATTAGTTATCGTCTTTAGAGTTATAATAGGTGTGGATTTTATAATTGTGACATTTCTAGTGAAAATATCCTAAATTCATAATAAAATGTATTTATTTATAATATTGACTTTGTATAGAATTCATGGTATATTAATGTAAAGTGATTCTTGTGATTTTTGAAAAGAGTTGTAATATTTATATTATTTCAAAATAGATATTTTAATAATACATATATACATAATTATATAAAACTAATTTTAATATATATTTTATATTTCTAAAAATCTCATCTTCTTAAGATGTCGTATTTTAAATCTCTCGAGACTGAATGCTCCTTACGGAGGTCTGCATCTCGCACTACTAAGCCCAGAGATGTGCGATAATCCGCACCATCCCAGTCGGGTTCCCCAAATGGGTTGTAGCGGCGCTTTGCAAAGATTTGTGTCAAATACTAATCATTAAGAAAAATGGTTTTATTAGTAATGGTATTTATTTGAAAATGTGTCGTTTTCCCGTATTCTATATTCCTGGGGGTATTGTGCTACGTTGCATATGAGTGTGTGAGGAGGTAGGTCATTACCTCGTGATCTACTTAAAGGTATAACAAGTTTAATGGTTTAAATGCCGAAATGAAACTATATGGTATTTTAGTGAAAAAAATACGGTAAAATGGAAATAGCAATTTCTTTTGATATAGAACTTGTTCAATATGATTAGTTAGTGTTTAATAGTCAACTTGAAGTGGTTTAACAAGATTTTATTAAGAAAATGTTGTATTTTGAGAAAGAACCGAAGCGGAAATCGGATTTACTCCGTTTCCGTCGGATTTTGGAATTTCGTATTTTTAGAAAAGATTAGAGAAGGGAAATTGGGACTTACGGGTTTCAAACTTAAAGGAGAGGAAGGGAAGACGAGAGGAGTCGACGGTGCGTCGTTTCGTCGCCGGGATCTCCTAGGATTGTCGCCGGAAAATTTGCTGGGACTTCGCCTCTTTACTTCTTCCAAAGTACACGAGGGTTTCTAGGAATTTCTTGAGAGTTGGCTCAGAATTTTGGATGAGGGGGTAGTGTTTAGGGGTGGTATTTATAGGGTTAGGCTAGGATTAGGGTAGATGAAGAGTTTAATTGAAAAAAATGTAATAAAATATATTAAAATGTATTAAAAGTGGAGTAAATAGGGGTTTATTGTGTCTCTGGAACCGATCTGGGTAATTGAAATGTGCAGGGGGATATAGGAGGCCAAGAGGCACCACTTTGGTGTTGGGGACTCGGCGGTCCGGCCGAGTCCGGCCGGCGGCGCCGGCCCAAGTCCGGCCGAGTTAGACCACCGTTGGGTCCCCCGACGGTCCATTTACTCACTGGCGTATTTAACTTTTTATGGGTAGTGGGTTTTTTTGTGAGATATGCACGTATAAACTCTTGGTATTCTAAAAATTCAAAACAAAATAATATTAAAAATAATGTGGCGTATGGGATTTGAACTCTGGTGGCTTGGTTCAGAGTGCAAAGTATTACCAATAAGCTACAAGCTCCTTCTTGTAATTAAAGAGCTAATTAAATATTTAAAGTAGTCACAGCAAAAGTAAATACTCCAAGTATACATTAATTTTTAAGCAAATTTTTATACACTAAAAATGGAGTTGTTACAGGCCTCCCACGGCCCCTCCAGCGCCAAGGATCAAAGACCTCGCCAAGAGGCACCGAGCAGCTACCCTGCTCGGCTATCCCTGGCCGGTAGCTTCCCTACCCCCACAACGCCAGGGATCTATGTAACACCCAGCCCTATTTATACTAATATATGTACTTCTCGTTAACATATAAGATCTTACTTTATTTATAATTATTAGTTTATTTATTTTAAAACTTCTTTTGAAACCCAAACCCTATTATATACATACTTTTCCTTATCCCCAGCTCACTCCCTCTTTCCTCTTAAAATTTTTTATTTTCTCGAGCCCAGAACTCCATTATTCTCTTTGACTTATTCCTTAACCTCGGCCCAGCTCACATCTTTTTACACCAATTATTTTCCCCTATTTCCTTAGCCCAGCAGCCCATTATGTTTATTTTTAATAAACATATTCTTTTCCCTTTAACCCCAGCCCGAGCCCAACACCCATTTTCCCCAAGAATTCTAAAAATTTAATTTCTGTTTTCACTCTTGGCCCGGCCCGTGTCTTCCTTTCCCTTTTTAATTTATTTTCCTTTGCAGGCCCAGCCCACTCTCCCCTCACCCGCGCGCCTACCCGACCCGACCCCACTCCCGTTCATCTTCTCCCCCTCCCTCTAACGGTAACTTCCCCACTTCGCGCGCGATCCCTTTTCCCCGCCGCGCCTCGCGCCCACGCTCACGCCCCGCTCCTGCCGTTACGCCCTCGACGCGCGCCTCTCTCTCTCCTCTCATAATTTTCCTCCCCTCTCTTTTCCTCTGTCTAGACCTCTCCCCCTCGAGCCAAGTCAGTCCCCTCCGCTTCACCTTCGACTCCGACCACCACACCCCCGATCTCGATGCCATCATCAACGTCGTCACCTCATCTCCCTCACCTCCACCCTCGATCACGAGCACCCACTTCCTCTCTCCCACTTCCCTGCACACCCGACCACGAGTCCCTGCCGACGACGAGGACGACCACCTCTCCAACCCCATTGCCCTTGCCTCCAGCCGATCAACCGCGTCATCCACCACTCTAACCTCGTCACCTCCCCTTCTCTCTCTCTCTTCGCTCCTCCCTCGACCCTCCTGAAACCCGAGCTCCACCCCTACCACCTCTCGACGGCGGGCCACTGCCTCTCGTCGACCCCATCGTCATCACCATCGTCACCGTCGCCACCATCTTCGACTCCCTCTCTCTTGATCTTTTCCTCACTCCCCTCGCTCACCCGAGCCTTCACCCTCACTCCCTCAATCTCTCTCTCCTTCTCACTACACTCTGTTCTCTCTCTCTCTCTCAGTTATCTCACCCTCGCTCTCTCTCTTCTCTCTCTCTCTCTCCCTCCATCACTCTCTCTCTATCTCTACAACCCTCACTCTATCCCTCTCCTTCACTCTCTATCTCTAACTCTCTCTCACTCACTGTCTCTCTCTCTCTAACTCTCTCTCTCTCTCTGCTTACACATACTCTCTCTCTCTCTGCATACACACACTTCCTCTCTCCCTCTGCAATCTCTCTCCGTCGGCCTCGACAGCATCAGCGATCCCCAGCCCCAACACCACCTGAACACGCAACAACCCCTCCTCAGACTCGAGCCAAACCCAAGCTTTGACGAGACTCGTCGCACGTTTGCCACTCCGTGCCGGGACGTGTCACTACTGTCTTCGCTGCCGTGCTATCAATTCTTCGTGTCCAGGCAAGTTCTTTACTTGCTTACATGCTATTTTACCTAAGTTACAATCGCTAAGTATATAGATTAAAGGTTACGGTTTAAACTAATTATATGCCATAACCTGCTCGACGCGTGTTCCCAAAGAAAATACTTTTCTAAATTGACGGAACTGGATTAATTACTTGGGCCCTTGCTGTGATGAATACCTTGTGCAAGTTTCGCTGGAAAATATGACCGTTAACGACTAAAACAACTACCCCCAGGTTTAATCGTAAAACTGTACTTTTATTGTACATGAAAACCGTTAAATTCACCATAAATTATATACATACTAGAATGGTGCGTTCGAGGGCTCAAATCGAAGCCGACTCGACGAACTTTAACCCTACACCAGTTTCCAGACATTCCTGTATTTAAACCGTGATGATATTTGGATCGGAGTGCGACTCTGGACTGCAGTCCAGAGCGACTCCAGTTGTTACTTGCTGTTCCGTAATGGGTACCACAGGATTCCCTTAACTCGTAGGTTGCGGAACTCCACTGTTTATTATAGATAAATCTGTTAGCTAGACAACACAATTGATTTCATTCTGTTTCGTTACTATTTGTTATTTATTTTGTAATTTAAAAGATCGGGACGCATAACAGTCCCAACAGAATCAGAACTAACATATTAGTGTTAAACAGTGTATAACTCCTGACGTGCATATGAGATTGACGATCCGTCTGTTACGTTGAAAACTTTACTGAAAACCCTAGAATTCATTCAACTGTAGCGTCGCTAAATTCTGATCCCAACTGGGGTTAAAATGCGTTCCGAAACGGACATCTGATTCTGAAACCGGATTTCCAGCCGCGAACGCTTAAAATGAAATGGTTATAATTAATGATCCTGGAACCCGATTGGCTTGAAACTAAATTCGATGGATAGATAGCTGAACATACTAATTACTACCTGTTTATCGTTTCGCTAAAATATATATGTACGTTTCATGATAAATCGTGCAAGTGATAAAATACTGTTTTTTGTGAAACCTTAATCGTGCTTATATACTGTTCACGCATCATATCATACCCATATCATTGTAGTGATAACCTAGTGATATCGTGCATTTACCCAGTGTTAGATTCTAGTGATGATTGTGGCAAGTACGTCAGTGTTCGTGTATCCGTGATTAAGTGAAAGTGATACGTACTTGTACACAATCAGCGACCCTATTATTCTATTGCATTGTCGACGTCTGTGGGATGCGTGTACGTGTGACTATAAGTGGTATGGGACACTTATGGAAGCGCTTGCACGGGTATCACAGATAAGGCACCAGACACTGCCATTTATCTTAGGTATTAGTCGGGACGTGCTTGATGGAGGTCCTGCCTCCAGTTCTCGCGCAGACTTGTCACGGATCGATTAGTATTTAGGGTTATGGTTAGCGTTTGATGTAGACCACGGGGTGTGGGGTAGTTTAAGTGTGAGTTCAACAGAATCTCGGGAGTCCCATGCCGGCTTATATATTTAGGGAGATATATGGAGATTTACAGGGTATGTGATATACACCGTGATATACATGTTACATGTTGGGCCCGTGGTCCCTTGCCCTTGGGTTCTACCCTTGGGTGGAGGACACTCGCGAGTGGTTGACTCTCACACTTGGACTGACGATAGGCTTAGTGACCTGTGCAGTGAGACTTAGAGACTGATAGGGATACTGGCATTTATATTCCTTATATACTGTGTTGACATACGTGACATATCGTTCTACTGCGTTACTGTTCCGCTGCATTGATTACTGCACATTTATATTCATGTTGTCATTGATTTACTGGTTCACATATCTATTACCACTGTTAGAATTGTCACATGATTTATATATATTATATTGCTATTGTGTCGCTCTGACGACCTGAGTATGCATGCTCAGTGTGAGGAGAAGATTTAGCCTGGACCAGAATTAGACGTGCATCACAGACTTCTTGACTTGCCTTTCCGAGTTACATTCGTTTGTTCTACTTCAGGTCAGTCTTTACATTGTTTCTTTCAGTTACTGCATTTCTCATTACCTGCGCATCATTTACTGTTTACCATGAAAAACTAGAAGCCGAAGTGTGACTACGGCAGGACATTTCCTTGACCGTAGGAGCATGGCTGGCCTTGTCTACCCCTCGTATTCCGTATTTTGGGAAGCGGGGCGTGACATGGTTTAGTTGGTATCGGAGCCAGGTTTTGTTTCGATTGGGATTGCAGTTTTCCGTGTAGAGCTTGACAATCTATGACATCCCTCAGTCTAGATCGTAAACTTGATATCCTTGATCTATATTCACATCGTGTGTTCAGCTATCCATTCGCTATGATTTCGGGTGACTTGACAAGGTGACGTGGTTGCAATTGCACTACCGTACCCTATTCAAGTGACTTAAAGACATGCAGTTGATTTCCCCACTTGTAATAAATTCATCACCACTGATATTCTTGAATCTTCGTCCTATCCATATTATATCTTGATTCGAATAGCTTGTGACTTATATCATTCTCAAAATTGTTGTTTCAGGATCATGTCTTCCAACGACTCTTCATCCGTATCCACTCCCCAGAATCAGACCATCGAGATTCTGAGCGTACTGCAAGGTCTAAAGGAAGCCCAGGAGCGAACAAACGACTTGTTGGCTGAAGGACTGAGAAGACAGGTGAATCGGGCACCAGCGGCTGTCTCCAATCATGAAGGGATCCCCGTTAGACGAGGAAAAGAGAAGAAGATGAAGCGCCAATTTGTTTCTCCGCGACAGAAGAAGCAGAAGACCCCATGTTGTGGGTACTGTAAGAGGCCAGGACATCTTCAGAGGGATTGTCGCCGCGTCCAAGGGAAATGTCTGATTTGTGGATCCAGCGAACA
Organism: Agapanthus africanus; assembly: GCA_030015575.1. Lineage (NCBI taxonomy): Eukaryota > Viridiplantae > Streptophyta > Magnoliopsida > Asparagales > Amaryllidaceae > Agapanthus > Agapanthus africanus. The sequence goes on from CM057337.1 coordinate 1,002,147,605, forward strand.
TCTCATCAACGGTTGCCCAGAAAGGAAAGAACTACAAGAAGGAAACTCGTCCACACTCCCCACTTCTGCCACATGAGGATTATCGTGTAGTTCGAACTTCGACGATAAGGCGGATCAAACGCAGGACTCAACTCACGCGACGAGAATGCAACGTTATAGCTATCGAAGAATGATTTTTCATGTTATCTACTTTCAGCATTAATGTTGTCATCTTTTTTATGAATATTTCTTTCCGTTTGAAATCTTGTATCCGTTGAACTTTTGGCTGATGCAATAAAATTTGAATCGTATTATATGTATCATTCTCTTGATTTCTCTTTATCTAATTCTATTCATTATCACAGTATTTTAATCTTGATCTTTCAGTTCCTGCAACCGCATGTTTTCCCTATAGTTCGTACCCTAAGCTTTTTCCTTGATGTATCCCACTGTCTAATCATGACTTTCTTTTCAGACCATGGCCCACCCTGGAGCAGCGCCGCATCTAGACGAGGATGCACAGTCATGCGTTTCCTTAGACCGCACGCTGATGAGTTCTGACGATGAGATCAACGGTCCCCAGGTCAACTTCGGAAACAACGATTCAGAGGACGAAGGAGTAGACGCCCCAGAGTTTGACATGATAGCTGATTCCGACGAAGAAGAAGGAGATCCTGAAGAGAACCCTATAGAGGAAAATCCCGTGGGAGAAAATCCAGAAGAAGAGAATCACATGGAATCGGACCTCGATGAAGAAGCTCCATCCGAGAAAGAAGGACCAGAAGATCAAGACCCTGCTGTGGAATAACTTCCAGTGGCGATGCCCGCGAGGCGATATGGAAATGGACGCCCCTACCTGAGTGCGCGAGCCTACCGCGACCTACTGAATCTCCACAACCGCGACTGACGGGATTTCTTTTGATGTTGTCTTTCTGGCCAAATAAAATGTGTAGAGTTTAGGGCCACTTTTCGTCTTTGGGGAATGCCTTGTTTAAAATCTTTTGAAAATGAAATAAATCTCCTGAATTCGTAAACCTTTTGATTATTGGTTCGCTTGATACTTGTTTATTGCCCTTATCCATTTATTTTTCTGCTGAGTTCCCTGACTGTCCACCCCTACTCATTGTATAGTTTTCGCCCCCGTTTTGATTAGGAAGTACCGCACCCTGATCCTTGGAATGAGTCACCCTCCATCCCTCGTCTGTGCCCCGTTGAGATCCTTCTGGGAGGAGAACAGTTCCTGTGAAACTTCCGAGTTCACTAGCTCTTCAAATTTTGATTCGTGTGTTGTACCGACTGTTGTTTCCCCCATACTTTTCCTTTTGTATTCCTTTGTTGCTCATCCTTACTTCCTGTGCTGACCCTATCCCAATCTCCTTAACATTCAGCCTAAAGCCGCCACACTCCGACCTTCTGATTGAGCCACACCTTCTTGTAATCATTACCCTATCTAGCCCTATACCTATTTGTGTTCTTCCTATTGCCCTAATTATATTTAGGGACACTGTTATTCAAAAATTTAGTTTTCAGTACTTTGAATTTATCAAAGAGAGTGTGTTATTGATTACTCTATTTCATATATTTTAAGTACACTATTATTAATCTCGTTTTCAGTAGCGCAAACTTACACTGCGCATATATTGTTCCATGTTCCTCGTTTTCGTTATGTGAGTTTTCTAAGTTGATTCAAAATTATTTGATCGATACATCATCCTAAAATGTTTTAGACTACCGACAAATCTTTCACTACTTTATTATCGTTACCTTATTTCGAGTATTATGCATATGCTTGCTATTATAAGTGGGTGAGTCTTATACTTATTATTTCTGTTTTCTATTTTGATATACTTAGATGTGCACACATTTGGTTTCGACTTTTACCGAGCCCACTTTGATTAATATCATTCGTTAATTGTTACCTACATATTCGTATATACGTAGCTACCCTTATAGTTATTCCTGTTTTATACCTATTTAGATCTATATTTTTGTATGTTATTCTTACGTATTTATACCTTCAAATTTCTTCATCCGCCTATTTCAAGTAAAACTTTATGTGTTAGTTGCAATGTAATAGCTTTCGCCTATGTTGTATTATATATGGTTTATTTTAAATTTCGAGGACGAAATTTTTTTATAAGGGTGGTATGATGTAACACCCAGCCCTATTTATACTAATATATGTACTTCTCGTTAACATATAAGATCTTACTTTATTTATAATTATTAGTTTATTTATTTTAAAACTTCTTTTGAAACCCAAACCCTATTATATACATACTTTTCCTTATCCCCAGCTCACTCCCTCTTTCCTCTTAAAATTTCTTATTTTCCCGAGCCCAGAACTCCATTATTCTCTTTGACTTATTCCTTAACCTCGGCCCAGCTCACATCTTTTTACACCAATTATTTTCCCCTATTTCCTTAGCCCAGCAGCCCATTATGTTTATTTTTAATAAACATATTCTTTTCCCTTTAACCCCAGCCCGAGCCCAACACCCATTTTCCCCAAGAATTCTAAAAATTTAATTTCTGTTTTCACTCTTGGCCCGGCCTGTGTCTTCCTTTCCCTTTTTAATTTATTTTCCTTTGCAGGCCCAGCCCACTCTCCCGTCACCCGCGCGCCTACCCGACCCGACCCCACTCCTGTTCATCTTCTCCCCCTCCCTCTAACGGTAACTTCCCCACTTCGCGCACGATCCCTTTTCCCCGCCGCGCCTCGCGCCCACGCTCACGCCCCGCTCCTGCCGTTACGCCCTCGACGCGCGCCTCTCTCTCTCCTCTCATAATTTTCCTCCCCTCTCTTTTCCTCTGTCTAGACCTCTCCCCCTCGAGCCAAGTCAGTCCCCCTCCGCTTCACCATCGACTCCGACCACCACACCCCCGATCTCGACGCCATCATCAACGTCGTCACCTCATCTCCCTCATCTCCACCCTCGATCACGAGCACCCACTTCCTCTCTCCCACTTCCCTGCACACCCGAGCACGAGTCCCTGCCGACGACGAGGACGACCACCTCTCCAACCCCATTGCCCTTGCCTCCAGCCGATCAACCGCGTCATCCACCACTCTAACCTCGTCACCTCCCCTTCTCTCTCTCTCTTCGCTCCTCCCTTGACCCTCCTGAAACCCGAGCTCCACCCCTACCACCTCTCGACGGCGGGCCACTGCCTCTCGTCGACCCCATCGTCATCACCATCGTCACCGTCGCCACCATCTTCGACTCCCTCTCTCTCTTGATCTTTTCCTCACTCCCCTCGCTCACCCGAGCCTTCACCCTCACTCCCTCAATCTCTCTCTCCTTCTCACTACACTCTATTCTCTCTCTCTCTCTCAGTTATCTCACCCTCGCTCTCTCTTCTCTCTCTCTCTCCCTCCCTCCATCACTCTCTCTCTATCTCTACAACCCTCACTCTATCCCTCTCCTTCACTCTCTATCTCTAACTCTCTCTCACTCACTGTCTCTCTCTCTCTAACTCTCTCTCTCTCTCTGCTTACACATACTCTCTCTCTCTGCATACACACACTTCCTCTCTCCCTCTGCAATCTCTCTCCGTCGGCCTCGACAGCATCAGCGATCCCCAGCCCCAACACCACCTGAACACGCAACAACCCCTCCTCAGACTCGAGCCAAACCCAAGCTTTGACGAGACTCGTCGCACGTTTGCCACTCCGTGCCGGGACGTGTCACTACTGTCTTCGCTGCCGTGCTATCAATTCTTCGTGTCCAGGCAAGTTCTTTACTTGCTTACATGCTATTTTACCTAAGTTACAATCGCTAAGTATATAGATTAAAGGTTACGGTTTAAACTAATTATATGCCATAACCTGCTCGACGCGTGTTCCCAAAGAAAATACTTTTCTAAATTGACGGAACTGGATTAATTACTTGGGCCCTTGCTGTGATGAATACCTTGTGCAAGTTTCGCTGGAAAATATGACCGTTAACGACTAAAACAACTACCCCCAGGTTTAATCGTAAAACTGTACTTTTATTGTACATGAAAACCGTTAAATTCACCATAAATTATATACATACTAGAATGGTGCGTTCGAGGGCTCAAATCGAAGCCGACTCGACGAACTTTAACCCTACACCAGTTTCCAGACATTCCTGTATTTAAACCGTGATGATATTTGGATCGGAGTGCGACTCTGGACTGCAGTCCAGAGCGACTCCAGTTGTTACTTGCTGTTCCGTAATGGGTACCACAGGATTCCCTTAACTCGTAGGTTGCGGAACTCCACTGTTTATTATAGATAAATCTGTTAGCTAGACAACACAATTGATTTCATTCTGTTTCGTTACTATTTGTTATTTATTTTGTAATTTAAAAGATCGGGACGCATAACAGTCCCAACAGAATCAGAACTAACATATTAGTGTTAAACAGTGTATAACTCCTGACGTGCATATGAGATTGACGATCCGTCTGTTACGTTGAAAACTTTACTGAAAACCCTAGAATTCATTCAACTGTAGCGTCGCTAAATTCTGATCCCAACTGGGGTTAAAATGCGTTGCGACATCTGATTCTGAAACCGGATTTCCAGCCGCGAACGCTTAAAATGAAATGGTTATAATTAATGATCCTGGAACCCGATTGGCTTGAAACTAAATTCGATGGATAGATAGCTGAACATACTAATTACTACATGTTTATCGTTTCGCTAAAATATATATGTACGTTTCATGATAAATCGTGCAAGTGATAAAATACTGTTTTTTGTGACACCTTAATCGTGCTTATATACTGTTCACGCATCATATCATACCCATATCATTGTAGTGATAACCTAGTGATATCGTGCATTTACCCAGTGTTAGATTCTAGTGATGATTGTGACAAGTACGTCAGTGTTCGTGTATCCGTGATTAAGTGAAAGTGATACGTACTTGTACACAATCAGCGACCCTATTATTCTATTGCATTGTCGACGTCTGTGGGATGCGTGTACGTGTGACTATAAGTGGTATGGGACACTTATGGAAGCGCTTGCACGGGTATCACAGATAAGGCACCAGACACTGCCATTTATCTTAGGTATTAGTCGGGACGTGCTTGATGGAGGTCCTGCCTCCAGTTCTCGCGCAGACTTGTCACGGATCGATTAGTATTTAGGGTTATGGTTAGCGTTTGATGTAGACCACGGGGTGTGGGGTAGTTTAAGTGTGAGTTCAACAGAATCTCGGGAGTCCCATGCCGGCTTATATATTTAGGGAGATATATGGAGATTTACAGGGTATGTGATATACACCGTGATATACATGTTACATGTTGGGCCCGTGGTCCCTTGCCCTTGGGTTCTACCCTTGGGTGGAGGACACTCGCGAGTGGTTGACTCTCACACTTGGACTGACGATAGGCTTAGTGACCTGTGCAGTGAGACTTAGAGACTGATAGGGATACTGGCATTTATATTCCTTATATACTGTGTTGACATACGTGACATATCGTTCTACTGCGTTACTGTTCCGCTGCATTGATTACTGCACATTTATATTCTTGCTGTCATTGATTTACTGGTTCACATATCTATTACCACTGTTAGAATTGTCACATGATTTATATATATTATATTGCTATTGTGTCGCTCTGACGACCTGAGTATGCATGCTCAGTGTGAGGAGAAGATTTAGCCTGGACCAGAATTAGACGTGCATCACAGACTTCTTGACTTGCCTTTCCGAGTTACATTCGTTTGTTCCACTTCAGGTCAGTATTTACATTGTTTCTTTCAGTTACTGCATTTCTCATTACCTGCGCATCATTTACTGTTTACCATGAAAAACTAGAAGCCGAAGTGTGACTACGGCAGGACATTTCCTTGACCGTAGGAGCATGGCTGGCCTTGTCTACCCCTCGTATTCCGTATTTTGGGAAGCGGGGCGTGACAATCTAAGCCCTCAAAAAAAGGCGACCGAGCAGCTCCACTACTTGGTTCATTCTTGGCAGGCCTCCCACGGCCCCTCCAGCGCCAAGGATCGAAGCCCTCGCCAAGAGACAGCCCTACGGCTACCCTGCTCGGCTATCCCTAGCCGGTAGCTCACCTACCCCACAACGTCAGGGATCTAAGCCCTCACTAAGAGGCGACCGAGCAGATTCACTGCTTGGTTCATCCTCGGCAGGCCTCCCACAGCCCTTCCAGCACCAAGGATCGAAGCCCTCACGAATAGACAGCCCTGCAGCTACCTTGCTCGGCTATCCCTGGCTGGTAGCTCCCTTATCACACAACGCCACGGATCAAAGCCCTCACCGAGAGGCAGCCCTGCAGCTACCCTGCTCGACTATCCCTGGCTAGTAGCTTCCCTACCCCACAACGCCAACGATCTAAGCCCTCAAACAGAGGCAATCGGACCCGCCCTTGTTCGGTTATCCCTTGTTGGTAGATCCCCTACCACACAATACCAGGGATCAAAGCCCTCACCAAGAGACAGCCCTGCAGCTATCCTGCTCGGCTATCCCCGGCTGGTAGCTTCCCTACCCCCACAACGCCAGGGATCAAAGCCCTCACCAAGAGGCAGCCCAGCAGCTACCCTGCTCGGCTATCCCTGGCTGGTAGCTCCCCTACCACACAACGCCAGGGATCAAAGCTCTCGCCAAGAGGCACCGGGCAGCAACCCTGTTCGGCCATCCTTAAGGACAAAAAGCCCTCGCCAAGAGGCACCGAGCAGTAACCCTGCTCGGCCATCCTTAGTAGGCCATTTACAGCCCCTCCTGCGCTAAGAATGAAAAACCCTCGCAAGAGGCAACCGAACCCGCCCTTGTTCGGTTATCCTTGGCTGGTAGCTCCCTACCCTAACAAACCAGGGATCAAAGTCCTCACAGAGGCAACCGGACCCGCCCTTATTCGGTTATCCCTGGCTGGTAGCTCCCTACCAAACCAGGGGTCAAAGCCCTCGCCAAGAGGCACCGGGCAGTAACCCTGCTCGACCCGTCCTTAAGGATCAAAGCTCTCGCAAGAGGCAACCGGGCCCGCCCTTACTCGGTTATCCCTGGCCGGTAGCTCCCTACCCCAACAAACCAGGGATCAAAGCCCTCGCCAAGAGGCACCGGGCAACTAATTTGCTCGGCCATCCTTAGTAAGCCACTAACGGCCCCTCCCGCGCTAAGGATCACAGCCCTCTCCAAGAGGCACCGAGCAGCTACCCTGTTCGGCCATCCTTAGTAGGCCACTAACGACCCCTCCGCGCTAAGGATCAAAGCCCTCACAAGAGGCAACCGGACCCGCCCTTTTTCGGTTATCCCTGGCTGGTAGCTCTCTACCCCAACAAATCAGGGATCAAAGCCCTCGCCAAGAGGCACCGAGCAGCTACCCCGCTCGGCACCATCCTTAGTTGGCCATTTACGGCCCCTCCAACAACTAAGGATTAATGCCTTCGCTATGAGGCACCGAGCAGCTACCCTGCTCGGCGGCATCCTTAGTAGGCCACTCACGGCCCCTCCAACAACTAAGGAACATGAACTCAACAAGAGACATCCGGTCTATCAACGTCTTAGCGATCTCCACTTCAACTTCGGGGCCATGGAGATACCGTCTTCCCGCCGGTCCTCGCACACTCGGCAAGTGATCAAATTCACGTCGACGAGTAATCGCTAGACGAGGAACATGCCGAACATAAAAGCAGTACTGTGCGAATACAAGTGTCTACCAACAAAAGGAAGTACAAGCACAAACACTACTGCGAAAACAAAGTGTTTATTCACAAAGTCAAAACTTTTACAAGGGTACTGTGGGCCCCCCAGCCTTACAAAAATGCCTGAAGGCCTACAAAATACCCGAGGCAACAAAAAGAAGAAAAAAACATGAAGACAAGGGGCTTCAGGCCTCAGGGCCGGGCGTAACCTCGGGAAGCCCAGCGCCCACCATAGGAGCCTCGGCGTCGCCCTCGTCGGGTATCTCCCCAGGGCCATCCTCCTGCTCGTCACCCCCTCGAGGATATTCGGCTCGGAGCTCTTCGTCAGCGAACTCCGGCATCCGAGCCTTAACGATGTCGAGGGCCTGGTGCCAGATGGCGGTGGTGGCCGAGGCTAGGACGGTGTAGAACTGTTCCGACTTCTGAAAGTTCTCCACCGCCTTCGCCGCTTTGAGGTCGGCTCACTTCGCCGTCTCTCCCGCAGCCTCCAACTCCTTCCGGAGGGTGCTCACGGATTTCCTCATGGTGCCGACGAGTACCCTGGAGTCCCGAAGCTCGGCCTCGGCAGCCTGGGCGGCCTCACGGAATCTGGCAACCTCCTTCTTCGAGGCCGCCGCCTCCTGCCTCGCGGCCGCCGCCTCCTGCTTCCCGGCCGCCACCTCGCCCTCAAGGGCAGCGACCCTCGCCATCGCCGCCTCCAACTCCCGCTTCGAGCTCTCCTCCAGCGAGGAGAGCTCGCCCGTGGCTCGCATCGCCGGGTCTATCTCCTCCTCCTCCATCTGGACGACGATAGCGACGTGCTGAAAGACCTGAAGAAATCGAAAGGGGGTCAGAAAGAAAAAAAAGGGCACCTAATCTCGCAAATGATGAGACGATGTATGAACACTCACCTGCACGACCTCTTGGGCGATGGACGCCATTTGCGTCTTCAGCGTTCCCTTAGGAACCCGGCCCCAGGCCGACCTCTTTATCTCGTGCAGCAAGCTGTCAGCGACGGAGAGCCCTGAGGGCACCTCAAAGAGGAGCTCCCCCTCATCCACCAAGATCGGAGAGGCCGGGGTCCGCGGAACTATTCGGGGGAACCTCTTGAGAGACGACGGCGGAGAGCTCGTCTCCACCTCCGAAGCCTGGGCGTCCTTTCCCCGGGCCCTTTTTCTGCTCGGCGCCTGGCCGAGCTCCGGGACGCGATCCGCACTCGAGCGCTGGGGCGGGACGGCCGCTGGGGGAGCCGGGACCGGCGTCTGACGAGAAGAGCTAGCCCCTCCAGCCTTCGACCCTTTCTTCGGCTTGCGCATGGCTGCTCGGAGGAGGTCCACGTCCATGGTTTCTGCACAAAACAAGACACCTAACCTGATGGGGAGAAGTCTTCGAGAAGAGAAAAACGCAAGATCCGGCCTAAAAGGAGAGCGCAGAGCAAACAAGACTCAGAACGAGAAAAAATGTGAAGAGAGAGATCCTGAATCAGGCCTCCTCCCTATTTATGCTACCGGCGTCCTTATCCAGCGGCGACGGTCGACTCCCGCCAAAACGATTTAATGCACTCGATGGCCACAATCGCCCAATCTGTCGCAAGCGCATTGGTGGCGTCCCATCGGACGCCAGAACCCTGCGGCACGTCTCATCAGCCAACCGGCACCCGACACGTGCTTCAGCAAAAATGCACACGATCCGGCGCACCCTCTTTAATGCAAAGGATCTCGCCCTAATTCGCTGGCCTCATCTAGAAAAGACAACCAATTGCCCAGAGACACGCCCGACGATATCTTCGGAAAGGAGCTCACCTCGAGTGATCCGGCGAACCACTGTCGACCCGACCCGTCAGCTGGTCGGGACGAGAGTGGGGGGCTAATGATGATGCTCGATATCGGTGATCTCCCAAATCAGGACACGTGGCAGATGACGTGTCCCAGGGCTCACAAGAAAGGACCTACAGTGGCCGACCAGACTACTTCTATGCCCGTCCTACGAGCAAACGCTAGCTCACCTCTGATCCCCCAGCACAATTGGCCTCCTCGGTCCCACAGCTCGTCTCCGAGCTATCATAGGCCCGAGCCTCCTCAGCCCTCTCAGCTCGCCTCCGGGCTTGAGCAGAACCAAGATACCTTAGCTCTCCCGCTCCTTCGCGAGCTCTCCCGCCGAGGTCATCTTCTTCGGTCTCATCGGCCGACCAACAGCACCGCTTGCAGGCGTAACCGCCATCTCGCGAATCTCGCCATGCGCGAGATCTCCGCCGGCCACATCCCACGTTCCACGCCACCACGATCCCCGCCTGTCTCGTCATTAATGGGAGGTCCCGCTCATCATGCGGGCGTGACGTCGGGAGCGTAACGGCCGGCGTAATTCTCACGCCTGCCTCGCCTGCTGCCACCGCTATATAAACCCCTCCTTCAGACGGTTCAGGCAAGTTATTTTTACTCCATTAAGCCGTTACTCTGCTCGGATCTCTAGTCTAACTTGACCGTCGGAGGGTCCTCGGTTGTACAAACACCCCGGGACTTCCTTGCAGGTAGCTCGGCAACCACAACCTCAAACCCATTGAGATCCACATGCTTCAGGAGCGACAGCCTCCAGATCCAATCTCAGCCACCCATCGCCGTCATCAGCAGATCAACGGAAGGTAACATCTTGGCGCGATCCAGATCGCGTCACAATGATTGTTATGTTACCCTATGAGTTTTTCACCGCCATCCTCAATTTTATGTTTCTGCATTCCAATCTATTTCTCTTGTTCTTATCATAATGTATCTACTTATTGAATATTCCTTGATGTTGTTGGTGTAGGGTTGTTCTATTTCGTTTCTGGTGCATCGATATGACTGATGCCTTTCATTTATACGATATATATACATATATCTTGTATCCTTGCCATGTCGCTAAGTTCCGATCTCTACATACTTCTGATTTTTTCTCACGACGAGAAAATTAAAATTGAATTTCTTCATGCTTTGATTTTTCTCAAGAAGAGAAAAGCGCAAACCTGAAGGATTTTCTATGGTGAGGGATGATAAAACCATCACTGTAAACTTTAGCCCTTGAAGCACTCATATTGAAGCCTCCATTTTAACACAACAATACTTAGATTTGCTCTTTTTCCAGTCAATTTATATATGACAAAGAATGTTAAATGATATTTGAGCTTCTGTGTATAGCCTGTGCAGGATAATTTCTATACTATAAAAGGCTTTATATTCATTGTATAGAAGGTATTTATTCATATTCTAGAAAATGTGGATTTTTTTTTTATTACATACAGGGGTTCAAAGTTCAAACCCTCCAATTGAACTAAATCCTTATTTATCCGAGATTCGATCTATATTTGTAATTACCTACACTGCGATGCACGTTTTATACAAATAAATGCTTATTATACAATAAAGGCATCTCATTTTTCAGTAAATTATCCCTGAATGCTTGTACATAAATTTCTCAACTCCTACATTTAAGAAAATATTGAATAATTTATGAAGAAAGAATCTATAAACCTCTTTGTATTGCTATAGAAATGAATATCAAACAAACAGAAGCCTGACAATACTTCAGAAAATAGAACCGACCGAAGTTTAATTATAAGTTGTAGCAATTCTTACGATAACTGGTTCTTTCAACGATACCGCCAAATAATATAAATAAATAAATAAATTTGAATGAATACCCACATATAAATAAGTCCAATGCAGCCTTAATAATTTCCAGCAGTAAGCATATCGCAAGCACATTTACTAGCAGCTAAATGCAATTGAACAGAATGAATATTCAGTACAGAGCCAAAAACAGGCTACTACCCCAAAATGCATACAGATAAGAGATAACCTCTCTGCGTGCATTATAAAAAAAGACAAGAATTAACTTAAAAAATTTAAATCCGCAACCCGACCTGCAACACCTAAAAAAATTCATCAACAATCGAACATCCATAGCTTCTGTAAGAACGATGATTGTTGAAACTTTCTTCTTCTTTTCTCATGAAAGAAGATAAATAAGAGTACAAAATATATGGCATTATTGCTAATTGTTTTCCCAAGAATGATTCCGATGATCACGGAAATTAAAGCAACACCCAGGATAAACTTGAAGGTTATCAAGCAGGAAGGCCGATTAATGGCTGGAACTACTTCTGTTGCCCGATGAGCCACTCCGCTTTCTAATTTCTTGATCATGGCATCAAAATCAAGGTATTAATTTACTCTTTAGACCTCACATATCCGCTCCGAGCCTAGCCTGCATGCACAATAATTTTGTTAAGATTATTTAATGCAAAGATTATTATTATTATTTATTATTTGTATTCTCAGTGTTTTTCCATATTTATATATTATCCAATGGACTCTTTATATTTGTATACACCAACCTCGAAACTCTTTTTCATTGATCTTCGTTCAAAGCATTTGTAAATTATTCTGTCCAGAAAGGGAATTAAAACACATTTTAGATTTTGTTGCATATTTTCATCATTTTTTTGCTAAATATATTCAGAGTCTTTTTTTTTTGTTTCATTGAATTTTCCTAACCTTTATAAATCTTCATTCACCCCGTAATCAGGACTCAAATGATTTAGTTTTGGGGATAATCTTTTATGAAGGTTAATTAGGTGTAAACCAATGTTTAAGCAATGAACCAGGAAGATTGAATTAACCGTGGCAAAACTAATCTTGGTATGTATCTGTAATCAAGCAATTCAACAGTACACATTCACCAGCTCTCATGATGATTTGTTTTGAAAAAACATCAAAATTAAATCTTTACGGCATAATACAAATATGAAAAATTCTAATGTATAAAAACAAAGCCATGTTATATTTTCTTATTTAGGACTTGCAATATTAAGTCCAATATTGTTCTGTACGTATTGAGCATCGCATTGAGCATAATATATATACCCAGTTAAATATCTATCAATGAAAAGACACTACTATAAAAATGCTCAAAGATAATGTGGATTTGGTTGCTGTTCAAACCGTGACCGATTTTAAGTAATGGCACTAAACGAATCGCTCACGGTTAGGACCGACCGATTGCATTATGTGGCGGGCCGACGTCCCTGGCGCGAAAAAACCCATTCCCTCAGCCCAAAATCCCTTCACGCCCTTATTTTTCCGTGCCAACAAAATTTACCTCCACCCCAAAATTTCTCGCGCGCGCCTCCTCTCCTCCTCGCCCTAGCGACCGTCGAAGCCCTCCGTTGTCATGGCCGGCCCCTTCAAGCCCTCGCCTCCCTGGTCGAGCTCGTCGTCGAAGACCCAGACCCAATCGAGCTCGTCGTCGAAGCTCGTCATCGCTGTCGTCGAAACTAGGTCGTCGTCGAAGATCGCCATCGTCGAAACTCGCCATCGTCGTCTAGAGGTAAGTAAAATTGATTCGGATTAGGGCAATTTTAAATTTTTTTTGGTTTAATTTTAATTTTTGCCCTAGGTCGTCGTTGAATCTGATCGAAGGCCTAGGTCGCCGTCGTTGTCAAGAGGTAATTTTAAATTTTTTTGGTTTAATTTTTATTTTTTGCAGAATACCCAATTTTTTTTGTTTTTCTTGCTGCTGCTGCTGCTGCTGCTGCTGTTGTTGGTTGTGATGTTGTAGTTGTTGATGTTGGTGGTGATGTTGTTGATGTTGCTGCTGATGTTATTGTTGGTGTTGTTGATGTTGGTGGTGATGTTGTTGGTGTTGGAGGAGAGTTAGGGTTTGCGTTGCGTTGGGGATTAGGGATAGGGAAGGCATGAATTTATTTTCTTTTATGAAATCAACAGGCATCTCATCTGTGCGTTGCTTATCTTAAGCGATTTTTTTTACTTGGTGCAGGTGATGGCCAGCAAGATGAAGATATACATTGTTTTGGAATATGTGACCGGTGGTGATGGAGGTCGGATCTTTCTCAGATGTTGTCCTCCGTCGATTTGGCCATAGAGCGGTTTGATGCGGTTGAAGTTTGGTGTGAGGATTGAATGTGTGGATCTCAATGGGTTGGTGTCGACGCCGGGCTATCTGCACAGGAAGTCTCGGGATGTGTGACCACTGTAGGACCCTCCGACGATCAAGTTAGTATCCTGGAATAGGGGGAGAGTAACGGCGTATTAAAATGAGTTCGAGTTACCTGAGTTGTCTGAAAGAGGGGTTTATATAGCGGTCGCGTGGAGCGAGCCGGCGCGAGATCCTCGCCGTTAATTATGCCCCTGCGTTACGCCCGCGTTGATGGAAGGATCCACTCATTAATGGTGGGACGCGCCAGTGTGAGACGCGGAACGTGGGGCGACGGATATCTCGCTTTAGCGAGATACACGGAGCCGTTGCGGGGGTGCTTGGGCTCCGTGCTCTCGACTGATTGGGAAAGCCGAGGAAGCTCAGCTTGACGGAAGGCTCGGAGACGAGCATGGAGGCTGAGGAAGCTCGGCTGCTAGATTGCTCGGAGGTGAGCTGATGGCTGGTTGCTAGGCGAATACGGAAGGTACTTCGGGGAGGTCTCCAAAAGGTCAGATGCAACCTTAGAGACGAGGTGCCGAGGAACGTCCCCAATACATCATACTTATTCCAACTCTGTAGCCCACAGGAATCTAGCGGGTTTACGTGGATGACACGTCATCCGCTACGTGTCGTGATCTAGGCAATTCTCACTTATGAGCATCATTAGGTGGTGAACTCTTTGAGAAAATTGTAAAATTGTTACTTGATTTAGTATCTTGTTCTTTTTAATAATAATGAAAAAGATTTTTGATCTTTTTATCTATTTTGCATCAATCTTGTCGTGGAAGGTTGAAGGAGGATGAAGCAAGAAAAATATTTCCAACAATTAATTAACACTGTTGATTACTGTCATAGCAGAGGTGTCTTTCATAAGGACTTGAAGGTGGGGAAAAAAGATTTGCTTTGCATGCATTTTTGCTACTTTTTGCATAATCCGTGTTCACAACCCAAAGTTTTTGCATGTTTAGACTTTCCTTTGTATTTAAAACAGCCAGAAAATTTATTGTCGGATGCTAGCGGGATTCTCAAAGTCTCTGATTTTGGTCTAAGTGCATTACCACAACAAGTTCGCGTAAGTCAAAGGAATTTAAATATATGGTATACAACATCCTTGTTATTCCTGAATAAATACAATCATATTTGGAATACAGTTTCTATCGAATAACATTTTAACCTTTCCTTGCAGGAAGATAGGCTGCTTCACACAACTTGTGGGACTCCAAACTATGTTGCACCTGAGGTACTTTTTGAGGAATCACCAATAGTACAACCCCCCCCCCCCCCCCCCCCCCCCCCCCTCCCCCAAGTTACACTAAACTAATCTTAGGTCCTCAACTATAATCAGTTAACCACCTTAAAGTCTTTTTTATTCAGTAAGCTTCCATGAATTGCTACATTTAAGTGTATTGTTCGCACCTGTTCAAGTGCGCACCTGATGAAACTGTTCAATTGACTTGCGCACCTATATACATGCGCACATCAAGAAGTTGATTCAATCGACTTGCGCAGTTATATACATGCGCACATTATGAAATTGATTCCATTGGCATGCACATCTATGTAAGTGCGTACATAAAGGCTAATGCACGACACGTGCACATATGCTAATGAGGGGGTCTTGCAACAAAAACAAACTTCAGCAAAAAAAGTGCAAATGTAAAAGAAAATAAACTTTTCATTGATACGTCAAAAAAGAGAATTACAGGCTAATACTGTAAAGCAAAAGAAAAATAAAAGCAAAGGTTGTTACATCGCCTGGAGCGGCAATAGATTGGCCGAGTTATAATAAGGGTAAGTGAAGTCATAAACAGACTCTGACAAAAACTCGAAAGCCTTATCCTTCACCGTTGTGCGTATTTGTTCGTCTCTATCATACGCGGATAAAATCGTCCGCTGTTGGAAGATTACATGTAGTAGAGCGGTTGCACGGTCTCGCGGCCCTTTGGAGATAAACCCCATCAGGAACTGAACGCATCTTATTCGTGGCTTGGTCAAGAGCCGGGAGAGGCATTACATCCATAGCCCCAGGAATGGAATTATGGATGGCTTGAAATATCGGCTGGGGTAAAGTGGAGCGTTGATGAAGCTTTTGCCCACTGTGAGGCTCATAACGACAAAGCACGTCTTCACATTGAGCATCGCTATAAGCAGGGTCGTAAAAGCGGACGTCGGCGTGGGAGACAATCTCCCTGATTAAGTATAAATGACTGACCATAATACCTGAAAGAAAAAAGACTGAAAATGTGTCAGTTCATTGAAAGGATGGACTAAAAATTAAAGGTTGATTCAAGCCAAACTTAAGTAATATCCTTGAAATAAAAGAAATGTTTTAAGCTTTATCGTTAGTTAAGTGTGCAACCCAAAGGGGTGCGCATATGCACGTGCAACACGGGCGTATTGCACACTTAATCGACAATAAGTGCAAATGCGCGCGCATTTGCTGAAAACAGACGCTTATTAAAAATGAAATAAATCAAAATTAATAAACAATCAACTTTTTAATCAACGGTAAAATATTCTGTTGACTAAATACTTTAACCAAAAGATCTATGGATCAAAGATCCAGCGGTGCGCATGTCACTCTTAATTGATATAAATTAATTAAATCTTTTTAAATCAATCTAAAATCATATTCAGATCAAAACAAAGCAAAACAAATCTAAAACCCCCTAATTTCTTCTCTTCTATAAATAGGAGTATTACATGAAGAAATAAGGACGGAAAATCTTCCTATAAACTTGAAAAACCCCAAGACTTCATCATCGGCAAAATTGCGCAAGGTAGAAGAAATAAAAAAAAAAACTTATCTTTTCTTCCATTAAAATGCTTTTGCTTTTATACAGAAACCTTTGCTTCTTTTCGAATCTATCGACTCACCATTAAAAGATCAAATGATCTTAGGGTCTGTTCCTCGTTCATAAATTTTATACTTTTGCGAGAGTTTGACCTAAGATCCAAAGAAATATAAGATGCGCACCACAAAATGCATGAATACCTGACTCGAAAACAGATGAAAACTAACATTTTCATTTCTCAGAAAATAAGAGAAGAAGAAAAGAAAGTGAAAAAGAAGCCATTGCTTCTCAGCGAAAGCTTTTGCTTTCTGATGAAAACAAGTGCACACTCAAATTAATGCGTGATTAATGATAAAAATTGCTGTTCTTGGAAAAATAATGCCCTGGGGATGCGCATCACATATATCCACGTATGCGCATTTAACAAAAACAGTCTATGAAGGCATGCGCATTACGTGATATCTATGTGTGTGGATTTAACAAAAACAGCTTATGAAGGCATGCGCATCACGTGATATCCACATATGCGCACTTGACGAAAGCCGCGTGTGAAGGCATGCGCATCACGGGATATCCACGCATCCATGAAAGTAGCCCATGAAGGCATGCGCGTTATGTGATACACACTTGCGCAACATTCTTGGAATAAAACAGTGCGCAACCACGTGTAACACACGTGCGCACCCTTTCAAATGAAATAAATGGGCATGTGCGTCACATATATCTGCGCGCTTGTACCATTTAATCACTTAAACAAAGTTTATGTTGCTGTTGATCAAAATATCAATAAACCCAAGCGATCTTAATCTAAAAAATGACAAAAAATTCTTAATCTATATTTGTTAAATTGATCTTAATCCAAAACATGATTAACGAGCCTTAACTACATATTTCTAAGTTGATCTTAGTCTCATACAAAGACTAACGTATTCATAATTAAAATAAATTAAGCCCAAATGCTCATATATTTAAGTCGATCTTAATTTAAAACCAGATTAACGGTCCTTAAATAAAATAAAATATTATTTGAACTGACGGAATATACAACCTAGGTTCAAATACCAAATCTAATATATATGGTTGGACTAATCCGCGTCCTATGGGCGGCGACATAAATTAGTCTCCGTATAGAATCCACAGGCAATCCCAAAATATACCAAATATAATATGACACGAAGTGACCAACCGGAGCAGGTGAAAATGGTTATCGCAACGCGATAACGTAATTAACTGCAGGGGCTTGCGCCTGCAGGGAAGAGCGTCCCCACAATCAAAAACCCCTCACAAACGTGAGGGGGAGTCTGATAAAGTCTGCCACATCAGTCGCATCTATCCAAATCTTCGATATACGGTGTCATAAATCAACTTGGTATATTCGGAGAGATGGATGAATATGTCCAAATAGCATCTGCCTCCAAATTCAGGCGAGACGTTTAATCCCAGTTCGTCTCAGATTTCGGCGGTAAATAGGTATTTTAGCAAAAACAAAATGCCAGAAACATCTCACCGTAATATAAACTTTAAGGCGGTTTACTGAAAAACAACGATAGTTAAGGACAGCTTATTGTTATTAAGCCTTATTTAAAGTTGTTGGGCGCTAGCTTTAGCATTCCTTATTTTGGTCAGCCGATTAATTTTTCTAATGTTGAGCCCATCTCATTAGGTGATCAGCAACAAGGGTTATGATGGGGCCAAAGCCGATCTTTTGTAGAAACCAATTACAAGGCATTACCTGCAAATGAAATACTGTCAAAAATTGAGCAAGCAGCTTACCCCTTTGGGATTCAATGTTGAGAAGCACAATTATAAGATGTGTTTTTCTTCTTTTTGTAGAAACCAATTATAAGGCATTCAAGTAGGTTTTTGTTTTTTTAGTCTACTGTTTAGTAACACAGTCTCCTTTTAACACCAGTTAAAGCAGCAAGGTGAAAAGAGTGGAAGAAAAGGCCATTTAGCCATAGCAACAGAAGTATTGGTTTCCTTAAAAACTATCCCTTTCTTGTTTACTAATAATATATGAAATAGGAGACATTTGTTAATCTCTCTGCTTCTCCCAAAAAGGTTTCCGAAGCAGCGCCTTCATTGTGCATGGTGGAGCTTCGCAAAGCAAAGGGTGATACTCTCGAGTTTAACACGGCAGGCAAAGGAAATTCTCTCCGTCTAGTTTTCTTTAATAATCTGAAGTACACTTTACCTATACTGATTTTTGCTTCCTTTCTCTTTCTCAGTTCTATACAAACATTTCGACAGGTCTGAAAGATATCGTATGGAGTCGGTGAGCGAGAGTGAATAGTGTTCATTGTAGTTAAATTCGGGTAAGCGGGTGGATTAGATAGAACCGGACTTCTTAAGTACTATAAAAGTATTGGAGAGAACTCTAATTCTCTAGTTTATACAATGTGTGCACCATGTTTGATTGAGCAAATGTAGCAGTTACTTTTGAGTGTTGTAATAACTGAAAATATCTAAATGCACATGAAGATTTTAATATCTTACCATTATATTCGGATCTTATTACTTCTTGATTATCATAATTGCGTGCGATTTGATCATATTAATATTGTATATTGCTTCTTGTGAATGAAATTATATGTCTGCTTGTGAATGGAATCAACGCGTGTGGGGCACGGAAATTTTCTGCTTTAAAAAGAGAAACATAAATGAATTGGTCACGGTTTTAACCGTGACCAATAACTATGACCGTGACCATAGGGTATACTCTGTTGCTTTTTGGTGACGTTCATGATATGTTCACGGTTATAACCGTAATCATTTCTGTTTATGGTCATGGTTGGAACCGTGACCAAACTTTTGGTAGCGGGGTTTTAGATAACGGTTGTATCACAGTTTAAACCGTGACAAAAAACGGTGACCAAAAACGGTTTAAACCGTGACCAAAAAGAGTATCTAGAGTAGTGAGAAACTTCTCCGAGGGTTATACTCTTGAGAAAAAAAGAGAGAGTACAGAAAGTGACTAAACATTAGCTGGACTTGCCTTTAATTATGGAAGATTTGGCTTTCTCAAGTTTGTTTTGTACATAGTTCTGCAATCTCTTTTTCCAGCTCAGAATTCTGACTCAATTGTTTTTTTAAATCATTGAGCTCTAAATTGAGGCCGACCGTTTTGCCTTCTTAAAAAACCCGAATATTTAACACAACAGAAGTAAAGGATGATAGTTAATTTAATAAACTTACTGAAGCACATGTGAAATATTATTCCCCCGTAGTTGACTGGTGAGGCCTGCATAACGGGAAGATTTCCCTCTTTCTTTCTATATATATATTTTTCATGAAGGAAAAACGATCGGTCTGAAAGAACGATCCAAACTTTTGAAGATATGATGAGAGCATACATGTTAGACTTCAAGGGTTCATGGGAAGATCATTTGCACTTGGTGGAGTTTTCTTATAATAACGGTTTTCAGGCGACTATACAGATGGCTCCATTCGAAATATTATACGGTCACAAGTGTCGCTCGCCCGTCTGTTGGGACGATATTGGAGAAAGAAGATTATTGGGACCGGATCTTATTGTGCAGACAGTGGAGAAAGTAAACGTGATCCGAAATCATATGAAGGCGGCAAAAAGATAGACAGAAAAGTTGGGCGGATACAGGACGAACACCTCTGGAGTTCGCAGTTGGTAATCTTGTATTCCTGAAGATATCACCTACCAGAGGAGTGATCCATTTTGGTATTCGAAGCAACCTTAGTCCTCGATTCGTGGGGCCTTTCGGTATTATCGAGCACATTGAAGAAGCGGCATATCGATTGACTTTACCATCGTCCTTGGCAAGTGTTCATGACGTGTTTCATGTATCTCAACTCTGCAAGTACGTTCGAGATGAGGCACACGTCCAAGATCATTCAGAGCTGACAGTAAGAGGGGACTTAACATACGAAGAACGACCGATGGCGATTGTGGATCAACGAGAAAAAAAGGTCCTCAAGAACAAAGTTATTCCTCTTGTGCTTGTTTCATGGGGGAATCGTTCGCACGGAGAATCCACTTGGGAACGTAAAGACGAGATCCGACAGAAGTTTCCACTCTTCTTTCCTTAGATCCGTGTTTTCTTGTCTTTCCTTGTTCTGGGAATTTCGAGGACGAAATTCTTTTGTAGTTGGATTTAATGTAATACCCTAGTGCATTTATATGATATTTTATTTGGGGTTTTCCAATCTTGCGACAACTTCTTGTTCATTATTGTTTTTGGGTGCGGACAGTGTATTTGGTATCTGTGTTTAGTATCCGATCCGACCCGCATGCTTGAAACCCATTATGGTTCCAGAATACGCCATATATTTGCTAGTACAGATGATCCGTACACATCTAGGTTCTATATACATGAATCATATATTTGGTATCTGCATATCTTTTAAATAATACAAATAATAACTAAATAATACATTTTAATATCTAGCATGGCCTCTTATCATACCACATATCATATGTTTGTATCCATACATCGTGTTCATGTCTATATTGATAAAACATACTCGTTTGGATCGCTACGTGTATTTACGTATATCCGTTCTTGGGGGTATGCATTTTATTTAACCGAACATCACATTATGGTTTTAGCTAGTACGTATATTATTCATATTTTAAAACTAGATTTTTAGAAGAGACCCGTGTATTTTTCGGAGTATTTTGGTATTAACTATATAATCCTAGAATATATATTATAATATTTTTATATATTATCAGTTCATAATATATATAATATATACAAAAAATATATTTTTAAACTAAATAATCCTATTCCTATCTTTCTCATGCATCTCACCGTCTCTCTCTCTCTTCGCACCCTTTCTCTCTCCTCTCGCACACTCTCTCTCTCTACCCCTCTGTCTCTCTCTTATATATATATTTATATAATAAATCTCATAATTATTACCCTCACATCTCTCCTTCCTCTCTTCGTTCCTTCGCCGCGAGAACCCCAGAAAAACCCAAACCCTATCCGCTCCCTCGTCGTCACTGCTACCTATTTCTGTAATATATTGTTAATCCACGACATGAGTCCTTTTAGGCGAGGGCACCAAAGCTTCCCCACAACCTCGTCACCACCATCTCCTCGCCCTCATCATCACCTTCACCTCCTCCTCTCTTCTCCTCTTTCCAAGAACCCACAACCCAAATCCCGATGAACCCCTGCAACCCAAAAACCTTAGCCTCGACGTCACCCTCACCTCGCTGTCGATCACCTTGTCCCCCGACCTCGACCACCTTCACCACTTCCTCCTCTCCTCCTCCATCCCCCGAGAACCCACAACCCAGCAACCTCCTCCTCGACACCCTGCACCAACGCCAACTCAAGAAACTTCCCCCTCATCACCGGAAACTCGCCGTCGCCATCACCCTCATCCCCGTCTTCATCTCCTCACCTCCCTATCCAACTCCCGACACCACCACCACCATCCTCGCCACCCTAAAACCCCCAATAGCAACCCAACCCAACCAAGAAACCCACTGTAACACCCTAGTGCATTTATACCATATTTTATTTAGGTATTTTCCAATTTTACGATAACTTCTCGTTTATTATTGTTTTGGGTGCGGATGATGCTTTTGGTATCTGTGGTTAGTATCTGACCCGATCCGTATACCTGAAACCCATCTTGGTACTAGTTTACGTCATATTCGCTAGTACAAAGTGTCACGCCCCACTTCCCAAAATACGGAGCCATGCTCCTACGGTCAAGGAATATCCTGCCGTAGTTACACTTTGGCTTCTAGCATTACGTGGTAATCAGTAATCAATGCAAAGGTAATGAGAAAATCAGTCATTACTCCAACAAAAGGATATAGGATATACTAGATATGGATCAAGAGAAAGATAGCACCGGCGTCGCTGATCTATATGTCCGCAATATCCTCGAGATACGTCAGGTCCTGATCCAAGCTGAGTCCACCTCTCACTCTGAGCATGCATACTCAGGTCGTCAGAGTGACACAATAGCAATACACACACACACACACACATACACCAATGTAAACACGTGCAATGATGATGAACATGAAACAGTAAACATGGAGTAATGACATGAGCATGAGGTAACCAGTACAGGTAAACAGTAAAGCAGGTATATCGAATCAGTAATCAATGCATGTCCATGTCACTAAACCTATCAGTCTTTAAGTCTCACTGTCCAGGTCGCTAAACCTATCGTCAGTCCAAGTGTGAGCGTCAACCACGCAGGAGTATCCCCAACCTAAGGGTAGGGCCCCAGGGGCAAGAGAACACGGGCCCGAAACACGCTCACAAATAATCAGTAATATCATCCATATGGCTCCCAAAATCGCTGTATATGTCGGCAATGAGACTCCCGAGATTCCGTTGAACTCACACTCGAACTACCCTACACCCACGGTCTGCATCAAATACCGACCATAAACCCCAAATACTAGTCGGTCCATGATAAGTCTACGCGAGAACTAGAGACAGGATCTCCATCAATCATGTCTCGACTGGTACCCAGGATAAATGGACAGTGTTTGACACCTTACCTATGACACTGATATAAGTGCTCCATAACCGTCTCATTCCAGTTATAGTTACACTTATATATGTCCCATAGACGTCGACAATATAATAAATTAACTGGGTCCGCTGATTGTGTACAAGTACGTGTCACTTTCACTATTCAATCACGTTTATGCACTAACGTACTTGCCATAATCCAATCACTAATATCTATCACTGGATAATGTAACACGGTCACTAGGTTATCAATGTATATGAACACTATTTACAAGGGTATGACAATCATGCAACATGATGGAATATTATAAATGCGCTACTGAATACATGTGAGCAACCGATGTCGGTTGGACTAGAAAAATCATATAAAATCACACGTGCATAATAAAGCAAAACGATATAAAAGGAGTAAATAGTATATTTAATTATCTCTACATAAAAATTGGTTTCGAGTCAATCGGGTTTCAGGTTTGCTAGTTATGGCCATTTCATTTTAAGTGTTCACTGCTGGAAATCCAATTTCTGAACTGGAAGTTCGTTTTGTAATACGTTTTACTCCCAATTGGGAGCATAATTAGGCGACGC
Organism: Agapanthus africanus; assembly: GCA_030015575.1. Lineage (NCBI taxonomy): Eukaryota > Viridiplantae > Streptophyta > Magnoliopsida > Asparagales > Amaryllidaceae > Agapanthus > Agapanthus africanus. Next base: position 1,002,171,038 of record CM057337.1, read on the forward strand.
TATAGTTAAATAGTATGTATATTTTTCTGTTATGTTTCCAACGCATCAAACGGACTATCAATATCAGTTCTGTATTAAAAGTTATGTCTTGTCTAGTGTAGCTATGCAAGAGGTGTCACTGCAGAAACTGCAGAATACCTAGGTACGTTAAAATGCAAATTAAATATCAAATGACGGTGAAACAGAACAGGATTAGATTCAGGTGTTACCTAACTAAATTATCTACGCGACCATATGGGGCTCTGCGTATTTTCAGTTTAAATAAGGGGTATACAGATGTTCCAAAGCCAGGTATCCAAAACGAACACTGCCCCGGACTGCAGTTCAGGGCCGCTAATCGCCTCAGTATTCATCGTTACAACCTATCAAAATGCAAATATAAACTATGGGGTGCTGTAGGTTTATCTGTTGTCTTCGATACGAGCCATAGAATATCACATTTCGATTTGTATTTAATTTACTATTAATTTTACAACGTGATATGTACGGGGATTTCCAGATTTAGCGTCGGTTCTCGGGGATATTATTTCAATATAGAAACATTAACTTTTAGATCCCAACATGTAGTTAATTATCAGTACATGATCTATATATATCACGAAACGGGAGTTTTAATTGACTGGAACATATATATATATATATATATATATATATATATATATATATATATATATATATATATATATATATATCAAAAGATGATTATCGAGTTTTAATAATCATAACTATGGGTTTTTATATTGATTTATCACATACACATGCATAAGTATATTTGAGTATATGTAGCATGCTAGCAAGTTCAGAAACTTGCCTGGTGACGGCGCAACGACGGCGACACGGTAGAGACGGCAACGACACGAGCACCAGCACGGGCAACAGCAATGGCAGCAAGCTCGGTTGGGCTCGGCTAACGGCGACTCCGTGAGGTCGGCGGTGCTGGTGGTCGTCGAAGGTGGAGGGCGGTGATGCTCGGGTGGCTCTAGGGCGGTTGCGAGATGATATTGATGGTGGCTGGGCTCAGAGAGGAGGCTGTTGTGGTGGCAAGGAGGAGAAGGGGGGTGAGGCAGACGCGGTGACGGTGGTCCAGGGCAATGGCGAGATGAGGAGTAGCCGGTGGCAGTGGCCTCGTCAGCGACGGAGTGGGGGTGCAGCGGGTAGTAGGCTTAGTTGCAGTGGAGGAGGAGCTCAGGTAGCGGTGCTCGTCGGAGGGAGTGCAGTGGGCGGCTATAGGTGTTCGGGCGTGGATTGGTGAAGGCGACAAGGTGAGGGCGACGGGGTGATTGTAACACCCGAGCCCAATAATACTATTTATATTACTAGTTGAGGGTTGTATATTGCTCCTCTCCAATTATTCTGTTTTCTGGGGTTTATTGCTAAATTTTAACCGGTTAAGTCATTTTGGCACATAACAAATTTTAACCCCTAAAATGAAATTTAAGATGTCCATGTTGGCCTACTCGTCGCCACTAGTCGTGTGGTAGCGTCCGCGTGTCGAGATTCCGTTCCGTTTGGCTAAACGGGCCAGTTTGGGCGACTACGCGCGCGTGCAAGTGTCCGACTTGGGGGCATGCATTTTAATCACTAAACACCTATTTTCAAAATTTGGAACCCGCTTAAAATCCTACAATTTGAATTTGGAACATTTGGGCGCAACCCGGGCGCGATTTGGAAATGTTTCATTTCGCGCCAAAAAGGGCCCGTTTCAATTTAATACCTTAACTTTAATATATACGAAAATATATTTTTCCTCAACTGTTTTACTTACCCAGCTCCTTCAATCTAAATTTCAATCTCATTCAAATCTTTCTCGTGGCCAATCCCAGCGTGGGATTACACCCGCGTGGGCCCCGCTCCTTTTCCCTATCTCTCTCTCTCTCTCCTCCCTCAATCTCTCTCAAATCTCTCTCTCTCTCTTCCTCTATTAATTTCCCATGCAGCCTCCCTCAACCCATCTTCCTCCATCACGAAACCCATACGAAACCCTAACCCTAGCCCTCGCGACCTCACCGCCGACCTTCCCGTGACCTCGTCGCCGCCAACAACTCCTCCTCGACCTAGCCGCACCTTCCTCCTCCCGTTCTCCCGACGATTCCCGCGCCTGCACCCAACCCCGACCTCGCCTCCACCGTCGCAGACCTCGCCGTCGACGCCGCCTCTCGCCGCCGACGCCTCCCACGACTCCCTCTCACCCTCCTCGTCGCGACCTCGTCATCACCTCCCTTCCTCTCCTCGCCGGACCACCAGCCCGAGCCCTTCACCCATCGCCTACCCCCGCTGTTCACCGGAGAACGCCCCGGTCGACCCTCCTCGTCGTCGCCTGTGCCACCGCCGACCACTTCCTCTCCCCTGAGGCCAGAACCCGGCCCGTACATCCCCTCAGCACTGCACCACCACCTTTCCAGCGACCCGGGAAACTTTCCAGCCCTCGCCGCATCTCCTGTTCACCGCCGGCGCGTCCATCGCCGTCGGGCCCGGCGTAGTTGCCCCCGGTTCTTCCCGGTAAGCCTCCCTTTAGCTTTCCATTCATGTTCAATTCCCTTGCTGGTCGTTATTCGCGTGTATCCTATCGTATTGCTAACTTCGCTACTTTTGTCGTTGCCGGAATCCGACCGTGCCGTCTTGGCGAACCCGACGCTCCAGCGAAGCCCCCTGGTCCGTGTGATCCCGTTGATCCCTGTTGGGACTCGATCCGTGGCCCGTGCTATCATATCGCGTTTTCTGCCGACATCGCATTCGTGTTTCTGTTTGCAGACCGTCGAGGCAAGTATCTGAATACTTGCTCTAACATGCTAGCGTGCGAGATCTAGTCTTGCCACGCATTTGAATTCATACTATAAAACAACTTAATGGTGGTAATGGATATCATATTATTGCAGTTATCTTAACCTGGAATCGTTACAACAGTTCCTCGTAATTAATCAACCCACATCAACCCATAATTCAACTAAATAAAATGACTGAATCATATCTGTTTAAACTGTTAAATCATTCATGAGACAATTATTATATTTAGTATAATTTCATGAAGTTTCCTTAATTTATAATTGTGGATATTGCTTCATCTTGTGGCGATTGCACCCTAAGATGATTGAACCTGTTAATAAGGGAATACAAACATCACTGTGGTTATATGGAATATTGTGGTTAATTACTGTTTCCTGCTGCTGTTCATTATTGATTGTATACCTGTTGTGAGCACTTACCCGATTGCACGACATATTGACCTGACCCTGCTACACCTGACATATACATACATACCGACTCATCCTGTTGTACCATGACATTACTTGTCTCACGATTTCATGCCTAATGCCGACAAACCTGACCATTCCTGCTGTCGATCCAGACAGACCTACTTCTACTTGATTTTGTGTTGGCATTAGTCCTTGACTACTGAATACCCGACCTGACATACATAGCTTGGGGGTATGGGGAAATCAAAGGTGAAACCGACTTGTAACTCAACAGTTCGATACTTGTTCTGATCAGTCTTACGGGCTTGGCCAGCTCCGGAGTGGTGATGCTGACACTACTCGTCCATCTTGCTACCTTTTTCTGCTTAGCGGTACGTCTCAGATTCAGCCCCGAGGGTCATGACCGTGGTCCCGAGCACGCACGGGATACTATTGAGTTACATCGACGATTCATCAATTGGTTTCAAAGACTATAGAGTAGAAAACCTGATAGGACAGTTTAGTCAACTTTGCACATTACCCTGCTTGTTATCTCTATTTATTGCTTTATTCATGTTCATACTTGCATTGCTTATTACCATGTTTATGCTATATACTTGATATCATGACGCGCTGACGTCTGGGTTTTGCATGGCCCAGATTCCGTTCCACTGTCGACGACCGAGCAGGAGTACTTCAGCCAGCAGGCTGAACAGTGAGTCCTTAGGATTTAGTTTATTTATTTCTTTTCATTTCCAGATGTGAGCCCGCATCATGGGACGTACTGTTTATTCATTGTATTGGATCATTAGCTTCCGCACTTATTGTTTATTGATTCTTGTTATTATGGATTTGGACATGTATTAGATTAGTTTTTATCTTGTTCTTGATATCCTTACAACCGTAATGTGATGGTGGATGGATACTTCCTACCCACAGGTAGCATGGTTGGTTATGTCACGTGCCCAATCTTGCGTACTCTGGGAAGCGGGACGTGACATGGTTCTTTTGGTATCAGAGCCATAGGTTAATTGGGTCGATTCTTTGTAGTTGGGTATTGTACCCAATACACGAATCATAATCCCCGTGATTAGGAAACATGTCCTGCCACTTTGACCGTTTTACCGTCCTTGAATCATTCTTCCAGATCATGTCGGCATGCAGACTTAATTTGCATTGTCAACTCGAAAACCTAACTTCTTGTTATCTCTAGGACTTAGGCGACTTGGATGGAGTTAAGTAATTGCGGCTATGATACCGCGGCATAGCTACAATACAGTACTCTATTTAAGTATCTTGGAGTTCTAGCCTTGATTTATATATTGAATCTATCATCATGCTAATGTTGTTTGTTTTGATTTCAGGACCATGGCAGATAAGAATTTCAAGACGTATCAGAGGCGTGTGGATGAAGCCGCCATGTTAGGAGTGATACGCGGGATGTTGGAAAATCAGAAGAGGCAAACTGAGCTGATCCAGCAGCAAGCAGATTCATTTCAGGAGGGTTTGCAGGCTATGCAGCAGTCTGTAAACACCGCTGTAGCAAAGCCAGTCGACCGAGTAGGGACCGTGGCAGATTTCAGACGGTTGGGTCCTACTACTTTCACTGGCTTGGAGGAGCCGTTGCCAGCCGAGCAGTGGCTCGTGGACACGGAGAACTTATTGGTTACGGCACAGATCCCTGAAGACAAGAGAGTTGATGTGGTGCGCATTCAGCTGGTAGATTACGCCCGAGAGTGGTGGCTTGTGGAGGAGACCCGCTTGTCCAAGCCAATCAGTTGGGCGGATTTCTCCAAAAGTTTCTTGGAAAAGTTCTTCCCGCGGACTGCACGGGAGGAAATGGAGGAGAGATTTATTGGGCTGAAACAAAATGGAGCAGCTGTGGATGTACATGCAGCGGAGTGGACAAGACTCAGCCGTTTCGCTGGACCCTTGGTCGCCAAGGAGGCAGACAGGGCGCGAAGGTTCTTGCGCAGTTTGGATGTGGACATCCGGAGGCAGATTGTCTCCTTGGGTTTGACCACTTTCTCGCAGGTTCTTACGGCAGCCAGAGAGCAGCAGAGTTTGTCAGGGTCGAAAGGGAACTTTCACCAGACAGTAGTTGCGGCCAGGAAGCCTGCATTCGTACCTAACCGAGATCAGGGGCGCAAAGGTATTCCAGTGGACCGTCGAGGTGTAGCGCCAATGAAGAAGCCTGTGATCGTTGATCGAAGGAAGAGCGTGACTTGTGATTACTGCCATATACCCGGGCACGTGCAGAAGGAGTGTCGAAGGAGACTGGGACTTTGTCTGGTTTGTGGAGCAGCCGATCACGCAGTGGGTGCTTGTCCGTCGAAGCTTCGCACGAGGGATGATATACGGAAGCCTCCGCAGAGACCGTTCCAAGGGCAGAAGCAACTGACACAAGGACCCAACCAGGGTCGAGCTTTCACATTGACAGCTGAGGAAGCCAAGGCATCAGGAGAAGTGGTTTCAGGTACTGTACTCGTTCGTGGTTTTTCCGCATTGGCATTATTTGATTCCGGAGCATCCCACTGTTTTATGTCATCCAAATTTATAACTACACACTCGATCACCTGCAGGACCCTGTCTAGTTTCTAGGACATACACACTGGAAATGGGAAAATCATAGCTAGTAAGGAATGTAGAGATTGTACAGTTGTTGTTTGTGGTCGGGAGCTGTTTGCAGATTTCTTGGTGATTGATACGGGCAGTTATGAAGTAGTCTTGGGAATGGATTTTCTTGGCACTTTCCACGCACACATTGATTGTAGGGCAAGGAAAGTAATTTTCCAGATTCCCGGACACCCTGAGTTTACTTTCATTGGAGGAAGCAGTTCTGTCGGGCCAGTCGAGTTTAGGGCTAGGCCGACGAACAGTATTCTTGCGGCTATGGTTGTGGATAGTAATGAAGAGCCGGCAGTTGTCCGCGACTTTATAGATGTGTTTGAAGATATTTCGGGCTTACCGCCGAAGCGAGATGTGGAGTTTGCGATTGACCTTATTCCTGGTGCAGCGCCAGTATCAAAATCTTATTATCCGATGGCACCGGTGGAATTAGAAGAAGTTAAGAAACAAGTGGGTGAATTACTCGAGAAGGGATGGATTCGAAGCAGCAACTCGCCTTGGGGAGCTCCAGTCCTTTTAGTAAAGAAGAAGGATGGCACGAGAAGGATGTGCATTGATTATCGAGAATTGAACCGGGTGACTATTAAGAACAAGTACCCGATCCCTCGCATTGGAGAACTTTTTGAGCAGCTTAGTGGCGCGAGGGTATTCTCGAAACTGGACTTGCGATCAGGATATCATCAGGTCCGAGTGAAGGCAGAAGACATTTGCAAGACGGCGTTTCGAACTCGATATGGGCATTTCGAGTATTTAGTGATGCCCTTCGGAGTAACTAATGCGCCGGCAATATTTATGGATTTGATGAACAGGATCTTTTCACCTTTCTTGGACCAGTTTATTGTGGTATTCATCGACGATATTCTGGTATACTCGAAGAGTCCGGAGGAGCATGCTGAGCACTTAAGGATCGCACTGCAGACGCTGAGACAAGAGAAGTTATTTGCGAAGATGAGTAAGTGTGAATTCTGGCTGGAAGAAGTGAAGTTTCTGGGGCATGTCGTGTCGGGCGATGGAATCGCCGTTGATCCCGAGAAGATTACAGCAGTTCGGGATTGTCCTGTTCCAAAGAATGTTGCGGAGATAAGAAGTTTTCTTGGACTCGCCGGTTACTACAGAAGATTTGTGGAGAACTTCGCTCGTTTAGCTGAGCCGTTAACCAAGCTTACGCGTAAAGAGGTACCGTTTGTTTGGACGGATGGATGTGCATTGGCCTTCGAGACGTTGAAGCAGAAGTTGATAACCGCCCCGATCCTGACCGTACCGGATAATTCAGGAGGACTGGTGATTCATAGCGACGCATCTGGAAAGGGATTGGGATGTGTATTAATGCAGAACGGGAAAGTCGTCGCTTACGCATCGAGACAGCTGAAGATTCATGAGAAGAACTATCCGACTCATGACTTAGAGCTTGCAGCCGTGATCTTCGCCCTGAAGATTTGGAGACACTACCTATTGGGCGAGAGAGTCGAAGTCTTTACAGATCATAAGAGTTTGAAATATGTGTTCACTCAGAAGGAGTTGAACATGAGACAACGCAGATGGTTGGAGCTGATGGCCGACTATGACCTTGATCTTAAGTACCATCCGGGAAAAGTTAACGTCGTGCCAGATGCGCTAAGTCGGTTACCAGCAATTCAGTTATTGACTGCACAGAGAGAGATCATTGAGGAGTTTCGGAGATTTGACTTGGAGGTTGTGCTACCGCGTGCTATAGGACAGTTGATGCAGTTGCAAGTACAATCGTCCTTAGTTGAGAAGATTAAAGCGACACAATCGCAGGATCCTAGACTACAAAAGTTTCGAGACCAGGTGGAAGCCGGACTACGAACCGATTTACTGATCCATGAAGATGGTTCGTTGAGATATGGTAGCCGTGTGTGTGTGCCAAAAGGAGATGTGCGTGAAGAGCTTATGAAGGAGGCACACAGTTCAGCTTACTCTGTACATCCAGGAGGGACAAAGATGTACCGAGATATTCGACAGCACTTCTGGTGGGAAGGTATGAAACGGGAAATTGCTCGTTTCGTGGCTAAGTGCTTGGTGTGTCAGCAAGTCAAGGCCGAACACCAAAGGGTTGCTGGTTTGTTGCAACCACTTCCGATTCCTCAGTGGAAGTGGGAACATATAACCATGGATTTCGTGACAGCTTTACCGCGGAGTCCAAAGGGCAACAATGCAGTATGGGTGATTGTCGATCGGTTGACCAAAGCAGCTCACTTTATTCCTTTTCGGGTTGGTCAATCGACGGAGACTTTGGCAGAGCGATACATGCAGGAGATTGTCAGATTGCATGGAGTACCGGTAAGCATCGTGTCCGATCGGGACACTCGGTTCTTGTCGCACTTTTGGAGGAGTTTACAAGAAAGTTTGGGGACCCGATTGAAGTTTAGCACAGCTTATCATCCTCAGACTGATGGACAATCGGAGAGAACGATCCAGACCCTTGAAGATATGTTGAGGGCCTGCATGTTGGACTTCAAAGGTTCTTGGGAAGATCATCTACACCTGGTGGAGTTTTCGTACAACAATAGCTTCCAAGCAACTATTCAGATGGCCCCGTTTGAAGCACTGTATGGTCGCAAGTGCCGTTCACCTGTTTGTTGGGATGATGTTGGAGAACGAAGGTTACTAGGACCAGATTTGGTGGTACAGACAGTCGAGAAGGTGAATACAATCAGGAAGCATATGAAGGCAGCTCAAGACAGACAGAAGAGTTGGGCCGACACGTCAAGAAGACCTCTGGAGTTCGCTGTGGGTGATTTGGTATTCCTGAAGATATCACCGACTAGAGGAGTGATTCGCTTTGGAAGTCGGGGAAAGCTTAGTCCTCGTTTCGTTGGACCCTTCGAGATATTGGAGCGTGTTGGAGAGGTATCCTACCGGTTGGCATTACCACAGTCTTTAGCAGGAGTTCACGATGTGTTTCATGTGTCTCAACTACGGAAGTATGTTCGTGATGAGACTCATGTCTTGGATCATTCGGAGTTGACCGTTCGGGAGGACCTGACTTTTGAGGAGCGACCAGTTGAAATCAAGGATCGAAGAGAAAAGGTTCTTAAGAACAAGATTATCACTCTTGTGCTAGTTTCTTGGGGAAATTGATCGCATGGAGAATCCACTTGGGAGCGAGAAGACGAGATCCGGCAGAAATTCCCTCACCTTTTCCAGTAGTTAGCTATCTTGTATTCTTGGAATTTCGAGGACGAAATTCTTTTTGTAGTTGGGTATGATGTAACACCCGAGCCCAATAATACTATTTATATTACTAGTTGAGGGTTGTATATTGCTCCTTTCCAATTATTCTGTTTTCTGGGGTTTATTGCTAAATTTTAACCGGTTAAGTCATTTTGGCACATAACAAATTTTAACCCCTAAAATGAAATTTAAGATGTCCATGTTGGCCTACTCGTCGCCACTAGTCGCGTGGTAGCGTCCGCGTGTCGAGATTCCGTTCCGTTTGGCTAAACGGGCCAGTTTGGGCGACTACGCGCGCGTGCAAGTGTCCGACTTGGGGGCATGCATTTTAATCACTAAACACCTATTTTCAAAATTTGGAACCCGCTTAAAATCCTACAATTTGAATTTGGAACATTTGGGCGCAACCCGGGCGCGATTTGGAAATGTTTCATTTCGCGCCAAAAAGGGCCCGTTTCAATTTAATACCTTAACTTTAATATATACGAAAATATATTTTTCCTCAACTGTTTTACTTACCCAGCTCCTTCAATCTAAATTTCAATCTCATTCAAATCTTTCTCGTGGCCAATCCCAGCGTGGGATTACACCCGCGTGGGCCCCGCTCCTTTTCCCTATCTCTCTCTCTCTCCTCCCTCAATCTCTCTCAAATCTCTCTCTCTCTCTCTTCCTCTATTAATTTCCCATGCAACCTCCCTCAACCCATCTTCCTCCATCACGAAACCCACACGAAACCCTAACCCTAGCCCTCGCGACCTCACCGCCGACCTTCCCGTGACCTCGTCGCCGCCAGCAACGCCTCCTCGACCTAGCCGCACCTTCCTCCTCCCGTTCTCCCGACGATTCCCGCGCCTGCACCCAACCCCGACCTCGCCTCCACCGTCGCAGACCTCGCCGTCGACGCCGCCTCTCGCCGCCGACGCCTCCCACGACTCCCTCTCACCCTCCTCGTCGCGACCTCGTCATCACCTCCCTTCCTCTCCTCGCCGGACCACCAGCCCGAGCCCTTCACCCATCGCCTACCCCCGCTGTTCACCGGAAAACGCCCCGGTCGACCCTCCTCGTCGTCGCCTGTGCCACCGCCGACCACTTCCTCTCCCCTAAGGCCAGAACCCGGCCCGTACATCCCCTCAGCACTGCACCACCACCTTTCCAGCGACCCGGGAAACTTTCCAGCCCTCGCCGCATCTCCTGTTCACCGCCGGCGCGTCCATCACCGTCGGGCCCGTTGTAGTTGCCCCCGGTTCTTCCCGGTAAGCCTCCCTTTAGCTTTCCATTCATGTTCAATTCCCTTGCTGGTCGTTATTCGCGTGTATCCTATCGTATTGCTAACTTCGCTACTTTTGTCGTTGCCAGAATCCGACCGTGCCGTCTTGGCGAACCCGACGCTCCAGCGAAGCCCCCTGGTCCGTGTGATCCCGTTGATCCCTGTTGGGACTCGATCCGTGGCCCGTGCTATCATATCGCGTTTTCTGCCGACATCGCATCCGTGTTTCTGTTTGCAGACCGTCGAGGTAAGTATCTGAATACTTGCTCTAACATGCTAGCGTGCGAGATCTAGTCTTGCCACGCATTTGAATTCATACTATAAAACAACTTAATGGTGGTAATGGATATCATATTATTGCAGTTATCTTAACCTGGAATCGTTACAACAGTTCCTCGTAATTAATCAACCCACATCAACCCATAATTCAACTAAATAAAACGACTGAATCATATCTGTTTAAACTGTTAAATCATTCATGAGACAATTATTATATTTAGTATAATTTCATGAAGTTTCCTTAATTTATAATTGTGGATATTGCTTCATCTTGTGGCGATTGCACCCTAAGATGATTGAACCTGTTAATAAGAGAATACAAACATCACTGTGGTTATATGGAATATTGTGGTTAATTACTGTTTCCTGCTGCTGTTCATTATTGATTGTATACCTGTTGTGAGCACTTACCCGATTGCACGACATATTGACCTGACCCTGCTACACCTGACATATACATACATACCGACTCATCCTGTTGTACCATGACATTACTTGTCTCACGATTTCATGCCTAATGCCGACAAACCTGACCATTCCTGCTGTCGATCCAGACAGACCTACTTCTACTTGATTTTGTGTTGGCATTAGTCCTTGACTACTGAATACCCGACCTGACATACATAGCTTGGGGGTATGGGGAAATCAAAGGTGAAACCGACTTGTAACTCAACAGTTCGATACTTGTTCTGATCAGTCTTACGGGCTTGGCCAGCTCCGGAGTGGTGATGCTGACACTATTCGTCCATCTTGCTACCTTTTTCTGCTTAGCGGCACGTCTCGGATTCAGCCCCGAGGGTCATGACCGTGGTCCCGGGCACGCACGGGATACTATTGAGTTACATCGACGATTCATCAATTGGTTTCAAAGACTATAGAGTAGAAAACCTGATAGGACAGTTTAGTCAACTTTGCACATTACCCTGCTTGTTATCTCTATTTATTGCTTTATTCATGTTCATACTTGCATTGCTTATTACCATGTTTATGCTATATACTTGATATCATGACGCGCTGACGTCTGGGTTTTGCATGGCCCAGATTCCGTTCCACTGTCGACGACCGAGCAGGAGTACTTCAGCCAGCAGGCTGAACAGTGAGTCCTTAGGATTTAGTTTATTTATTTCTTTTCATTTCCAGATGTGAGCCCGCATCATGGGACGTACTGTTTATTCATTGTATTGGATCATTAGCTTCCGCACTTATTGTTTATTGATTCTTGTTATTATGGATTTGGACATGTATTAGATTAGTTTTTATCTTGTTCTTGATATCCTTACAACCGTAATGTGATGGTGGATGGATACTTCCTACCCACAGGTAGCATGGTTGGCTATGTCACGTGCCCAATCTTGCGTACTCTGGGAAGCGGGGCGTGACAGTGATGCAGGGGGCAGTGAGGTCGAGGAGTTTGCAGTTATGGGTATTGGTGGAAGGATGATGATGGTGGAGACGTGGTGATGGCTGGGGGTTCTAATGGGTTTGTGAAAGAAGTGAAGGGGACTGCTGCGATGGTGGAGGTGAGTGGGTATGGAGGTAGTCGATGGTGTGGTTGATGGAAGGCGGCGGTGATGGCGAATGGGTGGTGTTGTAAGGAGCTGCGGGTGGTAATGGTGATCAATGTGGAGGAAGTGGGGGGAGCTTTGGTGATGGGAGCGAATACGTGGCCGTCGGTGGAGGTGAGGAGGTGGTCGACGGAAGTAGATCGTCAGCGGAGGTGGCTGGCGGTGTTGAGGGGAGAGAGGGAACGGTAGGTCGTTGAGCTCGGTGGTGGAGATGATGAGGTGTAGGGAAAAGGAGAGGGAAGAAGAGAGATTGTGTGTGAGAGAGAGATGGTGACGAGATGAAGGCGAGGCGAAGGTGGAGGTGAGGTCGGGGCGAGGAGAGCAGGTGAGGATTCAGGGGAAAGAAAGCTCGGGGAGACGTTAAACCCACGGCTGAGTCGTGGCCGTTGGAGGGCGCGCGTCTCGCTGGGGTATGTACGAGCGTGGAGGGAGCCGTTGGGGTTGTTGAGGGAGGTGAGGACGTGGTCGCTGGGGTGGAGCGGGTCGCTTGGGCGTGGGTGCGAGCAGTGGCATGGGCACGAGAAGCGGAGGCGAGGAAAGGGAAAACGTGCGGGAAAGAAAGTGAAGAGAAGAAGAAGAAGGGAGTCGGGAGCGGGTCGGGTCGGTAGGGTTCAGGTAGGGTTTAAATCGGGTCAATTCGTAGGGAAGTGGGTAGTGGGCTTGGGCTGGGGTTTGGGTTAGGTAAAGTTTTAGAAAATAATAAAGGGTTAGGGTTGAGTGAAGGGTGAGGGAGATGGGTCATGGGCTGGGTCGGCTTAGAAAAAGAAAAATAAAATAAAATAAAAGGGTTTTAAGGTTTGGGTTGTTTAGGGTTTAGATTGGGTTTTAAAGAAGAAGGATTTAGAAAAATTAGAATAAATAAATTAAAGGTTAAGGTTTATAAATAAAATATAGAAATATTTAAATTTAGAAAATTTTGGGAACATAATTTACAAATACGGAAAAATATTCACAAGGGATCTCGGTATTGTACAGAGGATCCGTGCACATTTAGAGTTGATATACACTTGTATGATCTATTTAGTATCTGCATATCGGTTAAATAATACAAATAGATAATAATTTTTGATATCTAGCATGGCATGTTATCATACCCCATATCATATGTGTGCATCCATATATCGTGTTCCTGTCCAGATTGTTAAAATAGACTCGATTAGATCGCTACGTGTATCTACATATATCCGTTCTTGGGGGCATACATTTTATTTAATCGAACATCGTATTATAGTTTTAGCTGGTACGTATATTATCCATATTTTAAAACTAGATTTTTAGAAAAGACCCGGGTATTTTTCGGGGTATTTTAATATGAGTTGTATAATCCAAAAAAATATATTATTATATTCTTATATATATATATATATATATATATATATAAAGTTTATATATTCGAATATAAATTATATATATAAACTAATAGAATATTGCCTATATCCTATTCTACACACTCTCTCATCTCACCGTCTCTTTCTCTCTTTACTCACTCTCCCTCTCTCTCCTCTCACACAATCTCTCTCTCTCTACCCCTGCTTCTCTCTTTCTCTTATATATATATATATATATATTATACATATTAAATTAACCTCACACCTCTCTATCTCCACTTCTTCTTTCTTCTTCCTCGCGTCGAACATGAACACCTCTCTCTCTACCCCTGCCGACCTCTACTCATCATCTCACCACCTTCATCATCACCCTCATCGGAACCTCCTCCGCAACCACCGCTGTAACAACCCTAAACTTTCTGTACATAATTTTTTTAAAAATACAGAAAGGAGTACCTAAGCCTGAGCACAAGATATAAATTTGATTTGCTTTTGAACAGCAAGAAGTAACTGGATATCACTGGTAAAGCCTTGCACTGCTGTGACATAGCCCCTGTGTTCAAATCCCATCAGCCACATTATCTTTTTATTTAATTTTCTTTTAATATTTTAGAAACCCAAAGGTTTACACGTGCACTACACGTAAAATGAAAAGACACAGAATAAACAAACATGTGCACTGAAGAAAACCAAGCGACACCAACACGTAGCACAAATCCCACTCTCCATCGCCGAATTTGGGCCGGCGAAACACTCCATACCCCCCGTAGGGGATGCTCCCCAAAAATTTTCCCTGGCACCCCTTGGCCTACCCCCACTTCTCTCATGTTGTTTATTTTCTCTGCACATTTTCCAGAGAACTTAAATCACCTTTAAACCAATTTTTAATGCATATTTTTAATGCATTCTTTAACTCTCAAAACCCTAATTTTCCCTATAAATACCACACAATATTTTACCCCTCCTCACTCAGAATTTTATTACAAAACTCTAAAAAATTATCAAGTCCTTATAGTGTGCAAGTGGAGTTAGCGAAGGGCGAAGTTCCGGCGAAATTCCAAGTAGATTCCGGCGAAGAAACGATGCCCCAACTCTTCCCTAGTCTTTCCCTACCTCTCTTCTTCCTCAATAGCCAGTAAGTTCCCTCTTCCCCTCTCTTTTTCTATTCTAAAAACTTTCATTTTTAAAAGTCGACGAAAGCGGAGTTAATCCGACTTCCGTTTCGTTTTTCTTTAAAAAAATTCTATTTTTCTTAAACCATATAATACCATACTCTCATATAAGATTTAAAAAACATTAACAAACACATTAAAATAAGTTTCACCTCAAAAGAATTTTTTATGCAACTTTTATCGTATTTTTACGGTAAAATACCATATGCTTTATTTTCGACACAAATCAACATAATACTTGTATTACTTTTAGATAGCTCACGAGGTAATGACCCACCTCATCACAACACACATATTGGACATAGCACAATTTACTTTTGGGTAATGTTTTTGGGAATATTATGAGTTACACTATAATACCCTAAACTATTACAAAACCGTTTTCTTTAAGAAAAGTATTATCTAATTCCATACAATTCTCGTCCTTACAATCCACTTTTGGGGAAATATGATCGGGATGGTGCGGATTATCGCACGTCCTCGGATCTAGTAGGGCGGAATTCAGACCTTCGCAAGGAGCATTCGAATTCCGATGGAATCTCTAATGCTAATTTTAAGAAAATTAGATTTCTAGAAAATAAATCAAACTTATATATATATATATATATATATATATATATATATATGAGTATTATTAAAAGATCTATTTTAAATATATTATACAAATATTTCAAGTTTTCTAAATCAAAGGAATCACCATTATATGAAACTACCATCCAAATACAAAGCAATTCCAATACTTCATTAAAATACCATATACAATGAAAATTAGGTTCTACTCACTAGAAATTTCACTTTTATAAAATATATTGTTGGGGTAAAAATTTACACCCCGGTTGACCAAATCAAAATCAAAGTCAACCCCAAGCCAAGTGGGCCCATGCCCGGGCCGAGCCCGAACATGAAGCGATCGGCCTCCCCCCATGCCAAAATAGAAATTTCGTAATAAATAATTTTGGTGTATTTATTTTATTTTATTTTATGAATAAATGTAAGAAAATAGGCAAAAAGCCAAATTCTTGTAAAGCCCATGGCTTATGTGCAAAAAGAAATAACACATGAGACATGGGATGGGCAAAATGCCATTTTGTAAAGCCCAAGAGGCTATATGTAAAGTGTATAGCCTATAAAGGCAAAGATAATGAAAATATCTGAACAACTTTTTCTCTCTCTAAAAAAGAATCAAGATCTGTGATCTTCTCCTTCCTCAAGATTCTAAACCTTCCTCTTTTTTCAATTAAATCAAGAGTATTACTCTTCCTTTTCCAAAACTAAATAGTTATTTACCACAAAACCGACAAAGGGGAACTCAGATCTTCCATTAGATCTCAAAAAGCAGAGATTTTTAAAAAATCTCATAGTTCTTGTTCATCCAAGATCCTGCCAACAGAGGAGGAAGAAAGAGACACATCTCCAAAGACCCCACTTTGGGGAAGATCCAGGGCTCCAGGGAAAGAAACTCCCTTCATCAGCTTCAAAATATACTAGGAGTTTAACTCCTCACACACACACACACACACAAAATAATAAGTATTTCTTTCTGGGAGTACAACTCCCATTGCAGGGACCAAGTCCCTTTTACCTCGTGAGACGCTAGCGCCCAAAGCGCTAGAGCCCGAGCGCCCACGTGCCTGGCACGTGAGGCGCTAGCACCCTTACGCTCAAAGCGCTAGCGCCTGGGGGCCCACGTGCCTAGCACGTGAGGCGCTAGCGCCCAAAGCGCTAGCGCCCTTGCACCCAGAGCGCTAGCGCCCGAGCGCACACGTGCCTGGCACGAGAGGCGCTAGCGCCCAGGTGCTCAGAGCGCTAGCGCCCGAGCGCACACGTGCCTAGCACGTGAGGGGCTAGCGCCCAAGGCACTGGCACTTTTTCCCATGCATCCTTTGGATGCCCTTTCCCCCTTATATATGTATGTATGTATATATACATACACACACACACACACACACACTCTACAACACTGTCCTATGTTAGAAAAACGGGGCGCTGCCCCGCACCCCGCCAGGGAGCTGCTATCCCCCTTGACCCCCAGCCCGCTATCCGGGTAGCGGGACCCCCGTAAAACTCTGCGGGCCCCCGATATATCCAAAACCCCTTCAAAACACAACACTGCACATTGAGTTCGTATGACGAGTTTGACCTGACAATCGGAGGTTCTCTCGCTCCAAATGCGAGGGGTAATTAACGGCAGCTTAGTCCACGGCTGCCGGAGATTCGGATCCCCACAATCAATAAACCCCGCCTACCCTAGGCAGGGGAAATTTATAATGCGCCTGACAAGCGTGCGCGCGTTCCCATCTCAATGGGGTGACAAAAAACACCCTACAGATTCTGACACGCTCGGTGGGACCTTTCTCTCCTCCCATATTTCGGGTTAAACGTTCATGCGAACTCAATCAATATACATATCTATATTTATACTAAAATAATTCTCTTTCATGCAGGTCTTCAAGCAATCAACTTTCAACGACAATCTCTCCCAAGACGAATTCAGCTTCCAACGCGACCCCGATCCCGTACGTGGTCAAGGTCAATGCTCGTATGGTTCTCCCCACAAGCCTCAGTCGACAGTGGGAGGAACTGCCCCGCCAGTTTGGCTCCGTCATCATCTACCCTGCCGGAAGCGCTCATCTGGCAGAAATCCCGGCAAAACAGGTGGCCAAGCCGGTCTCAAGGGGAAAGAGGCTGAATGTTGTGATCGCTAAGGCACCATAACCGAAACTTAAGACGGTACCTGAACAACTCTCTCGTGCTCCAGCTGGGGGCAAGGCTTCCGGTACAAAGGGCAACATCAAACGTTGCGGACGAGCTCAGGCAGTGACTCCAACAAATGCACAATCAGGCGTATCTCCAAAGTCCTCCATCGCCCGGTCTACGGCGGCTTCCCGAAGAGTCGTAACCAGCCAAGTGCTCAAAACAGAAAGGCTGAGACAGAAGCGGCTCAGGTATCGAGCCAACAAGAGGGCCAGGACTCCGGCCAGGTGGAATCTTGTGAGATTCCAAGAGAAAAGTCATCCTGCGACGACGGCTGAGTCGGCCATAAAAATCAGCAATTCCTTCGAACCTCTGAAGTAGGTTCAGAGAAATGCTATGACCGCCAGGATCAAGAAGACAGCAGTCCGAACAATGCCACGAAGGGACGTGTCCCAGCCCCAACAGAAAAAGTATGACACTGTCTTTTCAAGAGTCTATCAGGCGCTCTGTGCCGCGCGAAAACAATGGGGCAAAACAAAAAAGGAAGCGTCGGCACCATTCAAGAATCCGTCCAGGCCAGCCGCCTTCAATCGACTGCCCGCTACCGAAACAGGAGGGTCAAGACAGTGATCTGTGAAATCAGCCACCGATAATAAAAAGACGGCTGGATATATTATCCATACGGTCTATATGGCGGGCGGGCGCCCCAGCGACAACCTTCGCAGCAAAAGTAAGGAGGGGGCCACCACATCCCAAGCCCAATCTGGCTTGAATGTGGTCGCCGCTTCCCAAGAACAGCCGCCTCCGCTAGATGATGAAAACCCTCTCGATGAGGACGATATGCAGAAAGACCCCTCGGTCCATGCAGAGTCAAGCTTGGACAGCGAGGAAGAGCCGACTTTCCGCCCCAGGACCACGGAGCAAGAGCAGCTTCAAGAGCTTTGAAAATAGCTCAGGAGCAAACATAAAGAGATGGCCAAGCTCTATTCGAAAATTGACAACCTAACGAACGTGGTGATGCAGCTTATGGCTCAAATTGCTCGAGCGGGTCCCAATCAAGCATAAGTCGCCACTCATGATTCGGATGATGACAATCCGAAGCGGCTGATGCATGTCCTTTTGGGTCCAAGATTCGTCGAGCCGCACGAAAGCCAGCCACATTCCGCTTCTGGGGACGCTTTGGCCCCAGATAACACTATCCCGCTAACACAAGATCGGATAATAGATTTGGTCACCAGCAAAGTTAAAACATTGGTGGCCGAAGCCGAAGCTCAGAAAGAAATTGGCAGTAGTGGGCGGCCATATCCCGCACAGTACGATCTGATCGAGTTCCCGAGCGGCTACGTCATTCCTAAGTTCGGAAGATTTTACAGGACGGGAAATGCAAATCAGTACGTCACCCACTTTAAAGTATCGTGTGGAAATACAGAGGGCAATGATGCGCTCCTTCTTCGTCAGTTTGTCAATAGCAGTGATTGATCATCTTCTTTATGTGTCGTGTTTTGAAAAGTGTAAAAGATCACAACCAAAGAAATTTATACCGCAATCAATTAACGATGTCTATTGTAGTTTCGTCGGTGAATGCGGATCGTCCACTGAGAAAGTGTGATTTGCTCGTTATTGTTTTAGTTGAGTCGAAAATTAAAAGATAAAAGAAAATTGATTCAAGATTTATGAAATTTAGTTTCAAGAATCATCAAAAAATAGATCTAAAATCAAGAAATGATAGAGATCAAGAAAATATCCAAATCGTTTGAATTATCAAGATTTGTAACGAGCCTTGTCGGAATCGATCCAATTGATGGTGATGATGAATACTAATGATTAAAAATTCTTATCTATTGAAGATTTGTTGCTAGATCGATGACGATCAATGAGAATTAGGGAACTATTGAAGAAACTAAGGTTTCTTCATCATCATGCCTTGTCCTTTCATTGATTATCATTCAAATTCTAGCCTCTAGCAAATTAAATCACCGATCGTTGATCTCTAATTTGGAGCGAAAACATTCAAGAAAGCGATCTCGCTCAAATTAGGTTTTCGATGATTCAATTTCCTAAAGTTTACAAAACTCATAAGATTTAAGAATCGTTCAAGAATTTAATCATCATCATTTACCTATTTTCTCGATTCCGATACAAGCGGAGAATTTACTCACGCATCATTATAAAGCAATCAAGAACTAAGAATATCATAATGCGAGAATGAATAGAAAGCAAGAATAGAGATTTTCACCTTTATTTAGATCTTCTTCAAATTACAACTCTCACTCAAGTTTACAAGACTAGCTCTCGCTTACTCAATTGAGGAAGAATTTGGCGTTGATCTTTGCATGGCTCGATCGTAGTGAGTCGCGGATCGTTGTGGATCTCTTACTCGAATGAAGATCGGCGTTGCTTCAAAGGCTTGTTGAATGCTTGCTTGATTTGGTACTCGATGTATCTTGATTTGGCTTTGGAATTGGATTTGGTCTAGGGTTTGAGTTGCAAGTTGTGTCACTCAACTTGCGGAATTTTGGCTCAATATTCAACAACTAATCAACTCTTGAACAACCTTTGTAATGATGCCCTGGGTTCCTTTTTATAGCTTTCCCTTTAGCATCCCCTAGAAGCTAGGTCTAGCTTCCTTTGGAAGCTTGGTTGTTATGAAGATTGCATAGGAAGCTATGTAGTTGTAGGAAAGTTTCTAGATTAAGGTAGTTAGCTAGCTTACTCAAGAAGCTTGTTAGGTATTAAGCTTGCACAAGAAGCTTGGCTGTTAGAAGGGAAGCTTCTGGAGATCTCTAAGGACTGCTGGAGATCTCTAGGGACTGAAGTGTCTTGAAGAAGTTTTGCTATTGAAAGGGAACCTCTGCAAACATGACTAACCACCGATGAGTCAGATCGTCCACGGATCCACAGCGGATCGGCCTGACTCGGCCGCGGATCCGCGGCCGTTTGATGGACTCAGTGCATTAAAATCTCAGGGTACTCTGGTGTTGGCTTTATGAAATTTTCCTAATGTCTGGAATATTTTTATACTTTCTTGTTTACTGCCAGATCACAAGTGTTGAACTTGACGCATTTTATCAGCAATTTTAGCAGTTCCGGCTCTTTTACCTGGAAAATTTCCTGCACACAATCTAGAGACAAGTGTTTGATACACAGAAGATCACGTATGCAATAATAAACACACAATTTCTCTCATAATGCTGGTTATAATGTATAACACATGTTATTTGGTATTTTGCAGACAAATTGCTAATATGTGCTATATTTATACCAAACACCTTTAGATGATTACAAATAGTAGGGAAATTGATGTGTTAAAAATGCAATATTTTCTACTGATCAAATTCCCCAAACTTAATTTTGGTCGTCTCGAGCAAACTTGTTTTATTCAGATGTAGGAGAAAATATAAGAAAAAGAAAAACTAACTAGCACACTTTCGGAGGCAACACGATTGCACTGAGCACGTGGAACAAACCTTTAAACCTCCAGGTGTCTCTAGTAGGAGGAGTGTTGTCTCCCGAGGGTTTTCAGCGGATTGCACCCACAAAATCCAATAATAAAAGAAAGACAATGAAAGTTACATATAAAGATAAGAATTTTAAAATAAATACTTTGAAAATTAGAGTTTTCAACTATACTAGCTTTTCGGTTGTCATGGGCCCTATCTTAATAGTCATGAAAAGATGTTAGAAATCACATCACCCCTCAATAAAACATCGTCTTTATTCTTCATTCCTACCTTTCTTACAAACATCGATCATATACCCCTACGTCTGTGTAAAAGACATCCCTACACTCGGAGAATTCAATTCAAGCTATCATACTCTTGTCCATCTACCTCAGTACTTTTTAATCGGTGAATATTTAGATGGGATTGCTCACACATTTTTCATGCGATCGTTAATACTTCTTGAGGTACTAACCGACCGATTACTCATGTGCTTGCTGATTAGGCGTATTAGTATTTTTCTTGTCTTGCAACACCTAAGTCTTAGCAGTGACTCCCAAACCAGTTGGTCTAAGGCACTAGGTGATGAAGCACTCTCGCAATATTTTTTTATTGCTGCCTTGGTGATAACCAAACCAGTGTTCATTTTTCTTCACCATTTTATATTTTCTTCATTTCTTATTTCCTTCATACTTTGGCTTTTAGACAAGAGCATTTCAAGGTATCCTCTACTATCCCGAGTTTCAAGACGTGTGTAAGTGCGTATAGTAGGGTATCAACATTCAAATGTTTGGCTTCCAGAATAGAAACTATTTTTCAGACTTATTTTTTTTCTCAGATTAGTGACTTCTTTCATCTTACTAACTCTTGGGACAACGGCTTATAACTACTTATTACTAGTTTCGTTTAAGAAAACTTCTAATTTTCTTGGTTTTCTTAAACTTTTCCAATCTTTTGGATGTAATTTTTCACTATCTATACTTTTATTATCAAATTAAATATTAAATATTTTTATCTTTTGAATTTTTTTAAAATTTTTAAAAGTTTTGTGCTTATGCAAAGTATGATGCAAAGTGATGCGTAAATAAGCACAAACCTCCCCTAAACTTGTTTTCAACAGTGTCCTCACTGTTGTCTTCTGCTAGAGCTCAAAAACCTGTAAGCTTGGGAGAAAATTTATTAACGGGGGTAATAAATATGATCGTGAAAATCTCCCCCAAACTTATTCTTTTCACTCACCTTCATTCGAAAGATGATACAGTATTTTACAAGACATGGAGGTGAGACGGAGGAATTTTAATCAAGATAAAGCGGCTCCTGCAAAAACAGGAGCTCCTCCGTGGGGTCAGTGGAAAAATACGGTTTTAATTTATGTCCATTTACTTTGAAAATTGTACCGTTTTCAACATTTTCAACCTCAACTACCCCGTGCGGGTATACATACCGCAGAACAAAAGGTCCTTTCCACCGAGATCGTAGCTTACCCGCATGAAGATGGAGTCGTGAATCATAAAGAAGGACTTGTTGACCAGGTGTAAAAGTTTTTCTCAAAATATTTTTACCGTGAAATACCTTAGTCCGATTCTTTACAATCACAGCATTATCGTAAGTTTCATCGCGGAGTTCGCTTAGCTCGTTTAATTGCAGCTTCCGAAAGTTGCAGGCTTGATTTAAGTCAAAGTTAAGTTCTTTAATGGCCCACATTGCTTTATACTCAATCTTGACCGGAAGGTGACAAGCCTTTCCAAACACTAGTCTGTAAGGAGACATACCTAGATCGATTTTATATGCAGTTCAGAACGCCCAAAGAGCATCCGTCAATTTGGTTGACCAATCTTTTCAATTTTTAGAAACAGTTTTCTCCAAAATTTGTTTAATTTTTCTGTTTGAAACCTCAGCTTGCTAGCTCGTTTGGGGATTGTTCCCCTCCGAATGGCGGCCAAGACGGACTGCCTTGTCTGAGATTCGGGGCAGATACTAATTGGTGCTATCTGTCCACCTCTCCGAAGATGCCAAGTTGATTTATGGCACCATGTATCGAAGATTTAAACGGATGCGTCCGATGTAGCAGACTTCGTCAGATTCCCCCTCGTTGAGGGGTTTTTGATTATGAGGACGCTCTTCCCTGCAGGAGCAAGCCCCTGCAGTTAATTACGCTATCGCATCGCGGTAACAACTTTCTCCTTCTCCAGATGGACACTTTGTGTCGTGGGTGTTTGTTTTGTTTGTGGTTGCCCGTGGATTGTATACGGAGACTAATTTATGTTGTCGCCCGTAGGACGTGGATTAGTCCAAATCCGTATTTTCTTAGATTTGGGTTTGGGGTTGGGTTTAAGGATACGTTAGTCTCATTTGAGACTAAGATCAACTTAAACGTTTGTTAAGGATATGTTAGTCTAATTTTTGACTAAGATCAACTTAACGGGATCGTTTAGATCCGACAAAAGAGCATTTGGGCTCTATTGTTCTAGTTTAGGGACATGGTGGTCCATTGAATGTTTGGCCGTCGGGACCCTTCACCTCTCTGACGACGTTGAAGGATTACAACGACAGATATCAGAGGAGTTCAGAGATGTACCCTTGAACCAAAGTTGGTTGGGAAATTTATAGTCCAATTTGGGACTAAAGTCTGTTTAAAGGTTTTGGTTTAAGGATACGTTAGCCATATTTGAGGCTAAGATCAACTTAAAAGTTTGTTAAGGATACGTTAGTCTAGTTTGAGACTAAGATCAACTTAACGGGATCGTTTAGATCCGACAAAAGAGCGTTTGGGCTCTATTGTTCCAGTTTAGGGACATGGTGGTCCATTGCCAGTTTAAGGACATAGTGGTCCATGAGTTTAAGGACCCCACAGTCCGTATTAATGTGTGGTTGTCGGGACCCGTCACCTCTCTGAAGACGTTGAAGGATTACAACGACAAATATCAGAGGAGTTCAGAGATGTACCCTTGAACCAATGAGTTGTTTGAAAGAGCAGATATGCTCAGTTCAAGATGATTTGAGGACTTATGGCCAGTTTGGGCTAAGTCCAATTACGTTTGAAATATTGGCCCTTTGGGCCATTAGACATTTGTCTGGGTTTAGCCCCTCATCATTCAGCAGTGCTATATAGAGGTTTGGGGGCCCTGACAACATTTTGTTTTTTATTTCCTCAATTTTGAGATTCATTTGGAAGAGGGACTTTTGCCTCTGGAAGATTAGCCAATTTAGCTAAAATTGGTGTCAAACACTACAGAACAACAGTGTTAAACACTGGAGATAGAACTCTCAAATTAGTGTTAAACACTAAAAGACAATCAGTGTTAAACACTGAAAATATAATCTTCAATTTAGTGTTAAACACTAGAAACAATCAGTGTTAAACACTGGAAATAAAATCCCCAAATTAGTGTTAAACACTAAAGATAGAGGGGTCACGTGTGGACACGTGAGACCGCAAAAAGGGGGGACCAGATCCATTTTCTTCGTTCTGCAATTAAGTGTTAAACACTTTTTATTTTTATTTTAGAGCATCACGTGTTGGCACGTGATGGGGATTTATGGGGTCACATGTGGACATGTGAGAGTGCCCAAAAGTGGGACCAGTTCCCTTTTCTTCGTTCTGCAATTAAGTGTTAAACACTTTTTATTTTTATTTTAGAGCATCACGTGTTGGCACGTGAAGGGGATTTATGGGATCACGTGTGGACACGTGAGAGCGCCCAAAAGTGGGACCAGATCCCTTTTCTTCGTTCTGCAATTAAGTGTTAAACACTTTTTATTTTTATTTTAGAGTATCACGTGTTGGCACGTGATGGGGATTTATGCATCGATAATTACAGCATTTGTTGAGGGGTCATATGGGGACACGTGAGAGCGCCCAGAGCCTATATTTCCTTTGCTTTTTCTTTCTGCGTTTTGGGAGTCACGTGGGAGCACGTGAGGCATTGCCTCAAAGCTTCTTTTCTTCAGGGATCTTTTCAAGGATCACGTGGGGGCACGTGACCCTAGTTCTTTTCATGAACAGATATCTTTTAAGAATTGAATTCTCTGTAGGGTTAAACCCTAATTATGATTTTGGAGGAATTAAATTCCTATTGTGAAAGAATTAAATTCTTATTTAGGATAAAACCCTGATTTCTTTTTAAAGGAATTAAATTCCCAGATATGTAAAAGAATTAAATTCTTGATTAGGGTTAAACCCTAGTTTTGTTTTAGGAGAATTAAATTCTCAAAACTCAATTCCCCTTCTAAGTTTAGGATCCGCATGGCAGGATCTCGACCCGATGAGAATTAAATTTTTAACTTATGGGGAGATGTGCTCTGTGCAGATATTCAACCAGAAGAAGAACTGAGTTCTTTTTTGTATAAGAGTTAAACTCTTGGATTTTGAGAATTAAATTCTCTGTTTGAAGTTTTGATTCCCTTTCTTTTCTCACCTAGGGTTTTCTTTGTTGAGAATTAAATTCTCCTTTTTTTTTCTTCCCTCTTGAGAATTAGATTCTCCTCTCTCTGTTTTTCTCTCCAAAAAGGTCCCTTCTCTTCTTTTCTTGGCTCCTATTTATAGGAGAAGGAAAAGAATCAATTTGTTTAGCAAATCTCTCATTGAAAGATTTGATTTGTTTTCATTATTAATATGATCATTTAGATCATTCAGTGAATTTTATTCACCGTTGGATTTTAAATCCAAAGATATTCTGTTTGTTATTTTCGGTGAGATTTAGGGGAAATCTTTACTTGTCTAAGATTTTTCCATAAATTGGTGATATTTAATCACCCTTGGATCTTTAATCCAACGGTCCCCATAATCCTTTTCCATTTAGAAAGATTTAAAAGCTTTTAGAATTTAATTCTATTAAACTGTAAGGCTTTCGAAGCCAGTCACGTGTAAGCACGTGACCCCCAATTGAGTCCTTTTCTCAGCATTTTCTTATGGTTCAGTTTTAACCATCACGTGTCAACACGTGACCATTGGTCACGTGTGAGCACGTGACACCTCATTGAGGTATTTCCTTCAGCCGTTTGTTATTTCATTTCTGTTTCGATTGTCATGTGTCAACACGTGACCATTGGTCACGTGTGAGCACGTGACCCCCAATTGGGTCCTTCTTCAGCCGTTATTTTTATTTCTGTTTTAACTATCACGTGTCAACACGTGACCATTGGTTACGTGTGAGCACGTGATACCTCATTGAGGTAATTCCTGATTTTTAATCAGGGAACAGTGCATAGCATATTTGCTCATAACTTTTGATCCCGGATGAATTATGAAGCCCATAATATATCAAATCGAAGGGTTTTTCGAGATGCTTTCAATACTATTAGAATTTAACAGTTCCTCCTTCGGGAGTTTATCAAAATACAGGCCGGAAGATACTGGTTCGCATTTCCTTAAGCGTATCGCTGCCATTTGATACCTTGGACTCCTTTGCGCAGAAAATTTTGGCGGGAACAAATGCCCTCCACTACTTTGCCCACGTAAGTATGTACATGTGTGAAGTAGTGCAGAGTTATGCATAGCGTATGACCAGTTTCGGGTTGGTATATAATTTTCAGAATCTTGATCTGAGAAGATAACGAGCGAACACAAGCGTCATCATTTATCATTGACTCAAATCTCAACTCTTAAGAGATATAGTTCCAAATCCTTAACTCTATGAGCCGCACCCTTCTATCTCTTTATATCTTACTCTGGCGTGAAGTAGTTTATATGCTCATGAGTAGCTTTTTTATTTCAGTGGCATGTAGCTTTGGCGAGTGTGGCTCATAGATGGTCCATCTTGACCTCTTTGCAGGGCGGTGATGGCTTAGGAGACAGGGTTAGGATCTGCCACCTAAGACTTTTCAACTTTATGAGTCGTGAGGGTCTCATAAAGAGTTTTCTCCCTACGAGTCGTGAGGATCTCATAGGTGTATTTTCTCCTTAGGAGTCGTGAGGATTAGTAAGTGTGTTTTCTCTTATAAGTCGTAAGGATCCTATAAGAGAGTTTTCCCTCTTACGAGTCGAGAGGACCCGTAAGCGGTTGTTTCCCTTCTTGTCGAGATTCGACTTTGGAGAGTGTGACCCGTGGATAGTATGCAAGAGACCGTTTTGGGCCGACTTGCAGGGTCCTAGTGCTTAGGAAACAGTTTTTTTTAATCCCTACTGCCTAAGGCTTTATCTCACAAGTCGAGACGAATCGAGAGGTTCTCGCAAAGACATCAATTTCCTCACGAGTCGAAACGGATCGAGCAGATCTCGCAAGAATATCCCAACGTCACAGTTAACCTCTGCTCTTTACGACATAGGTCCGTTAGGGTCTGTGGTACTAGGGTTTTGCCCGTCGTACCGTCGCATTGGCTGATGTATCCCTCGATAGACAATCGTGCTGTTCGAGTAGCCCTGCGACTGTCGTGTCTCTGATCCCTTCGGGGGCTGGACAAGACGTCTTCAAGCAATCCTCCTCGGCAGTTTGACCGTCGGAAGAGCAAGCGTTAGGAATTTTTTCATGCGCTTTTTACTTGAGGTTAGGCTTATTTTGTAGAGCCCCGATGAGTCATAACCACTCCGCGCTGGTGTAGGATGATCTCCGATAGTCTTTCAGGCTTTATATGACTTGCCGTTAAGACCCTGAAGCTAGGAATTTGGCCTTTGCTTCGTTTGCTGGCATTGCGTCTGTTGTATCGATACGAATGTCGCGGTTGTCTCTAGGTTGCTGGTGAACCGTCGAGGTTTGGAACTAGGGATTTTTTTCATGACTCCTTTTGGTGATGTTGCGTCTGCTATGTCGAGACGAACGTCGAGATGGTGACCGCTCCGCACTGGTGCGAGATGATCTCCGATTGTCTTTCAGGCTTTATATGACTTGCCGTTAAGACCCTGAAGCTAGGAATTTGGCATTCTCTTCGTTTGCTGGCATTGCGTCTGCTGTATTGAGACGAATTTCGTGGTTTTCTCTAGGTTGCTGGTGAACCGTCGAGGTTTGGAACTAGGGATTTTGCCGTGGCTCCTTTTGGTGATGTTGCGTCTGCTGTATCGAGACGAACGTCGAGGTGGTGACCATTCCGTACTGGTGCGAGATAATCTCAGATTGTCTTTCAGGCTTTATATGACTTGCCGTTAAGACCCTGAAGTTAGGAATTTGTCCTTCGCTTCGTTTGCTGGCATTGCGTCTGCTGTATTGAGATGAATGTCGCGGTTGTCTCTAGGTTGCTGGTGAACCGTCGAGGTTTGGAACTAGGGATTTTGCCGTGGCTCCTTTTGGTGATGTTGCGTCTGCTGTATCGAAACGAACGTCGAGGTGGCGACCACTCCGCACTGGTGCGAGATGATCTCCGATTGTCTTTCAGGCTTTATATGGCTTGCCGTTAAGACCCCGAAACTAGGAATTTGGCCTTCGCTTCGTTTGCTGGCATTGCGTCTGTTGTATCGAGACGAATGTCGCGGTTGTCTTTAGGTTGCTGGCGAACCGTCGAGGTTTGGAACTAGGGATTTTGCCGTGGCTCCTTTTGGTGATGTTACGTCTGCTGTATCGAGACGAACGTCGAGGTGGTGACCACTCTGCACTGGTGCGAGATGATCTCCGATTGTCTTTCAGGCTTTATATGACTTGCCGTTAAGACCCTGAAGCTAGGAATTTGGCCTTCGCTTCGTTTGCTGGCATTGCGTCTGCTGTATCGAGACGAATGTCGCGGTTGTCTCTAGGTTGCTGGCGAACTGTCGAGGTTTGGAACTAGGGATTTTGCCGTGACTCCGTTGTTTGATTGTAGCGTCTGAATCCTGCTGGAGGAAGAACGCTGTGGTGACGTCTCGTCTGCTGTATCGAGACGAACGTCGAGGTGGTGACCACTCTGCGCTGGTGTGAGATGATCTCCGATAGTCTTTCACGTTTTATATGAGTTGCCGTCAAGACCCTGAAGCTAGGAATTTGGCCTTTGCTTCGTTTGCTGGCATTGCGTCTGCTGTATCAAGACGAATGTCGCGGTGGAGCTGGGATTTTGCTGTCACTTCGCTTTGTTTCGACCATGGGGTCTTTCGTTGGCGTTGCATCTGCATCCTGCTGGACTGCGAAGGAACGCTGTTGTTGACATCTCGTCTGCTGTATCGAGACGAATGCTGAGGTGGAGCTGGGATTTCACCGTCACTCCGCTTTGTTCCCCTCTGAAAGACGGCGGCCGAGACGTTAGGACGTCTTGCCTGAGATTCGGGGCAGATGCTAATTGGTTTTATCCGTCTACCTCTCCGAAGATGCCAAGTTGATTTATAACACCGTGTATCAGAGGTTTAGACGAATGCGGCCGATGTAGCAGACTTCGTCAGATTCCCCCTCGCTTGAGGGGTTTTTTGATTGTGGGGATGCTCTTCCCTGCAGGCGCAAGCCCTTGCAGTTAATTATGCTACCGCATCACGGTAACAACTTTCTCCTTCTCCAGAATTTCACTTCGTGTCGTGTGTGTTTGTTTTGTTTGTGATTTCCCGTGGATTGTATACGGAGAGTAAGTAATGTCGTCGCCCGTAGGACGTGGATTAGTCCAAATTCGTATTTACTTAGATTTGGGTTTGGTGTTTTTAGTTTAAGGATACGTTAGCTGTATTGAAGCTAAGATCAACTTAAACGTTCGTTAAGGATACGTTAGTCCTGTTTTAGACTAAGATCGACTTAACGTGGTGATCCATTTAATATATGGCTGTCGGGACTCGTCACCTCTCTTACGACGTTGAAGGATTACAACGACAGGTGTCAGAGGAGTTCGGAGATGTACCCTTGAACCAAAGTTGATTATGGAATATGTAGTCTGTTGAAATGCTTAAGGATACGTTAGCCGTGTTTGGGGCTAAGATCAACTTAAACGGGATCGTTTAGATCCGACAAAAGAGCATTTGGGGGCTTTATTGTTCCAGTTTAGGGACGTAGTGGTCCATAGGTAGTTTAGGGACATTGCGGTCCATTGGTAGTTTAAGAACATTGCGGTCCATTGGTAGTTTAAGGACATTGCGGCCCATTGGTAGTTTAAGGACATTGCGGTCCATATGGGTGTGTTTAAGGACGCATTAGTTCGTTAGTTTAAGGACGCATAAGTCCGCGGGTTTAAGGACTCCACAGTCTGTATCTTGGTTTAAGGACGCATAAGTCCATGAGTTTAAGGACCCCACAGTTCGTATCTTGGTTTAAGGACGCATAAGTCCATGAGTTTAAGGACCCCACAGTCCGTGTTGATGTGTGGTTGTCGGGACCCGTCACCTCTCTGACGTCGTTGAGGGATTACAACGATAGGTGTCAGAGGAGTTCGGAGATGTACCCTCTAACCGGAGGTAAATTGATTTAGGAGAGCAATTTTGCTCAGTCAATTTAATTTGAGGACTTACGGCCATGATTGGGTTAAGTCCAGTTGAAAAATATTCAACGCTTTTATTTGTTTTTGGTCTATTAGACCTGTGTTAGAGCTTTACCCATGTTTAAATAATGCATTGCATTACTTTCTATTTTTGGTTGGGCTCCGCCCATAGAGAATGCAGAGCATCAATTTGTTTTGGGCTCTACTCATTTATAAATGATGCAGAGCATCAATTTTACTTGGGCTCTGCCCTTTTATAAAAGATGCAGAGCATCAATTTTACCTGGGCTCTGCCCATTTATTGTTTTGCAATTTATTTTGGCCTACTAGGTCTTTTTGATTTGGGCCTGGCCCTTTAGCAAAAGAAATGCATTGCAATTGTCAAGCGCTTTGCGCCAATCAGAGAGCGCAAGCGCTTGTGGTATTGTCACGTGTCACGCAAGCGCAGTGCGCTGCGCCAATGCGCTACGCTTGCGCTGCTGACACGTGGCGCGCTCTGGTGGGTTGCGCCAGTTTCAGAGAGCAAAGCTCTATCTTAAAAGCGCATAGCATAAGTGAGTCAGATGCTGACACGTGGCACTCTCTGGTGGCTTGCGCCAACCCAGGAGCGCAACAGTGCAGTTTTGCAAGTGCAAGGCACTATTAATTTGAGAATCTTTTAGATTGCAGAACCAATGGTTCATGAAAAAGTGCAAAGCACTGTTTGATTTCTTGATCTAATTTAGATCAAAGAAAACAAGTATTTCTTGTTTTTTCTTGATCTCAGAGAACCAATAGTTCATAAGTGCAAAGCACTATTATTATTATATTTTTTTTGTTTTTTTATTGAAGATCATTGATCTTGTTCTTAGATCAATGATCTATTAGAAGAAATTCTTCTATCTTAAAGGTCTTTTACCTTTTTCTTCTTGAAATTTCTTCAGAGTTCTCTCTGTTTGAAGTTCTTGATTTCTCACAATGTTGATGCCTTTGATTTGAGGTCTAGGGGTGTTTATATAGTGCCCATAAATTTGTTAAAGAGATCTTTCTCTGAGTGATTTGGGGAATTTTCCCCACCATTGGATCTTTGATCCAAGGGCTTCTGTTTTACAGAAGGCAATTTTCTTGTTTTAACAAGAACAGAAAAAATCTTACTCGAATTTAATTCTGTTTGGCGCAAACGCCCCAGCGCGTGACACGTGTTAAGCAGCGCACAGCGCAGCGCAACTGCGTTAGCGCATCTGCGCTGACACGTGTCGCGCAGCGCACAGCGCAGCGCAACTGCGCTGACACGTGTCGCGCAGCGCAGTGCTTGCGCAACTGAAGCGTTGCTTCCTTTAATTTTGCTTTAAATAGAGCTTTGCTCTGATTGGACGCGCTGCCTCGGGCGCTGCGCTGATGTATCAGCTTTTGACACGTGGTGCGTTGCGCGCAGCGCAAAGAATCTGAAGCGTTGCTTCGAATTTTGAATTTTGAAATTCAAACAGAGCTTTGCTCTGATTGGGGGAAACAAATGCCCTCCCCCACCGTTGCGCTCACGTGGCGCGCACGTGAGTGCAGCGGTGGAAAGATCATGACCGGTGGATCAACGGGTGAGCTGAATGGGCGCAAGCGCCTTATAAATAGGATCTCTGGCCCTTTAGAAAACTTCACCATTTTCTAGATTTTGATTCCCAGAGCTTTGCTCTTGCTTAGAACTTCAGAGTTTTGCTCTCGTTTCCAGAACTTTAGAGCTTTGCTCTCATCTTCCAAGTTAAAAAAAAACTTTAGGTAAAATTAATCTTAGGTTAGATTAATTTTAATTAACCAATAGAGCTTTACTCTCATAGATCTTCTGATCTAAAGAAATCCCCTTTGGAGCTTCACCAACAGAGCTTTGCTCTCATGAATCCATAGATCTACAGAAATCTTGTTCATGGGTTTTAACCCATGAGCAGAGCTTTGCTCATGGATCCAAAAATAGATCTTTTTGATCTAAAAATGAAGAACTTTTAAGAGTCTTCAAAATTTTTGATTTCTTTAGGAGTTTTAAATAAATTTTCTCATCATCATAGAGCTAGGCTCTTTTAAGGAATCTTATTCCCCTGAGACCAGAGTTTGACAAGTGTCACTTTGTGACAGAGCTTTGCTCTGAAAGATGAGATTTTCTCTTTGTCTCTAGAGATTTTTTATTAATGGGAATATTTTCTTGGGGACCAATTGACAATCTCATCCAATGATGGGGTTGTCTTGTTAACTGACGTATTGTCATCCAGATTTTGTGGGTCCCCCTTCGGTCTCCTACTCACTGCACTGCTGTGTGGTGTAATTAATTAATTTTAATTTTATTGGTTTTTAATTTAATTAATTAATTAATGAAAAAATTTCTTAAACGCCAAGCGTTGGAATTACAACACTAACGGCTAATTTCTGTTCATTTGCAGCGATCATGTCTCTCGACACCTCATTCCCGTTTGCTCGTTCAGAGGAGGGATTTCCCGAAGCGTCCTTGGACCGTGAAGTATTGGCTATGATTAGGGACCACGACCCGGAATATAAGGGTCTCCACCTTTGGGGGTCGTGGTACAATCAGATTATTATGGGTCGACAGAGCTTCACATGCGCAGTACCGTCAGAACCCATCACGGCGATTCATTACGCCAGCCCACCCCCGGTGCAGTATGCCGTGGAGATGGTTGATTGGACATCGAAGAGTTTTCTTCATCCGGCGATAGATGCAATCCCGGTCCAGCGTCCCATGGTTTTGGATATCCTGGGATGCCGTATCTGTCAAGGCGAGGCACGACCTTGGGGGAAATCATATAACATAGGTCTGATTCCCCGCCACCCAATTGGCTACCTGCCATGGGCTCGGTATATCCTGTCGACGAAGAAGTAGCAGTTGATAAGGTTAGGGTTGTACACCGCGGTCTACGTCTCCCTCTTCCAGTATCCCACGCTTCCCACCTGGTGGTTCAAAGCCTTCTTGGAGCAGTGGAACATCCCCACTCACACTTTCCTCGCAATGGATCGGGAAGTGTCGATTTCTCTGGAGGAGTTCATAGAAGTCTCCGGTTTACCGGTTATAGGGGAGCATTATGAGGAATTGCTTCCGACAGACGAGTATGTCTTCGGCGCCAAGCCGGCGATAAAGGGCCTCACACCGGAGAATGCTGTTCAACACCAATTCCCAAGTCTGATCAAGGTGTTGAACATCTACAAGGCCTTTTTCATTGAGCGTGGGAGCCACGAAGTTAGTTTTGAGGACTTCATCGCCCGGTTCCTTCACCCAAGCGCCCTTTCGGCAGAAGCTGTCAAGTTCGCCACTCTCGAGGACCCTTTTGGTCTAGGTTTGGATAACCTACCGGCGAAGGAAATAGACCAAAAGGGTTTTTTCCTTCCTAACTCCCCGACTGTGTCTTTTGCGGAAATTGCGGCCCCTGGGATGGACGAGGAGGCCTTTTTCTTAGGATTTCTTGGGCTATGGCTGAGTTGGTATGCGCTCCCAATGCATTCTCGCCATATGCGGCCCTCTGTCTTTTACCCGGCTCACCGGATGACCATCGGGGTAAAGGTAGCCGCCGGGGTAGCCGGCTTGGCACATTTGTACCACGGCCTCAGTCGAGCGGCGGATGCTAATGAGCCTGGGGTGCTGCACGTGATTTTCCCGATGCACTATTTCATGTCGTGGCTCGAGCTACATACATCGGGCGTTTTCGGCATGCATAAAAGGTCGTCATTCTACGACAGGTGCAGCTTCCCTCGCATCATACAGTTGATTGGCGCATCAATTGTGAGTCCATTGCCACGGAATGCCAGGGGTTTCCTCCTTCGCCCCCACACCGTTGGAACCGGTGTGTCTTTTGTCGATAAGGTGTTGACTATTGGAAAGGCGTCTACCACTGCACTGCGGCCATTGCAAGACACTTTCAAGGATGGAGCTTCAGTTTTGACGGCCCGGGAGACCCTCCACTTCTATTCTATCAGACCGGGCTTCTTGGTGTTTAGGCAGAACGGGACGGCGATTTTCATGAGATATAACCCGCATCGTTTCGCCCAACAGCTGAGCTACAATCAAGGGGTACCACTGGAGGCTTTCTTATCGGAACCTGCTGCGACCGAAGAAGGGATGGAGAGCGCGCTGCATCATTTCATGCGTCTAAACACGGGCTCCCACTTCTTTATCAGTGAGCCGGCTTGCGCCCCACGACTCCTCAGGGTATATACAGAATGGTACAGTCATTCGACGGGAGCCGTTATAAAGGAGGAAAGGCGATTGCTGGTCGACCGTAAGGGTGCGCCTCTAGGTAGCGACCGCAACACTCCTTTAGTGCCAAGGACCCCGGTAGTGCCTCCACTGAAAGATGACAGAGCCGGACCATCACGTGCGCAAAGTCCTCCGCACGGATTGCAGCTCCTCGATATTGCGGATGCACCTCCAGCGCTCTGTGCTCCAGTGGAGACAGTGGTTGTAGCCTCGCCGAAGTCCGGCGTAGGTGTGGACATCGAGACCCGCCGTCCCAAGGTGGCTGCTAAGCGTAAGTCGATCCCGCGTGCACCTAGGGTTGGCGGGCAGAAGAAAAAGAAGTCGCTCTTCGCCGCAGACGATGCGTTCGGTCAGGAATCCCACGCTCCCTATGCCGAGGGCCTGAGTGAATATGGGACTAACGAGGGATTAGTCATGCCGCCGGATGACACGGACTTGGAGGCCGCCCTCGAAGCTTCGGAGCGGTTGGCGAGGCGTGACGCATGGCTGGCTAAGCTTGCGGAATCCGGTAATCACTAGTCGCATTTTCTATTGCATCATATCTTTATTATTGCCTTTGACTAATATTTTTCCTTCTTTTCTTCCAACAGGCATCACCACTGAAGTAGCCATTGCCGCCTCCCTCAAGACCTTCCAAGAGGAGGAACGCCTTAGAGCGTCTCTGGGCCTTAGTAAGTTTCAATTCATCAAGTTTTCATTTTCCTTGTGTTATGGTCGATCTAACCTCTCCCTTTTTATCGCAGGGACCTCAATGCCGTTCCCGCCAAGCGACGCAGATGTTCTACCAGCTGCCGATGTTCCTGCTTCCTCAGGGTTACCGCGGGAGGTTCGTCTTGAAGAGCCGATGAGAGATGCCTTAAAGGCTCTGGAGGCATCTCTGAACGAAGACGACGACGCCTTAATGAAGGAAGCGTCAAAGAGGTCCATCGCGACAGCCTGGGAGGAAAGGAAGCGATCGAGGCCCGAAGCAAAGGCACGTAGAGCTGCCTTGGCCATTAGAGCGGTCCCAAGCACCGTTCCTCGTGCCGATACCCCATCAGAAGAGTCCCTGGTCGCCCTGTCTACAGCTCATAGACAGGCGATTCGCGCCAATAGAGAGGCTAACGAGAAGTCCACCTCAGGTAATACTTCTTTCAGAATTTTATTTGTAAAAATTGTAAACTCGCCGGTTCTTATGCATCTCATCTTGCAGGGCCAAGTCCGACCGAGGGGGAGGAAGAGACTGTCGAACCCAAGGA
This sequence comes from Agapanthus africanus, assembly GCA_030015575.1. Lineage (NCBI taxonomy): Eukaryota > Viridiplantae > Streptophyta > Magnoliopsida > Asparagales > Amaryllidaceae > Agapanthus > Agapanthus africanus. The sequence continues at coordinate 1,002,206,536 of CM057337.1, forward strand.
AACAGAGGGGGAGGCACCGGCCGAACTTAAGCCGACGGTGGGCAACGTCGCTGGGGTTGCGGAGCCTGAGTTGGGGGCCGAAGGATCTGCAGCCGAGAAGGTCATTGATGCCGAGCCTGAAGTGGCGGCAGATGAAATGATCGTTATAACTGAGCCCAGGGTAGTGGTGGACGAAGCACTTGAGGCCGGCGACCTCGTGGTGACGGCGGATGAGCCGATGGAGACCGCGGAGCCCGAAGAAGTAGCGGGTGAGATGGGCACGACTCTTGGGGAAGAGTCAGCCGCTCTCTCTCTCTCTCAAGAGTCCGGCAATGCTCTGATCATTGCCCTCCCTGCCTACGATCTTCCACCGTCTCCTGGCCGCGTGAGCACGACGACTGCCCCCATTGAGTCGGGTGATGAGGCCACGGGCGGTGGCCTCATGTCGATGGAGGAGGGAGTCGCTTCCGCTTCAGCTGGCAGCTCATCAGGTAAACCCCAAGTTGCTGTCTTTCTCTACCTTACAATCCTTTCTGACAAGTTCACCTTTGTTCGTAACGCAGGTGCAGCCAGAGCCGATGCCCTACTGCTCGAGGGAGCCCCTTCAACGACTACCTTGGCGGTGGTCACTTCTCAACCCTCTCTTATACCGTCGAAGATGTTGGAAGGTATGGGTTTGCAACTTATTAATCTTATCTTTCAGACGTATAATTTGTGTACTAAAATCGTACTGTTGTGTCTTTTCAGGAGTGCTATTTGATCATCTATATCAAGTGTTGCTCCCACACTTCTCCTTCCCATCTGAACTCGCTTCTCCCTCTGGTGGCGCTGGTGAGTATAGTTCCCGACTGATATCTTTCTTTTTCGGTGATGGAATTATTTCTAACTTTTTCTCGTCCTGGCTGCAGTGCTACAAATCGAAGGGGGAGAAGAAAGATCGGTCGCGCCACCGGCCCTTCCGGCCTTGCCACCTGCTTCAACTGGTATAGTAGACTATCTCATCAATGACTTTTTCCATATCTCTTGAATCGTCATCTAATCGCATTTTGTCTTTTCAGCTGTCGTTCCGGTCTCAGCGCCTTTTGAGTCTCATATTACAATACCGGCAGGCCCTTCCCAGAGACGTCCGTCCTCGAAAGGTGCTGCGAATAGTCTACGTATGTTGAGCGACTACATCGAGGAACTTGACGTCGAGAATCCTACGTCTGCTGTAGATTTCGCTACGACGGTTAACCCGATGCTGGTGATATTTGCTAATTTCCATGACGAGGGCATCGTCGCATCTTGGGTTAATCATTGCCGGGAGATTGAGGCTCACCTTCATCAGCTGGAGTCGACGCGTCCTGCCCCTGAGGTTTTGGCCGTGAGTACTCAACGGGCAGCGTGGCTCGAGCAAAGCACTTCTCATTTCCACCATTTGGGACAAGAAGCAGCTTTGAGGCTGAAGGAGTGGCAGGAGTCTTCAAGCGAAACTTCTCGCCTACGTGCTGAAGTCGAGGAGAACGCTGCTGAGGTAAAGGCTGTCTTCGAAGGCCTTCTGGAGCGTATCTCACATGGGCTGAATCTGAAGCAGAAGCTTGACGTTTCCGAGCGTAATGTCCAAGGTCGCGAAGCCACTCAGCAGGCCGTCGGAGAGCAGCTTACATCACTCTTGCAACAAAGGGCTCAGGTGGAAGCAGAAATGGCGGTGGTGGCAGATCAAGAAAAGGCGTGGAAGGAAGTGCGCGAACAATTGCTAAAGCTATGCAAGAAGCTTCCTTTCCAATAGCTGCCTTTGTACCAATAAACTTGTAATTTTTTTTTGAGTAACATGTATTCATTCTTTATTCTTTTATACTGTTCGCCTTGTACTTCTTTGAGTTAATGAATAAAGATACACATTTTTTCTCTGCAATGCCTTGTATGCTCTTTCGCTTTCTTTCTTTCTCTTATTATCAGCATATTGACTTGATAGACATAATTGGCAGATAATTTAGTTTTTTTTTTCCCAAGAGATAGCGATGGCTTAGGCCGCAGGTTCAGATCTACCGCCTAAGACTTTTCAACTCTATGAGCCGTGAGGGTCTCATAGAGACTTTTCTCCCTACGGATCGAGAGGATCTCGTAGGTGGGTTTTCTCCTTAGGAATCGTGAGGATTCCTAAGTGTGTTTTCTCTTATAAGTCGTAAGGATCGTATAAGAGAATTTTTCCCTCTTACGAGTCGAGAGGACCCGTAAGCGGTTGTTTCCTTCCTTGTCGAAACTCGACTTTGGAGAGTGAGACCCGTGAATAGTATGCAAGAGACCGTTTTAGACCGACTTGCAGGGTCCCATTGTTCAGGAAGCAAGTTTTTTTTTAAATCCCTGCTGCCTGAGGCTTCATCTTGCAAGTTGGGAATTTCCCGCGGAGACACTGGTTTCTCTGCGAGCCGATGCGAATCAGGGGGCTCTCATCAAGGACGCTAGTTTCCCTGAATTGAGGATTTGCCAAGGATTATTTGTTTCCCTGGGTGTTGAAACGAATCGAGAATTTCCCACGGAGACACTGGTTTCTCTGCGAGTCGACGCGAATCAGGAGGCTCTTATCAAGGATGCTGGTTTCCCTGAGTTGAGGAATTTGCCAAGGATTATTTGTTTTCCTGGTGTTGAAACGAATCGAGAATTTCCCGCGGAGACACTGGTTTCTCTGCAAGTCGACACGAATCAGGAGGCTCTCATCAAGGATGCTGGTTTCCCTGAGTTGAGGTATTTGCCAAGGATTATTTGTTTCCCTGGTGTTGAAACGAATCGAGAATTTCCCGCGGAGACACTGGGTTCTCTGTGAGTCGACGCGAATCAGGAGGCTCTTATCAAGGATGCTGGTTTCCCTGAGTTGAGGAATTTGCCAAGGATTATTTGTTTCCCTGGTGTTGAAACGAATCGAGAATTTCCCGCGGAGACATTGGTTTCTCTGTGAGTTGACGCGAATCAGGAGGCTCTCATCAAGGATGCTGGTTTCCCTGAGTTGAGGTATTTGCCAAGGATTATTTGTTTCCCTGGTGTTAAAACGAATCGAGAATTTCCCGTGGAGACACTGGTTTCTCTGCAAGTCGACGCGAATCAGGAGGCTCTCATCAAGGATGCTGGTTTCCCTGAGTTGAGGTATTTGCCAAGGATTATTTGTTTCCCTGGTGTTGAAACGAATCGAGAATTTCCCGCGGAGACACTGGTTTTTCTGCGAGTCGACGCGAATCAGGAGGCTCTCATCAAGGATGCTGGTTTCCCTGAGTTGAGGTATTTGCCAAGCATTATTTGTTTCCCTGGTGTTGAAACGAATCGAGAATTTCCCGCGGAGACACTGGTTTCTCTGCGAGTCGACGCGAATCAGGAGGCTCTCATCAAGGATGCCGGTTTCCCTGAGTTGAGGTATTTGCCAAGGATTATTTGTTTCCCTGGTGTTGAAACGAATCGAGAATTTCCCGCGGAGACACTAGTTTCTCTGCGAGTCGACGCGAATCAGGAGGCTCTCATCAAGGATGCTGGTTTTCCTGAGTTGAGGTATTTGCCAAGGATTATTTGTTTCCCTGGTGTTGAAACGAATCGAGAATTTCCCGCGGAGACACTGGTTTCTTTGCGAGTCGACGCGAATCAGGATTTTCTTCGTCAAGGACACTTGTTTCCTCGAGTCGAAGGATTTTGCTGAAGACACTGGTTTCTTCGGAGTTGAAACGAACCGTCGAGATTTGGCTTCATTTTCTGGCGGAGCCTGTTGGGAAAGTATGGTTCCTTCTTTGTTTGCGCCCTTGGATTATATACAGGGATCGATGTGATCTCAACTGTAGGGCCAAAGTTTTATCATCATTTTTTTTGTTTTATTTCCGCGATGCTCTATCATTTCAGCTTTTATATCGCGAAGGTCGCGATTGCCCAATCATTTCGGCTATTTTTCGCGGTGCCCAATCATTTCGGCTGTTTATTTTATTTTTACTCTCTGCTTTTTATTGCGAGTTGCCCAATCATTTTGGCTGTTTAGTGTGCATATGTTTTTACTTGCTGCTTTTTATTGCAAGTTGTCCCATCATTTCGGCTATTTCATATGCATGCGCGGCCTACTGGCTTTTCGCCGTAAACCTGAAATTAAACACCGATTTCGGCATCAGCACCGCTACAACTGGGATATTGCCAGGAGCGAATCATCATCTGCCTCTGTCGATGTCGAACAAGGGTGGCTTAGCGAACAGGGTTAAGGTCCTGTTGACTAAGGCTTTTGACTTCATGAGCCGTAAGGGTCTCATAAAGTTATTTCTCCCTACAAGTCGTGAGGATCTTGTAGGTGTATTTTCTCCTTAGGAATCATGAGGATTCCTAAGTGTATGTTCCTCTGTAAGTCATAAGGATCCTACAGTAGGGTTTTCTCCTCGTAAGTCGAGAGGACTTATGAGGGTTGTTCATCATGCGTACACATCCCTAGTCACGGCTGAGACTTGGTTAGGGAAATATTTATTCGCGCCCGTGGATTGTATACAAGAGCCAGTATTGGACCACTTGTAGGGAAATATCAAAAATTGTGGGGGTTGCTTAAGCACAGGTTTAGGTCTCTCTAACTTAAGACTTTCAAATCTTATGAGCCGTGAGGGTCCCATAAGAGAGTTCTTCTTACGAGTCGTGAGGATCTCGCAAGTGTATTTTCTCCTTAGGAATCGTGGGGATCCCTAAGTGTGTTTCTCCCTTGTGAGTCGTAAGGATCTCACGCGGGTGGTTTCTCCTTATAAGGTCGAGATGACCCTATAAGTGTCTTTTAACGAGGTTGCGCCCTTTCGGGTTTTCACAAACACTCGCCGGTAGTCCTGCTGTTTTTACTCGGAGCCCTTTCGGGTTTTCATCCGTGCCCATTTTGCTTATGGACATACCGGTTTTTTTATTCTTTTTATTTTCTTCTTCTTTTTTTTTACAAGGTCGCGCCCTTTCGGGTTTTCACGAACACTCGCCGGTAGCCCTGCTGTTTTTACTCACGGAGCCCTTTCGGGTTTTCAGCCGTGCCCTTTTTGCTTATGGACATACCGTTTTTATTTGTTATATATATATATATATATATATATATATATATTTATCTCGTCAGCCTAAGGATGCTGCGGTAGTTGTTTAAGGACGTTTCGGTCCATCATTAGTTTAAGGACGTTTCGGTCCGTCATGGAGAAGATTGGCTACTGCTTATAGAGTTTGAGCTTAGGAAGATAGCGAGTGGACATAGTCGTCGTCATCTACCATTGACCTAGGCGGTAACTCTCTAAGCGTAGTATTTCTTTAGGAATCGACCGTTTATTGGCCTGTAAGGCCTTTCACCGTGCATGTCCATGAGTAGATAGGCTCCACCCTGGTAGACCTTGTCTATGATGTACGGGCCTTCATAGTTCGGCTTGAATTTTCCACGCTTGGCGCGATTGGGGATCATAGGTCTTTTGACCACTAGCACGAGTTCGCCTTGGCGGAATGTCCTCGGCCTGGTCAATCTTTCATATGAACGCGTCATCTTTGCTTTATAAGCTTCCAGATTTTGTTGCGCTATGAGCCATGTTTCTTCAAGGGCATCAAGCTCCTCAAGCCGAAGGTGAGCATTTTCTTCGTTCGTCAAATCGTAGTGGACTGCCATTCGTAGCGAGGGTAACTCTATCTCGAGGGGGAGTACTGCTTCGTCCCGAATACCAACGCATACGGCGTTGTGTTCGTGACCGTCTTGAACGTAGTTCGATACGTCCAAAGAGTCTCTTGCAGTCTCTCATGCCAGTCCTTCTTATTTCGGGACACTGTCTTTTTCATGATCTTCGTCAAGGTTTTGTTGAAGGCCTCAGCTAGACCGTTAGCTCGCGGATTATAAACCGAGGAATATCTCCAGTCTATATTATGCTGCTGCGCGAAGAGACTGATCTTGTGGCTTCTATAAGCTGGCCCGTTATCGGAGTTGATCCGTCGCGGAGTTCCAAACCGATATATGACGTGCGTCTTGAAGAAATGGAGGATATTCTCCGTCTTTACTTCTCTTAACGGTACTGCTTCTGCCCATTTGGAGAAGTAGTCAGTCATCGCCAGGATGAAGCGATGTCCCCTAGACGATGCTGGTTCAATAGGGCCGACTATATCAGTTCCCCACATTTCGAACGGCCAGCTAGCCACTGTTGGATGGAGTGGATTTGGATGTTGGTGGATGAAGTCCCCATGGATTTGGCATGAGTGGCATTGCTTCGCATATTCGAGGCAGTCCTGTATCATCGTGGGCCAGTAGTAGCCCATCCGTTTGATCTTCAGCTTCATCTTCAGGCCCGCTTGGTGAGAACCGCAGATTCCATCATGAACTTCCTGAATGACTTTTTCCGCTTCGTCCGGTCCCAGGCATCTTAGCCACAAAGAATCAAACAACCTCTTGTATAGAGTATCATTGACGAAGGCGAAAGACAGAGCTCGTTCCATAAGCTGATGTCTTGAGGACGCATCTTCGGGCGTTCGATGGTATTTGAAGTAGTCTATAAAGACTTCTCTCCAATTCTCGGTATTTTCCCGATCTTTTATTTGCAGGGTCGTCTGCTCAGTCGCTCCCTTTCCTTCGGGCGATTCCGGAGATATTTCCGCTGGGGCAAGCATCCGACGGCTTTGTACCACGATTCTTACGTCATCGAGGTTCTCATAAGCCAGTTCCTTAGCGAGTTTGGCCAATGCGTCCGCTTTGCTGTTTTCCTTGCGCGGTATGTTTTCCAAAGTATCGGAAGGAATTTGGGTCAACAATTGTTGCACTTTTTCACCGTACTTCACCAATTCTGGTTTGCATGTTTGGTAGTCACCGTTTACTTGACTAACGACCAGTTGGGAATCTCCATATATGAGGAGGTTTTCAATTCCCATGTCGATGGCGATCTCGAGGCCTGCTATCAGGGCTTCGTATTCGGCTTCATTGTTTGTCCTTGGCTCTGTTAGGGAGAAAGCAAAACGCATTATCCCCCCTTATGGAGTTACAAAGATGAGTCATACCCCCTATTTAATTATAGGGGTACTTTGTTTGCGCTTATTCACGGAAGATGCTCCATCGAAATAAAGCTCCCATCGGGTATCACTACCGTCGATCGCATCAAACGCTTGTTCGTCTGGAAGATCGCAATTCAGAGGAGAATCGGCAGGTATCAGATGTTCAGCGAGAAAGTCAGCGATGGCCTGGCCTTTCACTGCCTTAAGAGGTTGATATGTTATCGAGAACTCCATCAATAGTAGGGCCCATTTAGCGAGTCGTCCTGTCAATATGGCTTTTGACATTAGATATTTAAGAGGATCCACCTTCAAAATGAGATGGACCTCATGCGCTAACGCATAGTGTCTGAGCTTTGTTATCGCAAAGATCAACGCCAGGCAGTGTTTTTCAATGGGAGAGTAGTTGCTTTCTGCCCCCAGTAGAACTCGACTCAAGTAGTAGAGAGCTCTCTCCTTCCCTTGGTCGTTTTCTTGTGCCCATAATGCGCCTAAAGAACCTTCGAGGGCGGTTGTATAAAGAATGAGGGGTTTTCCCTTAACTGGAGCAGCCAACATTGGCGGGTTCTGCAGGTATTGCTTGATCTCGTCTAGCGCGCTTTGGCATTTTTGGTCCCAGACGAACGGGGTTCCCTTCTTCATCAGGTGACTGTAAGGACGGCACTTGCCTGAAATGTTAGCTATAAATCGCCGTATATACGCGAGCTTCCCTTGGAGAGACCGCAGCTGTTTGAGAGTCCTTGGCGGAGGCATTTCCATGATCGCCTTGATCTTTTACGGATCTATCTCAATACCTCGGTGTCGGACGATGAATCCCAGAAATTTGCCCGAGGAAACTCCGAATGCACACTTAAGAGGGTTCATCTTCAAGTTGTATTGCCGAAGGCGTTGAAATACGGTCTTCAGATGCTCGAGATGTTCCTCGTATTATTTACTTTTAACCACGAGATCATCGATATAGCATTCGACGATTTCGTGTATAAGGTCATCAAAGATTTGCGTCATGGCTCTCTGATAAGTAGCACCGGCATTCTTTAAACCGAAGGGCATCACCTTGTAGCAAAATATACCCAAAAGAGTCCTGAAGGCGGTGTGCTTCTGGTCTTCGGGATGCATCTTTATTTGATTATACTCTGATGAGCCATCCATGAAGGAGAAAACCTCATGAGTGGACGTATTGTCTATCATCAGTTCGGTGACTGGCACTGGGAAATCGTCCTTCGGGCAGGCTTTATTGAGATCCCGGAAATCCACGCATATGCGCACTATCCCATTTTTCTTCATCACAGGGACGATGTTGGCGATCCATTCAGGGTATTGAACCTCTTGGATGAAGCCAGAGTCGATCAGCTTCTTGACCTCGACGTTGATACTCATCTCAAGCTCGAGCCGCATTCTTCTCGGTGCTTGTTTGACCGGCTTGACGTCTGGGGATATCGCCAATCTATGCACAGCAATTTCTAGATCCAGTCCCGGCATTTCGGAATAGTTCCATGCGAAGCAATCTTTGTGTTGCATAAGCATGTCTTTTAATGAAGCCACCTTGTCTTCAGACAGCAGCTCACTAATAAATGTCGGTCGCGGGTCGCTCGCCGTTCCCAACTCAATTTTCTTGAGGTTATCTGCAGTGGTATGGATTCCATCTTCCAGCTTTTTTGGCGCAGGTGGGAATTCTGAGATCACCTCGTCGTTGCTGTTTTCAAAGCACCGGTGAAGGTCATCCATGTCCTCGGGCTCTTCTTTTGATATCGTTATCACGTGACAAGTACGAATTCGCTTCCAATCCTAATGTGGGACTGGTTTTTCTTCCATGGCCTTGGGCTCGTGCTTCTGTGGAGGCGTTACCCTCCACTTATCAGACAAAGTGAACTTGCCAAGCTGATACTGATCTTCAATCCAATTCTTGAAGGTGAAGCAGTCCTCGAGAGGGTGGCCTATCACTCGGTGATAAGGGCAATAGTCCGGGTGAGAGACTTTGCCTGCTTGTTCGGGGTGTTTAGACTCCGGCAGTGTAAGCATCTGATGTTTTAGAGCGAGGTCGAGTATTTTCTTCATCTTGTTTCGAGGAAAAGAGTATGCTCGACCCATTTTTCTTATGAGGGATAGATCGGAACCACTCGATTTTCGTTCGCGTGGCCTCTTAGCCCCGCTTCGTTGCTGTTGAGTGTCTTTTTCGCGTTTCGATTTGTTTCTGCCTCTGCGTCGAGTCTTCTTTATAACAGGTTGACAAGGAGCGGCATTTTCATCTTTCACGGCCTGTTGGAGAAGGCGTTGCGTTTTGGCTTTCACGTAGATGGTCATTTCGCGGTTATGGTCGTCTCGGACTTTTTGACCAGCTTCCCTTATAAATTTGTCCATTTGTTCTTCGAACGACGGACTGGGCACCTTTGCATCTGGAACTTTCACTGGCTCAGGATTAGCGTCCTCCTATTGAGCATGCGCTTCTTCATCGAAGTCATATATGACGTAGCAGCTGTTTAGTAGCTCTCGTTTCTTTGACCGGATGTATCCAAGCCCTTTCGTCTCCATTCTCCCATTAGGCAGTTTGCGTTGAGTCCCGGGAACGTTCCAGATTTTGTCATAGAACTTGTCTTTTCGAACGGTTTGCTTGAAGGATATCTCCTGGCGCTTCAGTAGCCTCTTCAAGCCTTCTGTATAATATCTGGGGAGACGAATGGGTTGAAGCCTGTCCAGCGTAGGATCCACGCCATGCCAGATTTCTTTCTCCGTTTTGGTTTCTTCAGAGCGGTAGAATATAATTGCTTTTTCGCTTTCTCGCCTGGGAGGGATATAGAACGTTTGCAGCTCTTCTACATTGTAAATATCAAGTGCATCCAGTTCTTTACGGTGTTCAAGCGGCACCATGACGACTTGCAGACTTTGCTCTTCGTCAGCGGACGTTCGTATTGAAGGCCGAGCAGAGAATATAGCACGGACATCATCTTCCGAGTCACTACCAAAGATCAACGTAGGAGTAGATAGTCCCGGCTTATTGTATTGGGGCGGATCCGAATAAACTATCTCCTCTTCCTCTTCGGTATCGCTGCCGAAGACAGGGATGGTAGCGTTAGTTTTATTCTCCGGCTTTTGACACCTTTCCGTGTCTTTGAAACTCGGTAAGAAGTACTTGGCATCTTCATATTTGCGGACCTCGTTCACGGAGAACGGGTTCAGTTCTCCCACCACGGTATACTAAAGACCATCCTTAGAATACTTCATACACTGATGTTGTGTAGAAGGGATGATATTGTACTCGTGTAACCACGGTCGACCGAGCAAAGCGTTGTAGCATGTCTTGGCGTCTATGACATGGAACTTAATGTCCGCGACAAGTAGCCTAAAGTATAGCGTTAGTATCACGGACCCAAGAGTTTTTGATGACTGGGAGTCAAACCCGGAGATGGTAATCTTATCCCGAGCAAGGTGCTGGACGCTCATGCAGATTTCTTTTAACACCCGCATATTGAGGAGGTTAACGGAGGATCCATTGTCGATCAGGATTTTGCCTATCTTTATATCGTGACAGTATCCTGAGACATAAAGGGGGCGATTGTGTTCGCACGTCCCAAGGAGAAGGTCTTCATCACCAAAAGCGACATCGGACGTATGCACTTCTTCCAATTCATCCTTCATCTTTTTCTCGGCCGGGAAAGCTTGGAATTGCTCCGGATCCTGTAGTACTTTGATTAACGAATCTCTCGCCTCTTTTGATAGCAAAAGGGCGTCAAGAATGCTGAGCTGCGAGGGTAGTTTCCTCAGATGCGCTAAGACGTTGTAATCCACCTTATTTCTCTTCGGCGGGTCCTTGGCACTTAGCTCCTCCACAGCTTGGTCATCTAAATCGATACCTTCAGGGACCTTCTCTTTTCCCTTATCTTTTCTATTTGAGGGTCCGAGATTCTTTTCGGGCAGCGTCCGATTACGCAGCCGGATATTTTCACAGACCTTCTGCCCTTCTTCTTTTCCCGAGGTGGAATCTTTAAAGAGAGGGCCGAGCTCCATCTCCTCATCATAATCGCTCCCGAATGTAGGCACCTGTGATCCCCCGGCACTAACCATGCGACAATTACCGGTAGTTCTATTAAACCCTTCGATCGTACTTTTCTGCTCCCGACGAGTTTTGCGCTTCTCCCGCTTAAAATGTTGTCGATGAGCAACGTATCCTTGCCACCATCTATCGAAAGCTTTGCACTCTTGAGTGGGGTGCGAAACCTTCTGATGATATAAGCAATAGGAGGGGTGCATTTCCATTTTACCAGTAATATTTCCTTCGGAGGATGGTAGCTTCATACCCATGGTTATGGCCTTAGCAAACCATTTCCTCATCTTAAATTGGCTTTTGTCGGTAGTGGAGGTATTTTGCTCCAGCGGGAGCGTCTCAGCTCTTTCATCCAGTCGCTGGCGCTTGGCCCTTTCAAATATGACCGCCTCGCGTTCTCGCTCAGTTTTACTTTTCAACCGAGCTTCATTAAGGAATACGTCAATTACTTTATCTGATGGCCCCAGAATTTTTGGTTCAGGATCTGCCCCCAGCTTTTCGGTGCAAGGAGTCTCCTTATCGTCGATGAACGAACGGGAAATCACATGACAGCTCGCCACGTATTCTTCAGATTCATCAGTTCCTCATCTTAAATTGGCTTTTGTCGGTAGTGGAGGTATTTTGCTCCAGCGGGAGCGTCTCAGCTCTTTCATCCAGTCGCTGGCGCTTGGACCTTTCAAATATGACCGCCTCGCGTTCTCGCTCAGTTTTACTTTTCAACCGAGCTTCATTAAGGAATACGTCAATTACTTTATCTGATGGCCCCAGAATTTTTGGTTCAGGATCTGCCCCCAGCTTTTCGGTGCAAGGAGTCTCCTTATCGTCGATGAACGAACGGGAAATCACATGACAGCTCGCCACGTATTCTTCAGATTCATCAGATAAACTTTCTCCCTCATCTTCCTCTTGAAAGACGTGATTGAGGAACTCTTGGAATGTAATGGGAGTCCGTGCCTTCTGGTTGTATTCCTCCAGCGCGTCGATTTGTTTCTGCAAGTCCGTGCGCTTGTCGCCAGGCTTCACGGGCTTCTTTGATTTCTTATTCTTCTTCTTTGAAGATTTTGACGACTGGTTGTGAGTGCTTGAGCCACTACCATCGATCTTTGGAATTGGACGTGGTTTTAACATCCCTTCAATGACCTGCGGTTCCAACGGGTTCTTCCACTTGATCGCTGGGCATGCCTGAAGGTCGTTCAGCATTCTTTTTGTCTTAGCTGATAATACAACCTCCCAAGGAGCTTCTTCAATGACAGAGCATGTTGCCCCCGGCGTATTCATTCCCTTAGAGGTGTGGGGCTGCGGCGGATTCACCTTCCATTTGTCAGATAACGCGAACTTGCCCTGTCGGTACTGGTCTTCGAGCCAATTTTTGAAGACGTAGCAATCTTCGATCGGATGACCCAGTACTCGATGATAAGGACAGTAGTTGGGCTCATTGACATCATTTGGTTGCGACGGACGTTTTGGATCCGGCAGATTTATGAGTCGATTGCGCAACGCCAGCTCGAATAACCTTCTTGTTTTATCTCGGGGAAAAGAGTAAGAACGTCCTAGCCTCTCCTCAAGGGCTACGTACGGGCGCATATTATTTTGACGAACAACCGGCTTCGAGTTGCTCGGCTGTTGTTGAGCATTAGCAACAACGATCGCTTTCCCCTTCCCCTTCTCATTTCGGGAGTCCGGCTTTGGAATAGGAGGTTTATGGCCCATCTGATCCATTTGCGCCAGCTTGTCGATTAGTGCCTGGAAGGTGGTTGGCTTGAAGAACATCATAAATTGCGAGATGGTTCTTGCGGATCGAGGGTTCCAACAAACATTCCCACTGCAGGAGCTTCTTCTATGCACTGCTCGTATTTTGACCATAAATTCCGCCACCGTATAGCATATTGAACCCATGTCTCGCCTGGCTTTACCCTGGCGTTAATCAGTGCCGTCATCGGGATGCGTTCACTGGCGCTTGCAAAACGCTGGGTAAATAACAGCTCCATTTCCGCGAAGGCCTTGATAGAGTCGTTCGAGAGCTCAGAGTACCATTCGAACGCTGTATCTGATAAGCTTCCAACAAACTGGCGGAGCAACAGCTTGTCATCACCGCCGGTGTTGCCGCAGAGTGCCCTGAACTGGGCAACATGCTGGTGAGGATTGCCCGTCCCCTTGTAGACATAGAACTTGGGAATTGTGTAACCGGGCGGGTACTTGATTTGATCGTACCAACTTGGATACGGCCGCCCCTTTTTGACGACCTGACCGGCTGCTTCAGTCGCATGATGAACCTGTATTTGCTGGGCTATGTACTCGTCCAAGTCAGCTTTGGAGATTGTCTCCTCCTTAGCTGTTGACAGAGCTGGTGGAGGATTTGACGTCTCTCCCCTATCGTCTTCAAAGACGATCGGGGGATCTTCGGCCGGAGGATCTTGCTGGATCATCATCCCTACCATGTCTTGGAACAGGAGGCCCATACGCTTTATGTTGGCTGCTTGTTCAGCAGCCTCTTTATCCTTCTTCTCCAATATTCGACGAAGGAATTCGGCGTCGGTTTCTTGCTCTTGGCGTTCATCCGAGGACGTTTCATGGTTTTCTTTTGGCCCAGTAAGTGCGGCCATAGCGTTCATCATCTCTTGGAGCTTCTGATGCTGCTCCTGTGCTTTGGTCATCGATCGCGTGAGTGGTCTATGACCTGTTAATATGCGGCTGTCCTCTTTACCAGACGCCATACAGACGGTATGAACTACCATGCCCCCAGACCTAGGGTGTTTGGCTTCACCTCCTTTGGTATTCACCGCAGGTATAGGGACTTTCTCTGGCCTCCTTCTCTTATGGGCCGTTGAGGTTGAAGGGGCCGTTGTAGTAGGCACCCAAGCGGTGGTCGTCCTCTGCTGTTTGTTCGGACGTTTCTTTTCTTCTTGCACCTTCGCCTTTTTCTGTTGACGAGAATGCTCTGGGTCAATTACGGAGTCTTGAACCCTCCGCCAAACCTTGTATATTTTTTAGGACAGCCGTTGAGGGGGCTGTTCCTGCTTCGTTTCCAGAACTCTCTCCGCAGGTGGAGGAGATCTTTTCAGTGTAGCGGTTGGGGAGTTCTTACGTACCCTCCTCAGCAGTTCGAAGCTGTTCCCAGTTGGAACAGTAGCGTTGACTTCCTCCACTGGAGCAGGTGGAGTTAGCCCTGAGGGGGAGTTGCCCCCTGCCTTCCTTACTCGTCACCAATGGCGACGTCGAGCATGATGAGCCGTTGGGACTGGCTCGGCGATAGAAACAGCTTCTTTTTGCCCCCTGTCCGGATGAGGCGCCGCTGGTGTTAACCTCTTAAAGACTGAGTTTGTCCTTTGAGGGGTGATATTCAACCTGTCAAAGACGGATCCCCGAGCAGGGACAGGAGTAGGAATAGTCAGCCTTGAAAAGACTGATTCTTTGACAGGAGAAGCCGTCTTAACGACTTCCGAAGCCGTCTTAACGACTTCCGAAGCAGCGGTTGTTGCCTTCCTTGAGACAGCCATTTGAGAGTTCATAGGCTTCTTGGAGGGCCCATCAAAGTTCAGATCCAGCCTGGCGAAGACAGAGGCTGTTGGTTTGGTAGTGGACGACCCGTTGACAGGGGCTGTCGTAGCAGTGAGCCGGTCAAAGACCGACTTCTTGTTCGCTTCTGGTGCAGGTATTGGCATAGAGAAGCTTGCAGGTGGGACCATGGTCCCGAAAAACAGGCCGGTGGTGGCCTGGGTCACCTGTTCTACCGGCAGAGCAAGGAAGGAGGCCGCTTGAGGCCCATATACTACACCTCCAGGTGAGGTGGAGCGTCGGTTGCACTGACTCTTCGAGCAGTTGGAGCAGTTAGAGGCCATTGATGCTTGAGTTCTGCGCCAGGAAAAAGACCAAATCTTAGTAACTTGAAATCCAAAGGCGACCATTAACAAACCGCGATTCGTTTGTGAAGACGACACACGAAGTGTGGAGTGGAAAGAGGAAAAGGTCCCACCGGGCGTGCCATAATTTGTTCCCCTCCGGAAGACGGCGGCCGAGACGTTAGGACGTCTTGCCTGAGATTTGGGGCAGATGCTAATTGGTTTTATCCGTCTACCTCTCCGAAGATGCCAAGTTGATTTATGGCACCGTGTATCAGAGGTTTAGACGAATGCGGTCGATGTAGCAGACTTCGTCAGATTCCCCCTCGCTTGAGTGGTTTTTTTATAATGGGGACGCTCTTCCTTGCAGGCGCAAGCCCTTGCAGTTAATTACGCTACCGCATCACGGTAACAACTTTCTCCTTCTCCAGAATTTCACTTTGTGTCGTGTGTGTTTGTTTTGTTTGTGATTTCCCGTGGATTGTATACGGAGACTAAGTAATGTCGTCGCCCGTAGGACGTGGATTAGTCCAAATCCGTATTTACTTAGATTTGGGTTTGGTGTTTTTAGTTTAAGGATACGTTAGCTGTATTGAGGCTAAGATCAACGTAAACGTCCGTTAAGGATACGTTAGTCCTGTTTTAGACTAAGATCGACTTAACGTGGTGATCCATTTAATATATGGCCGTCGGGACTCGTCACCTCTCTGACGACGTTGAAGGATTACAACGACATGTGTCAGAGGAGTTCGGAGATGTACCCTTGAACCAAAGTTGATTATGGAATATGTAGTCTGTTGAAATGCTTAAGGATACGTTAGCCGTGTTTGGGGCTAAGATCAACTTAAACGGGATCGTTTAGATCCGACAAAAGAGCATTTGGGGGCTTTATTGTTCCAGTTTAGGGACGTAGTGGTCCATAGGTAGTTTAGGGACATTGCGGTCCATTGGTAGTTTAAGGACATTGCGGTCTCCATTGGTAGTTTAAGGACATTGCGGTCCATATGGGTGTGTTTAAGGATGCATTAGTCCGTTAGTTTAAGAACGCATAAGTCCGCGGGTTTAAGGACCCCACAGTCCGTATCTTGGTTTAAGGACGCATAAGTCCATGAGTTTAAGTACCCCACAGTCCGTATCTTGGTTTAAGGACGCATAAGTCCATGAGTTTAAGGACCCCACAGTCCGTGTTGATGTGTGGTTATCGGGACCCGTCACCTCTCTGACGTCGTTGAGGGATTACAACGATAAGTGTCAGAGGAGTTCGGAGATGTACCCTCTAACCGGAGGTAAATTGATTTAGGAGAGCAATTTTGCTCAGTCAATTTAATTTGAGGACTTACGGCCATGATTGAGCTAAGTCCAGTTGAAAAATATTCAACGCTTTTATTTGTTTTTGGTCTATTAGACCTGTGTTAGAGCTTTACCCATGTTTAAATAATGCATTGCATTACTTTCTATTTTTGGTTGGGCTCTGCCCATAGAGAATGCAGAGCATCAATTTGTTTTGGGCTCTACTCATTTATAAATGATGCAGAGCATCAATTTTACTTGGGCTCTGCCCTTTTATAAAAGATGCAGAGCATCAATTTTACCTGGGCTCTGCCCATTTATTGCTTTGCAATTTATTTTGGCCTACTAGGTCTTTTTGATTTGGGCCTGGCCCTTTAGCAAAAGAAATGCATTGCATTTTTCAGGCGCTTTGCGCCAATCAGAGAGCGCAAGCGCTTGTGGTATTGACACGTGTCACGCAAGCGCAGTACGCTGCGCCAATGCGCTGCGCTTGCGCTGCTGACACGTGGCGCGCTCTGGTGGGTTGCGCCAGTTTCAGAGAGCAAAGCTCTATCTTAAAAGCACATAGCGCAAGTGAGTAAGATGCTGACACGTGGCACTCTCTGGTGGCTTGCGCCAACCCAAGAGCGCAACAGTGCAGTTTTGCAAGTGCAAAGCACTATTAATTTGAGAATCTTTTAGATTGCAGAACCAATGGTTTATGAAAAAGTGCAAAGCACTGTTTGATTTCTTGATCTAATTTAGATCAAAGAAAACAAGTATTTCTTGTTTTTTCTTGATCTCAGAGAACCAATGGTTCATAAGTGCAAAGCACTATTATTATTATATTTTTTTTGTTTTTTATTGAAGATCATTGATCTTGTTCTTAGATCAATAATCTATTAGAAGAAATTCTTCTATTTTAAAGGTCTTTTACATTTTTCTTCTTGAAATTTCTTCAGAGTTCTCTCTGTTTGAAGTTCTTGATTTCTCACAATGTTGATGCCTTTGATTTGAGGTCTAGGGGTGTTTATGTAGTGCCCATAAATTTGTTAAAGAGATCTTTCTCTGAGTGATTTGGGGAATTTTGCCCACCATTGGATGTTTGATCCAAGGGCTTCTGTTTTACAGAAGGCAATCTTCTTGTTTTAACAAGAACAGAAAAAATCTTACTCGAATTTAATTCTGTTTGGCGCAAACGCCCCAGCGCGTGACACGTGTCAAGCAGCGCACAGCGCAGCGCAACTGCGCTGACACGTGTC
The DNA here is from genome assembly GCA_030015575.1 of Agapanthus africanus. Taxonomy (NCBI): domain Eukaryota; kingdom Viridiplantae; phylum Streptophyta; class Magnoliopsida; order Asparagales; family Amaryllidaceae; genus Agapanthus; species Agapanthus africanus. The sequence goes on from CM057337.1 coordinate 1,002,223,893, forward strand.
GCGCAGCGCAGCGCAACTGCGCTGACACGTGTCGCGCAGCGCAAAGCGCAGCGCAACTGCGCTTGCGCATCTGCGCTGACACGTGTCGCGCAGCGCATCTGCGCTGACACGTGTCGCGTAGCACAGTGCTTGCGCAACTGAAGCGTTACTTCCTTTAATTTTGCTTTAAATAGATTTTTGCTCTGATTGGACGCGCTGCCTCGGGCGCTGCGCTGATGTATCAGATTTTGACACGTGGCGCGTTGCGCGCAGCGCAAAGAATCTGAAGCGTTGCTTTAAATTTTGAATTTTGAAATTCAAACAGAGCTTTGCTCTGATTGGGGGAAACACGCTTTGTTTCGACCGTGAGGTCTTCTGTTGACGTTGCATCTGCATCCTGATGGACTGCGAAGGAACGCCGCTGTTGACATCTCGTCTACTGTATCGAGACGCAAGCTGGGGTGAAGATGGGATTTTGCCGTCGCTCCGCTTTGTTTCGACCGTGAGGTCTTTCGTTGACGTTGCATCTTCATCCTGCTGGACTGCGAATGAACGTCGTTGTTGACATCTCGTCTGCTATAACGAGACGAATGCTGAGGTGGAGCTGGGATTTCGCCGTCACTCCGTTTGATGGTGTAACATCTGTGTCCTGCTGGAATGAGGAGGCACACCGTTGTTGGTCTCCAGGCTGCAGATGTGGCCATTGAGATTTGGAACTAGGGCCTTTGCCATGGCTCCCTTTCGTTGCGACTCTGAGGTCGGTTGTTGACGTCACGTCTGCATCAGGTTGGAGGGACGAAGAACTCCGGTGTTGATCTCTAAGTCGTCGATGTTGACGTCGAGACCCTGAAGCTAGGGATCTTCCTTTGCTTCATTTGCTGACATTGTGTCTGCAATATTGCGACAAATGTCGAGGTTGTCTCTAGGTTGTCTATGAACCGTCGAGATTTGGCTACACTTTCTGATGGAGCTTGTTGGGAAGGTATGGTTCCCACTTTATCTGTGCCCCTGGATTGTATACAGGGATCGATGTGATCTCACCTGTAGGGCAAAAAGTTTCATTCTTTCATCATTTTTTTTATTCTTTCCGCGATGCTCTATCATTTCAGCTTTTTATATCGCGAAAATCGCGATTGCCCAATCATTTCGGCTATTTTTCGCGATTCCCGATCATTACGGCTATTTTTCTTTTTACTCGCTGCTTTTTATTGCGAGTTGCCCAATCATTTCAGCTGTTTTTGTATGCATATATTTTTACTTGCTGATTTTGTTGAAAGTTGCCCCATCATTCGGCTATTTCATATGCATTTTTTTGGCTCGCTGATTTTTTATCGCGAGTGTGGAACTTGGAATCTGGCGCCAATCTCAGCATCAGCATCGCTGCGACTGGAATATTGACAGGAGCGAATCATCATTTGCCTTGAAAGGACTTGGAATTTGATACCGATTCAGGCATCGGCATCGCAACAACTGGGATATTTCCAGGAGCGAATCATTATTTGCCTTTGTCGATGTCGAACAAAGGTGGCTTAGCAAACAGGGTTAGGATCCCGTCGACTAAGGCTTTTGACTTCATGAGCCGTAAGGGTCTCATAAAGGTATTTCTCCCTGCAAGTCGTGAGGATCTCACAGGTGCTTTTTCTCCTTAGGAATCGTGAGGATTCCTAAGTGTGTGTTCTCTTATAAGTCATAAGGATCTTATAAGAGAGTTTTCTCCTTATAAATCGAGATGACTTATAAGGGTTGTTCACCGTGTAGACATATCCCTAGTCACGGATGGGATTTTTTTAGGGAAATGTTTATTCGCGCCCGTGGATTGTATACAAGGGTCAATACTGAACCGCTTGTAGGGCAGTATCGGAGGTTGTGGGGGTTGCTTAAGAACAGGTTCAGGTCTCTGTAACTTAAGACTTTCAAATCTTATGAGCCGTGAGGGTCCCATAAGAGAGTTCTCCTTACGAGTCGTGAGGATCTCGCAAGTGTAATTTCTCCTTAAGAATCGTGAGGATCCCTAAGTGTGTTGCTCCCTTGTGAGTCGTAAGGATCTCACGCGGATGGTTTCTCCTTACAAGGTCGAGAGGACCATGTAAGTGTCTTTTAACGAGGTTGCGCCCTTTCGGGTTTTCACAAACACTCGCCGGTAGCCCTGCTATTTTTACTCACGGAGCCATTTCGGGTTTTCATCCGTGCCCATTTTGCTTATGGACATACCGTCTTTTTTTTTATTCTTTTTAACGAGGTTGCGCCCTTTCGGGTTTTCACAAAACTCGCGGTAGCCCTGCTGTTTTTACTCACGGAGCCCTTTCGGGTTTTCATCCGTGCCCATTTTGCTTATGGACGTACCGTTTTTTTTACCACGCCAGCCTGAGGATGCCGCGGGTTGATAGTAGTTTAACGACGTTTCGGTCATTTGCAAGTTTTAGGACATTGCGGTCCGTCGTTAGTTTAGGGATGTTTCGGTCCGACGCCAGTTTTAGGACATAGTGGTCCATCGTTAGTTTAACGACGTTTCGGTCTATCGTTGCCATATTTGAGGGGAGTTTCTAGTTTACAGACTTTTTGGTCCATGGGGCTTTCTCTATGAAAGAGCACGATGCCCCCGGCATGTCCATCTTTTTCGGAGCATGTGGTTGTGGCGGGCTCACCTTCCAGTTGTCAGACAACGCGAATTTGCCATGTTGGTATTCATCCTCAATCCAGCCTTTGAAGACATAGCAATTTTCGAGTGGCTGACCCATTACTCTGTGGTAGGGAAAATAGTTAGGATTGTCAACGTCACCTGGCTGCAACGGACGTTTTGGATCCGACAGAGTGATGAGCCCGCTGCGCACCGCTAGCTCGAACAGTCTCTTTGTTTTATCTCTGGGAAACGAGTAAGGACGTTTCAACTTATCATTGAGGTGTTGCGGCTTGTTATTTTGACGACCAAACGGTTTCGGGTCACTCGGCTGTTGTTGAGCATTGGCGACGGAGGTCGCTTTTCCATTCCCCTTATCCCTTTTGTTCGATCCCTTGTTTGCGAGTCCGAGATTCTTTTCGGGTAGCGTGCGATTGCACAGCTGAATGTTCTCGCAATTCCTCAATTCTTTCGTTTCAGAGATGGATTCCTTGAAGAGAGGGCCGAGGGCTACTTTTTCGTCGGAGTCGCTCCCGAAGGTGAGAACTTGCGATTCCTCGGGATCAACCCTATGACAATTGCCGGCAATTCTTATATGCTCATCTGCCGCACTTTTCTGCTGTCTACGAGCTTCACGCTATGTCATGTTGAAGTGTTGCCTGTGAGCGACATACCCTTTCCACCAACACTTAAAGGAGTTGCAGTCTTCAGTAGGATGTGCGATCTTCTGATGATATAAGCAGAAGTTAGGATGCACGTCCGCTTCATCAAGATGTATACCACCAGGAGAATTTTCTCTGAAAGAGGGTAGCCTCATCCCCATCGATATGGCTTTGGAGAATCGTTTCCTTATCTTGATCCTGCTTTCATTTATGGCGGATGTACTTTGATCTGGTGGGAGTGTTTCGACCCTTTCATCTAGTCGCCGGCGTTTGGCTTTCTCGAATATGGAAATCTCGCGCTCTCGATCAGCTTTGTTTTTGCTTGTGAGACGGGCTTCGTTCAGGAATGCATCAATCATTTCGTCTGATGGTCCTAGAAGTTCTGGCTCAGGATCTGCCCCCAGCTTCTCTGTGTAAGGATCTCCTTCGTCGTTTATCAACGAGTCAGAGATCACATGGCAGCTCGCCACATAATCTTCAGATTCATCCGACGAGTCTTCTCCATTGTCATCATCTCCGTCCTTAATGACGTGGCTGAGAAATTCTTGGAGTGTGATTGGAGTCCGCGCTTTTTGATTGTATTCTTCCAACGCGTCAATCTGCTTTTGCATGTCCGTACACTTGTCACTAGGCTTCACGGGCTTTTCGGTCTTCTTCTTCAACGACTTTGACGGCTGAGTGTGAGCGCTTTGGCTATCATCACCGATCTTTGGAATTGGGCACGGTTTCAGCATCCCCTCGATGATTTGAGGTTCGAGCGGGTTCTTCTATCTGACCGCCGGGCATGTATGAAGATCACTCAGCATCCTTTTGGTTTTGGATGAAAGCACGACCTCCCATGGGGCTTCTTCAACAAAAGAACAAGTTGCCCCCGGTGTGTCTGTCTTCTTAGGAGTGTGCGGTTGTGGTGGGTTTACTTTCCACTTCTCAGACAATGCAAACTTGCCTTGTAAGTACTGATCCTCAATCCATCCCTTAAAAACGAAGTAATCCTCGATCAGGTGGCTTACCGTTTGGTGGTAAGGGCAATAATTGGGATTGTTGACATCGCCTGGTTGCAACGGACGTTTTGGATCCGGCAGATTGATGAGTCTGTTGCGCACTGCCAGTTCGAACAGTTTCCTCGTTTTATCCGGGGAAAACGAGTAAGGACGTCCCAGTCTCTCCTCGAGGGATGGGCGTGGACGCACGTTGTTTTGGCTAACAACCAGCTTTAAGTTGCTCGGCCGTTGTTGAGTATTGGCAACGAAAGTTGCTTTCCCTTTGCCCTTTTCATTCCAAGGCTCTGTCTTTGAAGAGGAAGGCCTATGGCCCATCTGGTCCATTTGGGCCAGCTTGTCAATCAAGGCCTGGAAGGTGGTCGACTTGAAGAACATCATGAATTGAGATATGGTCGCCTGAGGGTCGAGAGTACCCACGAACATGCCCACGGCAGGAGCTTCTTCGATGCGCTGCTCGCACTTTGACCATAGATTACGCCACTGTATCGCATACTGGACCCAAGTTTCTCCAGGCTTCATCCTGGCATTGATCAATGCCGTGATTGGGGTGCGTTCGCTAGCGTTTGCGAAACGCTGGGTGAATAGCAACTCCATCTCTGCGAATGTCTTGACAGAGTCATTTGGGAGTTCAGAGTACCACTCAAATGCCGTTTCCGAAAGGCTTCCAACAAACTGGCGGAGCAGCAATTTATCATCACCTCCAGTGTTGCCGCACATGGCTCTGAATTGAGCGACGTGCTGATGCGGATTTCCCGTCCCCTTATATACATGGAATTTGGGGATCGTATATCCCGACGGGTACCTTATTTGGTCATACCAGCCCGGATAAGGTCGCCCAATTTTAACGACTTGGCCGACCACTTCGTTCGCCTGGTGAGCTCGTATTTGTTGAGCAATATAGTCATCCAGAGCGGCCTTGGAAATGGTTTCCCCTTTGCCTGTTGAAAGAGCCGGAGAAGGGTTCGATGTCTCCCCTCTATCGTCTTCAATAATGATCGGAGGGTCTTCAGCTGGGGAGTCCGGCTGTAACATCATTCCTACCATGTCTTGGAAGAGAAGCGCCATTTGTTTTATGTTGGCAGCTTGTTCTGCTGCTTCTCTATCCTTCTTTTCGAGAACTCTGCGTAGGTAGTCAGCGTCAGTTTCTTATTCATGACGCTGCTCTGATGATGCCTCCGAGCTTTCTTTTGGCCAGGTAAGTGCGGCCATTGCAGTCATCATCTCCTGAAGCTTCTGTTGCTGCTCCTTGGCTTTCGTCACGGATCGGGTGAGCGGTCGCTGACCCGTCGAAGCACGGCTTTCCTCCTTTCCAGAAGCCATATAAACAGTGTGTACCACCATGCCCCTAGACTTGGGGTGTTTGTGCTCAGCGCGCTTACGGTTCGCCATGTTCACAGAGGCTTTTTGCGGCCTCCTTTTCTTTTGAGTGGTTGAAGTTGAGGGGGCCGTTGTAGTGGGCACCCAAGTAGCCGTTGCTTTTTGTGGCTTGACAGGGAGATTTTCTTCCTGCCAAACCTTCATCTTTTTCTGTCAGCGGAGACAGTCTTGATCCATCACGGAGTTTTGGACTTGACGCCATACCTTGTAAATTTGAGAGGATAACCATTGAGGAGGTTGCTCCGGCTTCTTCTCTGTAGCATTCTTCACAGGTGAAGGAAGTCTTTTCAGCACCGCAGTAGGAGAGTTTCTGCGCACCGAGTTTAGCAATTCAAAGCTGTTCCCGGTTGGAATAGCGGCATCGATCCCCATCGTTGGAGCTGGCGGAGTTATCCCAGAGGGGGAGTTGCCCCCAGCCTTCCTCACTCGGCGCTAGTGGCGACGTCGAGCGTGTCTTGCGGATGGAGTCACCTCCGTTGTTGGATAAGCTTCTTCATGCCCCCTGCTCTGGGTAGGGGAAGCATCTTTGAGGACCTCACCTGGAGTAGCAACCGGAATGGCCAGCCTTGTAAAAACTGACTTCTCGGAAGGAGGAGCCTTTCCAATGATTTCGTCCGTTTGAGCCGGGATGGCTATCCGCTTTGGGATGACCGCTTCGGGTATCGCGGGCTTGTAGACTTTCTAGCCCAGTCTGTTGAAAACTGAAGTATTGGAGCTGGGCGACCCATTGAGAGGGGCCGCGGCAGTAGTAAGTCGATCAAAGACCGACTTCTTTGGGGCTTCTTGCAACGTCATCGGGGCATTGAAGCTCATTGGTGGGAGCAGGGTCCCGAAGAATAGTCCAGCGGTGGCTTGAGTTACCTGCTCCACTGGCATCCTAAAAAGAGAGGCCGCTTAGGGCCCATAAGTCACTCCTCCAGCAAGGACGAAGCGAGAGTTACAGTTGCAGGTAGTGCGGTTTTGAAGCCATTGATCTTCTGTTTTCTACACGGAGCAAGACACCAAATCTAAGTACCTTGAATCCAAAGGCAACCACAGCAAACCGCGATTTGTTCGCGAACATGACACATGAAGTGTGGAGTGGAAAGAGGAAAAGGTCCCACCGGTCGTGCCAGAATCTGTTCCCCTCCGAATGGCGGCCAAGACGGACTGTCTTGCCTGAGATTCGGGGCAGATGCTAATTGGTGCTATCCGTCCACCTCTCCGAAGATGCTAAGTTGATTTATGGCACTATGTATCGAAGGTTCAAACGGATGCGTCTGATGTAGCAGACTTCGTCAGATTCCCCCTCGTTGAGGGGTTTTTGATTGTGGGGACGCTCTTCCATGCAGGCGCAAGCCCCTGCAGTTAATTACGCTACCGCATCGCGGTAACAACTTTCTCCTTCTCCAGATGGTCACTTCGTGTCGTGGGTGTTTGTTTTGTTTGTGGTTGCCCGTGGATTGTATACGGAGACTAATTTATGCTGTCGCCCGTAATACGTGGATTAGTCCAAATCCGTATTTTCTTAGATTTGGGTTTGGGGTTGGGTTTAAGGATACGTTAGTCTCATTTGAGACTAAGATCAACTTAAACGTTTGTTAAGGACATGTTAGTCTAATTTTTGACTAAGATCAACTTAACGGGATCGTTTAGATCTGAAAAAAGAGCATTTGGGCTCTATTGTTCTAGTTTAGGGACATAGTGGTCCATTGAATGTTTGGCCGTTGGGACCCGTCACCTCTCTGACGACGTTGAAGGATTACAACGACAGATATCAGAGGAGTTCAGAGATGTACCCTTGAACCAAAGTTGGTTGGGAAATTTATAGTCCAATTTGGGACTAAAGTCTGTTTAAAGGTTTTGGTTTAAGGATACGTTAGCCATATTTGAGGCTAAGATCAACTTAAACGTTTGTTAAGGATACGTTAGTCTAGTTTGAGACTAAGATCAACTTAACGGGATCGTTTAGATCCGACAAAAGAGCATTTTGGCTCTATTGTTCCAGTTTAGGGACATGGTGGTCCATTGCCAGTTTAAGGACATAGTGGTCCATGAGTTTAAGGACCCCACAGTCCGTATTAATGTGTGGTTGTCGGGACCGGTCACCTCTCTGAAGACGTTGAAGGATTACAACGACAAATATCAGAGGAGTTCAGAGATGTACCCTTGAACCAATGGGTTGTTTGAAAGAGCAGATATGCTCGGTTTAAGATAATTTGAGGACTTATGGCCAATTTGGGCTAAGTCCAATTATGTTTGAAATATTGGCCCTTTGGGCCATTAGACATTTGTCTGGGTTTAGCCCCTCATCATTCAGCAGTGCTAAATAGAGGTTTGGGGGCCCTGACAACATTTTGTCTTTGATTTCCTCAATTTTGAGATTCATTTGGAAGAGGGACTTTTGCCTCCGGAAGATTAGCCAATTTAGCTAAAATTGGTGTCAAACACTACAGAACAACAGTGTTAAACACTGGAGATAGAACTCTCAAATTAGTGTTAAACACTAAAAGACAATCAGTGTTAAACACTGGAAATATAATCTTCAATTTAGTGTTAAACACTAGAAACAAGCAGTGTTAAACACTGGAAATAAAATCCCCAAATTAGTGTTAAACACTAAAGACAGAGGGGTCACGTGCGGACACGTGAGAGCGCCCAAATGAGGGACCAGATCCCTTTTCTTCGTTCTGCAATTAAGTGTTAAACACTTTTTATTTTTATTTTAGAGAATCACGTGTTGTCACGTGATGGGGATTTATGGGGTCACGTGTGGACACGTGAGAGCGCCCAAAAGTGGGACCAGATCCCTTTTCTTCGTTCTGCAATTAAGTGTTAAACACTTTTTATTTTTATTTTAGAGCATCACGTGTTGGCACGTGATGGGGATTTATGCATCGATAATTACAGCATTTGCTGAGGGGTCACGTGGGGACACGTGAGAGCACCCAGAGCCTATATTTCCTTTGCTTTTTCTTTCTGCGTTTTGGGAGTCACGTGGGAGCACGTGAGGCATTGCCTCAAAGCTTCTTTTCTTCACGGATCTTTTCAAGGGTCACGTGGGGGCACGTGACCCCAGTTCTTTTCATAAACAGAGATCTTTTAAGAATTGAATTCTCTGTAGGGTTAAACCCTAATTATGATTTTGGAGGAATTAAATTCCTATTGTGAAAGAATTAAATTCTTATTTAGGATAAAACCCTGATTTCTTTTTAAAGGAATTAAATTCCCAGATATGTAAAAGAATTAAATTCTTGATTAGAGTTAAACCCTAGTTTTGTTTTAGGAGAATTAAATTCTCAAAACTCAATTCCTCTTCTAAGTTTAGGATCCGCATGGCAGGATCTCGACCCGATGAGAATTAAATTCTCAACTTATGGGGAGATGTGCTCTGTGCAGAACTTCAACCAGAAGAAGAACTAAGTTTTTTTTGTATAAGAGTTAAACTCTTGGATTTTGAGAATTAAATTCTCTGTTTGAAGTTTTGATTCCCTTTCTTTTCTCACCTAGGGCTTTCTTTGTTGAGAATTAAATTCTCCTTTCTTTTCTTCCCTCTTGAGAATTAGATTCTCATCTCTTTGTTTTTCTCTCCAAAAAGGTCCCTTCTCTTCTTTTCTTGGCTCCTATTTATAGGAGAAGGAACAGAATCAATCTGTTTAGCAAATCTCTCATTGAAAGATTTGATTTGTTTTCATCATTAATATGATCCTTTAGATCATTCAGTGAATTTTATTCACCGTTGGATTTTAAATCCAAAGATATTCTGTTTGTTATTTTCAGTGAGATTTAGGGGAAATCTTTCCTTGTCTAAGATTTTTCCATAAATTGGTGATATTTAATCACCCTTGGATCTTTAATCCAACGGTCCCCATAATCCTTTTCCATTTGGAAAGATTTAGAAGCTTTTAGAATTTAATTCTATTAAACTGTAAGGCTTTCGAAGCCAGTCATGTGCTGACACGTGACCCTTGGTCACGTATGAGCACGTGACCCCCAATTGAGTCCTTTTCTCAGCATTTTCTTACGGTTCAGTTTTAACCATCACGTGTCAACACGTGACCATTGGTCACGTGTGAGCACGTGACACCTCATTGAGGTATTTCCTTCAGCCGTTTGTTATTTCATTTCTGTTTCGATTGTCACGTGTCAACACGTGACCATTGGTCACGTGTGAGCACGTGACCCCCAATTGGGTCCTTCTTCAGCCGTTATTTTTATTTCTGTTTTAACTATCATGTATCAACACCTGACCATTGGTTACATGTGAGCACGTGATACCTCATTGAGGTAATTCCTGATTTTTAATCAGGGAACAATGCATAGCATATTTGCTCATAACTTTTGATCCCGGATGAATTATGAAGCCCATAATATATCAAATCGAAGGGTTTTTTAAGATGCTTTCGATACCATCAGAATTTAACAGTTTCTCCTTCGGGAGTTTATCAAAATACAGGCCGGAAGCTACTGGTTCGCATTTCCTTAAGCGTATCGCTGCCATTTGATACCTTGGACTCCTTTGCACAGAAATTTTTGGCGGGAACAGGGATGATAGGGTGTGGAAAGTTTATAGTTGATTGCATATTTCTGCATCAAAGTCTCGAAATACCGATTGCAGAAATACGTCCTGTTATCGCTAATGATAGCGCGTGGATGTCCAAATCGCGAAAAGATGTTTTCTTTAAGGAATCTAATGACAACCTTTTTGTCATTAGTGCGACAAGGAATAGCTTCTACTCACTTTGAGATGTAATCAACCGCAAGCAATATGTACAAATTCACAAATGAGTTGGGAAAAGGACTCATAAAGTCAATACCCCAAATGTCAAAAATTTCAACCACCAAGATGGGTTGAAGTGGCATTTCATTTCTCCGGGAGATCCTACCCGCGTGTTGACACTGTGCACAGGTTTTGCAATGATCAAATGCATCTTTGAATAAAGTTGGCCAGTAAAAACCGCATTGCAAAACCTTCCGCCGTCTTTCGAGGACCAAAGCGACCCCCACATGCCTGATCATGACAAAAAGATATAACACTCTTGAAATCATCATTGGGAACACACCTGCGAATGATCGGGTCAGAACAATACTTAAACAAATATGGTTCATCCCAGTAAAAATGTTTTACATGGGATAGAAATCGATGTTTGTCCTGTTTTGACCATTCGCGGGGAATAAGTCCTGTAGCAAGATAATTCACAATATCCCTGAACCAAGGTTCATCGGATACATTCAAGAGTTGTTCATCTGGAAAAGAATCATTAATCGGCAGGATCACAGGTGAAGAAGAGATGCGCAAAAGATGGTCGGCTACAACGTTTTCACATCCTTTCTTATCTTTAATAACAAGATCAAATTCTTATAATATAAGGATCCAATGTATTAGCCTACCTTTAGCATCCTTCTTCGCCCAAAGATGTTTCAAGGCGAAGTGGTCAGTGTACACAACAATAGGTGAGCCAATCAAGTAAGGCCAAAAATTTTCTAATGCGAATACAACTGCCAAAAGTTCTTTTTCGGTAGTTGTATAGTTTATTTGAGCATCATTTAGTAGATCACGTGCGGCATCTTTTCAATGTGCTGTCCTAAGACTGCACCAACTGCAAAATCTGATGCATCACACATAAGCTCAAAAGGGTGATTCCAATCTGGAGAAGATAGAACGGGGGCTGCAGTGAGAGAGTGTTTGAGTGAGTCAAATGCAGCCTCACAATCCGAGTCAAAGTGAAAGGTTGTGTCCTTGGCCAAGAGAAAAGTTAAGAGTCTAGCAATTTTGCTAAAATCCTTAATGAATCTCCGATAAAAGCCTGCATGGCCAAGAAAGGATCGTATATCCTTGACGCATTTGGGATGAGGAAGGTTTTGAATGACATCTATTTTAGCTTTGTCAACCTCAATGCCTTTTCGTGAAATAACATGTCCAAGCACAATTCCCTCTTGGACCATGAAATGGCATTTTTCCCAATTCAAGATTAAGTTCTTCTCTTTACAACGAGTAAGAACTGCGTCAAGATGAGATAGGCAGTCAGCAAAAGAATCTCCGAATATCGAGAAATCGTCCATGAAAATCTCCGGAAAATTCTCGACCATGTCCGAGAATATCCCCATCATACACCGCTGAAATGTAGCGGGAGCATTGCATAACCCAAAGGGCACGCGTCTATAAGCAAAAGTACAAAAAGGACAAGTAAATGCGGTTTTATCTTGATCCTTTTTGGCAATAGGGACCTGGTTATAGGCAGAGTATCCGTCCATGAAGTAGTAATATTCTTATCCAGCTAAGCGTTCTAATATCTGGTCAATGAAAGGTAGAGGAAAGTGGTCTTTCCTCGTTGCAGTATTGAGTTTTCTATAATCAATATATACACGCCACCCAGTTTGAGCGCGTGTCTAGATTAACTTATTTGCTTCATTTGTTATGACCGTGATGCCAGATTTCTTAGGGACGACATGAATTGTACATACCCATTGGCTATCGGAGATTGGGTAAATGATACCATTGTCAAGGCATTTGTCGATTTCTTTCTTCACCGCATCCTTCATGACGGGGTTTAACCGTCTCTGTGGTTCTCGGGTTGGCTTGGCTTCATCCATCAGATGTATATGATGTTCAACAATCAAGGGACTAATCCCTTTGATGTCGGCCATAGTCCAACCAAACGCCTGCCTATTAGATCTCAATACCGTTAGAAGCACATTCTTTTGCTCTGAGGCTAGAGAAGAGGATATGATCACAGGTAAAGACTCATTCTCACCTAAATATGCATATTTAAGATGAGAAGGTAAAAGTTTGAGATCTAATGCTGGCGGAGAAACTATAGAAGGTGGGGTCATCGAATGATATTCGGAGTCACAAAGAAGCTCGTAGCCTGCATAGGATACAGACTCGGAAAGTGATGAGTCAAGAGTGTCAGACTCAGGAGTGAAAAGAGTGTCCTCACTAAGATGTGAAAGATCAAACATTGATGTGCTAGTGTCGTCGAGATCTTCAAAGCAAAGTTCATTAACTTCGCAGCTTTCGGGAGAAATCTCGTGGACAGAACAGACATCAAGTATATGAGCAGAGGGTTCAGATGGCTGACTTCCAATTTTGTAGATGTTCAGTTCAATTGTCATTCCAAAAAATAGCTTCATTGAACCGTTTCGACAGTTAATGACAGCATTGGAAGTGGCAAGGAATGGTCGACCCAGAATCACCGGAATTTGGTTCTGTGGGTTTGCTACAGGTTGTGTATCGAGAACAATAAAGTTCACAGGAAATATGAATTCCCTGACTTTTATCAACACATCCTCCAGTTCACCCCTAGGTTTGGTGATTGAACGGTCTGCCATTTGGAGAGTGCAATAAGCTGGTTTTAACTCTCCAATCCCTAACTGCTCGTAAACAGAATATGGAAGCAGGTTAACACTTGCGTCCAGGTCAAGCAAAGCACGGTTAATGTTTTTACCCCCAATAGAAATCGATATTGTAGGACATCTTGGGTCCTTACGTTTCTTTGGTAACTGTGGGGTAAAAGCAGTGCTAACATTATTAGTCATGAAGACCTTTTTAGGTACTTGAGTCTTCCTCTTCCTAGTGCACAAGTCTTTAAGAATTTTCGTATAAGCGGGGACTTGTTGAATAGCCTCTAGGAGAGGGATGTTGATGTTAACCTGTTTGAATATTTCCATAATCTTCTTCATATGTAGACTCAATTTGTTTCCCCTTAACCGATTCGGATAAGGAGTTTTAGCAATAAGAGCTGGGTCCAACATTGGAGAAGGTAGTGTGTGTAGAACTGATCCCAGAATAGGAGTGGAGACCGTCTTTAGTGGACTAGAAGAGGTATGCTGAGGTGTCGAACCTTGGGGAAAACGAAGAATAGGCTCGCAAGAAGGTGGTGGGGTAGAAGAAGTAGGATTAGAAGTAGAAGTAGATGTGGAAGGAAAAGTGTCAGCCGGGGTATTATTGATAGATTTTTCATTATCATCAATCTCTTCCCCAACTTGATTATTCAACACTCTTTCAGATCTCAACGTTGTAATGACATTCATATTGTAGTGTTGTGAATGCCCAGGATTCGGTAGGGGTTGAGACGGAAGTTTCCCTTTTTCTCTAGCACTCCTTTCGACTTTTAATTGCGCAATTTATGCTTCCATCGATTTAATACTCTCATCATAGGAGTCAGAGTTTTTCTGGATTTTATCGACAGAAGTCTTTATTTCAGCCAAAACTTGCATGAAATTTTTCAGAATCAAATTCATGGTCTGTGCAAGTGTAGAGGATTCATCAGTACTGGTCAACTGCAAAGGATTATACGGTGCAGGTGTGTTAACCGGATTTTGAAAGTTTTGTGATTGATAGGGGTGTTGAGTCAGTTGTAGTGGTTGCTGTTGTGGTGGAGGAACCTTTTGGAAATTGTTTTGATTTGGAACCATGTTTTGAGTTTGTTGTTGGTTCCAAGCAAAGTTAGGGTGATTCCTCCAACCCTGATTATAAGTGGAAGAATACAGATCGTTTCTAAGTTTTTGTTGGAAAGCAGTATTGGTATGCTCTTGACCTTGAAACGGAGAATTTAATGGACATTCTTCCGTAAGATGAGATGGATCAGAACAGCATGCACAGACAGTTTTGGGGAATGACATCTGATTTAGGGAAGCTGCTAAAAATTTATGTTCCATAGCTTCGAGTTTCTTTTGCATTGCTGCCATTTCAGCTCTAACTCCTATGGAAACGTCAAGTTGATGAATGCCACCCCTAGACGATGACTGGTTTACACTCTCCCACTGTAAAGTTCTTTCAGCGAAATTTTCTAAAAATCTCCAGGCTTCACCATCATCTTTATTCATGAAGGTGCCTTGACACATGAATTCAAAGGTCTGTTTTGTTGTAGAATTAATGCCCTCATATATGATTCTGCACAGATCCCATATAGGGATTCCATGATGAGGACATTGAACTAACAGATCCTTGAAGCGTTCAAAACACTTCGAGAATGGTTCATTTGGAAGCTGGGTAAATTGATTTCTTTCGCTACGGACTCGAGCTGTTTTATGATTTTGGTAGAATTTCTTTAGGAAAGTTGTTACGAATTCTCCCCAGTTCGAAATAAAATGTGCAGCTGTGTTATAAAGCCACTTCTCGGTTATATCGCACAAAGTGAATGGGAGAAGACGTAATCTCATAGCATCCACAGAAAGCTGTGAAGTATCCATCATAGCGCATACATTTTCAAATTTGGTAATAAAGATATATGCGTCTTCAGACTCGAGACCGTGATATTTTGGTAGAAGATTGATGTATTGTGGTTTTATTTCAAAATTGTCCCCATTGGCTGGTGGAATGGTGAGACAGGTCGAAAGAGGACCTCACATAGGGTAACATCTCTCTTGGACAGAGATGAGGGGCGGATTTTGCGCACCTGCGGGTGGTGGCAGAGTAGTGTTAAAGAAGTTCGATAGAGAACCGTCCATCGAAGTGGATGTGGTGGTGGGTGAAGAAAAAGTAGACGTAGAATTACCGACTTCGGAGTCGATAGGAGGAACGCGGACAAGACGGGCACTAGAATCCCGTGTCCAGCCGAGCATGCACTAAATGGTTTAGCACAAGTGGCAGCGTTAAGTGATAATTAAGGAAAAGATGAGTTTGGTTTGAAAAATACGGATTTTGAAAAAAAAATTCACACAAACAATGTACAAGCAACCCTAAATCTAGTAGTCACCTAGGTCAAGTCTCTAGACCACTCCTAGATTTCCAGAAGATTAGTCGCAAGATAGATCCTCTACTGCCTCTTTGCCCCTTCTGTGACCAGGTAAGTGCCAGGTAAGTGGGAGGTTCTCCACTACGTAAGTAGTGGGCCTAATTAAGTAACCACTTGCCTTAGACACACTTGCCTTAGACACCACAAAAGAAACGCGGATAAGCAATAGAATACCCACGACCTCCTTCTGTCCTAAGTGAGTGCGACGGTCCTTAGAGCCTTGTCTAGATATTTTTTAGTTAATGAGGGTGATGCGGATGCAAGTTTGTAATTTTTGGGGCTTTGGAAGGGTAATGAACTCCCCACATAATCTGAATTTGGTCTTTACCCCTTAATTTCCATATTAAAATATGCAAACAACCAAGATCAAACACGCAACAATTTTTTCTTTTTGCAGCGCTGCGAATTTTTGCAAAGAATCCTGCAGAAATTGGTTAATGGACACAGCAGGGAGGAGATAAGAAAGTCAGAAATTCACCTGAGAAGTTTTGTGCAGTGAAGCCTTCACCTCACCGCGGTTCCTCCGCAATAAGCCAATAATGCCGCGGATCAGCGGTCATTTCATGAGATCCCTGCACAAAAACTTCAGAAACTTCTCCTGTTCACTCACTGAACTCTCTGAGATGTCCTAAAAATTTTTCTTCTTGCTCCACAGATTCCAAATCTCGTTGCAACAAATCACAACAAATCGTTAAGCGCTTGTGCGAATTTTGATCTAAAAAACTGATGGAATAATAAATTTTCCAACTCAAATTACAAAAACGAACAAATTAGCACACTATCCCCGACAACGGCTCCATTTGATTGATCATCTTCTTTGTGTGTCGTGTTTTGAAAAGTATAAAAGATCACAACCAAAGAAATTTATACCGCAATCAATTAACGGTGTCTATTGTAGTTTTGTCGGTGAATGCGGATCGTCCACTGAGAAAGTGTGATTTGCTCGTTATTGTTTTAGTTGAGTCAAAAATTAAAAGATAAAAGAAAATTGATTCAAGATTTATGAAATTTAGTTTCAAGAATCATCAAGAAATATATCTAAAATTAAGAAATGATAGAGATCAAGAAAATATCCAAATCGTTTGAATTATCAAGATTTGTAAAGGGGCTTGTCGGAATCGATCCAATTGATAGTGATGATGAATACTAATGATTAAAAATTCTTATCTATTGAAAATTTGTTGCTAGATCGATGACTATCAATAAGAATTAAGGAACTATTGAAGAAACTAGGGTTTCTTCATCATCATCCCTTGACCTTTCATTGATTATCATTCAAATTCTAGGCTCTAGCAAATTAAATCACCGATCGTTGATCTCTAATTTGGAGCGAAAATATTCAAGAAAGCGATCTCGCTCAAATTAGGTTTTCGATGATTCAATTTCCTAAAGTTTACAAAACTCATAAGATTTAAGAATCGTTCAAGAATTTAATCATCATTATCTACCTATTTTCTCGATTCCGATACAAGCGGAGAATTTACTCACGCATCATTATAAAGCAATCAAGAACTAAGAATATCATAATGCGAGAATGAATAGAAAGCAAGAATAGATATTTTCACCTTTATTTAGATCTTCTTCAAATTACAACTCTCACTCAAGTTTACAAGACTAGCTCTCGCTCACTCAATTGAGGAGGAATTTGGCGTCGATCTTTGCGTGGCCCGATCGTCGTGAGTAGCGGATCGTCGTGGATCTCTTGCTCGGATGAAGATCGGCGTTGCTTCAAACGCTTGTTGAATGCTTGCTTGATTTGGTACTCGATGTATCTTGATTTGGCTTTGGAATTGGATTTGGTCTAGGGTTTGAGTTGCAAGTTGTGTCACTCAACTTGCGGAATTTTGGCTCAATATTCAACAACTAATCAACTCTTGAACAACCTTTGTAATGAGGCCCTGGGTCCCTTTTTATAGCTTTCCCTTTAGCTTCCCCTAGAAGCTAGGTCTAGCTTCCTTTGAAAGCTTGGTTGTTATGAAGCTTGCATAGGAAGCTAAGTAGTTGTAGGGAAGTTTCTAGATTAAGATAGTTAGCTAGCTTGCTCAAGAAGCTTGGTAGGTATTAAGCTTACACAAGAAGCTTGGCTATTAGAAGGGAAGCTTCTGGAGATCTATAGGGACTGAAGTGTCTTGAAGAAGTTTTTCTATTGAAAGGGAACCTCTGCAAACATGACCAACCACCGATGAATTAGATCGGCCACGGATCCGTGGCAGATCGGCCTGACTCGGCCGCGGATCCACGGCCGTTTGATGGACTCGGTGCATTAAAATCTCAGGGTACTCTGGTGTTGGCTTTATGGAACTTTCCTAATGTCTGAAATATTTTTATAATTTCTTGTTTACTGCCAGATCACAAGTCTTGGACTTGACGTATTTTATCAGCACTTTTAGCAGTTCCGGCTCTTTTACCTGGAAAATTTCCTGCACACAATCTCGAGACAAGTGTTTGATACACAGAAGATCACGTATGCAATAATAAACACACAATTTCCCTCATAATGCTGGTTATAATGTATAACACATGTTATTTGGTATTTTGTAGACAAATTGCTAATATGTGTTATATTTATACCAAACACCTTTAGATGATTACAAATAGTGGGGAAATTGATGTGTTAAAATTGCAATATTTTCGACTGATCAATGCGCCCCTTCTTCGTCAGTTTGTCAACAGTCTGACCGGTGTCGCTTTCGACTGGTACGCGAGTATACCAGACGGGTCCGTTATTACCTTTGCCTAAATGGAGTCTCTGTTTAGGCAAAGGTTCATGAGTGTCAGCGATAAAATCTCCATTGCTGACCTTGTGAGGACCATGCCGGGGAAGAATAAAAGCAACACCGACTTTATCGCCCGATGGCGTAATCTCACGGTCAAGTGCGAATCGCCGCTGGAGCAGGACCAGTCCGTCAGCCTTCTCGTTGGGAACCTCAGCAATTGAATGGTCCCATTCTTGTGTACAACAAGCCTCAAGACGTTTCAAGAGCTAACCAAGAAAGTCCAAATGCTGGAATGCTCGAAGCAAGATGTTGGGGTCAAAATTTGCACCCCGGTCGATCGAGTCAAAGTCAAGGTCAACCCCAAGCCAGGTGGGCCCAAGCCCAGGTCAAGCGGGCCCATGCCCAAGTCGAGCCCACGGCCAGCCTCCTCCATGCCAAAATATAGATCATGTAATAAATAATTTTTGTATAAATTTTTATGCATGAATGTATGCAAAATGGGCATAAAGCCAATTTTTTTGTAAAGCCCATGGCTTATGTGCAAAAAGAAATGGCACATGAGCCATGAGATGGGCAAAATGCCATTTTGTAAAGCCTAAGGGGCTATATGTGAATGTGTAAGCCTATATAAGGCAATATGATGATGAATAAAGCATAGACTTTTCATTCTCCTAAAAAATCTAGGGTTTGTGCCTCTTCCCCCTTTCTGAAGGTTCTAAACCTTCTTCCCCTTTTTCAATTAAATCATGAGTTTTACTCTTCCTTTTCCAAAACTAAAAAGTTTTTTTACCACAAAACACACAAAGGGGAACTTAGATCTTCAATCAGATCTTAAAAATAAGAATTTTTAAAATCTCATACATCTTGTTCTTCAAGACCCGGCCAACAGAGGAGGAAGGAGGAGACCCATCTCCAAAAATCCCATCTTGAGAAGATCCAAGTCAAAGGGAAAAACAAAGCAGCCCCCTCTGATCATTTCTAAACTTTTTTAGGAGTTTAACTCCACAAATCGGAAGCACAGCTCCCAGTGCAGGGACCAAAGTCCCCTTTCTGTTTGACGCCCAGCGTCCAGCACCCACGTGCCGAGCACGTGGTGCGCCCAGCGCCCAGAGCGCTTGCGCCCATGTGCTGAGCACGTGGTGCGCCCCGTGCACTAGCGCCCACGTGTCGAGCACGTAGTGCGCCTAGCGCCCAGAGCGCTTGCGCCCACGTGCCGAGTACATGGTGCGTCCAGCGCCCCATGCGCTAGAACCCATGTGCCGAGAACATGGTGTGCCCAGAGCGCTCGTGCCCACGTGCCGAGCACGTGGTGCGCCCAGCTCCAAGAGTGCTAGCGCTAGCGCCCAGCGCCTGCGTGCCATGCATGCGAGGCGCTGGCCCCCACGCATCCTTTGGATGCCCTTTCCCTTTATATATATATACATACATATATATATATATATACATATACACACACACATACTCCACAACACTGTCCCTGTTAGAAAAAAAATTCTAACAGGGCACTGGCCCGCACCCCGTAAGGGGGCTGCTAGCCCCCTTGACCCCCAGACCGCTATCCGGGTAGCGGGACCCCCGTAAAAACTCTGCTTGGCTCCCGATATATCCAAAACCCCTTTTAAAACACAACACACGCACACTGCACATTGAATTCGCATGACCGGTTTAACCCGTCAATCAGAGGTTCTCTCGCTCTAAATGCGAGGGATAATTAACGGCAGCTTAGTTGCCGGAGATTCGGATCCCCACAATCAATAAACCCCAGCCTACCCTAGGCAGGGGGGAATATGTAATGCGCCTAACAAGCGCGCGCGTATTCCCATCTCAATGGGGTGACGAAAAACACCCTACAGATTCTGGCACGCCCGGTGGGACCAATCTCTCCTCCCATATTTCGGGTTAAACGTTCATGCGAACTCAATCAGTATACATATCTATATTTATACTGAAATAATGCTCTTTCATGCAGATCTTCAAGCAATCACTTTTCAACAATGTCTCTAAGGACGATCTCAGCTCTCAGCACGACTCCCATCTCCTACACGATGAAGATGGACGCCAGGACGGTCCTTTCGGCCAGTCTCGGGCGACAATGGGAAGAGCCTCCGCTACCATTCGGCTCTATTCTGTTCCTGTCAGCTAACTCCATCCCAGCTCCTCAAGCTCCGATAACAGACAAACCGATCTCAAAGGGGAAAAGGCCGAATGTCATGGTCGCGAGGGTGCCCCAACACAAACACAAGTCGGTGTTTGAACGACTTTGCTTGGCCCCAGCCGGGGGCAAGGCTATCAACACCAACAAAGCAACAAGGCATCTCGGGCAAGCTCCAGCAGTGCCTCTGACAACTGCTTAATTGGGTGTCTTCTCAAGCCTCCCCATCATTCAGCCTATGGCGGCTTCCCGAAGAGCAGAAGCCTGCCAAGCGCTCAAGGCAGAGAAGCTGAGGCAGAAGCGGCTCAGATACAGAGCCAACAAAAGGCCTAGGGCACTGGCCATGTTAAAATTTATGAATTTCCAAAGCCCGGACCGCTCCACGAAATCAGCCGCCAAAGATAAAGAGATGGCTGGGTATGTGGTTCGCACTATCTATATGGTCGGACATGAAGAAACGAATCCCCCTCTTCTTCACAGCCATGGTGATGATATGATTGACGCTACCCGGTATCGGCTCGATCTAAGTGATGAAGAGCCCACTCAGGCCGATAAGCCAGAGGAGCCCGTGGTTCCTGCGGAATTGAGCTCAGGCAATAAAGATGACCAGGTTGTCATAACCGGAACTACAGAACAAGCGTTATTCCGATGGCTTCAGAGGCAGCTTCAGGACAGGGATGAGAAGTTAGCCAAGGTACAGTCCAAGGTCGATGAATTGGCAAAAAGTCACGGCAGATCTTGCGACCCAAGTCACCCGATTGCAATTACAGCAGAATCAAATTTTGGTTCATGAGCCAGGGATTGATACCCGGAGGCAGCCAACTGATACCCCCTTCAACCTAAGAGCGGGGCGCCTTCACGAAAAACAGCCACAATCAACCTCCGGTCCCTCCGATACATACACCGAAGGGGAATCGCCTCTGAAAGAGAAACTGGATAAGGTCTATTCCTTCAAAAGGGACAAAGTCCACAAGATATTCAGGGACGCCCTAAGAAACGATTTACAACTGCCGGAGTCAAAAAGACCGCAGGAAGCGAATATGACCAACGACCCCAAATACTGCCCCTATCACAGAGTGATAGGCCATGCCATTGAGGACTGCTTCGTCTTCAAAGATTGGGTCGAAAGGCAATACAAGACGGGAGAGATAGAACTGTCTAAAGGCGTGTTAGAAAACAGTCAAGCTACGACCGCCGATTTCATACAAATGGAGACCGAAGCCTTTCGGGAATGTAATCCTCCCAGACATGTGCCATTATCTAAAAAGGACGAACCAAAGACTGATCGGCCTCAAGGACCAGCATCAGTGAGGGAACCTACTCTAATGGAGAGAAAGAAGAAGGTGTTCTCCTTCGGGAGGGATGAGTTCCGCAATATATTCGAGGAAGCCTTGAACAACGGTCTACAATTGCCTATTCCAAAGAGGCCACATGAAATGAATATGACCGGCAATCCCGTATACTGTCCATACCATAGAGTGGTGAGTCATACCATTGAAGACTGCTGTGGTTTCAAAGATTGGGCAGAGGACCAATACAAGCTTGGAAAAACCTTACAGTCCTCGGATGTATCGGCAAGCCACAGAGCTACGGTCGTCAACACAGCTCCGCCAAGATCAAAGTTCAAGGAGCTGAGATAAGCAAAACTGACCACCACGTCGTTAAACTGGGAATGATAGACCTCTAAGTCTTTAAACTGGGAACCGAGGACCGCCACGTCGTTAAACTGGAAACACCCGCTGACCACCACGTCGTTAAACTGGGAATGATAGACCTCTAAGTCTTTAAACTGGGAACCGAGGACCGCCATGTCGTTAAACTGGGAACACCCGCTGACCACCACGTCGTTAAACTGGGAATGATAGACCTCTAAGTCTTTAAAATGGGAACCGATGACCACCACGTCGTTAAACTGGGAATAATCGACCTCTAAGTTGTTAAACTGGGAATGTAAAAAAATGTGTAAATAAAAAAAAAGCGAATGTGTAAATAAATAAACAAAAAGAAAAGCCGAAATGATGGGGCAACTCGCAATAAAAATCAGCGAGTAAAATAAAGATGAAAATAAAGCCGAATTGATAGGGCAACCGCGAATAAAGAGCCGAAATGATAGGGCAATCACGACCTTCGCGATAAGATTAGCTGAAATGATAGAGCAATCGCGGTAAAACAAAAAAAACAACGACGAATGATGAGTCGCTCCTGATACCATATTCCAGTGCAGCGACGCAGACGCCAACCAAAATCCGATTTTCCAAAATTCCCCCCGGCCCTACGGCCAGTCCCCAAATTGACTACCGTATACAATCCACGGGCTCAAATAATTCTCATCATACCCATGCCCCACTGTAATCACCAGTTACGCGGCTGGTCTCCACCCTTGGAATTATGGTCCATTGGAAAGACCCCCTCATGTGTCCTCACGATACATGAGGAGAACAAACCTTCGTGGGATCCTTACGACTCACAAAGGAAAAACACACTTAGGAGTCCTCACGACTCCTAAGGAGAAAATACACCTACGGGATCCTTACGATCCGTAGGGAGAAAATGCTTTTATGGTACCCTTACGACCCATAAAATCGAAAAGCCTTAGGTGATAGGGAGCTAAACCCGTCTCCTAAGCCCTCGCTCCCCAACAGGCAACGGCGAATGATGAGTCGCTCCTGGTACCATATTCCAGTGCAGCGATGCAGACGCCAACCAAATTCCAAACTCAAATTCCCAACGACGAATGATGAGTCGCTCCTGGTACCATATTCCAGTGCAGCGATGCAGACGCCGTCCAAAACTCAAATTCCCAACGGCGAATGATGAGTCGCTCCTGGTACCATATTCCAGTGCAGCAATGCAGACGCCGACAAAGTCCCGAAATTTTTCCGGCCCTACGGTCTGGATCATACATCCTGCAAAACCGTATACAATCCACGAGCGTAAAACGATCCCAATCCCTCCCAAGTCATGCCGGTGAGACCACATTCAAAGTCCACCGGCGGTGAAGATTCAAAAAAAAAGAAAAAAAAGAGGTATGTCCACAAGTAAAATGGGCACGAATGAAAACCCGAATGGACTCCGTGAGTAAAAACAACAGGACTGCCGGCGAGTTTGTGAAAACCCGAAAGGACGCAAACTCGTGAAAAAAAGATGAAATGCACTCATAAAGTCCTCTCGATTTTGTGAGGAGAAAATTCCCGCGTGAGATCCTTACGACTCACAAAGGAGCAACACACTTAGGAGTCCCCAGACTCCTAAGGAGAAAATACACTTACGGGATCCTTACGACCCGTAGGGAGAAAATGCTTTGTGAGACCCTTACGGCTCACAAAATTGAAAAGTCTTAGGTGATAGGGACCTAAAACCTGTCTCCTAAGCCATCGCTTCCTGATAAGCAAGCGCAAATGATGATTCGCTCCTGTTACCATATTCCAGTGTAGCGATACTGATGCCAAGCAAAAACCAAAATCCCCAAATTCTCCCGGGGCAAATGATGAGTTGCTCCTGGCATTATTCCAGTGGAGCAATGCAGATGCCGACAAAAAAACCAATCCCAAAATCCTCTCAAAGACAGATGATGATTCGCTCCTGGTACCATATTCCAGTGTAGCGATGTTGATGTCAACCCAAATCACAATCAACAAGTCAATTTCAACTCCGACACCGCAGAAAGCGGAGCAAGTCAGAATCCAATCTCGACACTGCAAGAAGCGGAGCAAGTCAAATAAGCATCGACCGTCCATGTCGTAAAAAGGTCAGTGCAGGCTTCCCACAAATCGAGTACCAAATCGCTCCGGATCAGAGCGTCGACCGTCCATGTCGCAAAAAGGGCAGTGCAGGCTTCCCACAAATCGGGAACCAAATTGCTCTGGATCAGAGCGTCGACCGTCTATGTTGCAAAAAGGGCAGTGCAGGCTTCTCACAAATCGGGAACCAAATCGCTCCGGATCAGAGCGTCGACCGTCCATGTCGCAAAAAAGGCAGTGCAGGCTTCCCACAAATCGGGAACCAAATCGCTCCGGATCAGAGCGTCGACCGTCCATGTCGTAAAAAGGGCAGTGCAGGCTTCCTACAAAGCAGGAACCAGATCACTCCGGATCAGAGCGTCGACCGTCCATGTCGCAAAAAGGGCAGTGCAGGCTACCCACAAATCGGGAACCAAATCGCTTTGCGTCAGAGCGTCGACCGTCCATGTCGTAAAAAGGGCAGTGTAGGCTTCCTACAGAGCAGGAACCAGATCACTCCGGGCCAGGGAAAAGTCTACCACGGACACTCCGTCTTGGAGACGCGTCAAGCGTCGAACGTCTATATCGGAAAAAAGGCAGTGCAGGCTTCCTACAAAGCAGGAACCAGATCACTCCGGGCCAGGGAAACGTCTACCACTGACACTCCATCTTGGAGACGCGTCAAGCATCGACCGTCCATGTCGTAAAAAAGGCACTGCAGGCTTCCCACAAATCGGGAACCAAATCGCTCCAGATCAGAGCGTTGACCGTCCATGTCGTAAAAAGGGCAGTGCAGGCTTCCTACAAAGTATGAACCAGATCACCCCGGGCCAAGGAAACGTCTACCATAGACACTCCGTCTCGGAGACGCGTCAAGCGTCGACCGTCCATGTCGTAAAAAGGGCAGTGCATGCTTCCCACAAATCGAGAACCAAATTGCTCCGGATCAGAGTCTCGACCGTCCATGTCGCAAAAATGGCAGTGCAGACTTCCCATAAACCGGGAACCAAATCGCTCCGCGTCAGAGCGTCGACCATCCATGTCGTAAAAAGGGCAGTGCAGGCTTCCTACAAAGCAGGAACCAGATCACTCCGGGCCAGGGAAAAGTCTACCACGGACACTCCGTCTCAGAGACGCGTCAAGCATCGACCGTCCATGTCGTAAAAAGGGCAGTGCAGGCTTCCTACAAAGCAGGAACCATATCACTCTAGGCCAGGGAAACGTCTACCACGGACACTCCGTCTTGGAGACGCATCAAGCGTCGACCATCCATGTCGTAAAAAGGGCAGTGCAAGCTTCCTACAAAGCAGGAACCAGATCACTCCGGGCCAGGGAAACGTCTACCACGGACACTCCGTCTCGGAGACGCGTCAAGCGTCGACCGTCCATGTCGCAAAAAGGGCAGTGCAGGCTTCCCACAAATCGGGAACCAAATCGCTCCGGATCAGAGCGTCGACCGTCCATGTTGCAAAAAGGGCAGTGCAGGCTTCCCACAAATCGGGAACCAAATCGCTCCGGATCAGAGCGTCGACCGTCCATGTCGTAAAAAGGGCAGTGCAGGCTTCCTACAAAGCAGGAACCAAATCACTCCGAGCC
Source organism: Agapanthus africanus (assembly GCA_030015575.1). Classification (NCBI taxonomy): domain Eukaryota; kingdom Viridiplantae; phylum Streptophyta; class Magnoliopsida; order Asparagales; family Amaryllidaceae; genus Agapanthus; species Agapanthus africanus. The sequence continues at coordinate 1,002,249,432 of CM057337.1, forward strand.
AGGAAAAAGTCTACCACGGACACTCCGTCTCGGAGACGCATCAAACGTTGACCGTCATGTCGTAAAAAGGGCAGTGCATCCCAAAAAGTGGGAACCAAAGCAAGTCGCCTCCTCGCGAAAGAAGATCCATCAATTTCATGCACACGATTCATATATGTGGTGTGCATTTATTGATGGGGGGCACTTTGTTGGGGTCAAAATTTGCACCTCAGTTGACCGAGTCAAAGTCAAGGTCAATCCCAAGCCCAGGTCAAGCGGGCCCATACCCAAGTCGAGCCCGCGGCCAGCCTCCTCCATGCCAAAATATAGATCATGTAATAAATAATTTTTATGTAATTTTTTATGCATGAATGTATGCAAAATGGGCATAAAGCCAATTTTTTTGTAAAGCCCATGGCTTATGTGCAAAAAGAAATGGCACATGAGCCATGAGATGGGCAAAATGTCATTTTGTAAAGCCTAAGGGGCTATATGTAAATGTGTAAGCCTATATAAGGCAACATGATGATGAATAAAGTATAGACTTTTCATTCCCCAAAAAAATCTTGGGTTTGTGCCTCTTCCCCCTTTCTGAAGGTTCTAAACCTTCTTCCCCTTTTTCAGTTAAATCAAGAGTTTTACTCTTCCTTTTCCAAAACTAAATAGTTTTTTTACCACAAAACCCACAAAGGGGAACTTAGATCTTCCATCAGATCTTAAAAATAAGAGATTTTTAAAATCTCATACATCTTGTTCTTCAAGATCCGGCCAACACAGGAGGAAGGCCCATCTCCAAAAATCCCATCTTAAGAAGATCCAGAGCCAAAGGGAGAAACAAAGCAGCCCCCTGTGATCATTTCTAAACTTTTTTAGGAGTTTAACTCCATAAATCGGGAGCACAGCTCCCAGTGCAGAGACCAAAGTCCTCTTTCTGTTTGACGCCCATCGTCCAGCGCCCACGTGTCGAGCATGTGGTGTGCCCAGCGCCCAGAGCGCTTGCGCCCACGTGGTTCGCCCAGCGCCCCGTGCACTAGCGCCCATGTGCCGAGCACGTGGTGCGCCCAGCGCCCTATGAGCTCGCGCCCACGTGCCGAGCACGTGGTGCTCCCAGCGCCCAGAGTGCTCGCGCCCACGTGCCGAGCACGTGGTGCGCCCAGCGCCCAGAGCGCTCGCGCCCAGCTCCTGCGTGCCATGCACGCGAGGCGCTGGCCCCCACGCATCCTTTGGATGCCCTTTCCCTTTATATATATATATATATATATATATATATATATATATATATACATACATACATACATACACACACACACACACATACTCCACGACACTGTTCCTGTTAGAAAAAAATTTCTAACGGGGCGTTGCCCCGCACCCCGCAAGGGGGCTGCTAGCCCCCTTGACCCCCAGCCCATATCCGGGTAGCGGGACCCCCGTAAAAACTCTGCGTGACTCCCGATATATCCAAAACCCCTTTTAAAACACAACACACGCACACTACACATTGAGTTCGCATGACCAGTTTAACCCGTCAATCGGAGGTTCTCTCGCTCCAAATGCGAGGGGTAATTAACGGCAGCTTAGCCCGCGGCTGCCGGAGATTCGGATTCCCACAATCAATAAACCCCAGCCTATCCTAGGCAGGGGGAATCTGTAATGCGCCTGACAAGCGCGCGCGTATTCCCATCTCAATGGGGTGACGAAAAACACCCTACACAAGAGTCTACCCCGGACTCTCAGAAAGACAAGACTTAGAAAAGCAAGCGGGACGACAACCGTAGAAGTGGGAATCCCAGCAGTACCAATGTCTTCAATGCGTCCGACAATGAAGAAAAGCGAAGGGCGGGCGAATCCAAAACCAACCGGTCTCGAAAGCTAGTGCTGGGAGGAGAAGGGCCTTCCCTAGAGGAGAAAAAGAACAAGGTTACTCTTTCAGGAGGGACAAGATCCGAAAGATGTTTAAGGATGCCTTGAACAATGGTTTACAATTGCTAGAGTCGAAAAGACCTCAAGAAGCAAAAATGACCGACAATCCCCTGTATTGCCCGTACCACTGAGTAGTGAGCCATGCGATCGAGAATTGTTATATCTTCAAAGACTGGGTCGAGAAGCGGTACAAGGCTGGAGAAATCTAGCTGTCTAAAAGCATGTTGGTGAACAATCAAGTTGCAACCACCAACTTTATACAGACAGAAGCTGAAGCCTTCTGGGAGCAGACAGCCGAACCCGCTACCCTGAGAAATGAAACGGACTCACCGCAGCCTCCGTGGAGTACACACATATCTAATAAGATGAAGAAGATGGTAAAGCTACTTCCGAAAGAGCCCAGGACGGAATGGGAAGGGCAGAAGAAGCCTACCATGCCAGCTGCCAATGCGGCTCCATCATGCTCAAAATCCAAAAAGCTCAGGAAGAAGAAAAGTGCAGCTTGACGCGAAAAATAGTCTGCAGGGAGATCGACCATTCAAAAGTATATCGATTCCCTCGAAGACTATGAACAGAAAGAAAGAACTCTGATTCAATTGAAGGAGTTCCTCCCTATAGAAGCGGCCGAAATTCTGGAGGAGTTAGAAGAAGACTCCAAGGAAGAGATCCCTATAGTGACCTGCTACGCCATCCATCTTGGCAGCAACTCTGAGGAGGAGCTCTGTTTTCCCGAAGAGGACGAGGAGCTCGCTACAAAGGCCAACCAAATCCAGCTTAGAAGCAGCAGGGCTCTACCGCCAAATCAGGGAAACGCCCCAAAAGGAAAGGAAAAACAGGTGGCTAATGAAGAAGATGGCAGAGAACCGGCTAATGAAAACTCAAGTCCTTCCTCAGTGGACTACAATGTCTTGGCTCATCTCCGAAAGCTCCCGTCTCTCCTGAGAATCTACGATGCCTTGGTCCTATCTAAGGAGCTTAAAGACGTTCTCATTCACGCTCTACAAAACCCCGAGCGGTATCAGGCTCGCTTTGCGAAAATTAATATGAAAGAAGCCCAGTACGCTCTGCATGCCGCCGCAGTCATGTTTAAGGATGAAGACTTACTACTGGGAACGGCTGAGCATAATCGGCCGCTTTACGTGACCGGGTACAGCGACAGAGATCGGATTAATCGCATATTTATTGATCCGGGATCCTCAGTGAACATCATGAACTTGCGGACTCTGAAGAGCTTGTCAATGGACGTCCGACACCTGTCAAGGGAAAGGATTGTCATTCAAAGCTTCAATCAAAACTGCCAGCAAGTTCTGGGGTTTATAGCATTGCCAATCAAATTTGGGGATCTGCAAACTGAAGCTAAGATATACGTGATCGATACTGACACATCTTATAAAATTCCCTTGGGACGGCCGTGGCTCCACGATTACGGTATCATTCCGTCAACTCTCCATCAATGCATGAAGTATATTAAAAATGGCGAAGAAATACGCATTGACGGAGACATCCAGCCGTTCGGTGTGCATGAAATCCGATATGAAGATTCTCGGTACTTCATGAACCACCAAAATGCTAAGCCACAACTGACTGAGGATAGAGCGGCCCCAAGACTCAAAATCAAATCTGAGCCGGCTATCACTTTCAAAAGCAAATACGCCCAAGTACGCCCGCGTTTCGGTAGTGACACTGATGAATCCAACGCTAGAAGCCCGTCCTTCCGTAAAACTCGCCCTCGTTTCGGTAGCGATACGGACAAATCCGATACTGAAGGCCCATCAAGCAGTAAAGTCCGCCCTCATCTTGGCAGTGACACTGAAGGGTCGGAGGAAGAGGACCTGCCGTGCAACAGCTGTGTAGATTGGACCCACATGCAGCAAGCGAAACTACGCGAGACCTTCGAAATTGCATAAGGGCCCCTAGCCGTCACAAGGGTACCGGAGCAGATGTGCAAAGAGCTCGATACATTATCAGTCTCCACTGTGGACCAGCTGAAAACTTTCTACGTTCCCGGAAGGAAAAGTGGACAGAAAGGCATCCTGTTTTATGGGTCAAATCCTGTTGTGCATCCGGACGATTTGTCTGTCGCGTGCCTTCCATACGAGAGAGGCATAAGAGCCGTCCTCAATCCCAGATATTATGCGCCTGAGATGCGGGAATACCTCAAAAGATGCAGATGCCGGTTATATCAAACGGAGTCCGAAGCAAAGTTTTATGAAGGGCTATGGCATCCGCCTCAGGTCCGAGCACTCATCGATGGACGAATTCCAGATAGACGGGGCATAGGTTTCATCCAGCCTGATTCTAAGGCATGCTACATGATCCATATTAGGGAAGCCAGCGAAGAGTCCAATGATGAAGACGAGCTAGCCGAGCCAGAAGAAGCTCCTCAACAGTTCGAAGATGGCGGACAAGCAACCTTCGATGAGCTAACTGAGATCGATTTGGGAATGCCTAATAATCCAAGGCCGACCTACATCAGCTCACTCTTGTCAGAGGAAATGAAAGAGCAGATAATCGCCCTGCTGCATGAGTTCGTCGACTGCTTCGCTTGGACGTACAAAGAAATGCCTGGCCTTTCCCCTGAAGTGGCCGTGCATAAGCTGGCTATATCTCCTGATGTTAAGCCAGTCAAACAAGCTCCTCGAAGAATGAGAAGGGAACTAGAAGAAAAGATCATCGAGGAAACCAAGAAACTCATCGATGCCGGCTTCATCAGGGAAGAGAAATATGCGGACTGGATCGCATGCATAGTCCCGGTGAAGAAGAAAAATGGGCAGATCCGAGTTTGTGTCGATTTCAGGGACCTCAACAAGGCATGTCCTAAAGACGACTTCGCACTACCGGTCATGGAAATGATGGTCGATGACACCTCAAATTACGAGCCGTTCACCTTTATGGATGGCTCGTCTGGATATAATCAGATCAAGATGTCGCCTGAGGATAAGAAACACACGGCATTTCGAACCCCAATCGGAATATATTGCTATAAGGTGATGCTGTTCGGACTGAAGAACGCAGGGGCTACATACCAAAGGGCAATGGCCAATGTCTTTGATGAACTAATTCATAAAGTCGTCGAATGTTATGTTGATGATCTGGTCGTCAAGACTAAAGCCAAGGCCGATCACATCCAAGATCTTAGAATCGTTCTCACCAGACTAAGGGAGTACGATCTGAAAATGAATCCTCTGAAGTGCGCTTTTGGCGTGTCATCGGGAAAATTCCTGGGCTTCATAGTCCGACATCGAGGGATTGAAGTTAACTCATCCAAGATAAAGGCCATCATGGAGATGCCCCCTCCGAAGAGTCTGACGCAGCTAAGATCTTTTCAAGGCAAGCTTGCTTATATACAGAGGTTTATCTCAAATTTATCGGGGAGATGTAGGCCCTTCTCAAAGCTCATGAAGAAAGGAGCTCCTTTTATCTGGGATGCCGAATGTCAAGCAGTGTTCGAAAGCATCAAACAGTACTTGTTGCACCCTCCAGTGCTGGCCGCTCCCATTCTAAATAAACCGCTGATTCTCTACACTGCCGCGCTAGATGAGTCACTCAGTGCGCTCCTTGCCGAGAACAACAAGGAGGGAAAAGAGAATGCTCTCTACTACCTCAGTCGAACTTTAGTCGGGGCGGAACACAACTATTCCCCGATCGAAAAGCAATGCCTGGCTCTGATGTTCGCTGTAAAGAATCTGAGACACTATCTGCTCGCTCATCGGGTTATGCTGATCTCTAGGGTCAACCCGCTTAAACACTTAATGACCAAAGCAAGCCTAGCCGGTAGAATGTCAAGATGGGCTGTCATGCTACTTGAGTTTGACATAGTTTATACTCCTCAGAAAGCAGTGAAAGGGCAAGCTCTTGCAGACTTCCTCACCGCTCATCCTATACCAGAAGGGTCATTGCTAAATTGTGAGTTACCCGACGAAAAATGGCTGCACCTCGAGGAAGATGAGACATGTTGGGATCTCTACTTCGATGGAGCCTCATCAATAAGGACCTCCAGTAAATCAAGCATCTCGGAGATAAAAGCAGGGATAGGATTGGTGTTCATCACGCCATCAATGGGAACCCTACGGCGTTCTTTCACTCTCACCGAGCCTCGAACAAACAATGAAGCTGAATATGAAGCTCTGATAGCTGGTCTGGAGCTTGCCATAGAAATGGAAATCCTTCGGCTATGGGTTTACGGTGACTCCTAGCTTGTCGTCAACCATGTAAGCGGCAATTATAAGATATACAAACCCGAGTTAGCTCGGTACAGAAGCCGAGTGGTGGAACTCATGAAACGGTTCACTCATATTGAGCTGATGAGAGTTCCTGGGGCGTTGAATGGAAAGGCTGACATACTCGCTCGCTTAGCCAAGAAGCTGGCTGAACCTGACATGGAAGAAATTTTGATCACAATCAGGAGTCGGAAAATTCTGCCCCCAGTCTCTCTACGAGAAGAGGAAAGTGCGGAACAGAAGAGCAGTCCTGCCGAAGAAGCTTCGATCGTTCAAGACGAGCCCGATTGGAGAGAACCCTTCATAGAGTACTTCCGATACGACAAGCTTCCAGAAGGAAAATCTGCGAGGGTTCAGCTGAAGAAGAGAGCTCTCCGATAAGTGTTTGTAAATGACACGCTATACCGCAAGTCATATGACCAACTCTGGCTCAGGTGTCTGTCATTGGCCGAAGCCCAAAAGGTCATGAAAGAAGTTCACTCGGTGTTTGCGGTACTCACCAATCTGGCCCCAAGATGCGACTTCAAATCAAACGGATTGGGTATTACTGGTCCACCATGATACGGGATTACGAAGAGCATGCAAAGAAATGTCATATCTGCCAAATTCATGGTGATTTCATTCACGAGCATCCCAATCCGTTGCATCCTATGGTGGCGTCGTGGCCCTTCGAAGTCTGGGGCACCGACATAGTTGGCCCAATTGATCCTCCGTCATCCAAAGGCCACCGGTTCATATTGGCCGCAACTGACTATTTCTCCAGATAGGCTGAAGCTGTCCCGCTAAAAGAAGTCAAGATAGAAGATATTCTGATGTTCTTCCAGCATAATATCTATACCGCTTCGGTACACCAAGAAGAATCATATCTGACAACGGGCCTTCTTTCAAGAGATTCAAAGTCGCAAGGTTCGCTACTCAACATAAAATAGACTGGAGATATTCCTCCATCTATAATCTAAGAGCCAACAGGCTAGCCGAAGCCTTCAATAAGACTCTATGCAAGCTCCTGAGGAAAAATGCTTCAGCCAACAAGAGAGACTGGAATCTCAAACTTCACGAGGCGTTGTGGGCATATCGTACCACGCACCGTATTCCAACTCAGTCGACTTCGTACTCATTGCTCTTCGGAGTGGAGGCGGTCCTCCCCCTCGAAGTCGAAGTTCCAAGCTTGAGAATGGCCGTTCAGCACGAGTTGACAGAGGAGGAAAACGTGCTCCTTCGGCTTGAAGAGCTCGACGCCCTCGAAGAAAAGAGGCTTGCAGTACAGCAGAATCTGGAGCTGTACCGAACCCAAATGTCACAGGCCTATGACAAGATGACTCGTCTCCGCGCTTTCAAGAAAGGCGAATTGGTGGTGGTCCTCAAAAGTCCAATCATCCTAAATCGACATGCTAAGGGAAAATTCGAGCCAAACTGGGAAGGACCATACGTCATCGAGAAAGTGTTCGATGGAGGATCCTATCAACTAATAAGTGCCGAGGAAGAAAGGCACATCCACCCATCAATGACCAATATCTCAAGAAATACTACGCGTGAATGCTCCAAGTCGCGGGCGAATTGAGCACACCAGCCCTACGGTCTAGATCATACATCCTGTAAAACTGTATACAATCCACGGGCGTAAACAACCCCTATCTCTCCTAAAGTCCTACCGGCGAGACTACATTTACAGTCCCACCGGCCTTAAAAAAAAGGTATGTCCACAAGCAAAACGGGCACGGATGAAAACTCGAAAGGGCTCCGTGAGTAAAACAGCAGGACTGCCGGCGAGCTTGTGAAAACCTAAAAGGGCGCAAACTCGTGAAAAGAGATAAAATACACTCGCAAAGTCCTCTCGACATTGCAAGGAGAAAATCCCTGCGTGAGATCCTTACGACTCACAAAGGAGCAACACACTTAGGAATCCTCACGATTCCTAAGGAGAACATACACCTGCTAGATCCTCTTGACTCGTAGGGAGAAAATGCTTTTATGAGACCCTTACGGCTCAAAAAATTGAAAAGCCTTAGGTGATAAGGATCTAAACCTGTCTCCTGAGCCATCGATCCCCAACGGGCAACGGCAAATGATGAGTCGCTTCTGGCATTCCGCTTCAGTGTTAGCGGTGCTGATGCTGGCCCAAAAACCAAATTCCAAGTCCTCCCAGGGAAAATGATGAGTTGCTCTTGGTATTATTCCAGTGCAGCAATGCTGATGCCAAACAAGATCCAAATTCCAAGCCCCCAAACGGTGAATGATGAGTCACTCCTGGTACCATATTCCAGTGCAGCAATGCAGACGCCAACCAAAATCCAATTTCTCAAAATTCTCCCGGCCCTACGGTTAGTCCCCAAATTGACTACCGTATATAATCCACGGGCTCAAAAAATTCTCATCATACACATACCCCACCGCAATCACCAGTCCAGCGGCCGGTCTCCGCCCTTGGACTTATACTCCATTTGGGAAGACCCACTCATGCGTCCTCACGATGCATAAGGAGAACAAATCTTACGGGATCCTCACGACTCGTAAGAAAACACCTTCGTGGGATCCTTACGACTCACAAAGGAAAAACACACTTGGAAGTCCCCACGACTTCTAAGGAGAAAGTACACCTACGAGATCCTTACGACTCGTAGGGAGAAAATGCTTTTATGGGACCCTTACGTCTCATAAAAATGAAAATTCTTAGGTGATAGGGACCTAAACCTGTCTCCTAAGCCATCGCTCTCCAACAGGAAAAAGGCAAATGATGAATTGCTCCTGGCACATGTGCTTCAGTGTTAGCAACGCTGATGCCTACCCTAATCCCAAAATTCCAAACTCCAAACCAAATGACCCCTAAGTCTTTAAACTGGGAATAGATGACCTCTAAGTCGTTAAACTGGGAACAGATGACCCCTAAGTCGTTAAACTGGGAACGAGGGAAATTCCCTCACGGCAAATGATGATTCGCTTCTGGTACCATAATCCGGTGTAGTAGTGTTGATGCCAAACCAAAACCAAAATCCCCAAATCCTGTCATGACAGATGATGATTCGCTCCTGGTACCATATTCCAGTGTAGCGGTGCTGATGTCAATCCAAATCACATCAAATCAGCAAAACAACCAATGAGCAAAACAACCAATGACCTCCCTGGCAGAATCAAATTCCACCTTGGAAACAAGTCAACTTCATCCCTGACACCGTAAGAAGCGGAGCAGGTTAAATCCAGCACCGACCGTCCAAGTCGCAAAAAGGGCAGCACCGACCGTCCACGTAGCAAAAAGGGCGGCACCGACCGTCCAAGTCGCAAAATGGGCAGAACCGACCATCCAAGTCGCAAAAAGGGCAGAACCGACCATCCACGTCGCAAAAAGGGCAGCACCGACCGTCCAAGTCGCTAAAAGGGCAGCACCGACCGTCCAAGTCACTAAAAGGGCAGCACCGACCGCCCAAGTCGCAAAAAGGGCAGAACCGACCGTCCAAGTCGCAAAAAGGGCAGCATCGACCGTCCAAGTGGCAAAAAGGGCATAACCGACCGTCCACGTCGCTAAAATGGCAGCACCGACCGTCCAAGTCGCAAAAAGGGTAGAACCGACCGTCCAAGTCGCAAAAAGGGCAGCACCGACCGTCCAAGTCGCAAAAAGGGCAGAACCGACCGTCCACGTCGCTAAAATGGCAGCACCGACCGTCCAAATTGCAAAAAGGGAAGAACCGACCGTCTACATCGCTAAAATGGCAGCATCGGTCGTCCAAGTCGCAAAAAGGGCAGAGTCGACCGTCCATGTCGTAAAAAGGGCAGTGCCAGCTTCCCTAGAGCGAGAACCAAATCAAGTCGCCTCCACGTGAAAGAAGATCCATCAATTTCATGCACACGACCCACATGTGTGGTGTGCATTTATTGATGGGGGGCAATTTGTTGGGGTAAAAATTTACACCCCGGTTGACCAAGTCAAAATCAAAGTCAACCCCAAGCCAAGTGGGCCCAAGCTCAGATCAAGTGGGTCAATGCACGGGTCGAGCCCGAACATGAAGCGGCCGGTCTCCCCCATGCCAAAATTGAAATTTTGGTGTTTTTCTTTTATTTTATTTATGAATAAATGTAAGAAAATGGGCATAAAGCCAAATTCTTGTAAAGCCCATGGCTTATGTGCAAAAAGAAATAGCACATGAGACATGGGATGGGCAAAATGCCATTTTGTAAAGCCCAAGGGGCTATATGTAAAATGTATAGCCTATAAAGGCAAAGATAATGAAAATATCTGAACAACTTTTTCTCTCTCCAAAAAAGAATCAAGATCTGTGATCTTATCCTTCCTTAAGGTTCTAAACCTTCCTCTTTTTTTTAATTAAATCATGAGTATTACTCTTCCTTTTCCAAAACTAAATAATTTTTTACCACAAAACCCACAATGGGGAACTCAGATCTTCCATTAGATCTCAAAAAGGATATGTTTTAAAAAAATCTCATAGTTCTTGTTCATCCGAGATCCTGCCAACAGAGGAGGAAGAAGGAGACCCATCTCCAAAGACCCCACTTTGGGGAAGATCCAGGGCTCCAGGGGGAGAAGCCCCCTTCATCGGCTACAAAATATCCTAGGAGTTTAACTCCTCACACACACACACACACACACACACACAAAATAATAAGTGTTCATTTCTGAGAGTACAACTCCCATTGCAGGGACCAAGTCCTTTTTGCCTCGTGAAGCGCTAGCGCCCTTGCACTCAGAGCGCTAGCGCCCGAGCGCCCTTGCGCCCAGAGCGCTAGCGCCCGAGCGCACACGTGCCTGGCACGTGAGGCGCTAGCGCCCTTGCGCATAAGGCGCTGGCGCTTTTCCCATGCACCTTTTGGATGCCCTTTCCCCCATATATATATATATATATATATATATATATATATACACACACACACACACATACACACACACACATACACATACTCTACAACATTGTCCCCTATTAGAAAAAATTTCTAATGGGGCGCTGCCCCGCACCCCACAAGGGGGCCGCTAGCCTCCTTGACCCCCAGCCCGCTATCCAGGTAGCGGGGCCCCCGACATATCCAAAACCCCTTCAAAACACAACACTGCATATTAAGTTCGCATGACCAGTTTGACCCGTCAATCGGAGGTTCTCTCGCTCCAAATGCGAGAAGTAATTAACGGCGGCTTAGTCCGTGGTTGCCGGAGATTCGGATTCCCACAATCAATAAACCCCGCCTACCCTAGGCAGGGAAAATCTGTAATGCGCCTGACAAGCGCGCGCGCATTCCCATCTCAATGGGATGACGAAAAACACTCTACATATATATCTATGAAAACCCTAAAGACGATAATTAATTAAATACTTGAGCTGTATTTTAAATTTATACCAAAACTATTTTTCATAAAACCCCCTTAAGTTATACTAAATTACAATAAGGATCCTAGAAAATATAGGTTTAAGCGGGACCCGTTCTCTTGAGCCTCAGGGAGCCGGAGAATATGGGTGCTTGCCTATCTAAGGTAGACAATCTAACAATGGTGTTATCAACACGGTAATTGTCTTGGAGAAAGATACAAATCCTGTCGTCCATATGCAGCAGTTACCGATAACATCAAAACTAATTCAGGATTCAATTTCTTTTCAAAGTGTCTGACTCAGACCGAGTCTCAATCTAATCAATCTGAATTGAATATGATTCAAGTATAAAACTACAATTCAACATGAGTCCGTCTATTAAATCTATATCAATCTATATTGACTAAACCAAACCATGAATATACTCCGTCTACATGTCTATCCATTATATCCATTCCATTTATCTGATATCATGGTTTCGGCAAGTCTTCCATATATAATTTACAATACAATACAATCCGTACAATTAATACAAGCAATACAATAAACATCAAGGGGTTATAAAATGGTAGATTGGTACGGAACATGTTAAAGGTGGGACGAGGTGGTCACTAAAAGACGTAATTACATCCATGCCGTTGTTCCGTGGTATTTTCGACGGAGCCCTGTACTACGGGTTACTAAAGTCCACGGTGTAAGTTGGACTCCTCTCGTATACACTGGCATATTTTGTACCAAGCTACAAACACTACGTTAGTATAGCAAATATAACATAATTTACTACTCTGTCTATTATTCTCCTTCTTTCTTTGGGACTTACCGAGTGATTGTTCGTTGACGACATTCCTATTTCTCTTCTTTTTTGGAATGTTGTCAAGAGGACCGGATGCTGAAGAGTTCGAGACCAGCCAGGAGAATTTGGAGCAGGCCCCTGAGCAGTACACTGAAGACCCCGAGCTGTAGTCACTTGTACATATTTCATTTTCATTTCAGTTGTGTCATTTTTTAGGCATTGCTTTCTACTCATGTATTTACATTTCAGTTGTATTGTAAAAGAATGTTAAATAAATAAAGTTGTTGTTCTTTTATATCTTGTCTCTTGTGTACATTTTACTTTATATTGCTTAGATACGCTTAGCATGTTTACTTCTGAGTAAATACGTAGCAGGCCTCGCCGCGTCCCCTTCCTGTATACTTGGAAGCGGGGAGTGACAGGTTTTGTTGGCGGCCCATGCAGGTCAATACTGCATGAAGTCCTAAGCAATATAACACAAGAAACAACAACTGAAAACATTCTTTACAATTTCATATTCCTTGAAATCTTACCATTTCATATTCATTGAATCTATCCAAACCCTATTTTTCATTCAAGGTTATGTATTTCCCGAACAACACCAGCACCAATATCAACAACACACCTCCACCTCTACCGCTTACTCCTACCGTAGCTGTTCCGATCAACGAGTAGACGGTCTTACTTGAGGCAATCCGAAGCCTCCTGGAAGGACAGCAGCAGCAGACTGCTATTTTGATGAACCGACCAGAAGCGGAAGCCCCAGGGGTAAAGCAATTCCGAGCTTTACACCCCAAGCAATTTTCTGGGAAAGAGAGCCCTCTGGAAGCTGAGGAATGGAATCAAAACATTGAAGATGACCTGGCAGCAGCACAAGTGCCAGAGGTCGCTTAGGTACGAGTTGCAAAGTTGCAGCTCACTGACAACGCCTAAGTCTGGTGGAAGGCGAAAGAGAGCCGTCTTGCCCAACCGATCGAATCGAAGACCTTTCACGATATGCTCGACGCGAAATACTTCTCTGAGATTGCCAGATTCGATATGGAACAACAGTTCATCCACCTACAACAGAGTTCGATGTGGAATAAATCCGTGGATGAGTATGATACTGAGTTTACCATGCTCAGTCGATTCGCGACATACTTGATACCGAAGGATGAGATCAGAGCCCGAAAATTTCAACAAGGGTTGGACCCGGAGATTCAAGCTTCTTTATCTACAGGGAATTTCCCAACCCATGACCTATCCCTGAAGGCTGCTCGTAGATACGAGGCAGTGGTGAAGCAGATGGGCAGACCTCAATCTACCGATGTGAAGCGCACTGCCACCCAAATGGCAGGAGGTGAGTCTTCAACACAAACTTTTGCACGCAAAATACAGGAAGAAATAATTAACCGGCCAAGTCCAGATTTTTGTTTCTACTACAAGAGGGATGGACACCTGTGAAAAGACTGTAGGCGCGCAAAAGGCCTGTGCTTAGTTTGTGGCGCATCCAATCACGGAATTGGAACTTGTCCTTATAGACACAACTCAGCTCACACACCCACCAACTACCCGCAACGGCCAGCTATCCAGACTCCTGCACCTCGTCTTGCTCTTCCAGCTCCACCTCCTGCATAACCTAATCACCAATTCTATCAGGCAGTAAGGAACATGCCTTGAGGACAGAGAAACATGCCTCGAGGACAGAGGAATGTGCCTCCAGCTATGAGGAATGTACCACATCGTCAGGCTTTCCTTTTAGCGGCCGAAAAATCCGAGGCTGTAGACCAAGGTAACCCTGGTATTTCCATTCAACATTTTCAAACCCTTGTATCAATACCAGTATTTCTTTCCATGCAATACCAGTATTTCTTTCATACTCACGATCACCAAATTGTTTTGAATCTATTACACTTTCCTTCTACAAATTTCGAGGACGAAATTTTTATAAGGAGGGTAGAATGTAACAACCCTAAACTTTCTGTACATAATTTTTTTTTAAAATACAGAAAGGAGTACCTAAGCCTGAGTACAAGATATAAATTTGATTTGCTTTTGAACAGCAAGAAGTAACTTGTAGCTTACTGGTAAAGCCTTGCACTGCTGTGACATAGCCTCTGTGTTCAAATCCCATCAGCCATATTATCTTTTTGTTTAATTTTCTTTTAATATTTTAGAAGTCCAACGGTTTACACGTGCACTACACGTAAAATGAAAAGACACTGAATAAACAAACATGTGCACTGAAGAAAACCAAGCGACACCAACACGTGGCACAAATCCCACCCTCCAATGCCGAATTTGGGCCGGCGAAACACTCTATGAGACCGGCACCGCCGGGCCCCCCGTAGGGGATGCTCCCCAAAAAATTTCCCTGGCACCCCTTGGCCTACCCCACTTCTCTCATGTTGTTTATTTTCTTTGCACATTTTCCAGAGAACTTAAATCACCTTTAAACCAATTTTTAATGCATATTTTTAATGCATTCTTTAACTCTCAAAACCCTAATTTTCCCTATAAATACCACACCATATTTTACCCCTCTTCACTCAGAATTTCATTACAAAAACTCTGCAAAATTCTTAAGTCCTTATAGTGTGCAAGTGGAGTTAGTGAAGGGCGAAGTTCCAAGGAGATTCCGGCGAAGAAACGACGCCCCGACGCTTCCCTAGTCTTCCCCTACCTCTCTTCTTCCTCAATAGCCAGTAACTTCCCTCTTCCCCTCTCTTTTTCTATTCAAAAAACTTTTATTTTTAAAGCTCGACGAAAGCGGAGTTAATCCGACTTCTGTTTCGTTTTTCTTTAAAAAAAATCTATTTTTCTTAAACCATATAATACCATACTCTCATATAAGATTTAACAAACATTAACAAATACATTAAAATAAGTTTCATCTTAAAAGAATCTTTTATGCAACTTTTATCGTATTTTTACGGTAAAATACTATATGCTTTATTTTCGACACAAATCAACATAATACTTGTATTACCTTTAGATAGCTCACGAGATAATGACCTACCTCATCACAACACACATATTGGACATAGCACGATTTAATTTTGGGCAATGTTTTGGGGAATATTACGAGTTACACTATAATACCCTAAACTATAACAAAACCGTTTTCTTTAAGAATAGTATTATCTAATTCCATACAATCCTCGTCCTTACAACCCACTTTTGGGGAAATACGATCGGGATGGTGCGGATTATCGCATGTCCTCGGATCTAGTAGGGCGGAATTCAGACCTCTGCAAGGAGCATTCGAATTCCGATGGAATCTCTAATGCTATTTTAAAGAAAATTAGATTTCTAGAAAATAAATCAAACTTATATATATATATATATATATATATATTAATATATATATGAGTATTATTAAAAGATCTATTTTAAATATATTATACAAATATTCCTAGTTTTCTAAATCAAAAGAATCACCATTTCATGAAACTACCATCCAAACACAAAGCAATTCCAATATTTCATTAAAATACCATATACAATGAAAACTAGGTTCTACTCACTAGAAATTTCACTTTTATAAAATATATATCTATGAAAACCCTAATGACGATAATTAAATACTTGAGATGTATTTTGAATTTATACCAAAACTATTTTTCATAAAACCCCCTCAAATTATACCAAATTACAATAAGGACCCTAGTAAATATAGGTTTAAGCGGGACCAGTTCTATTGAGCCTCAGGGAGCCGGAGAATATGGGTGTTTTTCTATATAAGGTAGACAATCGAACAACGGTGTTATCAACACGGTAATTGTCTTGAAAAAAGACACAAATCCTGTCGTCCATGTGCAGCAGTTACCGATAACATCAAAACTAATTCAGGATTCAATTTCTTTTCAAAGTGTCTGACCTAAACTGAGTCTCAATTTAATCAATCTGACTTGAATATGATTCATGTATAAAACTACAATTCAACATGAATCCGTCTATTAAATCTATATCAATCTATATTGACTGAACCGAACCATGGATATACTCCGTCTACATGTCTATCCATTATATCCATTCCATTTACCTGATATCATGGTTTTGGCAAGTCTTCCATATACAATTTACAATACAAGACAATCCGTACAATTAATACAAGCAATATAATAAACATTACGGGGTTATAAAGGGGTACACTGGTACAGAACATGTTAAAGGTGGCACGAGATGGTCACTAAAAGACGTAATTACATCCATGCCGTTGTTCCGTGGTATTTTCGACGGAGCCTTATACTACGGGTTACCACAATCCATGGTATAAGTTGGACTCCTCTCGTACACATTGGCATATTCTGTACCAAGCTACAAACACTATATTAGTATAGAAAATATAACATAATCTACTACTCTGTCTATTCTTCTCCTTCTTTCTTTGGGACTTACCGAGCGATTGTTCGTTGACGATATTCCTATTTATCTTTTTCTTTGGAATGTTGTCAGGAGGACCCGACGCTGAAGAGTTCGAGACCAGCCAGGAGCATTTGGAGCAGGCCCCTGAGCAGTACACTGAAGACCCCGAGCTGTAGTCACTTGTATATATTTCATTTTCATCTCAGTTGTGTCATTGTTTAGTCATTGCTTTCTACTCATATATTAACATTTCAGTTGTATTGTAAAAGAATGCTAAATAAATAAAGTTGCTGTTTTTTTTATATCTTGTCTCTTGTGTACATTTTACTTTATATTGCTTAGATACGCTTAGCGTGTTTACTTCTGAGTTAATACGTAGCGGGCATCGTCGCGTCCCCTTCCTGTACACTGGGAAGCGGGACGTGACAACCACCTCCTCTCATCCCCCTCCTCCTTCACCCGAGAACCCACGAACCCGAGCAACCTAAGAACCCTCGTCATCGGCGACTCGCCGTCGCCATCACCCCTCAACCTCGTCATCCTCACATCGACCTCATTGATCTCCCCCACTTCCTCCACTCCTCCCTCTCCAATCCCTGACGACGCCAAGAACCCTGCAACCAACCACCAACCTTGCTCCCGAACCCCAACGCCTACATCCCTCGCCGCCGATCACCAGACCTCACCTCCTCCTTCTCCTCACCTCTCTCCTCTCCCCGACATCGTAAACCACCACCACCATCACCATTGGCCACCACTGCAACCCCGAACAGCAACCCAGAGAACCCGCGGCCTTCACCGTCAATGACAACACTCGTCATCGTCAAGACATCACCGCGCCCATTACCTCTGTCCTCTGTCCCCAGCACCCAGAGCCGAAACCACAGCTCCATTCTTTCTTCCTTCTTCTTCTTCCTTCCTTCCTTTCTTTTCTTTTCTTTTCTTTTCTTTCTTGATTCTTGGCCGTTGCCGGAGTCGCGCACATTGCCGACGATCCGGACAACCCAGTCATCGTAGTCGTCCAGCATAGTCACGTCATTGATCAGCCAGGTCCTGTACACTCATGGTTGCATCGCAACGTTTATCCGATGTCGAACGTGACGTACGTACCCCATTGTGAGATCCGATCAAGCAAGTTTATCTTGCAACATGCTATGTTAATATATCTATATCCATATGCATAAAAATAATATATGCGTTTCATTATACAACAAATATTATAGTTTTACCGTTTTACAAAATCCGTTTGTATCCGTACCGATAATCCCATATCTAGTTGCATGCCGGAACATTATTATATCATATTACTATTATATTAGTGCAACATGCTATCTAGTTGTATCATACACAGGCTTGGGTACGCATACTGGTTATTACAGATATACACATATGCATCCTGGCATCAGTAGTGATTACCGTGATCAGATATTTGTTACAGTTGCACATTTGGATATCTATCTGATATATATGCATCACATGACATGTTCACGACACACTACTTGACTCATTACTTGGATCTAGTTACTAATGTCAACAATCCTGACTTGTTGTCCTGATGGATGTAACTTGTTGTCTGCATAGACAAAACATGTACCTGCTTGATTCTGTGTTGGCATTAGATCTATATTGGCAATACCTGACTTGAACACAAACCTGGGGGGAAAGGGGAAAATCAAGAATGTAACCGAAACATAACTCAAAAGGCTATTATTACCTGTTTGCTGTTTTTCCGGGCGTTACGAAATAATCCTATTTGCCATTTTTCCAGGCGTTACGGAATAATCCCGTTTGTCGTTTTTCCAGGCGTTACGGAATAATTACATGTTTGCCGTTTTTTCGGGTGTTACGGAATAATCCGATTTGCCGTTTTTTCTGAACGTTACAGAATAAATCATGTTACCGTGGTCCCGTGTGAAATGAACGGGTCATAGACTGTTGGGTTACGATGAGAATTACATTAATTGATTTCGAAGATTTGTAGAATAGATAACCTAGAAGCACAGTTAGGTTACACATCACGCATCACATACATACATATACCTCATTATTTATATCTATGTCATTCATTTATATTCATGTTTACCTATATCGTTACATCCTGGTTATTATTGCTATTTTGATATTATGACGTACTGACGTCTGGGTTTTGCATGACCCGGTTCCTCTATCTTTATTGCAGGCTGAACAGGAGTACTTTAGTCATCAAGCCGAGCAGTGAGGAATTGAACATGTGTTATTTAGAGATATTTAGTTTAGTGTTTTTTCCGCAGTTTTATTTCTTGATGTGAGCCCATATTGAGACGTGTTTCAGATGTTATTTATTGGAGCTTGATTCGTTTCCGCTTAAACATTTTCTTGACTCTATTTACTGTGGCAAATGGACATGTACTAAATAGATTTTATATTTTACTGTTCTTGATATCGTATAAACAGCCGTAATGTGACTGTGGAGGGATAATTCCTAACCACGGGTAGCATGGTTGGCTCTGTCACGTGCCGTAGTTTGCGCACGCTAGGAAGCAGGGAGTGACACCCACTATTCCCATGTCGCTGTTAGATCTCGCCGACGGCAGCCCATCGTCGCCATCACCCTCTCCCCTTCCCCTGTCCTCTAAATCCATAGCCATACCCCATTCTTTTCTTCTTTCTTTCTTTCTTCTCTTTCTTGAATCGGTTCTTGATCGTCTCGCTGGAGTCGCACGCATCGCCGACGATCCGGATGACCCAGTCATCGTCGTCGTTCAGCGTAGTCATATCATTGTTCAGCCAGGTCCAGTCCTGCACGTGCATGGTTTGCATCGCGATATTTATCCGACGTCGAACGTGGCGTACGTATCCCGTCGTGAGATCCGATCAGGAAAGTTTATCTTGCAACATGCTATGTTAATATATCTATTTATATATGAATAAATATAATACATGTGTTATATTATGCAGTAAATAGTATAGATTTACCGTTTTACAATATCCGTTCGTATCTGTACTGACAATAACATATCTAATTGCCTGCCGGAACATCATGATATCATTATACTATTATATTAGTACAATATGTTATCTAGTTTGCATGATACGTAGTCATGGACGTATAAATGGTTATTACAGATACACATATGCATCCTGATAACAGTTTGGTTACCGTGTTCCGATATTCATTACAGTTTCACATTTGGGTATCTATTTGATACATATGCATCACATGTGTAATGCTTTAAAAATCGTTTGGGTTAATTGTTTAATAATTAGTAATGCAACCCGTGTTTTCCGTAAAACCTAGTTATAATTATTTTTCCGCATAGACATAATTATACCTATTTTAGTTATGTAATTTCATATGTATGAGTGTTTTACTAGTTACTTATTTAATTTCTAGTTTACTTAATTATTTTCTTTATTGAATTATTTTTTAATCATGCACTTACACACTAAATTAGTGTTAATTACAAATTAGTATAAGTAAATACAAGTTTAGTGCACCATGACACAACTAAAAACAATTTGTAACATGTTGTTTTAAAAAAAAAAAGAAAGTTCTAGCTGTAATTCTTATAGTAAAGGATAAAGATAAAAATAAAATAATTTAATATAAGATAAGGAGGTATGGTGCATGTTTAATTGGAGCATGGTGTGTGTGTAGTGGTATGGATTATCACTCTCTCTTTCCCCCCTCTCTCCCTGGAAAAAAACGCAGCCAGCCCTCCCTCTTCTTTCTTCTTTTTTTCATGAAAAATCCTCACTATCTCATTTATATCTCCAAAAATCAACACAAATTTCTACAAAATGCTCACAAAAATTCATTTTTCCAAATCTATGCATGGCTTTTAGTTCAAGTCTTCTTTTGGGCTAGCATGTTTGGATCTCTTTCCAAACCATCTTGAGGTATAAAACCTAATCTAATTGTTACTTTGTTAATTATTTGTTTTAATCTAATTTTAATTAGGTGTTAATATAGTTTTAATTGCAAAATAGAGTTTTAAAGAGAAGGGTTTGGGTTAAAATTAAGGTTTTTATCACTTAATTAAGTTAGCTAAATGTAGTTAATATCTAATGGCTTTATTAAATATAATCTAGTTGTTAAACTTGCTAATATTTACTTTTAAATTGTTTAAATTAAGTGTTTATGCAATTTAATTGCATGCTTAGTGTGTAATAGTGAGATTAAATTTAGTTAATGTTTGTATGGCTTGATAAGGATATTAAGTGTAATTTATGACTAATAGACTTGTTAATCCATCTAGTTTTGCACTAAAATAGTTTGATGTTGCTTACTAGGTTTTAAAAAGAAATAGGTTTTAGTTAAGTTTGAGGTTGTGATGATCTATAACCTTGTTTCCAAAATTTTAGTGTGAAGTGAATGCACAAATAGTACGATTAGATTCCAAGATTGGTGTTTGCTATGCATAGCAACTCCTAGTTGTGGTTTGTGGCAATATCGTGCGCGTTTTGTGCACCAAGTGCATGCGCGTCTAGCTAGTGCGCATTGGTTGCTTTGTATAGTTTTGTGTTCGCGTCTATTTAAATTGTTTAGCCTCATATGTATCATTTGTGTGATTATGAGATCGGTCGCGGTGATGTCGGACACGACAACGAAAGGCAAGGCGGTGACCGAATTTGATTAGCTGGGGCGTTTCGGTGAGTAGATGTACACATCTATGGGGGAATCGTCTGGATGGCGCAAGGCGCCCGATACTTAGGATTATTAGTAGTTCTTGTATTCATATGCGTAGTCTCCCAATCATTCATATCATGACATTGCATCTTCTTACATAAGATATTACTACCTATGATACTTGCGCCATTACCATTGGTCCATACCGCACGTGCACTATTTTATGCGAACACACACGCCATTAGTAATTGATATGTCACGAACACTATAGAACTTGCTAAAAATGGTATTTTTGCATTTGCATCATGTATCATATGTAGACTTTTAGTTGTATTTTCATTTTCTTAGGATGGATATACAGGTTTGTTAGCAATATACCTCATCGCATCATCATTCATACATAGCTTCTAGTCATACATCGCATTGCATATTATCATATCATAAATATACATTATTATCGACATATTCATATATTGTGATTCTTCTTGAGATTTCAGTATTTATGAGATTTCTGGATTTTGGGGGAAACTGCAAGAATTTTATAAACCTATTATCATTTTAAAAGAATGCAAGTTGAGGTTTTCTCGTGATATGATGTGTATGGTGTCCACCGTGAGTTTTCCTAATTTTGAGTTGGGTTTCGAGACCCGATTCGAGAAGTGGGATGAACCGTCTCGGATACATGGTGGACCCGGTAAGGTACCCCGGGGCAATAAGCTCGAGTTGTAGACGATGAGCGTGGCAAGGGAGCACTACCTACCGGTTATTATTGACTCGGCGGTTATCCGAAGGATACCGACCAGAGTCGTGAGATGTGACATATTTGAGAGCCGATCTGAGAGACGGCTATTGAGATATTGAGATACATATATTGTGTCGATACTTGACACAGATTTTCTGTCGATTTCACAGATGATACTCCAGTTTTATTATAGAAAAAATTTACTAAGAAAAGGATACAAAAATTTTTTCATACCAGATATATCCAGGTTTCGCGTTTGATTATTCATTCATGTTGCATTCATACTGGTGCATCACATCATACTTGTATGTGTAGGATTGTGACGCATTTGCGTGCATGCTTACGATAGCCTTATTAGATATTACTTACTACTCACGAGTTAGCAACTCACTCTCGTTATGCCATGGTATCTTGCAGGTCCGACCCGTCAGTATAGTAGCGGTGGGCGTACTTCCTCTTCTGCTCCTTTTGTATCGACTTGCGACGCGCATAGGTGTGTTTTTGGGAGGATATTCAATTTTTCCCACCATGTATATTATTTTGTATCTAGTACACTCCATCGACCATATGTATATGTGACTTAGACTGTGAGCAGTGAGATTTATGTATTTTGCTCTCTGGTGTCGAGCTCAAGTGAGCCGACGTGTGCTTTCTTATTTTCTTTTTTTTATATGTTGATTCCATATTATGATGATATATCTTGCACGTGGTTGTGTTCCGCCGTTCAGCGAAGAGCTAGCTCCCGTTTGGGGATGTCTTTATTCATTTCTTATATGTATCTATGTTTTGTACCCGTTTATGGCCAATTTTTACACAGGAAACTGCCGAAATTTTCGGTAAAACTTGATATTTTAAAATGTTTATTGTGACTTTATTTTGGTAAAACCACCTTTTTAAAATAAGTATTTCTTCACTCTAATTTTTTTTTAAACGGTTTAGATTTCTGGGTTTTGGCTTACTTAGATTACGCTACGCCTCTAGACGTTGCGTGATTTAAATGCCAGTCACGTTCCACACTTTCGGGTCGTGACAACATGACATGATCACGACACACTACTTGACTAGTTTCTTGGATCTAGTTACTAATGCCAACAATACCGACGTGTTGTCCTAACGGACGTAACTTGTTATCTACATAGACGAGAACTGTACCTGCTTGATCCTGTGTTGGTATTAGATCTATATTGGCAATACTTGATGTTCCCGCCAAAAATTTCTGCGCAAAGGAGTCCAAGGTATCAAATGGCAGCGATACGCTTAAGGAAATGCGAACCAGTATCTTCCGGCCTATATTTTGATAAACTCCCGAAGGAGGAACTATTAAATTCTGATGGTATTGGAAGCATCTCGAAAAACCCTTCGATTTGATATATTATGGGCCTCATAATTAATCCGGGATCAAAAGTTATGAGGCATCACGTGTCCACACGTGATGGACCTTTAAGAACCCGCTGGAGGAGTTAAAAGATATAATAAAAACTCAAAAAAGACCCCAATGGGGCATCACGTGCTCACACGTGACCATGGGTCACGTGCAGACACGTGATAGGCTCTTAAGGCCTCTAAAATAATGAATAGAATTAAATTCTAAAATCTGTTCCCTGATTAAAAATCAAAAGTTACCTCAATGAGGTATCACGTGCTCACACGTGACCAATGGTCACGTGTTGACACGTGATGGTTAAAACTGAAGCATAAAGAAGCGGCCGTTAAAAAATACAATTGGGGGTCACGTGCTCACACGTGACCAAGGGTCACATGTCAGCACGTGACTGGTTTCGAAAGCCTTACAGTTAATAGAATTAAATTCTAAAAGCTTCTAAATCTTTCCAAATGGAAAAGGATTATGGGGACCGTTGGATTAAAGATCCAAGGGTGATTAAATATCACCAATTTATGGAAAAATCCTAGACAAAGAAAGATTTCCCCAAATCTCACTGAAATAAAAAACAGAATATCTTTTGGATTTAAAATCCAACGGTGAATAAAATTCACTGAATGATCTAAAGGATCATATTAATGATGAAAGTAAATCAAATCTCTCAATAAATAAATCAAATCATTGGGTTGAGATCCTGCCATGCAGATCTAAAATATAGAGGAGGAATTGAGTTTTGAGAATTTAATTCTCATAAGAGTTATAGGAATATAATTCCTTTGAGATAAAACTAGGGTTTAACTCTAATCAAGAATTTAATTCTTTTACATATCTGCGAATTTAATTCCTTTAAAAAGAAATTAGGGTTTTACCCTAAATAAGAATTTAATTCTTTCACAATAGGAATTTAATTCCTCCAAAACAAAATTAGGGTTTAACCCTACAGAGAATTTAATTCTTAAAAAAGAGACTTGAAAGATCTCCATGCATGCAAAAGACCAAGGTCACGTGTCTCCACATGAACCCTGAAAAGATCCCAAAAAAAATCAAGAAGGAAAAGGTTTTGAGGCAATGCCTCACGTGAACTCCAAGACAAAGGGAATAAAAGCAAGGGAAATCTAAGCTTTGGACGCTCTCACATGTTACCACATGACCCCTTAGCAAACGTTTTAACAGTCGGCGCATAAATCCCCATCACGTGTCAACACGTGATGCTCAAAATAAAAAAGTGTTTAACACTTATTCGCAGATTTGAGGATAAAACAAAGGAGATCTGGCTCCACATTTAGGGCGCCCTCACGTGTCCCCACGTGACCCCTAACAAATCCCTTTAACATCCAATGGATGGATGCCTATCACGTGCCCGCACGTGATGGCCAGAGAGTCAAAAAGTGTTTAACACTTATTTGCAGAACGAAGTAAAAGGAAATCTGGCCCCATCTTCAGATGCCTCACGTACTCACACGTGATGGCCTGAAAGCTAAGTGTTTAACACTTATTTGCAGCCTTAAGGGTAAGATAAAGGAGTTTCGGCCCAATCTCAGGCGCCTCACGTGACCCCACGCGACCACCCCATTTTTAGTGTTTAACACTATTTTTTTAAAGCACATCACGTGGGAACACGTGATCGTCAAATACCTTCTAGTGTTAACACTATTTCAAAACCAACCTAGCCCAAAATGGTTAAGTTTTTCCAGAGGCAGGATTCCCCTTTGACTGAACTTCAAATATACCCTTGTTTTCCAAACTTGATCATTTCACATGACATTCAAAGTAAACTCCAGAGCCATGATGAATGGTCAGTGCCTAATAAAAGCCAAAATGTTGTCAGAGACCCCAAACCTCTGTTTAGCACTGCTGCATGATGAGGGGCTGAACCCAGAAAAATGTCTAATGGCCCAAAGGGCCAATATTTCAAACATAATTGGACTTAGCCCAAACTGGCCATAAGTCCCCAAATCATCTTGAACTGAGCACATCTGCTCTTTCAACCAACTCATTGGTTCAAGGGTACATCTCTGAACTCCTCTGATATTTGTCGTTGTAATCCTTCAACGTCTTCGGAGAGGTGATGGGTCCCGACAGCCATACATTTTATTGGACCACTATGTCCTTAAACTGGAATTGGACCACTATGTCCTTAAACTGGCATTGGACCACTATGTCCCTAAAATGGAGATGGACCACTGTGTCCCTAAACTGGAACATGGACCACTATGTCCTTAAATTGGAATTGGACCACTATGTCCTTAAACTGGAGATGGACCACTATGTCCCTAAACTGGAACATGGACCACTATGTCCCTAAACTGGTATTGGACCACTATGTCCCTTAACTGAAGATAGACCACTATGTCCCTAAACTGGAGGTGGACCACTATGTTCCTAAACTGGAACAATAGAGCCCCCAAATACTCTTCTGTCGGATCTAAACGATCCCGTTTAAGTTGATCTTAGCCTCAAATATGGCTAACGTATCCTTAAACATTCAAACAGACTTTAGTCCTAAATTGGACTATAAGACCCCCAATCAACTTTGGTTCAAGAGTACATCTCTGAACTCCTCTGACACCTGTCGTTGTAATCCTTCAACGTCGTCAGAGAGGTGATGGGTCCCGACGACCATACATGCAATGGACCACTATGTCCGTAAACTGGAACAACAGAGCCCAAACGCTCTTTTGTCGGATCTAAACGATCCCGTTAAGTTGATCTTAGTCTCAAATTAGACTAACGTATCCTTAACAAACG
Source organism: Agapanthus africanus (assembly GCA_030015575.1). Taxonomy (NCBI): domain Eukaryota; kingdom Viridiplantae; phylum Streptophyta; class Magnoliopsida; order Asparagales; family Amaryllidaceae; genus Agapanthus; species Agapanthus africanus. The sequence continues at coordinate 1,002,275,483 of CM057337.1, forward strand.
TTTGAGTTGATCTTAGCCTCAAATACGGCTAACGTATCCTCAAACCAAAACCACAAACCCAAATCTAAGTAAACACGGATTTGGACTAATCCACGTCCTACGGGCGACGGCATAACCTAGTCTCCGTATACAATCCACGGGCAACCAAACACAAAACAAACACCCATGACACGAAGTGACCAGTTGGAGAAGGAGAAAGTTGTTACCGCGATGCGGTAGCGTAATTAACTGCAGGGGCTTGCGCCTGCAGGGAAGAGCGTCCCCACAATCAAAACCCCCTCAAACGAGGGGGAATCTGACGAAGTCTGCTACATCGGCCGCATCCGTTTAAACTTTCGATACATGGTGCCATAAATCAACTTGGCATCTTCGGAGAGGTGGACGGATAGCACCAATTAGCATCTGCTCTGAATCACAGGCGAGACGTCCCCGTCTTGGCCGCCGTTCGGAGGGGAATACCTGACTTGAACACAAATCTGGGGTAAAAGGGAAATCAAGAATGTAACCGAAACGTAACTCAAGAGAATATTATTATATGTTTGTCGTTTTTCCGGGTGTTACGGAATAATTACATGTTTGCCGTTTTTCCGGGCGTTATGGAATAATTACATGTTTGCCGTTTTTTCGGGCGTTGCGGAATAATTACATGTTTGCCGTTTTTCAGGGCGTTACGGAATAATTACTTGTTTGTCATTTTTCCGGGCGTTACGGAATAAATCCTGTTACCGTGATCCCGTGGGGAATAAACGTGATATATTCTGTTGGGTTACGATGATGATTATATTAATTGATTTTAAAGACTTTTAGAGTAGATAACCTAGAAGCACAGTTTTAGGTTACACATCACACATCACTTACATACACATACCTCACTGTTTCATATCTATATTATTTATTTATATTCATATTTACTTATATCGTCATATCCTAGATTATTACTGTTACTTTTATATTATGAGGCACTGACGTCTAGGTTTTGCATAGCACAGTTCCTCTCTGCCTTTATCGCAGGCTAATCAAGAGTACTTTAGTCATCAAGCCGAGCAATGAGGAGCTAGCTTTTAGACTCTTAGTTTATTTGTTTCCACGGTTTTATTTCTTTTGATGTGAGCCCATATTAGGACAGGTTTCAAATGTTATTTATTGGATCTTAATTCGTTTCCGCTTATGCCGTTTCTTGATTTTATTTATCGTAGCAAATGGACATGTACTGGCTAGATTTTATATTTTATTTTTCTTGATATCGTATAGACAGCCGTAATGTGACTATGAAGGGATGATTCCTGGCCACGGGTAGAATGGTTGGCTCTGTCACATGCCGTAGGCTGTGTATTTTAGGAAGCGGGGCATGACATGTAGCTTACGCACTGAGTTTAGTAAACATGTATCAATCCAATCTAGAGGAGAAACACTGGACAGCTGTGAAGAATATTCTTAAGTACTTGCAAAGGACTAAAGAAATGTTCTTGGTATATGGTAACAGGGATCTCCAAATGGAGGCATTTACCGATTCCAGCTTCCAGAGTGAAAAGGATGACAGCAGGTTTATCTCGGGTTTTGTATTTACTCTCAATGAAGGGGCAGTCTGTTGGAAAAGTTCAAAACAGGACACCATTGTAGACTCAACGATGGAAGCTGAGTGCATTGTTGATGCTGCTAAGGAAGCGGTAAGCATATCCTTAAATGTTCCTAGTCGAAGGGATATCGAGACAGGGCATCGATGTCCCAGAGTAGACTAGTGTATACGTTTCTTGATCCTGTTTTGGGGCGATGGATGATACCATATCCACTGGTGTTTGACATCAAATATTGTATGCATGTGCTCATTAGAGATAGAGTACATTGAACGGACTCGCCAAGAACTCCTAAATGGTATCATGCATATCGTCAAATAGCAGTTCTCTCGTGACACTTGTACAGGTTAGTCTGTAGACCCAAGATCGTTATAGTGTCTTGTGTGGTTTCTACTGTGCTTTGATTTCCACCCACCATGGCTCTACTGAGTTGTGCAAACAGATAGTTTTTGGGTACAGTCCCAAGTCACATAGAGAAAGTGAGCGATAAGAGAGATTTCGTCTCTCCCGGTATTGCGAGTTGATATTGTACTATGCGCGATTGGCTATAACTGCAAGTCCCTGGTCAGGGCTGATGAAATTTACTGATAAGTGTTATCAGTAGTTTCTCGATTGGTTATGGGCCACACATCGGCATGACTTATCGAGTTATTAGGGTCTGACAATTTCACCCCTCTAGACTCGATATACGACATATCAGATGAAAAGACCGGACTGTACGGTAAGTGTTTCTTATAGGCACTACGGGAGTTTGGACAATTTTGCTCGATTGATCTTCTATTCGTTCAATACCTGGATAGCCGTTACATCCAGCTAGTACCGCTGACGGCTTGTGGGTATCTGATGTGATCATTACCTACTACTAGCATATTGACGAGTCTTTAGAGTCACACATAGAGATTTCCTAGCTCAAGCGAAACGAATTAGGACATGTATGGAGATATGTGCGGGGGTTTGATTAAATACGAGTATATGATACCATATTCTAATCTAGCGTTTTTTATATTAGCCGGGTTATATATGGTATTACCGGAATATTGAATCAAGTGTTGACTTAATAATTAACTAATATAATGCTCATTTTAATTCTTTTCTTCTCATTATATATTTGATATATACAAAATGTATCATGGTTGATGATACTGTAACATCCGAGTTCATTTATACCAAATCCAGTTTCAGTATTTTACTTATCCATGGTCTATTCCTGATTTAGCGTGTTTGGGTGCGAATAGTATTTTACAAGTTACTGGGCATTCGACCCGACCCGCTTGCTTGAACCTGTTTGACTCTTATTATAGATTGCCTTGACTTGTTGCATGGACACATGCATCTCATGTTTAGTACGTACTGGTATTTTATCTAGTATCGCCTCTTTTATCATATAACATTTTTAGGTCATAGAAAATGATTTAAAATTTCATTTCATAACCTGCATGATACCCCTAACCCCGTGGTAGCATCCGTACATCTTGTTCTCGTCCCGTTCAGTGAAACAGACGTGTTTGGATGGCTACGCGCACGTACGTGCATCCGTTCTTGGGGGTATGCATTTTCTTTATCTAAGCATTCATTTTAAAATTTGGAAGTCACATATATTTTTCGTGTTTTAAATCTGAATTTTTGGACCCGATCCGGGCATGTTTGGTGTAAGTTTATATTTGCCAAAATCTCAAATCGGACTATTATTATATTCCTTAATTCCTTATAACTATTAAAATACGTTTTAACTTAAAAAAATATTTTTTTAGATTTTATTATTTTGAATCTCAACAGAACAAACAAATTTTAATTCCTTTTAACTATTAATTCCTTTATTAATCTTTATATGGAAGCTGCACGATTCTCTCTCTCTCTCTCCTCTCGCTATATTTCTCTCTCTCTCACTTTAATTCTATGCATATTTTTAGAACCCATCTCCTCTGCTCTCTCTCTTTTTCCTCGCCGCGAGAAAACCCCAGCCACCTCCTTCACCGTCGCCTCATCTTCATCGAACCCATCATCGTCCCCTACGCGACCACAGCCACCTCGCCCACATCTTTGCCGCCGATTCAACCAAGCAAGCCATTGTCTTCCTCTCTCAACCGGGAACTTTGACACCATCACCGATCTCTCTTCTTTAACACTTCACCAAACCCTAGCCAAGCATCCTCAACTCACGACCCCGACTCCATTGCCGACATCCCTAGTAGAGCCAAGCACCTTAGAACCGAGCAAAAACTCCTAACCGAGATCAAATATTCTTCTTACATCGTGCCGTGTTTTGCGTTTCCGTGATCGATAATCGAGGAGAAAGAAAACCATAAACTCATAATTATGGCATGCTTGTGCCGGACCACTCGTTTCTTTGCCGCCAGTAGGCAGCCTCGTAGTCTACTTCCCACAAGGTCATAGTGAACAGGTTGCAGCCTCAATGCATAAGGAAATTGATAGCCTTCCAAGTTACCCCTCACTCCCCTCAAAGCTCATCTGCGTGCTTCTCAGTGTTACCATGCACGCTGATGTCGAAACGGATGGGGTTTTTACACAAATGACACTTCAACCTGTAAATAAATGTGACAAAGAGGGATTGTTGAGATCTGAAATGGGTCTAAAGCAAAATAAGCAACCGGTGGAGTTCTTTTGCAAGGCGCTTACAGCAAGCAATACGAGCACTCACGGTGGATTTTCAGTGCCTCGCCGTGCAGCTGAAAAGACATTTCCACCTTTAGATTTTACAATGCAACCACCTGCTCAAGAATTAGTAGCTAAAGATTTGCATGATGTTTCATAGACATTTCGACATATCTATCGAGATAGCCGGAATCCGGTCGCACCGTCGACGATCTCGACGACCCAGCGAGCGTACCTGACCCGTATGATCACACTGTGCGTGGTTTGGATCCGTTTCATGTACCGTGCGCGCATCGCGACGTTTTCCGCCGACGTGAGACTTTCCGTATTCCCGTTCCTGATCCGTCCAGGCAAGTGAAACTTGCTACATGCTACTATATTAGTTATACAAATTTATTTCATGATGGAACCGGTAAATTGATCAAATTGCTATTAGTTTCCATTCTTGCGTTTTCGATGTCAAATTATAGCATTAAAGACTCGGGTTTAAATTATAACCAGTAGCACCTTGAAGTACAATATCACATACTCACATACGTGATTAGATTATTTACTAGTTAACTGCATAGTACATAACACTGTTAAATAGTTTCTACTCCGAATAATCGGAGGCATCCATTGAGCATATTCATATATCACTGCATCTTTAGACCAGTTAACCCATAATAACGAGATTTAACAATTCTATATTTGTTTAAGTGTAGGATATTTTAAAATTGGAACCACAACCCTAACTCTAATCTATAACTGTGCATCCTCATGCTTTAACATGCACCCTTGAATACATCATCACCGTGTTTCATTTTTATTGTTTCATCTGTACCCATGCTTGTTTGGTGTATACAGGTTTATATCAGTTGATTTGTGAGCACCCACATAGTATTTGGTGCTCCCTGACATAACTTGCTACACACATATTACTTGACCCAACATGGTACCGTACACTACTTGACCTGACCTGATGTACCATGGCTTGACCTGTTACCTAATCTTGTGTCTAATGCCAACAAACCTGACATGTAGTCCTCACGGACCGTTCCTGTTGTCTATCCAGACAAACCTGCTCTTACCTGATCCTGTGTTGGCATTAGTTCTTGATTACGGAATACCTGACTTGACACATATAACTTGGGGGCATGGGGAAATCAATGATGAAATCCTGACTTGTAACTCGACAGTTGCTCGCTTATACTGATCAGTTTAGAGGCTAAGCCTGCCTCATGACGATGCTGCTGACATCGTTGGTCTGTACTCCTTTCCTGTTAGTGCCTAGCGGCACGTCTCGGTTTCAGCCCGAGAGTCTGTAGACCGTGGTCCCGAGCATGCACGGGATACTATTGAGTTACATCGATGATTCATCAAATTGATTTCAAAGACTTGAGAGTAGATAACCTAATAGAACAGTTTAGTTTACTCACTGCACACTACCCTTCACTGTCCTGATTTACATTACTGTTACACCTGTTTTTCATTTATGATTATATTTGCATTGTCTGTTACCCTGTTTGTATTTTATTACTTGATGACATGACGCACTGACGTCTGGGTTTTGCATGGCCCAGATTCTTCTACCTTGTTGCAGACTGATCAGGAGTATTGTCGCTGTTAGACCGAGCGGTGAAGTTCCTGTCGGTATGTAGTTTCACTTCCATGTGTTTCATTATTGTACCTTTTCGCTTCCGCACATTGTTATTTCTCGACTCTTTTACTCTGGCTTATGGACATGTACTAGATAGTTGGTTTACTTTCCTGTTCTTGATATCTCTACAGTCGTAATGTGACTGTGGAAGGATTTTTCCTATCCACAGGTAGCATAGTTGGCTATGTCACGTGCCCATCTTAGCGTACTCTGAGAAGCGGGGCGTGACAGATACATAGAACATAGCTATATGAGAATCACATTAAAAAAGAAGATAAGAAGAAAATGATTTACTTATATGAATAAAACAAAAGGAAGAAATAAGTCATGGCTTCTAAAATATTCTCCAAGGTGCTAAGAACCATGACTCGTTGTTTTCCTTTGTTTTATTCATCCAAATTTATCATTTTTCTTAAGCCCGTCTTATCCTCAAGGTTCATTCTCATCTCCAAGTTCATCTTCTTTATTTTTTCTCTCTAGTTATTTCTACGTTGAGAAAGAGAAAAGAAAAGAAAGAATTTTAATGAGAAAAATCCTTACTTTATCAACCTACATTATTTTAGCAAATTAGGATAGGTTTTCTCTTCACTAATTCATAGATTAATGAAGTGTGAGCTTGAGTGTGAGAAGTTTCGAGGTGGATCATTTTTAACGACGAAGACTTCGAATAAGCTCGTGCCATCCTTCAAGTGGAGTCGAAGAAGAGTTTTAGGGCTACTACTCGGAGCAATTGAAGCGAAAGATTAGACTACAAAGGTTGTAGTTTCTATTCACTTAGTTTTAATCTCTAATTTGCTATGCTAAGAAACCCTAATCTCTAGTTCAATTATTGTTTAGTACACTTAGCTCTCTAGAAATTTAAAATTGCTTACTTACTTTTGTTAAAATCCTAGTAGAGGTGTTAAGACACACCTACAAACAACAACAACAACAATTGAGCCTTTTATCCCAAACATACGGAGAAACTATATGTAACGACCATATCCGTTTTTATGAATAAAACTCTGTTCGAATTTATTATTTTCATCGTTTTGTTTTATAAATATTTATGGAAATTTTGTTTTAAAAGGGGGAATTTATTTAAGAGATTTTTGTGGAGAAAAGATATTTTTCGGAAAGTTAAAATTATTTTTACAATTTTTAAAGAGAGAAAATAAAAATTTTTTGAATTAAAACCATTTTTAAAACTTTTTTTTTTAAAACCCCTTTAAAAAAACCCAAACCCTAGCCCTAGCCCAAACTCGACCAGGTCCGGCCTAGTCTGGCCCGTGCAAAAGGCGCCACGTGGGCGCACCGGGGGGCGCCACGTGGGCGCACCGGGGCACGCCACGCGACCAGGACGCGGGGGCGGTGTGTGGGGGTCACGCGGTCACACGTGGCGGCGTGCGGGTAGGGTTTAAATGCAAATCTAGACCCGTGAGCCATGTGCGTGTGGGGTTGGGGAGCGCTTTCTAAGGGTTTTAGCTTCGAAAAAATTTCAAAAAATTCTTTAAAAATTCCTTAAAATAGCAAAGACCCTGCTCAAGCTCGTGTATATTTGTTGGATAGGAATTTATATTTCTTACGATGTACTACTTCATGATAGACGCTTAGTGTGTCTATATCGGAAAGGAGTACTTCTAGGTATAGATATGCTGCGAGCATCGTCACGTCTCCGCTACCTTTTTTTGGAAGCGGGCGTGACAAATTTTAATGGCGGCCACATGCAAATTTCAACCCCACTTCCTTGATCCTTGTTTTCTTTTGAAGATCATGGTTGGACGTAGCTATACCAGGAACGAGAACCCACCATCGGTTGATCAGACAACCATGAAGAAGATTATGCAGGGTCTGCTGGAGAACCAGCAGCGGCAGACCGATATTATGCAGCAAGGACCTACTACCACCAATCGAGAAATGTCTGGGGTGAAGCAATTCAGAGAACAACATCTGAAGACCTTCTCAGGGAGAGAGCCCACCAGAGGCTGATGAGTGGATCCAAAGCATCGAAGACAATATTGAAGTTGCCCGCATTCCAATCGAAGACCGGGTGAAAGTGGTGAAGCTTCAACTAACAAATAACTCTCAAGTATGGTGGCAGTCGGAGGAGAACCGGCTGGTAAGGCCTACTCCGTGGGGAGTCTTCAAAGAAAGCTTCAATGCTAAGTATTTTCCTCAGGCTGCTCATCTAGAGCTAGAGCAGAAGTTCATCCCTCTCCGCTAAGGTTCTATGTGGGAAAAGTCCGTGAATGAATACGATGTGGAGTTCTGTATGCTGAGCAGGTTCGCACCTCACATGGTCGCTACCCCGGAAATTCGTGTAAGGTGATTTCAACAGGGATTGGATTACCAAACCCAATCTGCATTAGCGACGGTAGACTTGCCCACCCACAATGACGTATTAGCAGCATCTCGACATTATAAGACTATCGCTAAGCAGAGAACTAAGAAGAGAAGGTAGTTCCAGTCTGCATGGATCAAACGCCCAGTCAGCTAAACCTCAGGAAAAGTTTCCTCTAGACTAGACGATGCCGCTTAGCTCAGGAGGCAAGAGAAGTTCTATGATTCCTATCGTCCTCGCTCGACCGTCTGCAACTATTGCAATAAGCTGGGGCATCTTATATGTGACTGTCGTATGTTCAATGGTCTCTATTTAATATGTGGGTCGTCGAAACACAAGGCAAGTGGTTGTCCTCGACATGGACTCGGGGCTACTCCAACATTTGGACCAGCTGTTCTTGGAGCATCACAACGTTGCCCCCTTTTGCCCCCTCGGCAACAGATTTCCCAACAAGCACAAAGAAATCAAATGCATCGAAGCGTTAGGCTTTTGCCATGACGGCATTGGAAACCGAAGTAATGGAAAGCTTTGGTAACTTTCAAAATTCTTTAAATTTGTGTTTATTGCTTTTGCTTACGTCTTCTGGACTACCCTCGCATGCATCCTTAAAATTTCCCCGCTTCTACCCCATTCTTCGTGGATTTGTTGTTTTTATTTGTTCCTTATCCTTGTGTTGTATCATCTCTATGGGAATTTTGAGGACTAAATTCTTTTAAGGAGTGTAGAATGTAACGACCATATCCGTTTATAAATAAAATTTTGTTCGAATTTAATATTTTTCGCGATGCATTTGAAACAAAGTCAGCAATATTTTTTGTCACGTTTTGTTTTATAAATATTCATGGAAAATTTTGTTTTAAAAAAGGGAATTTATTTTAAAGATTTTTGGGGAGAAAAGAAATTTTTCGAAAAGATAAAACTATTTTTAGTATTTTTAAAGAGAGAATAAATCGTTTTTGAATTAAAACCATTTTAAATAAAACCCTCTCTAAAAACCCAGCCCCAATCCAAACTCGACCAGGCCCGGCCGGCGCAGTAGGCGCCACGCGAGCGGGACACGGGGCAGCATGCGGACGCGGGCGAGCGCGACCTGGGGCACTGTTGGGGTGAAGCGGGTCGGATTTAATTGCAATATTAGACCCGTTAGCCCTATATATGTGTGGTTTTTTTAAGGGTTTTAGCTTCGAAAAAATTCCTAAAGATAGTAGAGACCATGTCCAAGCTCGTGTATAAATGTTGTTGGAGTGGAATTTATATTTTTTGCGATATATTATTGCATGACCGGCGCTTAGCGTATATATATCGGGAAGGTGTGCTTCTCGGTATAGATACGTCGCATGCTTCGTCACGTCTTCGCCTACTTTTTTTTTAAAACCAGGCTTGACTGCATCCAGTATGAGCTTTTGCTAAAGAAATCTAGTTAATTACTTTGCAAAGATAATATATGCAATTAATATTGTGCACTTCTGTCCATAACCGATAATGCTCGATATTGGCCACCTCCAAGATCAGGACGTGTGGCAAGTGACGTGTCCCGAGACTCGGAAGAAGGGGCCCACATGGGCTGACCAGGCCACCTTGTGCCCGACCTGCAAGCTCGAGCTGACCCTCCTCGGGGCCCCCTGCAAATTAGCTTCCTCGGCCCCTTGAGTCGCCCCGAGCTGCCGCAGGACCAAGACTCTTCGGCCTCCTCGCTCGTCCCCGAGCTCCCGGCCGAGGCCGTCTTCTTCGGCCCTCCGACCAACTCCACCGTTCACAGACGTAACCGCCACTCCGCGAATCTCGCCGTGCGCAGATTCTACGCCAACAACATCCCACGTTCCACGCCATCACAATTCCCGTTAATGGGCGATCCGCTCTCTATGCAGGCGTGACGTCGGGAGCGTAACTGTCGGCGAGATTCTCGCGTCTGCTGCTGCGTGCCACCACCGCTATATAAACCCCCGTCACCGAGGGGTCAAGTAAGCCATTCTTTACACTTTACGCCGTTACTCTGCTCGGATCTCATCACTAACTTGAGCGTCGGAGGGTCCTCGGTGGTACCAAACCACCTCGGGACTTCTTTGCAGGTACTCGGCGGCAGCCTCCTCACCCAACCTTCTTCTCTCAAAACCCATTGAGACCCACACGCAACGAAGGATAATCAACCAAGTTCTCCTCGAGATTAACGGAAGACAACATCTGACGGAGGCCCGAAAAGGAGCTCCATCAATAACGATCCAATATTCATTACCATACTATACAATATAGGATTGTTTACAGACGTGTAGTTACTTTATAAATAACAATTAGTAAAAGGTAGAATGTTATTATAAGCGATTCTACTGTCTTGAAGTTTGATGATTTCTATATCTCATATGTAAAGAGATGATCTCAAAATGAAAGATGGGGAAAAATCAAACAAATTAATCGTTGATTTTGTTGACTTGCCTGGTTCTGCAAGTTGACAACAGCACTAACCTTCTCCTTGTAATGTTAATAGAACCAGCCTAAGGTTATTTGCCGAATCATTATATAAAGACTACTTTAATTAATTTGGTGATTTTGATGTTCTTAAGTGATGGTTTTATTATGGTTTAAATATTGAAAGTTAGGCCAAGCGGTTTTCTTATCGCGGCATGTCAAACAAATCGGTTACATTTATATCGGTGTGGATTTAGGACGTGATGCATACAGAATATATGCACTATCAAAAGATATTCCAAGTCTCCATCATCGTTCTTCTTCGTTGTTGTTCTACCGCTTTATTTTCTTAACATGTATAGGTACTAAAGCAAATGTTTGTTGCTTCACATTGCCTGAGAAATGATTTTCTTAACATGTATAGGTAATAAAGCAAATGTTTGTTGCTTCACATTGCATGAGAAATGATACATTAAAGAAGTTCTAGACGGTTGGTGGTAATTGGAAATCAAAGGTTTTTTTGTCTTTTTGTTTTGGAACTGGCCCATAAGCCTCGCCTGAGCACACACCGATCCATGCACATAGCACACACAAGCACAAAAAACACACACACGCATCCAGGGAACCCATGAATTTGCCACGAAAGCGTTAATTTGTGACAACTTCCCCTCCCGGGGTTCAAACCCGCACTCTCCCCAGAAGAGGAAATGCCATACCAAGTGAGCTAATGCTTATCAGTAATTAGAGATTGAAATTGATATACATTTTAATATGATTATAACAAAAAAACCTTAGTCCAACTAACTGCCCACTACACTAAGTTATAGTTTTAACGATAAACAAGATATCAGGTAGGGTTCACTCTAAAAAAAAAAGGTAGCTACAGACAAGATGCATAACCTAATATTGTGTCGATCACATATATAATTAGAGAACGTGTTGTAACAATGACATCAAACATGTTGCCAGCAAGTGACTTGACATGACCCAATGGAAAGGATTGGGTTTGGATTCATGGTTTTCTATACAACATTTGACGCCATAAACATAATGGCTTGTTTGGAGAATGGAGAACAGATAAGAATTAATGCTGGCCGTCGTTACAGCTGGATATTCGGGAATTTAATGCGTATTTCCATTAAACAACTTTCCCTTGAAACGTCCGTCCAAGAAACAGCCCCCCTAACCCTCCAACTTTCTCGATGCCGTCGCCTTCTCTCCTTTTTCGTCGCCCCCTCTCTATTTAAATTCCCCCACCCCCTCTTGGTATCATCGCCCGCTCTACCACTCCACCTCTCTCGGTGCCATCGCCCTCTCTCGATGCCATCGCCCCTTTCTATTTAACTTCCCTCATCCTCTCCCCTCTCTAAAATTAATTGAGACGGCTGCAATAACAGGTCTTAATTTATCCCAAACTTTTGGTGTCGGCTAAAAAGGCAATGATTATGAATATCAGGAGTTATGATTCATTTATATGTGATTTCAGGTAAAACAATATTTTTAATTGTTGTTAATGTTCTAATTATAAATCCATTGCGAATAGCGTTCTTTTTATCTGACCATTAGGGTTTGTGATTACTTGTTTGTGATTCTTTTGTTCTTGAATTTTATTAATCTTTACGATCTACATTTTACGATCTACATGTTAAACATCATTGAATTTTATTCCCATTCGCATTAAAAGAGGGCGTTTATTAAGTAACCACTTATGTTTTGTTAAATTTGGCTGTATTGGATAGGTGATAATTGCTAGAGACAAAAGCAAAAAAATTTAGTAAAATCTTGGACGATACATAAATTTCTTTAATTTAGCATTAGAAAATGAAATAAACAATTGCTTAGGTCTTGGACGATACATAAATTTCTTTAATTTAGCATTAGCAAATTCTTGGGTCTCTGGATGCGTGTGTGGTGTGCGTCGGTGTGTTGTGTGCTTAGTTTTTAGATCTTACGGGTCAGTACCTAATAAAAATCAGAGGCAAGACTCAAATCTTAGTAAGATCTAGGTCGATCCATTTATTTCTTAGTATTATTAAATGAAACGGTCATCTTTATTACATCTTTTAGTGTCGAATCCCAGAAAGATAATGCATCTCTCTTAGGAAGAATGCGGAACAAGTTGTGGAAACACGGGAACGGCAATTTTATCGTTCTTCCAGAGGTCGATGGGTGCCGTTTTTCTGTCTTGCAAATGATATTTTGCAAAATGGTCGACGGGTGGGCCAGGAATTTTTTGGTGCATTTTGGACTGCTCTGCAATGTGCACTTAATGATGTTATTGAGAATGGTGAAGATTTCAAAGGAAAGCTGTACAATGATCGATTGGTATGTCTATTCTGGTGCTATTTTTTTATTATTGCATAATATAATCAATATAGTTCACTTCAATGTACTTTCTTGTGAGAGAGGGAGAGAGGGAGTGTGCGCGCGCGCACATGGGTGTGTATTTATTAGTAACTTTTTAACCCTTGGAACAACACGAAACAAGTTAAACACGCTTAAATTGCTCGAAGAAGGGGGAATTTCGGAAAGCTTAAATTGCTCGAAGAAGGGGGATTGAAAACCTATATTGGGTGCTTCATGATGGAGGCTGCAAGTAATTGTGGAGAAGTTAGGTTATGCATAGATTAAACAGAATGAAAGTTGAGGGGCTTGGAGGATAGGTTAAAACCTTTTTCTGGTGAAATAGCCCTTTAATTTCGGTAAGGTTCGTTAAGAAGTAATTTTTTTTTTAATGCTTGTCATGCCATGGCTTGCCTAGTCTTAGGATTTACCATGTTGAAACCTTTTTCTTTTTGTCAGAAATCTTTGTTATATTATTCACTATAATGCCACGATCAACCAAATCTTCATCATTTATCCTTTTTCCAAAGGTTGTTCAAGCGTGTTGCAAGCAAATGGAAAGTATATTCATGGGCCAAAGACCACAACCATCACCTTAGCTCGACGAAATACCACCACCACCGCTATTTTGTGGCTCCTCTGCCTATAGATATCCCTCCAGAGTCTGTGCCCTCTTCTGTCGCGTCAAAAGGTGCGCTCGGCCAATCCCTGAACCGCGACTGCAACCCGAACGCAGCCAAAAGGCTTAGGCTCGACAATGGCAACAACCTTGTGGGATGTTCATGTTCTTGTTATCTGTCTCGACCTCAGTTGGCGTTGTCATTGCCGCCTGTAAACCCAGATTATTCGGTAATTTAGCCGCCGCCGCCTCATTTTATTCCGCTGCCACTGCCGCCACCGCCTCCAAGAGTTATACCCGTGCACGTCCGTACACCACCAATTCCCCGATATCCGATGTCAAGGGGTACCCAGTATTCGGGCCCACCAAATCCTTACCAATTTCAAGGATCAGAATATTAATTTTTTTTTGAAGGAAATCAGGATCGAATTATAATAGATGAAAAAATATAAATGTTCTATATTAAAAGTTGGATTATAGTAGACATCGACCTCATTTGATGTGTTGAGGGTAGAGGAAAACTGTTGTTATAAATGGATTTTGAATTTTGTTATACATTTCTGGTGGCGTCTAGTTTAATTATATTGCTTGGAATGGGTTGTTCCTCAAATTATTTATTTATTTTTTGCCTCCATGTGTTGAATATTAGAATGAAATTGCAATTCATCCCTTAGCTTGAATATTTGGGCAGTACCCTTACTACTTGCATTAATTTATGCAAATATTTTTCGATGCTAGTTTATATCTACCGATCCTTCTGCTCAATAGAGGACTCTGGCTATATACTTTATGCAATTATTTGAAAGAATAATTGGCTTAGGAAAAGTACTCCATTTCATTATACTAGTATTTTCCGATTCTTGAATATTTATGAAGAGGACTATTGTTGAAAATTGATTTAAATTCAGGGCCCACAGGGGAAGCCTAGAAGCGAACGCCCTGATAACAAGAGATTTTACAAACTGATGATCAGGAATCGATCTATTATTCCTCAATTTGATGATCAGGCCACTATTAATAGAACTAGTCTGATACAAATGAATCTACCTCAAAGGCCACACACATTCAAAGTAAGGGCATAACTATGAAATATTTCTGCGGTTCAAAAGAAAGAAGTACATCTACACTATGTATGAGACTTGCGTGAATTTTAAAACACAAGAGTACCTTCTTTTATCGAAAAAGAGTGTTTATTCCATCCTCTCTCTCAACTGGTTGTCAAGTCCTGGCACTTTGATAGCTTAGCGCCAAGGTTCGAGGAATGGTAGAAGGGTGGGTTGACGCATGATGATGACAAACGAGAGCATTTATTCTTTACCGACACCTTCGGAACTAAAATGATCCTGTAAGCAGATATTATACAAGCTTCAAACTGTGAATATCTTTAACTGTGCAAAGGTGAGATGTCACACTGCCAGCATTCTGCTTGTAAAGTTTCTAAATGTGAGATATCACACTGCCAGCATTCTGCTTGTAGGCCTTGGTGGGCTTTAACCACCGTCCTCCTGAAAGGAGAGTCGTCCTCTCCATCAAGTGCTCTACCGGGATAAAAACTCACTGATAAGACGATGATGAAATGTAGAAGTTACTAAAGATTGAGAATTTATAAATGAAACTCAGTAAAGATTCATTTTAACACTTAAAGAACAAGTGAAGTCAAGTAAAACCACGAAGTACAAGAGACTACCCATTAATTTGCAGGTGGTGTCTTGCGCTGGTTGGATCAGCGGACTCCATTAACAGTTGCTACAACAATAAACCGGGTTGGAATAGTGTAATAGGAAGGTGGGCAAGGCTGTGGCGTCCAAGCATGAAACTGTCATATACTCTTCACTGATAACAACCCCTGTTGTATCTATAACATTATCATCTACCTAGAGTCTTTTTTCCCCCAACTTTTTTTGGAAATTGCCCCCCTATGATGATTGTTACGGAATGCTGGACCCCTAAGAAACATCATGCACAGAAGATGCATGTAGCAAAGATACGCATGCTTCGTTGAATGTGTGGTAACACTAGAAAAGATAAGGTACGAAATGAGTATATTCATGTAACTGTTGATGTAGCACCCGTGGAGGGGAAGATGTGAGAAAACCGTCTAAAGATAGTTTGGTCATGTGCGATGCAGCCCTACAGAAGCACCAGTTCGATGAATGGATATTCTTGATCTTGACCAAGTCAAAAGGGAGACTGAAGAAAACATGGATGGAAACGATATGGATGCCAAAGGCCTTAATGAAAGTATATTGTTCGATATGAGTGAGTAAAGGCGGAGGATTCATGTGCTCGACCCGGCGTGATTCTCATGTAGCCTATTCCATATGCTTGGGATAAAAGGCTCAGTTGTTGTTTCCCCGTATGATGATTGGTAATCCTGATCCACATGACGGAAATTTGCTAGTAATTGAGTCGGATGTTGGCAAGAAGCTTTGTTCCAATCAATCATGGTTCATTTTTTCCCGAGTCGGTAAGATTTAACCTTTAATAATCTACACTTAGATTTCTTTTTCATATTTCCCTTTTACTTTACGTTTGAGATTGTTCTTTCATGATCGACATTGTATTTTTGGTTGGATTCATTGGGACCAAAACTTAAAGTCATTTACCAATGAGTATTAAAAACCTTGATCCTCAGAAAAATGTTCAACTTTTGCGGCAAAATGGGTTGAGACTAAAAAATTCCTCTCTTGATCTGTTTGAGGTATTATCTGTATTCCTTGAGGAGTTGGGACTAAAAAGTTATACACCACATGACATTGATCGCATGATGTGCAACAATGAGCAAATCCAGCCACTCTTTCTTGAAAAAGTTGTTCAAGCTACGAGAGCTATGCCTTGCCCTACACATTATGTTTCTAAGTACGCTCAATGCATTTTTCACAACAAAATAATGTAAGTTTTTGTTTTCATAGGTTTGTGTTTTTTTAAATTAAAAATTAAAAAACACTAACCTATAAACACAAAAACTAACATTATTTTGTTATGAAGAATTCATTGACGTACTTAGAAACATATTGTATAGGACAAGGCGTAGCTCTCGCAGCTTGAACTTTTTCAAGAAGGGATGGCTGGTTCTGCTCATTGTTGCACATCATGCGACCATTGTCATGTGGTGTATAACTTTTTAGTCCCAACTCCTTGAGTAATACAGATGATAGCTCAAACAGTTCAAGAGAAGAACTTTTTAGTCTCGACGCTCTTTGCTGCAAAAGTTGACAATCTTTCTCAGGATCCAGGTTTGGTAAAGAAATTTAAGCTTTACTCCCAATGAATCCAACCAAAAATACAATGCCAATCGTGAAAAAACAATCTCAAACGTTAAGTAACAAGGAAATATGAAAAAGAAATCTAAGTGTAGACCATCAAAGGTCAAATCTTACTGACTCAGAAAAAGGATGAACCATGATCGATTGAAATAAGCTTCTTGTCAACATCCGACTCAATTACCAGCAAATATACATCATGTTGGTCAAGATTACAAATCATCACCAGCAAATTTCCGTCATGTTGGTCAAGATTACAAATCATCATATCTAAAATTCCAATCTTAAGAATTTTTATATATTATTTAAAACCCAATAAATAAATAAATTAGAACTTAAGTGAAGTGCCTCATTAAACCGAGATCTGCCAATAATTATAACAGTAAGAGCTGCAGGAAGAATTCGTGGATCTTTCATTTAGTCGTGCGATCTGCCACTTAACAGTTCCAGTAAGAACCTTAACAATGAAGAGCCTGTTTATATTTCTTTTCAGTGACCATACTATAAAGTGCAACTTCTTATTACCAATATAGCGGTTCAAAGTTCAAACCCTCCAATTGAACTAAATTCTTATTTCTTATTCATCCAATATTCGACCTATATATTTGTAACAACCTACCTAAGGAAACTACCACCAGTGGTGCGTATATCAGACACTGGAACTTTTCTAATGTGGGGAGCACATTAGTTCAAAGAGACTCCAAAGATTCATCAGCACAGTTAGATAATATATCGTCACGATAAATATGAATGGAATAAATGATGAGAGATTGAGAAAATGCCAAGCCTTCAGTGCAATGAGAGAAGCTAATGAATGAAGCACAACTAGGAGAATCTACAATAGACATACACATTTGCACGAAAAACGATACAAATAAATGACTGGCCGTTTATCATCATGGAAAATTAACCGTTTAATTATGGCGAGACTTCTTATTCTACATTTATGTCGGCCATCCATAATATAATGTGCAACATGACATTGGAGCTTACATGCTGGATAAATACAGATACCTTGTATAAGAAGTCCATTCAGCATCTCGGCGAACACTGGATCTGATACTGTGTACATCAGCTTACGAGTTAAATGTTTTCCATAGCAAAGGGCCTGATGAGTTCTTCGGAATCAATCAGACAAATCCTCCTCTCCGCTCAATTAATCTGCAACGTCCAGCTAAGGGATTTTATGTTGTGGTTCAGATTCATAATTTCTCAACGGTCTCCCCTGCTTTAATCTAGTATATCTCCAATGTCCTGTAATAAAACATAAAGAAAGCTGTAAGTTAGACGATAAACTGGACTAGTCAAGTTACGTGGCTAAACTTCTTTGAGATGAAAGCATGCAGGAAAGGAAGCATAACAACATTCATGCTGTACTATTACACTCCAAAGCCTAAAACAGAGTGGTCATGTTGCCAGATCAAAAACATATTTTCAGTCTCAATAGATAACTCAAGGTATGCTTGTACCATTGACTACTCATTAAACTATAAAATCTCGTATCAATTCAACCCTTCTAAAGATGACATTAAGAGCTCAAACCTTTTCTAAATCATTTATTTTTTGCGTTATCATTTAGGATATACTGTTGGAATTTGTAAATGTAAATTTATTTAGTCCAGACAATCTGCATCCAATTGGCGACATCTAACAAATTTTGTTTCAACCAACAATAATCCTGCTCATTGAATCTGCATTAACATGGTTCTATTCAAAATGCTTTGAACCATAATCCTATCCATCAACCTTGAAAGTTCGATGACTACTTCAAAACATCATTGAACCGTAATTTGGTTCATCGAATCTACAGGTATGTATATAGTTCAAAAAAATTATAAAACCATAACCCGGCTCATCAAATTTGTTTATAGAATATGGTTCAAACAAATACATTGGGCCATTATCTAGTTCATTGGATTTGCAAGTTCAATGAATATGGTTCAAACAAAACATATTACATAATCCAGTTCATTGAATCTGCAGGTTTGTTAACAATGATTCAATTAAAATACATTATATCATAAAACAATTCATCGAATCTACAGGTTCAATGAATATGAATAAAGAAAATGCAATGCACCATAATCCGAATCATCGAATCTGCAAGTTCAGAAAATATGTTGAAAAAAATGGGTTCAACCATAATCCAACTCATTGGATCCACAGGTTTATAAAATTATTTAAATACATTGAACCATATCAGCAGGTTCAGCGGATATGGTTGTCATAACATGCAATGAACCATAATCAAGTTTGTCGAAACTACAACTTTGATAAATATGGTTCAGACAAAGCTTTGCAGGTTCAAATAACATTGTTCAACTTTTAACAAACGTGGTGTCTTCTAAGAAAAAGGAATTTCCCATGGTATCGAACAACCTTGAAAGGTATCTCTAAACTATGAAAGAGAACCCAAATCATACCAGAAAACACATTAGAAATTTCGCTCCCTCTCTCTTTTGTGATAGTATAGATTCAAATTGAGTTTGTACCGCTGACCTCAAAACTCAATTACAAAATTCTCTCCGTGTGGTTGTTTTATCTTGAAAGCCAAATATGTTGGGCAATGTTCATAGTAACAGAGCAATTATCGTCTTGGAAAGAGTTTTCCTCAACTCAAGCTTCATTTGACTTGATTCATCATCAACAATACCAAAATCTGCCACTTCATGCAGGTAAACTCCGAAATATGCTTAGAACAGAATATCGTATAAAAAAGGAAAAACTTTAATTGTCAATGTACACAATGCAAACCAATAACAAACTTTCATTTAACCAATAGTCTCTGGAGCCGCATGACATAGCAGCACCAACAGCATGAAACAATCAAACAATATCAAGTTTAATAACCATGTTACATAAATCACCATTACCATCGTTGTTTTAATTTCCTTCTTTTATTGTGTTTGGACGCGTTTTGTTCATAATTTTATCACTTAGCAGTCGGCATCTACTTTACTGCCTGAAAAGATAAACAGTGATAATGGAAGACCAGTAATCTGATGTCACATTTTTTAGATTCGAGTTAAAACAGTCTGCGTGTGTGTGAGTAAGCAAAAAAGAAAGTTTGAAAGTAATGTCAAAGGTAAATATTTTAATAAAGGATTCGGGGTGGGTGCTAATTTTTAACCATAGTATCGGTACTATTCATGATCCAACAGTGGCTAATAGGATCAAACGAGTAGTAGATACTCGGCATACAACAACATCAAAAGTCATGAGCAAGCAAAATGAACAATGATATACTTCATTTAGAATGAAAGCATCTTGATATAATTCCAGCTCAAGATTTTCACCATGACCGTTACTTGCACCATAAACATGATAATGCATATTAAAAAATCAAAAAAAAAGGAGGAAGAAGAAGAAGATTGCTTCAATCTCATATGACAATACCTGAAAAATCCATTGAAAAGCAATCAAATACATATTCTTAAATAGAAAGTTGTGGTGAATATAAACAAAAAACAAAGAAGATAAAGGGAATGTAAAAAAAATTATGATGATAACATATCACCCTATAGACAAATCCACACAGTCCAAGCATTCAGCAAAATTTACAGGATACTAATATCTGACCAAATTCAGATGGCCTGGAAAAATTATAGTGAGTCACCAAAAATAATAATAATAATAATGGTGTATCTAGATGCAATAAAAAGAATAAAAAAAACGAGGAGTTCGACTTAAGGTTTGATTAGAGTTCCAGATTACCAGAAAACAGTGACGAGCGTTTCAGAGTTTCAACCATTCTTACCTTGTTGGGAATAGTTTCTGATTTATAAGATTTTAAGTTGTTCTGGTGTAAACAGACGATATCCTCCACAAGTTAAAACACAGAAGCTCAAATATCACGTATATATTTTTGTCATACATAGTGATTTAACAAACCAAGTATGGGTGCTTCAAAGGCTAATGCGTTTGTCTGCTAAGTAGCATGGATAGACAAGATATAAGTAAATATGCAGATTAGCAATTTTCCTAAAATGAAGCATACAATTCATTTGGACATGCTAAGTTTTTGTTGTATAAGTATTTAATCTAAACGGGAAAAACAACTAATTTTTTTTATTTTTTTATTGGGAAAAAAAACAAACTAATTTGATACTGTTAATGCATAGATAGTTAATGTTTTAGCGATTCATGCATGCTCTATGTATTAAGAACATAATATAAGTTTTAAGATGTGCCAAAAAGAGTTCTACAAGTTTACTCAGAATTTGAAAGAATCTGACAAGCGAGTCCGATACACATCCCATACGGACATCTCCTCGGCAACAAATCCATGCAACATAGTTTGTCTGCATGTGTATATGGATGGCTTTCATATGGAAAATTATTCAGGGTTGGAATTTCTCTTAGTGAGAAAACTCAAAGCATGAAGAGTTTGTTACTTATTTCTTCACTGAGCTTAGTGACATAATATTTAGAACAATCCCGATAAAACAAAGTGCTATGTTGTCAAGCTAAATTATACTACACTACCCCCAAACCGTGAGCATTTTTCACTATACTGCCTTAAAAGTTTTTATTACTATAAGCGCTGTTAAAGTGCAGCATTTAAAGGTAATTTACTGAAAACAGTCCTCTGCACCATAATTTAAAGGGATTGCTGTAATAGAAAACCTTTCAGGGCAGTGAAACGCAAAGCTAGTTAAGAGTAGATTAGTTTAATTTGGTAAAATTAATACATGCAAATATTGGCTTAAAGTTGTTAATGTTGATTTAGCTTAAACCTGTGTATGTCATTTCTCCATCAAAGCCCTGCTTCGATAGAAAATGCATTGTCATGATTCATTAGAAAACTATGCACTCACCTAAAATTGGCAGATATCTAACAACTGGTGCGCAAGCATACAAGTGCAACTTGATGTAATCGAGAAAAACTTTGGCGGTCATGCACAATTCATATATACACAAAAGAAGTACGGATGAATATGGAGGCATCTAATTATTATGAGAAATTTTATGTTTTATGATACAATCGTAAATATTATAATTAGTTATATTTTAGATCTCTAGTTATGTCCAAAAGGCCAATCATTAATAATAAGGATGCCCTGAGATTCACAATTCTCCAAGAAACAAAGCCAGCTCTCGCTCTCTCATTTTGTGAAATCCCCTTATATCCCAGAACACAAAGTTTCTTCTGTGTTCGATGATGAAATAAACTAAAAAAATAAAGTAATTTTAAACTTCGTCCAATATTACATAAACATCATAAAAAGGATTCAGAAGTAAATTCAGAACAAAGGCAAACAAGTAAAAGAATATGCATGAATTACCTTCAACAGCATATGGACCAAAGTCATCATGTGGATTCCAATTCTAGCATTCACATGTAATGAAGTTTTGTAGTTTTCAAATTGAGAGCAGGAAACAACGATAGAGTTACAGCAGACTTTATGAAATTTTGAACTGATGTAGTTAGCAATAGTCATCGTTAAATGTAAATTCGAAGGATCGTTTTTGTTTCTTCCTGCAAATGCATCAATAAGCACATCTAGCGTTACACTAGTCAAAAGTTGATATGCAAAATATGAAATATGTATGTATCAGCCTACCTGTTGTTTAAGATTTTGGAAGGAAACATTCTAACTTTCCCTGGCACCTGGACTGATACTGATATTGCCAATGAACTACAAATTAGAAACTACGAAATAACTCCATCAAATTGATCAAAAATCGCAAGACATACGAGATCAAGTGAGTACCTGTTTGCCCAAATCCAGACTGCAAGAGGATATTGTGTCTTAACAAAACAGACGCGCCCTTATCTGTACTCTCACATTTTAACAGAGGGTGCTAGTTTGCTAGTTAACTGTCCCACAATACATATTCATCTTTTGGATACAAAAATTGATGAGACAAAGCAACTGATTAGCCGGTGCAAAAGCATCCCAAGTCATGCTATTTATATAGAGCTATAAAGCATAAGCTACTCGACAAAAAATTTGTATGCACTATATTCTATCAGCAAATCCACCATGCTTAAAAAGCAAAATATTCATACAATACCATATTATCTAATCAAGTATTCTGCAGAAGGAAAGAAACTAACAGCTCGTCAAGCCAAATACAGAAAGCGAATCCAAAGAGGAAAGCTGCATGTTTTTCTTCCAGGAGACAAAATACCAATACTATATATTCCTGTCATACAAAACCACATAATAGTCAATACCAGCCATTTGTGGTCAAGTGGTTTATAGCTGCACAAAAACAGTAATAGAGTCATGCTATTTATGTCAAACCATAAACTACTCAACCACAAATTTATATGCACTATTTTTTTTATCAGTGAGTCCTCAATGCTCCAAAACTGTATATTGATACAAACCCATAGTAATTGACCAAGTATTCCGGAAAAAATGTACAACAGCTCATCAAGCAAAAATAAAAAGGAAATCCCAAGTGCACCAGCTAATATAGTAACGAGAGAAAAAGAACCGACATATATTTCCTGTCATACAAAGAAATTTAGTACTCCTACAACTCTAGTGAAATCAAAAAAAAAAAAGAAGGAAATTGCCACATAGCTCATACATGAGAATCCTTGCTCAATCCTTGTTTCTCATCTTCAGAATCACTCTCTCCATCCCCACCACTTGCCTGTTTCAACGCTGCGGACTCATGCTGCAATGAAGGTCCAACCTTCACAGTAACAGACTGCTGATAAAGAACTCCCCCAACAAGAGTAAAAAGCAAGCAAATCAAACCAAATGGACTTGCATGCTTATCCCAAATAAGCACATTGATTCCAACAGTAAGAAATTTATTAACCACACCTGTAACTGTAAATGCCGTAGCAGAGATTGCTTTTCTCGCCGCAAACCCAAAGAAACTTATAAGCAATCCAAAAACACAAGACAATGTCACGGCAATAAAAGCACTCATTTCAAATATATCCCCAGAACCCGATTTAATTGCAGCGAAAACATCTGAATACTCTCCAGTCACAACCCAAAACAAAGGAGCCAACATCAAGGACATCAAATTGTTGTACAGGACAAAACCCCAAGTGTTTAGCCCTAGGTTTGTGACCATGTGCTTAATGTACACCATCTCGGTAGTGATTGTA
Organism: Agapanthus africanus; assembly: GCA_030015575.1. Lineage (NCBI taxonomy): Eukaryota > Viridiplantae > Streptophyta > Magnoliopsida > Asparagales > Amaryllidaceae > Agapanthus > Agapanthus africanus. Next base: position 1,002,299,335 of record CM057337.1, read on the forward strand.
ACCAAGTATGCAAAAGCCCATGAGTAAGCGGTAAGTGTGAAATCTGAATCATTCATAACATACCCAACCGCACCTGCTAATATAGTAACGAGAGATAAAAATGTGAGCTTTGAAGGGCACGGTTGTTTTCTGAAAGCAGTGTCGGCAACGGCAACTAAAAGAGGAGTTAGCGACCGAAACACGATGAATGTGTCAACATTTGCATGGCGAAGGAGATTGGTGTTGGTGAATATTGCGAGGTAAAAGACAAAGGCAGCTGGGAAGAATTTCTTAGCTGTTTCAAAGATGAAGGGATCATGGTAAAGACATCCTAGTTTTCCAAGAACCCAAACTCCGAGAGCTGAGGTTAAGTATTGAAGTGCGGTTAAGAGGCCAGGGTAGTTGAACTTTGTGATTGCAAATTTGTTGATCACAGCGAGCAAGCTAGAACAGAGAGCATATCCTATAACAAGACTACTGGTTGCATAATACTGCTTTTCGAGTTTGATCGCAGCCATGACTGTTCAATCCTCCAGAACTGCAAATTTTATTAGGATTTTCTTCAACTCTTGAATTCTCTTTTATGTATTCAATCAATGAAAAAAGTATATAATTCATAATCCTGCCATAATAAATTTAAAATCTACCGCTTATCGCATCACGAAATAAAATAGAAGCATGATAATTCAGCTTATAGTTTCTGCCACTAAACTAAGCTGTGATCAAGGATGAGGGATATATTTCAATATTTTACCACCCCCTATAGATTGTGCATCCTTTTTTAGCTCAATTAGATCTGTGGAAAGTAATAATTTTTCAATTGGCTTTTTAAATGTCCAGATGGATTTAAACTTGAAAGGCTTGGATGGCCTTGATAGCATCTTATAAGTGAAGCTATAGGTTATGAAAACACTATATTGACCTCCGCTTTAAATTTACTTCCACCTGATGTTGATTGGTTTTAGATTTATCCTATTTCCATTACTTTTTATTTGTTTGGAGTTTAGACAGACAAGGTTGAAATGGAGCTTGGATAGCTTCACAATTTCAACTTTTAGGTTGATATAACTCAACTTACCTCAACTCCAAGACCATAGCTAATGGGCGGAGTTAAAATTTAGAGGTAGGTGTATGATTCTAGTAAGGCCCTGTTTGGGAATGGAGTCATCTAAACTGGAGTTTCTAAAGTTAGCAAAATAAACTTCAAAATGCTAACTTTGCCCTATTTGGCATTCATTTAGGAATCGAGATAACTTTAGTTATCTAAACTCCAATCTGATCTAAGTTAATTAAACTTCATTTTCCCAAACACGTCTCGTCTCTTATAACATAACTAGAGTTTATTTTAAAATGGAGTTTGGGGCTTGCAAATCATAGTTTGCATCCCCTCTACCTCCCCTTAAAATTAAGCTCCAGTTATCCTAACTCCATACCCAAACAGGCCTAACTTGGGTTACCTGACTCTAACTCCAAATTCAAACAGGGCCTTAAAAGTTCTTGCCACTGCAGCAAACTTGTGGTTTGAAACATATCCTAAGATTGAATGATCATACATCAAAAGCTCAAAACTTAGTTCAAAATGCAATTATATTCATGCATATTGAGGACCAAACAAGGGTAAATAGAATCTCAAAATTCTAGCTAAGTAAATAACAGATGCCTTCTCGTTGCAAAAAGATTGATTTTTTACCTCGATTTCGCGATTATCCGCTGAATTTAGCCTGATTCAGCTGCGGATTTCTTCAGAAATGACAAATATCGAGAGCGATTAACCCTCACTCATGCATCACCTCGTCGATCTGCTAGATTCATCAAGAATGCAAGATATGAAAAAATCAAAACGAAAGAAACCCTAGAAACGACAAGCACACAAGAAATTAATGGCGATCGCAGATCGATTTGCGATTTGAGGATCAACAACCAATAAAATACAAACAAAAAATATATAAATAATCACAAAAAAGAATAAATCGAAACTTTTTTGTGTTTTTTTTTCGAACCTGAAATCACGCTGAGCTCCTTCGACTCCTCTCTCTCTCTCTCATTCTCTCTACGCAGATCCTGCTCTCAATTAATAGAAGCGGTTCTTTGGACCGAACCGGTTCGGTCGGTTTGGTTCGAGAGAATGTTTGGGTTGGGCCGAACCAAGCCCTTGAACTCGATTGGATTATTGTTGTCGAGATTGCTGTTTTACAAAATCCATAGATGTTGGGATGTGTATGAAATTTAATGGAAGCAAATAATTGTTGTTTGCAACTTCAGGATTTTCATCATTTTCTTTTATTTGTTTGTTATGGGAAGGAGAGATTTAAAAAAGGAAAATTGATAATATTGTTAATTTACCTTTATTGTGGTTCTACGGGTAAGATTTTATTTTCCTTTCCTTTTATGTGCCGCTGGTATGTATCAAAAAACCGGATAAGCTAAAGTTTACTCATAAAATTAGTATCCACGTATGGAATGCATCATCTTAAATAATCTTTATAAATGTATTGTGATAACAATGCTAAAGAAAACGGAATTAAAGAAGCGGCTAACATGATAAGGATTTTTTTTAAAAAATCATATATGAAGAGAAAACGGATACTAGCCAGCATAGGAGATGAACGATTGTATCGAAAAAAAGCCAGCTTTGCTGGTTTTTTTAAATTCGGATATCAACGCCATAAACATTGATCCTCATGGTTTAAAACCTATATGTTAAAAAAATTCTTCTGTCTTAAAATTCTGTACTCATATACATATAGAGAATAATAGAGGAAAAAAGCCATAGGAGGTTTTTTTTTTGTTAGGTGGCATCAAAATCTTCATCATCCGCCATTTTATTTGACGATCGGCACCACGCGGCTTGATCTTCATCGTCCAGTATGCCGATACATCAGATTTCATGTGATTTTAACACTTTTTCGGTGTTGATTTAGTAGGTGCAAAGTTAATGGTTTACCGACAATAGAACCTTTTACATTGCTAAACCAACAGTGAAAAGTTGTTTAAATCGCATAAAATTTGATGTTTCGACGCATCAGACGATGAATATCAAGATGGATGGTGCCGATCTTCGAAGATAGCGGTAAAAAAACTGCTAATGATAAATTGTTACAATGAAAATCTTATAATAACTGAAATCACATTTGGAAATGTACAGGTCCTAACCAAAACTCGGCCCACTGAACCTGAGTACATTTGTGACTGCTCTTTGGATGCCGGTTTTCCAAGGACGGTTAGGAGCGGTTTGGTTGCAAGATTGTGAAATTTGGACCGTGGAATTCTATAAAAAAATCCTGAATTCATGAATTTTGTGTTTGATTGTAAGATTTGGATTTGTAAGATTCCTTTGTTTTTAATGCGGGTCCCATTCCAAAACCAGAATCCATGAATCCTAAAAAAAAGAGGATTTAGCTTGTATTTATACTGTTCATTGTACTTATTTGGACCGCCAATGTACTTTCATGCATAAAAAAAATCCTCTCTCTCATCTTCAAATCCGAATCTCACTTTCTTTTTTCCAACTAAACAAGTATTACAATGATTTGCTACAATACCAGGAATCCAATTATAACCAAACACAAAATTAGCTGATAAAAAAATTTTCAGCTGTGCAGTTAGGAATCCAAATTTCACAATCCGGCAACCAAACACCCCGTTAGTCTCTGCAACAAACATTGAATGGAATCATATGGTTGATGAGTGTACAGGCTTGGTTTTCACATCATGGATGGATGGATGAAACGGTGGAGTAAGGCATGCAACATAGCATTTAACGCTTCAATATTGCATGGGATATATGAAAGAGCCGATGTGACGCGACCTGGATCACGCCAAAATGTTACCTTCCGTTGATCTGCTGACGGCGGCGATGGATGGCTGAGATTGGATCTGGAGGCAGGCTCCTGAAGCATGTGGATCTCAATAGGTTTGAGGTGGTTGTTGCCGAACTACCTGTAAGAAAGTCTCAGGGTGGTTGCGCCACCGAGGACCTTCCGACGGTCAAGTTAGAGAGGAAATCCGAGCAGAGTAACGGCTTAGTGGAGTAAAAATGGCTTACTTGAACCGTCTGAAGAAGGGGTTTATATAACGGTGGCAGCAGGCAGGGCAGGTGCGAGAATCACGCCGGCCGTTACGCTCCCGACGTCACATCCGCGTGATGAGCGGGATCTCCCATTAATGGCGAGACAGGATCGTTAATGGGGATCGTGATGGCGTGGAACGTGGGATGTGGCCGGCGGATATCTCGTGCATGGCGAGATTCGCGGGATGGCGGTTGCGCCTGTGAGCGGTGCTGTTGATCGGTCGATGAGACCGAGGAAGATGACCCGGCTGGAAAGCTCGCGGACGAGCGGGAGAGCCAAGGTATCTTGGTTTTGCAGTAGCCCGGAGTCTAGCTGGGAGGCCGAGGAGGCTAATTGTGCAGCGGGCTTGGAGGCAAGCCAGCGTTTGTTTGTGGGACGGGCATAGGAGTGGCCTGGTCGGCCACTGTAGGTCCTTTCTTATAAGTTTTGGAACACGTCATCTGTCACGTGTCATGATCTGGGAGATCACTGATATCGAGTATCATCATTAGCCCCCCACTCTCGTCCCGACCAGCTAACAAGTTGGATCAAGAGTGGTCTGCCGAGTCACCCGAGGTGAGCTCCTTTCGAAGATATCGTCGGGACGTGTTCCTGGAAAATATGTTGTATTTTCTGGATGAAACCAGCGAATCAGGGGTGCGATCTCTGCTTTAAAGAGAGTGCGTTGGATCGTGCGTACTTCCGTTGAAGCGACAGTCCACGTGTCGGGCGCTGGTTGGCTGACGCGACGAGCTGCAGACCTCTGGCGTCTGATGGGATATGGCCAATGCGCGTGTGACGGGTGGAGCGATCGCGGCCGTCGAATGCGAGGAGTAGTTAGGCGGGAGTTGACTGTCGCCGTTGGATGAGGACGCTGGCAACAATAAATAGAGGTGGGGCCCTCTTCAGGGCCCATATCTCTTCATATTTTCCTCGTTCTGAGTCTTGTTAGCTCGGCGCTCTCCTCTTTAGGTTGGATCTCTGCGTTCTCGAGGATTTCTTTCTACCAGGTTAGATGTCTTCTTTTGAGGAGTCTGTAGATGTCGTCGGGATAAATTCTTGGGATTCTTCCACTGAGTCGGAGTCTTCCCGGAGAACTGGGGGTCAGATCCTCTTCCCGGGGTCGCGCGACTGGGGCGGTTCCCAGAGCGGAGGCGGCGGACGCCCCTGGTGTGCCATCCTTGGTGAGGTATGAAGACGAGCTTGCCACCGCTCGGCTCGTTTCCATATCCCTTCCGGGTATATGCTACGTTTGGCCGAGGAAGGAAAGAGGGCAGATCAGGTACGGGGTAAAGAGATTGCCTTATACCTGGAAGCCTTTTGGGCCGGAATGCGTCTTCCTTTCTCTCCCGAGGTTGTTAGAGCGCTAAATTAGTTTGGGCTAGCCCCGGGCCAACTAGTGCCGAACTCCTGGAGGATTCTCCTTGGGTTTCTGGTCCGTTTGAAGTTGCAGATGATCCCCTTCAGTCTGTCCATCCTTGCCTCTTCTCTCATTTATAAAGGTCGCTCGGCACTCGCGTGGGCGACCCGAGGTGGGTTTACCTCTCCTTCAGGAAACAACGGGGGAGTGCAGCCGGGTCAAGAGTCGTCGTCTTGCCTTCTTCCATCCACGATTGGAAGAAGAAGTTTTTCTTTGTTGGGCCGCCAGAGGGTGAGGACTGGCCCGTGCCCACCCAGTGGTCTAGGGATAGGTGCTGGTGGGGGAGTCCGTCCCGACGCGGTGAGAGTGGAGGAGTGGGAGCCCATTCTCCGGGATGACGTGCTGTTTTCTGAGCGGGCCATTAGTTGGGCTGGGATCAGCCCCGCCCAGTTCGTCGGTAAGTTAGGCGCTTGCATTTGTTTTCATTTTTGTTTGTGTTGTTGATTCCATTGTATCTTGTCTTGTGCAGAACCCATGGACTTGAGCCACCTCCGAACGGCCATGCGCAAGCCGAAGAAGAGATCGAAGGCTGGAGGTGCCAGCTCTTCTCGTTCGACGTCTGTCCCGGTTCCTCCGGCAGCCGTCCCACCCCAGCGTTCGAGTGCGAGCTTCCCCCAGAGCCCAGCCAGGCGCCGAGCCGAAAGCGGGTTCGGGGACAGGAGGCCCAGGCTTCGGAGGTGGAGACCGGCTCTCCGCCGTCGTCTCTCAAGAGGTTCCCCCGAACGGTTCCACGAACCCCGGCCTCCCCGATCTTGGTGGACGAGGGGGATCTCCGCTTTGAGGTGCCCTTAGGGCTCTACGTCGCTGACAGCTTGTTGTCCGACATTGAGAGGTCGGCCGGGGGCAAGGTCCCTCGGGGGACTCTCAAGGCGCAAATGGCGGCCATCGTCCAAGAGGCCGTGCAGGTTAGTGCACGCACCTGGCTCGATTTTTCACTCAGCGTCTCATCATTCACGAGATTTGGTGCCCCCCTTTCCTTCCTGACCCTCTTCTGATTTCTTCAGGTCCTCCAGCACGTCGCCCTTGTCGTCCACATGGAGGAAGAGGAAATTGCCCCGGCGATACGAGCCACGGGCGAGCTCTCCTTGCTGGAGGAGAGCTAAAAACTGGAGCTGGAGGCGGCGATGGCGAGGGTCGCTGCCCTGGAGGGCGAGGTGGCGGCCGGGAAGCAAGTGGTGGTGGTCGTGAACCAGGAGGTTTCCCGGTACCACGAGGCCGCTCAGACCGTCGAGATCAAGCTTCAGGACTCCAAGGTGCTCGTCGGCACCATGAAGAAGTCGATGAGCACCCTCCGGAAGGAGCTGGAGGCGGCGGTAGAGGGGATGAAGCGAGCCGATCTCATAGCGGCGAAGGCGGTGGAGAACTACAAGAAATCGGAAGATTTTTACACCGTCCTAGCCTCGGCCACTACCGCCATCTGGCACGAGGCCCTCGACGCCATCAAGGCTCGGATTCCGGAGTTCGCTGACGAAGAGCTCCGAGCCGAATATCCTCGCGGGGATGATGAGCAGGGGGGCGACCCCGGGGGCGAAGCCGGGAAAGAGATTCCCGGCGAAGCCGAGGATGTGATTGGCGCTGAGCCCCCAGACGCCGCCCGAGCCGTGGTAGATGCTAAGCTTCCTGAGGTTGTGCCTGGCCCCGAGGCCTGAAGCCCCTTGTATTCTTGTTTCTTTTCTTTTGTTGCATCGGGAATTTTGTAGGCCTCCGGGCATTTTGTAAGGCTGGAGAGCCCACAATGCCCTTATAAAAGCTTTGACTTTGCGAATAAAAACTTTTTGCAGTCGTATTTGCGCGCGTATTTTCCTTTGTCGGTAAACACTTGTATTTGCACAGTACTGCCTTCGTGTTATGTCGGTTCTTTGTCTAGAGATTACGCGTCGAGTTGAATCCGTTCACTCGCCAAGTGTGCAAAGACCGGCGGGAAGACGGTATCTCCATGGCCCCGAAGTCGAGGTGGACATCGCTCAGACGTAGATAGACCGGATGCCTCGTGGTGAGGTCATGTTCCTTAGCGTGGAAGGCTCGTAGAGGCATGCTAAGGATGGACCGAGCAGTGATGCTGCTCAGTTGCCTCTTGGCGAGGGCTAAGATCCTTAGCGCGGGAGGGGCCGTAAGGGCCTACTAAGGACAGGGCCGAGCAGGGTAGCTGCTTGGTGCCTTTTGGGAGGGCTTTGATCCCTGGTGTATTGGGGTAGGGAACTACCAGCCTGGGATAACTAAGCAAGGGCGGGCCCGGTTGCCTCGTGCGAGGGCTTTTGATCCTTAGCGTGGGAGGGGCCGTAAGGGGCCTGCTAAGGACGGGGCCGAGTAGGGTAGCTGTTCGGTGCCTCTTGGCGAGGGCTTTGATCCGTGGTGTGTTGGGGTAGGGAGCTACCAGCCAGGGATAACCGAGCAAGGGCGGGCCCGGTTGCCTCTTGCGAGGGCTTTGGATCCTTAAGGACGGGCCGGACAGGGTTGCTGCCCGGTGCCTCTTGGCAAGGGCTTTGATCCCTGGTGTGTTGGGGTAGGGAGCTACCGGCTAGGGATAATAGAGTAAGGACGGGCCGAGCAGGGTTGCTGCCCAATGCATCTTGGTAAGGGCTTTGATCCTTAAGGATGGCCGGGCAGGGTTGTTGCCCGGTGCCTCTTGGCGAGGGCTTCGATCCCTAGCTTTGTAGGGTAGGGAGCTACCAGCCAGGGATAGCCGAGCAGGGTAGCCGCTCAGCTGCCTCTTGGTGAGGGCTTTGATCCCTGACGTTGTGGGGTAAGGGAGCTACCAGCCAGGGATAGCCGAGCAGGGTAGCCGCTCGGCTGCCTCTTGGTGAGGGCTTTGATCCCTGGTGTTGTGGGGTAGGGGAGCTACCAGCCAGAGATAGCCGAGCGGGGTAGCCATCCGGCTGCCTCTTAGTGAGGGCTTAGATTCTTGGCGATGGAGGGTAGGGGAGCTACCAGCCAGGGATAGCCGAGCGGGGTAGCCGCTCGGCTGCCTCTCGGTGAGGGCTTCGATCCTTAGCGCTGGAGGGGCCGTGGGAGTCCTGCCAAGGATGGACCGAGTAGTGAAGCTGCTCAGTTGCCTCTTGACGAGGGCTTTGATCCCTGGCATTGTGGGGTAGGGGAGCTACCAGCCAGGGATAGCCGAGCGGGGTAGCCGCTCGGCTGCCTCTCGGTGAGGGCTTCGATCCTTAGCGCTGGAGGGGCCGTGGGAGTCCTGCCAAGGATGGACCGAGTAGTGAAGCTGCTCAGTTGCCTCTTGACGAGGGCTTTGATCCCTGGCATTGTGGGGTAGGGGAGCTACCAGCCAGGGATAGCCGAGCGGGGTAGCCGCTCGGCTGCCTCTCGGTGAGGGCTTCGATCCTTAGCGCTGGAAGGTAGGGGAGCTACCAGCCAGGGATAGCCGAGCAGGATAGCCGCTCGGCTGCCTCTTGGTGAAGGCTTTGATCCCTGGCGTTGTGGGGTAGGGGAGCTACCAGCCAGGGATAGCCGAGCGGGGTAGCCGCTCGGCTGCCTCTCGGTGAGGGCTTCGATCCTTAGCGCTGGAGGGGCCGTGAGAGGCCTACTAAGGACGAGCCGAGCAGGGTTGCTGCCCGGTGCCTCTTGACGAGGGCTTTGATCCCTGGAGTTGTGGGGTAGGGGAGCTACCAGCCAGAGATAGCCGAGCGGGGTAGCCGCTCGGCTGCCTTTCAATGAGGGCTTCGATCCTTAGCGCTGGAGGGGCCGTGGAAGGCCCGCTAAGGATGGACCGAACAGTGAAGCTGCTCAGTTGTCTCTTGTGCAAGGTTCCTTCCATCCTCCCTGGTGTGAGTACCGGGAAGGGGGACAGTCGCTGGCGACACGTGTCATGATCGCGTGGGGAACGCGAAGCGCCGGAGTAGTATTGTTTCGATTTCGCATCGAGCGGCGCGATGTCTGCCGCGTGGTGGCACAGTTATGGGTGAAATGAGCGACCGTTGAACTCCGGGGGCGTTGTGGGCTATAAAATGGAGGGAGCGTTGATTACTCCCTTCCTCACACCCGAAACGTAAGAGTGGAGGACTTCCCTTTCACCATCTCCGAGATCATAAACTTCGAGGACGTGTATCTCTACGATCAGTACTGTACTGAGGACACGGTGCAATTGGTGATAGGCCGCATCGAGGATCATTTTGGCCGATTGCTATCCCGGCGCCCCCTACTTCAACTGTTGATGTATTCCATCTGGAGGGCGTCGCCGGGGCTCTACAACCCCTTGTCCGAACAACTGAAAGACGAGGTCGTTGGCAAGCTAAGGTCTCTGAGGCGCTTCGGCCTGATCTCTGCGAGTCGGCTAAACCGCTCGGTGGCGCTCGTCCTTGAGTGATACCAATTGAGGCATGATGCCGACGTTCGTGGGGGGCATCGAGGGCAGAGGTTAGATGCCATGAGGGCTCGGCTAGCAGAGATATGCTCAGAGTACCACGAGCAGTGTTCTCTGCACCCCCTTCCCCCGCTACTGTAATCTTTCTTTTTCGATGTATGGCTAAGGAGCCTATAGTACCCTTTGAATGAACAAGATTTTTTTTTCTTTCATTGCAATGTTTTATTGATCCCTTTTATTATATAAACAAAAAGATCTCATGAAAGGTGTACAGCGCTTTAAAAGGAAATACATGTTAGTAGATGTTCTTATTCGTGCAGCTTGAGCCCTTCGGATGTCTGTTGGCCTCTATGCCCGGCATAGGGTACTGAGCTTCGTGGGTACCAGACGTATCTGTTTCGCCCAATCAGAGCAAAGCTCTGTTTGAATTCAAAATTCAAATGTTGAAGCAACACTTCAAGTCTCGGGCGCAACGCGCCGCGTGTTTGGCGTTAATACGTCAGCGCAACGCCCAAGAAGGCGCGCCCAATCAGAGCAGAGCTCTATTTGTCTGAAGCAACGCTTCAGTTGCGCTGCGCTCTGCGCTGCGCGACACGTGTCACGCGCTGGGGCATCTGCGCCAAACTGAATTAAGATTTTTAAGAAATATTTTCTGTTCTTGTTAAAACAAGAAGATTTTCTTCTGCGAAGCAGAAGCCCTTGGATTAAAGATCCGATGGTGGGGAAAATTCCCCAGATCACTCAGAGAATGATCTCTTTAACAAATTTAACTAATTTGTGAGCACTATAAAAAGGACCCGAAGCCTCAATTCAAAGGCAGAAGAATTTTTCTTGAAAACTCAAGAACTTAAAACAGAGAGAACTCTGAGAAGATTTCAAGAAAAAGGTAAAGAACCTTCATGAATTAGAAGAAATTCCTTCTAATAGATCATTGATCTAAAAACAAGATCAATGATCTCTACATAATAAACAGTGCTCTGCACTTCTTGTGAACCTCCGGTTCTGTAAAAAACAATAAGAATAAAAAAAATAATAGTGCTTTGCACTTTTATGAACCTCTGGTTCTTCAAACAAAAAAAAAAAACTTATTTTTTTCTTTGATCTAATTTAGATCGAGAAATTAAACAGTGCTTTGCACTTCCCTTCTTGAATCTAAAAGATTCTTAGTGCTTTGCACTTCCAAACTGCGCCGTTGCGCTCTTAAGAGAGCGCCACGTGTCGGCTATAAAACCACTTGCGCTAAGCGCCCTTAAGATAGAGCTTTGCTCTCTGGAATTGGCGCAACTCGCTGAGAGCGCGCCACGTGTCGCCAGTGCAACAGCGCAGCGCAACAGCGCAGCGCACTGCGCTAGTGCGCTTGCGCTCGCCAGAGCATGACACGTGTCTTCACCACAAGCGCTTGCGCTCAGTAATAGACGCAAAGCGTCTGACAAATGCAATGCATTTCACTTCCTGAAGGGCCAAGCCCAATTAAAAGGCTTAACAAGCCTAATAAATAAAATGCTGTGCATTATTTGAAAGGGCTGACCCCAATTGAAAGGTCCAATGGACCAAAATAAATGATCTGCATCATAATAAAAAGGGCAGAGCCCAGTCAAAATGGACATAAATGGCCTGAAGTAACGCAATGCATTATTTAAGTGTGGGCAAAGCCTTAGCATAGGTCTAATAGACCAAAAATAAATAAGGGTGTTGAACATTTTCAACTGGACGTAGCCCAATTTTGGCCGTAAGTCCTCAAATTAAATTGACTGGGCACGGTTGCTCCCTAAATCAATTTATATCTGGTTCGAGGGTACATCTCCGAACTCCTCTGACATCTGTCGTTGTAATCCTTCAACGACGTCAGAGAGGTGACGGGTCCCGACGACCACACACGTATATGGACTGCGGGGTCCTTAAACTCGTGGACCGAAACGTCCCTAAACTAATATCGGACCGAAACGTCCCTAAACTAAGATCGGACCGAAACGTCCCTAAACTAATATTGGACCACCACGTCCTTAAACTGGCGCAATAGAGCCCGAATGCTCTTTTGCCGAATCTAAACGGTCCCGTTTAAGTCGATCTTAGCCCCAAACACGGCTAACGTATCCTTAAACATTCACATGGATTATAAAATTCCCAAAATCAACTCTGGTTCGAGGGTATATCTCTGAACTCCTTTGACGCCTGTCGTCGTAATCCCTCAACGACGTCAGAGAGGTGACGAGTCCCGACGGCCAGATATTAAATCGATCACTACGTCAAATCAATCTTAGTCCAAAACAGGACTAACGTATCCTTGACGAACGTTTAAGTTGATCTTAGCTGCAACGCGACTAATGTATCCTTAAACTAAAAACACCAAACCCAAATCTAAGCAGATACGGATTTGGACTAATCCACGTCCTACGGGCGACGGCATTACTCAGTCTCCGTATACAATCCACGGGCAACCACAAATAAAACAAACACACACGACACGAAGTGAAATTCTGGAGAAGGAGAAAGTTGTTACCGCGACGCGGTAGCGTAATTAACTGCAGGGGCTTGCGCCTGCAGGGAAGAGCGTCCCCACAATAAAAAACCCCTCACCCTGAGGGGGAATCTGACGAAGTCTGCTACATCGGCCGCATCCGTCTAAACCTCCGATACACAGTGCCATAAATCAACTTGGCATCTTCGGAGAGATAGACGGATAAAACCAAATAGCATCTGCCCCGAATCTCAGCGTCAGGACATCGCGGTCTTGTGCGCCGCCTTTCGGAGGGGAACAGATTCTGGCACGCCCGGTGGGACATTTTCCTCTTTCCACTCCACACTTCGTGTGTCGTCTTCGCGAACCAATCGCGGTTTGTTAAATGGTTGCCTTTGGATTTCAAGTTGCTAAGATTTGGTCTTTTACCTGGCGCAGAACTCAAGATTCAATGGCCTCTAACTGCACCAACTGCTCGAAGTGCCCCTGCAATGGACGCTCCACCTCCCCTGGAGGTGTAGCATATGGGCCCCAAGCGGCTTCCTTCCTCGCTCTGCCGGTAGACCAAGTGACCCAAGCCACTACCGGCTTATTCTTCGGGACTATGATCCCACCTGCAAGCTTTTCTGCACCAATACCTGCACCGGAGGTGGGTAAAAAGTCGGTCTTCAACCGGCTCACTGTTTCGACAGCCCCTGTCAACGGGTTGCCCGCTACTAAACCGACAGCCTCCGTTTTCACCAGGCTAGGTCAGAACTATAAAGTGGCCGTCCCAAAGAGGGCAACGACCGCTGCTTTGGAAGTCGTTAAAGCGGCTTCTCCCATCAGAGAGTCGGTCTTCACAAGATTGACAGTTCCCACTCCTCCCCCAGCTGGTCAAAAAGCATCAGTCTTTAATAGGCTGACATCGGCAGTCACCCCACACTCAAACAGGGGGTAACAAGAAACCATCTCGACTTCCGAGCCAGTCCCAACGGCTCGTCGTGCGCGACGTCGCCATTGGCAACGAGTAAGGAAAGCAGGAGGCAACTCCCCCTCAGGGCTAACCCCACCTGCTCCAGTGGTGGAGGTCAACACTGCTGTTCCAACTGGGAACAGCTTTGAATTGCTGAGGAAGGTGAGAAAGAACTCTCCAATTGCTACATTGAAAAGATCTCCTCCACTTATGGAGGAAGCTCCGGAGACAAAACGGGAACAGCCCCCTCAACGGCTGTCGTCAAAAATTTATAAAGTTTGGCGGAGGGTTCAAGACTCCGTGATTGACCCAGACACTTTCATCGCCAGAAAAAGGCAAAGGTGGAAAAGGACAAAAACCGCCCCGTTAAACAGCAGGGGGCAACAAATGCTAGGATGCCCACTTCAACGGCTCCTTCAACCTCAATGGTCCACAAAAGAAAAAGGCCAGAGAAAGCTCCTGTGACACTGACAAAGTTTAAAAGCGGTGAACCTAAACGCCCCAAGTCAGGGGGCATAATAGTTCATACGGTTTATATGGCTTCTGGAAAGGAAGAAAGTCGTACTTCTACGGGTCACCGACCGTTTACCCGATCAGTGACCAAGGCTCAGGAGCAGCAACAAAAGCTCCAGGAGATGATGACTACAATGGCTGCACTCACGGAGCCAAAAGAGAACCCTGGGACGTCCTTAGATGAACGCCAAGAGGAAGAGACCGACGCCGAGTTCCTCCGCCGAGTACTGGAAAAGAGAGACAAAGACGCTGCTGAACAAGCAGCCAATATACAGCGTATGGGCCTCCTCTTCCAGGACATGATAGGGATGATGATACAACAAGATCCCCCGACTGAAGAACCCCCGATTATCCTTGGGGATGATAGGGGAGAGACATCAAACCCTCAGCCCGTTCTATCAACGGCTAAAGAGGATACAATCTCTAAAACTGATCTGGACGAATATATAGCCCAACAAATAAAGGTACATCACGCGGCCGAAGCAGCCGGCCACGTCGTAAAAACGGGGCGACCGTATCCAGGCTGGTATGACCAAATCAAATACCCGCCGGGTTACACAATTCCAAGTTCCATGTCTATAAGGGGACAGGGAATCCACATCAGCATGTCGCCCAGTTCAGGGCGCTTTGCGGTAACACCGGCGGCGACGACAAGCTTTTGCTTCGCCAGTTCGTTGGAAGCCTATCAGATACGGCGTTCAAATGGTATTCTGAGCTCCCCAACGACTCTATTAAAACCTTTGCGGAGATGGAGCTGCTCTTCACCCAACGCTTTGCAAATGCCAGTGAGTGTACCCCGATGACGGCGCCGATTAACGCCAGGGTAAAACCCGGCGAGACATGGGTTCAGTACGCTATACGGTGGTGTAATCTATGGTCGAAGTGTGAACAGCGCATAGAAGAAGCCCCTGCGGTGGGAATGTTTGTTGGAACCCTTGACCCACAAGCAACCATTTCACAGTTTATGATGTTCTTCAAACCGACTTCCTTCCAGGCTTTGATCGATAAATTAGCGCAGATGGACCAGATGGGCCATAAACCCCCTCTCCCGAAGCCGGACTCCCGAAACGATAAAGGAAAGGGAAAAGCGATCATTGTCGCTAATGCTCAACAACAACCGAGAGACTCGAAGCCGATTGCTCGTCCAAACAATACACGCCCATACGTACCCCTTGAGGACAGGATGGGACGTCCTTACTCCTTCCCCCGCGATAAAACGAGGAGGCTATTCGAGCCGGCGTTGCGCTACAGACTCATAAATCTGCCAGATCCAAAACGTCCGTTGCAACCGAACGACGCCAACGAGCCCAATTACTGCCCTTACCATCGAGTGCTAGGACATCCGATCGAAGACTGTTACGTTTTCAAAAATTGGCTTGAAAACCAGTACCGCCAGGGCAAATTTGCGCTATCCGACAAATGGAAGGTGAATCCCCCGCAGCCCCACACCTCTAAAGGGACGAATACGCCGGGGGAAACATGCTCCGTCATTGAAGAAGCTCCCTGGGAGTTTGTATTATCAGCCAAAACGAGGAAAATGCTAAATAATCTTCAGACCTGTCCAGCGGTCAAGTGGAAGAACCCCTTGGAACCGCAGATTATTGAGGGGATGTTGAAGCCACGACCGACTCCGAAGACCGATGGTGGTAGTTCAAGCGTTCATAGCCGGCCGTCAAAATCTTCGAAAAAGAAGAAGAAGAAATCTAAGAAGCCCGTGAAGCCTGGCGACAAGCGCATGGACTTACAAAAGCAAATCGACGCGCTGGATGAATACAACCAAAAGGCGCGGACTCCCATTACACTCCAAGATTTCCTTGATCACGTCTTTCAAAAAGAAGATGGGGGAGAAAGTTCATCGGATGAATCCGAGGAATATGTGGCAAGCTGTCATATGATCTCCCATTTGACCACGAACGATGAAGGGACTTCTGGCACTAAAGCGCCGGGGGCAAATACTGAGTCAAGGGTTCCGGAGTTGTCAATCGAAATGATTGACGCGTTTCTTAGTGAAGCTCGATTGAAAAGTAAAGCTGATCGAGAACGCGAGGCGGATATATTCGAAAGGGCCAAGCGCCAGCGACTTGAGGAAAGAGCTGAGATGATCCCGCTGGAGCAAAATGCCTCCACCGCTGACAAAAGCCAATTCAAGATAAAAAAGAGGTTTGCTAAGGCCATATCAATGGGTATGAAGCTACCATCCTCTGAAGGAAAAATGACTGGTATGGTAGAAATGCACCCCTCTTATTGCTTATATCATCAGAAGGTCTCGCATCCCACCCAAGATTGCAAAGCTTTCGATAGATGGTGGCAAGGATACGTCGCTAATCAACAACGCTTTAAACGGGAAAAGCGTAAAATTCGTCGGGAGTAAAGAAACACGACCAAAGAGCTTGAAAGAACTATCAGCAATTGTCACATGGTTAACACTACCGGGTCACAAGTGCCTACATTTGGAAGCGATTCCGATGAGGAGCTAGAGCTTGGCCCCCTCTTCAAAGAACCAACTTCGGGAAAAGAAGAGGAGCCAGTGGTTTGCGAAAATATCCGGCTGCGGAATCGGACACTGCCTGAAAAGAACCTCGGACCATCGAACAGAAAAGATAAAGGGAAAGAAAAGGTCTCTGAAGACATCGTCTTAGATGACCAAGTTCTGGAAGAGCTAAACGCCGAGAACCCGCCAAAAAGGAATAAAGTGGATTACAATGTCTTGGCGCATCTGAGAAAACTACCCTCACGACTCAGCATTCTCGATGCCCTATTACTATCAAAAGAGGCGAGGGATTATTTGATTAAGGCCCTACAAGATCCGGACCAATTCCAAGCTTTCATGGCCGAACAAAAGATGAAGGATGAATTGGAAGAGGTGCACACAGCCGACGTTGCTTTTGGCGATGACAAAGATCTTCGACGACCTTATACACGAAATCGTTGAATGCTATATCGACGATCTCGTGGTTAAAAGCAAATCATACGAGGAACATCTCGAGCATCTGAAGACTGTATTTCAACGCCTTCGGCAATACAACTTGAAGATGAATCCTCTTAAATGTGCGTTCGGGGTTTCCTCGGGCAAATTCCTGGGATTCGTTGTTCGACACCGAGGTATTGAAGTAGATCCGTCAAAGATTAAAGCGATCATGGAGATGCCTCTGCCGAGGACTCTCAAACAGCTGCGGTCTCTCCAAGGGAAACTCGCATACATACGGCGATTTATAGCCAACCTTTCAGGAAAGTGCCGTCCTTATAGTCACCTGATGAAGAAAGGAACCCCATTTGTTTGGGATCAAAAATGCCAAGGCGCACTGGATGAGATCAAGCAATACCTGCAGAACCCGCCGGTGTTAGCTGCTCCAGTTAAGGGGAAGCCTCTCATTCTTTATACAACCGCCCTCGAAGGTTCCTTAGGCGCATTATGGGCACAAGAGAACGATCAGGGGAAAGAAAGAGCGCTCTACTACTTAAGTCGAGTTCTGCTGGGGGCAGAAAGCAACTACTCTCCCATTGAAAAACACTGTCTGGCGTTGATCTTCGCAATAACAAAGCTTAGGCACTATGCGTTGGCGCACGAAGTCCGTCTTATTTCAAAAGTGGACCCTTTCAAATATCTAATGTCAAAAGCCATATTGACAGGGCGACTCGCTAAATGGGCCCTGCTCTTGATGGAATTTTCGATAACATATCAACCTCTCAGGGCAGTAAAAGGCCAGGCCATCGCCGACTTCCTTGCTGAACATCCCATACCTGTTGATTCTCCTTTAAATTGCGATTTGCCAGACAGACATGCGTTTGACGCAATCGACAGTGGTGATACCCGTTGGGAGCTTTATTTCGATGGAGCATCTTCCATGAAAAAGCACAAACAAAGTACGCCAATGATCAAATCGGGGGTAGGACTCATCTTTGTGACTCCACAAGGAGGAATAATGCGCTTCGCCTTCTCCTTAACAGAGCCGAGAACGAATAATGAAGTTGAATATGAAGCTTTGATAGCAGGCCTCGAGATCGCCATTGATATGGGAATTGAAAGCCTCCTCATATATGGGGACTCCCAACTGGTCGTCAGTCAAGTGAACGGCGATTACCAAACATGCAAACCGGAATTGGTAAAATACGGTGAAAAAGTGCAGCAACTGCTAACCCAAATTCCCTCCTACACGTTGGAAAGTATACCGCGCACGGAAAACAGCAAAGCGGACGCACTGGCCAAACTTGCTAAAGAATTGGCTGACGAGAACCTCGATGACGTTAAAATCGTGATACAAAGCCGTCGAGTGCTCACCCCAGCAGAAATACATCCAGAATCATATAAAGAAAAGGGAGCAACTGAGCAGGCGACCCTACAGATAAAAGACCATGAGAAGACCGAAGACTGGAGAGAAGTCTTCATAGATTATTTCAAGTTCCACCGAATGCCTGAAGAAGCGTCCATAAGACATCAGCTCGTGAAACGAGCTCTGTCTTTCGCCTTCGTCAACGATACTCTATACAAGAGGACATTCGATTCTCTGTGGCTGAGATGCCTAGGACCTGACGAAGCGCGAAGGGTCGTCCAAGAAGTTCACGACGGACTCTGCGGTTCCCATCAAGCAGGTCCTAAGATGAAGTTGAAGATAAAACGGATGGGCTACTACTGGCCCACGATGATGCAGGATTGCCTGGAATACGCGAGGCAATGTCATTCATGCCAAATTCATGGGGACTTCATCCATCAGCATCCCAATCCACTGCATCCAACAGTGGCTAGTTGGCCATTCGAAATGTGGGGAACTGACATAGTCGGCCCCATCGAACCAGCATCATCAAAGGGACATCGTTTCATCTTGGCGACGACTGATTACTTCTCCAAATGGGCAGAGGCGGTACCGTTGAGGGAAGTGAAGACGGAGAACATCCTCCATTTCTTCAAAACGCATATCATATACCGGTTTGGAACCCCAAGAAGGATCATCTCTGATAATGGGCCAGCCTACCGAAGTCATAAAATTAGCCGCTTCGCACAGCAGCACAATATAGATTGGAGATATTCCTCAGTTTATAATCCGCGAGCTAACGGTCTAGCTGAGGCCTTTAACAAGACCTTGACGAAGATCATGAAGAAAACAGTGTCACGAAATAAGAGAGATTGGCATGAAAGATTGCAAGAAGCTCTTTGGGGATATCGAACTACATTTAAAACGGCCACAAACACAACGCCGTACGCGTTGGTATTTGGGACGGAAGCAGTACTCCCTCTCGAGATAGAATTACCCTCTCTACGAGTAGCAGTCCACTACGAGCTGACAGACGAAGAAAATGCTCACCTTCGGTTTGAAGAGCTTGACGCCCTTGATGAAATCCGGCTTCTAGCACAGCAAAATCTGGAAGCTTATAAAGCAAAGATGACGCGCTCCTATGAAAGACTGACCCGACCGATGACATTCCGCCAAGGCGAACTCGTGCTAGTGGTCAAAAGGCCTATGATCCCCAATCGCGCCAAGCGAGGAAAATTCGAGCCAAACTATGAAGGCCCGTACATCATAGATAAGGTCTACCAGGGTGGGGCCTATCTACTCATCGACATGCACGGCGAAAGGCCTTTCAGACCAATAAACGGTCGCTTCTTAAAGAAATACTATGCTTAATGAGCCACAGCCTAGGTCAATGGTAGATGACGACGACTATGTCCGCTCGCTATCTTCCTAAGCTCAAACTCTATCAGCAGTAGCCCGCCTTCTCAAGTGATGGACCGAAATGTCCTTAAACTAATAGCAGACCGAAACGTCTTTAAACTACTACCGCAGCATCTTTAGGCTGACAAGATATAAAAATATATATATATAAAACTAAAAAAATAAAAATAAATAAAAACGGTATGTCCATAAGCAAAAAAGGGCACGGATGAAAACCCGAAAAGGCGCCGTGAGTAAAAACAGCAAGGCTACCGGCGAGTGTTCGTGAAAACCCGAAAGGGCGCGACCTCGTAAAAAAATATATAAAAATAAAAAGAATAAAAAAAAAAAACAAAAAAAAACGGTATATCCATAAGCAAAAAGGGCACGGATGAAAACCCGAAAGGGCTCCGTGAGTAAAAACAGCAGGACTACCGGCGAGTGTTTGTGAAAACCTGAAAGGGCGCAACCTCGTTAAAAGACGCTTACAGGGTCCTCTCGACCTTGTAAGGAGAAACCACCCACGTGAGATCCTTACGACTCACAAGGGAGCAACACACTTAGGGATCCTCACGATTCCTAGGGAGAAAATACACTCGCGAGATCCTCACGACTCGCAAGGAGAAATCTCTTATGGGACCCTCACGGCTCATAAGATTTGAAAGTCTTAAGTTACAGAGGCCTAAACCTGTGCTTAAGCGACTCCTACAACTTCCGATATTGCCCTACAAGTGGCTCAATATTGACCCTTGTATACAATCCACGGGCGCGAATAAACATTTCCCTAACCAAGTCTCATCCGTGACTGGGGATATGTTCGCATGATAGACAACCCATGTAAATCCTCTCGATTTATGAGGAGGAAACCCTCCTGTAGGATCCTTACGACTTACAGAGGAACAAAACACTTAGGAACCCTCACGATTCCTAAGGAGAAAATACACCTACAAGATCCTCACGACTTGTAGGGAGAAATACCTTCACGAGACCCTTACGGCTCATGAAGTCAAAAGCCTTAGCCGACAGGATCCTAACCCTGGTCGCTAAGCCTCCTTTGTTCGACAACGACAGAGGCGAATGATGATTCGCTCCTGGCAATATCCCAGTTGTAGCGGTGCTGATGCCGAAATCGGTGTTCAATTTCAGGTTTACAGCGAAAAGCCAGTAGGCCGCACATGCATACGAAATAGCCGAAATGATTGGGCAACTCGCAATAAAAAGCAGCGAGTAAAAATAAAATAAATAACCGAAATGATTGGGCACCGCGAAAAATAGCCGAAATGATCGGGCAGTCGCGACCTTCGCGATATAAAAGCTGAAATGATAGAGCATCGCGGAAATAAAATAAAATAAAAAGAAGAAATGATAAAACTTTGGCCCTACAGTTAAGATCACATCGATCCCTGTATACAATCCAAGGGCGTAAACAAAGAAGGAACCATACTTCCCCAGCGGATTCCGTCAAACGACGAAGCCAAACCTCAACGGTTCATTTCAACCGAAGAAGCCAGTGACTTCAACAAAAAAAAATTCCTCGACTCACGGATACAAACACTCCTTGACGAGAGCCTTCTGATCCGCGTCGACCCGCAGAGCTACCAGAGCCTCCGTGGGAACCCTCGACTCGCTTCAAACCCCAAGGAAACAAATAATCCTTGGCGCTTGGGAAACAAATAATCCCAGCAAACTCCTCAACTCACGGATACAAACACTCCTTGACGAGAGCTTCCTGATCCACGTCGACCCGCAGAGCTACCAGAGCCCCCGTGGGAACCCTCGACTCGTTTCAAACCCCAAGGAAACAAATAATCCTTGGCGCTTGGGAAACAAATAATCCCAGCAAACTCCTCGACTCACGGATACAAACACTCCTTGACGAGAGCTTCCTGATCCGCGTCGACCCGCAGAGCCACCAGTGCCTCCGTAGGAATCCTCGACTCGTTTCAAACCCCAAGGGAAACAAATAATCCTTGGCGCTTGGGAAATAAATAATCCCAGCAAACTCCTCGACTCACGGATACAAACACTCCTTGACGAGAGCTTCCTGATCCGCGTCGACCCGCAGAGCCACCAGAGCCCCCATGGGAACCCTCGACTCGTTTCAAACCCCAAGGAAACAAATAATCCTTGGCGCTTGGGAAACAAATAATCCCAGCAAACTCCTCGACTCAAGGATACAAACACTCCTTGACGAGAGCTTCCTGATCCGCGTCGACCCGCAGAGCCACCAGTGCCTCCGTAGGAATCCTCGACTCGTTTCAAACCCCAAGGGAAACAAATAATCCTTGGCGCTTGGGAAACAAATAACCCAGCAAACTCCTTGACTCACGGATACAAACACTCCTTGACGAGAGCTTCCTGATCCGCGTCGACCCGCAGAGCCACCAGAGCCCCCGTGGGAACCCTCGACTCGTTTCAAACCCCAAGGAAACAAATAATCCTTGGCGCTTGGGAAACAAATAATCCCAGCAAACTCCTCGACTCACGGATACAAACACTCCTTGACGAGAGCTTCCTGATCCGCGTCGACCCGCAGAGCCACCAGTGCCTCCGTAGGAATCCTCGACTCGTTTCAAACCCCAAGGAAACAAATAATCCTTGGCGCTTGGGAAACAAATAATCCCAGCAAACTCCTCAACTCACGGATACAAACACTCCTTGACGAGAGCTTCCTGATCCGCGTCGACCCGCAGAGCCACCAGTGCCTCCGTGAGAACCCTCGACTCGTTTCAAACCCCAAGGAAACAAATAATCCTTGGCGCTTGGGAAATAAATAATCCCAGCAAACTCCTCGACTCACGGATACAAACACTCCTTGACGAGAGCTTCCTGATCCGCGTCGACCCGCAGAGCTACCAGAGCCCCCGTGGGAACCCTCGACTCGTTTCAAACCCCAAGGAAACAAATAATCCTTAGCGCTTGGGAAACAAATAATCCCTAGCAAACTCCTCGACTCACGGATACAAACACTCCGTGACGAAAGCTTCCTAACTCATGTCAACTGTTCCACTACAACTGCAAACAGATCCCCGATTCGTCTCAATTTGTAAGAAGAAGTCTCAGACAGCAAAGATTGAAAAGCTTGCTTTTTGAGCAATGGGGCCCTGCAAGTCAATCCAAACTGGTCTCTTGCATACTATTCACGGGTCTCACTCTCCAAAGTCGAATTTCGACGAGGAGGGAAACAACCATTTACGAATCCTCCCGATTCGTAAGAGGGAAAATTCTCTTATAAGATCCTTACGACTTATAAGAGAAAACCACACTTAGGAATCCTCACGATTCCTAAGGAGAAAATCCACCTATGAGATCCTCTCGATCCGTAGGGAGAAAAGCTTCTATGAGACCCTCACGGCTCATAGAATTGAAAAGCCTTAGGCAGCAGATCTGAACCTGCGGCCTAAACCATCGTTATTTCTTAGGAAAGTTAAGATACGTGCCCTACTATCCGTCAACCATGTTCGCTAAGGTGATATGCTGATAATAAAAGAAGGAAAAGACCGGGAAATGACACATTACAAAAAAAGGTGTATCTTTTATTCATAAACTTGATCGGATACAGGATACATTATGTCAAAGGATAAAAAAAATATATACATATACATTCTTTTATTTATAAGTACGAACGATACAAAAATGGATAGCTACTGAGGAGGAAGTGTCTTTAGTAAGTTCACAAGCCGCTCTCGCACTTCCTTCAGCGCTTCCTCTCGAGTGACAGCTGCGGCCACCTCCGCCTCCACCTGAGCCCGCTGCTGCAAGAAGGATGAAAGTTGCTCCTCTGCCGCCTTCTGGGCTACTTCCTGGCTGGCTGCAGCTCGCTCGACAACGTCAAGTCTTTGCCTCAATGATAACCCTTCGGAGAGGCATTGCAGGAGGCCCTCAAAGATAACCTTCAGCCGTGCGGCATTGGCCTCCACCCGAGCATGCAGTTGAGCAGACTTGCTCGAAGTCTCACCACGCTCCTTACGCCTTGAAATGACTTCTTGTTCGAGATGGCGGAAGTAAGGAGCGCTCTGCTCAATCCACGCTGTCCTCTGATTACTGGCAGCCACGGTCTCGGGAGCGGGACGCAGCGACTCCAACTGATATAGGTGACCCTCGATCTCCTTACAATGGTTAACCCAGGATGCAATGATGCCCTCATCATGAAAGTTCACGAGTATTGCTAGCATCGGGTTAACCACCATAGCGAAGTCTGCGGCAGATGTAGGAGTTTCAACGTCGAGTTCCTCGACATAGTCACTCAACATGCGCAGACTATTCGCGGCGCCTTTTGAAGACAGACTCCTCAGATAAGGACCTGCCGGCATTGTGACGCGAGGTTCGAAGGACGCCGAAGCCAGAACGACAGCTGAAAGAAACAGGATGCGATCAGATAACAGTACAGAAAATAGAGAGAGGAAAGTTACCAATATGATGGTCATTGTACCAGTTGAGACAGATGGCAAGGTCGGAAGGGCTGGTGGTGCAGCTGATCTTTTATCCCCTCCTTCAATCTGTAGCACTGCAGTTGAGATGAGAAAAAGAGGTTAGAGACAATTCCATCAATAAAAAAAAAGAGAGGAAAGATGTCAACGGAAATCATACTCACCAACGCCACCAGAGGAAGAAGCAAGCTCAGATGGGAAGGAAAAGTGTGGGAGCAACATTTGATATACATGATCAAAAAGCACTCCTGAAAACACAACAGTGTGACTTTAGTACACGAATTATATGTCTGGAAAACAAGATTAATAAATCGTAAACACAGACCTTCCAACATCTTTGAGGGTATGAGAGAAGGTTGAGAGGTGATCACCGCCAAAGCAGTCGTTGAAGGCGCTCCCTCGAGCAGTGGGGCATCGACGCTAGCCGCACCTGCATTACGAGAAGGTGAACTTGTCAGAAAAGGTTGTAAAGTAAAGAAAAGCAGCCACTTAGGGTTTACCTGAGGAGCTCCCGGCTGAAACGGAGGCGGCTCCCTCCTCTACCGACATCAGACCACCACCCGTGGCCTCGTCACCCGACTCGATGGGGACCGTCGTCGTGCTAGCAGGACCTGGGGACGGCGGAGGGCCGTAGACGGGAAGGGCTATGATTGGAGTATTGCCAGATTCCAGAGAGGGAGCGGTTGGCTCGTCCTCAGGAATCATGGCCACCTCACCCACTACTCTCTCAGGTTCAATAGCTGTGGTTGTATCGTCTATCGTCACCAAGGGACCGCCGACCTCGAGCGCCTCAGCCGCCACCACTCTGGATTCAGTTATAATGATCATATCATCTGCCACCGCTTCAGGTTCGGCATCAATGACCTTCTCGGCGGCAGGCCCCTCAACCTCCACCTCAGGCTCCAAAGCCATAACGACGTTGCCCACCGTCGGCTCGAGTTCGGCAAGTACCGCTTCCTTTATTTCTTTGGGATCAACGGTTTCCGCATCCCCCTTGATCGGACTCGGCCCTGCAGGATGAGGAATATAAGGGCCAATGACATTAAAAACCCTTATAATAGGAACTCTGGGAGAAATATTACCTGAAGCGGATTCACCGTTTGCGCTCCGAACTGCTCGCGCCACCTCCCTTCGGGCAGTGGATAGGGCGACAGGGGCCTCTTCGGAGGGAGTATCAGCTCGAGGGGCGGTGCTGGGGCCCGCTCCCATAGCCAAGGCAGCCCTGCGCGCCTTCGCCTCACGCCTCAACCGCTTTCTCTCCTCCCGAGCGGTTATGAGGGACCTCTGTGACGCCTCCTTCAAGGCATCATCATCTTCATTCAGGGATGCCTCCAGAGCTTTTAAGGCATCTCTCATCGGCTCTTCAAGACGAGCCTCCTGTGGTGGCCCAAAGGAAGCAGGAATATCGGCGGCTGGCGGAACATTTGTGTCGCTTGGTGGGAACGACAGTGAGGTTTCTGCAATAAAAATAAAGAAGGTCAGATCGACCATAACACGAGGGAAATGGAAACTTGACGAATTAAAACTTACTAAGGCCCATAGATGCTCTAAGACGTTCCTCCTCTTGGAAAGTCTTCAAAGAAGCGGCAATGGCTTCTTCATCAGTGATACCTGTTAAAAGAAAGGAGAGAAAGGCGTTAATCAAGGGCGATGAGGAAGATATGTTGTAGTAAGGAAAATGTGACTAGTAGTTACCTGACTGCGCAAGCTTAGCTAACCACGCTTCACGCCTCGCCAACCCTGCCGAAGCTCTGAGAGCAGCCTCCAAGTCTGTATCGTCCGGCGGCGGCATCACCAACCCTACGTTAGTCCCATATTCGAGCAGACCTTCAGCATAAGGAGCGTGGGGTTCCTGGCCGAACACGACGTCCGCAGCGAAGAGCGACTTCTTTTTCTTTTGCCCTCCAGCCCTAGGCTCACGGGGAAGCGACTTACGCTTGGCAGCCGCTTTGGGACGACGGGTCCCGATGTCCGCACCCATGCCAGACTCAGGCGAGGGTACAACCACTGTTTCTGCCTGAGCGCGGGGTGCAGGAGGTGCATCCGCGATATCAGGGAGCGGCAATTCACGTGGAGGACTTTGCGCACGTGATGGTCTGCCCCCGGCATCTTTTAAAGGAGCGACTACTGGGGTCCTAGGAACCAAAGGAGCGGTGCGATCGGTACCTGGAGGCGCACCCTTACGATCGACCAACAGTCGCCTTTCCTTCTTTATAACTGCTCCTGTTGCATGATTGTACCAGTCTTTGTACACATTGAGGAGTCTCGGAGCGTAAGCCGGCGCATTGATAAAAAATGAGAGCTCGTATTCACGCGCATGAAATGGTGCAATGCGTTCTCCATCCCCTCTTCAGTGGCAGCGGGTTCCACCAAGAAGGCTTCCAAGGGGACCCCTTGATCGTAGCCCAGTTGTTGAGCAAAACGATGTGGGTTATACCTCATAAAAATTGCCACACCATTCTGCCTAAAAACTAAAAAACCCGGTCTAATGGAATATAAGTGGAGGGTCTCCCGAGCCGTTAAAACTGAAGCTCCATCCTTAAAGATATCTTGTAATGGCCGCGTTACAGTGGTAGACACCTTTCCAACGGTCAATACCTTATCGACAAAGGACATCCCGGCTTCGACGGAATGAGGGCGAAGGAGTAAGCCCCTGGCGTTCCGTGGTGAGGGGTTTACAATTGATGCGCCGATCAGCTGTATAATGCGAGGAAAACCGCACTTGTCAAAGAACGAGGGCCTTTTATGCATCCCGAAGACACCCGCTGTGTGTAACTCGAGCCACGATGCGAAGTAATGCATCGGGAAGACCACATGCAGCACCCCGGGCTCGCTAGCATCCGCTGCTCGACTGAGGCCGTGGTATAAGTGTGCCAATCCGGCGATCCCAACAGCCACCTTCACCCCGATGACCATCCGGTGTGCTGGATAAAAAACAGAGGGCCGCATCCGATGAGAGTGCATTGGGATAACGAACCAACTCAACCATAACCCGAGAAACCCTAAGAAAAAGGCCTCCTCATCCATCCCAGGGGCCGCTACTTCTGCAAGAGACATGGTTGGAAAGTTAGGAAGAAAAAAATCCTTTTGGCCTATTTCATTCGCCGGCAGGTTATCCAAACCTAAACCGAAAGGGTCCTCAAGGGCAGCAAACTTGGCAGTGGTCGCAGAGAGGGCGTTAGGGTGAAGAAACCGAGCAATGAAATCCTCAAAATTAACTCCTCGACTCCCATGTTCGACGAAGAGAGACTCATATATGTTCAACACTTTAATCAAGCTTGGGAACTGGTGTTGAACAGCAGTATCCGGCGTAACCCCCTTCACCACCGGCCTAGCGCCGAAGACGTACACATCTGTTGGGAGCAGCTCCTCATAATGTTCCCCCATCACCGGTAAACCGGATACCTCCGCAAATTCCTCCAGGATGATTGACACTTCCCGATCCATGGCAAGGAAAGTGTGGGTGGGAATATTCCATTGCTCCAAGAAAGCTTTAAACCACCAGGTGGGAAGCGTGGGATACTGGAAGAGAGAGACATAGACTGCGGTGTACAGTCCTAATCTTATCAACTGTGACTTCTTTGTCGACAGGATATACCGGGCCCACGGCAGATAGCCAATCGGGTGGCGGGGAATCAGACCAAGGTTATACGATTGCCCCCAAGGTCACGCTTCACCTTGACAGATACGACGTCCTAGGATGTCCAAAACCATAGGACGCTGAACCGGTATCGCATCTATAGCGGGATGTAGAAAGCCTTTCGATGTCCAGTCCGCCAACTCCACGGCATACTGCACCGAGGGTGGGGTAGCATAATGAATCGCCGTGATGTGCTCAGACGGCACCACGCATGTGAAGCTGCGTCGACCCATAATGATCTGATTGTACCACGACCCCCAAAGGTGGAGACTCTTGTACTCCGGGTCGTATGCCTTGATCATGCCCAGGACCTCACGGTCCAAAGGCGCCTCTGGAAATCCCTCCTCCGAGCGGACGAACGGGAATGAAGTGTCTTCAGACATGATCGCTGCAAAAGGGCAATGTAGCCGTTAGTGTTGTAATCCCAACGTCTGACATTGAAAGAAGAAAATGTATTAATTAAATTAAAATCAAAACTAATTAATTACACCGCACCACGGTGCAGTGAGTAGGAGACCAAAGAGGGACCCACAAAATCTAAATGACAATACGTCAGTTAATAAGACAAACTCATCATTGGATGAGATTGTCAGTTGGTCCCTAGGGGGAACATTCCCATAATAAAAAAGAGGGAAAGAATCCCTAGAGACAAGGAGAAAATCTCCTCTTTCAGAGCAAAGCTCTGTCACAGAATGACACTTGTCAAATTCTGGTCTCAAAAGAATAAAATTCCTTAAAAAAGAGCTTAGCTTTATAATATTCCATCAAAAAGAAAGTTTTTGAAAAGAAATTTAAAATTAAAATTTCTGGAATCCTGAAAAAAGATTCATGAAAGCTTATAGAAAAATTCTAAAAGATCTACATTTGATTCAAGAGCAAAGCTCTGTTCATGGGTTAGAACCCATGAACAAGATCTCTGTAGATCTATGGAGCAAAACTCTGTTGACGAAACCCCAAAGGGAATTTCTTTAGATCAAAAGATCTATGAGAGCAAAGCTCTGTTGGTTAAAATTGATTTGAATTAGTTTAACTTAATTTTAAATTAATTATTACCTAAAGTTTTCTAAACTTTGGGAAATGAGAGCAAAGCTCTAGAGTTCTGAAAGCATGAGCAAAGCTCTGAAATTCTTAAGCAAGAGCAGAGCTCTGAAAATCTAAATCTAGAAAATGGTGGAGAGTTTTCTAAGGGCCAGAGGCCCTATTTATAGGGCGCTTGCGCCTCTTGAGCTCACCCCCTCGATCTAACGGTCAGGAGGGTTGCCACCGCTGCGCTCACGTGTGCGCCACGTGAGCGCAACGGTGGGGGGGGCATTTGTTTCGCCCAATCAGAGCAAAGCTCTGTTTGAATTCAAAATTCAAATGATGAAGCAACGCTTCAAGTCTCGGTGAGGGCTTCGATCCTTAGCGCTGGAAGGTAGGGGAGCTACCAGCCAGGGATAGCCGAGCAGGATAGCCGCTCGGCTGCCTCTTGGTGAAGGCTTTGATCCCTGGCGTTGTGGGGTAGGGGAGCTACCAGCCAGGGATAGCCGAGCGGGGTAGCCGCTCGGCTGCCTCTCGGTGAGGGCTTCGATCCTTAGCGCTGGAGGGGCCGTGAGAGGCCTACTAAGGACGAGCCGAGCAGGGTTGCTGCCCGGTGCCTCTTGACGAGGGCTTTGATCCCTGGAGTTATGGGGTAGGGGAGCTACCAGCCAGAGATAGCCGAGCGGGGTAGCCGCTCGGCTGCCTTTCAATGAGGGCTTCGATCCTTAGCGCTGGAGGGGCCGTGGAAGGCCCGCTAAGGATGGACCGAACAGTGAAGCTGCTCAGTTGTCTCTTGTGCAAGGTTCCTTCCATCCTCCCTGGTGTGAGTACCGGGAAGGGGGACAGTCGCTGGCGACACGTGTCATGATCGCGTGGGGAACGCGAAGCGCCGGAGTAGTATTGTTTCGATTTCGCATCGAGCGGCGCGATGTCTGCCGCGTGGTGGCACAGTTATGGGTGAAATGAGCGACCGTTGAACTCCGGGGGCGTTGTGGGCTATAAAATGGAGGGAGCGTTGATTACTCCCTTCCTCACACCCGAAACGTAAGAGTGGAGGACTTCCCTTTCACCATCTCCGAGATCATAAACTTCGAGGACGTGTATCTCTACGATCAGTACTGTACTGAGGACACGGTGCAATTGGTGATAGGCCGCATCGAGGATCATTTTGGCCGATTGCTATCCCGGCGCCCCCTACTTCAACTGTTGATGTATTCCATCTGGAGGGCGTCGCCGGGGCTCTACAACCCCTTGTCCGAACAACTGAAAGACGAGGTCGTTGGCAAGCTAAGGTCTCTGAGGCGCTTCGGCCTGATCTCTGCGAGTCGGCTAAACCGCTCGGTGGCGCTCGTCCTTGAGTGATACCAATTGAGGCATGATGCCGACGTTCGTGGGGGGCATCGAGGGCAGAGGTTAGATGCCATGAGGGCTCGGCTAGCAGAGATATGCTCAGAGTACCACGAGCAGTGTTCTCTGCACCCCCTTCCCCCGCTACTGTAATCTTTCTTTTTCGATGTATGGCTAAGGAGCCTATAGTACCCTTTGAATGAACAAGATTTTTTTTTCTTTCATTGCAATGTTTTATTGATCCCTTTTATTATATAAACAAAAAGATCTCATGAAAGGTGTACAGCGCTTTAAAAGGAAATACATGTTAGTAGATGTTCTTATTCGTGCAGCTTGAGCCCTTCGGATGTCTGTTGGCCTCTATGCCCGGCATAGGGTACTGAGCTTCGTGGGTACCAGACGTATCTGTTTCGCCCAATCAGAGCAAAGCTCTGTTTGAATTCAAAATTCAAATGTTGAAGCAACGCTTCAAGTCTCGGGCGCAACGCGCCGCGTGTTTGGCGTTAATACGTCAGCGCAACGCCCAAGAAGGCGCGCCCAATCAGAGCAGAGCTCTATTTGTCTGAAGCAACGCTTCAGTTGCGCTGCGCTCTGCGCTGCGCGACACGTGTCACGCGCTGGGGCATCTGCGCCAAACTGAATTAAGATTTTTAAGAAATCTTTTCTGTTCTTGTTAAAACAAGAAGATTTTCTTCTGCGAAGCAGAAGCCCTTGGATTAAAGATCCGACGGTGGGGAAAATTCCCCAGATCACTCAGAGAATGATCTCTTTAACAAATTTAACTAATTTGTGAGCACTATAAAAAGGACCCGAAGCCTCAATTCAAAGGCAGAAGAATTTTTCTTGAAAACTCAAGAACTTAAAACAGAGAGAACTCTGAGAAGATTTCAAGAAAAAGGTAAAGAACCTTCATGAATTAGAAGAAATTCCTTCTAATAGATCATTGATCTAAAAACAAGATCAATGATCTCTACATAATAAACAGTGCTCTGCACTTCTTGTGAACCTCCGGTTCTGTAAAAAACAATAAGAATAAAAAAAATAATAGTGCTTTGCACTTTTATGAACCTCTGGTTCTTCAAACAAAAAAAAAAAAAACTTATTTTTTTCTTTGATCTAATTTAGATCGAGAAATTAAACAGTGCTTTGCACTTCCCTTCTTGAATCTAAAAGATTCTTAGTGCTTTGCACTTCCAAACTGCGCCGTTGCGCTCTTAAGAGAGCGCCACGTGTCGGCTATAAAACCACTTGCGCTAAGCGCCCTTAAGATAGAGCTTTGCTCTCTGGAATTGGCGCAACTCGCTGAGAGCGCGCCACGTGTCGCCAGCGCAATAGCGCAGCGCACTGCGCTAGTGCGCTTGCGCTCGCCAGAGCATGACACGTGTCTTCACCATAAGCGCTTGCGCTCAGTAATAGACGCAAAGCGTCTGACAAATGCAATGCATTTCACTTCCTGAAGGGCCAAGCCCAATTAAAAGGCTTAACAAGCCTAATAAATAAAATGCTGTGCATTATTTGAAAGGGCTGACCCCAATTGAAAGGTCCAATGGACCAAAATAAATGATCTGCATCATAATAAAAAGGGCAGAGCCCAGTCAAAATGGGCATAAATGGCCTGAAGTAACGCAATGCATTATTTAAGTGTGGGCAAAGCCCTAGCATAGGTCTAATAGACCAAAAATAAATAAGGGTGTTGAACATTTTCAACTGGACGTAGCCCAATTTTGGCCGTAAGTCCTCAAATTAAATTGACTGGGCACGGTTGCTCCCTAAATCAATTTATATCTGGTTCGAGGGTACATCTCCGAACTCCTCTGACATCTGTCGTTGTAATCCTTCAACGACGTCAGAGAGGTGACGGGTCCCGACGACCACACACGTATATGGACTGCGGGGTCCTTAAACTCGTGGACCGAAACGTCCCTAAACTAATATCGAACCGAAACGTCCCTAAACTAATATCGGACCGAAACGTCCCTAAACTAATATTGGACCACCACGTCCTTAAACTGGCGCAATAGATCCCGAATGCTCTTTTGCCGGATCTAAACGGTCCCGTTTAAGTCGATCTTAGCCCCAAACACGGCTAACGTATCCTTAAACATTCACATGGATTATAAAATTCCCAAAATCAACTCTGGTTCGAGGGTATATCTCTGAACTCCTTTGACGCCTGTCGTCGTAATCCCTCAACGACGTCAGAGAGGTGACGAGTCCCGACGGCCAGATATTAAATCGATCACTACGTCAAATCAATCTTAGTCCAAAACAGGACTAACGTATCCTTGACGAACGTTTAAGTTGATCTTAGCTGCAACGCGACTAATGTATCCTTAAACTAAAAACACCAAACCCAAATCTAAGCAGATACGGATTTGGACTAATCCACGTCCTACGGGCGACGGCATTACTCAGTCTCCGTATACAATCCACGGGCAACCACAAATAAAACAAACACACACGACACGAAGTGAAATTCTGGAGAAGGAGAAAGTTGCTACCGCGACGCGGTAGCGTAATTAACTGCAGGGGCTTGCGCCTGCAGGGAAGAGCGTCCCCACAATAAAAAACCCCTCACCCTGAGGGGGAATCTGACGAAGTCTGCTACATCGGCCGCATCCGTCTAAACCTCCGATACACAGTGCCATAAATCAACTTGGCATCTTCGGAGAGATAGACGGATAAAACCAAATAGCATCTGCCCCGAATCTCAGCGTCAGGACATCGCGGTCTTGTGCGCCGCCTTTCGGAGGGGAACAATATCCTCTGCTGACACGACCATGATTTGGCCGATGGTCAGCTCGGCGGGAGGGGGACGCTGCTCCTGCTCGCGGTCAGCTTGCCTCTTGTCCCTCAAGTACGCCGCGAGGTGTCCCGAATGGATGAGCTCCTCGATGTAGTCTCGAAGGTGATTACAGCTCTCCGTGGAGTGGCCCAGCAACCTGTGGAAACCGCAGTAGGGGCCTCGGGTTCTCTTTGAGGCTATTCGCGAGATCGGGGAAAGCTTGAAGAACTCCTCACCCATAGCCTCCTCTAGTAGCACTGTCTTGGAGACGTTGAGTGGGGTGTACTCCTGAAACTTCGGGAGATAAGGTTTTGACCGCTCAGGTCCCCTTCTCTCTTCCCTTGCCGTTTTCTTTTGGTCGGCTTGCTCCGCCCGGAGGAGATTTGCGTTCACCACGGATTCGAGTTGGACCTCGCGCTCGATCTAGGACTTTACCTCGGCCATGGTCTTAGGTTGCGCTAATGCAAAGGAGCGTAACCACTCCTTATGCCTAAGACCAGACCTCAGGACTGTGATGACCGTCTCGTCCCTATGTTCTGGGACCTCGAGAAGGGCGTTGTAGAAGTGGGTGATGTATGCCTTGAACGTCTCCTTGTCCCCGCTCTTGATCGTGAAGAGATGGTCAACTATGCGTTTTTGCCGCCTGTTCCCGACGAAGTGGCCAAAGAATTGGGTGGCCAGCTCGTCAAAAGTTGAGATCGAGCGTGGCTTGAGTCCTCGAAACCAGTCTCGTCTGGAGCGGATGAGAGTGGCCGGGAAAGCTCGGTATTGGACGGCGTCGGAGTTATCTTGGAAGCTCATTCCCGCGGTGAACGCATCCAAATGGTCTTTCGGATCAGATTTACCGTCCAAGAGAGAGACCTTTGGGGGCTTGTTGCGGGAAGAGACGTGGACGGCGAGAAGCTCCTCGGTGAATGGCTTGGTGAGCGAGTCGGCGGCGTACTTAGCCCCGTCACTCGAGCGGTGACCTTCCCGACGTATACCTTCGATCTTCTTCTCGAGGGCGTCGAGTCGGCTATGGTATCTCGACGATTCGGCACATTCTGATCCCTGGCCTCTACTGTTGGAGACCTGCATCTGGGCGCGGCCCCGGTTCCCCTCAATGAGGTTCCTCAGATCCCCCGGCGAGGTAGTCTTCGAGCTGCCGTGGCGAGTTCCGTCCGCGCGACCCCGTCGAGGGAGGGGGTGTTGGTCATGCTTGGGAACAGGCGAGCTGACCGACATCTCCTCGGGAGGGAAAGGGTCGCGAAGAGACTCGGGGCAAGGTGCTCTGGTGACGGACCTCGGTATTGAACTGTGGAGCGCCCAGTGGGTCACAGAAGGTATTAGCCCGGGAGATCTGGGGCCGTGGGAGGTAGCGAGGCGGTGGTCGGCAGTGCCGATGCGTGCGGAGTCTTCTCTCCCCCTGTAGGGGTCCCGGTCCCGCGGGGCGGGGGGACCGGCGGTCTCGGGATCTTGCCCTGCCGTTTGGACACGGATAAGCGCCTCCACGACGGACGCGAGTCGATCTATCCGGCTGGCAAGGGCGTTGGTGGCATTCGGCGGAGGAGATTCGTCTGCGCCTCCGTTGAGGGGGAGGCGGCGGCTAGTGCTCGGACCGTCGTGATGATCGCTCACCATTAGATTGAGACCGAAAGATGAACTTTTGTTTTTGTGGAATCAAGGTTTTCCCACAGACAGCGCCAGCTGACGCGATCTGGATCACGCCAAGATGTTACCTTCCGTTGATCTGCTGACGGCGGCGATGGACAACTGAGATTGGATCTGGAGGCAGGCTCCTGAAGCGTGTGGATCTCAATGGGTTTGAGGTTGTTGTTGCCGAGCTACCTGCAAGGAAGTCCCGGGGTGGTTGCACCACCGAGGACCCTCCGACGGTCAAGTTAGAGAGGAAATCCGAGCAGAGTAACGACTTAGTGGAGTAAAAATGGCTTACTTGAACCGTCTGAAGAAGGGGTTATATAGCGGCGGCAGTAGGCATGGCAGGTGCGAGAATCACGCCGGCCGTTACGCTCCCGACGTCACACCCGCGTGATGAGCAGGATCTCTGTAACACCCGAGCCCATTAATACTATCTCTATTACTAATTGAGTGTTATATATTGCTCATTCCAATTATCCTGATTGTTGGGTGCTTTTTGCAAAATTTTAACCGGTTAAGTCATTTTGGCACATAACAAATTTTAACCCCTAAAATGAAATTAAAAGTATCCATGTTGGCCTACTCGTCGCCACTAGTCGCGTGGTAGCGTCCGCGTGTCGAGATTTCTTCCCGTTCGGCTAAACGGGCAAGTTTGGATAGCTACGCGCGCGTGCAAGTATCCGACTTGGGGGCATGCATTTTAATCATAAAACACCTCTTTTCAAAATTTGGAACTCGCTTAAAATCCTATAATTTGAATTTGGAACATTTGGGCGCAACCCGGGCGCGATTTGGAAATGTTTCATTTAGCGCCGAAAAGCCCATTTAATTAGATAATCTAAAACGATTTATATATATATTCTGTTAACAGAATAACGTTAAAATCTTTCTTAAATTTTATTTTTAATCCCCTTTTCTTTTTCCAGCCAATCGCGAGGCTCACCTCTCGTGGGCCCCAGCAACCGTCTCTCTCTCTCTCTAATCTCTTTCTCTCTCTCTCTCTAAAATCTCTCTCCCTCTCTCTAACAATTCTCTCTCTCTCTCTCTCTCTATCTAATATATACCACTGTTCCTTCATCCCTGCAGAACAAGAAAACCCACGACGAACCCCTCCATCGCGAACCCTAGCCTTCTCCACCGCCGACGCCGCCGCCGTTCCCGCGCCGACAACGCCACCACCGTCACCCTCGCATCCGCCTCCTCCTCTCCATCTCAGCACGGTCTCCTCCCCGCGCACTGCAGCCACTTGCAGCCTTCGCTGCAGTCGCGCGAGTCGCCGCCGACGATCACCTGCGCCTCCGACCAACACCGTGCCGTACTCCCCTCACCTGAGTCTCCCCCTCCTCACCATTTCCTCTCCTTTCCTTGGTTGCCGAGCCTCCACCCTCGCAACATTCACCAGCAGCACATCGCCGCTCGCCGCCACCGCCGATCCCCCTCGGCTCCAGGTCCTCGTTTCCATCACCTCCACCTCCAGCACCTCTCTCCTTTCCCGACGCAATCTATCCCTGCACCCCATTTACACCGAGGCTAACCCTAATCGGAACCCTAGTATCCAACATCTCTTGCCGGAGTTCCGTCAACCCCGTCGTCATCCCTCGCCTCGTCTCTGCCACGGAACCCCACAACAGTAAGTTCTCCTGACCACTCCCCTTTCCTTTTTCCTTCTTTGGTCGATTCTTGCTTTGTTAGATGTTTTGCTAACCTCGTCGCCATTTTGACATTTCGCTGGATCCCGGCCGTGCCGACGACTCGACCCGACTCCCCAGCGAAGTACTCCAGTCCGTGTGGTCCCGCTGTTCGCCGTTTGGGTGTACACCGTATCGCGTCCGTACCGTGCACCAGATCGCGCTGCAGATCGTGACCGTATCGCGTCCGTACCGTGCACCAGATCGCGCTGCAGATCGTGACCGTATCGCGTCCGTACCGTGCACCGGACCGCGCAGCAGATCGCGTCCGTATCGCGCACCAGACCGTGCAGCAGATCGCGACTGGACCCAGTACCGTGTCGTGCCGTTTCACACGCCGTATCGTGACATGTGCATCAGGCCGCCTGCATCTCGACCCTTGTTCTGAGGCAAGTATTACTTGCTACATGCTATGTTATACTAATTAAGTGTGCTTGACTCCTAAAACCTGTTAAGATTAACTAGTGTTGTTACTTTTCCCAATTGGACGGAATATGATATATATCATGATACTGTAACCTAAACCGTATTTTGCCACTGTAACCCTAATAACAAAACTACCAGTTAATCATTTTGCTACTTAAGGGACGATAATTGTACACATATAGCTTTATTACTTTCTGTTATTGATATTGCACTACCCTGTGATTATTGCACCTCAAGGGTGCTCGAACCGGTTAATATAATACAACTGCACCATATTCTTGCAACATTGTGATTAAGTGAGCCGTTATTGTTAATTACTTTATTACTGTTGTTACTCATTTGATCGTACACCTGTTGAGAGCACATACTCGGTTACATTGCATATTGACTTGACCCTGCTACACCTGATGTATTCACATGTACTGATACACCGGACATGACACCCTATACATACTGACTCAACCTATTGGACTACAACCTGACTTATTACATGATCTCATGCCTGATGCCGACAAACCTGACCATTCCTGCTGTCTATTCAGACAGACCCACTGTTACCTGATCTTGCGTTGGCATTAGTCCTTGACTACTGAATACCTGACCTGACATACATAACTTGGGGGTATGGGGAAATCAAAGGTGAAACCGACTTGTAACTCAACAGTTCGATACTTGTTCTGATCAGTCTTACGGGCTTGGCCAGTCCGGGAGTGATGATGCTGACATCACTCATCCATCCTACTACCTATTACTGCTTAGCGGCACGTCTCGGATTCAGCCCCGAGGACCTTGACCGTGGTCCCGGGCACGCACGGGATACTATTGAGTTACATCGACGATTCATCAATTGATTTCAAAGACTATAGAGTAGAAACCTGCTAGGACAGTTTAGTCACCATTGCACATTACCCTGCTCTGTTATTTCTTAGTACTGCTTTATTCATGTTCATACTTGCATTGCTTATTACCATGTTTATATTATATTACTTGATGTCATGACGCGCTGACGTCTGGGTTTTGCATGGCCCAGATCCTGTACCACTGTCGACGACCGAGCAGGAGCACTTCAGTCAGTAGGCTGATCTGTGAGTTCCTTAGTGATTAGTTTATTTATGTCATTTCATTTCCAGATGTGAGCCCGCATTATGGGACATACTGTTTATTTATTGTATTTGATCATTTGCTTCCGCACTTATTGTTTATTGATTCTTGTTATTATGGATTGAGACATGTATTAGATTAGTTTATTTTATTGTTCTTGATATCTCTACAACCGTAATGTGACTGTGGATGGATACATCCTACCCACAGGTAACATGGTTGGCTATGTCACGTGCCCAATCTTGCGTACTCTGGGAAGCGGGGCGTGACAATCTCCCATTAATGGCGAGACAAGCTCGTTAATGAGGATCGTGATGGCGTGGAACGTGGGATGTGGCCGGCGATATCTCGCGCATGGCGAGATTCGCGGGATGGCGGTTGCGCCTGTGAGCGGTGCTGTTGATCGGTCGATGAGACCGAGGAAGATGACCTCAGCGGGAGAGCTCGCGGACGAGCGGGAGAGCCGAGATATCTTGGTTCTGCGGTAGCCCGTTGACGAGCTGGGAGGCCGAGGAGGCCAATTGTGCAGGGGCTCGGAGGCGAGCCAACGTTTGTTTGTGGGATGGGCACAGGAGTGGCCTGGTCGGCCACTGTAGGTCCTTTCTTGTGAGCTTTGAGACACGCCATCTGCCACGTGTCATGATCTGGGAGATCACTGATATCGAGCATCATCACGATGTGAAACTATTTTTAAGATACTGCATCTAATCCACCCTCTAATATTAACCAAAGCGAAAGTTTTCTCATACAACGATCTACGGATTGTCCGAGCACATTAGTTGATAAAGCTAATTCGAATGCTCGCACTTGGAAAGCCGACGATGTTGCAAACATCATGATCTCTGGCGATGCCGCGGTTCGCTCTTTCGGATAAGGCTGGGCTTTCTTTGTTGTAATAAAAAGAACAAATTTCTCTGTTTACCCTCATGTATTGTCCCTTCTTCCGACCCGATCACTATTGAAGATATCGGCACCAACTGGCGGAACTAGAATTTTTTTTTTGTGAGGCCAAGTTGAATTACATACTAGCAAAAGTACACCAATGTATAAATACACTACTAAATATCTATTAAAAGCCATAATTCCTTAATGTACCTTACCATCAACGTGGACTTTACTATTAAAAAATGAAGTTGGGTGAACTTTAACCAAGCTCTTCAGGGTCCATAACTTATGTCCTTAAGAACTAGACTAACTCTTAGCTTTGTAAAAGCTATACCAATAAATATATTTATAGTAATATATAGCAGCCGATAACTAGTGTATATAGCAATTGCCGGAGGCTTGCTGGGGCCGGGCCCCGCTGGCTCCCCCATTCCGCCCCTGACTGGCATTATGAATGCCCTCCAATATACAGCTACAAAAGCACCACATTCTATTCATATCCAAAGCGAAGCTTACAAAGTCATCGAGTGGATCAAATCCTTCCGGTTAATTCTTCCATGGCGGACGCCCCGATAATTCATGAACACCGTCGGTTACTCCACGCTCACGTTCAGGTGTTAATCGGATTCATCAGGTATACCCAGAACCAAACGGCTCACGCTCTGGCATCCTTCGCAAACACTGAAAACTTGGTTCGTGGAATTCGTATTCTTTTCCATCCCATTTCTTAAATGACTGAAAGTAAATGTGTTTGACATTTGCAATCTTTAGTAAAACCAGTCAAGGTCTTTCACAAAAAAAGGGGAAAAAATTGAAATCACATCAAGGCCTTGGACTCTAGCCCAATCTTGACGGATTCATATCCAGTCGTGTCTATGTGTGCAACTGGGTTTTATTCAATCAGCCCCAAATCGCCATCCATCCATCAATAACTCCCACAAACAAACAAGCTCTATATTCAATCGTTCGATGTGCCATGAATGAATTTTATAAGTTTTTTCCCCTTTCAAATCAATGCAATTTTAAATTAATTTTAATAAAATAGGACACAAAAATTTATAATAGCAAAATAGTACACTTTAGGCCAGGTCGGTGTGGCCCGTTTTTTGAATCGATTTATTGGGAAAGTGGATTCTCAAAGAATCCGCCTTCCTATATTTTTGCGGAAAAGCGGATTTTGAGAATGCGCTTTCCCATAAAATTGCCATACACAACTCCACCCGACCCTTTCTCCCCCACTCTCCTACCTCAGAATCTCATTCGACCCTTTCTCTCCCATTCTTCTGCCTCCAAATCTCTCCAAAGAAAACCCAATTTCTTTATCCCTGGACCTATAAAAGTTCCTACTTTACAAAAGTAATTTATTTATTTATTATTTATTTAATTTTTAGTCAATGTTATCGTAACTATATAAATTATACTCAATTGTTAACGTATAATACTTATTGTTGGGTTGATATTGTTTGATATAGATAATGTCAAGTTCAAGTGTAATTATTCTATGTAAGTACAATGTAAAAACTGTGACAAGTGCACAAGGTCCCGAGTATATGGGCGGGTGTGCAAGACATATGTAATTACAAATATCAAGTACTTATACTTAACTTGAGAATGAAGTTTTTAAAATCATAAAATATGATCCGCGAGAAAGTAAACTTAAGTTAATTTGTATGTGGCCTCAATTTAGTGGAAATGCAGTGGTCGATATTATAGATGATCGAACAACTTCCATGGTGATACAATTCGATTTGGCAAATTCTTGGTCATTTTTTTGAACTTTTAGTTGACAATGAACAATTGCATATATCGGATGTATATCCAACAAACTATTTTGATGGTTACGCTGGAGGTAGTTCATAGGGATACAATCGAATGGTCAATGATGACACCTTCAATTTCAGCAGATACAGCTACACATTTGATTATGCATAGCTTCAAACTCAAGGGTAAATTTGTTAAAATTAGTGTTTAAATTTATTTCCTTTATAATACCAAAATGCTAATATATTTTATATATTAAATGCAGATTTTCCTAAACCCCTGCTGTAGTGGCATGCACACTTGAAGATCAACAAGGATTGCTAACCATAGTATTCCTTCGTAAAAAAAACAATGCATTCCAAGAGGAAATTTTTTAAAATTGATGATTATATTTATTTTCTTCATAATACCATAATGCCGATAAATTTTATATACTAAATGCTAATTTTCCCAAACCCCTGCATTGCAAGCTTTTCCATCCGCATAATTTCAATACGGTTCAAATAGCGCATTCCAAGTTTGTCCATCTACATCATTCCTCTTTCAACTTGACACATCCACGATATACCAATCTGAACCATCGAATATTGCATCTGAGCCTTATGTTGATACCGATCATGTTTACGGTAATGATATGAGCGACAGTGATAATGACAAAGTTGATGAAGGTCATCAAGGTCAGGATAGTGTGACTTATACTTCTGGATTGAATGAAGTGCATGAGAATGCATTGACTGAAGGTATGGTTGCGAATAATAATTTTGTCGAACTAGAAGATCTCAGTATTGATCCGTTGGAAGATGATGGTTGGGTAGTTCTAGCTGTGACAAAAGGAAATGTTAAGCCTTATTTGGATGCGAGTAAAGCAAGAGAAGACTGCGTAACTGTTGGAGATATGTTACTAAAAACAGAAGATCATATTTGTAAATTGAAGTAGTGAGCTATTTCAAAAAATGTTACGTTTAAAACTGAAGAATCAAATAAGAAATACTATACCGTGATATGTACGAAAGCTCCGGAATGTAAGTGGAGGTTGCATGCATGTTTATCCAAAAGATCCAAATCTTGGAAAGTCACGAAATATAACCCGGAACACACTTGCTTCAATCCAATTCCAGAACAAGATCGTAGGAATTGCACTTCATCATATATTTGCTCACTTATTATGCCACTTATCCGTACAGATGTGGTGATGACTCCTCCAGAAATACGGCTCTATGTAAGTGGACAGTGTATTCTTTTTATTTCCTATGTGAAGGCATGTGATGCTCATATAAAGGGTTAATGCAAGATATTTGAAGATTGGGAAAGCTCATGGAACTCGCTAGTCCAATTTATAGAAGCCATGAATGCTTTAAATCCGGGGTCCGTATACAAATTAAGAACCATAGAAATAGATATCGAAGGGCGTGTTAAGTTTCAAAGAATTTTCTAGTGATTTTATCCTTGCGCGATTGGTTTCACATATTGTTGGCCGGTATTGTACGTGGATGGAACATATATTTATGACAAGTACAAAGGTTGCATATTAATTGCTACAAGTATTGATACTAATAACGGTATATTTCTGTTGGCATTTTCTATTGTTGAGAGTGAAAATACTTCGTCTTGGACATGGTTTTTTCGTCAACTCAAAAGTATCCCTTCAGTTAATACTTGAACAGATTTATGCATCATTTCCGATAGATATCTTGGAATACTAGCTGCGGTGAGAGTTGTATTTCCGGCGGCATCCCATAGGTTTTGCTTGCTGCATTTGAGACAGAACTTTGATAGTAAATTAAAAAATCCAGATCAACACGAGCTTATGTACAAAGCCGATTGATTGGTGTATTTTAATGCATATTTATATAGCCATGTTTATATTTATTTTGCCTATTTTATACTGTTCTGGGTATGTTTTGTCAATTAATGCAGATTACAGGGCTAAAAGGGAAAAGTGCGTAAAAGACGAATTATATGCGTTGGATGTGAACTTAATCAAGCTTAAACAGAGACAAGGAAAAAAATTATCAAATACAGAGCGTAGAATAAGATTCTCGAGATCAAATCACAGAATATGGAAAAAAAAACCTAGAGCCTAAATCCTACCAAAATTCGGCTAAAACCAAATTTTTAGTGATTTTGGCTGAAATTCTAGGGCCGCAGAAAATCAAATTTTTAGGAAATCTTATATCTTCCCGTATCTTTCGGGCACCGCTCTTAGATTTTTCATAGAGCCTATAAATACTGCTGTATAGCCTCTTTAGGGTTTCATCTCCCCATGGTTTAATTGTTTTAGGGTTTTGGCAAAGATCAAAGGATATATTGTAAGTTATTTTTAATATGAAATCTATTTTATTTGATTATTTTCTTTCTACTATTATGAGTAGCTAATTTACTTCTAGAAATTTTGAATTATACTCGCTATTATATGTGTTTAGTTTAATTGTTCTATCTCTTTTCTATTTGGTTTTCATGATGAATTAATTTGATGAAAGTTTGCTTCTTTTTGATACAATGCTAATAAACAAGATAAGTTAATGATTGATTAACGCTCTAGAAACTTGTTTAAGGAAATGTGGCATCACCGATAATCTAATTAGTTTACTGATAAATTGACGATCCAGAAAACTAATTAGAGAAGGTAAGATAGTATTTTGATCAAAGTAAATTAAACCTATTAAACTAGAATAATTTATAGTATTCCGAAAATAGGATCTAGTCCATAAATTGACAACTTGTGGGTTAGTTTGTAGAGGGGTAAAACTAGATTATTTTTAGGGTAATTAGAATTATAGGTTTTAATTTGTTTACCACATGATTTTGTGTGATTGATAAGGTAGATGTATCATGTATGATTTATGCTTTCATAATTGTTTGATATTTTATTGCAACAATATTTTACCTTACGCTTTTATATAATTGATAGTTAATGAATTAAAACGTTGGAGTTAGAAAAGGATAGAAATCATATAAAACACCATGATAGTAAAGGTAATTCGAAATCTTAAGCTTGCTTATTTATTTGAAACCCGTCTTTACTTTAAACTTGCAATTTTATTACATGGTTTTATTTAGTTTAGTTAACAAAATCAATATTTTATTTTAACTTGTTTTATAATTAATTAGAGTTCTCATACCTCTCTGTAGTACGATCCGTAAATACTACTACGAATAACTGTGCACTTGTGATTAAAATTGATAAACTATAAAATCTACATAAAATTTTTGGCGCCGTTGCCGGGAATGCCAGTAGCATTCTAATTAGTTTTAATTCAAGTTATTTTCTTTATATTTTATTTTATTTGATTATGCAAATTTTTGTTTTTTATTTCAGGAAATCAGGAGCAGATTCAGGGAGCTTGGAGCCTGCAGAGGATATATGATTTTTCACAGAGACAGATTCGGCCAAATTTCGGCTAAAACCTAGTTATGGCCGAAATTTGGAACCTTTTGATATTTTCCACCCTGCTCAAAATTTCATCCCCCATTCAGATTCACTGTCCGTTTCTGGTTTTAGATTTTCTTCTTCCTGTTTTAATTTTTCCTTTTTTACTTTTTATTTCACATTTTAGTATTTTATTTTAATACGGATGATGAACATGCGAAACCAACCTTATATGAATTATGTTATCTGGTTAAATCAACGGTTGCATCTTGCATTAGAGCTAATAGACATAGAAGCGATTATAATTCACGTGACACACCAATAACCGACAATGATGATTGCTTACGTACAGAGTTAGATGATCCGAGGCAAAAGGTTGAGGCATAAAAAGTTAACTACCAGGTTCCTATTAATCCACCTTTTGCAATTAATTGTCAAGATACTGTTAGGACAAAAAATTACACCCCACAATTGAAGTCAACAAGTCAAAATCAAGACCCGAAAATTGGGTACGGACCCAAAACTGAATCAAAGTCAAGCGGGCCCCAGCCCAAACCCAAGTCCAAGCAACTAGGTCCATGCCCAAGTCGAGCCCAAGCATGAAGATACCGCCCCC
Source organism: Agapanthus africanus (assembly GCA_030015575.1). NCBI lineage: Eukaryota > Viridiplantae > Streptophyta > Magnoliopsida > Asparagales > Amaryllidaceae > Agapanthus > Agapanthus africanus. The sequence goes on from CM057337.1 coordinate 1,002,343,376, forward strand.
CATGTCAAATGTAATTTTCATTAACAAATGTAATAAAAATAGGCAAGACAACTAATTTTGTAATAGTCCATTTCTTATGTGCAAAAGAAAGAAAGCACATGGCATGAGAAAGGCACATGTGCCATTTTGAAAAGTCCAAGGAGGCATATGTAAAATATAAAGCCTATATAAGATATCATGATGAATGATAAAAAACAAGATTTTTCTCATATCAATTTAGGGTTTTATACCTTCTTCTTCAAAATTTTAAACTTTCTTTTTTCTCCTTTTGAATTAAATCAAGAGTGTAACTCATCTTTTCCCTCCAAAAAATTAGTTTTTCTCTATGAAATCCTTGAAGGGGAGTTTAAATCTCCTATCAAATCTCTAAAATGGGAGATTTTGAATCTCACCATCCTTTATTTTAGATCCAAGAAAAAGAGAGAAGGAAGGAGGAGACCCATCTTCAATAGTTTCATTTTTGGGAAGATATCCAAGACTCAAAAAAGAAGAAATGGGTCCCCTTTCATCATCCAAAATCCAAAATTTAGATCTTGAAATTTCAAGAGACCTCCTTCTTTGGTTTTCGTCAAAAAATTCTTTTAAGAGTTTAACTCCAAAATAAAATATTTGGAAGTTCAACTCTATATTTTAAAATTTTTTGGAGTTCAACTCCATAAAAAAATTCTTTTGGGAGTTTAACTCCACTAAAATTCTTTTAAGAGTTTAACTTCAAAATAAAATTTTTAATAGTTCAACTCCATATTCAAAATTCTTTTGGAAGTTTAACTCCAAAATAAAACTTTTGGGAGTTTAACTCCAAAATAAAAATTTTTGGAGTTCAATTCCATTAAAATTCTTTAGCGAGTTCAACTCCAAATCTGGGATTTCAACTTCAAATTCCAGTCCACGCTACCCGGGCGCGTCCGCCCGTGATGGTCATCCAGACGGGCGTCGCGCGGACTGGAATTTGTTCTTAAAAAATGGTCATCCGGGCGGAGATTTGGATCTTTGAAATAAAAAAATAAACCCCTTCACCTCCGCACTTGTTCTAAAAAAATAAAAAAAAATAAAATGTTTCTTTGAAATAAAAAATATCTTTTGTCACAAGTAGAATAAATAAAAAAATGAAATGACACGCCTTTTTGTATTACTCTCAAACATCAACACCTCATATTGAGTCACATGACCATTTTGACCCGTCAATAGAAGATTCTCTCGCTCCAAAAGCGATGAGTAATTAACGGCAACTTAGTCCATGGCTGCCGGAAATTTGGATTTCCACAATCAATAAACCCCTGCGTACCCTAGGCAGGGGGAATCTATACACGCCTGATAAGCGCACACATTCCTATCTCAATAGGGTGACAAAAAATACTCTACAGATACATCTCATATTTATGAAGATTGTTCATTTATTGTTGGATTTGGTGATTGGAGAAACCAACAAAATTATTGTGGGAATCAAGGCATGTATTATGATTGATGGGGATTTTATTAGTCTCCAAATTTAACCGCAAGTATATAGCTTATCGCAATCATACTTGAGCATCGTTCCCACAGAGAGCTGTGTTAACTACTTTTAAACTAAGTTAAAGAGTTAGATTTTTTTTAAAAGTGAAAATAAAAGTGGGGTTTTTTTATGAGAGAGAAGGTTCTAGGGTTTTGTTCATATCAGAATATTGCATTTATTACCGCCCACTCTTATGCTCGTTTGTTTATAGGTAGGTGCTTTTAATCCGTGTTTGCTATATATTTGCATGCTACATGTTCCTAGTCCAAAATAACACAAATGATACAAAATCTCCACTGTTATGCCAAAATACAGAACATCTTTTGCCAACAGATAAAGCCGGGTTCCGGTCATCCGTATCCGTCCAGTGCCGCGTATCAGTTCCAGAGACAAGACATATGACAGTGGTCATTCGTGTCTCGGACAAGCACAGAGCACGAGAGGGGCAGCACAAGAATCAATGGGTGCGCGGAGCTCGAGGGAGAAATGTCAAATCAATCAAAAGTGAAGCTATGTTTGGACTGTGCAGATCTGAAGAAATTGTGAAGACAATTTGCAATTTGGGACATGTATAACAACATAAGATAGCAAAACAAAGAAACCCAGAAAATACGAGATCCCAATTCCACTAAACCGCGGCGGAACCGCCGCCAAATGTGGGTTTTCGCGGCGGATACACCGCGGTTTTAGTGTCATCATCTGACCAAATTTTGGGGGTAGTTGGGTCATTTCATTTAGGGCCAGAATTTTGTCCTAGGGTTTCAGCACGCAGCCTATAAATAGCCCAGTTTTGTGCCAAGCCAAGGGTCTTCTTCATGTCTTCTTCTCCATCTCTTTTTGTTAGGATTTAGTTTAGCTTCTTCTTCTTCTTCTTGTCTTCCTCCATTAAAATGTAGTGAGAGCATTGAGTGGATGATGAAATGAAGATGAGGGTTATTTTTCTTATCTTGTATTTTTATTTCATTGCATTGTAATTTAATTTCTAGTGTAACTTTATTATTTGTTGTTAACTAGTTGTTGTTATTTCTTTTCTTGTTCTCTTTTATTTTCTTCTTTTATCCGTATTTTCAAGCGATGATACTTGACGGAGTTCCTTGCTAAGGTGAGGACCCAAGAGTTAGCTTGTTTCACTTATAAAACCGTATTTTCCTTTTCTCTCTTTTCTTCCTTCTTGTTTTGTTTTGTTTTCTTTTATAATGTGTGAATAATTTCCCACTTGTTAAGGCTAAGGAAGGTGGTATGAGGGACGGAGAAATCCCTTGTGCTTCTCTTCGCCAAACATCTTGAAACGAACCCCGACCAAACAAACGCAACCCTCTCACTTAGGCACGCTATACGTGACATATAACCGCGACCTAAGTCGAGAAGTCCTTTAAGCGCACTACAACGTGACATGTAGTTGTGACTTAATTGGATACATGGTTGCGGGTGTTTGGCCGAGGGTTGGAAATAAGAGTATTTAGCGGACGGACAAGGGGCATTAGGAATGGATTTAGCGTTGGAAAGCTTGCTTAAACTCGCAAATCCCATTCCTATGTCCTCCTAATCCCCGCTACTTTCGATTATCCCAACATCGTTTTAAGAATGGCAAAAGATAAGTACAAGACTAATCCTAATTCTACTAACCAACCTTAACCTTAACAAGCTTACTTGAACATAAATACGAACACTTAGGATAGTTTTGAACAAACATATACACATTCTTTATTGACTCGTCTAAAACTCGAACGGGCATACAACCATCTCCCTGTGGATCGACCCGTGCTCAACCGGCTAGCTGCAAAGCGACACCGTCCTGATCGCGGTTATAACTTTAGAACTTTGAACATCCGACACGCCAAAAGCGTGCGATCAAATGGCGCCGTTGCCGGGGAGACGGTAACGTATTTTCTTTCTTGTTAATCGGGTTAATATTCTTTTTTGTATATATAAAATTATAAATATAAAATAAAATCTTTTTGTTATTTTTGATTATTTTTGTGTGCAAGTGTGCAGGCTAATCTGGAGCAAGTACAGTCATCCAAAAAGAAAACAGAGAATTTTATTTTGGAGAAGAGACCAAGGGGAGTGCAGGGACCCAAGTTGAGGCGCCAACTCATCAATTTGACCGCAGAACCGCGGTCAAAGAGAGGCTTTGGCGGCGGTTCCGCGGCCGTATTGAGGCCTCTGTGCCTCAATTTTTTTTCTGCCCTTTCTCTTTCTTTTTATCTTCTCTATGAATTCCACTATACTTTATTTTCTACAGGTTTCTTTGCACAGATTGCGCAGCCGCCAAATAATTTTTTGTTGTTTTAGATTTTTGTTTGTTTACGCGCTTTGCATATATTAATACGGACTTTAAGGGGCTTGAACACCAATTAAGATTGGGTGTGGATTTCATCACCCTTCCTAAGACCCCACAAATCACTAATTGCATAAACATTACCTTGAGCTAATAAAAAATACTAGACTCAGCCCTAAGGACGTCGCGCTCAATAAGACAGAGGACTAGTTGTAGGCATCGGCCATTTATCCTATCCTGACTTTGCGGTGTCTAGGCAAGTGTGTCCAAGGCAAGTGGTTACTTAATTAAAACCACTACTTACGTAGTGGGGAGCCTCCCACTTACCTGGCACTTACCTGGCCGCAATTGGCGGAGAAGAGGCGGTTTGAGGTCCTATTTCTAGCCCTTTGGAACAGTTAGAAGCTGTCTAGCTGACCTAGGTGACTCTAGCTCTAGGTGTGTTTGTGCATTTTGTGATTGTGATTGTGCTTGTAAATTTTAGTCCCATAGTTCCGTATTCTTTCAAACAAACAATTTTCAAAACTCCAAAAACAAACATTTTTTTTCTTTTAACAAAAAAAAAAATCCACATTCTTTTTCCCCTCCTTTCTTTCTTTCTTTCTCTCTTCATATCATGGGTACCCCACCTAGAAAAACTCTTGTCGAACTTTGGTATCCACAACCAGACATTTCTTCTTATGTTCTTGCTTTGGCCGAACTTCGAACGACCCCTCCATGCCCAAAATCTCTTTGAAAGATCGGATAGACGCGTCTAGGACAAACACTTGCCCTCCGCAATCCACTTTGTATCAACCTTTTCAACCTCCCCCACCCTCTTACATTGATACTCCTTTTTTAAGTCGTCCTTTTTCCATCGCTGAACATATTGAACAATCCCGTAGCCGATCTTTCACTCCTTTCACCACTACAGATTCTTGGGATCAACAATTACATTCACCTTCTTATCCAAATGTTGATCCTGCTCCTGTCCAGCCATTCAATTCCTATCAGTCCTACCCGACTTTTGAACCTTCCCTAGACATTGCTTCTGAACCGCCATTTGGGAGTTTTCAGTATCCAAACAACTTTGAATTTTTTTACTGAAACCCCTTCACAACCTATGTCTAGTCTGGAACAGTCATTGGAAGAATTTAGGGTAGCGTCGTACCAACAGATGATGGATTTGAATGCGTCTATGGCTGCCCTCATACAACCTAGTGACCCGGTAGCTAGTTTTCAACTAGCTCCAAATTTTCCAATGTATGAAGAGGCGGTAGGACAGGTTGAGAATTTGAGTAGCGAGAGTGAGTTGTACCCCCTTCCGAATCAAGCCTACCCATTTCAACTTGAATCCCACAACTCCGGTTTTGAATGTCTATCTAGTGTTCCAAACGATTCATTGATTAAAGATAGAACAGATAATGAGCTGTGTGACTTTGTAGTGTTTGATTTGCCCGATTGTGAAGGGTCCCTTTCGAGTGAAACCACATCCAATCATTTTGATCTCTACACCTCCACTCTAGAACCTGAATTGATTGATATCCATGCTTTTGTTGAGGTGTCTGAGAATATAGATTTTCACTTGATTGAGGATATTGACACTGGGAATATTTTGGATGATGAACCCATAGATTTGGCTGAGTTTTTCTCTCCAATTCATCATCCCGAGTCATTAAATGTTTTTCCCGAACCCCATATGCGTCTGGATTTTGAGGATAAATGCATGGATGTGCTGAATTTTGAGGAAAATTTTGAGGATATTTTTGAGGATGAACCAGTTTTGTTTGATGAGTCGGATTTTCCAATTCATCCTGTCCCTATCATTGACTGTGTACACCCTCCAGAACCCTTAACCGATACCCTTCCTCAATCACTTCCCCCCATCCTTTCCATCGTTCCGATATTGCAAGAAACCGTATCATTTTCACTTCCTGTGTCTGGTTTACTAAGTTCGGCATACCCATGTTTTCTCACGAATCTTGAGGGATTTGACCCAATTTCTCGCCATATTGATAGATTAGTACAATCTATCTTTTCACATCGATCATTACAGATTGTACTAATTTATTCAATCCATTTCCACCCTCAAGTTCGTATTCCACTTCTTTCTCCCTTCCGCCATTCTTCTTCTTATATACCTAGACCGTATACCATTTCTATCTCCATACGGTCTCGCGTATTCTCCTCCTCTTTTCTCTACGCCTTCTTCCACTAACCTGTACATTATAGCGATAAAATCTTTGAATGGTTGGTGCTCACTTTTGGCCTGTGTAAGGCCTTGTATAGCTTGATACTGTTCTCTTTTCCCCCTAATCCTGAACTTCAACGCTTAATAGTGGAAATACTGTTTTACTTAAGTTTGGGGGGGGGAACCTTTTTGTGTATATATTTTTGTTTTGTATAAAAAAAAATTTTAGGGAGCGCCGACAATTTTGACTCTCTTGGTGTAGCCTGACAGTGAGGGCACTGTCAAGTTTAAGTTTGGGGGTGTGCTCGGTAAGCTTTCTTCCTTCGCATTCATTTGTATATTTTGCATTTGCATACCTTATTAAAACCCCATAAAAATCGAAATTTTTTCCAAAAATATAAAAACTTTGTCGTTAAGTTAGCTAATAGGGTAACTTAGATTTTTATTCTGAAAGCTTAGTTGATATGTTAGAAATAACTAAATCCTAGGCTTAGGAATTGAAAACCCTAAAAATAACCCATCCTTCTGTTCAACCTTGGTAAATATACGTCCTTACAGTTTTTTTGAGAAATAGGTAATCTTGAGTTCAGTTCTTGAGTTAAGTCAAGATGAAGGGAAAGTATTGAAGCTTTACTGAAGGATAAGTCTGAAAAATAGTTTCTATTCTTGAGTCCAAATTTAGAAAGTATATACCCTACAAACTGCACATACACGCACCTTGAAACTGGGGATAGTAGAGAATACCTAGAAATACTCTTGCCTGAAAACCTAGTATGAAAGAAAAAACGGTATTTAAAGCTAAACACCAAAAGAGCATATTGACAAATATATCCGGTCTTGAAAAAGAAAAAAGAAAAAGAAAAAGAAAAAGAAAAAGAAAAATAAATAAAGTCAAGACCTGGAAACTGCTATTTACGCTTTAAGCTCACACATTCAGTAATCGGCCGTTAGTGCCTCAAGAAGCATTAATAGTCGCATGAAAGGTGTGTGAGCAAATCCGTCCATCCTTAATGAAAAGAAGTAATATTAGGTATTAGGGCAAGGGTATTATAGCTTGAATTGAACTCTTGAGTGTAAGGGTGCAAATACACACACACGTAGGGGTATACAATCGATGTTTGGATAAAAGATAGAAATAAAAAATAAGACTTATGTTTTCTATAAAGTTGATAAAAATCCCTGATTTGAGACCACACGCTTTAGAAGGAAAACTCAGGAGATACCAACATCTTTCTAAACTTTTTTGGAACGTATAGGATCTAAGGTTAAATAGATAGGAGGTGTGAAACATAAGGGTTGGATATTTCTAACTTAGGATGATAGCGTTTCTAACGTAAATACTGAACTGTAGGAGTAGAATCGATGTTAACTTATGACACTAGCATGACGGGATTTTGTGGGTGTAATCCGTTGAAAACCCTCAGGAGACAACACTCCTCCTACTAGGGACACCTAGAGGTTTAACGGCTTGTTGCACGAGCTCAGTGCAATCGCATTCCCTGCAAAAGTGAGGTTAGGACTTTTTGTGAATAATTGGTTTTGCTCGGGAGGAGCAAAAGTTAAGTTTAGGGGTATTTGTTCATACCAGAATATTGCATTTATTACCGCCCACTCTTATGCTCGTTTGTTTATAAGTGGTGCTTTTAATCCTTGTTTGCTACATATTTACAGGCTACAGGTTCCTAGTCCAAAATAACACAAATGATATAAAATCTCCACTGTTATGCCAAAATACAGAACATCTTTTGCCAACAGATAAAGCCGGGTTCCGGTCATCCGTATCCGTCCAGTGCCGCGTACCAGTTCCAGAGACAAGACATATGACAGTGGTCATTCGTGTCTCGGACAAGCACAGAGCACGAGAGGGGCAGCACAAGAATCAATGGGTGCGCGGAGCTCGAGGGAGAAATGTCAAATCAATCAAAAGTGAAGCTATGTTTGGACTGTGCAGATCTGAAGAAATTGTGAAGGCAATTTGCAATTTGGGACATGTATAACAACATAAGATAGCAAAACAAAGAAACCCAGAAAATACGAGACCCCAATTCCACTAAACCGCGGCGGAACCGCCGCCAAATGTGGGTTTTTGAGGTGGATACGCCGCGGTTTAGTGTCATCATCTGACCAAATTTTGGGGGTAGTTGGGTCATTTCATTTAGGGCCAGAATTTTGCCCTAGGGTTTCAGCACGCAGCCTATAAATAGCCCAGTTTTGTGCCAAGCCAAGGGTCTTCTTCATGTCTTCTTTTCCATCTCTTTTTATTAGGATTTAGTTTAGCTTCTTCTTCTTCTTCATGTCTTCCTCCATTAAAATGTAGTGAGAGCATTGAGTGGATGATGAAATGAAGATGAGGGTTATTTTTCTTATCTTGTATTTTTATTTCATTGCATTGTAATTTAATTTCTAGTGTAACTTTATTATTTGTTGTTAACTAGTTGTTATTATTTCTTTTCTTGTTCTCTTTTATTTTCTTCTTTTATCCGTATTTTCAAGCGATGATACTTGACGGAGTTCCTTGCTAAGGTGAGGACCCAAGAGTTAGCTTGCTTCACTTGTAAAACCGTATTTTCCTTTTCTCTCTTTTCTTCCTTCTTGTTTTGTTTTGTTTTCTTTTATAATGTGTGAATAATTTCCCACTTGTTAAGGCTAAGGAAGGTGGTATGAGGGACGGAGAAATCCCTTGTGCTTCTCTTCGCCAAACATCTTGAAACGAACCCCGACCAAACAAACGCAACCCCCTCACTTAGGCGCGCTATACGTGACATATAGCCGCGACCTAAGTCGAGAAGTCCTTTAAGCGCACTACAACGTGACATGTAGTTGTGACTTAATTGGATACATGGTTGCGGGTGTTTGGCCGAGGGTTGGAAATAAGCGTATTTAGCGGACGGACAAGGGGCATTAGGAATGGATTTAGCGTTGGAAAGCTTGCTTAAACTCGCAAATCCCATTCCTATGTCCTCCTAATCCCCGCTACTTTCGATTATCCCAACATCGTTTTAAGAATGACAAAAGATAAGTACAAGACTAATCCTAACTCTACTAACCAACTTTAACCTTAACAAGCTTACTTGAACATAAATATGAACACTTAGGATAGTTTTGAACAAACATATACACATTCTTTATTGACTCGTCTAAAACTCGAACGGGCATACAACCATCTCCCTATGGATCGACCCGTGCTCAACCGGCTAGCTGCAAAGCGACACCGTCCTGATCGCGGTTATAACTTTAGAACTTTGAACATCCGACACACCAAAAGCGTGCGATCAAATGGCGCCGTTACCGGGGAGACGGTAACGTATTTTCTTTCTTGTTATTCGGGTTAATATTCTTTTTTGTATATATAAAATTATAAATATAAAATAAAATCTTTTTGTTATTTTTGATAATTTTTGTGTGCAAGTGTGCAGGCTAATCTGGAGCAAGTACAGTCATCCAAAAAGAAAACAGAGAATTTTCTTTTGGAGAAGAGACCAAGGGGAGTGCAGGGACCCAAGTTGAGGCGCCAACTCACCAATTTGACCGCGGAACCGCTGTCGAAGAGGGGCTTTGGCGGCGGTTCCGCGGCCGTATTGAGGCCTCTGTGCCTCAATTTTTTTCTGCCCTTTCTCTTTCTTTTTATCTTCTCTGTGAATTCCACTATACTGTATTTTCTACAGGTTTCTTTGCACAGATTGCGCAGTCGCCAAATAATTTTTTGTTGTTTTAGATTTTTGTTTGTTTACGCGATTTGCATATATTAATATGGACTTTAAGGGGCTTGAACACCAATTAAGATTGGGTGGGGATTTCATCACCCTTCCTAAGACCCCACAAATCACTAATTGCATACACATTACCTTAAGCTAAAAGTATAGGTCATGCCATGCCCTGCTTCCCAGTAGACGAAAATGGTGACTTGGCAAGCCCACAATGTATTTACTATGAGAACACGTTAAGCGTAATTAAGCAATATAACAATGTACAATAATAACAAGAGTAATAAGATGAAACAACAATTTTATTTACATTCAAATTTACATACAACTGTTTGTAATAAAAAGATACAATGATAAAGCAAATGTCTAAATAATAGAATACGGGAAGTAAATACAAGTAAGAGCTAATAGTCAGGCTAAGAAGCAAACTGGTCCAAGTCCTCCGGGCTCGACTCTTTCTCCTCTGAATCTGGTCCTCCTGACGAACATTCCAAAGAAAGAGATAGAGAGGAATGTCGTCAGCGAACTAGCGCTCAGTAAGTCCCCAAAGAAGTTAAAGAAGATGGTATATAAAGTGAAGAGAAACCAAGTAAAAGTGAACATGCAAGGTTATATATGAGAGTATCTAAGCATATTTATTTATGGGTATAAGATGGTTATTCTAACGTGGTTATTTGTAGTTTGATAAAGAAGGCATTCATGTATACAAGCGGAGGCCATCTTACCCCGTGGACTATGGTAACATGTAGTAAAAGGCCTCTTCATAACCCACGGGACAACGGAACATGAATTCATATAGGTGTCTTTTAAGTGACCTTTCGTGCCATGATATACGTTCCGTACCAATCTATCCCTTTATCTCCGCGTATTGTATTGTATAGTTTTGTCACGCCCCGCTTCCCAGAGTGCGCTAAGATCGGCACGTGACAGAGCCAACCATACTACCTGTGGATAGGAAACATCCCTCCATAGTCACATTACGGCTGTCTAGAGATATCAAGAACAGTAGAAATAAAATAACTATCTAGTACATATCCGTAAGCCAAAATGAACGAGTCAAGAAATAATATGCGGAAGCAATATATCCAATAAACAATAACATCTGGAAAGTAAAACATAAACTAAACTAGATACTAATTGGATCCTCCCTGCTCGGCCTGTCGGCTGAAGTACTCCTGCTCGGCCTGCTGCAAAGGTAGATGATCTGGTTCATGCAAAACCCAGACGTCAGTGCATCATAGTATCAACAATAATATAATCAGGGGTAGAAAACATGCAGGCACGGGTATGGAAAGTAATAAAGGTATAACAGTAACACGAATATGGAACAATGAAGGGTAAAAGCATATGTGACGTGCAGTGGGTAATCTGAACTAAACTACTAGGTAACTACTATCAATTCTGTGAAATCAATTTAATGAATTATCGATGTAACTCAATAGTATCCCGTGCATGCCCAGGACCACGGTTAAGACTCTCGGGCTGAATCTGAGACGTGCCGTTAGGCAGTAAACATGTAACATGTACAGACGAATGATGTCAGCATCATCATCCCGGGGCTGGCCTTGCCCGTAAAACTGATCAGTATAAGTATCGAACTGTCGAGTTACAAGTCAGGTTTCATCATTCATTTCCCCATACCCCCAAGTTATGTGTTCAAGTCAGGTATTGATAAATCTGGAGCTAATGCCAACACAGGATCAAGCATGTACATGTTTGTCTATATAGACAACAGGATATGTCCATCGGGACAACATGTCAGGATTGTCGGCATTAGAAACAGAATCAGGTAACATGTCAAGTAGTGATATATCAGGTCATGTCAGGTAGTGTACATGTATCAAGTGTGTGCCCAACAGTAAAATGTAGCAAGTATTGAATCAGGATAGAATACGGATGTACGATAACAACATGGGTGTACAAATATCCACTAGGGGTTATACCATGACTAAGAAGGATGTACAATATCAAGCATGGGGTACTAATGTATTAATAATATGAGTTAATGTAATATGGGGTGCAATTAGGTATGCAAAATTAATGGTATATAGACACAAATGAATATGGATGCTCATATAACTATCAGGGGTTACAACTACAGTTCCAAGTCTAAGTGGGATGAACCTTATTAAGCATGTGGTGTTACTACAATAATAACAATAATATGTAATAATGGGATTTGTAGATGCAGCTATATGTATATTAAATGATATGGATGCAAACGGGTATCCGAAAACGGTAAAACTTTAGTATGGATGCATAATGTGATAAACGGGTAACATTTTACTCATATGGATGCATAATATTATATCTAGCATGTAGTAAGATGAATTAGCACGCGAATAGATATGCAATACTTGATACAGATGTGAACTGGTATTGTAAACAGTAAAACGGTAACATGGATGCATAACTAAACAATATGTAATGTTATTATTCACATGGATGTAAAATATAGTAGTGTAGCATGTAGCAAGATAAACTTGCATGCAACTAGATATGAAATAAATTTTACGGATACAAACGGACGTCGTAAAACAGTAAAATGATAACAGAGGATGTACAATACACTAAACATGAAATATTATTATTAATATGGATGTAAAATATATCATAGCATGTAGCAAGATAAACTTGCCTCGATGGATCGCGCGACGGATACGCACGGCACGTCCGACGTCGGTAAATCGTCGCAACGTACACACGGTACGCGGGACGGGTCTAGGCAAGGCGAGAAGGTGATCACGCGAGCAAGGGATGTTCACTAGATCTTTTGGACCGGCAGCGGCGAGCACGGCTCCGGCGGGTGATCACCGGAAAAGAAACGAGATCAAGAAAAGAGAAGGAAAGAAAAGAAGAAGATGAAGGAAAGGAATATTTGGGGTGGCTCTGGTATGGTGCTGGGGCTAGAGGAGGTGGCAAGGGAGTTGTCGATAATGGGTTTCCGGCGATGGGGTTTGCCGGCAAGATTTCATGGAAAAGGCAGTGGGGGTTTCAAAATTGTCGGGGATCGGGGTTTTGTGCAGTGAAGGGCTTGGGATCTTAGGAAGAGGGAGTGATGGAGGTGGTGGTCGTGGGTTGCCGAGGGTGAGGGGTGGAGACGAGGGTGGTGACGACGAGGCGGTTTCCAGCGGTTGGTGCAGCCGCGGTGATGGAGGCGATGGGGTTGCAGTGGGTTCGTCAGGAATGGAGTTGATGGTGGTAGTGGTGGTGACAGGAAGTCGGGGAAGAGAGAGGTGAAGGGAAGTGACGACGAGGTCGGCGGTGAGAGGGTGCCGGTGATGGAGGAGATGGTTGCAGGTCGGGTTGGGTTCTTGAGTTGTTGGGTTCGACATCGGGAAAAGAGAGCAGTCGTGGGGAAGGAGAGGTGGTCGAGGAGATGAGCGGGGAGAGGCGACGAGGTGGAGGCTCCGGCGATGAGGGCTAGGGCTAGGTGAGGCGGGTTCTTGGGTTGCGACGGGAAAGGGAGTGGGTTGTGCAGGGGAGAGAAAGTGACGGCGAGGTCGGAGGGAGACGAGGGTGAGGTCGATAGTGGAACCGGCGATGGGGCGGAAAAGACGACGACGAGGTGGCGACGGGGGCAGAGGCTCGGGCGCGGGCGTGGACGAGGCGGTGAGGCGGGAGAAAAAAATGAAAAAAGAAAAGAAGAAGATGAGGGAGAAGAGAGAGAGTGTATGTGGGAAAAATAATAGGGTAAAATTAATATAAAACAAATATATAAAGAATATATATTCAGAGAGGAGAGAGAGAGTAGTCTGTTTTAACAAAAATCTTTTTAAAGAAAATATTTAAAACTAAATAAAGTATACGAGAGAAAATATTTTTTAACAGTAAAAATCTTAAGAATAAAATATTGATTGCAATTGAGATTTTTGGGTAATACAAAAATAGTCCAAAACACGCCCGGGTCGGGTCTAAAATTATAGTTTGAAAATACGGATAATATATGTAGTGACAAAAACCAAAATAGAATGTCCGGGTAACGAAAATGCATACCCCCAAGAATGGATACACACAGCGCGCACGTAGCCATCCAAACGAGTCTGTTTCACTGAACGGAACGAGAACAAGATGTACAGATGCTACCACAGGGCCAGAGGTATGATGCAGACCATGCTAGATATTTTTAAAATATTTTATGTGACTTTAAATGTTATATTTAAAAATGTAGATGCCAGATAAATACCAATATGCAGTATGTAAATATGGAAGTGCACGAGTCCACGTAACAAGTCAGGATAAATCATAAACATGAATCAAGATAGGTTTCAAGCAAGCGGGTCGGGTCAGATGAAAATACAGATGTCAAATATACTATTCGCACCCAAAACACATTAAATCAGGAAAATACCATAAATAAAGAAATACTCGAAATAGAACTGGTATAAGTGAACTAGGGTGTTACAAGTTTAAGATTACGGGTCTTGGCCGAATCCATGAATATAAAAATATACGGGTTCATATTCAAGATATAGTCATTGTTCACCGCCGAAAACAGAGACGAATTGGGATGGATCGTCTTGCCTGAATTTGAGGGCAGATACTATTTGGATATATCTATCCACCTCTCCGAAAATACCAAGTTGATTTATGGCACCGTATATTGGAGTTTTGGATAGATGCAACCGTTGTAGCAGATTTTATCAGATTTCCCTTCATTTGTGAGGGGTTTTTGATTGTGGGGACGCTCTTCCCTGCAGGTGCAAACCCCTGCAGTTAATTACGTTATCGCGTTGCGATAAGCACTTTCTCCTTCTCCAGCAGTTCACTTTGTGTCGTGTGTATTTTTGTTTATTTTGGTTGCCCGTGGATTGTATACGGAGACCAATTTATGTCGTCGTCCATAGGGCGCGACTCAATCCAAATCCGTATATTTATGAATTTGGGTTTTGAACTTAGGCTATATATTCCTTTAGTTCAAAAATATTTTATTTTATTTAAGGACCGTTAATCTAGTTTAAGATTAAGATCAACCTAAATATATGAGCATTTGGGCTCAATTTATTTTTAAGTAAAGATACATCAGCCCTATTTGAGACTAAGATCAACTTAGTAATATTTAAGGATCATCAAATTATAATTGAGATCCAACAACAGAGCATTTGGGCTCAGCTACAAAAAACTTTTCAGAGAGACTTAGTCAATTTGGGCTTGGTCTGCTAAGTCTTTTCTTCTTCTCTCTTTTATTCAAAAGTGTTAAGCACTCATTTTGGGCTCTGGCGTTCATATGTATATCATGTGAAGCATTCAGTCATAGGCGCCGTCCAATCAGTGCTAAAAACTTTAGTCATTTTGACTAAATATATGGAGTGCTAATCACTTTTGTATGGCGCTCACGTATGTATCGCGTGAGGCGTTAGGACGTGGACGTTGCGCAATCAATGCTAAGCACTCAGTCTGAATATGCAGTGCTAAGCACTTTTACTCAACGCTCATGTGTTTTTTACTTGAGGCGCCGACCTTCTATTTTGAACGCCCACGTGGGAAGTACGTGAGGCGCCGAGTCCTTTGTTACGTCCCGCTTTCCGAAGGAAGGTGAAGGGTGACGTGGCATGGTCCGCAACCTAACTGTATTGAAGGTGGTCTATTCAATACAGTTATGTTAAGTGTATGAATATCTATAACATGCAGGATATGTACCAAAACAAAATAATAAAAGCGGAGTGCATTTATTTTCATCAATTAAAGTTTATTACATCCCAAAGAATGAGTAAAATAAACTAAATAGTTTAATTACATCGAAAAAGAAGCAAAAGCCCTAAACATGTGGGCAACAAACAAAAATAAAACTAGCCAATCTTCCGTCGTCAAGTCCGCATAATCTTCATTAGCAAGCTCCACATCTTGATCCTCGTCATAAAACTCATCCTCATCTAACGGACATTCCAGAGATAGAGAAGAGAAATGGAAAGTCCATTAGCGAGTTACACTAGGGTAGGATTGCCTCATAAGGAAGTAAAGGTACGAAAACGAGCAAGTGTATATGGGTATGATGTGTGCGTACAGATATGATGTATATAGGTATAAGGGTATGCAAATAAGGTATGTTGAATGAGTCATATGTGAATATGGGTATGTTGTATGAGATATTTGTGAATAAGAGTATGTTGTATGAGGTATATATTAGGTAAAAGTTCGCATTAGTTTTTTAAATAAGGGTCCGGATACTCGCGATTATTCCGTTGTGGCCACGGAATAACAACCGGGGAAGTGAAATGTACCGTTTCACTTTCCGGGATCATGATCGAGTAGTAGAGGAATCCGAGTTCCGCATCTCCTTGCCTAATCAAACTATCCATCCCCGTTATTCGGTGTAAAGGTTTGACGAATTAGAGTTAGTGCGTATATCATCTAGGCATGGAATTTCCACATTGTATGTCATCTACATATTGAATTATTCGCTCTCAATATAGGGTTAGTATTCGTCCGAATATCGAGTTAGTAGTCGTCTATATATTGGACCATTCGCCCTCAAAGTAGGGTTAGTATTCGCCCGAATATCGGGTTAGTAGTCGTCCACATATTGGACTATTCATCCTGCCTGCAGAAATCCTCATTTATAAGTATTCCATACCTAAGTTTGTGCATTCTAACCATAACCGTATCATGTGTCATGTATATTGTAACTTATATTTAAAATAATTGATCCCATTTAATATGGTATTCCACAACCAATCATTTTGTTTTGTTATCTTTTAAAGCCGTGCATCATGTATTTTTATAAAACGCTTAGTCTATAAGGATCATAGTGTTTAATGATAGTTATTGTTTATAAGAAAACCATGATATTTAGAGTAACTATCATTTTGGAAACCCATGGTATTTTAATGAAAATATCCTTTTAATGAAAAATTATGGTATTTATTTCAAATTATCTTTTAATAAAGTTTTAGGTATCATTTTTGGAAAATATCATTTATAAACGTTATGGTTTTTATTTGGAGGTAACATTTTAGAAATACGTCCGTGTTGGCAACTGCTGCACATGGGCGGCAGGATTTATGTCATTTTCAAGGACGATTGTCTATCAACCACGAGATATTTACGTAAAAGATTATTCTATAAAAATTAGGGTATTTTATTAAAGGTGATATTCTACAAGAACAATTCCGCGTTGACAATCGCTGCATATGGATGACAGGATTTGTGTCCTTTTCAGGGATGATTGTTTAGTAACCATGGGGTATTTCATGTAAAATATTACCCTATTATGGTATCTTATTAAACCTTAGTAAATAGGCTAAGAAAAATTAATATAAAAATATTCCCTCAAATGAAAGGGGGTTAAGTTGAAAATCATGACATAATTATTTAGATTGGTATTACCCCTTTTCAAAAGGTAAAGGGATTTTAACAAAAATAAGGTAATTGGTGGATAAGAGTTCTTGTAAAAGTATATCGTTTTAGTGTGACTAAAGTATTTTATTCAAAACGTCTTATATCATATGGGTATTTTAATCGGATGCAACATTTTAATAAAACGAGGGTATTTTGGAGAAGTAACCTATTTCGAGATCTTATTAGTATCATAGATAAGTGTGTGTATATAAGGGTTGGATTGATACCCCATGGGTTATAATATCAAGAATATCATATTTCATGTAGGATAAGGGTGCAAAATTTACATATATAAAGATAATTTAATTAAACCATTTTTCAAAACTATAATTATAAGTTATCATAAAAGGCATAAGGAATTATTTTTAACATCATTTTAAAAAATAAGGTTGGGGATTAGAACTTGAAACTAAGAACACAAAAAGAAAGAAGGTGACAGACAAGTGGTGAGAGGCTGATCCTACATTTGTTTGAGTTGGATTTCGATGGGTCGAAAGTGTAGATTTGTACTAAATCCCTAATAACTCTTTGCTCAGATTTTTCCTCGATAATTGGGTGGAACCACAGCGTCGGCGTCGTCGATACGAAGATCGTGATATTTTTTTTCCAGAATTTTCGGAGTTCTGTAATGTGAGAAAATAGAGTTTGAAGGTCTCCACTTATATGGTCTTTCTCCCAATAATAAAATCCCAAAAAATCCGATCAAATCCCCCAAAATCCATGCCCCAATCATTTCCGAATTATCAGCTGATGATTGCGCCGCCGCCAGCTTCTCTCAGCCGTTGGATCTTGATCCAACGGCTGATGCGCCGCCAGGACCCCGCCACGTGGCACCGGGTGGGAATCACGCGTTTTGCATGATCCCCACCACCACATGGAGCCGCAGAAAATCCTGGACCGTTGGATGGGGTTAAGATTGGTTTAATATTTTAATTTATTTTATTTTATTTAAAAAAAAATCTAAACTGTTTATTATTTTTTTAAACCGTATTTGTTTCCAAAAAAAATGTTAAAAATAGTTAAAAATACGGAAAATTATGGAAAAATTTTAGAAAATATATTTTATTGTTATCTTCAGTTTGAAAATGATTTTAGGCTAACTAAATAATATTCCTATATCTATGATATTTGTTAATTATCATAACCATTTAAAAATCTATTTTATTCTCGAAATTATTTTAATTATGAAATAATTATTTTAATTTTTTAATAAAAATATGTAAATTATTTTAAGGCATTATAAAATTTCATTAAAACGTTTAAACCCCCAAAAAAATAAATAGATTTAAAAAAAATTCTTTAATTATATTTCAATACTTTAAAAATTACTCGCATCACTTTTTTTAAAATAAAATCACTAAGATAAAATATTTTTCCATCCAGTAAATACGCAATAAATATTGGTACTAATTAAAAGACTTTTTATTGGGTATTAGAAAATACGCTCGTTACATCCTTCATTTAGGGCTTTCACGTGGGAAGCACATGAGGCGCTGAGTTATTTATTTTGGGAATCTTTTGGGCAGATGCTTGGTTTCTTTTCTTTTTTAGAGACTGAATATCTGTTAATGGCATTTTGACCATTAATGATCACTAAGATCTTTGTTTTTTTGAAGATCTGGGATCTTCTCTTTTTTTTATTGGAGAACTAAATTTCTTTTCATACTAAGTTCTTTTATATAGGGTTAAACCTTGCTTGCAGAGAAATTAAATTCCTAGAATCATAAGTTCTTTTCTCTCCTTTTCTTTTAATCTAGTCCTTTCGTTTAGATTTTTGAATTTGATGAACAAAATCTCCTTGATGAGAATTAAATTCTCAACTTGGGGAGGATTTGCTTTGCAAATCTCAGATCAAAGAAAGAACTAAGTTCTTTTTATAATGGGTGAACCCTTATTTTTTTATACTAGGAAAAAGAGATAGTTTGATCTCTTCTTTTTCTTTACCTAGGGTTTGAAAGAGGAGCAAGGACTTTTCTTCAGCAAGAGAATTAAATTCTCGGTTGTACCTGCCAAAGCTTATAAGATTCTATATATGATATAAAATAGAATGAGACCATGTCTTAAGTTTGTTAAGATATGGTGTTGTCCGGCTTATATTTTAAAAGCAGAATCCAGACAAGCTCTAGACACGTTTCAGTAATGTGCAGTTTTTAGGTTATCCCAAGCATACGCAATGGTTTAATTTCTACCTAATTAAGGATCAAAAGTGTTTTGTTCTCGACACGCAACCTTTATAGAAAAGGAATTTCTTGCAAAAAAAATTAGTGGGAGAATGGTAAATCTGGAAGAGATTCCAGAACCACAAACGACTACTGAAAATTTAGTAGAACTTAAGAATTCAAGTGAGCCCGACAAAGCTTAGTCACTCCGTAGATCTAGTAGGCGACCTCAGCCACCCGAGAGATACTACGGTTTTCTCGTAGACGGTGACAGAGAGGTTTACATCATGATTGATAATGACCCTACTAGTTATCAGCAGGGCATAGGAAGTACTGACTTCTGACTGATAGCTGGATGCCAAAATATTCGAGTTGGACTCCATGCACTCCAACAAAGTATAGACCTTGTTGGATACTCCTGAAGGGGTAGAATCTATTAGGAGCAAATAGATCTTCCAAAAGAAGATCGGTGCAGATGGAAAGGTAGTAACCTAATAAATCTAGAATTGTAGCATATGGTTTTCGTCAAATATCCGGTGTGTATTGTGATGAAATATCTTCTACAATATCAATGCTGAAGTCCATTCGGATAACACTTGCCGTTGTTGTACTTCAGGTCTATGAGATCTGGCAAGTAGACGTCAGTAACGCCTTTCTAATGGGGATTTAGAAGTGAGCGTGTATATGACTCTATCAGAGAGACATTGTAGTCAGTGGGAGCAGGAGAAAGGTGTGCAAGTAACTTAAATCCATTCATGGACTAAAGCTGGCATTGCGGAGTTGGATCATCTATTTTGATGTGACAGTCAAAGAGTTTGACTTTATCAAAATTATAGATGAACCTAGTATTTGTAAGAAAGATATTAGGAGTATTGTTATGTTCCTTATATTGTATGTGGATGTCATCCTCCTGATAGGAAGTGATGTTTCTATGTTACGATTCGGTAAACTATGGTTTTCATATTTGTTTCTCCATATAGGATCTGGGTAATATATCAATCATTCTGGGGACTAGATATATAAAGATAGATCTAGAAGAATTTAGGGATTGTCTCAATCCGGATACTCTGACACCATTCTAAAGAGCTTTAGAATGGAAGACTCCTAGCATGGTAGTGTGCCCACATATTATGGAGTCACCCTCTCTAAAGAGATATCTTCCAGACTGATGAGGAGAGAGACCCACATGAATGACATTCTACTTGTTTCTTCAGTAGGGTCAATCATATGATATCATTTACCAGACCAAATATAGCTTGTGCATTTACCGTAGTAAGCAGACATTAGTCTATCCTGAAGAAACAAAAGGATAGCAATGAAGAACATTCTTAAGTGCTTGAAGCACTTAAGAATGTTCTTGGTGTAGTAATAGCAGCCTACTTTTGAGGAGTCCGTCACGGGTATAAGTTTACCTTCTTTTGAGGAGCAGTTTATTGGAAGGGTTCCAAGCAGGATACTGAGGCGGACATGATATTGGATGCTAAGTATGACTCAGCAATTGATGCAACCTAAGAAACTGTTTGGATAAAAGCCTAAAAAAAGTTTGGATAAATAAGTTCATTTCTGAACTTGGTCCCATCAGATATCCAGATAACTTCTAAGGCGAGGAATCGCTTGATTCGAAAGATTGTTGATATCTGCGAGATTAAGATAAAAAGATAAGAAATGAGAGACATTGTAGCGGATCCACTCACTGAGGCTCTTTCTCTGATACAGTTTCTGAAACTGTTATCAGAGAAGTTGGGTATGTGATACTGCAATAATTGAACTTGAGTGCAAGTGCGAGATTGTCGGATATAGGTATTCTGAAGGTAATTATTGTAATTGTATATGGAACTATATGGATAGATTATTCTTGCTCGACATGATATAATGCTATATGTTTTGTCTTTATCATCATGTCTATATGTTTTACTTGTTATTGAGTATCACAAATACATGTTGATAAAACCCTTAAGATTTTTACTTGACTACCAAGATTATGATGGTGATCATATTAGTGGGGCATGGGTAGTCCATAAGCACATCCTTAAATATTCCTAGTCGTTGGAGTATCGAGATTAAGCATCAGTACTCCAGAGCAGACTAGTGTATACGTTTCTTAACCCTGACTGAGGTGATGGCTGGTCCCACAGTTATGGCTGTTTGACACCAAAGATTGTATACGTGTACTCATTGGAGAATGAGTACACTGAACAAAGTCTCCATGAACTCCTAGATGATATTATACCTATTGTCAGATGGCAGTTCTTTAGTGACGATAGTACAGGGTAGTCCTTTGACCTGAGATCGCCATAGTTTCTTGTGTGTGTTCCCACTGTACTTTGATTACTACCCAACCTTGGCTTTAAAAAGCCATGCATACACGTTTTAGTTGGGTACAGTCCCGAAGCACATAGAGGCAGTGAGCAGCCGAGAGGATTCGTCTCTTCTGGTATATGGAGTCGATGTCGCGCTGTACATGACATGACTATAACCAGAAGTTCCTGACCATGACGGTTGAGATAAACTAATAAGTGTTATCAGTTGTATTTCGAATGGTTATGAGTTCGATATCTGCATGACTTATTGGGTTATTGAGGGTTTGACAGTTTCCACTCCCCCAGATCCGATATGTGATACTCTTTGACAAAGAGAACGGACTATACGGTAATTGTCGTTGATAAGCTTTGTTGGGTTTGGATGAGTTTTCTCATCGAACTACTTATTAATCATTACCTGGGTAGCCGTTACGTGCAACTAGTACCTGAAGGGTTACTAGGCACTGCTACAAGGGTCTACGAGGCATCAACCATGCCCGATTTAAAATTTAGCCGTGCCGAACAACCCTTAACAAGATCTTTATACTAGAGTTTAGGCGAAAACAAGCATGTTAACCACTTTAACACTAAGTGAGAGGGATTACAACCTTTGTAGATCCGGTCCTTCACTTCTTAAGCTCCGTGTTGAGGTCCCTTCGCTGCGATCATCGTGTTCCGGACTCTCGAGAGGCTCCACGAAGAGAAAGATGCAGTCTTGCTTCCGATCTTCGATAACAAAGATGACCTACCTTGAACTTTCATTAACACAAGCTAACACTCACTAAATGAAGTGGACACCCTCATCTAAATGGCAAGGATAGATGAAGATGATGAAGTAGAATTTTTAGCTCTCATTTATAATCTTTTTCTCACACATAATCATCACTTAGAAAAAACTAGAAAGCTTTTTCCATGAAGAACTCAAGGAAGAAGATGAATGGAATAAAGAATAATCCTTTTGTGATGAATAATGCAAAGTTAATAATGATGAATAATGCAACCATGATCAACTAAACCCTTGTAGAGATTTAACTAGGGCTAGGGTTTGGATTGGGTTAAAGGTGAGTCACTTGAAAATATCAAGCATAATATCTTTTCCAAAACAAAAACAAAACCTTCTAGAAACTTCTAGAAAATCATAACCCAAAACAAATCCTAACCATGTTTAATCTCCACTAATCATGTTGCATTAATAACCACATCATGTTACAATATTATATATCACATATATAATATTTATTGTAAGAAAATAAAATAATACAATTAACATATATCGCATATATATCAATGTATTACCCGAGTGAGAAAAAAAATCTTTTAGTGAGCTTATATTAGTTAATGTAATTTAATATATCATATATATTATTATACATTAAATCCTCGAATCAACACTTGATCCGACAATCCGGCTATATCGCATATAACCGACTAATATATCATTTACCGATTCATCGAATCAACACTTGATCCGATGACCCGGCTGATATCATATATCGTGAGAATAGAATACGGTATCTCATATTGCATTATCCTCAGTCCTGCACATATCACATATGTGCCCTTACTCCGTTTTGCCTGAGCCAAGAAACCTCTGTGTAGGACTCTAAAGAATCGTCAATACGCCGGCAGTAGGTGATGATCATATCAAACACCCACAAGATGCAAGCAGTCAGCTAAACGTAACAGCTACCCAGGTATTGAGCGCTCAGAAGATCAACAAGCAAGCCTGTACATTCTCCTGTGAATCCAGTCAGTAACACTCCCATACAGTCCGGTCTCGTCGTCTGATATGTCGCATATCTTGCCTAGGGGTGGTAAACGTCAGACCCCAGTAGCTTGATAAGTCATGTCGATTTGAGATCTATAACAGTTCGAGAAACTACTGATAACACTTACCAGTAAATCTCAGCAACCCTGGCCAGGGATTTCCAGTTATAACCAATCGAACACAGCACAACATCAACTCCCTATACCGGGAGAGACGAATCCCCTCCTATCGCTCATTCCCTCCATGTGATTCAGGACTGTACCCAAAAGCCACCTTTTTGCACGCCCTCTTGGACGTGGTATGATGGAAATCAAAGCACAGTGGGAATCACACAAGACTCTATGACGATCTCTGGTCAACAGACTACTCTGTACCGGTGTCACCGGAGAACTGCCATCTGACGTGAGGTATAATACCATCTGGGAGTTCTCGGCGAGTCCGTACAGTGTACCCAGTCTATACTGAGCACCCGTACACCATCCTTGATGTCAAACACCAATGGATATGGGATCATCCATCGCCCATCATATGGGTCAAGATGCGTATATGCTAGTCTACTCTGGTGTATCGATGCCCTGTCTCGATACACCCTCGACTAGGAACAGTTATAGGATGTACTCGCCGACTACCGTGGCCCCACTAGTATGATCTCATCATAGTCCCAGTAGTCGAGTACATATCCTAAGGGCTTTATCAACATGTAACATAGAGACAATTAGAGTACATGTTAAGATAAAGAGCAACCAGATAACGTACTATCGTGTCGAGCAAGAAAGTCCTCCCTATATATGTCCTAGAATCCACTACAATATACATCGTATGTACAGTAATGGCCTCTAGGGCATACATATAACTAACAATCTCCCACTTGCACTAGGTCCATCTGTTGTGGAATCACATACCCAACAATTAGCTGCGGTTGAAGTATCTCATACTCAACCATCTCATAAAAGTCTCTACTGGGAAAAAGGCCTTTGTGAGTGGATCCGTTCTGTTGTCCTCTATGTCTACTCTCCTAACCTCGATCTCCCTGGAGATCAACCATCTCCATGATCATGTGATACTGCCTAAGAATTATATCTGGATTTCAGATGGGACGGTAGTTCCTTGGCTAAAGCCACAACTCCATTGTCACACAATGGTAGGAACGAAGTTCATCTCATGAACTTATATATCCAGACTGCCTCTTCGGTAGCATCCTCAGTAACGATATATCTTGCCTTTAATCGTCTAGTAAGTCATGGTATCTAGCTTGGAACTCTTCCAACATACCGTCCCTCCACTGAGGGTAAAGACAATGCCTGTGACTGACATTCAGTCGTCCTTATCACCCTGGAACCTTTCTAGTGATTCTTCTCAGGATCGATTGATACCATCTCACTACAACTAGTGAGAATCCTAACATCCAATTAGATCTATCTCATTGATCCAAAACCCAGGATTTAGGAGGTATCACTTTGATCCTATATGGAGAATCATTGTGATAAGTGGAGATTGACCGAGCATAGCATAGGAAACTCCTTCCCTATTAAGAGTATGTCATCCACGTACTCTACGAGGATCACCACCATACTCTCTACTACCTTTTTGTATATACAAGGTTCATCTACCATTTTGATGAAGTCAAACTCTTTGACTACTACATCAAACAGACGTTCCAACTCCGCGATACCTGCTTTATTACATAAAACATCTTGCATACGTTTCCGCTGCTCCCACTATCTACGAAGCCCTCTGGCTGTGTACTTATAGACGCTCTCTTCTAAATCATCATTTAGAAAAGCTGTCATGACACCCAACCGCCAGATATCGTAGTCATGGTATGTAGCCGTGGCAAGTAGGATCTGGATGGACTTAAGCATAGCTTTGAAAGTCTCAACCTTTCCATGTACACCAAGTAATCTTCTCAAGATATTCTTGCTCCTGATGGGGATTTAACCCTTCAGATTAAAGCAACCAAAGTCCATACTTTGTTGGTGTATAAGGATTCCATCTCAGATCACTAAGCATCCAGCCATTCTTATAGAGTCCCACTCTTGATGGCCTGCTCGAAACTAGTTGGGTCATCATCTCATGATGTAATCCTTGCTCCCACTGTCACAGAGAAACCAAAGCATCTCTCAGGTGGGTGAGGAACCCTACTAGATCGGCGGAGAGGCTGAGGTTCGTTGGAAACTATTGAATCCTTCGGGTTTACCAAATCATCAGCTGCAGTTTGTATAGCTGGAACTTTTTCAGTTCTACAGAACTGACCTTGCCTCGAGCTTGTACGGATTATGCTTTTAGACATAGGCTGGACAACCCAAAATCTTAACATACTTAAGATATGGGCTCTTCCCATTCCATATCACATATGAAATGGTAGGCAACTGATTTGATTGGAACCATATTCAATAGGTATGCAGCTTCTCAAGTGCATAACTCCCAAAAGGAAATAGGAAACTCAGTAGTACTCATCATAGAGCGCACCATATCACATAGGGTGTGATTGCTCCGCCCCGATATACCATTGTGCTATGGTGTTTACGGAGGAGTAATGCTGAGAGAGAATCTCATTCTCCTTTAGAAAAGTCCAGGAATTCCGTGCTCAAGTATTCTCCTTCTTGATCTCATCAAAAGACATAATACTTATACCCGTTTTGGTTCTCTACTTTTAATTTATATTCATTGAATTTCTCAAAAGTTCCAGACTTGTGTTTCAACAGGAACACATGCACAAATCTTGAGAGATAATAAGTGAATGTAATGAAGTACAAAGAACCGGTCTTGGCATGTGTAGACAGGGGACCTTCATACATCAACATGTATCAATCCCAAGAGTTCACTAACTCTTTCTCTGTTTCCAATAAACGGAGCTGTGGTCATCTTATCTTTGTGACATGACTGGAAAGTTTTACAAGATGTAAATTCAAACTAATTTAAATATGAATCTTTATATAACTTCAGCTAGTCGGGTCGCATTGATATGACCTAGTCTACAATACCTCAAGAAGGATTCGTTCATTTCTGAACTCTTCCTCTTGTGTGTGTTCTTTACATTAAGAACTGTGGTTTGATTTAGAACGTCTATGCTTTTAGATAACGTGCCTGAACCGATCAACACTTGATATAGGAAATGTTCAAAACATTATCCAACAATACAAAATTATATCCTTTCTTTACTTATAAAGAGACTGATATGATGTTGTATATCAGGTTCGGTATCTAATAACATTCGTTCAGAATCAATGTATTCTGGTAATACAGGGTGATAACTACCAACAGACTTGGCTGCAACACTTGCACCATTTCTATCTCATGAAATTTATCACCCGTTCTCAGTTCTCTTCCTATATGTAGCCCATGTAACAAATTACATTTACGGGATCCTGATACGGTATCACATACCCAGGACATAAAGGATACTGAGAAACAGTTCTCTGTAATGAACACACCTGAAGAAGATGCATCAGCATGCACTTTCTTCATTTGGGCGGCACGGGAATTCTGGTAATCCCCTATTTCCTGCTCTGTCTTATAACAATTATAAGTTGGAGCGGGACCAACGTTCCCCAGCTCAGTATAACAAGCGGGTTCGGTCAATACATCCGTATTATTATCTTGATTAAGGCGTGACATAGTCGTAACCAGGAGAGAGAGAGAGAAGAAAACACTCAACGTGTGCTTTTTACAAGATTAGATTGGTTATCAATTTATCTAATCAGGATGTCTCCAACTGTTTTAGTCAAATCTTCCTTCAAACCCTAAAAGGAAAGACTAGCCGGGATTAATTACACTCTACAAGTTCGCCAATCTTTCAGCCAGGCCAGTGCCGGTACTTTGAGGGAGGTTCCCCATGCTTTCGCACGGACCTAATTAAAATAAATCTCGTTTTCCCAGGGGCGTAACCCTGTTGACACCTTTCTAGACACCTACTTGATCGGCTAATTGTAATGTGTAAAACTCTCCCAGGAGTAACTCTTACTCGTAGCGGGTATCGGGATCCAACTATCTCATAGAAGGTATGCAATCTCATTGCAAATTTCAACACTTGAAATTCCCAATAATATTTTACCCCTAGCATCTTATGACCTTGGCTAAGGTCAACAAATCATAAATGCTAGCGAAGTTCAACCCGTCATTTCCCGATTGAATTAAACCCACCCGTACGACTCTTGGCTAAGGTCAACAAAGTCGCACGACTACCCTAACTCAATCGCATCATATACTTATACAGATAAGCACCAATTAGCTACCGCACACTACGTCTTGGCTAAGGTCAACAAACGCAGCACGAATACTAAGTAGTACTTATCTGAAATGACGGAGGGCTACGACAGGTTTTTAAGAAAACCCTTTGCGTAATGAACTTGATATCGTTGTAGAATCGAGTGATTTTGAATGGAATGTTTTTGAGGCCTTTTCTAGTTTTGCTAAAGAGGTCACTCCCGGTGAAGGGATCGTCGGCTCTTTCCTTATCGAATAAGGTGCAGGATATTTCACAAATACCACTATGCAAAGCAAAAACTATAGAAACAATCAAAAGACAAACCGAGTTTGTAGCATCTGCTAGTTTCGCTAAAGAGATCACTCCCGGTGAAGGGATCTCGGCTCTTTCCTTATCGAATAAGGTGCTGGATGTTCTACAAGGAACACCGCTATGCAAAGCAAGAACTAGAGCTACCAGTTTTTAAACAAGTTTCTACAACATCTTTTAGGTTTCTTTTAGTTTTCATTAATCTCATTAATGAAGTCCCATTTTAATTATGCTTCACAAGCATCACATTTGAAATGAAATCTGCAATATAACATATATCTCATATATATAATATAAACATTCGTCTCAGGCAGTAATATGATCTCATCACAGAACATTGCAGCAGAAGAACATATATGAAATATTGGATATACTAGGATATTCGTGTTTTAATACGAGCCTGTATAAAACACGGATTCCACGGTCGCGATGAATAGCCAAACCCACATCCCTAGACCCCACGAGAGCGGAAAGCAACACTGCCAATTCTAGGGTTAGGAGACCAGGTCTCGACTCCTCGAGATGGTCTCCCACTGTAGCCTAGAACCTGGTTACTTGTGCTCCCCGCCTTGGGTCTACCTAATGCGGAAAAGTAAATAATGTACAATGGTGACATCATCTTCAGCCCGGAAGTGCCCCAATAAAAGAATATTACATACAAATGAATTTTACATGAATGAAAAAGAAAAAACTCTCATCTCACATAAAAACCCTGGCTATTCAAAAACGCGACGATCCAATATAACATATCACAGCAACACATAATATCTCATATCATCAACGTAAGCAAGTATGCGTATCCCGATTGTCGTTGATGTATAGCAACGAAGCCGGCGATACACCACATACTACGCTTACGGTCACAGAAAAGAAGGTGTAAAACTACAACATTTGGAATCCACAATCTCTTTAGACATCGTAAATCCAAAATATCACATACTTCGCATTTCATGCCTAACTATATGAATTCCACATTGTTCCCCTCCGAATGACGGCGCACAGGACTGTGAGGTCCTGACGCTGAGATTCGGGGCAGATGCTATTTGGTTTTATCCGTCCACCTCTCCGAAGATGCCTAGTTGATTCATGGCACCGTGTATCGGAGGTTTAGACGGATGCGGCCGATGTAGTAGACTTCGTCAGATCCCCCCTCGCTTGAGGGGTTTTTGATTGTGGGGACGCTCTTCCCTGCAGGCGCAAGCCCCTGCAGTTAATTACACTACCGCATCGCGGTAACAACTTTTTCCTTCTCTAGAATTTCACTTCGTGTCGTGTGTGTTTGTTTTGTTTGTGGTTGCCCATGGATTGTATACGGAGACTAAGTGATGCCGTTGCCCGTAGGACGTGGATTAGTCCAAATCCGTATTTACTTAGATTTGGGTTTGGTGTTTTGGTTTAAGGATACGTTAGCCATATTTAGGCTAAGATCGACTTAAACGTTTGTTAAGGATACGTTAGTCTGATTTGAGACTAAGATCAACTTAACGGGATCGTTTGGATCCGACAAAAGAGCGTTTGGGGACTCTATTGTTCCAGTTTATGGACATAGTGGTCCATAGGTAGTTTAAGGACATTGCGGTCCATTGCCAGTTTAAGGACGTGGTGGTCTATGTTCCAGTTTAGGGACGTGGTGGTCCGTATTCCATTTTAGGGACGTGGTGGTCGATGTTCCAGTTTAGAAACGTGATGGTCCGACATTAGTTTAAGGACGTTTCGGTTCAATATTAGTTTAAGGACGTTACGGTCCAATATTAGTTTAAGGACGTCTCGGTCCAATATTAGTTTAAGGACGTTACGGTCCAATATTAGTTTAAGGACGTCTCGGTCCATATTGATGTGTGGTCGTCGGGACCCGTCACCTCTCTGACGTCGTTGATGGATTACAACGATGGGTGTCAGAGGAGTTCGGAGATGTACCCTCGAACCGGTTGTGAATTGATTTAGGGAATAGCCGTGCTCAGTCAATTTAATTTAAGGACTTACGGCCAAAATTGGGCTAAGTCCAGTTGAAAATGTCCACATTTTGTTTGCATTTGGCCTGTTAGGCCTTTGTTTGGGCTTTCCCCTTTTTAGAATGATGCATAGCATTTATGCCCATTTTGACTAGGCTCTGCTCTTTTAATTATAATGCAGAGCATTTGTTTTGGTCCATTGAACCTCTCAATTGGGCTCTGCCCCTTTAAATAATGCATAGCATTATTTTTGGTCTGTTTAGACTTTTTAATTCGGCTTTGCCTTTTTAAACTAATGTGCAGCACTTTTATTTGGTCCATTAGACCTTTGATTGGGCTCTGCCCTTTAATAATTAATTGCATTAGTTACCCTGACAATGCCCCACATGGCTTGTCGGGTGCTTTGCGCAATTAATGTGCGCAAGCGCTCGTGGAGGTGACACGTGTCATATTCTGGTGAGCGCAAGAGCAACAACGCAGTGCGCTGCTGCACTGCTGACACGTGGCGCTTCCTGGCGGCTTGCGCAATAGTGCAGTTTTGGCAAGTGCTGGGCACTGTTCTTATTCTTTTGGATCAATTTCAGATCAAAGAAAACAAGTTTTTTCTTGTTTTTTAAAGAACCAGTGGTTCATATAAGGTGCAAGGCACTGTTATCTTGAGAATCTTTTAGATTCAGAACCAAGGGTTCATAAAAAGAAGTGCAAGACACTGTTTATTATTTATTTTTTTTCTTTTCATTAGAGATCCTTGATCTTGTTCTCAGATCATCATAAGAGAATTTTCTCTTTTTCTAAAGGTTTTTACCTTTTTCTTTGTTCTTGAGGATTTCTCTCCAATTCTTCAAAGTCTTCTCTGTTTAATTTTTCACAAAATATTCCTCCTTCTTTTTTTTGAATTGAGGTCTGGGGTCCTTTTTATAGTGCCCATAAATTAGTTAAATTTGTTAAAGAGATCTTTCTCTGAGTGATTTGGGGAATTTTCCCTACCGTTGGATCTTTGATCCAAAGGCCTCTGTTTTACAGAAGGAAATTTTCTTGTTTTAACAAGATCAGAAAAGATTTCTTTAAAATCTCAATTCTGTTTTGCGCAAACGCTTCAGCGCGTGACACGTGTCGCGCAGCGCAGCGCTTGCGCGGCTGTGCTTGCGCAACTGCGCATACACGCGTCGCGCAGCGCAGCGCTTGCGCGGCTGTGCTTGCGCAACTGCGCAGACACGTGTCGCGCAGCGCAGCTCTTGCGCAACTGAAGCGTCGTTTCCTTTACTTTTATTTTTAAAGAGCCTTGCTCTGATTGGACGCACTGTCTTGGGCGCTGTGCCGACGCATCAACTTCTGACACGTGGCGCTTTGCGTGCAGCGCAGAGGATCTGAAGCGTTGCTTAAAAATTTGAATTTTTGAAATTCAAACAGAGCCTTGCTCTGATTGGGGGAAACAAATGCCCCCCCCCACCGTTGCGCTCGCGTGGCGCGCACGTGAGTGCAGCGGTGGCAAGATCCCAGCCTTCAGATCAACTGAGGAGTTGAAGGGGCGCAAGCGCCTATAAATAGGACCCTTGGTCCTCAACAGATGATCACCATCTTCAAGATTTCTCATTTTCAGAGCCTTGCTCTTGCTTTCAAGAACTTCAGAGACTTGCTCTTGCTTCCAAAGTTAGAACTTTTTAGAAAAACTTTAGGTAAAAATTAATCTTAAATTAAATTAATTTTAATTAATAGAGCCTTGCTCTCATAGATCTTTTGATCTAAGGAAAACCCCTTTGGGGTTTCACCAACAGAGCCATGCTCTCAAGAATCTGTTTCAGGTTTTTTTTAACCCATGAACAGAGCTTTGCTCTTTGGCAAAACATAGATCTTTTGATCTAAAAATGAAGAACTCTTAAGAGTTTTCATTGATCTTTAAGATCCCAAATTTTTTAACTTTTAATTTTTTTAAAAATTAATTTTCCTTTGATGGATATTTCCATCATTATCACAGAGCCAAGCTCTTTTAATCTTTTAAGGAATTTTATTCCCTTGAGACCCGAGTTTGACAAGTGTCACTCTGTGACAGAGCTTTGCTCTGAAAGAGGAGATTTTCTCCTTGTCTCTAGGGATTTCTTATTAATGAGAATATTCTCTTGGGGACCTTTTTCATTAATTGACAGTCTCATCTAATGATGGGATTGTCTTATTAATTGATGCATTGCCATCCAGATTTTGTGGGTCCCCCCTTTTGTCCCCTATCCACTGCATTGCAGTGTAGTGTAAAATTTTAAAATGCCAAGCGTTGGAACACTAACGGTTATTTTTGTCTTTCTACAGGAAATATGTCTGCCAACCTATCTTTCCCATTTGTTCGCTCGGAGGGAGGGTTTCCCCATGCACCAGTGGACCGGGTGGTGTTCGCTCTTATTAAGGATCATGACTCCGAGCACAAAAATCTTCACTTGTGGGGAAAGTGGTACAATGAAATCATTCAGGGTCGTCGCAGTTTCAGTTTCGCCACGCCGTCTGAGCCCATAACTTCAATCTCCTATGCGGACAAACCCCCGGTGAAGTATGCCGTGGAGGTTAAAAATTGGAACTTGGATGACCTCCTCCAACCCGCAATTGGTGCTATTCCCGTGCAGCCGCCGCCGGCAATAGATATTTTAGGGAGGCGAATCTGTCAGGGTGAAGCATGCCCTTGGGGACAAGCCTACAATATTGGATTGGTGCCGTGACCGCCCGCCGGATACCTGCAGTGGGCCCGATACATCTTATCGGCTAAAACGACTCATTTGATGAAGATCGGTTTGTATTCGGCCATCTACGTTTCTCTCTTCGAATATCCTTCCCCTCCAACGTGGTGGATTAAGGCTTTTATCGAGCAATGGAATATCCCCACCCACACTTTCTTGATGACGGATAGGGAGGTCTCTATTTCTTTGGAGGAGTTTGCCGAACTCTCGGGTTTGCCGATGAGGGGGGAGCATTACGAGGAGTTGCTCCCTCCTGACGAATACGTCTTTGCTACCAAGCCGCTGGTGTTTGACCTGACTCCGGAGAACGCCGTTCAGCATCAGTATCCAGGCTTGGTGAAGGTGTTGGAGCTCTATGAAGGACTCCATCTGGAATCGGGCGACCGGGGCGTCAGTTTCGCAGATTTCATTGCCCGCTTCGTTCGACCGGAGTTCCTATCAGAGCAGGGCGAGAAGTTCGCCCGGCTCGACGACCCTTTTGGATTCGGTTTGGATCGCCGACCCACATCGGAGGATGACCAACAAGACTTTTACCTCCCCAGTGCCGCAGTCGTCCCTTTTTCAGAAATTGTCGTACCGGGCTTGGTTGAGGAGACCTTTTTTTTATAGGGTTCCTGGGCTTGTGGCTGTGCAGCTTTGCGCTCCCTATGCACCCGCGCCACATGCAGCCCTCCGTCTTTTACCCAGCGCATCGGATGGTGGCTGGTTTGCAGTTATCGGTAGGAATCGCCGGGCTGGCTTACCTTTATAATGGACTTAGCGTAGCGGCGGACGCTAGTGAGCCTGGGATGCAGCCTGCTAACTTCCCGATGCACTATTTCACCTCCTGGATGGAGATGCACGTGCAAGGGGTGTTCGACGCCCATAAGATTCCTCCGTTCTTTGAGAAATGCAGACTCCCGAGGGTCATGCGGTTGGTCGGCGTTTCAATTGTGGTTGCACCCCCGCGGGAGTCTAGGGGGCTGCTCTTTCGTCCACATCTGGTCGGAGCGAAGGTTTCCTTTGTGGATAAGGTCATAACAATAGGCTCAGAGACCACCAAGTCAGTAGTGTCGCTACGCGATGATTTTAAAGATGGGGCTTCCATATTGAAGGCTCGGGAAATCCTCCATCTCTATTCCATTCGGCCGGGCTACTTGGTGTTCAGGCAGAGTGAGACTGCACTCTTTATGAGGTACAACCCGCACCGGTTTGCTCAGCAATCGAGCTACAACCAAGGGGTCCCGATGGAAGCTTTCTTGGAAAAGCCCGTGGTCAGCCGAGAGGGGATAGAGAATGCAATGCACCACTTCACACGGCTTAACACGGGTTCCTATTTCTTTATCAGCGAACCCAGCTGTGTCCCTAAGATGCTCAACACGTACGTGGTTTGGTATGCGCATGCGATGGGCCCAGTTATCTTAACGGAGAAGTGCATGCTGGTTGACCGTAGGGGTGCGCCTCCTGCCAGTGATCGCAAGGCCCCTTTGAAGCCAAGGATTCCGGTCATTCCTCCGCTAAAAGATGCCGGAGTCGATCGACCACGCGTGTTGAGCCCCCCGCGTGGATTGCCGCTGCCTGCTATGGTGAATGCACCACCGGCGCCCCGTGCTCCCACGAAGACGGTTAATGTAATATCGCCAGAGTCCGGCGCAGGAGCGGATATCGGGACCCGCCGCCCCAAGGTGACTGCCAAGCGCAAATCAATTCCAGGTGCATCTAGAGCTAGCGGGCAAAAGAAGAAGAAGTCGATCCTTTCCCTCGACGCGATCCTCAGTTTAGAGCCTGAGGCCCCTCTCACTGAAGGAATAAGGGAATATGGCAGCAATAAGGGCTTTTTGGTAGACCCCGCAGACACCAATTTGGCGGCCGCTATTGCAGCTTCTGAGCGGTCAGCAAGGCTCGAAGCGATGTTAAGCAAACTCGCTGAGTCAGGTAACCATTAGTTGCTTTCTTCGTCACTTTATCGCACTTTTTATCGTTATTTTTAACTAATACTTTCCCCCATTTTCGACAGGTGTCTCTACCGAAGAAGCTATTGCTGCCTCTTTAAAAACCTTCCAAGAGGAGGAGGAGAAACGTGCTCTAGCGGGCGTTGGTACGTCCCACCCCCTTTTCTTTTATAAGAAAAATTTATTATCTCTTCTGATGGTCAACCTAACCTTCTTCCTTTGTTTCTTTTCAGGGACTATACCAGTTGATGCGGGGATCCTCCCCAAGCCTGTTACTGAAGTCCCGGTCTCGTCGGGGCTGCTGCAAGAGCCTCGTCTTGACAAAACGACGAGGGATGCCTTGAAAAATTTGGAGGCATCCCTATTCACGGACGAAGACACCTCAATTAAAGAGGCTCTGGTGGCATCTGTCTCAACGGCTCGGGAGGAGAGGAAGCGGTTGAGACGCGAAGCAAAGGCGCGCAGGGCTACTTTGGCCACGGGAGCGGGCCCTAGCACCATCCCTCATGCTGATACTCCCTCCGAAGAGGCCCCTGTCGCCCTATCTACTGCTCGTAGGCAAGTGGCGCGCGTGGTTCGGAGTGCAAATGATAAATCCTCTTCAGGTAACATTTCTTTCAGAATCTTATTGTAAGAATTATAAAGCCATCGGTTCTTATGTATTCTTTCTTGCAGGGCCAAGTCCGACCGAGGGGGAGGCGGAGACCGTTGAACCCAGGGAAGCAGAAGAGGCGGTACCTGCCGAACCCGAGCTGACGGTGGGCAACGTCGTTGGGGCTATGGAGCCTGAAACAGAGGTTGAGGGATCTGCGGCCGAGAGGGTCATTGATGCTGAGCCTGAAGTGTCGGCAGATGAAATGATCGTTATAACCGAGCCGAGGGTAGTGGTGGGCAAGGTGCTTGAGGCTGGTGATCTCGTGGTGACGGTGGATAAGCCGATGGAGACGGCGGAGCCCGAAGAAGTAGCGGGTGAGATGGGCACGACTCTTGGGGAAGAGTCGGCCGCTTCCTTCCAAGAGTCCGGCAACGCTCCAATCATTGCCCTCCCCGCCTACGACCTTCTGCCGTCTCCTGGTCGCACGAGCACGACGACGGTCCCTATCGAGTCGGGTGATGAGGTCACGGGCGGTGGCTTTATGTCAATGGAGGAGGGAGTCGCCTCCGTTTCAGCCGGCAGCTCATCAGGTAAATCCTAAGTTGCTGTCTTTCTTTACCTTACAATCCTTTCTGACAAGTTCACCTTTTTCGTAACGCAGGTGCAGCCAACGCCGATGCCCCACTGCTTGAGGGAGCGCCTTCAACGACTGCCTTGGCGGTGGTCACCTCTCAACCCTCTCTCATACCATCTAAGATGTTGGAAGGTATGAGTTTGCAATTTATTAATCCGATCCTCCAGACGTATAATTTGTGTACTAAAGTCGTATCGTTGTGTTTTTTCAGGAGTGCTCTTTGATCATCTATATCAAGTGTTGCTCCCACACTTCTCTTTCCCATCTGAACTCGCTTCTCCCTCGGACGGTGCTGGTGAGTATAGTTCCCGACTGATACCTTTCTTTTTTTTGGTGATGGAATTATTTCTAACTCTCTCTTGTCCTGACTGCAGTGTTACAAATCGAAGGGGGAGAAGAAAGATCGGTCGCGCCACCGGCCCTTCCGGCCTTGCCACCTGCTTCAATCGGTATAGTAAACTGTCTTATTAAAGACTTTTTCCATATCTATTGAATCATCATTTAATCGCATTTTGTCTTTTCAGCTGTCGTTCCGGCTCCGGTCCCTCTTGAGTCTCGCGTCCTTTCACCAGCAGGCCCCTTCTTGAAACGCCCATCTTCAAAGGGTGCCGTGATGAGTTTGGGCATGCTGAGCGGGTATATCGAAGAGCTTAACGTGGACTCTCTCCCCTCTGCCGCAGATTTCGCTGTGGAGGTTAACCCAATGTTGGCGGCGCTCGTAAACTTCACAACGAAAGCGTCGTTGAATCTTGGGTTAACCACTGCAGGGAGATCGAGGCCTGCCTTTATCGGTTGGAGTCGATGCGTCCTTCCCCTGAAGTTTTGGCCACAAGCACCCAACGGACAGCCTGGCTCGAGCAAAGCACTTCTTATTTCCGCCATTTGGAGCAAGAAGCAGCTTTACGGTTGAAGGAACATCAGGAGTCCTCAAGCTCAACTGCTCGCCTGCGCGCTGAAGTTAGGACGAATGCTGCCGAGGTGAAAGCGGTCTTTGAAGGCCTCCTGGAGCGTATCTCTAATGGGCTAGCACTGAAGCGGAAGCTTGATGCCGCCGAGCGTGATGCCCGAGGCCGTGAAGCAGCTCAGCTGGTCGTTGGGGAACAACTTGCATCCTTCATGCAGCAGCGGGCTCAGGTAGAGGACGAACTGGCGGTGGTAGCCGATCGGGAAAAAGCATGGAAGGAAGTGTGCGAACAACTGATAAAGCTACTTAAGACGCTTCCTTCTCAGTAACTCTCCTTGTATCGTTTGTACTTGTATATATATATATTTTTTTATTCTTTAGCACAATCTATCCTGTACTCAATCAAGTTTATGAATAAAAGGTACACATTTTCTGTAATGTCTTGTGTCATTTCTCCGCCTTTTCTTTCTTTTATTACCAGCATGCCACCTTACTGAACATGGTCAACAGATAATAGAGTACGCATCTTGACTTTATTAAGAAACAGCGATGGCTTAGGCCGCAGGTTCAGATCTGCTGCCTAAGACTTTTCAATTCTATGAGCCGTGAGGGTCTCACAGAGATTTTTCTCCCTACGGATCGAGGGGATCTCGTAGGTGGGTTTTCTCCTTAGGAATCGTGAGGA
Source organism: Agapanthus africanus (assembly GCA_030015575.1). Classification (NCBI taxonomy): domain Eukaryota; kingdom Viridiplantae; phylum Streptophyta; class Magnoliopsida; order Asparagales; family Amaryllidaceae; genus Agapanthus; species Agapanthus africanus. Next base: position 1,002,380,525 of record CM057337.1, read on the forward strand.
TTCCTAAGTGTGTTTTCTCTTACAAGTCGTAAGGATCCTATAAGAGAATTTTTCCTTCTTACGAGTCGAGAGGATCCGTAAGCGGTTGTTTCCCTCCTTGTCGAGATTCGACTTCGGAGAGTGAGACCCGTGAATAGTATGCAAGAGACCGTTTTAGATCGACTTGCAGGGTCCCATTGTTCAGGAAGCAAGTTTTTTAGTCTCTGCAGCCTGAGGCTTCATCTTGTAAGTTGAGACGAATCGGGAATCTTCCCGCGGAGACACTGGTTTCTCTGCGAGCCGACACGAATCAGGAGGCTCTCGTCAAGGATTGTTTGTTTTCCTGAGTTGAGGAATTTGCTAAGGATTATTTGTTTCCCTAGCGCCAAGGATTATTTGTTTCCTTGGTGTTGAAACGAGTCGAGAATTTCCCACGGAGGCACTGGTTGCTCTGCGAGTCGACGCGGATCAGGAAGCTCTCGTCAAGGATTGTTTGTTTCCCTGAGTTGAGGTATTTGCTAAGGATTATTTGTTTCTCTAGCGCCAAGGATTATTTGTTTCCTTGGTGTTGAAACGAGTCGACAATTTCCCACGGAGGCACTGGTTGCTCTGCGAGTCGACGCGGATCAGGAGGCTCTCGTCAAGGAGTGTTTGTTTCCTTGAGTTGAGGAATTTGCTAAGGATTATTTGTTTCCCTAGCGCCAAGGATTATTTATTTCCTTGGTGTTGAAACGAGTCGATAATTTCCCACGGAGGCACTGGTTGCTCTGCGAGTCGACGCGGATCAGGAGGCTCTCGTCAAGGATTGTTTGTTTCCCTGAGTTGAGGAATTTGCTAAGGATTATTTGTTTTCCTAGCGCCAAGGATTATTTGTTTCCTTGGTGTTGAAACGAGTCGAGAATTTCCCACGGAGGCACTGGTTGCTCTGCGAGTTGACGCGGATCAGGAGGCTCTCGTCAAGGATCGTTTGTTTCCCTGAGTTGAGGAATTTGCTAAGGATTATTTGTTTCCCTAGCGCCAAGGATTATTTGTTTCCTTGGTGTTGAAGCGAGTCAAGAATTTCCCACGGAGGCACTGGTTGCTCTGCGAGTCGACGCGGATCAGGAGGCTCTCGTCAAGGAGTGTTTGTTTCCTTGAGTTGAGGTGTTTGCTAAAGACACTGGTTTCTTCGGAGTTGGGATGAACCGTCGAGATTTGGCTTCGTTTTCTGTCGGAGCCTGTTGGGAAAGTATGGTTCTCTCTTCGTTTGCGCTCTTGGATTGGATACATGGATCGATGTGATCTTAACTGTAGGGCCAAGGTTTTATCATTTTTTTTATATTTCCACGATGCTCTATCATTTCAGCTTTTATATCGCGAAGGTCGCGATTGCCCAATCATTTCGGCTATTTTTCGCGGTGCCCAATCATTTCGGCTGTTTATTTTGCTTTCACTCGCTGCTTTTTATTGTGAGTTGCCCAATCATTTCGGCTATTTTGCATGCATACATTTTACTTGCTGCTTTTTTATTATAAGTTGCCCCATCATTTCGGCTATTTTGCATGCATACATTTTTACTTGCCGCTTTTTATTGCAAGTTGCCCCATCATTTCGGCTATTTCATATGCATGTGCGGCCTACCGGCTTTTCACCGTAAACTTGAAATTAGACACTGATTTCGGCATTAGCACCGCTACAACTGGGATATGGCCAGGAGCGAATCATCATTTGCCTCTGTCGATGTCGAACAAAGGTGGCTTAGCGAACAGGGTTAAGGTCCCGTCAACTAAGGCTTTTAACTTCATGAGCCGTAAGGGTCTCACAAAGGTATTTCTCCCTACAAGTCATGAGGATCTTGTAGGTGTATTTTCTCCTTAGGAATCGTGAGGATTCCTAAGTATTTGTTTCTCTGTAAGTCGTAAGGATCCTACAGGAGGGTTTTCTCCTTGTAAATCGAGAGGACTTACAAGGGTCATGCGAACATATCCCCAGTCACGGATGGATCTTGGTTAGGGAAATGTTTATTCGCGCCCGTGGATTGTATATAAGAGTCAGTATTGAGCCACTTGCAGGGCAATATGGGAAGTTGTGGGGGGTGCTTAAGCACAGGTTTAGGTCTCTGTAACTTAAGACTTTCAACTCTTATGAGCCGTGAGGGTCACATAAGAGATTTCTCCTTACGAGTCGTGAGGATCTCGCAAGTGTATTTTCTCCTTAGGAATCGTGGGGATCCCTAAGTGTGTTGCTCCCTTGTTAGTCGTAAGGATCTCACGCGGGTGGTTTCTCCTTACAAGGTCGAGAGGACCTTATAAGTGTCTTTTAACGAGGTTGCGCCCTTTCGGGTTTTCACAAACACTCGCCGGTAGTCCTGCTGTTTTTACTCACGGAGCCCTTTCAGGTTTTCATCCGTGCCCATTTTGCTTATGGACATACCGTTTTTATTTTATTTTATTTTATTTATTTTCTTCTTCTCTTTTTTTTTACGAGGTCGCGCCCTTTCGGGTTTTCACGAACACCCGCCGGTAGCCCTGCCGTTTTTACTCACGGAGCCCTTTTGGGTTTTCATCCGTGCCCTTTTTTGCTTATGGACATACCGTCTTTATTTATTTATATATATTTTTTATTATTATTTTTTTTGTCAGCCTACGGATGCTGCGGTATTAGTTTAAGGACGTTTCGGTCCGCCATTAGTTTAAGGACATTTCGGTCCGCTATTAGTTTAAGGACATTTCGGTCCGCTATTGAGAAAGCTGGCTACTGCTTATAAAGCTTGGGCTTAGGAAGATAGCGAGCGGACATAGTCGTCGTCATCTACCATTGACCTAGGCTATGGCTCATTAAGCATAGTATTTCTTTAGGAAGCGACCGTTTATTGGCCTGAAAGGCCTTTCACCGTGTATGTCCATAAGTAGATAGGCCCCTCCCTGGTAGAACTTATCTATGATGTACGGGCCTTCATAGTTTGGCTCGAATTTTCCTCGCTTGGCGTGATTGGGGATTATAGGCCTTTTGACCACTAGCACAAGTTCGCCTTGGCGGAATGTCCTCGGTCGGGTTAATCTTTCATATGAGCACGTCATCTTTGCTTTATAAGCTTCCAGATTTTGCTGTGCTATGAGCTGGGTTTCATCAAGGGCATCGAGCTCCTCAAGCCGAAGTTGAGCATTTTCTTCGTCTGTCAGCTCGTAGTGAACTACCACTCGTAGAGAGGGTAACTCTATCTCGAGGGGGAGTATTGCTTCCGTCCCAAATACCAACACGTACGGCGTTGTGTTTGTGGCCGTCTTAAACGTAGTTCGATACGCCCAAAGAGCCTCTTACAGTCTCCCGTGCCAGTCCTTCTTATTTCGGGACACCGTTTTCTTCATGATCTTTGTCAAGGTCTTGTTGAAGGCCTCGGCTAGACCGTTAGCTCGCGGATTATAAACTGAGGAATATCTCCAGTCTATATTGTGTTGCTGTGCGAAGCGACTGATCTTGTGGCTTCTATAAGCTGGCCCGTTATCGGAGATGATCCGTCGCGGAGTTCCAAACCGGTATATGACATGCGTCTTGAAGAAGTGGAGGATATTCTCCGTCTTCACTTCCCTCAGCGGTACTGCTTCTGCCCATTTGGAGAAGTAGTCAGTCGTCGCCAGGATGAAACGATGTCCTCTAGACAATGCTGGTTCGATGGGGCCAACTATGTCAGTTCCCCACATTTCGAACGGCCAGCTAGCCACCGTTGGATGTAGTGGATTTGGATGCTGGTGGATGAAGTCCCCATGAATTTGGCACGAGTGGCACTGCTTCGCATACTCAAGGCAGTCTTGGATCATCGTGGGCCAGTAGTAGCCCATCCGTTTAATCTTCAATTTCATCTTCAGGCCCGCTTGATGAGAACTGCAGAGTCCATCGTGAACTTCCTGGATGACTCTTTTCGCTTCGTCAGGTCCGAGACATCTCAGCCATAGAGAATCAAACGACCTCTTGTACAGAGTGTCGTTGACAAAGGCGAAAGGCAGAGCTCGTTTCATGAGCTGATGTCTTGTGGACGCTTTTTCAGGCATTCAGTGGGATTTAAAGTAGTCTATGAAGACTTCTTTCCAATCCTCGGTATTTTCCCAATCTTTTACTTGCAGGGTCGTCTGCTCGCTCGCTCCTTTTTCTTCGGATGATTCCGGAGATATCTCTGCTGGGGCAAGCACCCGACGATTTTGTACCACGATTCTAACGTCATCGAGGTTCTCGTCAGCCAGTTCTTTAGCAAGTTTGGCCAACGCGTCTGCTTTGCTGTTTTCCGCGCGCGGTATGTTTTCCAAAGTATAGGAGGGAATTTGGGTCAACAGTTGCTGCACCTTTTCTCCGTACTTCACCAACTCCGGTTTTCACGTTTGGTAGTCGCCGTTTACTTGACTAACGACCAGCTGGGAGTCTCCATATATGAGGAGGTTTTCAATCCCCATGTCGATGGCGATCTCGAGGCCTGCTATCAGAGCTTCGTATTCGGCTTCATTGTTTGTCCTCGGCTCCGTTAGGGAGAACGCGTAGCGCATTATCCCTCCTTGTGGAGTTACAAAGATGAGTCCTATCCCCGATTTGATTATAGGGGTACTTTGTTTGCGCTTCTTCACGGAAGATGCTCCGTCGAAATAAAGCTCCCATCGGGTATTATCACCGTCGATCGCATCAAACGCATGTTCGTCTGGAAGATCGCAGTTTAAAGGAGAGTCGGCCGGTATCGGATGCTCAGCGAGGATGTCGGCGATGGCCTGGCCTTTCACTGCCTTGAGAGGTTGATATGTTATCGAGAACTCCATCAAGAGCAGGGCCTATTTAGCGAGTCGTCCCGTCAATATGGCCTTCGACATCAAATACTTAAGAGGGTCTACCTTTGAAATGAGACGGACCTCATGCGCCAACACATAGTGCCTGAGCTTTGTTATCGCAAAGATCAACACCAGGGAGTGTTTTCAATGGGGGAGTAGTTGCTTTCTGCCCCCAGCAGAACTCGACTTAAGTAGTAGAGTGCTCTTTCTTTCCCTTGATCGTTCTCTAGTGCCCATAATGCGCCTAAGGAACCTTCGAGGGCGGTTGTATAAAGAATGAGGGGTTTTCCCTTGACCGGAGCAGCCAACACCGGCGGGTTTGTTCATACCATAATATTGCATTATTATATTCCCCATTCTTATTCGTTTTATAAATAAACAGGTGCTTTTGACGCATGTCTGCTACATGTTACAGGTTACAGGTTCTTAGACAGAAAACAGTGAAAACGATGTAAAGACGATGAAAAAGTGGACTTTGACCAACAAATAGAAGACTCTTGATCAAGCCTACATCAAAGATAAAATTCACAAAGTACAAGGCAATGCAAGGTCCAAAATTACAAAGCGAACGGTTAAAAGTCCACCGCAATTATTCACTGGAGATCTGGAAGAAACATAGAAGCTATTTTAATAAAGAACCAAATAATAAGGAAGCCCAAAGATCCAAGGCCCAATACTTTCTTTTAAAGAGACATAAAATTTTACCAAAGCTTGAAGTCTACTTTGACTAGGTCTTCCTAAGGATATTTTGGTAAATGTAGACATGCAAATCAATTGTAACCTAGGGTTTCCTATTCTCTATAAATAGGAACTCTACTCATTGTAATTTCTTATGCCTCCCTTTAATGAATAAAATTTAGAAATCTTTTGGAGAGCATCGGTGTTTCTTCTCCATTCAGAAATTCAGATCTGACAACCCTGCATGGATGATTGGAGGGATGCATCTGTAAGTAATTTAATTTCTTGCCTTAGTGTAGATTTAAATTCCTTGCCCTAGGTAGATTTAATTTCATGCCCTAGGAACTTGTTTAGAGTTAGCTTTGGGGAAGGATTTTGAGAGATGAGATCTCTCATCCCTTTCGTACCCACCAAATATTTACAATAGGACTCCATGCATACATGCACATACCGCTCCCTACGGCACTCTATCCCTCGAGGTAGCGGTGATACCGTAGTATAAAGGCCCGGGTGTGATGTTTTCCATGGAGGTTAGGGTAAGGATCTCTAAAGGAAGGACAAGAACCTAGAGGAAGGAACACCTTCCCGAACGGATCTAATCCCCTTTATTGATAATTACCATAACTCCTCACAGATCTTCATTCGGGTATTGAAAGCGGTGAGATTTAATTACATTTCCAAACCATCCCTAAACCTAGCCCTAGCAAGAGTAGATCTAGATAATTGCCCTAGGTTAATTAGGTTTTTAGATTTAATAATTAATCCGAACACCCTTCGGAATTAACTCGTAAGAGCGAATCGGAAATTCACAACATCTCTGTGGACCGACCCGTACTCACCGGCTAGCTTCATGCGATGCCGTTCTTGATTGCGGTTATAGAAATAGTTTTTGACATACGAATCAGGGTTCTGCAGGTATTGTTTGATCTCGTCTAGCGCGCTTTGGCATTTTTGGTCCCAGACGAACGGGGTCCCCTTCTTCATCAGGTGGCTGTAAGGACGACACTTTCCTGAAAGGTTGGCTATAAATCGACGTATATACACGAGCTTCCCTTGGAGAGACCGCAGCTGTTTGAGAGTCCTCGGCGGAGGCATTTCCATGATCGCCTTGATCTTTGACGGATCTATTTCAATACCTCGGTGTCGGACGATGAACCCTAGGAATTTACCCGAGGAAACCCCGAACGCACACTTAAGAGGGTTCATCTTCAAGTTGTATTTTCGAAGGCGTTGAAATACGGTCTTCAAATGCTCGAGATGTTCCTCGTATGATTTGCTTTTAACCACGAGATCATCGATATAGAATTCGACGATTTCGTGTATAAGGTCATCAAAGATCTTCGTCATGGCCCTTTGGTAGGTGGCACCGGCGTTCTTTAGACCGAAAGGCATCACCTTGTAACAGAATATTCCCAAAGGAGTCCTGAAGGCGGTGTGCTTCTGGTCTTCTGGATGCATTTTTATCTGATTATATCCTGACGAGCCGTCCATGAAGGAGAAAACCCCATGAGTGGATGTATTGTCTATCATCAGTTTGGTGACTGGTACTGGGAAATCATCCTTCGGGCAGGCTTTATTAAGATCCCGAAAGTCTACGCATATGCGCACCGTCCCATTTTTCTTCATCACCGGGAGGATGTTGGCGATCCATTCAGGGTATTGAACTTCCTGGATGAAGCCAGAGTCGATTAGCTTCTTGACCTCGGCATTGATACTCATCTCAAGCTCGAGCCGCATTCTTCTCGGTGCCTGTTTGACTGGTTTGACGTCCGGAGATATCGCCAATCTGTGCACAGCAATTTCTGGATCTAGTCCCGGCATCTCGGAATAGTTCCATGCGAAGCAATCTCTATGTTGTAAAAGCACGTCCTTTAACACAGCCACCCTTTCTTCAGATAGCAGCTCGCTGATGAATGTCGGTCGCGGGTCATTCGTCGTTCCCAACTCAATTTTCTTAAGGTTATCCGCCATGATATGGATTCCATCTTCCAGCTCTTTCGGCGCTGGTGGAAACTCTGAGATCACCTCATCGTCGCTATTTTCGAAGCACCAGGGAAGCTCATCCATGTTCTCGGGTTCTTCTTTTAATATTGTTATCACGTGACGAGTACGAATCCGCTTCCAATCCCAATGTGGAACTGGTTCTTCTTTCGTGGCCTTGGGTTCGTGCTTCTGTGTCGGCGCTATCCTCCAGTTGTCAGACAGAGCGAACTTGCCAAGCTGATACTGATCTTCGACCCAATTCTTGAAGGTGAAGCAGTCTTCGAGAGGATGCCCTACTACTCGGTGATAAAAGCAATAGTCTGGGTGTGAGACTTCGCCTGCTCGTTCGGGGTGTTTAGACTCCGGCAGTGTAAGCATATGATGTTTTAGAGTGATGTCAAGTATTTTCTTCGTCTTGTCCCGAGGAAAAGAGTACGCCCGACCCATTTTTCTTATGAGGGATAGATCAATATTGCTCGACTCCCGTTTGCGTGGCTTCTTAGCCCTGCTTTGTTGTTGTTGAGCGTCTTTTTGGCCTTTCGACTTATTTCTGCCTCTGCGTCGAGCCTTCTTTATCACAGGTTGACAAGGAGCGGTATTTTCATCTTTCACGGCCTGTTGGAGAAGGCGTTGCGTTTTGGCTTTCTCGTAGATGACCATTTTGCGGTTATGATCGTCCTGGACTTTTTGACCTGCTTCCCTTATAAGCTTGTCCATTTGTTCTTCGAATGACGGATTTGGCACTTTTGCATCTGAAACTTTTACTGTCTCAGGATTAGCGTCCTCCCATTGAGCATCCGCTTCTTCATCGAAGTCATACATGACATAGCAGCTGTTTAGTAGCTCTCGTTTCTTTGACCGGGTGTATCCAAGTCCTTTTGTCTCCATTCTCCCATTAGGCAATTTGCGTTGAGTCCCGGGAACGTTCCAGAGTTTGTCATAGAATTTGGCTTTTCAAACGGTCTGCTTGAAGGATATCCCCTGGCGTTTCAGCAGCTTTTTCAAACCTTCCGTATAATATCTGGGAAGACGGATAGGCTGGAGCCTGTCGAGCGTAGGATCCGCGCCATGCCAGATCTCTTTCTCCACTTTGGTTTCTTCAGAGCGGTAGAATAGAATTGCTTTTTCGCCTGGGAGGGACATAGAACGTTTGCAGCTCTTCTATATTGTAAATATTAAGTGCATCCAATTCTTTATGGTGTTTAAGAGGCACCATGGCGACTTGTAGACTTTGTTCTTCGTCAGTGGACGTTCGTATTGAAGGTCGAGCAGAGAATACAGCATGGATCTCATCTTCCGAGTCGCTACCAAATGAACTTTCTCCCTCATTTTCCTCTTGAAAGACGTGATTGAGGAACTCTTGGAATGTAATGGGAGTCTGTGCCTTCTGGTTGTAATCCTCCAGCGCGTCAATTTGTTTTTGCAAGTCCGTGCGCTTGTCGCCAGGCTTCACGGGCTTCTTAGATTTCTTCTTCTTCTTTTTTGAAGATTTTGACGGCTAGTTGCGAGTGCTTGAGCCACCACCATCGGTTTTTATAGTTGTACGTGGCTTCAACAACCCCTCAATGACCTGCGGTTCCAACGGATTCTTCCACTTGATCGCTGGGCATACTTGAAGCTCATTTAGCATCCTCTTTGTCTTGGCTGATAATACAACCTCCTAAGGAGCTTCTTCAACGACGGAGCATGTTGCCCCCGGCGTATTCGTCCCCTTAGAGGTGTGGGGCTGCGGGGGATTCACCTTCCATTTGTCAGATAACGCGAATTTGCCCTGTCGGTACTGGTTTTCAAGCCAATTTTTGAAAACGTAGCAATCTTCGATCGGATGGCCTAGTTTTCGATGATAAGGACAGTAGTTGGGCTCTTTGACATCACTCGGTTGCAACGGACGTTTTGGATCCGGCAGATTTATGAGTCGGTTGCACAACGCCAGCTCGAATAATCTCCTCGTTTTATCGTGGGGAAAGGAGTAAGAACGTCCTAGCCTCTCCTCAAGGGCTACGTACGGACGCATATTATTTTGACGAGCAACCGGCTTCGAGTCGCCCGGTTGTTGTTGAGCATTAGCGACAACGATTGCTTTTCCTTTCCCTTTGTCATTTCGAGAATCCGGCTTTGGAAGAGGGGGTTTATGGCCCATCTGATCCATTTGCGCTAGCTTGTCAATCAAGGCCTGGAAGGTAGTCGGCTTGAAAAACATCATAAACTGCGAGATGGTTGCTTGCGGATCAAGGGTTCCCACAAACATACCCACCGCGGGAGCTTCTTCAATGCGCTGCTCGCACTTCGACCATAAGTTCCTCCACCGTATAGCATATTGAACCCACGTCTCGCCTGGCTTTACCCTGGCGTTAATCAGCGCCGTCATCGGGGTGCGTTCACTGGCGCTTGCAAAACGCTGAGTAAACAACAGCTCCATCTCCGCGAAGGTTTTGATAGAGTCGTTCGGGAGCTCAGAGTACCACTCGAACGCCGTATCTGATAAACTTCCAACAAACTGGCGAAGCAACATCTTATCGTCACCGCCGGTGTTGCCGCAGAGTGCCCTGAACTGGGCAACATGCTGGTGAGGATTGCCCGTCCCCTTGTAGACATGGAACTTGGGAATTGTGTAACCCGGCGGGTACTTGATTTGGTCGTACCAACTTGGATATGGCCGCCCTGTTTTTACGACCTGGCCGGCTGCTTTGGTCGCATGATGAACCCGTATTTGTTGGGCTATGTACTCGTCCAAATCAGCTTTGGAGATTGTATCCTCCTTAGCCGTCGACAGAGCTGGCGGAGGATTTGATGTCTCTCCCCTATCGTCACCAAGGACGATTGGGGGATCTTCAGCCGGAGGATCTTGTTGTATCATCATCCCTACCATGTCTTGGAAGAGGAGGCCTATACGCTGTATGTTGGCTGCTTGTTCAGCAGACTCTTTTTCCTTCTTCTCCAATATTCGACGAAGGAATTCGGCGTCGGTTTCTTCCTCTTGGCGTTCATCCGAGGACGTTTCAGGGTTTTCTTTTGGCCCTGTAAGTACGGCCATAGCGTTCATCATTTCTTGGAGCTTCTGCTGCTGCTCCTGCGCCTTGGTCACTGATCGCGTAAGTGGTCGATGACCCGTGGATATGTGACTGTCCTCTTTACCAGACGCTACATAGACGGTATGGACTACAATGCCCCCTGACTTAGGGCGTTTGGGTTCACCACCTCGGATATTTGTCGCCGGCGTGGGGTTTTTCTCCGGCCTCCTTCTTTTGTGGGCCGTTGAAGTTGAAGGGGCCGTTGCAGTGGCACCCTGGTGACTGTCATCCTTTCCTGTTTGATCGGACGGTCTTTTTCTTTTTGCACCTTCGTCTTCTTTTGTTGACGAGAGTGATCTGGGTCAATTACGGAGTCTTGAAATCTCCGCCAAACCTTGTATATTTTTTAGGACAGCCGTTGAGGGGGCTGTTCTTGCTTTGTTTCCGGAACTCTCTCCGTGGGCGGAGGAGATCTTTTCAATGTAGCGGTTGGAGAGTTCTTACGTATCCTCCTCAGCAGTTCAAAGCTGTTCCCAGTTGGAACAACAGCGTTGACTTCCACCACTGGAGCCGGTGGAGTTAGCCCTGAGGGGGAGTTGCCCCCTGCCTTCCTCACTCGTCGCCAATGGCGATGTCTAGCATGACGAGCCGTTGGGACTGGCTCGGAGATAGAGATAGCTTCTTTTTGCCCCCTGTCTGAATGAAGCGCCGTCGGTGTTAACCTCTTAAAGACTGAGGTTGTCTTTTGAGGGGTGATATTCAACCTGTCGAAGACGGATCCTTGAGCATGGGCAGGAGTAGGAATCGTCAGTCTTGAAAAGACTGACTCTTTGACAGGGGAAGCCGCCTTGACGACTTCTGGAGCAGCAGTTATTGCCTTCCTTGGGACAGCCAATTTAGAGTTCTGATTCAGCCTGGCGAAAACAGAGGTTGTTGATTTGGTATTGGGCGACCCGTTGACAGGGGCCGTCGTAGCTGTGAGCCAGTCAAAGACCGACTTCTTGTTCACTTCCGGTGCAGGTATTGGCATAGAGAAGCTTGTAGGCGGGATCATGGTCCCGAAAAACAGGCCGGTGGTGGCCTGGGTCACCTGGTCTACTGGTAGAGCGAGGAAGGAAGCCGCTTGGGGCCCATATGCTACACCTCCCGGTGAGGTGGAGCGTCCGTTGCAGTAGCACTTCGAGCAGTTGGTGCAGTTAAAGGCCATAGATGCTTGAGTTCTGCGCCAGGCAAAAGACTAAATCTTAGTAATTTGAAATCCAAAGGCAACCATTTAACAAACCGCGATTGGTTCGCGAGGACGACACACGAAGTGTGGAGTGGAAAGAGGAAAACGTCCGACCGGGCGTGCCAGAATCTGTTCCCCTCCGAATGACGGCGCACAGGACTGCGAGGTCCCAACGCTGAGATTCGGGGCAGATGCTATTTGGTTTTATCCGTCCACCTCTCCGAAGATGCCATGTTGATTCATGGCACCGTGTATCGGAGGTTTAGACGGATGCGGCCGATGTAGCAGACTTCGTCAGATTCCCCCTCGCTTGAGGGGTTTTTGATTGTGGGGACGCTCTTCCCTGCAGGCGCAAGCCCCTGTTGTTAATTACACTACCGCATCGCGGTAACAACTTTCTCCTTCTCCAGAATTTTCACTTCGTGTCGTGTGTGTTTGTTTTGTTTGTGGTTGCCCGTGGATTGTATACGGAGACTAAGTGATGCCGTCGCCCGTAGGACGCGGATTAGTCCAAATCCGTATTTACTTAGATTTGGGTTTAGTGTTTTGGTTTAAGGATACGTTAGCCATATTTAGGCTAAGATCGACTTAAACGTTTGTTAAGGATATGTTAGTCTTATTTGAGACTAAGATCAACTTAACGGGATCGTTTGGAACCGACAAAAGAGCGTTTGGGGACTCTATTGTTCTAGTTTATGGACATAGTGGTCCATAGGTAGTTTAAGGACATTGCGGTCCATTGCCAGTTTAAGGACGTGGTGGTCTATGTTCCAGTTTAGGGACGAGGTGGTCCGTATTCCAGTTTAGGGACGTGGTGGTCTATGTTCCAGTTTAGAGACGTGGTGGTCCGACATTAGTTTAAGGACGTTCCGGTCCAACATTAGTTTAAGGACGTTCCGGTCCAATATTAGTTTAAGGACGTTACGGTCCAATATTAGTTTAAGGACGTCTCGGTCCAATATTAGTTTAAGGACGTCTCGGTCCACGAGTTTAAGGACCCCGCAGTCCAATATTAGTTTAAGGACGTCTCGGTCCACGAGTTTAAGGACCCCTGATTGGAAGAATTAAAGTTAACCGCAATCAAGACGGTGTCGCTTTGCAGCTAGCCGATTGAGCACGGGTCGATCCACAGGGAGATGGTTGTATGTCCATTCTTGTTTTAGACGAGTCAATAAAGAATGTTGTATGAGTTTGTTCGATTCTAACCTATGTGTATTATTTGCAAGTATAAAGTTGTTAAGAAAAAGATACGAAATTGTAAGCTAAAGAAATCCGTACTCAAAACCTTTGAGCCGAGTCTTGACCAATTGAAGCTAGAGCAATCGGCAACAACGTGGATTAGGGGATTTAAGCGCGGTATTCGTGGAATCCGGCTTATTTACCCTTGTCCTTCCGTTCTTGTCTCTTGCTTTCGCCTCCGGCCAAACCGAACGCAACCGGTCGCGGTTAGGAATCACCGTTACCTTGTTAGGGTAGGGTGCCTAACGGAGCGCTTGCGTATGGTTTGGGCGGAGTTCAATGGAAAATAACGGGAAAAGGAAACGAGCAAAGAAACGTTAACTTACAATACCGTATTGATTCTTAACAAAGATAATTACAACCATTCACAAAAAGAACCAAAAAGAGAGAACAAAAAGAACAAAGAAAAGAAAAGATTACAAGCAAGTAATTAAAGTGCATAGTAATAAATTGCAAGTAATTAAAGAAAAGAATGAAAAATGCAAGAAAGTAATTACAAGAACCATAGAACTCAAAACAAGCATGGGATCAATAGCCAACCCTTAAACTTGCAAGCTCAATCAAGAGGTTGCAAGATCAAGAGAAGGGTAAAGAACTCATGTGAAATGAAGCACTAAAGAGAGAACAAAATAATACAACCCCTTGAGACCAATGACCAAAGCTTAAACTTGCAAGCTCACTTAAGAGGTTGCAAGATCAAGTTAAGGTAGAGAGCTCAAGGGGGAAGCTAAGCAAAAAGAATGATACAAAAACCCTCATCTTTATTCACATCCACTCAATGCTCTCACTACATTTCCATGGAGGAAGAATGAAGAAGAAGAAGAAGAAGAAGAAGAACTAAAACTACACTAAAGTGGCTAAAAGAATGGACACTTGGTTTGGCTCAGATCTGGGGTATTTATAGGAAGGGAACTGGAAACCTAGGGCAAGAATCTGCCCCTATATGAAGTCCCCAAACTACCCCCAAAACACGACAAAGTGAGGAGTCAATACGGCCGCGGAACCGCGGCCTAGACCCCCTATTGGCCGCGGTTCCGCGGCCATTTAGTGGACTTGGGTCATGGGGTTTTGGGAATTTTCCTGGTTTGTTGTCCTCTTCAGTGTGGTATATGACTTTTCTCAGAAACTCTTCACAATTATTCCAGAATTTTAGTAGAACAAAAAGGTGATGTGATGTGGATCTTTTGCCATGATTTTCTTGAGCTCCGCGTAGATTTCTTGGATCTTGTGTTGACATTGAGCTTTGTGCATGACATGACAATCGATTTGCCATCTTGTCCCTTAAACAGATATGTGGCAACATACGGATAGAGAGCAGAGACCCGTGTTTTATCTGTTGTTGGTAGTAATCCAGAATTTGTCGTACTTTTCCATGATATTCACTGTTTAGAGCTGAGACCAGTATCCTGCAATTATGTAGCAAACACTGATAAAAAGCACCTGCCTATAAACAAACGAGCGTAAGAATGGGCGGTATAGAATGCAATATTCTGGTATGAACAAATACCCCCAAAGTTAACTTTTGCTCGTCCCGAGCAAAACCAATTATTCACAAAAATAAAATCCTAACCGCACTTTCGCAGGGAACGCGATTGCACTGAGCGCGTGCAACAAGCCGTTAAACCTCTAGGTGTCCCTAGTAGGAGGAGTGTTGTCTCCTGAGGGTTTTCAGCGGATTACACCCACAAAATCCCGTCAAGCTAGTGTCATAAGTTAACATTGATTCTACTCCTACAGTTTAGTATTTACGTTAGAAACTCTATCATCCTAAGTTAGAAATATTCAACCCCTATTTTTCACACCTCCTATCTATTTAACCTTAGGTCTTATATGTTCCAAAAAAGTTTAGAAAGATGTTGGTTCTCCTGCGTTTTCCTTCTAAAGTGCGGCCTCAAATCAGGGATTTTTATCAACTTTACAGAAAACACAAGTTTTATTCTTTATTTCTATCCTTTATTCAAACATCGATTGTATACCCCTACGTGTGTGTAAATTTTGCACCCCTACACTCGAGAATTCAATTCAAGCTATAGTACCCTTGCCCTACTACATAATACTACTTCTTTTCATTAAGGATGGACGGATTTGCTCACACACCTTTCATGCGACTATTAATGCTTCTTGAGGCACTAACAACCGATTACTGAATGTGTGAACTTTAAAGCGTAAATAGCAGTTTCCAGGTCTTGACTTTATTCTATTTTTCTTTTTCTTTTTCTTTTTCAAGACCGGATATTTTTTCAATATGCTCTTTTGGTGTTTAGCTTTAAATACCGTTTTTTCTTTCATACTAGGCTTTCAGGCAAGAGTATTTCTAGGTATCCTCTACTATCTCAAGTTTCAAGGTGCGTGTAAGTGCAGTTTGTAGGGTATATACTTTCTAAATTTGAACTCAAGAAAAGAAACTATTTTTCAGACTTATCCTTCAGTAAAGCTTCAATACTTTCCCTTCATCTTGACTTAACTCAAGAACTGAACTCAAGATTACTTATTTCTCAAAAAAAACTGTAAGGACGTATATTTACCAAAGTTAGACAGAATGAGGGTTATTTTTAGGGTTTTCAAATCCTAAGCCTAGAATTTAGTTATTTCTATCATATCAACTAAACTTTCAGAATAAAAACCTAAGTTACCCTATAGCTAACTTGACGACAAAGTTTTTATATTTTTTTAGAAAATTTTCAATTTTTGTGGGTTTTTAATCGGGTATGCAAATGCAAAATATACAAATGAATGCGAAGGAAGAAAGCTTACCGAGCATACCCCCAAACTTAAACTTGACAGTTCCCTCACTGTCAGGCTATACCAAGAAGGTCAAAATTGTCGGCGCTCCCCCTAAAAACAAATTATATACAAAAAGGAAAACCAAAAATATATACAAAAAAGGTGTCCCCCCCAAACTTAAGTAAAACAGTGTTTCCACTGTTAAGCGTTGAAGTTCAGGATTAGGGGGGAAAGAACAGTATCAAGCTATACAAGGCCTTACACAGGCCAAAAGTTAACACCAACCATTCAAAAATTCTATCTCTGTAATATGCGGGCTGGTGAAAGAAGGCGTAGAGAAAAGAGAGGGAGAATACGCGAGACCGTATGGAGATAGAAGTGGTATACGGTCTAGGTATATGAGAAGAAGAATGGCGGAAGGGAGAAAGAAGTGGAATACGAACTTGAGGGAGGAAATGGAGTGAATAGATTAGCACAATTTGTGATGAGCGATGTGTAAAAAGCGATTGTGCTAATCTATTAACCCGTCGAGAGATTGGGTCAAATCCCTCAAGATTCGTAAGAAGCCATGGGTAAGCCGAACTTGGTAAACCAGACATAGTAAATGAAAGTGAGACAATTTCTTGCAAGGTCGGAACGATGGAAAGAATGGAGGGAAGTGATCGAGGAGGGGTATCGGTTAAAGGTTCAGGAGAGTGTACACAGTCAAGGACAGGGACAGGATGAATGGGAAAATCCGACTCATCAATTAAAACCGGTTCATCCTCAAAACTATCCTCAATATTCTCCTCAAAATTTAGCACATCCATGCACTTCTCTTCAAAATCCAGACGCATATGGGGTTCGGGAAAAACATTTAATGACTCGGGATGATGATTTGAAGAGAAAAACTCAGCCAAATCTATGGGTTCATCATCCAAAATATTCCCAGCGTCGATATCCTCAATCAAGTGAAAATCAATATTCTCAGACACCTCAACAAAAGCATGGATTTCAATCGATTCGGGTTCTAGAGTGGAGGTGTAGAGGTCAAAAGGATTGGGGTTGGTTTCACTTGGAAGGGACCCTTCACAATCGGGCAAATCAAACACCACAAAGTCGCACAACTCATCAATCATTCTATCTTCAATTGGTGAATCGTTGGGAACACTAGATAGATAATCAAAACTGGAGTTGTGGGATTCAAGTTGAACCGGGTAGGCTTGATTCGGAAAGGGGTATAGCTCACTCTCTCCACTCAAATTCACAGCCTGTCTTGCTGCCTCATCATACATTGAAAAATTAGGAGCTAGTTGAAAACTAGCTACCGGGTCAGTATGTTGTACGAGAGCGGCCATGGACGCATTCAAATCCATCATCTGTTGGCTTGACGCTACCCTAAAGTCTTCCAACGACTGTTCTAGACTAGACATTGGTTGTGAAGGGGTTTCAGTAAAAGATTCAAAGTTGTTTGGATACTGAAAACTCCCAAATGGCGGTTCTGATGCAATGTCTAGGGAAGGTGCAAAAGTAGGGTAGGATTGGTAGGAATTGAATGGCTGGACATGAGCAGGATCAACATTTGGATAGGAAGGTGAATGGAATTGTTGATCCCAAGAATTTGTAGTGGTGAAAGGAGTGAAAGATCGGCTACGGGATTATTCAATTTGTTCAGCAAGAGACATAGGTCTTGTGGCTACAACTGGACTTTCAAAAGGGGTATCAACGCAAGAAGGGGTGAATGTTTGAAACGGTTGATACGAAGTGGATTGCGGGGTCCAGTTGTTCGTCCTAGACGCGTCTATCCGATCTTTCAAAGAAATTTTGGGCATGGAGGGGTCGTTCGAAGTTCGACCAAAACAAGAACCGTAGGAAGTTATGTCTGGTTGTGGGTACCAAAGTTCGGCAAGGGTTTTTCGAGATGGGGTACCCATGATATGAAGAGAGAAGGAAAGAAAGGAAGAGAAAAGGAGGGAAAAATGAATGATTTTTTTTTTAGTTATTTATTAACAAAAGAATGAAATATACACACAAAAAGAATATGGACAAAAAACAATCACGACACAAAAAATACCACACACCTAATCGTTCTAGGGTTCACCTAGATCAACTAGACCTACTCCAGAACTTGATTGTCGAAGTAAAACTGTGTCGAGAAACGGGCTCAAGATACACTGATCACGAGGCCAGGTAAGTGCAGAGATAAGGGGAGGTTTTCCAACGCTTTCGCGAAGTTACTTAATTAAATAACCCTTTCTCTTTTGGCGGTTTCGCCGTTAACACTTTCCTAGACACCCCGTAAGCAATATACCGTTAAGCGAGGTTCTAAACACAGTTAACTTCTCCTAGTGAGCGCGAAGTCCTTAAGGCTTAAAGTCTAGTTTCTTTTAAATTTTGTGCGGGTAAACGTTATGCTCAAGTTCGTGATTTGTGGGCCACGGAAAAGGTGATGAAATCCTTTACTGTATATTGTGGGGTTCGCTTGCCCTTAAGTCCGTATTAATGTATGCAATGTGCAATTCAATAAAAATTCTATAAAGAATCAAACAATCGTTTTTTAGTTTAAGCGTGGCACTGCAACAAATACGGGTTAGTCAATTTTTAGCATTTGCTAGCGAACTTGCAAAGAATCCTGCAAAGAATAGTATATTGGATGCGTCGGATTTGAGAAGAAGGTGTTAGTAAAGTACGTACCGTTAAGTTTTGGGTTAGGAAACCCCCGTTGAATCAAATCCGATAAGCTTGAAAAGTTCGCTTGCGCGGGTCAAACTACCCGGATCTTTGGCACTGTACTTTGCAATCACCTTAGCTTTGAACGTACACTTTGCTCCCCACAATCGCCGTTTGCAAATCCGCAAAAATCTGCACTCTTGCCCACAAAAATGATCAAAAAAACAAAAAGATTTTTTTTTATAAATATATACAAAAAGAATATTAACCCGAATAACAAGAAAGAAAATACGCTACCGTCTCCCCGGCAACGGCGCCATTTGATTGGAAGAATTAAAGTTAACCGCAATCAAGATGGTGTCGCTTTGCAGCTAGCCGATTGAGCACGGGTCGATCCACAGGGAGATGGTTGTATGTCCATTCTTATTTTAGACGAGTCAATAAAGAATGTTGTATGAGTTTGTTCGATTCTAACCTATGTGTATTATTTGCAAGTATAAAGTTGTTAAGAAAAAGATACGAAATTGTAAGCTAAAGAAATCCGTACTCAAAACCTTTGAGCCGAGTCTTGACCAATTGAAGCTAGAGCAATCGGCAACAACGTGGATTAGGGGATTTAAGCGCGGTATTCGTGGAATCCGGCTTATTTACCCTTGTCCTTCCGTTCTTGTCTCTTGCTTTCGCCTCCGGCCAAACCGAACGCAACCGGTCGCGGTTAGGAATCACCGTTACCTTGTTAGGGTAGGGTGCCTAACGGAGCGCTTGCGTATGGTTTGGGCGGAGTTCAATGGAAAATAACGGGAAAAGGAAACGAGCAAAGAAACGTTAACTTACAATACCGTATTGATTCTTAACAAAGATAATTACAACCATTCACAAAAAGAACCAAAAAGAGAGAACAAAAAGAACAAAGAAAAGAAAAGATTACAAGCAAGTAATTAAAGTGCATGGTAATAAATTGCAAGTAATTAAAGACGAGAATGAAAAATGCAAGAAAGTAATTACAAGAACCATAGAACTCAAAACAAGCATGGGATCAATAGCCAACCCTTAAACTTGCAAGCTCAATCAAGAGGTTGCAAGATCAAGAGAAGGGTAAAGAACTCATGTGAAATGAAGCACTAAAGAGAGAACAAAATAATATAACCCCTTGAGACCAATGACCAAAGCTTAAACTTGCAAGCTCACTTAAGAGGTTGCAAGATCAAGTTAAGGTAGAGAGCTCAAGGGGGAAGCTAAGCAAAAAGAATGATACAAAAACCCTCATCTTTATTCACATCCACTCAATGCTCTCACTACATTTCCATGGAGGAAGAATGAAGAAGAAGAAGAAGAAGAACTAAAACTACACTAAAGTGGCTAAAAGAATGGACACTTGGTTTGGCTCAGATCTGGGGTATTTATAGGAAGGGAACTGGAAACCTAGGGCAAGAATCTGCCCCTATATGAAGTCCCCAAACTACCCCCAAAACACGACAAAGTGAGGAGTCAATACGGCCGCGGAACCGCGGTCTAGACCTCCTATTGGCCGCGGTTCCGCGGCCATTTAGTGGACTTGGGTCATGGGGTTTTGGGAATTTTCCTGGTTTGTTGTCCTCTTCAGTGTGGTATATGACTTTTCTCAGAAACTCTTCACAATTATTCCAGAATTTTAGTAGAACAAAAAGGTGATGTGATGTGGATCTTTTGCCATGATTTTCTCGAGCTCCGCGTAGATTTCTTGGATCTTGTGTTGACATTGAGCTTTGTGCATGACATGACAATCGATTTGCCATCTTGTCCCTTAAACAGGTATGTGGCAACATACGGATAGAGAGCAGAGACCCGTGTTTTATCTGTTGTTGGCAGTAATCCAGAATTTGTCGTACTTTTCCATGATATTCACTGTTTAGAGCTGAGACCAGTATCCTGCAATTATGTAGCAAACACTGATAAAAAGCACCTGCCTATAAACAAACGAGCGTAAGAATGGGCGGTATAGAATGCAATATTCTGGTATGAACAACCCCGCGGTCCATATTGATGTGTGGTCGTCGGGACCCGTCACCTCTCTGACATCGTTGAAGGATTACAACGATGGGTGTCAGAGGAGTTCGGAGATGTACCCTCGAACCGGTCGTGAATTGATTTAGGGAACAGCCGTGCTCAGTCAATTTAATTTAAGGACTTAAGGCCAAAATTGGGTTAAGTCCAGTTGAAAATGTCCACATTTTGTTTGCATTTGGCCTGTTAGGCCTTTGTTTGGGTTTTCCCCTTTTTAGAATGATGCATAGCATTTATGCCCATTTTGACTGGGCTCTGCCCTTTTAATTATAATGCAGAGCATTTGTTTTGGTCCATTGGACCTCTCAATTGGGCTCTGCCCCTTTAAATAATGCATAGCATTATTTTTGGTCTGTTTAGACTTTTTAATTGGGCTCTGCCTTTTTAAAATAATGTGCAGCACTTTTATTTGGTCCATTAAACCTTTGATTGGGCTCTGCCCTTTAATAATGCATTGCATTAGATACTCTGACAATGCCCCACATGGCTTGCCAGATGCTTTGCGCAATTAATGAGCGCAAGCGCTCGTGGAGGTGACACGTGTCATGTTCTGGTGAGCGCAAGCGCAACAGCGTAGTGCGCTGCGTTAGTGAGCTGCGCTGCTGCACTGCTGACACGTGACGCTTCCTGGCGGCTTGCGCAATAGTGCAGTTTTGGCAAGTGCTGGACACTGTTCTTATTCTTTTAGATCAATTTCAGATCAAAGAAAACAAGTTTTTTCTTGTTTTTTAAAGAACCAGTGGTTCATATAAGGTGCAAGGCACTGTTATCTTGAGAATCTTTTAGATTTAGAACCAAGGGTTCATAAAAAGAAGTGCAAGGCACTGTTTATTATTTATTTTTTTCTTTTCATTAGAGATCCTTGATCTTGTTCTCAGATCAATGATCTGTTCATAAGAGAATTTTCTCTTTTTCTAAAGGTTTTTACCTTTTTCTTTGTTCTTGAGGATTTCTTTCCAATTCTTCAGAGTCTTCTCTGTTTACTTTTTCACAAAATGTTCCTCCTTCTTTTTTTTGAATTGAGGTCTGGGGTCCTTTTTATAGTGCCCATAAATTAGTTAAATTTGTTAAAGAGATCTTTCTCTGAGTGATTTGGGGAATTTTCCCTACCGTTGGATCTTTGATCCAAAGGCCTCTGTTTTACAGAAGGAAATTTTCTTGTTTTAACAAGAACAGAAAAGATTTCTTTAAAATCTCAATTCTGTTTTGCGCAAACGCTTCAGCGCGTGACACGTGTCGCGCAGCGCTTGCGCAGCTGTGCCTGCGCGGCTGTGCTTGCGCAACTGCGCAGACACGCGTCGCCCAGCGCAGCGCTTGCGCGGCTGTGCTTGCGCAACTGCGCAGACACGTGCGCAACTGAAGCGTCGCTTCCTTTACTTTTATTTTTAAAGAGGCTTGCTCTGATTGGACGCACTGTCTTGGGCGCTGTGCTGACGCATCAACTTCTGACACGTGGCGCTTTGCGCACAGCGCAGAGGATCTGAAGCGTTGCTTCAAAATTTGAATTTTTGAAATTCAAACAGAGCCTTGCTCTGATTGGGGGAAACACACATATTGTATCACATTCCAGATAAATAGACAGTGTTAAACTTTCCGATCGAATAATCAAACACCCAAGATTTCCCAAATAGCTTAACACTTGAGCGGAGTTCTAAAAATATCCATCATATGCTACAGTACCAATGGTCCAGCCGTAGAAGGGTCAAGCCAACGACTCACATGTGGCAACGCCGTACTCCCTCAAACCCTAAGGTTCAGAGGCAGTTCAAGACGGTCACATAATCGAGTTAAGCTTTGTTGTCTTCTAGAGGGTCCACCGCGTTACTTGCACGACTTAGAACGTTTTTAAACTACGGAAAAATCCAACTTTTGAAAATTTTCCGACAGGGGAAAAAGTGAGTTATTGAAATCCGTTCGAACTTTTTAAGAGTTTCTAAAATTATCTGAAAAAAAAACTTAAACGAAGTTAAATTATCCGATCGAATCAACGAGTCCCCAATACAACCCAGAAAACTCAACACTTGAGTAAAAATTAAAAATTCCCAGAAGAATCAGAAAGTACAGACGGATATTATTGTGCAAACAGTAAACCCTAACTCCACTCTTTGGCCGCGGAACCGCCGCGCAAGCCATGGTACGGCCGCGGTTCCGCGGCTCTTTAGGGGACTAGTGTCGCGTGTTTTACAGTAATTCTTGTATTTCCCTGCTGATTTTTTTGAGTATTTTTAATTCACAAAAAATCACATTTTGAAATTTTTTCCTGAAACTAGGGTTTTACGGGTATTCGGAGTTCGATCGGACTTTAAACTTCTCCAGGACTTCGCCTAAAGCTCTAGCATAGCTCTGATACCACTGTAGGGTTACTAGGCACTGCCACAAGGGTCTACGAGGTATCAACCATGCCCGATTTAAAATTTAGCCGTGCCGAACAACCCTTAACAAGATCTTTATACTAGAGTTTAGGCGAAAATAAGCATGTTAACCACTTTAACACTAAGTGAGAGGGATTACAATCTTTGTAGATCTGGTCCTTCACTTCTTAAGCTCCGTGTTGAGGTCCCTTCGCTGCGATCATCGTGTTCCGGACTCTCGAGAGGCTCCACGAAAAGAAAGATGCAGTCTTGCTTCCGATCTTCGATAACAAAGATGATCTACCTTGAAGTTTCATTAACACAAGCTAACACTCACTAAATGAAGTGAACACCCTCATCTAAATAACAAGGATAGATGAGGATGATGAAGTAGGATTTTTAGCTCTCATTTATAATCTTTTTCTCACACATAATCATCACTTAGAAAAAACTAGAAAGCTTTTTCCATGAAGAACTCAAGGAAGAAGATGAATGGAATAAAGAATAATCCTTTTGTGATGAATAATGCAAAGTTAATAATGATGAATAATGCAACCATGGTCAACTAAATCCTTGTAGAGATTTAACTAGGGATAGGGTTTGGGTTGGGTTAAAGGTGAGTCCCTTGAAAATATCAAGCATAATATCTTTTCCAAAACAAAAAACAAAACCTTCTAGAAACTTCTAGAAAATATTAACCCAAAACAAATCCTAACCATGTTTAATCTCCACTAATCATATTGCATTAATAACCACATCATGTTACAATATTATATATCACATATATAATATTTATTGTAACAAAATAAAATAATACAATTAACATATATCGCATATATATCAATGTATTACCCGAGCGAGAAAAAGAATCTTTTAGTGAGCTTATATTAGTTAATGTAATTTAATATATCATATATATTATTATACATTAAATTCTCGAATCAACACTTGATCCGACAATCCGGCTATATCGCATATAACCGACTAATATATCATTTACCGATTCATCGAATCAACACTTGATCCGATGACCCGGCTGATATCATATATCACAAGAATAGAATACGGTATCTCATATCGCATTATCCTCAGTCCTGCACATATCACATATGTGTCCCTACTCCGTTTTGCCTGAGCCAAGAAACCTCTGTGCAGGACTCTAAAGAATCGTCAATACGCCGGCAGTAGGTGATGATCATATCAAACACCCATAAGATGCAAGCGGTCAGCTAAACGTAACAGCTACCCAGGTATTGAGCGCTCAGAAGATCAACAAGCAAGCCTGTACATTCTCCTGTGAATCCAGTCAGTAACACTCCCGTACAGTCCGGTCTCGTCGTCTGATATGTCGCATATCTCGTCTAGGGGTGGTAAACGTCAGACCCCAGTAGCTTGATAAGTCGTGTCGATTTGAGGTCTATAACAGTTCGAGAAACTACTGATAACACTTACCAGTAAATCTCAGCAACCCTGGCCAGGGATTTCCAGTTATAGCCAATCGAACACAGCACAACATCAACTCCCTATACCGGGAAAGACTAATCCCCTCCTATCGCTCATTGCCTCTATGTGATTCGGGACTGTACCCAAAAGCCACCTTTTTGCATGCCCTCTTGGACGTGGTATGATGGAAATCAAAGCACAGTGGGAATCACACAAGACTCTATGACGATCTCTGGTCAACAGACTACTCTGTACCGGTGTCACCGGAGAACTGCCATCTGACGTGAGGTATAATACCATCTGGGAGTTCTCGGCGAGTCCGTACAGTGTACCCAGTCTATACTGAGCACCCGTACACCATCCTTGATGTCAAACACCAATGGATATGGGATCATCCATCGCCCATCATATGGGTCAAGATGCGTATATGCTAGTCTACTCTGGTGTATCGATGCCCTGTCTCGATACACCCTCGACTAGGAACAGTTATAGGATGTACTCGCCGACTACCGTGGCCCCACTAGTATGATCTCATCATAGTCCCGGTAGTCGAGTACATATCCTAAGGGCTTTATCAACATGTAACATAGAGACAATTAGAGTACATGTTAAGATAAAGAGCAACCAGATAGCATACTATCATGTCGAGCAAGAAAGTCCTCTTTATATATGTCCTAGCATCCACTACAATATACATCGTATGTACAGTAATGGCCTCTAGGGCATACATATAACTAACAGTACCGCTGACGTACTTGCGGATTAACCCGTGATGGGATTGATCTGAAAGTGTTTCAAATTCAATCAGATATGATCTTGTTTAACTTACTGACAGCGTATTATTAGGTCTTAAAGTCCCACAACGAAAGTGCATGCCCAGACGAAATGATGATGTGGCGTGCGTATGGGGATACGTGCAGGAGTTTGATTAAATACGTGTATATGATACATGCATATTAATTGGACATTTGATAATACTAGCCGGTTTATTTTTATGCTTGAATATTAAGTCAAGTGTTGACTTAATATCCATATATGTGATATGGTAGCTAGTGTTGTGTATATGATACACTCTCTCTATCTCTCATTAGTATATAATACTAATGTATTATTATGTATATGATACACACACTCTCTTACTCATTAGTGTATGATACTATTGTATTATTATATATATAAAACATAATACGTTCAAATACTCATTTGTCATATAATGACAAATGGATGCCATGTGAAAGTGGTGGGGCCTACAACCACACCCACCCTCTTTTATTTGACAAGTGGAATAGAAAGACAGAGAAGGAGGTAAATGAGATGAGAGTCTCTCATTCTGATTTTGACTTAACATTTCGCTTTAGAAAGAAATTGAAAAGAGATGATAGCCTTCATCTTCTTCTTTTTCCTCTTCTCTTAAGTTTTTCTAAAGAATGAAAAGAGGAAAAGAAATGAGAGAAATGAGAGAGCTATCCTCACATCATCTCCCACCTCCTCATTCTAGCAAAATGTGAGAGCTGATAGCTTTACATTGAAGTGTTCTAAGTGAAGTGAGAGTTTGAGTTGGGTTCTTTCACCGTGGATCATCTTCGGCGAGACGGTCGACCACCAAGCTCGTTCCGGATACTCAAAAAGCCTAATTTGGGTCTTCCACTAGAGAGTGGACACTCTACAAAGGTTGTAGCCCCCTTAACCTTTTGCTTTGCTCTCTTTTTTATTGTAATTGCTTTTAAATGGATGATCTTGGGTTTGTGTTTGGTAATATGCATAAAATAATTTCGTTCTAGTTTTCTGCCGCAATCCAGAAGTGTTGCGGCCCTAGCACCAATAACTAACAGAAAGGTTGGCTCGTAAGCTGCTGAATTATTAATTTAGTTAATTTCTATAATGGTTTATTTCACAGAAACCACCATGTGGTTTACTCGAGTTTCCCAAAACCATCATGTAGTTCAAACTCATCACGAAGCCCCCCATCCCCGAACTTTCAATTCTTTGTACAAAAACCCTCTGCAGTTTGATTTGTAAAGTTTTCTTGGCGATTTACGAGTCATATGACCCCACATTGACCGATTCTTATAGTTTTATCCTAAATTATTCATCCAGATCTTATTATATCAGCTATTTTTTTCTAAATTTTGATTTAATTTCAAATTGAGGCTTCTTTTTCTAATCCTCAAATTTAAAATGTTGTTCTACAAATTATGGCAGATTGCTCAATAAACAGCACTAGAAGTATTGTTTTCCTTCAACATATATAAAGGATCCATATTTATTAAAATAAAATGTTAATTTAGACAATTTTATAATAAATAACTGCATGTGGTTTTTGTACAAGGAATTGAAAGTTCAGAGGGATTTCGTGATAGGTTTGAACTATATGGTGATTTTGGAAAACTCGAGCAAACCATGGTTTCTGTGAAATAAGCCT
Source organism: Agapanthus africanus (assembly GCA_030015575.1). Lineage (NCBI taxonomy): Eukaryota > Viridiplantae > Streptophyta > Magnoliopsida > Asparagales > Amaryllidaceae > Agapanthus > Agapanthus africanus. The sequence continues at coordinate 1,002,407,062 of CM057337.1, forward strand.
TTTATAATAGGGTTTTTTACTTGTTAACCTCCTAAAACATAACAAATTCCTTTCTACCCCAAAAAACTTAGTATTTACTTTTTACCCTCCAAAACAAATAAAATACATCATTTACCCCTATCCCCGATTACCATCAATTTTTAATGGCATAACATCAGGTTTTTCCTTAAAATATCCCAACCTCCCTTCTTATTTGGAAATACGCAATTTCTTCCCCAAATTGAAATTAAAGTTTAGGCTTCTGCTGCAAAATTTTCAAAATCAACCATGAAATCAGGAGCATTTTCAACATATTTCTCTAGCTATGAAGAAATTGAATGCTTCTGAAGACTTATTTGTTGTTTTCGAGTAAATAGTAAACCTAAAATTTTTGGAGATAAATTAAAATTAAAGTTAATGGAATTTTTTCTGACGAAAATCGTAAAGGGGATAAAATGATGTATCTTTTTAGTTTTTGGGGGTAAAAAATAAATACCAAGTTTTGAAGGCTTAGAAAGAAATTTCCTATGTTTTGGAGGGCCTACAAGTAAAAGACCCTTTATAATAAATAACCGCATGAGTTTTTTTTTACAAGGAATTGAAAGTTCATGAAGTCTTCGTGATGAATTTGAGCTACAAGATGGTTTTTGAAAACTCGAGTAAATTTTCTGTGAAATAAGCCTAATTTTTTCTCAACACAAATGTGCATGGCACTTGCGTGTTGCTAGGTTTAAAGGATTTGAGGCTCACTGAAGAAGGAAATTATTTGAATTTGAATTTGATAAAGCGTATACTGGTAATTATGTTCATATGGAAGAATGAGTGGGCATGTTTTAACTTTAAAGTTCTCTCATGCATCATTTTTCCATTTTTTGTTTTTGTTTATACAAATAAGGAGAAATACTTTTGTTTATGCATGTATATGTTCTACTTATTATAGTAAAGATTAATGCACAATCGGTTTTATTAATGGGTTAATAAATCCAAAGTAAAATATGTCTATGCATGTGCACGACCTCCTATTTCCCCTTTGGTTTTGCCATGGCAACACGGGCACATATTACATATAAATTTTAGTATTGGGTTATTGGATAATTTTACAGTAACTAATTAGTAAAAAATGCCAAGAAGTTTATTGTTATCTTCATAACATATTTTGGATGTTATTCTTGATGGCACCTAATTAATGATAAATGCCAAGAAATTTATTGGCTTATTTTACACTACCTTTTGTTATAGATTCGAGTTATAAATTCGAGTGAGGCTTGCTGTTTGAGCCCAGCTCTTTTCTTCAAATAGATATATCATTCTTGAAATTATTAATTGTAAAAAATTGACACATTGTTTTTAGCTATTTTACAATTAATTTACAGTTCTAACTAGTTGTTCGAAATTCGTTCAATCAAATAGAAAAAGAATATGACTTTTCCGATCTCAAAAGCGACCATCTGAGCCACTAGTTCAAGAAATACAATTAGCACCATAAAAAGAAAACATAGAATAGCTTAAGGAAGCGGATCTTAGATGAAAAGTTATAACTTCCTATAGTTTACCATGTAAATACAGCCCTATAAACTTATTAGGGCTAACACCCCTTCCGATTATCGACCAAAACTCTTGTAAGTGCTTAGATTCTACTTTAAAAAACATTAGACCAAATTCTGCAGTTAAAGACAGCAAATTCTTTATAACATGGATTGATCGAAGATAATCTATTGAACAAGTAACAACATTACGGTTTCTGTAACATGCAAGCAAGCAAAATAAGAACATGAACATGAGTTTATCACTCATATATTTGTCTCTCAATTCTTTGATAATTTGTGACTTTGAGCAGGAGGCTTGAAGAAATACTTCAGCTAATAACGGCTGATACTGAGGCCACCATCGGCAATAATGACTTGACCAGTGATATAAGAAGCAACTGGCATGCTGAGAAACGCCGCTAGGGATGCTATCTCCTTTGGCTCTCCAACTCGTCCGAGAGGAATAGAAGAGACTAATTGAGAAATAGCACTGTCATTATTCATGGCCTGTTGGAAATACTAAAGAAGTCACTCTCACGTACAAAAACCAAAAAAACAAAAAGAAAGAAAAAAGAAGCTTTGCAGAAAGATAACTTGTTATTATTTATTTGGCCGTTTTGGATTTTCTGAATGTTAGCTCATAAAAAAAAAATTCCAAAATTTTTATATCCTCGATATATTCGTAGTTTTGTACATGTACCATCCAAGAAACAACGAAGTCCACAACAACAATGACGGCAATAAACAAAAAATAAATAAATAAACTAAGAAAGAAACTAAAAATCTCCTCCATTTGGGAGCGGCAAGTACAGTGAATTTTCTTATAACAGGGATGTTCTTATTCTTTCCATCAGATATTTGCTTTCACGCTGAATCAAACAAAAAAACTATAATTTCTTTTCATTGATTCAAAGACATAAATATCTTATTTTAAGGTTATGAAACAAAATAACGGATGTGGAGATGTACATCATGTACGCATAGGCACTACTACATACAGTTAATATTAGAGACCGTATGAAACAGTCTCTAAAAATTAATAAACGGTCACTGATGTGTATGAGCAACCATTCATATTGTAAATGGTTGCTAATACACGGTCCATGATACGTGTATTAGCGACCGTTCATGAAACGTCGCTAATATGAACGGTCGCTAATATAGGTATCAGCGACCGTTCACGCCGGTCATCAATAAGGCGACGTGTGAACTTCCTAATAATGTTAACGATTTCCTAATATCAAGGAACAATCATTGATACGGGTATTAGCCACCGTGTATTATGAATATGTGCACATTAATCCTAAAGTCGATATCATACAGTGAATGTAAAATTTTGAGAAAGGAGTCAATATCTTTATTTTCTCGTTTCGATGGGTGGTTTTCTTTTTTAGATGCCTATATTGTTTTTTGTTTTTATTGTTTTTGAGAAATGTTGGGTTCAAAAAAAAACCCAGAATATCATTAAAAAGTTTTTAACCACAAGAAGTTTCCCATACAATTGAGACTGCTTTTAGAGTAGTTTTTTTCCCTATTGTTTCTCTTAAACTTATGGATCTCTTTTTAACTCTTTTCATTTCATAATTGCTACTATATATTCTTTTATCTGACTGGAGTCCTGAGTCATATTAACCCTATTTATATTCCTGACAAAAAAAAATTTTGAACTTGAAAATGTTTACCTTTTGGAACATTGGGGTTCTTATGGTTCCGGGTGCAATGGCATTGGCACGAACACCGTCTTTCGCCCATTCGCAAGCCAGATTCTTTACAAGCTGGATCATTGCGGCTACATAAATTGAGGAAGAGGGAAAACAAATGCATCAGATATTCAAAAGCCATTGACAATAGCATAATCAATTTTAACTCTTCCGAACACTGTTTCATCTCTTCTTTTTTATGTTGAGGAAATAAGCTTGGCATCCAAATACCATTAAAGAGAACTTAATGATCACAAAACACATCACAGGATTCACACACTTCATATTCACAAAATACATCACGGCCTCATCTTTTTATACCTTTACCCACGGAGTAAAGCGATACAGAAGGTGTAGGCACTACGATTCCTGCGATCGAGGAGATGAACACGATGCTGCTTGAACCTGAAGCCTTGAGGAGAGGGTGAGCGAGTTGGCTCAAATGGAAAGCAGCGTCAAAGTTGATGGCCATGACAGATGAGTAGTCTTCGGGAGTATAATCAACGGTTGGCTTGGAAATTAATATCCCTGCATTATTAATCTTAAAATGAAACAGAGAGTGAGATATACATGAATGGTGTTATATGAGCTCGATCTTGAGATATAATCTTTAATGCGATTGGGATTTCTAAATATACTGGGATTAGGATATTGAAGATCTAAATATTAAGCCGAATTTTTAGGCCTACGGCTTGAGGAATTTCAACAGAGAGAGCTTACATATATGTCGAGCTTCCCATCGAACAAGGATGAAACCTTGTTCATGAGTTCCACTCGTTCAGCCGGAGAAGATACGTCACAAACAGATCCAGTAACACGGATACCTGCATTCTTCCATTCTTCCAGGCACTTCATGAGCTCTGCTTCATTCTCAGAACAAGTGTGCACAGTCGCGCCGAGCTTAACTAACTCTTCGACTATAGCATGGCTGCAATGAATCAGTAAAACACGATATCATACATCAGTCATAAAATAACAATCTGGAGACGAGCATGTGTGAGTCTCCATATAGGAGCAACACAAGACTGGAAAGAGTCATGATTGAACAAGCCGAGAAGGCAACAAAGGTGTTTTGTTAAAAAAAACTGATGATTTCACACCCGGTATGGGGATGCTGGTGTGACATATGAATATTTCCCTCAACCCTGACTATTATGTTAGTCTTTTGGTGCAGACGCCGCATAGACTTTAGGAAAGTTATAAGATGTCATGTTTCCATAGGTTATGGGTGCTGTTAGAATATAAAATATGTTCTTTCGATCCTCATCATAACCTCAAGGTTTTGGTACAGTGGAAATGACATTTTATATGGTACTAAATCAACTCAAGTTCGATTCCCACCGGACGCGTATAAAATACGGATTCAAACATCAAGTAGACGTTGCATTGATTTGATAATCGTTGTTAATAGACAACACGATAGCTTATAAGCTTTTAGGATAAAGTCCGCAAAAAAATTTGCTTGAAAATGAAGACAAAATCAAACGCAACTACTTAGCTTGCTCACGAATAGATCAACAGCAAACCTTCATCCCAAATTTAAAAATTTGGGGTTGGCTAAAGAAATAAATGCAAAGATGTTGGATTAGTTACCCGATCCCTCTCGTACCACCGGTGACTAAAGCTGTCGATCCCCGGAGAGACCACCTGCTTTCGTCTCCATTGAACCTGCTGCTTCTATTTGCATCACTACACTCCATTGTTAATAGACCACCTGCTTTCTATAGGCTTTTATGTAGTTGTAAAGGTGGATAATCACTGTGCGTTCGTCATTGCGTTCGTCATGCTCATTATGCTAATTTCCATTGAGCCCCTCTCTTTTGGATTCAGAATATGGCTCATGCATCAGGGCCTGTTTGGATGTAGGATCATGAAGATTTGGATTCCATAATTTTATGATTGGTTGGGCTTTTGGATTTGCAGGATTTCTTTGCATTTTAGGGGGCTCCACCACAAAACAAGGATCCTTGGATCCTAAAAAAATTTGAGAATTTGCAAGGACTTGGCACCATTCATTATATTTTTAGATTGGACCGTGTACTTTATTTATCTAATAATCATCTCTATATCTATCTCTCTCTAAAATCCTCAAATCCAAATCCCACTTTCTTTTTACCAACCAAACAAAGATTACAAGGATCTACAAATCCAATACAAGAAATCCAAAATCAACCAAACAACAAATTACTAAATCCAGAAATTTTCAACCGTACTATTTTGGAATCCAAATGTCATAATCTTGCAACCAAACAGCCCTTTAAAGTATTATTGCTTCAATCAAAATTCCTGATGTAGTCTGAGATCTCCTTCAGATGTTGTCCTCCGTCGATCTGTGGCGAGCGTTGACGAACGGCCGAGATTTGGGTTGAAGGTTATCTCCCTGAGCGTGTGGATCTCAATGGTTGATTTTGAGGAGGAAGCCATGCTACCAGCAAAGAAGTTCCGGGGTGGGTGACACCGTAGGACCTTCCGACGGTCAAGTTAGCCGAGCTATTTGAGCAGCGTAGCGGCTTGTTGGGTTCAAATTGGCTTACCTGAGTCGTCTAGAAGAGAGGTTTTTATAGTGGTCGAAAGGAGCGAGCCGGCGCGAGATCTTCGCCGTCAATTACGTCCCTGAAGTTACTCCTGCGTGGATGACGGGATCCCCTCATTAATGACGGGATACGTTCGTTAATAGGGGGATACACCAATGTGGAATGCGGGATATTGGGTGGCGGATATCTCGCTTCTGGCGAAATACGCGGAGCCGTTGTGAAAGCACTTGGGCTCAGCGTTCTCGGTTGCTCGGGAGAACTGGAGAGGCTTGTCTCGGCGGGTGGCTCGGAGGCGAACGAAAGTCCGAGGAAGCTCGGTTCTGAAATAGCTCGGAGGCGAGCTGGGGGAGCTGAGGAAGCACAGCGTGTAGGAGGCTCAGAGACAAGCCGCTGTTTGTTCGTAAGGTGAACATAGGAGTGTTCTAGGAGGCCATTGAAGGTCGGGTCATTCCTAGGGGCAGAAGCCCGGAGAATATCTTCAGAGTATCGCGTTGGCTCTTGTCTCATAAGCCTCGGGACACGTCACCTGCCACGTGTCATGATCTGGGGAAATCCCATTTACGAGTATCATCATTAGTCCCTCACACTTGTTCCGACCTATTTATGGGTTGGATCAAGAGTGGCACGCTCGGTTTTCTCGGTGCGGTCAGCAGCCGAGGATCCCTGGTGTGGATTCTCCGGGGTGACGTAGTGTAAGGCCGTTGCGTCGTTCAGATCTTTGAGCCCACGTGGCGTATCCCTCGCGTTTGGATCTTCATGCGTATCTCTGGTGACATCAGCGGATCAGTGAAATGATCGCGCATTAAAGAGGGGGCACCGATTTGGTCGCTCCTCTGTTAAGCTAAGACACGCGTGTCACGACCCGAAGGTACGGAACGTGACTAACACTTAAATTACGAAACGTCCAAAAGCGTAACGTAATCTAAGTAAGCCAAAGCCCCAAAAACTAAACCGTTTAACAATTTAGAGTGAAGGAAAACTTGTTTTAAAGCAAGCGGTTTTAACAAAATAAATGGCATTAAACATTTAAAAGCAACATCATATTTTCCCGAAAATTTCGGCAGAGTCTCCTTTGTAAATACTGGCCTCCAAACGGGTACAACACATGAAAATACATATAAATAAAGAATAAAGCATCCCCAAGCGAGAGCTAGCTCTTCGCCAATGGCGGAATCACAACCACATGCAATATGTATATCAAAAGTGCACAACAAGCATCTGAAAGCAAGAAATAAGAAAATACCACATCGGCTCAAGTGAGCATCGACACCAAACCACAAATACAAATCTCACGAGTCTCAACGTCTAGTCCAAAATATACAAGGGTAGATGGAGTATACTAGATACAAATAATATACATGATGAGATAAAATATCCTTGCAACATACCTACGAGCAATGCCGCAAGTCCAAGCAAAAGGAACAAAATGAGGAAGTGCGCCCGCCGCTACTGTGCTGACGGGTCGGACCTGCAAGATATTATGGCACAACGGGGGTGAGTTGCCAACTCGTGAGTAGTAAGTAACATCTAATAAGGCTATCGTAAGCATGCACGCCAATGCGTCACAACCCACGTATCTCAAAATGATACTATGTACTAGCATGAATGCAACATGAATGCATAATTAAACACGAAACCTGCACAAGTCTGGTATGAGAAAATCTTTATTCTTATCTTAGAAAAACCTCTGTGCAATAAACTGAAGTATCATCAATGAAATCAACAGAAAATCCGAGTCAAGCATCTACACAAATATATATCCCAATATTTCAATGTCTCAATATCTCAATATCTCAATATTTCGGGCTCCGTCAGTCCGGATCGGCCCATATCATCAAATCTCACGACTACGTCGGTATCCTCCGGATATCCGCCGCGTCACAAATAACCGGTCAGTAGTGCTTCCCTACCGGGCTCAACTCCATCATCTGCGACCCTCTTGTCCTGGGGTACCGTACCGGGTCCACCATGCACCCGCAGACGGTTCCTCTTCCTCCTCGAATCGGGTGTATGATACCGCTCAAGAACCGAAAAAACCCATGGTGGACGCTACACACATCATATCACGAGAAAACCGCAACTTATATTTTTTAAAATGGTAATACATTCTTAAAATCCTTGCGGTTTCTCCAAATCCATAAATCTCATAAATACTGAAATCTTCGAGAAGAGTCACAATATGTAAACATGTCGGTGATGATGGATGTCTATGATACGAAAGTATATACCATGCGAAGTACGGCCAGAATCTATGCATGAATCATGATGCAATGAGGTATGTATATATGACTAACAATCCTACGTATCCATCCTGATGAAATGACTATACAGGTACAGGTTTACATATCATATATGATGCAATGTACAGATACCGATTCTAAGAAAGTATTATAGTGTTCGTGACATAGCAATTACCAAAGACGTGTGTGTTCGCATGAATAGTGCACGTGGCATGAACCAATGGTAATGGTGCAAGTGTCCTATGAGATAATATCATATATATTTATGATGATGCAATGCAATGAGATGAATTACTAGGAGACTACGCATATAAAAACAAGCACTACTAGAAATCCTGACTATCGGGCGTCTCGCGCCATCCAGACGATTCCCCCGTAGATGTGTACATCTACTCACCGGGACGTCTCGGCTAATCTGATCCGATTTCAGCTCTGCCATTTCCGCGCAACATCTGACACCTCTGCACCCGGTCCTAGAAACGTACACAAGGAAATAAGAGAATAATATATAAATAGTCATGGACACAAACAGTATAAATCAACCACGCGCAGTAACTAAACGCACACGCACTTGGTGCACAAAACGCGCTCGCGACAACGCCACAAACCACAACTAGGGTCGCTATACGTGGCAACTACCAAACCAAAAACCTAATCGCACCAATCGTGCGTTCACAACACACTAAATACATTAGAAAATAGGTTGTATACCATCAAAACCTCAACTTAATTAAAATCGATTTATTCCAAAAACCTAGTAAGCATCAATTAACCGTTTTAGTACAAAACTTGATGTTTTAACAAAACTAGTGGCCAAAATGATCATCTTATATCATAATTAGGCTACCCAATTATTAACTAGATTTTAATCTCACTTATTTATATTAATCCTAAAAATCTAGTTTGTAAGATTATACAATTTGGACAATTTAGGAGCAACAATTAGTAAACTTAACAATCTAGATTAGATTTTACATGCCTTAAGATGTTAAACTACACAATATAACCATAATCAAGTGATAAAACCCTAACTTTAGTTCAACACCTTCTCTTGAAATTCCAAAACTTGAAATCAAAACCATATTAATACCTAAATAAGTTTGATCTAAAGTAATTAAACAACAAAATAACTATAGGGTTAACATTATACCTCACAAATTTGAGATCAAACTTGCAAATTCTTGGCCTCCCAAAATGGTTTCTTGCATCAAGATCCAAGCTAGATAGGTCAAGGAAAAATGGTTGAAGGTTTAATTAGGAATTAATGAGAGTTTACATGGATATTTGATGTAAAAATGAAGATTTTTGAGTTGGAAATGAGGTGGAGAAAATGGGGGCTGCTACAAGAGGGGCTCGGCCAAGTGAGGTGAGGGAGAGAAAGAGACTGAGGTGTGTTTGAGTGATAAATTCCAAGTCAAGAAAAAGACCTCATACCTCATTTATTAAAACCCATACCTCTTTGTTTATTGCTTTCTTTTTAATTTCATTTCCATTTAAACTTTGAAGTGGAAAAAAAAGAAGTGGGGAATTGGGGATTGGGCTGCCCAAGTTTCGACCAGATTTTTGGGGAGAGGGAGAGAGAGTGAGGTGTGTGTAGAAGCATCTCCAATTATTACATATATTAATTCATTTCTTAATTAATTTATTTTTTCTAATTGTCTTAATCCTAGAAATCTCTAGAAAGTTGGAGACAATTTGAGAAGAAAAGAGCATGCTACAACTTGATCCTAAGTTGTCATGGTGCACAATGTATAATTAACCCATTCCAATTTGTAATTAACACTAATTAAATGTATTAGGGAAAGCTTATAATAATATTTAAAATCATTAATTAAGGAAAAATATTTAAGTAAACTAGAAATTTATAAGTAACAATTAAATACCAAATACTAGCAATTTCATAACTAAAATAGGTGTATTTAAATCTATGTTGAAAATTAATTATATCTGGGTTTTTACGAAAAACACAAATTATTTTACCGAATATCGGAAAATTCACCTAAACGATTTTTAAAACGTTACAATCTTCCCCCCTTAAAGAAATTCGGTCCCCGAATTTAAAATCTAACCACTTGTACCCTTGAAGAGTTAGGAATATTTCTTCCGCATCTCGACCTCGGCTTCCTATGTGACCTCTTCACCGCTCGGGCCACGCCAAAGAACCAATACGGTTAGTATGACCTCGGACCTCGGTTTCTTCACCTGTCGATCTAGAACGACTATCGGCAGCTCGGTGAAAGAAGGATTGCGCTCCGGCTAGATCGTCTGATGCTATGTCGCGTGAGAGGGGTCATGAAAGTACTTTCGGAGCATCGATACATGAAACGCAGGGTGAACATCTAGAAAGCCAGGTGGAAGAGCCAAACGATAAACAACTGCGCCGACACGCTCGAGAATCTCTAAGGGACCCACATATCTGGGACTATACTTCCCTTTCTTTCCAAATCTCAACACGCCCTTCATCGGAGAAACCTTCAAGAAAACATGATCCTAACGGTGAACTCAAGTTTGCAACGGCGTCTATCTGCAATAGATTTATGCCTGCTCTGGGCCGCTCTCATCCTATCCTGAATCAACTGAATACTTTCAGTCGTCTCCTGCACAATCTGCGGCCCTAAAATACTGCTCTCACTGAGCTCTTTCCAACATACGGGTGATCGATATTTCCTCCTATATAATATCTCGAAGGGTGCTATCTGAATCTTCTCCTGGAAGCTGTTATTATAGGAAAACTCTATCAAGGGCAAGTGGCGATCCCAACTGCCACGAAATCTAGAACGCAAGCTCGGAGCATATCCTCAAGAATCTGAATGGTCCGCTCTAATTGACCATCGGTCCACGGATAGAAAGCTGTACTGAAACTCAATCAGGTGTCCAAAGTCACTTACTGTTTCTACAGTAGTCGGCTGGTGAACTGGATGCCTCTGTCGGACACAATACAAGTCGGAACTCCATGTAGTCACACAATCTCATCAACATATATCTGAGCATACTGAACAAATCCGAAAATGGTCCTTACTGGAAGAAAGTAAGCTGTCTTCGTCAATCGGTCTATGATCACCCAAATAGAGTCATACTCTCAATTGGTCCTAGGTAGACTCACAATAAATTCCATAGAAATCTGCTCCTATTTCTACTCCGGAAAGGGGCAAAGGTTGTAATTCTCCTACTGGCCTCTGATGCTCAACCTTGACTCTGCTGACAAGTCAGCATCCCGAAACAAAATCTGTGGCATCTCTCTTCATCCCTTCACACCAGTAGACTTCTTCTCAAATCACAATTCATCTTGTGGAACCCAGATGAACACTATATTCTGACTGATGCGCCTCCTCTAAGATCTCGCGTCTCAGTCCCTCGGAATCTGGCACACATAGTCGAGTTCCAAATCTTAGTACCCCCTGATCATCAATCACGAACTCTGAATCTCTGCCCTGTCGAACCTGCTCTAAGATCTTGACAAATGAATATCATCGGACTATGCCTCACGGATATGATCAAATAACTGTGGATGCGCATGTATACAGACAAGTTGTCCCCCGGTCGACGTAAACTCGAACTGTACTCGGCGGTCATATAGCATCTGCCAATCTTCCGTCGACTGTCTCTGAACTGTGCTTAATAAGAAAAGCTACCTCCGGGCCTCCGACTCAAAGCATCTGCCACAACATTCGACTTGCCCGGACGATAAAGAATCTCGCAGTCATAGTCTTTCACTAGCTCCATCCATCTGTGCTGTCATAAATTTAAATCTCGCTGCTGAAAGATGTACTTTAAGCTTTTTGTGGTCAGTAAATATCTAGCACGACTCGTCGTATAAGTAGTGTCTCCAAATCTTAGGTGTAAAAACCACCGTAGCCATTTCTAAGTCATGCGTGGAATAATTCTGCTCGTGCTTCTTCAACTGCTGAGAAGTATCGCAATAACCAACAAAACCGCCTGATGTAACGTCCCACGCCCCAGTACAGATGGTATTGTCCGCTCTGGCCGAAACCGCACGGTTTTTCCCTTTAGAGCGAACCGGACCCGACCAGAGGCCACTTACCAGGAGGTCACCCATCCCAAGACTTCCCTGGCCCGAGCATGCTTAACTACGGAGTTCTCAAGCTCCTGTAGTTCCGGTTCACTTAAAAGGCGCTTCTGTAATTGAGGGTGGTATCATTATATTTATAATGCAGTCCGGTCCTCTTTCGGAATGTGTTCCGAAGATTTCCCATTGTTCTACAGTGGGTCCCACAGACTCTAGAGGTGCCCCCCACAGATTCAAGAGGTGGCCCCCGCCCTCTTGGTATGACAATTGGCGTGACACTTTGTTCTGTGTGGCACTTTGCTCCGTGAACAATAACCGGGTCCCGACATTCTCCCCACCTTTGAACAATGGTTCGTCCTCGAACCACAGACCTACTACTGAGGGACCTGCATGGGCCACCATAAATGTAACGCCCCACGCCCCAGTACAGATTGTATTGTCCGCTCTGGCCGAAACCGCACGGTTTTTCCCTTTAGAGCGAACCAGACCCGACCATGGGCCACTTCCCAAGAGGTCACCCATCCCAAGACTTCCCTGGCCCGAGCACGCTTAACCACGGAGTTCTTAAGCTCCTGTAGTTCCGGTTCACTTAAAAGGCGCCTCTGTAATTGAGGGTGGTATCATTATATTTATAATGCAGTCCGGCCCTCTTTCGGAATGTGTTCCGAAGATTCCCCATTGTTCTACAGTGGGTCCCACGGACTCTAGAGGTGGCCCCCATAGATTTAAGAGGTGGCCCATGCTTGGTATGACAATTGGCGCGGAATTTTGTTCTGTGTGGCACTTTGCTCCGTGAACAAGAACCGGGTCCCGACACCTGATCCTAAAGGCAAAGATAATACTGGCGCCGTAATCAAACGAGTCTTCAACTACTAAAAGCTCCGCTCGCATATCTCAGTCCAACGAAAAGAATCTCCCTTCCGGGTCAACCCGGACAACAGTGCAGCTATACGAGAAAAATCCTAACAAAGCGTCGATAATATCCGGCCAAACTCAAAAAGCTGCGAACCTCCGTCACTGGTACAGGTCTGGGCTAGTGCTGAACGGCCTCGATCTTCTCGAGTGAAAAAGCCAAGAAAGAAAAGCTTCCATACGTACCATCTCCCGTAAGTACATAACCCAAAAGTAAACACCATCCAACCAGAAAACACATTTGGCTAATTTAGCGAATAGCTGACGCTCTCTCAAAGTCTGCAACAAAATCCTCAAATGCTACCCAGGGTCCACTCGGTTCCAAAAGTATACAAAAGGTCATCAACGAACATGATAAAAATTGATCAAGAAACGGCCTGAATATATGGTTCATCAAGTCCATAAACGCTGCTGGAGCATTGGTGTGCTCAAACGACATCACCAAAACTCATAACGCCCGCAACGCGTGCGAAAAGCAGTCTTCGGAACATCATCCTCTCGAACCCGCAACTAATGGTAACCTGATCGCAAGTTAATCTTCGAGAAATGTCCCGCAACCTGGAGCAAATCAAACAAATCGTCGATACGAGGTAAGGGATATCTATTCCACACAAACCTGATTCAACTGAAAAAAATCGATGCACAAACACAACTGCCGTCTTTTTTCTTGACGAACAGAACAAGAGCTCCCTAAGTGACGCACTTGGACGAACAAGCCCTTATCCAACAAATCTTGCAACTGATCCTTCAGTTCATTAAGTTCCGCCGGGTCCATCTGATGTGGAGGTATAGAAAAAGGCTCCGTGCCGGAAATTAAGTCAAAGCAGAACTCAATATCGCGCTCTGGCGATAAACCAAGCAACTCGTCAGGAAAACATCTGGAAACTTTCTCCCAATCGGAACCTGGTCTAACGGGACCTCTGCGGCTCTAACATCATAAACATATACCAAGAATTCCTGACATCCTTTTCTCAAAAGCTGACTAGCGCGAAAAGAAGAAATCGAACTGGGAAAGGCGACGCTATGGTCTCGCCGAAAAACAAGAACTGGCTCACCCGGAAAACTAAATCTGACTGCCTCCTTATGGCAGTCCATGGACGCATAACACATGGCTAACCGATCCATGCCCAGAAAAACTTCGAAGTCAAAACACATCGAGCTACAAAAGACTAGCCTATGGAAGAAATTACAACAAGCGGCTGATTTAGCAAGGACTACTATCGGCTCGACTTCGATAGAAATTATGTGTATACCATTTCAAACAACACCAAAAAGAATACACAACGTAAGAAAACACCGAAAAGACCCCTGTCATAATGTCTACCTAACCGCCTCTGAGCTGGCATACCGATACAAATCCGCTTTGGTCCAGAAACGACTGAAGTCTTAGAAATGCACTCCTCCAACAGTAAGGTCACGTCCATCACGGCTGCATAAGTGTCTAAATGCTGGGCACCAACTTCAAGAAATCACTGCATGTCCAATCTCCACACGAATCTCTTTATCCGTTTCTCTTCAGTGTCCACCAGATAAGGAGTATATCGGACCGCTGAGTAAACTAAATGTCGTACTCGGACACCGTCATCCCTGAAGTCTTACGCAAAGGCTCGAAACTACGAGCTCGGGCATCTCGAACGCTCTCCAAAAGAAAATGAGCAAGAAATATAGCTGTGAACTCATCCCAAGTCATAGGAAGTAGATCTGCAGCTCGGCCTCTCTCAATTGACTTGCACCACGTCTGAGCAAGACCTCCTTAGACGAAAACTCACAAGCTCAATCCATATCTCGTAAGAACATCTCTGTGAACGACAAATCCCAGCCATCCTGTCGAGGAATGTCTGCGGATCCTCTGCTTCATCTGTGCCGGTAAAAACTGGAGGCTTCAGCCTCAAAACTCCTATAAGGATACAGAAATAATCTCGGTAACAACAGAAACAGCTGTCTGAGTAGTAGGTACAAACACAGTCCCCACAATAGGAGGGACATCATCGTCTCTCAGAGCTCGGCTAGCCTCAACTAACAATCCAACCATCTGTCGCAAGTCCTGAATACTCGACTCCGGCCTAGCTATCCGTCCTGGAGAAGGCGAATCACTCTGTCCCTGAGGGGTAGGCGTACGGCCCTGATCGGTCCTCGTCTCAAATGAGCCTACTCTAATCTCATCTCCGGCGGCAGCCCTCTGGCCCTCTTAGTCTCCGGCGACATAGTGTCTGGAGCAAGAACAGGATTGATAGGAACATTGCGATCAAATCAAACGATTTCCGGAATCAAGGAAGGAAATACAAGCAAATATACATATATATATCCTAAGGTCACTTAGGCAGAGTAGCGTATCTGTAGGGTTTTTTTCGTCACCCCATTGAGATGAGAATACGCGCGCTCTTGTCAGGCGCATTACAGATTCCCTCTGCCTAGCGTAGGCTGGGGTTTATTGATTGTAGGGATCCGAATCTCCGGCAGCCGCGGACTAAGCTGCCGTTAATTACCCCTCGCCTTTGGAGCAAGAGAATCTCCGATTGACGGGTCAAACAGTTCATGCGAACTCAATGTGCAGTGCTCTGATACCAACTTTGTCACGACC
This sequence comes from Agapanthus africanus, assembly GCA_030015575.1. NCBI lineage: Eukaryota > Viridiplantae > Streptophyta > Magnoliopsida > Asparagales > Amaryllidaceae > Agapanthus > Agapanthus africanus. The sequence goes on from CM057337.1 coordinate 1,002,422,561, forward strand.
CAAAGGTACGGAACGTGACTGGCACTTAAATTACTAAACCTCCAAAAGCGTAACGTAATCTAAGTAAGCCAAAACCCAGAAAACTAAACCGTTTAACAATTAGAGTGAAGGAAAACTTGTTTTAAAGCAAGTGGTTTTAACAAAATAAGTGGCATTAAACATTTAAAAGCATCATATTTTTCCAAAAATTTCGGCAGAGTCTCCTTTGTAAATACTGGCCCCCAAATGGACACAACACATGAAAATACATATAAATAAAGAATAAAGCATCCCCAAGCGGGAGCTAGCTCTTCGCCACTGGCGGAATCACAACCACATCCAATATGTATATCAAAAGTACACAACAAGCATATGAAAGCAAGAAATAAGAAAATACCACATCGGCTCAAGTGAGCATCGACACCAAACCACAAATACAAATCTCACGAGTCTCACCGTCTAGTCCAAATACAAGGGTAGATGGAGTATACTAGATACAAATAATATACATGATGGGATAAAATATCATTGCAACCCACCTACGAGCAATGCCGCAAGTCCAAGCAAAAAGAACAAAATGAGGAAGTGCGCCCGCCGCTACTGTGCTGACGGGTCTGACCTGCAAGATTCTGTAGCACAACGGGGGTGAGTTGCCAACTCGTGAGTAGTAAGTAACATCTAATAAGGTTATCGTAAGCATGCACGCCAATGTGTCACAACCCATGTATCTAAAAATGATACTATGTACTAGCATGAATGCAACATGAATGCATAATTAAACAAGAAACCTGCACAAGTCTGGTATGAGAAAATCTTTATTCTTATCTTAGAAAAACCTCTGTGCAATAAACTGAAGTATCATCAATAAAATCAACAGAAAATCTGTGTCAAGCATCGACACAAAATATATATCCCAATATCTCAATATCTCAATGTCTCAATATCTCGGGCTCCGTCAGTCCGGATCGGCCCATATCATCAAATCTCACGACAACGTCGGTATCCTCCGGATATCCGCCGCGTCACTATTCTCCGCCGGAAAGACGCGACCGGGACGTTGGGACGTCGGGGCCTAAATTCGGAGGGCAGATGCTAATTGGTGCTATCCGTCCACCTTTCCGAAGATGCCAAGTTGATTTATGGCACCGTGTATCGAAGGTTTAGACGGATGCAGCCGATGTAGCAGACTTCGTCAGATTCCCCCTCGTTGAGGGGTTTTTGATTGTAGGGACGCTCTTCCCTGCAGGTGCAAGCCCCTGCAGTTAATTACGCTACCGCATCGCGGTGACCACTTTCTCCTTCTCCAGATGGTTACTTCGTGTCGTGGGTGTTTGTTTTGTTTTTGGTTGCCCGTGGATTATATACGAAGACTAATTTATGTTGTCGCCCGTAGGGCGTGGATTAGTCCAAATCCGTATTTTCTTAGATTTGGGTTTGGGGGTTGGTTTAAGGATATGTTAGTCTAATTTGAGACTAAGATCAACTTAAACGTCTGTTAAGGATGCGTTAGTCTAATTTTAGACTAAGATCAACTTAACGGGATCGTTTAGATCCAACAAGAGAGCATTTGAACTCTATTGTTTAGTTTAGGGACATTGCGGTCGATTACCAGTTTAAGGACATAATGGTCCAATACCAGTTTAAGGACATAGTGGTCTAAGGTTAAGGACATCGTAGTCCGTGGGTTTAAAGGGACCCCACAGTCCGAGGTTAAGGACATCGTAGTCCATGGGTTTAAGGACCCCACAGTCCGGTTTAAAGACATCGTAGTCTATAAAGTTTAAGGACATCATAGTCCATGAGTTTAAGGACCCTACAGTCCATAGAAATGTGTGGTTGTCGGGACCCGTCAACTCTCTGAAGACGTTGAAGGATTACAACAACAGATATCAGAGGAGTAAAGAGATGTACCCTCGAACCGGTGTGAGTTGGTTGAAAGATCTGTAGTCCAGTTTAGGACTAAGATCTGTTAAATATTCGTGAGCAGATGGGCTCAGTTCAATATAAGTTGAGGACTTACGGCCAATATTGGGCTAAGTCCAATAAGATTAAAATTTTTGACATTTTATTGTTCTGGGCTGTTGAGCCTTTATTTGGGCTTGGCCCTTTTAAAAAATGCTGAGCATTAGATCCTGACATTTTGTCTTGTATTGAATGCATAGCATTCATCAGAACAATGTGTGTTCTGACAGCGCGCCACGTGGTGCGCCAGGCCCTTTGCGCCAATTAAAGAGCGCATTGTGCTTCTGCCAAGTAGCGCACACGAAAAGGACACGTGTCGCCCTTAGCGCTAAGCGCTAGTTTATAAGCGCATTGCGCTTTCAATTTGTGAGCGCGTTGCGCTAGTTTAGTGGCGCACCAATGAATGACATGTGGTGCGCTTGGCGCTGAGCGCCAGCCCATGAGCGCAGTGCGCTGTTTCAGAAGCCCAAAGCGTAAGTTGCATCTGTGGTTGACACGCGGCACGTTTTGGCGCTGAGCGCCGGTCCAAGGAGCGCAAAGGCGCAGTTCATGAGTGCAAGACACTTTTTAGTAGCGCAAAGCGCATTTGATCAAATTTATGATCAGAGAACAAGTTTATATTCTTTTTAAAGGAGGCTTTGCCTCAAGATTCAAGAACAACGGTTCTTATTTTGTTTGAAAGGGCTTTGCCTTTGTAGATCAATGATCTGTGAATGAAATAAATACTTCTTTTTTATTATGTGATGAGATCTTTTGATTTTTTTCTTTTATGAAAGACCTTAGTCTTTATAAATCTATGATCTTTTAAGAAAATAATTCTTCTGTTTTATTGAGATGATTTCATCTCTTTGTTCAGGAATCATTCTTTTTCTTGAAGAAATAATCTTCTTTTGCTAAGAGCTTGCTCTTCTTTCTTTGAGTTTTCTCAAAGTTTGTAGGGGGGTTTCTCCCTCTCAGACTTGAAGTCTTAGGGCCTTTATATAGGGCAAATTGATTTGTTAAATCAGTTAAAAAGATCTTTCTCTGATTGATTTGGGGATGTTTCCCTACCGTTGGATCTTTGAACCTACAGCTTCTGTAAGACAATCTTCTTGTTTTTAACAAGATTGGAGAAATATTTTCATAACAGAATTTTAATTCTGATTAATTAATGATTTATCATTATTATTAGATCTTTTGATCTAACGGTGGGGAATTTTTAATTCCAGCGCTGGCGCACCCGTGCTTTGCACGTGGTGCGCTGCTCAGAGCGCAGCGCACTTTGCGCTAGCGCACCTACGTTCGACACGTGGCGCGCAGCGCAGAGCGCAGCGCAGCCTGCGCTAGCGCACCTGTGTTCGACACGTGGCGCGCAGCGCAGAGCGCTGGATTTGAAACGTTGCTTCAATTTTTAAATTTTTGGCTTTGAAGCAATTGTTACATTCTTTGCATGTGGAGTTTTTCCTTTTATTATATTTATTATTATTATATTTTTTATTTTATTGTTATTATTTTATAAGGGAGTGGGCTTTGAGCCAAAATTTTGGCGGGAACAAATGCCCCCCACTATTTTGCCCACGTAAGTATATACGTGGGTGGAATAGTGCAGAGTTATGCATAGCCACAGAATTGAGGGCTTAGAGGACAAGTTTAGGGTCTTTGTAGCCCAAGACTTTTCTTCGTCTTCATGAGCCGTAAGAGTCTCAAGAAGGTTTTTCTCCCTACGAGTCGAGAGGATCTCGTAGGTGCAAATTCTCCCTAGAAATCGTGAGGATTTCTAAGTGTTCATTACCTCCGTGAGTCGTAAGGATCTCACTCGAGTATTTTTCCTTACGAATCGTGAGGACTGTTCACACCATAATATTGTATTTTATATTCCCCATTCTTATGCATTTTACAATGAAAACAGGTGCTTTTGACCTATGTCTGCTACATGTTACAGGTTACAGGTTCTTGGACAGGAAACAGTGAAAACGATGAAAAGATGATGCAAAAGTGGACTTTAACCAACAAACAGAGAATCTTGATCAAGCCTACATAAAGATCAGTTCACAAAGCAAGATTCAAGACATCGACTCAAAGCGAACGGTTAAAAATCCATTGCGAATTGTTCACTGGAAATCTGGAACTAACCTAGAAGCCCAAATGGAAAAGAACATATATAAACAGGAAGACAAAGTCACCAGAAGCCAGGACCAAAAAGCCCAGAGCCCAACTCCATCTTTTGGCCGCGGAACCGCGGCCAAACCAGGCCTAGGGCCGCGGTTCCGCGGCAGTGTGAGGGAATTACGAGCTGAAAATTTTACCAAATTGTGTTACGGCTCTGACTAGTCAACCTAGGGGTATTTTTGTAATTGTAGACATGCGGGTCAAATGTAACCCTAGGGTTTCCTATTCTCTATAAATAGGAACTCTAATCATTGTAATTTCTTATGCCTCCCTTCATTAATAAATTTTAGAGTTCTTTATGAAGAGCATCAGTGTTTCTTTTCAATTCATGAATTCAGATCTGACAACCCTGCGTTGATGATTGGAGAGATGCATCTGTAAGTAGAATTAATTCCTTGCTCTAGTTTAGATTTCAATTCCTGCTCTAGGTAATTTTCATTCTCTGCCCTAGATAAATGTTCTTTAATTCCCTAATGAGTGAGTAGTCTCCTCGCTTGTTAGGGTTAGATCTGGGGAAGGTTTGAGAGACGAAGATCTCTCATCCCCTTTCTTGCCCGTCATATATTTTCATAGGACTCCATGCATACCTTCTTATTCCGCTCCCTACGGCACTCTACCCACGATGTAGTGGTGATATCGTAGTATAAAGGCCCGGATTTTAAGGTTTTCCATGGAGGTTAGGGTAAAGATTAAGAAAGGAAGGACAAGGATCTAGAGGAAGAACAATCTTCCCAATCATCCTAATCCCTTTTATAATATTTACCATAACACCTAATTAGATCTTCATATGGGTATAGAAAGCGGTGAGATTTATAGACTTTCCAAATTTAACCTAGACCTAACCCTAGCAAGATTTAGATATAGATTAATTCGGTTTTTAGATTTAATAATCAATCCGAACACCCTTCGGAATTAACTCGTTAGCGCGATTAGAAAATTCACAACATCCCTGTGGACCGACCCGTACTCACCGGCTAGCTGCAAAGCGACGCCGTTCTTGATTGCGGTTACAAATATTTTTGATCTATCTTTTAGAAAGCGCAAGCACGCTAAATCACTCCAATCAAATGGCGCCGTTGCCGGGGATGGCGTAGAATTTTCTTTTCGCAATTTCGGGTTAATCTTAATTAAAAAATCATAAAAATATGAAAAAATCAAAAAAATTATAAAAATATATCAATTGTTATTTTTTTTGGAAAGGGTACTTTGTTGTGTGAATCTTGCAGGAACAATCGAGACGGATCTGGAAAAATCCAGAAAGCGAAACAGAAATCAAAAGATTGGAACAGAGGGGGATTTTCAAAACAGAGAGGCAGAAAAATTTTGAAGCCCCAAACTCCCCAACCCGCCGCGCTTCCGCGGCTAATACCCACCTTAGGCCGCGGAAACGCGGCCGTCTTGACGATTCGTTGCACCAAAAATTTTGTGGGGATCTGTGCCATCAAGAGGAGCGCGGAACCGCGGTGGGAACCATGATTTGCCGCGGAAGGGCGGCTCCACAGTGACGTCGTCAGGTGAAAATTCCTCTGTAAGCTTCTCTGGTCTTTCTATGGAGATCTAGATATATCTTTTCCGAAATATTCCTGCAGGATTTTGTGCGCCTTAAAAATATTCTCCCTTCCATATAACAAGTCTTGTGCAGGATTTTTGGGCCCCGCTTGAACGAAATTGATTGCAAGTAATCTTTTTTGTTGCATATCTTTTCTCAAATATCTTTTTGCAACAATTTTTTCCAAATAAAGATTCTTGTGATATGCTTAAGATAATAACTGATTGCAGGTAATATATTTTCGGTTGCATATCTTTAATTAAAAATCTTTTTGCAACTATTTTCAAATAAAGAAAAAGAAAAAGGAAAATTTTTTGTTACAAGAACTTGCAAACTTTTGCCGCAAATAAATCCTTGCACCATCACCCAATTTTCTTTCTTTCGTCCTTTCTTCTAACATGGGTACCCCACATAAAAAATCACTTGCCGAACTTTGGTATCCCGAACCTAATTTTGCGTCGTTCGGCAATTTGTTCTGTCAATTTAAAGACGATCCTTCCTTGCCTAAAATATCGTTGAAAGATCAAATAGAAGCGTCTAGGAGAAACAATTCGACTTTTCAACCCACTTTGTGTCAACCAAGTCAACCTTTACCACCTCCATATGTTGATACCACTTTTTCAAGTCCTTCTGTCACTCCTAAGCCGATGTCCATTGCTGAGCATATTGCTCAATCTCGCCGCCGATCTTTCACCCCTCTCCACTCATCTAGTTCTAGGGATCCGCATGATTATTCACCTTTTTATCCACATGTTGACCCTACCCCAGTCCAAGAACCTTGGTATCCCGAACCTAATTTTGCGTCATATGTCAATGTGTTCGGTCAATTTAAAGATGATCCTTCCATGCCTAAAAAATCTTTGAAAGATCACATAGAGGAGTCTAGGAGAAATAGTTTGACTTTTCAACCCACTTTGTGTCAACCAAGTCAACCTTCACCACCTACATATGTTGACACCACTTCTTTAAGTCCTTCTGTCACTCCTAGGCCGATGTCCATTGCTGAGCATATTGCTCAATCTCGTAGCCGATCTTTCACCCCTCTCCACACATCTAGTTCTAGGGATCAACAAGACTATTCACCTTTTTATTCACATGTTGACCCTACCCCAGTCCAATCATCCACTTCCTACCAGTCCTACCCGACCTTTCCACCTTCACTAGACACTGCTTCTACACAGCCATTAGGGAGTTTCACATATCCAAACAATTTCGAATCTTTTACCGAAACCCCCTTACCACCCAAGTCTAGTTTGGAAGAGGCGTTGGAGGCGTATATCGCAGCAACAAATAAAATGGTTAGGAATATGGAAGCGTCCGTGGCCACCCTTATGCAACCTGCTGAACCGGTAGCTAGTTTTCCGCTAGCTCCAAATTTTTCAATGTATGAGGTGGCAGTTGGACAGAGTGAGAATGAGAGAGGATTTTCAAATCAAACCTACCCTTACCCAATTGAAGCCCACAACTCCTGTTTTCCATCGATTGCCCTAAATAGTTCACCGGTTGAAAATAAAAATGAGTTGTGTGATTTTGTAGTGTTTGATTTGCCAGATTGTGAGGAACCCCTTTCGAGTGAAACCGCACATAATCCTTTCGACCTTTACACTTCCACTCTAGAACCTACATTGATAAACATCCATGCTTTTGAGGAGGTGTCTAAAGAAATTGACTTTCACTTGATTGAGGATATAGACGCCGGGAATATTTCGGATGATGAACCTGTCGATTTAATTGAAATTTTATGTTCAAATCATCATCCCGAGTTATTAAATGTTTCTCCCGAATCTCATATGCGTCTTGATTTTGATGATATTGGCATGGATAAGAAAATTTTTAAGGAAAATATTGAGGAGAATTATGAGGATAGTACTGAGGATAATATTGAGGTTGAACCATTTTCGTTTGATGTGTCGAATTTTCCAATACACCCTCCTAAATCCTTAACTGATACCCTTCCTCACTCACTTCCTTCCGTCCTTCCTATCGTTTCGACTGTGCAAGAGACCGTTACGCTTTCATCTCCAATACCTAGTTCGACGTACCCATGTTTGCTCACGACTCTTGAGGGATTTAATCTCATTTTTTCGCGGGTTGATAGATTAGCACAATCGCTTTTTACACATCGGTCATTACAAATTGTGCTAATCTATACACTCCATCCACACCCTCAAATTCGTATTCCCACTTTCTTTGGCTCTTCTAATCTTCCTTTAATGATATCGAGTGTTGATGAATCACAATCCGACATTTTGAGTTCGATAATTTTCAATTGGACCTTCGAGGAAAGTTTCGAAGATATTTTCGCCGACGAACTCGCATTCTTAAATGATATGGATTTTGTGACTAATCAACCTCCACTCGAAGAAGTAGAACCCCTACCATTTCTTCTTCCCCTCCGCCATTCTCCTCCACCGAGACCATATTATCCCTTTCTCTCCACACGGTCTCGTGTGCTTCTCATTTCTTTTCTTTCCACTCCATTCTTTCACCAACTCTACCATTACCACGATAGAATTTTTGAATGGTTGGTGCTAACCTTTGGCTTGTGCAAGGCCAAGCTTAAGTTTGGGGGAATCTTTGTATATATGTATATATATTTTTGCTTTCTTTTTCTATAAAAAAAATAAATTCAAAACATTAAAAAAAAAAATATAAATAAATAAACAGGGGAGTGCCGGTATTTTGACCCTCTTGGTTTAGTATGACAGTGAGGACACTGTCAAGTTCAAGTTTGGGGGTATGCTCGGTACGTCTTCTTCCTTCGCATTCATTTGTACATATTTTTGCATTTGCATATTTATTTGAAAACTCATAAAAATTTGAAAAATTTCAAAAATTATAAAAATTAATGTATTCAATTCTGGTTAATTGACTAGAGTTTGACAAATAGGTCAACTGGCTAGGAACAACTAGATCTTAGACTTAGTAAATTAAAAACCCTAAAAATAACCTTCCTTAGAGTTTAACGGTAGAAAGTATATGCCTTGTAGGTTATTTAGAAATAGGCAAATTTTGGGTTCAGTTCTTAGGCTAAGTCGAAACGAAGGAAAAGTATTAAAACTTTTATTAGAGTATAAATTTGAAAAATAGTTCCTAGCTTAAGTCTAGATTCTGAAAACATGTACCCTACAAAATGCACAAACACGCACCTTGAAACTTGGATTAGTAGAAGAGACCTTGAAATACTCTTTTCTAAAGTCCTTAGCACAATGAAAAAGAAAAAAAAGAAAAAAAGTGGATAAAGAAAAAAAATGGACACTGGTTTTTGTGATTACTTAAGGCTGTAAAAATAGAAAAATAGTTAGCGAGGGTGCTTCATCACCTAGTGCCTTAGACCAACTGGTTTGGGAGTCACTGCTAAAAGCCTTGGGTGTTGCAAAACTAGGAAGTACGCCTTAAAAGTGCCAACGCATCTTGTAATCGGTTGTTGGTACCTCAAGAAGTATTAACAGTCGCATGAAGGATGTGAAAGCGAAAATTTCAAAAGTGCTTTGGACAATGGACGGGAGTACGATTGCTTGATTTGAATTTCCAAGTGTAGGGGTGATATTTACACACACGTGGGGATATGTGATTAGAGTTTAGATAAGAGAAAGGAATGAAGAATAGAACTTGTATCTTTAGTAGAGTTGATAAAAATTCCTAAGTGGAGATGTAACCCTAGAAGGAAAACTTAAGAAATACCGAAAGCTAGGTAATTCTACATAACATATATAATCTTAAGTTAAATGATGAGGAAGTGTGAAGAATATGGGTGGACAATTTGCGAGTCAAAAGATAATAGAAATCCTTGTTAGAAAACCTAATTGGAGAACAAAAGTCAATGGGCCGAGTTGATAGGATTTTGTGGGTAGTATCCGCTGAAAACCCTCAGGAGACAACACTCCTCCTACAAGGGACACCTAGAGGTTTAACGGCTTGTTGCACGAGCTCAGTGCAATCGCGTTTCCCTGCGAAAGTGCGGTTAGGATTTTTGTAGAGAATAAAACAATAAGTTTGCTCGAGGACGAGCAAAAGATAAGTTTGGGGGTATTTGTTCACACCATAATATTGTATTTTATATTCCCCATTCTTATGCATTTTACAATGAAAACAGGTGCTTTTGACCTATGTCTGCTACATGTTACAGGTTACAGGTTCTTGGACAGGAAACAGTGAAAACGATGAAAAGATGATGCAAAAGTGGACTTTAACCAACAAACAGAGAATCTTGATCAAGCCTACATAAAGATCAGTTCACAAAGCAAGATTCAAGACATCGACTCAAAGCGAACGGTTAAAAATCCATTGCGAATTGTTCACTGGAAATCTGGAACTAACCTAGAAGCCCAAATGGAAAAGAACATATATAAACAGGAAGACAAAGTCACCAGAAGCCAGGACCAAAAAGCCCAGAGCCCAACTCCATCTTTTGGCCGTGGAACCGCGGCCAAACCAGGCCTAGGGCCGCGGTTCCGCGGCAGTGTGAGGGAATTACGAGCTGAAAATTTTACCAAATTGTGTTACGGCTCTGACTAGTCAACCTAGGGGTATTTTTGTAATTGTAGACATGCGGGTCAAATGTAACCCTAGGGTTTCCTATTCTCTATAAATAGGAACTCTAATCATTGTAATTTCTTATGCCTCCCTTCATTAATAAATTTTAGAGTTCTTTATGGAGAGCATCGGTGTTTCTTTTCAATTCATGAATTCAGATCTGACAACCCTGCGTTGATGATTGGAGAGATGCATCTGTAAGTAGACTTAATTCCTTGCTCTAGTTTAGATTTCAATTCCTGCTCTAGGTAATTTTCATTCTCTGCCCTAGATAAATGTTCTTCAATTCCCTAATGAGTGAGTAGTCTCCTCGCTTGTTAGGGTTAGATCTGGGGAAGGTTTGAGAGACGAAGATCTCTCATCCCCTTTCTTGCCCGTCATATATTTTCATAGGACTCCATGCATACCTTCTTATTCCGCTCCCTACGGCACTCTATCCACGAGGTAGTGGTGATATCGTAGTATAAAGGCCCGGATTTTAAGGTTTTCCATGGAGGTTAGGGTAAAGATTAAGAAAGGAAGGACAAGGATCTAGAGGAAGAACAATCTTCCCAATCATCCTAATCCCTTTTATTAATATTTACCATAACACCTAATTAGATCTTCATATGGGTATAGAAAGCGGTGAGATTTATAGACGTTCCAAATTTAACCTAGACCTAACCCTAGCAAGATTTAGATATAGATTAATTCGGTTTTTAGATTTAATAATCAATCCGAACACCCTTCGGAATTAACTCGTTAGCGCGATTAGAAAATTCACAACATCCCTGTGGACCGACCCGTACTCACCGGCTAGCTGCAAAGCGACGCCGTTCTTGATTGCGGTTACAAATATTTTTGATCTATCTTTTAGAAAGCGCAAGCACGCTAAATCACTCCAATCAAATATATTTTTTATTTTATTGTTATTATTTTATAAGGGAGTGGGCTTTGAGCCAAAATTTTGGCGGGAACAAATGCCCCCCACTATTTTGCCCACGTAAGTATATACGTGGGTGGAATAGTGCAGAGTTATGCATAGCCACAGAATTGAGGGCTTAGAGGACAAGTTTAGGGTCTTTGTAGCCTAAGACTTTTCTTTGTCTTCATGAGCCGTAAGAGTCTCAAGAAGGTTTTTCTCCCTACGAGTCGAGAGGATCTCGTAGGTGCAAATTCTCCCTAGAAATCGTGAGGATTTCTAAGTGTTCATTACCTCCGTGAGTCGTAAGGATCTCACTCGGGTATTTTTCCTTACGAATCGTGAGGACCCGTAAGTAGCTTCTTTATTTCATTGGCGAATATGGCTTTGGTAAATGTAGCCCACAGATAGTCCATGTTGACCTCCTTGTAGAGCAACGATGGCTTAGGAGACAGGGTTAGGATCTTCCACCTAAGACTTTTCAACTTTATGAGCCGTGTGGGTCTCATAAAGAATTTTCTCTCTACAGGTCGAGAGGATCCCGTAAGTGTATTTTCTCCTTAAGAATCATGAGGATTCCTAAGTGTGCTTTCTCTTGAGAGTCGTAAGGATCTCACAAGAGAATTTTCCCTCTTACAAGTCGAGAGGACTCGTAAGTGGTTGTTTCCTTCCTTGTCAAGATTCGACTTTGGAAAGTGTGGTCCGTGAATAGTATGTAAGAGTCCATTTTGGACCGACTTACAGGGCCCCAGTACTTAGGAAACAGGGTTTTTTTTAATCCCCACTGCCTAAGGCTTTTCCCTACGAGTCGAGACAAATCGAGAAGTTCTCGCAAGGATGTCCTAACGTTACAGTTAACCTTTGCTCTTTACGACAGAGGTCTGTTAGGGTCTGTGGTACTAGGGTTTTGCCCGTCGTACCGTCGCGTTGGCTGATGTATCCCTCGATAGGCAATCTTGCTGTTCGACTAGCCTTGCGACTGTCGTGTCTCTAATCCCTTCGGGGACTGGACAAGACGTCTTCAAGCAATCTTCCTAGGCAGTTTGACTGTCGGAAGAGCAAGCGTTAGGAATTTTGCCATGCCGCTTTTTACTTGAGGTCAGGCTCAATTTGGGGAGCCCCGATGAGTCATAACCACTCCGCGCTGGTGTGGGATGATCTCTGATAGTCTTTCAGGTTTTATATGAGTTGCCGTCAAGACCCTGAAACTAGGAATTTGGCCTTTGCTTCGTTGGCTGGCATTGCGTCTGCTGTATCAAGACGAATGTCGCGGTTATCTCTAGGTTGTTGGTGAACCGTCAAGGTTTAGAACTAGGGATTTTTCCGTGGCTCCGTTGTTTGATTGTCGAGTCTGAATCCTGCTGGAAGAAGAACGCTGCGGTGATATCTCGTCTGCTGTATCGAGACGAACGTCGAGGTGGTGACCATTCTATATGGGATGATCCCCGGTAGTCTTTCAGGCTTTATATGAGTTACCGTCAAGACCCTGAAGCTAGAAATTTGGCTTTCGCTTTGTTTGCTTTGGCGCATCCGAATTCTGTTGGAGGAAGGACGCTGTAGTGAAATTTTGTCTGCTGTATCGAGAAAAACGTCGAGGTGGTGACCATTCTATGTGGGATGATCTCCGATAGTCTTTCAGGTTTTATATGAGTTACCATCAAGACCCTGGAGCTAGGAATTTGGCCTTTGCTTCGTTTGCTTTGGCGTGTCCGGATCCTGTTGGAGGAAGGACGCTGTAGTGACATTTTGTCTACTGTATCGAGACGAACGTTGTGTTGGTGACCACTCCATGTGGGATGATCTCCGGTAGTCTTTCAGGTTTTATATGAGTTACCGTTAAGACCCTGAAGCTAGGAATTTGGCTTTTTCTTCGTTTGGTTTGGCGTGTCTGAATCCTGTTGGAGGAAGTACGCTATAGTGACATCTCGTCTGCTGTATCGAGACGAACGTCGAGGTGGTGACCACTCCGCGCTGGTGTGGGATGATCTCCGATTGTCTTTCAGGTTTTATATGAGTTACCGTCAAGACCCTGAAGCTAGGAATTTGGCCTTCGCTTCGTTTGCTTTGGCGTGTCCGAATCCTGTTGGATAAAGGACGCTGTAGTGACATCTCGTCTGCTGTATCTAGATGAACGTCGAGGTGGTGACCACTCCGCGTGGGATGATCTCCGGTAGTCTTTCAGGTTTTATATGAGTTACCGTCAAGACCATGAAGCTAGAAATTTGGCCTTCGCTTCGTTTGCTTTGGCGTGTCTGAATCCTATTGGAGGAAGGACGCTGTTGTTGACATTGCGTCTGGTGTAACAAGACGAATGCTGAGGTGGAGTTGGGATTTTGCCATCACTCTGCTTTTTTTTCCGACCATGGGGTCTTTCGTTGACGTTGCGTCTGCATCCTGCCAGACTGCGAAGGAACGCCATTGTTGACATTGCGTCTGGTGTAACGAGACGAATGCTGAGGTGGAGCTGGGCTTTTGCCGTCACTCCGCTTTGTTTCGACCGTGAGGTCTTTTGTTGACGTTGCATTTGAATCCTGCTGGACTGCGAAGGAACGCCATTGTTGACATTGCGTCTGGTGTAACGAGACGAATGATGAGATGGTCTCTAGGTTATCTGTGAACCGTCGAGATTTGGAACTAGGGAATATGCCGTGGCTTCGTTTCGTTGTATCGCTTCCGTGCCTTGCTGGCATAAGGAGGCACGCTGTTGTTGGTCTTCTGGGATGCAAATGTGACCGTAGATACTTGGCTCTCTTTCTGATGGAGCCTGGTAGGATTATATGGTCCCTTCTTTGTTTGCTCCCCAGGATTCTATATAGGGATCGATGTGATCTCACCTGTAGGGCAAAAAGTTTCATTCTTTCATTTTTTAATTCTTTCCGCGATGCTCTATCATTTCAGCTTTTTACATCGCGAAAATCGCGATTGCCTAATCATTTCGGCTATTTTTCGCGGTGCCCAATCATTTCGGTTATTTGTTTTATTTACTCGCTGCTTTTTATTGCGAGTTGCCCAATCATTTCGGCTGTTTTTGTATGCATACATTTTTACTTGCTGATTTCGTTGCAAGTTTCCCCATCATTTCGGCTATTTCATATGCATTTTTGGCTCGTTGATTTTTTATCGCGAGTGTGGAACTTGGAATCTGGTGCCAATCTCAGCATCAGCATCGCTGCAACTAGAATATAGCCAGGAGCGAATCATCATTTGCCATGAAAGGACTTGAAATTTGATACCGATTTAGGCATCAGCATCGCTACAACTGGGATATTGCCAGGAGCGAATCATCATTTGCCTCTGTCAATATCAAACAAAGGTGTCTTAGCAAACAGGGTTAGGATCCCGTCGACTAAGGCTTTTGACTTCATGAGCCGTAAGGGTCTCATAAAGGTGTTTCTCCCTACGAGTCGTGAGGATCTCGTAGGTGCATTTTCTCCTTAGGAATCGTGAGGATTCCTAAGTGTGTGTTCCTTTATAAGTCTTAAGGATCTTACAAGAGTGTTTTTTCCTTATAAGTCGAGAGGATTTACAAGGGCTGTTCATTGTGCAAACATATCCTTAGTCGCGGGTGGGACTTTGTTAGGGAAATGTTTATTCGCGCCCGTGGATTGTATACAAGGGTCAATAAAATAAAAATGTAAAAAATGGTCCATTACCAGTTTGTGGACAGATGCTAATTGGTGCTATTCGTCCTCCGAAGATGCCAAGTTGATTTATGGCACCGTGTATCGAAGGTTTAAACGGATGCGGCCGATATAGCAGACTTCGTCAGATTCCCCCTCGTTGAGGGGTTTTTGATTGTGGGGACGCTCTTCCCTGCAGGCGCAAGCCCCTGAAGTTAATTACGCTACCGTATCGCGGTAACCACTTTCTCCTTCTCCATATGGTCACTTCGTGTCGTGGGTGTTTGTTTTGTTTTTGGTTGCCCGTGAATTGTATACGGAGACTAATTTATGTCGTCGCCCGTAGGGCGTGGATTAGTCCAAATCCGTATTTTCTTAGATTTGGGTTTGGGGGTTTGGTTTAAGGATACGTTAGTCTCATTTGAGACTAAGATCATCTTAAACGTTAGTTAAGGATACGTTAGTCTAATTTCAGACTAAGATCAACTTAACGGGATCGTTTAGATCCAAAAAGAGAGCATTTGGGCTCTATTGTTTAGTTTAGGGATATTGCGGTCGATTACCAGTTTAAGGATATAGTGGTCCATTACCAGTTTAAGGACATGGCGGTCCAATGCAAGTTTAAGGACATGGCGGTCCAGTGCCAGTTTAAGGACATGGTGGTCCATCGTTAGTTTAACGACGTTTCGGTCTATAGCCAGTTTTAGGATATAGTGGTCCATCGTTAGTTTAACGACGTTTCGGTCTATTGCAAGTTTTAGAACATTGCGGTCCATAGTAGTTTATAGACGTTTCGGTCAATAGCCAGTTTTAGGACATAGTGGTCCATCGTTAGTTTAACGACGTTTCGGTCTATAGCCATTTTTAGGACATAGTGGTCCATCGTTAGTTTAACGATGTTTCGGTCTATTGCAAGTTTTAGGAAATTGCGGTCCATAGTAGTTTATAGACGTTTCGGTCAATAGCCAGTTTTAGGACATAGTGGTCCATTGTTAGTTTAACGACGTTTCGGTCTATAGCCAGTTTTAGGACATAGTGGTCCATCGTTAGTTTAACGACGTTTCGGTCTATTGCAAGTTTTAGAACATTGCAGTTCATAGGTCGGACATGTTTGACGATCTTTCAGCACTCTTTTAGTTTTTGCCGAAAGAACAATTTCTCATGGAGCTTCCCTTATAAAAGAGCATGATGCCCCCGGCGTGTCCATCCTTTTCTGAGCATGTGCTTGTGGTGGGTTCACCTTCCAGTTGTCAGTCAACGCGAATTTGTCCTGTTGGTATTCATCCTCAATCCAGCCTTTGAAGACGTAGCAATCTTTGAGTGGGTGACCCATTACTCTGTGGTAGGGACAATAGTTAGGATTGTTAACGTCACCCGGTCGCGACGGATGTTTTGGATCTGGCAGAGTGATGAGCCCGTCGCGCACCGCCAGTTCGAACAGTCTCTTTGTTTTATCCCTGGGAAATGAGTAAGGACGTTTCAACTTCTCATCGAGGGATCGCGGCTTGTTGCTTTGATGAACAAACGGTCTCGGGTTACTCGGCTGATGCTGAGCGTTGGCGACAAAGGTCGTTTTCCCGTTCCCCTTATCCTTTTGGTTCGATCCCTTGTTTGCGGGTCCGAGATTCTTTTCAGATAGCGTGTGATTGCGCAGCTGAATGTTCTCGCAACTCCTCGGTTCTTTCGTTTCAAAGATTGATTCCTTGAAGAGAGGGCCGAGGGCTATTTCTTCGTCGGAGTCACTCCCAAAGGTGAGAAATCGCGATCCCTCGGGATCAACCCTGTGACAGTTGTCGGCAATTCTTTTACGCTCATCTGTCGCATTTTTCCGCTGTCGACGAGCTTCACGCTTTGTCCTCTTGAAGTGTTGCATGTGAGCGACGTACCCTTGCCACCAATTTTTAAAGGCGTTGCGGTCTTCAGTAGGGTGTGTGATCTTCTGATGATATAAGCAGAAGTTAGGATGTACGTCCGCTTTATCAAGATGTATACCGCCAGGAGAATTTTCTCTGAAAGAGGGTAGCTTCATTCCCATTGATATGGCTTCGGCGAACCTTTTCCTTGTCTTGGACCTGCTTTTATTTGCGGCGATAGGGATGCTTTGCTCCGGTTAGGGTGCTTTGACCTTTTCATCCAGTCGTCGGCATTTGGCCTTTTCAAATTTGGCCATCTCGCGCTCCCGATCAGCTTTGCTTTTTAGACGAGCTTCGTTCAGGAATGCGTCAATTATTTCGTCTGATGGTTCTAGAAGTTCCGGCTCAGGATCTGCCCCCAATTTTCTTGTGTCAGGAGCTTACTCACCGTTTATTAACGAGTGAAAGATCACATGGCAGCTTGCCACATAATCCTAAGGTTCACCCGATGAGTCTTTGTCATCATCTCCGTCCTCAAGGACGTGGCTGAGGAATTCTTGGAGTGTGACTGGGGTCCGTACCTTCTGATTATATTATTCCAGCGCGTTGATATGTTTTTGCAAGTCCGTGCGCTTGTCACCAGGCTTCACGGTCTTTTTGATCTTCTTCTTTTTCTTTGAATACTTTGATGGCTGGGCCTGAGCGTTTTGATTATTGCTACCAACTCTTGGCGTTGGGCACGGCTTCAGCATTCCTTTAATGACCTCGGGCTCTAGCGGACTTTTCCACCTGATGTCCGGACGTGTGTGAAGATCCCTCTGTAGGGTTACTAGGCACTGTCACAAGGGTCTATAAGGCATCAAACATACCCGATTTAAAATTTAGAAATGCCGAACAACCCAAAGCGAGGATCTTTGCTAGATAATTAGGGTTAAACATGCAAGTAAAAATCTTTACATCTAAGAGAGAGGGATTACAACCTTTGTAGTCCGCTCCTTCGCTTCATAAGCTCCGAGTAGTAGTCCCTTCGCTGTGATACATGATCTCCCGGACTCAAGAGAGGCTCCACAACCCGAATGATCCATGCTTGCTTGAAGTCTTCCTTTTCGAAGATGATCTACCTTGAAGTTTCTTTAACTCAAGCTCTCACTTGTCTAATCAAGTATTAATGAAGTGAAACCCTAATCTAATTGGCTAGATTAGACGAGGATGATGAAGTAGGAATTATGCTCTCTTTTATTTTCAAGATCTCACACTAATTCATCACAAAATCAAAAGCTAGTAAGCTTTTCAAGGAGGAGGAAGAAGATGATTTCTTTTGTGATGAATAATGAAATTGTTACTATGCTTACAAAAGAACCTTGAGTTAATAATATCTAGTATTAACTCATGTAGAGAGTTGACTAGGGTTAAGGGTTTGGGTTGGGTTAAATAATATCTCCAAAATATCAACACATAATATCTTTGCTTAAAATAAAACAAAAGCTTCTAAAAGCTTCAAGAAAAGGCTAACTCAAAACAAACCCTAACCATGTTTAATCTCCACTAATCATGTTGCATTTGTAAACATAACTTGTTACAATATTATATATCACATATATAATATATTTTTGTAACAAAAGAAAATAATACAAATAACATATATCGCATATATATCAATGTATTATCCGGTGAGAAAATGAATCAATAAAGCGAGCCAATATTAGATAATGTAATGTAATATATCATATATATAATTATACATTAAATTATCGAATCAACATTTGATCCGACAATCCGGCTATATCGCATATAATCGACTAATATATCATGTACCGATTCATCGAATCAACACTTGATCCGATGACCCGGCTGATATCAAATATCGCGAGAATAGAATACGGTATCTTATATCGTATTATTCTCGGTCCCGCACATATCACATATGTGCTCCTACTCCGTTTTGCCTGAGTCAATAAACCTCTGTGTAGGACTCTAAAGAATCGTCAATACGCCGGCAGTAGGTGATGATCATATCAAACATCCACAAGCTACAAGCGGTCAGCTAAACGTAACAGCCACCCAGGTATTGAGCGATCAGAAGATCAACAAGCAAGCCTGTACATTCTCCTGTGAATCCAATCAGTAACACTCCCGTACAGTCCGGTCTTTTCGTCTGATATGTTGCATATCTTGTCTAGGGGTGGTAAACGTCAGACCCCAGTAACCGATAAGTCGTGTCGATGTGAGGCTCATAATAGGTCGAGAAACTACTGATAACACTTACCAGTAGCACTCTATATCAGCCCTGACCAGGGACTTCCAGTTATAGCCAATCGAACACAGCACAACATCAACTCCCTATACCCGGGGAGACGAATCCCCTCCTATCGCACATTGCCTCCATGTGATTCGGGACTGTACCCAAAAGTCACCGTTTTGCATGCCCTCTTGGACGTGGTAAGGTGGAAATCAAAGCACAGTGGGAATCACACAAGACTCTATGACGATATCGGGTCAATAGATTAACCTGCACTAGTGTCACCGGAGAACTTCCATCTGACGTGAGGTATAATACCATCTGGGAGTTCTCGGCGAGTCCGTTCAGTGTACCCAGTCTCCACTGAGCACCCGTACACCATCCTTGATGTCAAACACCGATGGATATGGGATCATCCATCGCCCATCATATGGGTCAAGATGCGTATACGCTAGTCTACTCTGGTGTATTGATGCCCTGTCTCGATACACCCTCGACTAGGAACAGTTATAGGATGTACTCGTCGACTACTCTGTCCCCACTAGTATGATCTCATCATAGTCCCAGCAGTCGAGTACATATCCTAAGGGCTTTATCAACATGTGAGAGCGAGACAACAAACTAATATAAGTCAACATGTTAAGATAAAGTGAAACCAAATAGCATACTATCATGTCGAGCAAGAAAGTCCTCTCTATATATATCCAAGCATCCATTATAATATACATCACATGTACAACAATGGCCTCTAGGGCATATATATAACTAATAATCTCCCACTTGCACTAAGGCCAGCTGTTGTAGTATCTCATACCTAACATCCCAAATAACCTCTCAAACTGTATCTGGGGAATGGCCTTCGTGAGTGGATCCGCAGTGTTTTCCTTCATATCAACTCTCCTGACCTCGATCTCCCGACGATCAACTATCTCCCGGATCAGGTGATACCGCCTCAGAATATGTCTGGACTTCTGATGGGACCTGGGTTCCTTGGCCAAAGCCACAGCTCCATTGTTATCACAATACAAAGGTATTGGATGCTCAATGGACGGAACCACACCAAGTTCAGTGATGAACTTCTTCATCCAGACAGCCTCTTTGGCAGCATCATTGGCAGCGATGTATTCAGCCTCCATCGTCGAGTCTGCAACAGTTTCCTGTTTGGAACTCTTTCATCACACCGCCCCTCCATTGAGGGTAAAGACAAATCCCAAGTGCGACTTAGAGTCGTCCTTATCACTCCGAAAGCTCGAATCGGTAAAGGACTCCATCTGGAGTTCTCCGTTACCATACACCAAGAACATCTTTTTAGTCCTTCTCAAGTACTTGAGAATGTTTTTCACAGCTATCCAGTGACTCTCTCCGGGATCTGCTTGATACCGACTCACTATACTTAGTGAGTATGCTACATCGGGTCTGGTACATAGCATCGCATACATGATAGAGCCTACTGCCGAAGCATAGGGTATCCCTTGCATGCGAGCTCTTTCCAAATCAGTCTTGGGAGACATCTCTTTGGAGAGAGTGAGTCCAGAGATCGTGGGTAGGTTCCCACGCTTGGATTCTTCCATACTAAACCTCTTTAGTATGGTGTCAATGTACCTGGATTGGGACAATCCCAGTATCCGTTTAGATCTATGTTTATAGATCATAATTCCCAGTATGCAGGAGGCATCACCTATATCTTTCATTGAGAATCTTTATGATAAGAAGAGCTTGACCGATTGCAGCATAGGAACATCATTTCCTATCAAGAGTATGTCATCCACGTACAATACGAGGAAGACAACCTTACTCTCTGCAACCTTCTTATAGATACAAGGTTCATCTACGTTTTTGATGAAGTCAAACTCTTTGACTACAACATCAAAGCAGATGTTCCAACTCCGCGATACTTGCTTTAACCCATAGATGGATTTAAGCAGCTTGCACACCTTTTCTCTGCTCCCACTACCTATGAAGCCCTCTGGCTGAGTCATGTACACGCACTCTTCTAAATCACCATTTAGAAAGGCGGTCTTAACATCCATCTGCCAGATTTCGTAGTCATGGTATGCAGCAATGGCAAGTAAAATCCGGATGGACTTAAGCATAGCTACTGGAGAAAAGGTTTCGTCATAATCCATACCTGTTCGTTGACGAAAACCCTTTGCAACAAGACTAGCTTTGAAAGTCTCAACTTTTCCATCTACACCAAGTTTCTTCTTAAAGATTCATTTGTTCCCAATGGGTTTTACCCCTTCAGGAGCAACTTCCAAAGTCCATACATTGTTGGTGTACATGGATTCCATCTCAGATCGCATTGCATCCAGCCATTCACAGAGTCACCACTCGTGATGGCCTGCTCGAAACTAGTCGGGTCATCATCTTCCATGATGCAATCCTCGCTCCCACTATCAACGAGAAAACCGTAGTATCTCTCAGGTGGATGAGAAACCCTACTAGATCGTCGGAGAGGCTGGGGTTCGTCGGGAACTACTGAATCATCTGGTTCCACTAAATCTTCAGTTATAGTTTCTGGTGCTGGAACTTTTTCCTGCTCTACCTCTTTGCCACTAATTTCTTTTGCAACAAATTCCTTTTCTAAAAAGGTGGCGTATTGAGAAACAAACACTTTTTGTTCTTCGGCATGGTAGAAAAAATATCCTTGGGAATTCTTAGGATATCCTACAAACTTGCAAAGAACTGATCGTGCCTCCAGTTTGTCCGGATTTTGCCTTTTGACATAGGCCGGACAACCCCATATCTTAACTCGTTTAAGATACGGTCTCTTCCCACTCTATATCTCATATGGTGTGGTAGGTACAGATTTAGACGGAACTTGATTCAATAGGTATATCGCTGTCTCAAGCGCATGTCCCCAAAAGGAAATAGGCAACTCAGCAGTGCTCATCATAGAGCGTATCATATCTAATAGGGTGCGATTCCTCCGCTCCGATACACCGTTGTGCTGTGGTGTATAAGGAGGAGTAAGCTAAGAGAGAATCCCATTCTCTTTTAGATAGTCCAGAAACTCATTGCTTAAGTATTCTCCTTCTCGATCAGATCGTAGGATTTTAATACTTTTCCCCGTTTTGTTCTCTACATCGTGCTTATATTCTCTGAATTTCTCAAAAGCTTCAGACTTGTGTTTCATCAGGAACACATGTCCGTATCTTGAGAGATCGTCAGTGAATGTAATGAAGTAGGAAGAACTGTTCCTGTCATGTGTAGAAATGGGACCGCATACATCACTATTGCTCCCGCCAAAAATTTCTGCGCAAAAGAGCCCAAGGCATCAAATGGCAGCGATACGCTTAAGAAAATGTGAACCGGTATTTTCCGAGCTTTATTTTGAAGAACTCCTGAATAAGAAACAGCTAAATTCTGATGGTATTGAAAGCATCTCGAAAAGACCTTCGATTTGATATATTATGGGTCTCATAATTCATCCGTGATCAAAAGTTATGAGCAAATGTACTATGCACATGTGATCTAAGGAAGAAGACGCGAACCAGTATTTTCCGAGGTGCATTTTGACAAACTCCGGAATGATAAACAGATAAATTCTGATGGTATCAAAAGTGTCTCGAAAATTCCTTCGATTCGATATATTATGGGCCTCATAATTCATCCGGGATCAAAAGTTATGAGCAAATGTGCTATGCACGTGTAATCTAAAGCAATGCTCTACTACATGGGGAATGCATTTTTAGTCCCACATTGGAAAAATGAGAGATCGCTTCTCTACCACTCCCATATAAATAAGAGGGGGTACCTCTTAGAAAAGGTAGAGTTCAATACTCAAAGGAGCTTAGTTCTCCATAGGTGCTTAGTTCTCCAAGATAGGAGCATGCTCCTCCCCATAATGCGCATATGCGCAAGCGCCATGTGCGCTACGTGCAACGCACGTGTGCCCGCCATGCGCGCACCACATGAGAACATTTAATAATATTCAAAGGAGCTTAGTTCTCCATATGAGCTTAGTTCTCCAAGATAGGAGCCCGCTCCTCCCCATAATGCGCATATGCGCAAGCGCCATGTACGCTACGTGCAACGCACGTGTGCCCGCCATGCGCGCATCACGTGCAACGTACGTGCGCACCACATGAGAATATTAAATAATATTAAAAGGAGACTCGTTCTCCATAGAAGCTTGCTCCCCCATAATGCGCAAGCTTCATGTGCGTTACGTGCAAATATGAGCGTCCAACACGTGCGACGCACGTGCGCGAACGCAAAGAAGCCTTTTTCAGCAGCGAGAAGCTTAAGCTCCAGCCCGTTCTTCCCCCCTAATGAGTGAGACATAGTTCAAAGGGTACATCCCTCCACACCTTCGATATATGGCACTGTAATCTCTCAGTGTCGTCGGAGAGGTGGTGGGTCCCAACGACCAATGATCATTCTTTCTAAAATAAAAAAAAGAGAAGAAGAAAGAAGAGAGAGAGAATACAGAAGAAGAGAGAGAAAAACCCTCTGCAAAAAAGAGAGCAAGCTCTTAAGAAAAGAAGAGTTTTCTTCATACTCAAGGTAAAAAAGAACTATATTCTTGAAAAAAAAAGAGATGAAAACATCTCATAAAAAGAAGAATCCTCTTCTAAAAAGATCATAGATCTAAAAACAAAAAAGACCAAGATCTTTGACGATAAGAAAAAAGCTCAAAAGATCTAATTATAAAAAATAATCATAAGAAGTATTTTTACTTCGTCCACAGATCTTTGATCTATAAAAGGCAGAGCCTTTTATCAAAACAAGAACTGTTGTTCTTGGATTTTGAGGCAAAACCTTCTTAGAAGAACATAAAAGTTGTTCTGTGATTTTAAAATCGATCATATGCGTTTTGCGCTATTGAAAAGTGCCTTACACTTATGAACTGCGCCCTTGCGCTCATTGGATCGGCGCACAGCGCCAAAACTTGCCACGTGTCAACCAGAGACACAATCTGCGCTTTGCGCTCCTGAAATAGAGCGCTGCGCTCATAGACTGGCGCTCAGCGCCAAACGCGCCACGTGTTACTCACTGGCGCACCCATAAACTAGTGCAGCGCGCTCATAAATTAAAAGCGCGGTGCGCTAACAAACTAGCGCTTAGCGCTAAGCACGACACGTGTCCTCCTCGTGTGCGCTAACCGACAGAAGCGCAATGCGCTCTTTGACTGGCGCAAAGCGCCTAGTGTGCAACGTGACACGCTGTCAGAACATACTTTGTTCTGATAAATGCTATGCATTCAATACCAGACAAAATGACAGAGCCCAATGCTTAGCATTATTAAAAAGGGCCGAGCCCAAATAAAGGCTTAATAGCCAGAACAAAAATAAAATGTTAAAACATTTTAATTGGACTTAGCCCATTTCTGGCCATAAGTCCTCAACTTATTTTGAAGCGAGCACATCTGCTCTTTCAATCAAATCACCCCGGTTCAAGGGTACATCTCTTCACTCCTTTGATATTTGTCGTTGTAATTCCTCAACGTTTTCAAAGAGGTGACGGGTCCCACGACCACACATTTTTACGGACTGTGAGGTCCTTAAACTCATGGATTATGATGTCCTTAACCTCGACCGTGATGTCTTAACACTAACACCAGATTGTGAGGTCCTTAAACTCACGGACTATGATGTCCTTAACCTCGACCGTGATGTCTTAAAACTAACATCGGACTGTGGAGTCCTTAAATCCACAGACTATGATGTCCTTAACCTCGACCGTGATGTCTTAAACTAACATCGGACTGTGAGGTCCTTAAACTCACGGACTATGATGTCCTTAACCTCGACCGTGATGTCTTAAAACTAACACCGGACTGTGAGGTCCTTAAACTTACGGACTATGATGTCCTTAACCTCGACCGCAATGTCTTAAAACTAATAATGGACCGTAATGTCCTTAAACTAATTAGACCGCAATGTCATTAAACTAAACAATAGGGCCCAATTGCTCTCTTGTCGGATCCAAATGATCTCGTTAAGTTGATCTTAGTCTGAAATTAGACTAACGTGTCTTTAACAAACATTTATATTGATCTTAGTCTCAAATGAGGCTAACGTATCCTTAAAAACAACCCCCCAAACCCAAATCTAAGAAAGATACGGATTTGGACTAGTCCACGCCCTACGGGCGACAACATAACTTAGTCTCCGTATACAATCCACGGGCAACCGAACACAAAATAAACACCCACGACACGAAGTCACCATATGGAGAAGGAGAAAGTTGTTACCGCGATGCGGTAGCGTAATTAACTGCAGGGGCTTGCGCCTGCAGGGAAGAGCGTCCCCACAATCAAAAACCTCAAACGAGGGGGAATCTGACGAAGTCTGCTACATCGGCCGCATCCGTTTAAACCTTCGATACATGGTGCCATAAATCAACTTGGCATCTTCGGAGAGGTGGACGGATAGCACCAATTAGCATCTGCCCCCAGATTCAGGCAAGACGTCCAGTCTTCCCGGCTTCCGGCGATGAAAAGATTCTGGCATGCCCGGTGGGACCTTTTCCTCTTTCCACTCCACACTTCGTGTGTCGTGTTCGCGAACCAATCGTGGTTCGCTAATAGTTGCCCTTGGGTTTTGAGGTACTAAGATTTGGCGTTTTGCTTGGTGCAGAAAGCAAAGGATCAATGGCGTTCACCTGCTCAAAGTGCTCCAACTGCAACTGCAATTCGCGCACTGCCTCGTCTGGAAGCATAACCTACGGGCCTCAAGCAGCCTCCCTGTTCACAATGCCGGTGGAACAGGTCACCCAGGCTACTAATGGATTGTTTTTCGGGACCATGCTCCCGCCGGCGAGCTTCAGCGCTCCTGTGCCAACGCCAGAAGCTCCCAAGAAGTCGGTCTTTGATCGGCTTACAACTACTGCGGCCCCTCTCGACGGGTCGTCCAACTCCAACACCTCGGTCTTCTCCAGATTGGGCCAAAGTTCAGGTGGGCCCAGGATGAAGCCTTCACCTCAAGAGAAGGCTGCTCCGAAGAGAGTAACCAACCCTGCTCCTGAAGTCGTCAAGACGGCTTCTCCTGCCAAGGGGTCGGTCTTTACAAGACTGACTGCTCCAACTCCCACTCCCGCTCCTGCTACTCAAAGGACATCAGTCTTCAACAGGCTGACACCAGCAACAGCCCCTCACCTGAACAGGGGGCAAGACAAAGCCATCCCCGTCACCGAACCAACTTCATCAACTCGAAATGCTCGATGTCGCCATTGGCGCTGAGTGAAGAAGGCTGGGGGCAACTCCTCCTCTGGGCTGACTCCGCCAGCTCCAACGGTGGAAATTAATGCTGTTGT
Source organism: Agapanthus africanus (assembly GCA_030015575.1). Lineage (NCBI taxonomy): Eukaryota > Viridiplantae > Streptophyta > Magnoliopsida > Asparagales > Amaryllidaceae > Agapanthus > Agapanthus africanus. The sequence goes on from CM057337.1 coordinate 1,002,448,608, forward strand.
TCCAACCGGGAACAGTTTTGAGCTGCTGAACAAGGTACGCAGGAACTCGCCTACTACTGTACTGAAAAGATCCCCGCCACCGGTGGAGACTGTTGCAGAAATGAAGCGGGAGCAGTCCCCTCAACGGCTGTCTTCCAAAGTTTACAAAGTCTGGCGACGGGTCCAAGAGTCGGTGATCGATCAGGACTATTCCCGCCGGCAGAAGAAGCTGAAGGTCCGACAGGAAGAGAACCGTCCTGTCAAAACACAAAGGACGACAACCACCTGGGTGCGCCGCAACGGCCCCCTCAACGTCAACCACTCAGAAAATGAGAAGGCCGGAGAAAACCCCCATGCCTGCGACAAATGTCAAAGGCACTAAGCCCAAACGCCCTAAGTCTGGGGGCATAACGGTCCATACTATTTACATGGCATCCGGGAAAGAGGATAGCCGCGCTTCTACGGGCCACCGACCACTCACCCGATCCATCACAAGGGCTTAGGAACAGCAACAGCAGAAGCCTCAAGAGATGCTGACTGCAATGGCCACACTCACTGGGCCAAAAGAAAGCCCGGAGGCGTCATCGGAACAACGTCACGAACATGAGACTGATGTTGAATTCCTTCGGAGAATGCTCGAAAAGAAGGACAAGGAGGCTGCGGAACAAGCGGCCAATATAAAGCAAATGGCTCTTCTGTTCCAAGACATGGTGGGCATGATGATCCAGCAGGACCCTCCAGCTGAAGATCCTCCGATTATCCTCGAAGACGACAGAGGAGAAACATCAAATCCACCTCCGGCTCTTTCAACAGCCAAAAATGAAACTATCTCTAAGGCCACCGTGGATGATTATATTGCTCAACAAATACGAGTTCACCAGGAAAATGAAGCAGCCGACCAAGTTGTCAAAACTGGACGACCGTATCCAGGCTGGTATGATCAGATAAAGTACCCGCCGGGCTACACGATCCCTAAATTCCATGTGTACAAGGGGACGGGCAATCCCCACCAGCACGTCGCCCAGTTCAGAGCTCTGTGCGGCAACACCGGGGGCGATGATAAGCTTTTGCTTCGCCAATTCGTCGACAACTTATCAGAGACGGCGTTTGAATGGTACTCCGAACTTCCAAACGACTCCGTCAAAACTTTCGCAGAAATGGAGTTATTGTTCACCCAGCGATTCGCGAGCGCAAGTGAACGTACCCTGATTACCGCATTAATTAACGCCAGGGTAAATCCAGGTGAAACTTGGGTTCAATACGCAATCCGATGGTGAAATCTGTGATCGAAGTGCGAACATCGCATCGAAGAAGCACCAGCAGTGGGCATGTTCATGGGCACCCTAGACCCTCATGCAACTATTTCACATTTCATGATGTTCTTCAAACCGACCACGTTCCAGGCTTTAATCGATAAGCTAGCCCAGATGGATCAAATGGGTCACAGTCCGTCTCCCCCGAAGCCGGAACCGCTGAACGAAAAGGATAAAGGGAAGGCGATCTTCGTTGCAAACACCCAACAGCAGCCCAGTGCCCCAAAGCTAGGGGATCAACTGGAGGAGAGACGACGCTATTACAATGAGAAAATGAAGCATCCTTACTCATTCCCATGGGACAAAACGAAGAGGCTGTTCGAGCTGGCTATGCGCAACAGGCTTATCAATTTGCCGAATCCAAGGCGACCATCGCAACCCAGCGAAGTGAATAATCCCAATTATCGCCCTTACCACCAAACGGTAAGCCATCCGATCGAGGATTGCTTCGTCTTTAAGGGATGGATCGAAGATCAGTACCTACAAGGCAAGATTTGCGCTGTCTGAGAAGTGGAAAGTAAACCCACCACAACCGCACACTCCTAAGAAGACAGACACACCGGGGGCAACGTGCTCTTTTGTTGAAGAAGCCCCATAGGAGGTCATTCTTTTGGCCAAAACCAAAAGGATGCTGAATGATCTGCAGACATGCCCGGCGATCAAGTGGAAGAATCCATTAGAACCTGAGGTCATCGAGGGGATGCTAAAGCCGCGCCCAACTCCAAAGATTGGTGGTAATAGCCAAAGCGTTCATGCTTAGCCGTCGAAATTTTCGAAAAAGAAGAAGAAATCCAAGAAGCCCGTGAAGCCTGGCGACAAGCGCACGGACTTACAGAAGCAGATTGACGTGCTGGAAGAGTATAACCAGAAGGCGCGGACTCCAATCACGCTCCAAGAGTTCCTCAGCCACGTCCTTGAGGAAGAAGATGATGGAGAAGACTCGTCGGATGGATCTGAGGATTATGTAGCAAGTTGCCATGTGATCTCTCATTCATCGCTAGATAATGAAGAAGCTCCCTGCATAGAGAGACTGGAGGCAGGTTCCGAGCCGGAACCTCTATGGCCGTCAGACGAAATTATCGACGCCTTCCTGAATGAGATTCATCTGAAAAGTAAAGCCAATCGGGAGCGTGAGATGGCCATATTTGAAAGAGCCAAACGCCGACGACTGGACGAAAGAGTCGAGGCACTCCCGCCGAATCAAGGAACATCCTTCGCGGATAAAAACAGGTTCAAGATGAGGAAAATGTTTGCTAAAGCCATATCAATGGGAATGAAGCTACCACCCTCCGAAGGAAACACTCCCGGTGAAGCAGAGATGCATCCTGGCTACTACTCATATCATCGAAAGATTTCGCACCCCACCGAAGAATGCGACGGTTTTAAAAGATGGTGGCAGGGATATGTTGCTCACCGGCAACATTTTAAGCGGATGAAACGCAAAACTCGTCGGGAGCAGAGAAGTACGACCGAGGAGCATAAAAGAACCACCGATAACTGTCGCATGATCAACACCGGGGGATCGCAGGTTCTCACTTTCGGAAGCGACTCTGACGAAAAGATGGCTCTTGGCCCTCTCTTTAAAGAATCCACCTTGGGGAAGGAGGAAGAACCAAAGGCCTGTGAAAACATTCAGCTGCGCAATCGCACGCTTCTAGAAAAGAATTTCGGACCCACGAATAGAAAAGATAAGGGAAAAGAAAAGGTCTCTTTGGATATCGCCCTGGATGACCAAGTCATGAAAGAGCTGACTGCCAAGGACCCGCTAAAGAAGAACAAGGTGGATTAAAACGTTCTGGCACACTTGAGGAAGTTACCTTCGCAGCTAAGCGTTCTCGATGCCCTTTTACTATCCAAAGAAGCGAGAGATTCATTGATCAAGGCGCTACAAGAACCGGAGCAATTCCAAGCTTTTCTCGCCGAAGAAAAGATGAAGGACGAGCTGGAGGAAGTACACACAGCCGATATCACCTTCGGTGACGAAGACCTCCTCCTTGGGACGTGCGAGCACAACCGTCCCCTCTATGTCTCAGGATACTGCCACGATATAAAGATAGGCAAAATCCTGGTCGACAATGGGTCTTCCGTCAATCTCCTCAACGTGCGAGTGTTGAAGGAAATCTGCATGAGCGTCCTGCATCTCGCTCGTGATAAAATCACCATATCCGGTTTTGATTCCCAATCATCACGGACTCTCGGGTCTGTGATATTGACATTACGATTCGGGTTACTTGTCACGGATATTAAATTTCATGTCATTAACGCCAAGACATGCTATAACGCTTTGCTCGGCCGACCTTGGTTACACGAGTACAACATCATCCCTTCTACACAACATCAGTGTATGAAATACTTTAAGGATGGTCTCGAGTATACCGTAACAGGAGAGCTGAATCCATTCTCCGTGAACGAAGTCCGCAAGTACGAAGATGCAAAATACTTTTTGCCAGATTTCGAGGACACGGAGAGATGTCACAAACCGTAGAACAAAGCTATCACCACCATTCCAGTCTTCGGGAGTGATACTGAAGAAGAGGAAGCGATAGTTTATTCAGGTCCACCCCAGCACAACAAGCCAGGACCGTCCGCTCCTATGTTGATCTTTGGCAGCGACTCGGAAGATGAGGTCCATGCTATATTCTCCGCTCGGCCTTCAATACAAACATTCGCCGATGAAGAGCAAAGTTTGCAAATTGCCATGGTTCCGCCCAAACATCATAAAGAACTAGACGCGCTTGATACCTACAGTGTGGAAGAGCTGCAGACGTTCTATGTCCCTCCCAGGCGAGAAGGTGAAAAGGCGATCCTATTCTACCGCTCCGGGGAAACCAAAGTGGAGAAAGAAATCTGGCACGGTGCGGATTCTATACTTGACAGGTTCCAGCCCATCCGTCTTCCTAGATATTATACAGAAGGCTTGAAAAGGCTGTTGAAGCGCCAAGGGATACCCTTCAAACAGACCGCTCGAAAAGCTAAGTTCTATGACAGGATCTGGAACGTTCCCGGAACTCAGCGCAAGTTGCCCAACGGGAGAATGGAAGCGATCGGGCTTGGATATGTTCGGTCCAAGAAACGGGAGGTACTCCACGACTGCTATGTTGTACATGACTTTGATGAAGAAGGAGATGCTCAATGGGAGAATGCTAACCCTGAACCAGAAAGAGCCCCCGACGTGAAAATGCCCAGTCCGTCGTTCAAAGAACAAATGTACAAGCTTATAAGGGAAGCTGGTCAAAAAGTTCGAGACGACCATAATCGCGAAATAGCCATCTACGAGAAAGCCAGGACTCAACGCCTTCTTCAACAGGCTGGGAAAGATGAAAATGCTCCTCCCTGTCAACCCGTTGTGCAAAAAGCCCGACGCAGAGACAGAAACAAACCAAAGAGCGGGAAAGGCCTTCGACAGCGACAAAGCGGGTCCACGAAGCTACGCGATCAGGAGCCAAGCAATCCAGATTCATCTCTTATAAAGAAGATGAGTCGAACATACTCTTTTCCTCAGAGCAAAACACGGAAGATACTTGATCTTGCCATAAGACATCAAATGATTCTCCTCCCGGAGTCCAGCACCCCGAGCAAACAGGCGAAGTCTCTCATCCGGACTATTGCTCCTATCATAGGGCAATAGGACATCCTATTGAAGACTGCTTCACCTTCAAGAACTGGGTTGAAGACCAATATCAGCTCGGCAAGTTCGCTCTATCTAGCAGCTGGAGGGTAACCCCGCCGCAGAAGCATGAACCCAAATCCATGAGGGTAGAACCAGATCCACATCGGTCTTGGAAGCGAGCTCGTACCTGTCACGTGATAATGTTGTCAGAAGAAGAACCCGAGGATATGGATGAACTCCCCTGGTGCTTCGAAAACAATGATGACGAGGTGATCTCAGAATTTCCACCGGCGCCGAAAGAGCTGGAAGACGGAATACACACCACTGCAGATAACCTCAAGAAAATTGATTTGGGGACGATAAGTGACCCACGACCGACATTCGTCAGTGAGCTGCTATCTGAAGAAAGGGTGGCTGCGCTAAAAGACGTGCTTATGCAGCATAGAGATTGCTTCGTATGGAACTATTCCGAAATGCCAGGATTAGATCCAAAGATTGCGGTCCACAAATTGGCGATATCCCCGGACGTTAAGCCAATCAAACAAGAACCGAGAAGAATGCGGCTCGAGCTTGAGATGAGCATCAACGCCGAGGTCAAGAAGCTGATCGACTCTGGCTTCATCCAAGAGGTTCAGTATCCTGACTGGATCGCCAACATCGTTCCGGTGATGAAGAAAAATGGGACAGTGCGCATCTGCGTAGACTTTCGGGATCTCAATAAAGCTTGCCCGAAGGACGACTTCCCAGTACTGGTCACCGAGCTGATGATAGACAATACGTCTACTCACGAAGTCTTCTCCTTCATGGACGGATCGTCGGGATATAATCAGATAAAGATGCATCCCGAAGACCAGAAGCACACTGCTTTCCGGACCCCTTTAGGTATATTCTGCTACAAGGTGATGCCCTTCGGTCTAAAGAACGCCGGTGCCACCTATCAGAGGGCCATGACGAAGATCTTCGATGACCCCATACATGGAATCGTCGAATGCTATATCGACGACCTCGTGGTTAAAAGCAAATCATACGAGGAACATCTCGAACATTTAAAGATCGTATTTCAACGCCTTCGGCAATACAACTTGAAGATGAACCCTCTCAAATGCGCGTTCGGGGTGTCCTCAGGTAAATTCCTAGGATTCATCGTCCGACACCGAGGTATCGAGATAGATCCGTCAAGGATCAAGGCGATCATGGAAATGCCTCCGCCAAGGACTCTCAAACAATTACGGTCTCTCCAAGGGAAGCCCGCGTATATCCGGCGATTTATAGCCAATCTCTCTGGCAAGTGTCGTCCTTATAGTCACCTGATGAATAAGGAAGCCCCGTTAGTCTGGGATCACAAATGCCAAGGCGCGCTGGATGAAATCAAGCAGTATCTGCAGAACCCGCCAGTGCTGGCCGCTCCGGTCAAGGGAAAGCCCCTTATTCTTTATACAACAGCCCTCGAAGGTTCCTTAGGCGCATTATGGGCACAAGAGAACGACTAAGGGAGAGAAAGAGCTCTCTATTACTTGAGTCGAGTTCTCCTGGGGGCAGAAAGCAATTATTCTCCCATCGAAAAACACTGCTTGGCGTTGATCTTCGCGATAACGAAACTCCGGCACTATGCATTGGCGCATGAAGTCCGTCTCATATCGAAGGTGGACCCTCTCAAATATTTGATGTCAAAGGCCATATTGACAGGTCGGCTCGCTAAATGGGCCTTGCTCCTGATGGAGTTCTCAATAACTTATCAACCTCTTAAGGCAGTGAAATGCTAGGTCATCGCCGACTTCCTCGCTGAGCATCCGATACCGGCCGATTCCCATTTGAATTGCGAACTTCCAGACGAACATGCGTTTGATGCGATCGACGGTGGTGATACCCGATGGGAACTTTATTTTGATGGAGTGTCTTCCATGAAGAATCGCAAACAGAACACGCCCATAATCAAATCGGGGGTAGGCCTTATCTTCGTGACCCCACAAGGAGGGATAATGCGCTTTGCTTTCTCCTTAATAGAGCCGAGGACAAACAATGAAGCCGAGTATGAAGCTTTGATAGCAGGCCTCGAGATCGCCATCGACATGGGAATTGAAAACCTCCTCATATACGGAGACTCCCAACTGGTCGTTTGCCAAGTAAACGGCGACTATCAAACGTGCAAACCAGAACTGGTAAAGTACGGCGAGAGGGTACAACAACTGCTGACCCAAATACCTTCCTGCATCTTAGAAAGCATACGGCTTGCAGAAAATAGCAAAGCGGATGCACTAGCTAAGCTCGCTAAAGAACTGGCCGACGAGAACCTCGATGACGTGAGAATCGTTGTGCAAAGCTGTCGGGTTCTTGCGCCGGCGGAAATATCTCCGGAGTCGTCCGAAGAAAAAGGAGCGACTGAGTAAATGGCTATGCAAATAAAAGACCAAGAAAAGGCTGAGGATTGGAGAGAAGTCTTTATAGAATACTTCAAATCCCGTCGAACGCATGAAGATGCATCCTCAAAACATCAGCTTATGAAGCGAGCCCTATCTTTCGCCTTCGTCAATGATACTCTGTACAAGAGGTCGTTTGATTCTCTGTGGTTAAGATACCTGGGACCTGAAGAGGCGAAAAGAGTCGTCCAAGAAGTTCACGACGGACTCTGCGGTTCTCACCAAGCAGGCCCGAAGATGAAGTTGAAGATCAAACGGATGGGTTATTATTGGCCCACGATGATCTAGGACTGCCTCGAGTATGCGAAGCAATGCCACTCATGCCAAATTCATGGGGACTTTATCCATCAGCATCCAAATCCACTACATCCAACGGTGGCTAGCTGGCCATTCGAAATGTGGGGAACTGACATAATCGGCCCCATCGAACCGGCATCGTCCAGAGGATATCGATTTATTTTGGCAACAATTGATTACTTCTCCAAATGGGCAGAAGCAGTACCGCCGAGGGAAGTGAAGACGGAGAATATCCTCCATTTATTCAAGACACACGTCATTTATCGGTTTGGAACTCCGAGACGGATCATCTCCGATAACGGGCCAGCCTACAGAAGCCACAAAATCAGCCGCTTCGCACAACAACACAACATAGACTGGAGATACTCCTCAGTTTATAATCCCCGAGCCAACGGTCTAGCGGAGGCTTTCAACAAGACCTTGACGAAGATCGTAAAAAAGACGGTGTCGCGAAATAAGAAAGACTGGCACGAGAGACTGCAGGAAGCTCTCTGGGTGTATCAAACTACGTTCAAAACGGTCACGAACACAACTCCATACGCGTTGGTATTCGGTACAGAAGAGGTACTCCCCCTCGAGATAAAGTTACCCTCTCTACGAGTGGCAGTCCATTATGAGCTAACGGACGAAGAGAATGCTCACTTTCGGCTCGAGGAGCTTGATGCCCTTGATGAAACCCGGCTCGTAGCGCAACAAGATCTAGAAGCTTATAAAGCAAAGATGGCACGCTCCTACGAAAGATTGACTAGGCCGAGGACATTCCGCCAAGGCGAACTCGTGCTAGTGGTCAGAAGACCTATGATCCCTAATCGCGCTAAGCAGGGAAAATTCAAGCCGAACTATAAAGGCCCATATATCATAGACAAGGTCTACCAGGGTGGGGCCTATCTACTCATGGACATGCATGGCGAAAGACCTTTCAGACCGATAAACGGTCGCTTCCTGAAGAAGTACTACGCTTGACGAGTCACGGCCTAGGTCAATGATAGATGGCGACGACTATGTCCGCTCGATATCTTCCTAAGCCCAAACTCTATAAGTAGTGACAGGCCTTCTTCAACAACGGACCGAAACGTCCTTAAACTAACAACGGACCGAAACGTCCTTAAACTACCAACGGACCACTATGTCCTAAAACTAGCTGTTGACTGAGATGTCGATAAACTAAGGAGGATTGCAGCATCCCGAAGCTGATATAAAAAAAAGGTATGTCCGTAAGCAAAGTGGGCACGGATGAAAACCCGAAAGGGCTCCGTGAGTAAAAACAGCAGGGCTACCGGCGAGTCTTGTGAAAACCCGAAAGGGCGCAATCTCGTTAGAATAAAAAAAAAGAATAAACAAACAAAAGAGGAAAACAGTATGTCCGTAAGCAAAGTGGGCACGGATGAAAACCCGAAAGGGCTCCGTGAGTAAAAACAGCATGGCTACCGGCGAGTGTTTGTGAAAACCCGAAAGGGCGCAACCTCGTTAAAAGACACTTACAGGGTCCTCTCGAACTTGTGAGGAGAAACCACCCGCGTGAGATCCTTACGACTCACAAAGGAGCAACACACTTAGGGATCCCCACGATTCCTAAGGAGAAATTACACCTACGGGATCCTCTCGACCCGTAGGGAGAATCCTCTTATGAGACCCTCACGGCTCATAAGGTTCAAAAGTCTTAAGTTACAGGGACCTGAGCCTGTTCTTAAGCAGCCCCCACAACCTCCAATACTGCCCTACAAGCGGCTCAATACCGACCCTTGTATACAATCCACGGGCGCGAATAAACATTTCCCTAACAAAGTCCCATCCGTGACTAGGGAGATGTTCGCACGGTGAACAACCCTTGTGAGTCCCCTCGACTTATAAAGAGAAAACTCTCTTGTAAGATCCTTACGACTTACAAGAAGCCATACACTTAGGAGTCCTCACGATTCCTAAGGAGAAAACGCACCTATGAAATCCTCACGACTTGTAGGGAGAAATACCTTTATGAGACCCTTACGGCTCATGAAGTCAAAAGCCTTAGTCGACAGGATCCTAACCCTGTTCGCTAAGCCACCTTTGTTCGATATCGACAAAAGCAAATGATGATTCGCTCCTGGCAATATTCCAGTTGTAGCGGTGCTGATGCCGAAATCGGTGTCTAATCCCAAGCTTGCGGCAAAAAGCTGGCGAGCCACACATGCATACGAAATAGTCGAAATGATGAGGCAACTTGCAACAAAATCAGCAAGTAAAAATGTATGCATGCAAAATAGCCGAAATGATTGGGCAACTCGCAATAAAAAACAACGAGTAAAAATAAAACAAATAGCCGAAATGATTGGGCAACTCGCAATAAAAAGCAGCGAGTAAAAATAAAACAAATAGCCGAAATGATTGGGCACCGCGAAAAATAGCCGAAATGATGGGGCAATCGCGACCTTCGCGATATAAAAGCTGAAATGATAGAGCATCGCGGAAAGAAAAAAAATGAATGAATGAAATTTATGCCCTACAGGTGATATTACATCAATCCTTGTATACAATCCAGGGGCGCAAACAAAGAAGGAATCACACTCCTCCTCCCCAGGTTTCATAAGAAGAAGAAGCCAAATCTCGATGGTTCACAGACAGCCTAGAGATCATCTCAACATTCGTCTTATTACAACAGACACAACATCAAGCAAAGCGGAACAGCGGCAACCCCCAGTTCCATGACTCGGCGGTGTACAGATGACCGAGAGTCAAACTCCGATTCCGTGAAATGCGGATAAAGTCAACCCTTCCTGGCTATGTGGAACGCGGATTATGTCACTCCTGACCCCGTGGAAAACATCCAGAGCGGAGCCTGGTCCTCGCCGAACATGGCAGTGAACGCGTGGGAAGCATCCAGAGCAAAATTCCTAGCTACGTGGAATGCGGATTATGTCACTTCTGATCCCGTGGAAAACGTCTAGAGCGGATCCTGGTCCTTGCAGAGCACGGCAGTGAACCCGTGTGAAGCATCCAGAGCGGAGCCTAGTCCTCACCGAACACAGCAGTGAACCCGTAGGAAGCATCCAGAGCAAAATTCCTGGATACGTGGAACGCGGATTATGTCACTTCTGACCCCGTGGAAAACGTCCAGAGCGGATCCTGGTCCTCGCAGAGCACGGCAATGAACCCGTGTGAAGCATCCAGAGCGGAGCCTGGTCCTCGCCGAACACGGCAGTGAACCCGTGGGAAGCATCCAGAGCAAAATTTCTGGCTACGTAGAACGCGGATTATGTCACTTCTGACCACGTGGAAAACGTCCAGAGCGGATCCTGGTCCTTGCAGAGCACGACAGTGAACCTGTGAAGCATCCAGAATGGAGCCTAGTCCTCGCCGAACACGGCAGTGAACCCGTGGGAAGCATCTAGAGCAAAATTTCCTGGCTACGTGGAACGCGGATTATGTCACTTCTGACCCCGTGGAAAACGTCCAGAGCGGATCCTGGCCCTCGCAGAGCACGGCAGTGAACCCGTATGGAGCATCCAGAGCGGAGCCTAGTCCTCGCCGAACACGGCAGTGAACCCGTGGGAAGCATCTAGAGCAAAATTTCCTGCCTACGTGGAACGCGGATTATGTCACTTCTGACCCCGTGGAAAACATCCAGAGTGGATCCTGGTCCTCGCAAAGCACGGCAGTGAACCCGTGTGAAGCATCCAGAGCGGAGCCTGGTCCTTGCCGAACACGGCAGTGAACCCGTGGGAAGCATCCAGAGCAAACATTGGACTGTGAGGTCCTTAAACTCACGGACTATGATGTCGTTAACCTCGACCGTGATGTCTTAAAACTAACAACGGACTGTGGAGTCCTTAAATCCACGGACTATGATGTCCTTAACCAGGACAATGATGTCTTAAAACTTACATCGGACTGTGGGGTCCTTAAACCCATGGACTATGATGTCCTTAACCTCGACCGTAATGTCTTAAAACTAACAACGAACTGTGGAGTCCTTAAATCCACGGACTATGATGTCCTTAACTTCGACGGTGATGTCTTAAAACTAAAATTTGGACTGTAAGGTCCTTAAACTCATGGACTATGATGTCCTTAACCTCGACCGTGATGTCTTAAAACTAACATCGGACTGTGGGGTCCTTAAACCCATGGACTATGATGTCCTTAACCTCGACCGTAATGTCTTAAAACTAACAACGGACTGTGGAGTCCTTAAATCCACGGACTATGATGTCCTTAACCTCGACCGTGATGTCTTAAAACTAACAACGGACTGTGGAGTCCTTAAACTCATGGACTATGATGTCCTTAACCTCGACCGTGATGTCTTAAAACTAACAACGGACTGTGGGGTCCTTAAACCCACGGACTATGATGTCCTTAACCTCGACCGTGATGTCTTAAAACTAACAACGGACTGTGGAGCCCTTAAATCCACGGACTATGATGTCTTTAACCTCGACCGTGATGTCTTAAAACTAACATCGGACTGTGGGGTCCTTAAACCCACGGACTATGATGTCCTTAACCTCGACCGTAATGTCTTAAAACTAACAACGGACTGTGGAGTCCTTAAATCCACGGACTATGATGTCCTTAACCTCGACCGTGATGTCTTAAAACTAAAATTGGACAGTGAGGTCCTTAAACTCATGGACTATGATGTCCTTAACCTCGACCGTGATGTATTAAAACTAACAATGGACTGTGAAGTCCTTAAATCCACGGACTATGATGTCCTTAACCTCGACCGTGATGTCTTAAAACTAACAACGGACTGTGGAGTCCTTAAATCCACGGACTATGATGTCCTTAACCTCGATCGCGATGTCTTTAAACTACGGTATACTGGAAAACGTCCAGAGCGGAGCCTGGTCCTCGCAGAACACGACAGTGAACCCGTGGGAAGCATCCAGAGCAACCCCTGACCCCGTGAAATGCGGATAAGGGCAACTTCACCCATCACTTGCGGGTCCTCACGACTCGTAAGGGAGTAAATTCTCTTGTGAGATTCTTACGACTTTCAAGAGAAAACACACTTATGAATCCTCACGATTCTTAAGGAGAAATTACACCTACGAGATCCTCTCGACTCGTAGGGAGAAAAGCCTTTATGAGACCCTCACGGCTCATAAAGTTGAAAAGTCTTAGGTGACAGATCCTACCCCTGTCTCCTAAGCCATCACTATCTTATAAAGAGTTCAAGATTAACTGTTATCTACCATCTATGAGCCACACTTGCCAAAGCTACATGCAAATGAAATGGAGAAGTTACTCATAAGCATATAAACTACTTCACGCCAGAGTAAAATGTAGGGATCCTAGGCACGCTAATGAGGTCTCACAAGGCATTAACCATGCGAATTTCAAAAATTTACGGTGCCGAGAAACCCTAATACGGATCGTTGACTAGATGTATAGGCAAAACTTGCAACTAGTTAACAACTTAACTAAGTGAACGGAAATACAACCTTTGTAGATCCGGTCCTCCACCTCCATAGCTCCGCGATGAAGTCCCCTCGCTGCGATCATCGGATCCCGGACTCTAGCGTCGGCTTCATCGGAGAAATGGGCGGGCTAGGTCGTCGACTTCGATGCCGAAGATGATCTACGTCGAGGCAACACAAGATCAAGCTCCAACTTCACCAAGCCATGAAACTTGTGAAGAAAACACCCTATACTACTTGGCAAGTGGTAGAGGATGAAGAAATAGGAAGTGGGTTCACTTTAGAATTGGATTTCTCACTCATTTTCACAAGTTGCCATTGATGGAGGCAAGCTTCTTCATCTTGAAGAAGAAGAAGAAGAAGAAAAGAATATGATAAGTTCTTTTTAAAATAGAAAATAAATGAATACTTATCATATAGCAACCATAGTTAGGTGTAGAGAGTAAACTAATGTTAGTTAAATGGTTAGGGATAGGAGATGAAGACAAAATGGTTGCTTTAGTCAAAGATGCTTTGAAGCTTCAAGAAGCTTCAAGCAAAGAACAAAGAAAGCCACCATTTTCTCTTTATCATTTTCTTTTGCCAAAATAAACAAAATAAATAAATAAATGAATAAGTAAATAAACAAAACCCTAACCACTCATATAACCATGGTTTAATTCTTTACATACACCCAAACTATCATGTATCATCAAACATGATACAATCAAATGTACAAAAGTATATCACATATACAATGTGCACATCAAGTGAGAAAATCCATTTAAAGTGAACCAATACTAGTTAATGCAAAGTAATATATCAAATATATAATTATGCATTAAATCATTAAATCAACATTTGATTTAACGATCCGGTCATATCTCATATAACCGACTAATATCCAATATATCGGCTTATCGAATCAATCCTTGAATCGATAACTAGGTTATATCACATACAACCAATCGATACATTCATCGCGAGAATGGAATACGGTATCACATACACGCATTATTGTCGGTCCCGCACATATCTCATATGCGCTCCTATTTCGTTTCGCTTGAGCCAGGAAACCTCTGTGTAGGACTCTTAAGACTCGTCAATACGCCGACAGCAGGTGATGATCATATCAAACACCCACAAGCCGCAAGCGGTCTGCTAAACGTAACGGCCACCCGGGTATTGAGCGATCAGAAGATCGACGAGCAAGCCCGCTCACACTCCTGTGAATCCAACCAGTAACACTTACCGTACAGTCCGGTCTGTTCGTCTGATATGTCGCATATCTCGCCTAGGGGTGGTAAACGTCAGACCCCAGTAGCTCGATAAGTCATGTCGATATAAGGTCTATAACAGTTCGAGAAACTACTGGTAACACTTACCAGTAAATCTCAGCAACCCTGGCCAGGGATTTCCGGTTATAGCCAATCGAACATAGCGCAACATCAACTCCCTATACCGGGAGAGACAAATCCCCTCCTATCGCTCATTGCCTCCATGTGATTCGGGACTGTACCTAAAAGCCACCGTTTTGCACGCCCTCTTGGACGTGGTAAGGTGGAAATCAAAGCACAGTGGGAATCACACAAGACTCTATGACGATCTCGGGTCTACAGACTAACCTGTACCAGTGTCACCAGAGAACTGCCATCTGACGTGAGGTATAATAGCATCTGGGAGTTCTCGGCGAGTCCGTCCAGTGTACCCAGTCTCTACTGAGCACCCGTATATCATCTCTGATGTCAAACACCAATCGCCCATCTGTATGGGTCGAGAAGGTATACGCTAGTCTACTCTGGTATATCGATGCCCCGTCTCGATACACCCACGACTAGGGACCTTGAAGGATGTACTTATGGACTACCATGTCCCCACTAGTATGATCCGCATCATAGTCCAGGTAGTCAAGTACACATCCTAAGGGCTTTACCAACATGTAACAGAGAGACAATCAGTATACACGTTAAGGTAAAGAGCAACCAGATAGCATACTATCATGTCGAGCAAGAAAGTCCTCCCTATATATGTCCAAGCATCCACCACATTATACATCCTATGTATAGTAATGGCCTCTAGGGCATACATATAACTAACAATCTCCCACTTGCACTAGGGCCATCTTTAGCAGTGGTTGTAGTATCTCATACTCAACCATCCCATAAAAGTCTCTCTCTGGGAAAAGGCCTTTGTGAGTGGATCCGCCGCGTTGTCCTCTGAGTCTATTCTCCTAACCTCGATCACCTTGGAGATCAGCCATCTCCATGATCAGGTGATACTGCCTTAGATTATGTCTGGATCACTGATGGGACGGACGTTCCTTGGCATAAGCCACAACTCCATTGTCACACAATGGGAGGAACTAAGTTCATCTTATGAACAAATATACATCCAGACCGCCTCTTTGGTAGTATCTTAAGTAGCGATGTATCCAGCCTTTATCGTCTAGTATGCCACGGTATCTAGCTTGGAACTCTTCCAACATACCGTCCCTTTACTGAGGGTAAAGACAATGCCTGCGACTGACATTCAGTCGTCTTTATCACCCTGGAACCTTTCCAGTGATTCTCCCCTGGATCAATTGATACCATCTCACTACAGCTAGTGAGTATTCTAACACCCAAATAACATCTATCTCATAGATGAAGACTCAGGATTTAGGAGGTATCACTTTGATCCTATTTGGAGAATCCATGTGATAAGCAGAGATTGACCGAGCGTAGCATAGGAAACTCCTTTCTTATCAAGAGTATGTCATCCACGTACTCTACGAGGATCATCACCATACTCCCCACTACCTTTTTGTATATACAAGGTTCATCTACCATTTTGATGGTGTTAAACTCTTTGACTAACACATCAAAACAGACGTTCCAACTCCGCGATTCCTGCTTTATCACATAAAACATCTTGCACACGTTTCCGCTGCTCCCACTGTCTACGAGGCCCTCTGGCTGTGTACTTATAGACGCACTCTTCTAAAACATCATTTAGAAAAGCAGTCATGGCACCCAACCGCCAGATATCGTAGTCATGGTATGTAGCCGTGGCAAGTAGGATCTGAATGGACTTAAGCATAGATCCTTAGAAAAGGTTTCAACATAATCCATACCTGGTCAATGATGCAAACCTTTAACAAGTCTAGCTTTGAAAGTCTCAACC
Source organism: Agapanthus africanus (assembly GCA_030015575.1). Lineage (NCBI taxonomy): Eukaryota > Viridiplantae > Streptophyta > Magnoliopsida > Asparagales > Amaryllidaceae > Agapanthus > Agapanthus africanus. The sequence continues at coordinate 1,002,464,767 of CM057337.1, forward strand.
TTTCCATGTACACCAAGTAACACGGCATTCTTTCACTGAGCAGACACTTCCTTCCCTCCCTCCTAATCTTCTCAAGATATACTTGCTCCTGATGGGGATTTAACCCTTCAGATATAGCAACCAAAGTCCATACTTTGTTGGTGTATAAGGATTTCATCTCAGATCGCTAAGCTTCCAGCCATTCTTACAGAGTCCCACTCTTGATGGCCAGCTCGAAACTAGTTGGGTCATCATCTCATGATGCATTTCTCGCTCCCACTGTCATAGAGAAACCGAAGTATCTCTCAGGTGGGTGAGGAACCCTACTAGATCGGCGGAGAGGCTGAGGTTCGTTGAATTCTATTGAATGCTTTGGTTCTACCAAATCATCAGCTTTAGATTGTATAGCTGGAACCTTTCCAGTTCTACATAACTGACCTTGCCTCGAGCTTGTCCAGATTTTGCTTTTTAGACATAGGCTGGACAACCCCAAATCTTAACTAACTTAAGATATGGGCTCTTCCCTTTCCATATCACATATGAAGCGGTAGGCAGCTGATTTGATTGGAACCCTATTCAATAGGTATGCAACTTCATAAGTGTGTAACTCCCTAAAGGAAATAGGTAACTCAGTAGTACTCATCATAGAGCACACCTTATCATATAGGGTGTGATTGCTCCGCCCCGATATACCATCGTGCTATGGTGTATACGGAGGAGTAATGCTGAGAGAGAATCTCATTCTCCATTAGAATAGTCCAGGAATTCCATGCACAAGTATTCTCCTCCTCGATCACATCAAGGACATAATACTTATACCGTATTTTGGTTCTCTACTTCTAACTTATATTCTGTGAATATCTCAAAAGGTTCGGATTTGTGTTTCAACAGGAACATATGTCTGAATCTCGAGAGATTATCAGAGAATGTAATGAAGTACAAAGAACCGGTCTTGGCATGTGTAGACTGGGGACCTACATACATCAACATGTATCATCCCAAGAGTTCACTGACACTTTCTCTGTTTCCAGTAAACAGAGCTATGGTCATCTTATCTCTGTGACATGACTGGCAAGTTTCACAATATGTAAATTCAAACTGATTTAAATATGCATCTAAATGTAACTTAGCTAGTCGGGTCGCATTGATATGACCTAGTCTACAATACCTCAAGAAGGATCCGTTCATTTCTGAACTCTTCCTCTTGTGTGTGTTCTATATACTAAGAACTGTAGTTTGATTTAGAACATCAATGCTTTTAGATACCGTGCCTGAACCGATCAACTTTTGATATAGGAAATGTTCAAAACATTATCCAACAATACAAAATTTTATCATTTCTTTACTAATAAAGAGACTGATATGATTTTGTATATCAGGTTCGGTATCTAATAACATTCGTTCAGAATCAATGTATTGGTAATACAGGGTGACAGTGACCAACAGACTTGGCTGCAACACTTGCCCCGTTTTCTGTCTCATGAAACTTATCACCTGTTCTCAGTTCTTTACCTATATGTAGCCCATGTAACAGATTACATATCTGGGATCCTGATCCGGTATCATATACCCAGGACGTAAAGGACATTGAGAAACAGTTCTGTATAATGAACACACCCGAAGATGATGCATCAGCATGCACTCTCTTCGTTTGGGCGGCATGGGAATCTTGGTATTCCCCTATTTCCTGCTCTGTCTTATAACTATTATAAGTTGGAGCGGGACCAACGTTCTCCAGCTCAGTAAAACAAGCGGGTTCGGTCAATATTCCGTATTATTATCTTGATTAAGGCGTGATATGGTCGCTACCTGGAGAGAGAGAGAAGAAAACACTCAGCGTGCGCTCTTGCAAGAATAGATTGGTTATTATTTTATCTAATCAGGATGGCTCCCACTGTTTTTATCAAATCTTCCTTCAAACCCTAAAAGGAAAGACTAGCCGGGATTAATTACACACTACAAGTTCGCCAATCTTTCAGCCAGGCCAGTGTCGGTACTTTGAGGGAGGTCCCCCGTGCTTTCGCACGAACCTAATTACAGTAAACCTCGTTTTCCCAGAGGCGTAACCCCGTTAACACCTTTCTAGACACCTACTTGATCGGCTAATTGTAATGTGTAAAACTCTCCCAGGAGTGACAATTACTCGCAGTGGGTATCGGGATCCAACTATCTCATAGAAGGTATGCAATCTCATTGCAAATTTCAACACTTGAAATTCCCGATAATATTTTGCCCCGAACGGTCTATGACCTTGATAAGGTCAACAAACCATAGACCGCAAGTCAAGTTCAACCCGTTATTTCTTGATTGAATCAAACCCACCCGCACGACCCTTGACAAGGTCAACAAGGCCGCACGACTACCCTAACCCAATCTGCATCATATGCATAAGCAGATAAACACTGGTTAGCTACCGCACACTGCGCCTTGACAAGGCCAACAAACGCAGCACGAATACTAAGCAGGACTTATCTGAAATGACGGAGGGCTACGACAGGTTTTTCTGAAAACCTATTGCGTAATGAACTTGTTATCGTTGTAGGATCGAATGAATTTTGAAATGGAGTGTTTTTGAGGCTTTTCTAGTTTTGCTAAAGGAGTCACTCCCGGTGAAGGGATCGTCGGTCCTTTCCTCGTCGAATGAGGTGCGGGATATGTCATATATATCACTGTGCAAAGCATAAACTATAGAAGCAATCAAAAGACAAACCGAGGGTTGTAGCATCTGCCAGTTATTGCTAAAGGAGTCACTCCCGGTGAAGGGATCTCGGTCCTTTCCTTATCGAATAAGGTGCAGGATGTTCTACAAGGAACACCGCGATGCAAAGCAAGAACTGTAGCTACCTGTTTTATTTAGAAATTCGATTCCACAACATCTTAGGTTTCTTTTCTTTCATTAATCATATTAATGAAGTCCCATCATTTAAGTTACCTAAACATCACAGATAAATACGACGTACACTTATGCCATCCGCATTCGCCTCGATGTCCCCTCATGCACCGTTAGGTTAGGTAACTAACGGCAGAGCGGGGCAGGGCTAGCGCGGGTGTAAAACATAAGTAACGCCTATATAATATATCATATATACTATATACAATATTTATCACAGAACATCAAATTATCACATCACAGATATCGCAGCAGAAGAATCATATGAAACATTGGATATACTAGGACGTCCGTGTTTTCAATATGAGCCAGTATAAAACACGGATTCCACGGTCGCGATGAATAGCCAAACCCACACCCTTAGACCCCTACGAGAGCGGCAAGCAATCCTACCAATTCTAGAGTTAGGAGACCCGGACTCGACTCCTCGAGTTGGTCTCCCACTGGACTCTAGAACCCGGTTACTCGTGCTCTCCTCCTTGGGTCTATCCTAGTGCGGAAAAGTAAATAATATACAAAGGGTGACATCTTCCGCAACCTGGAAGTGCCCCAATAAAAGAATATTACATACAAGTTTTTACATGAATGAAAATGAAAAACACTCATCTCACATAAAACCCCCCGGCTATTCAAACACGACGATCCAATATAACATATCCAGCAACACATAACATCACATGTCATCAACGTAAGTAAATATGCGCATCCCAATTGTCTTTGACATATAGCAACGAAACCGGCGATATCACATATTACACTTACGGTCGTAGAAAAGAAAGTGTAAAACTACAACAGTTGGAATCCGCAACCTCCTTAGACATCGCATGCCTAATCAAATGAATTCCTTAGACATCGCATGCCTAACAATTATAAACCCCGCATTTTAGTCTCATTATCGAAAACTCTTTTCAATATCAAGTCGGGCAATTCAACAAGATTCCCGAAAAACTGATCGCATGCTCGTCGCAAACTTTAGTAGATGGCCGCACCCCCGACGCCGTCGACGAAGTGCACCAAGGTGGAACACCGCTGCCGCTAGTGTAGGGTTCCTAGGCACTCAATTGAGGTCTCACAAGGCATCGATCATGCCAATTTCAAAAATTCTAGTGCCGAGAAACTCTAATGTACGGATCGTTTGCTAGAAATCTAGGCGAAACAAAACTAGTTAACACTTAACTAATGAGAATACGGAAATACAACCTTTGTAGATCCGGTGCTCCACCTCCATAGCTCCGCAACGAGGTCCTCTCCACTGTCCAAATCAAATCCGGGCTCAAGCGTCGGCTTCGTCGGAGAATGGGCAAGCTAGGTCGTCGATGTCCATGCCGAAGATGATCTACGTCGAGGCATCGCTAAATCAAGCTCCAACTTCACCAAGTCCAAAAACTTGTGAAGAGAACACACTCTACTACTTGGCAAGAGGTAGAGGATGAAGAAATAGGAAGTGGGTAGACTTTAGATTTGGATTTCTCACTCATTTGCTCAATTCACCATTGATGAAGAAAGCTTTTTCTTCTTGAGTTCAATGAAGAAGAAGAAGAAAAATTATGATAAGTTAATTCTAAAATGAAAAGAATAAATCATTCTTATCATCTTAGAACCATGGTTTAGTGTAGAGAATTAATCATGGTTGAGTGGTATGGTTAGGGTTAAGGATGAGATAAGAATGGTGGACTAAGTCAAAGCTTCATGAAGCTTTAACTAAACAACAAAAGAAGCCACCATTCTTTTCTCTTTTCCATTTATTTTCCAAAATGAATAAATACATAAATAAAGAAAAGAAAACCCTAATCATAATCTTAACCATGGTCTAATTCTTTACATTTAACCAAGATAACATGTATCATCAAACATGATACAAACATTTGCACAAAAAGTATATCACATATACAACTTGTGCAACCAAGTGAGAAAATCCATTTAAAGTAAACCAATACTAGTTAATGCAAAGTAATATATCAAATATATAATTATGCATTAAATCATTAAATCAACACTTGATTCAATGATCCGGTCATGTCGCACACAACCGACTAGTATACAATGTATCGGCTTATCGAATCAACGCTTGAATCGATAACTAGGTTATATCGCATATAACCATTCGATACATTCATCGCGAGAATGGAATACGGTATCACATACACGCATTATTCTCGGTCCCGCACATATCTCATATGCGCTCCTATTTCGTTTCGCTTGAGCCAGGAAACCTCTGTGTAGGACTCTAAAGACTCGTCAATACGCCGGCAGCAGGTGATGATCATATCAAACACCCACAAGCCGCAAGCGGTCTGCTAAACGTAACGGCCACACGGGTATTGAGCGATCTGAAGATCGACGAGAAAGCCCGCTCACACTCCAGTGAATCCGACCAGTAACACTACCGTACAGTCCGGTCTGATCGTCTGATATGTCGCATATCTTGCCTAGGGGTGGTAAACGTCAGACCTCAATAGCTCGATAAGTCGTGTCGATATGAGGTCTATAACACATCGAGAAACTACTGGTAACACTTACCAGTAAATCTCAGCAACCCTGGCTAGGGATTTCCTGTTATAGCCAATCGAACACAGCGCAACATCAACTCCCTATACCGGGAGAGACGAATCCCCTCCTATCGCTCATTGCCTTCATGTGACTCGGGACTGTACCCAAAAACCACCGTTTTGCACGCCCTCTTGGACGTGGTAAGATGGAAATCAAAGCACAGTGGGAACCACACAAGACTCTATGACGATCTCGGGTCAACAGACTACTCTGTACCAGTGTCACCAGAGAACTGCCATCTGACGTGAGGTATAATACCATCTGGGAGTTCTCGGCGAGTCCGTCCAGTGTACCCAGTCTCTACTGAGCACCCGTATATCATCTCTGATGTCAAACACCAATGGATATGGGATCATCCATCGCCCATCTGTATGGGTCGAGAAGGTACACGCTAGTCTACTCTGGTATATCGATGCCCCGTCTCGATACACCCACGACTAGGGACTTTGAAGGATGTACTTATGGACTACCATGTCCCCACTAGTATGATCCGCATCATAGTCCAGGTAGTAAAGTACACATCCTAAGGGCTTTACCAACATGTAACAGAGAGACAATCAGTGTACACGTTAAGGTAATAGCAACCAGATAGCATACTATCATGTCGAGCAAGAAAGTCCTCCCTATATATGTCCCAGCATCCACTACAATATACATCCTATGTACAGTAATGGCCTCTAGGGCATACATATAACTAACAATCTCTCACTTGCACTAGGGCCATCTGTAGCAGTGGTTGTAGTATCTCATACTCAACCATCCCATAAAAGTCTCTCTCTGGGAATAGGCCTTCGTGAGTGGATCCGCTGCGTTATCCTCTAAGTCTGCTCTCCTTGCCTCGATCAGCCTGGAGATCAACCATCTCCATGATCAGGTGATACTGCCTTAGAATATGACTGGATCACTGATGGGACGGACGTTCCTTGGCATAAGCCACAACTCCATTGTCTCACAATGATAGGAACATAGTTCATCTCATGAACCATTATACATCCAAACATCCTCTTTAGTAGCATCATAAGTAGCAATGTATCCTTCCTTTATCGTCTAGTATGTCACGGTATCTAGCTTGGAACTCTTCCAACATACCGTCCCTTTACTGAGGGTAAAGACAATGCCTGCGACTGACATTCAGTCGTCTTTATCACCCTGGAACACTTCCAGTGATTCTCCCCAGGATCGCTTGATACCATCTCACTACAACTAGTGAGAATCCTAACATCCAATTAAATCTATCTCATAGATCCAAAACCCAGGATTAAGGAGGTATCACTTTGATCCTGTATGGAGAATCTTTGTGATAAACGGAGATTGATCGAGCGTAGCATAAGAAACTCCTTTCTTATCAAGAGTATGTCATCCACGTACTCTACGAGGATCATCACCATACTCCCTACTACCTTTTTGTTTATACAAGGTTCATCTACCATTTTGATGATGTCAACTTCTTTGACTAATGCATCAAAACAGACGTTCCAACTCCGCGATGCCTGCTTTATCTTATAAAACATCTTGCACACGTTTCCGCTGCTCCCACTGTCTACGAGGACCTCTGGCTGTGTACTTATAGACGCACTCTTCTAAAACAACATTTAGAAAAGCAGTCATGACACCCAACCACCAGATATCGTAGTCATGGTATGTAGCCGCGGCAAGTAGGATCTGGATGGACTTAAGCATAGGTATTGGAAAAGGTTTCATCATTATCCACGCCTGGTTGATGACGAAAACCTTTAACAAGTCTAGCTATTGAAAGTCTCAACTCTTCCATGTACACCAAGTAATCTTCTCAAGATATACTTGCTCCTGATGGGGATTTAATCCTTCAGATATAGCAATCAAAGTCCATACTTTGTTGGTGTATATGGATTCCATCTCAGATCGCTAAACATCCAGCCATTCTTACAGAGTCTCACTCCTGATGGCCAGCTCGAAGCTAGTTGGGTCATCATCTCATGATGCAATCTTCGCTCCCACTGTCATAGAGAAACCAGAGTATCTCTCAGGTGGGTGAGGAACCCTACTAGATCGGCGGAGAGGCCGAGGTTCGTTGGAATCTACTGAATCCTTTGGTTCTATCAAATCATCAGCTGTAGTTTGTATGGCCGGAACATTTCCAGTTCTACATTACAGACCTTGCCTCGAGCTTGTCCGGATTTTGCTTTTAGACATAGGCCGGACAACCCCAAATCTTGACTGACTTAAGAGATGGGCTCTTCCCATTCCATATCACATATGAAGCGGTATGCAACTGATTTGATTCAAACCGTAATTCAATAGGTATGCAACTTCATAAGTGCATAACCCCTTAAGGAAAAAGGTAACTCAGTAGTACTCATCATAGAGCACACCATATCAAATAGGGTGTATCTGCTCCGCCCCGATATACCATCGTGCTATGGTGTATACGGAGGAGTAATGCTGAGAGAGAATCTCATTCTTCTTTAGAATAGTCCATGAATTCCATGCACAAGTATTCTCCTCCTTGATCTCATCATAGGACATAATACTTATACCCGTATTTTGGTTCTCTACTTCTAACTTATATTCTGTGAATATCTCAAAAGGTTCGGACTTGTGTTTCAACAAGAACATATGTCTGAATCTAAAGAGATCATCAGAGAACGTAATGAAGTATAAAGAACCAATCCTGGTATGTGTAGACAGGAGACCTACATACATCAACATGTATCATCCTAAGAGTTCACTAACTCTTTCTCTGTTTCCAATAAACAGAGCTATGGTCATCTTATCTTTGTGACATGACTGGCGAGTTTCACAAGATGTAAATTCAAACCAATTTAAATATGCATCTTTATGTAACTCCAGCTAGTCGGGTCGCATTGATATGACCTAGTCTACAATACCTCAAGAAGGATCCGCTCATTTCTGAACTCTTCCTCTTGTGTGTGTTCCGTATACTAAGAACTGTAGTTTGATTTAGAACATTAATGCTTTTAGATAACGTGCCTGAACCGATCAACTTTTGATATAGGAAATGTTCAAAACATTATCCAACAATACAAAATATTATCGTTTCTTTACTAATAAAGAGACAGATATGATTTTGTATATCAGGTTCGGTATCTAATAACATACGTTCAGAATCAATGTATTACAATACAGGGTGACAGTGACCAACAGACTTGGCTGCAACACTTGCCCCGTTTTCTGCCTCATGAAACTTATCACCCGTTCTCAGTTTTTCTACCCTTTTGTAGCCCTATGTAACAGATTACATATCTGGGATCCTGATCCGGTATCATATACCAAGGATGCGTAGGATACTGAGAAACAGTTCTGTATAATGAACACACCCGAAGATGATGCATCAGTATGCACTCTCTTCGTTTGGGCGGCACGGGAAATCTGGTATTCCCCAATTTCCTGCTCTGTCTCATAACAATTATAAGTTGGAGCGGGACCAACGTTCCCCAGCTCAGTATAACAAGCGGGTTCGGTCAATAATCCGTATTATTATCTTAATTAAGGCGTGATATGGTCGCTACCAGGAGAGAGAGAGAAGAAAACACTCAGCGTGCGCTCTTGCAAGAATAGATTGGTTTTATTTTATCTAATCAGGATGGCTCCCACTGCTTTTTATCAAATCTTCCTTCAAACCCTAAAAGGAAAGACTAGCCGGGATTAATTACACACTACAAGTTCGCCAATCTTTCAGCCAGGCCAGTGTCGGTACTTTGAGGGAGGTCCCCCGTGCTTTCGCACGAACCTAATTAATGTAAACCTCGTTTTCCCAGAGGCGTAACCTCGTTAACACCTTCCTAGACACCTACTTGATCGGCTAATTGTAATGTATAAAATTCTCCCAGGAGTAACAATTACTCGCAGCGGGTATCGGGATCCAACTATCTCATAGAAGGTATGCAATCTCATTGCAAATTTCAACACTTGAAATTCCCGATAATATTTTGCCCCTAGCACCCTATGACCTTGACGGAGGCCAACAAACCATAGGCTACTAGTCAAGTTCAACCCGCCATTTCTTGATCGAATCAAACCCACCCGCACGACCCTTGACGGAGGCCAACAAGGTCGAACGACTACCCTAACTCAATCTGCATCATATGCATAAGCATATAAATACTGGTTAGCTACCGCACACTGCGCCTTGACGGAGGCCAACAAACGCAGCACGAATACTAAACAGTAGTTATCTGAAATGACGGAGGGCTACGACAGGTTTTTCTGAAAACCTATTGCGTAATGAACTTGATATCGTTGTAGAATCAAATGATTTTTAAAATGGAGTGCTTTTGAGGCTTTTCTAGTTTTGCTAAAGGAGTCACTCCCGGTGAAGGGATCGTCGGTCCTTTCCTCGTCGAATGAGGTGCGGGATATATCACATATATCACTGTGCAAAGCAGAACTCTTAAAAGCTATCAAAAGAAAAACCGAATGTGTAGCATCTGCCAGTTATTGCTAAAGGAGTCACTCCCGGTGAAGGGATCTCGGTCCTTTCCTTATCGAATAAGGTGCAGGATATATCGCATATACCGCTGTGCAAAGCAAAAACTGTAGCTACCTGTTTTATTTTGAAATTCGATTCTACAACATCTAAGGTTTCTTTTATTTCATTAATCTCATTAATGAAGTCCCATCATTTAAGTACCTAAACATCACAGATAAATACGACGTACACTTATGCCATCCGCATTCGCCTCGATGTCCCCTCGTGCACCGTTAGGTTAGGTAACTAACGGCAGAGCGGGGCAGGGCTAGCGCGGGTGTAAAACATAAGTAACGTCTATATAATATATCATATATACTATATACTGTATCTATCACAGAACATCACAAGATCACATCACAGATATCGCAGCAGAACGTTCAAAGGGCAGTTCAAGACGGTCACATAATCGAGTTAAGGTTTGTTGTCTTCTAGATGGTCCATCGAGTTACTTGCACTACTTAGAACGTTATCAAACCACGGAAAGATCCAACACTTGGAAATTTCCCGACAGGGGAAAAATTGGGTATTTATATCCGGTCGAACTTTTTAACATATTCAATAATTATCCGGAAAACATGTAGACAAGATTAGACAATCCGATCGAATCTACGAAGTCCCATTACAACCCCAGAAAACTCAACTGTTGAGTAAGATTTAAAAATTCCCAGAAAACTCAGACATTCAAGAAAGAAGTTACCGTGCAAACAGTTTTGAAAAAAGTGACAATTTAGTCGCGGAACCGCCGCATGAGCCATGCTCGTGCCGCGGTTCCGCCGCGCTTTGAACGATTTAGAAGCACGTGCTTCACAGCAACTCTTAAATATACCTGCTGAATTTTCTGGCAATTTTTAATTCACAAAAATCCATATTTTCAGAAAATTTCCAGAGAGCAATTTGAGTTAGGGTTTCGATGTTCGTTCGGATTTCAAACGTCGTCTACACTTCGCCTAAGGCTCTAGCTAGGCTCTGATACAACTGTAGGGATCCTAAGCACGCTAATGAGGTCTCACAAGGCATTAACCATGCCAATTTCAAAAATTTACGGTGCCGAGAAACCCTAATACGGATCGTTGACTAGATGTATAGGCGAAACATGTAACTAGTTAACAACTTAACTAAGTGAACGGAAATACAACCTTTGTAGATCCGGTCCTCCACCTCCATAGCTCCGCGATGAAGTCCCCTACACCTCCATAGCAGCTAAATTCTGATGGTATTGAAAGCATCTCGAAAAAACCTTTGATTTGATATATTATGGGCCTCATAATTCATCCGGGAACAAAAGTTATGAGCAAATGTGCTATGCACATGTGATCTAAAGAAGAAGACGCGAACCTGTATTTTCTGAACTGTATTTTGACAAACTCCGGAATGAGAAACAGCTAAATTCTAATAATATCAAAAGTGTCTCAAAAAATCCTTCGATTTGATATATTATGGGCCTCATAATTCATCCGGGATCAAAAGTTATGAGCAAATGTGCTAAGCACGTGTAATCTAAAGCAATGCACTACTACATGGGGAATGCATTTTTAGTCCCACATCGGGAAAAGGAGATATCGCTTCTCTACCACTCCCATATAAATAAGAGGGGATACCTCTTAGAAAAGGTAGAGTTCAATACTCAAAGGATCTTAGTTCTCCATAGGAGCTTAGTTCTCCAAGATAGGAGCATGCTCCTCCCCATAATGCGCATATGCGCAAGCGCCATGTGCGCTACGTGCAACGCACGTGTGCCCGCCATGCGCGCACCACATGCAACGCACGTGCACACCATATGAGAATTGTTAGTTATATGTATGCCCTAGAGGCCATTACTATACATTGGATGTATATTGTAGTGGATGCTGGGACATATATAGGTAGGACTTTCTTGCTCGACATAATAGTACGCTATCTGGTTGCTCTTTATCTTAACATGTATACTTTCTGTCTCTCTGATTACATGTTGATAAAGCCCTTAGGATGTGTACTCGACTTCCAGGACTATGATGCAGATCATACTAGTGGGGCCTGGGTAGTCAGTGAGTACATCCTTCATTGTTCCTAGTCGTGAGAATATCGAGACGGGGCATCGATATTCCAGAGTAGACTAGCGCATATCTTCTCGACCCATGCGATGGGCGATGGATGATCCCATATCCATTGGTGTTTGACATCGAAGATGGTATGCGGGTGCTCAGTGGAGACTGGGTACACTGAACGGACTCGCCAAGAACTCCCAGATGGTATTATACCTCACGTCAGATGGCAGTTCTCTGGTGACACTGGTACAGCTTAGTCTGTTGACCCGAGATCGTCATAGAGTCTTGTGTGTCTCCCACTGTGCTTTGATTTCCACCCTACCACGGCTCTACTGAGTTGTGCAAACAGGTGGTTTTTGGGTACAGTCCCGATTCACATGGAGGCAATGAGCGATAGGAGGGGATTCGTCTCTCCCGGTATTGGGGGTTGATGTTGTGCTATGCTCGACTGGCCATAACAGGAAATCCCTGGCCAGGGTTGCAGTGATATACTGGTAAGAGTTATCAGTAGTTTCACGAATGTTATGGACCTCAAGTCGGCATGACTTATCAAGCTACTGGGGTCTGACGTTTACCACCCCTAGGCGGGATATGCGACATATCAGACGAACAGACCGGACTGTACGGTAAGTGTTACTGGTTGGATTCACAGGAGTGTGAGCGGGCTTGCTCGTCGATCTTCTGATCGCTCAATACCCGGGTGGCCGTTACGTTTAGCAGACCGCTTGCGGCTTGTGGGTGTTTGATATGATCATCATCTGCTGTCGGCGTATTGACGAGTCTTTAGAGTCCTACACAGAGGTTTCCTGGCTCAAGCGAAACGAAATAGGAGCGCATATGAGATATGTGCGGGACCGAGAATAATGCGTGTATGTGATACCGTATTCCATTCTCGCGATGAATGTATCGATTGGTTATATGCGATGTAACCTAGTTATCGAATCAAGGATTGATTCGATAAGCCGATACATAGGATACTAGTCGGTTATATGCGATATGACCGGATCGTTAAATCAAGTGTTGATTTAATGATTTAATGTATAATTATATATTTGATATATTACTTTGCATTAAATAGTATTGGTTCACTTTAAATGGATTTACTCACTTGTATTGCACATTGTATATGTGATATATTTTTGTGCACATGTTTGTATCATGTTTGATGATACATTCTTTCTTGGTTTTGTGTAAAGTATTGAACCATGGTTAGTTAGTGGTTAGGGTATCTTTTCATTTGCTTATTCATTTACCTTTTTATTTATTTCATTTGAAAAGAAAAAGAGAAAGATAAATGGTGGACTTGTTTTGTTTTTTAGTTGAAGCTTCTTGAAACCTTGACTAAGTCCACCATTCTTGTCTCTTCTCTAACCCTAACCACTCATCTAACCTTAGTTAAATCTCTACACTAAACCATGGTTGAAGTTATGATAAGTATGTTTTATTTTCTATTTTTAAATTAACTTATCATATCATCTTCTTCTTTCTTCATCTTCTTCTTCAATGAAGAAAGCTTGCTACTCCAATGGCAAGTGATGAAAACTAGTGAGAAATCCAAAACTAAAGTCTACCCACTTCCTATTTCTTCATCCTCTACCTCTTGCCAAGTAGTATAGGGTGTTTCCTTCACAAGTTTTCATGGCTTGGTGAAGGTGGAGCTTGTTCTTGTGATACCTCGACGTAGATCATCTTCGGCATCGAACCGACGATGAAGCCCGCCCATTCTTCGATGATATCGATGCTAGAGTCATGGGTTCGTTTTGAACAGCGGAGGGACATCATCATGGAGCCTAGGAGGTGGTGGACCAGATCTACAAAGGTTGTAGTCACTTTCCCTTAGCATTTAATTCGATTACTTGCTTACTTCGCCTATATATCTAGTTAACGATCCGTATTAGGGTTTGTAGGCACTTGAAAAATTTGATTTGTGCATGTTTGATCACTTGTGAGATCCCACTAGAGTGCCTAGGAACCCTACAATGGTATCAGAGCCTAGCTAGAGCCTTAGGCGAAGTCTAGACGGAATTAGAAGTCCGATCGACCCGTAACCCCGCTTTTAACATGCTCTCTGTACATTTTTTAATTTCGGGGATTTTTCCACATTAAAAATATTCAGAAAAATCAGCAGGATAATCTAAGAGTTACTGTGAATTTCGATGGACTAATTCCATCAAAGAGCCGCGGATCCGCGGCACGAGCATGGCTCGTGCGGCGGTTCCGCGGCAGTGTTGTCGTTTTGTGCATCGAAGTTTGCACAGTAATTCTTAGTAAGTAGTGCTGGTTTTCCTGGGAATATTTTAATTTTTGTTCCAGAGTTTTATTTTCTGGGTTGTATTGGGAACTCCGTGTTTTCGATAGGACTGTCTAATTTTTGTCGGTGTGCTTTTCCGGGTATTTTTAGAATATGTTAAAAAGTTCGACCGGATATAAATACCCACTTTTTCCCCTGCCGAGAAATTTCCAATTGTTGGATTTTTCCGTAGTTTAACGACGTTCTAAGTAGTGCAAGTAACGCGATGGACCCTCTAGAAGACAACAAACCTTAACTCGATTATATGACCGTCTTGAACTGCCCTTTGAACCTTCGGGTTTGGGGCAGTACGGCGTGCCACATATGAGGCGTTGGCTTGACCCTTCTACGGCTGGACCGTTGGTACTGAGGCACGAACTGAATGCTGTTAGACTTATTTCATGTGTTGAGCTGTATCGGGAAAACTTGGGTGTTCGATTGTTCGAACGGAAAGTTTAACATTTTCTATTTATCCGGAATGTGATACAATACTTGGAATTCGCAAATAGTTATGGGATGACTGGATGAATGTTATAAACATAGCAGTTTAGTCTCACTTGATCGGTTGCCACGGAATTTTGATGTGATCAAAAGTCCGTCGCAATCACGTAGCGTACGCGGATACTCGCCGGGTAAACTTAATAGACAGCCTCATTCCATTGCCCCGACCAAGTGACTGTAGGAGAACCCCGTCGCCGAAAGCATCCGTTCGGGTGCTCGCGGCAGCGGTGTTCCGTCTTGGTGCACTTCGTCGATGGTATCGGGGGTGCGGCCGCCTACTAAAGTTTGCGACGAGCATTCGATCAGAATGTCGGGAATCCTGTTGAATTGCCCGACTCGATATTGAAAAGTGTTTTCGATTTTGAGACTAAAATGCGGGGTTTATAATTGTTAGGCATGCGATGTCTAAGGAATTCATTTGATTAGGCATGCGATGTCTAAAGAGATTGCGGATTCCAACTGTTGTAGTTTTACACTTTCTTTTCTGTGACCGTAAGTGTAATATGTGATATCGCCGGTTTCGTTGCTATATGTCAACGACAATTGGGATGGACATATTTACTTACGTTGATGACATGTGATGTTATGTGTTGCTGGATATGTTATATTGGATCGTCGTGTTTGAATAGCCGGGTTTTTTTTTATGTGAGATGAGTGTTTTTTCATTTTTCATTCATGTAAAAATAAAACTTGTATGTAATATTCTTTTATTGGGGCACTTCCAGGTTGCGGAAGATGTCACCGTTGATGTATATTATTTACTTTTCCGCATTAGGATAGACCCAAGGAGGGGAGCACAAGTAACCGGGTTCTGGGGTCCAGTGGGAGACCAACTCGAAGAGTCGAGTCCGGGTCTCCTAACCCTAGAATTGGTAGGGTTGCTTGCCGCTCTCGTAGGGGTATAGGGGTGTGGGATTGGCTATTCATCACGACCGTGGAATCCGTGTTTTATACTGGCTTGTATTGAAAACACGGACGTCCTAGTATATCCAATATTTCATATGATTCTTTTGCTGTGATTTATCTGTGATGTGATCATATGATGTTCTGTGACAGGTATTATATATAGTATATATGATATATTATATAGACGTTGCTTATGTTTTACACCCGCGCTAGCCCTGCCTCGCTCTGGCGTTAGTTACCTAACCTAACGGTGCAGACGGGACATCGAGGCGAATGCGGATGGCATAAGCGTACGTTATATTTATCTGTGATGGTTAGGTGGACTTAAATGATGGGATATTCATTAATGAGATTAATGAAAGAAAAATAAACCTAATTGATGTTGTGGAATCGAATTTCAAAATAAAACAGGTAGCTACAGTTCTTACTTTGCATCGTGGTGTTCCTTGTCGAACATCCTGCACCTTATTCGATAAGGAAAGGACCGAGATCCCTTCACCGGGAGTGACTCCTTTAGCAATAACTGGCAGATGCTACAACCCTCGGTTTGTCTTTTGATCGCTTCTATAGTTTCTGCTTTGCACAGTGATATATATGATATATCCCGCACCTCATTCGACGAGGAAAGGGCCGACGATCCCTTCACCGGGAGTGACCCCTTTAGCAAAACTAGAAAAGCTTCGAAAAACATTCCATTTAAAAACCATTTGATTCCGCAACGAGATCAAGTTCAAAGCGTTAAAGGTTTTCATAAAAACCAGTCGCAACCCTCCGTCATTTTAGGAAGTAGAGTACTTAGTATTCGTGCTGTGTTTGTTGACCATAGTCAAGGCACAGTGTACGGTAGCTAAGTGATGTCTTCCTACACCGCATATGATGCGATTAGTTAGGACAGTCATGTGGCTTTGTTGACCTTAGCCAAGGGTCATGTGGGTGGGTCTAATTAATCATGAAATGACGGGTAGAACTTGACTAGTACCTATGATTTGTTGACCTTAGCCAAGGTCATAGGTGCTAGGGGTAAAAACCATTATCGGGAGTTTCAAGTGTTGAAACTTGCAATGAGATTGCATACCTTCTATATGATAGTTGGATCCCGATACCCACTGCGAGTAATTGTTACTCCTGGGAGAGTTTTGCACTTTGCAATTAGCCGATCAAGTAGGTGTGTAGAAAGGTGTCAACGGGGTTACGCCTCTGGGAAAGCGAGGTTTACTGTAATTAGGTCCGTGCGAAAGCACGGGGAACCTCCCTCAAAGTACCGACACTGGCCTGGCTGAAAGATTGGCGAACTTATAGAGTGTAATTAATCCCGGCTAGTCTTTCCTTTTAGGGTTTGAAGGAAGATTTGATAAAAACAGTGGGAGCCATCCTGATTAGATAAAATATATAACCAATCTAATCTTGCAAGAGCGCACGCTGAGTGTTTTCTTCTCTCTCTCTCCAGGTAGCGACCATATCACGCCTTAGTCAAGATAATAATACGGAATATTGACCGAACCCGCTTGTTATACTGAGCTGGGGAACGTTGGTCCCGCTCCGACTTATAATTGTTATAAGACCGAGCAGGAAATAGGGGAATACCAGAATTCCTATGCCGCCCAAACGAAGAAAGTGCATATGATGCATCTTCTTCGGGTGTGTTCGTTAAACAGAACTGTTTCTTAGTATCCTCTGTATCCTGGGTATATGATACCGGATCAGGATCCCAGATATGTAATATGTTACATAGGGCTACAAAAAGGTAGAAAAACTGAGAACGGGTGATAAGTTTCATGAGGCAGAAAACGGGGCAAGTGTTGCAGCCAAGTCTGTTGGTCACTGTCACCCTGTATTACCAATACATTGATTATGAACAAATGCTATTAGATACCGAACCTGATATACAAAATCATATCAGTCTCTTTATTAGTAAAGAAAGGATGTAATTTTGTATTGATGGATAATGTTTTGAACATTTCCTATATCAAAAGTTGATCGGTTCAGGCACGTTATCTAAAAGCATTGAAGTTCTAAATCAAACTACAGTTCCTAGTATACAGAACACACACAAGAAGAAGAGTTCAGAAATGAACGAATCCTTCTTGAGGCATTGTAGACTAGGTCACATCAATGCGACCCGACTGGCTGAAGTTACATTTTAGATGCATATTTAAATCAGTTTGAATTTACATCTTGTGAAACTTGCCAGTCATGTCACAAAGATTAGATGACCATAGCTCTGTTTATTAGAAACAAAGAAAGAATTAGTAAACTCTTGGGACTGATACATGATGATGTATGTAAAGTCTCCTGTCTACACATGCCAGGACTGGTTCTTCATACTTCATTATATTCTCTGATAATCTCTCAAGATTCAGTCATATGTTCCTGTTGAAACATAAGTCCGAACCTTTTGAGATATTCACAGAATATAAGTTAGAAGTAGAGAACCAAAATACGGGTATAAGTATTATGTCCTATGATAAGATCAGGGAGGAGAATACTTGTGCATAGAATTCCTAGACTATTCTAAAGGAGAATGAGATTTTCTCTCAGTGTTACTCCTCTGAATACACCACAGCACAATGGTGTATCAGGGCGGAGCAATTGCACAATATTAGATATGGTGTGCTCTATGATGAGTATTACTGAGTTACCTATTTCCTTTTGGGGATATGCACTTGAGAAGCTGCATATCTATTGAATTAGGTTTGAATCAAATCAATGCCTACCACTCCATATGAGATATGGTATGGGAAGAACCCATCTCTTAAGCGAGTTAAGATTTGGGGTTGTCCGGCCTATGTTTAAAGCAAAATCCGGACAAGATCGAGGCAGGATCAGTTCTGTTGAACTGGAAAGGTTCCAGCTATACAAAACTGCAGTTGATGATTTGACAGAACCAAAGGATTCTATAGTTTCCGACGAACCTCAGCCTCTCCGCCGATCTAGTAGAGTTCCTCATCCGCCTGAGAGATACCTCGGTTTCTCGATGACAGTGGGAGCGAGGAATGCATCATGAGATGATGACCCAACTAGTTTCGAGCAGGCCATCGAGAGTAGGGACTCTGTAAGAATAGCTGGATGCTTAGTGATCTGAGATGGAATCCATATACACCAACAAAGTATGGACTTTGGTTGCAATATCTGAAGGGTTAAATCCCCATCAGGAGCAAGTAAATCTTGAGAAGATTACTTGGTGTAGATGGAAAAGTTGAGACTTTCAAAGCTAGACTTGTTAAAGGTTTTCGTCATCGACCAGGCGTGGATAATGATGAAACCTTTTTCCAGTAGCTATGCTTAAGTCTATCCAGATCCTACTTACCACGGCTACATGCCATGACTACGATATCTGGCGGTTGGGTGCCATGACTGCTTTTCTAAATACTGATTTAGAAGAGAACGTCTATAAGAACACAGCCAGAGGTCTTCGTAAACAGTGGGAGCAGCGGAAACGTGTGCAAGTTGCTTTACATAATGAAGCAGGCATCGCGGAGTTGGAACGTCTGTTTTGATGTGATAGTCAAAGTGTTTGACTTCATCAAAATGGTAGACGAACCTTGTATATACAAAAGGGTAGTAGAGAGTAAGGTGGTCATCTTCGTATTGCACATAGACAACATACTCTTGATAGGAAAAGAGTTTCCTATACTACGATCGGCCAGTCTCCTATTATCACAAGGATTCTCCAAAAAGGATCAAAGTGATACCTCTTAAATCGTGAGTTTTCATCTATGAGATAGATGTAATTGGATGCTAGGATTCTCACTAGATGTAGTGAGATGGTATCAAACGATCCTGGGGAGAATCACTGGAAGAGTTCCAGGGTGATAAAGACGACTGAATGTCAGTCACAGGCATTGTCTTTACCCTCAGTAGAGGGACGGTATGTTGGAAGAGTTCCAAGCTAGATACCGTGGCAAACTAGACGATAAAGGCCGGTAACATTGCTATTGAAGATACTACCAAAGAGGAAGTTTGGGTGTATATTGGTTCATAAGATGAACTAGGTTCCTGCCATTGTATGACAATGGAAGTGTGGCTTCGGCCAAGGAACCATGGTCCCATCAGTGACCCAGACATATTCTGAGGCAGCATCACCTGATCATGGAGATAGTTGATCTCCAGGGTGATCGAGGTTAGGAGAGTAGACTCAGAGGACAACACGGCGGATCCACTCACGAAGGCCTTTTCCCAGAGAGAGACTCATATGGGATGGTTGAGTATTAGATACTGCAACCACTGCTACAGATGGCCCTAGTGCAAGTGGGAGATTGTTAGTTATATGTATGCCCTAGAGGCCATTACTATACATTGGATGTATATTGTAGTGGATGCTGGGACATATATAGGTAGGACTTTCTTGCTCGACATGATAGTACGCTATCTGGTTGCTCTTTATCTTAACATGTATACTTTCTGTCTCTCTGATTACATGTTGATAAAGCCCTTAGGATGTGTACTCGACTTCCAGGACTATGATGCAGATCATACTAGTGGGGCCTGGGTAGTCAGTGAGTACATCCTTCATTGTTCCTAGTCGTGAGAATATCGAAACGGGGCATCGATATTCCAGAGTAGACTAGCGCATATCTTCTCGACCCATGCGATGGGCGATGGATGATCCCATATCCATTGGTGTTTGACATCGAAGATGGTATGCGGGTGCTCAGTGGAGACTGGGTACACTGAACGGACTCGCCGAGAACTCCCAGATGGTATTATACCTCACGTCAGATGGCAGTTCTCTGGTGACACTGGTACAGCTTAGTCTGTTGACCCGAGATCGTCATAGAGTCTTGTATGTCTCCCACTGTGCTTTGATTTCCACCCTACCACGGCTCTACTGAGTTGTGCAAACAGGTGGTTTTTGGGTAAAGTCCCGATTCATATGGAGGCAATGAGCGATAGGAAGGGATTCGTCTCTCCCGGTATTGGGGGTTGATGTTGTGCTATGCTCGACTGGCCATAACAGGAAATCCCTGGCCAGGGTTGCAGTGATATACTAGTAAGAGTTATCAGTAGTTTCATGAATGTTATGGACCTCAAGTCGGCATGACTTATCAAGCTACTGGGGTCTGACGTTTACCACCCCTAGGCGGGATATGCGACATATCAGACGAACAGACCGGACTGTACGGTAAGTGTTACTGGTTGGATTCACAAGAGTGTGAGCGGGCTTGCTCGTCGATCTTCTGATCACTCAATACCCGGGTGGCCGTTACGTTTAGCAGACCGCTTGCGGCTTGTGGGTGTTTGATATAATCATCATCTGCTGCCGGCGTATTGACGAGTCTTTAGAGTCCTACACAGAGGTTTCCTGGCTCAAGCGAAACGAAATAGGAGCGCATATGAGATATGTGCGGGACCGAGAATAATGCGTGTATGTGATACCGTATTCCATTCTCGCGATGAATGTATCGATTGGTTATATGCGATGTAACCTAGTTATCGAATCAAGGATTGATTCGATAAGCCGATACATAGGATACTAGTCGGTTATATGCGATATGACCGGATTGTTAAATCAAGTGTTGATTTAATGATTTAATGTATAATTATATATTTGATATATTACTTTGCATTAAATAGTATTGGTTCACTTTAAATGGATTTACTCACTTGTATTGCACATTGTATATGTGATATATTTTTGTGCACATGTTTGCATCATGTTTGATGATACATTCTTTCTTGGTTTTGTGTAAAGTATTGAACCATGGTTAGTTAGTGGTTAGGGTATCTTTTCATTTGCTTATTCATTTACCTTTTTATTTATTTCATTTGAAAAGAAAAAGAGAAAGATAAATGGTGGACTTGTTTTGTTTTTTAGTTGAAGCTTCTTGAAACCTTGACTAAGTCCACCATTCTTGTCTCTTCTCTAACCCTAACCACTCATCTAACCTTAGTTAAATCTCTACACTAAACCATGGTTGAAGTTATGATAAGTATGTTTTATTTTCTATTTTTAAATTAACTTATCATATCATCTTCTTCTTTCTTCATCTTCTTCTTCAATGAAGAAAGCTTGCTATTCCAATGGCAAGTGATGAAAACTAGTGAGAAATCCAAAACTAAAATCTACCCACTTCCTATTTCTTCATCCTCTACCTCTTGCCAAGTAGTATAGGGTGTTTCCTTCACAAGTTTTCATGGCTTGGTGAAGGTGGAGCTTGTTCTTGTGATACCTCGACGTAGATCATCTTCGGCATCGAACCGACGATCAAGCCCGCCCATTCTTCGATGATATCGATGCTAGAGTCATGGGTTCATTTTGGACATCGGAGGGACATCATCACGGAGCCTAGGAGGTGGTGGACCGGATCTACAAAGGTTGTAGTCACTTTCCCTTAGCATTTAATTCGATTACTTGCATACTTCGCCTATATATCTAGTTAACGATCCGTATTAGGGTTTGTAGGCACTTGAAAAATTTGATTTGTGCATGTTTGATCACTTGTGAGACCCCACTAGAGTGCCTAGGAACCCTACAAGAATATTTAATAATATTCAAATGAGCTTAGTTCTCCAAGATAGGAGCCTGCTCCTCCCCATAATGGGCATATGCGCAAGCGCCATGTATGCTACGTGCAGAGCACGTGTGCCCGCCATGCGTATACCACATGCAACGCACGTGCGGACCACATGAGAATATTCAATAATATTAAAAGGAGACTCGTTCTCCATAGGAGCTTGCTCCCCCCATAATGCGCATATGCGCAAGCTCCATGTGCGCTACGTGCAAATATGAGCGCCCAACACGTGCGACGCACGTGCGCGAACGCAAAGAAGCATTTTTCAGCAGCGAGAAGCTTAAGCTCCAGCCCGATCTTCCCCCTGATGAGTGAGACATGGTTCAAAGGGTAATCCCTCCTCACCTTCGATATTTGGCACTGTAATCTCTCAGTGTCTTCGGAGAGGTGGTGGGTCCCAACGATCAATGATCCTTCTTTCTAAAATAAAAAAAAAGAGAAGAAGAAAGAAGAGAGAGAGAATACAGAAGAAGAGAGAGAAAAACCCTCTGCAAAAAATAGAGCAAGCTCTTAAGAAAAGAAGAGTTTTCTTCATACTCATGGTAAAAAAGAACTATATTCTTGAAAAAAAAAGAGATGAAAAAATCTCATAAAAAGAAGAATCCTCTTCTAAAAAGATCATAGATCTAAAAACAAAAAAGACCAAGATCTTTGACTATAAGTAAAAAGATCAAATCTAATTATAAAAAATAATCATAAGAAGTATTTTTATTTCGTCCACAGATCTTTGATCTATAAAAGGCAGAGCCTTTTATCAAAATAAGAACTGTTGTTCTTGGATCTTGAGGCAAAGCCTCCATAGAAGAACCTAAAAGTTGTTCTGTGATCTTAAAATCGATCAGATGTGCTTTGCGCTATTGAAAAGTGCCTTGCACTTATGAACTGCGCCCTTGCGCTCATTGGATCGGCGCACAGCGCCAGAACTTGCCACGTGTCAACCAGAGACACAATCTGCGCTTTGCGCTCCTGAAACAGAGCGCCGCGCTCATAGACTAGCGCTCAGCGCCAAGCGAGCCACGTGTCACTCACTGGCGCACTCATAAACTAGTGCCGCGCGCTCATAAATTAAAAGCGCAGTGCGCTAACAAACTAGCGCTTAGCGCGACACGTGTCCTCCTCGTGTGCGCTAACAGACAGAAGCGCAATGCGCTCTTTGACTGGCGCAAAGCGCCTAGCACGCCACGTGGCGTGCTGTCAGAACATACTTTGTTCTGATAAATGCTATGCATTCAATACCAGACAAAATGACAGAGCCCAATGCTTAGCATTATTAAAAAGGGCCGAGCCCAAATAAAGGCTTAATAGACAGAACAAAAATAAAATGTTAAAACATTTTAATTGGACTTAGCCCAATTCTGTCCATAAATCCTCAACTTATTTTGAAGCGAGCACATCTGCTCTTTCAATCAAATCACCCCGGTTCAAGGGTACATCTCTTCACTCCTTTGATATTTGTCGTTGTAATACCTCAACGTCTTCAAAGAGGTGACGGGTCCCGACGACAACACATTTTTACGAACTGTGAGGTCCTTAAACTCACGGACTATGATGTCCTTAACCTCGACCGTGATGTCTTAAAACTAACACCGGACTGTGAGGTCCTTAAACTCCCGGACTATAATGTCCTTAACCTCGACCGTGATGTATTAAAACTAACATCGGACTGTGGAGTCCTTAAATCCACGAACTATGATGTCCTTAACCTCGACCGTGATGTCTTAAAACTAACATCAGACTGTGTGGTCCTTAAACTCACGGACTATGATGTCCTTAACCTCGACTGTGATGTCTTAAAACTAACACCGGACTGTGAGGTCCTTAAACTCACGGACTATGATGTCCTTAACCTCGACCGCAATGTCTTAAAACTAACAATGGACCGTAATGTCCTTAAACTAATTATCGACCGCAATGTCATTAAACTAAACAATAGGGCCCAATTGCTCTCTTGTCGGATCCAAATGATCCCGTTAAGTTGATCTTAGTCTGAAATTAGACTAACGTGTCCTTAACAAACGTTTAAGTTGATCTTAGTCTCAAATGAGGCTAACGTATCCTTATACACAACCCCCTCAAACCCAAATCTAAGAAAGATACGGATTTGGACTAGTCCACGTCCTACGGGCGACAACATAACTTAGTCTCCGTGTACAATCCACGGGCAACCAAACACAAAACAAACACCCACGACACGAAGTGACCATATAGAGAAGGAGAAAGTTGTTACCGCGATGCGGTAGCGTAATTAATTGCAGGGGCTTGCGCCTGCAGGGAAGAGCGTCCCCACAATCAAAAACCTCAAACGAGGGGGAATCTGACGAAGTCTGCTACATCGGCCGCATCCGTTTAAACCTTCGATACATGGTGCCATAAATCAACTTGGCATTTTCGGAGAGGTGGACGGATAGCACCAATTAGCATCTGCCCCCAGATTCAGGCAAGACGTCCAGTCTTCCCGGCTTCCGGCGGTGAACAACTATGTACCAATCCTATGAGTTCCTCAACTCTTTCTCCGTGTCCACTAAACGGAGTTTTGGTCATTTTACCTTTGAGACATGAATGACAATTTTCATAAGATGATAATTCGAACGGATTCAAATATCCATCCTTATGTAACTTAGCTAGCCGTGTCGCATTGATATGACGAAGTCTACAATGCCATAAGTAGGATTCGTTCATTTATGAACTTTTCCTCTTGTGGGTGTTTTGTATATTAATGACTGTATTTTGATTGAGAACGTATATGCCATTATGTAACGAGCCTGATCCAATCAACTCTTGATTTAGGAAGATGTTCATAACATTATCCTGTATTACAAAATTATATCCTTCTTTACTTAATAAAGAAACTGATATAATGTTGCACATCATGTTCGGTATATAATAGCACTCATTCAGAATCAATGTATTACTACTTGGTAATATAAGGTGATATTCGCCAACTGCTTTGGCTGCAATATTTGCACCATTCCCTAGTTGTACGGAATGATCACCTTTTCCCAGTTCTCTACCTTTACGTGGCCCACGTAACAATCTATATATGCGGGATCCCGATCCGGTATCTAATACCCAGGACGTAGGGTGAACTGAGAAACAGTTCTCAATAACTAACACACCCGAAGAAGATGCATCAACATACTTGTTCTTCGTTTGGGCCGCGTTAGAATCCAGATATTGTCCTATTCCCTGCTCAGTCTCATAACACTTATAAGAAAGAACGGGACCAACGTTCCCCTGCTCAGTATAATAAGCGGGTTCAGTCAATACATCCATATTATTAGCTTGATTAAGGCCTGACATGGTCGCTACCTGGAGAGAGAGAGAAGAAAACACTTTAGCGTATCCTCTTGCAAGATTAGATTGGTTATTATCTTATTTAATCAGGATGTCTCCCACTTTTTTTATCAAATCTTCCTTCAAACCCTAAAAGGTAAGATTAGCCGGGATTAATTACACCCTACAATTTCGTCAATTTTTCAGCCAGATCAGTGTTGGTATTTTGAGGGAGGTTCCCCGTGCTTTCGCACGGACCTAATTAAAATAAACCCCGTTTTCCCAGAGGTATAACCCCATTTTCCCATAGGTATAACCCCGTTAACACCTTTCTAGACACCTACTTGATCGGTTAACTGTCTTGTGTAAAATTCTCTCAGGAGTAACTCTTACTCGAGTTGGGTATAGGGATCCAACTATCTCATAGGAGGTATGCAATCTCATTGCAAATTTCAATACTTGAAATTCCTGATAATGCTTTTGCCCCTAGCAACTTATGACCTTAACATAGTCAACAAATCATAATTGCTAGCCAAGTTCAACCCGTCATTTCCCAATTGAATTAAACCCACCTGTATGACCCTTAACATAGTCAACAAAGTTGTACAACTACCCTAATCCAATGACATCTCATGTTTTAGCAGATAAGCACTAATTAGCTACCGCACACTATGTAAGTCTACGTTGTCCACCCCGGTGCTTACGGGGAGGCGGAAAACGGAATAAAAATCAAATTTTTATCAACTTAGGTAACATGGACTAGACAAAGAAGGATCTTTGCTAAACAAAAACAAGCTAAAGCTAACTAGAAACTAGCTAAGTGCTAGAAAGGTTATACCTTCGGCTTTATGTCCTTCTCTCCTTGCTCCTTGGAGTAGTGGAAGGAGGTCACCTTAGTCGTCTTCTCCCGTCAAAGAAAGATCCACCCGAAAGCCTCAACCTTTGGCTTCAACTCCAAGCTAGAAGTAACTAGGGTGCAAGAAGTGCTAATCCTTGAACCCTAGATGAGAGTAGAGATTATCAAGAAAGGGTTTTTCTTAAGCTCAAGTGTTTCTCAACACATGAGAGGGGAGAGCTTGAGGGAGAGGAAGAACAAGAGAGAGAAAGTAAATGATAGAATGAGAATAAAATAAACCATTCTCACATATATGTGTGAATTATTGTAATTAGATAATTAGTGAGATAATTGTCATGGCTTAATCAAGACATGACCATTATCATTTCATTTTTAATGCAAATTGCAAGGATCAAAGAGCATCTTCCAAATGAAATGATGATGGTCAAAGTGTCAACCAAGGTCAACAAGTCAAGAAGGTCAAATGGTCAACAACCATAACCATGCACAATTATTAAACTAATATCAATTAACCATAATTCACACATAAGCATTAGGTTTAATAAAAATGACAATGGTTATTAACCCTAATCAAAGTACTCTCCCTCCGTCTCAAGCAACTGTGCATACGCACCCGTATTCGTGATCCGAGGAACACGAACACAAAGAGAAAAACCAATCCCAAATCATATACTAGGATCCGGCTTAAACCAAAGCCCGCTAGTATAAGCTGTCCGGACAGCAAACGTGCACAAGTGCGCGGATGTGAACGAACCCTGTCGCAAAACCATGCGACCTCTACTCATTTTGCCTAAAGGCGAATAGCTCTCTGTGTGGGACTCTAAAGACTCGACACTACGCTGGCAGTGGGTTTAACCACAGACCGCAAGCGACACTAGCTGTACGTAACGGTCCCCAGGTAGATGTCGATAAGAAGACTGACGAGGTGAACCCCATCTGAACTCCTACTGAGCCTGTATGTGACAGTCTCCGTACAGTCCGGTCTGTTCGTCTGATACATCGCATGGCGGGCCTAGGGGGGCGGTGAACGTCAGTCCCCTAATAGCGGCACAAGTCGTGTCGGAGTGTAGCCCAGAACACCCTGAGATAACACTGGAAACCTACCAGTATATCTCGCTTGCCCTGGCCAGGGACTACTCGTGTAATGGCTCTCCTGGACACAGCGCGATGTCATCCCCCAATACCGGGAGAGACGAATCCTGTCTAACCGTCACTGCCTCCAAGTGCTTCAGGACTGCACCCAAAAACTACCTGTTTGCACGACTCCTTTGAGCCGTGGTAGGGTAGTAATCAAAGTGCAGTGGGAACACACTCGAGGCGAAGTGATAGTGTCAAGTCAGCGGACTAAGCTGTACTCATGTCACCTGGGAACTGATAACTGACGATAGGTATAATACCAACCAACAGTTCCCGACGAGTCATGTCCAGTGTACTCGTAACCTAATGAGCACCCGCATACTATCTCAAGTACGACGTACTGACGGCTGTGGGACAGACCGTCTCCCACACAGGGATAAGAAGCGCATACGCTAGTCTACTCCGGAGTATCGATGCCCTGTCTCGATAGTCCAACGACTAGGGACCTGTATAAGGATGTGCTTATAGATCACCCAGCTCCCACGAGTGTGAGCGCCATCACAACGCTGGTAATCAAGCAAAGATCCTAAGGGCTCTACTAATATGTATATCAGCTATATGCTAAAAGAAACACATACACATATTAAAGCAGAGACAAACCAAGTAGCATACTACCATTTCGAGCAAGATTGTATATACAACTGTGAATATCCCAAGCTTCCATCAAGTAATATACAAACTAGTATGATACAGTAATGGCCTCTAGGGCATATAGACTAACACACTACACCTTAACATAGTCAACAAACGTAGCATGAATACTAAGTAGTACTCATCTGAAATGACGGAGGGCTACGCAGGTTTTTGAGAAAACCATGAGCGTAATGAACTTGATATCGTTGTAGAATCAAGTGATTTTGAAAAAGGAGTGTTTTTGAGGCTTTTCTAGTTTCGCTAAAGAGGTCACTCCCGGTGAAGGGATCTCGGCTCTTTCCTCATCGAATAAGGTGCAGGGTATATCATATATACCGCTATGCAAAGTAAGAACTATATAAAAGCAATCAAAAACTAAACCGCGAGTTTGTAGCATCTGCCAGTTTTGCTAAAGAGGTCACTCCTGGTGAAGGGATCTCGGCTCTTTCCTCATCAAATAAGGTGCAGGGTATATCATATATACCGCTGTGCAAAGCAAAACTGTAGCTACCTTTTTATAAAGTTTTGATTCTACAACATCTTTTATGTTTCTTTTCTTTTATTAATCTCATTAATAAATCCCATCAGTTATGCTTCCTAAGCATCACAGAAGAAACGAAAGCAGTAATATTTATATATCACCATATATATATAGTATAAGCATTCGTCTCAGGCAGTAATATGATCTCATCTCAGAACATTGCAGCAGAAGATAACATATGAAATATTGGATATACTAGGACGTCCGTGTTTTACATCGAGCCTGTATAAAACACGGATGCCACGGTCGCGATGAATAGCCAAACCCACATCCCTACACCCCTACGAGAGCGGCAAGTAACACTGCCAATTCTAGGGTTAAGAGACCCAGCCTCGACTCCTCGAGATGGCCTCCCACTGTACCCTAGAACCCGGTTACTTGTGCTTCCCTCCTCGGGTCTACCTAATGCGGAAAAATAAATAATATACAATGGTGACATCATCCTCAACCTGGAAGTGCCCCAATAAAAGAATATTACATACAATGAATTTTACATGAATGAAAATAAAAACCCTCATCTCACATAAAACCCCCGGCTATTCAGAACACGACGATCCAATATAACATATCACAGCAACACATAATATCTCATTTCATCAACGTAAGCAAGTATGCGTATCCCGATTGTCGTTGATGTATAGCAACGAAGCCGGCGATACACCACATACTACGCTTACGGTCACAGAAAAGAAAGTGTAAAACTACAACATTTGGAATCCACAACCACTTTAGACATCATAAATCCGAAATATCACATACTTCGCATTTCATGCCTGACTATATGAATTCCACATATTGTATCACATTCCAGATAAATAGACAAAGTTAAACTTTCCGATCGAATAATCAAATACCCAAGATTTCCCAAATAGCTCAACACTTGAGCGGAGTTTAAAAAACCCAGAACATGACACAGCCCCAATGAACCAGCTGTAGAAGGGTCAAATCAACGCCTCACATGTGGCAACGCTAAACTACCATAAACCCTAGGGTTCAGTGGCAGTTTTGGCGGTCACATAATCGAGTTAAGGTTATGTTCTTCTAGAGGGTCCACTGATATGCTTGCTTGTTTTTCCGAAAGTTTTAAACTCAAGAAAAATTCAACACTTGAAAGTTTTTCGTGTCGGGAAAAAGTGAGTTATTGATATCCGTTCGAACATTTTAACACATTCTAAATTATCCGGAAAACTAAACGAAGTTAAACTTTTCGATCGAATCAACGAATGCATAAGATCTCCAGAACACTCAACACTTGAGTAATATTAAAAATTCCCAGAAGTATATGATCATACCTACGGATAAACCCTACAAATACGAGTCCCTAATTCCCAAGTACGGCCGCGGAACCGCCGCGCGAAGCATGTTCCTGCCGCGGTTCCGCGGTGACTTTAGGGTATTAGTCGTATTTTACAGTAATCCTTAGAATTGCCTGCTGAATTTTCTGCGTATTTTTAATACGGAAAAAATCATATTTTAAAAAAATTTCCAGAGAGGGGTCAAAATACAACGTTTCGGGGTTTGATCGGACTTTTAACTTCGTATACACGTCGCCTAATGCTCTAGCTTGGCTCTTATACCACTGTAGGGTTACTAAGCACTATCACAAGGGTCTATAAGGCATCAACCATACCCGATTTAAAATTTAGAAGTGCCGAACAACCCAAAGAGAGGATCTTTGCTAGATAATTAGGGTTAAACATGCAAGTAAACATCTTTACATCTAAGAGAGAGGGATTACAACCTTTGTAGTTCGCTCCTTCGCTTCATAAGCTCCGATTAGTAGTCCCTTCACCGCGATCCATGATCTCCCAGACTCAAGAGAGGCTCCACAACCCGAATGATCCATGCTTGCTTGAAGTCTTCCTTTTCGAAGATGATCTACCTTGAAGTTTCTTTAACTCAAGCTCTCACTTCTCTAATCAAGTATTAATGAAGTGAACACCCTAATATAATTGGCTAGATTAGATGAGGATGATGAAGTAGGAATTATGCTCTCTTTTATTTTCAAGATCTCACACTAATTCATCACAAAATCAAAAGCTAGTAAGCTTTTCAAGGAGGAAGAAGAAGATGATTTCTTTTGTGATGAATAATGAAATTGTTACTATGCTTACAAAAGAACCTTGAGTTAATAATATCTAGTATTAACTCATGTAGAGAGTTGACTAGGGTTAAGGGTTTGGGTTGGGTTAAATAATATCTCCAAAATATCAACACATAATATCTTTGCTTAAAACAAAACAAAAGCTTCTAAAAGCTTCAAGAAAAGGCTAACCCAAAACAAACCCTAACCATTTTTAATCTCCACTAATCATATTGTATTTGTAACATAACTTGTTACAATATTATATAACACATATATAATATATTTTTGTAACAAAAGAAAATAATACAAATAACATATATCGCATATATATCAATGTATTATCCAGTGAGAAAATGAATCAATAAAGTGATCCAATATTAGATAATGTAATGTAATATATCATATATATAATTATACATTAAATTATCGAATCAACACTTGATCCGACAATCCGGTTATATCGCATATAACCGACTAATATATCATGTACCGATTCATCGAATCAACACTTGATCCGATGACCCGGCTGATATCAAATATCGCGAGAATAGAATACGGTATCTTATATCGTATTATTCTCGGTCCCGCACATATCACATATGTGCTCTTACTCCGTTTTGCCTGAGTCAATAAACCTCCGTGTAGGACTCTAAAGAATCGTCAATACGCCGGCAGTATGTGATGATCATATCAAACACCCACAAGCTGCAAGCGGTCAGCTAAACGTAACAGCCACCCAGGTATTGAGCGATCAGAAGATCAACAAGCAAGCCTGTATATTCTCCTGTGAATCCAATCAGTAACACTCCCGTACAGTCCGATCTCTTCGTCTGATATGTTGTATATCTAGTCTAGGGGTGGTAAACGTCAGACCCTAGTAACCGATAAGTCATGCCGATGTGAGGCTCATAACAGGTCGAGAAACTACTGATAACACTTACCAGTAGCACTCTATATCAGCCCTGGCCAGGGACTTCCAGTTATAGCCAATTGAACATAGCACAACATCAACTCCCTATACCGGGAGAGACGAATCCCCTCCTATCGCTCATTGCCTCCATGTGATTCGTGACTGTACCCAAAAGCCACCGTTTTGCATGCCCTCTTGGACGTGGTAAGGTGGAAATCAAAGCACAGTGGGAATCACACAAGAATCTATGACGATCTCGGGTCAACAGACTAACCTGCACCAGTGTCACCGGAGAACTGCCATCTGACGTGAGATATAATACCATCTGGGAGTTCTCGGCGAGTCCGTTCAGTGTACCCAGTCTCCACTGAGCACCCGTACACCATCCTTGATGTCAAACACCGATGGATATGGGATCATCCATCGCCCATCATATGGGTCAAGATGCGTATACGCCAGTCCACTCTGGTGTATCGATGCCCTGTCTTGATACACCCTCGACTAGGAACAGTTATAGGATGTACTCGTCAATTACTCTGTCCCCACTAGTATGATCTCATCATAGTCCCAGCAGTCGAGTACATATCCTAAGGGCTTTATCAACATGTGAGAGCAAGACAGTAAACTAATATAAGTCAACATATTAAGATAAAGTGAAACCAAATAGCATACTATCATGTCGAGCAAGAAAGTCCTCTCTATATACTATCACATGTACAACAATGGCCTCTAGAGCATATATATAATTAACACCCTCAGCATTCTTTTCACCTTGGCTGAAAGAACGACCTCCCATGGAGCTTCCTCTATGAATGAGCACGATGCCCCCGGCATGTCCACCTTTTTTAGGGGCGTGAGGTCGTGGCGGGCTCACCTTCCAGTTTTCGGATAATGCGAACTTGCCTTGTTGGTATTGGTCCTCAATCCATCCTTTGAAAACGAAGCAATCTTTGATTGGATGGCTTACTGCTTGGTGGTAAGGGCAGTAATTAGGATCGTTGACATCGCCTGGCTGCAACGGACGTTTTGTATCCGGCAGAATGATGAGTCTGTTGCGCACTGCCAGCTCAAACAGTCTCCTCGTTTTATCCCGGGGAAACGAGTAAGGACGTCCCAGTCTCTCTTCGAGGGATGGTCGTGAACGCACGTTGTTTTGGCGAACAACCGGCTTTGAGTTGCTCGGCTGCTGCTGAGTATTGGCGACGAAGGTTGCTTTCCCTTTTCCACTTTCATTTCGAGGATCCGTCTTTGAGAAGGACGGTCTATGGCCCATCTGGTCCATTTGGGCCAGTTTGTCAATCAAGGCTTGGAAGGTGGTGGGCTTGAAAAAAATCATGAACTGAGAGATGGTTGCTTGAGGGTTAAGAGTACCCACGAACATGCCTACCGCAGGCGCTTCTTCAATGCGTTGCTCGCACTTTGACCATAGATTCTGCCATCGTATTGCGTATTGCACCCACGTTTCGCCTGGCTTTACCCTGGCGTTAATCAATGCTGTGATCGGGGTGCGTTCGCTAGCGCTTGCGAAATGCTGGGTGAATAGCAGCTCTATCTTCGTAAAGGTTTTGACGGACTCATTGGGGAGCTTCGAATACCATTCGAACGCCGTCTCCGCCAAGTTGCCGACGAACTAACGAAGTAACAATTTGTCGTCACCTCCGGTATTTCCGCAAAGAGCTCTGAACTGAGCGACATGTAGATGGGGATTTCCTGTTCCCTTGTATACGTGAAACTTAGGAATCGTGTATCCTGGCGGATACTTGATCTGATCGTACCATCCTGGATATGGTCGTCCAGTTTTAACAATTTGCCCAGTCGCTTCATTCGCTTGATGAGCTCGTATTTGTTGAGCTATATAATCATCGAGCGTGGTTTTAGAGATGGTCTCCTCCTTAGCTGCTGAACAAGCTGGAAGAGGGTTTGAAGTCTCCACTCGGTCGTCTTCAAGGATAATCGGAGGATCTTCAGCTAGAGGATCCGGCTGTAACATCATCCCGACCATGTCTTGGAATAAGAACGCCATTTGTTTTATGTTGGCAGCTTGTTCCGCTGCCTCTTTGTCCTTCTTTTCGAGGATTCTCCGAAGAAACTTGGCATCAGTTTCCTGCTCACGGCGCTGCTCTCAGGATGTCTCCGGGCTTGCTTTCGGTCCCGTAAGTGCGGCCATGGCTGTTAGCATTTCTTGGAGCTTTTGTTGTTGTTGCTCCTGAGCCTTAGTCACTGATCGCGTAAGCGGTCTATGACCCGTGGAGACACGGCTATCCTCTTTTCCGGATGCCATATAGATAGTATGTACCACCATACCCCCAGACTTGGGGTGTTTGGGTTCAGTGGTCTTGCGGTTCATCGCAGACCCAGTGATTTTCTCCAGCCTTCTCCTCTTGTGAGCGGTCGAAGTTGAGGGGGCCGTTGCAGTGGGCACCCAAGTAGCTGTCGCCTTTTGTGGCTTGACAGGACGGTCCTCTTCCAGCTGAACTTTCACCTTTTTCTGTTGGCGAGGGTAATCTTGATCAATCACCGAGTCCTGGACTTGATGCCAGACCTTGTAAATTTTAGAGGACAGCCGCTGAGGGGCTGCTCCAGCTTTGCCTTTGGGGATTTCTCTATAGGTGGAGGAGATCTTTTCAGCACAGCAGTTGGCGAATTCCTGCGTACCCTGTTAAGTAGTTCAAATCTGTTCCCAGTTGGAACAGCAGCATCGATTTCCACCGTTGGAGCCGGCGGAGTTAGTCCAGAAGGAGAGTTGCCCCCATCCTTCCTTACCCCGCACCAGTGGCGACGTCGAGCGTGTCGAGCCATTGGGATTATCTCAGCCGTAGGAGTGACTTCCTCATACCCCCTGTGTTGGTCAGAAGTTGTCGTTGTCAGCCTATTGAAGACTGATGTCCGCTGAGTGGGGATAGCCAACCTATCGAAGGCAGACTTCCGAGCAGGGGGCGCAGCCTTGATGATTTCGCCTGGAACAGAAGCTGAAACAGTCAGTCTTGTGAAGACCGGCCCCTTGGAAGGAGAAGCCGTCTTGACGACTTTAGGAGCAGGAATGGCTATCCGCTCAGGGATAACCCTTTCTGGTATTGCGGGCTTCTTCATGGGCCCAAATGAGTTTTAGCCCAGTCTGTCAAAGACTGAGGCGTTGGAGCTGGACGACCCATTGAGAGGGGCCGCAATAGTTGTGAGCCGATTAAAGACCGAGCTCTTCGGAGCTTCTTGCAATGGTACAGGGGCGTTGAAACTCATCGGTGGGAGCATGGTCCCGAAGAATAGTCCAGTGGTGGCTTGAGTTACCTGCTCCACTTGCATTGTAAACAGGGAGGCCGCTTGGGGCCCGTAGGTTACACCTCCAGATGAGGCGGAACGGGAATTGCAGTTGCAGTTAGTGCAGTTTGAAGCCATTGATCTTCTGTTTTCTACACGGAGCAAGACACCAAATCTAAGTACCTCGAATCCACAGGAAACCATAGCAAACCGTGATTCGTTCGCGAACACGACACACGAAGTGTGGAGTGG
Source organism: Agapanthus africanus (assembly GCA_030015575.1). Taxonomy (NCBI): domain Eukaryota; kingdom Viridiplantae; phylum Streptophyta; class Magnoliopsida; order Asparagales; family Amaryllidaceae; genus Agapanthus; species Agapanthus africanus. The sequence goes on from CM057337.1 coordinate 1,002,499,836, forward strand.
AAAGAGGAAAAGGTCACACCGGGCGTGCCAGAATCTGTTCTTCGCCGGAAAGACGCGACCAGGACGTTGGGACGTCGGGGCCTAAATTCCGAGGGCGGATGCTAATTGGTGCTATCCGTCTACCTCTCCGAAGATGCCAAGTTGATTTATGGCACCGTGTATCGAAGGTTTAGACGGATGCGACCGATGTAGCAGACTTCGTCAGATTCCCCCTCGTTGAGGGGTTTTTGATTGTAGGGACGCTCTTCCCTGCAGGTGCAAGCCCCTGCAGTTAATTACGCTACCGCATCGCGGTAACCACTTTCTCCTTCTCCAGATGGTCACTTCATGTCGTGGGTGTTTGTTTTGTTTTTGGTTGCCCGTGGATTGTATACGGAGACTAATATATGTTGTCGCCCGTAGGGCGCGGATTAGTCCAAATCCGTATTTTCTTAGATTTGGATTTGGGGGTTGGTTTAAGGATACATTAGTCTAATTTGATACTAAGATCAACTTAAACGTCTGTTAAGGATGCGTTAGTCTAATTTTAGACTAAGATCAACTTAACGAGATCGTTTAGATCCAACAAGAGAGCATTTGAACTCTATTGTTTAGTTTAGGGACATTGCGGTTGATTACCAGTTTAAGGACATAGTGGTCCAAGGTTAATGACATCTAGTCCGTGGGTTTAAAGGGACCCCACAGTCCGAGGTTAAGGACATCGTAGTCCGTGGGTTTAAAGGGACCCCGCAGTCCGAGGTTAAGGACATCGTAATCCTTGGGTTTAAGGACCCCATAGTCCGGTTTAAAGACATCGTAGTCTATAAAGTTTAAGGACATCATAGTCCATGAGTTTAAGGACCCCACAGTCCAAGGTTAAGGACATCGTAGTCCATGGGTTTAAGGACCCCACAGTCCGGTTTAAAGACATCGTAGTCTATAAAGTTTAAGGACATCATAGTCCATGAGTTTAAGGACCCCACAGTCCATAGAAATGTGTGGTTGTCGGGACCCGTCACCTCTCTGAAGAGGTTGAAGGATTACAACGACAGATATCAGAGGAGTAAAGAGATGTACCCTTGAACGTGTGTGAGTTGGTTGAAAGATCTGTAGTCCAGTTTGGGACTAAGATCTGTTAAATATTCATGAGCAGATGGGCTCAGTTCAATATAAGTTGAGAACTTACGGCCAATATTGGGCTAAGTCCAATAAGATTAAAATGTTTGACATTTTATTGTTCTGGGCTGTTGAGCCTTTATTTGGGCTTGGCCCTTTTAATAATGCTGAGCATTAGATCCTGATATTTTGTCTTGTATTGAATCATAGCATTCATCAGAACAATGTGTGTTCTGACAGCGCGCCACGTGGTGCGCCAGGCGCTTTGCGCCAATTAAAGAGCGCATTGCGCTTCTGCCAAGTAGCGCACACGAAAAGGACACGTGTCGCCCTTAGCGCTAAGCGCCAGTTTATAAGCGCATTGCGCTTTCAATTTGTGAGCGCGTTGCGCTAGTTTAGTGGCGCACCAATGAATGCCACGTGGCGCGCTTGGCGCTGAGCGCCAGCCCATGAGCGCGGTGCGCTATTTCAGAAGCGCAAAACGCAAGTTGCATCTGTGGTTAACACGTGGCACGTTTTGGCGCTGAGCGCCGGTCCAAGGAGCGCAAAGGCGCAGTTCATGAGTGCAAGGCACTTTTTAGTAGCGCAAAGCGCATTTGATCAAATTTATGATCAGAGAACAAGTTTATGTTCTTTTTAAAGGAGCCTTTGCCTCAAGATTCAAGAACAACAGTTCTTATTTTGTTTGAAAGGGCTTTGCCTTTGTAGATCAATGATCTGTGAATAAAGAAAATACTTCTTTTTTATTATGTGATGAGATCTTTTGATCTTTTTCTTTTCTGAAAGACCTTAGTCTTTATAGATCTATGATCTTTTAAGAAGATAATTCTTCTGTTTTAATGAGATGATTTCATCTCTTTGTTCAGGAATCATTCTTTTTCTTGAAGAAATAATCTTCTTTTGCTAAGAGCTTGCTCTTCTTTCTTTGAGTTTTCTCAAAGTTTGTAGAGGGGTTTCTCCCTCTCAGACTTGAAGTCTTGGGGCCTTTATATAGGGCAAATTAATTTGTTAAATCAGTTAAAGAGATCTTTCTCTGATTGATTTGGGGATGTTTCCCCACCGTTGGATCTTTGATCCTAGGGCTTCTGTTTTACAGAAGACAATCTTGTTTTTAACAAGATTGGAGAAATCTTTCCATAACAGAATTTTAATTCTAATTTTTCACGCCCCGCTTCCCAAAATACGGAATACGAGGGGTCAACAAGGCCAGCCATGCTCCTACGGTCAAGGAAATATCCTGCCGTAGTCACACTTCGGCTTCTAGCTTTACGTGGTAATTGGTAAACAATGCACAGGTAATGAGAAATGCAGTAACTGAAACAAAACAAATACAAAGAACTGACCTGATGGAGGTCAAAAGAGTATAGCTCTGGATAGCGGATCAAGATGTCCGCGATGTACGTCTGGTCCTCGTCCAACCAAGACCCAGCTCTCACTCTGAGCATGCATACTCAGGTCGTCAGAGCGACGCGATAGTAATAAATATATAGATGCAGGTGGTAACTCGTACAGTAATAATGGATGTATAACAGAAAACAAATACAGTAAAGATGTGAACATGAAGTAGCCAATGCGGTGTCTAATAGATCAGGTAAACAGTAAAGCAGTAGAATAGTATGTCAGGTGTGTCAATACAGTAAGTAATGCATGTCAATGTCACTATCCTTATCAGTCTCTAAGTCTCACTGTACAGGTCACTAAGCCTATCGTCAGTCCAAGTGTGAGAGTCAACCACTCGTGAGTGTCCTCCACCCAAGGGTAGGACCCAAGGGCAAGGGACCACGGGCCCAAAATATAACTCACGGTAATAATCATGTAATATCCCTGTAAATCTCCATATATCTCCATATATATATGCCGACATGGGACTCCCGAGATTCTGTTGAACTCACACTCAAACTACCCCACACCCCGTGGTCTACATCAAACGCCAACCATAACCTCAAATACCGGTCGGTCCATGACAAGTCTGCGCGAGAACTGGAGACATGATCTCCATCAAGCACGTCCCGACTGATACCCAAGATAAATGGACAGTGTCTGGTGCCTTACCTGTGACACCCATACAAGTGCTTCCATAAGTGTCCCATACCACTTATAGTCACACTTATATACACCCCACAGACGTCGACAATGCAATAGAACAATAGGGTCTACTGATTGTGTACAAGTACGTGTCACTTTCACTTATCCACTCATGCACGAACACTAACGTACTTGCCACAATCACCACTAATGCCTAACACTGGGTAATGCACATGATCACTAGGTTACCAATGCAATGACATATATATGATGTGATGAGAAAACGGTGTGTAAGGCATAATTAAGATGTCATAAATCGGTATCCTACCACTTACATAATTTATCATAAATCATACATGCCAAATTTAGCAAAACAATGAACATGAGATAAGTAGTATGTTTGATTATCTAACCAGCAAATTTGGTTTCACTTTAATCGGGTTCCATAATCTCTAGATATGGCCATTTCATTTTAAGCGTTCACGGCTGGAAATCCGGTTTCAGAATCGGAAGTCCGGTTTCGCAACGCATTTTAATCCCAGTTGGGACCAGAATTTAGCGATGCTACAGTTGAATGAAATTTAGGGTTTTGAATAGGGTTTTCAACGCAATATAAGGATTCTAAATCGCGTCTGTACATCAATAGTTATGCACTGTTCAACACTAGAGTATCAGTTCTGGTTCTGTTTGGGACTGCTATACGTCCCGATCTTTTAAATTGCATTTTAAATAGTAAACGACGATGAAATAGGGTGAAATAACTTGAGTTATTTAGATAACAGATTCAAATTCAATACGGTGTAGGGTTACGTAACATACGAGTTCAGACCGCAAGGTAGCAAAGATTACGGGACAGAAAACAATAACCAGAGTCGCCCTAGACTGCAGTCCAGAGCCGCTCTTCGAACCAATTCTCGTCATGATACCAGTACAGAAACAATTAAGAACTTGCATAGGGTTACGGGTAGTCGAGTCGGCTTCGATATGAGCCCTCGAACTCCTCATTTAAATATGTACACAATTAATTGTGATTTTAACAATTTTCAGGTGCGGGAAATTCCCAGTTTTTACGGGTGTAATTGGGGGTGTTCGTTTAAGTCGTTAACAGTCATATTATTCAGTGAAATTTCTACACCAGGTTCAATACCAGACGGGCCACAATATGCAAACAAGTTCCATCAAATTAAGGAAAGGTTTTCATTCAGATCTTGCGTCGAACACTTATGTTATATAAGGTTTTCATGAATCACAAACATGGAATTAATGCGGTTTGAATTATAACGGGAATAATATAGCATGCAGCAAGTAGGGTACTTGTATGGAGACGTTTTGGCGATGCACGGCAGCGGTAATGGCACAAACGCGCGACGAACGGTGCGGCTAGGGTTCGGCCTTTTGGAATCAGACAATGGTACTCAATCCAGTTACTCTCCATGCCCTCCTTTTTCTTCACTGCTCCAACTTGTTCCTTGTTTTGATGTGCGGAAGGTAGAGATCCTGATAAAGAGAAAGAGAGAAATTTAGAGAGAGAGAGAAAGAGTTAGAGAGAGAGAGAGAGAGAGAGGCTTAGAGAGAGATTTAGAGAACATAGAGAGAGACAGAGAGAGAGAGGGAGAGAGAGACAGAGAGAGAGAGATTTAGAGAGAGAGAGAGAGAGGGAGAGAGATGCAGTGAGAAAGAGGGAGAGAGATTTACTTGGCGACGACGAGGGGGTCGACGGAGTGGTTCAGGTCGGTTGGGGGCTCGCCGGCGTCGAGCGCAGAGGAACGGCCGAGATGGGTGCAGGGGCTCGAGCTCGGTTGAGGGGGTGAGTCAGAGGCTCTGTTGATGGAGGGGAGAAAGCGAAGGAGGAAGGACGGGGGAGTCGTCGTCGTCGGGGTGATCTCGGTGATCGAGCTCGGGTGCAGGGGAGCTTGTGTAGGGTTGTTAGGCACGCGTACAAGGGTCTACGAGGCATCAACCATGCCCGATTTAAAAAATTAGCCGTGCCGAACCACCCAAAGCCGGATCTTTAAACTAGCGATTAGGCGAAAACGAACATGTTAAACACTTTAACACTAAGTGAGAGGGATTACAACCTTTGTAGATCCGGTCCTTCACTTCTAAAGCTCCGTGTTGAAGTCCCTTCGCTGCGATCATCGTGTTCCGGACTCTCGAGAGGTTCCACGAAGAGAAAGATGCTGTCTTGCTTCCGATCTTTGATACAAAGATGATCTACCTTGAAGTTTCGTTAACACAAGCTAACACTCATAATATGAAGTGAACACCCTCATCTAAATGGCAAGGATAGATGAGGATGATGAAGTAGGATTTTTGCTCTCTTTTATTATCTTTTTCTCACACTCATTCATCACTTGGAAAAAGCTAGTAAGCTTTTTCATGAAAGAAAAGAAGAAGGAAGAAGATGATGAAATAAGAATAATCCTTTTGTGATGAATAATGCCAAGATGATAATGATGAATAATGCAACCATGGTTAACTAAACCTTTGTAGAGATTTAACTAGGGCTAAGGTTTGGGTTGAGTTAAAGATGAGTCACTTTAAAATATCTAACTCAAAACAAAAAGAAACCTTCTAGAAACTTCTAGAAAACATTAACCCAAAACAAACCCTAATCTTGTTTAATCTCCACTAAACATGTTGCATTAGTTATCATATCATGTTACAATACTATATATCACATATATAATATTTATTGTAACAAAATAAAATAATACATTTAACATATATCGCATATATATCAATGTAGTACCCGAGTGAGAAAAAGAATCTTTTAGTGAGCTAATATTAGTTAATGTAATTTAATATATCATATATATTATTATACATTAAATTATCGAATCAACACTTGATCCGACAATCCGGCTATATCGCATATAACCGACTAATATTTATCCGTACCGATTCATCGAATCAACATTTGATCCGATGACCCGACTGATATCAAATATCGCGAGAATAGAATACGGTATCTCATATCGCATTATCCTCGATCCCGCACATATCACATATGTGCCCCTACTCCATTTTGCTTGAGCCAAGAAACCTCTGTGTAGGACTCTAAAGAATCGTCAATACGCCGGCAGTAGGTGATGATCATATCAAACACCCACAAGCTGCAAGTGGTCAGCTAAACGTAACAACCACCCAGGTATTGAGCGCTCAGAAGATCAATAAGCAAGCCTGTACATTCTCCTGTGAATCCAAACAGTAACACTCCCATACAGTCTGGTCTCGTCGTCTGATATGTTGCATATCTCGCCTAGGGGTGGTAAACGTCAGACCCTAGTAGCTAGATAAGTCGTGTCGATATGAGGTCTATAACAGTTTGAGAAACTACTGATAACACTTACCAGTAAATCTCAGCAACCCTGGCCAGGGATTTCCGGTTATAGCCAATCGAACACAGCACAATATCAACTCACTATACCGGGAGAGACGAATCCCCTCCTATCGCTCATTGCCTCCATGTGATTCGGGACTGTACCCAAAAGCCACCTTTTTGCACGCCCTCTTGGACGTGGTATGATGGAAATCAAAGCACAGTGGGAATCACACAAGACTTTATGACGATCTCGGGTCAACAGACTACTCTGTACCAGTGTCACCGGAGAACTGACATCTGACGTAAGGTATAATACCATCTGGGAGTTCTCGGCGAGTCCGTCCAGTGTACCCAGTCTCTACTGAGCACCCGTACACTATCCTTGATGTCAAACACCAATGGATATGGGATCATCCATCGCCCATCATATGGGTCAAGATGCGTATACGCTAGTCTACTCTGGTGTATCGATGCCCTGTCTCGATACACCCCCGACTAGGAACAGTTATAGGATGTACTCATCGACTACCGTGGCCCCACTAGTATGATCTCATCATAGTCCCAGTAGTCAAGTACATATCCTAAGGGCTTTATCAACATGTAACATAGAGACAATCAGAGTATATGTTAAGATAAAGTACAACCAGATAGCATACTATCATGTCGAGCAAGAAAGTCCTTCTTATATATGTCCAAGCATCCATTACAATATACATTGTATGTACAGTAATGGCCTCTAGGGCATACATATAACTAACAATCTCCCACTTGCACTAGGGCCATCTGTTGTGGTATCACATACCCAACAATTAGCTGTGGTCGAAGTATCTCATACTCAACCATCTCATAAAAGTCTCTACTGGGAAAAAAAGGCCTTTGTGAGTGGATCCGAGCTGTTGTCCTCTGCGTCTGCTCTCCTAATCTCGATCTTCCTGGAGATCAACCATCTCCATGATCAGGTGATACTGCCTAAGAATTATATCTGGATTTCTGATGGGACGGTAGTTCCTTGGCTAAAGCCACAACTCCATTGTCACACAATGGTAGGAATGAAGTTCATCTCATGAACTTATATGTATCCAGACTGCCTCTTTGGTAGCATCTTTGGTAACGATGTATCTTTCCTTTAATCGTCTAGTATGTCACGGTATCTAGCTTGGAACTCTTCCAACATACCGTCCCTCCACTGAGGGTAAAGACAATGCCTGCGACTGACATTCAGTCGTTCTTATCACCCTGGAACCTTTCCAGTGAATCTCCCCAGGATCAATTGATACCATCTCACTACAACTATAAGAATCCTAACATCCAATTAGATCTATCTCATAGATCCAAAACACAGGATTTAGGAGGTATCATTTTGATCCTATATGGAGAATCCTTGTGATAAGCGGAGATTGACCGAGCGTAGCATCGGAAACTCCTTCCCTATCAAGAGTATGTCATCCATGCACTCTACGAGGATCACCACCATACTCCCTACTACCTTTTTGTATATTCAAGGTTCATCTACCATTTTGATGAAGTCAAACTCTTTGACTACCACATCAAAACAGATGTTCCAACTCCGCGATGCCTGTTTTATCATATAAAACATCTTGTACACGTTTCCGTTGCTCCCACTGTCTACGAAGCCCTCTGGCTGTGTACTTATAGACGCTCTTTTCTAAAACATCATTTAGAAAAGCAGTCACGACACCCAACCGCTAGATATCGTAGTCATGGTATGTAGCCGTGGCAAGTAGGATCTGGATGGATTTAAGCATAGCTTTGAAAGTCTTAACTTTTCCATGTACACCAAGTAATCTTCTCAAGATATACAACCGAAGTCCATACTTTGTTGGTGTATAAGGATTCCATCTCAGATCAGTAAGCATCCAGCCATTCTTACAGAGTCCCACTCCTGATGGCCAGTTTGAAACTAGTTAGGTCATCATCTCATGATACAATCCTCGCTCCCACTGTCATAGAGAAACCGAAATATCTCTCAGGTGGGTGAGGAACCCTACTAGATCGGCGGAGAGGCTGAGGTTCATTGGAAACTATTGAATCCTTTGGTTCTACCAAATCATCAGCTGCAGTTTGTATAGCTGGAACATTTCCAGTTCTACATAACAGACCTTGCCTTGGGCTTGTCCGGATTTTGCTTTTAGACATAGGTCGGACAACCCCAAATCTTAACAAACTTAAGATATGGGCTCTTCCCTTTCCATATCACATATGAAGTGGTAGGCAACTGATTTGATTTGAACCCTATTCAATAGGTATGCAGCTTCTCAAGTGAATAACTCCCAAAAGGAAATAGGAAACTCAGTAGTACTCATCATAGAGCACACCATATCATATAGGGTGCTATTGCTCCGCCCCGATATACCATCATGCTATGGTGTATACGGAGGAGTAATGCTGAGAGAGAATCTCATTCTCCTTTAGAATAGTCCAGAAATTCCGTGCTCACATATCACATATGTGCCCCTACTCCGTTTTGCTTGAGCCAAGAAACCTCTGTGTAGGACTCTAAAGAATCGTCAATACGCCGGCAGTAGGTGATGATCATATCAAACACCCACAAGCTACAAGCGGTCAGCTAAACGTAACAGCCACCCAGGTATTGAGCGCTCAAAAGATCAACAAGCAAGCCTGTACATTCTCCCGTGAATCCAAACAGTAACACACCCGTATAGTCCGGTCTCGTCGTCTGATATGTTGCATATCTCGCCTAGGGGTGGTAAACGTCAGACCCTAGTAGCTCGATAAGTCGTGTCGATATGAGGTCTATAACAGTTCGAGAAACTACTGATAATACTTACCAGTAAATCTCAGCAACCCTGGCCAGGGATTTCCGGTTATAGCCAATCGAACACAGCACAACATCAACTCCCTATACCGGGAGAGACGAATCCCCTCCTATCGCTCATTGCCTCCATGTGATTCGGGACTGTACCCAAAAGCCACCTTTTTGCACGCCCTCTTGGACGTGGTATGATGTAAATCAAAGCACAGTGGGAATCACACAAGACTCTATGACGATCTCGGGTCAACAGACTACTCTGTACCAGTGTCACCGGAGAACTGCCATCTGACGTAAGGTATAATACCATCTGGGAGTTCTCGGCGAGTCCGTCCAGTGTACCCAGTCTCTACTGAGCACCCGTACACCATCCTTGATGTCAAACACCAATGGATATGGGATCATCCATCGCCCATCATATGGGTCAAGATGCGTATACGCTAGTCTACTCTGGTGTATCGATGCCCTGTCTCGATACACCCTCGACTAGGAACAGTTATAGGATGTACTCGTCGACTACCGTGGCCCCACCAGTATGATCTCATCATAGTCCCAGTAGTCGAGTACATATCCTAAGGGCTTTATCAACATGTAACATAGAGACAATCAGAGTACATGTTAAGATAAAGTACAACCAGATAGCATACTATCATGTCGAGCAAGAAATTCCTCCCTATATATGTCCAAGTATCCATTACAATATACATCGTATGTACAGTAATGGCCTCTAGGGCATACATATAACTAACAGCTTAGTGGGTCGGCGAGAGAGCTCGGGTGCAGGGGAGCTTGGTGGGTCGGCGAGAGAGCTCGGTGGTGGAGAAGAAGGTAAGGAGGGGCTCGGTCGATGGAGGAGGAGGTCGGTCGTCGTCGTCGTCGGTGAGCGGGGATGGGCACTCGAAGCAGTGGGTTTGGGGTGAAAGAGATGGGTGAGGACGAGAGAGAGAGAGAGAGAGAGAGAGAGTGAGGTAGAGAGGAGAAGGAAAGATGAGGGGTCGATGAGCTCGGGGCGCGCGTCGTGGGAAGCGAGCGAAGCGGCAACGTGGGGTAAGCGCGAGGGCGACGTGGGGCGGTTGGGGAAAACCAAAAACGAGCGGGAAATGTGAACGTTGGGGAGAAGAAGTGAAGCGGGTCGGGTCGCAGTGGGAAGGGCTGGGGCTAAAGGGAGTTTGGGCCGGGCCAGGGGAATGGAGGTTTTAATTTTAATTCATTTTAAATTTCCTTTGGGCTTGGGCTGGGAACAAGAGCTTGGGCCGAGGAATTATGTTTACGAATTTAATTTATTTGACTAGGGCTGGGCTGGGGTTTAATCAAAAGGAAAGAAATAAAAAGGGAAAGGGAATAGGGAGATGGACCGGGAAATAAAAGAGGGGAGAATTCGGTTTTGGCTTGGGCTGGGTAATAAGTTGGAAAGAAAAGAAAAGGAGAAATAAAAGGGATAAAACAAGAAGGATTTAGGTTAAATTAGGATTTGGGATGTTAAAATACTAAAAATAATAATTATAAAATAAATAAATTTTAGGGTAACAAAAATACGAATATTGGTATACGAAGGGACTGGGTATTACATGATTAATTAATGATTTATCATTATTATTAGATCTTTTGATATATCGGTGGGGAATTTTTAATTCCAGCGCTGGCGCACCCGTGCTTTGCACGTGGTGCGCTGCTCAGAACGCAGCGCACTTTGCGCTAGCGCACCTACGTTTGACATGTGGCGCGCAGCGCAGCCTGCACTAGCGCACCTGTGTTTGACACGTGGCGCGCAGCGCAGAGCGCTGGATCTGAACCGTTGCTTCAATTTTTTAATTTTTGGCTTTGAAGCATTTGTTACATTCTTTGCATGTGGATTTTTTCCTTTTATTATATTTATTATTATTATATTTTTTATTTTATTGTTATTATTTTATAAGGGAGTGGGTTTTGAGCCAAAATTTTGGCAGGAACAGTCACAAATAACCGGTCGGTAGTGCTCCCCTGCCGGGCTCAACGCCATCATTTGCGACCCTCTTGCCCCGGGGTACCGTAACGGGTCCACCATGCACCCGCCTCCTCCTCCTCGAATCGGGTGTATGATACCGCTCAAGAACCGAGAAAACCTATGGTGGACGCCACACACATCATATCACGAGAACCGCAACTCACATTTTTTAAAATGGTAATACGTTCTTAAAATCCTTACGGTTTCTCCATATCCATAAATCTCATAAATACTGAAATTCTCGAGAAGAATCACAATATGTAAACATGTCGGTGATGATGGATTTCTATGATACGATAGTATATACCATGCGAAGTACGGCTAGAAGCCATGCATGAATCATGATGCAATGAGGTATGTATATATGACTAACAATCCTACGAATCCATCCTGATGAAATGACTATACAGGTACAGGTTTACAGATCATATATGATGCAATGCACAGATACCGATTCTTAGAAAGTTCTATAGTGTTCGTGACATAGCAATTTCCAAAGGCGTGTGTGTTCGCATGAATAGTGCACGTGGCATGAACCAATGATAATGGTGCAAGTGTCCTATGAGATAATATCATATATATTTATGATGATGCAATGCAATGAGATGAATGACTAGGAGACTACGCATATAAAAACAAGCACTACTAGAAATCCTGACTATCGGGCGCCTCGCGCCATCCAGACGATTCCCCCGTAGATGTGTACATCTACTCACCGGGACGCCTCGGCTAATCTGATCCGATTTCAGCTCTGCCATTTCCGCGCCACATCCGACGCCTCTGCACCCGATCCTATAAATGTACATAAGGAAATAAGAGAATAATATATAAATAGTCACGGACATAAACAATACAAGTCAACCACGCGCATTAACTAAACGCACACGCACTTGGTGCACAAAACGCGCTCGCGACAACGCCACAAACCACAACTAGGGTCGCTATACGTGGTAACTACCAAACCAAAAACACAATCGCACCAATCGCGCGTTCACAACACACTAAATACATTAGGAAATAGGTTGTATACCATCAAAACCTCAACTTAATTAAAATTGATTTATTCCAAAAACCTAGTAAGTATAAAATAACCGTTTTAGTACAAAACTTGATGTTTTAAAAAAACTAGTGGCCAAAATGATCATCTTATATCATATTAGGCTACCAAATTATTAACTAGATTTTAATCTCACTTATTTATATTAATCCTAAAAATCTAGTTTGCAAGATTATAAAATTTGGACAATTTAGGAGCAACAAATAGTAAACTTAACAATCTAGATTAGATTTTACATGCCTTAAGATGTTAAACTACACAATATAACTATAATCAAGTGATAAAACCCTAACTTTAGTTCAACACCTTCTCTTGAAATTCCAAAACTTGAAATCAAAACCATATTAATACCTAAATAAGTTTGATCTAAAGTAATTAAACAACAAAATAACTATAGGGTTAAGATTATACCTCACAAATTTGAGATCAAACTTGCAAATTCTTGGCCTCCCAAAATGGTTTCTTGCATCAAGATCCAAGCTAGATAGGTCAAGGAAAAATGGTTGAAGGTTTAGTTAAGAATTAGTGAGAGTTTACATGGATTTTTGATGTAAAAATGAAGATTTTTGAGTTGGAAATGAGGTGGAGAAAATGGGGGTTGCTACAAGGGAGGCTCGGCCAAGTGTGGTGAGGGAGAGAAGAGAGTGAGGTGTGTGTGAGTGATAAATTGCAAGTCAAGAAAAATACCCTATACCTCATTTATTAAAACCCATACCTCTTTTTTTTATTGCTTTCTTTTTAATTTCATTTCTATTTAAACTTTGAAGTGGAAAAAAAAGAAGTGGGGAATTAAGGAATGGGCTGCCCAAGTTTCGGCCAGATTTTTGGGGAGAGGAGAGAGAGTGAGGTGTGTGTAGAAGCATCTCCAATTATTATATATATTAATTCATTTCTTAATTAATTTATTTTTTCTAATTGTCTTAATCCTAGAAATCTCTAGAAACTTGGAGATAATTTGAGAAGAAAAGAGCATGCTACAACTTGATCCTAAGTTGTCATGGTGCATAATGTTTAATTAACCCATTCCAATTTGTAATTAAAACCAATTAAATGTATTAGGGTAAGCTTATAATAATGTTTAAAATCATTAATTAAGGAAAAATATTTAAGTAAACTAGAAATTTATAAGTGATAATTAAATACCAAATACTAGCAATTTCATAGCTAAAATAGGTATATTTAAATCTATGTTGAAAATTAATTATATCTGGGTTTTTACGGAAAACACAAATTATTTTACCGAATATCGGAAAATTCACCTAAACGATTTTTAAAACGTTACAACGCGTCTGAAGGGGATTGGCGGACGCGACAGGCTGTCGTCGTCGTCTGCGATCGAAGGGACTTCGCCAATAGTCGCTCGACACATGGGAGCTCGACGGCTGGCAGGCGCGTCGCTTCGTTTTGGCGGGAAATGATCTGGACCGTTGGATGCTCTCCCCTGAAGGGTATAAATAGAAGGGGACCCCCTAGGGCCAACACCTTTGCCATAAATCAACTATTGCTTGCCAAGGATAGCCCGGCGCTCTTCCCCTTTTAGATCGGGACGTCTTTGTTCTTTCCTCGGCGAGTCCATCCTTCTCGAATCAGGTAAGATGTCTCCATCTGATGAGTCTGTAGAGATTGTGTTAGTTGTGTGTATATCCTAGAGGACATTATTGTACATGTGATTTATATTATAGTGGATGCTTGGACATATATAGGGAGGACTTTCTTACTCGATATGATAGTATGCTATCTGGTTACTCTTTATCTTAACATGTATACTTGTACCGTCTCTTTGTTACATGTTGGTAAAGCCCTTAGGATGTGTACTTGTCTTCCAAGATTATGATAGAGATCATACTAGTGCGGTCTGGGTAGTCAGTAAGGACATCCTTCAATTATTCCTAGTCGTGGGAGTATCGAGACGGGGCTTCGATATTCCATAGTAGACTAGTGTGTACGATTCTTGACCCTGTATGGGGCGATGGTTGATCCCACGGCCATTGGTGTTTGACATCAGAGAATGTGCACAGGTGCTCAGTGGAGACTGGGTACAGTGAACAGGACTCGCCGAGAACTCCTAGATGGTATTATACCTCACATCAGATAGCGGTTCTCTGGTGACACTGGTACAGGTTAGTCTGTAGACCCGAGATCGTCATAGAGTCTTGTGTGTCTCCCACTGTGCTTTGATTTCCACCCTACCACGGCTCTACTGAGTCGTGCATACAGGTGGTTTTTTGGTATAGTCCTGAGTCACATGGAGGCAATGAGCGATAGGAGGGGATTTCGTCTCTCCCGGTATTAGGGGTTGATGTTGTGCAGTGCTCGATTGGCCATAATAGGAAATCCCTAGCCAGGGTTGCTGAGATTTACTGGTAAGTGTTATAATTAGTTTCTCGAACCGTTATGATCCTCACATCGGCACGACTTATCAAGCTATTGGGGTCTGACGTTTTACCACCCCCAGGCTGGATATGCGACATATCGGACGGAAAGACCGGACTGTACAGTAGTGTTACTTATTAGATTCACGGGAGTATGAGCAATCCTGTTTGTTGATCTTCTGATCGCTCAATACCTGGGATCCTTTACGTACAGCTAGTGCCGCCGACAATTTGTGGGTATGTGATATGATCAATGCCTACTGTTAGCGTATTGACGAGTCTTTAAAGTCCTACACAGAGGTTTCTTGGCTCAAGCGAAACGAAGTAGAAGCACATATGTGATATGTGCGGGACCGAGATTAATACGTGTATATGATACCGTATTCTAATCTCACGATTTGAGATATCGGTCGGTTATATGTGATATAGCCGGGTTATCGAATCAAGTGTTGATTCGATAAGATTGATATAATTGATATTAGTCGGTTATATGTGATATAGCCGGATTATTAAATCAAGTGTTGATTTAATAATTTAAAATATAATTATATATATTTGATATATTAGTTTGCATTAACTAATATTAGCTTACTTAATCATTTCTTTTTCTCACTTGTGCACATTTAATATATATGTGATATATGTTATTTGTGTCATGTTTGATGATACATCAAATATGGGTGTATGAGACTTACACCATGACTTGGATAAATTAAGGTTTTTATTTATTTAAGTAATTCAAAATTATGTGGAAATTAGTCATGGTTGGAAGCTTGGAGAAGCTTGTGATAATCATTGACTTAGTCCACTAATTTTGTTTTACTTGAGATATTTATTAACCGAACCATTATCTTTAGCCATGGTTAAATCTCTACAAGGGTTTTATAAGATGTTATCTCACCCATGGTTGATATTCACACACTTATTCTTTCTCCACTTCATCTTCTTCTTCATCTCCAAAAAGCTCTCTAGGTTTTTAGGAGGTGAAGAAACCATGTGAGAAAAATCAATCTAAAGTGAGAAAAAATCCTACTTCATCAACTTATACTAGACTAGCCATTTAGTATCGGTTTTTTGCTTCACTAAATCCTAATTAGTGAAGAGGTAGCTTGTGCTAGAGTCTCCTCGACGTAGATCATCTTCAGCGTCGAAGACTTCAAGCATGCTCGTTCATTTCGCTTTGTGGAGCCTACCTTGAGTCCGGAAGATCACTACTTGGAGCGAAGGGACTACAATACGGAGCTATTGAAGTGAAAGACCAGTCTAAAAAGGCAGTATTCCCTATTCCTTTAGATGTAAAGTTGTTTACATGCTTTGTTTTCTCCTAAAACTCTAGTTAGATCCTAAGTTAAGTTGTTTGGCACACTTTAATTTTAAAACACGGCATGTTCGATGCCATGTCGAACCTTGTCGTCGTGCCAAAAAAACCCTACAGTGGTATCAGAGCTGAGCTAGAGCATTAGGAGTGGTCTACACGAAGTTAAAAGTCCGATCGAACCCCCGAAAACCCTAATTAACCCCCTCTCTGGAAATTTTTCAAAATGTTGGAATTTTTCATGTTAAAAATATTCAGAAAATCATGCAGGGAATTCTATGGATCCTCTAGAAGAACGACACCATATCTCGACTCTATGACCGCGGAACCGCGGCCAAACCCTAGGGTTTGCGGCTGTTCCGCGGCGCCATAGGTGAGACAATGATCGACCCTTCTACGGTTGGTCCATAGGTGCTGTGGCATGTTCTGGGTATTTTTTAACTGTGCTCAAGTGTTGAGCTCTCTGGGAAATTTTGGGTGTTTGTTGATTCGATCGAAATATTTAATATCGCCTAGCTATCTGTGAAATGTGATACAATATTTGGAATCCACAATAATTAGTTTTGTGAAAACTAATTTGAATTTTATAAATCTAGCAATTTAGTTTCATTTGATCGGTTGCCGCGAGATTTTGATTCGGATCAAAACTCCGCCGCAATCATGTAAAGTACGCGGATACTCGCCGGGTAACATTACTAGATAGCCACGCCCCATAGCCTCGACTAAGTGACTGTAGGAGAACCCCGTTGCCAAAAGCATCTGTCCGGGTGCTCGCGATCGCGGTGTTCCGCCTAAGTGCACTTCGTCGACGACATCGAGGGTGCGGCCGTCTACTAAAGTTTCCGACGAACATCCGATCAGGATGCCGGGAATCTTGTTGAATTCCCCGACTTATTATTGAAAAGTGTTTTCAGTATCGAGACTAAAATGCGGGGTTTAAAATTTTAAGCATGAAATTCGGAATATGAGGTATTCCGGGTTTATGATGTCTAAGGAATTCTTTTGGTAATGCATGAAATCCGAAGTATGTGATACCTTGGGTTTATGATGTCTAAGGATGTTGCGGATTCCAATTGTTGTAGTTTTTCACTTTCTTTTCTGTGACCATAAGTGTAATATATGGGGTATCGCCGGTTTCGTTGCTATACGTCAACGACAATTGGGATACGCATATTTACTTACGTTGATGACAAGTGAAATTATATGTTTCTTTGATATGTTATATTAGATCATCGTGTTTGAATAGCCGAGGGTTTTTGTTCGCCGCCGAAAACCGAGAGACGGATCCAGGACGGATCGTCTCGCCTGAATTTGGGGGCAGATGCTATTTGGATTTATCCGTCCACCTCTCCGAAGATACCAAGTTGATTTATGGCACCGTATATCGGAGGTTTGGACGGATGCGGCCGTTGTAGCAGACTTCGTTAGATTTCCCCTCGTTTGTGAGGGGTTTTTGATTGTGGGGATGCTCTTCCCTATAGGCGCAAGCTCCTGCAGTTAATTATTTTATCGCATCGCAATAACCACTTTCTCCTGCTCCAGATGTTCACTTCGTGTCGTGTGTGTTTATTTTATTTTTAGTGGCCCGTGGATTGTATACGGAGACTAATTTATATTGTCGCCTGTAGGGCGTGGATTAGTCCAAATCCGTATATTCTTAGATTTGGGTTTGGTTTGATTTAAGGATCATTAATCTCGTTCGAGATTAAGATCAACTTAAATGTTTGTTAAGGATACGTTAGTCCAATTTGAGACTAAGATCTAATTAACAACGTTTTAGGACCATTCAGATCCCACAAAAGAGCATTTGAGCTCTATTTTTTTAGTTTAAGGACATTACGGTCCATCGTTAGTTTAAGGACATTACAGTCTGTAGATCACCATCTTGGCGATGAGGGTTTAGTTTAAGGACGTCTCGGTCCTTAGCTAGTTTAATGACGTTGCGGTCCGCAGATCACCATTTTTGAGGTGAGGGTTTAGTTTAATGACGTTTCGGTCCATAGTTAGTTTAAGGACGTTTCGGTCCGTAAATCACCATTTTTGAGGTGAGGGTTTAGTTTAAGGACGTTACGGTCCGTTGTTAGTTTAAGGACGTTTCGGTCCGTAGATGACCATCTTGGCGATGAGGGTTTAGTTTAAGTACGTTACGGTCCACAATAGTTTAAGGACGTTGCGGTCCATAGCTAGTTTAAGGACATTGCGGTCCGTAGATCACCATTTTGAGGTGAATGTTTAGTTTAAGGACGTTGCGGTTCGTAGCTAGTTTAAGGACGTTGCGGTCCGTGTTGGGATATGCCCATCGGTTTGGGAGTGCACCAAAGAGTTGTTGGTTGTCAGGACCCGCCACCTCAGTGAAGACATTGAGGAATTACAACGACGTATATAAGAGGTGTGGAGAGATGTACCCTTGAACCAATTTCCAGATTGAGGGGAGATATGGGACCATTTAAGAATCATTAGTTATTTTTGGGAGACTAAGATTAACTTAGGAGATGTGGGATGAACATTGTTCTGGTCATTGTCAATTGAGGAATCATTAGTTTGGGAAGTCATGAACATAGAGGCTCGGTCTATTTTGAGGTCTAAGATGTTTTAGTCTCAGGAAAACATAGCCAACTTGAGGCTGAAGTTGGCTTCTTATAGTTTTAAACACTAATAATATATGCTCAGTACTCACGTGTTCCCACGTGAGACTCTAAAGCAGTGTTAAACACTCAAAGTTGGCGCTATACATTGAGTTCAAGTCCCCATTTATATATATAAGTGTTAAACACTTAATTCTTGTAGCTCTCACGTGTGAGCACGTGAGGCGCCCAAAAGCTGGAAACTGCCTTTTTGGGTTTTACTTCCCCCTTTCATATAAGTGCTAAGCACTAAGTTACGGGTCACGTGAGAACACGTGAGGCGCCCTCAAACTGAGCGTTGTCTTTGGGTTTATTCCTTTTTTCATATAAGTGCTAAGCACTTAGTTAGGGGTCACATGGGAACACGTGAGGCGCCCTCAAACTGAGCGTTGTCTTTGGGTTTATTCCCTTTTACATATAAGTGCTAAGCACTTAGTTAAGGGTCATGTGGGAACACGTGACTCGGTCTCGGCCATGCTTTTGTTCCTTAGAGGTACCAACGTAGGAAAACTCGTAGGGTTTCTTTATAGTGTTGAACACTAATAAATCAACAGTCTTTTCTTTTATATGCAAAGAGATTTTGATCTCATGTCTACCAGTGTTAGGATTTGAGTGAGAATTTTAAGTCCCTTGTTTTATAAGAATTAAATTACTTTACAGGGTTAAACCCTAGTTTTATAAGAGGCATTAAATTCCTATATATTTTTGTAAGAATTAAATTCTTTGAACTTAGTTTTTTCCCCTAAGTTTTGAATCTGCAAAACAGAATCTCCCCGATGAGAATTAAATTCTCAACTTGTGGGGAGATCTGCTTCCGCAGATCTCAACCAAAGGAAGAACTAAGTTCTTTTCTTTTTAAGGGTTAAACTTTTAGAGAGGCGAAGAAGAGATAAGATAATCTCTGTATTTCCTTCTTACCTAGCGTTTCTTTTCTAATAGAAGGCTCTTCTTCTATTAGAGAATTGAGTTTTTTCTCCTTTTCTTTTGCTCTCTCCATTTTTTTACTCTCTGCCCTCTTCTCTCTTCTTTTTTCCTTTTTTAAGCTTTCTGCTTTTTTCTTTTTTCGAAGCTTATGGAGGGTTCCCCCTCTTTTTCTTTTTTGGAAAGAAGAATCATTGGTCGTTGGGACCCACCACCTCTCCGATGACACTGAGATATTACAACGTCATATATCGAAGGTGTGGAGGGGTGTACCCTTTGAACCATGTCCCACTCATCAGAGGGGAAGAGCAGGTTGGAGCTTAAAATTCTCGCTTCTGAAAAAAGGCTTCTTTATGCGGGCGCACGTGCGTCGCACGTTGCGGGCGCACGTGCGTCGCACGTTGCGGGCGCACGTGCGTCGCACGTTGCGGGCGCACGTGCGTCGCACGTTGCGGGCGCACGTGCGTCGCACGTTGCGGGCGCACGTGCGTCGCACGTTGCGGGCGCACGTGCGTCGCACGTGGTGTTTGCACATCATGGGGGGCGGCTAAGGCCCTAACTTGGAGAACTAAGCTCCTTTGAGGATTGAATCCTCGCACGTGGTGCGCACGTGGCGGGCGCACTCACGCTGCACATAGTGCGTAGTGGCGGGCGCATGTGCGCTACACGTGGTGCGCATGGCGCTTGCGTATATGCACATTATGGGGGGCAACTATGGCCCTAATTTGGATAACTAAGCTCCTATGGAGAACTAAGCTTCTTTGAGCGCACGTGGCGGGCGCACGGGCGTTGCACGTAGCGAACTTGGCGCTTGCGTATATGCGCATTATGGGGGCACAGCTATGGCCTTAATTTGGAGAACTAAGATCCTTTGAGAATTGAATTCTCATTTTTTTCTAAGAGGTATCCCCTCTTATTTATATGGAGTGATAGAGAAGGGATCTCTCTTTTTTCCGATGTAGGATTAAAAATGTATCCTCCATGTGGTAGAACATTTCTTAGATTACACGTGCATAGTCTATTTGCTCATAACTTTTGATCCCGAATGAATTATGAGGCCCATAATATGTCAAATCGAAGGATATTTTGAGACGCTTTTGATACCATCATAATTTAGCGGATTCTCATTCGGGAGTTTATCAAAATACAGCCCGGAAAATACCGGTCTGCATTTTCTTAAGCGTATCGCTGCCATTTGATACCTTGGGCTCTTTTGCGCAGAAATTTTTGGTGGGAACAAATGCCCCCCACTACTTTTCCCATGTAGGTATGTAAGTGAGTTAAGTAGCGCAGAGTAATACATAGCGTATGACTGGTTTCGGGCTGATATATAACTTTCAGAATCTCGATCCGAGAAGATAGCGAGCAGACACAAGCGTCGTCATCTATCATTGACTCAAATCTCGACTCTTAAGGGATATAGTTCCAAACCCTGAGGCCCATGAGCTGCACCCTTCTGTTTCTTTATGTCTTAATCTAGCACGAAGTAGTTTATATACTCATTTTAGAGTTTGTAGTTTATTCACTCGTTTCGGAGTCTCTAGTTTATGGACTTATTTCAGAGTTTGTAGTTATGCACTCCTCCCGGAGTCTCTAGTTTATGGACTAATTTGGGAGCTTGTAGTTTATTCACTCATCCCGGAGTCTCTAGTTTATAAACTCATTTCGGAGCTTGTAGTTTATTCACTCATCCCGGAGTCTCTAGTTTATGAACTCATTTCGGAGCTTGTTTAGTTTACCTCACTTGGGCTTATAGGCAAATTAGTCCTAACGTCACAGTTAACCCCTACTCTTTACGACAGAGGTCCGTTAGGGTCTGTGGTACTGGGGTTTTCGTCCGTCGTACCGTCGCGTTGGCTGATGCATTCCCCGATACGCAGTCTTGCTGTTCGAGTAGCCCCGCGACTATCGTGACTCTGATCCCTTCGGGGCTGGACAAGAGGTCTTCAAATAATCTCCCAGGTTATATTACCATCGGGAGAGCATATTTCCCCTAGAAATCGTGAGGATTTCTAAGTATTCCTCGCCTCCATGAGTCGTAAGGATCTTACTCGAGCATTTTTCTCTTACGAATCGTGAGGACCCGTAAGTAGCTTTTTCATTTCAGTGGCATGTGAATTTGGCAAATGTGGCCCATAGATAGTCCATCTTGACCTCTTTGTAGGGCAGCGATGGCTTAGAAAACAGTTTGGATCTGCCGCCTAAGACTTTTCAACTTTATGAGCTGTGAGGGTCTCATAAAGACTTTTCTCCCTACGAGTCGAGAGGATCCCGTAGGTGTATTTTCTTCTTAAGAGTCGTGAGGACTCCTAAGTACGTTTTCCCTTGCGAGTCGTAAGGATCTCATAAGAGAATTTTCCCCCTTACAAGTCGAGAGGACTCGTAAGTGGGTTTTTTTCCTCCTTATCGATATTCAACTTTGGAGAATATAGCCCGTGGATAGTATACAATAGTCCATCTTGGACATACTTGTAGGGCCACAGCGCTTAGGAAACAGGTTGATATCCCCGTCGCCTAAGGCTTTTTCAACTTCATTAGCCGTGAGGGTTTCATGAAGATTTTTTTCCCTACGAGTCGAGACGAGTCGAGAAGTTCTCGCGGGAACATTGTTTTCCTTATGAGTCGAGACGAGTCGAGAAGTTCTCGCAAGAATGTCCTAACGTCATAGTTAACCTCTGCTCTTTACGACAGAGGTCCGTTAGGGTCTGTGGTACTGGGGGTTTTGTCCGTCGTACCGTCGCGTTGGCTGATGCATTCCCCGATACGCAATCTTGTTGTTCGAGTAGCCCCACGACTATCGTGTCTCTGATCCTTTCGGGGGCTGGACAAATCGTATTCAAGTAATCTCCCAGGTCATATTACCGTTCAGAAGAGAAAGCGTTAGGGATCTTCCATGCCGCTTTTTACTTGAGGTTAGGCTCAAGCTAGTTTAAGCCCCGATGAGTCATAACCACTCCGCGCTGGTGTTGGATGATCTCCGATAGTCTTTCAGGTTTTATTTGAGTTGCCGTCAAGACCCTGAAGCTGGGGATCTTCCATTGCTTCGTTTGTTGACATTGTGTCTGTTGTATAGAGACGAATGTTGAGGTTGTCTCTAGGTTGTCTGTGAACCGTCGAGACTTGGAACTAGGGACTTTGCCATGGCTCTGTTGTTTTGACCCTGGGGTCGGTTGTTGATGCTGCATCTGCGTCCTGTTGGAGTTGAGAAGGAACGCCGGGGTGACATTGCGTCTGCTGTATCGAGACGAACGTCGAGGTGGTCTCTGGATTGTTTGTGAACCGTCGGGACCTGAAACTAGGGACTTTGCCATAGCTCCGAGGTTTTGAACCTGGGGTCGTTGGTTGACATTATGTCTGCATCCTGCTGCTGTATCGAGTCGAACGTCAATGTGGTCTCTGGGTTGTTTGTGAACCGTCGGGACCTGGAACTAGAGACTTTGCCATGGTTCCAAGGAAATCTCTAGGTTGTTGGTGAACCGTCGAGGCTTGGAACTAGGGACTTTGCCATGGCTCCGTTGTTTTTGACCGTGGGGTCGTTGGTTGACGTTGCATCTGCATCCTGCTGGAGTTGAGAAGGAACTCCGTGTTGATCTTCTAGGCTACAGATGTTGCCGTCGAGACTGGGAATTAGGGACTTTGCCATGGCTCCGCTGTTTTGATCCTGGGGTCGTTTGTTGACATTACGTATGTCTCCTGCTGGAGTGAGAAAGAATGCCGGGGTGATCTCTAGGCTGTATATGTTGTCGTCGAGACTGGGAACTAGGGACTTTGCCATGGCTCCGCTTTGTTTCGACCCTGGGGTCGGTTGTTGACGTTACGTCTGCATCCTGCTAGAGTGAGAAAGAACGCTGGGGTGATCTCTATGTTGTAGATGTTGCCGTTGAGACTGGGAACTAGGGACTTTGCCATGGCTTCGCTGTTTTGACCTTGGGACCGTTTGTTGACGTTACGTCTGCATCCTGCTAGAGTGAGAAGGAACGCCGGGGTGATTTCTAGGCTGTAGATGTTGCCGTCGAGACTGGAAACTAGGGACTTTGCCATGGCTCCGTTTTGTTTCGACCCTGGGGTCGGTTGTTGACATTACGTCTGCATCCTGCTGGAGTGAGAAAGAACACCGGAGTGATCTCTAGGCTGTAGATGTTGCCGTCGAGACCTGGCTTTCCCTTTGACGAAGCCTGGTAGGAAAATGTGGTTCCCTCTTCGTTTGTGCCCATGGATCGTATACAGGGGTTGATGCAGACTCACCTGCAGGGCAAAAGATTTATTTCATTTTGTTTCTTTCCACGATGCTCTATCATTTCAGCTTTTTATATCGCGAAAGTCGCGATTGCCTAATCATTTCGGCTATTTTTCGTAGTGCCCAATCATTTCGGATATTTATATTTTTACTCGCAATTTTTTATTGCGAGTTGCCCCATCATTTCAGCTATTTCACATGCATATATTTTGGTTCGCTGATTTTTTTAGTGATTATGGAACTTGAGATCTGATACCAATCTTAGCATCAGCATCGCTGCGACTGTAATATGGCAAGGAGCGAATCATCATTTGCCTTGAGAGGACTTGGAATTTGCTACCAATTTAGGCATCAGTATCGCTACCGCTGGAATGTTGCCAGGAGCGAGTCATCATTTGCCTTGAGATGACTTGGAATTTGCTATCAACTTAGGCATCATCATTGCTACGACTGGAATATTGCTATGAGCGAATCATCATTTACCTTTGCTGATTTAAACAAAGGTGGCTTAGTAGATAGGGTTAGGATCCTGTCGACCAAGGATTTTGACTTTATGAGCTGTAAGGGTCATAAAAGGTTTTCTCCCTACGAATCGTGAGGATCTCATAAGTGCGTTTTCTTCCTATGAATCGTGGGGATTCCTAAGTGACATTTTCTCTTGTAAGTCGTAAGGATCTTACCAGAGTATTTTCTCCTTGTAAGTCGAGAGGACCTCCAAGTGTTGTTCACCAAATAGGGAAATTTCGCGTCATTGGTGGAACTAGGCGAGGGAACGTTTATTTATGCTCGTGGATTGTATACAAGGATCAATATTGACCGCCTGTAGGGCAACTTGGGGAATGTGATGGCTTAAGAACAGGTTCAGGTCCCTGTATCTTAAGACTTTTGAATCCTATGAGCCATGAGGGTCTCATAGGGGGAATTCTCTTTACGAGTCGTGATGATCTCGCAAGTGTAATTTCTTCTTAGGAATCGTGGGGATTCCTAAGTGCGTTGCTCCCTTGTGAGTCGTAAGGATCTCACGCAAGTATTTTCTCCTCAAAAGGTCGAGGGGACCCTGCAGGTGTTTTTATTTTAACGAGATTGCGCCCTTTCGGGTTTTCACAAACTTTCCGGTAGCTCTGCTGTTTTTACTCACGGATCCCTTTCGGGTTTTCATCCGTGCCCATTTCGCTTGTGGACATACCGTTTTTTTGCCGTGGGAGCTTTGATTACAACACAGATCTCAGGAAAAGATATCGCCGTATTTGGGGCAATGCGCCATGTTTGAGGCGGAGTCCATGATTGCCATTTTGGAGGCGAAGTTTTAGTTTAAGGACATTACGATCCGTTGTTAGTTTAAGGACATCTCGGTCCGTTGTTAGTTTAAGGACGTTACGGTCCGTAGTAGTTTAAGGACGTTACGGTCCGTAGGTTTCTGTGTTTGGGATGGACTATTGTTGGATACTACTTTTAGAGTTTTGACTAAGGAAGATAGAGAGCGGACACAAGCGTCATCATCTATCATTGACCTGAGTCGTGACTCGTCAGGCATAGTATTTCTTAAGGAATCGGCCGTTGATTGGCCAGAAAGGTCTTTCTCCATGCATATCCATGAGCAAATAGGCCCCACCTTGGTAGACCTTGTCTATGATGTACGGGCCTTCATAGTTCGGCTCGAATTTCCCCCGTTTGGCACGATTGGGGATCATAGGTCTTTTGACAACTAGCACGAGTTCGCCTTGGCGAAATGTTCTCGGCCTAGTTAGTCTTTCGTATGAGCGCGTCATCCTTGCTTTGTAAGCTTCCAAGTTTTTCTGCGCTGTGAGAGGAGTTTCATCAAGAGCATCGAGCTCCTCGAGCTCCTCAAGTGTTGAGCTCTCTGGGAAATTTTGGGTGTTTGTTGATTCGATCGAAATATTTAATATCGCCTAGCTATCTGTGAAATGTGATACAATATTTGGAATCCACAATAATTAGTTTTGTGAAAACTAATTTGAATTTTATAAATCTAGCAATTTAGTTTCATTTGATCGGTTGCCGCGAGATTTTGATTCGGATCAAAACTCCGCCGCAATCATGTAAAGTACGCGGATACTTGCCGGGTAACATTACTAGATAGCCACGCCCCATAGCCTCGACTAAGTGACTGTAGGAGAACCCCGTTGCCAAAAGCATCTGTCCGGGTGCTCGCGATCGCGGTGTTCCGCCTAAGTGCACTTCGTCGACGACATCGAGGGTGCGGCCGTCTACTAAAGTTTCCGACGAACATCCGATCAGGATGCCGGGAATCTTGTTGAATTCCCCGACTTATTATTGAAAAGTGTTTTCAGTATCGAGACTAAAATGCGGGGTTTAAAATTTTAAGCATGAAATTCGGAATATGAGGTATTCCGGGTTTATGATGTCTAAGGAATTCTTTTGGTAATGCATGAAATCCGAAGTATGTGATACCTTGGGTTTATGATGTCTAAGGATGTTGCGGATTCCAATTGTTGTAGTTTTTCACTTTCTTTTCTGTGACCGTAAGTGTAATATATGGGGTATCGCCGGTTTCGTTGCTATACGTCAACGACAATTGGGATACGCATATTTACTTACGTTGATGACAAGTGAAATTATATGTTTCTTTGATATGTTATATTAGATCATCGTGTTTGAATAGCCGAGGGTTTTTGTTCGCCGCCGAAAACCGAGAGACGGATCCAGGACGGATCGTCTCGCCTGAATTTGGGGGCAGATGCTATTTGGATTTATCCGTCCACCTCTCCGAAGATACCAAGTTGATTTATGGCACCGTATATCGGAGGTTTGGACGGATGCGGCCGTTGTAGCAGACTTCGTTAGATTTCCCCTCGTTTGTGAGGGGTTTTTGATTGTGGGGATGCTCTTCCCTATAGGCGCAAGCTCCTGCAGTTAATTATTTTATCGCATCGCAATAACCACTTTCTCCTGCTCCAGATGTTCACTTCGTGTCGTGTGTGTTTATTTTATTTTTAGTGGCCCGTGGATTGTATACGGAGACTAATTTATATTGTCGCCTGTAGGGCGTGGATTAGTCCAAATCCGTATATTCTTAGATTTGGGTTTGGTTTGATTTAAGGATCATTAATCTCGTTCGAGATTAAGATCAACTTAAATGTTTGTTAAGGATACGTTAGTCCAATTTGAGACTAAGATCTAATTAACAACGTTTTAGGACCATTCAGATCCCACAAAAGAGCATTTGAGCTCTATTTTTTTAGTTTAAGGACATTACGGTCCATCGTTAGTTTAAGGACATTACAGTCTGTAGATCACCATCTTGGCGATGAGGGTTTAGTTTAAGGACGTCTCGGTCCTTAGCTAGTTTAATGACGTTGCGGTCCGCAGATCACCATTTTTGAGGTGAGGGTTTAGTTTAATGACGTTTCGGTCCATAGTTAGTTTAAGGACGTTTCGGTCCGTAAATCACCATTTTTGAGGTGAGGGTTTAGTTTAAGGACGTTACGGTCCGTTGTTAGTTTAAGGACGTTTCGGTCCGTAGATGACCATCTTGGCGATGAGGGTTTAGTTTAAGTACGTTACGGTCCACAATAGTTTAAGGACGTTGCGGTCCATAGCTAGTTTAAGGACATTGCGGTCCGTAGATCACCATTTTGAGGTGAATGTTTAGTTTAAGGACGTTGCGGTTCGTAGCTAGTTTAAGGACGTTGCGGTCCGTGTTGGGATATGCCCATCGGTTTGGGAGTGCACCAAAGAGTTGTTGGTTGTCAGGACCCGCCACCTCAGTGAAGACATTGAGGAATTACAACGACGTATATAAGAGGTGTGGAGAGATGTACCCTTGAACCAATTTCCAGATTGAGGGGAGATATGGGACCATTTAAGAATCATTAGTTATTTTTGGGAGACTAAGATTAACTTAGGAGATGTGGGATGAACATTGTTCTGGTCATTGTCAATTGAGGAATCATTAGTTTGGGAAGTCATGAACATAGAGGCTCGGTCTATTTTGAGGTCTAAGATGTTTTAGTCTCAGGAAAACATAGCCAACTTGAGGCTGAAGTTGGCTTCTTATAGTTTTAAACACTAATAATATATGCTCAGTACTCACGTGTTCCCACGTGAGACTCTAAAGCAGTGTTAAACACTCAAAGTTGGCGCTATACATTGAGTTCAAGTCCCCATTTATATATATAAGTGTTAAACACTTAATTCTTGTAGCTCTCACGTGTGAGCACGTGAGGCGCCCAAAAGCTGGAAACTGCCTTTTTGGGTTTTACTTCCCCCTTTCATATAAGTGCTAAGCACTAAGTTACGGGTCACGTGAGAACACGTGAGGCGCCCTCAAACTGAGCGTTGTCTTTGGGTTTATTCCTTTTTTCATATAAGTGCTAAGCACTTAGTTAGGGGTCACATGGGAACACGTGAGGCGCCCTCAAACTGAGCGTTGTCTTTGGGTTTATTCCCTTTTACATATAAGTGCTAAGCACTTAGTTAAGGGTCATGTGGGAACACGTGACTCGGTCTCGGCCATGCTTTTGTTCCTTAGAGGTACCAACGTAGGAAAACTCGTAGGGTTTCTTTATAGTGTTGAACACTAATAAATCAACAGTCTTTTCTTTTATATGCAAAGAGATTTTGATCTCATGTCTACCAGTGTTAGGATTTGAGTGAGAATTTTAAGTCCCTTGTTTTATAAGAATTAAATTACTTTACAGGGTTAAACCCTAGTTTTATAAGAGGCATTAAATTCCTATATATTTTTGTAAGAATTAAATTCTTTGAACTTAGTTTTTTCCCCTAAGTTTTGAATCTGCAAAACAGAATCTCCCCGATGAGAATTAAATTCTCAACTTGTGGGGAGATCTGCTTCCGCAGATCTCAACCAAAGGAAGAACTAAGTTCTTTTCTTTTTAAGGGTTAAACTCTTAGAGAGGCGAAGAAGAGATAAGATAATCTCTGTATTTCCTTCTTACCTAGCGTTTCTTTTCTAATAGAAGGCTCTTCTTCTATTAGAGAATTGAGTTTTTTCTCCTTTTCTTTTGCTCTCTCCATTTTTTTACTCTCTGCCCTCTTCTCTCTTCTTTTTTCCTTTTTTAAGCTTTCTGCTTTTTTCTTTTTTCGAAGCTTATGGAGGGTTCCCCCTCTTTTTCTTTTTTGGAAAGAAGAATCATTGGTCGTTGGGACCCACCACCTCTCCGATGACACTGAGATATTACAACGTCATATATCGAAGGTGTGGAGGGGTGTACCCTTTGAACCATGTCCCACTCATCAGAGGGGAAGAGCAGGTTGGAGCTTAAAATTCTCGCTTCTGAAAAAAGGCTTCTTTATGTTCACGTACGTGCGTCGCACGTTGCGGGCGCACGTGCGTCGCACGTTGCGGGCGCACGTGCGTCGCACGTTGCGGGCGCACGTGCGTCGCACGTTGCGGGCGCACGTGCGTCGCACGTTGCGGGCGCACGTGCGTCGCACGTTGCGGGCGCACGTGCGTCGCACGTTGCGGGCGCACATGCGTTGCACGTGGTGTTTGCACATCATGGGGGGCGGCTAAGGCCCTAACTTGGAGAACTAAGCTCCTTTGAGGATTGAATCCTCGCACGTGGTGCGCACGTGGCGGGCGCACTCACGCTGCACATAGTGCGTAGTGGCGGGCGCATGTGCGCTACACGTGGTGCGCATGGCGCTTGCGCATATGCACATTATGGGGGGCAACTATGGCCCTAATTTGGATAACTAAGCTCCTATGGAGAACTAAGCTTCTTTGAGCGCACGTGGCGGGCGCACGGGCGTTGCACGTAGCGAACTTGGCGCTTGCGTATATGCGCATTATGGGGGCACAGCTATGGCCTTAATTTGGAGAACTAAGATCCTTTGAGAATTGAATTCTCATTTTTTTCTAAGAGGTATCCCCTCTTATTTATATGGAGTGATAGAGAAGGGATCTCTCTTTTTTCCGATGTAGGATTAAAAATGTATCCTCCATGTGGTAGAACATTTCTTAGATTACACGTGCATAGTCTATTTGCTCATAACTTTTGATCCCGAATGAATTATGAGGCCCATAATATGTCAAATCGAAGGATATTTTGAGACGCTTTTGATACCATCATAATTTAGCGGATTCTCATTCGGGAGTTTATCAAAATACAGCCCGGAAAATACCGGTCTGCATTTTCTTAAGCGTATCGCTGCCATTTGATACCTTGGGCTCTTTTGCGCAGAAATTTTTGGTGGGAACAAATGCCCCCCACTACTTTTCCCATGTAGGTATGTAAGTGAGTTAAGTAGCGCAGAGTAATACATAGCGTATGACTGGTTTCGGGCTGATATATAACTTTCAGAATCTCGATCCGAGAAGATAGCGAGCAGACACAAGCGTCGTCATCTATCATTGACTCAAATCTCGACTCTTAAGGGATATAGTTCCAAACCCTGAGGCCCATGAGCTGCACCCTTCTGTTTCTTTATGTCTTAATCTAGCACGAAGTAGTTTATATACTCATTTTAGAGCTTGTAGTTTATTCACTCGTTTCGGAGTCTCTAGTTTATGGACTTATTTCAGAGTTTGTAGTTATGCACTCCTCCCGGAGTCTCTAGTTTATGGACTAATTTGGGAGCTTGTAGTTTATTCACTCATCCCGGAGTCTCTAGTTTATAAACTCATTTCGGAGCTTGTAGTTTATTCACTCATCCCGGAGTCTCTAGTTTATGAACTCATTTCGGAGCTTGTTTAGTTTACCTCACTTGGGCTTATAGGCAAATTAGTCCTAACGTCACAGTTAACCCCTACTCTTTACGACAGAGGTCCGTTAGGGTCTGTGGTACTGGGGTTTTCGTCCGTCGTACCGTCGCGTTGGCTGATGCATTCCCCGATACGCAGTCTTGCTGTTCGAGTAGCCCCGCGACTATCGTGACTCTGATCCCTTCGGGGCTGGACAAGAGGTCTTCAAATAATCTCCCAGGTTATATTACCATCGGGAGAGCATATTTCCCCTAGAAATCGTGAGGATTTCTAAGTATTCCTCGCCTCCATGAGTCGTAAGGATCTTACTCGAGCATTTTTCTCTTACGAATCGTGAGGACCCGTAAGTAGCTTTTTCATTTCAGTGGCATGTGAATTTGGCAAATGTGGCCCATAGATAGTCCATCTTGACCTCTTTGTAGGGCAGCGATGGCTTAGAAAACAGTTTGGATCTGCCGCCTAAGACTTTTCAACTTTATGAGCTGTGAGGGTCTCATAAAGACTTTTCTCCCTACGAGTCGAGAGGATCCCGTAGGTGTATTTTCTTCTTAAGAGTCGTGAGGACTCCTAAGTACGTTTTCCCTTGCGAGTCGTAAGGATCTCATAAGAGAATTTTCCCCCTTACAAGTCGAGAGGACTCGTAAGTGGGTTTTTTTCCTCCTTATCGATATTCAACTTTGGAGAATATAGCCCGTGGATAGTATACAATAGTCCATCTTGGACATACTTGTAGGGCCACAGCGCTTAGGAAACAGGTTGATATCCCCGTCGCCTAAGGCTTTTTCAACTTCATTAGCCGTGAGGGTTTCATGAAGATTTTTTTCCCTACGAGTCGAGACGAGTCGAGAAGTTCTCGCGGGAACATTGTTTTCCTTATGAGTCGAGACGAGTCGAGAAGTTCTCGCAAGAATGTCCTAACGTCATAGTTAACCTCTGCTCTTTACGACAGAGGTCCGTTAGGGTCTGTGGTACTGGGGGTTTTGTCCGTCGTACCGTCGCGTTGGCTGATGCATTCCCCGATACGCAATCTTGTTGTTCGAGTAGCCCCACGACTATCGTGTCTCTGATCCTTTCGGGGGCTGGACAAATCGTATTCAAGTAATCTCCCAGGTCATATTACCGTTCAGAAGAGAAAGCGTTAGGGATCTTCCATGCCGCTTTTTACTTGAGGTTAGGCTCAAGCTAGTTTAAGCCCCGATGAGTCATAACCACTCCGCGCTGGTGTTGGATGATCTCCGATAGTCTTTCAGGTTTTATTTGAGTTGCCGTCAAGACCCTGAAGCTGGGGATCTTCCATTGCTTCGTTTGTTGACATTGTGTCTGTTGTATAGAGACGAATGTTGAGGTTGTCTCTAGGTTGTCTGTGAACCGTCGAGACTTGGAACTAGGGACTTTGCCATGGCTCTGTTGTTTTGACCCTGGGGTCGGTTGTTGATGCTGCATCTGCGTCCTGTTGGAGTTGAGAAGGAACGCCGGGGTGACATTGCGTCTGCTGTATCGAGACGAACGTCGAGGTGGTCTCTGGATTGTTTGTGAACCGTCGGGACCTGAAACTAGGGACTTTGCCATAGCTCCGAGGTTTTGAACCTGGGGTCGTTGGTTGACATTATGTCTGCATCCTGCTGCTGTATCGAGTCGAACGTCAATGTGGTCTCTGGGTTGTTTGTGAACCGTCGGGACCTGGAACTAGAGACTTTGCCATGGTTCCAAGGAAATCTCTAGGTTGTTGGTGAACCGTCGAGGCTTGGAACTAGGGACTTTGCCATGGCTCCGTTGTTTTTGACCGTGGGGTCGTTGGTTGACGTTGCATCTGCATCCTGCTGGAGTTGAGAAGGAACTCCGTGTTGATCTTCTAGGCTACAGATGTTGCCGTCGAGACTGGGATTTAGGGACTTTGCCATGGCTCCGCTGTTTTGATCCTGGGGTCGTTTGTTGACATTACGTATGTCTCCTGCTGGAGTGAGAAAGAATGCCGGGGTGATCTCTAGGCTGTATATGTTGTCGTCGAGACTGGGAACTAGGGACTTTGCCATGGCTCCGCTTTGTTTCGACCCTGGGGTCGGTTGTTGACGTTACGTCTGCATCCTGCTAGAGTGAGAAAGAACGCTGGGGTGATCTCTATGTTGTAGATGTTGCCGTTGAGACTGGGAACTAGGGACTTTGCCATGGCTTCGCTGTTTTGACCTTGGGACCGTTTGTTGACGTTACGTCTGCATCCTGCTAGAGTGAGAAGGAACGCCGGGGTGATTTCTAGGCTGTAGATGTTGCCGTCGAGACTGGAAACTAGGGACTTTGCCATGGCTCCGTTTTGTTTCGACCCTGGGGTCGGTTGTTGACATTACGTCTGCATCCTGCTGGAGTGAGAAAGAACACCGGAGTGATCTCTAGGCTGTAGATGTTGCCGTCGAGACCTGGCTTTCCCTTTGACGAAGCCTGGTAGGAAAATGTGGTTCCCTCTTCGTTTGTGCCCATGGATCGTATACAGGGGTTGATGCAGACTCACCTGCAGGGCAAAAGATTTATTTCATTTTGTTTCTTTCCACGATGCTCTATCATTTCAGCTTTTTATATCGCGAAAGTCGCGATTGCCTAATCATTTCGGCTATTTTTCGTAGTGCCCAATCATTTCGGATATTTATATTTTTACTCGCAATTTTTTATTGCGAGTTGCCCCATCATTTCGGCTATTTCACATGCATATATTTTGGTTCGCTGATTTTTTTAGTGATTATGGAACTTGAGATCTGATACCAATCTTAGCATCAGCATCGCTGCGACTGTAATATGGCAAGGAGCGAATCATCATTTGCCTTGAGAGGACTTGGAATTTGCTACCAATTTAGGCATCAGTATCGCTACCGCTGGAATGTTGCCAGGAGCGAGTCATCATTTGCCTTGAGATGACTTGGAATTTGCTATCAACTTAGGCATCATCATTGCTACGACTGGAATATTGCTAGGAGCGAATCATCATTTACCTTTGCTGATTTAAACAAAGGTGGCTTAGTAGATAGGGTTAGGATCCTGTCGACCAAGGATTTTGACTTTATGAGCTGTAAGGGTCATAAAAGGTTTTCTCCCTACGAATCGTGAGGATCTCATAAGTGCGTTTTCTTCCTATGAATCGTGGGGATTCCTAAGTGACATTTTCTCTTGTAAGTCGTAAGGATCTTACCAGAGTATTTTCTCCTTGTAAGTCGAGAGGACCTCCAAGTGTTGTTCACCAAATAGGGAAATTTCGCGTCATTGGTAGAACTAGGCGAGGGAACGTTTATTTATGCTCGTGGATTGTATACAAGGATCAATATTGACCGCCTGTAGGGCAACTTGGGGAATGTGATGGCTTAAGAACAGGTTCAGGTCCCTGTATCTTAAGACTTTTGAATCCTATGAGCCATGAGGGTCTCATAGGGGGAATTCTCTTTACGAGTCGTGATGATCTCGCAAGTGTAATTTCTCCTTAGGAATCGTGGGGATTCCTAAGTGCGTTGCTCCCTTGTGAGTCGTAAGGATCTCACGCAAGTATTTTCTCCTCAAAAGGTCGAGGGGACCCTGCAGGTGTTTTTATTTTAACGAGATTGCGCCCTTTCGGGTTTTCACAAACTTTCCGGTAGCTCTGCTGTTTTTACTCACGGATCCCTTTCGGGTTTTCATCCGTGCCCATTTCGCTTGTGGACATACCGTTTTTTTGCCGTGGGAGCTTTGATTACAACACAGATCTCAGGAAAAGATATCGCCGTATTTGGGGCAATGCGCCATGTTTGAGGCGGAGTCCATGATTGCCATTTTGGAGGCGAAGTTTTAGTTTAAGGACATTACGATCCGTTGTTAGTTTAAGGACATCTCGGTCCGTTGTTAGTTTAAGGACGTTACGGTCCGTAGTAGTTTAAGGACGTTACGGTCCGTAGGTTTCTGTGTTTGGGATGGACTATTGTTGGATACTACTTTTAGAGTTTTGACTAAGGAAGATAGAGAGCGGACACAAGCGTCATCATCTATCATTGACCTGAGTCGTGACTCGTCAGGCATAGTATTTCTTAAGGAATCGGCCGTTGATTGGCCAGAAAGGTCTTTCTCCATGCATATCCATGAGCAAATAGGCCCCACCTTGGTAGACCTTGTCTATGATGTACGGGCCTTCATAGTTCGGCTCGAATTTCCCCCGTTTGGCACGATTGGGGATCATAGGTCTTTTGACAACTAGCACGAGTTCGCCTTGGCGAAATGTTCTCGGCCTAGTTAGTCTTTCGTATGAGCGCGTCATCCTTGCTTTGTAAGCTTCCAAGTTTTTCTGCGCTGTGAGAGGAGTTTCATCAAGAGCATCGAGCTCCTCAAGCCGAAGATGAGCATTTTCTTCATCCGTCAGCTCGTATCGAACCGCCACTCTGTTCCCCCAATCAGAGCAAGGCTCTGTTTGAATTTTGAAAATTCAAATTTTGGAAGCAACGCTTCAAATTCCGAGCATTGCGCGCAACGCGCCGCGTGTCAGAAGTTGATACGTCAACGCAACGCCCGAGGCATTGTGTCCAATCAGAGCAAGGCTCTCTTTAAAAAAAAATAAAAGTATGCAACGTTCAGATTGCGCAAGCGCTGCATTGCGCGATACGTGTCTGCGCAGTTGCGCAAACCCAACTGCGCAAGCACAATTGCGCAAGCGCCGCGCTGCGCGACACGTGTCTGCGCAGTTGCGCAAACGCTGCTGCGCAAGCGCCGCGCGACATGTGTCACGCGCTGGGGGAGTTGCGCAAAACAGAATAAATCTTTTCTGTTCTTGTTAAAACAAGAAGATTTTCCTCTGTAAAGCAGGGGTCTTTGGATCAAAGATCCAACGATGGAGAAAATTCCCCAAATCACTCAGAGAAAGATCTCTTTAACAAATTTAACTAATTTGTGAGCACTATAAAAAGGACCCCAGACCTCATTTCAAAAGGATCGAGATCTTGCTAAAAAGAAAAAAGGGAGAAAGAGGACTCTGAAGAACTCCTCAAGAATTAAAAAAAAAGGTAAAAACCTTTGAAAGAAGAGAAATTTCTCTTATGAACAAGATCATGGATCTTCAATAAATAAATAAACAAATAAAATAAAAAAATAAAAATAGTGCCTTGCACTTGTTATGAACCCTTGGTTCTCTGAAACAAGGG
The DNA here is from genome assembly GCA_030015575.1 of Agapanthus africanus. NCBI lineage: Eukaryota > Viridiplantae > Streptophyta > Magnoliopsida > Asparagales > Amaryllidaceae > Agapanthus > Agapanthus africanus. The sequence goes on from CM057337.1 coordinate 1,002,535,432, forward strand.
ATCAAAAAGTACTTTGCACTTCTGTTTTGAATCTAAAAAGATTTCTAGTGCTTTCCACAAATGCAATACATTTCCTAAAGGGCCAGGCCCAAATCAAAAAGACCTAGTAGGCCTAATTAAATTGCAGTGCAATAAAAGGGGCAGAGCCCAAACAAAATAGATGCTCTGCATCATTTATAAAAGGGCAGAGCCCAAACAAAACAAAAAATAATGCAGTGCATTATTTAAAAAGGGACAAAGCCCTAACTCAGGTCTAATAGACCAAAGACCAATAAAAATGCTGAACATCCAACTGGACTTAGCCCAATCATGGCCATAAGTCCTTAAATTAAATTGACTGAGCACGAATGCTCTTTTAAATTAATTTATGTCCGGTTCGAGGGTACATCTCCGAACTCCTCTGACACCTATCGTTGTAATCCTTCAACGACGTCAGAGAGGTGACGGGTCCCGACGACCACATACATGAATATGGACTGCGGGGTCCCTAAACTTGTGGACCGGAACGTCCTTAAACTAATATTGGACCGAAACGTCCTTAAACTAATATTGGACCGAGACATCCCTAAACTAATATTGGACCGAGACGTCCCTAAACTAACATCGGACCGGAACGTCCCTAAACTAACATCGGACCGAGACGTCCCTAAACTAATATCGGACCACCACGTCCCTAAACTGGAATATGGACCACCACGTCCCTAAACTGGCGATGGACCACCACCTCCCTAAACTGGAAAATGGACCACTACGTCCCAAAACTGGAACAATAGAGCCTCCAAATGCTCTTTTACCGGATCTAAACGGTCCCGTTTAAGTTGATCTTAGCCCCAGATACGGCTAACGTATCCTTAGACATTTAAATGAATGATAAAACCCCAAATCAACTTTGGTTCAAGGGTACATCTCTGAACTCCTCTGACACCTGTCGTTGTAATCCTTCAACGACGTTAGAGAGGTGACGAGTCCCGACGGCCAGATATTAAATCGATCATCACGTTAAGTTGATCTTAGTCCAAAACAGGACTAACGTATCCTTGACGAACGTTTAAGTTGATCTTAGCCGCAACGCGACTAATGCATCCTTAAACTAAAAACACCAAACCCAAATCTAAGTAAATACGGATTTGGACTAATCCACGTCCTACGGGCGACGGCATTACTCAATCTCCGTATACAATTCACGGGCAACCACAAACAAAACAAACACACACGACACGAAGTGAAATTCTAGAGAAGAAGAAAGTTGTTACTGCGATGCGGTAGCGTAATTAACTGCAGGGGCTTGCGCCTGCAGGGAAGAGCGTCCCCATAATCAAAAACCCCTCACCCTGAGGGGGAATCTGACGAAGTCTGCTACATCGGCCGCATCCGTCTAAACCTCCGATACACGGTGCCATAAATCAACTTGGCATCTTCGGAGAGGTAGACGGATAAAACCATATAGCATCTGCCCCGAATCTCAGGTAAGACGCAGAGTCTGCGCCGCCATTCGGAGGGGAACAGATTCTGGCACGCCCGGTAGGACCTTTTCCTCTTTCCACTCCACACTTCGTGTGTCGTCTTCGTGAACCAATCGCGGTTTGTTAAATGGTTGCCTTTGGATTTTCGAGTTACTAAGATTTGGTCTTTTGCCTGGCGCAGAACTCAAGATTCAATGGCCTTCAACTGCACCAACTGCTCGAAGTGCCACTGCAACGGACGCTCCACCTCCCCCGGAGGTGTAGCATATGGGCCCCAAGCGGCTTCCTTCCTCACTCTGCCAGTAGACCAGGTGACCCAAGCCACCACTGGCTTATTCTTCGGGACCATGATCCCACCGACAAGCTGCTCTATGCCAATACTTGCACCGGAGGTGAACAAGAAGTCGGTCTTCGACCGGCTCACTGCCACGACGGCCCCTGTTAACGGGTCGCCCGCTACCAAGCTGACAGCCTCTGTTTTCACCAGGCTAAATCAGAACTCTAAATTGGCTGTCCCAAAGAGGGCAACGGCCGCTGTTCCGGAAGTCGTTAAGGCGGCTTCTCCCGCCAAAGAGTCAGTCTTTTCAAGACTGGTGATTCCTGCTCTTGCCCCTGCACGAAGATCTGTCTTTGACAGATTGGATATTACCCCGCAAGGGACAACCTCAGTTTTTAAAAGGTTAACACCGGCGGTGCCTCATTCAGACAGGGGGCAAAAAGAAGTTTTCTCTATCTCTGAGCCAATCCCAACGGCTCGTCGTGCTCGACGTCGCCATTGGCAACGAGTGAGGAAGGCCGGGGGCAACTCCCCCTCAGGGATAACTCCACCGGCTCCAGCGGTGGAAGTCAACGCTGCTGTTCCAACTGGGAACAGCTTTGAACTGCTGAGGAGGGTACGGAAGGACTCTCCAATCGCTACATTGAAGAGATCTCCTCCACCTGCGGCGAGAGTTCCAGAAACGAAGCGAGAACAGCCCCCTCAACGGCCGTCTTCAAGGATTTATAAAGTTTGGCGAAGGGTTCAAGACTCTGTGATTGACCCAGGTCACTTTCGTCGCCAGAAAAAGACGAAGGTGGAAAAAGACAAGGATTGTCCCATTAAACAGCAGGGGACAACAGCTGCTAGGGTGCCCCCTTCAATGGTTCCTTCAACCTCAACGGCCCACAAAAGAAGGAGGCCAGAGAAAACCCCCGCGTCAGCGGCAAAAGTTAAAAATGGTGAACCTAAACGCTCCAAGTCAGGGGGCATAACAGTTCATACGGTTTACATGGCATCAGGAAAAGAAGACAGCCGTACATCCACGGATCATAGACCGCTTACACGGTCAGTGACCAAGGCTCAGGAGCAGCAACAGAAGCTCCAGGAGATGATGAACGCTATGGCCGCACTTACAGGGCCGAAAGAAACCCCGGAAACATTCTCAGAAGAACGTCAAGAACAAGAAACGGACGCCGAATTCCTTCGGCGCGTGCTAGAGAAGAAAGATAAAGAAGCTGCGGAGCAGGCAGCCAACATAAAGAAAATGGCCCTCCTGTTCCAGGATATGGTGGGTATGATGATTCAACAAGATCCACCTGCTGAAGATCCCCCGATCATTCTTGAAGACGATAGGGGAGAGACATCGAATCCTCCACCGGCTCTATCCACAGCTAAAGAGGATACCGTAGCAAAAGCTGATTTGGATGAATACATCGCCCAGCAAATACGGGTGCATCAGGCGACTGAAGCAGCCGGTCAGGTCGTAAAGACGGGGCGGCCATATCCGGGTTGGTACGATCAGATTAAGTACCCGCCAGGTTATACAATTCCTAAGTTCCATGTCTACAAGGGGATGGGCAATCCTTATCAGCATGTTGCCCAGTTCAGGGCGCTCTGCGGCAACACCGGTGGTGACGACAAGCTGTTGCTTCGCCGGTTTGTTGGAAGCTTATCAGATACGGCGTTCGAGTGGTATTCTGAACTCCCAAATGACTCTACTAAAACCTTCGCGGAGATGGAGCTGCTGTTCACTCAGCGTTTTGCAAGTGCCAGTGAGCGTACCCCGATGACGGCACTGATTAACGCCAGGGTAAAACCCGGCGAGACGTGGGTTCAGTACGCTATATGATGGCGGGATTTATGGTCAAAGTGTGAGCAGCGCATTGAAGAAGCTCCCGCAGTGGGTATGTTTGTAGGAACCCTCGATCCACAAGCAACCATCTCATAATTTATGATGTTTTTCAAGCCAACTACCTTCCAGGCGTTGATTGACAAACTAGCGCAAATGGATCAAATGGGCCATAAACCCCCTCTTCCAAGGCCGGACTCCCGAAATGACAAAGGGAAGGGAAAAGCGATCGTCGTCGCTAATGCTCAACAACAACCAAGCGACTCGAAGCCAATGGCTCGTCAAAATAATATGCGCCCGTACATACCCCTTGAGGATAGGATAGGACGTCCTTATTCCTTTCCCCGCGATAAAACGAAGAGGTTATTCGAGCTGGCGTTGCGCAACAGACTCATAAATCTGCCGGATCCGAAACGTCCATTGCAACCAAGTGACGTCAACGAGCCCAACTACTGTCCTTATCATCGAGTACTAGGCCATCCGATCGAAGACTGCTACGTTTTCAAGAATTGGCTCGAAAACCAGTACCGACAGGGCAAGTTCGCGTTATCTGACAAATGGAAGGTGAATCCCCCACAGCCCCACACCTCTAAGGGGACGAATACGCCGGGGGCAACATGCTCCGTCGTTGAAGAAGCTCCTTGGGAGGTTGTATTATCAGCCAAGACAAAGAGAATGCTAAACGATCTTCAGGCATGTCCAGCGATCAAGTGGAAGAACCCATTGGAGTCGCAAATTATGGAGGGAATGCTAAAACCTCGTCCAACTCCAAAGACCGATGGTGGCGGTTCAAGCACTTGCAGCCAGCCGTCAAAATCTTCGAAAAAGAAGAAGAAGAAATCTAAGAAGCCCGTGAAGCCTGGCGACAAGCGCACGGACTTACAAAAGCAAATTGACGCGCTGGATGAATATAACCAAAAGGCACGGACTCCCATTACGCTTCAAGAGTTCCTCAATCACGTCTTTCAAGAAGAAGATGAGAGAAAAAGTTCATCGGATGAACCTGAGGAATATGTGGTGAGCTGTCATATGATCTCCCATTAGATCGCGAACGATAAGGAGACTCCTGGCACTAAAATGCTGGGGGCAGGTACCGAATCAAAAATTCCGGAGCTATCAGTTGAAATGATTGACGCATTCCTTAACGAAGCTCGATTGAAAAGTAAAGCTGATCGAGAGCGCGAAATGGCTATATTTGAAAGGGCCAAGCGCCAGCGACTTGATGAAAGAGCTGAGGCGATCCCGCTGGAGCAAAACACCTTCGCTACCGACAAAAGCCAATTCAAGATAAAGAAAAGGTTTGCTAAGGCCACATCAATGGGCATGAAGCTACCATCCTCTGAAGGAAAAATTACTGGTGAAATAGAAATGCACCCCTCCTATTGCTTATATCATCAGAAGGTCTCGCACCCCACTCAAGAGTGCAAAGCTTTCGATAAATGGTGGCAAGGATACGTCGCTCATCGACAACAGTTTAAGCGGGAAAAGCGCAAGACTCGCCGAGAGCAGAACAGAATGATCAAAGAGCTTAAAAGAACTACCGGCGATTGTCGCATGGTTAACACTGCCGGGTCACAAGTGCCTACATTCGGGAGCGATTCTGATGAAGAGCTGGAACTCGCCCCTCTCTTTAAAGAGTCAACTTCGGGAAAAGAAGAAGAGCCAAAGGTTTGCGAAAATATCCAGCTACGCAATCGGACGTTACCTGAAAAGAATCTCGGACCCTTAAACAAGAAAGATAAAGGGAAAGAAAAGGTTTCTGAGGATATTACTCTAGATGACCAAGTTGCGGAAGAGCTAACCGCCAAGAATCCGCCGAAAAGAAATAAGGTGGATTACAATGTCTTGACGCATCTGAGGAAGCTGCCCTCACAACTCAGCGTTCTTGATGCCCTGTTACTATCAAAAGAGGCGAGGGATTCTTTGATTAAAGCGCTACAAGATCCGGACCAGTTCCAAGCCTTCCTGGCCGAAGAAAAGATGAAGGATGAGTTGGAAGAGGTGCACACGGCCGACGTTGCTTTTGGCGATGAAGACCTTCTCCTTGGGACGCGCGAACACAATCGCCCTCTCTATGTCTCAGGATACTGCCATGATATAAAGATAGGCAAAATCCTAATCGATAATGGGTCTTCTGTTAATCTCCTCAACGTGCGGGTGTTGAAGGAAATCTGCATGAGCGTCCAGCACCTTGCTCGGGACAAGATCACCATCTCCGGGTTCGACTCCCAATCGTCAAAGACTCTTGGATCTGTGATACTGACGCTACGCTTCGGGCTACTCGTCACGGACATTAAGTTCCACGTCATAGACGCCAAGACATGCTACAACGCTTTGCTCGGCCGACCATGGTTACACGAGTACAACATCATCCCTTCTACACAACATCAGTGTATGAAGTATTTTAAGGATGGTTTCGAGTATACCGTGATAGGAGAACTGAACCCGTTCTCTGTGAACGAGGTCCGCAAATACGAAGACGCCAAATACTTCTTACCGGATTTCGAAGACACGGAGAAGTGTCATAAGCCGGAGAACAAAACTAACGCAACCATCCCTGTCTTCGGCAGCGATACCGAGGAGGAGGAGGATATAGTTTATTCGGGTCCGCCCCAATACACCGAGCCGGGACCATCCGCCCCTTCACTGATCTTTGGTAGTGATTCAGAGGACGAAGTCCATGCTGTATTCCCTGCTCGGCTTTCAATACGAGCTTCTGCTGATGAAGAGCGAAGTCTGCAGATAGCCATGGTGCCGCTTGAACATTATAAAGAACTGGATGCACTCGACACCGACAGCGTGGAAGAATTGTAGACATTTTATATCCCTCCCGGACGAAAAGGCGAGAGGGCAATACTATTCTACCGTTCCGAAGAAACCAAGGTAGAAAAAGAAATCTGGCATGGCGCGGATTCTACGCTCGACAGGCTTCAGCCTATCCGTCTCCCCAGATATTATACGGAAGGTTTGAAAAAGCTGCTGAAACACCAAGGGATATCCTTCAAGAAGACCGTTCGAAAAGCTAAATTCTATGACAGGGTCTGGAATGTTCCCGGGACTCAACGTAAGCTGCCTAACGGGAGAATGGAAACAAAAGGGCTTGGATACATCCGGTCAAAGAAGCGAGAGTTACTACCTGGCTGTTACGTCGTGTATGACCTTGACGAAGAAGCGGATGCTCAATGGGAGGACGTTAATCCTAAGCCAGTGAAAGTTCCAGATGCAAAAGAGCCCAGTCCGTCGTTCGAGGAACAAATGGGCAAACTCATAAGGGAAGCGGGTCAAAAAGTCCGAGATGATCACAATCGTGAAATGGCAATCTATGAGAAAGCCAAAACGCAGCGCCTCCTTCAACAGGCAGTAAAAGACGAAGATGCTGCCCCATGTCAACCTGATACAAAAAGGGCTCAACGCGGAGGCAGAAACAAGTTGAAAGGCCAAAGAGGCGCTCAACAGCAACAAAGCAGGGCTAAGAAGCCACGCAAACGGGAATCGAGCGTTATTGATCTATCTCTCATGAAGAAAATGGGTCGAGCATACTCGTTTCCTCGGGAAAAGACGAAGAAGATACTCGATCTTGCCCTAAAGCATCAAATGCTTACATTGCCGGAGTCTAAACACCCCGAACAAGCGGGCGAAGCCTCCCACCCGGACTATTGCTCTTACCATCGAGTGATAGGTCATTCTCTTGAAGATTGCTTCACCTTCAAGAATTGGGTCGAAGATCAGTACCAGCTTGGTAAATTCGCTCTGTCCGACAACTGGAGGGTAGCACCACCACAAAAGCACGAACCCAAGGCCACGAAAGAAAAACCAGTTCCACATTGGGACTGGAAGCGAATTCGTACCTGTCACATGATAACAATACTAAAAGGAGAACCCGAAAACATGGACAGCCTTCCTTGGTGCCTCGAAAACAGCAATGATGAGGTAATCTCAGAATTTCCCCCAGCTCCGAAAGAACTGGAGGATGGAATACATACCACTGCAGATAACCTCAAGAAAATCGAGTTGGGGACGGTAAACGATCCGCGACCGACATTCGTCAGCGAGCTGCTGTCTGAAGAGAGGGCGGCTGCGTTAAAGGACGTCCTTGTGCAGCATAAAGATTGCTTCGCATGGAACTATTCCGAGATGCCGGGACTAGATCCAGAAGTTGCTGTACATAGACTATCAATATCCCCGAACATCAAGCCAGTCAAACAGGCGCCGAGAAGAATGCGACTCGAGCTTGAGATGAGCATCAATACCGAGGTCAAAAAGTTAATCGACTCTGGCTTCATCCAGGAAGTTCAATACCCTGAATGGATCGCCAACATCGTCCCAGTGATGAAGAAAAATGGGACAGTGCGCATATACGTAGACTTCCGGGATCTTAATAAAGCTTGCCCGAAGGATGATTTCCCAGTGCCAGTCACTGAACTGATGATAGACAATACATCCACTCATGAGGTTTTCTCCTTCATGGATGGCTCATCAGGGTATAATCAGATAAAGATGCATCCCGAAGACCAGAAACACACCGCCTTCAGGACCCCTCTAGGTATATTCTGTTATAAAGTGATGCCCTTCGGTTTAAAGAATGCCGGTGCCACTTATCAAAGGGCCATGAAAAAGATCTTCGATGACCTTATACACGAAATCGTCGAATGCTATATCGACAATCTCGTGGTTAAAAGCAAATCATACGAAGAACATCTCGAGCATTTGAAGACCGTATTTCAACGCCTTCGGCAATACAATTTGAAGATGAATCCTCTTAAATGTGCGTTCGGGGTTTCCTCGGGCAAATTCCTGGGATTCATCATCTGACACCGAGGTATTGAGATAGATCCGTCTAAAATCAAGGCGATCATGGAAATGCCTCCGCCGAGAACTCTTAAACAGCTGCGATCTCTCCAAGGAAAGCTCGCATACATTCGGTGGTTTATCGCTAATCTTTTAGGAAAGTGCCGTCCTTACAGTCACCTGATGAAGAAGGGAACCCCATTCGTTTGGGATCACAAATGCCAAGGCGCACTGGACGAGATCAAGCCGTATCTGCAAAACCCTCCAGTGTTGGCTGCTCCAGTTAAGGGAAAGCCTCTCATTCTTTACACGGCCGCCCTTGAAGGTTCTTTAGGCGCATTATGGGCACAAGAGAATGACCAGGGGAAAGAAAGAGCACTCTACTACTTAAGTCGAGTTCTGCTGGGGGCAGAAAGCAATTACTCCCCCATTGAAAAACACTGCCTGGCGTTGATCTTCGCAATAACAAAGCTTAGACATTACGCATTAGCGCATGAAGTCCATCTCATTTCAAAGGTGGACCCTCTCAAATATCTAATGTCAAAGGCCACATTGACGGGACGACTCGCTAAATGGGCCCTGCTCTTAATGGAGTTCTCGATAACGTATCGACCCCTCAAGGCAGTGAAGGGTCAGGCCATAGCCGACTTCCTTGCTGAGCACCCGATACCTGCCGATTCTCCCCTGAATTGAGATTTGCCAGACAAGCATGCATTTGACGCAATCGACGGTGGTGATACCCGTTGGGAGCTTTATTTCGATGGAGCATCTTCCATGAAAAAGCACAAACAAAGTACGTTAATGATCAAATCGGGAGTAGGCCTTATCTTCGTGACCCCACAAGGAGGAATAATGCGCTTCGCCTTCTCCTTAACAGAGCCGAGAACGACTAATGAAGCTGAATATGAAGCTTTGATAGCAGGTCTCGAGATCGCCATTGACATGGGAATTGAAAGCCTCCTCATATATGGGGACTCCCAGCTAGTCGTCAGTCAAGTGAACGGCGATTACCAAACATGCAAACCGGAATTAGTAAAATACGGTGAAAAAGTGCAACAACTGCTAACCCAAATTCCCTCCTATACTTTGGAGAGCATACCGCGCGCGGAAAACAGCAAAGCGGACGCACTGGCCAAACTTGCTAAAGAATTGGCTGACGAGAACCTCGATGACGTTAGAATCGTGGTACAAAGCCGTCGAGTGCTTGCCCCAGCAGAAATATCTCTGGAATCATCCGAAGAAAAAGGAGCGAACGAGCAGACAACCCTGCAAGTAAAAGATTGGGAAAATACCAAGGATTGGAGAGAAATCTTCATAGATTACTTCAAATCCCACCGAATGCCTGAAGAAGCGTCCACAAGACATCAGCTCGTGAAACGAGCCTTGTCTTTCGCCTTCGTCAACGATACTCTGTACAAGAGGTTATTTGATTCTTTGTGGCTGAGATGCTTAGGACCTGACGAAGCGAAAAGAGTCGTCCTGGAAGTTCACGACGGACTCTGCGGTTCTCATCAAGCAGGCCCTAAGATGAAGTTGAAGATAAAACGAATGGGCTACTACTGGCCCACGATGATTCAGGACTGCATCGAATATGCGAAGCAATGCCACTCATGCCAAATTCATGGGGACTTCATCCACCAGCACCCAAATCCACTACATCCAACGGTGGCTAGCTGGCCATTCGAAATGTGGGGGACTGACATAGTTGGCCCTATCGAACCAGCATCTTCTAGGGGACATCGTTTCATCTTGGCGACGACTGACTACTTCTCTAAATGGGCAGAAGCAGTACCGTTAAGAGAGGTGAAGACGGAAAATATTCTCCACTTCTTCAAGACGCATGTCATATATCGATTTGGAACTCCGCGACGGATCATCTCCGATAACGGGCCAGCTTACAGAAGCCACAAGATCAGTTGCTTTGCACAACAGCATAATATAGACTGGAGATATTCCTCGGTTTATAACCCGCGAGCCAATGGACTAGCTGAAGCCTTCAACAAGACATTGACAAAAATCATAAAGAAAACGGTGTCCCGAAATAAGAAAGATTGGCACGAAAGACTGCAAGAAGCTCTTTGGGCATATCGAACTACATTCAAGACGGCCACGAACACAACGCCGTACGCGTTGGTGTTCGGTACAGAAGCAGTACTCCCCCTCGAGATAGAGTTACCCTCTCTACGAGTGGCAGTCCACTACGAGCTGACGGACGAAGAAAATGCTCACCTTCGGCTTGAGGAGCTTGACGCCCTTGATGAAACCCGGCTCATAGCGCAGCAAAATCTAGAAGCTTATAAAGCAAAGATGACGCGCTCATACGAAAGATTGACCCGACCGAGGACATTCCGCTAAGGCGAACTCGTGCTAGTGGTCAAAAGGCCTATGATCCCTAATCGCGCCAAGCGGGGAAAATTCGAGCCAAACTATGAAGGCCCGTACATCATAGACAAAGTCTACCAAGGTGGAGCCTATCTACTCATGGACATGCATGGTGAAAGGCCTTTCAGGCCAATAAACGGTCGCTTCCTGAAAAAATACTACGCCTAATGAGTTACGGCCTAGGTCAATGATAGATGACGACGACTATGTCCGCTCTCTGTCTTCCTAAGCTCAAGCTCTATAAGCAGTACCCAGCCTTCTCAATAACGGACCGAAACGTCCTTAAACTAACGACGGACCGAGACGTCCTTAAACTAGTGACAGACCGAAATGTCCTTAAACTAATAGCAGACCGAAATGTCTTTAAACTACTACCGCAGCATCCTTAGGCTGACGAGACGAATAAAAAAAATAAAGAAAAAAGTATAATAAATAAAAACGGTATGTCCATAAGCAAAAGGGGCACGGATGAAAACCCGAAAGGGCTCCGTGAGTAAAAACAGCAGGGCTACCGGCGAGTGTTCGTGAAAACCCGAAAGGGCGCGACCTCGTAAAAAAAAGAGAAAAAGAAAATAAAAAGAATAAAAAAAAAAGACGGTATGTCCATAAGCAAAATGGGCACGGATGAAAACCTGAAAGGGCTCCGTGAGTAAAAACAGCAGGACTACCGGCGAGTGTTTGTGAAAACCTGAAAAGGCGCAACCTCGTTAAAGAACACTTACATGGTCCTCTCGACCTTGTAAGGAGAAACCACCCGCGTGAGATCCTTACGACTCACAAAGGAGCAACACACTTAGGGATCCCCACGATCCCTAAGGAGAAAATACACTTGCGAGATCCTCACGACTCGTAAGGAGAACTCTCTTATGCGACCCTCACGGCTCATAGGATTTGAAAGTCTTAAGTTACAGAGACCTCAACCTGTGCTTAAGCAATCCCCACAATTTCTGATATTGCCCTACAAGTAGCTCAATACTGACTCTTGTATACAATCCACGGGCGCGAATAAACATTTCCCTAACCAAGATCCATCCGTGACTGGGGATATATTCGCACGACCCTTATAAGTCCTTTCGATTTACAAGGAGAAAACCCTCTTGTAGGATCCTTACGACTTACAGAGGAAACAAACACTTAGGAATCCTCACGATTCCTAAAAAAAAATAAAAAATACACCTATAAGATCCTCACGACTTGTAGGGAGAAATAGCTTTGTGAGACCCTTACGGCTCATAAGGTCAAAAGCCTTAGCCGACAGGACCCTAACCCTGGTCGCTAAGCCTCCTTTGTTCGACAATGACAGAGGCAAATGATGATTCGCTCCTGGCGATATCCCAGTTGTAGCGGTGCTGATGCCGAAATCAGTGTCTAATTTCAGGTTTACGGCGAAAAGCCGATAGGCCGCACATGCATACGAAATGGCCGAAATGATAGGGCAACTTGCAATAAAAAGCAGCAGGTAAAAATGTATGCATGCAAAATAGCCGAAATGATAGGGCAGCTCGCAATAAAAAGCAGCGAGTAAAAATAAAATAAATAGCCGAAATGATTGGGCACCGCGAAAAATAGCCGAAATGATTGGGCAGTCGCGACCTTCGCGATATAAAAGCTGAAATGATAGAGCATCGCGGAAATAAAATAAAATAAAAAGAAGAAATGATAAAACTTTGGCCCTACAGTTAAGATCACATCGATCCCTGTATACAATCCAAGGGCGTAAACAAAGAAGGAACCGTACTTTCCCAGCGGACTCCGTCAGACGACGAAGCCAAACTTCAACGGTTCATTTCAACCGAAGAAGCCAGTGACTTCAGCAAAACTCCTCGACTCACGGATACAAACACTCCTTGACGAGAGCCTTCTGATTCGCGTCAACTCGCAGAGCCACCAGAGCCTCTGTGGGAACCCTCGACTCGTTTCAAACCCCAAGGAAACAAATAATCCTTGGCGCTTGGGAAACAAATAATCCCTAGCAAACTCCTCGACTCACGGATACAAACACTCCTTGACGAGAGCCTTCTGATTCGCGTCGACTCGCAGAACCACCAGAGCCTCTCTGGGAACCCTCGACTCGTTTCAAACCCCAAGGAAACAAATAATCCTTGGCGCTTGGGAAACAAATAATCCCTAGCAAACTCCTCGACTCACGGATACAAACACTCCTTGACGAGAGCCTTCTGATTCGCGTCAACTCGCAGAGCCACCAGAGCCTCTGTGGGAACCCTCGACTCGTTTCAAACCCCAAGGAAACAAATAATCCTTGGCGCTTGGGAAACAAATAATCCCTAGAAAACTCCTCGACTCACGGATACAAACACTCCTTGACGAGAGCCTTCTGATTCGCGTCGACTCGCAAAGCCACCAGTGCCTCCGTGGGAACCCTCGACTCGTTTCAAACCCCAAGGAAACAAATAATCCTTGGCGCTTGGAAAAAAAATAATCCCTAGCAAATTCCTCGACTCACGGATACAAACACTCCGTGACGAGAGCCTCCCGACCTACGTCAACTCGCAGAGCCACCACTGTCTCCGCGGGAGAATTCCCGGTTCGTCCCACCTTGCAAGATGAAGTCTCGGGCAGCAAAGATTGAAAAACTTGCTTCCTGAACAATGGGGCCCTGCAAGTCAATCCAAAATGGTCTCTTGCATACTATTCACGGGTCTCACTCTCCGAAGTCGATTTTCGACAAGGAGGGAAACAACCGTTTACGGGTCCTCTCGACTCGTAAGAGGGAAAAATTCTCTTATAGGATCCTTACGACTTGTAAGAGAAAACACACTTAGGAATCCTCACGATTCCTAAGGAGAAAATCCACCTATGAGATCCTCTCGATCCGTAGGGAGAAAAGTCTCTGTGAGACCCTCACGGCTCATAGAACTGAAAAGTCTTAGGCGGCAGATCTGAACCTGCGGCCTAAGCCATCACTATCTCTCGGAGAAGTTAAGTTATCCTCCAATCAAGTTCATCGAAAACATCATAATGAAAAGAGAGAAAGCAAAGAAATAGTACCAGACATCGTAAGAAGGAATGTGTACCTTTATTCATAAATTCAATCAAAATACAAGGCGGATCGTATAAAAAAAACAGGGAATGTGTATACATTATATACAAATTACAAATGTGTAAATGATACAAGATATTCAGGGAGAAGGAAGTTTCTTGAACAGCTCTATCAACTGCCCGCGTACTTCCTTCCACGCCTTCTCCTGATCAGCTGCCACCGCCAGTTCGGCCTCTACTTGAGCCCGCTGCTGCGTGAAGGATGCGAGCTGTTCCCCAACAACCTGCTGAGCTGCTTCTTGGCCTCGAGCATCACGCTCAGCGGCATCAAGCTTCCGCCTCAGTGCTAGCCCATTAGAGATACGCTCCACAAGGCCTTCAAAGACGGCTTTCACTTCAGCAGCATTCGTCCTAACTTTAGCGCGCAGGCGAGCGGTTGCGCTTGAAGATTCCCGACGCTCCTTCAACCGTAAAGCTGCTTCCTGCTCCAAATGGAGGAGATAAGAAGCGCTTTGCTCAAGCCAGGCTGTCCGTTCGGTGCTCATGGCCAAAACTTCGGGAGAAGGGCGCGTCGTCTCCAACCGATGCAAGCAGGCCTCAATCTCTCTGCAGTGGTTAACCCAAGATTCGACGACGCCTTCATTGTGAAAGTTTACGAGCGCCGCCAACATCGGGTTAACCTCTATTGCGAAATCCACGGCAGAAGGGAGAGCGTCCATGTTAAGCTCTTCGATATACCCGCTCAGCATGCCCAAACTCATCACGGCACCTTTTGAAGATGGACGTTTCAAGAAAGGGCCCGCTGGTGAAAGAACACGAGACTCAAGAGGGATCGGAGCTGGAACAATAGCTGCAAAACGAAACATGGTTAAACAATGATTCGAAAAGATGTTGAAGGATCATATAAAAATGGGGGAGGAATATACTGTACCGGCTGCAACAGACGGCAAAGCCGGAAGGGCCGGTGGCGTAGCAGGTCTTGCGTCCCCTCCTTCGATTTGTGGCACTGCAATAAGGAAGAGGAAAAGTCAGAAATCATCCCATTGCTAAAAAAGGGAGTAAACAAAGACATCAAAATGAAAATGTACTCACCGGCACTACTAGAGGGAGAAGCGAGTTCGGACGGGAAGGAGAAGTGCGGGAGCAACACTTGGTATAGATGATCAAAGAGCACTCCTGAAAGGACACAGTGGTATGACGTTAGTCCATAAGCTACACGTTTAAAAGATTAACTTGTGAGTCGCAAATCCATACCTTCCAACATCCGCGATGGCACAAGGGAAGGCGGGGAAGTGACCACCGCCAAAGCAGTAGTTGACGGTGCTCCTTCAAGCAGTGGAGTATCGGCACTGGCCATACCTGCATTAAAAACAGAAGCAAACTTGTTAGAAAAGATTGCAAGATAAAAAAAAAGAAGAGAGAAAATGATAGTAACTCGAAATTTACCCGACGAACTGCCAGCCGAGACTGAGGCAATTCCTTCCCCTATTGACATCAGGCCACCGCCCGTGGCCTCGTCACCCGACTCAATGGGAACCGTTGTTGCACTCGCAAGCCCTGGAGAAGGAGGGGGAATATAGGCCGGGAGGGCTATGATTGGAGCATTGCCAGATTCCTGAGATAGAGCAGCTGGCTCGTCCTCAGGAATCGTGGCCACCTCACCCGCTACTCCTTCGGGTCCTGCGGTCACGGTTGTCTCGTCCACCGTCGCCGCGAGGTCTCCAGCCTCA
Source organism: Agapanthus africanus (assembly GCA_030015575.1). NCBI lineage: Eukaryota > Viridiplantae > Streptophyta > Magnoliopsida > Asparagales > Amaryllidaceae > Agapanthus > Agapanthus africanus. Next base: position 1,002,550,903 of record CM057337.1, read on the forward strand.
AACGCCTCACCTATCATTACCCTCGGCTCGCTTATGACGATCATTTCATCTGCCGCCACTTCAGGGTCGACATCCATAACCCTCTCGGCTGCAGATCGCCCAACCTCTGCTTCGGGTCCCGTGGCCCCAACGACGCGCCTCACCGTTGGCTCGGGTTCGGCAGGCACCGCTTCCGCCGTTTCCCTGGGTTCAACGGTCTCCGCCTCCCCCTCAGTCGGACTAGGCCCTGCAAGATGGAATGCATATGAGCCAATGGCTTTATAATTCTTACAAAAAGGCTCTGAAAGAAATGCTACCTGAAGAGGATTTATCGTTTGCACTTCGGGTCGTGCGCGCCACTTGCCTATAAGCAGTAGATAAGGCGACAGGGGCCTCTTCAGAAGGAGTGTCAGCGTGAGGAATAGTGCTAGGGCCCGCCCCCATGGCCAAAGCAGCTCGGCGCGCCTGCTTCGCGTCTCAGCCGCTTCCGCTCCTCCCGAGCCGTTGAGACGGATGCCACTAGGGCTTCTCTAATTGAGGCGTCCTCGTCCGTGAATAGGGATGCCTCCAGATTTTTCAGGGCATCCCTCGTCGTCTTGTCAAGTCGAGGCCCCTCCAGCAGCCTCGACGAGACCGGGACTTCAGTAACAGGCCCAAGAAGGATCCCCGCATCAACTGATATAACCCCTGCAAAGAAACAAAAGAAGGTTAGGTTGACCATCAGAAAAGATGACAAACTTTCCTTATAAAAGAGAAAGGGGTGGGACATACCAACGCCTGCTAGAGCGCGCTTCTCGTCCTCCTCTTGGAAGGTTTTCAAAGAGGCAGTAATAGCCTCTTCGGAAGAGACACCTGTTGAAAATCGGGCGAATATTAGTTAAAGATAATAATAAAAAGTGCAATAAAATGACGAAGAAAGTGGCTGATGATTACCTGACTCAGCGAGTTTACTCAACATCGCTTAGAGCATCGCCGATCGCTCCGAAGCTGCAATGGCGGCAGCCAAATTAGTGTCTGCAGGGTCTACCAAGTAGCCCTCGTTGCTGCCATATTCACTTATGCCTTCATTGGGAAGCGCCGCAGGCTCTAGGCTAAGGATTGCATCAAGGGAAAGGGCGGACTTTTTCTTCTTCTGTCCGCCAGCTTTAGATCCACCCAGAATAGATTTGCGCTTGGCAGTTATTTTAAGGCGGTGGGTCCCAATATCTACTCCTACGCCAGACTCTGGCGATACTACATTAGCCGCCTTCGTGGGAGCACGGGGCGCCGGTGGTACATCCACCGTAGCAGGCAGTGGCAATCCACGCGGGGGGCTCAACACGCGTGGTCGATCAACTCCGGCATCTTTTATCGGCAGAATGACCTGGAGCCTTGGCTGCAAGGGAGCCTTGCGATCACCACCGGGAGGCGCACCCCTACGGTCAACCAGCATACGCTTCTCCGTTAAGATGATTGGGCCCATAGCATGCGCATACCAGGCTACATATGAATGGAGTATCTTAGGGGCACAACTAGGTTCACTGATAAAGAAATAGGAACCTGTATTAAGCCGTATGAAATGATGCATCGCATTCCTTATCCCCTCTTGGTTGGCCACGGGTGTTTCCAGAAAAGCTTCCATCGGGATCCCTTGGTTGTAACTCGATTGCCGGGCAAATCGGTATGGGTTGTACCTCATAAACAAAGCTGTCTCATTCTGCCTAAACATTAGATAGCCCGGCCGAATGGAGTAGAGATGGAGGATTTCCCGAGCCTTCAGTACAGAAGCCCCACCCTTAAAATCATCATGTAGTGACACCACTGACTTAGTGGTCTCTGAGCCTATGGTGATGACCTTATCCACAAAAGAAATCTTCGCTCCGACCAGATGTGGACGCAGGAGCAGTCCTCTAGAATCCCGCGGGGATGCAACCACAATTGAAGCCCCGACCAACCGCATGATTCTCGGAAGTCTGCATTTCTCAAAAAACGGAGGAGTCTTATGGGCACCAAACACCCCTTGCACGTGCATCTCCATCCAAGAAGTGAAATAGTGCATCGGAAAGTTGGCAGGCTGTACTCCAGGCTCACTAGCGTCCGCCGCTATGCTAAGTCCATTATAGAGGTAAGCCAGCCCGGCGATCCCTACCGATAACTGCAAACCAACCACCATTCGATGCGCCGGGTAAAAGACGGAGGGCCGCATGAGGCGTGGGTGCGTGGGAAGCGCGAAGCTGCATAACCATAAACCCAAGAACCCTATAAAAAAGGTCTCCTCGTCCATGCCAGGAACGACGATCTCTGAGAAAGGGACGTTGGCAATGCCGGGGAGATAAAAATCCCGCTGGTCATTTTCCGATATAGGTCGGTGGTCCAAGCCGAAACCAAAAGGGTCAGCAAGCTGAGCGAACTTCTCGCCCTGCTCTGATAGGAACTCCGGGCGAATAAAGCGAGCAATAAAATCTGCGAAACTGACGCCCCGCTCATCCGATCCCAAATGGAGTTCCTCATAGATCTCCAACACCTTCACCAAGCCCGGATACTGATGCTGAATGGCATTTTCCGGAGTTAAGTCAAACACCAGCTGCTTGGTGGCAAAGACGTACTCGTCAGGAGGAAGCAGCTCCTCGTAGTGCTCTCCCCTCATTGGTAGACCCGAAATCTCAGCGAATTCCTCCAAGGAGATAGAGACTTCCCTATCCGTCATCAGGAAAGTGTGAGTGGGGATATTCCATTGTTTAATAAAGGCCTCGACCCACCACGTTGGAGGAGAGGGATACTCGAAAAGCGAAACGTAGATGGATGAATATAAACCAATCCTCGTTAGATGAGTCCTTTTCGCCGATAAGATGTACCGGGCCCATTGCAAATATCCGGCCGGGGGTCGCGGGATCAGTCCAATATTGTAAGCCTGTCCCCAAGGGCGTGCTTCACCCTGACAGATTCGCCTCCCCAGAATATGTTAGTTATATGTATGCCCTAGAGGCCATTACTGTACATACGATGTATATTGTAGTGGATGCTAGGACATATATAGGGAGGACTTTCTTGCTCGACATGATAGTATGCTATCTGGTTGTACTTTATCTTAACATGTACTCTGATTGTCTCTATGTTACATGTTGATAAAGCCCTTAGGATATGTACTCGATTACTGGGACTATGATGAGATCATACTAGTGGGGCCACGGTAGTCGACGAGTACATCCTATAACTGTTCCTAGTCGAGGGTGTATCGAGACAGGGCATCGATACACCAGAGTAGACTAGCGTATACGCATCTTGACCCATATGATGGGCGATGGATGATCCCATATCCATCGGTGTTTGACATCAAGGATGGTGTACGGGTGCTCAGTAGAGACTGGGTACACTGGACGGACTCGCCGAGAACTCCCAGATGGTATTATACCATACGTCAGATGGCAGTTCTCCGGTGACACTGGTACAGAGTAGTCTGTTGACCCGAGATCGTCATAGAGTCTTGTGTGGTTCCCACTGTGCTTTGATTTCCATCATACCACGTCCAAGAGGGCGTGCAAAAAGGTGGCTTTTGGGTACAGTCCCGAATCACATGGAGGCAATGAGCGATAGGAGGGGATTCGTCTCTCCCGGTATAGGGAGTTGATGTTGTGCTGTGTTCGATTGGCTATAACCGGAAATCCCTGGCCAGGGTTGCTGAGATTTACTGGTAAGTGTTATCAGTAGTTTCTCGAACTGTTATAGACCTCATATCGACACGACTTATCGAGCTACTGGGGTCTGACGTTTACCATCCCTAGGCGAGATATGCGACATATCAGACGACGAGACCGGACTGTACGGGAGTGTTACTGTTTGGATCCACAGGAGAATGTACAGGCTTGCTTGTTGATCTTCTGAGCGCTCAATACCTGGGTAGCTGTTACGTTTAGCTGACCGCTTGCAGCTTGTGGGTGTTTGATATGATCATCACCTACTGCCGGCGTATTGACGATTCTTTAGAGTCCTACACAGAGGTTTCTTGACTCAGGAAAAACGGAGTAGGAGCACATATGTGATATGTGCGGGACCGAGGATAATGCGGTATGTGATATCGTATTGTATTCTCGCGATATTTGATATCAGCCGGGTCATCGGATCAAGTGTTGATTCGGTGAATCGGTACGGATAAATATTAGCCGGTTATATGCGATATAGCCGGATTGTCGGATCAAGTGTTGATTCGATAATTTAATGTATAATAATATATATGATATATTAAATTGCATTAACTAATATTTGCTCACTAAAAGATTCTTTTTCTCACTCGGGTAATACATTGATATATATGCGATATATGTTAATTGTATTATTTTCTTTTGTTACGGTAAATATTATATATGTGATATATAATATTATAACATGATAACTAATGCAACTCGTTTAGTGGAGTTTAAACTTGATTAGGGTTCGGATTAGGGTTAATCTTTCTAGAAGTTTCTAGAAGGATTTGTTTTGTTTTGTGAAAGATATTTGTTCATGACTCGTTCTTTTATTTACCCAAAACCCTAACCCTAGTCAATTCTCTACATAGGTTAAGTGAACCATGGTTGCTTTATCTATCATATTTATTATTTCCTATTCATCACAAATGAATTAAGCTTCTTCTTCCTCCTTCATCTTCTTCCATGAAAAAGCTTGAAATGGTTTCTAGCTTTGATTTTGTGATGGATATATGTGAGAAAAATATAAATAAATAGAGCAAAATTCCTACTTCATCATCCTCATCTTCCCTTGCCATTTAGATGAGGGTGTTCACATCATTTCATGAGTGTTAGCTTGTGTTAAAGAAACTTCGAGGTAGATCATCGTAGTATCGAAGATCGGAAGCAAAGGTTGCGTCATTCTCTTCGTGGAACCTCTCGAGAGCCCGGAACCCGATGATCGCAGCGAAGGGACCACAACACAGAGCATATGAAGTGAAGGACCGGATCTACAAAGGTTGTGATCCCTCTCACTTAGTGTTAAATTGTTTAGCATACAAGTTATCGCCTAATCTCTAGTTTAAAGTTCCGTATTCGGGTAGTTCGGCACGGCTAAAATTTTAACGGGCATGGTTGATGCCTCGTAGACCCTTGTGCGCGTGCCTAGCAACCCTACAGTGGTATCAGAGCCAAGCTAGAGCTTTAGGCGAAGTCTAGACGAAGTTTAAAGTCCGATCGAACCCGGAAAACCCGAAACACTAAACTCAAAATTGCTCTCTGGAAATTTTCTAAAATCTGGGATTTTTCCAAATTAAAAATGTCCAAAAATTACAGCAGGCAATTACAAGAATTACTGTGAAACACGTGCGCGTAATTCGACAACAGTAGCGCGGAACCGCCGCCCCACCCCCGTTTGCGCGGCGCTTGCGCGGTCACGTGATCGATTCAGCGCACGTGCTTTTCACAGTAACTCATATTTTCTAATGTTGTATTTTCTGGAAATTTTTATTTATTTTTATTCAACTGTTGAATTTGCTGGGTTGTTTTGGTTATTCGATGTTTCGATCGGAGTATTAGATTTTGTCTATGAGTGCTTTCCGGATATCTTTTAGAAACTGTTAAAAAGTTCGAACGGATATCAATAACTCACTTTTTCCCCTGTCGGAAAATTTTTCAAAAGTTGGATTTTTCTACTGTTTAAGAATGTTCTAAGTCGTGCAAGTAACTCGATGGACCCTCTAGAAGACAACAAACCTTAACTCGATTATGTGACCGTCTTGAACTGCCCTTTGAACCTTAGGGTTTGGGGCAGTACGGCGTGCCACATGTGAGGCGTTGGCTTGACCCTTCTACGGCTGGACCATTGGTACTGTGGCATGTGATGGACGTTTTTAAACTGATTTCAAGTGTTGAGATATATTGGGGAAATCTTGGGTGCTTGATGATTCGATCGGAAAGTTTAACTTTTTCTGTTTTTCTGGAATGTGATACAATAATTGGAATCCACAGGTAGTTATGAGATAACTAATTTGAATATTATAAACATAGCAGTTTAGTCTCAGATGATCGGTTGCCACGGAATTTGATGCGATCAAAAGTCCGTCGCAATCACGTAGGGTACGCGGATACTCGCCGGGTAAACTTAATAGACAGCTACGCCCCATAGCCCCGACCAAGTGACTGTAGGAGAACCCCGTCGCCGAAAGCATCCGTTCGGGTGCTCGCGGCAGCGGTGTTCCTCCTTGGTGCACTTCGTCGACGGTATCGGGGGTGCGGCCGTCTACTAAAGTTTGCGACGAGCATTCGATCAGGACGTCGGGAATCTTGTTGAATTGCCCGACTTGATATTGAAAAGAGTTTTCGATAATGAGACTAAAATGCGGGGTTTATAATTGTTAGGCATGCGATGTCTAAGAAATTCATTTGGTTAGGCATGCGATGTCTAAGGTGGTTGCGGATTCCAACTGTTGTAGTTTTACACTTTCTTTTCTGTGACCGTAAGCGTAGTATGTGGTGTATCGCCGGCTTCGTTGCTATACATCAACGACAATCGGGATACGCATACTTGCTTACGTTGATGATATGAGATATTATGTGTTGCTGTGATATGTTGTATTGGATCGTCGCGTTTGAATAGCCGGGGGTTTTTATGTGAGATGAGAGTTTTTCTTTTTCATTCATGTAAAATTCATTTGTATGTAATATTCTTTTATTGGGGCACTTCCAGGTAGCGGAAGATGTCACCGTTGTATATTATTTACTTTTCCGCATTAGGTAGACCCAAGGCGGGGAGCACAAGTAACCGGGTTCTAGGGTCCAGTGGGAGACCATCTCGAGGAGTCGAGACCGGGTCTCCTAGCCCTAGAATTGGCAGTGTTACTTGCCGCTCTCGTAGGGGTCTAGGGATGTGGGTTTGGCTATTCATCGCGACCGTGGAATCCGTGTTTTATACTGGCTCGTATTGAAAACACGGACGTCCTAGTATATCCAATATTTCATATATGTTCTTCTGCTGCAATGTTCTGTGATGAGATCATATTACTGCCTGAGACGAATGTTTATATATTATATATATGAGATATATGTTATATTGCAGATTTCGTTTCAAAAGAGATGCTTGTGAAGCATAATAAAAATGGGACTTCATTAATGAGATTAATGAATTAAAAGAAACCTAAGATGTTGTAGAAACTTGTTTATAAAAACTGGTAGCTACAGTTCTTGCTTTGCATAGCGGTGTTCCTTGTAGAACATCCTGCACCTTATTCGATAGGGAAAGGACCGAGATCCCTTCACCGGGAGTGACTCCTTTAGCAATAACTGGCAGATGCTACAAATTCGGTTTGTCTTTTGATTGCTTCTATAGTTTCTGCTTTGCACAGCGGTATATATGATATATCCTGCACCTTATTCGATGAGGAAAGGGCCGACGATCCCTTCACCGGGAGTGACCCCTTTAGCAAAACTAGAAAAGCCTCAAAAGCATTCCATTTAAAATCACTCGATTCTACAACGATATCAAGTTCATTACGCAAAGGGTTTTCTGAAAAACCCGTCGTAGCCCTCCGTCATTTCAGATAAGTACTGGTTAGTATTCGTGCTACGTTTGTTGACCTTAGTCAAGGCGTAGTGTGCGGTAGCTGATTAGTGCTTATCTGTATAAGCATATGATGCGATTGAGTTAGGGTAGTCGTGCGACTTTGTTGACCTTAGCCAAGGGTCGTGCGGGTGGGTTTAATTCAATCGGGAAATGACGGGTTGAACTTGGCTAGCACTTATGATTTGTTGATCTTAGCCAAGGTCATAAGCTGCTAGGGGCAAAATATTATTGGGAATTTCAAGTGTTGAAATTTGCAATGAGATTGCATACCTTCTATAAGATAGTTGGATCCCGATACCCGCTGCGAGTAAGAGTTACTCCTGGGAGAGTTTTATACATTACAATTAGTCGATCAAGTAGGTGTCTAGAAAGGTGTTAACGGGGTTACGCCTCTGGGAAAACGAGGTTTACTTTAATTAGGTTCGTGCGAAAGCACGGGGGACCTCCCTCAAAGTACCGACACTGGCCTGGCTGAAAGATTGGCGAACTTGTAGCGTGTAATTAATCCCGGCTAGTCTTTCCTTTTAGGGTTTGAAGGAAGATTTGACTAAAACAGTGGGAGACATCCTGATTAGATATATTAGATAACCAATCTAATCTTGCAAGAGCATACGCTGAGTGTTTTCTTCTCTCTCTCTCCAGATAGCGACCATATCACGCCTTAATCAAGATAATAAAATGGATATATTGACCGAACCCGCTTGTTATACTGAGCTGGGGAACGTTGGTCCCGCTCCAACTTATAATTGTTATAAGACAGAGCAGGAAATTGGGGAATACCAGATTTCCCGCGCCGCCCAAATGAAGAAAGTGCATGCTGATGCATCGTCTTCGGGTGTGTTCATTACACAGAACTGTTTCTCAGTATCCTTTACGTCCTGGGTATGTGATACCGGATCAGGATCCCGTATATGTAATCTGTTACATGGGCTATAGATAGGTAAAGAACTGAGAACGGGTGATAAGTTTCATGAGACAGAAAACGGTGCAAGTGTTGTATCCAAGTCTGTTGGTCACTGTCACCCTGTATTACCAGAATACATTGATTCTGAACAAATGTTATTAGATACCGAACCTGATATACAAAATCATGTCAGTCTCTTTATTAGTAAAGAAAGGATATAATTTTGTATTGTTGGATAATGTTTTGAACATTTCCTATATCAATAGTTGATCGGTTCAGGCACGTTATCTAAAAGCATTGACGTTCTAAATCAAACCACAGTTCTTAGTATACAGAACACACACAAGAGAAATAGTTCAGAAATGAACGAATCCTTCTTGAGGCATTGTAGACTAGGTCATATCAATGCGACCCGACTGGCTGAAGTTACATAAAGATGCATATTTAAATTAGTTTGAATTTACATTTTGTGAAACTTGCCAGTCATGTCACAAAGATAAGATGACCATAGCTCTGTTTGTTGGAAACAGAGAAAGAGTTAGTGAACTTTTGGGATTGATACATGCTGATGTATGAAAGTCCCCTGTCTACACATGCCAAGATCGGTTCTTTGTACTTCATTACATTCTCTGATAATCTCTCAAGATTCAGACATATGTTCCTGTTGAAACACAAGTCCGAACCTTTTGAGATATTCACAGAATATAAGTTAGAAGTAGAGAACCAAAATACGGGTAAAAGTATTATGTCCTTTGATGCGATCAAGGAGGAGAATACTTGAGCACGGAATTCCTGGACTATTCTAAAGGAGAATGAGATTCTCTCTCAGCATTACTCCTCCGTATACACCATAGCACGATGGTATAACGGGGCGGAGCAATAACACCCTATGTGATATGGTGTGCTCTATGATGAGTACTACTGAGTTTCCTATTTCCTTTAGGGAGTTATGCACTTGTGAAGCTGCATACCTATTGAATGTGGATTCAATGGTTTCCAACGAACCTCAGCCTCTCCGCCGATCTAGTACGGTTCCTCACCCACCTGAGAGATACTTCGGTTTCTCTATGACAGTGGGAGCGAGGATTGCATCATGAGATGATGACCCAACTAGTTTCGAGCTGGCCATCAGGAGTGGGACTCTGTAAGAATGGCTGGATGCTTATCGATCTGAGATGGAATCCTTATACACCAACAAAGTATGGACTTTGGTTGCTTTATCTGAAGGGTTAAATCCCCATCAGGAGCGAGTATATCTTGAGAAGATTACTTGGTGTGCATGGAAAAGTTGAGACTTTCAAAGCTATGCTTAAGTCCATCCAGATCCTACTTGCCACGGCTACATACCATGACTACGATATCTGGTGGTTGGGTGTCAAGACTGCTTTTCTAAATGATGTTTTAGAAAAAAGAGCGTCTGTAAGTACACAGCCAGAGGGCTTCGTAGACAGTGGGAGCAGCGGAAACGTGTGAAAGATGCTTTATAAGATAAAGCAGGTATCGCGGAGTTGGAACATCTGTTTTGATGTGGTAGTCAAAGAGTTTGACTTCATCAAAATGGTAGATGAACCTTGTATATACGAAAAGGTAGTAGAGAGTATGGTGGTGATCCTCGTAGAGTACGTGGATGACATACTCTTGATAGGGAAGGAGTTTCCTATGCTACGCTCGGTCAATCTCCGCTTATCACAAGGATTCTCCATATAGGATCAAAGTGATACCTCCTAAATCCTGGGTTTTGGATCTATGAGATAGATCTAAATTGGATGTTAGAATACTCACTAGTTGTAGTGAGATGGTATCAATCGATCCTGGGGAGAATCACTGGAAAGGTTCCAGAGTGATAAGGACGACTGAATGTCAGTCGCAGGCATTGTCTTTACCCTCAGTGGAGGGACGGTATGTTGGAAGAGTTCCAAGCTAGATACCGTGACATACTAGACGATTAAAGGCAAGATACATCGTTACCAAGGATGCTACCAAAGAGGCAGTCTGGATATATAAGTTCATAAGATGAACTTTGTTCCTACCATTGTGTGACAATGGAGTTGTGGCTTATGCCAAGGAACTACCGTCCTATCAGAAATCCAGATATAATTCTTAGGCAGTATCACCTGATCATGGAGATGGTTGATCTCCAGGGAGATCGAGGTTAGGAGAGTAGACACAGAGGACGCAGCGCGGATCCACTCACGAAGGCCTTTTTCCCAGTAGAGACTTTTATGGGATGGTTGAGTATGAGATACTTCAACCGCAGCTAATTGTTGGGTATGCGATACCATAACAGATGGCCCTAGTGCAAGTGGGAGATTGTTAGTTATATGTATGCCCTAGAGGCCATTACTGTACATACGATGTATATTGTAGTGGATGCTAGGACATATATAGGGAGGACTTTCTTGCTCGACATGATAGTATGCTATCTGGTTGTACTTTATCTTAACATGTACTCTGATTGTCTCTATGTTACATGTTGATAAAGCCCTTAGGATATGTACTCGATTACTGGGACTATGATGAGATCATACTAGTGGGGCCACGGTAGTCGACGAGTACATCCTATAACTGTTCCTAGTCGAGGGTGTATCGAGACAGGGCATCGATACACCAGAGTAGACTAGCGTATACGCATCTTGACCCATATGATGGGCGATGGATGATCCCATATCCATCGGTGTTTGACATCAAGGATGGTGTACGGGTGCTCAGTAGAGACTGGGTACACTGGACGGACTCGCCGAGAACTCCCAGATGGTATTATACCATACGTCAGATGGCAGTTCTCCGGTGACACTGGTACAGAGTAGTCTGTTGACCCGAGATCGTCATAGAGTCTTGTGTGGTTCCCACTGTGCTTTGATTTCCATCATACCACGTCCAAGAGGGCGTGCAAAAAGGTGGCTTTTGGGTACAGTCCCGAATCACATGGAGGCAATGAGCGATAGGAGGGGATTCGTCTCTCCCGGTATAGGGAGTTGATGTTGTGCTGTGTTCGATTGGCTATAACCGGAAATCCCTGGCCAGGGTTGCTGAGATTTACTGATAAGTGTTATCAGTAGTTTCTCGAACTGTTATAGACCTCATATCGACACGACTTATCGAGCTACTGGGGTCTGACGTTTACCATCCCTAGGCGAGATATGCGACATATCAGACGACGAGACCGGACTGTACGGGAGTGTTACTGTTTGGATCCACAGGAGAATGTACAGGCTTGCTTATTGATCTTCTGAGCGCTCAATACCTGGGTAGCTGTTACGTTTAGCTGACCGCTTGCAGCTTGTGGGTGTTTGATATGATCATCACCTACTGCCGGCGTATTGACGATTCTTTAGAGTCCTACACAGAGGTTTCTTGACTCAGGAAAAACGGAGTAGGAGCACATATGTGATATGTGCGGGATCGAGGATAATGCGGTATGTGATATCGTATTGTATTCTCGCGATATTTAATATCAGCCGGGTCATCGGATCAAGTGTTGATTCGGTGAATCGGTACGGATAAATATTAGCCGGTTATATGCGATATAGCCGGATTGTCGGATCAAGTGTTGATTCGATAATTTAATGTATAATAATATATATGATATATTAAATTGCATTAACTAATATTTGCTCACTAAAAGATTCTTTTTCTCACTCGGGTAATACATTGATATATATGCGATATATGTTAATTGTATTATTTTCTTTTGTTACGGTAAATATTATATATGTGATATATAATATTGTAACATGATATGATAACTAATGCAACTCGTTTAGTGGAGTTTAAACTTGATTAGGGTTCGGATTAGGGTTAATCTTTCTAGAAGTTTCTAGAAGGATTTGTTTTGTTTTGTGAAAGATATTTGTTCATGACTCATTCTTTTATTTACCCAAAACCCTAACCCTAGTCAATTCTCTACATAGGTTAAGTGAACCATGGTTGCTTTATCTATCATATTTATTATTTCCTATTCATCACAAATGAATTAAGCTTCTTCTTCCTCCTTCATCTTCTTCCATGAAAAAGCTTGAAATGGTTTCTAGCTTTGATTTTGTGATGGATATATGTGAGAAAAATATAAATAAATAGAGCAAAATTCCTACTTCATCATCCTCATCTTCCCTTGCCATTTAGATGAGGGTGTTCACATCATTTCATGAGTGTTAGCTTGTGTTAAAGAAACTTCGAGGTAGATCATCGTAGTATCGAAGATCGGAAGCAAAGGTTGCGTCATTCTCTTCGTGGAACCTCTCGAGAGCCCGGAACCCGATGATTGCAGCGAAGGGACCACAACACGGAGCATATGAAGTGAAGGACCGGATCTACTAAGGTTGTGATCCCTCTCACTTAGTGTTAAATTGTTTAGCATACAAGTTATCGCCTAATCTCTAGTTTAAAGTTCCGTATTCGGGTAGTTCGGCACGGCTAAAATTTTAATCGGGCATGGTTGATGCCTCGTAGACCCTAGTGCGCGTGCCTAGCAACCCTACAGAATATCTATTGCCGACGGCGACTGCACAGGGATGGCACCGATCGCAGGCTGGAGGAGGTCATCAGAATTCCAGTTTTTAACCTCCACGGCATACTTCACCGGGGGTTCGTCTGCATAGGGGATCGGGACTGTAGGCTCAGACGGCGAGGCGGAACTGAAGCTGCGACGGCCTTGGATGATCTGGCTGTACCACCTTCCCCACAGGTGGAGCTTTTTGCACTCAGGGTCATGATCTTTAATGAGAGCGAACGCCACCCGGTCCACCGGAGAATGGGGGAACCCTCCTTCCGAGCGAACAAAGGGGAAAGACAAGTCGCTGGACATGTTTCCTGTAGAAAGAAAAAAATAACCGTTAGCGTTCTGACACTTGGCATTTTGAAATCTTATTCCACACTGTGATGTAATGGGTAGGGGACAAAAAGAGGGACCCACAAAATCTGGATGACGGTACATCATTTAATAAGACAACCCCATCATTAGATGAGACTGTCAATTAATGAAAAGGTCCCCAAAAGAATATCCTCACTGATGGGAAATCCCTAGAGACAAGGAGAAATATTCTCTTTCAGAGCAAAGCTCTGTCACAGAGTGACATTTGTCAAACTCTGGTCTCAGGGGAACAAGATTCCTTAAAAGAGCATAGCTCTATGGTAATGGTGGAAAGATCCATCAATTTTATCTAGAAGAATTAGAGTTTTGGAATCTTGAAAAATCCCTGAAAACTTATAAAACAAAAATTTTCTCCGTTTCTCAGATCTAAAAAGATCTACATTTGATCTAAGAGCAATGCTCTATTCATGGGTTAAAACCCATGGATCGGATCTCCGTAAATCTGTAAATGTTTGAGAGCAAGGCTCTGCTGAAGAAACCCCAAAGGGGTTTTTGTTTAGATCAAAGATCTATAAGAGCAAGGCTCTGTTAATTAAATTTAATTTAAATTAATTAATTTTACCTAGAGTGATTCTAAGACTGGAACTTTGAAGTTCTTGGGGAAATCACAAGAGCAAGGCTCTGGAAGTTCTTAAGCAAGAGCAAGGCTCTGAAATTCAAATTCTTGAAAATGGTAAAGAATTACCAAGGACCAAGGACCCTATTTATAGGCGCCTGCGCCTTTTCACCTGACCCTTTTGATCCGACGGTCAGGATCTCGCCACCGCTGCACTCACGTGCGCGCCACGTGAGCGCAACGGTGGGGGGGCATTTGTTCCCCCAATCAGAGCAAGGCTCTGTTTGAATTTTGAAAATTCAAATTTTGGAAGTAACGCTTCAAATTCCGAGCATTGCGCGCAACGCGCCGCGTGTCAGAAGTTGATACGTCAACGCAACGCCCGAGGCAGTGTGTCCAATCAGAGCAAGGCTCTCTTTAAAAAAAAATAATAGTATGCAACGTTCAGATTGCGCAAGCGCTGCATTGCGCGACACGTGTCTGCGCAGTTGCGCAAACCCAACTGCGCAAGCACAATTGCGCAAGTGCCGCACGGCGCGACACGTGTCTGCGCAGTTGCGCAAACGCTGCTGCGCAGGCTCGGCGCTGCGCGACACGTGTCTGCGCAGTTGCGCAAACGCAATTGCGCAAGTGCCGCACGGTGCGACACGTGTCTGCGCAGTTGCGCAAACGCTGCTGCGCGACACGTGTCTGCGTAGTTGCGCAAGCACAATTGCGCAAGTGCGCAAACGCTGCTGCGCAAGCGCCGCGCTGCGCGACACGTGTCTGCGCAGTTCCGCGACACGTGTCTGCGCAGTTGCGCAAGCACAGCTGCGCAAGCGCCGCGCTGCGCGACACGTGTCACGCGCTGGGGGAGTTGCGCAAAACAGAATAAATCTTTTCTGTTCTTGTTAAAACAAGAAGATTTTCTTCTGTAAAGCAGGGGCCTTTGGATCAAAGATCCAACGATGGAGAAAATTCCCCAAATCACTCAGAGAAAGATCTCTTTAACAAATTTAACTAATTTGTGAGCACTATAAAAAGGACCCCAGACCTCATTTCAAAAGGATCAAGATCTTGCTAAAAAGAAAAAAGGGAGAAAGAGGACTCTGAAGAACTCCTCAAGAATTAAAAAAAAAAAGGTAAAAACCTTTGAAAGAAGAGAAATTTCTCTTATAAACAAGATCATGGATCTTCAATAAATAAATAAACAAATAAAATAAAAAAATAAAAATAGTGCCTTGCACTTGTTATGAACCCTTGGTTCTCTGAAACAAGGGATCAAAAAGTGCTTTGCACTTCTGTTTTGAATCTAAAAAGATTTCTAGTGCTTTGCACAAATGCAATACATTTCCTAAAGGGCCAGGCCCAAATCAAAAAGACCTAGTAGGCCTAATTAAATTGCAGTGCAATAAAAGGGGCAGAGCCCAAACAAAATAGATGCTCTGCATCATTTATAAAAGGGAAGAGCCCAAACAAAACAAAAAATAATGCAGTGCATTATTTAAAAAGGGACAAAGCCCTAACTCAGGTCTAATAGACCAAAGACCAATAAAAATGCTGAACATCCAACTGGACTTAGCCCAATCATGGCCATAAGTCCTTAAATTAAATTGACTGAGCACGACTGCTCTTTTAAATTAATTTATGTCCGGTTCGAGGGTACATCTCCGAACTCCTCTGACACCTATCGTTGTAATCCTTCAACGACGTCAGAGAGGTGACGGGTCCCGACGACCACATACATGAATATGGACTGCGGGGTCCCTAAACTCATGGACCGGAACGTCCTTAAATTAATATTGGACCGAAACGTCCTTAAACTAATATTGGACCGAGACGTCCCTAAACTAATATCGGACCGGAACGTCCTTAAACTAATATCGGACCGGAACGTATCTAAACTAACATCGGACCGAGACGTTCCTAAACTAATATCGGACCACCACGTCCCTAAACTGGAATATGGACCACCACATCCCTAAACTGGCGATGGACCACCACGTCCCTAAACTGGAAAATGGACCACTACGTCCTAAAAATGGAACAATAGAGCCTCCAAATGCTCTTTTACCGGATCTAAACGGTCCCGTTTAAGTTGATCTTAGCCCCAGATACGGCTAGCGTATCCTTAGACATTTAAATGAATGATAAAACCCCAAATCAACTTTGGTTCAAGGGTACATCTCTGAACTCCTCTGACACCTGTCGTTGTAATCCTTCAACGACGTCAGAGAGGTGACGAGTCCCGACGGCCAGATATTAAATCGATCATCACGTTAAGTTGATCTTAGTCCAAAACAGGACTAACGTATCCTTGACGAACGTTTAAGTTGATCTTAGCCGCAACGCGACTAATGCATCCTTAAACTAAAAACACCAAACCCAAATCTAAGTAAATACGGATTTGGACTAATCCACGTCCTACGGGCGACGGCATTACTCAGTCTCCGTATACAATCCACGGGCAACCACAAACAAAACAAACACACACGACACGAAGTGAAATTCTAGAGAAGGAGAAAGTTGTTACTGCGATGCGGTAGCGTAATTAACTGCAGGGGCTTGCGCCTGCAGGGAAGAGCGTCCCCACAATCAAAAACCCCTCACCCTGAGGGGGAATCTTACGAAGTCTGCTACATCGGCCGCATCCGTCTAAACCTCCGATACACGGTGCCATAAATCAACTTGGCATCTTCGGAGAGGTAGACGGATAAAACCACATAGCATCTGTCCTGAATCTCAGGCAAGACGCAGAGTCTGCGCCGCCATTCGGAGGGGAACAGGGAGGGTAGCTCTATTTCCAATGGGAGTACCGCTTCCGTACCGAATACCAACGTATATAGAGTTGTATTCGTGGCCGTTTTTTAACGTGGTTCGATACGCCCAGAGAGCTTCATGCAGTCTCTCGTGCCAATCGTTTTTATTTCTGGAGACCGTTTTCTTTATGATCTTCGTCAAGGTCTTGTTGAAAGCCTCAGCCAGACCGTTAGCTCGGGGATTATAGACTGAAGAGTATCTCCAGTCTATATTGTGCTGCTGTGCAAAGCGGCTGATCTTATGGCTTCTATAGGCTGGCCCATTATCCGAGATAATCCCTCGCAGAGTGCCAAACCGATAGATGACGTGAGTTTTGAAGAGATGGAGGATATTCTCCGTCTTCACCTCCCTTAGCGGTACTGCTTCTGCCCACATAGAGAAGTAATCGGTTGTTGCCAGTATGAACCGATGTCCTTTGGATGATGCTGGTTCAATGGGCCCAATTATATCGGTTCCCCACATTTTGAACGGCCAACTAGCTAGTATTGGGTGTAGCGGATTTGGATGCTGATGGATGAAGTCCCCGTGAATTTGGCACGAGTGACACTGCTTTGCATATTCAAGGCAATCCTTAATCATTTTGGGCTAATAGTAACCCATCATCTTGATCTTCAGCTTCATCTTTGGCCCGGCTTGATGAGATCCACAGAGTCCATCGTGATTTTCTTGGACGACTCTCTTTGCTTCATCCGGTCCCAAGCATCTCAGCCACAGGAAGTCGAACGATCTCTTATATCGAGTATCATTGACGAAAGCGAAGGACAGAGCTCGTTTCATGAGCTAATGTCTTGACGGTGCATCTTCGGGTGTTCGATGGGATTTGAAGTAGTCTATGAAGACTTCGTCTCCAATCCCTAGCCTTTTCTTCGTCCTCTATTTGGAAGGCTATCTGTTTAGTTGCTTCCTTTCCTTCAGAAGATTCCGGAGATATTTCTGCTGGCACGAGAATTCGGCGGCTTTTCACAATGATCCTTATGTCATCGAGGTTTTCGTCGGCCAGTTCTTTAGCGATCTTGGCTAGTGCATCCGCCTTACTATTTTCCGCTCGCGGTATGTTTTCCAGGATGTAAGAGGGGATTTATGTCAGCAAATGCTGCACCCTCTCACCATATCTTATTAGCTCTGATTTGCACGTCTGATAATCGCCATTAACTTAACTAACGACCAGCTGGGAGTCTCCATGTATGAGGAGGTTCTTGATTCCTATGTCGACAGCGATCTCGAGACCTGCTATTAGAGCTTCATACTCAGCCTCGTTGTTTGTTCTCGGGTCCGTTAAGGAAAGGGCAAAACGTATTATCCCTCCATGTGGTGTCACGAAGATGAGGCCTATCCTAGCTTTGATTATGGAGGTGTTGTGCTTTCTCTTTTTCATGGAAGATGCCCCATCGAAGTAAAGTTCCCATTGAGAGTCCTTTTCTTCATCTTTCGTGCCGAATGCATGTTCATCTGGCAATTCGCAATTTAGGGGCGAGTCGGCAGGTATCGGATGCTCAGCGAGGAAGTCGGCGATAGCCTGACCTTTCATTGCCTTGAGGGGTCGATATGTTATCGAGAACTCCATCAAGAGGAGGGCCCATTTAGCGACCCTTCCTGTTAATATGGCTCTTGACATCAAGTACTTGAGAGGATCCTCCTTTGATATGAGATGGACCTCATGTGCCAAGGCATAATGCCTAAGCTTTTTTATCGCGAAGATCAGTGCCAGGAAGTGCTTTTCAATGGGGGAGTAGTTATTTTCTGCACCCAGAAGAACTCGACTCAGATATTATAAAGCTCTCTCCATCCCCTGGTCATTCTCCTATGCCCATAGCGCGCCCAAAGAACCTTCTAGGGCTGTTCTGTACAGGATGATGGGCTTTCCCTTAACCGGAGCGGTCAGTACCGGCGGATTCTGCAGGCATTGCTTGATTTCATCCAACACACTTTGGCATTTACGATCCCAGACGAACGGGGTCCCCTTCTTCATTAGATGGCTGTAGGGATGACATTTTTCGGAGAGCTTGGCTATAAACCGCCGGATATACGCAAGCTTTCCTTGGAGAGATCGCAGTTGTTTGAGAGTTCTTGGCGTAGGCATTTCCATGATCGCCTTTGATTTTTGATGGGTCTATTTCGATGCCTCTGTGTCGTATGATGAATACCAGGAATTTGCCTGAGGAGACTCCAAATGCACATTTCATAGGATTCATCTTCAGGTTGTACATCCGAAGGCGCTGGAACACTATGTTCAGATGTTCCCAGTGTTCCTCGTAAGATTTGCTTTTCACCACAAGGTCGTCGATATAGCATTCGACAATCTCATGTATGAGGTCATCGAAGATCTTTGTCATGGCCCTCTGGTAGGTAGCGCCTGCGTTCTTCAGACCGAAGGGCATCACCTTATGCCAGAATATGCCCAGCGGAGTCCGGAAGGCAGTGTGCTTTTGGTCTTCAGGATGAATTTTTATTTGATTATACCCCGAAGATCCATCCATAAAGGAGAAGACTTCATGAGTGGACGTGTTATCAATCATCATCTCGGTGACCGGTACTAGGAAGTCATCCTTCGGTCAAGCTTTGTTGAGGTCCCGAAAGTCTACGCAGATACACACCGTCCCATTTTTCTTTATTACAACTCGAGATGAGTATCAACACCGAATTCAAGAAACTAATTGACTCCGGCTTCATCCAAGAAGTTCAATATCCTGACTGGATCACCAATATTGTTCCATTCGCATTCTTCTTGGCGCTTGTTTGACTGGCTTGACGTCCGGTGATATCGCCAGTTTATGCACAGCTATTTTTGGATCTAGTCCCGGCATCTCAGAATATTTCCATGCAAAGCAGTCTTTATATTGCATAAGCACGTCCTTTAGTGTGGCCACCTGCTTTTCAGACAACAGCTCACTGACGAACGTTTGCCTCGGATCGTTTTCCGTCCCCAAGTCGATTTTTCTCAGGTTGTCCGCTGTGGTGTGTTTCCCATCTTCCAGCTCTTTTGGCGCTGGTGGAAATTCTGAGACTACCTCGTCCTCATCCTCATTTGCGAAACACCGGGAGAGGTCATTCGTATTCTCGTGCTCCCCTTCTTTTGATAGTGTTATTATGTGGCAAGTACGAGTTCGTTTCCAAGCTCGATACTGATCTGGACTTACCCTCGAAATGTAGGTTGCTTTTGGCTCATGCTTTCATGGTGGGGCTACCCTCCAACTGTCGGATAGAGAAAACATGCCGTGTTGGTACTGGTCTTTGACCCAGTCTTTGAGGACGAAGCAGTCTTCAAGAGGATGTCCTATTGCTCGGTGGTAGGAGAAATAATCCGGGTGATGGACCTCGTTTACTTGTTCGGGGTTCCTGGACTCCGAGAGCGCCATTATTTGATGCTTCATGAAAAGGTTGAATATTTTCCTTGTCTTGTCTTGTGGGAAAGATTATTCCCGACCCATTTTATTCATCAATGATAGATTCCAACGGACCTTTTCTCGATCGCGTGGCTTCTTGGATCCGCTTCGCTGTTTTCGAACGTCATTCTCGTTCTTTATCTTGTTTTTGCCTCTGCGTCGGGTTTTTTCCTTGTCACAAGGGCGCATAGCGGGCCGAGGATGAAGGGCATCATCATTTTCTCTTTCCGCAGACTTTTGAGTGAGACGTTGCGTCCTAGCCTTTTCGTAAATAGCCATTTCGCGGTTGTAGTCATCCCTAAATTTTTGTCCAGCTTCTCTTATTAGCTTATCAATTTGTTCTTCGAATGACGGACTTGGCATCTTTACGGCGGGATCTTTCTCTGGTTCGAGATCAGTGCTATCTGGAAAAGAATTATCTTTTCCAACGGAGCTATTTACGACACAGCAGCCATGGAATCGCTCTCGTTTCTTGGACCGAACGTATCCAAGCCCAATCGTCTCCATCCCCCCGTTAGGCATCTTTCACTGAGTTCCGAGAACGTCCCAAATCTTGTTGTAGAACTGGGCCAGTTGAGTGGTCTGTTTAAAAGGTACGCCTTGGCATCTTAATAGCCTTTTCAATCCCTCCGCGTAGTATCTGGGCAGACGGATTGGTTGAAGCCTGTCAAGCGCAAGATCGGCACCATGCCAGACTTCTTTCTCCACTTTGGTCTCCGTGGATTGATAGAAGAGGATCGCCTTTTCACCTTTTCGCCTAGGAGGGATGTAGAAATTCTGTTGCTCCCGTACGCCGTACGTATCGAGCGCATCAAGTTCCCGGTAATGCTGTTGCGGAACCATGACAATTTGCAAAATCTGATCAGCTCCAGTGAAGGTCGGTATTGACGGACGAACAGAGAACACTGCGTTGACCTCATCTTCAGAGTCACTGCCGAAGACCAAAATAGGGGTAGATTGCCCGGGCCTATTGCCTTGAGGCTGCTCGGAGTAGACTATCTCTTCATCCTCCTCGGTGTCGCTCCCAAAGATCGGGATAGTGGCGATGGCTTTTTTTTTATCCTCCGGCTTACGACATCTTTCCGTGTCTTCGAAGTCTGGTAGGAAATACTTTGCATCTTCGTACTTTCGGACTTCATTTATGGAGAATGGATTTAGCTCCCCCGTCACGGTGTACTCGAGGCCGTCTTTGAAATATTTCATACACTGATGTTATGTAGAAGGAATGACGTTGTACTTATGCAACCAAGGCCTGCCGAGCAGAGCATTGTAGCAAGTCTTGGCGTCAATGACATAAAACTTGATGTCAGTGACGAGCAGTCCGAAGCGTAGCGTCAATATTACTGACCCAAGCGTCTGTGATGACTGGGAGTCAAACCCGGAGATAGTAATTTTATCTCGAGCCAGGTGCTGAACGTTCATGCAAATCTCCTTCAGCACCCTCACATTAAGAAGGTTGACGGAGGATCCGTTGTCAACCAGGATCTTCCCTATCTTGATGTCGTGGCAATACCCGGTGACATATAGTGGACGGTTATGCTCGCATGTTTCGAGAAGAAGGTCTTCATCGCTGAAAGTGATGTCAGCTGTGTGAACTTCTTCCAGCTCGTCCTTCATCTTCTCTTCTGCCAGAAAAGCTTGAAACTTATTGGGCTCTTGTAATGCCCTGATCAGTGAATATCGTGCCTCTTTGGACAGGAGGAGAGCATCGAATATGCTCAGTTGTGAGGGTATCTTCCTCAGATGTGGCAGAACATTGTAACCGACCTTGTTTTTCTTAGGCGAGTCCTTGGCTGCGAGCTCTTTGACGGTTCCATCATCGAGGTCAATTTCCTCAGGGACTTTTTCCATCCCCTTTTCTCTTTTGCTCGATCCTTTGTTTGAGGGTCCAAGATTCTTTTCAGGCAACGTACGGTTACGCGGCTGAATGTTCTCGCAGTTCTTCTCTTCTTCTTTTCCAGAGGTAGATTCTTTGAAGAGCGGGCTGAGGGTTATTTCTTTCTCAGAATCGCTCCCGAATGTGAGAACTTAAGATTTCTTGGCATCAACCAAGTGAAAGTTGCCAGCAGTTTCTTCGCGCTTGTCTGTCACGCTTCTCTGCTGTCTACGAGCTTCACGCTTCATCCTCTTAAAGTGTTGTCGGTGAGCAAAATATCCTTGCCGCCACTTCTTGAAGGTATTGCACTCTTTGGTGGGGTGCGCAACCCTTCGATGGTATAAGCAGTAACTCGGATGTACGTCCGCTTCTTCGAGGCACGTACTCCCAGGAGTATTTCTTTTGAAAGGTGGCAGCTTCATTCCCATTAATAGGGCTTTGGCGAAACGTTTCTCCATCTTAAACCTGCTTTTGTTTGCCGCAGGTGTGCTTCGATCTGGGTGAAGTGCTTTGTGATTGATCTTCACCGCAGCTTTTTCTTCCTGACGCCGACACTTGGCCTTTTCGTTTATGGCCGCTTCACGTTCTCGGTCAGCTTTGCTTTTTTGAAGGGCTTCATCTAGCAGCCTGTCAATCATGTCGTCTGACGGTTCCAGGTTCTTTTGCACTTTTCTTGCCCCCAGTTTCTCTACATTGCTTTCCAGAGTCGAGAGAGTTTCTTCGTCTTTTAATAACGAATGAGAGACCATGTGGCAGCTCGCCACATAATCCTCAAGTTCTTCTGACGAGTCGTCTCCCTCGTCATTGTCGCTGTCTCCATTCTCAAGGATATGGTTGAGAAACTCTTGGAGTGTGACTGGGGTCCGCGCCTTCTGGTTGTACTCATCCAGCGCATCAATATAGTTTTGCAGGTCCATGCACTTGTCGTCAGGCTGCATGGGCTTCTTGGTCTTCTTCTTTTTCTTCGAAGACTTGGAAGGCCTGACCTGGGTGTTTTTCCCATCGTTAGTTGTTTTCGGTGTGGGACGCGGCTTCAGCATCCCTTCAATAATCTCGGGCTCTAGCGGGCTTTTCCACTTGATTGCCGGACTTGCATGAATATCCTTCAGCATTCTTTTAGTTTTAGCTGAAAGGACAACTTTCCATGGAGCTTCTTCTACAAATGACATGATGCCTCCGGCGTGTCCATCTTTTTAGGAGTCTGCTGCTGTGGCGGGTTTACCCTCCAGTTCTTGGACAGCGCGAACTTGCCTTGCTGGTACTGGTCCTTAACCCAGTTTTTGAAGACGTAGTAATCTTCAATTGGGTGGCCCATTACTCTATGGTAGGGGCAGTAGTTAGGACTGTTGACGTCACCAGGCTGCAGTGGGCGTCTTGGACCCGGCAGAGTGATGAGTCTGTTGCGCACTGCCAGTTTGAACAGTCTCCTCGTTTTATCCCGGAGAAACGAGTAAGGATGTCTTAACTTCTCTTCGAGGGATCGACTTGCGTTGTTTTGGCGAGAAACCGGTTTCAGGTCACTCGGTTGTTGTTGAGCGTTGGCAACGAAGGTCGCTTTTCCTTTGCCCTTTTCATTCCGGGGATCCGTTTTTGAAAAGGATGGCCTATGGCCCATCTGGTCCATTTGGACCAACTTGTCAATCAAGGCCTAGAAGGTGGTCAGCTTGAAGAACATCATAAATTGGGATACAGTCGCCTGAGGATCAAGGGTGCCCACGGCAGGAGCTTCTTTTATGGGTTGTTCGCATTTTGACCATAGGTTCCACCATCGAATTGCGTACTGGACCCACGTTTCTCCTGGCTTTACCCTGGCATTGATTAATGCCGTGATCGGGGTGCGCTCGCTTACGCTCGCAAACCGTTGTGTGAACAGTAATTCCATCTCCGCGAATTTTTTGACAGAGTCATTTGGAAGCTCGGAGTACCATTCAAATGCCGTCTCCGACAAGCTGCCAACGAACTGACGAAGCAGCAGTTTGTTGTCGCCTCCAGTATTACCGCATAAAGCTATGAACTGAGCGACGTGCTAATGAGGATTTCATGTCCCCTTGTATACGTGGAATTTAGGGATCGTATATCCCGGCGGGTACTTAATTTGATCGTACCAGCCTGGATAAGGTCGCCCATTTCTAACGACTTGGACAGCCGCTTTGCTTGCCCGATGAGCTCGTATTTACCGCGCTATGTAGTCATCGAGGGAAGCTTTGGAGATCGTCTCCTCCCTGGCTGATGATAGAGCAGGAAGAGGGTTTGACGTTTCCCCTCTATCATCTTCGATGATTATCAGAGGGTCTTCGGCCGGAGGTTCGGTTTGGATCATCATTCCAACCATGTTTGGAACAGGAGTGCCATTTGTTTTATATTAGCCGCTTGTTCCGTGTCCTCCTTATCCTTTCTCTCCACAATCCTTCATAAGAACTCCGTATCGGTCTCCTGGTCTTGGCGCTGTTCAGATGATGCTTCCGGGCTTTTCTTTCTGCCCAGTGAGTGAGGCCATCTTTGTCAGCATCTCCTGGAGCTTTTGTTGTTGCTCCTGTGCTTTTGTCACAGACCGTGTAAGTGGTCGATGACCCGTGGAAGTACGGCTCTCCTCTTTTCCGAAAGCCATGTAGACGGTGTGCACTACCATGCCCCCAGATTTGGGGCATTTGGGTTCACTGCCTTTGGAATTTACTGTAGGCATGAGGATCTTCTCCGACCTTCTCCTTTTGTGGGAGGTCGAAGTTGACGGGGCTATTGCAACAGGCACCCATGTAGACAATATTTTCCGTGGTATGACGGAGGGATGATCCTCTTCTTGCCGAGCCTTCATTTTCTTCAGTCGACGAGGGTAGTCTTTGTTGATCACAGAATCTTGGACTTTCCACCAGACTCTGTGGATTTTGGAGGACAGCCGCTGAGGGAGCTGCTCCGGCTTTGCCTGTGTCATGTTTTCAGCAAACGGAGGAGACTTCTTCAGTACAGCGGTTGGAGAGTTCTTGTGCACCCTCCTGAGCAAATCGAATATGTTCCCAGTTGGAACAGAAGCGTCAATTTCCACCATTGGAGCTAGTGGGATAAATCTAGAGGGGGAACTACCCCCAGCATTCCTCACTCGGCGCCAATTTTGACGTCGAGCATGTCGTGCAGACGAGACCACCTCTATTGTGAAAGCGACCTCGTTATGCCCCCTGCTTTGATGAGAGGCTGCTGTTGGTGCCAGCCTACGGAAGACTGACGTCCGTTGAGAGGGAACGTCCAACCTGTCGAAAACTGACTTTCGGGTTGGGGAAGCACTTTAGGCGACTTCACCCGCAATAGGAGTTGGAAAGACTATCCATTTTGGGATAGCCTTCTCAGGTATCGCGAGCCTCTTTACGGGCCCATTTGAGCTTAGGTTCAGCCTGTCAAAGACTGAGGTGGCAGACTTGGACGACCCGTTGAGAGGGTCCGCAGTAGTTGCAAGCCGATCGAAGACCGAATTCTTTGGAGCCTCCTGTGATGGGACTGGGGCATTGAAACCTGTTGGCGGGAGCATGGTCCCGAAGAACAACCCAGTGGTGACCTGAGTCACCTATTCCACCGGCATTGCAAAGATGGAGGCCGCATTCGGCCCGTATGTCACTCCTCCATTCGGGGCGGAGCGAGAGTTGCTGTTGCAATTAATGCAGCTAGAATCCATCGATGTTATCTTCTTTTCTGCAAAGGAGCAAGACACCCAATCTTAGTATCTCGAATCCAGGGGCAACCATAGAAAACCACGATTTGTTCACGAAACACGACACACGAAGTGTGGAGTGGAAAGAGGAAAAGGTCCCACCGGGCGTGCCAGAATCTGTTCTCCGCCGAAAACCGGGAGACGGATCCGGGATGGATCGTCTCGCCTGAATTTGGGGGCAGATGCTATTTGGATTTATCCGTCCACCTCTCCGAAGATACCAAGTTGATTTATGGCACCGTATATCGGAGGTTTGGACGGATGCGGCCGTTGTAGCAGACTTCGTCAGATTCCCCCTCGTTTGTGAGGGGGTTTTGATTGTGGGGACGCTCTTCCCTACAGGTGCAAGCCCCTGCAGTTAATTACGTTATCGCATCGTGATAACCACTTTCTCCTGCTCCAGATGTTCACTTCGTATCGTATGTGTTTTTTTTATTTTTAGTTGCCCGTGGATTGTATACAGAGACTAATTTAAGTTGTCGCCCGTAGGGCGTGGATTAGTCCAAATCCGTATATTCTTAGATTTGAATTTGGTTTGATTTAAGGATCGTTAATCTCGTTCGAGATTAAGATCAACATAAATGTTTGTTAAGGATACGTTAGTCCAATTTGAGACTAAGATCTACTTAATAGCGTTTTAGGATCATTCAGATTCCACAAAAGAGCATTTGGGCTCTATTGTTTTAGTTTAAGGACATTACGGTCCATCGTTAGTTTAAGGACATTACTGTCCGTAGATCACCATCTTGGCGATGAGGGTTTAGTTCAAGGACGTCTCGGTCCGTAGCTAGTTTAATGACGTTGCGGTCCGCAGATCACCATTTTTGAGGTGAGGGTTTAGTTTAAGGACGTTTCGGTCCAAATTTAGTTTAAGGACATTTCGGTCCGTAGATCACCATTTTTGAGGTGAGCGTTTAGTTTAAGGACGTTACAGTCCGTTGTTAGTTTAAGGACGTTTCGGTCCATAGATCACCATCTTGGCAATGAGGGTTTAGTTTAAGTACGTTACGGTCCATAGTAGTTTAAGGGCGTTACGGTCCGTAGCTAGTTTAAGGACGTTATGGTCTGTAGCTAGTTTAAGGACATTGCGGTCCGTAGATCACCATTTTGAGGTGAAGGTTTAGTTTAAGGACATTGCGGCCCGTTGCTAGTTTAAGGACGTTGCGGCCCGTAGCTGGTTTAAGGACGTTGCGGTCCGTGTTGGGATATGCCCATCGGTTTGGGAGTGGACCAAAGAGTTGTTGGTTGTCAGGACCCGCCACCTCAGGGAAGACGTTGAGGAATTACAATGACGTATATCAGAGGTGTGGAGAGATGTACCCTTGAACCAATTTCCAGATTGAGGGGAGATATGGAACCATCTAAGAATCATTAGTCATTTTTGGGAGACTAAGATTAACTTAGGAGATGTGGGATGAACATCGTTCTGGTCATTATCAATTGAGGAATCATTATTTTGGGAAGTCATGAACATAGAGGCTCGGTCTATTTTGAGGTCTAAGATGTTTTACTCTCAGGCAAACTTAGCCAAGTTGAGGCTGAAGTTGGCTTCTTATAGTGTTAAACACTAATAAATGCTCGGTACTCACGTGTTCCCACGTGAGACTCTAAAGCAGTGTTAAACACTCAAAGTTGGCGCTATACATTGAGTTCAAGTCCCCGTTTTTATATATAAGTGTTAAACACTTAATTCTTGTAGCTCTCACGTATGAGTACGTGAGGCGCCCTAAAGCTGGGAACTACCTTTTTGGGTTTTACTTCCCCCTTTCATATAAGTGCTAAGCACTTAGTTACGGGTCACGTGAGAACACGTGAGGTGCCTTCAAACTGAGTGTTGTCCTTGGGTTTATTACCTTTTTCATATAAGTGCTAAGCACTTAGTTAGGGGTCACGTGGGAACACGTGAGGCGCCCTCAAACTGAGCGTTGTCTTTGGGTGTATTCCCTTTTTCATATAAGTGCTAAGCACTTAGTTAGGGGTCACGTGGGAACACGTGATTCGATCTCGGCCATGTTTTTGTTCCTCAGAGGTACCAACGTAGGGAAACTCGTAGGGTTTCATTATAGTGTTGAACACTAATAAATCAACAGTCTTTTCTTTTATTTGCAAAGAGATTTTGATCTCATGTCTAACGGTGTTAGGATTTGAGTTTTGAGGATTTCAAGTCCCTTGTTTTATAAGAATTAAATTCTTTTACAGGGTTAAACCCTAGTTTTATCAGAGGAATTAAATTCCTATATATTTTTGTAAGAATTAAATTCTTTGAACTTAGTTCTTTCCCCTAAGTTTTGAATCTGCATAACAGAATCTCCCTAATGAGAATTAAATTCTCAACTTGTGGGGAGATCTGCTTCCGCAGACCTCAACCAAAGGAAGAACTAAGTTCTTTTCTTTTGAAGGGTTAAACCCTTAGAGAGGCGAAGAAGAGATAAGATAATCTCTGTATTTCCTTCTTACCCAGCATTTCTTTTCTAATAGAAGGCTCTTCTTCTTTTAAAGAATTGAGTTTTTTCTCTTTTTCTTTTGCTCTCTCCTTTTTTTTAACTCTCTGCCCTCTTCTCTCTTCTTTTTTCCTTTTTTAAGCTTTCTGCTTTGTTCTTTTTTCGAAGCTTGGGGGCAGGGTTCCTCCTCTTTTTCTTTTTTGGAAAGAAGGATCATTGGTCGTTGGGACCCACCATCTCTCCGACGACACTGAGAGATTACAACGCCATATATCGAAGGTGTGGAGGGATGTACCCTTTGAACCATGTCCCACTCATAGGGAGGAAGAACAGGTTGGAGTTTAAACTTCTCGCTGCTAAAAAAGGCTTCTTTATGTTCATGCATGTGCGTCGCATGTGTTGGGCGCGCGTGCGCCGCATGTGGCAGGCGCGCGTGCGCCGTACGTGTTGCACATGGCGTGGGCCCGTTGGCGCATGAGCGTCGCACGTGTTGCGCACTTGGTGGGCGCACGTGCGTTGCACATGGTATGCACGTGGCGGGCGCACGTGCGTTGCACGTGGCGTTTGCACATCATGGGGGGCGGCTAAGGCCCTAACTTGGAGAACTAAGCTCCTTTAAGGATTGAATCCTCGCACGTGGCGGGCGCACATGCGCTGCACATAGCGCACATGGCGCTTGCGCATATGCTCATTATGGAGGGCATCTATGACCCTAACTTGGAGAACTAAGCTCCTATGGAGAACTAAGCTCCTTTGAGGATTAAATCCTCACACGTGGTGCGCACGTGGTCGGCGCATGAGCGTTGCACGTAGCGAACATGGCGCTTGCGCATATGCGCATTATGGGGGGCAGCTATGGCCCTAACTTGGAGAACTAAGCTCCTTTGGGAATTGAATTCTCATTTATTTCTAAGAGGTATCCCCTCTTATTTATATGGGAGTGATAGAGAAGGGATCTCTCTTTTTCCCGATGTGGGATTAAAAATATATCCTTCATGTGGTAGAGCATTACTTAGATTACACGTGCATAGCACATTTGCTCATAACTTTTGATCCCGGATGAATTATGAGGCCCATAATATATCAAATTGAAGGATTTTTCGAGAAGCTTCCATACCATCAGAATTTAGTGGATTATCATTCGGGAGTTTTTTAAAATACAGCCCGTAAAATACTGGTCTGCATTTTCTTAAGCCTATCGCTGTCATTTGATACCTGGGCTCTTTTGCGCAGAAATTTTTGGCGGGAACAGTTTTATGTGAGATGAGAGTTTTTCATTTTCATTCATGTAAAATTCAATGTATGAAATATTCTTGTATTGGGGCACTTCCGGGTTGAGGATGATGTCACCATTGATGTATATTATTTATTTTTCCATATTAGGATATACCCAAGGTGGGGAGCACAAGTAACCGGGTTCTAGGGTCCAGTGGGAGACCATATTTAGGAGTCGAGACCGGGTCTCCTAACTCTAGAATTGGAAAGGTTGCTTGCCGCTTTCGTAGGGTCTAAGGATGTGGGTTTGGCTATTCATCACGAACGTGGAATTCGTGTTTTTTACTGGCTTAATTTAAAACGCGGAAATTCTAGTATATCCAATATTTCATATGTTGTTTTCCGCTGCTGATATTCTGTGATGTGATCACTTTATATATTGAGACGAATGGTATATATTATATATATGATATATAATAAACGTTACTTATGTTTTTCACCCGCGCTAGTCCCACCCCGCTATGCCGTTAGTTAAGTAGCCTAACGGTGCATAACGGGACACTGTGACGAATGCGGATGACATAAGCGTACGTTATATTTTCGTTTCTTTATCTGTGATTCTTAGGAAGCATAAATGATGGGACTTCATTAATGAGATTAATGGAAGAAAATAAACCTAATGATGTTGCAGAATCGAATTTGAAACTCACTCGGCCTTTTTATGAAAAAACAAGTTTCAAAATGCGGAGCTTAAGCCACTCCTTTTAAACTATTTGATTCTACAACGATATCAAGTTCAGAGCGTTAAAGGTTTTATTAAAAACCATCCGCAACCCTCCGTCATTTTAGGAAGTAGAGTATTTAGTATTCGTGCTGCGTTTGTTGACCATAGTTAAGGCACAGTGTACGGTAGCTAAGTGATGTCTTCCTACACACTGCATATGATGCGATTAATTAGGACTGTCATGTGACTTTGTTGACCATAGTTAAGGGTCATGTGGGTGGGTCTAATTAATCACGAAATGACGGGTAGAACTTGACTAGTGCTTGCGATTTGTTGACCATAGTTAAGGTCATGAGCTACTAGGGGTAAAAATCATTATCGGGGGTTTCAAGTGTTGAAATTTGCAATGAGATTGCATACCTTCTATGAGATAGTTGGATCTCGATACCCACTGCGGGTAATTGTTACTCCTGAGAGAGTTTTGCACTTTACAATTAGCTAACCCATTAGGTGTCTAGAAAGGTATCAACGAGGTTATGCCTCTGGGAAAACGGGTTTTATTTTAATTAGGTCCGTGCGAAAGCACGGGGAACCTCCCTCAAAGTACCGACACTTTCCTGGCTGAACGGTTAGCGAACTTGTAGGTGTAATTAATCCCGGCTAGTCTTTCCTTTTAGGGTTTGAAGGAAGATTTGATAAAAACAGTGGGAGCCATCCTGATTAGATAAAATAAATAACCAATCTAATCTTGCAAAGAACGCACGCAGAGTGTTTTCTTCTCTCTCTCTCCTAATAGCGACCGTGATATGCCTTAATCAAGATAATAATATGGATGTATTGACCGAACTTGCTTATTATACTGAGTTGGAGAACGTTGGTTCCGCTATCTTATAATTGTTATAAGTCTGAGCAGGAGATGGGGGTATGCCTGGATTCCCTTGCCACCCGATCGAAGAAAGAGCATGTTGATACATTTTCTTCAGGTGTGTTCATTACCAAGAACTGTTTCTCAGTATACTCCACATCCTGGGTATTTGATATCGGATCAGGATCCCGTATATGTAATCTGTTACATGGGCTACAGAAAGGTAGAGAACTGAGAACAGGTGATAGTGCAATTGTTGCAGCCAAATCAGTTGGCAAATATCACCTTGTATTACTAGATGGAAAATACATTGATTCTGAACGAATGTTATTACATGCCGAACCTGATATACAACTTTGCATCAGTTTCTTTATTTAAAGAAGGATATAATTTTGTATTGCAGGATAATATTGTGAACATTTTCCTGAATCAAGAGTTGATTACATCAGGCACGTTATATAATGATATATACGTTCTAAATCAAACCACAGTTCTAAGTACACAGAACACATACAAGAGGAGTAGTTCAGAAATGAACGAATCCTACTTGTGGCATTGTAGACTAGGTCATATCAATGTGACACGACTAGCTAAGGTACATAAGGATGAATATTTGAATCCGTTCGAATTTTCATCTTATGAAACTTGCCAGTCATGTCTCAAAGGTAAAATGACCAAAACTCCGTTTACTGGAAACGGAGATAGAGTTACTGAACTCTTGGGACTGATACATGGTGATGTATGCGGTCCCATATCTACACATGCCAGGGATGGTTCCTCATACTTCATTATATTCACTGACTATCTCTCAAGAATCGGACATGTCTTCCTGTTGAAACAAAAGTCTGAAGCTTTTGAGAAATTCAAAGAATATAAGCATGAAGTTGAGAACCAGACGGGTACAAGTATTTAAGTCCTTTGATCTGATAAAGAAGGAGAATACTTAAGCATGGAATTCCTGGATTATCTAAAAGAGAATGGGATTCTCTCTCAGCTTACTCCTCCGGATACACCACAGCACAATGGTGTATCGGGGCGGAGGAATCACACCCTATTAGATATGGTGCGCTCTATGATGAGTACTGTTGAGTTGATTTTTTCCTTTTGGACTTATGCACTTGAGAAGGTGCATACCTATTGAATAGGGTTCCAACCAAATCAGTGCCTACCACTCCATATGCAATATGGTATGGGAAGAGACCATGTCTTAAAAAAGTTAATATATATAGGGTTTTCGGCCTATGTTGAAAGGCAAAATCCGGACAAACTCGATGCAAGGTAAGTTGTGTAAGTTTGTTGGATATCCCAAACATTCGCGAGGGAATATCTTCTACCAAACCGAGGAACAAAAGTTGTTTTGTTTCTCAACATGCCACCTTTTTTTAGAAAAAAGGAATTTCTTCAAAAACAAATTGGTGGTTATGAGATAGAACTGGAAAAGTTCCAGCTATACAAACTACAACTGATGATTTAGTAGAGCCAAATGATTCAATAGTCTCCAACGAACCCCGGCCTCTCCGTGAATCTGGTAGGGTTCCTCACCCACCTGAAAGATACTACGGTTTTCTCAATGACAGTGGGAGCGAGGATTGCATCATGGTAGATGATGACCCAACTAGATTCAGGCAGGCCGTCATGAGTAGGGACTCGGTGAAATGGCTGGATGCAATGCAATCTGAGATGGAATCCATATACACCAACAAAGTATCGACTTTGCATGTTACTCCTGAAGGAGTAAAACCCAACGGGAGCAAGTGGATCTTTGAGAAAGATACTTGGTGTAGATGGAAAAGTTGAGACTTTCAAAGCTAGACTTGTAGCAAAAGGTTCTCGTCATACAACCAGGTGTGGTTTATGACAAAACCTTTTTCTCCAGTGGCTATGCTTAAGTCCATCCGGGTTGAAGCAGGCATCGCGGAGTTGGAACATCTGTTTTGATGTAGCGGTCAAAGAGTTTGACTTCGTCAAAAACATATATGAACCTTGTATATACAAGAAGGTTGTAGAGAGTAAGGTTGTCTTTCTCGTATTGTACGAAGATAACATACTTTTGATAGGAAATGGGTTTCCTATGCTATACTCGGTCATGCTCCTCTTATCACAAGGATTCTTCAGGGTAGATCTGGGTAATTCCTCCTACATCTTGGGGATTAGGATCTATAGAGATAGATCTAAACGGATGTTGGGAGTGTCCCAAATCCAGGTACATTAACACCATACTAAAGGGTTTAGTATGGAAGATTCTAAGCGTGGTGGTTCGCCCACTCACTTAGGAATCACTGTTTACCGCCGAAAACGGGGAAGATAAACATCTAGCCTGAATTTGGGGGCAGATACTATTTGGGTTTATCCGTCCACCTCTCCGAAAATTCCAAGTTGATTTTTGGCACAGTGTATCGGAGGTTTGGACAGATGCGTCCGTTGTAGCAGACTTCGTCAGATTCCCCCTCGTTTGCGAGGGGTTTCTAATTGTGGGGACGCTCTTCCTTGCAGGCGCAACCCTGTAGTTAATTACGTTACCGCGTAGCGATAACCACTTTCTCCTTCTCCAAAATGTCACTTCGTGTTGTGTGTATTTATTTTATTTTTTGTTGCCCGTGGATTGTATACGGAGACTAATTTATGTTGTCGCCCGTAAGGCGTGGATTAGTCCAAATCTGTATATTCTTAGATTTGGGTTTGGTTTGAATTAAGGATCGTTAATCTCGTTTGAGATTAAGATCAACTTAAATGTTTTGTAAGGATACGTTAGTCCAATTTTAGACTAAGATCTACTTAACAAGGTTTTAGGATCATTCAGATCCAACAAAAGAGCATTTGGGCTCTATTGTTTTAATTTAAGGATGTTACGGTCCGTTGTTAGTTTAAGAACGTTTCGGTCCACAGCTAGTTTAAGGAAATTGCGGTCCATAGCTTAGTTTAAGGACGTTGCGGTCCGTTGGGATGTGCCTGTCAATTTGGGAGTGCAACAAAGAGTTATTGGTTATCGGGACCCACCACCTTTCTGAACACGCTAAAGAATTACAACGACATGTATCAGAGGTGTGAGGAGATGTACCCTTGAACCAATGTCCGTTGGAAGATCAGTAGTCTTGTTTGGGACTAAGACCAAATTAGAAAATGATAAGCACATGGGCTCGGTTGATCTGAATTAGGGATTTTTGGTCAACTTGGACTCAGCCCACTCAATCATTGAATAAAGTGTTAAACACTTGCTTGGGCTCAGTCCCTTTTCTGTGCAAACAATGCTGGGCATTGATATGGGTTCTGACACTCACCCTTTACTTTACTTTATTTCCCCCTCATTTTTTGTTTTTTATGGAATGTTAAACACTCTTTATGGCGCCCACGTGCGGAGCACGTGAGACGCTTGGCGCTGAGCGCCAACCGCTGAATGCTAAGCACTCCTTATTTGAGCAGCGCCCACGTGAGGCGCTTGGAGCTGAGCGCCAACCATTGAGTGCTAAGCACTCCTTATTGAGGGGCATCTGCATGAAGGACACGTGAGGAGCTTGGCGCTGAGCGCCAACCATTGAGTGCTAAGCACTCCTTATTGAGGGGCGCCCACGTGAAGGACACGTGAGGCGCTTGGACGCTAGGTTTTCTTTATGTATTCTGTTTTGAGGAGTTCAATTCTCTGTTCTTTTCTGGATCTTTGATCCCCAAGAACAAGTTCATCCCCGTGAGAATTAAATTCTCATTTGTGGAAGACTTGTCTCATGGATCTCAGATCCAGGGAAAGAATTAAGTTCTTTTATAAGGGTTAAACTCTTGGATGTGCAGATGAGATGCTCTGATCTCTATTATT
This sequence comes from Agapanthus africanus, assembly GCA_030015575.1. Lineage (NCBI taxonomy): Eukaryota > Viridiplantae > Streptophyta > Magnoliopsida > Asparagales > Amaryllidaceae > Agapanthus > Agapanthus africanus. The sequence continues at coordinate 1,002,585,544 of CM057337.1, forward strand.
ATTTTTATTTACCTCGAAGAGAGGTGTTCTTCTTTCTTCCTTTTTGAAGGTTTCTACTTTGTTTTTCTCGAATCTTATGGGGGGGTTTCTCTGTACAAGACTTGAAGTCTTGGGTCCTTTATATAGTAGGGGCGAGCTTGTTAATTTAGTTAAGGAAATCTCTCGTTGAGAGATTCTGATTGGTTTCGGGATTTTATCCACCGTTGGATTTTTGATCCAAGGACTTCTGTTTTACAGAAGATATTTTTCTTGTTTTTAACAAGATTAGGGAAATATTTTCCCATACAGAATTTTTCTGTATATGGGTGATTTTTAATCACCATTGGATTTTTTTAATAACAGTACTCTGTTTTTCAGAGAGTAATCTTTCTTGTTTAGAAAGATTTGAGGAATATTTCCTCAACAGAATTTAATTCTCCGTTGGATATTTGATCCAATGGCTCTGTTTAACAGAGAGATTTTAGTTCTGGTGCTGGTGCCCTCGTGCGAGACACGTGAGGCGCTGCCTCATAGTTTTTAACTCTCGGCACTGGCACCCTCATGCGAGGCACATGAGGCGCTGCCTCAGAGTTTTTAACTCTGGACGCTGGCGCCCTCGTGCGAGGCACGTGAGGCGCTGCCTCAGAGATTTTAACTCTTGGCGCTGCCTTTCAAATTTTGAACAGAGCTTTGCTCTTTTATTGGGGAAACAATCACTCTCTCCAAAAAGATGTCTTTCAAGACTGATTTGGAGAGAGCTCGCGTGCAAGAGATACCCTATGCTTCGGCAGTAGGCTCTGTCATGTATGCGATGTTATATACCAGACTAGATGTAGCTAACTCACTAGGAGTAGTGATCAGGAATCAATCGGATCTTGTGAGAATCTCTGGAAAGCTGTGAAGCACTAAAGAAGTGTTCTTGGTGTTTGGTAACGGTGAACTCCAGTGGGAGTCCTTTACCAATTCGAGCTTACAGAAGTGATAAGGTTGACTTCAAGTCAGTCTCGGGCTTTGTCTTTTACCCTCAGTGGAGGGACGGTATGTTGGAAGAGTTCCAAGCTAGATACCGTGGCAAACTAGACGATAAAGGCTGTATACATTGCTACCAACGATGCTACCAAAGAGGTTGTCTGGGTATTTTCTGTTCATGAGATGAACATGGTTCCTACCATTGAGCGTCCAATATTCGTATTGTAACAACAATGGAGTTGTGGTTTTGGCCAAGGAACCCCGGTCCCATCAGCGATCCATACATATTCTGAGGGAGTATCACCTGATCAGGAGATGGTTGATTTCCAGGGGATCGAGGTTAGGAGATTTGACGCGAATGATAACACAGCAGATCCACCACAAAGGACTTCCCCAAGAGAGACCTTAAGGGGACGTTGGGTATGAGATACTACAACAAATGGCCTTAGTGCAAGTGGAAGATTGTTAGTTGTATATATGCCCTAGAGGCCATTATTGTACATGTGATGTATATTATAGTGGATGCTTGGACATATATAGGGAGGACTTTCTTGCTCGACATGATAGTATGCTATCTGGTTACTCTTTATTTTAACATATATACTTGTACTATCTCTTTGTTTCATGTTGGTAAAGTCCTTAGGATGTGTACTTGACTTCCAGGATTATGATAGAGATCATACTAGTGGGGTCTGGGTAGTCAGTAAGTACATCCTTCAATTGTTCCTAGTCGTGGGAGTATCGAGACGGGGCATCGATATTCCAGAGTAGACTAGTGTGTACGATTCTTGACCCTGTATGGGGCGATGGTTGATCCTACGGCCATTGGTGTTTGACATCAGAGAATGTGCACAGGTGCTCAGTGGAGACTGGGTACACTGAACAGGACTCGTCGAGAACTCCTAGATGGTATTATACCTCACGTCAGATACCAGTTCTCTGGTGACACTGGTACAGGTTAGTCTGTAGACCTGAGATTTTCATAGAGTCTTGTGTGTCTCCCACTGTGCTTTGATTTCCACCCTATCACGGCTCTACTGAGTCGTGCAAACAGGTGGTTTTTGGGTACAGTCCCGAGTCACATGGAGGCAATGAGCAATAGGAGGGGATTTCGTCTCTCCCGGTATTGGGGGTTGATGTTGTGCAGTGCTCGATTGGCCATAATAGGAAATCCCTGGCCAGGGTTGCTGAGATTTACTGGTAAGTGTTATTAGTAGTTTCTCGAACCGTTATGAGCCTCACATCGGCACGATTTATCAAGTTATTGGATTCTGACGTTTCACCACCCCCAGGCTGGATATGCGACATATCAGACGGACAGACCGGACTGTACAGTAGTGTTACTTATTGGATTCACGGGAGTATGAGCAAGCATGCTTGTTGATCTTCTGATCACTCAATACCTGGGAGCCATTACGTACAGCTAGTGTCACTGACGGTTTGTGGTTATGTGATATGATCACTGCCTACTGCTAGCGTATTGACGAGTCTTTAGAGTCCTACACAGAGGTTTACTGGCTCAGGCGAAATGAAGTAGGAGCACATATGTGATATGTGTGGGAATGAGATTAATATGTGTATATGATACCGTATTCTAATCTCGCGATATGAGATATCGGTCGGTTATATGTGATATAGCCGGGTTATCGAATCAAGTGTTGATTCGATAAGATTGATATAATTGATATTAGTCGGTTATATGTGATATAGCCGGATTATTAAATCAAGTGTTGATTTAATAATTTAATGTATAATTATATATATTTGATATATTAATTTACATTAACTAATATTAGCTCACTTAAGCATTTCTTTTTCTCACTTGTGCACATTTAATATATGTGTGATATATGTTATTTGTGTCATGCTTAATGATACATCAAATATGGGTGTATGAGACTTACACCATGACATGGATAAATTAGGGTTTTTATTTATTTAAGTAATTCAAAATTATGTAGAAATTAGTCATGGTTGGAAGCTTGGAGAAGCTTGTGATAACCATTGACTTAGTCCACTAATTTTGTTTTACTTGAGATATTTATTAACCCAACCATTATCTTTAGCCATGGTCAAGTCTCTACAAGGGTTGTATAAGATGTTATCTCACCCATGGTTGATATTCACACACTCATTCATTCACTTATTCATTCTCCACTTCATCTTCTTCTTCATCTCCAAAAAGCACTCTAGGTTTTTAGGAGGTGAAGAAACCATGTGAGAAAAATCAATCTAAAGTGAGAAAAATTCTTACTTCATCAACCTACACTAGACTAGCCATTTAGTATAGGTTGTTTGCTTCACTAAACCCTAATTAGTGAAGAGGCAGCTTGTGCTAGAGTTTCCTCGACGTAGATCATCTTCGGCCTCGAAGACTTCAAGCATGCTCGTACATTTCGCTTTGTGGAGCCTATCATGAGTCCGGGAGATCATTACTTGGAGCAAAGGGACTACTACACGGAGCTATTGAAGTGAAGGACCGGTCTACAAAGGTTGTATTCCCTATTCTTTTAGATGTAATGTTATTTATATTCTTTGTTTGCTCCTAAAACTCTAGTTAGATCCTAGGTTAGGTTGTTTGGCACACTTGAATTTTAAAATACGGCATGTTCGATGCCTTGTGGAACCTTGTGGTCGTGCCAAAGAAACCTACAGATTGTTAGGGTAGAGTCGGGCGATGAGGCTCCAGTCGTTAAAGTCGAGTCCAGAGCGTCTTCCCCTGCCTCTTCAGCTGCTCCATCGGCGTCAGGATCCTCCCATAGAGTTAGGGTTCCCCGTTCCGATCGCCGTCAGGCGACGGCAAGGGCGTCTAAGGTGTGCATCGGGAACGCCCGCGATGCACCTTCCATCTTGAGAAACGTGGACAAGCTTACCGAGATTCGGGCCCGGTTCCACATTCCCTCTAGCTACTCGCTTCATTTAGCTAGGGCGGGCGAACGGGCGGATCAGGTACAGGGCAGGGAGATTGCTCTGTATTTGGATGCATTCTGGGCTGGGATACGTCTGCCCTTTCCGACCAAAGTATGTGGGATATTTCGTTGCTTCCAACTTTCCCCGGGCCAGCTAGTGCCGAACTCATGGAGAATTCTCCTCAGGTTCCTGGTCCGGTTGAAACTTGACAACATCCCTTTCATCCTGACCCTTCTCACTTCCTTCCTCTGCTATAAGAATCATCCCGGCACCTCAAAAGACGAGCCGAATTGGGTGTATTTTTCTTTCAAAAAACATAAGGGCGGAACGGCCGGGTCGGGGGTTGTAGCCGTTCCTTCTTCCATTCATAAATGGAAGGAGAAGTTCATGTTCGTTAGGCCACCCGAGGGTGAGGATTGGCTTGTGCCCATACACTGGCACATGGCCGACTGCCCGAGAGTGAAGCAGTCGTCATTGCCCGAGGGAAGGGTGGTGTCCATGTGGGAGCCAATCCAGCGGGCCGACGTCCTGCTTTCCGAGCTGGTTCTTAACTGGGCCGGGCTCAGTCCCGCACGCTTCACGGGTAAGTTAGGATGATCTGTTTAGACTTTAATGATTTCTTTGGCCTTGCTTGCATCTCTAACTCTTCTGTGTGTCTTCCTTTGGCAGGACAAATGGATAGCTCTAAGGTTTTGGCTGCCCTCGCCGTTGTATCTCAGAAGAAAGCAGGGGGCGCGAGCTCGTCCCGGGTCGGCCAAAGCTCGGCCCCGAGACCATCACCATCCGCGAGGCCTTCCGCATCGCCCCAAGCCCTCGATGACCGTCGTAGAGGCGGCCAGAAGCACCCGCGGGACCCGGATCCCCGGACGAGGGAGGAGGAGGAGGAGGAGGGGACCAAGGTTCCCCTTAAGAGTAAAAAGGCGGTCTCCCGCAGACCGTTGACCGATATCCCTGAAGGGATTCCCGTGCAGGAAGGGGACGTCTGTTTTGTGGTCCCCTCGGGGCTCTCTGTGGCCGACAGCTTGCTCGCTGACATGGAGCAATCGGCCGGGGGGAAAATTCCCTGGGGATCGCTGAAGGCCCAAGTGGCCGCCATTGCTCAGGAGGCTATTCAGGTTGGTGATATTTCTTTTAAGTATTACTTTAAGTGTTACTCCTTAGCTTGAATACTTCTAACTCCATTTGCTGGCTCCCTTAGGTCCTCCAGTACTGCGCCCTTATCGTCAATATGGAGGCCGAAGAGATTGCCCCGGCCATGAGGAAGGCGAGAGAGTCATCCTCGGAGGTGGAGGACTTGCGCCTTCAGCTACGGCTGGAGAAGGAGACGTCAGTCGTCCTCGAAACCGGTTGGCCGCCGGGGAGTTGACGGTCTCCAGGTTCCAGGAGTCCCATCGCTTTCAGGGCGAGTCCCTCGGCAGGAGGATATGGGCAAACGATATGCCTTAATGAAGAAGGCGAGGTACATCGGCAGGAAGGAGATCGAGGCTGCGACCGAGGCAGCGAAGATGGCCGAGATCTGAACTCGCAATTCGGTGGAGATGTACAAGGCGTCAGACCAGTTCTACGACGACATCGCCGAAGGCTCGGCCATTATTTGGCACGATGCTCTGGACACTGTTAAAGCGATAATGTCGGAGTTTGCCAATGGAGAGCTCCGCGCCCGGGTCCCGATCTTGGCGGATGCGCCTCAAGCTGCTGGCGCCCAGGAGGCCGTTGGGGGTGAGGAGGTTGTAGAGGTTGAAGCCCTGGCACCCTCTGGTGATGCCGAGCCGAGCGAGACACGGGCGAAGCCAGCGGCCTGAACTCTTTGCCTTGTACCTTTTCTTGTTTTTCTTTTCCAATTTTTGTAAGCCTCTGGGCACCTTTTGTAAGGCTGAGGAGCCTAGAATATCAAATTTTTGAATATAAATAAAACTATGTCTATTTTCCTCTCCATCTTCATGGCTATATGTTTTTGCGTGATTATTTCAGTTTGTCAGTATTTTCTTCGAATCAAATGTTAGGCCGTATGTTGATGACCGACCTTTTCGATGACGATCGCGCGTCGAGTGCAAATCGAGTAATTGCCAAGTGTAGGAAGGTCGGTGCCCTCCTTTTCCCCGGAGTTGAGGTGGCGATCGTTCACTTAGGATTCATCGGAAGATATCTTGAATCTTTATTGATTGACCTGGAAGGGAAGCTGCTCGGTGGCCTCATGAGGAGGGCTTTAGATCCTTAGTGTAGATGGGTAGAAGGTACCCGCTAAGGATTGACCGAGCAAGGAAGCTGCTCGGTGGCCTCATGAGGAGAGCTTTAGATCCTCGGCGTAGATGGGTAGGAGCTACCCACTGAGGATTGACCGAGCAGGGAAGCTGCTCGGTGGCCTTGCGAGGAGGGATTTAGATCCTTAGCATGATTGGGTAGGAGCTACCCGCTGAGGATTGACCAAGCAGGGAAGCTGCTCGGTGGCCTCATGAGGAGGGCTTTAGATCCTTAGCGTGGAGGGGTAGGAGGTACCCGCTAAGGATTGACCGAGCAGGGAAGCTGCTCGGTGGCCTCGTGAGAAGGGCTTTAAATCCTCGGCGTACATGGGTAGGAGCTACCCGCTGAGGATTGATCGAGTAGGGAAGCTGCTCGGTGGACTCATGAGGAGGGTTTAAGATCCTCAGCATGGATGGGTGGGAGCTACCCGCTGAGGATTGACCGAGCAGGGAAGCTGTTCGGTGGCCTCGTGAGGAGGGCTTTAGATCCTTAGCGTGGATGGGTAGGAGGTACCCGCTAAGGACTGACCAAGCAGGGAAGCTTCTCGGTGCCCTCGTGAGGAGGGCTTTAGATCCTCAGTGTAGATGGGTAGGAGCTACCCGCTAAGGATTGACCAAGCAGGGAAACTGCTCGGTGTCCTCGTGTGGAGGGCTTTAGATCCTCAGCGCAGATGGGTAGGAGCTACCCACTGAGAATTGATCGAGCAGGGAAGCTGGTCGGTGGCCTCGCGAGGAGGGCTTTAGATCCTCAGCGTAGATGGGTAGGAGCTACCCGCTGAGGATTGACTGAGCAGGGAAGCTGCTCGATGGCCTCATGAGGAGGGTTTTAGATCCTCAGCGCAGATGGGTAGGAGCTACCCGCTAAGGATTGACCGAGCAGGGAAGCTGCTCGGTGGCCTCATGAGGAGGGTTTAGATCCTCAGCATAGATGGGTAGGAGCTACCCGCCGAGGATTGACCGAGCAGGGAAGCTGCTCAGTGGCCTTGCGACGAGGGCTTTAGATCCTTAGCGTGGATGGGTAGGAGCTACCCACTAAGGATTGACCGAGCAGGGAAGCTTCTCGGTGGCCTCGCGAGGAGGGCTTTAGATCCTTAGCGTAGATGGGTAGGAGCTACTCGCTAAGGATTGACTGAGCATGAAAGCTACTCGGTGGCCTCGTGAGGAGGGCTTTTTCAGACTTCGCTTTGCCTTCATGGGACGTCGTTCGATCTCCCTTGACCCGTAAAATTAGGAAGGGTGACCGTCGCTGGCAAAACGTGGCAAAAACGTACAGGTGAGGTGCAACGCTCCGAGATCCGCGTCGTTCCAACTTCCATTAACCGCTGGGGGGTTCGTGAAGACCGGCATGGTCAACACGTGGCATCTCTATATTGGGAAATTGAAAATATCCCGTGACTCGCGCTGGCGTGCGCGCAAGTTTTGGGCTTCGGAGATACTGCTGAAGCTATAAATAGCGAAGGCATGTAGGTTTCTTTTAGCGTTGCGTTTCTGAAAATGGCCGGGCTCATCTACTCCATCAAAGAGAACAACTCCCGCGACGACGTGTACCTGTATGATCAGGAGTGCACGGAGGGGACGTACTGGACGGTGGTCGAACGCATAGAGGACCACTTCGGACGCCTGCTTTCCCGGCTGTCGTCTCTTCTTCAATTTCTCATGTATGAAATTTGGAGGATGTCCCCGGGTTTGTACAACGCCCTTTCTGAGTAGCTGCAGGACGAGGCGCTCGATAAGCTGCACACACTCTACGTCCACGGCCTCATTTCGAAGAACAGACATGATCGATCGGCGGCGCTTCTTTGGAGTGTTTCCAAAAGAGGCGGATCGTTGAATCTTGCCCAGCAGGTGGGAGTTCCGGTGCTTCCGTGGCCTATCGAGTCCGCGGGAAACATCAGAGGGATCGAGCCGAAGAAGCGAGAGCTCGGCCGGCGGAGATCTCCACGGAGTACCACCAGGAGTACTTTCTCAATCCCCGACCCCCATTATTGTAAAAATTTCCTTTTTGTAAGGCTGAGGAGCCTATAGCACCTTTTAATAAATAAAGCTCTTCTTTTCCGATGTGTTTTGTCTCCTTTTATTTCTTAGCACTATTTACATGCTACCTGAGAACCGAGGAGGAGAACAAAGTTTATAGTAGAAGTCCCTTCTAATTCGGGAGACTTAAGAAAAAATTACATCGTTTTGAAAAGAAGAGAATACAATTATTTGTAAAGTTTTAGTTTTTCGACGTTGTAAGGCCGAAGAAACTTGCGTCCCCTGGCGTCTTGCAAGCGGTATGCTCTACCGGGCAATACTTCTGAGATGAGGAAAGGGTCGTCCCACTTCGTGAAGAACTTGTGCAGTTTGCTCTGATCCACGAACTCGTTCCGCCTTAAGACCAAATCTCCCGTCTTGAAGGCGCGATGCTTAACTCGTGCGTTGTGGTATCAAGCAGTTTGTTGTTGGTAGGCGGCTGCTCTGATCTGTGTTTTGTCCCTCTTCTCTAGTAAGACGTCCAAGTTGGTCTGGAGCACCGAGGTATTAGCTTCGTCGTCGAAGTGTTCGACTCTGTAACTGGGCAACCCGACCTCCGCCGGGACCATTGCCTCGGTACCGTAGTAGAGGCTGAAAGGGGTTTCTCCCGTTGGTGTTTTCTTTGATGTGCATAACGCCCATCGTACTCACGTCAGTTCTTCGACCCAGCTGCCCTGTCTTCCTTCCAAACGAGCTCGGAGACCTCGGATAACGCCTCGGTTGGCAACCTCAGCCTGCCCATTGCATTGAGGATGCGTAACTGCGGCAAACTTCATCAGTATGTGATATTCGTTGCAGAACCCTTTGACTCTGTCATTTTCGAGATTTTTCCCGTGATCGGTAATTACACACCTCGGGATCCCGAATCGGCAAATTATGTTGTTCTGCAGGAATTTTATAGTAGTGGTGGCATCCGGCCTTCTGATGGGGATGGCCTCGACCCAATTTGTGAAGTAATCAACTGCGACAAGGATATACTTGTGTCCATCCATGCCAGTGAGGAGTTGGCCCATCATGTCCATTCCCCACTGCGCAAACGGCCAGGGGGAACTGAGGGTCATCAGCTTGGTAGCCGGAAGACGGGGTATGCTACCGTGGAGTTGGCAACTTTTGCATCTTCTGACAAGCTTCTCGGCATCTTGGTGTATTTTCGGCCAATAATACCCTTGGAGCATCGTTTTCTGTACTAAGGTGCGGGCCCATTGATTCGCTCCACCGACCCCTTCGTGTATCTCTCTCAGGACGTACTCTGCTTCATGGGGGTCGACGCATCGGAGCAAGGGCCGCGTGTAGGATTTCTTGTAAAGGTTCATGTTGCTCCAGACAAAATGACGAGCTTTTGCTCGAAGACGGAGCGCTTCTCCTTGGTCCTCTGGGAGTGTACCATCCTTTAGGAACTCCACGAAGGCTTTCCTCCAGTCCTGGCCTTCCTCCCGAGTTGTGTACACTTGGAGTATTGTTCCACCGTCTCCTACGCTAGGCCGGGGCAAGACTTCGAAGAGGATGTTCCTCTTGTGGTTGGCCGTATAGGATGAGGCGAGCTTGCTCAAAGCGTCGGCTTGGGTGTTCAGGTTTTGGGGAATCTGCTCCACCTGGACTTCATCGAAATTCTTGAGAAGTCTTTTTACCTCGGCCAGGTATTTCATCATGAGCGGCTCCCGCGCTTCGAATCGCCCGGTCACTTGGCCGACGACCAAGGCGGAGTCGCTGTGGATCCGGATCGTCTTCAGTCCTACCCCGGAAGCGATTCCCAATCGTGCTAGAAAAGCCTCGTATTCTGCGGCATTGTTTGACACGCTAAACCTGAGCTTTAAAGAATATTCCATCTCTGCCTCATCCGAGCCTCAGATAATCAAGCCGGCGCCGCTCCCTTCCTCAGTGGAGGATCCATCCACGTAGAGGACCCAATCGAGGATGGTGTCGGGAACTTCTTCGATGGAGGGTCGATGTTCGGGGTCCTTTACCGAGGCCGCATCCTTGGTGGGGATAGTGCACTCGACCATGAAGTTTGCTAGGACTTGTGCCTTGATGGCTTGCCTTGGGGGTACTTGATGTAGAATTGGGATAGCTCCCACCTCCATTTCTCCAGGCGACCAGATGATTTGGGGGAGGCGAGGATAGTCCCTATAGGTCGCTCGGTGAGGACGATGATGGTGTGTACCTGGAAGTAGTGCCGTAGCTTCCTTGAAGCGACGATGAGAGCCAAGACTATCTTCTCTATGGCCGGGTATCTCGTCTCCGCATATTTGAAGACACGGCACACATAGTAGACCGGCTTTTGGACGCCTTCGACTTCTCTGACGAGCACTGAGCCTACAGCTTGGTCGGAGACTACGAGGTACAGGAATAGCGTGTCTCCTTTGATTGTTCAGGTGAGCAGTGGGGGAGTCGTCAGGTGTGCTTTGAGCTGCTCGAAAGCATTCTGACACTCCTCCGACCATTCGAACTTAGGGATCTTTCTCAAGGCCTTGAAGAACGGGTAGTATTTTTCCCCAGATCTCGACATGAAGCGACTCAGAGCGGCCACTCTCCCTATGAGTCGCATAATCTCGACGTTGCTCTTTGGCGTGACCATGTTGAGAATGGCGCTGATCTTCTCCGGATTTGCTTCGATTCCTCGGTGCGTAACCATGAACCCGAGGAATTTTCCGCTAGTAAATCCGAACGCACACTTAGCCGGGTTTAGCTTCATTTTGTATTTGCGGAGGATGTCGAATGTCTCGCCGAGGTCTTTGGTGTGCTCGTCCGATGAGGTTGATTTTACGAGCATGTCGTCGACGTAGACTTCTATGTTCCTCCGGATCTGCAGTTTGAACATTTTGTTGACTAGACGCTAATACGTAGCCCCAGCATTCTTGAGTCCGAAGGGCATCACTTTGTAATAGTATACCTCCCGGTCCGTGGTGAACGTGGTAAGATCTTCATCTGCTGGGTTCATCTGAATCTGACTGTAGCTAGAGAAAGCATCCATGAAGCTGAGCAGTTCGTGACCTGCCGAGCTGTCGACCAGCTGGTCTATCCAAGTGAGGGGATAGTTGTCCTTTTGGCAGGCCTTGTTCAGATAGGTGAAGTCGACACACATGCGCCATTTCCCGTTCGCCTTTTTGACCAAGACCACATTTGCCAGCCAATCCGAGTATTTCACATTCCGGATGAAGTTGGCTGTGAGTAGTCTATCGACCTTATCCTTGATCGCCTTTTGTTTGATCGGTGCGAAGCTTCGCTTCTTTTTTTTGACGGGTCGAACCCGAGCTTATGCGATATTACTTTGGGGTCGATCCCGGACATGTCTGCTGGTGCTCAAGAGAATACGTCCGAGTTTCCTCAGAGGAAGCGAATCAAGTTGTCACGCCCTGCTTCCCGGTGTACGGAGAAGGGGACGCGACCGGCCGCTACGTATTTACTTCAGTAAATACGCTAAGCGTATCTAAGCAATATAAAAGAAACATACACAAGAGACGATGTAAAGAACAACAACTTTATTTATTAACATTCCTTTGTACAATGCATGGAAAAGTAAATACATCTGAATGAAAGCAATGCCTAAACAGTGGCATAACAGAAATGTAAAGTACTGAAAGGAAATGTGTACAATGAACTAAAGCTCGGGGTATTCAGTAAACTGGTCTAAGTCTTCAGTGCTGGGCTCGATCTCTGGAAGATCCAAATCACCTGACGACATTCAAAGAAGAAGAAAGAGAATGTCGTCAGCGAATAAATTGCTCAGTAAGTCCCAAAGATAAAGGAGAAATAGAAAAGACAGAGAGTAAGAGAGAGAGAGTATAGCTTTTACAGTTGTATTATATTGTTATATTGTTGTATTTAATGTTAACGCTGTTGTTTATAGCTTGGTACAGAAGGATACCAGTGTATACGAGAGGAGTCTCTATATGCTAGGAACTAGGGCAAATGGAAGTACAAGGCTCCGTTATACAACCCGGAACAACGGCAATTGGATTCAGGTTAGGTGTCTTAATCTTGCATTCTCGTGCCACTTTTAACACCTTCCGCACCAATCTACCCCTTAAACCCGCGATGTCTTGTTTGTATTGTAAATTATATTGCAACTTGTATTGTCTTGTAATATAGATTGTATAATTGGATGACTTGCCGAAACCATGATATCAGTAAATGGATATAACTGGAGAATCATGGATGTAACTGGAGAATCATGTAAATGGAAGTATATCCATGGTTCGGTTCGGTCAATATAGATTGAATATATTGAATATAGGTATTCATGGATTTATGTTGGATTGTAGTTTGTAGATTATACTTGAATCATATTCAAGTCAGATTATTATAATAAGACTCAGTCTGAGTCACAATTAGAAAAGAAATTGAAGTCTTGATTGTTTTGATGTTATCGGTAACCGCTGCACATGGGTGGCAGGATTTGTGTCTTTTTCAAAGACGATTACCGTATTGATAACACCGTTTGTTAAGTTGTCTGCCTTAGATAGGCAAGCACCCACTTCTCCGGCTCTCTGAGGCTCAAGAGATTGGTCCCGCTTAAACCTATATTTACTAGGTTCCTTATTGTAATTTATAAAACTTGAGGAGGTTTTATGTAAAAATAATTTTGTATAGTTTACAAAATACACCTCAAGTATTTAATTATCGTCTTTAGAGTTTTCATAGTTGTAGATTTTATATTTGTGACATTTCTAGTGAATAAACCTATTTTTTCATAATACATGGTATTTATCTGTAATATTGAACTTGTATGGAATTGCATGGTATTTTAATGTAAAGAGATCCTTGTGATTTTAGAAAAAAGTTGGAATATTTATATTATCTCAAAATAGATATTTTAATGATACATATATATATATATATATATATATATATATTTATTTAAAAATAATTTTGTTATATATTATATTTCTAGAAATCTCATTTTTCTAAAGATATTTGTATTTGTAAATCCTTCGAGACCGAATGCTCCTTGCGAAGGTCTGCATCTCGCACTACTAAGCCCAGGGATGTGCGATAATCCGCACCATCTCGGTCGGGTTCCCCAAAATGGGTTGCAGCGGCACTTTGCAAAGATTTATAAAAAATACTTAATCCTTTAGAAAACGGTTTTATTAATTCATGGTATTTATTTGAAATGTTTCATTTTCCCGTATTCTATATTCCCGAAAGGTATTGTGCTATGTTGCATATGAGTGTGTGAGGAGGTAGGTCATTACCTCGTAATCTACTTAAAGGTATAGCAAGTTTAATGATGTTTTAAAGTAGAAAGTAAACTACATGGTATTTTAGTGAAAAAGAGCGATAAAAGTTACAATATGAAATGTTTTGCTATGAAACTTGTTCAACATGTTTGTTAGTATTTAATAGTCAGCATGTAAGAGTTTTGTGTGATTGTATTTAAGAAAATGTTGGATTTTAGAAAGAACCGAATCGGAAATCGGATTAACTCCGATTCCGTCTGGTTTTAGAATTACTTGTTTTAAGAATAGAAAAGTTGAGATAGAGGAGGGAATTACTGGTTTAGATGTTAGGGATGAGGAAGAGGAAGTGAACGTAAGTTCCGGTGCGTCGTTTCATCGCCGGGAGCTCCTAGGGTCGTCGTCGGAAAATCGTCGGAGTTTCGCCCTTCGCTAACTCCAAAAGAACACTAAAATTTCTAAAGATTTCTTTAGAGTTTTGATCAGAATTTTGGAGTGAGGGGTGTGTGTGTAGGGGTTGTATTTATAGGGTAAGGCTAGGGTTAGGATAGGTGAAAGGTTGAAATGAAAAAAATATGATAAAATGTATTAAAATGTAATAAAATGGAGTAATTAGTGTTTTAAAGTGTCTCTGTTACTGGTATGAGGAAATAAAGTATACAGATGTGTAGGGAATGTGAAAAGCCAATTTTTTCATGTTGGGGACTAAGCTATCCGGCCGAGTCCTGCCGGCGGCGGCGGCCCGAGTCGGCCGAGTCGCCGGCCGATTCGGCCGATCCCGGCCGAGTCGGGTGGTCGGAGGGTCCCTTGTTGGTTCATGTAGCCTCTGGTAGTCGAGTGGTCGGAGGGTCCCTTGTGAGTTATGCACGTGTAAATCCTTGGTATTCTAAAAATTCAAAATAAAACAATATTAAAAATAATGTGGGGTGTGGGATTTGAACTCTGGTGGCTTGGTTCAGCAGTGCAAGATCTTACCAATGAGCTACAATCTCCTTCTTTCTATTAAAAAGCAAAATAAACTTATATCTTGTGCTCAGGCAAAAGTACCCCTTTCTGTATTTTTGAAAAAAAATTGTACAGAAAGTTGTACAGGAAATTTAGGGTTGTTACATAAGTCCTCATGATGGACCCATGTCAGAAGGAATCCGATCTGAATGGTTCTTCCGTCGACCCCCTCGACGAGGGGGACTTCTGTTAATGCTTCTAATGGGGCTCCTCGGATTTCTTTCTGGTCATCACGTGTGTCCAAGGATCTCTGGAAGTCACTCGTATCCCCGAAGTCGTCGCTCTGCTCTTTGGCGGGGAACGTCGAAGTGAAGCAAATCTTAGCGATTTGCCGGTTCCCGTAGGCTTGGCCTATCCCCCCTTGATCTAACGGAAACTTGATCGCAAGGTGGTAGGTCGAGATTTGATCCCGGAGGGCGTTCAATGTCGGACGACCTTAGAGAATGTTATATGACGAGGGGACTTTAGTGACGATGAACTCCACCAGCACGGTCCTCGTACGGCCCGGTTCTCCGATATTAAGGAGGAGGATGACCACTCCTTCAGCCGAGATGGAGTAGTTGGTGAAACCCGATAGGACGTGGGAGGTGGGTCGCAGGGAGGACGGTCCCAGCTCCATATGCTGGAAGCAGTTGTAGAAGAGGATGTCTGCCGAGCTTCCGGAATCGACCAATATCCTCTGCACTGTTAGTGTATATGCCCTAGGGGCCATTAATGTATCATACTAGCTTGTATATTACTTAATGGAAACTTGGGATATTTACAGTTATATTAACAGTCTTGCTAAATATGGTAGTATGCTACTTGGTTTATATCTATCTTAATATGTGTGTACGTATTGATAGAGCCCTTAGGATCTTGCTTGACTACCAGCGATGTGATAGCAGTCACACTAGTGGGGGCTGAGTAGTCTATAAGCACATCCTTTTTCAGGTCCCTAGTCGTAGGATTATCGAGACAGGGCATCGATACTCCGGAGTAGACTAGTGTGTATGCTTCTCATCCTAGTTGGGTAGATGGTCTGTCCCACAGCCATCAGTACGTCGTACTGGAGATAGTATACAGATGCTCGTTGGGTTATGGGTACACCGGACAAGACTCGCATGGAATTGTTGGTTGGTATTATACCCGTCGTTAGTTAACAGTACCCAGGTGACATGAGTACAGCATAGTCCGCAGACTTGACACTGCTGCTTCGCCTCGAGTGTGATCCCACTGTTCTTAGATTGCTACCCTACCACGGCTCAAAGGAGTTGTGCAAACAGGTAGCAGTTGGGTGCAGTCCTGAAGCACTTGGAGGCAGTGGCGGTTAAACAAGATTCTTCTCTCCCGGTATTGGGAGTTGATATCACGCTGTATCTGGAGAGCCATTACACAAACTCCCTGGCCAGGGCAAGCGAGATTTACTGGTATGTTTTCCAGTAGTTTCTCAAGGTGTAATGGGCTTCGCTCCGACACGACTTAAACCGCTTTTAGGGGACTGACGCTTGCCGCCCCCTAGACCCGATATGCGATAGTCCTAGACGAACAGACCGGACTGTACGGAGATTGTCACATCAGGCTCAGTAGGAGTTTGGATGGGTTTCCTCATCGGCCTTCTTATCGACATCTACCTGGGGACCGTTACGTACAGCTAGTACCGCTTGCGGTCTGTAGTTAAACCCACTGCCAGCGTAGTAGTCGAGCCTTTAGAGTCCTACACAGAGAGTTTCCCTGCTTCGGGCGAAACGATATAGAGGTCGTATGGTTTTATGACAGGGTTCGGACACGCACGTGCATTTATGCACGTACGATGTTCGGACAGTTTTTACTAGCAGGCTTTGGTTTAAGCCAGATTCTAGTATCGGATTATTGGATTTATACAGTCTAAAGTATTTCCATGTTTTCACGGATAGGAGGGGCGTTCTCGTAAATTGTCGAGAAGCTTATAGAAGGATGATGACTTGAGGGCTAAGGTGGCATTTGCATTTATTGATTAAGTGACTCATTTGTGTGATTCATCCATGGAGTTAATGATGCATTTAATGGCTAATGACTCATGAGATGAATCACACAAAGTGTATAAATGAAGCATGGTTGATAAATCATTTGATTTATTCATTAAATAAATCATTATGCTTCATATATTCAAGATGAGATATTATTTCATATCATTCTCACTCTCACCTTCTCTCTCCTCAAGCTCTCTCTCTCTCTTCAAACCCTAACCCTAACCTCTCATGTGTTGAGATCAAGGGTTAGCAAGACTTATTAATCCCTAATCCTACTTTATATTCCCTAGTTTGCTTTCATTAGCACTTTGAGTAACCTAGTTTCCTCAAGTTAGAGGCAAAGCTTGGAGTAGTAGCTCTCGGGTGGATCTTCTATTACAAAGAGGAGGCCGACGAGGAGGTGGTTAACGAGAAGAAGAAGGACTTGGTTCATTAGGTATAATCTTCTTTCATAGTAGCTAATCTCTCTTATGATGTTGTTAGTTAAGGTTTGGCAAAGATCCGTAAGTTAGTCGATGTTTAGTTTAAAGAAAAATGATTGTTTTACCTATTCCGCCTCCCCGCAACTCGTGGGGTGTACAACGTCGACTTACAGTGGTATCAGAGCCTCGCTAAACCATAACTAACTTGTTAGCAAAGTCGTTAGAAATTCGATCGTAAAACGAACCGGAAAAAACATCAAATTGACCAAGTTTCTGTCGATTTTAAAACAGGGTCTAAAAATTTTTCAGGGACCCTTAAAATTACAAGCAGGGAATTATAAGAATACTGGAGAAATTTGGGTTCTTGAATCGGCCAAACAGCCGCGGAACCGCGGCCGATCCAAGCGATCCGCCGCGGATCCGCGACCGAGTTGAAGCCGATTCACCCCAAAATTCCCTAGTAACTCTTCTGTGTTAATTTTGTTCTTTCTGGAATGTTTTGTTTCTGCTCAAGTCTCAGGTGCACAGAGAAGTTTTTGGAGTAGAATCAATTGTGTTTGCTCGATCGAAATTCTACGATGTTTGGCTAATTAGATTATATCTGTGATTTGTATAATGTGTTCGTAAACCTCCCCTAACTGCTAGTATGTCGGTTGGCAGGTGGTTGCACATTTCTGTAATGATTTTACTATTTGTGTTTATGAACTTGATTGGATCGTTGTGATGATTAGCCGGGGTTTGAGATGGGTTTTTATATTCATTCATTCGATGTAAATTGTAATATGATGTAATATTCTTTTGCGGGGCACATCCAGGATGCGGTTGTAGCCACCGTTGTATTATTTCATTTACTGATTTTTGCTCCTAGGATAGACCCAAGGTGGGGTGCACAAACTACCGGGTACTTAGAAGTGTTTAGTGGCCTACTCACGTTGTTGAGGGAGACCGCTTCACTTCGGGTACTTGGCGGGTACTTTGTCGTACCCGTAGGGGTCTAGGGTGGGGTAATGGCTATTCATCACAACTGTGTAATCCGTCTTTCGTTGCAGGCTCAAAGGAAACACGGATTGCTTGTTTATCCAATAATGTTCATCTGTGATCTGGAATGCCTATTATTGTGTCAGACGAATGTACAATATCTATATATGATAGCTATTTAGACGTCACTTATGTTTTACACCCGTGCTAGCCCAGCCCCCGCTCTGTCGTTAGTTAAGTAACCTAACGGGTGATGACGGGACCCAGTGGTGAATGCAGATGGCATAAGAGAACGTTGTATTTTTGTTGTTTTCTGCAATGATAGGTTAATTGATGGGACGCATTATATTAATGCAAAGAAAATAAACCAAAGTTGAATCGTTGGAACAGTTTAAGAGAAACCACTCGGTTATTTTAAAACAAAGGATATTTTTAATTGCGGAGCTTTAACCACTCCTTTTAAAAGCTATCAGGTTCCTTCGATCATATCAAGTTCACTACGTTCACGGTTTCGCCAAAACCATTCGTAGCCCTCTGTCATTTCATTTGGGTATTCAGTAGTATTCAAGCTATGTATTTTGACCTAACGCCAAGGCATAGTGTTTGGTAGCTGCTGAGTATTAATTTGTTGCATAGATAGATGAGTTAGTTTGGGACAGTCGTATTATCATTTGGCCTACGTCAGGGGTATATACGGATGGGTTTAAATTAACAAGATAATGATGGGTAGAACTTGACATGTGACTTATGACATTTTGACCTAACGCCAAGGTCATAAGAGCATGGGGCAAAAATTTATATCGGGAATTTCTAAAGAAACTGAAATTTGCAAAGAGATGCATACCATTTGGAGTGTGATGAATGTTGGTAGGATTCCTTCAGCATTATCACACGATGATATTTGGATCCCGATCCTACTGTGAGTATATGCTACTCATCGGAAGATTCGTCACTTAACGATCAATGTTATAAACCAAGTAGGTGCCGAGAAAGGTGTCAGCGGGGCTACGCCCCCAGAGAAAAAAGGTTATTTAATTAAGGAACTTCACGAAAGCGTTGGAAAACCTCCCTCGAAGTACCGACACCGGCCTGGCTGAACGGTTAAGCAAGTATTGTACGGTGAGAATAGTCCTGGCTAGTTCTTCCTTTTTGGTTTGAGGAGGGATTCGAGAAACAGTGGGAGCCATCCAGTTTAGATAAACTAAAAACCACTCTAAACTTGCAAGAGAATCATGCTAAAGTGTTCTCTCTCTCTCCTAATTGCAGCGACCCAGAACATGACAGGACTTAAGTTACTACTAGAAAAAAATATATTGACAGGGCCAAACTATAAAGATTGGCTGCGGAATGTCAAGATGGTTTTGACCTATGACAAATTGCGGTATGTCCTTACTGCTAAGGCACCTGCTATCCCTGGTCCTAAATCCAGTAATGCGGATAAGGAAATCCGCAAGACCTGGGAGTTAGATTGCGCGAGGGCCAAGTGCATCGTGCTTGCCTCGATGAATAATGAACATCAGAGGAGGCACGCGGATATGGATCTTGATGCCATATTTCTCCATACAAAGGAACTTTATGGAGAGCAATCTCGTATAGCAAGATACGGGACCTCAAAGAACTTGTTTCAGGCGAGGTTAGCCGTCGGATCATCTGTAGGAGAACATGTCCTAAAGATGATTGGCTATATAGAAGAGCTCGCAGACCTCGGGACGACTTTGGAGAACGAGCTCTATACAGACTTGATTCTCCAGTCCCTTCCTTCCACCTACGCCCAGTTTATTCTGAATTTCAACATTCAAAGAAAAGAAGTTGAACTTCCAGAACTCCTTAACATGTTGAGGAGTGCAGAGGGCACCTTGCAGAAGGCAAGGGAAACACCCGCTATGTTTGTTCGCGGTGCTTTTTCTTCCGGGTCCAAGGCTAGGGCCAAAGGAAGGAAGAATAAGGCCGCCACCAAACCTAGAGGAGGTGTTAGTAAGGTGAGAGTGAAGGGAAAGAAAAAGATTGCGGTGCCAGTAGTGGCAAAGGATGAGTGCTTCCACTGTCATAGGAAAGAGCACTGGAAGAAAGATTGCAAGGCTTGGAATGCCAAGAACCAGGAACCGAAGCAAGCTGTGGCTTCGACTTCAGGTCTGTTTGTAATTGAGAATTGTCTGTCAATCAACTCTACTTCCTGGGTATTAGATACCGGATCAGGATCTCATATATGCAATTCATAGCAGGCACTGAGAAACCGTAGAGTGCTGAAGGTTGGTGATATGACCCTGAAGGTTGCTAACGGAGCTAGCGTGGGAGCAGTGTCCGCAGGGGATTATCACATTGGATTGATGAGTGGACTTATTTTGGTTTTGCATAACTGTTTTTGTATACCCAGTTTAACGTGTAATATCATATCGGTTTCGTTGTTATCAAAAGAAGGTTATGATTTCACGTTTGTTAGCGATGTTGTTAACATCCACCTTAATCATGGTTTGATTGGGTCCGGTACACTAGATAACGATATATATGTCTTAAACCAATTACAGATTTTCAATGTCCAGAACACACTAAAAAGAAAGTCTCCAGATTTAAATAAGGCTTTCTTATGGCATTATAGACTGGGTCACATCAATGAGACAAGGTTAACTAAGTTACATAGAGAAGGATATTTGGATTCGTTCGAATATCAAACTTATGCCACTGGTCAATCATGGCTCAAAGGAAATATAACAAAGACTTTATTCACTGGACATGGAGTAAGAGCGAGCGAGCTCTTAGGAGTCATACACAGCGATGTATGTGGTCCAATATCTACACATGCAAGAGGTGGTTTTTCCTATTTCATTACTTTTACGGATAATTACTCTAGGTACGGATTCATTTTCTTGATGAAACATAAATCTGAGGCTTTTGAGAAATTCCAAGAGTATAAGAATGAAGTAGAAAACCAAACCGGCAAAAGTATCAAGACACTGAGATCTGATCGAGGTGGTGAATACTTAAGTACCGAGTTCCTAGGTTATCTAAAAGAGAAAGGAATTCTCTCTCAGCTTACTCCTCCATCACTCCACAGCATAACGGTGTATCGGAGAGACGGAATCGAACCCTATTAGATATGGTACGTTCCATGATGAGTAATGCTGAGTTACCGCGATCTTTCTGGGGTTATGCGCTAGAATCAGCGGCATATATTTTGAACAGAGCTCCTACCAAGACTATGCCTACCACGCCATATCAGATGTGGAGTGGGAAGAATCCCTATCTTCAGTATTTAAAGATATGGGGATGTCCAGCTTTTGTTAAAAAGCAGCATGCGGACAAAATCGAGGCACGATCAGTACTGTGTAAGTTTGTGGGATATCCAAAGAACTCCAGGGGGTATTCCTTCTATTACGCAGAGGAACAAAAGGTTTTTGTTTCTCGTAATGCCCATTTTCTAGAACATCAGTTTTTAGAAAAAGAAACAAGTGGGAGCGTAATAGAACTGGAAGAAATTCCAGAACCACAAACTACCACTGAAAGTTTGGTAGAACCAGTAGTTCAAGAAGAACAGGATATTCCCGCACCCCTCCGCGGGAGTAGTAGGTCGTCTCATCCCCCTGAGAGATACTACTGTTTTCTCATAGATGGAGATGGAGAGGATTGCGTCATTGATGATGGTGAACCTACTAGCTTTCAGCAGGCCAACCAGAGCGGCGACTCGGTACGATGGCTAGATGCAATACGGACCGAAATGGAGTCCATGTACACCAACAAAGTATGGACTTTGGACTTTGCTCCAGATGGGGTAAAACCCATAGGATGCAAATGGATCTTCAAGAAAAAGATTGGTGTAGATGGACAGGTGGAAACCTATAAAACTAGACTTGTTGCAAAGGGTTTTCGTCAAAAACCTGGTTTGGACTATGACGAAACTTTTTCTCCAGTGGCTATGCTCAAATCCATTCGGGTCCTTCTTGCTATTGCCGCCTTCCATGATTATGAGATCTGGCAGATGGACGTAAAGACGGCTTTTCTAAATGGTAATTTAAAAGAGTGCTTCTATATGGATCAGCCGGAAGGCTTCAATCAGAGTGGGAGCAGCGGGAAAGTGTGCAAGTTGCTTAAGTCCATTTATGGACTAAAGAAGGCATCGCGGAGTTGGAACATCTGTTTTGATGAAACGGTCAAAGAATATGACTTTATCAAAAATCCAGATGAACCATGTATATATAGTAAAATTGTAGCACGGACAGTCGTATTCATCGTCTTGTACGTGGATGACATTCTATTGATAGGAAATGACATTCCTATGCTATAATCTGTCAAAGGATTCTTGTCACACAGGTTCTCCATGAAAGACCTGGGTGATGCCTCTTACATTCTGGGGATCCGGATCTATCGTGATGATCCAAGAGGATGTTGGGACTTTCGCAGTCCAAGTATATCAACATTATACTGAAAAGATTCAGTATGGAAGATTCTAAGCGCGGTAATTTACCGGCTTGTCACGGAATCACCATATCCAAAGAGAAGTCTCCCAAGACTGATTTGGAAAGGGATCGCATGTCTATTATACCCTACGCTTCTGAGGTAGGCTCTATAATGTATGCGATGTTGTGCACCAGACCAGATGTAGCTTATGCACTGAGCGTGGTAAGCAGGTATCAGTCAGACCCAGGGAGAAGCACTAGATAGCAATAAAGAACATTCTCAAGTACCTGAGAAGAACTAAGGAGATGTTGTTGGTTTACGACGGAAAAGACCTCAAGATAGAGGCCTTTGCTGATTCCAGCTTCCAGAGTGATAAGGATGACTCCAAGTCCATGTCAGGTTATGTCTTTACCCTCAATGGAGGGGTGGTGTGCTAGAAGAGTTCCAAGCAGGACACCGTTGCTGACTCAACGATGGAAGCGGAGTATATTGCTGCTTGCGATGCCGCAAAAGAAGCGGTCTAGATGAAGAAGTTCCTAACAGAACTTCAGTTGGTTCCTACCATTGTTGATCCAATACCGCTGTATTGCGACAACAACGGAGCTATAGCTTTAGCGAAGGAACCCAGGTCCCATCAGAAGACTAGACACATCTTAAGGCGGTATCACCTGATCAGGGAGATCATAGATCGCCGGGAGATCGAGGTCCGGACAGTTGCTACAGAGGAGAACACTGCTGATCCATTCACAAAGGCCTTACCTCAGATTCAGTTCAAGAGGCTACTCGAGATGATCGGTCTTCGATATGCCAGTACATGGCCCTAGTGCAAATGGGAGATTGTTAGTGTATATGTCCTAGGGGCCATTAATGTATCATACTAGCTTGTATATTACTTAATGGAAGCTTGGGATATTCACAGTTATATTAACAGTCTTGCTAAACATGGTAGTATGCTACTTAGTTTATATCTATCTTAATATGTGTGTACATATTGATAGAGCCCTTAGGATCTTACTTGACTACCAGCGTTGTGATGGCAGTCACACTAGTGGGGGCTGGGTGTCTACAAGCACATCCTTTTTCAGGTCCCTAGTCGTAGGATTATCGAGACAGGGCATCGATACTCCGGAGTAGACTAGTGTGTACGCTTCTCATCCTAGTTGGGGAGATGGTCTGTCCCACAGCCATCAGTACGTCGTACTGGAGATAGTATACAGGTGCTTGTTAGGTTACGGGTACACCGGACATGACTCGCAGGGAATTGTTGGTTGGTATTATACCCGTCGTCAGTTAACAGTTCCCAGGTGACATGAGTACAGCATAGTCCGCAGACTTGACATTGATGCTTCGCTTCGAGTGTGTTCCCACTGCTCTTAGATTGCTACCCTACCACGGCTCAAAGGAGTCGTGCAAATAGGTAGCAGTTGGGTGCAGTCCCGAAGCACTTGGAGGCAGTGGCGGTTAGACAGGATTCGTCTCTCCCGGTATTGGGAGTTGATATCGCACTGTTTCTGGAGAGCCATTACGCAAAGTCCCTGGCCAGGGCAAGCGAGATTTCACTTCTACAAATAAGGGTTGCCCCTACGGATTTTTCCGTAGGGGCAACTCACTGCCCCTACGGATATATGCGTAGGGGCGAAAAAATACCCCGTAGGTGCAAAGGCCGCAGGTGCAAGTTGAAGCCCTGAACTTGCCCCTACGGGCAAATTATTGCCCCTACGGATTTCTATGTAGGTCATGTTGCCCCTACGGAGTAGGCCGTAGGGTAAAAAAAGTTATATTGTTTACGGTTTTTTTAATATATTGAATGTACCTACGGACATAACCATAGGGTCATACTCTAACCCCTACGGATATCTGCGTAGGTACCTATCCGTAGGGGCCAAATATCAGGATTCTTGATATTTGGCCCCTACGGATAACGCCGTAGGGGCTAGGCTGTTGCCCCTACGGATATGTCCGTAGGGGCACTCCCAACCCCTGGTACTGAGATCGGGGGGAAATATCAGTTACTGCTGATATTGTGCCCCTACGGGTATAGCCGTAGGGGTAACATGGGTACCTACGGATTAATCCGTAGATACACATTATCTGTATTTTTTTTTTAAAAATGGGCTGCATGATTTTTTCCCGCCCTGTGCACAATAATATATACATCAATCAAATATAAAATTAATCATCACACAACATATATCGTAGTATTCATAATCACATCTCACGCATATAATATACAAAAGAAACCAAAAAACTGAATATGATATAAATATAAACCAAAATCAATATCGTCCAAAATGTTTCAAAATGTAGTACAATATGTATCATATAAATAAATACATGTTTCAAAAAATAAGAATCAAAAAGCTAGCGTAGCTCGGTCCAGCTCCACCTTTGATAAACGCTGGAATCTTGCGCTTACCCCGTCGCGTCTGGACCTAACGTGTGCAATAAGCGTGTAAGAACTGTGTATTATTCGAATTCTTATCATTATCGAGTTATTTCGAAACCCCATTTGGATATCTAGTTTGGAAAACCGTAGTTTATTTTAATTAGATATGTACATGTATGATTAATCAAACCTAAGTCTACAACCAAATAAGCTCAGGCTACGTACTGATATTGGATGTGTTGATATCTATAATATGACATGATATTTTACTATTAAGTAGTATACATACCAGCATCTCCTTCAACTCCTGAACGGTGGCCTTCAAGCTCTTTAGTTCCTGCTGGATACGTCGCTCACTGGAGAAGGAGGAAGTAACCGCCGGGGTGGAGTCCAACCTCATATGGGCCCTGCTAGAGCCCAGTCCTCGGCCTCTCTCCCAACCTCCATGGTGTCGTCCGTGTGCGGCGTCCAGGACTGGGGTCAGCAGCCTCGAATGCTGCCTTCCCCCTAGCAACTGTCAGAACATTATATTTAGCACATACTGGTCTATAAAATTGACAAGAAATACCAAAATCAACAAATTCAAAGCCTTACCTACAGAGATAGAAGATGTGCTCCTCTGGTATCTGCATGTATCAAAATTTGAATAATATTAATTAATTTCAGTGCATACATATTAACAAGGTAAACTCGCATATAGCGCTGCTTACACATAAGACAGGGAGTGAACAAGCTCTTATAGATCATCAGGCGCAAATCTAATCTGATCAAGCAGCCCATGATAATGAGTTGGACGACTAAACAAGGTCCACGACTTACAATCATTCCCGCATGCGAGCACATATAAAATTCATAGTTTCTAGGATGACAAATTTTATTGTCAACTAATGTCACCACCTACAGCTAGACAATAATAAAAATTACTAAGTAAGAACAAAAGGAATGTGTGTATATTTATGATATAGCATTCTAAATCAATATACATGCCCTATATGATATATAAACATACCTGGAGAAACGGGAGTGGCTTCTGTCCCTGATATGGGCGCATCACCAACAACTAGACAATCAAGCATTGACAATATAAGTAATTTTGACATAAACATGCATGAATATCTATAATATTACATTCAAAATGGATATTAGAGAGCGCACCTGCAGTGAGAAGTGATAAAAGTATCACCCAACAAGGGTGTAATTTACAGAATCAGTTGAAACTCTTGAAAGTCATAGAAGAACCTGACCTGCACAAATCTGATGTATGCTTTCCATTGGACACTAAGAAGTCTCTAAAGGGAAAAGCCAATGTGAAAGCCATCATTAGTTCATATCAGAAGATTGATGCTGAAACAGAGAACAATGAATGTCATTTGCTTCTTCTTCTGCCACATTACTATCTTCTCCTTCTTCTTCTACCACATTACTGTCTTCTCTTTCTTATTATGTGCGCGTGCAAATTCAATGACTATATTGAGAATATGGATTAATAGTGGGTAGGAAAAGTATTTCTCAAATGGCTTTTGCATCTAAAAACCATAAACTACTAAGTAATAGCATATATAATTTTTTTAGTATAAAGGTTGTTATTTTAAGTTTTCACTTATAGTGATATGATCTAACTGCCTTTATAAACTACAAGTGTACAGAAAATTATGATAAGAAATCATAAGAAAGGGTCGTAGCCATGCATAACCTTGAATCTACATACCAAATCATGCACAAGCATGCAATTATTGTCACCTTGCCTTGGAATATAAAATATCTTGGAAGACTATAAGCGAGCATTTAAATCTTGATAACTTTTGACTTCAATATATATTTTTCTCAAGTACCATGAAATATACTTCCTCCGTATAAACCGTTTTCAGGAAGATGGATTAACAATGACAAATTATCCATTTTGGCTCACTAGGTTAGCATTTTCTCTTCTATTGACCATCTTACTAATCTGCTTGGTAAATTTATTCGGAACCGGCTGCGAATCATTAAAAGACATGCATAAGAAAGAAAGCTAAAATACAGATATATAGCATACCGATACATCGAAACTTCAAAGTTGCGATGACAATCCAGAGATATTTATTTCTACACACGTGGTGCGCGTGCGAATGCGTCAGGAATCATTGACAAATATTTGAGAACATGGAAAGTATTATTAGTATAAAGTAATTAAAGCTTTTAAACACCTTGGGTAGATATTTTCTTAGTTGATGCAATCATATCATGAGGACTAAATTTAAGCTATTATACATATGCATATGTATTTTTCTAATCTAATATATCACACACACACACACACACACACACACACACAGAGAGAGAGAGAGAACACCAGTTTGGTAGAGAAATCAGGTAGCAGGACCCTGAAGAAATGGAGTCCATAGCATTGCTCATCATCATCATCCATGATCCCTTTTGATAATATTTCTTCAAAGGGATCATGGATGATGATGATGAGCAATGCTATGGGCTCCATTTCTTCAGGGTCCTGCTACCTGATTTCTCTACCAAACTGGTGCTCTCTCTCTCTCTGTGTGTGTGTGTGTGTGTATGTGTGATATATTAGATTAGAAAAATACATATGCATATGTATAATAGCTTAAATTTAGTCCTCATGATATGATTGCATCAACTAAGAAAATATCTACCCAAGGTGTTTAAAAGCTTTAATTACTTTATACTAATAATACTTTCCATGTTCTCAAATATTTGTCCATGATGCCTGACGCATTCGCATGTGCACCACGTGTGTAGAAATAAATATCTCTGGGTTATCATCGCAACTTTGAAGTTTCGATGTATCGGTATGCTATATATCTGTATTTTAGCTTTCTTTCTTATGCATGTCATATAATGATTCGCAGCCGGTTCCGAATAAATTTACTAAGCAGATTAGCAAGATGGTTAAGAGAAGAGAAAAGGTTAACTTAGTGAGCCACAATGGCAAAATATGGCATGTTGATCTTCACATCGAGAACAAAGTTGCTTCCATGAGTGTATATAATGTATAAACAAAAGGTAATTGGAATCCTGAAGCCCCATGAAATGCATAAATATGATGCTTCAACAGTATGTGCGCTACATCAGTCATCAAACAATATGCTTAGTGAATGCTCTAGCCTAACTCTGGCTTCTTCAACTAGGCAGATATTCAGGTGACAACTTAATACTTAGTTTGTAAATGAAGAAGTAGTACATTGATTTATAAAAAATCGATGTAATATTACTATTGAGTGATAACAATCAAGCCAGAGAATCGTGACAGAAAAAAGTTTTCTTGAATTAGACAATCAGGTATAAAGCTTCTTGAAGCTGATTGGGAAATACTTATGCTTAATGAATACCAAATTCCCTATGCCTACATGACTGGTATAACAGCTCCTTGTATAAATTTATGGAATCAAGGGGAAAAGAAAGTTCCAGGTATCTCTGCTCTTAACCTATGTGGCATTCGAGATGGAAAATGCCATTTGACCAAACCATTAGGCCTGTCCTCTCTATTCATATAGGCCTCCCACCAAGTGGCTAGTTGTTAGGTAGATATGAAACCTCTTAATTTTACCTTGCTTGTAGGGTAGTATCGTTCAGATAAATGTTCATTGTTCAATTTCACCTCACAGACGATGCGGTTCTTCAAAAAGGAAAGTTGTGGTATGAACTTCTCCGACAGGAATATGTTAAAAGAAGAGAAATGTCATAAATGATAACACAAGGTAGTTGGTAACATGCCAATGAACATTTATTAAGATAATTAGTATAGAGCATATGTAAAATGAATAAATATTTTATATTTATCCATACTAACCTACAGACGATGCGGAGGGTACGGAAGTGGCAGGAGTGGCCCCTGCGTCAGACGTAGACGCACCACCTATAATTAGACAATTAAAAATAGATTATATAAGTAATTGCAAAAAGAATGTGTAGATCAATAATATAACATTTTAAATCAACATGCATGCACTATGGGATATATAAACATACCCGCAGGTGCGGTGGTGTCACCACCTACAGCTAGACAATAATAAAAATTACTATCTAAGTAAGAGCAAAAGGAATGTGTGTATATTTATGATATAGCATTCTAAATCAATATACATGCACTATATGATATATAAACATACCTAGAGGAGCGGAAGTGGCCTCTGTCCCTGATATGGACGCATCATCAACAACTAGACAATCAAACATTGACAATATAAGTAATTTTGACATAAAAAAGCATGAATATCTATAATATTACATTCAAAATGGATATGCGTGCAATATACCTGAAAGTGTGGCAAAGTCCATACGGAAGGAGGCATCCGAAGGGGTCTCCGATCTGGGTGCAAGACCGGCCCTCTGAAGCTCCCTACGCAGCTCTCCGGGCGGCTTAACCGCTCTGCCTCTGCCTCTGCCGGTGCCGCGGCTGGAGCTCCTGCCACCCCTCGCTGCTCCCGTCATCGTCATCAAATCTAGTCCTGCATATTCTCCTATAAGAAATCCTTGAAACTCCTATAAGAAACCATGGAACTTCAGCCTCACAAAGAGCTTCTTTGACTACACATGTATAAAGATTCCTCCAATAGGATGTTCCACAAAGACAACGAAAAGGAGAGAAATGACATGAAGTACCTTGATATAGGAAGGAGATGATATGAAGCAAGATGACATAAATGAGAAAAGAGAGCGGTCATAAGTGAAAAAAAATTAAATGAAACATAGTGCGGGAAAAGGTATTTTGGAGAAAGAAAATTAAAGTTTTTGATATCCGTATCTAGTTATTACTATTTCGGAAAGCTACTATAAAATCAGTAATTCCTTTATTACAGTCAATTTCATAAACAAAATTTGGATAATGATCTTACAGTTTTTCGTGAAGTTTATTTTATTTGTTAATTTAATTAGAAACCAATCTGCCCTGTATAGATTATTCTTGTTCCATAAGAAAGTTCCTTCCTTTTACATGCAAATAAGGTCTGGTAATAAACAGTAAGATTCTAATTAAAACCAGACTTGCAATACATCTTTAAAAGTAGACAGTACGCTGGATGTTAACGGGCAACAAAGCATGATATACTTAGACTACACATCCTATTTGACCAGCAACAGATAAATGAACGTCACATAACATTCAAAAAGGCAACTCTCTGACCAATAGGAATTAGAAAAGTATGCAGCCCCACTCATTAATCTACAATCAACATAACTAATCAAGGTATCATACAGTACAATGCTTTTTCGAATAACATTTCCATCAAGTGACATAGATTTTAGCTGAAACTTGGACCTTGAATAATGAGACAAATAGACAGATAAACAAACCAAAAGAAGAAAGTCCAGCACATCTCACAACTATGATTTAGTATTGTATAAGCATATTATATGAAGCATTAACAAAGGGGTTATACTTTTAGGAGTTATGTAGTAGGTGGAGGTGTATAAATTTTGGGGGAGATGCGGGATCATTGTATGATCCATTCATGATATATCTTGGCCTCTAGGTGGTCGTTGACTGAACCTATTCTCTTTCCTATTTAGATAGTCTTCGCTTAAAAATAGGCATTTCTATTAAAGAATTTTAAACAAATTATCAGAATTCTACTTCCATACTGTGAAGTTTGTTTGGACTACACACTCAAGATAACATTTAAAACTCCCCATCCTCGGAGATGATGTCCAGATGACTGCATTGCCATAAAAGTAATCAAATCATTTTGGATCCTTACTCTAAAATGATTATACTTGCTTATCTTAAGATTTTAATACCCAGCCTAACCCCAACCCTAACCCTAACCCCAACCGCAACCCCCTGCCGAACCCCAACCCCAACCGCAACCCCAGCCCCAGCCCCAGCCCCAACCGCAACCCCAGCCCCAGCCCCAACCGCAACCCCAACCCTAACCCTAACGCTAACCTCAACGGATGCCTTATCGGTACCCAAACCATGAACCCTAGCCCTAAAATAATCAAAAATTTATTTAATTTAAGATTTCCTAACATGTGCAGTGAAGGCGTCGACGATCGATCGGAGGCGACGACGAAAGGAGGCGACGACAAAATCGGAGATGAGGAAAGCCCAGGCGGTGGCGACGATGAACCGGCCAGCGCTGGCGACGACGAGAACGGTGATGAAACATAGGCGATCGGCGGGAACGAGGGTTTGGCGATTTTGGGTTCGCGCGCGATGGGAAAATAATTTTTAGGTAATGAGCGTAGGGATCGATCCGTGCCCTTTTAATTAAATCTCTATTTAGATGCCCCTACGGATAAGTCCGTAGGTTCTTGGTTTGCGGCTCCGTAGGGGCAAACAACAATTTACGATTTAATATTTTTTAAATTAATTTATAAGGACCGTAGGGGCAACCTTTTGGCCCTACGGACTAATCCGTAGGGCCAAACTAAATCTGCCCCTACGGATTCCGTTATCCGTAGGGGCAACCCCCTATTTTAGTAGTGTTTACTGGTAGGTTTTCCAGTAGTTTCTCAAGATGTAATGGGCTTCGCTCCGACACGACTTATACCGCTTTTAGGGGACTGACGCTTGCCGCCCCCTAGGCCCGATATGCGATAGTCCTAGACGAACAGACCGGACTGTACGGAGATTGTCAAATCAGGCTCAGTAGGAGTTCGGATGGGTTTCCTCATCGGCCTTCTTATCGACATCTACCTGGGGACCGTTACGTACAGTTAGTGCCGCTTGCGGTCTGTGGTTAAACCCACTGCCAGTATAGTAATCGAGTCTTTAGAGTCCCACACAGAGAGTTTCCCTGCTTCGGGCGAAACGATATAGAGGTCGTATGGTTTTACGACAGGGTTCGGACATGCACGTGCATTTATGCACGTACGGTGTTCGGACAGTTTTTACTAGCAGGCTTTGGTTTAAGTCAGATTCTAGTATCGGATTATTAGATTTATACAGTCTAAAGTATTTCCGTGTTTTCACGGATAGGAGGGACGTTCTCGTAAATTGTCGAGAAGCTTCTAGAAGGATGATGACTTGAGGGCTAAGGTGGCATTTGCATTTATTGATTTAGTGACTCATTTGTGTGATTCATCCATGAAATTAATGATGCATTTAATGGCTAATGACTCATGAGATGAATCACACAAAGTGAATAAATGAAGCATGGTTGATAAATCATTTGATTTATTCATTTAATAAATCATTATGCTTCATATATTCAAGATGAGATATTATTTCATATCATTCTCACTCTCACCTTCTCTCTCCTCAAGCTCTCTCTCTTCAAACCCTAACCCTAACCTCTCATGTGTTGAGATCAAGGATTAGCAAGACTTATTAATCCATAATCCTACTCTATATTCCCTAGGTTGCTTTCATTAGCACTTTGAGTAACCTACTTTCCTCAAGCTAGAGGCAAAGCTTGGAGTAGTAGCACTCGGGTGGATCTTCTATTACAAAGAGGAGGCCGACAAGGAGGTGGTTAACGAGAAAAAGAAGGACTTGGTTCATTAGGTATAATCTTCTTTCATAGTAGCCAATCCCTCCTATGATGTTGTTAGTTAAGGTTTGGCAAAGATCCGTAAGTTAGTCGATGTTTAGTTTAAAGAAAAATGATTGTTTTACCTATTCCGCCTCCCCGCAACTCGTGGGGTGTACAACGTCGACTTACATGCACCTCGTAATGGTGGACCCGTGCCATTATCACGAGAGGGTCGTTGTGAGGTAAGGATATGCCGTGAAGGTCCTCATCCGTAAAGATGATGGGTTCGGCGGTCCTGTACTTCTTCTGGGGTGGACCGCTTGTTCCCTCGATGGGTAGAGGAGGCAGTTTTCGTCGGCATATCCCGAGGTAACAACCATGATCTGCCCAATCATCAGTTCCCCAGGGGGAGGCCGGTTCGCTTGCTCCCTATCTTCCGGCGCTTGTCCCATAGGTACTTCACCAGGTGGCCGGAACGGATGAACTCCTCGATGTAATCATGGAGTTGTTTGCAGTTTTCGGTCGAGTGTCCTTATGACCTGTGGAAGGCACAGTAAAGGACCTCGGGTATGCTTGGCCGCTCTATTGGTGACTGGCAGGAGCTTGAAGAACCGCTCGCCCTTCGCTTCTTCCAACAGCTCAGCCTGATAGACGTTGAGAGGAGTGTACTCCTGGAACTTAGGGGAGTACGGTTTTGGTTGGTCGACCTTTTTCTTCTCTTCCCTCCCCCTCTTCTTCTGATCGGCTTGGTCTCCCCGGGGATAGTTGGCGTTTACCTCGGTCTCAAGTTGGATTTCTCGCTCAGTCCACGCCTTCACCTCGGCCATGGTCTTAGGTTGCGCCAATGCAAAAGAGCGAAGCCACTCTTTGTGCCTAAGACCCGACCTCAGCGCGGTGATGACAGTTTCATCTCGGTGATCTGAGACCTTGAGGAGAGCGTTGTAAAAACGGGTGACATACCTCTTGAAGGATTCCTTGTCTCCGCTTTTTATCGTGAACAGGTAGTCCACCGTTCTCTTTTGTCGCCTGTTCCCGACGAAGTGACCGAGGAACTGGGTGGACAACTCGTTAAAGGTCGAGATGGAGCATGGCGCCAAACCCCGAAACCAATCTCAACTAGATGAATGAGGGTGGCCGGGAAAGCGCGGCACTGAGCAGCGTCCGATTTATCCTGGAAGCTCATGCTCGTTGTGAATGCGTCCAGATGATCCTTTGGGTCGGACTTCTCATCGAAGAGGGCTACCTTGGGCGGCTTGTTCTCGGATGAGACACGGGCGGCGAGCAGCTCCTCGGTGAAGGGCTTCGTAAGCGAGTCGGTGGAGTACTTAGTCCCTTCGTCAGATGTATGCCCTCCCCGATGTATACCTTCAATTTTCTTTTCAAGGGCGTCGAGGCGGTCGTGATACCCCAAGGATTCGGCGCAGATGGAGTGGTGGCTATTTCCGCTTCTAGTCTGCACGGTGTTGCGACTCCGATTCATGTCTATCAGGTTCCGTAGGTCCTCGGGTGAGGCCCTTCTTGAGTCCTCCCGGCGAGTGCCGTTCGCGCGGTCCCGTCGAGGGAGGGGGCATCGGTCATGACTAGGAGCAGGCGAGTAGACCGATACCACCTCGGGAGGGCTGGGAGCGTGGCGGGCCTCGGGGCGAGGGACTCTGTCGCGAGACCGCAGCGTGGAGCCGTAAGCGCCCAGCGCGTCATAGAATCGGTCGCCGCGGGGGAGCCGTGATCGCTGGAGCGAGCATGCCATTGTTCGGTGGCGCTCACGTCGGCATTGGTATCCGCCCCTTGGCTGAAGTCGCAGTCCCCGGGAGGGGAGCGGCGAACTGGGGTGCTGGGCCCGCCGTTTGGACACGAACAAGGGCATCCACAATTGACGTGAGCCTGTCGATCCGTACCGAGAGTGCACAGATGGTGTTCAGGGGGGAGTAGATTCTTCTGCGCCTGGATTGGGGGAGAGATGCCGGCTAGTGTTGGGATCGCCATGATTTTCACTCGCCATGGGTCGAGAGCGGAAGATCAACATTCGGTGGTGGAAAAAGCTGTTGCGGCTTCCCACAGACGGCGCCAACTGATGGAGGCTGAGATCTCCTTCAGATGTTGTCCACCGTCGATCTGTGGCGAGTGTTGACGAACGGCTGAGATTTGGGTTGAAGGTTATCTCCCTGAGCGTGTGGATCTCAATGGGTTGATTTTGAGGAGGAAACCGCTCTACCTGCAAAGAAATCCCGGAATGGGTGACCACCGTAGGACCCTCCGACGGTCAAGTTAGCCTAGGTATTTGGGCAGAGTAACGGCTTGTTGAATTCAAATTGGTTTACCTGAGTCGTATGGGAGAGGGGTTTTTATAGTGGTCGCAATGAGCGAGCCGGCACGAGATCTTCGCCGTCAATTACGTCCCTGACGTTACGCCTGCGTCGATGACAGGATCCCCTTATTAGTGACGGGATAAGTTCGTTAATGGGGGATACGCCGGCGTGGATCGCGGGACATTGGGTGGCGGATATCTCGCTTCTGGCGAGATACGCGGAGCCGTTGCGGAGGCGCTGGGGGAGCTGAGGAAGCACAGCGTGTAGGAGGCTCAGCGTTCTCGGTTGCTCGGAAGAACCGGAGAGGCTTGTCTCTGCGGGAGGCTCGGAGGCGGGTGGGAGGCTCGAAGGCGAGCGGGAGGCTGAGAAAGCTCGGTTCTGAAATAGCTCGGAGGCGAGCTGGGGGAGCTGAGGAAGCACAGCGTGTAGGAGGCTCAGAGACGAGCCATTGTTTGTTCGTAAGGCGAACATAGGAGTGTTCTAGGAAGCCATTGAAGATCGGGTCATTCCTAGGGGCGAAAGCCCGGGGAATGTCTTCAGAGTATCGCGTTGGCTCTTGTCCCATAGGCCCCGGATGCATGTCACCTGCCACGTGTCATGATCTGGGGAAATCCCACTTACGAGTATCATCAATTCCCTTTTATTATCTGGGTAAATTTGACATAAAAATTTGCAGCAAATCACATGCGACTTCCGAGGCACCTGTGTAATTAGAGACTAAAATACAAAATTTGCTGCGCCAAATGATCCTAAACTTTGAATTTTACGAAATCATGGTTTGGATACATACAAACTGCAGTTCCATCGTAACTTTGACAAAACCGGGTTTCGGAATCCTTATTACCAAGCTAAGCTTTATAAGTTCCAGATAAAATCACACAAGTATATATAGGCACTGATGTGTCTCTCGAAATCAGTTAGCATTGATTCAGAAAATAAATCTGTTTATTCTAATCGCAACATTATAACATTTTTGTTGAGGAAATAATTTTTTACCGAACATTTACAAGCATGTTGAGCTTGTCAATTGGAGTATAACAGAACAGTCTCCATGAGTCTCTCATTCTCAAAACCGAAGACCCAACCAAAACACATTCCCATATCAATAGCCAATACTTAGTGATTACATCTGAATTACATTCAAATGCATTCAATCCGATATTCAAATGGCCAGACCAGATTGCATATATAGCGACAAATAAGTTCTTATTTGTCGAGATTACAGATGTATTGGATCGTACCCGATTCCCCCCCGGTGTCTTTGATTGACCGTATTTCTATCCCTTGCCATTAGCATCTACTTTGCTCCAACTGAAATTGAGCCTCTTTTGCTTGCAGAACAATGGAAGCCTTTACTAGATAAAACAGTAAAATTTTGCTCAAGTAAATATCTATCATATTCAGATCTTCCAACATGTACATCAGAATAGCTATAGAGTTTACTTTCTTATGTCATTACCTTGGCATGGCCACAGAGAATATGAGAAAGCTGAAGCATTGGGTAAAGAACAAAATGAAATACATGGAGTCAAATTCAGAAATAATGAAACACTCTTATTTATTTCCAGAACACGAACCGAACCCACAATTTTCATAAAATACAACTCTCCCACGAATTCATCTCGCAGATGAATAAAGAAATATAAACCAAAAGTCCAAGGCCGGAAAACTTTAAGCAACACAACACCAACATTTTTTCAGATTTTTTCCCTCTCAATAAAATTCTGTAATTGAAATAGCAAACCTAGTCATTCTATTACAAGGTGAATATCCCAATGCGATATAATTACTCCTTAGAAAATTCTACAGTGTACCGGCCATATATGTCATGTCATGAAAGAGAACAAAACTAGAACACGGACCCATCAAGTTGCCCAAAATTTTCGCTCTCTATCACTCTCTTGCCCGGGTGTATTACATCCAGCACGGTGAATAATTTCTCTTAATCCTTAGTTAGCCATTCACAGTGAACCCTCCATCAACGCAGATAACTTGGCCTGTAATATAAGCAGCAGCAGGCAAACAAAGGAATGCTACAAGCGATGCCACCTCATCTGGTTCACCAAAGCGACCAAGAGGTATACGTGGGAATTCACCTCCACCAAGTTCTGTCCAATCCAGAAACTGTTGCGGAATGAAAAAGGAAAAATGTAAGCTTTAGACGAGTTCGATGAAGGCCTTAATGTGAAAAGAATGGTGAATATAATGGTCAGCATGAAGTGGAGTACTGATCACTAAAGCTTTTTTTCCCTCCATGTTTTCGTAAATATAATTATTTAAAAAAGTTTGTTTTGCTCAAGTATATCGGTTCATTTGCACAAAACCCCCATTAGTATACTTGGCATAACACTTATATACAAATTATCCCTGCTCTCCATTGACCAAAACCCTAAAGAACACTCGACTTCAATTCGAAACAACTCAAGTTTACATCTAATGTAACTCCAGAACTTGTTTTTATCATGTAGGGTAGAATTGTGTTTTTGCGGCTGGGTTTTGGCCAATGAACAGAGGCCAAGGCATGTTTATTAATAAACCATTTAAGAGGATGTAAGTGCTATATGGGGTACATGTGATTTCGTGCAATTAACCCTAAATATATTTATTGAACGGTGGGAAGAGTTTCTGTAACACCCGAGTTCATTTATACCAATTCCAGTTCTCGTATTTTCTCTATTCGTGATATTTCTTGATTTAGCGTATCTTGGGTGCGAATGGTATTTACACTTTATATTGCATTCGACCCGATCCGCTTGCTTGAACCTGTTTGACTCTTATTTATAAATTATCTTGACCTGTTGCATGGGCTAGTACATCTCATGATTTAGTATATACTAATATTTTATCTAGTATCGCATCTTTTGCATATAATAATTTAAATCACGAAAAATAAATTAAAATTGC
The DNA here is from genome assembly GCA_030015575.1 of Agapanthus africanus. Taxonomy (NCBI): domain Eukaryota; kingdom Viridiplantae; phylum Streptophyta; class Magnoliopsida; order Asparagales; family Amaryllidaceae; genus Agapanthus; species Agapanthus africanus. The sequence continues at coordinate 1,002,622,646 of CM057337.1, forward strand.
ATTTCATGGCCTGCATCATATGATACCCTAACCCTGTGGTAGCGTCCTTGTATCGTGTTCTCGTCCCGTTCAGTGAAACGGACGTGTTTGGATGGCTACGCGCACGTACGTGCATCCGTTCATGGGGGTATGCATTTTCTTTAACTTAGCATTCATTTTGAAATTTGGAAGTCGCATATATTTTTCATATTTTAAATCAAAATTTTTAGACCCGACCCGGGCATGTTTTGGAATAAATTTGTATTTGCCAAAATCTCAAACGGACTAATATTATAATATTATATTATTCCTTATTCTTTCACCATTTATTTAACTAATATGATATTTTCCTTTTAAATATTAACTGTAACATTTCTTTAAAATTTTCCCCTAATATTATAATATTATATACCGTTTAGTTTCAACTGAATATATTTTCTGTAAACAAACAAATCTCTCTTTTCATTAATTTAATATGTATTCTTGATTCATGCACGCACGTCTCTCTCTCCCCTCGTGAACTCTCTCACTCTCTCTTTCTTCTCCTTCTCTAAATCTTTTTCCCGCCTCACGCAACCCTCGCACGTCTCTCTCTCTCCCCCCCTCGTGAACTCTCTCTCTCTCTCTCTCTTTCTTCTCCTTCTCTAAATCTTTTTCCCGCCTCACCCATCCCTCGAATCCACGCCGTGCCGCGCCCATCGCCCGCGACCGTCGCCTCGCCGTCGTCACCGCCGCAACCAACGCCTCCATCTCCTCACCCTCATCCACACCACCATCACCGTCGCCTTCACCCATCCCCGACGAATTCGCAGAACTCAGCCCTTCCTTCATCGTCGTCGTCGTCCTCTCAGCCGACGACCTCGTCGTCGCCTCCTCACCTTGCCACCACCCTCGTCCACTCGTCGACGGCACCACCTTCATCACCTCCCTCTTCCACTCCCAACGACCCCAACCTCAACTTCACCAACCTTGCACACCCATGTACCCACTGCGACCCATCGCCGGCACCCTCACGACGGTGACCCCTTGTCGTTTTCATCCCTTCCTCTCTCTCTCTCCTCGACCTCCTATGTCTTTTCTCCTCTCTATCCCCTCACCGACGATTCTATGCAAACCGCTGCACCCACCTTCTCCGAAACCCATCACTGGCACCTCGTCGGAGCTCCGACCTTATCGGTCTCATCATCATCACCAACACTTCTCTCATCTCCTTCCCAGCAACCCAATCCCAGACATCAAGAAACCCACAGAATCTCTCATCACCACCTTGCACCCTGCACCCTCGCCGGCAACTCACCTCCGGCAACCCCAGACAGCGCCAACACCTCGTCTCCCTGACCCCTGTGCGCAAACCCAATGAGCACATCCCTCTCCCTTCTTCTTCCTCTTCTTCTTTTTCTTTCTCTTTTCTTTATTATTTTGTGGAATCTGTTTCCAGCGATCGCCGGAATACGGTCGTGCCGCCGCCGACCCAGCGAGGACATCTGACCCGTGTGATCCTATCGTGCGTTGTTTGGACTCATTCCGTGTACCGTGCGCGCGTCGCGACTTTTCCCGCCGACGCGTGACGTTCCGTATACCGCTTCGTGATCCGGTCAAGGCAAGTTAATCTTGCTACATGCTATACTATTACCTTCTATGTATATTTAAATTACAATACCCCATAATGATTATTGTGCAACCCGCATTGTCACTTTTCATGTTTTATCATTTTCGGGTGTCCGATTACATCCGTATCATGTATTTCACATCTAGTGCATGCAAGTGAAACTTGCTACATGCTACCATATTATCTATACATATTTATTTCATGTTTAAATCTGTAAATTGAATCTAAGGCTATTAGTTTTCATTATTGCATTTCGATGTCAGATTATATCATGGTAGACTCGGATCTTAAATTATAATTTGTTGCATGTTAGAGCACCATATCGTGTACCCACATCCGTCTTTAAATTACTTAATAAATATCTGCAACACTTTTAGATAGTTTCTACTCCGAATACCCGATTGCATAGTTTGAACATATTTTATATATCATTGCATCTCTAGATTACTTAGTACATATTAACATGATTTTAACATCCATATTTGCTATACTGCATTCATGTAATGTTGAAACCATCCCTTAAACTCAAACTGATAACCGTACATCCAAGTAGTTTGATCTGCACCTATTTGCTTATTATATTTCATGTTCCAGTTTATTGTTCTATTAGTACTCATGCTTGTGATGTATGCATGCTAGTTTGATTATGAGCACCCACCTGACATCTTGTGCATCCTGACATGACATGTTACACTTCCTACTTGACATGACATGGTACCGTACATTCTTGACATGACATAACACCTATATACATTATTTGACTTGACCTGATGTACCATGGCTTTACCTGTTACCTGATCTTGTGTCTAATGCCAACAAACCTGACCTGTTGTTCTTACGGACCGTTCCTGTTGTCTATCCAGACAAACCTGTACCTGCCTGATCGTGTGTTGGCATTAGCTCTAGATTGCTTAATACTTGACTTGAACACTTATGACTTGGGGGTATGGGGAAATCAATGATGAAACCTGACCTGTAACTCGACAGTGTGCTACCTTTACTGATCAGTTTTAGAGGCTGGGCCAGCCTTAGGATGATGCTGCTGACATCATCCATCGTTATCCATTACCTTTTAGAGGCTAGGCCAGCCTTGGGATGATGCCATGGACATCATTCATCTTTACCCTTTTCCTTTAGTGCCTAGCGGCATGTCTCGGTTTCAGCCCGAGAATCTTCACCATGATCCCGGGCACGCACGGGATACTATTGAGTTACATCGATAATTCATTAAATTGATTTCAAAGACTTGAGAGTAGTTGACCCAATAGACCAGTTTAGATTACTCACTGCACACTACCCTTCACTGCCCTGATTTATATTGCTGTTACACTTGCTTTACCATTTATGCTCATACTTGCATGTGTTGCTACCCCTGTTTATATTATTGCTTGATGTTATGACGCGCTGACGTCTGGGTTTTGCATGGCCCAGATCATCTACCTTTGTTGCAGACTGATCAGGAGTATTGCCGCTGTTAGACCGAGCGGTCAAGATCTGGTTAGTAGGCAAGTTTACTTTTCAGGTGTTTCATTTATTGTATCTTTTGCTTCCGCATATTTTCATTTCTTGACTCATTTGTTCTGGCTTCATGGACATGTACTAGATAGTTTAGTTTACTTTCCTGTTCTTGATATCTCTACAACCGTAATGTGACCGTGGAAGGATTTTTCCTATCCACAGGTAGCATGGTTGGCTATGTCACGTGCCTACCTTAACGTACTTGGGAAGCGGGACGTGACGGTTTCTCTTCAACATTTGCTCTCGAAAAGGGAAAGAAAAAAAATGAACAAAAAAAAATGAAAACTCACGGGAAGGAAGATAAAGTGGGCAATAAAAGCTTATATAAAACCAAGCGAATTTAGCCATTGAGGAGCAACACAAAGCCTTTGATATTGGAGGAAAAACGAAACGATTCAGGCTTTAGGACCCACTCTAATCCAAAAGTTTAAGCTAATTGGGTGCATAGTGGAGGATGGGAAGTCTATTTAAAGAGGAGCAGAGTGGCTTAGAGAAAGGAAAAGGCAAAAGATGGATCTCTCACCAGCAAGGAATGCCAGAGGGAGCTCCTCCAGCTCCGACAAGGACCGAAGGGCTCCACGAGGAAGGAAGAAGGAAGCTGAGACGAGGGAGCGTGCCCAACGCAGAGCTAGATCGAGAACACCAAAAAGAACGAAGCTAAGAGGACTGGACACTAGTTATGTCCAAGTCTGAGATCAAGAAGATGAAACAAGCACAATCAGGGTACAAAGGAAAGAGCTCAAATAGGAAGAAAACTATGGTGGATCTCCCGTGCTTTGAATGTGGAGAAAATGAACATAAGAGGGCAACATGCAAGAAGTGAGAGATATGCTACTCCTGCAGCAAGGCAGTCCATAGATCTTTCCAATGCCCGGGAAGCTTGGGCCAACAACAAGGCACGGACCAGCAACCCCTATCCCTTTCTGCATGGCAGAACAAGGTGGCAGTCATCACCATGACTCGAGATATGAGGCAAGAAAAAAAATGTTGGAAGAATGGGAGGTTGTACAGGTCTTGTATGGTGCACCAACAAAGGAAGCCTTGCTTGACGCCATCGTCAGGAAGTTTGAGGACCTCGACACTGCCCGTTGGACGGTTAGGGAAGGAGTTGAGGGCTTTCTGATTAAGTTTAAAAACCTACTATCACTGGATGCCATCTCTAAGATCGAAGCAATTCCTCTGATCACGTTTGGAGTGAAGATTAAGCGGTGGGAGAAAGAAGAGAGGGTTGAACGAAGGATGTTCCCTTAGAAGGGTTGGGTACGACTACAGGGTCTACCTTTTCGCTACTCAGATGACAGGTCTTTTCGTGAGATGCTAAATGAATTCGCTTTCCTTATAGACATCGATGAAGTTACACGAAGGAGAGAAGGTGATAGAGCAAGGATCAGGATTGGTTACGGCTCGAGGGGAGAGATTCATAACATCCTACACACCTTGGTGGATTTTAGATGGTTCAATGTCAAGATAACCTTGGAGTTAGACAAGAAGCCGAACAGTAGAAAAGGCGTGCAATTCAGTGGATTCTCGGAGGAAGAAGGAAGAGGAAATGTCACAACCCCGAAAACGCACAAGAATTTGAATCACGTGAAATCTACAGGACCTCACCTAATCCACGTAAGCCAAAATCCCAGAAAGCTAAAACTTTTTAGGAAAATAGTGGAGGTGAAGTTTTGAAATAACGGTATAATGAAATCAAGTTCTTTCTTTAACGAATAAGTAATATTATATGAAAACACGGGTGGACTATATACCGTAGTTAAAAACATTTTCTTCATTTGAAATTTGGGAAGCAACTCCTTTGTAAATTTTAACCCAAAAGCAATACAAGCAATAATAAAAGACATCTCCAAACGGGAGCTAGCTCTTCGCCAAATTGGCGGAAACAACACACAAACATAGGTATACGACGCCAAAGGTGAAGATCAAAACACAGAAAAGAAAGTAAAGAAACCGAAAATAAAGAATAAATACATGTGCTTGACTCTAAGTCCGAAAGAATATACAAACTGTGGTTTCTAAGTCTACCAAATATACATAATCTGGTTGATGGAGCTTTTAACTAAATACAACTGAATAAATATACCAGTACAAATGGTGGTTACGATGCAAGTGTACCCCACCTATCAAAGCAAATCACCAAGAAGGAAGCAGTGTTCCAGCAAGCCGCTACTGAATCTTTGCGGTCAAACCTGCAAGAAAACTGTGACACGACGGGGGTGAATTGCCAACTCTTGGGTAGAAGACAACACCGGGTAGAAATCGAATGTATGACGATCTCCTAGGTCATATAGTAATATAATTATAATATAGTAATATCGAGTGGTAACAAGGGTAATAGTGCACGCAGAAGTATAATACCAATGTACTCGTGTCCATGTCATAAAGTGTTACCATGTCATATGTATCATATATGTATGAGTATAAATGTATCATCCAACGCGTGTCTATCAACGACACACCAAATCATGATAAAAAACCTAAGTACCCAGTATCGACACTCGAAAACATCATTAAAAACCGTTTCCAGCAGTGACACATAAATCTTCATATCTCGGGCACCGTCTCATCAGATCGGCCCTCATGTCCATTTGATCACACGATTCCGGTCGGTATCCTCCGAATATCCGCCGAGCCAAACTATCACCGGTCGGTAGTGCTTCCCTGCCAGACTCAACGTCTCTCTATACGATTTTCTTACCCCGGTGTACCGTATCGGGTCCACCGTGTACCCACAGACGGTGTCTCCTCTCTCCTCGAATCGGATATACACATAACTCAAGAACCGAGAAAACTCATAGTGGACGACACACATCATATCAAGAAACCACGTTTTAAAAACAAATCATAAGTTTTTCAAACTATATCTACGGTTTCTCAAATCCAGAAATCTCATAAAAACCGAAATCTCATAAACATGAGCCAATAATGAAATGATGAGTACCGGCATAGAACCAATCTATAGTGCATAACCATAATGTATATATATGAACGTGGCATCTAACTAAATAAGAAATGCAATAACTAAACCGGCATGTGAGATAATGAGTGTTAAGCAATACTATTAAGCTACAAGTTATTAGCTTGTACGAATGAAGTAACAATTTCTAATGTGTACGTGGCACGGCAATTACAGATGATGAGTGTGTGAACCGGCGAGTGTGTACATGAAACATACGCATCATCGGTAATGGTGCATGTATCCTAGCAGACGAGATCATAAAAAATAATGAAAGGAACATGTATATAAAATGCAAAAGAGAATAATATGAGCATAGCAGAAAAGTAAACAGTAAACACAACAGTATAAAATATATAGCTATATACGAGCCATACAGTTATAGTATTTAAAATAGCACGAATCGTTGTTTTTAGATAAATAGGGGCTACAGTGTTTTTGAGAAAAAGCTACCATTTGAAAATCCGTAGTGTCTCTTGGGGTTGTTTTTTGAAAATGCATACAATTCGTTAGTTCTGAAAATACGTATGGCTCTAATTATATTCTAATATTTATTTAAATGATTAGAATACTAAGATTTTACGAGTCGAAAGTGATTGGAAGCCTATAACATTTCCGAGTCGAAAGTGATTAGAAAACTATAACATATCTGAGTCGATACATCCATCAGTCGCCGATCCAGCCTCATAGTATCACGTATGGTATAGTCGCTCGTACGGAATCCTCGGGTCAAGAGAGCGGATCAATCATCATATATATCATATCTCGTACGATATAATTCGTCGTACGATATCCTCAAATCAAGAGTACGGGTCAATTCTCATATACATCATACCTCGTACGGTATAATTCGTCGTATATTCAAGGTTACGGATCTATGGTCACGTACAATCTATCATCTCATTTAGTCGCTCTTCACATGTTACATGTATATCGCCCAAAGATCATGTAATGTCTTATATCATAACATGGTGTTTCGATCTCAAATAATATATCATAACCTCGTGACTCATGTTTGATCATATCGACTCATATCCTTCTAACATATCATATCCTCATCTTACACGTATATATGTATGTATGTGTGTGTGTGTATACATGAACACATACACACATATCATACCAAGTGCGCGCGCGCGCGCGTGTGTGACAACATATATCCCAAGGCTCAAGGCTCAAGGCTAAGAAATTAAGAACTAAGGGTATACATTCCTACAAGTACGCTTCTCATCGCCTATAGTCTCATAATACCCTATTGGCTAAGTACACCTATCTACATTGGACTATATTACTATAGTTGCAGGGGTGCTATACGCAATCCATCCGACTTCCCCCATAGATATACATCTACTCACCTACTATCCTCGCTTTAGCCGAAGTCAATGAACGCCTTGCTCTCTTTTGTCGTCCCGAAGTCTACACGAAAGTACCTACAGTTCAACGCACATCGTATCTGTCATGACCCAAAGTTCGGCCCGTGACCGGCACTTAACCACGTAACGTCTACAGGCGTAACACGACTAAGTAAGCCAAACCCAGAAATCAAAACCATTTGAAGTAGCGAGTGTTTAAAACATTTAATAGAAACATTTGTTAAAACGTTTAGAAAACCTTAAGTAATTTAGTAAAATTCTTTAAAGTTCAAGTTATTATCTTAAAAATTTTGGCAGCATTTCCTTTGTAAAAACTAGCCCTGAAATCGGGTACAAGACAATAAATGAGTAAAATGATATACAATAAGAATAAAGCATCCCAAACGGGAGCAATCACGCCCAACGGCGGAAACAATCACCACAAATATAGTATACGACGCCGTAGCGAAGAAATGAACAGTACAAGTGAAAACAATTATCATAAAAGATGAAGCTGCATAAATAAAGTCAGCTCACAACGAGCTCGACACCAGAGTACAAAATAATATACATCGTCCTTACAACCAGTCTCTAAGTCAATACATGATAAGTAGATGGAGAATACTAGATACAATGATGTATACAACTGGAAAATAAACAGATACCCCACAAAAACCCACCTATCAGTAAAGGGCTCACACGCCAACTGCAATGGTATCCATATCAAAAGATGCAATAAAACAGCCTGCCGCAACTACTCCGAGGGGCAACCTGCAAACACTGTGGCACAACGGGGGTGAGTTGCCAACTCGTGAATAGTAGATAACATATAAAGGTAATCGCGAGTATGCACGTACTGCGATACTCTAACATATGCCAACAGATAATATCTATATGAATGAACTGGATTTGCAATAATCATGCCTAACAGGTGCATTTTAATAATATCAATATATATGATGAGCAGGGTATGCAATAATCATGCAAAAGTACTCTATCAGGTACTATAACTACAGGATGGGATGTAAAATAATGAATGCTGAGTATGGGATAAAATATCATCTACACGAAATATCAATGTGGAAAAATAACCGGTGTCCATCAATGCACCCAAATCCCGGTAAAACTCAGGCGCCGTCACTCTAATCGGCCCTCAAATCCTGTAAATCTAATAGAATCGTGAGTGCCCAACATCGGCACTCGAAATATCATAAAATAATCGTGTCCAGCATCGACACGCAAATCCTCAAGTATCGGGCTCCGTCAGTCGGATCGGCCCACGGGCTCCGTCTGCGGAATCGGCCCTCGGCCTCGGCAGTACGTGTCGTCCCGTATCCATCTATCGACTCTGATCGGTATCCTCCGGATAACCGCCAGGTCCAACCAATCATCGGTAGGTAGGGGTCTCTCTGCCAGGCTCACCGTCTACTGCAAAGCGATCCGTTCTCGTTCCGGGGTATCATACCGGGTCCACCATGTACCCTCAATCGGCCTCGTCCAGCTCCTCGATTCGGGTTCACATGTCACACGTCTCAGAATCGAGAAAACGCATGGTGGACGCACTGAAATATCATATCAAGGGAAACTGGGTTTTTAAAACAGTGCGTATTTTCTTAAAATAATACCTCGGTTCCCAAATCCAGAAATCACATAAATCCAAACTCAATACGTAAATCCATGCAATGTGTCGTATGACACTAAGAGAAAAAGAAAAGGAAAACCGCTCTTTTAAAAGATCCAATTTTGAAAATATCCCATGCGGTCCCTTAGTTTTTAAATTATGTCAATATCATCCATGTATGTAACATATGTATGTGTATAGGTATGGATATGCAAATGGATATATACGCAATGTGAGTGTAGCAATGTACAGGTGCACTAATATGGATATACGATGTATATGTGCACAAGTGTAGATATATCAAGGTATGTATGCACTAAGATGAATATAAAGGGTGCATGTGTGCAGGTAGTGATTTATCAATGAAGGTATGCACAAAAGTGAATATACAGTGTGCTTGGTATGAATATAAATATATATACCAAAATGCGGCAAGTCATGACAATCATCGATGAAGCGGAAATCAAGACGATATATAATTCGTAGCAATCCTATAATGTGAGTGTCATGGCAATCACTAACGGTGTGAGTGTGACATACCAATAGTGCTTGTGCAGCTTGAACCGTTAGTGACAGTGCAGTGTTCTATACTGCCAGTTCTATATGCAACAAGAAGGTATGCTACTATAGTATATCTATATGAACACATACAACTAAAATATCCTATTACGCCCTGACGCTTAACGTCATATGGGCGATTTCCCCGTAGATGTTAAATCTACTCACCTGGTCGAGTGCTAAGTGTAGCCGACCACCTGTTTCCCTTTCTTGACGGCGTCCGAAGTACCCGCCTGCGAACCTGGAATTTACACAAAGAATCCATATATAAGCAAATATCTTGCAAAACGCGATATCGAAATCAAACGAGACACTCGCGTCGCGAACTAAACGCGCGTGTGTACGATACGCTGAAACGTGTGTATACGCGTCTAAAACTATGCCAACACGTCGCGATACGCTGGATCACAGAACCCACTCACGTATCGCGCGTATCGCGCAAACAAAACCTACTAGAAAAACGATATATCGTCCCAGATTTTGACATAGGTGAAAACTTACAAAATTGCACATACCACTGGCCCTAAAAATATAGCAGACTCCTATAGCCAAAACCCTAACACCTAGCTCCCTCATCTGGCCGCAGTTTGCGTCCAGAAGGAATAAACCGGCGCCCACTCTTTTGGTAGGGGGTCTCGTGCTCTGGGTATGTGATCAACATCTAACAAATATGCTCCAGTTAACTCAGATTTTATCTGAAATCACCGGGTCTATAGCAGATCACAAAAAGCTAAAAACTCACTTTAAAACGTTATATTTTGCACTAAATGAAAACCTAGGGTATTTTGGTGAAATCTGGGGTTAATCTCAGTTTATGTGGCCCTAATAACACTTAACTAGGCTAGGCTAACCAACAAAATCATCTCCTAACCAAAAGTCCACAAAAAACACCATTTCTAGCACAACATCTCACTTTTAGCACTAACGAAGCTACAAAACACATAAGTTTAGCAAGCTAGGAATTGGGTTTTAAGAAATATACCCCACTCTCGACCCTAGGAAGCAGGAGGAAGGAGAAGAGGAAGAGAAGAGCTGCTGCAGTTGCTGGAGCTGCTGCTGAAGCTGTTGCTGATGCTGCTGAAGCTGATGCTGTTGCTGTTGCTTCAGATGCTGCTACTTGTTATTGTTGTTGTTTGTTGCTGCTGCTGCTGTTGTAATGTGTGTGTGTGTGTGAGTGAGAGAATGACAGAAGTGAGAAGAAAAATGAGAGGCAAAGAAATGATAGCACACTAGTCAAACCCCCTCCTCTCTCTCTCTTCATTTAATGCAAGCATGGCAAGGCCATCATGCCCTCTCTCTCTCTCTCCCCCCTCCAAGTCAACCAAATTCAAATCATTTTCCATTTTCATTTTAAAAAAAAACACACTTAATTAAAACCCAAACACTTAATTCAACTTAAAATTTGTTTAAGGAAAAATGGTTAGTTCACCATGGTTGCTAATCATGGTCTAACCCCATTTTAACCCCAGTTTACATGCACAAGTGTGTGCAAGCCTAGGAAAATTCTAATAAAATATTTATTAAATTTGATAAAATATTTGAAAATCAATTTGGTAAACTTTTTATTAAAAACCATTTATTTAAATATAATTAGCTACTAAACACATCCTAAGGTGTTACAGTATCGACATCAAAATCAAGTCCAGAAACCGATATGGTAAACAAAATGTACATAGATTAGAACCTATGGTCCACGCATACAAGAATAACTAAACAACTCTCAACGTTGACATACAAACGTCAAACGACCGAGTAAAAACTCAAATACCAAAACTCAAGTTAATAAAAGTCGTAAAACGAAAACATCAACTTGGAAAAACACTTCCAGATTTTACCCTAAGTGAAATTAGGATATTTTGCATATGTGGTAAGTCTATATATCAGATAAAGGAGCTATGGACTAAACCTAGGGCCCACTCACCTAGATTAGGCCGCAAATTGCGGCCAGAAGGCTTATTTTAGCCGCCAGAGGAGAGAGTTGGGGGCTCGGGTCTCTAGGATATGTTCCTAATGGCTTGCACATCCCTCTGTGTTTGCTAAATATTTTTCAGATAGCAGATCCTAATTGATCATCACATTTCCACCAAAACCCGATATCGGAAAATTCCAAGTTCATGTTTGGGACTTCTAAACTCAGTTTGGTCCAGAATTCTATCACTAAAAAGGTTGTGGTCACTAACTAAGCCTCAAATATACCTCCATAACTCAACACATCCGCTAAATCTCATTCTATAATTTTCCAAGATCATTAACCTACACTTGTCTAACTCTAATTCACTATAGGAGATTAGGAAAACTTAATACTTAACTTAAAGTGAGAGGTTTACCTTCCAAAAGCAACTCAAGAAATTTCTAGGATGGCCAAAGTGCTCAAAGTCTCAACTTGATCCTACCATGGTGTTTGTAGTGATGTGAGGAATGATTTTTGTGAAGGTGGTAATTGGTTTTGGAATGGTTTTGAGGGTGGAATTGTGGTGGGAGTGAGGGTGAAGGAGGATGAAGGAGAAGGAGATGAAGGAGAAGGACAAAAAGATGGAGAAATGAAGAGAATGAGGAGGTGAAGAAAAATATAGAAGAGTGTGGAACTCTCTCTCCCCCTCTCTCTCCCCCTCAACCATGCTCTTGTCCCCACCCTCTTTATTAGCCTTTTTCTTTTTTCTTTTCTAAAAAAAAAAAATAAAACCATTTAAAAACAAATGAAGCCATGGTTTAATAAATATAAACAAGTGTTACAATATAATATGTTGCATTTCAAGATACACAAATAAGGTTAATACATAATTACTAAAATATTAATCAATTTTAGCATTAAACCTGTATACAAATAATTGTATAATAATTTATAAAATGTCCAAATCAAATAAATGCTTTCAAAATCAATAATTCATACTAATTTCCAAATATTTTTCAAACAATATGTATATATTCATACCATTCCATTAAAACTAATTTCCATATTTCTATAATATTCATAAAATTTATTATTTTTATTTATTTAAATTCTGAAAATAATATTTTAATTTTTGAAATGTTACAGGAAAGGTGGCCGGAATTTTGAAGCAGCGAAAATTAGGGTTACAACATCAACAACAACGTGAGGGAGACGACCGCAAAGAATTGGGGTGCGGGGGAAAATGAAAAGTGGATGGAGACGCACAAGAATCCTATGCGAGTGTGGGTACGATCGCTGTCTCTAGCCGCGTGTCTGCAAAAGCAACGTATCATCCGCATATTGGCCATCTTCTTCATTAATGACTTATTTTTCTTTCCCTTTCGGGGCATTGCCATGATTTGGCGGTAAAGCCTTACCGCTTCTGAGCTGGATTTAGTTGGCCTTCATGGCGAGCTCCTCGTCCTCCTCGAGAAAATAGAGTTCTTCCTTAGATTCGCTACCAAGATGGACGGCGTAGTAGGTCACTATAGGGATCTTGTTATCGGAGTCTCCTTCTAGCTCTTCCAGAATCTCAGCCGCTTCTACGGTGAAGAACTCCTTCAATTAAATTAGAGTTCTTTGCTTTTGTCCATAGTCTTCTAGAGAATCGATATGTTTTTGAATGGTCGATCTCCCTGCACACACTTTTTCGCGTCGAGACGCACTTTTCTTCTTCTTAAGCGTTTTAGATTTTGAGCCTGATTGAGCCAAATTGGTAGCTGAAACGGTGGGCTCCTTCTGCCCTTTCTATTCCGTTCTAGGCTCTTTCTGAAGTGGCTTCAGCATCTTATTTATCTTTTTAGACATGTGCATGCTCCATGGAGGCTGCGGCAAGTCAGTTTCATTCCTCAGGGTAGCGGGTTCAGTTGTATGCTCCCAGAAGGTTTCAGCTTGTATCTGTATGAAGTTGGTGGTTGCAGCTTGATTGTTCACCAACACACTCTTGGACAACTCGATCTCTCCGGTCTTATACTGCTTCTCGACCCAGTCTTTGAAAATATAACAATTCTCGGTCGCATGGCTCACTACTCTGTGGTACGGGCAATATAGAGGATTGCCGTTCATTTTTACTTCATGAGGTCTTTTTGACTCTGGCAATTGTAGACCGTTGTTCAAGGTATCTTTAAATATTTTGCAGACATTGTCCCTTCTGAAAGAGTAAACCTTGTTCTTTTTCTCCTTTAGGAAATTCCCTTCTCTCCCAGCACGAGCTTTCAAGGCCGGTTGGTTTTGGATTCGCCTGCCTTTCGCTTGTCTTCATTATCGGACGCATTGAAGATATTGGTATTGCTAGAATTCCCGCTTCTACGGTTGTCTTCCCTCTTTCTTTTCCAAGTCTTGTCTCTCTGAAAGTCCGGGGAAGACTCTTGCTTCGAGCGTTCCAACATTTAAATTCTCTTGGTCAGCTCCTAAAACATCTTAAAGCATGTTGTACACAAGAATGGGACTATCCAATTTCTGAGGTTTCCAATGAGGAGGCCGACGGATTGGTCCTGCTCTAGCGGAGGTTCGCACTTGACAGTGAGGTTGCGCCATCGAGCAATAAAGTCCATGTTGCTTTCATTTTTCCCCAGCTTGGTTCTCACAAGGTCAAAGATGGAGATTTTGTCACTAACACTCATAAATCTTTGCCAAAACAGAGACTCCATTTAGGCGAAAGTAGTGACAGACCCATTCGGTATACTTGCGTACTAGTCGAAAGCGACACCGGTCGGGCTGTTGATAAACTGACGAAGAAGGAGTGCATCATTGCCCTCTGTATTTCCGCACGATGCTTTAAAGTGGGAGACGTGCTGATTTGCGTTTCCCGTCCCATCAAATCTTCCGAACTTAGGAATGACATAGCCACTCGGGAACTCAATCAGATCGTACTGTGCAGGATATGGCCGCCCACAACTGCCGATTTCTTTCCGAGCTTCGATTTTGGCTACCAATGTTCTAACCTTTCTAGTGACAAAATCCATTATCCGATCTTGTGTTAGCGGGATGGTGCTATCTGGAACCAAGGCATCCCCAGAAGCGGAATGTGGCCGGCTTTCGTGCGGCTCGCCCAATCTTGGACCCAAAAGGACAGGCATCGATTGCTTCGGGTTGTCATCACCCGGCTCATGAGTAGAGACTTGTGCTTGATTGGGAGGCGCCCGAGCAATTTGAGCCATGAGTTGCATCACAACGTTCGTTAGGTCGTCAATTTTTTAATAGAGCTTGGCCATCTCTTTATCTTTGCTCCTGAACTGTTTTCGAAGCTCTTGAAGTAGCTCTTGCTCTGCGGTCTTGGGGTGGAAAGTCGGATCTTTCTCGCTGTCCGAGCTTGACTCCATATGGACTGAGGGGTCTTTTTTCCTATCGGCCTCATGGAGAGGGTTTTCATCATCCAGCCGAGGCGGCTGATCTTAGGAAACGACAACCACATTCAAGCCAGATTGGGCTTGGGATGTGGTGGCACCATCCTTACTTTTGCTGTGAAGGTTGTCGCTGGGGCGCGTGCCCACCATATAGACCGTGTGGATAACATACCGTCCGTCCTTTCATTATTGGTAGATGATTTTGTGGACCACTGTCGAGTCCCTTCTGCTTCGGTAACAGACAATTGATTGAAGATGGCTAGCCCGACCGGGTTCTTGGGTGGTGCTGGTGCTTTTTTCCTTGATTTTCCCCGCTGCTTTCGTGCGGCACAGAGCGCCTGATAGACTCTTGCAGAAATGGTGTCATGCTTTCTCTTTTGAGGCTGGGACACGTCCCTTTGTAGCATTGTTCAGACCATTGTCTTCTTGACTCTGGCGGTCATGGTATTTTTCTGAACCCACTTCAGAAGTTTGAAGGAATTGCTGACTTTTACGGCCGATTCAGCTGTCGTCACGGAGTAACCCTGCTCTTGGAACCTCATAAGATTCCACTTGGCCGAAGTCCTGGCCCTCTTGTTGGCTCGATACCTGAGCCGCTTCTTCCTTAACTTTTCTGTTTTAAGCACTTGGCAGACTTCAGCTCTTCGGGAAGACACCGTAGACCGATTGACAGAGAGTCCAGAGAAGATGCCCGCTCGTGCGATTGTCAAGGGCACCATCTGAGCTTGCTAGAGATGCTTTGTATCTCCATTGGTGTTGACGGCCTTGCCCCCAGTCGGAACAGTGGAGAGCCGTTCGAATACAGATTTGCATTTAGGGTGGGATGCTTTGGCGACCACAACGCTTGGCCTCCTGCCCCTTGAGACCGTCCTAGCCACCTGGTTTGCAGGGATTTTTGCCAGATGAATGTAGGGTGTTTTTCGTCACCCCATTGAGATGGGAATACGCGTCGCTTGTCAGGCGTACTACAGATCCCCTGCCTAGGTTAGGGGGGTTTATTGATTGTGGGCGTCCGAATCTCCGGCAGCCGCGGACTAAGCTATCGGTTAATTACCCCTCGATTTTGGAGCGAGGGAACCTCCGATTGACGGGTCAACCTGGTCATGCGAACTCAATGTGCAGTGTGTGTGTTGTGTTTTGGAGGGGGCTTGGATATATCGGGAACCACGTAGAGTTTACGGGGGTCCCGCTATCCAGATAGCGGGTTAGGGGTCAAGGGAGCTAGCAGCCCCCTTGCGGGGTGTGGGGCAGCGCCCCGTTAAAATTTTTTTCTAATGGGGACAGTGTTGTGGAGTGTGTGTATATGTGTATAAAGGGGAAGAAGCGTCCAAAGGACGCGTGGGCGCCAGCTCCTCGTATGCCCAGCATGTGGGCGCTGGATGCTGAGCGCCAGCGCCTCACGTGCCTGGCACGCGGGCGCTGGGCGCCAGCTGGAAAAAGAGGCTTAGTCCCTGCACAGGAAGTTGTACTCCCGATTGACCTTTGGAGTTAAACTCCCAAATAGGAATTAGGTGTAAGTTTGGAGTTAAACTCCCAAACAAGATTTTGAATGGAGTCAAACTCCAAAAGATTTGGATTAGGAGTTAAACTCCTTTGAGAATTTGGGTCTTAGAGTTAAACTCCCCAAAGATCTTCGAAGGCGATCAAAGGGGACACCTTTCTTCTCCTTTGAGCCCTGGATATTTCCCAAAATGGGATTTTTGGAGATGGGTCTCCTTCTTCCTCCTCTCTGTTGGCTGGATCTTGGAGAAAAGAAGGTGATACTTAAAAATATTCCCTTTTAGAGATCTGATGGGAGATCTTAGCTTCCCTTTATGGGTTTTGCGATGAAAAACTATTTCTTTTTGGAAAAGAAAGAGTAAAACTCTTGATTTAATTCAGAAAAGGGGAAGCAGGTTTAGAACCTTGAGGAAGGGGAAGGAGGCACCCAAACCCTAACTTTTGAGGGGATTGAAATTCTCTTTTTTTCTTTCATTATTATGTTGTCTTATATAGGCTTACAAATTTACACATAGACCCTTGGGCTTTACAAAATAGCATTTTGCCCATCTCATATCTCATGTGCTTATATCTTTTGCACATGAGCCATGGGCTTTTACAAAAATTTGACTTTATGCCCATTTTTCTTACATTTATTTATAAAAATTATATCAAAATTTTCTATTACATAATTTTTATTTTGGTATGGGGGAGGCTGGTCGTGGGGCTCGACTTGGGCATGGGCCCACTTGACCTGGGCTTGGGCCCACCTGGCTTGGGGTTGACTTTGACTTTGACTTGATTAACCGGGGTGTAATTTTTGACCCCAACAAAGTGTCCCCCATCAATAAATGCACATCATATATATGGGTCGTGTGCATGAAATTAATGGATCTTCTTTCGCGTGGAGGCGACTTGATTTGGTTCCCGTCTTTGGGAAGCTGGCACTGCCCTTTTTACGATATGGATGGTTGATACTTGACGTGTCTCCTAGAAGGAGTGTCGGTGTATAACGTATCTCCGGCATGGAGTGTCTGTGGTAGAAGTGTCCCCGGCACGGAGTGTCTATGGTAGACGTGTCCCTAGCACGGAGTATCGCTTGTCAAAGTATCCCCAGCACGGAGTGTCGCTGGTCAACTTGTCTTTGGCACGGAGTGTTTGTTTGATGTTTCCCCGGTGCGGAGTGTCGCTGGTTGACTTTCCCCCGGCACGGAGTTTCGCTGGTCGACGTTTCTCCGGCACGGAGTGTCGCTGGTTGACTTGTCCCCGGCACGGAGTGTCTGTTTGACGTTTCCTCGGCATAGAGTGTCGTTGGTCGATGTGTCCCCAAAGTAGTGTGTATGTCTTGGAAGTTTTCCCAACACGGAGTGTCATTGGTCGACGTTTCCCCGGCACGGAGTGTCACTGGTTGACTTGTCCCCGGCACGTAGTTTCACTGGTCGATGTGTCCCCAAGACGGAGTGTCTGTGTTGGACGTTTCCACGGCACGGAGTGTCGCTGGTCGACGTTTCCCCGGCACGGAGTGTCGTTAGTTGACTTGTCCCCAGCACGGAGTGTCGCTGGTCGACGTGTCCCCAAGACGGAGTGTCTGTGTTGGACGTTTCCCCGGCACGGAGTGTCGCTGGTCGACATTTCCCCATCACGGAGTGTCGCTGGTTGACCTGATTCCGAGACGGAGCATAATTCCGATAAAGAGATCGTTGGTTGACTTGATTCCGAGGTGGAGCATAATTCCAACAAAGAGGTCGTTAGCTGACTTGATTCCGAGTCAGAGTATAATCCCAACAAGGAAGTCATTGGTTGACTTGATTCCGAGTCGAAGTATAATTCCGACAGGGAGGTCGTTGCTGCCCTTTTTGCGACTTGGACGGTCGGTGCTTGATTTGACTTGCTGATTTGATGTGATTTGGGTTGACATCAGTATCGCTATACTAGAATATGGTACCAGGAGAAAATCATCATTTTCTATGAGAGGATTTGGGGATTTTGGTTTTGGTTTGGCATCAGCACCGCTACACTGGAATATAGTACCAGGAGCGAATCATCATTTGCCGTGAGGGGATTTCCCTCGTTCCTAGTTTAACGACTTAGGGGTCATCTGTTCCTATTTTAACGACTTAGGGGTCTATTGGATCGGAAGTTTAGAATTTTGGGGTTGGGATCGGCATCAACGTTGCTAACACTGAAGCACAGGCGCCAGGAGCAATTCATCATTTGCCTTTGCCTGCTGGGGGAGCGATGGATTAGGAGACAGGTTTAGGTCTCTATCATCTAAGGCTTTTTCAATTTTATGAGCCGTAAGGGTTCCATAAAAGTATTTTCTCCCTACGAGTCGAAAGGATCCCGTAGGTGTATTTTCTCCATAGGAGTCGTGAGGACCCCAAAGTGTGTTTTTCCTTTGTGAGTCATAAGGATCCCACGAAAGTGTTTTATTACGAGTCGAGAGAGTCTAGTAAGTTCGTTCTCCTCATGTATCGTGAGGACAAATGAGTGGGTATTCTCAAATGGAGCATAATTCTAAGGGCGGAGACCGGACGCTAGACTGGTGATTGCGGTGGGGTATGGGTGTGATGAGAATTATTTGAGCCCGTGGATTGTATACGGTAGTCATCATGGGAACCAACTGCATGGCTTGAAGAATTTTGGGAAATTGGATTTTGGTTGGCGTTTGCATCGCTGCATTGGAATATGGTACCAGGAGCGACTCATCATTCGCAGTTGGGACATTCAGAGATTTGAAATTTTGGTTGGCGTCTGCATCGCTGCCCTGAAATATGGCACCAAGATCGACTCATCATTCGTCGTTGGGATATTCGGGGATTTGAATTTTGGTTGCGGTCTGCATCGCTGCACTGGAATATGATACCATGAGTGACTCATCATTCGCCATTTGGAATTTTTTTTTACCGCGGTTGCTCTATCATTTCAGTTTTTCTTATCGCGAAGGTCGTAATTGCTCTATCATTTCAGATATTTATTCACGGTTATCCCATCATTTCATCTTTATATTCATTTTTATTTCACTCGCTGATTTTTTATTGCGAGTTGCCTCATCATTTCGGCATTTTTTTAATTTTTTTTACATTCCCACTTTAACGACTTAAGGGTCGATTGTTCCCGGTTTAACGATTTAGGGGTTGATTGTTCCCAGTTTAACAACGTGGTGGTCCTGGAATTTTCTTATCCCACCTCCTCAGACTTTAATCTTGGCGGAGCTGTATTAATGACCGTAGCTTTATGGCTTGTCGGTACATCCGAGGACTGTGAGGTTTTCCCAAGCTCGTATTGGTTCTCCACCCAATCTTTGAAAACATAGCAGTCTTCAATGGTATGACTCACCATTCTATGATATGGGCAGTATATGGGATTGTCGGTCATGTTCATTTCATATGGCCTCTTTGGAATAGGCAGTTGCAGACCGTTGTTCTAGACGTCCTCGAACATTTTGCGTACTTCATCCCTCCTTGAAGAGTATACTTTTTCCTTTCTCTCCATTAGAGTAGGTGCATTTTCTGATGTTGACCCTCGAGGCCGATCCGTTCTTGGTTCTTATGTTGTCCGCTTACCTCGTTCAGTGTACGTATCGGAGGGGCTGGAAGCTGATCACGACCGTTTTTCGCAAAGGTGTTCCGCTTTTGGGCAGGAGGGAGTATCGGTCGGCTGTTTCAGGATATCAATCCCTGGCTCATAAACCAAGTTTTAATTTTGCTGTAATTGCAATCGGGCGACTTGGGTCATGAAATCTTCCACGACGTTTGCCAGTTCGTCGACTTTAGAATGGACCTTGGCCATCTTCTCTTCCCTGTCCTGAAGCTGCTTTTGAAGCCATTGGAATAATGCGTGTTCTATAATTCCGGGTATGACAACGGGATCATCCTTACCGCCTGAGCTTGATTCAACAAGAACCACGAGTTCCTTTGGCTTGACGGCTTGAGCGGGCTCTTCATCATTTAGACCGAGCCGATGTTGGGTAGCGACAGCTACGTCATCGTCATGGCTATAAGGTATAGGAGGACTTGTTCCTCTGAGCTCCATCATGTAGACCGTATGGGTTGTGTACCTGTCTATCGCTTCTTCATTGGCAATGTTTCTCGTTTGGCTCTTAGCTTGTTGTCTTGGACCACTCTTTTCAGAGAAAGGCAGATGTCTGAGAGAATCAGGTTCCCGAAGGGCTTCGATCTCTGTTTGTATGAAATTGGCGGTCGCAGCTTGACTGTTTGTCAACACGCCAGAGGACAACGAGATTTCTCCCGCCTTGTATTGTTTCTCGGCCCAATCTTTGAAAATGCAACAGTCTTCGATAGTGTGTCCCAACACTTGGTGGTATGGGCAATAATTGGGATGATCAGCCATGTTCGCTTCACTTAGTCTTTTTGGTTATGATAGCCGCAAGCCATTCTTTAGAGCATCTTTGAATATTTTGTGAATCTTATCTCTTCTGAAAGAGTAGACCTTATTTCTCCTTTCCTCCAAAGTTGGCTCTCAAGATTTGTTAATCTTCGCTCCGTCCATTGTCTGCTTATTTAGAGAATCGGTGCTATTAGAACTTTCGCTTTTCCGGTCATTGTCCCTCCGATGTCTTGGTCTGTTTGTGAATTGGAGATCTTGAGTCGATTCGGGCCTTGAGCGTTCCAATATTTGAACCTTCTTGGTCAGCTCTTGGAATATTTTGAGACCTACGGTGCACAGGAACCAGGCCATCCAATTATTGAGATTTCCGATGAGGAGGATGACAGATTGGCCATGCTCTATCGGCGGTTCACATTTGATGGAGAGATTGCGCCATCGGGCTATAAAGTCTGTGCTGCTTTCGTTGTTCTTTGGGTTGGTTTTTACGAGATCAGCAATGGTGATTTTATCGCTGACGCTCATGAACCTTTGCTTGAACATGGATTCTATTTGAGCGAACGTCATGATCGAGTCATCCAGTATGCTTGCATACTAATTGAAAGAAATATCGGTCAAGCTATTGACAAATTGACGGAGAAGGAGCGCATCATTGCCCCCAGTATTTTCGCATGATTCTTTAAATTGGGCAATGTGCCGGTTCGCATTTCCCGTCCCATTGAACCTTTCAAATTTTTGGACGACATAGCTAGTAGGAAACTCCACAAGATCGTACCGAGCAGGATATGGTCTTCCGCTACTGCTGACATCTTTTTGCTCTCCGACTTCGGCTACCAATGTTTTGACTTTATTAGCGACCAAATCCATGATTTGATATTGCGTTAGCGGGTTGCTCTCATCGGTAGTCAAGATATTTCCCGAGATAGGCTACGGCCGACTTTCATGCGGCTCATTCACCTTTGGATTTAAGAGAATAGACGTCGGCTGCCTCGGGACACCGTTCCCCGGTTCATGAGCAGAGCCCTGCGCTTGATTGGGTGGCTGAAATGTAACTTGGGCTGTGAGCTGTAAGACGACGTTTATCAAGTCGTTAATTTTGGAGTAAAGCTTAGCTATCTCCTTGTCTTTGTTTCTGAGCTACTTTTGGAGCTCTTGGAGAAGTTGCTGCTCTGCGGTCTAGGGATGGAAGAATGGATCCTCTTCGCTTTCTGAGCCCGACTCCTCATGAACTGAGGGATCTCTCTGCTTATCAGCTTCACTGGAAGGGTCTTCATTACCTTCCAGAGGAGGCTGGTCTTGGAAAGTGGCAGCCACATTCACACCCGATTGGATTTGAGATATGGTAGCCTCGTTCTTGCTCTTGTTGCACGTGTCCACCATGTAGACTGTGTAGACCACATATCCAGCCACCTCTTTATCTTCGGCGGTTGACTTTTCGAACCGTCGTCGTGGCCCTTCCTCTTCTAGAAAAGACATGCGACTGAAGACGGTTGGTCTGACTGGGTCCTTAGGTGGCGCTGTCCGGATCGCAGCTTTCTTGACTCTCGCGGTCATGACATTCTTCTGAACCAATTTCAGCGGTTCAAAAGAGTTAGCGAGCTTCACAGCCGGTTTAGCTATTGTTGCGGGGTAACCCTGTTCTTGGAACCTCATGAAGTTCCGCCTAGCAAGAGCCCTAGCCCTTTTGTTGGCTCTGTATCTAAGCCTTTTCTTTCTTAGCTTCTCGATTTTGAAGGCTTGGCGGGCATCCTTCATCCAGGAAACCATCGTGAGTCGATTGACGGGGAGCTTAGAGAAGATACCCGATTGAGCAGTTGTCAGGGGCACCACTGGAGCTTGCCCGAGATGCCTTGTTACTTTGTTGGTGTTGATGGCCTTGCCTCCAGCTGGAGCAACGGAAAGTCGTTCGGAAACAGATTTGTGCTTGGGCTGAGGTGCCTTCACGACCATGACGTTTGGCCTTTTCCTTTTTGAGGCCGGTTTATCTGTCACCGGGACTTGAGGAGCTGGGATGGCGTTAGCTGGCATGAACAGAATAGAGCCAAATGGTAGCAACGGCTCCTCCCACTATCGCCCGAGACTGGCCGGGAGGACCGTCCTGGCGTCCATCTTCATCGTGTAGGAGATGGGAGCTGTGTCGAGAGCTGAGCTTGTCCTTGGAGACATTTTTACTGCATCTGAAAATTGCAATTGGAAACTGTTAACCTGTACAAAGAAGCATGATTTTAGTACAGGCACTCGATATGTATATTGATTGAGTTCGCATGAACATTTAACCCGAAATATAGGAGGAAAGATAGGTCCCACCAGGCGTGCCAAATTCTGTAGGGTGTTTTTCGTCATCCCATTGAATGGGAATACGCAACGCTTGTCAGGCGTACTACAGATTCCCCTTGCCTAAGGTAGGCGGGGGGTTATTGATTGTGGGGATCCGAATCTCCGGCAGCCGCGGACTAAGCTGTCGTTAATTACCCCTCTCCTTTGGAGCGAGGGAATCTCTGATTGACGGGTCAACCTGGTCATGTGAACTCAATGTACAGTGTGCGTGTGTTGTGTTTTGGAGGGGGCTTGGATATAGCGGGGACCACGCAGAGTTTACAGGGACAGTGTTGTGGAGTGTGTGTGTAAAGGGGAAGAAGCGTCTAAAGGACGTTGTTCTCCTTCGAAACACAGAGACACGACCGCGTAGGTTCGTCTTGCCTGGATTTGGGGGCAGATGCTAACTAGTGCTATCCGTCCACCTCTCCGAAGATGCCAAGTTGATTTATGATACCGTATATCGAAGGTTTAAACGGATGCGGCCGATGTAGCAAACTTCGTTAGATTCCCCCTCGTTTGAGGGGTTTTTGATTGTGGGGACGCTCTTTCCTGCAGGCGGAAGCCCCTGCAGTTAATTACGCTACCGCATCGCAGTAACAACTTTCTCCTTCTCCAGATGGTCACTTCGTGTCGTGGGTGTTTGTTTTGTGTTTGGTTGCCCGTGGATTGTATACAAAGACTAATTTATGTTGTCGCCCGTAGGGCGTGGACTAGTCCAAATCCGTATTTTCTTAGATTTGGGTTTGGGGGTTGGGTTTAAGGATACGTTAGTCTCATTTGAGACTAAGATCAACTTAAACGTTTGTTAAGGATATGTTAGTCTAATTTTAGACTAAGATCAACTTAACAGTTTGTCAAGGACACGTTAGTCTAATTTTAAACTAAGGTCGATTTAACCATTTGTTAAGGATACGTTAGTCTAATTTTAGACTAAGATCTACTTAACGGGATCATTTAGATCCAACAAAAGATCATTTGGGCTCTATTGTTCTAGTTTAGGGACTTTGCGGTCAATTGCCAGTTTAAGGACATGGTGGTCCAATGTTAGTTTAAAGATATCGCGGTCGAGATTAAGGACATCATAGTCCGTGAGTTTAAAGACCTCACAGTCAAGCTTAAGGACATCACAGTCCATGGGCTTAAGGACCCCACAGTCCAATGTTTAGTTTAAAGACATCACGGTCGAGGTTAAGGACATCATAGTCCGTGAGTTTAAAGACACCACAGTCAAGGTTAAGGACATCATAGTCCGTGAAGTATGTGGTTATCGGGACCCGTCACCTCTCTGAAGACGTTGAAGGATTACAACGACAAACATCAAAGGAGTGAAGAGATGTACCCTTGAACCAAAGTTGATTGGGGATCTGTAGTCCAATTTGGAACTAAGATCAATTAATTAGATTATGAGTACATTGGCTCAGTTAAATCTGAATTGAGGACTTATGGCCAACTTGGGCTAAATCCAATTACATTTGAAGTGTTGGCTCTTTATTGGACCATTAGACATTTGTCTGGTTTCAGCCCCTCATTATTTAGCAATGCTAAACAAGAGTTTGAAGACTCTGATGACATTTTGTCTTTGACTGAGCATTAAACATTATAGCTCTGAGTTTTACTCAATTTTGAGATTTAGTTAAAGGAGAGGTTTTTGCCTCTGGAAACTTAGCCAATTTGGCTAAGATTGACTTTAAGATAGTGTTAAACACTGAAACGCTCAAATTAGTATTAAATACTAGAGAGGAAGGGGTCACGTAGGGACACGTGAGAGTGCCCAAAGGTGGGGCCAGATCTCCTTTACTTTCTCCTCCAAATAAGTGTTAAACACTTTTAATTTCCTGGCCATCACGTGTGGGCACGTGATAGGCACTCATGCACTGATTTGTTAAGACTTTTATTAGGGGTCACGTGAGGACACGTGAGAGCGCCCAAAGCCAACATTGCCTTTGCTTTTATTTTCTTTATTTTGGAAGTCACGTGGGAGCACGTGAGGTATTGCCTCAGAGCTAATTCCTTCTTATTTTGGAGGATTTGTTCAGGGGTCACGTGGGGGCACGTGACCTAGTTTATTCTTTCTTTTCTGACCACTGCGGGTTGGGGTCACGTGTCATCACGTGACCAATGTTCTTTACGTGCATGGAGATCTTTCAAGTCTCTTTATTTTAAGAATTAAATTCTCTATAGGGTTAAACCCTATTTATGTTTTTAGAGGAATTAAATTCCTATGCATATGGAAGAATTAAATTCTTATGTAGGGTTAAACCCTAGTTCTGTTTTGGAGGAATTAAATTCCTATGAATTTGGGAGAATTAAATTCTCATATAGGGTTAAACCCTAGTTCTGTTTTGGAGGAATTAAATTCCTATGAATTTGGGAGAATTAAATTCTCATATAGGGTTAAACCATAGTTCTGTTTTGGAGAAATTAAATTCCTATGAATTTGGGGGGGGGAATTAAATTCCTTAAACTCAATTCTCCCTCTAAGTTTTGGATCTGCATGCCAAAATCTCAACCCGATGAGAATTAAATTCTCAACCTATGGGAAGATTTGCTTCTGCAGATCTTCAACTAGAGGAAGAACTAAGTTCTTTTTCAGAAGAGTTAAACTCTTAAATTGAGAATTAAATTCTCTTTGTTTTACGGAACTTAGATCTCTTTCCCCTTTCTCACGTAGGGTTTCTTTTCTCTGAAGAGATCTTTTTTCTCTCTTGAGAATTAAATTCCCCTCTCTTTTTTCTCTCTGTTGTTGTTATCTCCCCAAAAAAAGTAGATCATTTCTCTTCTTTTCTTGGCTCCTATTTATAGGAGAAAGAAAAGAATCAATTTATTTTGTGAATCTTTCATTGAAAGATTTTAATTGATTTTGTAACCAACATGATCTTTTAGATCTCACTCAGTGAATTTTATTCACCATTAGATTTTTAATCCAAAAGATCTTTTATCTGTTATTCCTGGCAAATTTCAGGGAAATCTTTCCTTTTATAAAATCTTTTCATAAATTGATGATTTTTAATCACCATTGGATTTTTAATCCAACGGTACTCCATTTTACAGAGCACCATCTTTTTTGTTTGGAAAGATTAGAGAAATATTTTTCCAGTTAGGATTTTTGATTCCCTCTTAATTAGAATTTAATTCTATTAATTCATAGATCTTTAAGAATCCATCACGTGTTGGCACGTGACCCCCTGATTAAGAATTTTACCAGAATTTAATTCTGTTGTTTTAAAGAACTCAGAAATTATCACGTGTCAACACGTGACCCTTGATTACGTGTTGGCACGTGATACCCCATTAGGGTTTTTCCTTGTCATTTTATTATACCTTTAATTCTTTTCAGTGAGTTTAAAGGCCCATCACGTGTTGGCACGTGACCCCACTGATTAATTATTTCCAATTATTTATTTTATTCAGTACCTACAGGCTTTGCCTGTAAATGGTTACGTGTCTGCACGTGATGCCCGGTCACGTGTGGGCACGTGATGTCCGGTCATGTGTGAGCACGTGATGCCTCATAACTTTTGATCCCGGATGAATTATGAGGCCCATAATATATCAAATCGAAGGCATTTTCGAGAAGCTTTCGATAATATCAGAATTTAGCTGTTTCTCATTCGAGAGTTTGTCAAAATGCAGCTCGGAAAATACTGGTTCGCATTTTCTTCCTTAGATTACATGTGCATAGCATATTTGTTCATAACTTTTGATCTAGGATGAATTATGAAGCCCATAATATATCAAATCGAAGGATTTTTCGAGATGCTTTCGATACCATCAGAATTTAGCTCTTTCTCATTCAGGAGTTTGTCAAAATACAGCCCGGAAAATATTGGTTCACATTTTCTTACACGTATCGCTGCCATTTAATACCTTGGGCTCTTTTGCGCAAATTTTTTTTTTTGACGGGAACAGACGCGTGGGCGCCAGTGCCTCACGTTCCCGGCACGCGAGCGCTGGACGCTGAGCGCCAATGCCTCACGTACGTGGCACGCGGGCGCTGGGCGCTAGCTGGAAAAAGAGGCTTAACCCCTGCACAGGAAGTTGTACCCTTGATTGACCTTTGGAGTTAAACTCCCAAACAGGAATTAGGTGTAAGTTTGGAGTTAAACTCCAAAAAATTTGGATTAGGAGTTAAACTCCATTGAGGATTTGGGTCTTAGAGTTAAACTCCCCAAAGATCTCCGGAAGGGATCAAAGGGGACCCCTTTCTTCTCCTTTGAGTTCTGGATCTTCACTTGAGCCTTGGATATTTCCCAAAATAGGATTTTTGGAGATGAGTCTCCTTCCTCCTCTCTGTTGGCTGGATCTTAGAGAAAAGGGAGTGAAACTTAAAAATATTCCCTTTTAGAGATCTGATGGAAGATATGAACTCCCTTTTGTGGGTTTTGTGGTGAAAAACTATTTCTTTTTGGAAAAGAAAGAGTAAAACTCTTGATTTAATTCAGAAAAGGAAAATAAGGTTTAGAACTTAGAGGAAGGAGAAAGAGGCATCCAAACCTTAACTTTTGAGGGGAATGAAATTCTTTTTTTTTCTTTTATTATCATGTTGCCTTATATAGGCTTATAAATTTACACATAGACCCTTGAGCTTTACAAAATGGCATTTTGCCCATCCCATGTCTCATATGCTTATTTTTTTTGCAAATGAGCCAAGGGCTTTTACAAAAATTTGGCTTTATACACATTTTTCTTACATTTATTTGTAAAAATTACATCAAAATTATCTATTATATAATTTTTATTTTGGCATGGGGAGGCTGGCCGTGAGGCTCAACTTGGGCATGAGCCCACTTGATCTGGGCTTGGGCTCACCTGGCTTAGGGTTGACTTTGACTTTGACTTGGTCAACCGGAGTGTAATTTTTGACCCCAACAATGAGCGCTTCCGGCAGGGTAGATGATGATGTAACTAAATTGGCGGGGGATGTTCCTTCCACTGGCGACTGAAGCTTGCGGAGAGAATCACGCGAGCATTGATCTTGACCATGTATGGGATCGGGGTCGCGTCGGAAGCTGAATTCATCTTAGAAGATATCGTTGTTGAAAGTTGATTGTTATATGGAAAAGCATTACTTTAGTATAAATATCGGTATATATGTTAAATGAGTTCGCATGAATGCTTGACCCGAGATATGGGAGGAGAGAAACGTCCCACCGGACGTGCCAGAATCTGTAGGGTGTTTTTCATCATCCCATTGAGATGGGAAATACGCGTCGCTTGTCAGGCGTATACAGATTCCCCATGTCTAGGGTAGGCCGGAATTTATTGATTGTGGGGATCCGAATCCCCGGCAGCCACGGACTAAGCTGCCGTTAATTACCCCTCGTCTTTGATGCGAGGGAACCTTCGATTTACGGGTCAACTGGTTATACGAACTCAATATGCAGAGTACGCGTATTGTGTTTTGGATGGGACTTGGATATATCGGAGACCACGCAGAGTTCACAGGGATCCCGCTATCCGGATAGCAGGTTGGGAGTCAAGGGGGCTAGCAGTCCCCTTGCGGGATGCGGGACAGCGCCCCGTTAGAAAAAGGGGCTTAACCAATGTACTGGGAGTTGTACTCCCATTTGATTTTTGGAGTTAAACTCCTAAAAAAGAAGAAAGAGGCTTAGCCCCTACACAGAGAGTTGTACCCCCGAATGACTTTTGGAGTTAAACTCCTAAAGAAAGGATTTATTATTATTTTTTTGTGTGGAGCTAAACTCCTAAGAGATTTTCGGAGATGATGAAAGGGGACCCCTTTCTTCTCAATTGAGCCCTGGATCTTCCCAAAGTGGGATTTTTGGAGATGAGTCTCCTTCCTTCTCTCTGTTGGCTGGATCTTGGAGAAAAAGGGGAGGGTGAGACTTAAAAATCTTCCCTTTTAGAGACCTGATGGGAGATCTGAGCTCCATTTTTTAGTTTTTATGGTGAAAAACTATTTCGTTTTGTAAAAAGAAGAGTTAAACTCTTAATTTAATTGGAAAAGAAAAGGAAAGGAAGAACTTGAGAGAAAGGAGATGGAGGCACAAACCCTAGAATTTTTTGAGAGAATGAAAAGTTCTTGTTGATTTTTTTTATCATGTTGCCTTTATATGCTATACACTTTACATATAGCCCCTTGGGCTTTACCAAATGACACTTATGACACTCCATGCCCTATGTGCTTATTTCTTTTTGCACATAAGTCATGGGGTTTACAAAATTTTGGCTTTCTGCTCATTTTACATACATTTATTTCTAAAAAAACATTAAACTAATTTAGTGCTTCATTTTTGGCATGGAGCCGGCCCCTTCCATGCTTGGTCTTGACTTGGGCTTAGGCCCACTTGGCTTAGAGGTTGATTGACTTTGACATAGTCGATCAAGGTGTAACTTTTGACCCCCAACATGCGGGTGTGGGTACGATCACTGTCTCTAGCCGCGTATCTGCAAAAGCAGCATCTGGTCAAATCATGGATATGAGGAAAGAAATCTTGAAGGGGGAGTCAAGTAAAGCGGGTTGGGAAGGGGAAACAAGAGGGCCCAGGAAGTGATATAGGCATATAGATGTTAAAGGAAAAAGGGATACATGTTAAAACTTGATTTTGAAAAAACTTATGATATGGTGGATTGGGAAACGTTGCGACATCGAAGATTTGGAGAAAAATGGATTGGGTGGGTTAGAGAATGGCTAACATTGGCAAAATTATCTGTTTTGGTCAACAGACGCCAAACTAACCACTTCAAATGTAAGTGGGGCCTGTGCCAGGGGGATCCATTCACACTGGTAGCTGATGGTTTGAATAAAATGATAAAGGAGTATGCCCGAGAGGGATTAATTACAAGACTGGGAGATGGCAGGACGTTGATTGTCAACCTCCAATATGTGGATGATACGTTGTTATTCACTGATCGGGATGAGAAACAGACAATCAAATTGAAATGGCCGTTATTCTTGTTTGAAGCCTGGTCTGGACTAAAAATTAACTATCACAAAAGCGCGCTTATCATGATTGGTGGTGATGAACATGAGGCCAATATGTTTGTCAAGATTTTCGGATTCAAAACTGAGGCATTCCCAATCCAATACCTTGGGCTGCCACTGAGACCTGGGAAGATCACTAAAGTGGACTGGCAACCGGTAATTGATAGAATGGAGAAAAGGTTGGAGGGTTGGAAGGGTAAACTACTTTCAATTGGTGGCAGAGTGACCCTAATTAATGCGGTGTTAACTGCCATACCTGCGAACTTCCTTTTGTTTTGTGAGATGCCAGTGAGTGTTGAAAAGAAGATAGACATGATTAGGAGAAACTTTCTACGGAAAGGTAGAGGGAAACAAGGCAAAGGGTACACATCAGTGAAGTGGAGTGTTATTTGCATGAGTAAGGAATTGGGAGGATTGTGAGTCATAAATTTGCGAGATATGAACAGGGCTTTATTGGCAAAATGTCGGTGGAAGTTCTACGACCAGGACCCCACAACCCGGTCAATCATGGTGAGGGATGCGTACATGAAGACTGAAATAGGGAGAGGGAAGTTAAAAAACATGGGGGAGTCTCTGGATTCTGGGGAGGGGTGTTGAAGCCAAAGGGAATTTTTTTTGCAGGAACTTTCAACCATCGAAAACGGACGGAAAATTAACTTCTGGAAGGACGTGTAATGCGGGGATACGACACTTAAGTTCCGCTTCCAAGGTCTTTACAAAGGTGTGGAGCGGAAGAGATTAGTGGATTGGTTTCAAGCGTACGGTGTCAATTAGAGAGAAACGTGTCCTCCTTAGACTCAAAATGTGTCTTGAAGATTGGAGACCGGACGCCATGAGAAGCGATGGAATAAGGGAGGTAAATTCACGGTACACTCGTACCAGGTGATAAATGGAGGGAAGTGTGGAGGTCCAAGTACAACTATATGAAAGGCAAAGGTTCCAACAAAAATGAAAATCAATAACTGGTTGATGGCGAAAAAGGAAATTCTTACAAGACACGATCTACTAAAACGAAAGTTGATTAACCCGACAAAATGCATATTTTGTGGGGTCGAGGACGAAACGATTGATCACCTTATGTTTGGCCGCCAAACATCTTGTGACATTTGGGAGCATTTTTGTGCAAATAATCATATCCTTACTTTGCCGAAGTCAACTTCTGATTTATGGGGAAGTTCGCAAAAACAAAATGTTGGGAGCAGCATTAGAAAACATTGGGATACCATTGCTATGGGTGTTACTTGGGGGATTTGACGGAAGAGAAATGCAAGAGTGTTTAGGGGAAAAAATACAAGCACAACACATATTATACAACATATTTCGCGTACATTGTATAACTGGATATGTCAACTTTCAGATGCCGCTCGCCTTAAGATCAGAAAGTTGCTGCCAATGGGTGAATAGGAACACGATCCGAATAGGAACGGCAGCGACGTGGATAGGACATGGAACGCACAGGACGACGGTGATGAGGAGGAGGATGGGGACACATCGGTTAGCTTGTGATCTGATGTGCTTTAGGTGTTGTGGATGGTGATGATGTTGGCGGCCATGGCGACCTTAGTAGGATTTTGGGGATATATTTGTACAATTAATTTTGGCAAACTTCTGCTTATGTACTATGTTTATGTTGTGCTACTATGTTTCTGGCTTGTACTAGTGGTTGGATATGTAAGTTGTTCTCATTAAACTCTTTTTAATGATATTGCGGGTGGCTTAATTATCCACCTTTATGCTCAAAAAAAAGTTTAAGCTAATAACTTTTTTTTTGTTCCCACTTTTTCTCCTTTCTTTCACTAAAAAATAAGTAATATTTTAGACCAATTAGTGATTTTATAATATTAAAAATGATGTAGCACTTACAGGATGTAGCAATCGGGTTTTGGTGGCTCCAGGTGCTACACAATTGGTTCGAATGTTGTCTTTTGCCCACTCACAAGCGAGGTTCTTTGCTGGTTCATTGCCCCAAGCAAGAAAAAGATAACAAAGACTAAATTTCATTAGAACCGGATTCGAATTGCCCATTCTACGGTATAAGCATTTTCGTTTTATTATTATATCGTTGTTGTTCATGGGCAATTCAAGTTATCTGTTTGACTAAGTATTTGATCAATCATTAACCTGACATCAATCAACTACCTCTTAATTAATGCCAAATTTCCGACTGCAGAAACTATAGACAAAGGAGGAACTTTCCTTATGAAATTGGGAAAAAGTATTGAGGAATGGATAAGATGATAGATTTGCTATGGATTTACCTTTACTGGCTGCATAAATAGAGAGAAGGGGTACAGATACTAACGCAGCGACAGAAGAGATGAACACGATATTTGGCTCAGATGGAAAGCCGACTCAAAGTTAGTTGCCATGAGGAATTTGTAGTCTTCTGCAGTGCAATCCACCGTCGGCTTCATGAAACTTGTCCCCGCATTGTCAACCTAGAGAGAAGGAGGAGGCATCATCTTCGTTTTTAAAGTTGTTGCAAGAGTCAAGGTGTCAGCCCAAAAGAATAACAAATATCACAATTGGATGTGAAAGCAAATAGATAACATGGTTGGCTAGATAACATATCAAATTAGTTTCCATACTATGTTTCACTTCTCGATTTGTTCAGGAAAGAGTAAACAATTGAAAGGTAGGTGTTTGAAAATCAATTTGGTTTAATGCCAGAAAAAGCGTCTATGAAAGTTATTTATTTACATAGACTACTAATGAATAATGTGCAGCGCTTACAAGTATGTTAAGCTTCCCTAGGAACAAGGAAGAGACTCTGTCCATTAGTTTCTTTCGTTCAGGTCGAGAAGATACATCAGAAACGGAACCTGTGACATCAAAATTAAATCTTTTCCACTCATGCACGCATCTCTTGATATCTTCTTCACTTCGACAACAAGTGTGCACTCTTGCCCCAAGCCTGGCAAACTCTTCGACGACGGCATGTCGAACATATTAGAAATTTGTTCTTCACTTCTTCATGCTTATTCTTTTGTAAGAGAGTAAGAAGGAACATACCCAATTCCTATCGAGCCTCCGGTGACTAAATCCGTGAATCCGAGGAGAGACACCGCTCTTTGTTTCTCTATCCCCATAAGACCCGTTTCTTTCTGTTCAGTCTTTAGTTGTCTCCCTTGGTTTAGATGGATGCGCTATGGACACAAAGTCAAAAAATAAAAGAAAATAATAAATTTTAAAAAAAATCGTACCCATCTAATTTTATCAGTTTATCCAAAAGATAAAACAACTGATATAGTCATATAGGCCACTACTCAAAGACAAATGCAAACCAAGCATTAAGAATTAGTCAATCAGTTATAGTTCAAGACACCAAGTTCAAGTTCAACGCTGTAAACTACATTATCTTACTCGCAAGAATGCAAGTGGCTGCAAGGCCAATTGGCCAAAGAAAATGACACAGCAATACTATTAAAACAGAATTAAGCATATCCCTATGCCTGCATAGTGCCTTCACTAATAAAATAAAGACCAGTGAACTGATAGAAGCCCGTTCCGGTGCACCAAAACTCAGAAGTATAAATTTAAATGATGAAGGTTCAAGGAATATAATATTATATTCTGACATATGATGAAGGTTGACCGCATATAATTTCATATCCTAACATGTGCCCCAAGGATGAGGGTCATTTGAGTCGAGATCAAGACTTTTCGCGCAGCGTCATTGTTTTTTCTAATCCTCAATTAAATAGTGCTTCCGGTTCTAACCAGCAATTAAATAGCACTTCCGGTGGAAATCGAAGCTAGGCTGCTTTGATACCATGTTAAATACTGCACCAAAACTCTGCGTTATGATGAGGGTAGAGGGAATATATTTTATATTCTAACGGGGACTATCGCATTACTCAAACTGCATTAGGTATAGGAAATTGAACAATGGCCTGTACACAACAGAGAGTACAACCATATTGAAGGGGTCTAGCCTTTATTTTATATCAATTTAACGAAAACAAGTCGATACAATCATGAAATCTTGCATGTCATTCAAGGAAGATTTGTTTCAGAAATTTCATAAGTTTGTTGCTACAGCAATTTGGGACTTAATATTCAAGCCAAATGTACGCAGAATCAAAACATCACAAGCCTTTTGGTTTAAACTATTTACGGTCCGTCCCCCATCCGTCCCCCATCGACACATATAACTTGTCCGGTAATATAAGAAGCAGATGGCATGCAGAGGAATGCAGCTAGAGATGCAATCTCCTCCGGCTCTCCACTGCGCGCAAGTGGAATGCGAGAGAGTCGTGCAGCCAAAGCATCTTCATTATCCAGTAGCTATTGCAGAATACAAAATTCATGTCAGTCCAAGAAAAACGGATAACCTTAGGATCATCAGGATATTGAACTACAGCAGATACATGTCAGAAAATCACTTTTACCCAGGAGATTAGCGAGTTGGGTTCGAGCTAACAAAGTATTTCGACACTTAAAATTAGCACTCTCAGACAAAAGCCTTCGGACCACATGGAAAGGCTTCCGGCATAAACATGAATTTGTTGGGAAGTCAGAATAAATGGGGGTAACAATTATATTTTTATATCGTCCTAAATAAAGAGTTTTCAATGAAGGACCTCTTCAAAACTGGTGCTTAATACAATCGTAAAGTTAGTCGCTATACCAAAACACTAGATTTGTGGACTTGTGCGGTTTGGGGGAAGCACTCTCCACGTGTTGATTGCCTTATCTTTGGCTGAATTTTTTGCTTTTTCGGAAGTTGCCTGTTTTTTAAAATGCGCTTTTAAATGTGCCCCGATTTGAATCATCTAAAGTCCTTACCGGTGTTCACTATACAAAACTTTAAACAATGAGTGAAGATTGAAGTGTGTTTTTAAACTTGATCCATCAAGAAGACCCAATCTACTACTTTCCTTTATCTGGATCTAGGGATCAAACTTATCAAAGTATGTCACACTATGAACAAAATGAAAAAGAGGCTATAAGAATCCCTTACAGGCTGCACAAGTGTGGTCTGTACGAGTCCTGGAGCAATGAAATTAGCACGGATATTGTCTTTTGCCCACTCACAAGCCAAATTCTTCGTGAGCTGATTTATTGCTCCTTCATAAAAATTAACAAACAAGATCAGCTAATCATAACTATCAGCAAGTGACTGTTTCGTATTATTCGCTCTATTTTTTGGCGATACCTTTAGTTACTGAGTAAAGGGCGAGCTCATGAAAAGCTACCAAGCCAGCTATAGAGGAGATGTACACGATGCTTCCATTGCCTGATGCCTTCAGCATAGGGTGGGATAGCTGGCTCAGATGGAAAGCAGACTCGAGGTTGGTGGCCATGAGGAATGAGTAGTCCTTAGTAGTGTACTCAACAGTTGGCTTGCTTAAACCTGTTCCTGAGTTACAAATCTAGAGAGAGAGAGAGAGAGAGAGAGAGAGAGAGAGAGAGGAGGGGGGGTGGGGGGGGGTAGCGGTGGATGGAAGATTGTGTAAATTCATTGGTCCATGATAAACAACGAAATTAGAAATTCTGCAATAGTAGGATGTAAAATTTATATTGATCTCATGCTCTGCATTTTATTCAGGTTATTTCTTTCAAGGTTAAATTACTACCTCATTTTTGGCCATATAGCAAGGAATATCCCTCTTTCCAAATCTAGCACTTCACCTCATCCAAGTTTGTTATTATATTCCGTTAAAATCAAAAAATTAATTTTCAAACTACACTTAAGCTCCTATATCTTTTGTAACTGTTGCATTAACATAAAAAAGTAAACAGCAGTTAAAATAGAGGGTATGGTGCAAGTTTTTTGACAATAGGGGTATTTCCTGCTATACATCCAAAAGTGAGGGGTATTTCCTGCAATTTAGCCTACTTCTAACCACTTTGTATGCTTAGCAATTACAAATATTTTTGGGAAATTAACTTTACCAATATGTTTGCTGAAAAAGAAAGGAAGGGGACTTACAAGTATGTTCAACTTCCCATGGAAGATTGAAGATACCTTCTCCATTAGTTTCTCGCGTTCAGCTTGAGAAGAAATATCACAAACCGAGCCAGTGACCTTAAATTTCAAGCTTTCCCATTCCTGCAAATATTTCTTAAGATCCGCTTGAGTCCTAGAACATGTGTGCACTGTGGCCCCAAACCCAGCCAACTCTTCAACCATGGCATGCCTACATCATATAAACACATTACAGTCATTAACAATGGCTTAAATTTGGCAAGTAAATGATTTGTCACAAATATTCTACTCAATTGAGTAGGTATGCTCTCAGGTGCCCCTCTAATTATGAGAATTTGAGCAGGGACATTTTGTATGTATGTAACTATGTATGCAAGCAAATACATACATACATACATACATGCATGCATACATACATACATACATATTGTATGTATGTAACTATGTATGTATATAACTAATTTGGACAACCAATTGATACGCTAAAAAAATATATGTAAGATTTTGACATTGCCATGAGATATGGTATCTGACGAACTATTCAATCAAATTCCATTCACATATAATCTACAGGTGTTTATATCAGTTTCATTTTGAGTTCATCGCTATATGAAAGGTATTTCCAGAGCAATTTTCCTTCATAAATGTCGATACTCTTCAGGATAGAGTATTTCCGATGGAACTTTTGGAATGCTGTGATCAAAAGGACTTTTGTCCGATGGTATTCTCATCGGGAAAAACTTATGGCAACATTTAGCGAAAAGCATACATCTAGAAATAGAAAGACTGCCATTAGAAACATTACAGAAGGATACAAATTACAACAGAAAAAAAAAAAGGAAAGAGAGTCTCAGCCATGAGGGCGCCACAGGGTATCCACGAAAAGAGAGTCTCAGCAATGCCCCCATTATACACAGATATTCTCCACTTCGGAACATATCATCTATATGTAAATGCTATGTACATGGAAATCATGGTTAAACTTAATTGCTTTTGTTAAATATATTTTAATTTGGTGGCAAATGCTTCTACAAAAATGTTAATACTCAGAGAAATAAATGTGTCATATTTAGAAAAATGCTGATACAAAATGATAGACGTAATGATTTTTCGATCAATGCTACTATTCCACAAACATGTTATTCTATTGCAACTAGCGATGAGATTACTCCCAAGGGATGGGTATATTGGTAGGATTGAGAAAGTATGAGGAGGAAGCATGTTCAGGAAATGCAACCAACAAGAGACCAACCCTATTTATCAGTGAGGGGTGGTTAACGTTAAGATTGCAAAACATATTTATAGTTTAATAACGCGATGATCAAATGAAATAATATTACAATACAAATGTTGTTATGATCATTTAATGAACTATGCTGTAACTGAAATATATTGCTTGACAGCATAACTTACCACTAATTAGATGTCTTTAAGTAATGTTTTAGATTTGCGAGTAATGATATTATATTGAGGCAGTGGATGTGACCTGCATGAGTCCAACATATAACTATGACAAAAAATCAATGGGATAATATTTTTTAACAGGCTAAATGCAGGAAACCCCCTCATTTTTGCTCGAAGCTCGAAAAGCAGGAGAGTCCCCTTAACTTGGAAAACACGGCAATTTACCCGATAAACTCGAGTGGGTTTAATATTTCCATCCATCATACCATTTCATACTAAAAATGCCTCTCTAATAAATTTTTAATCACTCCTTTTTATTCTCTTTTTTTCTTAAATCATACTCTCTTGAATACACGCTTGGAGGAGGAGAGGAGGTTGATGGTGTGTTCAATTGGACATTTTATGGAAGAAAAGAGGGAAAGCAATTTTAAAGGGGAAATTTTAGATAAGAAGAGGGAAAGCAATTTGGGGCAGAAGGTGATAATACTCGTAAGTGGGAATTCCCCAGATCATGACACGTGGCAGATGACGTGTCCCGAAGCTTACAAGACAGAAGCAAATGCGATACTTGGAAGACATTCCTCAGGCCTTCGCTCCAAGGAATGACCCGACCTTCAATGGCCTCTCGAAACACTCCATGTTCGCCTTACAAATAACTATCGGCTCACCTCCGAGCCCTCCTACACGCTGAGCTTCCTCAGCCTCCCAGCTCGCCCCGAGCTATTACATAACCGAGCTTTCTCGGCTTCCCGCTCGTCTCCGAGCCTCCCGCCGAGCTAAACCTCTCCGGTTGTCCCGAGCAACTGAGAACGCAGAGCCCAAGCGCCTCCGCCACGGCTCCGCGTATCCCACTAGAAGTGATATATCCGCCACCCGACACCCCGAGTTCCACGATGGCGTATCCTCCCATTAACGAACGTACCTCGTCATTAATGGAGAGATCCCGCCATTCACGCAGACGTAACGTAAGGGGCGTAATTGACGGCGAAGATCTCGCGCCTGCTCACTCTATGCGACCCTATACAAACCCCTCTCAGACGACTCGGGTAAGGCAATTTTAATCCGCTAAGCCGCTACTCTGCTCAAATTTCTTGGCTAACTTGATCGTCGGAGGGTCTTACGGTGGTCACCCATCTCGGGACTTCTTTTGCAGATAACTCGGCTTCCACCTCAAATCCAAACCACTGAGATCCATGCACATCCGAGGAGACAACCTTCAACCCAAATCTCAACCGTTCAACAACACTCGCGACAGATCGACGAAGGACAACATCTGAAGGATATCCAGACCTCCATCAGTTGACGCCGTCTGTGAGAACATCAATTTCTTCCACCCATCGAAAGTTGATCATCCGCTCTCGACCTCATGGCGAGCGAAAACCCTGACGATCCTAGCACAAGCCACCGCCTCCCCCACAATGGAAGCGTGGACGGATCTACTCCCCTCCAAATGCCATCCACGCCCTCTCGGCAAGGATCGACGGGCTCGCGTCAATAGTGGACGCCCTTGTCCATGTTCAAACGGCGGGTGATTGATATGAAAATTCGTTGTTTGATATGAAATGTATAATCACAATCAAAGAATTTATAACCACAATCAATAACGGTGTCGTTGTAGTTCGTTAATAAGTACGGTTCGTCCACTGAGATTCGTGTATTTATTCGTTCTTGTTTTAGTTGAGCCGAAAGAAAATAGTAAAGAAAATTCAAGAAAATGAGATTTCAACATTTAATTAAGTTTATCATTTCAAGAGAATCAAGGAAGAGTTCAAGATTTAGTAATCAAGAAAGTGTCCAATATCAATTTTAGTTATCAAGAAAATTGAAGAATAGCTTGGAGGATTCGATAGGAATTAGTAGTAATGATGAATAATAATAATGGCTTATCTTATTTATTGATAAATTATAGTTAGAACGATGGCGATGAATGAAGATTATGGATCTTTTTGAAGAAACCAGGGTTTCTCCTTCACCATCCCTTGTCTTTTCATTGATCATCATTCAAATCTAGCCTTTAGCAAAGAAAATCATCACTCATTTAATCCCAAATTGCAATGAAATTATCAAGAACGGTGATCTCGCCCCAAATTTGGTCGTTGACGATTCTTTTTCCTAAAGTTCATAATTCTCATAAGACTTAAGATGCGTATAGGATTTCATCACCATTTGATCTACCGAATTCCTTCGAATTCTTAGCAAGCGGAGATTTAATCACGCATCATGAAAAAAAAGAATCAAGAATTAGAAATTTCATAATGCAAAAATTTAATGAAAACGAGAATTAACAATTGATCACCTTTATTATTCAGCTTCTAATTACACTTTTCTTCAATCCGAGATTACAAGAATTGCTCTCGATCGCTCCCTTGAAGAGATAACTATTCCGTCGAGTTTCTCTTTGCTCAATCTCCGTGAAACTTGGACCTGTCGAAGATCTTGTGCTTTTGATGATGATCGGCTTTGCGTAAAGGATCTTGAATGTCGTCGCTCGATATTGTTCTCAACGATTCTTGATTTGGATCTTGATTTAGAATTAAATTGGATTTAGTTTTGGATTGTGTACTAGAAATCAACTACCATCAACAACCTTATTAATGTAGGCTTAGGTCTCTTTTTATAGCCCTTCATCAATCTTCCACTAGAACCTAGGTCAATCTTTCCCAATAAGCTAGGTAGTTATAGGGAAAATTCTAGAATAAAGTAATTATCAAGCTTCCTCAAGAAGCTAGACAGTTGTAGGGAAGTTTCCAAAACAAGCTTGTTACAATGAAGCATCCTTAACAAACTAGGAAGTTGAGATAAAACATGGGGAGAATTTTTGACCGCCGGCTCCCTGAATCGGCTGCGGATCCACGGCGGATCGGCCTGACTCGGCCGTGGATCCGCGGCCGTTTGGTGTGCTTGTTGCTTCATTTTTCTTGTATCTTCTGGTGTTGGTTTCTGGGTCTTTATTTTATATCTGGAATCTTCTTATCTCTTCTAAATTCCTGCCAGTATTTGATTCTTTGATTTCCTGTATTTTAATCG
The DNA here is from genome assembly GCA_030015575.1 of Agapanthus africanus. Lineage (NCBI taxonomy): Eukaryota > Viridiplantae > Streptophyta > Magnoliopsida > Asparagales > Amaryllidaceae > Agapanthus > Agapanthus africanus. The sequence goes on from CM057337.1 coordinate 1,002,662,973, forward strand.
ACGAATTTGTGATTCCGATATCTGACCTGAGCTGATTTTTGCACAATATCTCAATGAAGGATATTAGAGATATACAATATTATGCGTGAAATAATAAATATACAATTTCCTTCAAGAATGTTGATTATAATGTATAACACGTGGTATTTGATATTTTCCAGACGAACTTGTAATACATGTTATATTTATAACAAACATTCTTAGATGAATAGAAAAGTAAGGAAATTGTTATGTTAAAAATTGCAATATTTTCGACTGAACAAATTCCCCGAAACTTGACTTTGATCGTCTCGAGAAAATTTCTTTTATTCAAGAGAAGGAGAAAATGGAAAGAAAAAGAAAAACTAACTAGCACACTTTCGTAGGCAACACTATTGCACTAAGCACGTGCAACAAGCCTTTAAACCTTTAGGTGTCCCTAATAGGAGGAGTGTTGTCTCCTGAGGGTTTTCAGCGGATTGCACCCACAAAATTCTATAATAAAAGGAAGACTGTGAAAGTTACATATAAAGATAAGAATTATAAAAGAAAAAACTTGAAAATCAGAGTTTCCAACTACACTAGCTTTTCGGTTGTCATGAGCCATATCTTAATAGTCATGAAAATATGTTAGAATTCACATCATCTCTCAATAAAACATCGTCTTTATTCTTCATCCCTACCTTTCTTCCAAACACCAATCATATACCCCTACGTGTGTAAAGGACATCCTTACACTCGGAGAATTCAATTCAAGCTATCATACTCTTGTCCATCTACCTCAGTACTTTTTAGTCGGTGAATATTTTAGATGGAATTGCTCACACATTCTTCATGTGATCGTTAATACTTCTTGAGGTACTAACCGACCGATTACTAAATGTACTCACTTATTAGGCGTAATTAGCAATTTTCTCGTCTTGCAACACCTAAAGTTAGCAGTGACTCCCAAACCAGTTGGTCTAAGGAACTAGGTGATAAGGCACCCTCCCTATATTTTTTTATGCTTCCTTGGTGATTAAAAAACCAGTATTCATTTTTCTTCACCATTTTATACTTTTATACTTCATTTATTATTTTCTTCGTACTTTGGATTTTAGACAAGAGCATTTCAAGGTATCCTCTACTATCCCGAGTTTCAGGACGTGTGTAAGTGCGTATAGTAGGGTATCAACGTTCAAATGTTTGGCTTCCAGAATAGGAATTATTTTTAAGACTTATTTTTATCCTCAGATTAGTGACTTCCTTCATCTTAGTAACCCTTGGGACAATAACTCATAACTACTTATTACTAGTTTCGTTTAAGAAAACATCTAACTTTCTTGGTTTTCTTAAACTTTTCCAATCTTTTCAATGTAATTTTTCACTTTCTAATCTTTTTATTATAAAAGAAAATTTTTGAAAATTTTGTGCTTATGCAAAGTGTAATGCAAAGTATGCGTAAATAAGCACAAACCTTCCCCAAACCTGTTTACAGCAGTGTTCTTACTGTTGTCGTCTTTTAAAATCTCAAAAAGCTGTAGGCTTGGGAGGAAAAGTTATTAACGGGGACAAGAATAAATAAAAGTGAAAATCTTCCCCCAAACTTATTTTTTTATTACTCACCTCAAATCGTAAGATGAGACAATATTATCGAGATATGGAGGTGAGGCGGAGGAAATTTAGTTATGATAAATCGGCTCCTGTAAAAATAGGAGCTCCTCCGTGGGGTCAGTGGAAAAATACGGTTTTAATCTATACCCATTCACTTTGAAAATTGTACCGTTTTTTCTATTTTCAACTTCAACTGCCCCGTGCGGGTAGACATACCGCACCACAAATGGTCTTTTCCAACGAGATCGTAGCTTACCCACATGAAGATAGAGACGGAAATCATAAAGAAGGACTTGTTGTCCTGGGATAAAAGTTTTTCTCAAAATATTTTTATCGTGAAATAGCTTGGTCCGGTTCTTTACAATCACCGCATTATCGTAAGCTTCATCGCGGAGTTCTCTTAGCTCATTTAATTGCAGCTTCCGAAAGTTGCAGGCTTGATTCAAATCGAAGTTAAGTTCTTTAATGGCTCACATTGCTTTATGTTCAATCTCGACAGGAAGGTGGCAAGCATTTCCAAACACTAGGCGGTAAGGAGACATATCAAGATCAGTCTTATGAACGGTACGAAATGCCCAAAGAGCATCCGTCAATTTGGTTGACCAATCTTTCCGGATTTTAGAAACTGTTTTCTCCAAAATTTGTTTGATCTGCCTATTAGAAATCTCAGCTTGCCCGCTTGTTTGGGGATGATAGGGCATGGAAAGTTTGTGGTTGATTGCATATTTCCGCATCAAAGTCTCGAAAGACTGATTACAGAAATGCGTCCCGTTGTCGCTAACGATAACGCGAGGGTGTCCAAATCGCGAAAGATATTTTCTTTAGGAAACTTAATGACTACCTTGTTGTCATTAGTGCGACATGGAATCGCTTCCACCCATTTCGAGACATAATCAACCGCTAACAAGATGTACAAATTCCCAAAAGAGTTGGGAAAAATACCCATAAAATCAATACCCCAAACGTCGAAAATTTCAACAACCAAGATCAGTTGAAGAGGCATCTCATTTCTTTTAGAAATCCGACCCGTGTTTTGACATTGTGGACAGGTTTTGCAATGATCATATGCATCTTTAAATAAAGTGGGCCAGTAAAAACCACATTGCAAAACCTTCTCCGCTGTCTTACGTGGACCAAAATGACCTCCGCATGCCTGATCATGACAGAAAGACAAAACACTCTTGAATTCATCATTGGGGACACATTTGTGAATGATTTGGTCAGGACAATACTTAAACAAATAAGATTCATCCCAGTAAAAATGCTTTACTTGGGATAGAAATCGATAATTGTCTTGTTTAGACCAATCGCTCGGAATAAGTCCCGTTGCAAGATAATTCACAATATCCACGAACCAAGGTTCGCAGGATACGGTCAAGAGTTGTCCGTCAGGAAAAGAGTCATTAATTGGCAAGGCCACAGTTGGTGAAGAAGAGATGCGCGAAAGATGGTCGGCTACTATGTTTTCACATCCTTTCTTATCTCGAATGACAAGATCAAATTCTTGTAATAATAGGATCCAACGTATTAACCTGCCTTTAGCATCCTTCTTCGATAAAAGATGTTTTAGGGCGGAGTGATCAGTGTAAACCACAATCGGTGAGCCAGTCAAGTAAGGCCTGAATTTTTTTATTACAAATACAACTGCCAAGAGTTCTTTCTCGGTAGTTTTATAATTAATTTAGGCATCATTCAAGGTCTTACTTGCATAATAAATCACATGTGGCATCTTATCAATGTGATGTCCTAAGATTGCACCAACAGAAAAATCTGATGAATCACACATAAGCTCAAACGGGTGGTTCCTATCGAGAGATAATAGAACAGGGGCTATAGTGAGAGAATTTTTAAGCGATTCAAAAGTAGCCTCACAATCCAAATCAAAGTGAAATGTGGTATCCTTGGCTAAGAGAAGAGTTAAGGGTCTAGCAATTTTGCTAAAATCCTTAATGAATCTCCTATAAAATCCTGCATGACCAAGGAAAAATCGTATATCTTTAACGCATTTGGGATAGGGAAGGTCATGAATAACATCTATCTTAGCTCTGTCGACCTCAATGCCTTTCCGTGAAATGAGCACAATACCCTCTTGGACCATGAAATGACATTTTTCCCAATTCAAAGTTAAGTTCTTATCTTTACAACGAGTAAGAACTGCGTCAAGATGAGATAGGCAGTCATCAAAAGAGTCCCCAAATATCGAGAAATCGTCCATGAAAATCTCCAGAAAATTCTCGACCATGTCCGAGAATATCCCCATCATACACCGCTGAAATGTAGCGGGAGCATTGCATAACCCAAAGGGCATGTGTTTATAAGCAAAAGTACCAAAAGGACAAGTAAACGTAGTTTTATCTTGATCCTTTTCGGCAATAGAGACCTGGTTATAGCCAGAGTATCCGTCTATGAAAAAATAATAGTCATGTCCAGCTAATCGTTCCAACATCTGGTCAATGAAAGGTATAGAGAAGTGGTATTTCTTAGTTGCGGCATTGAGTTTTCTATAATCAATACATACACGCCACCCAGTTTGGGTGCGTGTCTGGATCAACTCATTAGCCTCATTAGTTATGATCGTGATACCAGACTTCTTAGGGACTACATGAATATGACTCACCCATTGGCTATTAGAGATTGGATAAATGACACCACTATCAAGGCATTTGACAATTTCTTTCTTTACCGCCTCCTTCATGGCGGGATTTAACCGTATTTGTGGTTCTCGGGTTGGCTTGGCTTCATCCATCAAATGTATATGATATTCAACAATCAAGGAACTAATCCCTTTGATGTCAGCCATTGTCCAACTAAATGCTTGCCGGTTAAATTTCAAGACCATCAAAAGAGCGTTCTCTTACTCTAAGGCTAGAGAAGCGGATATGTTCACAGGCAAAGACTCATTCTCACCTAAATATGCATATTTAAGGTGAGAAGGTAACAATTTGAGATCTAATGTCGGCGAAGAGACAATAGAAGGTGGGGTAAGTGAATGACATTCGGATTCTCGAAGAAGTTCATAGCCTGCAAAGGATACAGACTCGAAAAGTGTGACTGACTTTTGTGATGAGTCAAAAGGTTCAAACTCAGGGGTGGACTCATCAAAGGTGTCATCGCTATAATGTGCAAGATCAAATAATGATGTGCTAATGTCGTCAAGATCATCAAAGCAAAGTTCATCAGCCTTGCAGCTTTCGGGAACTGTCTCGTGGACAAAACAAACATCAAGAATATGAGCAGACGGTTCAGATAGCCGACTTCCTATCTTGTAAATGTTAAGCTCAAATGTCATTTTCCCTAAGGATAGGTTCATATAACCGTTTCGACAGTTAATGACAGCATTGGAAGTGGCTAAGAATGGTCGACCGAGAATCACTGGAATTTGGTTCCGTAGGTTTGCTACAGGCTGTGTATCTAAAACAATAAAGTCCACAGGGAATATAAATTCCCCGACTTTTATCAACACATCCTCAAGCTTACCCCTAGGTTTGGTGATGGATCGGTCTGCCATCTGGAGAGTACAATGAGCTGGTTTCAACTCTCCAATCCCTAACTGCTCATAGACAGAGTATGGAACCAGGTTAACACTAGCGCTAAGATCGAGTAAAGCACGGTAAATATTTTTACCCCCAATAGAAATAGAGATTGTAGGACATCCGGGATCCTTACGTTTCTTTGGTAATTGTGGGGTAAAAGCTGTGCTAACATTATTCGTCATGAATACCTTTTTGGGCACTTGAGTCTTCTTCTTCCTAGTGCTCAAGTCCTTAAGGATTTTTGCATAAGCCGGAACTTGTTGTATAGCAAAGAGGAGAGGGATATTTATGTTAACATGTTTAAATATTTCCATAATGTTCTCCATTTGTGGACTTGGTTTGTTTCCTCTTAACCTATTCAGATAAGGAGCTTTAGTAATAAGAGCTGGGTCCGACATTAAAGAAGGTCGTGTGGGTGGAACAGATCCCAGAATTGGAGTGAGGATCGTCTTTGGTTGACTAGAAGAAGCGGGCTGAGGGTTCGAGCCTTGAGGAAAACGGAGAATAGGCTCGGAAGAAGGTGGAGTAGACGAAATAGGGTAAGAAGTGGAAGTGGAAGCTTGGGTATCATCGATTGATTCCTCATTATCAATCTCTTCACCGACTTGATTATTCAGCACTCTTCCAGATCTCAACGTTGTAATGGAACTGACATTGTACTGTTGTGAATGCCCAGGATTCGGTAGGGGTTGAGATGGAAGTTTCCCCTTCTTTCTAGCACTCATTTCGGCATTTAATCGTGCAATTTGCGCTTCTATCGATTTAATACTCTCACCGTAGGAGGCGGAGTTCTTCTTTATATCATCGATAGAAAACCTTATATCAGCCGACACTTGGATAGAATCTTTCATAAACAAATTCAAGGTTCGTTCGAGTGAAGAGGAATTATTGGTACCGGCCAATTGCAAAGAATTATTATACGGTGCAGAAGTGTTGGCCGGATTTTGAAAATTTTGTGGTTGAAAGGAGTGCTGACTCAGTTGTAGTGGTTGTTGTTGTTGTGGAGTGACCCTTTGAAAGTTATTTTGGTTTGGAACCGTATTTTGAGTTTGGTGTTGATTCTAAGCAAAATTAGGGTGATTCCTCCAACCTTGATTATAAGGGAAGAATAAGGATCGTTTCTATATCTTTGCTGAAAAGCAGCATTAGTGTGTTCTTGATCTTGAAACGGAGAATTCAAAGGACATTCTTCCGTCAGATGTGATGGATCGGAACAGCATCCACACACGCGGTTTTAGGGAGTGTGACCGGGTTTAGAGAGGCTAATAAAAATTTGTGTTCCATAGCTTCAAGTTTCTTTTGCATTGCTGCCATTTCGGTTTTGACTGCTATGGAAATATCAAGTTGATGGATACCACCCCTAGATGATGATTGACTAACACTCTCCCATTGCAAAGTTTTTTCAGCAAAATCTTCCAAAAATTTCCAAGATTCACCATCGTCTTTAGACATGAAATTGCCTTGACACATGGATTCAAGCATATGCTTTGTTGTTGGATTAATGCCCTCATATATGATTCGGCACAGATCCCATCTATGGATTCCGTGATGAGAACATTGGACTAGCAGATCCTTGAATCGTTCAAAACACTTCCAAAATTGTTCATTGGGAAGCTGGGTAAATTGATTGATTTCGCTACGGACACGGGCGGTCTTATGATTGGGATAAAATTTCTTGAGGAATGCTATGACGAATTTATCACAGTTTGAAATAGAGTGTGCAGCTGTGTTATAAAGCCACTTTTCGGCTAAATCACACAAAGTGAACGGGAGAACCGGCGCTTTGCACTCATAGACTGGTGGTAGCGCCAAGCGCGCCACGTGCTCCTCACGTGTGCGCTATATCAAAGAAGCGCTTTGCGCTCATTAACTGGAGCTAGCGCCAAGCGCGTCACGTGTTACTCACGCGTGCGCTGATAGAACATAAACTGTCTTTTAAATAAATCCCTAGAGCCATGATGAATGTTCAACATTCAATAAAAGACAGAAAGGCTATCAGAACCCAAATCAATGCTCAACATTGTCAAATGTTTAACATTTTAACTGAGTGAGCCGAGCCCAAGTTGGCCATAAACCCCTCATTCAGATTAATTGAGCCCATATGCTCATAAATCTCAGATCTTAATCCTAATTGGACTACAGATCTCCCAACCAATATTGGTTCAAGGGTACATCTCTTCACTCCTCTGATATTTGTCGTTGTAATCCTTCAACGTCTTCAGAGAGGTGACGGGTCCCGACAACCAGACATTCTGTGCACTGTGGGGCCCTTAAACTCATGGACTATGATGGCCTTAACCTTGGACTGTGGGGTCCTTAAACTCATAGACTATGATGTCCTTAACCTTGGACTATGGGGTCCATAAACCCATGGACTATGATATCCTTAAACTTTACAGACTATGATGTCTTTAAACTGGACCGCAACGTCCCCAAACTAAAACAATAGAGTCCAAATGCTCTTTTGTTGGATCTAAATGATCCCGTTAAGTAGATCTTAGTCTGAAATTAGACTAAAGTATCCTTGAAAAACGTTTAAGTTGATCTTAGTCTCAAATTAGACTAACGATCCTTAAACCCAACCCAAACTCAAATTAGACTAAGAAAATACGGATTTGGACTAATCCAAGAAAATACGGATTTGGACTAATCCACGCCCTATGGGCGACAACATAATTAGTCTCCGTATACAATCCACGGGCAACCAAAAACAAAACAAACACACACGACACGAAGTGACCATCTGGAGAAGGAGAAAGTGGTTACCGCTCGGTAGCGTAATTAACTGCAGGAGCTTGCGCCTGCAGGGAAGAGCGTCCCCACAATCAAAAACCCCTCAACGAGGGGGAATCTGACGAAGTCTGCTACATCGGTCGCATCTGTCTAAACCTCCGATATATGGTGCCATAAATAAACTTGGCATTTTCGGAGAGGTGGACAGATAGCACCAAATAGCATCTTCCCTCGAAATCCAGGCAAGACGAACCTACGCGGTTCCATCTCCGGTTTTCGGCGGAGAACAGATTCTGGCACGCCCGGTGGGACTTTTTCCTCTTTCCACTCCACACTTCGTGTGTCGTGTTCGCGAACGAATCACGGTTTGATATGGTTGCCCTTGGGTTAGAGGTACTAAGATTTGGTTTTGCTCCTGTGCAGAAAAAAGAACATCAATGGCCTCTAACTGTTCCAGTTGCAGCAGCAACTCTCGCTCTGTCCTGTCTGGAGGAGTAACCTATGGGCCCCAAGCGGCCTCCCTTTTCACAATGCCGGTGGAACAAGTGATCCAGGCCACCACTGGACTGTTTTTCGGGACCATGCTCCTGCCAACAAGCTTCAGCGTTCCTGTACCATCGCAAGAAGCTAAGAAGAAGTCGGTCTTTAATCGGCTCACAACTACTACGGCGCCTCTCAACGGGTCGTCCAAGTCCACTGCCTCAGTTTTCAACAGACTGGGCCGAAGCTCAAATGGGCCTATGAAGAAGCCCACAATTCCTGAAGAAGTTATCCCAAAGCGGATAGCCATTCCTGTACCTGAAATCGTCAGAGCAGCTTCCCCTGCTAAGGAGTCAGTCTTTGCAAGACTGGCCGTTCTAACTCCCACTCCAGGTGAAGTCATGAAGGCTGTTTCCCCTGTTCGAAAGTCGGCCTTCGCAAGACTGACTATCCCTTCTCAACAGACGTCAGTCTTCGACAGGCTAGCGCCAATAGCAGCCTCTCCTCAAAGTAAGGGGCAAGAAGAAGCGCATCCAACAGCGGAGGTGATCCCGGCCGCATGATATGCTCGACGTCCCACTGGCGCTAAGTGAGGAAAACTAGGGGCAATTCCCCTTCTGGATTGACTCTGCCAGCTCCAATGGTAGAAGTCGATGCTGCTGTTCCAACTGGGAACAGCTTTGAACCACTCAGGAGGGTCCGCAAGAACTCTCCGGCTGCGATACTGAAAAGATCTCCTCCACCTGTGGAGAATGCCACAAAGGCGAAGCTTGAATATCCCCCTCAGCGGCTGTCCTCCAAAATTTACAAAGTCTGGCGTCAAGTCCAAGACTCGGTGATTGATCAAGACTACTCCTGCCGACAGAAAAAGATGAAAGTTCGGCGAGAAGGGGATCACCCTGTCAAGCCACAGAAGCTGTCATCTGTTTGGGTGCCCGCTGCAACGGCTCACTCAACTTCGACCGCCCACAAAAGAAGGAGGCCGGAGAAGATCCCCACGTCTTTGGCAAATCGCAATGACACTGAATCTAAACGCCCCAAGTCTGGGGGCACAGTGGTGCATACTGTTTATATGGCTTCCGGAAAAGAGGATAGCCGTATCTCTACGGGTCACCGACTACTTACACGGTCTGTGACTACGGCTCAGGAGCAACAACAACAAAAGTTCCAAGAGATGCTAACAACCATAGCCGCACTCAATGGACCAAAAGCAGGCCCAGAGACGTCCTCAAAACAACGTCATGAGCAGGAAACTGATGCCGAATTCCTTCGGAGAATGCTTGAGAAAAAGGACAAAGAGGCCGCGGAACAAGCGGCCAACATTAAACAAATGGCCCTTTTATTCCAAGATATGGTGGGCCTAATGATCCAGCCGAACCCTCCAGCTAAAGATCCTCCAGTAATAATTGAAGATGATAGAGGAAAGACATCAAATCCTCTGTCGACTCTATCAGCAGCCAAGGAGGAGACCATCTCCAAAGTCATGCTCGATGATTATATAGCTCAGCAAATACGGGCTCATCAAGAGAATGAAGAAACCGGCCAAGTCGTCAGAACTAGGCGACCATATCCAGGATGGTACGATCAGATAAAATACCCACCAGGATACACAATTCCTAAATTCCATGTGTACAAGGGGATAGGCAATCCCCATCAACATGTCGCTCAGTTCAGGGCTCTCTGAGGCAACACTGGAGGGGATGATAAGCTACTGCTTCACCAATTCGTCGGCATCTTGACAAAGACTGCGTTCGAATGGTACTCAGAGTTTCCCAACGACTCCGTCAAAACTTTTATGGAGATGGAATTACTGTTTACCCAACGTTTCGCCAGCGCTAGCAAGCGCACCCCGATCACCGCGTTAATTAACACCAGAGTGAAGCCAGGCGAAACATGGGTGCAGTATGCGATACGGTGGCGGAATCTATGGTCGAAGTGCGAGAAGCGCATCGAAGAAGCGCCTGCGGTAGGCATGTTCGTAGGGACCCTCAACCCTCAGGCGACTATTTCACAATTCATGATGTTCTTCAAGCCAACTACTTTCCAGGCCTTGATTGACAAACTAGCCCAAATGGATCAGATGGGTCATAGACCATCCTCTTCGAAGTTGGAATCTCGAAACGAGAAAGGGAAAGGGAAAGCGACCTTCATCGCCAATACATAGCAGCAATCCAGTGGTCCAAAACCAATTGACAGCCAAGACGAAAGACAGTGATTCTTTAATGAGAAACAGAAGCGCCCTTATTCGTTTCCCCGGGATAAAACGAGGAGATTGTTTGAACTAGCGGCGCGCAACAGGCTCATCAACCTGCCGGATCCAAAACGCCCATTGCAACCCGGTGAGACTAATAATCCCGATTATTGCCCCTATCACCAAGCGATAGGCCATCCAATCGAAGATTGCTTCGTCTTCAAAGGGTGGATTGAGAACCAATACCAACATGACAAATTCGCACTGTCCGAGAATTGAAAAGTGAACCCGCCCCAGCCGCATGCTCTCAAAAAGGCAGACACAACGGGGGCATCATGCTCTTTTGTAGAAGAAGCTCCATGGGAAGTCGTTCTTTAGGCCAAAATGAAAAGAATGGTGAAGGATCTCCAAACATGCCCGGCGATCAAATGGAAAAATCCGATGGAACCCGAAGTTATCAAGGGAATACTGAAGCCGCGCCCAACGCCAAAAATTGGTGGGATGGTCAAAACGCCCATACCCAGCCGTCAAAGTCTTCGAAGAAGAAGAAGAAGAAGACCAGAATGCCCGTGAAGCCTGGTGACAAGCACACAGACCTGCAGAAACATATTGACGCGCTGGAAGAATATAACCGGATAGCGCGGACCCCAGTCACACTCCAAGAGTTTCTCAACCACATCCTTGAGGACGGAAATGATGAAGGATAAGACTCGTCGAATGAACCTGAGGATTATGTGGCAAGCTGCCATGCGATCTCTCACTCGTCAATAGACGGTGAAAAATCTCCTGACGCAGAGAAACTGGGGGCAGATCCCGAATCGGAGCTACTAGGACCGTCAGACGAGATGATTGATCCATTCCTGAACAAAGCCCTTCTAAAAAGCAAGGCTGATCGAGAGTGCGAAACGGTCATATTTAGAAAAACCAAGCGCCGGCGACTGAATGTAAAGATTGAAGCACCCCAACCAGATGGGAGAACTTCGGCCGCCAGCAAAAGAAGGTTCAAGACAAGGAAAAGGTTCGCTAAAGCCATATCGATAGGAATGAAGCTGTCACCCTCCGAAGGAAACACTTCTGATGAGATACACCTTAATGAAGAGGATGCGCATCCTAATTACTGTTTATATCATCGAAGGATTGCGCACCCCACCGAAGAGTGCAACGCCTTTAAAAATTGGTGGCAAGGGTATGTCGCTCATAGGCAACACTTTAAGAGGATGAAGCGTGAAGCTCGTTGACAGCGGAAAAATGCGACAGACGAACGAGGAAGAGCTGCCGGCAACTGTCACATGGTTGATAACAGGGGATCGCAAGTTCTTACCTTCGGGAGCGATTCTGAAGAAGAAATGACTCTCGGCCCTCTCTTCAAAGAATCCACCCCAGGAAAAGAGGAAGAACCGAAAAGCTGCGAGAACATTCAGCTGCGCAATCGCACGCTACCTGAAAAGAATCTCAAACCCGCAAACAAGGGATCGAACAAAAAGGATAATGGGAAAGAAAAGGTCCCTAAGGATATCGCCCTCGATGATCGAGTCGTTGAAGAGCTGGCAGCCAAGGACCCGCCTAAGAAAAACAAAGTGGATTACAACGTGCTGGCACACCTGAGGAAGATACCCTCGCAGCTAAGCATTCTCGATGCCCTTCTGCTATCCAAAGAGGCGAGAGATTCTATGATCAAGGCATTACAAGAGCCTGACCAGTTTCAAGCTTTCCTCGCCGAAGAAAAGATGAATAACTAGTTGGAAGAAGTGCACACGGTCGATATCACCTTCGGCGATGAAGACCTCCTCCTCGGGACGTGCGAGCATAACCGTTCCCTTTATGTCTCCGGATACTGTCATGATATCAAGATAGGCAAAATCCTGGTTGACAATGGGTCCTTCGTCAACCTCCTCAATGTAAGAGTGTTGAAGGAAATCTGCATGAGCGTTCAACGTCTCGCTCGTGATAAAATCACCATCTCCGGGTGTGACTCCTAGTCATCACGGACGTTCAGGTCTGTGATACTGACGTTACGCTTTGGGCTACTCGTCACGGACATCAAATTTCACATCATTGACGCCAAGACATGTTACAATGCTTTGCTCGGCAGGCCTTGGTTACACGAGTACAGCATCATCCCTTCTACACAATATCAGTGTATGAAGTATTTCAAGGATGGTCTTGAGTATACCGTGACAGGGGAGCTAAACCCATTCTCCATGAATGAAGTCCGAAAGTATGAAGATGCAAAATACTTCTAACCAGATTTCGAAGACACGGAAAGATGCCACAAACCGAAGAACAAAGCTATCACCACTATTCCAGTCTTCGGGAGTGATACCGAGGAAGAAGAAATAATTTATTCAGGGCCACCCCAATGCAACAAGCCCGGACCGTCCACCCTTATGCTAGTCTTCGGCAGCGACTCGGAAGATGAGGTCAATGCAGTATTTTCTGTTCGGCCATCAATACATGCCTTGCTGATGATGATCGGAGTTTGCAAATCGCCATGGTTCCGCAAGAGCACTAAAAAGAGCTCGACGCACTTAATACCTACAATGTGTAAGAACTGCAGACGTTCTACGTCCCTCCCAGGCGAAAAGATGAAAAGGCGATCCTCTTTTATCGATCCGCGGAAACCAAAGTGGAGAAAGAAATCTAGCATGGCGCCGATTCTTCGCTTGATAGGCTCCAGCCCATCCGTCTGCCTAGATACTACAAAGAAGAATTAAAAAGGCTGTTGAGGCGCCAATGCATACCCTTCAAATAGACTGCTCGAAAAGCTAAGTTCTATGACAGGATCTGGAACGTACCCGGAACTTAGCGAAAATTGCCCAACGGGAGAATGGAAACGATCGGGCTTGGATATGTTCAATCCAAGAAATGGGAGCGATTCCATGTCTGCTACGTCATACATGATTTTGATGAAGAAGGAGATGCTCTGGTAGAAGACGCTAACCCTGAACCAAGACAAGGACCCGCCGTGAAAATGCCAAGTCCGTCGTTCAAAGAACAGATGGACAAGCTAATAAGAGAAGCGGGTCAAAAGGTCCGGGATGATCATAGCCGCGAAATGGCCATATACGAGAAAGCCTGGACGCAGCGCCTCCTTCAGCAGGCTGTGGAGAATAACAACGATCCTCGTCGTCAACCCGTCATATAAAAGACCCGACGCAGAGGTAGAAACAAGTTGAAGAACGGAAAAACGTTCGACAGCGGCAAAACGGGTCCAAGAAGCTACACGATCGAGAATTGGGCAGCCTGGATCTGTCTCTTATAAAGAAGATGGGTCGAGCATATTCTTTTCCCCAAGACAAGACAAGGAAGATATTCGATCTTGTCATAAAACATCAGATGATGACAATCCCTGAATCCAAACACCCCGAGCAAGCAGGCGAGGTCTCTCACCCAGACTATTGCTCCTATCACCGAGCGATAGGACATCCTCTCGAAAACTGCTGCACATTCAAAGACTGGGTAGAAAACCAGTATCAGCAAGGCATGTTCGCTCTATCCAGTAGTTGGAGGGTAACCCCACCACAGAAGCATGAACCGAAAGCCACACATGCAGCAAGTGTAGAGCCGGATCAACATCGGACTTGGAAGCGATCTCATACCTGTCACGTGATAACGCTGTCAGGAGAAGGGGTACACGAGGATATGGATGACCTCCCCTGGTGCTTCGAAAACGATGATAACGAGGTGATCTCAGAGTTTCCGCCGGCGCCAAAAGAGCTGGAAGATAGAATACATACTACTGCAGATAACCTCAGAAAAATCGACTTGGGGACGACAAATGACCCACGGCCGACGTTCGTCAGTGGGTTGTTGTCTGAAGAAAAGGTGGCTACGCTCAAAGACGTGCTCATGCAGTATAAAGACTTCTTTGCATGGAACTATTCTGAGATGCCAGGATTAGATCCAGAAATAGCCGTCCACAAATAGGCGATTTCTCCAGACGTCAAACCAATCAAACAAGCACCGAGAAGAATGAAGCTTGAGATGAGCATCAACGCCGAAGTCAAAAAACTAATCGACTCCAGTTTCATCCAAGAGGTTCAGTACCCTGACTGGATTGCCAACATCGTCCCAGTGATGAAGAAAAATGGGACAATGCGCATCTGTGTGGACTTTCGGGACCTCAAAAAATCTTTCCCGAAGGATGATTTCCCCGTACCGGTTACCGAGCTGATGATAGACAACACGTCCACTCACGAAGTCTTCTCCTTCATGGACGGCTCATCAGGGTACAATCAAATAAAGATGCATCCCGAAGACCAGAAGCATACCGCTTTCCGGACCCCGCTGGGCATATTCTGCTACAAAGTGATGCCTTTCGGTCAGAAGAACGCCGGCGCTACCTATCAGAGGGCTATGACGAAGATTTTCGACGACCTCATACATGAAGTCATCGAATGCTATATTAACGACCTTATGGTGAAAAGCAAATCGCACGAAGAGCATTGGGAGTATCTAAAAATTGTGTTCCAACGTCTTCGGAAATACAACTTGAAGATGAACCCTCTGAAATGCGCGTTCGGAGTCTCTTTGGGAAAATTCCTAGGATTCATCATACGACATCGAGGCATCGAGATAGACCCGTCGAAGATCATGGCGATCATGGAAATGCCCCCGCCAAGAACACTCAAACAACTGCGGTCTCTCCAACGGAAGCTCGCGTATATCCGGCGGTTCATAGCTAACCTCTCCGCAAATGTCGTCCCTACAGTCACTTGATGAAGAAGGGAACCCTGTTCTTTTGAGATCGCAAATGCCAAAGCGCGCTGGATGAAAGCAATATCTACAGAATCCTCCGGTGCTAACCGCTCCGGTCAAGGGAAAGCCTCTTATTCAGTATACAACCGCCCTTGAGGGTTCTCTAGGCGCATTATGGGCACAAGAAAATGACCAAGGGAAGGAGAGAGCCCTCTACTATTTGAGTCGATTTCTTCTGGGGGCAGAAAAAATTACTCCCCCATTGAAAAACACTGCCTGGCGTTGATCTTCGCGATAACGAAGCTCAGGCACTACGCTTTAGCACATGAGGTCCATCTCATATCAAAAGTGGATCCTCTCAAGTATTTGATGTCCAAAGTTATTCTAACGGGACGGTTAGCTAAATGGGCCTTACTCTTAATGGAATTCTGGGTGACAAACCGACCTCTCAAAGCAGTGAAAGGCCAGGTCATTGCCGACTTACTCGCCGAGCATCCTATACCTGCCGACTCTCCCTTGAACTGCGAATTGCCAGACGAGCACGCGTTTGACACGATCAATGGGGAGAAAGGAGGGAGTGATACCCAATGGGAACTCTACTTCGATGGAGCATCTTCTATGAAGAAGCGAAAGCACAGCTCCCCCATAATCATGTCTGGGGTGGGCCTCATCTTCGTGACTCCACAAGGAGGGATAATGCGCTTTGCCTTCTCCTTAACAGAGCCGAGGACAAACAATGAAGCCGAATATGAAGCTTTGATAGTAGGTCTTGAGATCGCTGTCGACATGGGAATCAAAAACCTCCTCATATACGGAGACTCCCAGCTAGTCGTTAGTCAAGTAAGTGGCGACTATCAAACGTGCAAACAAGAGTCGGTAAAGTACGGTGAAAGAGTGCAACAATTGCTGACTCGAATCCCTTCCTACGCCCTGGAAAGCATACCGCGCGCGGAAAATAGCAAGGCGGATGCGTTAGCCAAACTTGCTAAAGAATTGGCCGACGAAGACCTCGATGACGTGAGGATCGTTGTGCAAAGCCGTCGGGTTCTTGCACCGGCAGAAATATCCCCCGAGTCATCCGAAGAAAAGGGAGCTGTCGAGCAAACGGCCCTACAAATAAAAGACCAGGAAAAGGCTAAAGATTAGAGGGAAGTCTTTATAGACTACTTCAAATCCCGTCGAACACCTGAAGATGCGTCGTCAAGACATCAGCTCATGAAACGAGCTCTGTCCTTTGCCTTTGTGAATGATACTCTGTATAAGAGATCGTTCGACTCCCTATGGCTAAGATTCCTAGGACCTAAAGAAGCAAAGAGAGTCGTCCAAGAAACGCAAGACGGACTCTGCGGTTCTCACCAAGTCGGGCCGAAGATGAAACTTAAGATCAAAAGGATGGGCTACTATTGGCCCACGATGATTCAGGACTGCCTTGAATACGTGAAGCAATGCCATTCGTGCAAGATTCATGGGGACTTTATCCACCAGCATCCAAATCCGCTACATCCAATGGTGGCGAGTTGTCCATTCGAAATGTGGGGAACTGACATAATCGGGCCCATCGAACCGGCATCATCCAGAGGGCATCGATTCATATTGGCGACAACCGATTACTTCTCTAAGTGGGCAGAAGCAATACCGCTAAGAGAAGTGAAGACGGAGAATATCCTCTATTTCTTCAAGACACACGTCATTTATCAGTTCGGCACTCCGCGACGGATTATCTCCGATAACGGGCCAGACTACAGAAGCCATAAGATCAGCCGCTTTGCAAAACAGCATAATATAGACTGGAGATACTCTTCGGTCTATAATCCCCGAGCTAATGGTGTGGCGGAGGCTTTCAACAAGACCTTGACGAAGATCGTTAAAAAGACGGTGTCCAAAAATAAGAAAGACTGGCACAAGAGACTGCATGAAGCTCTCTGGGCGTATCGAACTACGTTCAAAACGGCCACAAACACAACGCCGTATGCATTGATATTTGGCACAGAAACGGTACTCCCTCTCGAGATAGAGTTACCCTCTCTACGAGTGGCGGTTCACTACGAGCTAACCGACGAAGAGAATGCTCATCTTCGGCTTGAGGAGCTTGATGCCTTCGACGAAACCCGGCTCATGGCGCAACAAAACCTGGAGGCTTATAAAGAAAAGATGACGCGCTCATACGAGAGATTGACTAGGCCGAGAACATTCCGCCAAAGCGAACTCGTGCTAGTGGTCAAGAGACCTATTATCCACAATCATGCCAAACGGGGGAAATTCGAGCCGAACTACCAGGGCCCGTACATCATAGACAAAGTCTACCAAGGTGGGGCTTACCTGCTCATGGATATGCATGGCGAAAGACCTTTCAGGCCAATAAACGGTCGGTTCCTAAAAAAATACTACGCCTGACGAGTCACGGCCTAGGTCAACGATAGATGACGACGCCTATGTCCGCTCGCTATCTTCCCAATCCCAAACTCTATAAGTAGTATCCAACGAAACCGTTGTCTCCAAAATGGCAACAATGGACCGAAACGTCCCTAAACTAACAACGGACCGTAATGTCCTGAAACTAACTACTGACCAAAACATCTATAAACTACTAGAAACCGCAGCATCCTAAGGCTGACAAAAAAAAATAAAATAATAATAATACTACTAAAAAGAAGAAGAAAGAAAACGGTATGTCCATAAGTGAGATGGGCACGGTTGAAAACCCAAAACAGCTCCGTGAGTAAAAACAGCAGGACTACCGACGAGTTTTTTGAAAACCTGAAAGGGCGCAATCTCGTTAAAAGACACTTGCAAGGTCCTCTCGACCTGGTGAGGAGAAAATACCTGCGTGAGATCCTTACGACTCACAAGGGAGAAACACACTTAGGGATCCCCACGATTCCTAAGGAGAAATTACACTTACGAGATCCTCACGACTCGTAAGGAGAATTCCCCTTTGAGACCCTCATGGCTAATAGGATTCAAAAGCCTTAAGCTACAGGGATCTGAACCTGTTCTTAAGCCATCACAATCTCCAATGCTACCCTACAACCGTTTCAATATTGACCCTTGCATACAATCCACGGGCACGAATAAACATTTCCCTAACAAAGTTCCACCAGCGACTAGGGATATGCTCACACGGTGAACGACCCTTGTAAGTCCTCTCGACCTATAAGGAGAAAACACTCTTGTAAGATCCTTACGACTTATAAGAGAACACACACTTAGGAATCCTTACGATTCCTAAAGAGAAAACGCACCTACGCAATCCTCACGACTCATAGGGAGAAATACTTTTATGAGACCCTTACAGCTCATGAAGTCAAAAGCCTTAGTCGACAGGATCCTAACCCTGTTTGCTAAGCCATCTTTGTTTAAATCGACAACGGCAAATGATGATTCGCTCCTGGCAATATCCCAGTTGTAGCGATGCTGATGCCTACATCGGCATCAAATTCTAAGTCCTTTCACGGCAAATGATGATTCGCTCCTGGCAATATTCTATTCGTAGCGATGCTGATGCTGAGATTAGCATCAGATTCCAAACTCAATACTCGTGATAAAAAAAATCAGCGAGCCAAAATGCATATGAAATAGCCTAAATGATGGGTCAACTTGCAACAAAGTCAGCAAGTAAAAATATATATGCATATAAAAATAGCCGAAATGATTGGGCAATAAAAAGCTGAAATGATAGAGTATAGCGGAAAGAAATAAAAAATGAAATGAAATCTTTTGCCCTACAGATAAGATCACATCGATCCCTATATACGATCCAGGGGCACAAACAAAGAGAGGATCATGTCATCCCACCAGGCTCCGTCAGAAAGAGAGCCAAGTCTCGATGGCAACATCTGCATCTCGAGAGATCACCAACAACGTTCCTCCTCATTCCAGTAGGATCCAGACGCGACAATCAACTTTGGAGCCATGGCAAAGTCCCTGTTCCAAATCTTGACGGTTCACAGACAGCCTAGAGATCACTAACAGCGTTCCTCCTCATTCCAGCAGGATCCAGACGCGATAATTAACCTTGGAGCCATAGCAAAGTCTCTGTTCCAAATCTCGACGGTTCACAGACAACCTAGAGATCACCTCGACATCCGTATCATTACAACAGACGCAACGTCAGCAAAGCGGAGCCGGGGCAAAGTTCCCAGTTCCAGGACTCAGCGGTACACAGACAACCAAGAGTCAACCTCTGACCCCGTACGGCTAAAGTCAATCCTGACCCTGTAGGAAACAGCCAGAGCAAATCCTGGTCCCGTAGAACACGGCCAAAGTCAATCCTGACCCCGTGGGAAATGGCCAGAGCACCTCCTGGCCCTATAGAACACGGCTAAAGTCAATCCTGACCCCGTGGAAAACAGCCAGAGCAAATCCTGGTCACGTAGAACATGGCTAAAGTCAATCCTGACCCCGTGGGAAACAGCCAGAGCAAATCCCGGTCACGCAGAACACGGCTAAAGTCAATCCTGACCCCGTGGGAAATGACCAGAGCAAATCCTGTTCATGTAGAACACGGCCAAAGTCAATCCTGACCCCATGGGAAACAGCCAGAGCACCTCCTGGCCGCGTAGAACACGGCTAAAGTCAATCCTGACCCCGTAGGAAACGACCAGAGAAAATCCTGGTCACGTAGAACACGGCCAAAGTCAATCCTGACCCTGTGGGAAATGGCCAGAGCACCTCCTGGCCCCGTAGAACACGACTAAAGTCAATCCTGACCCCGTAGAAAACAACCAGAGCAAATCCTGGTCACGTAGAACACGGCTAAAGTCAATCCTGACCCCGTGGGAAACAGCCAGAGAAAATCCTGGTCCCATAGAACACGGCTAAAGTCAATCCTGATCCCGTGAAAAATAGCCAGAGCAAATTCTGGTCCTGTAGAACATGGCTAAAGGCAATCCTGGCCCCATGGGAAACAGCCAGAGCAAATCCTGGTCACGTAGAACACGGCTAAAGTCAATCCTGACCTTGTGGGAAACAGCCAGAGCAAATCCTGCTCCCATAGAACACGGCTAAAGTCAATCCTGACCCGTGGGAAACGGCCAGAGCAACCCCTGACCCCGTACGGCTAAAGTCAATCCTGACAGCGTATGGCCAAAGTCAACCCCTCCTGGCCCCGTAGAACACGGCTAAAGTCAATTCTGACTCCGTGGGAAACAGACAGAGTAAACCCTCGAACTCCCCGTCAAAGCAATGCTTTGAATCAGGAGTAGGTCAACTCTTCAATCACTTACGAGTTCTCTCAACTTATAAGGAGAAAATTCTCTTGTGAGATCCTTACGACTCTCAAGAGAAAACGCACCTAGGAATCCTCACGATTCCTAAAGAGAAACCACACCTGCGAGATCCTCTCGACTCGTAGGGAGAAAAGTCTTTATGAGACCCTCACGGCTCATAAAGTTAAAAAGTCTTAGGTGGCAGATCCTAACCCTATCTCCCAAGCCATCATTGCCTCGCAGAGAGGTCAAGGTAGATTTTCTACAGGCCACACTCTCCTAAGTCAAACATCGACAAGAAAAGAAACAACCACTTACAAGTCCTCTCGACTTGTAAGGAAGAAAATTCTCTCGTGAGATCCTTACGACTCTCAAGGGAAAAGCACACTTAGGAATCCTCACGATTTCTAAGGAGAAAATACACCTACGAGATCCTCACGACTCATAAGGAGAAAATCTTTATGAGACCCTCATGGCTCATAAAATTGAAAAGTCTTAGGTGACAGATCCTAACCCTGTTTCCTAAGCCATCACCACCCAGTAAAGAGTCCAAGATGGACAGCTACATACTATCTACAAGCCACACTTGCCAAAATTACAGGCCGTTGAAATCGAGATGCTGCTCAAGAGTACGTCAACTGCTCTGCGCCAAGTCAAAACAGAAAGGCATAACCTACAGACGTCAATCATATATTATGCAAGACAGTAAAAAGAATGTTTGATTCGCATCCGTTTAAGCATTCAAAGCGTACCTACTCATGTGTGTGCAAATGATTTAGTGCATAAAATAAACAGACGGAAACGAGGAATTTTCTATTCATACTTCAAAAGGTTCGTACAGCGATGAAAACAGTAAACAAAAACATCATTAAAATGATTACAATGGCAAAACATCAAATCCAGGGCATGGATTAAGAAATTCAAAAGTAAGGCCATCTAAAATATTTCTGGCCTCTTGGACCATTCTTGTGTGCTTCCTCTCACTATCACAAGCATCAGGGTCCTCGCTGATGTCCTCTACCCTTCGATAAGCAGCGATGATTGTAGCCTGTTGAAAAGTTTGATGCAGAATATCAACAAGATTGTCTTGCCTTTTCTTTGAAACTATCCCCATCAGATACACCGAGTGCACTTTGTCTTCGGCCTCATCCAATGCCTTAAGCGGAATGCATTGATAAAATAAAGGAAGTGCTCCCCAGATCGCTCTCACAATGAGCTTTAAAAGAGCAGAACGACGAGGAAGCAGTCGACCATTGTATTCATCAAAGAGACGCATGATTTCGGCGCACTGAGCGTTTGTGAACTCTTGGTTCTGGCAGCACCTAGTGAGCGGATGTCTCCGTAAGAAATAATCTCATCGAGATCATACAGATGAGCGACCATAACGTCTGAAAAAGAAAATCAGTGAGAGTTAGTGGAAAAACTGAAAAGCATATTGAAACAAACACGGCGATTTAAACAACTCTTGATATCCTTACGAAGAAAACAAGTACTGATTAAAAACACCAAAGAATTTAATTTTGTACAATTAAGGAGGTAATCCTAAAAGGATTTCTCATTTAATGAGAGACACCTAAAGAGCAATGCTCAGCAGACAGAAGTGACACCTGTCAAAATCAATTATGAGGGGAACAAAAGAAAATTCCCCGAGAATTCTAAGAGCCATGTTCTGTAAAATGATGGAATAAACCATCAAAAAATTTAAATCAAAGCTTTTAATGAATCAAAAATTCCGAGATCTTCAAGATCTATGAACAAACTCTAAGAATTTTCATGAAAGATCAACAAATCTATATGACTTGAAAAGAGCAAAGCTCTGTTAATGGGTTAAGAAACCCTAAGAAAGATCTCTTTAGTTGTATAAAGAGCAGAGCTCTATTAAGAAACCCTAAAAAAATCTATATGATTTGAAAAGAGCAAAACTCTATTAATGGGTGAAACCCTAGAAAGATTTAATCTTTACCTAAATTTTTGACAGAGTTTTGTCCCTAAGAAAATTCTTAAGACGAAGAGCTGTGCTCTGAAGGAGAAATTGATTCTCAGAAAACAAGAAAGAAGATGAACAGAAGTCATCTTAAGGGCTAAAGACCCTATTTATAGGCACCGAGAGTCGTTTCAACTTCAAAGTTGATCTAATGGTGGAGATGCTGTCACCGCTGCACTCACATAGGGGGCATTTGTTTCCCCATATCAGAGCAAAG
Source organism: Agapanthus africanus (assembly GCA_030015575.1). Taxonomy (NCBI): domain Eukaryota; kingdom Viridiplantae; phylum Streptophyta; class Magnoliopsida; order Asparagales; family Amaryllidaceae; genus Agapanthus; species Agapanthus africanus. The sequence goes on from CM057337.1 coordinate 1,002,685,588, forward strand.
CTCTGTTCAAGTTTTCAAAATTTGAAATGAGCAGTGCTTCATAAGAGCGCCAGCGCTCTGAGGCAGCGCTCACGTGCAAAGCATGAGTGCGCTCGCACAAAGGGCGCCAGCGCTCTGAAGCAGCGCACACGTGCAAAGTACGAGTGCGCCAGCGCAAAGAGCGCCAGCGCTCTGAAGCAGCGCTCACGTGCAAAGCACGAGTGTGCTAGCGCTAGAACTAAATATTCCCCACCGTCAGATCAAAGATCCAATAAAAATGATAAATCATCAATTGAACAGAATGAAATTCTGTTAAGGAAAGATTCCTCAAAATCTATCCAAACAAAAAGATTGTGCTCTGTAAATCAGAGCACCATTGGATCAATGATCCAATGGTGATTAAAAATCACTAAAATACAGAATAAATTATGTGTGGGGAAAGATTTCTCAATCTTGTTAAAAACAAGAAGATTGCCTTCTGTAAATCAGAAGCCCTTGGATCAAAGATCCAACGGGGAAACATCCCCAAATCAATTAGAGAAAAGATCTTCTTAACTAATTGAACAAATCAGCCTTGCCCTATATAAAGGCCCCAAGACTTAAAGTCTGAGATGGAGGAACCCCCCTATAAACTTTGAGAAATCTCAGAAAGAAGAGCAAGCTCTCGGTAGAAGAACAACTTTTCTTCAAGGTAAAAAAACAGAGATAAGAAAAATCTCATTAAAGAAGAAGAACATAATTCTTCTCACGGATCATAGATTTATAAGACTAAGGTCTTTTTAAAAAAGGAGATCATGAACATCTCATTATAAAAAGGGGGCGAATAATTCATTTCTCTTAGGATCACAGATCCGTAAAGGCAAAGCCTTTCACCAAAATAAAAGATTGATACATCTCCTATAAAATAAGAACTTTGTTCTTAGAACCTTGAGACAAAGTCTCTTATAAACGAGCATTTATTTCTTAGATCATAAATTGATCAGAAGCGCTTCTGCACTCTTGGACTGGCGCACAGCGCTAAGTGCACCATGTGCTCCTCACGTGTGCGCCACTGAACAAATAGCGTTTTGCGCTCATAAACCGGCGCTTTGCGCTCATAGACTGGAGCCAGCGCCAAGCGCGCCACGTGCTCCTCACGTGTGCGCTATATCACAGAAGCACTTTGCGCTCATTAACTGGCGCTAGTGCCAAGCGCGCCACGTGTTCCTCACGCGTGCGCTGATAGAACATAAACTGTTCTTTAAATAAATCCCTAGAGCCACGATGAATGTTTTGCATTCAATAAAAGACAGAAAGGCTGTCAGAACCCAAATCAATGCTCAACATTATCAAATGTTTAACATTTTAACTGAGTAAGCCGAGCCCAAGTTGGCCATAAATCCCTCATTCAGATTAATTGAGCCCATATGCTCATAAATCTCAGATCTTAGTCCCAATTGGACTACAGATCTCCCAACCAATATTGATTCAAGGGTACATCTCTTCACTCCTCTGATATTTGTCGTTGTAATCCTTCAACGTCTTCAGAGAGGTGACGGGTCCCGACAACCGGACATTCTGTGGACTGTGGGGTCCTTAAACTCATGGACTATGATGTCCATAACCTTGGACTATGGGGTCCTTAAACCCATGGACTATGATGTCCTTAAACTTTACAGACTATGATTTCTTTAAACTGGACCGCAACGTCCCTAAACTAAAACAATAGAGTCCAAATGCTCTTTTGTTGGATCTAAATGATCCCGTTAAGTAGATCTTAGTCTGAAATTAGACTAATGTATCCTTGACAAACGTTTAAGTTGATCTTAGTCTCAAATGAGACTAACGATCCTTAAACCCAATCCAAACCCAAATCTAAGAAGATACGGATTTGGACTAATCCACGCCCTATGGGCGACAACATAAATTAGTCTCCGTATACAATCCACGGGCAACCAAAAACAAAAAAACACACACGACACAAAGTGACCATCTGGAGAAGGAGAAAGTGGTTACCGCGATGCGGTAGTGTAATTAACTACAGGGGCTTGCGCCTGTAGGGAAGAGCATCCCCACAATCAAAAACCCCTCAATGAGGGGGAATCTGACGAAGTCTGCTACATCGGCCGCATCTGTCTAAACCTCCGATATACGGTGCCATAAATCAACTTGGCATTTTTGGAGAGGTGGACGGATGGCACCAAATAGCATCTGCCCTCGAAATTCAGGCAAGACAAACCTACACAGTTCTGTCTCCGGTTTTCGGCAGCGAACAGAAGAAAAGGAAGAAGTGGGACGTGCCGGTGCGTCGTTTCATCGCCGGAATCTTCTCGAATCGTCGTCGGAAGTTCGCCTGAGCTTCGCCCTTTGCTAACTCCACCTGCACACAAAAAGTCTATGGAATTTTCTTGGGAGTTTGGACAGAGATTTGGAAGTGAGGAAGGGTGATTTTAGGTGTGGTATTTATAGGAAAAATTAGGGTTTAGGGTAGATGAAAGGGTGTGATAAAAATTGTATTAAAATATGATTTAAATGGAGTTTTAAATTGCTCTTTAAATGTGCAAGGAAATTAAACAGTATAGGAGTTATGGGAAGTTAAGGAGTCACAGGTTACATTAAAAAATGGGGTTTCGGCCGAGTTGACCCAGCACCGCCGGCCGAGTCAGTCGCGCCGCCGGTCCGAGTCAGCCGACTCAGGCCGATTCTCCATGTCACGTGTCCCTTGGTTCTGTGTTTTGACTCATGGACCCGTTTGTTTTATATGTGACTCTTGGTTTTTATGAGTTATGCACGTGTAGACTCTTGGGCTTCTAAAAAGATTAAAAGAAAACTACTTACAAAATAATGTGGCTGATGGGATTTGAACTCTGGTGCTATGTAACTGCTGTAGAAGGTCTTACCAGTGAGCTACAAGCTCTTTCTTGCTGTTCAAAATTGAATTAAATACTTATAGTACTCACAGGAAATGTAAATACCCCAAGTATACATTAACTTTAAATCAATTTTATGTACACAAGAATTGGAGTTGTTATATACAAGCTCTTTCTTGCTGTTCAAACGCAAATTAATTACTTATAGTGTACACAGATTGCCAATACTCCATTTGTACATTAAATTTTTGATCAAATTTCTGTACATTAAAACAAAGTCGTTACATTATACTCTCCTTAGAAAAAATTTCGTCCTCGAAATTTAAAATTATTTTAAGGACTATTTACAAATAAGTGAGGGTATCTTGCACGCATTTCATCTTCCCTTTCCCAAGTTGATTCTCCCGGTGTGTCTTTTCTCCACATCACTCAGACCAAGTTTACTTCCTTGTTCTGAAGTGACTTCACTTTTCTGTTCAGTATTTCAACAGGTTGTTGCTCATAAGATAAGTCTGGTTGTATAGTGAGCTCGGAGTTATCAAGAATGTGGCTGGGGTCACTCGCATAACTTCTGAGTTGGGATATGTGGAATACATTGTGCACTCCTTCCAATGAAGGTGTAAGTGCCAAACGATATGCCACTTTTCCGACTCGTTCGAGCATGTCGAACGGTCCAGTGTACCTCGGACTGAGCATACCCTGTCTTCCAAAGCAAATCACTCCACGGTTTGGGGAAATCTTCATAAAGACGTGATCTCTCGGCTGGAACTCCAAATGACGCCGCTTTGCATCAGCCCAGTGCTTCTGTCAGTCTTGGGCTATGCGCATCCTTTCCCTGATAGTGTGTACCACATCAATAGTGGCCACTATCATCTCAGGTCCAAAGAGCTCTCTATCTCCGATATCGTCCTAACTTAATGGTGATCGATACTTCCGTCCATATAGAGCTGCAAAAGGTATCATTCCAATACTTGCTCGGTAGCTGTTGTTGTATGAAAACTCCACAAGTTGTAGGTGATCTTCCCACGATCCTCCGAAGTCTAGCATACAAGCTCTTAGCATATCTTCTAAGATCTGAATTGTTCGCTTAGACTGACCATCTGTTTGTGGATGATAATCTGTACTAAAGTTCAGACATGTGCCCAAGCTAGCTTGCAGACTCTATCAAAATTGCGATCAGAATCTGGTGTCACGATCGGAGACAATGCAAACCGGTACTCCATGTAATCTCACGATTTCCTGTGTGAGTTCATGAGTATCAGAGATAGTACATTAAGAAAAGTGTAAATCTTACTTAGATTCTTACCTCCATGTACTTCTTTGCTAGTGTCTCAGTAGATTGGACAACTCGAAATGGGATGAAGTGAGCCGACTTTGTGAGTCGATCCATAATAACCCATACAACATCATTACCTTTCATGCTATGAGGAAGTGCAGTCATGAAATCCATAGTGATGTGTTGCCGCTTCCATTCTGGGATAGGTAACGGTTGAAGTAAACCAGCTGTCATGTGATGTTCAGCCTTTACTTGCTGACACACCAAGCATTTAGCGACGTTTCTGGCTACTTCACACTTCATTCCATGCCACCAGTAATTTTGACGCGGATCTTTGTATATCTTTGTACCTCCAGGGTGTACTGAGTAGGGAGAACTATGAGCTTCTTTCATCAATTCTTCCCGAATAGAATCTTTTGGTACACACAGCCTGCTGCCGTATCTCAAAGATCCGTCTTCATGGATGATGAATTCTGTTCTAAATCCAATTTCTACTTGTTCTATAATCTTTTGCAACTTAGCATCACTTTCTTGAGCTGCTTTGATCTGATTGACAATAGTGGATTGAACTTGTAAGTTCATCAAACTTGGAGCGTTACCTGGCATGACCACTTCAATCTCCATCTGGTGTAAATCTTGTTGAAACTTCCACTGAGCGGTGAGATTCAATGATAGTGGTTGGCGACTAAGAGCATCAGGTACTACATTCACCTTCCCTGGATGATATTGTAGGTTGATGTCGAAGTCCGCCATAAGTTCTAACCATCTTATCTTCCGCATATTCAACTCCTTCTGAGTAAACACATATTTCAGACTCTTGTGATCCGTGTATATGTCCACTCGTTCTCCAAGGAGATAATGGCGCTAAATATTGAGTGCAAAGATCACGGCTGCCAACTCCAGATCATGCGTCGGGTAATTGCGCTCATAAATCTTCAGCTGTCTTGATGCATAAGCTACAACTTTACCGTGCTGATGTAGACCACATCCTAATCCGTTACCGGATGCATCGCAATGCCCTACGAAACCTCCAGTTTGGTCCGGTATGAAAAGGATAGGTGCTAACGTGACTTAAGTTCTACGAAAGCTTGTTCGCATAATTCTGACCACACGAATTCTTCATCTTTACGTGTAAACTTGGTCAGGGGTGTTGCAATCTTCGAAAAGCCTTCAATGAATCTTCTGTAATATCCTGCTAAACCCAAGAAGGTTTGAATGTTCTTCACTAACTTCGGTATCGGCCATTCGCTTACTGCTGATACTTTCGCTGGATCTACAGAGATTCCTTCCCCTGATACAATATGTCCGAGAAATCCGACCTGATCTAGCCAAAACTCACACTTGCTGTATTTGGCATAGAGTTGATGCTGTCGTAAAGTCTCCAGGACAATCTTTAAGTGTTCGGCGTGTTCTTTCCAACTTTTTGAATACACCAAGATATCGTCGATAAATATAACGACAAACCTGTCTAGGTACTCTCGGAAAACTTGATTCATTAGGTTCATGAATATTGTTGGTGCGTTGGTCACTCTAAATGGCATCACAAGATATTCATAATGTCCATAGCGAGTTATGAATGTTGTTTTATGAATATCAGCTTCTTTGACCTTCACCTGATGATAATCTGAATGAAGATCTAATTTAAAGAAAACACAAGATCCACTTAACTGATCGAACAAATCATCGATGCGCAGTAGTGGATACTTGTTCTTTATCGTTACTTCGTTCAAGGCTCTATAATCAATGCATATTTGGTATGAACCTTCCTTCTTCTTCATAAGAAAAACTGGAGATCCCCAACTTGAAGTGCTGGGACGAATCCATCCTTTCTTCAATAATCCGTCCAACTGAGTTCAGATCTCCTTCAAACCTTCTGGACTTAGGCGATAAGGTGCTTTGATCACCGGTTGTGCTCCAGGTACTAAATCAATTCCAAATTCAAGAGATTGATCGGGAGGCAAACCTGATATGTCTTCAGGAAATACGTCGTCGAACTCTCGAACTATCTCTGGCTTGTCTTCTTCCGCCTGATGCGTAGCAATCACTGCATTATTTGGTTTTGCTTTGTAGGTGCCTAGCTCCAGGGTACGATCTCCACTTTTGAAATAAAATACCGAATGGTCTGGAATCTCGAACACTACCCTCCTTTGACGACAGTCGATGGTAGCATAGAAGATTCCTAGCCAATCCATACCCAGAACCACATCGAAATTTAGTATGTCTAGCACCTTGAAGTCGGCATAGAATTCTTTGCTACAAACGACCACTGGACATATGTTGTATTCTATTGTTGCCTTTAGAACGTCGTTCCCTGAACTGACATTCCAGCTGGATACAAGCGTTTTGACTGGAATCGCATGAGTTCGGACGAACAGTTGCGACATAAAGCAATTAGATGCTCCAGTATCGAAGAGTGCTAGTGCAGGAAGTGAGGTTACTAAGATTGTTCCTACAGTATGTGGGATATGTTTTAGGTATAGGGAATTATATAGATATGTAAACAAGTATTGAATAGGTTTGAAAGATTGAAAAGGTTACCAGTAATGACTTGTCCAGTGGCTTCAGTTTCTTTCACAGTCATTGTGAAAGCCTGTCGCCTCGGTACATTCCTCCTTACTGGAGGAGCATTCATCTGTCTGTTCCTCTGTCCTTGAGGTGGGTTCCGTTGAGCTTGATAGAACTGACGAGGAGGAAGTGCAGTCGGTCCACAAGGTGGTGGAGCAGGGAGAGCAAGTCGTGGAGCAGGTGCCTGGATAGCTGGCCGCTGCGAGTAAGTGATTGCTAGTCTGGGTGCAGCATTGTGATTGAGTCTAAGAGGACAAGACCCAATATCATGTGTGGGTGAACCACAGACCAAACAAAGGCGATTTGCACGCCGGCAGTCCTTCGCCAGGTGTCAATCTTTCCTGCAGTATGTGCAAAAAACTGGACTATGCTGGTTGGATGGTACTCCCGGTCTCCTGGGTACAAACGATGGCCTTGAAGAGGCTCCTCCTGCCATCTGGGTGGCAGGACGCTTCACTCCGACAGATTGGGGTCTGCCTTTCATCTTCACCACTGCCTCATATCGACGGGCAGCTTTCAAAGCTAGTTCGTGGGTTGGGAAATCCTCTGTAGCTAACGCAGCTTGGATCTCCGGATCTAACCCTTGCTGAAATCGTCTTGACCGGATCTCAGCAGTCGGTATCAAGTGTGTCGCGAATCTATTAAGGTCTTGTGTTAGCTGTGCAGTATGTGATATTTGAAAATCGAATATTGAGTCATATCTTACCTACTAAGCATGGTAAACTCAGTATCATACTCATCCACAGATTTGGTCCACAACGAACCCCGTTGTAGATGGATGAATTTCTGTTCCATGTCGAATCTGGAAGTCTCTGGGAAGTATTTCACGTCGAACATGTCACGAAAGGTCCTCCATTTGATAGGTTGAGTAAGACGGCTTTCTTCCATCATCCACCAAATTCGGGCGTTGTTAGTGAGCTGCAGCTTCGCAACTTGTACCCAAGCGACCTCTGGCACTTGTGCTGCTGCCAGGTCATCCTCAATAATCTGATCCCATTCTTCAGCTTCCAGAGGGCTCTCATTCCCAGAAAATTTCTTCGGGTGCAAAGCTCGGAATTGCTTTACTCCTGGGGCTTCTGGTTCTGGTTGGTTCATCAAGATAACAGTCTGCTGTTGCTGTCCTTCCAGGAGGCTTCGGATTGCCTCAAGCAAAACTGTCTGCTCGTTGATCGGAGCAGCTATGGTGGGTGTAAGAGGTAGAGTTAGAGGTGTGTTGTTGACGTTGGTGCTGGTATTGTTCGGCGAATCCATAACCTTGAAAGAAAATAGGGTTAGGATAGATTTAAAGAATATGAAATTGTAAGATTCAAGGAATATGAAATGTAAAGAATGTTTTCAGTTGTTGTTTCTTGTGTTATATTGCTTAGGACTTCATGCAGAATTGACCTACATGTCCATGCAGAACAGACCTGCATGGGCCGCCAACAAAACCTGTCATGCCTTGCTTCCCAATGTACGGTGAAGGGGATGCGACTGGAGCCGCTACGTATTTACTCAAAAGTAAACACGTTAAGCGTATCTAAGCAATATAAAGTAAAATGTACACAAGAGACAAGATTGTAAATGAACATCAACTTTATTTATTAAACATTCTTTTACAGGTATAACTGAAATGTAACTACAGAAATAGAAAGCAATGCCTAAACAATGGCATAACTGAAATGAAAAGTAAATACAAGTGCCTACAACTCTGGGTCGATGGAAAAATGCTCCAAATCCTCAGTACTGGACTCGATTTCTAGTGCGTCGGATCCACCTGACAACATTTCAAAGACAAAAGAAAAGGAATGTCGTCAGCGAACGATCACTAGGTAAGTCCCAAAGAAAGAGAGAGAGAAGTAGAGTAAACAGAAAAGAGATTATATCTGGTATAATTTTATCTTAACGCAGTTGTTTGTAGCTTGGTACGGAATATGCCAGTGTATACGAGAGGAGTCCTACTATTCCGGAGACTAAGGTATACGGAGCACAAGGAACCGTTAAGCCACGGTACAACAACAATGGATATGCAGGTTAGGTGTATTAAAGTGACCGTCTCGTGCCACTTCTAACACATTCCGTACCAGTCTACCCCTTTATAACCCCGTAATGTTTATTGTATTGATTGTACTGATTGTATTGTATTGTCTTGACTTATAAAGGGAAGACTTGCCGAAACCATAATATCAGTAACGGAAATGGATAAAATGGATAGTTATGTAAACGGAATATATCCATGGTTCGGTTCAAGTCATATTCATGTTGATATGGATTGTATTCTAGAGTTCATGAATTCGTGTTGTATTGTGGTTATACTTGAATCGAATTCAAGTCAGATTGTTTTCAGATTTGACCATGGCTCGAACTGAGTCGGACTTTTAAACAGAATTGAAGTTCTGATTGTTTTGAAGTTATCGGTAACTGCTGCACATGGACGGCAGGATTTGTTTCTTTTTCCAGTACAATTACCGTATGATAACCCCGTTTTATTTATCTACCTTAAATAGGCAGGCACCCACTTTCTTCGCCTCTCTAAGCCTCAAGAGAATTGGTCCCATTTAAACCTATATTTACTAGGGTCCTTATTGTAAATTGATATAACTTGAGAGGGTTTTATGTAAAAATAGTTTTGGTATATTTTCAAAATAGTCCTCAAGTATTAAATTATCGTCTTTAGAGTTTTCATAGATATAATTTTTAATGTCAAGTATTTTCTAGTTGTTATAAACCTAGTAATGTTTGTACATGGTATTTTAGTGTAATATGGAAATTGTTTTGAATTGTAAAGGTAGTTTCATGTAATTGGTGATTCTTTTCTTTTGATTTTGGAAACATGGAATATTTTATATCTTAAAAATAGGTATTTTGATAATATTTACATATATTATTATTTGATGTCACTAAAGATACGCGTGGAGATCCAAACGCTCGGGACACGCCGCGTGGACTCATAAATCTGAACGACGCAACTGCCCTACACCGAGTCGTCCCGAAAATCTGCACTAAAGGGTTCTTAACGACGGACTACGCCTAGAAAACCGATCAGACCACTCTCGACCCGACCCATAAATAGGTCGGGTCGAGAGTGGGGGCTAATGATGATACTCGTAAGTGGGAATTCCCTAGATCATGACGCGTGGTAGATGACGTGTCCCGGGGATTACGGGACAAGAGCAAACGCGATACTTGGAAGACATTCCCCGGGCCTTCGCCCCGAGGAATGACCTGACCTTCAATGGCCTCTAAGAACACTCTATATTCGCCTTAAAAATAACCATCGGCTCGCCTCCGAGCTCTCCTACGTGCTGAGCTTTCTCAGCCTCCTAGCTCGCCCCCGAGCTATTACAGAACCGAGCTTCCTCGGCCTCCCGCTCATCTCCGAGCCTCCCGCCGAGCTAAGCCTCCCCGGTTCTCCTGAGCAACCGCAGAGTCCAAGTGCCTCCGCCATGGCTCCGCGTTTCTCGTCGTAAGCGAGATATCTGCCACCCGACATCCCGTGTTCCATGCTGGTGTATCCCCCCCCATTAACGAGCATATCTCGTCATTAATGGAGGGATCTCGTCATTCACGCGAGTGTAACGTCAGGGGCGTAACTAACAGCGATGATCTCGCTCATGCTCGCTCCATGCAACCCCTATAAAAACCCCTCTCTCAGACTACTCAGATAAGGCAATTTTAATCCACTAAGCCGCTACTCTGCTTAAATTCCTCGGCTAACTTGATCGTCAGAGGGTACTACGGTGGTCAACCACCCTGGGACTTCTTTTGCAGATAGCTCGGCTTCCACCTCAAATCCAACCCACTGAGATCCACGTGCATCCGAGGAGAAAACCTTCAACCCAAATCTCAAACATTCAATAACGCTCGCGACAGATCGACGGAGGACAACATATGAAGGAGATCCAGACCTCCATCAGAAGGGTTGTAAGAGCACTTGGGAAAATTACATTAATGGTGCTAAATTTATAGGATAAAATGCAGGTTTTTTACAGGAGTTTTGAAAAGGAATTTCTTGCAAAAAAAATTAGTGGGAGAATGGTAAATCTGGAAGAGATTCTAGAACCACAAACGACTACTGAAAATTTAGTAGAACCTAAGTATTCAAGTGAGCCCAACAAAACTTAGTCACTCCGTAGATCTAGTAGGCGGCCTCAGCCACCCGAGTGATACTACGGTTTCCTCATAGACGGTGACAGAGAGGTTTGCATCATGATTGATGATGACCCTACTAGTTATCATCAGGGCATAGGAAGTACTGACTTCTGACTAATAGCTGGATGCCAAGATATTCGAGTTGGACTCCATGCACTCCAACAAACTATGGACCTTGTTGGATACTTCTGAAGTGGTAGAACCCATTAGGAGCAAATAGATCTTCCAAAAGAAGATAGGTGCGGATGGAAAGGTAATAACCTAATAAATCTATACCTGTAGCAAATGGTTTTCATCAAATACCCGATGTGGATTGTGATGAAACATCTCTACAATATCTATGCTGAAGTCCATTCGGATAACACTTTCCATTGTTGTACTTTAGGACTATAAGATATTGGCAAGTGGACGTCAGTAACGCCTTTTTAAATGGAGATTTAGAAGTGAGCGTGTATATGACTCTGTCAGAGAGACATTGTAGTCAATGGGAGCAGGAGAAAGGTGTGCAAGTAGCTTAAATCCATTCATGGACTAAAGCAGACATCGTGTAGTTGGATCATTTTTTTTTTTGATGTGGCAGTCAAAGAGTTTGACTTTATCAAAATTATAAATGAACCTAGTATTTATAAGAAGGATGTTGGGAGTATTGTCATATTTCTCATATTGTATGTGGATGGCATCCTCCTGATAGGAAGTGATGTTTCTATGTTACGATTCAGTAAACTATGGTTGCCATATTTGTTTCTCCATATAGGATCAGAGTAATATATCAATCGTTTTGGGGACTAGATCTATAAAGATAGATCTAGAAGAATTTAGGGATTGTCTCAATCCGGATATTATAATGCCATTCTAAAGAGGTTTAGAATGGAAGACTACTGGCAGAGTAGTGTACCCGCATATCATAGAGTCACCCTCTCTAAAGAGATATCTTCCAGACTGATGAGGTGAGAGACCCGCATAAATGACATTCTACTTGTTTCTTCAGTAGGGTCAATCATATGATATCATGTACCAGACCAAATATAGCCTGTGTATTTACCGTAGTAAGCAGACATTAGTCTATCCTGGAGAAACAAAAGGATAGCAGTGAAGAACATTCTCAAGTACTTGTGAAGTACTAAAGGATGTTCTTGGTATGGTAATGGAAGCCTACAAATGGAAGCGGTTACCAATTCTAGCTTCAAAGATGACATAGATAACAGAGAGTTTATCACAGGTATAAGTTTACCTTCTTTTGAGGAGCGGTATATTGGAATGGTTCCAAGCAGGATACTGAGGCAGACATGATATTGGATGCTGAGTAAGACTCAGCAATTGATGCAGCCTAAGAAACTATTTGGATAAATAAGTTCATTTCTGAACTTAATCCCATCAGATATCCAGACAAATTCTAAGGCGATGAATCGAGTGCGCTAAGATCGGTATGTAACAGAGCCAACCATGCTACCTGTGGTTAGGAAACATCCCTCCATAGTCATATTACGACTGTCTATAAGATATCAAGAACAGTATAAAAATAAAACTAACTAGTACATGTCCATCTGCCAGAATAAAAGAGTTAAGAAATATATATATACGGAAGCAATAAAATTCAATAAACAGTAACATCTGGAAATACGTCCCAAATAAGGGCTCACATCAGGAAATAAAAGTAGCGGAAGAAAACTAAATTAAACTATCACTAAACACGATCTTCACTGCTCGTCTTGACGGCTAAAGTATTGTTCAGTCGATAATATTGCACATTTGATTTAACATTTTCCTGACTTTTGTTAAGTGCTTAAAGGTGTTTATTGTAAATTTAGAACATATGAGGGTTTATCTGTAAAATAATTATTATCATATGTTTCTACATTATAATTAACATTATGAAGGAAAATATATGCATATAATATTAATATAATATTTTGGTAATTAAAATATGCATATCATATCAAATATTCTAATCAATATTCTTAAAATATATAATATCATACAAATGATTAGGAGAATATCTCAAAATAATACCAAACACTACTAACTCTTTGATTTGAGATATTGTGCAGATATTAGATCAGGACTGGAATCAAGGAGATCCGAGATATCGAAATCAAATCTGCCGAAATATTGAAGCAAATCATAAAATCAATACTGACAGAGACTTAGGAAATATTTCCAAAATCCAGATATCTAGAGGATCTCCATGTGTCAACATGAGACAGCAGAAGAATTTTGAAACCCTAATCCCACTATTCAACCGCCCAACCGCGGATAAAACACACTTGTTGCGGCGGATCCGCGGCAATATTATGGAATTGGGAGTTTGGAATTTTTGGGTGTGATTTTATCAACAAACCCTAATTTATGGAATCTAGGGATTGCAACTTCTGTGACTATTTAAAGGACCGAGAGCCCCTCTTGTAAAAGGATCAAACCGATAAGATCATGAAGTCCAATTCGACTCACGCATCCAGGTTGATCAATCAACTGTTCATCTACCTCCTTCAGAAGAGATCGAGAAGCAAACTAGGGTTTTGTATTCCGCTTTCTAAAGGACCAAAAAGTGTAAATGATAGTTGATTAATAACGGTAGTTGTTTTGTTTTATTCTTATCACATTTAATTTCTGCATTTTAATTATGTTTTCATTCTCTATGTTTTTTTCTTCTTCTCCCAACATGAGCGAGTAGTTCTCCTATCTTGCTAGGGTTCGTAGGATTATGGTAGATCAATGGATGATAAAAGTATTATAACTCCTTTTACGTCTTATAAAGTTTATAACTTTATCAAAAGAATTGTCAACATCCTAATCGGGCGCGCTATAAATTTATTGATAGTCACGATCGCGATTTGAGATTAGATTAATAATTGTTTTGGTAAAGGCTAAACATGAATAGAGGTCAATGAAAAGATAAGGGTTAAGAGTGGGAACCCTATTCCCTCCGAAAACCCTAATCTGCAATCACCGCTATCGATCTAGTTTTAAATCTATTAAAAGATAAAAGGAGTAATCTTTTATATTCATCCATGACTATTAAATCCGATGAACCCTACAAGCCTTCTTTATATATATAATCTACATCCGTGCATCAAAATAGATCTTGAAACTATTCTCCATATCCTCCCTCTTTTCTTTCAACTCGTTTAAAGCAAGTAAGAGGTTCCACGTATCCCTGCAGACGACCCGTGTTTACCACAGCTAGCTACACGCGACGCCGTGTTGATTGCAGTTACTTTACTACACTTTTTTCACACACCAATCAAATGGCGCCGTTGTCGGAGATCCGTGCGTAATTTTTTTCTTGCTATTTGGGTTGAATTCTTATCCGATCCATAAAATATAAATCAAAACCGCATATTGTATATTTAACAATTAGTGTACGATTTTTGTAAGGATATCTGGAGTGACTGTAGCGAGGAGATAAAGTTTCAGAGACATCAAGTAAAGCCAGAAGATCAAAGGAGGCAAGCCAATAATTTTTTTTTAAAAGAACCCTAATTTCTGCCGCGGAACCGTGGCCATAGTAAGCTATTGGCGGCAGAACCGCGACACTGTGGGTGAGTTGGGTCACCAAAAATCTCCAGGTATCTTCTCTATATCTTTCTCTCTTCTCTGGAAATCCAATAATATATTTTTCTGCAGGATTCTTTGCAAATTTAGCCGCTCAAAATTTTTTTGTGTGTTTTATTATTGGTTTGTTTGTGCATATTTCTAATACGAACTTTTAAGGGGCAATAACCAAAATTCAGATTACGTGGAGATTTCATCACCATTCCTAGGCCCCACAAATCACAAAACGAGTATCCGCATTACCCTACATTAATTAAAAAAAATATCTAGACTAAGACTCTAAGGACCGTCGCGCTCAATTAGGACAGAGTAGGGTCATGGGTAATTTATCACTTATCCGCATTTCTTTTGCGATGTCTAGGCAAGTGTGATTAAGGCAAGTGTGATTAAGGCAAGTGGTTACTTAATTAGGCCTGCTATTTCGGCGATTTTTATAGCGGATATCTCCCACTTATCTGGCCACAAGAGTAATAAAGAGATGGTAGAGAATTAATCCTGCAGCTTGTCCTTTGGAAGTCTAGGAACGGTCTAGTGACTTGACCTAGGTGACCTTAGTTCTAGGGTTGATTGTGCATTTTTATGTGATTTGTATCAATTTCGATTTTTTTTCAAAACAGACCTGTTCCCCCAATCAGAGCAAGGCTCTGTTTGAATTTTGAAAATTCAAATTTTGAAGCAACGCTTCGGTTCCCGTGCGCTGCGCGCAACGCGCCACGTGTCAGAAGTTGACACGGCAGCACAACGCCCAAGGCAGTACGTCCAATTAGAGCAAGGCTCTTTAAAAAAAAACATAAGCAACACTCAACTGCGCAAGCGCACCGCAGCGCGACACGTGTCTGCGCAGTTACGCAAGCACAACTGCGCAAGCGCACGGCTGCGCGACACGTGTCTGCGCAGTTGCGCAAGCACAACTGCGCAAGCGCACGGCTGCGCGACACGTGTCTGCGCAGTTGCGCAAGCGCTGTTGCGCAAGTGCTTCACTGCGCGACACGTGTCTGCGCAGTTGCGCAAGCACTGCTGCGCAAGCGCACCGCTGCGCGACACGTGTCTGCGCAGTTGCGCAAGCGCTTCACTGCGCGACACGTGTCACTCACTGGGAGAGTTGCGCAAAACAGAATAAATCTTGTTAAAACAAGAAGATTTTCTTGTATAAGGCAGGAGCCTTTGGATCAAAGATCCAACGGTAGGGAAAATTCCCCAAATCACTCAGAAAAGATCTTTTTAACAAATTTAACTGATTTTTGAGCACTATAAAAAGGACCCCAGACCCCATTTCAAAGGGAGGAACTTCTGGTTTTAAAAAAAGGGAAGAAAGAAGAGAACTCTTGAGAACTCCTTGAGAATACAAAAAAGAAGGTAAAAACCTTTAAAACAAGAGAGAATTCTCTTAAGAATAGATCATTGATCTAAGAAGAAGATCAGTGATCTTCAACAAATAAATAAAAATAATAAAAATAGTGCCTCGCACTTGCTATGAACCTTTGGTTCTCTGAAACAAGGAAAAACTTGTTTTTTCTTTGATCCAAATCAAGGGATAAAAAGTGCCTTGCACTTCTGTTCTTGAATCTAAAAGATTCTTGGTGCTTTGCACAAATGCAATGCATTACTTGAAGGGCCAGCCCCAAATCAAAAAGACCTAGCAGGCAAAAATAAATTGCAAAGCAATAAAAAGGGCAGAGCCCAAATGAAATTGATGCTTTGCATCATTTATAAAGGGCAGAGCCCAAAACAAATTGATGCTCTGCATCTTTTTCTTGGGCAAAGCCCAAATAAAAATAAAAAGAGATGCAATGCAAAAGCGAATAAATGTTAGACATTTTTCAACTGGACTTAGCCCAATCATGGCCATAAGTCCTTAAATCAAATTGACTGAGCAAAATGGCTCTCCTAAATCAATCTACATCCGGTACGAGGGTACATCCCCAAACTCCTTTGACATCTGTCGTTGTAATCCTTCAACGACGTCAGAGAGGTGACGAGTCCCAACGACCAGATACTAATATCGGACCGAAACGTCCCTAAACTAATATCGGACCGAGACGTCCCTAAACTAATATCGGACCGAGACGTCCCTAAACTAATATCGGACCGAGACGTCCCTAAACTAATATCGGACCGAGACGTCCTTAAACTAATATCGGACCGAGACGTCCCTAAACTAATATCGGACCGAGACGTCCGTAAACTAATATCGGACCGAGACGTCCCTAAACTAATATCGGACCGAGACGTCCCTAAACTAATATCGGACCGAAACGTCCCTAAACTGGAATATGGACCACCACGTCCCTAAACTGGCACAATAGAGCCCAAATGCTCTTTTGTCGGATCTAAACGGTCCCGTTTAAGTTGATCTTAGCCCCAGACACGGCTAACGCATCCTTAGACATTTAAATGAATAGTAAAACCCCAAATCAACTTTGGTTCAAGGGTACATCTCGGAACTCCTCTGACACCTGTCGTTGTAATCCTTCAACGACGTCAGAGAGGTGACGAGTCCCGACGGCCAGATATTAAATCGATCATTAAGTCAAGTTGATCTTAGTCCAAAACAGGACTAACGTATCCTCGACGAACGTTTAAGTTGATCTTAGACGCAATGCGACTAATGCATCCTTAAACTAAAAACACCAAACCCAAATCTAAGTAAATACGGATTTGGACTAATCCACGTCCTACGGGCGACGGCATTACTCAGTCTCCGTATACAATCCACGGGCAACCACAAACAAAACAAACACACACGACACGAAGTGAAATTCTGGAGAAGGAGAAAGTTGTTACCGCGATGCGGTAGCGTAATTAACTGCAGGGGCTTGCGCCTGCAGGGAAGAGCGTCCCCACAATCAAAAAACCCCTCACCCTGAGGGGGAATCTGACGAAGTCGGCTACATCGGCCGCATCCGTCTAAACCTCCGATACACGGTGCCATAAATCAACTTGGCATCTTCGGAGAGGTGGACGGATAAAACCAAATAGCATCTGCCCCGAATCTCAGCGTCAGGACATCGCGGTCCTGTGCGCCGCCTTTCGGAGGGGAATAGATTCTGGCATGCCCGGTGGGACCTTTTCCTCTTTCCACTCCACGCTTCGTGTGTCGTCTTCGCGAACCAGTCGCGGTTTGTTAAATGGTTGCCTTCGGATTTCAAGTTGCTAAGATTTGGTCTTTTGTCTGGCGCAGAACTCAAGCATCCATGGATTCTAACTGCACCAAATGCGCGAAGCACCACTGCAACGGACGCTCCACCTCACCGAGAGGTGTAACATATGGGCCCCAAGCGGCCTCTTTCCTCGCTCTGCCGGTAGAACAGGTGACCCAGGCCACCACCGGCCTGTTTTTCGGGACCATGGTCCCACCTACAAGCTTCTCTATGCCGATACCCGCACCGGAAGCGAACAAGAAGTCGGTGTTCGACCGGCTCACTGCTACCACGACCCCTGTCAACGGGTCGTCCGCTACCAAACCGACAGCCTCTGTCTTCACCAGGCTGAATCGGAACTCTAAATTGGCTGTCCCAAAGAGGGCAACGGCCGCTGTTCCGGAAGTCGTTAAGGCGGCTTCTCCCGCCAAAGAGTCGGTCTTTTCAAGACTGATGATTCCTGCTCCTGCTCCTGCCCCTGCTCGAGGATCTGTCTTCGACAGGTTGAATATCACCCCTCAAAAGACGACCTCAGTCTTTAAGAGGTTAACACCGGCGGCACCTCATTCAGACAGGGGGCAAAAATAAGATGTCTCAATCTCCGAGCCGATCCCAACGGCTCGTCACGCTCGACGTCGACATTGGCAACGAGTGAGGAAGGCAGGGGGCAACTCCCCCTCAGGGCTAACTCCACCTGCTCCAATGGTGGAGGTCAACGCTGCTGTTCCAACTGGGAACAGCTTTGAATTGCTAAGGAAGGTGAGAAAGAACTCTCCAATCGCTACATTGAAAAGATCTCCTCCGCCTATGGAGAAAGCTCTGGAGACAAAGCAGGAACAGCCCCCTCAACGGCTGTCGTTAAAAATTTATAAAGTTTGGCGGAGGGTTCAAGACTCCGTGATTGACCCAGACCACTTTCATCGCCAGAAAAAGGCAAAGGTGGAAAAGGACAAAAAACGCCCCATTAAACAGCAGGGGGCAACAATCGCTAGGATGCCCACTGCAACGGCTCCTTCAACCTCAATGGTCCACAAAAGAAAAAGGCCAGAGAAAGCTCCCATGACACTGGCAAAGTTTAAAAGCGGTGAACCCAAACGCCCCAAGTCAGGGGGCATAACAGTTCATACGGTTTATATGGCTTCTGGAAAGGAAGAAAGCCGCACTTCTACGGGTCACCGACCGCTCACCCGATCAGTGACCAAGGCTCAGGAGCAGCAACAGAAGCTCCAGGAAATGATGAACGCTATGGCCGCACTTACAGGGCCGAAAGAAACCCCGGAAACATCCTCAGAAGAACGTCAAGAACAAGAAACGGACGCCGAATTCCTTCGGCGCGTACTAGAGAAGAAAGACAAAGAAGCTGCGGAGCAGGCATCCAACATAAAGAAAATGGCCCTCCTGTTCCAGGATATGGTGGGTATGATGATTCAACAAGATCCACCTGCTGAAGATCCCCCGATCATTCTTGAAGACGATAGGGGAGAGACATCAAATCCTCAGCCCGTTCTATCAACGGCTAAAGAGGATACAATCTCTAAAACTGATCTGGACGAATACATAGCCCAGCAAATAAGGGTTCATCATGCGGCCGAGGCAGCCGGCCATGTCGTAAAAACGGGGCGGCCATATCCTGGCTGGTATGACCAAATCAAGTACCCGCCGGGTTACACAATTCCCAAGTTCCATGTCTACAAGGGGACCGGCAATCCCCATCAGCATGTTGCCCAGTTCAGGGCGCTTTGCGGTAACACCGGCGGTGATGACAAGCTCTTGCTCCACCAGTTCGTTGGAAGTCTATCAGATACGGCGTTCGAGTGGTACTCTGAACTCTCTAATGATTCTATTAAAACCTTCGCGGAAATGGAGGTGCTGTTTACCCAACGTTTTGCAAGTGCCAGTGAACGTACCCCGATGACGGCACTGATTAACGCTAGGGTAAAACCCGGCGAGACATGGGTTCAGTACGCTATACGGTGGCGTAATCTATGGTCGAAGTGTGAACAGCGCATAGAAGAAGCCCCTGCGGTGGGAATGTTCGTTGGAACCCTTGATCCACAAGCAACCATCTCACAGTTTATGATGTTCTTCAAGCCGACTTCCTTCCAGGCTTTGATTGACAAACTAGCGCAGATGGACCAGATGGGCCATAAACCCCCTCTCCCAAAGCCGGACTCCCGAAATGATAAAGGAAAGGGAAAAGCGATCGTTGTCGCCAATGCTCAACAACAACCGAGCGACTCGAAGCCGGTTGCTCGTCCAAACAATACGCGCCCGTACGTACCCCTTGAGGATAGGATGGGACGTCCTTATTCCTTCCCCCGCGATAAAACGAGGAGGCTATTCGAGCTGGCGTTGTGCAACAGACTCATAAATCTGCCAGATCCAAAACGCCCGTTGCAACCAAGTGACGTCAACGAGCCTAATTACTGCCCTTATCATCGAGTGCTAGGACATCCGATCGAAGACTGTTACGTTTTCAAAAATTGGCTTGAAAACCAGTACCGGCAGGGCAAGTTCGCGCTATCTGACAAATGGAAGGTGAATCCTCCGTAGCCCCACACCGCTAAGGGGACAAATACGCCGGGGGCAACATGCTCCGTCGTTGAAGAAGCTCCTTGGGAGGTTGTATTATCAGCCAAAACGAGGAGAATGCTAAATGATCTTCGGACGTGTCCAGCGATCAAGTGGAAGAACCCATTAGAACCACAGGTCGTTGAGGGGATGTTGAAGCCACGTCCAACTTCAAAGGCCAATGATAGGGGTTCAAGCACTAGCGGCCAGTCATCAAAGTCTTCGAAAAAGAAGAAGAAGTCCAAGAAGCCCGTAAAGCCTAGCGATAAGCGCACGGACTTGCAAAAGCAAATTGACGCGCTGGAAGAATATAACCAAAAGGCGCGGACTCCCATCATGCTCCAAGAGTTCCTCAATCACGTCTTTCAAGAGGAAGATGAAGGAGAAAGTTCATCAGATGAATCCGAGGAAAATGTGGCGAGCTGTCATATGATCTCCCATTCGATCACGAACGATGAAGAGGCTTCTGGCACTAAAACGCTGGGGGCAGATACCGAATCAAGAATTCCGGAGCTATCAGTCGAAATGATTGAAGCGTTCCTTGACGAAGCTCGACTAAAAAGTAAAGCTGATCGAGAACGCGAAATGGCTATATTTGAAAGGGCCAAACGCCGACGACTTGATGAAAGATCTGAGATAATCCCGCTGGAGCGAAATGCCTCCGCCGTTGACAAAAGCCAATTCAAGATGAGGAAAAAGTTTGCTAAGGCCATATCAATGGGCATGAAGCTACCACCCTCTGAAGGAAACATCACCGGTGAACAGGAAATGCACCCCTCCTATTGCTTGTACCATCAGAAGGTGTCGCATCCCACTAAAGAGTGTAAAGCTTTCGATAAGTGGTGGCAAGGATATGTTACTCACCAGCAACAATTTAAGCGGGAAAAACGCAAAGCTCGCCGAGAGCAGGGCAGAACGATCAAAGTGCTTGATAAAACTACCGGTGGATGTTGCATGATTGACGCCGGAGGATCACAAGTGCCTATATTTGGGAGCGATTCTGATGAGGAGTTAGAGCTTGGCCCCCTCTTTAAAGAATCCACATCGGGGAAAGAAGAAGGACCGAAGGTTTGCGAGAATATACAGCTACGCAATCGGACGCTACCTGAAAAGAATCTCGGACCCTTAAACAAGAGAGACAAGGGGAAAGAGAAGGTCTCTGAAGACATCGCCTTGGATGACCGAGTTGCGGAAGAGTTAACCGCCAAGAACCCGCCAAAGAGGAATAAAGTGGATTACAATGTCTTGGCGCATCTGAGAAAGCTACCCTCACAACTTAGCATTCTCGATGCCCTATTGCTATCAAAAGAAGCAAGGGATTCTTTGATTAAGGCCCTACAAGATCCGGACCAGTTCCAAGCCTTCCTGGCCGAACAAAAGATGAAGGATGAATTGGAAGAGGTGCACACGGCCGACGTTGCTTTCGGCGATGAAGACCTTCTCCTCGGGACGTGCGAACACAATCGTCCCCTTTATGTCTCAGGATACTGCCATGACATAAAGATAGGTAAAATCTTGGTCGATAACGGATCATCTGTTAATCTACTCAATGTGCGGGTGTTAAAGGAAATTTGCATGAGCGTCCAACACCTCGCCCGGGACAAGATCACCATCTCCGGTTTCGACTCCCAATCATCAAAAACTCTTGGATCTGTGATATTGACGTTACGCTTCGGGCTACTCGTCACAGATATTAAATTCCATGTCATAGATGCCAAGACGTGCTACAATGCTCTGCTCGGTCGACCATGGTTACACGAGTACAATATCATCCCTTCTACGCAACATCAGTGTATGAAATATTGTAAGGATGGTCTCGAGTACACTGTGGCAGGAGAATTGAATCCATTTTCCGTGAATGAAGTTCGCAAATATGAAGATGCCAAATACTTCTTGCCGAGTTTCGAGGACACGGAAAGGTGTCACAAGCCGGAGAACAAGACTAACGCCACCATCCCTATCTTCGGCAGTGACACTGAGGAGGAAGAGGATATAATTTATGCGGGTCCATCCCAATCCGCCAAGCCGGGACCATCCGTTCCTTCATTGATCTTCGGTAGTGATTCGGAGGATGAAGTTCATGCTGTATTCCCTGCTGGGCTTTCAATACGGGCTTCTGCCGATGAAGAGCGAAGTCTGCAGATAACCATGGTGCCGCTTGAACATTACAAAGAACTGGATGCACTCGACACCAACAGTGTGGAAGAATTGCAGACATTTTATGTCCCTCCCGGACGAAAAGGCGAGAAGGCAATCCTATTCTACCGTTCTGAAGAAAACAAGGTGGAAAAAGAAGTTTAGCATGGCGCGAATCCCACGCTCGACAGGCTTCATCCTATCCGTCTTCCCAGATATTATACCAAAGGTTTGAAGAAACTGCTGAAACGCCAGGGGATATCCTTCACACAGACCGTTAGAAAGGCCAAATTCTATGACAAGGTTTGGAATGTTCCTGGGACTCAACGCAAACTGCCTAACGGGAGAATGGAAACAAAAGGGCTTGGGTACATCCGGTCAAAGAAACGAGAGCTAGTAAACAGCTGTTACGTCATGAATGACTTCGATGAAGAAGCAGACGCTCAATGGGAGGACGCTAATCCTAAGCCAATAAAAGTTCCCGATGAAAAATTGCCCGGTCCATCATTTGAAGAACAAATGGATAGGCTTGTAAGGGAAGCTGGTCAAAAAGCCCGAGATGATCACAACCGCGAGACGGCCATCTATGAGAAAGCCAAGACGCAACGCCTTCTCCAACAAGCCGTGAAGGATGAAAATGCCGCTCCTTGTCAACCTGCTACAAAAAAGGTTCGACGCGAAAGCAAAAACAAGTCGAAAGGCAAAAAAGGCGCTCAACAACCACAAAGCAGAGCTAAGAAACCACGCATCCGAGAGTCGAGCGTTATTGACCTAGCCCTCATGAAGAAAATGGGTCGAGCATACTCATTCCCTCGGAACAAAACAAGGAAAATACTTGATCTTGCTCTGAGACATCAAACGCTTACACTGCCAGAGTCTAAACACCCTGAGCAAGCAGGCGAAGTCTCCAATCCAAATTATTGCTCTTACCATCGAGTAGTAGAGCATCCGCTTGAAGATTGCTTCACCTTTAAGAATTGGGTTGAGGACCAGTATCAGCTTGGCAAATTCGCGTTGTCTGACAACTGGAGGGTAGCGCCGCCACAAAAGCACGAACCCGAAAACACAAGAACAGAACCAACTCCGCATTGGGATTGGCAGAAAATTCGCACTTGTCACATGATAACGATATTAAAAGAAGAGTCCGAGGACATGAACAGCCTTCCCTGGTGCTTCGAAAACAGTAATGATGGGGTGATCTCAGAATTTCCCCCAGCTCCGAAAGAACTGGAGGATGGAATACATACAACTGCAGATAACCTCAAGAAAATTGAGTTGGGGACGGTAAACGATCCGCGACCGACATTTGTCAGCGAGCTGCTGTCTGAAGAGAGAGTGGCGGCGTTAAAGGACGTCCTCATACAGCATAAAGATTGCTTCGCATGGAACTATTCCGAGATGCCAGGACTAGATCCGGAAGTTGCTGTACATAGACTGGCGATATCCCCGGGTGTCAAGCCAGTTAAACAAGCGCCGAGAAGAATGCGGCTCGAGCTCGAAATGAGCATCAACGCCGAAGTCAAAAAGCTGATAGACTCCGGCTTTATCCATGAAGTTCAATACCCTGAATGGATCGCTAACATCATCCCGGTGATGAAGAAAAATGGGATGGTGCGCATATGCGTGGACTTTCGGGATCTCAATAAAGCTTGCCCGAAGGATGATTTCCCAGTGCCAGTCACCGAACTGATGATAGACAACACATCCACTCATGAGGTTTTCTCCTTCATGGATGGCTCATCAGGGTATAATCAGATAAAGATGCATCCCGAAGACCAGAAGCACACCGCCTTCAGGACCCCTCTACGTATATTTTGTTATGAAGTGATGCCCTTCGGATTAAAGAACGCCGGTGCCACTTACCAAAGGGCCATGACGAAGATCTTCGACGACCTTATACACGAAATCGTCGAATGCTATATCGACGATCTCGTGGTTAAAAGCAAATCATACGAGGAACATCTCGAGCATCTGAAGACTGTATTTCAACGCCTTCGGCAATACAACTTGAAGATGAATCCTCTTAAATGTGCGTTTGGGGTTTCCTCGGGCAAATTCCTGGGATTCATCGTCCGACACCGAGGTATTGAGATAGATCCGTCTAAAATCAAGGCGATCATGGAAATGCCTCCGCCGAGAACTCTCAAACAGTTGCGATCTCTCCAAGGGAAGATCGCATACATACGGCGATTTATAGCCAACCTTTCAGGAAAGTGCCGTCCTTACAGTCACCTGATGAAGAAGGGAACCCCGTTCGTCTAGGATCAAAAATGCCAAAGCGCACTAGACGAGATCAAGCAATACCTGCAGAACCCGCCGGTGTTGGCCGCTCCGGTCAAGGGAAAACCTCTCATTCTTTATACAACCGCCCTCGAAGGTTCCTTAGGCGCATTATGGGCACAAGAGAACGATCAAGGGAAAGAAAGAGCACTCTACTACTTAAGTCGAGTTCTGCTGGGGGCAGAAAGCAACTACTCTCCCATTGAAAAACACTGCCTGGCGTTGATCTTCGCAATAACAAAGCTTAGACACTATGCGTTGGCGCACGAAGTCCGTCTTATTTCAAAAGTGGACCCTCTCAAATATCTAATGTCAAAAGCCATATTGACAGGGCGATTCGCTAAATGGGCCCTGCTCTTGATGGAATTTTGGATAACATATCAACCTCTCAGGGCAGTGAAAGGCCAGGCCATCGCCGACTTCCTTGCTGAGCATCCCATACCTGCCGATTCTCCTCTAAATTGCGATTTTCCAGACAGACATGCGTTTGACGCAATCGACAGTGGTGATACCCGTTGGGAGCTTTATTTCGATGGAGCATCTTCCATGAAAAAGCACAAACAAAGTACGCCAATGATCAAATCGGGGGTAGGACTCATCTTTATGACCCCACAAGGAGGAATAATGCGCTTCGCCTTCTCCTTAACAGAGCCGAGAACGAATAATGAAGCTGAATATGAAGCTTTGATAGCAGGCCTCGAGATCGCCATTGACATGGGAATTGAAAGCCTCCTTATATATGGGGACTCCCAGCTAGTCGTCAGTCAAGTGAACGGCGATTACCAAACATGCAAACCGGAATTGGTAAAATACGGTGAAAAAGTGCAACAACTGCTAACCCAAATTCCCTCCTATACTTTGGAGAGCATACCGCGCGCGGAAAACAGCAAAGCGGACGCACTAGCCAAACTTGCTAAAGAACTGGCTGACGAGAACCTCGATGACGTTAGAATCGTGGTACAAAGCCGTCGAGTGCTTACCCCAGCAGAAGTATCTCCGGAATCATCTGAAGAAAAAGGAGCGAACGAGGAGACAACCCTGCAAATAAAAGATTGGGAAAATACCGAGGACTGGAGAGAAGTCTTCATAGATTACTTCAAGTTCCACCGAATGCCTGAAGAAGCGTCCATAAGACATCAGCTCGTAAAACGAGCTCTGTCTTTCGCCTTCGTCAACGATACTCTATACAAGAGGTCATTCGATTCTCTGTGGCTGAGATGCTTAGGACCTGACGAAGCGAGAAGAGTCGTCTAAGAAGTTCACGACGGACTCTGCGGTTCCCACCAAGCAGGCCCTAAGATGAAGTTAAAGATAAAATGGATGGGCTACTATTGGCCCACCATGATGCAAGACTGCCTCGAATATGCGAAGCAGTGTCACCCATGTCAGATCCATGGGGACTTCATCCACCAGCATCCCAATCCACTGCATCCAACAGTGGCTAGCTGGCCATTCGAAATGTGGGGAACTGACATAGTCGGCCCCATCGAACCAGCATCATCCAAGGGACATCGTTTCATCTTGGCGACGACTGATTACTTCTCCAAATGGGCAGAGGCGGTACCGTTGAGGGAAGTGACGACGGAGAACATCCTCCATTTCTTCAAAACGCATGTCATATACCGGTTTGGAACCACGAGAAGGATCATCTCTGATAATGGGCCAGCCTACCGAAGTCATAAAATTAGCCGCTTCGCACAGCAGCACAATATAGACTGGAGATATTCCTCAGTCTATAATCCGCGAGCTAACGGTCTCGCCGAGGCCTTCAACAAGACCTTGACGAAAATTATAAAGAAAACGGTGTCCCGAAACAAGAGGGACTGGCATGAGAGGTTGCAAGAGGCTCTTTGGGCGTACCGAACCACGTTGAAGACGGCCACGAACACAACGCCCTACGCGTTAGTATTCGGCGTAGAAGCGGTACTACCCCTGTAAGTGCACGGCGGCGCCCCGGCCGTCAATCCGACGCCGGAATGCGGAAGCGGTGATAAACTTTAATTTTGCGGACTTAGCAAACCGGCACCACCGCGCACTATAACCCGGATCGAACCACTAACTAGTCCTAGCTATCTACAAGAAAGGGAATAAAGATATACCGACAGATCCGAGTCCTCCGGTCTTCTCGTCATCGTCCCAATCTCTCGCGGAATCTCCGGTCGTCGCCTCCTCGCCGGAAGGGCACCACATCGTCTGCATCTTTTACGGGCTCCCACCTCAATGCCGAGGCAACTCGGGCACGAAGCTGGCTAGTCGACGTGCCCAAGGTTTGCTGTAGAATATTGTGTAGAACTTGTGTCTCATTTTGGGGTAGTGGAGGTTGCCATTGGTGGAAGAATGATACTTGAAGTTTTTGGATGAACAAGAGAGCTTTTCTTAGCACCATGAGAACCAAAAATTGCCACACCAAAAATCAATCAAATCCACCCCCAATAGTGGCCGGCCCAAGCCAATGTGAAGGGTGAGAATGGGGTGAAAGTCAAGGAAAAGTCAAGGGAGTGGGTGAGCTATCATGCAAGCATGAATAATGAATGATGATTAAAACAATATCATCACAAACAAAAACCAACACTCCAAATCAACCATGATGACTCCAAATGGTCAAGCCATCATGAACAACTATGAAGTCAAGGTCAATGGATGGTACACCATCATGATACAAGGAAACATGCAAAGACCCCCTTCACAAATACTTATTTGCAACAATGCAAATAAGCCCTCCTCCACCAATCTTCGGCCAATGAACGATACAAAGGAAATTGGCCGAAACGAAAAGCAAACTGGCAACTCCAGAAAACTGGTCCCGTAATAAATTACAGGAAAACCCCGATACTGTGCATACACACCCGCATTTGTATTCCGACCGAAATACAAATGCAATGAGATAAAATCTACACTGTACTATATTAGGATCCGGCTTAAACCAAAGCCGGCTAGTAAAATCCGTTCGATCCTGATTCGTGCAATACCGCACGTATCTGATCGAATCCTGCCATATATCCATACGGCCAATAGTACAAACTGTCCGATCCTGATCCGTGCAATACCGCACGTATCTGATCGGACCTTGCCATATCTCCATACGGCCTCTACAACTTTTCGCCCGAAAGCTGAGTAACTGAATGTGGGGGACTCTAAAGACTCGTCAACACCTTGGTTGTGGATTTAACCACTAGCACGTCAGAGGTATAAGCCAATACGTAACGGGCTACCAGGTATTGACTAAAAGGGACGTCTGTGAGCGAACTCAGCCCGACAACCCTACTGAGCCTGTCAGTGACAATATCCGTACAGTCCGGTCCGTTCGTCTATGAGCATCGCATGGCGGGCCTAGGGGGTTGGTAAAAGTCAGACCCCCAAAAGCGGTACAAGTCGTGTCGGAGTGTAGCCCAGAACACCCTGAGATACTACTGGAATACCTACCAGTAAATCTCCTTGCCTCGGCCGAGGGCTTCGTGTAATGTCTCTCCTAGACACAGCGCGACCTCACCCCCAATACCGGGAGAGACGAACCCCTGAAGATACGCTCACTGCCTCCATGTGGCTCGGGACTGTACCCAACTAAAACCTGTTTGCACGACTCCTTTGAGCCGTGGTAGGGTAGTAATCAAAGTACAGTGGGAACTCACACAAGACAAATGACGATCCCCAGGTCGATGAACTAACCTGCACACATGTCACCAGGGAACTGCCATCTGACGTCTGGTATATGACCAACTAGCATGTTCCCGGCGAGTCCTGTCCGGTGTACTCATAACCCAATGAGCACCTGTATACATCTTAGGTGAACGTACTGACACCAGTGGCTTGTGAGACCGGCCACCGCCCCTCGTCGGGGTCTCGAATGTACACACTAGTCTACTCTGGAGTATCGATGCCCTGTCTCGAAACTCACACGACTAGGGACCATTTAAGGATATGCTTATAGACTGCCAGCTCCCACGTATATGATCGCCCTCATACTGCTGGTGGTCAAGCAAGAATCCTAGGGGCTCTACCAACGTGTAATAGCGACCTGTAAGGTCACCTAAAGCAGTACACGCTGATAAAGGTAAACCAGATAGCATACTATCATCTAGAGTAAGACTGTCCTACCGGGATAGGTCCTCCATCAATCATTGCAATCACGTGCCTGTGATCCAATAATTGACTCTGAGGGCACTATCTCCAACAATCTCCCACTTGCACTCAAGGCTAATTATTGCGATGTCGCATACTCACAGCCCGTGTGATACCGAACACCCAACTCCTTTACTAGTCAGTCTCACAAAGCTCGCTTGCGAAACTATTGCGTTCGAGGAATAGCCTCAGTGAGTGGATCCGCCTTGATGTCTCTTTCTATGTCTCTCTAAATCTCATGTTCGCGGAGAAAGCCATCTTCCGAAATGAGCAATACCTGTCTTAGAATGTGTCTGGATGTCTGATGGGACCTAGCTCATAAATGAGCTCCAAATCCAAACTTCTTAGACTGTATCGTCAACTGAACTTAATCAGTATCCTGCGCCATGCCTCCCTCAGTATTGCCTTGGACCACCTGTCCAAAATACTGCCCCTCATCAGAAGGAAAACTATAACTCTGATAACCTCCTTGTCGTCCAGGTCACCTTGGAAGCCTGGAATGATAACTGTCTTCCGAATGAGGCTGTCGTTATCATATCCCTAGAACATCCACTTATGTTCTAAAACTGCTTCCGACTGTTTCTCTAGGATTGGATCAATGTCAACTTATTTCAACTAGTGCAAGAACAACATCTGGTGTGGTACTTGACATCTCATGATTGACTCAATTGCCTGAGCAAGTGATCTGCCAATCATGCACATCCCTCTCCCCTTTAGTCTGTAAGACACCTTTAGAGAGGGTGACTCCATTACCTGCAGGTACACCACCATGCCAGGAGTCGTCCATTCTAAATACTCTTAGAATGCTGTCAAAGTACCCAGATTGGGAAACCACCCAAATCTAGATCTAAAACCATAGATCTAGTAACCAGTATGTCCGATATAATATCCAAGTCCTGTGTGGAGAAACTACTGTGTGACGACCAAAGTATAACCGATTGTAGTATAGGAATATCACTTCCTACTCTGTGTATGTCATCCAAATACCATGACAACACACCCTACTACCTTCTCAACAGATCCATCCCCTATTCTGATGAAGTCAATCCTATGACTGTCACGTCAGAAATTGATGATCTATCTCCGCTACTGGTGCTTCAGTCTATAAGTAGACATAAGCCACCTGTCCACCAATGCTTCCGCTGCTCCCACTGACTACGACAACCCTCTGGCAGAGTCATATACACGTACACTTCTAAAACTAGTTTAGAACGACGCTATAATCATCATCCCACCGGGTCTCACAGTCTGGAACAGCAGCAATGGCAAGTCTGGGTAAACAAGAACCTCCCTGTACCGTCCTTGAGGCTACCGGAGTACCTCTCGGGTGCCTGAGGTTACCCACCTTATCTGCGGAGTGGCCAATGGAATGTCAATCCAGATTGAATCTTTAGGTTCCTATGAAATCTTCAGTAATCGTTTGTGGTTCTGGAATCACTTCCAGTTCTACCATACTCCCACTACTGTTTTTCTGAAAAAATCCATTTTTTTTAATAAAACTGTGGCGAGTATAGAACAATATCGCTATTGTTCTTCCAGATGGTAGAAAGTCAACCCTCGTCATAGCCTGGGTCAACCCACAAACAGCCATTACAGAAACGTGCCTTGAGTTGTCCAGTGTCTGGTTTTAATCATAAGCCGGACAACTCCCCGTACCTTAACATCGTTAAGATATGAACTGTTCTATATCCAATATAGAACCAGAGGCACTGATTTAATTGAACCAGATTCAAATCATGCAGCTGTCTCCAGTGCATGTTAACTAAATGGAAAGAGGCCGATCAGCGTTACTCAACTTAGGAATGCTTCCAATTATGAGTAACCTGAAAGAGAAGCAAGATCTCTTAACCATTACTATCAACTGAATACCATATACAAGTATCTACATCTTCGATCACTTTGAAGAATCCCGATACTTGCAATACCTGGTTCTCTACTGTATTCAAATACCTATAACTTCTCAAAATTCGGACCCTGTGTTTCCACGAAACACTTGTCTAAAAACTAGAGAAGTCATAAGTAAACCGGATATAGTACGAGGACCAACCCCTCTGTCCTGATGGACGCTGGACAACATACAATACTCTGTATAAGTCCCTTGAGTCTGATAACTCATTCACTGTGTGTCGTAGGTTGAAAACTGTACTTATGGTTAAGAAGAATTACACCGTTGTTTAATGCTCCTTACCTAACCATCCACTGATATAGGTAAATGTCACAGACATAATTTCAAAAAGGTATATCTCACTCTATGAAAATAGACATACAGATATATCAATTTGAAATTGGTGCATAACAGCGGATATTCAAAACCAAATATTTGCCGTCTGGCAAACAACCCAGGCGATTTCCTCAAATATCACTGATTCCAACGAATCCCGATATAATGAGGATGATCACCCAATTCCCAATAGCTTACTCCCACTCATCATCTGTAAAACCATACAGATGTGAGAATCATATCTGGTAAATACATACCCTGGAGTAAGTATCTAATCGGGAAATCAGTTTTCTATTAACATTACACAGTGAGACTGAAACATTGAAATGTTCCGATGGGGTATCCTGGTATTCCTAGTAATGCCTCTTCCAGATTCACGACTGTAACCGTATAATTCTTTGCCACCTCTCCAAATCCCTTTATATGTCTTTAGTCATTACCTTCTGCACACCCCTTAGGCCAAATGGTTTTCTTCCTTCCCTACCGTTCGGCACCAGCCTATAGTTTGGAAGAAGACTATCCAATAAGCATAATGGGTGTACTGTCCCAATCCTAGGAACACTCGCAATGAGAGAAGGTGAAGATAAAATACAACTGAATAAATCTTATTCCTATTTCTCCTGAACCAGAATCCATCCCCGAACTGGAACAAGTTCCCTTCGAGTTCGTATATAACCATACGATGGAGTATCCAATAAACTGTGGATCTTCGTAGTGATACGGAGTGTCCTGGAGAAATACAAAGGTGATTTAGGATTGGCGAAGAAATACTTGGTTTGGTCGTGAATAGCAGTCACAATTTACTTTGCCCTCTTACTAATCCCTTGCTTTGTCTGAACTTAATACCTTCTGTACACCATCGTTATGCTAATTGGTTTTCTTCATTCCCCACCGTTCGGCACCAGCCTAAGGTTTGGAAGAAGACTATCCAATTTGCGTAATAGGTGTACTATCTCCTAAACCAAGGAGTACTCGCAACCTGAGAGAAGGTAAAAGGAAAAGACAACTGAATAGTCTTATTTGTTTCCTCCAGAACCTGAAACCATCCTCGAATAAATTCTTTCGAGTTCGTATCTAACCATACGATGGTTTTGTCCAATGGAAGTGGACGTTCGTAATAATACGGGGTGTCCTGGAGAAAAGGGTAAAAGTAGGAGTGGCAATGAGGTCTGCAACTCTGACAATCCAAAAGCCAGTGTTTAAGAAGGTTCGGTCAACTTGGTCACTGAGTCATAATCTTAGGGTCGGGTCAATGGTCGCTGCCAAAGAGAGAGAGAAAAGAAACACTCAGCGTGCACTCTAACCTAGATCAGAATGGTTACCAATTTTTCTAATCTGGAAACCTCCCACTGTACCGTCAAATTCTCCTCCAAACCTGAAAGAAGAATTAGTCGGGATCACCCGAGGAGTAAACCAACTCATCAGTAGGAATCGGGATCCAACTCTCATCGCATGATAACATGACGGAATCCGCTCACGTCATCACACTCCAGAAGGTATACGCATATCTGGCAAGTTTCAGTTCTTTTGAAACTCCCGATGTGAATTTCTGCCCCATGCTCTTATGACCTTGACTTTGGCCAACATATCATAAGTCACATGTCAAGTTCTACCCTTCATTCTCCAGGTTAATTTGAATCCATCTGTACATACCCTTGACTTTGGCCAAAATGGCAGTACGACTGTCCCAAACCAACGCATCTATCTATGCTGCATATGAATGCCCCAATAGCTACCAATCACTGTGCCTTGACTTTGGCCAACATACACAGCTTGAATACTATTGAACACTCATATGAAACGACGGAGGGCTATGAATGGTTTCTGGCGAAAACCTTTAACGTAAAGAACTTGATATCGTTGAAGGAATGGATAGCTTTTTAAAATATAGTGACGAAAACCATTGCTAAAGAGGTCACTCCCGGTGAAGGGATCTCGGCTCTTTCCCCGTAGAATGAGGTGCAGGATATTCCAACTGAATACCACGATGCAAAGCAAAAGTAATCGGCTATAGTGAAGTTAATGCCCTGACGCAAAATTCTGTCCAAGGGGTCACTCCCGGTGAAGGAATCTCGGCCCTTGCCTCGTCGACTGAGGAGCAGGATATTCTAACTGAATACCACGATGCAAAACAAAAGAGAACGTCCTTGCAATAACAGCTTTTTGAAAAGTGTTCCAACAACATCAGATTAGGTTTGTTTTTAACTTGCATTGATCCGAATCAACGCAGTCCCATCAATTGATCACACCACAAAGAACGAAAATAATATGACGTACGTATATGCCATCCGCATTCGCCACTGGGTCCCGTCATTACCCGTTAGGTTAGCTAACTAACGACAGAGCGGGGACTGGACTAGTGCGGATGTAAAACATATACAACATATACTAATATATATACCAATATATTATTTTCGCTCAAGGCGTGATAAGAAATGCAACATCACAGAAATGTACAGCATCACAGAACAATACAGATATCTGGGATCCCCGGGTTTCACAGAGCCACTAATGAAACCCGACGTTCCCCTGGTCGTGTGGATAGCCTGTGCAATGAAATCCTAGACCCCTACGGGCGCGGCAAGTCACCCGCCAAAACCTGAAGCGAGGCAGCCCCCTTCAGTACCGTGAATGGACCACCCAGCACTTCACGGAATCCGGTAACTTGGGCACCCCTCCTGGGTCAACCTGTACCCCCTACGGGTGCGGCGAATAGCCCGCCAATTCCAGAGTGAAGCCCCCTCCGTCTCAATGCCATGAGATGCGGGCCCGTTGCCCTCTAGAACCCGGCTATCCGTGCACCCCTCCTGGGGTAATCCTAGTACAGAAAATAAAATATACATACACCGGGTACAACGACCGCAACCTGGCTGTGCCCCAAAATAATAATACAATCAGGCAGTGACGGCAGTCCACATGTCGGACGCTCGCCCCGCAATATCAAATGTATATGATACAACCACAACTGTACTAGCATTGCATCCAGGCTATCCCCACGACCGATCCGCAACATCACAGCAAAAACAGAACATCAACGTGAAAGTCACGTTCGCAAATCCGTCTAACCGGGCTATAGCAGTTAGACCGGATTTACCGATCAAGTGACATTCACGGTCGCAGATATAATGTAAATATTGTGAAATAATGTGTTTAAAATATCCGATCAATCAAATTTTAACAAGTGGGCCCCAAAGCATTACTGTAGCAGATCAAGAAATTCTGGGCCCAATATTAATATTCCAAAACCCCAATTTTAACCCAAAAAGCCTACTGGAAAAATTGTGCACACTGATCCATCAATACTGCGGCGGAACCGCGGCAACAAGTAGGGTTTTGCCGCGGTTCCGCGCTCCTCTGAAGCGATCAGTGTCTCGAATTTCTACAGTAGTCTTAGGTCTTCCAGCACAGTACTTTTATACAACCTGAAAAATTTTTGGAGACCAAAAAATTTCAACAGAAAACTGTCGCTAGCAAAAATGTAGATTTTGGAATTTTGGTCGATCGGAAATGCAAAACACATTAAACCAAGCTAGACTAAGTTAATGGCGAGGCTCTGATACCACTGTAAGTGCACGGCGGCGCCCCGGCCGTCAATCCGACGCCGGAATGCGGAAGCGGTGATAAACTTTAATTTTGCGGACTTAGCAAACCGGCACCACCGCGCACTATAACCCGGATCGAACCACTAACTAGTCCTAGCTATCTACAAGAAAGGGAATAGAGATATACCGACAGATCCGAGTCCTCCGGTCTTCTCGTCATCGTCCCAATCTCTCGCGGAATCTCCGGTCGTCGCCTCCTCGCCGGAAGGGCACCACATCGTCTGCATCTTTTACGGGCTCCCACCTCAATGCCGAGGCAACTCGGGCACGAAGCTGGCTAGTCGACGTGCCCAAGGTTTGCTGTAGAATATTGTGTAGAACTTGTGTCTCATTTTGGGGTAGTGGAGGTTGCCATTGGTGGAAGAATGATACTTGAAGTTTTTGGATGAACAAGAGAGCTTTTCTTAGCACCATGAGAACCAAAAATTGCCACACCAAAAATCAATCAAATCCACCCCCAATAGTGGCCGGCCCAAGCCAATGTGAAGGGTGAGAATGGGGTGAAAGTCAAGGAAAAGTCAAGGGAGTGGGTGAGCTATCATGCAAGCATGAATAATGAGTGATGATTAAAACAATATCATCACAAACAAAAACCAACACTCCAAATCAACCATGATGACTCCAAATGGTCAAGCCATCATGAACAACTATGAAGTCAAGGTCAATGGATGGTACACCATCATGATACAAGGAAACATGCAAAGACCCCCTTCACAAATACTTATTTGCAACAATGCAAATAAGCCCTCCTCCACCAATCTTCGGCCAATGAACGATACAAAGGAAATTGGCCGAAACGAAAAGCAAACTGGCAACTCCAGAAAACTGGTCCCGTAATAAATTACAGGAAAACCCCGATACTGTGCATACACACCCGCATTTGTATTCCGACCGAAATACAAATGCAATGAGATAAAATCTACACTGTACTATACTAGGATCCGGCTTAAACCAAAGCCGGCTAGTAAAATCCGTTCGATCCTGATTTGTGCAATACCGCACGTATCTGATCGAACCCTGCCATATATCCATACGGCCAATAGTACAAACTGTCCGATCCTGATCCGTGCAATACCGCACGTATCTGATCGGACCTTGCCATATCTCCATACGGCCTCTACAACTTTTCGCCCGAAAGCTGAGTAACTGAATGTGGGGGACTCTAAAGACTCGTCAACACCTTGGTTGTGGATTTAACCACTAGCACGTCAGAGGTATAAGCCAATACGTAACGGGCTACCAGGTATTGACTAAAAGGGACGTCTGTGAGCGAACTCAGCCCGACAACCCTACTGAGCCTGTCAGTGACAATATCCGTACAGTCCGGTCCATTCGTCTATGAGCATCGCATGGTGGGCCTAGGGGGTTGGTAAAAGTCAGACCCCCAAAAGCGGTACAAGTCGTGTCGGAGTGTAGCCCAGAACACCCTGAGATACTACTGGAATACCTACCAGTAAATCTCCTTGCCTCGGCCGAGGGCTTCGTGTAATGGCTCTCCTAGACACAGCGCGACCTCACCCCCAATACCGGGAGAGACGAACCCCTGAAGATACGCTCACTGCCTCCATGTGGCTCGGGACTGTACCCAACTAAAACCTGTTTGCACGACTCCTTTGAGCCGTGGTAGGGTAGTAATCAAAGTACAGTGGGAACTCACACAAGACAAATGATGATCCCCAGGTCGATGAACTAACCTGCACACATGTCACCAGGGAACTGCCATCTGACGTCTGGTATATGACCAACTAGCATGTTCCCGGCGAGTCCTGTCCGGTGTACTCATAACCCAATGAGCACCTGTATACATCTTAGGTGAACGTACTGACACCAGTGGCTTGTGAGACCGGCCACCGCCCCTCGTCGGGGTCTCGAATGTACACACTAGTCTACTCTGGAGTATCGATGCCCTGTCTCGAAACTCACACGACTAGGGACCATTTAAGGATATGCTTATAGACTGTCAGCTCCCACGTATATGATCGCCCTCATACTGCTGGTGGTCAAGCAAGAATCCTAGGGCTCTACCAACGTGTAATAGCGACCTGTAAGGTCACCTAAAGCAGTACACGCTGATAAAGGTAAACCAGATAGCATACTATCATCTAGAGTAAGACTGTCCTACCGGGATAGGTCCTCCATCAATCATTGCAATCACGTGCCTGTGATCCAATAATTGACTCTGAGGGCACTATCTCCAACAACCCCTTGAAATAGAATTACCCTCTTTGCGAGTAGGAATTCACTACGAGCTGACGGATGAAGAAAATGCTCACCTCCGGTTTGAAGAGCTTGACGCTCTTGATGAAACCCGGCTCGTAGCGCAACAAAATCTGGAAGCATACAAGGCGAAAATGACGCGCTCATACGAAAGATTGACTCGACCGAGGACATTCCGCCAAGACGAACTCGTGCTAGTGGTCAAAAGGCCTATGATCCCCAATCGCGCTAAGCGGGGGAAGTTCGAGCCGAACTATGAGGGCCCGTACATCGTAGACAAGGTCTACCAGGGCGGGGCCTATTTACTCATGGACATGCACGGTGAAAGGCCTTTCAGGCCAATAAACGGTCGCTTCCTAAAGAAATACTACGCTTAACGAGCCATAGCCTAGGTTAACGATAGATGACGACGACTATGTCCGCTCGCTATCTTCCTAAGCTCAAGCTTTATCAGCGGTAGCCAGCCTCCATCACGGACCGAAACGTCCTTAAACTAATAACAGACCGAAATGTCTTTAAACTAAGGATAACAAGATAAAAAAAAGAGAGAGAGAGAATATATATATATATAACGGTATGTCCATAAGCAGAAAGGGCACGGATGAAAACCTGAAAGGGCTCCGTGAGTAAAAACAGCAGGGCTACCGACGAGTGTTCGTGAAAACCCGAAAGGGCGCGACCTCGTAATAAAAAAAATGAAGAAAAAGAAAATAAAAAGAATAAAAAAGAAAAAACGGTATGTCCATAAGCAAAGCGGGCACGGATGAAAACCCGAGAGGGCTCCGTGAGTAAAAACAGCAGGACTACCGGCGAGTGTTTGTGAAAACCCGAAAGGGCGCAACCTCGTTAAAAAGACACTTATAGGGCCCTCTCGACCTTGTAAGGAAAAACCACCTGCGTGAGATCCTTACGACTCATAAGGGAACAACACACTTAGGTATCCCCACGATTCCTAAGGAGAAAATACACTTGCGAGATCCTCACGACTCGTAAGGAGAACTCTCTTATGGGACCCTCACGGCTCATAAGAGTTGAAAGTCTTAAGTTACAGAGACCTAAACCTGTGCTTAAGCAACCCCCACAACTTCCAATATTGCCCTACAAGTGACTCAGCATTGACCCTTGTATACAATCCACGGGCGCGAATAAACATTTCCCCAACTAAGTCTCATCCGTGACTGGGGATATGTTCGCATGGTGAACAACCCTTGTAAATCCTCTCGATTTATGAGAAGAAAACCATCCTGTAGGATCCTTACGACTTACAGAGGAAATGAACACTTAGGAATCCTCACGAGTCCTAAGGAGAAAATACACCTACAAGATCCTCACGACTTGTAGAGAGAAATAACTTCATGAGACCCTTACGGCTCATGAAGTCAAAAGCCTTAGTCGACAGGACCCTAACCCTGGTCGCTAAGCCTCCTTTGTTCGACAACGACAGAGGCAAATGATGATTCGCTCCTGGCAATATCCCAGTTGTAGCGGTGCTGATGCCGAAATCGGTGTCCAATTTCAGGTTTACGGCGAAAAACCAGTAAGCCGCACATGCATACGAAATAGCCGAAATGATAGGGCAACTTGCAATAAAAAGCAGCAAGTAAAATGCATGCATGCGAAATAGCCGAAATGATTGGGCAACTCGCAATAAAAAGCAGCGAGTAGAAATAAAATAAACAGCCGAAATGATTGGGCACCGCGAAAAATAGCCGAAATGATTGGTCAATCGCGACCTTCGTGATATAAAAGCTGAAATGATAGAGCATCGCGGAAA
The DNA here is from genome assembly GCA_030015575.1 of Agapanthus africanus. Taxonomy (NCBI): domain Eukaryota; kingdom Viridiplantae; phylum Streptophyta; class Magnoliopsida; order Asparagales; family Amaryllidaceae; genus Agapanthus; species Agapanthus africanus. The sequence continues at coordinate 1,002,724,000 of CM057337.1, forward strand.
GAATAAAAAAAATGAAAGAATGAAACTTTTTGCCCTACAGTTAAGGTCACATCGATCCCTGTATACAATCCAAGGGCATAAACAAAATGGGAAACAAACAATCCCAACAAACTACTCGACTCACGGATACAAACACTCCTTGACGAGAGTCTCCTGATCCGCGTCGACCCGCAGAGCCACCAGAGCCTCTATGGGAACCCTCGACTCGTTTCAAACCCCAAGGAAACAAATAATCCTTGGCGCTTGGGAAACAAATAATCCCAGCAAACTCCTCGACTCACGGATACAAACACTCCTTGACGAGAGCCTCCAGATCCGCGTCGACCCGCAGAGCCACCAGAGCCTCTATGGGAACCCTCGACTCGTTTCAAACCCCAAGGAAACAAATAATCCTTGGCGCTTGGGAAACAAATAATTCCTAGCAAACTCCTCGACTCACGGATACAAACACTCCTTGACGAGAGCCTCCTGATCCGCGTCGACCCGTAGAGCCTCCAGAGCCTCTATGGGAACCCTCGACTCGTTTTAAACCCCAAGGAAATAAATAATCCTTGGCTCTTGGGAAACAAATAATCCCAGCAAATTCCTCGACTCACGGATACAAACACTCCTTGACGAGAGCCTCCTGATCCGCGTCGACCCGCAGAGCCACCAGAGCCTCTATGGGAACCCTCGACTCGTTTCAAACCCCAAGGAAACAAATACTCCTTGGCGCTTGGGAAACAAACAATTCCTAGCAAACTCCTCGACTCACGAATACAAACACTCCGTGATGAGAGCTTCTTAACTCATGTCAACTGTTCCGCTACAACTGCAAACAGATCCCCGATTCGTCTCAATTTGTAAGAAGAAGTCTCAGACAGTAAGGATTGAAAAGCTTGCTTTTTGAGCAATGGGGCCCTGCAAGTCAATCCAAACTGGTCTCTTGCATACTATTCACGGGTCTCACTCTCCGAAGTCGAATTTCGACGAGGAGGGAAACAACCACTTACGAATCCTCTCGACTCGTAAGAGGGAAATTCCTCTTATAGGATCCTTACGACTTATAAGAGAAAACCACACTTAGGAATCCTCACGATTCCTATGGAGAAAATCCACCTATGAGATCCTCTCGATCCGTAGGGAGAAAGTCTCTCTGAGACCCTCACGGCTCATGGAGTTGAAAAGTCTTAGGCAGCAGATCTGAACCTGCGGCCTAAGCCATCGCTATTTCTTAAGAAAGTCAAGATGCATGCCCTATTATCGTCAACCATGGTTACTAAGGTGGCACACTGACAACAAAAGAAAGAAAAGGGCGGAGAAATGACACAGGACATTACAAAAATGTGTATCTTTTATTCATAAATATTGATCGAGTACAGGATACATTGTACTAAAGAACAAAAAATATGCATATATTCTACAGGTACAAATGATACAAGGAGGACTACAGAGAAGGAAGCGTCTTGCATAGATTTAGCAATTGCTCGCATACCTCCTTCCACGCCTTCTCTTGATCGGCTACCACCGCCAGCTCCGCCTCCACTTGGGCTCGTTGCTGCAAGACGGACGCAAGCTGCTTCCTGACGACTTGATAAGCAGCTTCCCGACCTGGGGTATTGCGCTCCGCTACGTCAAGCTTCCGCTTCAAGTTTAGCCCATGGGAGATGCACTCCAAGAGACCCTCAAAGATAGTCTTCACTTGGGCAGCGTTTACTTCAACCTCAGCACGCAGATGGGCCGTTTCGTTCGAGGTCTTTTGGCATTCCCTTAGCTTTAAGGCTGCTTCTTGCTCCAAATGGCGGAAGTGAGAAGTGCTTTGCTCCAGCCAAGTTGTTCGTTGGGTGCTCAGGGCTAAAACTTCGGGAGAGGGGCGCGTCGACTCCAGCCGGTATAGACATGCCTCGATCCCCCTGCAGTGACTAACCCAAGATTTGACGACGCCTTCGTTATGAAAATTTACGAGCGCCGCCAACATCGGGTTAACCTCCACAGTGAAATCTGCGGCAGAAGGGAGAGCGTCCATGTTAAGCTCTTCGATGTACCCGCTCAGCATGCCCAAACTCATCACAGCACCCTTTGAAGATGGACGTTTCAAGAAAGGGCCTGCCGGTGAAAGGACGCGAGACTCAAGAGGGACCGGAGCCGGAACAATAGCTGCAAAACAAAATATGGTCAAACAATGATTCAAGAGATGTTGAAGGATTACCAAAAAGGAAATTTACTATACCAGCTGCAACGGACGGCAAAGCCGGAAGGGCCGGTGGCATGGCCGGTCTTGTATCCCCTCCTTCGATTTGTGGCACTGCAATAAGGAAAAGGAAAAGTCAGAAATCATCCCATTGCTAAAAAAAGGGGTAAATAAAGACATTGTAGTGAACGTATACTCACCGGCGCCACTAGAGGGAGAAGCGAGTTCGGATGGGAAGGAGAAGTGTGGGAGCAACACTTGATATAAATGATCAAAGAGCACTCCTGAAAGGGCACAGTGGTATAACGTTAGTACAAAAACTACAGATTTAAAAGATTAACGCATGAGTCATAAATCCATACCTTCCAACATCCGCGATGGTACAAGGGAAGGCGGGGAGGTGACCACCGCTAAAGCAGTAGTTGACGGTGCTCCTTCGAGCAATGGAGCGTCGGCACTGGCCGCACCTGCAAAGACAAACTTGTTAGAAGAGATCGCGAGATATATAAAAAGAAGAACGCTGGTAACTCAAAATTTACCCGACGAGCTGCCAGCCGAAACTGAAGCAATCCCCTCCTCTATTGACATGAGACCACCGCCCGTAGCCTCATCACCCGACTCGATGGGAACCGTTGTTGTGCTCGCAAGCCCTGGAGATGGCAAGGAACCATACACGGGGAGGGCTATGATTGGAGTATTGCCAGATTCCAGAGAAAGAGCGGCTGACTCGTCCTCAGGAATCGTGGCCACCTCACCCGCTACTCCTTCGGGTCTTGCGGTCACAGTTGTCTCATCCACCGTCACCGCGAGGTCTCCAGCCTCAAGCGCCTCGCCCTCTACCGCCTTCGGCTCGGTTAACACAATCATCTCATCTGCCGCCACTTCAGGTGCGGCATCAATGACCCTCTCGGTGGCGGACCCCTCAACCTCTGTTTCAGGCCCCGTGGCCCCGATGACGTTGCTCACTATCGGCTCGGGCTCGGCAAGTACCGCTTCCTCCGCTCCCCGGGGTTCGACGGTCTCCGCCTCCCCCTCAGTCGGACTAGGCCCTGCAAGATGGAATGCATATGAGCCAATGGCTTTATAATTCTTACAACAAAGCTCTGAAAGAAATGCTACCTGAAGAGGATTTATCGTTTGCACTTCGGACCGCGCGCGCCGCTTGCCTATAAGCAGTAGATAGGGCGACAGGGGCCTCTTCAGAAGGAGTGTCAGCGCGAGGAATAGTGCTAGGGCCCGCTCCCGCGGCCAAAGCAGCTCTGCGCGCCTTTGCTTCGCGTCTCAACCGCTTTCGCTCCTCCCGAGCCGTTGAGACGGACGCCACCAGGGCTTCTCTAATTGAGGTGTCCTCGTCCGTGAATAAGGATGCCTCCAAATTTTTCAAGGCATCCCTCGTCGTCTTGTCAAGTCGAGGCTCCTCCAGTAGCCTCGACGAGACCGGGACTTCAGTGGCAGGCTCAGGAAGGATCCCCGCATCAACTGATACAACCTCTGCAAAGAAACAAAGAAGGTTAGATTGACCATCAGAAAAGATGACGAACTTTCCCTATAAAAAAGAAAGGGTGGGACATACCAACGCCTGCTAGGGCACGCTTCTTCTCCTCCTCCTGGAAGGTCTTCAAAGAGGCAGCAATGGCCTCTTCAGTAGAAACACCTGTTGAGAATGAGGCAAATATTAGCTAAAGATAATAATAAAAAGTGCAATAAAATGACGAAGAAAGTGGTTGATGAGTACCTGACTCAGCGAGTTTACTTAACATCGCTTCGAGCCTCGCCGATCGCTCCGAAGCTGCAATGGCGGCAGCCAAATTGGTGTCCGCAGGATCTACCAAGAAGCCCTCGTTGCTTCCGTATTCACATATGCCTTCGGTGGGAGGAGCCGCAGGCTTTAAGCTGAGGATCGCATCGAGGGAAAGGGCGGACTTCTTCTTCTTCTGCTGTCTACCAGCTTTAGATCCACCCGGAGCAGATTTGCGCTTGGCAGTCACTTTAGGGCGGCGGGTCCCGATATCTGCTCCTGCGCCGGACCCTGGCGATACCACATTAACCGTCTTTGTGGGAGCACGGGGCGCCGGTGGTGCATCCACCGTAGTAGGCAGCGGCAATCCCCGCGGAGGACTCAACACGCGTGGTCGATCTACTCCAGCATCTTTTAGCGGAGGGACGACCGGGAGCCTTGGCTGCAAAGGGGCCTTGCGATCGCCGCCGGGAGGCGCACCCCTACGGTCAACCAGCATACGCTTCTCCGTTAAGATAATTGGGCCCATCGCGTGCGCATACCAGGCCACATATGAATTAAGCATCTTAGGGGCACAGCTGGGTTCACTAATGAAGAAATAGGAACCTGTGTTAAGCCGTGTAAAATGATGCATCGCATTCTTTATCCCCTCTGGGCCGACCACGGGCGTTTCCAAGAAAGCTTCCAGCGGGATCATTTGGTTGTAGCTTGACTGCCAGGCAAATCGGTGTGGGTTATACCTCATAAACAAGGCTGTCTTATTCTGCCTAAACACTAGATAGCCCGGCCGGATGGAGTAGAGATGGAGGATTTCCCGAGCTTTCAGTACAGAAGCCCTATCTTTGAAGTCATCACGCAGGGGCACCACTGATTTGGTGGTCTCTGAGCCTATGGTGATGACCTTATCCACAAAGGAAACCTTCGCCCCGACCAGATGTGGACGAAGGAGCAACCCTCTAGACTCCCGCGGGGCTGGAACCACAATTGAAGCCCCGACCAACCGCATGACTCTCGGGAGTCTGTATTTCTCGAAGAGCGGAGGAGTCTTGTGGGCACCAAACACTCCTCGCACGTGCATCTCCATCCAAAAAATAAAATAGTGCATCGGGAAGTTGGCAGGCTGTACCCCAGGCTCAGTAGCGTCCGCCGCTACGCTAAGTCCATTGTAAAGGTAAGCCAATCCGGCGATCCCTACCGATAACTGCAAACCGGCCACCATTCGATGCGCCGGGTAAAAGACGGAGGGCCGCATGAGGCGCGGGTGCATGGGGAGCGCGAAGCTGCATAACCATAAACCCAAGAACCCTATGAAAAAGGTCTCCTCGTCCATGCCAGGAACGGCGATCTCTGATAAAGGGACGCTGGCAGTGCTGGGAAGATAAAAATTCCGCTGGTCACTTTCCGATGTAGGTCGGCGGTCCAAGCCAAAACCAAAAGGGTCAACAAGCTGAGCGAACTTCTCGCTCTGCTCTGATAGGAACTCCGGGCGAATAAAACGAGCAATGAAATCCGCAAAACTGACGCCCCGGTCGCCCGATTCCAAATGGAGTTCCTCATAGATCTCCAACACCTTCACCAAGCCCGGATGCTGATGTTGAATAGCGTTCTCCGGAGTTAAGTCAAACACCAGCTGCTTAGTGGCAAAGACGTACTCGTCAGGAGGAAGCAGCTCCTCGTAGTGCTCCCCCCTCATTGGTAGACCTGAAATCTCAGCAAATTCCTCCAAAGAGATGGAGACTTCCCTATCCGCTATCAGGAAGGTGTGGGTGGGGATGTTCCATTGTTCAATAAAGGCCTTCATCCACCATGTTGGAGGAGAAGGATACTCGAAAAGCGAAACGTAGACGGCCGAGTATAAACCAATCGTCGTCAGGTGAGCCCTTTTCGCCGCTAAGATGTAGCGGGCCCATTGCAAATAGCCGGCAAGCGGTCGCGGGATCAGTCCAATATTATAAGCCTGTCCCCAAGGGCGTGCTTCATCCTGACAGATTCGCCTCCCCAAGATGTCTATCGCCGGCGGCGGCTGCACTGGGATGGCACCAATGGCAGGCTGGAGGAGATCGTCAGAATTCCAATTTTTAACCTCCACGGCATACTTCACCGGGGGCTCGTCCGCATAAGGGATCGTAACTATGGGCTCAGAGGGCGAGGCGGAGCTGAAGCTGCGACGGCCTTGGATGATTTGGCTGTACCACCTTCCCCACAAGTGGAGTTTCTTGCACTCGGGGTCATGATCTTTAATCAAGGCAAACACCACCCGGTCCACTGGCGAATGGGGGAACCCTCCTTCCGAGCGAACGAAAGGGAAAGACAAATCTTCAGACATGTTTCCTATAGAAAAAGCAAGAAAATAATAACCGTTAGTGTTCCAATGCTTCACATTTTAAATTCCTACATCATACTGCAATGCAGTGGGTAAGGGACCAAAGGGGGACCCACAAAATCTAGATGACAGCGCATCATTTGATAAGACAGTCCCATCGTTTGATGAGACTGTCAGTTAATGAAAAAGACCCCCAAGAGAATATCCTCATTGAGGGGGGAAATCCCTAGAGACAAGGAGAAAATCTCCTCTTTTAGAGCAAAGCTCTGTCACAGAGTGACATTTGTCAGACTCTGGTCTCAAGGGAATAAAACTTCCTAAAAAAAAAGAGCCTAGCTCTGTAGTAGTAATGAAAACTATAACTCCTAAGGATTAAAAAAAAAAATTTGGGATCTTAAAGATCCATGAAAACTTTTAGGAGTTCTCTATTTGATCTATGAGCAGGGCTCTGTTAATGGGTTAAAACCCAGGAACAAGATCTCTGTAAATTTTTGAGAGCAAGGCTCTGTGGATGAAACCTCAAAGGGGTCTTCTTTAGATCAAAGATCTATGAGAGCAAGGCTCTGTTGAAGAAACTCCAAAAGGGGTTTTCTTTAGATCAAAGATCTATAAGAGCAAGGCTCTGTTAATTAAAGTTAATTTAAATTAATTTAAATTTTTACCTAGAGTGATTCTAAGTTCTGAACTTTAAAGTTCTTGGGAAGAAGCAAGAGCAAGGCTCTGAGAGTTTTAAGCAAGAGCAAGGCTCTGAATCAAAGTTTTGGAAACGGTAAGAAAATTTTAAGGACCAAGGGTCCCATTTATAGACGCCTGCGTCTCTTCACCTGACCTCCATGATCCAACGATCGGGGTCTTGCCACCGCTGCACTCACGTGCGCGCCACGTGAGCGCAACGGTGGGGGGGCATTTGTTCCCCCAATCAGAGAAAGGCTCTGTTTGAATTTTGAAAATTCAAATTTTGAAGCAACGCTTCGGTTCCCGTGCGCTGCGCGCAACGCGCCACGTGTCAGAAGTTGACACGGCAGCACAACGCCCAAGGCAGTACGTCCAATCAGAGCAAGGCTCTTTAAAAAAAACATAAGCAACACTCAACTGCGCAAGCGCACCGCAGCGCGACACGTGTCTGCGCAGTTGCGCAACCACAACTGCGCAAGCGCACGGCTGCGCGACACGTGTCTGCGCAGTTGCGCAACCACAACTGCGCAAGCGCACGGCTGCGCGACACGTGTCTGCGCAGTTGCGCAAGCGCTGTTGCGCAAGCGCACCGCTGCGCGACACGTGTCTGCGCAGTTGCGCAAGCGCTGTTGCGCAAGTGCTTCACTGCGCGACACGTGTCTGCGCAGTTGCGCAAGCGCTGCTGCGCAAGCGCACCGCTGCGCGACACGTGTCTGCGCAGTTGCGTAAGCGCTGTTGCGCAAGCGCTTTACTGCACGACACGTGTCACTCACTGGGAGAGTTGCGCAAAACAGAATAAATCTTGTTAAAACAAGAAGATTTTCTTGTATAAGGCAGGAGCCTTTGGATCAAAGATCCAACGGTAGGGAAAATTCCCCAAATCACTCAGAAAAGATCTTTTTAACAAATTTAACTGATTTTTGAGCACTATAAAAAGGACCCCAGACCCCATTTCAAAGGGAGGAACTTCTGGTTTTAAAAAAAGGGAAGAAAGAAGAGAACTCTTGAGAACTCCTTGAGAACACAAAAAAGAAGGTAAAAACCTTTAAAACAAGAAAGAATTCTCTTAGGAATAGATCATTGATCTAAGAAGAAGATCAGTGATCTTCAACAAATAAATAAAAATAATAAAAATAGTGCCTCGCACTTTCTATGAACCTTTGGTTCTCTGAAACAAGGAAAAACTTGTTTTTTCTTTGATCCAAATCAAGGGATAAAAAGTGCCTTGCACTTCTGTTCTTGAATCTAAAAGATTCTTGGTGCTTTGCACAAATGCAATGCATTACTTGAAGGGCCAGCCCCAAATCAAAAAGACCTAGCAGGCAAAAATAAATTGCAAAGCAATAAAAAGGGCAGAGCCCAAATGAAATTGATGCTTTGCATCATTTATAAAGGGCAGAGCCCAAAACAAATTGATGCTCTGCATCTTTTTCTTGGGCAAAGCCCAAATAAAAATAAAAAGAGATGCAATGCAAAAGCGAATAAATGTTAGACATTTTTCAAATGGACTTAGCCCAATCATGGCCATAAGTCCTTAAATCAAATTGACTGAGCAAAATGGCTCTCCTAAATCAATCTACATCCGGTACGAGGGTACATCCCCAAACTCCTTTGACATCTGTCGTTGTAATCCTTCAACGACGTCAGAGAGGTGACGAGTCCCAACGACCAGATACTAATATCGGACCGAAACGTCCCTAAACTAATATCGGACCGAAACGTCCCTAAACTAATATCGGACCGAGACGTCCCTAAACTAATATCGTACCGAGACGTCCCTAAACTAATATCGGACCGAGACGTCCCTAAACTAATATCGGACCGAAACGTCCCTAAACTGGAATATGGACCACCACGTCCCTAAACTGGCACAATAGAGCCCAAATGCTCTTTTGTCGGATCTAAACGGTCCCGTTTAAGTTGATCTTAGCCCCAGACACGGCTAACGCATCCTTAGACATTTAAATGAATAGTAAAACCCCAAATCAACTTTGGTTCAAGGGTACATCTCGGAACTCCTCTGACACCTGCCGTTGTAATCCTTCAACGACGTCAGAGAGGTGACGAGTCCCGACGGCCAGATATTAAATCGATCATTAAGTCAAGTTGATCTTAGTCCAAAACAGGACTAACGTATCCTCGACGAACGTTTAAGTTGATCTTAGACGCAATGTGTCTAATGCATCCTTAAACTAAAAACACCAAACCCAAATCTAAGTAAATACGGATTTGGACTAATCCACGTCCTACGGGCGACGGCATTACTCAGTCTCCGTATACAATCCACGGGCAACCACAAACAAAACAAACACACACGACACGAAGTGAAATTCTGGAGAAGGAGAAAGTTGTTACCGCGATGCGGTAGCGTAATTAACTGCAGGGGCTTGCGCCTGCAGGGAAGAGCGTCCCCACAATCAAAAACCCCCTCACCCTGAGGGGGAATCTGACGAAGTCTGCTACATCGGCCGCATCCGTCTAAACCTCCGATACACGGTGCCATAAATCAACTTGGCATCTTCGGAGAGGTGGACGGATAAAACCAAATAGCATCTGCCCCGAATCTCAGCGTCAGGACATCGCGGTCATGTGCGCCGCCTTTCGGAGGGGAACAGAAAACAGACCTTTTTAATAGTTCTCACACATGCTGCCATATGCGCTAAACCCGTTTAGTGCATGCTCGGCTGGACACGGGATTCTAGTGCCCGTCTTGTCCGCGTTTCTGCTATCGACTCCAAAGTCGGTACTTCTTCATCTTTTTTTCCCCTCCACCCACCACATCGACAGAGATGGATGGCTCTCCATCAAATTTTAACAACGCCACTCTCCCACCACCCGCAGGTGCACAGAATCCAACACGCATCTCTCTCCAAGAGAGATATTATCCTATACGTGGTCCCCTTCCTACTTGTCTATCACTTCCACCAGCCAATGGGGATAACTTTGAAATTAAACCCCACTTCATCAACCTTTTGCCCAAATTTCACGGGCTTGAGTCTGAAGATGCATACGTTTTTATCACCAAATTCGGAAACGTATGTGCTGTGATGGGCACTTCATAATTTTCAGTGGATGATATGCGCTTACGTCTTCTCCCTTTTACTTTGTGCGATTTAGCAGAAAAATGGCTTTATAACACTGCCGCACACTCTATTTCTAATTGGGACGGATTCGTTATAGCATTCCTTAAGAAATTTTATCCCAATTATAAGACCGTCCGTGTTCGGAGAGAGATAAACCAGTTTACCCAGCTTCCCAACGAACCATTTTGGAAATGTTTTGAACGGTTTAAAGATCTTCTTGTCCAATGTCCTCATCAAAGAATCAATAGATGGGATTTGTGCCGAATTATATATGAGGGCGTTAATCCACCGACAAAGCATATACTTGAAACCATTTGTCAATGCCATTTTATGTCTAAAGACGATGGTGAAGGTTGGCAATTTCTAGAAGATCTCGCTGAACAAACGTTGCAGTGGGAAAGCGTTAGACCATCATCATCTAGGGAAGGTATCCATCAGCTCGATATTTCCTTCGCAGTAAAAGCCGAAATAGCTGCGATGCAAAGGAAACTCGATGCTATAAAAAACAAATTCTCATCAGCCTCCCTAAATCAGGTTATGCTCCCTAAAACCTTGTGCGGTTGCTATTCTGAAACATCTCATTTGACGGAAGAGTGTCCTTTGAATCCTTTGTTTCAAGGTCAAGAACACACTAATATTGTTTTTCAGCAACGACCTAGAAATGATCCTTATTCTTCCACATACAATCAAGGATGGAGGAATCACCCTAATTTTGCTTGGAACCAATACTTAACTCAAACTCAAAATACGTTCCCAAGCCAGCAACAGCAACCACCACAGAGTCAGCACCCTTTCAATCACAACCATTTCAAACTCCGGCCAACAATTCTACATCTTATAATAATTCTTTCCAAATGGTCGGTACCGAAAACTCCTCTACACTCAAACGAAGCTTGGATACGTTTATTAAATATTCCATGCAAACGACGGCTGCATTAAAGTCTTCTATCCAAACGTTAACGCAGAACACCGCCTCCCACGGTGAAAGTATAAAATCAATAGAAGCATAAATTGGACAGTTAAATGCCGCGATGAGTGCGAGAGAGAAAGGGAAACTTCCATCTTAACCCCTAACGAATCCTGCCCACTCATAAAGTCATAATGTGAGTGCCATTACTACATTGAGATCGGCAAGAGTGTTGAACAATCAGGTCGGTGAACAGGTTGATGATGAGGAATCAATCAATGATACCCCGACATCCACTTCTAACCCTATTTCGTCTAGTCCACCATCTTCTTCCGAGCTTATTCTCCGTTTTCCCCTAGGCTCGAACCCTCCACCCACTTCCTTGATTCAACCTAAAACAATCCTAACTTCAATTCTGGGATCAATTCCACCAATGTTGGACCCAACACTTATTGATAAAGCTCATTTTCCAAACAGGTTGAGGACCAACAAACCCAATGCATAAATGGATAAGATTGTGGAAATGATTAAGCAAGTTAACATAAATATTTCTCTCCTAGATACTATTCAACAAGTTCCTTCTTATGCGAGAATCCTTAAGGACTTGTGCACTAGGAAGAAAAAACTCTAGTGCCAAAAAAGTGTTCTTAACGAGTAATGTGAGCATGAATTTTACCCAAAAATTGCCTAAGAAACGTAAAGACCCTGGGAGTCTTACAATATCTATTTCTATTGGGGGTAAAAATATCAATCGTGCTCTACTTGACCTAGGCGCTAGTGTTAACTTGCTCCCGTATTCTGTTTATGAGCAGCTAGGTATTGGAGAGTTGAAACCTGCCCATTGCACTCTCCAGATTGCAAATCGATCTATCAACCAACCTAGAGGTGAGCTAGAGGACGTGTTGATAAAAGTCATGGAATTTATATTCCATGTAGACTTTACTGTTTTAGATACACAGCCTGTGGCAAACCCACGAAACCAAATCCCGGTGATTCTCGGTCGGCCTTTTTTAGTTACGTCCAATGCTGTAATTAATTGTCGTAACGGTTTTATGAACTTATCCTTCAGAAAGATGAAAATTGAGCTTAATATTTACAAGCTAAGAATTCAACCATCTGAACCTTCTTCTCATCTAATCGATGTATGTTCTGTCAACGAGATAGCTCCCGACAGCTGCAAGGTTGAGGAACTTTGCTATAATGATCTCGAAGAAACTAGTACGTCATTGTTTGATCTAGCAAATTATTACAGTGAGGACACCTTTGAAGAGTCCGCCCCCGAGTTTGAATCCTCTGACTCGTCGTAAAAGTCAGTAGCGCTTTCCGAGTCAATATCCTACGCAAGTTATAAACCTCTTGGGGAGTCCGAATATCATTCCCTTACCCCACCTTCTATCGTCTCTCCGCCGACATTAGATCTCAAACCGCTACCTTCTCATCTTAAATATGCATATTTATATGAGAATGAATCTTTGCCCGTGATCATATCCTCTTCTCTATCTTTAGAGCAAGAGAACGGTCTTAAGATCAAATTGGCAAGCATTTGGTTGGACAATGGCGGACATCAAAGAGATTAGTTCCTTGATTGTTGAACATCATATATATTTGATGGATGAATCCGAACCAACCCGAGACCCACAAAGACGGTTAAAACCCGTCATGAAGGAGGCGGTAAAGAAAGAAATCATCAAATTCCTAGATAGTGGTATAATTTACCTAATACTTGATAGCCAATGGGTAAGTCCTATTCATATGGTCCCTAAAAAATATAGCATCACGGTCATAACTAATGAGGCTAATGAGTTGATCCAAACACGCACCCAAATTAGGTGGCGCGTATGTATTGATTATAGGAAACTCAATGCCGCAACGAGGAAAGATCACTTTCCTCTACCTTTCATTGACCAGATGTAGGAATGATTAGCTGGACATAAATACTATTGTTTCTTAAACGGATACTCCGGCTATAACCAGGTCCCCATCGTCTAAAAGGATCAAGATAAAACAACATTTACTTGTCCTTTCGGTACTTTTGCTTATAGACGCATGACTTTTAGATTATGCAATGCTCCCGCTACATTTCAGCGATGTATGATGGGGATATTCTCATACATGGTCGAGAATTTTCTTGAGATATTTATGGACGATTTCTCTATATTTGGGGAATCCTTTGAGTATTGCCTACATCATCTTGACGCGGTTCTTACCCGTTGTAAGGATAAAAACTTAACTTTGAATTGGGAAAAATGCCATTTCATGGTCCAAGAAGGTATTGTGCTTGGACATATCATTTCACAAAAAGGTATTGAGGTAGACATAGCTAAAATAGATGTCATCCATAACCATCCTCATTCCAAATGCGTCAAAAATATACGATCCTTCCTTGGTCATGCAGGATTTTATAGGAGATTCATTAAGGACTTTAGCAAAATTGCTAGACCCTAAACCCTTCTCTTGACTAAGGATACAACATTTCACTTTGATTGGATTGCGAGGGCTGCTTTTGAATCACTTAAAAGTTCCTTCACTACAGCCCCCGTTCTATCATCTCCGGATTGGAACCACCCGTTCGAGCTTATGTGTGATGCATCAGATTTTGCTATTGATGCAGTCTTAGGACAACACATTGATAAGATACAACATGTAATTTATTATGCAAGTAGGACCTTGAACGATGCCCAAATTAATTATACAACCACCGAGAAAGAACTCTTGACAGTTGTATTTGCATTAGAAAAATTCAGGCCCTACTTAATTGGCTCGCCAATAGTGGTTTACACTGATAACGCCACCCTACGAAACCTTCTATCAAAGAAGGATGCTAAGGCCAGGCTAATACGTTGGATTCTTTTGTTAAAAGAATTTGATCTTTTCATACGAGACAAGAGTAGATGTGAAAACATAGTAGCCGACCATCTTTCACGCATCTCTTCTTCACCAATAGTGACATTTCCAATCAATGATTCCTTTCCTGACAAACATCTCTTGACCGTATCCTGCGAACCTTCATTCGTGGATATTGTGAATTATCTAGCGACGGGATTTATTCCCAGCGATTGGTCGAAACAAGACAATCATCAATTTCTATCCCAAGTAAAACACTTTTACTGGGATGAACCTTATTTGTTTAAGTATTGTTCCGATCAAATCATTCACAGATGTGTCCCTGATGATGAATTCAAGAGTGTATTATCTTTCTGTCATGATCAGGCATGTGGCGGTCACTTTGGTCCATATAAAACGGCGGAGAAAGTTTTGCAATGTGGATTTTATGCATACGATCATTGCAAAACTTGTTCACGGTGTCAACACATGGGTCGGATATCACGGAGAAATGAAATGCCGCTCCAACCTATCTTGGTTGTGGAGATATTTGACGTTTGGGGTATTGATTTTATGGGTCATTTTTCCAACTCTTTTGGGAATTTATATATCTTATTAGCGGTTGACTACGTCTCGAAATTGGTGGAAGCGCTACCGTGTCGCACTAATGACAACAAGGTTGTTATTAAGTTCCTTAAAGAAAATATCTTTTCGCGATTCGGACACCCTCGTGCTATAATTAGCGACAACGGGACACATTTTTGTAATCGGCATTTCGAGGCTTTAATGCGGAAATATTCAATCAACCACAAACTTTCTACGCCCTATCATCCTCAAACGAGCGGGCAAGCTGAGATTTCCAAAAGATAATTCAAACAAATTTTGGAGAAGACGGTTTCTAAAAACCGTAAAGATTGGTCAACCAAATTGACGGATGCTCTTTGGGCATTTCGTACCGCTTATAAGACCGATCTTGGTATGTCTCCTTACTGACTTATGTTTGAGAAGGCTTGCCACCTTTCTGTCGAGATCGAACATAAAGCTATATGGGCTATTAAAGAGCTTAACTTCGATTTTGCTCAAGCCTGCAGCTATCGGAAACTGCAATTAAATGAGCTAAGCGAACTCTGCGATGAAGCTTACGATAATGCAGTTATAGTAAAGAGCTGGACTAAAATGTTCCACGATAAAAACCTTTTTAGAAAAACGTTCACCCCGGGACAACAAGTCCTTCTTTACGATTCTCATCTCCACCTTCATCCAGGTAAGCTAAGATCTTATTGGAAAGGACTTTTTGTGGTGCGGTATGTGTACCCGCACGGGATGGTAGAAGTTGAAAATATTAAAAACGGTTCTATTTTTAAAATAAATGGGCATAGATTAAAACCATATTTTTCCGCTGACCCCGCGGAGGAGCTCATGTTTTACAGGAGCCACTTTATCATAACTAAATTTCCTCCGTCTCACCTCCATGTTTCGGTAACATTGTCTCATCTTAAGAATGGAGGTGAGTGAAAAGGGACTTAATTGAATATTCGTGTGTGCCAAAGTACAAGTTTGGGGATAGTTTCATTTAACTATTATTTTACCCCCATTATTTTCTCTTCCCAAGTCTACAGGTCTATGCGTTCAAAAGAACAACATCAGTGAAGACACTGATGAAAATAGGTTTGGGAGGGAGGTTTGTATTTACTAAATTATATTTTGGCACAAGGCACTATATAATTTTTTTTTAAATGAATGAAAATTTTGTATTAGTAAAAGTTAGAAAGTGAAAAATTACATATGAAAGATAGGAAGAGTTTAAGAAAACCAAGAAAGTTGGATATTTTCTTAAACGAAACTAGTAATACATAGTTATGAGCTGTTGTCTCAAGGGTTAGTAAGATGAAGGAAATTGCTAATCTGAGAATAAAAATAAGTCTGAAAATAGTCCCTATTCTGGAGGCCAAACATTTGAATATTGATACCCTACTATACGCACTTGCACACGTCTTGAAACTTGGGATAGTAGAGCATACCTTGAAATGCTCTTGTCTAAAGCCTTAATATGAAGAAAAATAAATATAAATGACGCATAAAGTATAAAATGGTGCAGAAAAATGAACACTGATTTTTGTAATTGCTTAATACAGAATAAAAAAATATAGCGATGGTGCTTTATCACCTAGTGCCTTAGACCAACTGGTTTAGGAGCCACTGCTAAGCCTTGGGTGTTGCAAGACGAGAATATTGCTAATTACGCGTAATAAGTGAGCACATTTAGTAATTGGTCGGTTAGTACCTCAAGAAGTATTAATGATCAAATGAAGAATGTGTGAGCAATTCCATCTATAATATTCACCGACAAAAAACTACTAAGGTGGATGGACAAGAGTTTGATAGCTTGAATTGAATTCTCCGAGTGTAAGGATGTTCTTTACACACATGTAGGGATATATGATCGATATTTGGAAGAAAGGTAGGGAGGAAGACTAAAGGCGATATTTTATTGAGAGATGATGTAATATCTGACATCTTTTTATGACCATTAAGATAGGGCTCATCGCAACCAAAAAACTGGTGTAGTTGAAAAATCTTATTTTCAAGCTCTTTCTTTTATAAATCCTTATCTCTGTATGTAACTTTCACCATCTTTCTTTTATTGTGAGATTTTGTGGGTGTAATCCACTGAAAACCCTCAAGAGACAACACTCCTCCTACTAGGGACACCTAAAGGTTTAACGGCTTGTTGCACGTGCTCAGTGCAATCGTGTTGCCTGTGAAAGTGTGCTAGGTTTTTCTTTTTTCTTTTCTTTAATAACTAGTTTGCTCGGGATGATCAAAGTTAAGTTTGGGGGTATTTGTTCAGTCGATAATATTGCACATTTGATATAACATTTTCCTGACTTTTGTTAAGTGCGTAGAAGTGTTTATTGTAAATTTAGAACATATGAGGGTTTATCTGTAAAATAATTATTATCATATGTTTCTATGTTATAATTAACATTATTACGGAAAATATATGCATATAATATTAATATAATATTTTGGTAATGAAAATATGCATATCATATCAAATATTCTAATCAATATTCTTAAAAAATATAATATCATACAAATGATTAGGAGAATATCTCAAAATAATACCAAATACTACTAACTCTTTGATTTGAGATGTTGTGCAGATATTAGATCAGGACTGGAGTCAAGGAGATCAGAGATATCGAAATCAAATCTGCCGAAATATTGAAGCAAATCATAAAATCAATACTGGCAGAGACTTAGGAAATATTTCCAAAATCCAGATATCTAGAGGATCTCCACGTGTCAACATGAGGCAGCAGAAGAATTTTGAAACCCTGATCCCACTATTCAACCGCCCAACCGCGGCTAAAACACACTTGTTGCGGCGGATCCACCGCAGTATTATGGAATTTGGAGTTTGGAATTTTTGGGTGTGATTTTATCAACAAACCCTAATTTATGGAATTTAGGGATTACAACTTCTGTTACTATTTAAATGACCGAGAGCCCCTCTTGGAACATGATCAAACCGACGAGATCATGAAGTCCAAGTCGACTCGTGCATCCAGGTTGATCAATCAACTATTCATCTACCTCCTTCAGAAGAGATCGAGAAGCAAACTAGGATTTTGTGTTCCGCTTTCTAAAGGAACAAAAAGTGTAAATGATAGTTGATTAATAAAGTTAGTTATTTTGTTTTATTCTTATCACATTTAATTTCTGCATTTTAATTATGTTTTCATTCTCTATACTTTCTTCTTCTTCTCTCAACATGAGCGAGTAGTTCTCCTATCTTGTTAGGGTTCGTAGGATTAGGGTAGATCAATGGATGATAAAAATATTATAATTCTTTTTACGTCTTATAAAGTTTATAAACTTTATCAAAATAATTGTCAACATCCTAATCGGGTGTGGAGATTAGATTAACAATTGTTTGGTAAAGTCTAGACATGAATAGAGGTCAATGAAAAGATAAGGGTTAAGAGTGGGAACCCTATTCCTTCCGAAAACCCTAATCTGCATTCACTACTATCGATCTAGTTTTAAATCTATTAAAAATAAAAGGAGTAATTTTTTATATTCATCCATGACTACTAAATCCGATGAACTCTACAAACCTTCTTTATATATATATTCTACATCTGTGCATCAAAATAGATCTTGAAACTATTCTCCCTATCCTCCATCTTTTCTTTCAACTCCTCTAAAGAAAGTAAGAGATTCCACGCATCTCTGTGGACGAACTGTATTCACCACAGCTAGCTACACGCGACGCTTTGTTAATTGCGATTACTTTACTACACTTTTTTCACATGCCAATCAAGTACTCTGGTCAACCTGTGATAAAGACAGAGGGACTGAGCCATGCAAAACCTTGACGTCGGTGCATCATAATATCAAACAATAATAAGAACCAGGATGTAATAAGATATACAGGCATGAGTATATATAATATGTAAACACGGATATGGAACAGTAAAGTGTATACGTTCTGGTGAAGTGCAGTGAGTAATCTAGACTATACTACCGGGTTATCTATTCTACAGTTTGTGAAATAAATTTAATAGAATCGTTGATGTAACTTAATAGTATCACGTGCATTCCCGGGACCACGGTCTAGACTCTCGGGCTGAATCCGAGACGTGCCGCTAGACAATAAACAGGTAACATGTACAGACGAATGATGTCAGCAGCATCATCCCAGGGCTGGCCTAGCCTATAAAAGCTGATCAGTATAAGCATCGAATTGTCGAGTTATAAGTCAGGTTTCATCATTGATTTCCCCTTACCCCTAAAGTTATGTGTTCGAGTTAGGGATTGATAATATGAAACTATTGCCAACACAGGATCAAGCAGGTACAGGTTTTGTCTATGTAGACAACAGGATACGTCCATCGGGACAACATGTAATGTTTGTGGCATTAGTAACAGGATCAGATAACAAGTCAAGTAGTGTATCAAGGCAAGTCATGTGGTGTATATGTATCAAGTGGATACCAAGAAGTAAAACTGTTACGAGTATCAGAATACGGTTAATGCACGGATGCACAGGTAATAATCTGTGATACCATAATATAATCCATGAGTCGTATGATGCACACTAGCAAGCAGGTATATAAATATAGCAGTAACATGATGTAATATGATTCCGGCATGCAACTAGATATGTAATAAACAGTACGGATACGAATGGATATCGTAAAACAGTAAAACTGTAACAGGGATGCACAATGCAACACACATGTATTATTTTTATTCATATGAATGTAAATAAAATAGCATAGCATGTAGCAAGATAAACTTGCCTGATCGGATATCACGACGGGGTGCGTACGCCGCGTCCGATGTCGGATAAACGTTGTGATGCACACATGCGCGTACAGAACAGAACCAAGAAATGCAAGAAAATGACCACGCTGTATGAGAACGTCTAATGGGTCGCTCGGATCGTCGGTGACGAGCACGGCTCCGGCGATCACCGGGAAATGAGAATCCAAGAAAGCAAGAGAAGAAAGAAGAAGGAGAAGAAGAAGGCTAGGGTTGCAGGGTGCTCTAGAGTTGGCTCGGGGTATCTGGGACAAAGGAGAGGGGGTGAAGAAGAGAGGCATGGGTTTTCCGGTGATGGGCAGTGGATCGGGTTCTTGATCGTCGGGGATCGGGGTGTGCAGGGTTTTTGGTGCTCGGGTGAGGGTGGTGGTGTCAGAGGTGATGAGAGAGAGGAAGAGGAGATGATGAGGGTGTGAGGTGGTCGACGGGGTCGGAGCTCGGCGAGATGTTGCGACGAGGGTTGCAGGGTCATAGCGGTCGGGGTTAGGTTGCAGGGGTCGGCGATGAATGGGAGGAGAGTGGGAGAGGAGGAAGAAGAGGAGAAAGAGGTAACGAGAAGGGGATGGTTGACGACGACGAGGGCGTTGGCGAGAGGTCGGCGAAGGCAGGGGGCAGGAGAGATGATGAGTTCTTGGGTTTGTGGGGGTTGCAGGTTCTGTGCAGCGAGGTTGGGGTTGGTTGCAAGCTCGGGGAAAGAAGGGAAAGAGAAGATGGAGGAAGGTCAACGAGGTCGACGGTGAGGCTAGCTTCGGTGGCGACGAGGTGCAGGCGAGGTCGATGGGTTGTAGCGGTGACGTGGGTTGGAGCGAGGAGACGAGTGAGAGGGAGGTGAGGAGGAGGTGGTCGAGGAGGAGTCGGGGATGCAGGCGACGAGGGGAGGCCGACGAGGGTGGTCGGCGGCGGCAAGGAAAGAGCAGAGCGTGAGCGTGGGTTAGAGCGAGAAGGCGGGAAAGAAAAATGAGGCGAGAAAGATAAGAATACGTGGGTTTTGGGTGAAAATAAAAGTTTAATAATATATATATATATATATATATATATATATATATATATATATATATATATATATATTATATGAAGAGAGAGGAGAGATAGAGAGAGAGCTGGGGGTTTGTTAGGATTAGAAAAATATTTTAAAATATATTTTAGTTATAAAAATTTATATATATAAGTATATAACAGTTAAAAATATATGATGAATAATATATATATATATATATATTTGAGATTTCTGGCTAATACAAAAATACTCCAAAATATGACCGGGTTGGGTCTAAAATTATGGTTTGAAAATACGGATAATATACGTGTCAACCAAAACCAAAAAGCGATGTCCGGTTAAAAAAATGTATATCCCTAAGAATGGATACACGTGGTATGCACGTAGCGATCCAAACGAGTCTGTTTCACTAAACAGAACGAGAACACGGTGTACGGATACAATCATAGGGTCTGTGGTATGATGCAGGTCATGCTAGGTATTTAAAATATATTATTTGACTATATTTGTATTATTATAAAAAAGATGCAAATGCCAGATATATGATGCTGGTATACAGAACATATGCGAGCACGGATTCTCAGAACTAGCAAGAATAAGTCGTAATCAAGAACCAAGACGGGTTTCAAACATGCTGGTCGGGTCGGGTACAAACATAGATATCAATTATACTATTCGCACCCAAAACAACAATAATCGAGAAATAGCCGCCGATAAAGAGAATACCCAAATAGAAATGGTATAGATGAACTAGGGTGTTACAAATGGCGAAATCCTAGCTCCAAGTCTTGACGGTTCATATACAACCTAAAGACTACCCCGGCGTTCTTCTCATTCCAGCAGGATGAAAATACGACGTCAATAAAGACCCAAGGGTCAAATAAAAAAGAAGTAATGGAAAAATCCTAGCTCCAAGTTTTGACGGTTCATATACAACCTAAAGACTACCTCGACGTACCTTCTCATTCCATCAGGGTGCATACATGACGTTAACAAAGCTCCAACGAGCCCAATCAAAATGGAGCAAAGGCATATTCCTAGCTCCAGACTTCAACTGCAATACATACAGCATAGAGGTACTACAGTTGTCTACCCTGCTTCAGCAAAGAAACGACATAGCATCTTCAAACAAAAATGAAGCAACGGCATATTCCCAACTTTGGGTCTTGATGACAACTCATATAAAGCCTAAAAGACTATTAGAGATCATCCCACACCAGCGCGGAATGGTTATGACTCATCGGGGCTCCAAATCGAGCCTAACCTCAAGTAAAAGGCGACATGGAAAATTCCTAACGCTTGCTCTTCCGATGGTAATATAGCATATGAAGACATCTCTTCTAGCCCCTGAAGGGATCAGAGACATGACAGTCGCGGGGTTACTCAAACAACAGCTTAAAAACTGTATATCGAGGTATACATCAACCAACGCGACGGTACCACAGACTAAAACCCTAGTACCACAAAACCTAACGGACATCTGTCGTAAAGAATGGAGGTTATCTATATATAACGTTAGGAAAAGTTTGCCTGTAAACCCAAGAGAGGTAAACTAAATAAACTTCGAAATGAGTATATAAACTAGAAACTCCGAAATGAATGAATAAACTATGAACTCTGAAACGAGTGAATAAACTAAAGAATCCAAAACGAGTGAATAAACTACAAACTCCAAAACGAGTACATAAACTACAAACTCCGAAACGAGTGAATAAACTACAAACTCCGAAACGAGTGAATAAACTACAATCTCCGAAACGAGTAAATAAACTGGTGGGCGCTAAGTTAAGACATTGGACACAGAGAAGCGCATGCAAAAAAAATATATGTGAATTCTTTATTCACAAATCGAAATGTTCAAAAGATACAATTTACATTTATTTAAAGAAAAATAGGAAGTACAGTTCTAACCGTTAGGAAGGCGGGGTTTTCAATAAACTGGCAACCCGCTCATTTTCTTCACATAGCGCCTCCTCGCATGCCACTATTGCAGCTAGCATCGCTTCAACTTGATCCCATTTTCTCAAACACGATGCAAGCTTCTCAGCGATCTCCTTCTTAGCCGCTTCACAATCCCGTATGCCCTGCTCGGTGAAATTGAGATTCTCCCTTAGTGCCATCCCTTCAGACAAGCAGTGTTAAAGACTCTTAAAGATAACTTGCAGCTGCGTGGCATTCGCTTCAACTTGGGTGCGCAATTGGCCAGATTCACTAGAAGCCGTCTCATGCTCCTTTCATTTCAGGGCTAACTTTCGCTCAAAGTATTGTATGGAATCAACACTTTGCTTGATCCACGCGATCAGTTAAGCCTTCGAGGTTAATGCTTCAAGAGTGAGACGTTTGTGCTTAATCCCATGCAAACAGGATTCAATCCGCTTACAATATTCAACCTAAATGCTAACGAAATCTTCATTTTGGAAATTTACAAGCGTCGTCGGCATAGAGTTGACCTCGTCAGCAAAATCCGTAGCAGAGGTGAGGGTTTCAACGTTAAGATCTTCGATGAATTCACTTAACATCCGCTTGCTATTCGCCGCGCCCCTGAAAGATTGACGTTTAGCAAAAGGCTCTGCGGGCATGGAAATGTGAGAATCAAAGGGAGCCAAAGCCGGTGTAGTTGCGGCAGGATAAATCGTGCACAAGGAAAGGTCAGATTTCGACCTGAAAAGTAAAGAAGAACGCTGATGGACGAAATCTACCGTACCAGTGTTCAAAAGTGGCAGAGCATAGAGCACAGGAGGTTCGGTTATTCCTTCGCTCTCTTCCTCAAGCTGTAATACTACGGGTGTGGGAAAATCTTAGCAAGAGAAAGTTCACTAAAAATTGAAAATGAAATAGAAGGCGAGGAATGCAATAACCAACGCCTGAAGGAGGAGCGAATTTCGATTGGAAGGCGAAGTACGAGCTTAACATCTGGTATAAATGGTTGAAAAGCACTCATGCAGGATTGCGACAATATATGGTAAAGAAATTAATCCACGAAGAGGAATGTCTGCACTGAAACAAAGAAATAAGAAATCTTTACCTTCCGTCATTAAACACAAGAGAGCTCGGGAGGACACAAGAGAGAGGGATGGAACCGTGACAGTCGTGACAACGGCTAGCAGTAATTCTTCGGTCAGCAGAGTGTCGGGGTTTACCACGCCTATATTTCAAAATAAAGAGTATATCAATAGAGATGCCTGACGGAAATAAGTTCGAGGAATACCTGACAGGGTAGGGACCATGATAGTGTCCGGAGCATTACCAGCTATGACAGTTTCTTCGGTTTCCATCGGGAAGGTGGACTCGGCCTCTACACCTTCGTCCCCTGAATCGACAAGGGCCATCGTAATGCTTGCATCACCCGCCGGTATTAGGGATCCACAGGGAGAAGAAACGGCAATCAGGACAGTCTCATATTCCAAAGGAAGACTTGTCACTTTAGGCTCTTTAATTGTCGGCACTTCGCCCGCTACGTCGCCACCTAAACTTGGCCCTGTTAAAAAAATATGTGTCATGATTCAAGAAGAAGAAAAAATGGGCTGTTACTAAGTTTCAACAAGGGAAAGTGCGTTGTTCTACCTTGAAGTAACCGTTCGACCTCTTCCCGAGCCGCACGTGTAGCCTGCCTATGAGCGGTGGACAGGGCAGAAGGAACATCCGCCATAGGAACGCAAGAAGGTCCAGCATCGCTCGAACCCGCGGCCGCGGCTAAGATAGCTTGACGCTCTCTTACTGCATGCTTTCTGCGCTTCCTCTCAGCCTGAGCTGTATGAACAGATCTCCTCAAAACCTCCAACAAGGGGACATCATCGTTTAAATCAAGCTCGGTCTCCGGATCAGTTAAAACATCCATCATTGGCTGCTTTAGAGACCCCTCTCGTTCTGCCCCTGGCGTGGCCTCAACTGTGACCGATGGCCTTAAAGGCTCCTCCGCCACCGCCTAAGGACGACATGGTACTTGGAACAGAATGAATGGTGGTGGTAAATATTATAAAAGTGGGAGAGAGTCGGGGTATGAATGAAATGAATTAGATA
This sequence comes from Agapanthus africanus, assembly GCA_030015575.1. NCBI lineage: Eukaryota > Viridiplantae > Streptophyta > Magnoliopsida > Asparagales > Amaryllidaceae > Agapanthus > Agapanthus africanus. The sequence continues at coordinate 1,002,748,070 of CM057337.1, forward strand.
GGCCGCGAATCATACCAAGGCCCATAGAAGCGCGAAGCTTCTCCTCCTCCTCAAACTTCTTGAGGGACGCCAAGAGAGCCACTTCAGTGGAGATTCCTGTTAAAAGAAAAGCGTTAATGAAGCGTAATAAAAAAATGGGTATACAGGAAAATGTAAATGAAATATACCATACGCGGCGAGAGAAGCTAATGCTGCTTACTCACGAGCCAGTCTTTTGGAAGCTTCAATGGCAGCTTGAAGATCAGTAGCAGTGGGAGTTTCAAACAGACCATCATTGGTGCCATACTTGGATAAGAGCATGAGGCTCCTGACCAAATACGACGTCAGCCGAGAATAAAGATTTCTTCTTCTTCTGCGAGCTGGAACCAACAACTGATGATATAAGCTTTCATTTAACGGGCTTCTTCAGACGACGGGTCCCAATCTTCGAATCAATGCCCGACTCCGGGGATACTATAGCTACCGCAGTCGCAGGAGCATCCGTCGTAGCTTATCAGGAAAAGCTCACGGGACTATAGCCGTAGCGATCTCTCTTAAAGAAGGATGAACGATTGTCCGTCACTTCAGCGGGACCACTGGATTACTGGCTGGGACACCATCCTTGTGGTCAAGCAGCAGCAGCCTCTCCTCCCTAATAACAACACCCATTGTATGTTGGTACCAAGCACGTAAGCATTCGATTCCCTTGGAACATAACTCAGTTCACTAACAAGGAAGTGGGACCCCATATCCAGACACATGAAATGATGCGTAGCGTTACGAACACCTTCCTCAGTAGTAACGCCTTGGTTGTAACCCAATTGCTGGGCGAAATGGTGTAGGTTATATCTCATAAATAAAACCGAGATGTTATGTCTGAATACCAGGAAACCTGGCCTGATAGAATACAGATGGACGATCTCGCGGGCCCTCAACACAGAAGTTTTGTCCTTTAAAACATCGTGCAGTAGCTGGACCGCTTTTGAAGATTCTTTGCCGATAGTCAGGACTTTGTCGGTGAAGGTCATGCTATCCCCAACCATGTGTGGGCGAAGAAGCAATCGCCAAGCCTCCCGTTGTGTTGGGTCTGGTGAAGAAGCATCGACCAAGTGCATGACCCGAGGAAAATTGTATCCTTCATAAAATCTGGGTCGTTTATGCACACCAAAAGCACCCAGTATATGCATCTCGATCCATGAGGTGAAGTAATGCAGTGGGAGATTAACGGCTTCAGACCCGGCTGAGTAGTGTCAGCCGCTAGACTCAGGCCATGGTATAAGTGAGCCAGACCTGCAACTCCAATGGCCAAGCGTGTCCCCATCACAATACGGTGAGCCGGATAAAAGATAGACGGTCTCATATAACGAGGATGCATCGAAAGTGCGAACCAGCTTAACCATAAGCTAATGAACCTCAGGAAGAATGTCTCTTCATCAATGTCAGGAGCAGCAACCTCTGCGAAAGAAACGATCGGAGTATCTGAAATAAAACTACTTTAAATCTACTTCTGCGGTCGGTAATTTGTCCAAGCCAAATCCGAACGGATCATCAAGCTTGGAGAACTTTGCAGCTTCCTTCGGAAAAGCCTCCAGATGAAGGAAGTGGGCGATGAAATCTGTAAAGGTAACCCCATCCCCGCCGGACTCCAGGAATAAGCTCTCGTATATGTTCAACACCTTAATCAAGCTTGGAAACTTGTGTTGAACGGCATTCTCTAGGGTAAGACCCATTACCAATGATTTGGTAGAAAAGATATACTCGTCAGGGGAAGTATTTCCTCATAACATTCCCCTCTGACGGGCAATCCGGATATCTCCGTAAATTCTTCCAACGAAATTGAGCCCTCCCGATCTGATAAGAGAAATGTGTCGGTCGGGGTATTCCATTGCTCCAGAAAAGATTTAACCCACCACACATGAGGAGTGTGGTAGTAAAAGAGAGACGCATAGATCCCTGAATATAGCCCGGTTTTCAGTAGCAACGACTTCTTAACCGACAAAATGTATCGGGCCCATTGCAAATAGTCGGCCGGATGGCGGGGAGTCATTCCTATCATGTAAACCTGCCCCCAAGGATACGATTCTTCTTAGCATATGCGACGCCCTAAAATGTCTAGGGACATCGTTGGCTGCATTGGTATTGACGCCATGGAAGGTTGGAAACGGCCTTTCGAGGTCCAGTTGACCTCTTCTACTGCGTAAGTAACTTGTGGAGGGTCGGCGTAATGAATTGGCGGGATGTGTTCTAACGGCGCTGTGCAAGTAAAGCTACGTCGATCCCGGATAATGTGACTGTACCATGACCCCCACAGATGGAGAAACTTTTTCTCTGGGTCATAATCCTGAATAAGCGCAAAGACTTCCCGATCTGTGGACGCGTCAACGAAAGTACTTTCTGAGAAAACGTAAGGGAAGGAAGAATCGGGGGCCATAGTACCTGAAAAGGAAAACCCATTGAGGGTTAGTTATCGATGTAATAAAACCAACTACAATAAAAAGCCTTAGCATTTTCAGTACATCCAAATGTGTACTACATTATATAACTACCATAGTCTAAAAGGGGGGACAATGGGCTCCACAAAATCAAGGTAACGCCCCCATCAATAATGAGAAAAGCACTCATTATAAGAATCCATAAGGATTCTTATTTAATTAAAAATCTCATTAAACTATAGAGTTAAACTCTCTCGAGAAACGAGCTCTACAGCAGATTCAAATCTGCAGAGAGAAGAAAAGGGGAATAAAATTCCCAAAAGAATTTTTAAAAAAAGAAATTTTCTCAGAGCTAAGCTCTGTAGAATAACCAAGAATTAAATAATGGGATTAAATCCCCAGAAATCTCCATGGGAAATACACTGGAATTAAATTCCAAAGAACTCTTGAAGATCAAAGTAATAGGGTAAAACCCTAAGATCTTTGAGATCAATGGTCTACTTAAATCATCTCAAGGAAAAAGCAAAGCTCTGTTAACAAGTTAAAAGAAATCCAAGACAAAAGAAACTCTTTTAAGGAAAAAATGGTCAGAATCCTTACCAAGTTTTTTGAACAGAGTAAAACTCTAAGAGGTTCTTTAAAACAGAGATCTAAGCTCTGAAGAGAGAATTAAATTCTCATAGAGGAAGAAAGAGAATGATGAAACGGAATTCATCTCAAGAGGCCAAAGGCCCTATTTACAAGACTTGAGGGGACGGTTCAACTCCCCATAAGATCGAACAGTGGAAAGGTAACGCCGTTGCACTCACGTGCGAGCCACGTAAGCACAATGGTGGGGGCATTTATTTCCCCAATATTTAACCTAATGAAGAGCAAAGCTCTGTTAGAACTCAATGGGGCAGCGCCTCACGTGCTCTCCACGAGGGCGCCAGCGTCAGAGCCAACCTTATAGGATTAAATCCTATGGTGGCGCCTCACGTTCTTCTCACGCGGACGCCAATGTGCAAAGCACAAAAGAATCTACTAAATAAGAGCTAAACTCTCAAACGGCGCCGCACATGCTTCTCACATGAGCGCAAATGTGCAAAGCACAAAATAATCTACTAAATAAGAGTTAAACTCTCAAACGGCGCCGCACGTGCTTCTCACGTGTGCGCCAATGTGCAAAGCACAAAAGAATCTACTAAATAAGATTTAAATTCTCAAACGGCGCCGCACGTGCTCCTCACGCGGGCGCCGATGTGCAAAACACAGGAATACCTATCATAAGAATTAAATTCGTATATGGCACCGCGTGCACAACACGTGAATGCCACCGCCTAAGTTCATATCTGTAGAGTTAAATTATACATTTCCTAAACAAAAGTTGGGATATTCTCTGTTAAACAGAGCTGTTGGATTAAGGATCCAATGGAGAAAATATCTCCCAAATCTTCCTAAATAAGAAAGATACTTTCAGTTGGGTCAATGATCCAACAATAGAATAAAATTCTATGTTTGGGGATATATTCTTTTAATCTTTCCAAACAAAAAGATTATTCTCTGTAAAACAGAAAACCTTTGGATTAAATATCTAATGGTGATTAAAAATCACCACTTAACAGAATAAATTCTGTATATGAGAAATTATTTCCCCAATCTTGTTAAAAACAAGAGCAATATCTTCTGTAAAACAGAAGTGCTTGAATCAAAGATCCAACGGTGGGTAAAATTTCCTAAATCAATTTTGAGACCAATTAAATCAATTGGGATCTCTCAATGAGAGATTCTCTCAAAACTAATTAACAATATGCCTCTGCTATGTAAAAGACTCAAGACTTCAAGTCTCAGGAGGAAAAAAGGAAGAAAAAAAACACAGGAGCTCTCTACATACAACCAAAATCTAAAATATACGGATTTAGACTAATCCGCGCCTTATGGGCGACAACATAAATTAGTTTCCATATACAATCCACAGGCAACCCAAACAAGTAAAAACACACACGGCACGAAGTGAACTTTCGGAGCAGGAGAAAGTGGTTATCGTTATACGGTAACGTAATTAACTGCAGGGGCTTGCGCCTGCAGGGAAGAGCGTCCCCACAATTAAAAATCCCTCATAAAAATTAGGGGGAATATGACGAAATCTGCTACAACGGTCGCATCGTCTAAACCTTCAATATATGGTGTCATAAATCAACTAGGCATTTTTGAAGAGGTGGACGGATAAAACCAAATAACATCTGCCCCCAAAATTCAGGCCAGACGTCCCGACATACCCGGTCCGTCTTTCGGCGGTACACAGATTCTAGGAAGGGTGATGAAATCTCCAGCTAATCTGGATTTGAGTTGTTGCCCCATAGAATCTTTTTAAATATGCAATGCAATCTAAAACAATCTAAATCTAAACTAATAAAAAAAATATTGCGCAAAGAATCCTGCAAAAATCTGTCAGTTGGAATTAAATCGAGATTTTGGGAAGAACGAGATCTTACCTAGATTTGCCTCTTGTTCGTATCGATCTTCTTTTCGAGTAAGTTGTCTCGATTCCTGAAATAAAAAACAGAGAATTCACATAATCAAATCTAATAAACTAAATCTAATTTAATTTACAACTAAAATCCAGAACTTAAATTTAAATATAATTAAACTACAACTCTCCGGCAACAGTGCCAAAAACTCGATAGAGATTTTATTGGTCTCCAAATTTAACCTGAAATATACAGCTTATCGCAGTCGTACTTGAGAATCGTTCTCACAGAGAGGTGTGTTAACTACTTTTAAACGAAGTTAAAGAGTTAGATTTTTTTAAAAGTGCAAATAAAAGTGGATTTTTTTATGAGAGAGAAGGTTCTGGGGTTTTTGTATTGCTTATCTTTTTTTGGTTGGTTTAAGAGATACTACCTTTTTCTTTATATATTTCTAATATGTTTTCTATTACATAATATAAAAGTATAGGTTATATTAAATTAATTCACAATAGCCTATCGATTATAAAATACCATCTAGATGCTATATTAAAAACTTGGTTCTAGGTTATTAAAAATAATGACATAGGTTGAATTTATTTTAATAAAAACCATATTTATACCGTCCTTAATTAGGGTTCTAGTTTGTCAAATGTTCATCATCCTAATTAGTTTCTAGGTGTATCATCAATCCCTATATCTAATTCCAAGCGTCAATTATCCCTATAAGATTTAGTTTATACGATGAAAACTTAAAAGAAAGGAATTATATTAAAATAAATTCACCATTAAACACAAGAAAAAGAAGAGATAAAATATCCAACCATAGAAATTACGCAAATACAAGCCCTAGAAAAATAGATTAGTTACTCATATTATAAAAAGAAAAACTTTATTTATAATAAAAGTACTTACAATTATTCTTGATCTATTATACTTTTGCAAACCCTAATTTTTGAAGCTTCTGGAAAAGATATGAAACTCTAAGGCTATACAGGTACTTATATAGAGCTAAGGAAATTTAGAGAACAGGTAATAAAAGATACAAGAGAATCAACTTGCTAACAACTATGAAAATTTAATCTAATTGCACTGTTGGATACTGTTGTGTGCCTTCAGAATCTTCGAAAGACGAAACCCTACATCTCATATTAATCTATATGGAAAGACGATCGTGCTCATAAAAAATCTCATCGAACGGCCTAAAATCGACCGTTGATCCGCCCCTAATTGACTTGATCTACCGCTAATTCGCCGCCGAATTTTGGCTTCGTGGCTCCAGATTTTTTCTGTGTTTTTATCATCAATTTAGAAGATTTTTGAGCTCATAAAATCTTGAGTATCTCGCTGTCTTCTATAGTTGCGTAGAATTCCGAATTGTTCCCAAATTTGGTAAATAATTAGGCAGATTAATTTGTTGCTTTTTATTTGATTTGGTTTCTCCAACTGAATTGTTATTTTGATGATTGATTCAGCTCTATTTGTTGCAACCTTTGTTGATTTGTAATGATATTGCCAAATTTGTTCCAAATTTGCAAATTATCTTTTGATTTTCTGAATAATTCCCTTAAGTCTCCATTGTACAGACATAATTCTCATTTTAGCACAATTTTCCGTCATTTTACATCCAAGCCCTATTATCTGTAATAATTCATAAAACATACCCGAAACAGTATAATATATGACAATATAATGATAAATGGGTTAGAAAAATGTGCAATAAATTACACCAATCAATGATATTCCTAATTACAACTTAGGCTAACACCAACCAAACCCTTATTATAATGTAGGTTATCCATCTAATCCAATTCAAACCGACACAACGTTCACTCCTTTCAATTTCATAGACTAACAAGTACCACCATACACATATTATGATGTTGGCCCTTCTTACGACCATATCCAATCAAATTCTTATCAACCGTATCAAATTTTTACGAAAAGCAACTGGTCGCTCTTTTGCAAAACGAAATTGCTACCAAACAAGCATTAGAGAATATTGAAATGTTTATTGGCCAGATAACTGCTGCAATAAATAGTGAGGAAAGAGAGCACGAGATTTCGTCGAGTGCGTCTGAAACCCACCCTCAGAATTTTGAATTTCTAATTTGGTTTCTAACGACGAATTTATATGAGAATGATTTAATTGATGATACGTTTGAGGTCGAGATGTTTGATTTAACTGATTATAAAATTTTTGAGAAAAATGTTTCTAACGAATCAACAGTAGCGAATAATATTTTCGAGAAAATTTTCAATGAAGAAACCGTATCTGTAAAGGAAACTTGTGATTTGGATGGGGTTAGTTTAGATATAATATTTGAGAACACTATTGATAGGGAGACCACATTTTCAGTAGGAAATGTATAATGAAAATTTTGAGGATACTCTAGCGTGGGAACCTACATTTTTGGATAATGAAAACCAACTCATGATTCAGTTTGAAGAGGAGGAAAAAGAATTGTTGGATGAACGATGCGACGAAATAGAAGAAGTGCATGAAAAGGAGGTGATTAATTTTGAAGAAGTCTGTTTTGAGGAAAATTTTAAAGATGAACTAATGATCTTGGGTAAAAGTGAAGAAATTATTGATGACATTTGTTATTTAGAGCCAAATTTTGAAGAACTTTTTGAAGATGAATTTAGGATTTTAGATGAGTCTTTCACAGTTAAACCCATGCCTCAAATACTTCCTTTCATCACTAAAACATATCTTATTGAAAAGCAAGATGAAGTTGTGCCTTTAGCTGATATAACCGGATCCTTTATTTATATCCCGAAGGTTCATGTTGAAGACTTTGATCCATTTAGCCAATACATCGCCAAGATAGTGCGGTTGCATAATTCTTTTAGATTTAAATCATTTATTACCGCACTAGTTTATTTGGCAAAATTTGGATCACAATCTTGTTCATCCAAATATAAACACCACACTAATTCTATGCATATTAATTTTTGGATGTTTATTGATGCTTGTTTCTATAATTTGTTTTACTACTCTTGCATGACTAAAGACAAAAATTTTGAGTGGTTAATACAAACGTTTGGATTAGCCAAAGCGTTATGTAAATTTGTTATTTTTTCTTTTCCTTTTCTTTTTCTTCTTTTATTTTTTTTAGGATTTTAATTTTTTTATAAAAAAAAATAATCATTTTATTCTTCCCACTTATTTCAACAATTTTATTTGACTTCAAATCTAACATAAAAACAAGAGATAAGTTGCATGTGTTGGGGTCAAAAATTACACCCTAGTTGACCAAGTCAAAGTCAAAGTCAAGCCCAAGTAAGCGGGCCCAAGCCCAGGTCAAGTGAGCCCATGCCCAGGTCGAGCCCCACGGCCTGCCTCCCCCATGCCAAAATGAAAATTATGTAATAAATAATTTTGATATAATTTTTATGAATAAATGTAAGGAAAATAGGCATAAAAGAAATTTTTTGTAAATCCCATGGCTCATATGCAAAAGAAATAAGCACATGAGGCATGAGATGGGCAAAATGCAATTTTGTAAAGCCAAAGGGGCGATATGTAAACTTGTAAGCCTATATAAGACAACATGATAATGAAATGAAAAAAGAAGAATTCATTTCCTTTCAAATCTCTAGGGTTTGTGTCTCCATCCTCACTCTCTCAAATTCTTCTTCCTCCTCTTCATTTTCCAATTATATCAAGAGCTTAGCTCTCTTTTTCTCAAAACTAAATAAAGTTTCATCATAAATCCACTGAAGGAGAGTTTAACTCTCATATCCGATAAAAAAAAAGAAGATTTTCGCTACCTTTTTCTCCCTTCTTAAGATCCAATTTGAGAGAGGGAGAAGAAGGGAAACCCATCTCCCAAGGCTCCATCAAGAGAAGAAAAGGGGTCTCTTTTCATCATCCAAGATCTAAATCTTGGAGTTTCAAGAAAACCCATTTTGGGGTTCTTCTCAAAAGAGAAAGTAGGAAATCTCTTGAAGTTTAACTCCACAATAAAAATTCTTTTGGAATTTAACTTCATAATAAAAATCCTTTTAGGAGTTTAACTCCATTTAAAATATTTTGGAGTTTAACTCCATAATAAAAATTCTTTTGGAATTTAACTCCACAATAAAAATCCTTTTGGGAGTTTAACTTCAAATAAAATTGTTTTATGAGTTTAACTCCAAATAAAATATTTTGGAGTTTAACTACATTAAAAAAATAATAATAAAATCTTTTGGAGCCCACTGAGGGGGTTTCCCTTCCCCACATGAAGGAGCAGAGGGCTCCCACTGGGGGAGTGGGAGCATTTCCCCCTCACGTGAGGGGGAGGCTCCCACTGAGTGGGACCTCCACACTCTCCTTCATGTGAGGGGAGGCTCCCATTAGTGGGAGCCCCTCTTCCCTCTCATGTGAGGGGGAGGGAAGCTCCCACTCGGTGGGAGCTTTCTCTTAAAATGAAAATTAAAAAAAACTTGTTTTGGGAGTTTAACTCCATATAAAATTTTTTGGGAATTTAACTCCAAATAAAATTCTTTTGGGAGTTTAACTCTTTTTAAAATCTTTTGGAGTTTAACTCCATAATAAAAAAAAAATCTTTTGGAGTTTAACTCCCCAAAAAAAATTCTTTTAGGAGTTTAACTCTATTTAAAATCTTTTGGAGTTGAACTCCACAATAAAAATCCTTACGGGGAGTTTAACTCCACCTTAAATCTTTTAGAGTTTAACTCCAAATAAAACTTTTGGGAGTTTAACTTCAAATAATTTTTTTTGGAGTTTAACTCCATTAAAAAATAAAAATAAAATAAAAAAAAGTCTTTTGGAGCCCCTTACTCCCTCTCACTAGAGGGGGAGGCTCCCACTCCCCTCCCCTCCCCTCGCGTGAGTGGAGGGGGGCTTCCCCATCCTTTTTTATTTTTTTAAAAAAAAGAATAAAATATGAAATAAAATATAAATAATAAATAAAATAAAATATTAAAAAATGATTCTTTTAATAATTTTAAAGAACAAAATCATTTTTCACAAATAGAACAAAAGAAAATGAAAAAATGAACACGTCTCTATTGTTAAAAAAACACATACACACAAACATTGCACATTGAGTTCGCATGACCAGTTTTATCCGTTAATCGGAGGTTCACTCGCTCCAAAAGCGAGAGGTAATTAATGGAAGCTTAGTCCGCGGCTGCCGGAGATTCGGATCCCCACAATTAATAGACCCCGGCCTGCCCCAGGCAGAGGGAATTTATACGACGCCTAATAAGCGATGTGCATTCCCATTTCAATAGGGTGGTGAAAAACACCCTACAGCAGGGTATACGGTTCAAAGCAGGAAATAGAAATTTAATATCAGATCGCATATTAGCGAATGGCCGCCTCCAGTTAGCGGCTTGATGTGAGAAGAATCTCCTAAATTTGTAAGCTCTGTAAGTTTGTTCTTGTTTATTAATTTTTTTGGTTTATCTCTTTCTAAATTAATTTCACCACATTACTTTATAGTTATACTTATCATGGAATATTGTAGTGACTGTTATTTACTGAATTAAGGGAAGGATTAAAGAGATGGGTAAGGGGTTGACATTGAGGGTTGACATTGAGGACAATATCAAAAATAAGTGTAGGGGTGATTTGCACTGCATTGTTTTTTCTTTTATTTTTATTTTTCATTTTTTAAGTTTCTATTTCTATAAAAGAAAATTGAATCAAAACTAGTAATAAGTGATAATGAATTCGAATCTGAAAGGTTGAGTGATATAAAATAAATTATTAAATCTGAGGATAGAACTAAATCTGAAAAATAATTTCTTACCTTGAATTCAAACTTAGAAAATATACGCCCTACATATTACACAAACACGAATCTTGAAACTTGAGATAGTAGAGGATACCTAAAAATATCTTTGTCTGAATACCCAAGTATATAAAAAAAAATTGAGCATAGAGATAATTAGTCTAGTTTTATAGTTACTAAGGGCAAGCAAATTTTCAGTCGAAGGGGTGTTTCATCATCTAGTGCTTTAGACCAATTGGTTTGAGAGTTACTGCTGAAGGTCCGAGATAGTTGCAAGGCTAGGTATAATTAAACACTGAAGTATAATTTAAACTCACACATTGAGTAATCGGTTGGCTAGTGCATCAGGAAGCAGTACTGGTCGCATTGAAAGATGTGTGAGTACATTCATATATATATATTTATATAAAATAAAATACGAGGAGAAAAATGCAAGAATACTATAGCATGAATTGAATTCTCAAGTGTAGGGATATTTTACACACGCATAGGGTTATAGAATCGAATTTTGAAGGAACTATAGGAATGAAGAATATGATTAAGTTCTATTGAGTGAGAATATAATTTCTGGAGTTTATCGATACCAATAGAATGAAAATTCATGAAAACTGAAAAACTGATCAGATTCAAATCTTTTCTTTTTCTATCTTTGGATATAGTTTTTTTCACTTTCTTTATTTTTATTTTATTGTCCTTTTTATGATTTTGTGAATAGTATCCTCTGAAAACCCTTAGGAGACAACACTTCTCCTATTAGGGGATCTAGAGGTTTAACGGCTTGTTACACGTACTAAGTGCAATCGCAGGGCTCAAAAAAGGAGCATAGGAGTAGATTATTAGATTTTTATTTTTTTAGATTTTGAGTTTTGAGTTTGAAACCATAGATTTTGCTCGAGAACTAGCAAAAGATAAGTGTGGGTGTATTTGATTGGTGTATTTTAATGCATATTCATATATCCATGTTTATCTTTATTTTGCCTATTTTATATTGTTGCGGGTATGTTTTTTCAATTAATGCAGATTACAGGGTTAAAAGGGAAAAGTGCGCAAAAGACGGACTGCGTGTGTTGGATGTGGACGTAATCAAGCTTAAACAGAGACAAAGGAACAAATTATCAAAAACAGAGTGTGGAACAAGATTTTCGAGATCAAATCACAAAATATGGAGGAAAAAACCTGGAGCTCAAATCCTACCAAATTCGGCTAAAATCGAATTTTTGATGATTTTGGCCGAAATTCTAAGGCTTCAGGAAATCAAATTTTTAGGAAATCTTGTATCTTCTCATATCTTTTAGGCACCGCTCTTTGATTTTCCGTAAAGTCTATAAATATTGTTATATAGTCTCTTTAGGGTTTCATCTCACCTTGGTTTAATTGTTTTAGGGTTTTAGGATTGATCAAAGGATATATTGTAAAGTTATTCTTAATATGAAGTCTATTTTATAAGATTGTTTTCTTTCTTCTATTATGAGTAGATAATTTACTTCTAGGGTTTTTGAATTATACTTGCTATCAAGTGTGTTTTGGTTTAATTGTTCTCTCTCTTTTCTATTTGGTTTCATGATGAATTAATCTGATGAAAGTTTGCTTCTTTTTGATACCATGCTAATAAACTAGATAAGTTAATGATAGATTTACGCTCTAAAAACTTATTTAGGGAAAGATGGTGTTTACCGCAGAAAACTGAACTGAGACACGGAGACGTCTAGCCTGAATTTAGGGGCAAATGCTATATGGAACATATCCATCCAGCTCTCCGAAAATATGAAGTTGATTTATGGCACATATATCGAAGATTTGGATAGATGCGACATTTTTAGCAGACTTATCAAATTTCCCCTCATTTGAGGGGTTTTTTTATTATGGAGACGCTCTTCCCTGCATACACAAGCCCCTGCAGTTAATTACGTTATCGCACCGTGATAACAATTTTCACCTGCTCCGGATAGATCACTTTGTTTCATGTTATATATATTGTTTATATTGAGCTTGCCCTTGGATTGTATACAGAGACTAATTTTATCGCCCGTAGGGCACGGATTAGTCCAAACCCGTAAATCATATTTTGCGTGAATTTATGATGTTGATCACATATAAATAAGGTTCATAAGTGCAGGGGTTTAAGGATCATTAACCTGGTTTTAGATTAAGATCGACTTAAAATGCGTATAAGGACCATTAATCTAGTTTTATATTAATATCGATTTGAAATATGTATGATCAATTGATTTTCCTTTGAAAATCAAAGAATTTTGAAACTTTGGGGAGTCAGTCTGATCTTAGACTAAATGTGGGGCTTTGTTACCCAATAATGCTAAGCACTATGCCATGGTTTATTTAAGGCTTTACATAACCTAACAGTGTTAAGCACTGGTCCCAGAAGCTTAAGCAACAGAGAAATGGCTTAGCCAATATTAGGCTAGGAAACATGCATATAAGACTTGGGCACATGTATATGGGGTCTGCATGACCACCGGTGCTTATGGGGATGGTGCATGCTATGTGGCGCTTTTCCACTAGCTTAGAGATCCTTATATTTGGGCCGTTGGCGCTTAGAACTTAAGTTCTTATGTTGCATATGCCACCGGCGCTTCTACCGCACAGCGCATGTGCCCTTTGGCGCATCTGCTTTTGATTCATGCCTGCTGGTGCTCCTGGATTCATATCCACTCATCATATTAGCCTCTGGTGCTTCTGCCGTTGGCGCTTGCCATATGGCGCATGCCCATTAGCGCATCTACCTCTGACGTATACCCATAAATGCTCATATGGATCTGGCGCTTAGAGACATAAGTTTTTAAGTCTCTAGCCATGGACTTAAACCCCATAAACTGTTTGCGCGTCTGTCTTTGGTTATGTACATTATTGAAACATAAGTTTCACGAAACTTAAGCTTCTGTTAATAGAAATGTTTCCATTAACGATCACCAAGATCACTATTTTAATGATCTTGGATCTCTCAATCATTATGCATCCTTTTGGTCATCTCATCATCTTGATGTTCATCATATCTTTATGAAGAGGGTTCAATTCCTTTCTCAAACCCTAGATCTTAAAATTAAAACGATTCCTTTATGAAACTTAAGTTTCTTATGAAAAAGAAACGATTTTGATTTAGAGATCGTAAGATCTGAGAAAGAACTTAAGTTCAACCAATGAAGCTTAACCTTTTAATGAACGAGTCTTAAGTTTCTATGATGATGGAGATTGATCTCCTATTTACCTCGGTAGTATGGAGGAAGAAGGAGAAACTCAAAGGCAGAGAACTTAATTTCTTTATGAAAGCCGATGAGATCGATGATATCTCTGTATATGATATATATCCTTCAATTTTGACCTCTAAGGTCCCTTATATAGGGTGTGAATATTTTTAGGCAAGTAGAGACAATCTCTCTTTGAGATTTCTCTAATTGATCTTAAGATCAAACCCGGGTGTTTAAACACTGTTGGATTATAGATTCAAGGGTTATCTGTTAATATGATTAATATTTTTCTTGTTCAGATAAGATATTCTATTGGTTCTTTTGGTTTAAAAGAATATACGAAAAGAGCTAATATTAGCTCTGATGCTTAAGCACCATTGGATTATGGATCCAAGGGTTAATGTTAACCAGTATCATTTTGTGAAATCAATTTTCTGTTATTGATTTTGATCTTTCTTATTTTAGAAAAGTAAAGAAAATATTTTCTCAAAATAGCTTAAGCTGTTCGATTATATCAATTAACAATGATATTTTTTTGTTTTAAGAAATATTTTCAAAACTTAAGTTTCTGTTGATATATCTTTCTTGTTTAAGAAAGATATGGGAAGTTAACTTCCAAATATAGCCTAAGCTATATGTAGCAAGGGCTTCAGATATTATCAGCGCCAGATTAAATTGGTGCATGTCCACGTGAGTTGCACGTAGAGAAGCGCCAAGAGTCTTCTGGAGTTTGGACTTGAGTCCAACTCTGCCCAATTTCATCGGTGATTTGATTTGATTTTAATTGATTCATAATTGATACATATCAATTAAGATGGCGGGTTAAAATCAATTTCATGTTATTGATCTTGGTCTTTCTTGTTTTAGAAAGATAGAGAAAATATTTTCTCAAAATAGCTTAAACTATCCGATTTTATGATATTTTTCTATTTTAAGAAAGCTATAGGAACTTAACTTCTTAATATAGCATGAGCTATATGAAGTTAGGGCTTCAGATATTATTAGTGCCAATACTTTTTAGCGCATGTCCATGTGAGTTGCATGTGGAGGAGCGTCGAGAGTCTTCTGGCGCTTGGACTTAAGTCCAATTTGACCAATTTTATTAATAGGAACAGGTGGCATCACCGATAATCTAATTCGTTTAATGATAAATTGATGACTTAGAAAACTAATTAGGGAGGGAAGATGGTATTTTGATCAAAGTAAACGCAACCTAATTAAACTAAGGTAATTTAGAATATTTTGAAAATACGATCTAGTTGACAAATTGACAACTTATGAGTTAGTTAGTAGAAAGATAAAACTAGATTATTTTCATGGTAATTAGAATTATAGGTTTTAATTTGTTTGCTATATGATTTTGTGCGATTGATAGTGTAGAAATATCACGTATGATTTATGCTTCCATAATTGTTTGATATTTCATTGCGATAATATTTTACCTTATGCTTTTATATAATTGACAGTTAATGAATTAAAGCGTCGGAGTTAGAAAAGGATAGAAATCATATAAAAAACCTTGATAGTAAAGTAATTTGAAACCTTAGGCTGGCTTATTTATTTGAAACCTGTCTTTACTTTAAACTTGCAATTTTATTACATGCTTTTATTCAGTTTAGTTAACAAAATCAATATCTTATTTTAACTTGTTTTAGAATTTATTAGAATTCACACGCCTCTCTGTGGTACGATCCGTAAGTACTACTGCGAATAACTATGCACTTGCGATTAAAATTGATAGACTCTAAAATCTACAACACCGATCTAGAGTTAGACCCTAATATTCATGACATACACATGTATACTATTTGACGGATAAGTCAACCAGCAAGAGCATGGTTAGATGAGTATCCAACACACATATGGACACAAACGCACGATAGGGGATGCAGGTATATACTAATGATCACTAATACGTCTTAAAGCTTCAACGGTGTTTTTAAGGATGTTAGAGGCTTACCGATATAGGTATTGATTATTCGAACCTTTTTTTAAAATGAATACTTAGTTTGTGCAAAGAAGGAAAAAGTCTTTAGCGATGAAGACCACACTCACCCTATTCTTTGAAGATATATTTCGGAAAAGAAAACAAAGATCAAAATTTTATAGATCTAAAAGATTTGACGCTGTCAAGTTTCAAGTTAAGGGTCACAATGAGAATCAATATACAGTTAATTTTAGAGATGAAGACCTCTCAACTTGCACGTCTGGTGTTTTTCAGCAACAACATTTGTCGTGTGTCCTCTCAATTGTATACAGTTGACAGTTATCAAGGTATATATGATCCAAAAATTTATTCTATACCTCACTGTCGCTATTAGCATTACTATACCGAGAATAGACAAATACCAACAATATTACCACCTGACAAAAACACAGGACCTGGAAGACCCAAGGTGCGTCGAAATTGAATGACAATGGACGTTGATCATCCGTAAAGACACAACAGATGTAGCTTTTGCAAATAACCAGGTCATTATAAGACCGGATGCACGGGATTGTTAGCAGGGTCGGGACCTTTGAGGTCATGAAGAAAAAGTAAGGAAATAAATCTAAATGATTTAAGATTATTTGTTAGCTGCTGAAGTTTTTATCAACTTGTAGGATTTTAATTTAATATGATTTTGTTTGTAAGAAGTTTTGTATCTTCTGATGATAATTTGTTATAAGCTTTGTTTTGATGTAAGTTGTTGGCATGGAGAGCCCTTGTCATTTATTTACATATTTGATTATGATGAAAAATCTATGTAATCCAGATTTTTTTTTGGGCATGAGTTCTGCTATTGGATAAACTCCTTTACATTCTGCATTTAAGGGGAATTTAGTTTGTTTATGTTTTTCTCAAAAAATTATTTTGGACAGTATCTCCTTTGTAAATTTTGAATAAAAACCTGTACAATGATATAATATAAAAGTATCTCCACTCGGGAGCTAGCTCAACGCCCACACGGCGGAGTCACTACCACGCAGTTAATATACGACGCTCGAAGTAAAAAATAACACAAGCAAATAGCAATACCAATATATAAAAGATTATTGAGTCGACTCCACACGAGTCCGACATCCAAAAGAATAAACAAATTTCAATATAGATAATATATTAGCAGCCAATTGTCATCATATCAATACATCACTTCAAACAACAAGTTGACGAAACTACAAATAACACATGCTGTTGCTGCTTCTTGTTGGTGCTGCTGTTGCTGATACAAAAATGTTTTAGTGTAAGCAAGGACACAGAAATCTTGGTCTTGTGTGTATGCACATAAGACCAAGAGAGCTATAACTTTGAGTATGCACACAAGACCATGCACCAAATGTTTTAGATGCACACTCTTTTGAGATTACAAAGTAACATCTTGGCAAACCCTTGACCCTCTAGTGTATCTTCATAAATATGAGATGATTAATTCTCTAACAAACTTTTTTTTTAAAAGAAAGAAATCCGTACCTCAAGAATTCCATTTTTCACTTCTAATCTTCCTGCAGCCGATGTGGCTCCTCCAGCGAGAAAACTTGAATGCTGAATTGTGCCTTTCTATTTTTGCAATCACCAAAATCATACTAGATCAAGTCGATTAAACCTCCACTACTACAAATAAGGGTTGCCCCTACGGATTTATCCGTAGGAGCAAAACCACTGCCCCTACGGATATATCCGTAGGGGCAAAAAAATACCATGTAGGTACAAACGCCGTAGATGCAAGTCGCAGTCTTGAACATGTCCCTACGGACTAAAAATTGCCCCTACGGAGTTATGTGTAGGTCCAGTTGTCTCTACGGATTCCTCCGTAGGGACAAAAATTTTATTTAATTTATGATTTTATAAAATAAATTAGGTGTCCCTACGGACTTATCCGTAGGGCCAAGTAGTTGCCCCTACGGATATGTGCGTAGGTATAAATCCGTAGGGAAAAAATATCAGGTATCCTGATATTTTGTCCCTACGGATACCTGTGTAGGGGCAATTGTGTGCCCTTACGGATATATCCGTAGGGGCATGTGTTACCCCTAATACTGAGATCATAGGGGCAAAATATCAGGTATCCTGATATTTTGCCCCTACGGATAAATCTGTAGCTACATTGTTAGGCCCTACGGATTAATCCGTAGGGGCAATGAAGGGCCGTACGGTTAAATCCGTAGGTACATATTATCAGGGTTTTTTTTTAAAAAAGAGCTGCCTATTTTTTTCTCGCCCTGTGCACAATTATATATACATCATATATAAAATTAATCATCACACAGAACATATATCGCAGTATTCATAATCACATCACGCATAATATACAAAAGAAACCAACAAGCAGAATATGATATCAATATAAACACGCAAACACCACCAATATCAATATCGTCCAAAATGTAGTACAATATGTATTAAATAAATAATTAAATGTTTAAAATATAAGAATCAAAAAGCTACCCTAGCTCGGTCCAGCTCCACCTCTGATAAACGCCAGAATCTGGCGCGCCTGCTCCTCGGTCAATAAATCATGCAATGCGGAGCGTGCGGGAGTCTGGGCGAGCTGTGGAGCTGGCGATGTGGTCTGCGCAGCCGCCGTCGAGATAGTGCATTGCGGAGCCGCGGCTGCGGGAGTCTGAGCGGACGGTGGAGCTATAGGAGCTGTTTGCGGAACCGCAGCCGATGTAGTGGCTTACGGAGACACAGCCGAAGGAGATGCATGTGGAGGCTCGGCCGATGTACCCTGTCGCGTCTGGACCTACGTGTTTAATAAGCAAGTAAGAACTGTGTATTATTCGAATTCATATCATTATCAAGTTATTTCGAAACCCCAATCTATATATACTTAGGGACTTAGGCCTCGTTTAGATATCTAGTTTGGAAAACCGTAGTTTATTTTAATTAGATATGTATGTATGATTAATCAAAGTTACGTCTACAACCAAATAAGCTCAGGCTATGTACTAATATTGGATATGTTGCTATCTATAATATGACATAATATTTTACTATTAAGTAGTATACATACCGGCATCTCCTTCAACTCCTGAACGGTGGCCTTCAAGCTCTCCAGTTCCTGCTGGAAACGTCGCTCACTGGAGACGGAGGAAGTAACCGCCGGGGTAGAGTCCAACCTCATATGGGCCCTGCTAGGGCCCAGTCCCTGTTCATATCATAATATTGTATTATTATATTCCCCAGTCCTAGTCATTTTACAAATAAACAGGTGCTTTTGACCCATGTATGCTACATAGTTGCAGTTTACAGATTCTCGGGACAAAAATAGTGAAAAAGACAAAAGACGATACAAAAGTGAGACTACGACCAATAAATGGTGGAATCTTGATCAAGCTTACACGAAGATCAGTTCACAAAGTACAAGGCAGCGCAAGGTTCAAGACTTCGTCACGAAGCAACGGTAAAATTCCACTACAATTATTCACTGTGGAATCTGGAAGAAACCTAGAAGCCAACCTGAGAAAAGAACCAAAGAAATAGGAAGACAAAAACACCCAAAAGCAGCACAGAGATTTTCAGCAGCCAAGGCCCATATATGGCCGCGGAACCGCGGCCAAACCCTGCTTCTGGCCGCGGATCCGCGGCCATAAGAGACACGTGTCGGTGGATTTTTCTGTGGCGGCGCGTCGGTGCGTTGACTAGTCTTCCTAGGGTTATTTTTGTAATAGCAGATGTGCGAGTCGATTGTAACCTTAAGCTTCCTATCCTCTATAAATAGGAACTCTAATTCTTGTATTAGGTTATGCCTCTTTTCATTAATAAAATTCAGATTTCTTTTGGAGAGCATCGATACTTCTTTTCATTTCATAAATTCAGATCTGTACTGTGTTGATGTTTGGAGAGAGCCATCAATAAAAATTAGTAAGTTCCTTTATTTTCATTGCCTTAGTTTGCTTTTAATTTAGAATGTCATTAAATTCCCTAATGAGCGAGTAGTCTCCTCGCTTGTTAGGGTTAGCTTTAGGGAAAGGTTTGAGAGATGAACTCTCTCACCCCTTTCTTGCCCCATCACACATAATAATTAGAACTCCATGCATACACGCACACACCGCTCCCTGCAGCACCTTACCCCTCGAGGTAACGGTGATACCATAGTATAAAGGACCGGTTGTGTATGTTTTCAATGGAGGTTAAGGTAAGGATCGATAAAGGAAGGACAAGAACCTAGAGGAAAAAACACCGTTTCTTCCAGATGGTACTAATCCTTTTTATTGATAATTACAATAACACCTAATAGATCTAAAATAGGGCATTGAAAGCGGTGAGGAAACCTTCAATCTCCTAACTTACCCTAGACCTAACCCTAGCAAGACTTAGATCTAGATAATCTTAGTATAAATCAATTTAGTTTAAAACAATCCGACACCCATCGGAATTAACTTGTTGGAGCGATTAGGAAAACACAAAATCCCTGTGGACCGACCCGTACTCACCGGCTAGCTACTAAGCGACGCCACTCTTGATTGCGGTTACTAAATTATTTTTGATCATAAAAATCCATACGAATCAAATAGCGCCGTTGCCGGAGATGGCGTAATATTTCCTTTTTGCAATTTCGGGTTAATCTAAATTAAAAAATCATAAAAACAGAAAAGAAAAAAAATTATAAAATTTTTATCATTTATTGTTTGAAGGGTATTTTTTGTGTGAATCTTTGCAGGATCGACGGATCTGGAAAAATCCAGAGTGCGAAATAGAAAACGGGAGATCCGAACAGAAGAGGATTTCAACAACAGAACAGCAGCAAAAATTTCGAGAACTGAACCTCTTTGTCCACCGCGGAACCTCCGCCGCACCTAGCCTCTGGCCGCGGAAGCGCCGCGCTCTAGCGGAATCATCATCTAAATTTTTTTCTCGGGAACCGATCCTCACAACATACCGCGGAACCGCGGTCGGAAGAGCCATCTGGCGGCGGAAACGCGGCGGTCCTATCGCGTCATCGCGTGAAATTTGCACTGTAAGATCTCTTTCTCTTTCCTCTGCAAATCCCGATATATCTTTTGCCAAATCTCCTGCAGGATTCTTTGCGCTTAAAAAAATCTTCCCCTTTCCAATAACAAATCTTATGCAGGATTCTTTGCGCCGCGCTTAAAATAAAAAAAATTGATTGCAAGTGATTTTTTCTGTTTTGCATATCTTTAATCTGAACATTAAGGGGCTTGAGACCAATCCAGATTGGGTGGGGATTTCATCACCCTTCCTAGGACCCCAGAAATCACATAAGATATTTGCATTGACCAATCTTTAATTAAAAAAATACTTGACTCAGCCCTAAGGACGTCGCGCTCAATAGGACAGAGGACTAGTTGTAGGCATCGGCCGTTAATCCTAACCTGACTTTGCGGTGTCTAGGCAAGTGTGTCTAAGGAGAGCGGTTACTTAATTAGGGCCACTGCTTGTAGTGGAGAGCCTCCCACTCACCTGGCACTTACCTGGCCGCAATTGTCGGTGAAGAGGCGGTTTGAGGTCCTATTTCTAGCCCTTTGGAACAGTTAGGAGCTGTCTAGCTGACCTAGGTGACCCTAGATCTAGGCCTGATTGTGCATTTTTGGTTGATCGAAAGTGTGTCTAAGCCCTTTATCGAAAATCTTTTTTGCAAAAAGTTCCAAATAAAAAAAAAGGAAGGAAAAAGAAAAAAAATTTATAAAAACTTGCAACTTGTCGCTTAAAATCCGTGCACCCCACCACCACCCACTTTCTTTTCATTGACATTTTCTTACCCCCACATTCTGTTTTTCACCTTTTTGACTACACTACCTCTTTAATGTATGTCACTTTGGACTAGGGACATTAGCGCCCGATTAGTCCGTGTTTCGTTGGTACCAACCGACGAACCTTTCGACTCCGAAGTCGAAATTCCTTCCATTTCCTTACCTCCACCTACAAATTCTTCTTCCGAAGGTATGTCGGGATATAATCCCAACAGCACCTTACCCACGGGACTGATTCCACCTCCATTAGGTGCGAATAACCCGAATCACCCGCCTGTTGTAGCGCCCCAACGAATCATGCTCCAGGATCTCTTCTACCCTGTCCGCACCTCCTTACCTACTTGTCTTTCACCCCTACCGGCAAATGGGGACAATTTTGAGATAAAACCCCACTTCATCAATATGCTGCCAAAATTTCACGGATTGGAATCCGAAGATGTCTATATCTTTATCAATAAATTCCAAAACGTTTGCGCCATGATGAAAACAACCCAATTATCAGATGATGCTATAAGGCTAAGGGTCATTCCTTTCACCTTATGTGACTTAGCCGAGAAGTGGCTATACAGCACAGCATCACATTCAATTAGAAATTGAGACGAGTTTGTTAAAGCTTTTCTTAAAAAGTTTTATCCTCATCACAAGACCGCGAGAATTCGCAATGAGATTATACAATTTTCCTGGCTTCCTTCCGAACCATTTTGGAAGTGTTTTGAAAGATTCAAAGACCTACTGGTTCAATGCCCTCACCATGAGATCGAAAATTGGCAACTTTGCCAAACATTATACGTGGGATTGAACCCGGCAACGAAGCAGTTGCTAGAAACCATTTGTCAATGTCACTTTCTAACCAAACTAGTGAGGAAGCATGGCAGTTTCTCGAGGATCTTAGTGAACAAACAATTCAGCGGGAGAGCACAAAGACCACCTCATCTTCTTCTATTGGTCAATCTAGGGCAGGCATATATCAATTAGATATGTCGATAGCTATGAAGGCCGAGATGGCCGCACTTACGAAAAACCTAAAAGCCATTGAGACCAAAATCTCATCGTCTTCTCCTGCCCCTGCTTTACCCCCACGAACTGTTTGTGCTTTTTGTTCGGATCCATCGCACCTTACCGAAGAGTGTCCTTATAATCCACCTGTTCAAGGACAAGATCAAGTCAATGCTGTCTTTCAGCAACGACAAAAGAATGATCCTTACTCTTCGAATTACAATCCGGCTTGGAGGAGTCACCCAAATTTTGCTTGGAATCAAAATCAACAATTCCAAGAAAACAACAACTTTCAAAGGCCTCATCCTCCATAACAACAAGAACCCCAACAAACTCAATACCAGCAACCTTTCCAACCACAACCTTATCCAAATCAAACGAACAATTATGTTCAACCAAATGATGATAAGGTTATCTCGCTAGAAAAGTCTAGATTCGTTTCTCAAACAATCTACAAAATCCGCAGCAAGGTTGGAAAATTCCATCCAGTTTTTGGTGCACAATAATACTTCATACGATCAAAGCATCAAATCTATTGAGGCAAAAATTGCACAACTAATTGCTGCGTTGAGTGAGAGAGAAAAGGGAAAGCTTCCATCTCAACCATTGCCAAATCCCGGTCACACACACAACGCACATGTCGCATATGAATATCAAAATCATAATGTAAATGCGGTGACCACGTTGAGATCTGGAAAAGTGTTGCAAAATAATGTGGGTATTAGTGATGACACCCCCGCCGGTGGTTCTTCTTCTTCTTCTTCTTCTTCTTCTTCTCCATCCTCTTCTTCTTCACCTTCATCTTCTCCGGTAGAGCCTATTCTTCATTCTTCAAAAGGCTCTTCTTCTTCTAATCCGAACGGACCCACTTCTCACTTCTCGAACACATCCATACTGGGATCCGTTCCAACTCCACATTCTACTCCACAGACATTGGACTCAACAGATTTTCAAAATGCTCCATTTCCAAACAGGTTGAGTCCCAATAAACCAACTCCACAAATGGAGAAGATTGTGGAGTTATTTAAACAGGTTAGCATAAATATACCTCTCTTGGATGCAATCCAACAAGTCTCTTCGTACGCGAAAATCTTAAAGGGCTTATGCTCCTCGAAGAGAAAGTCTCAAATACCCAAGAAAGTGCTAGTGGCTAGCGCAGTGAGCAATGCTATTAACCAACCTCAACCCTTACCCCAAAAACAAAAGGACAATGGCTGTCCTACGATTTCAATAACAATTGGGGATAAGAAAATCAATCGAGCACTTTTAGATCTTAGGTCTAGTGTTAACCTGCTTCCCTACTCCGTGTACGAGCAATTAGGGGTTGGAGAGTTGAAACCCACTCGTTGTACTCTCCAAATGGCTGATCGATCAATCACCCATCCTAAGGGTGAGCTAGAGGATGTGTTGATCAAAGTTGGGGACTTTATATTCCCCGTTGATTTTATTGTTATGGACACACAACCTGTTGCTAACCCACGGAACCAAATTCCGGTGATCCTCGGTCGACCATTTTTGGCCACTTCCAATGCCGTAATAAATTGTCGCAATGGCTCCATGACTCTATCTTTCGGGAAGACGTCTAGTGAGTTCAATATTTACAAGTTAGGAAGTCTGCCCCCCGTGCCTAAAACCAGTACACGAGAAGTTTGCTCTATTCACGAAATCACGCAGGAGGACTGCGAGCTTGAAAGATTTCTGTTTGATGAAAACAGTTTTGACGCCACTAGTGCGTCCCTCCTTGAATCTACCACAATTGACACAACCGATATTGATTATGAATGTTTCACTTTTTCGGATGATTTTGACGACTCACCCCCCGAATATGAGTCTTTTGAATTTTTGGATGAATTAGTTGAACCATCCGAATCGGTTGTTTGCAGTGATTTTGAACCAGTGTTGGAGTCTTTTGAGTTCGAGGTAGATTCCCTAATTTTGCCTTTGATTATTTCGCCTCCGAAAATCGAACTAAAGCCCTTACCGTCTCACCTTAAATATGCTTACCTAAGTGAGAATGAGACCTTTCCTGTTATCATATCGGCCTCTCTAGCCCTCGAGCAAGAGAAAGCCCTTTTAATGGTCTTACAAGATAAGCGGCAAGCTTTCGGCTGGACTATGGCGGACATCGAGAAGATTAGTTCCCTCATAATTGAATATCATATGCATATGATAGATGATGCCAAGTCGATAAAGGATCCACAGAAACATCTTGGGGATAGTGTGGATAGCCAACCTCCTCATTTAGAAGTTGAACTACCCCCTTTTCTTTTAATAAGCTATGAGAATGTCAATATTCCACTGATTGCTGATCATTCACATTCTCGTTTTGATTCATCATCACCTCCTATCTATTCACTTCCACACTTTCCATACCACCACTTCTATCTTCCCCAATTCTTTTTTGATCGGTACAACATGTTCTTCCACCAACCGATACTCTATACAGATAAATTTTTCGACTGGTTGGTGTTGACGTTTGGTCTTTGCAAAGTTTGGCGATGACGTTTAACATTGTTTCAATGAAGTTTGGGGGGCTTTCTGTATATATATTTTTGTTTTTCTTTTAACAATAAATTTTTTTATAAATAAATAAACAGGGGAGTGCCGACATTCTCAACCCTCTTGGTATAGCATGACAGTGAGGACACTGTCAAAGTTAAGTTTGGGGGTATACTCGGTAAGCCTTCTTCCTTCGCATTCATGTGTATATTTTTGCATTTGCATACTTATTTTTAAAACCCATAAAAAATTGATAAAAAATTCAAAAATTATAAAAATTAAAGTATTCAATTTTGGCCATAATTGACTTGAGTTTGACAAAAAGGTTGACTAGCTAGGAACAACTAGATCTTATACTTAGTAAATTAAAAACCCTAAAAATAACTTTTCTTAAAGTTTAACGGTAGAAAGTATATGTCTTTGTAGTTTATTTAGAAATAGGCAAATTTTGAGTTCACTTCTTGGGCTAAGTTAAAACAAGAGAAGAGTATTGATGTTTTTATTAAAGTATAAGTTTGAAAAATAATTCCTAAGCTTAAGTCTAGATTCTGAAAATATATACCCTACAAATTGCACAAACACGCACCTTGAAACTTAGAATAGTAGAAGAGACCTTGAAATGCTCTTGTCTAAAGTCCTTAGTACGAAGAAAATAAAAAAAAAATTCAAGTGTGAATAAAGAGATAATAAAAAAAATGAACATTGGTTTTTGTGATTACTTAAGGCTGCAAAAATAGAAAAATATTTAGCGAGGGTGCTTCATCACCTAGTGCCTTAGACCAACTGGTTTGGGAGTCACTGCTAAAGCCTTAGGTGTTGCAAGACTAGGAATTACGCTTTAATGTGCAAACACATCTTGTAATCGGTTGTTGGTACCTCAAGAAGTATTAACAATCACATGAAGGATGTGTGAGGGAAATTCATCTAAAAATTCACCAATTAAAAAGTGTTTTGGACAACGGACAAGAGTATGATTGCTTGATTTGAATTTCCAAGTGTAGGGGTAATTTATACACACACTTAGGGGTATGTGATTGGGGTTTAGATAAGAGATATGAATGAAGAATAGGACTTGTATCTTTAATAGAGATGATAAAAATTCTTAAGTTGAGATGGAACCCTAGAAGGAAAACTTAAGAGATGCCAAAAGCTAAGTAAATTCACAAGAACATATATAATCTTAAGTTGAATGATAAGAAGCGTGAAGAATACGGGTGGATAATTTATGAGTCGAAGATAATAAAATTCCTTGATTAGAAAACCTAATTGGAGAATAAAAGTCAATGGGCCTAATTGATAGAATTTTGTGGGTAGTATGCGCTGAAAACCCTCAGAAGACAACACTCCTCCTACTAGGGACACCTAGAGGTTTAACGGCTTGTTGCACGAGCTCAGTGCAATTGCGTTTCCCTGCGAAAGTGAGGTTAGGTTTTTGTTGAGAATAAAACTAGGTTTGCTCAAAGACGAGCAAAAGATAAGTTTGGGGGTATTTGTTCATATCATAATATTGTATTATTCTAGTCATTTTACAAAAAACAGGTGCTTTTGACCCATGTCTGCTACATAGTTGCAGGTTACAGATTCTCGGGACAAAAACAGTGAAAAAGACAAAAGACGATACAAAAGTGAGACTACGACCAATAAATGGTGGAATCTTGATCAAGCCTACACGAAGATCAGTTCACAAAGTACAAGGCAGCGCAAGGTTCAAGACTTCGTCACGAAGCAACTGTAAAATTCCACTACAATTATTCACTGTGGAATCTGGAAGAAACCTAGAAGCCAACCTGAGAAAAGAACCAAAGAAATAGGAAGACAAAAACACCCAAAAGCAGCACAGAGATTTTCAGCAACCAAGGCCCATATATGGCCGCGGAACCGCGGCCAAACCCTGCTTCTGGCCGCGGATCCGCGGCCATAAGAGACACGTGTCGGTGGATTTTTCTGTGGCGGCGCGTCGGTGCGTTGACTAGTCTTCCTAGGGTTATTTTTGTAATAGCAGATGTGCGAGTCGATTGTAACCCTAGGGTTCTTATCCTCTATAAATAGAAACTCTAATTCTTGTATTAGGTTATGCCTCTTTTCATTAATAAAATTCAGATTTCTTTTGGAGAGCATCGATGCCTCTTTTCATTTCATAAATTCAGATCTGTACTGTGTTGATGTTTGGAGAGAGCCATCAATAAAAATTAGTAAGTTCCTTTATTTTCATTGCCTTAGTTTACTTTTAATTTAGAATGTCATTAAATTCCCTAATGAGCGAGTAGTCTCCTCGCTTGTTAGGGTTAGCTTTAGGGAAAGGTTTGAGAGATGAACTCTCTCACCCCTTTCTTGCCCCATCACACATAATAATTAGAACTCCATGCATACACGCACACACCGCTCCCTGCGGCACCTTACCCCTCGAGGTAACGGTGACACCGTAGTATAAAGGACTGGTTGTGTATTTTTTCCATAGAGGTTAAGGTAAGGATCGATAAAGGAAGGACAAGAACCTAGAAGAAGAAACACCGTTTCTTCCCGATGGTACTAATCCCTTTTATTGATAATTACAATAACACCTAATTGATCTAAAATAGGGCATTGAAAGCGGTGAGGAAACCTTCAATCTCCCAACTTACCCTAGACCTAACCCTAGCAAGACTTAGATCTAGATAATCTTAGTATAAATCAATTTAGTTTAAAAAAATCCGACACCCATCGGAATTAACTCGTTAGAGCGATTAGGAAAACACAAAATCCCTGTGGACCGACCCGTACTCACCGGCTAGCTACCAAGCGACGCCGTTCTTGATTGTGGTTTAGAAATATTTTTGACATACGAATCAGTCCCCGGCCTCTTTTCTAACCTCCGTGTGCGGCGTCCAGGACTGGGGTCAGCAGCATCGGATTGCTCAGTCCGATAAAATCGATCCCCAATGCCTCGGCCTGCTCAACCACCCGCTCCTACACCCACATTAACCAGTAAAATATAAGTATATCATTTAAATTTGAACCTTTCAAAACTAAAATTTCAAATAGAGGTTGAATAAATATTAACACTTACGCAATACTCCTGGGTACGGCGTCGGGGTATCGAAGCTCGCCCATGGCGGGATCTGTCGAGGTGTCGTGGACGGTAAGATATGCGGACAGCACGCTCGGTGTACCACCTTGCGCCAGGGTCTGAGCTCTCTGCAATATTAGAAAATAACTCTTAATATTAGATATATTAGAAAATAACTCTTAATATTGCATTATATCACAAAGGCCGGTCTATTGTAATTTACTGATAACTCCATGGCTCGAGTAATATTCCTTGAGCCACCTGTATAAGTGGGGCGACCCCTCTTCGCCGACTTCCTATTCTCTATATTTTGAGCGGCTTGTTTCTGCACAACACATTCACATTTAGTTTTCTAATTAAGGAACACAAAAAAATAAATTATATACTAAACAATGAATTACATTTAAAATACATACCTGTTTGCGTTGAGAGTCGAAATATTCGCACAATAGAGGCCATGTCTCTACGTCGACTCTCGTAAAGGCCGGAGTAGATAGGAGGGCCGCTCTCTCTGCCTCGGGGGTCGCCATCCACAGGGAGTAGCAGTCGGCCTTCAGCTCATTCCTGTTGTATCGGACCTTGGTCTGCATGTTCTTCATCAGGCCATTGTACAGAGCATGAAGGTCGAGCATCCTCCCAGGGTGATCAGGGTCGGGTACAGGCTGAAAATCGTAATCCAACTGAAAATACAAAAAAAAATATTGTTATTAGATTGCAAGTGTTAATAATAAATATATTGGATAAATCAAATGAAAATATATATTAATACCCGAGCCTGATCAAAGAAGAGGGCGAATGAGCGCCGGTGTTGGTCGCCCCACTCAACGTGAAGTGGATAGTTCTTCACGAGCCGGCTCTCATCCCCCATATACCGGCCGAACCTCTCGGCATGATCGTCGGTATAGCGATAATCAGGGGTAAAAAAGAGGGGGAATGCTGCCTCCCCCTAGCTCTGTCAGGCCTCAGCCTGTGGGACTGATTCGGGCCTCGAGTCCCCTTCTGGGGATGGGGAGGCCCTACGTCTGCAAGAAATATCAAGACAATCAATATCAAGACAAAGTTGTATTAAGAAATCAAGGTTAACCGAAAATTGAAGTGTGATATACACCTCTGGTGACTAAAGCACGATTCTGGGCCCGGGCAGCAGCACGAGCGGAACGATAGTTCCTCCGGCGAGGAACAGCCGGTGTCCCGAATGCGGACGCATCCCCTCCAACTAGAAAATAAATATTGACACTAAATTTCCATGAAGTTCATATTTATTCTATAGAGGATATGTAAAATGAATAAATATTTTTTATTTATTCATACTAACCTACAGACGATGCGGAGGGTACGGAAGTGGCAGGAGTGGCCCCTGCGTCAGATGTGGATGCACCACCTATAATTAGACAATTAAAAATAGATTATACAAGTAATTGCAAAAAGAATGTGTAGATCAATAATATAACATTCTAAATCAATATGTATACACTATAGGATATATAAACATACCCGCAGGTGCGGTGGTGTCACCACCTACAGCTAGACAATAAAAAAAATTACTATCTAAGTAAGAGCAAAATGAATGTGTTTATATTTATGATATAGCATTCTAAATCAATATACATGCACTATATGATATATAAACATACCTGGAGGTGCGGGAGTGGCCTATGTCCCTGATGTGGACGCATCACCAACAACTAGACAATCAAACATTGACAATATAAGTAATTTTGACATGAACAGGCATGAATATCTATAATATTACATTCAAAATGGATATGCGTGCAATATACCTGGAGGTGTGGCAAAGTCCACACTGAAGGAGGCATCCGAAGGGGTCTCCGATCTGGGTGCAAGACCGGCCCTCTGAAGCTCCCTACGCAACTCTCCGGGCGGCAGAACCGCTCTGCCTCTGCCTCTGCCTCTGCTGGTGCCGCGGCTGGAGCTCCTGCCGCCCCTCGCTGCTCCCGTCATCGTCATCAAATCTAGATAAACGGTTCGTGGACGCATTAGACAATCATTACAAGTATTGACTATATATGTATAGATCGTAAATGTGAAGTAATAAAATAACATTACTGATAAACTTTTTCGTTTCGTGGGCGCATTAAACATATCTACTTGGATTTCATCATCGATATCATTTCTAACCCACGTAACTTCATGATCGGCCGAAGAAAACCCGTCCTTCGAAACAGACGGTCGGAGCACTCTAAGCCTTCTCTTTTCTTCATCCTCATTACTTTCCTCGAATTTTGGGACATCGTAGACATCCCTGGGTTTCCAACGGCATACGATACACCATCCCGGATGCTTCAAACACTGTGAGTAGTATACTTGGAACGCTTGGTTCGGAAAGATAAACGAATCTTCCTGACCGTAAAATCGAAGTGTGTTCACACTGGTCAATCCATATTTATCTTTCCAAGTCCCAAGATTGCTTCTCCACTTATCCGTATCGGTTCGCGTATCGTACCAAGTACACTGGAATATATAAAAGGGTTCTGATCGTCCGGGATAGTGGATGCCGAGTATACAATTTAAGTACCCATAATAAATCACACTGTCTGATCCTACCGTCGCAATCCCACTATTCTGAGTGGTTCTAGATGTTTCTATGTCCTTCACTTCGAATTTGTATCCAAGGACACCGAATCCTTTATAATATGCAACCTCCATTCTAGGAAATTGAGCTAAACATCTTGAATCACTCTCAAATAATGCAGACAAGTTCGGATCGTGGATCTAACAAAACAAATTTTACGACAAATATATAACGATATAAGTTTAGATTAAAACTGATAGCAATAACATGTTATTCGAATAACTTACATGATCTGTGACCCAATCACAAAAATTATCGTGATGATATTTTTCCAATCGTTCTTCGTTCCAATCAGGATGCCCCTCACATACCTCGTTAAAATGAATTCTGTTTTCGACAAATAAGGGTGACATTAATATTATATCATTTCATACACACACAAACATAAATATAACAATTAATCCAAAAAAACTTACTCTCTAATTTGTTCAAGACATGCGCAATTAAGCAAGATAAACCGGTATATCTTGTTGATAAACATAGTGTCTACCCTCTTATAATCAGCTTTACCATATGGCCCGTCTTGAATTCTTCGAGGCCAGTTAAGTCTCGTCTCAATGTTCTCATCCAGATAGCGGGAACAAAATGTGGTTGCTTTATCAAGAAGATAACCTTACATGATAGAACTCTCTGGTCGATTTCTATTGCGTATATACTTTTTAAGAGTGTAGAGATACCTAAAGAAAATATGTTGAATAAATAAATACGGGCATACAGGACAACAATAATTTTAAAAATTGCGCAAAACGAAAAATTCCACGTACCTCTCGACGAGATACATCCATCGATATTGTACCGGTCCGGCTAATTTAGTCTCAGTTGCAAGATGAACCGTCAAGTGTATTATGATATCGAAGAATGACGGTGGGAAAATATGCTCAAACTTGCAAAGTATCAATGCAATAGAATTTTCTAGTTTATCCAGCGTCACAACCTCCAGTGTTTTAGCGCACAACTCTCTGAAAAAACAACATAAGTCGTTGATTATTAGACCAACCGATTCGGGGAGAGAAGTCCTGAGGGCTAATGGAAGAAGGTGCTCCACGTTGTATAAAGTCTAGTAAAACCATATTTTACGATATGAAGCTCTGCCAATGCTACCTCCTGCCAGTACTTATTGCCACATCCATCGCACGGGCAGAGAATCTTCTCTATCACGATCTTATTATGTGCGCGTGCAAATTCAATAAAAGCAGCAACTCCTGCGACAAACTTATGTTGCATACGTTGTTGCCAATCCACATACATCCAGTCCTTAACTCTGACGTACTCATGGGCCATGTTAGACTGTATAACATATAAATTGTAGGTTATAGTGACTATATTGAGAAATCTAAGAACTGGATAGTTACTGACAAATGAGAAAATCCGTGTATATGCTTTGTGTGTGCGTATGTCGTTGAAAAAAATAAATTAACGAACGTATGTTAACCGATAGACGGGGACTAAGTGGTGCTTTTAGTTTCATATATGAGTATCGATGAAAATATGAAAGTTTCATATTATCATCGAGTATCATATATTGGTTTTAACTTGAACATCTTGAATCACTCTCTAATGATGCGTTTGTTGTGTATTCTTGTAGTATGTGTGTGTTTCGGCTGTTGGGGGGTAAGGCTTCTATCCCATTAAGAATGTACAGAGCGAACACCCATTCACTTGTGCTTTTAACCGTTTCGAGTAAATTTCGGCAGCACCTCCCCGCTGTTCTCCGAGTACACTGTAATAGAATAGATAATCATTTCAAAGCTGTGAAACAACGTTGAAATGAACATCTAATCTATCTTTGTACACAGAGAACCAGCGGAAAGGTACCGAAGAAATATCTTGAAACGGATGAAAACATAAGTGAATGAAGGTGTTTGCTTTATACATTCCTAACTTGTCCACACGGGACAAATCTATCGGTTATCATACGATTGAATCTTCTCGTCACATAGACTATATGATGGTTGTTAGTATCGAGCTATACCGTCCGATATTTAACAACCTTCATATAGTTCTATGTCACGACGAACATCGAACGTATGTTAACCGATAGACGGGGACTAAGTGGCGCTTTTAGTTTCATATATGAGTATCGATGAGAATATGAAAGTTTCATATTATCATCGAGTATCATATATTGGTTTTAACTTGAACATCTTGAATTGCTCTCTAATGATGTGTTTGTTGTGTATTCTTGTTGTATGTGTATGTTTCGGCAGTCGGGGGTAAGGCTTCTATCCCATTAAGAATGTATAAAGCGAACACCCATTCGCTTGTGCTTTCAACCGTTTCGAGTAAATTTCGGCAGCACCTCTCCGCTGTTCTCCGAGTACACTGTAATAGAATAGATAATCATTTCAAAGCTGTGAAACAACGTTGAAATGAACATCTAATCTATCTTTGTACACGGAGAACCAGCGGAAAGGTACCGACGAAATATCTCGAAACGGATGAAAACACAAGTGAATGAAGGTGTTTGCTTTATACATTCCTAACTTGTCCACACGGGGCAAATCTATCGGTTATCATACGATTGAATCTTCTCGTCACATAGACTATATGACGGTTGTTAGTATTGAGCTATACCGTCCGATATTTAACAACCTTCGTATAGTTCTATGTCACGACGAACATCGAACGTATGTTAACCGATAGACGGGGACTAAGTGGCGCTTTTAGTTTCATATATGAGTATCGATGAGAATATGAAAGTTTCATATTATCATCGAGTATCATATATTGGTTTTAACTTGAACATCTTGAATTGCTCTCTAATGATGTGTTTGTTGTGTATTCTTGTTGTATGTGTATGTTTCGGCAGTCGGGGGTAAGGCTTCTATCCCATTAAGAATGTATAAAGCGAACACCCATTCGCTTGTGCTTTCAACCGTTTCGAGTAAATTTCGGCAGCACCTCTCCGCTGTTCTCCGAGTACACTGTAATAGAATAGATAATCATTTCAAAGCTGTGAAACAACGTTGAAATGAACATCTAATCTATCTTTGTACACGGAGAACCAGCGGAAAGGTACCGACGAAATATCTCGAAACGGATGAAAACACAAGTGAATGAAGGTGTTTGCTTTATACATTCCTAACTTGTCCACACGGGGCAAATCTATCGGTTATCATACGATTGAATCTTCTCGTCACATAGACTATATGACGGTTGTTAGTATTGAGCTATACCGTCCGATATTTAACAACCTTCGTATAGTTCTATGTCACGACGAACATCGAACGTATGTTAACCGATAGACGGAGACTAAGTGGCGCTTTTAGTTTCATATATGAGTATCGATGAGAATATGAAAGTTTCATATTATCATCGAATATCATATATTGGTTTTAACTTGAACATCTTGAATCGCTCTCTAATGATGCGTTTGTTGTGTATTCTTGTTGTATGTATGTGTTTTGGCTGTCGGGGGTAAGGCTTCTATCGGTTATCATACGATTGAATCTTCTCGTCACATAGACTATACGAAGTATTTAAATAAAATATAAAGTAACTGATATAACATGATTTTAAACTTATGAAATAATACTTGCTTAGTTATTTACAAGTTGCAACTTGAGAATAAGATATATGAAGAATTGAGCATTAAAGAACTAAGATGCATATTTTGGGTTTTCGTGATGAAGGATTAGTGCTGAAGATTCAATCCTTTGTGATGAAGGATTAGTGCTGAAGATTCACCTCCCTAAAGTGAATCACGAGATCCAAGTGGGTGGTTTGTCTATTCGACCCGTCTTGATGCGTTCCTTGAATCCGTTCTTTACTAATTTAGTACGACTTACTTGTTCAGAGAGATGAACAAATATTTTTTTGACAGAAGCATTTTGAACATCAAACAATTTGAAAGTAATGGCAGATGAGAAGAACTACTATATAAGGCTTGCATGGTGCAAGCCCTTAGATAGCTCTTGGATGGATTTCCCCTATACAAGTAGCATAAATATCTGAGACAGTACTGAGAACAGCCCAAATGCTCACCATATCCTCACCTAAACTCATTGATTGAATACAACAACAACAAAAACGCGTTCACAAATGATGCTGCAAACAGTAGAGAAAACCTGTTGCTAATTAAAGAACCAAAACCCTTTCCAGCTCTAAACAACAAAAATCAAAAGAGCCTTCATCTTCAATACAAACAGCACTAATCCTTCATCACTTCAGCACTATCCCTAACCCCAACCCAACCCCAATCGAAACCGTAACCGTAACCCTAACCCCAGCCCCAGCCCCAGCCAAACCCACCCTAACCCTAACCCTAACCCCATCCCCAGCCCCAGCCGAACCCCAACCCTAACCCTAACCCTAACCCCAACCCCAACCCTAACCGCAACCCTAGCCGAACCCCAACCCCAACCGCAACCCCAGCCCCAGCCTCAACCGCAACCCCAACCCTAACCCTAACTCCAACCGATGCCTAACCCTAACCCACATCGCCAAACCCTGAACCCTAGCGCCCTAAAATAATCAAAAAAAATTTAATTGAAGATTTAATTACTTACTTGTTCGGTGGAGGAAGAACGGCGACGAGATCGGGAACGAGAGAGAGAGAACGGCAACGAGATCGGCGAGATCGGCGACGAGATCGGCGACGAGAAAAGGGGATCGGCGATGCGCTCGAGCGAGAGAGAGAGGAGATAATCAGCGCGTAGGGAAATTATGTGCCTTTTCTATTAGATCCATATTTAGATACCCCTACGGATTAGTCCTTAGGTCCTTGGTTTGCGGCTCCTTAGGGGCAAACAACAAATTAAGATTTAATATTTTTAAATTAAACGTCTTGGACCGTAGGGGCAACCGACCCTACGTACTAATCCGTAGGGCCAAAATAAATCTGCCCCTACGGATTTCAATATCCGTAGGGGCAACCCCCTATTTTAGTAGTGCTCAAGGACATGACACATCAAATTAAAAGAACATATAAGCTGACTTTTTCCCTTCTCCAATATCTATCCTGCAAAGTTCAAAATGCGCTTTCTTTCAGATATAGGCCAACAACATAACTCCACAACAACACAATCAAACAACACAAATTCACAAAAAATCTTATTCTTCCAGAGCAACAAAAACTCCACAGCAACACACACACAAACTCTTATTCTTCCACAACAACACAATAAGAATAGGGCGAATGGTAAATGGATGTCTCACCTAGTTTTTTTCCCATGTTCGAAAATGCTTGCCAAAAACCTATGCTTCCTGGGTTTGCTGGTTGACGACCCCCCTTCCTCCTGGGTATGTTGTGCAGGTGTGGACAAAACGGGGGGTGAGGGCAGAACGTGTTGAGAAGATCCTCTATGATGATAAACCTGTGTGATATCTGTTCGTGGTCACTCTTGTGCTTGCTCTTGCTGTTGTTCTTGTGCCTGCTCTTTCTTGCTTTTTTGTTTGCTGCGGCACTTGTTCTTCTTCATGTTCTGGATCTATCTCTTGCTCGGGCACTGGATCTGTTTGGCCCTCCAATAACTGTGAGAATGTAACATCGAAAAATTTATTAGAGTTAATTATAATTTAATTAACGATATAACATGTGTTATTTAATAAGACTTAGTTAATAATTATTTTATATATTTATACACACACGCATACACATATATACTTAATCTAGAATTGGTAATATGTTAGTTTAGGCTAAAACACCAATTAAGTAGCCATAACAAATAAATCATAAATTTACTTCACTTAAACTCTTAGCCAAATTAAATTGTTTTAAAAAGAAAAGAAAAGAAAAATAAATAAATGGTGAAAATAGTATAGTGAGACATGGAGGTAAGGTCATGATGGGTGGTGTATTAAATGAGAGAATGTTTGTGAATGGCTAGCATTAGCCATTCATCTTCTTCTCCTCCTTCTTCTCCTTCTTCTTCATTCTTTCTTCTTTTCTTCAACTCATCTCCATCTCCCAAGCAATCCCACACACACCCACTTAAAATCACTAAAAAAATCATCACAAAATCATATCTTTTCTCTCAAGAAGTCTTGTGGAAACCAAATCCTTCATCTTGAGGCCACTTGCAAGCTTAGGACCTCCCCACAATCTAAGCTAGAGGTAATGAGCCAATCTTAATCATGTTTTAACAAACTCTTGCCTTAACAACTCTTAATTTAAATTAAAGTTTATGTCTTAAGTTGTTTTTTAACTTTAAGTGGGTTTTGAGATAGGATTTGGTCTTGTGAGAGTTCTTGGGTTGACCACAACTTAGACCAAGTTAGATGATCGTATTTTAGTGTTAATTACTCTTTTGTTTTATCACCGTGACTTGACAAAGCCACCTAGATGTTTTAATTAGTGCCAAACTAGTATTTTGTTCAGATTAGGGTTTCAATTAGAATCTGCTATTAAACCAGTAATCTCAAAGATGAATTACGATTACAGGAAGCTTGTTATAGGACCATTAGTGCATCCTCAAAACCCGAGCCCTTCCCTCCATCTTATGGCCGCCAAAAATTGGGATTTGGCTGCAATTTGCGGTTCTTCTAGAGAGTTAAAGGGTGGATTTTTGTTGGGAGCTCTCTAAGATTCTAAATAAACCCCTGGTATACTCAATTTCCATCCAGATCGTGTATACAAAAATCTAGGATTATTTACTTCACTTTTGGCGAAGTTTCAACGTACGATACTGCAACGACTCTAAAATCTCTGTACAAAATTATTTTTTTATTGTATATAAAGGGTCTTTCAGCCTGTTGTGGAATTATAAGTTAAATTTATTTAATAAAAGCAAGAAACAACTTATAACTCACTGGTTAAGCCTTTAAACTGCTGCGACATAGCTTGTGTGTTCAAATCCCCTCGTTCCCAATTATTTTTTAAAAATTTTCTTTTTAATTTTTCGGAAGCGCAAGAGTTGCATGTGCAATTCACGAAGAAAAGAAAGTTTTTAGAAAAATCAAACAGGCGCAAAGAGGAGTAAACACAAAACTAAACACGTGGCACGAATCTCGAAGCATATTTGATGAAAATCGGACGCCCGTTTCCTCGATACGCCTTCCGCCGACGGTCCAAGATACTCCAACCGACTCCGTGCTTTGCACACACGCCTCTTCAGCTCCTCTCTACTCCCCTGTACTGTTTGATTTCCCTACAATTAAATAGAGACTATTCAATTCATCATTTAATATCAATTTTAATTTAATTTTTAATTCCCAAACCCTAAATTCTTCACTATAAATACCACCACATCCCCAAGCTCTCTTCCATTCTGAAATTTCTATCAAACTCTCTAAGTACCAAGTGGAGTTAAGCATCCAAGTGGAGTAGCAAACCAAGCTCGACGACCGAAGCCTTTCCGATGAAACCACGACCCCCGAAGGCTTCCTCTCTTTTGTTAACCATCTCAACCATTAAATCCCTTCTCTCTCTATTTTTCTTCATCTCAAATCTCCTTCTAAAAGCACATCGACAAAATGGAGTTAGTTCCGAAATAATTTCTTTCTAACATTTATAATCCACTTGATAAGCAAATTAGGTCAAACTAACATCCTAATACCACTCTTAACCTTATTTTCATCATTTAACTTTTTGTTTAATAAAATTTTCCATGAGAAATAATCATAAAACGAAGTTTTCAGAAAAATACCATGAACTTTAGTATAACCCTTATTTCGATAATTATTATATATACCTTTAGGAAAATTTCATGTAGTAACGACCTACCCTACACGCACACTATGGTTTCATAGCACGATATATATATATATATATATATATATATATAGTTGGTTCAAAGAATAGATTTTACATTAAAATACCACAGTTTTACAAAAAGGTTTCTTTTAATCGATATTTTTAGAATTCTTGGAAATTGAGCCTCTACAGCCCTCGTTAGGGGACCTGCTAATGGATGGTGCGGATTATCGCATATCCTTGGGATAGTAGAGCGAGATATAGAACTCTTCACGGAGTATTCGGTCTCGAAAAGAAATAAAATATTGTTTTTAAGAAATACGACTTTTCTTAACAAAACAAACTTTGAAATTTTTTATATAAAACTACAAATCCGTATTTTCAATAAAAACAACTTATAAAAATATATATTTTTAAATGAAGATTGAAATTTTAGTAAAATACCACCAAGTTTACAAAAAAAGTAGTTTTCATTAAAATACCATAAAGTTTTAAAAACTAAGTTTTATCACTAAAATACCACAAAAACTAAAATATATATTTAGAAAAACTCTTAATATTCTAAATCACCCTCGAGCCTTATTTTTAAACAATATTAACATGTTTTTCATAAAAACCCCTCGAGATATGCAAAAAATATTTAAGGACTTTAGATTAATATAGATTTAAGCAGAATCAATTCTTTTGAGCCCCGGAGAGCCGGAGAAAGTGAGTGCTTGTCTATTCAGGTTAGAAAACTTAACGAAGTTATCAATGACAATTGTCTTGGAAGAAAACACAAATCCTGCCGTCCATGTGTAGCAGTTGTCTGATTTCTCCCGAACATAAGATCTTCAACGGTTAAATCAATTCATAAGAAAAAGACCTGAACTTGAATCCAAACCCTAATCTAAACTTGAACTTGAAATCGAATCCAAACTCGAATCTAAACTTGAACATGAACCTGAACCTAATCTACTCGAACTAATTTGACTCGAACCAGAAATTGCAATTGACATGAATCGCATTTTACTCGACTCACTCGACTTCATTCTATATCTTTTGCAATCTATAGTTTCGATCAAGACATGTTATAATAAATCGATCAAATTAATTAAGTATATTATACAGTTATAAACTATTTATACTTGGGGTGCTTGGGATAGTTTCTTGTGTGAATCCAACAGAGCTTCAGGAGTCTCGTATTAACCTCGTTTTATTTTACTCGAATATCAGTCGGATCGACTTCTCCACAGGCTAGAATCCCGATGCTAACACATGAAATGGGCCCTTGTTTCCTTACGTCTGGGGCCCCACTCTTGAGCTCGTGAATACTTCTACGACTGCGTTGACATTCACACTTGGAATTTAACGTTAACATTGTGACCATATAGAGACCTATAATATATATTTACCCATGATCATATAATTTTACTCATCATATATACATTCTATACTTGTCTTTTTTACTCTTACTTTATCCTTGGGACTTACCAAGCGCTAGTTCGCTAACGGGCATTCCAACAACCCTTGTTTTATTAGAATGTTCGTCAGATACGGTCGAGACGGAAGAAGTGGAGGCCACAGAGAAGGACTACAACCGGATTGCTACTCATGATTAGCTTAGTTTCACTTTCTATTCAGCTTATGTATGCCACATGTTTAGGCATTTTCTTTTATTGTATTTACTTTCCAGTTGAAACTCATGTACTTGTAAATATTTGAAGTTGAATGTAAATAAAGATATTTGTTGAAAAATTTTACAGTCTCTATTAATTCATGCATTGTTTATTATTGTTTGAATACGCTTAGTATATTTATTTAGGGAATGACCTTCTCTGGATAAATATGCCGCAGGCTTGCAACGTCACCGTTTCCATCTACTGGGAAGCGGCGTGTGACAGGTTTTATTAGTGGTCCATTCAAGTCGGTTCTGCATGAAGTCGTAAACAATATACCATAAGAATTAATAAGTTCAACAAACATTTACATTCCTTACATTTCAAATTCCTTGAATCTATTCTAACCTATCTTTTATATCAAGGTGATGGACTCTCCGAACAATACAAGCACCAACGTCAACGGTAATAATCCACCGTCTACACTACCACCATCACTTACCATTGCAGCTCCTATCAATGAGCAAACGGTACTATTTGAGGCTATTAAGAGCCTATTAGAGGGCCAGCAGCAACATACTGCTATACTTATGAACCGTCCCGAAGCTGAAGCACCCGGAGTTAAGCAGTTCGGGCACTGCACCCAAAGAACTTCTTGGGTAAGGAGAGCCTGCTTGATGCAGAAGAATGTGCTCAAGCGATCGAGGATGATCCAGAAGTGGCTCAAGTGCCAAACATACCTTGGGTAAGAGTTGCTAAGTTACAACTGACCGATAATGCCAGAGTTTGGTGGAAGGCTGAGGAAAGCCGTCTTGCACAACCGATAGAATGGAGAACGTTCCGAGAACTCTTCGATGCTAAGTACTTCCCAGAGACTGCCCGTTTTGATATGGAGCGGCAATTCATCCATTTACAGCAAGGCTCGATGTGGGTCAAGTCGGTGGATGAATATGATGCTGAGTTTATCATGCTCGGCAGGTAAGATATAGTCTCAAATTCAGTTTTCTTATCTCACTTACAACACTGCTAACACAAGGTCGTAATAGGTTCGCTGTGCACTTCATTCCTACTGCTGGGATCCGGGCACGACGATTCCAACAGGAGGTTAGAACCTGAAATCGAAGTTGCACTTGCTACATGGGATTTCCCAACCCATGAGCTTGCTTTGAAGGCTGCCCGATGCTATGAGGTAGTTGTGAAGAAGAAGGGCAGGACGCAGACTGTCGGTGTTAAACATCCTGTGCACCAGATCACGGGCGGGGCCCCTTCTAGGCCAGCTTTCCATGGACCACCTCGGAGGCTAGTAGGTTCATTCGCCAAAAATAGGCCAGACTTTTGCATCTACCGCAAAAGAACATTGCACTTTGTGAAGAAATGCCGTAGGGCAAACAACTTGTGCCTGATTTGTGGGTCTTCTACTCACGCCGTCGGAGCATGCCTCCAGAACCAAGGACCCAAAAACCTTCCAGCTAGACCGGTGATCCAAGCTCCTCCTACCCGGTTAGCTCTACCAGCTCCAGCTCTCCGCACTCAGACCGCTCATGTAATGACTTTAAATTTATTGTACGGATTTTTCCAGTTTAATGTACAGAAATGAATTATACATCCTTAGTTGGAGTTATAGTTTAATTTTGTTAAATAACAACAAGAAGCCACTTGTAGCTCACTGGTAAACCCCTTGCACTGCTGTGACGTAGCCCCCATGTTCGATCCCCATTAGACACATTATTTTTTTTCTGATTTTTCTTTTTAACTTTTTGGAATCCCAAAATTTTACACGTGCAATACACATAAAAATGAAAAGTCAGAAAAATCAAACATGTGAAAAATGGTTTAAACAGAGAGATGTACACGTGGCCAAAATCCAAAGACCTAACCCTGCAAATCGACTAACAGAAACTCCATTTAGGCCGGTACCGACGGGCGAACCGTGGCAAATAAGCCTCGGGTTCTGCACACTTGACTCTTCCCCTGCCCCTAACTCCCCTGCACTGTTTGATTTCTGCAATCAAACCAAGACTCTTCAATTCACAATTTATCATAATTTTAATGAATTTTAATTCACCATTTTAATTCCAAAACCCTAATTCTACACTATAAATACCACCCCACACTTTGGATCAATATCATTCTGAAATTCCAAGCCAAAACTCTTTAAAAATTTCTAAGTACAAGTGGAGTAGAAGAGGAGTTAGCAAGCGGTCAATTTCCGGTGAAGAATCGAAGCAATTCCGGCGATCCCGCGATGCCACGAAGATCAACCCTTCCTCTTCTACCTTTTCTTAGGCTGACTAACTTGTAAGTCCCTCTCAATCTCTCTTCTTTTTCTTTAAAATTCCATTTCAAAGTGTATATCAGTAAGTGGAGTTAATACCGATATCTTTTTCTAAAACCTAGAAAACTCCTTCTTTTTAATACTTTGTTCAATATAATTTGTACACATCACTTGTAACCTTAAACTATAGTTATTTAGAATCAAATTCCATCAAAAATTTCTCATGTAAAATAACTTAAATTTAAGATTTTCATTTAAATATCATGAACTTTAAATAACACCTCTTTTCGTATTTTTGTTAAAACATACCTTTAGAAAACTTCACCGGGTAACGACCTACCCCTCACATACATACATGGTTCCATAGCATGATACCTTTTTTAGGTGAAATTTTGTTATGAATACATTATTAAAAGAAAATACCATTTACTATAAAAACCGGATTTCTTTTAAATCGGTGTTTTAAATTCCTTTGCGATTATACTTCTACAACAGTTGTTAGGGGACCTGCTATTGGATGGTGTGGATTATTGCACATCCTTGGGCTAGTAGAGCGAGATGCAGACCTCCTCATGGAGCATTCGGTCTCGAAAGGTTTTAAATACGGTTTTTAAGAAAAACGCATTTTTTCTAATTAAATAAAATTAATTTTTAATAATTATATAAATATTAAAAATCGATATATTTTCAAAATATAATAAACTCATATTTTTTAAGATGAAAGTTTCAAAGTTTCACTAAAATACCATCAAGATTCCCACAAATGACAAGTTTTACATTAAAATACTATGAACTTTCCAAGCTATATCACTATCACTAAAATACCTCAAATCCTTAAAGTTCACATCCATGAAAACCCTAAATAATATAAATAACTCCTCGTGATTTATTTTGAAATTATATTAAAAATATTTTTCATAAAACCCTCTCAAGTTATATAAACAACATTTAAGGACTTTAGTAAATATAGATTTAAGCGGGATCAATTCTCTTGAGCCCCAGGGAGCCGGAGAAAGTGAGTGCTTGCCTATTTAAGGTAGAAAACTTAACGGAGTTATCAATAATAATTATCTTGAACAAAGACATAAATCCTGCCGTCCATGTGCGGCAGTTACCGATGACTCCCAAACTAATTCAGGATCTAAATCAGTTTAAAGTGTTTGACTCAGACTGAGTCCAATTCAAACCTGAATCCAAAACTGAGTCTAACCGGAATACAAACCTGAGTCTAATTCAAACCTGAATCCAAATCCAAACATGAATACTTGAACTTGAACCTGAATACTTGAATACAAACATCAATATCAAATATGAACACTTGACTTGACTTGACCGAACCATGTCTATGACTTGACACGATTACAAAATTCATTCTAAACCTGATTACCTGAACAACTTATATCCATAGTTTCGGCAAGACTTGTAGATATGAACAATACAATACATTACGCAGGGATAACGGGGTAGATTGGTACGGAACGTATTAACGTGGCACCAGATGGTCACTTAAAAGATACCTACATGAACTCTCGTGCCGTTGTCCCATGGGTTTTGATGAGGCCTTATACTACATGTTACCATAGTCCACGGGGTAAGATGGACTTCTCTCGCATACACAAATACCTTCTGTACCAAGCTACAAATAACTACGTTAGAATAACAAATATATACATGTACAACTTACCGGTTCAGTTATCATTACTTGCTATATTCCATTCTTTCTTTTGGGACTTACCGAGCACTAGTTCGCTGATGACATTCCTGTCTATTTTCTTCTTTGGAATGTTCGTCAGGAGAACCGGTCACTGAAGAGATCGAGCCTAGCCAGGAGGACTTGGACCAGCTCACCGCCCAGCCGGACTTCTAGCTCCTTATATTTACTTTTATTTCATGTATGCCATTGTTTAGGCACTGCTTTTAATCATTGTATCTTTTCAGTTTCAAACAGTTGTATGTAAAGTGAATGTAAATAAAAGTTTCTGTTTATTTTATTACTCTTGTCTTTCTTGTGCATTTTATATATTGCTTAATTACGTTTAACATATTTATTTCTTAGTAAATACGTTGCGGGCTTACCACATCACTGCTTCCGTTTACTGGGAAGCA
Organism: Agapanthus africanus; assembly: GCA_030015575.1. Taxonomy (NCBI): domain Eukaryota; kingdom Viridiplantae; phylum Streptophyta; class Magnoliopsida; order Asparagales; family Amaryllidaceae; genus Agapanthus; species Agapanthus africanus. The sequence goes on from CM057337.1 coordinate 1,002,792,322, forward strand.
GGATGTGACAGCTCAACCCCAATGCCAGGTGTTTAACTAGGCATAAAAATAAGTGTCGTGACGCTAGGCATTCACTATGTTGGTCGAAGAGGCCGGAGCTACGGGTCAGGTTATCAAGGGTAAATCTCTTTCCTATTCCCTTCCAAAATCCTTTTAAATTCATAGCCATCTTATATTTTTTATACTTAAACATATTCCACACGACTTAGGGACAATCTTAGTAGCCACTCTACCTGTACTCATGCTCTTCGACACTGGGGCTTCACATTGCTTTATGTCGCAAAGGTTCGTACGAACTCATGCGATCCCAGTTAAACCGCTCGTGTCTAGCTGGAATGTTAATTCAGAGAACGACATTCTAAAAGCAACCATGGGATCTGATCTGTGTCTAGTGGTCGTCTGCATTCGAGAATTCTATGTGGACTTAAAGGTGCTGGACATACCGAACTTCAACGTAGTCTTGTGAATGGATTGGATGGGAACTTTCTTCGCTACCGTCGACTATCACCAAAGGAGAGTGGTGTTCGAAATACCAGATCATCCAGTTTTCTACTTTAAAAGTGGAGACTGGACCTTAGAGCCTAGCATCTACCGAGCAAAACCAAAGAAAGCAGAGATTGCAGCGTTGCAAGCGGAAGGATCGAAGCCAGCGGTAGTTCGAGAGTTCGAGAATGTTTTCCCTGAAGATATATCAGGTTTACCTCCCATCGAGCTCTTGAATTCGGTATTGATTTGCAACTCGGCGCACAACCAGTAATAAAAGCTCTATACCGATTAAGTCTGGAGGGATTGAAGGAGATCCGTATTCAGTTGGACGAACTCCTGAAGAAAGGTCGGATCCGACCCGGTACTTCAAGTTGGGGACCTCCGATGCTGTTGGTAAAGAAGAAGGAAGGTACCTACCGGATGTGTATGGATTATCGAGCTTTGAACGAAGTAACGATTAAGAACAAGTATCCATTACCACATATCGATGACCTTTTCGATCAGTTAAGTGGATCTTGTATCTTTTCAAAGTTAGATCTTCGCTCAGAATATCATCAGGTGAAGGTCAAGGAGTCCGACATTCCAAAGACGGTATTTAGGACTCGTTATGGTCATTATGAATATCTCGTAATGCCATTTGGAGTGACCAATGCACCTACCATCTTTATTGTCACACCCCGCTTCTCGGTGTATGGGTAAGAAGACGTGGCAAGTCCTGCGACGTATTTACTCAGAAGTAAACACGCTAAGCTTAAATAAGCAATATAGTATAAATGTACACAAGAAAAACATGAGATGTAAATGAACAACAACTTTTTATTTATTAAACATTCTTTACAATATAACTGAAAAGTAAATACAATGCGGAAAGCAATGCCTAAACAACAGCATGAACTAAAAGTACAAGTGAACTAAAGCTCTGGGTCTTCTGTGAACTGCTCCAAGTCTTATGAGCTGGGCTCGATCTCCAGAGAGTCGGATCCTCCTGACAACATTCCAAAGAAAGAAGTGAGAAGGAATGTCGTCAGTGAACAATCGCTCGGTAAGTCTCAAAGAGAGGTAGAAATAGAATAGACGGATAAGAGAATATAACTGGTATAATGTTTGATTGTTATGTTACCGCAGTTGTTTGTAGCTTGGTCCAGAATATGCCAGTGTATACGAGATGAGTCCAACTTGCTCCGTGGACTAAGGTATAAGGAGTACAAGGCCCCGTCAAAACCCAAAGGACAACGGCAACGGATATTCAGGTTGGGTGTATTAAAGTGACCGTCTCGTGCCACTTCTAACACATTCTGTACCAGTCTATCCCTTTAAAAACCCCGTAATGTATTTTGTATTGATTGTATTATTTTGTTTTATAGATGTAAGACTTGATGAAACCATGATATCAATTGTTCATGTAAACGGATAAGGATATAAACGGAAGTCATGTAGACAAGTCAACATATATCCATAGTTCGGTTAATTCAAGTCATGTTGATATTTGAATAGAATTCCGGTATTCATGTTCAAGGTCCAGTATATATGGATTCATGTTGTATTGGAGTTATATTCAAGTTTGAATTGTATTCAGATTAGACTGAGACTCAGCTTGAGTCAGACACTTAGACAGAATTGAATTCCTGAATTGGGTTTTAGAGTTATCGGTAACTACTACACATGGACGGCAGGATTTGTGTCTTTTTCCAAGACAATTACCGTATTGATAACCCCGTTTTAGTTTTCTACCTTAACTAGGAAAGCACCCACTTTCTCCAGCTCTCTGAGGCTCAAGAGAATTGGTCCCGCTTAAACCTATATTTACCAGGGTCTTTATTGTAAATTAACTTGATGGGGTTTTATGAAAAATAGTTTTGGTATATTTTCAAAATAATCCTCAAGTATTTATTTATCGTATTTAGGGTTTTCATGAATGTAATTTTTAAATGTGATGTATTCTAGTGAATATAAAGCTAAATTGAATAATACATGGTATTTTAGTGTAAATTGGAATTGTATGGATTATGATAGTATTTTCATGAAACTTGTGATTCTTATCTTTTGGTTTATAAAACATAGAATTTATTATATTTATAAAATAGATATTTTGATAATATTTATATATATAATTATTAAAAATATAATTTATTTATTAAATAGAAATCACGTTTTCTTAAAAATTATATTAAAAATTCCATCGAGATAGGATACTCCGTGAGGAGCTCTGCATCTCGCCCTACTAGTCCGATGGATATGCGATAACCCACACCAACCAAATTGGATTCTCCAAAAGTGGGTTGTAGAGACGTAACTATAAGGAATTTAATTAAAACAATTTTAAAAATACGGTTTTTGATAGTTTAGGGTATTTTAATGTAAAATTTGTATTGGTCACAAAAATATTGTTTTCAAACAATCGTGCTATATCATGATGAGTGTTGTGAGAGGTAGGTCATTACCTCGTGAGGTTTTCTAAAGGTAATATGAGCAAATATGATAAAAGAATGTCGTAGGTAAACTTTGTGGTATTTAACTGTAAAAGTGTAATACAAGTTGCACAGCATAGTATTTTAAATTGAAACTTGTTCTTATTATTAGTTTATGGTTGCTAATCAATATATAAAGAAATGGTTGATTTTTTTATTAAGAAAATTTGGGTTTTTAACAAATTTAGAATCGGATGTCGGATTAATTCCACTTCCGACAAGTTTTGAAAAGAGAATTTTTAGAATAGAAAGAGAGAAGAAGAGAGGGGACCTACTGGATTAAAGTAGATAGGGAAGGTATGGGAACAAGATGGAAGTTTCATGGAGTCGCGGTGTCACCGGAATCTTCCTAAATCGTCGCCGGAAGGTGACCTTGGGCTAACTCCACTTGTATACTTTTTTTGACTTGGAAAAATTTAAGAGTTTTGATAATGGATTTCAGAATGGAGATGGCTAAGATATGATGTGGTATTTATAGGAGAAATTAGGGTTTTGAGGATTGAAGAAAGAAATTAAAAATGCATTTAAAATAGAATTAAAGAATGAAATTACACTCTCTGGATAATTGCAGAGTAATCAAACATAATGGGAGTTAAGGGGTTAGGCCAAGGGTCAGATGAGCAAAAATTAGAGGCATTACCCACGTTTAAGCCCGGCGACGCCGGCCCTTTTGCCCATCTCGCCGATCGTTTGTGGGAGATGTGTGCTTGGATTAGTGCCATGTGTTGGTATCTGTTCATATAATATATTCCACATGTTTATTTAATCTGACTTTTCATTTTTACATGTATTGCACGTGTAAACTTTTGGGCTTCCAAAAATTTTAAAAGAAAAATCATTAAAAATAATATGTGGCTGAGGGGATTTGAATACAGGGGCTATGTCACAGCAATGCAAGGTTTTACCAATGAGCTACAAGTGTTTTCTTGTTGTTCTAAAACAAATTAAATACTTAAAGTATACTCAGGCTGGTAAATACTCAATTCTGTACATTAATTTTTTAAAAATTCTGTATATTAAAAACATAGTCGTTACATTCTACTCTCCTTACAAAAATTTCGTTCTCAAAATTTACAATTATTTAAGAACTAATTTACAAACAAGTGAGTGTATCTTGCACGCATGTCGTCTTCTCTTTCCCATGTTGATTCTCCTGGTGAGTCTTTTCTCCACATCGTCCGGACCAAGTTTACTTCCTTGTTCCAAAATGTCTTTATCTTTCTATTCAGGATCTCAACGGATTGTTGCTCACAAGATAGGTGATTGATGTGTGAAAGTGTGTTTGTAGAATAACCGCAATTAATAACGGTGTCGCGTATAGCTAATCTTAGTGAGTACGGGTCGTCCGCAGGGATGCATGGAACTTTTAATCTTTCTTTAGACGAGTTGAATAGAAGAAAAAGAGGGAAGAATAGGTGTTTTAAGATCTATTTTAAATACGTATGTAAAATATATATAAAGAAGTCTTGTAAGGTTCATCGGATTTAGTAGTCATGAATGGATACAAAAGATTACTCATTTTATCTTTTAATAGATTTAAAACTAGATCGATAGTGATATATACAGATTAGGGTTCCCACTCTTAACCCTTATCTTTACATAGATCTCCATTCATGTCTAGCTTTTATCAAAACAATTATTAATCTAATCTCTAATCGCGGTTGGGGCTATCAATAAATTGATGGCGCGCCCAATTAGAATGTTAACAATTCTTTTGATAAAATTTATAAACTTTATAAGACTTAAAAGAAGTTATAAGATTTTACCATCCATTGATCTACCCTAATCCTAAAAACCCTATCAAGCGGAGAATTACTCGCGCATCATGGAGATAGAAGAAGAAAGAATAGAGAAGGAATTCATAATGCAGAAATTAAATGCGAAATAATTAATCTAATGATCTACCTTTATTAATCAACTTCAATTACAAGAGAAAAAAGAAGTTGCTCTCGATCTCTGGCTCGTAGAAAGTAGATGTTCCGTCGAATCTCACGTCGCTTTATCATGTTGAATCGCAGACTTGTCGTGGATCACTTGTTCTTTGATGGTGATTAACTTCGTGTAAAAGGTAATGATTTTAAATTTTAGCCCTCGGTCCTTTATATAGCACTAGAATCAGAAACCCTAAATCTCCTTAGTTAAGATATGCAATCACGATCCTACTCCAAAAATATATCATCAAATGGCCCTAGAAGCGCGGCGGAACTGCCGCATATTGGCCTATTTAGCGGCAGTTCCGTCGCGGTTTTATGGGATCAAGAGTTGGGATTTTTTGTGGTTTATGGTGTTAACATTTGTAGATCTTTTAGATGTCTAGATTTTCGAAATATTTCCTTATTCTCTGCCAATATTGATTCTTCGATTTTATTGAACCTCGTCGGCAGATTTTTGATTCTGACATCTCGATATCCTGATGTCCTGACCTGAGCTAAATCTGCACAATATCTCCAAGAATAATATTAGTAATATTTGTTAAATTAGAGATATTATTCTAACCATTTGTATGATATTATATCTTTTAAGAATCTTGATTAGAATATTTGATATGATATGCATATTTAAATTATCAAAATATCTTATAAATATTATATACATATATTTTCCTTCATAATATTAATTATAGTATATAAACATATGGTAAATAGTGTTTTGCAGATAAACCCCAAATATGTTCTATATTTATAATAAACACCTTTAAATATTTAAGAAAAATAAGAAAAATGTTATATCAAAAGTGCAATATTTTCGACTGAACAAATAGCCCCAAACTTAAATTTAATCGTCCCGAGCAAACTTGTTATTCAAGAGAGGGAGAAAAAGAAAAAGAAAAACCTAGCACACTTTCGTAGGCAACACGATTGCACTGAGCACGTGCAACAAGCCGTTAAACCTCTAGGTGTCCCTAGTAGGAGGAGTGTTGTCTCCTGTGGGTTTTCAGCGAATTACACCCGCAAAATTCTATAATAAAAGAAAGACGGTAGAAGTTACATATAAAGATAAGAACTATAAAATAAAGAATTTGGAAATAAGAGTTTCCAACTACACCAGCTTTTCAGTTTTCATGAGCCATATCTTAATGGTCGTGAAAAGATGTTAGAAATCACATCATCCCTCAATAAAACATCGCCTTTAGTCTTCCTTCCTATCTTTCTTCCAAATATTGATCATATACCCCTACGTGTGCGTAAATGACATCCCTACACTCTGAGAATTCAATTCAAGCTATCATACTTTTGTCTATCTACCTCAATACTTTTTAGTTGGTGAATATTTTAGATGCTTCTCGCTTACACATTCTTCATGCGATCGTTAATACTTCTTGAGGTACTAACCAACCGATTACCAAATGTGCTTGCTCGTTAGCAATATCCTCGTCTTGCAACACCTAAGGTTTAGCAGTGGCTCCCAAACCAGTTGTTCAAAGACACTAGGTGATAAATCACCCTCGCTATATTTTTTTATGTTGTCATGTTAATTACAAAACCAATGTTCATTTTTTTCTTCACCGCTTTTTTTTTATATACTAAGGCTTTTAGACAAGAGCATTTCAAGGTATCCTCTACTATCCCAAGTTTCAAGACGTGTGTAAGTGCGTATAGTAGGGTATCAACATTAAGATATTTGGCCTCAAGAATAGGGACTATTTTTCAGACATATTTTATCCTCGGATTAGCAATTTCCTTCATCTTACGAACTCTTGGGACAATAGCTCATAACTACTTATTACTAGTTCCGTTTAAGAAAATATCTAACTTTCTTGCTTTTCTCAAACTCTTCCTATCTTTTAAATGTAATTTTTCACTTTCTAACTTTTATTATCAAAAAATTTTTGTTCTTATATATAGTATAATTCAAAATAATATGTGGATAAGCACAAACCTCTCCCAAACCTGTTTGCAGCAGTGTCCTCACCGATATCATCTGTTAAGCTTAAAAAAAACCTGTAGACTTGGGAGGAAAAGTTATTAAAGGGGACAAGAAATTAATGACAGTGAAAACCTCCCCCAAACTAAATTTTGGCTCAAAATTTTCCAAACATTTTATTTTCTTTCAAGAGCCAAAATATATCCTCCCCCCCAAACTTGAGTAAAATAGTATTAAACATTTAAAATTATGAGGGGGGTTAAAGTTATTGGTCTATTCGAAGCTTTACAAGGGCCAAAAGTCAACACCAACCATTCAAAAATTTTATCAATGTAACGCACTGGTTGGTAGAAGATCATGTTATATGTAGACAAGAAGAAGTGGGGAGAAGATAAGAGGTGGTATGGTTTACGTCTCGGTTGATAGAGACGAAACAGTGATGGTGAACAAAACCGAGAATGTGAATGATTAGGAATGAGAAGAATAGTCACATTCTCGTATGGGATAAGAAAAAATGGTGGTGGTTCAACTTCTTTGAATGGGGGTTGATTCATCACAACGCCCATGTCTTCTAAGAATGCGAGTTCTTCAGCGAATATTTCTTCAAAGCTTTCATCGATATCCCGAATAATAATCTCATCAGAAAGAACGGGATGATACTTGGACTCCTTAAAAGGTTCTGTTTACCATCGAAAATCGGGAAGACGGACGTCTTGCCTGAATTTGGGGGCAGATGCTATTTGGGTTTATCTGTCCACCTCTCCAAAGATGCCAAGTTGATTTATGGCACCGTGTATCGAAGGTTTGGAAGGATGCGGCCGTTGTAGCAGACTTCGTTGGATTCCCCCTCGTTTGCGAAGGGTTTTTGATTGTGTGGACGCACTTCCCTGCAGGCGCAAGCCCCTGCAGTTAATTACGTTACCGCTTAGTGATAACCACTTTCTCCGGCTCCAAAAGTTCACTTCATGTCGTATGTGTTTGTTTTATTTTTGGTTGCCCGTGGATTGTATACGGAGACTAATTTATGTTGTCGCCCGTAGGGTGTGGATTAGTCCAAATCCGTATTTTCTTAGATTTGGGTTTGGTTTGATTTAAGAATTGTTAATCTCGTTTGGGATTAAAATCGACTTAAATGTTCGTTGAGGATACGTTAGTCTAATTTTAGACTAAGATCTACTCAACAGGATTTTTGGGATCATTCAGACCCAACAGAAGAGCATTTGGATTCTATATTGTTTTAGTTTTAAGGACGTTACGGTCTATAGTTAGTTTAAAAACGTTGCGGTCCATTTTAGTTTAAGGATGTTACGGTCCATAGCTAGTTTAAGGACATTGTGGTCCATATTGGGATGTGCTCGTCCATTTGAGAGTACACTAAAGAGTTATTGGTTATCGGGACCCACCACCTCTCTGAAGATGCTGAAGAATTACAACGACATTTATCAGAGGTGTGAGGAGATGTACCCTTGAACCAATATCCGTTGGAAGATCAATAGTCGTGTTTGGGACTAAGACCAATTTGGAAAAAAAAAGTGAGCACATGGGCTCGGTTGATCTGAATTAGGGACTTTTGGTCAACTTGGACTCAGCCCACTCAGTCTTTGAATAACGTGTTAAACACTTGTTTGGGCTCAGTCCTTTTTCTGTGCAAACAGTGTTGAGCATTAATATGGGCTCTGAAGCTCACCCTTTACTTTATCCTCTTTCTTTTTTTTGTATTTTATGGAGTGTTAAACACTCTTTATGGCGTCCACGTGCGGAACACGTGAGGCGCTTAGCGCTGAGCGGCAACCACCGAGTGCTAGGCACTCCTTATTGAGCGGCGCCCACGTGAGGGACACGTGAGGCGCTTAGCGCTGAGCGCCAACCATTGAGTGCTAAGCACTCTTTATTGGGCAGCGCCTACGCGAGGGACACGTGAGGCATGTTCTTCGCCGAAAACCGGAAAGACAAACGTCTTGCCTGAATTTAGGGGCAGATACTATTTGGTTTTATCCGTCCACATCTCCGAAGATGCAAAATTGATTTATGGCACCGTGTATCGGAGGTTTAGACGGATGCGGCCGTTGTAGTAGACTTCGTCAGATTCTCCCTCGTTGTGAGAGTTTTTTGATTGTGGGGACGCTCTTCCCTACAGGCGCAAGCCCCTACAGTTAATTACGTTACCGCGTAGAGGTAACCACTTTCTCCTGCTCCAGAAGGTCACTTTGTGTCGTGTTTGTTTGTTTTGTTGTCGGTTACCCATGGATTGTATACGGAGACTAATTTGTGTTGTCGCCCGTAGGGCGTGGATTAGTCTAAATCCGTATTTTCTTAGATTTGGTTTTGGGTTGGGTTTAAGGATCGTTAATCTCATTCGAGACTAAGATCAACTTAAACGTTTGTTAAGGATACGTTAGTCTAATTTTAGACTAAGATCTACTTAACAAGATCATTTAGATCCAACAAAAGAGCATTTGGACTCTATTGTTTTAGTTTAGGGACATTGCGGTCCATTGGGTTTAAGGACATCATAGTCCATGAAAGTTTAAAGATGTCATAGTCTGTAAAATTTAAAGACATCATAGTCTATGAGTTTAAGGACCTCATAGTCCATAAAGTTTAAGCACATCATAGTCCATGAGTCTAAGGACCCCACAGTCCGTAAAGTTTAAGGACATCATAGTCCAGTTTAAAGACGTCATAGTCTGTGTGGTTTTAGTTCAACCATTTGGGGATGCGCCAAAAGTTATTGGTTATTGAGACCCTCCATCTCTCTGAAAACGTTGAAAAATTACAATGACGTATATCAGAGGTATGAAGAGATGTACCCTTGAACCAATGTTGGTTGGGAGATCTGTAGTCAAGTTTGGGACTAAGATCAGTTAAAAAGATTTATGAGCATATAGGCTCAATTAATCTAAATTAGGGAATCCATGGTCAACTTGGGCTCGGCCCACTCAGTTAAAATGTTGGACATTTAATTAGGCTCGGTCCTTTTTCATTTAACAATGCTGAGCATTGGTTTGGTTTCTAACAACCTTTTTGTCTTTTACTGAGTGTTGAGCCCTCAATATGGCTCTGGGATTTTATTTAAAGAACAGTTTATGTTCCCTCAGCGCCCACGTGAGGAGAACGTGGTGCGCTTGGCACTGAGCGCCAATCTTAGAGCGCTAAGAGCTTCCTGTAAGATAGTGCACACATGAAGAGCATGCGGTGCGCTTGGCACTGAGCGCTAGACTTAGAGCACTGAGACGCTTCCTGTGAGATAGCGCACACGTGAGGAGCATGTGGCGCACTTGGCGCTGAGCGCCATTCAATGATCGCTAAAGCGCTTCCTGTGAGATAGCGCACATGTGAGAAGCACGTGGCACGCTTGGCACTGAGCGCCAGACTTGGAGCACTGAGACGCTTCCTGTGAGATAGCGCACACGTGAGGAGCACGTGGCGCACTTGGCGCTGAGTGCCAGTCAATGAGTGCAAAGCGCTCTTTATAAAATAGCGCCCACGTGAGGAGCACGTGGTGCGCTTGGCGCTGAGCGCCAACCTTGAAGCGTTGGGCGCTTCTTTGAAATAGCGCTTGGAGCGCTGGGCGCTCAGCGTTGGCTCTGATTAACTTTATACTCTGAGAATTAAATTCTTGTTCATATGAGACTTTGTCTTATAGATCTAAGAACTAAGTTCTTATTTTAATAGAAGATGTTACAATCTCTTCTGTTTTTTGTGAAAGACTTTGTCTTCGTTTTATAGATATATGATCTAAAGAGGACTAAATTCTTCTCCCTCCCTTTTTATGATGAGATGTTATGATCTCTTTTTATGAAAGACCTCTGTCTTATAGATCTATGATCTAGAAAAAGAACTAGGTACTTCTTCTTTTGATGAGATTCTTTGATCTCTCTGTTTTATTTACCTTGAAGAAATTCTTCTTCTGAATTTCTTTTTCCGAGAGCTTGCTCTTCTCTTTGAAATTTCTTAAAGTTTGTGGGGGGTTCCTCTGTCTGAAACTTATGGGGAGTTTCTTCTTTTCTTTTCTTTTTTTTCTTTTATTTGAAAAAAAGGATAATTGGTCATTGGGACCCACCACCTCTCCGACGACACTGAGAGATTACAGTGCCATATATCAAAGGTGTGGAGGGATGTACCCTTTGAACCATGTCCCACTCATCAGGGGGAAAGAACAGGCTAGAGCTTAAGCTTCTCGCTGCTGAAAAAGACATCTTTGCGTTCACGCACGTGCATCGCACGTGTTGGGCGCACATGTTTGCATGTAGCGCACATGGAGCTTACGCATATGCGTATTATGGGGGGCAGCTATGGCCCTAACTTGGAGAACTAAGCTCCTTTGAGAATTAAATTCTCCTACGTGGTGGGTGCACGTGTGTTGCACGTAGTGCTAGCGCATATGCACATTATGGGGGCGGCTATGGCCCTAACTTGGACCACTAAGCTCCTTTGAGAATGGAATCCTCGCACGTGGTGAGCACGTGCGTTGCACGTGGTGTGCATATGGCGGGCGCACGTGCGTTGCACGTAGCGTACATGGCGCTTGCGCATATGCGCATTATGGGGGGCAGCTATGGCCCTAACTTGGAGCAAGCTCCTATGGAGAACTAATCTCTTTTGAGAATTGAATTCTCCCTTTTCTAAGAGATATCCCATCTTTTTTATATGAGAGTGGTAGAGAAGAGATCTCTCTTTTTCCCGATGTGGGACTAAAAATGCATCCCCCATGTAGTAGAGCATTACTTTAGATTACACGTGCGTAGCATATTTGCTCATAAATTTTGATCCCGGATGAATTATGAGGCCCATAATATATCAAATCGAAGGATTTTTCGAGTCACTTTCAATACCATCAGAACTTACCTGTTTCTCATTCGGGAGTTTGTCAATACAGCCCGGAATATACTCGTTCGCATTTTCTTCCTTAGATTATACGTGGATAGCACATTTGCTCATAACTTTTGATCCCGGATGATTTATGAGGCCCATAATATATCAAATCGAAGGTTTTTTCGAGACGCTTTCGAGATCATCAGAATTTATCTTTTTCTCATTTGGGAGAATGTCAAAATACAGCATGGAAAATACTGTCTCGCATTTTCTTAAGCGTATCGCTGCCATTTGATACCTTGGGCTCTTTTGCGCAGAAATTTTTGGCGGGAAAAAATGCCTGATTGAGAGGTTTTGCGTGCGAGCATTTTAAAATCAAAGTTAAGAATATACCGCAATCAATAACGGTGTCGTTTAGTAGTTAACCGGTTGAGTACGGGTCGATCCACAAAGAGATGGATTTCTTTTCTTTATGTTCTAACGAGTTAATCCGATCAAGTCGGGTTTTGTTTTACGATCTAAGAATGAGATTAAATTGAATAAAAGTCTTGCTAGAGTTAAGATTAGGTTAGTTCGGAAAAGGGATTCTACCCACTGCTTTCAATGCCCTAGTGAAGAATATAGGTGTTAGGGTAATAGTCAACAAAGAGGATTAGCACAACTAGGAAGAAACATAGTTTCTTCCTTTTGGTCCTTGTCCGTACTTTTTTAACTTTTAGCCTTAACCTCTATTTAAATCAACCACAACCGGTCTAACTAGGGAATCACCGCTATCTTGAAGGATGGGGTGCCGTAGTGAGCGGTGTGTGGTTAATTTAAATAGAGTCATTATTAAAAATTATATGGGCAAAGAAAGGAGAGAGAGAGAGATTTACTTCTCTCAAACCTTCCCAATCCTAACCCTAACAAGTGAGGAATTATTCACTCATTAGGAAAGTTATGATAACATTCATTTTTATAATTTTAAAAAAAAACTATCTAAGTTCCAAATAATAAAAGACAGATAAAAATTCAGGAATTAAATTCAAATAGAAGAATGCACGATAAAAAAAAATACCTTTATTGATGACCTCTTGACGATTACAAGGAAATTAAAATTTAATCTAGAAATTAAAAAGAGGCATCTCAAAAGAGGCACCCAAAAGAAGGACACTTTATTTGGCTTTGAGCCCTCCTAATTTTAAATAGGAAAAACCCTAGGTTTACATTCTGATTCATACATGAAATTACAAAAAAAACCTAAAGACCGAGTCAAAGCACCGACACCCCACCGACACGTGCATTGCACGGCCGCGGAACCGCGGCAGAATAGCCTGTTTGGCCGCGGATCCGCGGCCATTTGGTGGGCTCATGGGCCCAATTCTTTAGGGTTTCTTCAAGTTGCTTTTATCTTCTGTTTTCCTCACTTGGTCTCTCAGAATCTTTTCAATTCTCTTCCAGATTTCCAACAGTGCAGAATTTGTGGACTTTTACCGTAAGCTTCGCGTTGAAGTCTTGAATCTTGTGCTGCCCTTGTGCTTTGTGCAATTGAACTGTTTGCTGATCTTCATTTGTTCCTTGAACTGTTAGGCGGCATCATATGGATTCATCTATTGTTGATTGTAGTCTCACTTTTGTAACATCTTTTCATGAATTTCACTGAATTGTTCTGAGAACCTGTAAGTTGCAACAATTTAGCAGACAGGGATCAAAAGCACCTATTTATTTGTAATATGATTAAGAATGGGGAATATAATAATGAAAAATTCTGATATGAACAAATACCCCCAAACTTATCTTTTGGTCGTCCTGAGCAAAGCCAATTTTATTCTCGAAAAATCCTAACCTCACTTTCGCAGGGAATCGCGATTGCATTGAGCTCGTGCAACAAGCCGTTAAACCTCTAGGTGTCCCTAGTAGGAGAAGTGTTGTCTCCTGAGAGTTTTCAGCGGATACTACCCACAAAATCCGATCAATTTGGCCTATTGACTTTCATTCTTCAATTCGATATTCTAGCAAGAAATTCTATTATCTTCAACTCAGAAATCATCAACCCGTATTTTTCACACTCACTTATCATTTAACTTATGATCGTATATGTTCTGTAAATTTATTTAGTTTTTAGCATCTTTTGAATTTTTCTTCAAAGGTTCCATCTCAACTTAAGAATTTTTATCATCTTTACTGAAGGTGTAAGCCCTATCTTTCATTCTTATCTTTCATCTAAACCCCAATCATATACCCCTACATGTGTGTGTGTATCATCCCTACACTTGGAAATTCAATTCTAGCTATCATACTCTTGTCCATCTTCCAAAATACTTTTAGTTGGTGAATTTTAGATGAAATTGCTCACACATTCGTCATACGACCGTTAATACTTTTTGAGGTACTAGACGACCGATTACAAAATGTGCTTGCGCATTTAGGCGTAATTCTTCATCTTGCAATACCTAAGGCTTTAGCAGTGACCCCCAAACCAGATGGTCTAAGGCACTAGGTGATAAAGCACCCTATCTATATATTTTTTTATTTTACGCAGCCTTAAGTAATTACAAAACCAGTGTTCATTTTTTTATATCTCTTATTTCACACTTATACTTTAATTTTTTTCTCATACTAAGGATTTTAGACAAGAGCATTTAAAGGTATTCTCTACTATTCCAAGTTTCAAGGTGCGTGTATGTGCAAATTGTAGGGTATATATTTTCAGAATTTAGACTTAAGGTTCAGAATTATTTTTCAGACTTACACTTCAAATAAAAATTCAATACTCTACCCTTATTTTGACTTAACCTAAGAACTGAACTCAAAATTTGCCTATTGCTAAATAAACTATAAGGATATATATTTTCTACAGTTAAACTTTAAGAAAGGTTATTTTTAGGGTTTTTAATTTACTAAGTTTTGGGATCTAGTTTTTCCTAGCTAGTTAACCGTCTTGTCAAACTTAAGTCAAATATGGCAAAAGTTGAACTTTTCAATTTTTATAATTTTTAAAATTTTTCAATTTTTATAGGTTTTAAAATAAGTATGCAAATGCAAAATTATACATATGAATGCGAAGGAAGAAAGCTTACCGAGCACACCCACAAACTTAAACTTGACAGTGTCCTCACTGTCAGGCTACACTAAGATGGTCAAAATTGTCAGCACTCCCATGTTTGTTTATTTTATTTATTTTTATTTTTTTTTAATTTATTATTAACAGAATAAGAAAACAAAATATATGTACACAAAAGGTCCCCCCAAACTTAAGTGAAACAGTGTTTCCACTGTTGAAGCATTAAAGTTTAGAGTTAGGGAGGAGAAAAAACACAGTATCAAACTATACAAGGCCTTACACAGTGTCACGTCCCGCTTCCCAGTGTACGGCGAAGTGGACGTGACGAGGCCCGCTACGTATATACTTAGAAGTATATACGCTAAGCGTAACTAAGCAATATAAAGTAAATCACAAGAGACGAATAATATGGAAATAACAGCAAATTTTATTTATAACATTCTTTTTACAATGCAGGAAAAGAAAATACAACTGGAATGAAAAAGCAATGCCTAAACAGAGGCATAACAGGAAATGAAATAAACTGGAAAGAACAAGGTACAATTATCTAGAGCTCTGGGTCTGCCTGGAACTGCTCCAAATCTTCACTGGTGGGCTCGATCTCAGCTTGGTCCAACGCACCTGACGACATTCAAAGAAGAAAGAGATAGAATGTCGTCAGCGAACAGGTCGCTCGGTAAGTCCTAAAAGAATAAGAAGAATGAGAATGATAGAGTAACAGTATTTTCTAAAGTATTATAATGTTGAATATTATGGAACTTTGTGTAACGTTGTGGTTTGTAGCTTGGTACAGAAGGATGCCAGTGTATACGAGGGGGATCTCTATATGCCAGAGATCAGGGCAAAAGGAAAGTACAAGGAACCATTATGCCACGGTACAATAGCAATAGGATTCAGGTTAGGTGTCTTAATCTGACCACCTTGTGCCACCTTTAACATCTTCCGTACCAATCTACCCCTTAAACCCCGTAGTGTTTTAACAGTATTGTAGTATTGAAATATGTAAGTTGGATGACTGACCAAAACCATGATATCAGTAATCATGTTGCAACTGTATAATCAGGTAAATGGAATATCAGGATAATGGATGAATATCCATGGTTTGATTCAGTCAAAATGAATATATTGTTAACTGGGTTCATGGATTCATGTATTCAAAGTCTGGTGGAATATAAAAGAATATAGATTGACTTGAATCATATTCGAGTCAGGAATAGTCAGACTCTAACCCGAGTCAGACTAAAAGAAGAGAATTTGAAGTTCAATATTAGCTAGGGGCCTTATTGTAATTTGTGAAACTTGAGGGGGTTTTATGTAAAAAGTACTTTTGTATAGTTTTCAAAATACACCTCAAGTATTTAATATTCGTCTTTAATATTATAATGAATGTGAATTTTATTTGTGTTATTCTAGTGAATATATCCTAATAAAAATATTAATTGTTTTATCTGAAATTCATGGTATTTTAGTGTAACTTTTAATCTTGTAATTTTTTAGAAAAATATGGAAACTTTATATTATGATAAAATAGGGTTTTAAATGATGATTATATATATATTAACACATGAATAATTTTAAATAAATATTTTATTTTCAAAAATCTCATTTTCCTTAAATGTCGTATTTTAACCCTTCGAGACCGAATGCTCCTTGCGGAGGTCTGAATCTCGCACTACTAGCCTGCGGGTGCACGATGAACCGTACTATCCCTAACAGGTTCCCCAAAAGTGGGTTGTAGCGGCGCTTTGCTTAGGTTTATAAATACTTTTCATTTGGGAAAACGGTTTTATAAATATGGGGTATTTATTTGCAAAAGAGTACAGTTTTCCGTATTTTAGTTATTAAGGTTTCCTAAACCAACTAGCCTATTTCTAAGGTCTAAACGATGAGTCATTAGAAGCCTCAAATCGCCTCTTCACCGTCAATTGCGGCCAGGTAAGTGCCAGGTAAGTGGGAAGGAGCCACAGTCGTGGGCCTAATTAAAAACCACTAGCCTTAGACACACTTGCCTAGGCACCACAAGACAGTTTAGATAAACGATCGATGTCCATGACCAATCGTGGTTTTCATTTTATTAAAAGATTTTATCTAGAAAAGTTTACAACTTAAAGCTTTAAATAAAGATTAGGGTATTTTAGTGAAAAGTCCTGTAATTTCGTATTCTGTGTTTTGATATCTATCAATTAGGGTTATATTGAGTGTGTGTAGGGGTAGGTCATTACCCCGTGACTTATTTTAAGTTTTGGTGAAGTTTAAAGGTAAAACATGACAAGTTAAAGTTGAAGGTATTAAAGTGCAAGAATACGGTATTTAAAAACGTTATCATTTTATGTGTGAAATTTCATTCAAATTGGGTTCTACAAGTTTAGTGATCAAGATAAACCTATTTAGGAGTGAGGGAATTAATTAAACTAAGAAAAATGAACTTCATGGTATTTTCATGAAAAGAATACGGTTTTGCAAAGAAGTTATCATTTTATGTGAAAAAGTTTGATTAAATTGGTTTATGGGTGATTAATAGTCATCAAGCATATGGGTAGATAATATGTATTAGGTGACAAGTGGAAATTTAGAGAAAAACCGAATCGGAATTCGATTTGTCCGATTTCCGTCGGGTTCCAAAAAGTCGTATTTTTATCTTAAAGAAAAGAGAGATAGAAGGAGGTGGGACTTACGATTTGGACAAGCTAAGGAAGCTAGAGGTCGTGGTGGTTGTCGATTCGTTGAAAACGTCGCGAAGGTCCTGATCCGGTCGCCGGAATCCGTCGTCGATTTCGGCAGCGCTTCGCTTCTCGCTCTTCGTACCGAGTTCTCGAGAATTTGGGAGAGTGGACTTAGAGTTGTGAAGGGAAAAGGTAGAGGATAGGGGTCTTTATATAGGGCTAGGCTAGGGTTAGGGTTTGGATTAAAAAATATTTTAAAAAATATAAAAAACATTAAAAATTCATTAAAAATCATTAAACCTAGGAGTAAAAGGGATTTATTGGCCAAATCAAAACCGATCCAGGTATAATAAGTGTGCAAGAGGGTTGACCAAGTCAAGAGCCAACTTTTCTCAGTTGGTGACTCGGCCGTCCGGCCAAGTCCGGCCGGCGGCGCCGAGTCGGGCCGAGTCAAGGGTCCAATGGCCGGGGGTTTTCCTGAGGAACAACTTGGTATATTTATTTTTTCAAGTCCAGTACATATTTTGAGAGTTATGGCCTTTTTACCGTTGACTTCCCAAAAAATTAAAACAAAATAAATACAAAAATAATGTGGGGCATGGGATTTGAACTCCGGTGGCTTGGTTCAGCAGTGCAAGGTATTACCAATGAGCTACAAGCTCCTTCTTGTAATTATTATGGTTTTTAATTACTTAAACTGATAGCAGCAAGAATAAATACTTCTAGTATACATTAAATTTAAAGTAATTTCTTGTACACTAAAAATGGAGTTATTTCATTCTTGTAGTTTGTAATTAAAAACAAAAATAATTACCATAATCTTGTGCTCAGGCTAAAATACCCCTTTGTGGATTTTAAAAATATTTTGAAAAAAATTTGTATAGGAAAAAGTGTATCAAAAATTAGGGTTGTTACATTCTACCCTCCTTATAAAAATTTCGTTCTCGAAATTTGTAAAAGGAAAGTGTAACAGTTTCAAGGAAGTTTTTGTGACAGAACTATTGGTAGTGTATGAAAATATTTAGAAGGAAGAAATATTGCAAAATGTTTTGGTCAAAGTGAGGGAGTTACCTGGGTTACTTTGGTTCTTAGTCGCAGGTTCTAAGGCCGCTGAGGTGGAGGCTTGACGTCTCGACACATTTTTCTGTGTAAGCCGATACATCGATGCCTGACTAGATAGGGATGGTCCATGTGGAGGTAGTGCTGGGAGTGCAAGACTAGGTGTAGGAGTCTGGATAGCTGGCTGCTTCGGGTAGATAGTGGGTGTGTGGGCTGAGTTGCGTCTATAGGGACAGTCTCCAATTCTATGATCGGATGCGCCGCAAACTAGGCACAGGCCTTTCGCGCGCCTACAGTCCTTCCACAAGTGTCCATTCCTATGGCAGTAGTAGCAAAATCCTGAACTTGACCGGTTAATTGTTTCCTTCTGTCTCTTGGGTTTTGCAGGTTGTGTAGTGTAGGTTCCTCTTGCCATCTGGGTGGCAGTGCGTTTCTTGACGGTTGCTCCTGCTTCTGGTCGGTTCAATAATATGGCAGTCTGCTGCTGCAGTCCAACCAAGAGGCTTTGGATTTCCTTAAGCAGAACTGTCTGCTCGTTGGGTGGAGCAGAAACGGCAGGTGTGAGAGGTAGTGTTGGAGGTATAGGTGTGTTGTTGACATTGGTGATGGTGTTGTTCGGGGAATCCATAATCCTGAAGAAAAATATGGATTAGGACAGATTCAAGTACATGAAATAATAAGATTCAAGGAATAGAGATTTGCAAGATTCAAAGAACATGAATTGTAAAGAATGTTTTAGTTGCTGGTTCTTGTGTTATATTGCTTAGGTTGTTCACGCAGACCAGAACTGCATGACAGGGATTCATACAGCTCTGACCTGCATGGGCCACCAACAAAACCTGTCACGCCCCGCTTCCCAGTGTACGGCGAAGTGGACGTGACGAGGCCCGCTACGTATATACTCAGAAGTATATACGCTAAGCGTAACTAAGCAATATAAAGTAAATCACAAGAGACGAATAATATGGAAATAACAGCAAATTTTATTTATAACATTCTTTTTACAATGCAGTAAAAGAAAATACAACTGGAATGAAAAAGCAATGCCTAAACAGTGGCATAACAGGAAATGAAATAAACTGGAAAGAACAAGGTACAATTATCTAGAGCTCTGGGTCTGCCTGGAACTGCTCCAAATCTTCACTGGTGGGCTCGATCTCAGCTTGGTCCAACGCACCTGACGACATTCAAAGAAGAAAGAGATAGAATGTCGTCAGCGAACAGGTCGCTCGGTAAGTCCCAAAAGAATAAGAAGAATGAGAATGATAGAGTAACAGTATTTTCTAAAGTATTATAATGTTAAATATTATGGAATATTGTGTAACGCTGTGGTTTGTAGCTTGGTACAGAAGGATGCCAGTGTATACGAGGGGGATCTCTATATGCTAGAGATCGGGGCAAAAGGAAAGTACAAGGAACCGTTATGCCACGGTACAATAGCAATAGGATTCAGGTTAGGTGTCTTAATCTGACCACCTCGTGCCACCTTTAACATCTTCCGTACCAATCTACCCCTTAAACCCCGTAGTGTTTTAACAGTATTGTAGTATTGGAATATGTAAGTTGGATGACTGACCAAAACCATGATATCAGTAATCATGTTGCAACTGTATAATCAGGTAAATGGAATATCAGGATAATGGATGAATATCCATGGTTTGATTCAGTCAAAATGAATATATTGTTAACTGGGTTCATGGATTCATGTATTCAAAGTGTGGTGGAATATAAAAGAATATAAATTGACTTGAATCATATTCGAGTCAGGAATAGTCAGACTCTAACCCGAGTCAGACTAAAAGAAGAGAATTTGAAGTTCAATATTAGCTAGGGGCCTTATTGTAATTTGTGAAACTTGAGGGGGTTTTATGTAAAAAGTACTTTTGTATAGTTTTCAAAATACAGCTCAAGTATTTAATATTCGTCTTTAATATTATAATGAATGTGAATTTTATTTGTGTTATTCTAGTGAATATATCCTAATAAAAATATTAATTGTTTTATCTGAAATTCATGGTATTTTAGTGTAACTTTTAATCTTGTAATTTTTTAGAAAAATGTGGAAACTTTATATTATGATAAAATAGGGTTTTAAATGATGATTATATATATATTAACACATGAATAATTTTAAATAAATATTTTATTTTCAAAAAATCTCATTTTCCTTAAATGTCGTATTTTAACCCTTCGAGACCGAATGCTCCTTGCGGAGGTCTGAATCTCGCACTACTAGCCTGCGGGTGCACGATGAACCGTACTATCCCTAACAGGTTCCCCAAAAGTGGGTTATAGCGGCGCTTTGCTTAGGTTTATAAATACTTTTCATTTGGGAAAACAGTTTTATAAATATGGGGTATTTATTTGCAAAAGAGTACAGTTTTCCGTATTTTAGTTATTAGGGTTTCCTAAACCAACTAGCATATTTCTAAGGTCTAAACGATGAGTCATTAGAAGCCTCAAATCGCCTCTTCACCATCAATTGCGGCCAGGTAAGTGCCAGGTAAGTGGGAAGGAACCACAGTCGTGGGCCTAATTAAAAACCACTAGCCTTAGACACACTTGCCTAGGCACCATAAGACAGTTTAGATAAACGATCGATGTCCATGACCAATCGTGGTTTTCATTTTATTAAAAGATTTTATCTAGAAAAGTTTACAACTTAAAGTTTTAAATAAAGATTAGGGTATTTTAGTGAAAAGTCCTGTAATTTCGTATTCTGTGTTTTGATATCTATCAATTAGGGTTATATTGAGTGTGTGTAGGGGTAGGTCATTACCCCGTGACTTATTTTAAGTTTTGGTGAAGTTTAAAGGTAAAACATGACAAGTTAAAGTTGAAGGTATTAAAGTGCAAGAATACGGTATTTAAAAACGTTATCATTTTATGTGTGAAATTTCATTCAAATTGGGTTCTACAAGTTTAGTGATCAAGATAAACCTATTTAGGAGTGAGGGAATTAATTAAACTAAGAAAAATGAACTTCATGGTATTTTCATGAAAAGAATACGGTTTTGCAAAGAAGTTATCATTTTATGTGAAAAAGTTTGATTAAATTGGTTTATGGGTGATTAATAGTCATCAAGCATATGGGTAGATAATATGTATTAGGTGACAAGTGGAAATTTAGAGAAAAACCGAATCGGAAATCGATTTGTCCGATTTCCGTCGGGTTCCAAAAAGTCGTATTTTTATCTTAAAGAAAAGAGAGATAGAAGGAGGTGGGACTTACGATTTGGACAAGCTAAGGAAGCTAGAGGTCGTGGTGGTTGTCGATTCGTTGAAAACGTCGCGAAGGTCCTGATCCGGTCGCCGGAATTCGTCGTCGATTTCGGCAGCGCTTCGCTTCTCGCTCTTCGTACCGAGTTCTCGAGAATTTGGGAGAGTGAACTTAGAGTTGCGAAGGGAAAGGTAGAGGATAGGGGTCTTTATATAGGGCTAGGCTAGGGTTAGGGTTTGGATTAAAAAATATTTTAAAAAATATTAAAAAACATTAAAATTCATTAAAAATCATTAAACCTAGGAGTAAAAGGGATTTATTGGCCAAATCAAAACCGATCCAGGTATAATAAGTGTGCAAGAGGGTTGACCAAGTCAAGAGCCAACTTTTCTCAGTTGGTGACTCGGCCGTCCGGCCAAGTCTGGCCGGCGGCGCCGGATAGAGTCGGCCGAGTCGCCGGCCGGCGCCGCCGAGTCGGGCCGAGTCAAGGGTCCAATGGCCGGGGGTTTTCCTGAGGAACAACTTGGTATATTTACTTTTTCAAGTCCAGTACATATTTTGGGAGTTATGGCCTTTTTACCGTTGACTTCCCAAAAAATTAAAACAAAATAAATACAAAAATAATGTGGGGCATGGGATTTGAACTCCGGTGGCTTGGTTCAGCAGTGCAAGGTATTACCAATGAGCTACAAGCTCCTTCTTGTAATTATTATGGTTTTTAATTACTTAAACTGATAGCAGCAAGAATAAATACTCCTAGTATACATTAAATTTAAAGTAATTTCTTGTACACTAAAAGTGGAGTTATTTCATTCTTGGAGCTTGTAATTAAAAACAAAAATAATTACCTAAATCTTGTGCTCAGGCTAAAATACCCCTTTGTGGATTTTAAAAATATTTTGAAAAAAATTTGTATAGGAAAAAGTGTATCAAAAATTAGGGTTGTTACACACAGGCCAAAGGTTAGCACCAACCATTCAAAAATTTTATCGTTATAATGGTGTGGTTGGTGAAAGAATGGAGTGTAGAGAAAAGAAATGAGAAACACACGAGACCATGTGGAGATAGAAGCAGTATACAGTCTCGGTGGAGGAGAAGAATGGCGGAAGGGAAAAAGAAATGGTAGTGGATCGACTTCTTCAGGTAGGGATTGATTAATCACAAAATCCGTGTCGTTTAGGAATGTAAGTTCGTCAGCAAAAAGTTCTTCAAAACTCTCATCGATATAATTGAACATTTTGCTGTCAGTGAGTTTTGTGCCAGAATTTATCATACTTGATTTGTCAAAAATTATGGAGGCAGGAGACTCGAAAAACGCATCCACCTCATTTTCATAAGTATCCAAATCAAGTTGGCTTTCTAGAATGATCAAACTTGAATTATCGGATTGTGATTCATCAACACTCACTGAAATTATAAGAAGAATAGAAGAGGAACCTGAGAAAGTGGGAGAAAGAAGTTGAATACGAACTTGAGGGTGGAGATGGAGTGTATAAATTAGCATAATTTGTAATGACCGATGTGTAAAAAGCGATTGTGCTAATCTATCAACTCACTGAGAAATAAGGTCAAATCCCTCAAGATTCGTGAGAAAACATGGGTACGTCGAACTTAGTAAAGCAGACATTGAAAATGAAAGGGATACAGTTTCTTGCACGGTCGGAATGACAGAAAGGATGAAGGGGATTGATTTAGGAAGTGTAACAGTTAAGGGTTCAAGATGATGAATTGGAAAATCCGACTCATCAAACAAAACTGGTTCATCCTCAATACTATCCTCAATACTATCCTCAAAATTTAGCTTATCCATGCAATTCTCATAAAATTCAAGACGCATATGAAGTTCGGGAGAAACATTTAATGTCTCGGGATGATGAATTGGAAAGAAAAACTCATCCAAATTTGTGGGTTCATCATCCAAAATATTCCCTGCGTCAATATTCTCGACCAAGTGAAAATTAAATTTCTCAGACACCTCATCAAAAGCATGGATATTAATCAATTCAGGTTCTAGAGTGGAGGTGTAGAGGTCAAAAGGATTGGTGGTGATTTCACTCGAAAGGGACCCTTCACAATCAGATAAATCAAACACTACAAAGTCGCACAATTCATTAGACGTTTTATCTTCAACCGGTGAATCATTTGGAACACTTGATAGACATTCAAAACCGGAGTTGTGGGATTCAATTGGGGATGGGTAGGTTTGATTTGGAAGTGTGTACAGCTCACTCTCACCACTCAAATTCTCAATCTGTCCAACCGCCTCATCATACATTGGAAAATTTGGAGCTAGTTGGAAACTAGCTACCGGGTCACTAGGTTGTATAAGAGCGGCCATGGACGCATTCAGATCCATCATATGTTGTCTTGATGTTACCATAAAATCTTCTAACGACTGTTCCAGACTAGACATAGGTTGTGAAAGGGTTTCGGTAAAAGATTCAAAATTGTTTGGATTCTAGAAACTCCCAAATGGCTGTGTAGAAGCAATGTCTAGGGAAGGTGCAACAGTTGGGTAAGATGGATAGGAATTGAAAGGTTGGACAGTATTAGGATCCACAGTTGGATAAAAAGGTGAATGGAATTGTTGATCCCAAGAACTGGAAGTGTTGAAAGGAGTGAAAGATCGGCTACGAGATTGTTCAATATGTTCAGCAATAGACATGGGCTTCGGAGTTACCACTGGACTCTCAAAAGGGGTATCAACGTAAGAAGATGGTGAAGGTTGAAACGATTGATACAAAGTGGATTGCGGAGTCCAACTGTTTCACCTAGACGCGTCTATTCGATCTTTCAAATAAATTTTGGGCATGGAGGGGTCGTCCGAAACTCGACCAAAACAATGCGCGTAGGAAGTAATGTCTGGTTGAGGATACCAAAGTTCGGCAAGAGTTTTGTGAGGTGGGGTACCCATAATGTGAGAAAGGAGAAGAAAAAGAATGTGATAATTTTTTTTTAAAATTTTTTTTATTTAAAAAAAATTGTTTGTTTTTGGAGTTTTGAAATTTTTGAAAGTTTTTTTTAGAAAGAGTTTTGCAAAAATTTGTACGGAACTACGGCACAATTTCAAACAATCACAATTTATACATGCACAATCAAGCCTAGAGCTAGGGTCTCCTAAGTCAACTAGACTGCTCCTAACTGTTCCAAAGGGCAAGTTGTGAGATGTCCCTCAAATCGCCTCTTCACCGCCAATTGTGGCCAGGTAAGCACAAGTAAAGAAAGGAGGGATCCGCTCACGAATCACCATGAGACGGGCCTTTTAAAATTACCTTTCCTACTTGTCTAGCCTAGGCACCACAAAGTCAGATTTAGATAAACGACCGATTGCCCACAACCTTCCTTTGTCCTAATGAGCGTGACAGTTCTTATTGGCTGAGTCTAAATATTTTTTAAATAACTCGAGAGTTGATGCATATTCTTTTTGTGATTTTTGGGGTCCTAGGAACGGTAATGAAATCTCCACCCAATCTGGATTGGTGTTATAGCCCTTTAAAAGTCCGTATTAATTATGCAAAGCAGTTAACAGACAAAAAACACTTGCAAATTTTTTATTTATTTGGAAGCGTAAAGAATCCTGCACAAAAACAATTTATTAGAGAGGGAGAAAGATTTTGCGCAAAGAACCCTGCAGGAAAAATTTTCAGTGGAACTCAAGGTAGGAGAGGGGACAAAAATACTTACAGAAAATTTTGGGGTGCTGACGACAGCAGTTGACCGCGGTTCCGCGTTCAAACGCTTGAATCCGCCGCGGTTCCGCGGTGTTTAAGTTGGTTTGGATCTCCAAAATTTTTCTGTTGTCTGTTGTGATTCTTCTCTGTCTGTTCAAATCTTCTGTTTGTTGATTTGTTCACTGGCTTTTTCCAGATCTGAATCAGTCCATCTTCTTTTCCTGCGCAATTCACACAATACCTATCAAAAAGAACAAGATGAATTTTTTTTAATTTTATTTTATTTTATTTTTTTGTTTTAAAATTTTTCAATTTTCAATTTTTTAATTTTTTTAACCCGAAATTACACAAAGAAAGAAACTACTGTCTCCCCGGCAACGGCGCCATTTGATTGATCGGTTTTGCGTGCGAGCGTTTTAAAATCAAAGTTAAGAATATACCGCAATCAATAACGGTGTCGCTTGGTAGCTAGCCGGTTGAGTACAGATCGGTCCACAGGGAGATGGATTCTTTTTCTTTATATTCTAACGAGTTAATTTGATCAAGTCGGGTTTTGTTTTACGATCTAAGAATGAGATTAAATTGATTAAAATTCTTGCTAGGGTTAGGATTATGTTAGTTTGGAAAAGGGATTCTACCCACTGCTTTCAATTCCCCAGTGAAGAATATAGGTGTTAGGGTAATAGTCAACAAAGGGAATTAGCACGACTAGGAAGAAACATAGTTTCTTCCTTTTGGTCCTTATCCGTCCTTTCTTAACTCTTAGCCCTAATCTCTATTTAAATCAACCACAACCGGTCTAACTAGGGAATCACCGCTATCTTGAAGGATAGGGTGCCGTAGTGAGCGGTGTGTGGTTAATTTAAATAGAGTCATATTATTAAAAATTATATGGGTAAAGAAAGGAGAGAGAGAGATTTACTTCTCTCAAACCTTCCCAATCCCAACCCTAACAAGCGAGGAATTACTCACTCATTAGGGAAGTTATGATAAGATTCATTTTTATAATTTTAAAAAAAAACTATCTAAGTTCCAGATAATAAAAGACATATAAAAATTCAGGAATTAAATTCAGATAAAAGAATGCACGATAAAAAAAATACCTTTATTGATGACCTCTTGACGATTACAAGGAAATTAAAATTTAATCTAGAAATTAAAAATAGGCATCTCAAAAGAGGCACCCAAAAGAGGCACACTTTATTTGGTTTTGAGCCCTCCTATTTATAGATAGGAAAAACCCTAAGTTTACATTCTGATCCATACATGAAATTACAAAACAACCTTAAAGACCGAGTCAAAGCACCGACACCCCCACCGACACGTGCATTGCACGGCCGCGGAACCGCGGCAGAATAGCCTGTTTGGCCGCAGATCCGTGGCCATTTGGTGGGCTTATGGGCCCAATTCTTTAGGGTTTCTTCAAGTTGCTTTTATCTTCTGTTTTCTTCACTTGGTCTCTCAGAATCTCTTCAATTCTCTTCCAGATTTCCAACAGTGCAGAATTTGTGGACTTTTACCGTAAGCTTCGCGTTGAAATCTTGAATCTTGTGCTGCCCTTGTGCTTTGTGCAATTGAACTGTTTGCTGATCTTCATTTGTTCCTTGAACTGTTAGGCGGTATCATATAGATTCATCTATTGTTAGTTGTAGTCTTAATTTTTTAACATCTTTTCATGAATTTCACTGAATTGTTCTGAGAACCTGTAACCTGCAACAATTTAGCAGACATGGATTAAAAGCACCTATTTATTTGTAATATGATTAAGAATGGGGAATATAATAATGCAAAATTCTGATATGAACAATGCCCCCCACTACTTTGCCCACGTAAGTATATACGTGGGTGAAGTAGTGCAGTGTTATGCATGGCCATAGAATTAAGGGCTTAGGAGACAAGTTTAGGGTCCTTGTAGCCTAAGACTTTTTCATCTTCATGAGCCGTAAGGGTCTTAAGAAGATTTTTTTCTCCCTACAAGTCGAGAGAATCTCATAGGTGCATATTCTCCCTAGAAATCGTGAGGATTTCTAAGTGTTCATCGCCTCCGTGAGTCGTAAGAATCTCACTCGGGTATTTTTCCTTACGAATCGTGAGGACCCGTAAGTAGCTTCTTTATTTCAGTGGCACTTAATTTTGGCAAATGTGGCCCGTAGATAGTCCATATTGACCTCCTTTTAGGGCATCGATGGCTTAGGAAACAGGTTTGGGTCTGCTGCCTAAGACTTTTCAACTTTATGAGCCATGAGGGTCTCATAAAGACTTTTCTCCCTATGAGTTGAGAGGATCTCATAGGTGCATTTTCTCCTTAGCAATCGTAAGGATTCCTAAGTGTGTTTTCTCTTGAGAGTCGTAAGGATCTCACAAGAGAATTTTCTTCTTTACAAGTCGAGAGGACTCGTAAGTGGTTGATGAGTTGACTTGTTCCCGAGTGGAGGTCGAGAGTTGACTTTCACCATTTTCTACGGTGTCGGGGTTGACTTTCGCCGCTACAGTGTCGGGGTTGACTTTCGCCGCTACGGTGTCAGGGTTGACTTTTGCCGCTACGGTGTCAGGGTTGACTCTAGGTTGTTTGTAAACCATAGAGTCTTGGAACTGGGGACTTTGACGTGGCTCCGATTGGTAGTGTCGCGTCCGTGTCCTTCTGGCATGAGGAGGAACGCCGTTGCTGGTCTTCTGGGATGCAGATATTACCGCTGAGACCTGACTCTCCCTTTGATAGAGTTTGTTGGGATATGTGGTTCCCTTTTCTTTTATGCTCATGGATTGTATACAGGGGTCAGTATAGACTTACCTGCAGGGCAAAAGTTTCATTCTTTCATTTCATTTTTTTCTTTCCGCAATGCTCTATCATTTCAGCTGTTGTGTTGCTAAAGTCACGATTGCCCAATCATTTCGGCTATTTTTCGCGGTGCCCAATCATTTCAGCTATTTTTCTTTTTACTCGCTGCTTTTTATTGAGAGTTGCCCAATCATTTCGGCTATTTTTGTATGCATATATTTTACTCGCTGATTTTTATTGCGAGTTACCCAAACATTTCGGCTATTTTTGTATGCATATTTGGCTCACTGACTTTTCGCCGCGAGTATGGAACCTGGGATCTGATACCAATCTTTGCATCAGTATCGCTGCAACTGGAATATTGCCAGGAGCGAATGATCATTTGCCGCGAAAGGACTTGGAATTTGTTACCGGTTTAGGCATCAGCATCGCTACTATTGGAACATTGCCAGGAGTGAATCATCATTTACCTCCGTCGATTCAAACAAAGGTGGCTTAGCAAAAAGGGTTAGGCTCCTGTCGACTAAGGCTTTTGACTTCATGAGCCGTAAGGGTCTCATAAAGGTGTTTCTCCCAACGAGTCGTGAGGATCTCATAGATGCGATTTCTCCTTAAAAATCGTGAGGATTCTTAAGTGTATGTTCTCTTGTAAGTCGTAAGTGTTAGGTTACGGCAGTGCCCTGGCCATCTTTCCGAGGCCAAATGCGGGAAAAAACGTTTCAAAACTTGGCGCTATCATAACCAAATACGCGAATCATTCTATTAACCGTTAACTAGCAATCTATAAAGAAGTTAGAATGGCTATACCGATCGATCCGTGTCCTTCGGTCTTTAGCCACCATCCTTAGCTCCTCGCGGCATCTCCGATCTCGTTCGATCTCTGGTCTCCTCGTCGAAGTGGCACCATGTCAAGAAATCTTTTTACGGGGTCCCGCTTCAAACCAAAGCAACTCGAATATGAAGTTTGCTAGCCGACATGTCCAAGATGAAGTAGAGAATGTGTGTGATAACTTTGTCTCAATACACCCATAGATTCTCAACTCATGAGAGGGATGGATGGAGCTTGAAGAAGATGCCATTGATGAGAAAATTGTGAGCTCGAGACAAGAAAGAAGAAGAAGAGCTTTGTTATTGTGTGAGATAAAAATGAGAGATCACTCTTATGAAATTTCAAGAGCCAACCCCACACTCTTGTGGCTGCCCTCATTCTCTCTCCATCTCAATCTCACCCAATAAATCTGTCACATCCCGTTTCCCGGTGTACGGCGAAGGGGACATGAAGAGGCCGCTACGTATTTACTGTGAAGTAAATACGCTAAGCGTATCTAAGCAATATAAAAGTAAGCACAAGAGACAAGATATATAAACTGAACAACAACTTTATTTATTAACATTCTTTTGTACAATGCATGAAAAGTAAATACAACTGAAATAAAAAAGATGCCTAAACAATGGCATAACAGGAACTGAAAAGTACTGAATGGAAAATATACAATGTCTAGAGCTCAGGGTCTTCGCTAAACTGATCCAAGTTTTCAGCAGTAGGCTCGATCTCTGACGTGTCCAGATCACCTGACGACATTCAAAGAAGAAAGAAAGAGAATGTCGTTAGCGAACAGATCGCTCGGTAAGTCCCAAAGATAAGGGAGAAATAGAATAGACAGAATAAGAAGGCATCTTTTAAAGTTATATTATATTTTTGTAATGTTGTGTTAACGTTGTTGTTTGTAGCTTGGTACAGAAGGATGCCTGTGTATACGAGAGGAGTCTCGTTAGACCAGAGACTACGGTGAACTGAATATAAAGTACAAGGCTCCGTTAGAAGGCCCGGAACAACGGCAATTGGATTCATGTTAGGTGTCTTAAATCTTGCAGTCTCGTGTCACTTTTAAAACCTTCCGTACCAGTCTACTTCTTAAACCCCGTAGTGTTTTGATTGTATTGTATTGTAAACTGTATAGATTGTATAATTGGATGACTGACCGAAACCATGATATCTGTAACGGATGTAACGGTAGAATCATGTAAATGGAATAACTGGAGAACCATGTAAATGGAATGTATATCCATGGTTCGGTTCAGTCAAGTTGTATAGATTGATAATTGGATTTATGGATTCATGTTGAATTGTAATATTGAAAATTGTAGATTGTAGATTGTAGATTGTAGATTGTGGATTGTAGATTGTAGATTGTACTTGAATTATATTCAAGTTAGATTATAATGAGACTCAAACTGAGTCAGACAATTAGAAAGATAAATTGAAGTCCCGATAGTTTTGATGTTATCGGTAACCGCTGCACATGGGCGGCAGGATTTGTGTCTTTTTCAAAGACGATTACCGTATTGATAATACCGTTGTTAAGTTGTCTACCTTAGATAGGCAAGCACCCACTTCTCCAGCTCCCTGAGGCTCAAGAGATTGGTCCCGCTTAAACCTATATTTACTAGAGTCCTTATTGTAATTTATAAAACTTGAGGGGGTTTTATGTAAAATACTTTTGTATAGTTTTCAAAATACACCCCAAGTATTTTTTAATCGTCTTTAAAGTTGTAATAATTGTAGATTTTATACTTGTGACAATTCTAATGAGAATAACCTAACTTTCATATTATATGGTATTAAAGTGTAATATTAAACTTGTATGGAATTCATGGTATTTTAAGGTAAATTGATTCTTGTGATATTTTAGAAAAAGTGGAATATTTATATCATAAAAAAATAGGTACTTTAATGATAAATATACATATAGTTATACAAAAATAATTTTAATATATATTTTATATTCTAAAAATCTCATTTTCTTAAGATGTCGTATTTTAAATTTTTCGAGACGGAATGCTCCTTGCGGAGGTCTGCATCTCGCACTACTAAGCCCGGGGATGTGCGATAATCCGTACCATCCCTAACGGGTTCTCCAAATGGGTTGTAGCGACGCTTTGCAAAGATTTGTGTAAAATACTAATCATTAAGAAAAACGGTTTTATTAATTATGGTATTTATTTGTAAAGATGTCGAATTTCCCGTTATCTATGTTCTAGGGTCTCCTAAGTCAACTAGACTGCTCCTAACTGGTCCAAAGCGACAAGTTATGAGAATCCCTCAAATCGCCTCTTCACCGCCAATTGTGGCCAAGTAAGTACAAGTAAAGAAAGGAGGGATCCGCTCACGAATCACCATGAGACGGGCCTTTTAAAGTTACCTTTCTCACTTGTCTAGCCTAGGCACCACAAAGTCAGATTTAGATAAAAGACTGAATGCCCACAACTTTGCTCTGTCCTAATAAGCGCGACAGTCCTTAATTGGCTGAGTCTAGATTTTTTTTTATGAGCTCAAAGATTATTCATTTGTAAAGATGTTGATTTCCCACATTCTATGTTCCCGAGGGTATCGTGCTATGTTGCATATGAGTGTGTGAGGAGGTAGGTCGTTACCTCGTGATCTACTTAAAGGTATAACAAGTTTAATGGTTTAAATGTCGTAAAAGGAACTATGTGGTATTTAAATGAAAAATACGGTAAAAGGAACTAGCAATTATTTTGTAATATGAAACTTGATCAATTTGGTTGATTAGTGTTTAATAGTCAACATGAGAGAGTTTAAGTATAATTGTATTAACGAGAAGTGAATTTTTATAAAGAAAACCGAATCGGAAATCGGATTTATTCCGATTCCGTCGGGTTTTGTAAATCCGTATTTTTAGAATAGAAAAAAGAAGATAGAAATGGGACTTACGGGTTTCGATCAAAGATAAGAGGAAGGTGGATCGGGAGGAGTCGCCGGTGCGTCGTTTCATCTCCGGGAGTTCCTACGGTCGTTGCCGGAAATTCCGCTGAAGAATTCGCCGGAGCTTCGCCTTTCGCTCAATTCGATTGCACACAAGAGTTCTTGAGAATTTTAGAGAGTTGGCTCAGAGTTTGGGGTGAGAGGGTAGAGAGTAGGGGTGGTATTTATAGGGTTAGGCTAGGGTTAGGCTAGGTGAAAGGTTAAAATGAAAAATATGATAAAATGTATTAAAAATATATTAAAAGCTGAGTAATTGGGGTTTTAAAAGAACTCTGGAAATGGTCTGAGGCTAAAATTTTGCAGGTGCATAGGGAATGTGAAAAGACAAAATTTTCATGTTGGGGTCGTCGCCGGAATCGGCCGACTCGGGGGTGACTCGGCCGTGACTGAGTCGGCCCAGTCGAGGCCGAGTTGGCCGATTTCAGGCCGAGTCCGGAAGCCGGAATCCCTCCCGACGGTTCATATATCCTCTGGAAATGTTACATTTTTGGGTGTAGTGTGATTTTTGTGAGATATGCACGTGTAAACCCTTGGTATTCTAAAGGTTTTAAAAAAATCAATATTAAAAATAATGTGGGGTACGGGATTTGAACTCTGGTGGCTTGGTTCAACAGTGCAAGGTATTACCAATGAGCTACAAGCTCCTCCTTATAATTATAGAGCTAATTAATTACTTAAAGTAATAACAGTAAATGTAAATACCCCAAGTATACATTAATTTTTAAGCAAATTTTGTACACTAAAAATGGAGTTGTTACATTATTTTAACTTGTTATTAAAAAGCAAATTAATTACTTATATTTTGTGCTCAGGCTAAAAATACCCCTTTCTGTATTTTTGAAAAAATTGTATAGGAAATTTAGGGTTGTTACAAAATCAATCAACAAGTGGACATGGCACAAAAATAAGACCATGAGTCATCAAACATGCACATGCCTCATTAAATGCTCTTCATCATGACTTCCACTCACAATTTCCACTAATAAACATTAATCCAAATGTTCACAACAATAAATAGAATGGCATATTCTAAAGTAAACTCGTGACGGATCACAAGGATACCCCTCACTTGTATATACATACCTGCATCCGCATTCCGACTGAATGCGAATGCAATGAGACGAAAGCAATCCAACAAATCTAATACTAGTATCCGGCTTAAACCAAAGCCCACTAGTATGATCCGTCCGATCATGATCCGTGCATAAGTGCACGTATATGATCGAACCCCGCCATAAAACCATACGGCCTCTACAACGTTTCGCCCGAACTTGAGAAACTTTCTGTGGGGGACTCTAATGACTCATCAATACGCTGGCAGTGGGTTTAACCACAAGCACGTCAGTGGTACTAGCTGTACGTAACGGCTGCCCATGTATTGATCGAAAGGGAAGCTGACGAGCGAACTCATCCTGAAACCCTACTGAGCCTGACAGTGACAATATCCATACAGTCCGGTCCGTTCGTCTATGAGTATCGCATATCGGGTCTATGGGGTGGATAAATTCAGACCCCTAATAACGCGCTAATTCGTGTCGGCATAAAGCCAATCACCTCTTGAGAAACTACTGATCCGAATCAGTAATTCTCGACTACCTTGGCCAAGGATTTCTAGTGATGGCCACCCGTGCACTGTGCAACATCAACCCCTAATACCGGGAGAGACGAATCCCCGACAATCCGCTCACTGCCTCCATGTGGCTTAGGACTGTACCCAACTAAAACTTTTTTGCACGACTCTTTTGAGCCATGGTAGGGTAATCAAAGCACAGTGGGAACTCACACGAGACAAATGACGATCTCAGGTCGACAGACTAACCTGTACACATGTCACCTGGGAACTTCTATCTGACAATAGGTATAATACCAACTAGTAGGTTCCCGGGGAGTCCGTCCAGTGTACTCATAACCCAATGAGCACCTGTATACTATCTTAGGTGAACAAACTAACACCAATGGCTTGTGAGACCTGGCCACCGCCCCTCGTCGGGGTCTCGATCAGTCTACACTAGTCTACACTGGAGTATCGATGCCCAGTCTCGATACTCCCACGACTATGGACATTTATGGATTTGCTTATAGACCACCAGCTCCCACGTATATGATCGCCATCATAATGCTGGTAGTCAAGCAAGAATCTTATGGGCTCTATCAACATGTAATAGTGATGATAAAGAAAAACCATATAGCATACTATCATCTCGAGTAAGACTGTCCTACCGGTATAGGTCCTCCCTCAATCATTGCAATCACGTGCCTACGATCCAATAATTAACTTGAGGGCACTATAGCCAACAATCTCCCACTTGCACTTAAGGCTAATTATTGCGATGTCCCATACTCACAGCCCATGTGACACCGAACATCCAACTCCTCTACTAATCAGTTTCACAAAGCTCGTTTGTAAAACTATTGCGTTCGAGAAATAGCCTCAGTGAGTGGATCCGCTCTGATGTTTCTTTCTATGTCTCTCTTAATCTCAAGTTCGCAGAGAAAGCCATCTCCCGAATTGAGCAATACCTGTCTTAGAATATGTCTAGATATCTGATAGGACCTAGTTCACAAATGAACTCAAAATCCAGCAAACTTCTTAGACTGTATTGTCAACTGAATTTAATCAGTATCCTGCACCATGCCTCTCTCAGTATCCGCTTGGACCACCTATCCAAACTACCGCCCCTTGTCAGAGGAAAACTATAACTCTGACAGTCACTCTGTCAATCAGGTCACCTTAGAAGCCTGGAATGATAACCATCTCCCGAAGGAGGCTGTCGTTATCAAATCCCTAAAACATTCTCTTATGTTCTAAAACTGCTTCCGAACGTTTCTCCAGGATTGGATTAATATCAAATTATTGCATCTAGTGCAAAAACAACATCTGGTGTGGTACTTGACATCTCATGATTGACTCAATTGCCTAAGTAAGTGATATGCCAATCATGCACATCCCTCTCCCCTTTAGTCTGTAATACACCTTTAGAGAGGGTGAATCCATCACCTGCAGGTACACTACCGTGCCAGGAGTCGACCATTCTAAAATACCTTTAGAATACTGTCTAAGTACCCAGATTGGGACGGTTCCTAAACCTAGATCTAAAACCATAGATCTAGTAACCAGAACGCCTGATATAATATCCATATCCTATATGGAGAAACCACTGTGTGACAACCACAGTATAACCGATCGTAGTATAGGAATTTCATTTCCTACTCTGTGTATGTC
This sequence comes from Agapanthus africanus, assembly GCA_030015575.1. Lineage (NCBI taxonomy): Eukaryota > Viridiplantae > Streptophyta > Magnoliopsida > Asparagales > Amaryllidaceae > Agapanthus > Agapanthus africanus. Next base: position 1,002,827,400 of record CM057337.1, read on the forward strand.
ATCCAAATACCAGGACATCACACTCTACTACTTTCTTAACAGATCCATCCCTTATTCTGATGAAGCCAAAACCTATAACTGTCACATCAAAAATAGATGATCTATCTCCGCTATATCTTCTTTAGTCTATAAATAGACACAAGCTACTTGTCCACTATGCTTCCGCTGCTCCCACTGACTACGACAACCCTCTGGCAGAGTCATATACACGTGCACTTCTAAAGATAGTTTAGAACGACGCTATAATCATCCTCATGCCGGGCCTCATGGTCTGGAACAGCAGTAATGGCAAGTCTGGGCAAACAAGAACCTCCCTGTCACCGTCCTTGAGCATACCGGAGTACCTCTCGGGCGTTTGAGGTTACCCACCATATCTGCGGAGTGGCTAATAGAATGTCAAATCTTATTGAATCTTTAGGTCCTATTAAATTTTCAATAATCGTTTGTGGTTCTGGAATCACTTCCAGTTCTACCATACTCCCACTACCGTTTTCTGAAAAAGTCCATTTTATTAAAACAGTGGAGAGTCAAGAACAATATCACTATTAATCTTCCAGATGGTAGAAAGTTAACCCTCGTCAAAGCCTGGGTTAACCCACAAACAGCCATTACAGAAATGTGCCTTGAGTTTATCCGGATTCTGGTTTTAAGCAGCAGCCGTATAACTCCCTATACCTTAACATCGTTAAGATATAAATTGATTCTATATATATCTAATATAGAAACAAAAGTACTAATTTAATTGGAACCATATTCAAAATCATGCAGCTGTCTTCAATGCATATCAACTAAATGGAGAGAGACTGATCAACATTACTCAACTTAGGAGTGCATCCAATTATGAGTAATCTAAAAGAGAAACAAGTTTTTCAAAACCATTATTATCAACTGAATACCAAACACAAATATCTACATCTTCTATTATCTTGAAGAATCCCGATACTTGCAATACATGGTTCTCTACTTTATTCTTGTACCTATAACTTCTCAAAATTTAAAGCTTGTATTTCTACGAAACACTTGTCTAAACACTATAGAAGTTACAAGTAAACAGAATATAGTACGAGGACCAACCCCTCTGTCCTAATGGACACTGGACAATATGCAGCACTTTGTATAAGTCCCCTGAGTTGAATAACTCAAACCCTGTGAGTCGTAGGTTGAAAATTGTACTCTGGTTATGAAGAATTACACCATTGTTGAATACTCCTTACCTAACCATCAACTGATATAGGTAAATGTCATGGACATAATTTCAAAATGTTATATCTCACTTTATAAAATAAACGTACAGATATATCAGTTTGAAATTGGTGCATAACAACGGATATTCAAAACCAAATATTTGCCGTTCGGCAAAACCCAGGTGATTTCCTCAAATATCACCAATTAGAACGAATTCTGATATAATGAAGATCACCTAATTCCCAATAACTTACTCCCACTCATCATCTGTAAAACCATACAGATGTGAGAATCAAACCTGGTAAATACATTCCCTGGAGCAAGAGTCTAATTGGGAAATCAGTTTTCAATTAACAACGCACAGTGAAACTGAAACATAAATATGTTTCAAAGAGGTATCCGGGTATTCCTAGTAACGCCTCTTCCATTATCAAATTCATGACTGTAACTGTATATTTCCTTGCCATCTCTTCAAATCCCTTTATTTGTCTTTACTCATTACCTTTTGTACACCCCTTTAGGCTTAATGGTTTTCTTCATTCCCTACCGTTCGACACCAGTCTATGATTTGGAAGAAGACTATCTAATAAGCATAATAAGTGTACTCTCCTAATCCTAGGAGTACTCGCAACCTGAGAGAGGGTGATGATAAAAGACAACTGAATAAACCTTATTCCTATTTCTCCTGAACCAGAATCCATCCTCGAACTGGAACAAGTTCCTTCGAGTTCGTATATAACCATACGATGGATTTATCCAATGGAAGTGGATGTTCGTAGTGATACGTAGTGTTCTGGAGAAATACAAAGGTGAAATAGGAGTGGCGATGAAATATGTGGTTTGTTCGTGAATGATAACAGTCGCAATTTACTTTGCCCTTTTTCTGATCTCTTTATTTACTTATTACCTTCTGTACACCACACTTAGGCTAATTGGGTTTCTTCATTCCCTACCTTTCGGCACCTGCCTATGGTTTGGAAGTAGACTATCCAATAAGTGCAATAGGTGTACTCTCTCCTAATCCTAGGAGCCCTCACAACCTGAGAGAAGGTAAAAGGAAAAGACAACTGAATAGTCCTATTCAATCTCTCCAGAACCAGAATCCATACTCGAATCTGGAACAAGTGCCTTCGAGTTCTTATATAACCATACGATGGATTTATCCAATGGAAGTGGATATTCGTAGTGATACAGGGTATTCTGGAGAAATGCAAAGGGTAAAAGAAGGAGTGGCAATGATGTATGCAACTCAGACAATCCAAAAGACAGTGTTTTAAGAAAGTTCGGTTAACTTGGTTACTAAGTTATAGTCCAGGGTCGGGTCATGGTCGCTGTCAAAGAGAGAGAGAGAGAAACACTCAACGTGCACTCTAATTTAGATCAGAATGGTTAATCACTTTATCTAATCAGGATGTCTCCCACTGTATCCTCAAATTCTCCTCCAAACCTGAAAGAAGAATTATTCGGGATCGCCCGAAGAGTAAACCAACTCATCAGTGGGAATCGGGATCCAACTATCATCGCATGATAACTTGATGGAATCCACTCAAGTAACCACACTCCAGAAGGTATGCGCATGCCTGGTAAGTTTCAGTTTCTTTAGAAACTCCCGATGTGTGTTTTTACCCCCAAACGGTTTATGACCTTGACAAAAGCCAACAAATCATAAACCACAAGTCAAGTTCAACCCTTCATTATCCTGGATTACTCTAGACCCAACCGTACAAACCCTTGACAAAGGTCAACAAGGTTATATGACTGTCCTAGATAATCGTAACTCAATGCAACAGACAAGCAATATCTAGCTACCGCACACTGCGTCTTGACAAAGGCCAACAAACGCAGCACGAATACTAGGTACCACCTGAAAGAAATGACGGAGGGCTACAGCTGTTTTTTGGTGAAAAACCTTTAACGTAATGAACTTGATATCATTGAAGGAACCGTATAGCTTTTATAAATATATAGCTGCGAAAACCTTTGCTAAAGAGGTCACTCCCAGTGAAAGGATCTCGACTCTTTCCTCGTTGAATGAGGTGCAGGATATTCCAACGGAATACCGCGATGCAAAGCAAAAAGTAATCGACTATAGTGAAGTTATTAGCCTGACGCAAACCTCTGTCCAATAGGTCACTCCCGATGAAGGGATCTCGGCCCTTGCCTCGTCGAATGAGGTGCTGGATATTCATAATCGAATACCATTGTGCAAAAAAAAAAGAAAATTTCTCAATAATAACAGCTTTTTTAAAATTGTTCCAACAACATCAAATAGGTTTGTTTTCCTTGCATTGATCTGAATCAACGCAATCCCATCAATTAATCACACCACAAAAGAACGAAATATAATGTACCTATATGCCATCCGCATTCGCCACTGGGTCCCGTCATCACCTGTTAGGTTACTTAACTAACGACAGAGTGGGGACTGGACTAGCGCGGGTGTAAAACATATACAACATCTACTTATATATATATATATATATATATATATATCAATATATAATAATCGCTCCAGGCGTGATAAATGCAACATCACAGAAAATTAATAAGCATCACAGAAAAAATACAGATAATCTGGGAGCCCTGGGTTTCCTTTGAGCCGCAACTGAAACCTGGCGTTCCCGTGGTCGTGTGGATAACCTGTGCAATGGAAACTTAGACCCCTACGAGTGCGTCAAGTTACCCGCCAAAACCTGAAGCGAGGCAGCCCCCTTCAGCAAAGTGAATAGACCACCCAGCACTTCACGGAATCCGGTAACTTGAGCACCCCTCCTTGGGTCATCCTGTACCCCTTACGAGTGCGGCGAATAGCCCGCCAATTCTAGAGTTAAGCCCCCTCCGTCTCAAAGCCATGAGATGCGGGCCCGTTGCCCTCTAGAACCCGGCTATCCGTGCACTCCACCGCGGGGTAATCCTAGTACAGAAAAGAAAATATGTACAACGGGTACATCGACCTCAACCCGGTCGTGCCCCAAAAGAATAATATACAAACAGGCAGTGACGGCAGTACACATGTCGGACGCTCGTCCCACGATATCAAATATACAAATAAAACTAAACTACACTACCATTGCATCCAAGCTATCCATCACGACAATCCGCAACATTACAGCACAACACAGAACATCAACGTGAATGTCACGTTCGCAAACCCGTCTAAAATAGCTATAGAAATTAGACATGATTTACCGCTCGAATGACATTCACGGTCACAGATAGTAATGTAAGTACTGTGAACTAACGTATTTAAAATTTCGATCGACAAAACTTCCTGAAATGGCCCCAAGTGCAAAACCCAGCACTCAAACAAATCTGGGCCAAAACAAAATGTTCCAGAAACCACAATTCCATATGAAAGACACCCAAAAGAAAAATGATGAACTGTTGCCCCAAGACAGCGGTGGAACCGCGGCCAACACATTGGTTGTGCGGCGGTTCCACGGCAGTTTAGTGGGTTTAGTTGCCCAAATTTCTTGTGTAGTTTTAAAAAAGCCTGCATGATTTTTTGACATACAGAAAATAATTTTTCGACCACAAAAAAATTTCGACAGAAACTTCAAGAATGGAATTGCGGTTTTGGAAAATTCGGTCGACCGATACTTTAAACATGTTAGAACAAGCTAGTATGGGTTAATGGTGTGGTTCTGATACCATGTTGGGTTACGGCAGTGCCCTGGCCGTCTTTCCGAGGCCAAATGCGGAATAAAAACTTTTCAAAACTTGGCGCTACCATAACCAAATACCCGGATCATTCCATTAACCATTAACTAGCAATCTATAAAGAAGTTAGAATGGCTATACCGATCGATCCGTGTCCTTCGGTCTTTCGCCACCATCCCTAGCTCCTCACGGCATCTCCGATCTCGCTCGATCTCCGGTCTCCTCGTCGAAGTGGCACCACGTCAATAAATCTTTTTACGGGCTCCCGCTTCAAACCGAAGCAACTCGAACATGAAGTTTGCTAGCCGACATGTCCAAGGTGAAATAGAGAATGCGTGTGATAACTTTGTCTCGATATACCCATGGATTCTCAACTCATGAGAAGGGTGGATGGAGGTTGAAGAATATGCCATTGATGAGGAAATTGTGAGCTCAAGAGAAAGAAAGAAGAAGAAGAGCTTTGTTATTGTGTGAGATAAAAAAGAGAGAGCACTCTTATGAAATTTCAAGAGCCAACCCCACACTCTTATGGCTGCCCTCTATCTCTCTCCATCTCAATCTCACCCAATAAATCAATCAACAAGTGGACATGGATAAAAAATAAGACCATGAGTCACCAAACATGCACATGCCTCATTAAATGCTCTTCATCATGACTTCTACTCACAATTTCCACTAATAAACATTAATCCAAATGTTCGGAACAATAAATAGAATGGCATCTTCTAAAGTAAACTCGTGACGGATCACAAGGATACCCCTCACCTATATATACATACCTGCATCCGCATTCCGACTGAATGCGAATGCAATGAGACGAAAGCAATCCAACAAATCTAATATTAGGATACGGCTTAAATCAAGGCCCACTAGTATGATCCGTCCGATCATGATCCGTGCACGAGTGTACGTATATGATCGAACCCTGCCATAAAACCATACGGCCTCTACAACGTTTCGCCCGAACTTGAGAAACTTTCTGTGGGGGACTCTAATAACTCATCAATACGCTGGCAGTGGGTTTAACCACAAGCACGTCAGTGGTACTAGCTGTACGTAACGGCTGCCCATGTATTGAGCGAAAGGGAAGCTGACGAGTGAACTCATCCTGAAACCCTACTGAGCCTGACAGTGACAATATCCGTACAGTCCGGTCCGTTCGTCTATGAGTATCACATATCGGGTCTAGGGGGTGGATAAACTCAGACCCTTAAGAACGCGATAATTCGTGTCGGCATAAAGCCCATCACCTCTTGAGAAACTACTGATCCGAATCAGTAATTCTCGACTACCTTGTCCAAGGATTTCTGGTGATGGCCACCCGTGCACTGTGCAACATCAACCCCCAATACCGGGAGAGATGAATCCCCGACGATCCGCTCACTGCCTCCATGTGGTTCGGGATTGTACCCAACTAAAACCTGTTTGCATGACTCCTTTGAGCCGTGGTAGGGTAGTAATCAAAGCACAGTGGGAACTCACACGAGACAAATGACGATCTCAGGTCGACAGACTAACCTGTACACATGTCACCTGGGAACTGCTATCTGACAATAGGTATAATACCAACTAGGTTCCCGGCGAGTCTGTCCAATGTACTCATAACCCAAGGAGCACCTGTATACTATCTTAGGTGAACAAATTAACACCAATGGCTTGTGAGGCCTAGCCACCGCCCCTCGTTGGGGTCTCGATTAGTATACACTGGTTTACATTGGAGTATCGATGCCCAGTGTCGATACTCCCACGACTAGGGACATTTAAGGATTTGCTTATAAACCAACAGCTCCCACGTATATGATCGCCATCATGATGCTGGTAGTCAAGCAAGAATCCTATGGGCTCTATCAACATGTAATAGTGATGATAAAGACAAACCAGACAACATACTATCATCTCGAGTAAGACTGTCCTACCGGTATAGGTCCTCCCTCAATCATTGCAATCACGTGCCTGCGATCCAATAATTGACTTGAGGGAACTATAGCCAACAGTAAGGATCTTGCAAGAGTGTTTTCTCCTTGTAAATCGAGAGGACCTACAAGTGTTTGTTCATTAAATGAGGGCATTCCTTATCGTTGGTGGGACTCGGCAAGGAAATGATTATTTGTGCCCATGGATTGTATACAAGGGTCAGTATTGAACTGCTTGTAGGGAAATATGGGAAAGGTGATGGCTTAAGAACAGGTTCATATCCCTGTTGCTTAAGGCTTTTGAATCTTATGAGCCGTGAGGGTCTCATAAGAGGGTTCTCCTTACGAGTCATGAGGATCTCGTAAGTGTAATTTCTCCTTAGGAGTCGTGGGGATCCCAAAGTGTGTTTCTCCTTTGTGATTCGTAGGGATCTCACGCAGGTAGTTTTCTCCTCATAAGGTCGAGAGGACCTTGCAAGTGTCTTTTAACGAGATTACGCCCTTTCGGGTTTTCACAAACTCACCGGTAGCCATGCCGTTTTTACTCATGGAGCCCTTTTGGGTTTCATCCATGCCCATTTCGCTTACGGGCGTACCGTTTTTTCTTTTGAGCGTTAGCTTTAAGGATGCTGCGGTTCATAGTAGTTTACAGACGTTTCGGTCAGGCGTAGTATTTTTTCAAGACCCGACCATTTATTGGCCTAAAAGGTCTTTCGCCATGTATATTCATGAGCAAGTAAGCCCCACCTTGATAGACCTTGTCTATGATATACGGGCCCTCATAGTTTGGCTCGAATTTCCCTCATTTGGCACGGTTAGGGATCATAGGTCTTTTTACGACTAGCACAAGTTCGCCTTGGCGGAATGTTTTCGGCCTAGTCAATCTTTCGTACGAGCGCGTCATCCTTGCTTTGTAAGCTTCCAGGTTTTGCTGCGCCATGAGCCGGGTTTCGTCAAGGGCGTCGAGCTCCTCCAGCCGAAGATGAGCGTTCTCTTCATCTGTTATCTCGTAATGAACCGCCACTCGTAGAGAGGGTAGCTCTATCTCTAAGGGGAGTACCACTTCTGCGCAGAATACCAATGCACACGGCGTTGTATTTGTGGCCAATTTGAACGTAGTTTGATACACCCAGAGAGCTTCATGCAATCTCTCGTGCCAGTCCTTTTTGTTTTTGGACACCGTCTTCTTTATGATCTTCGTCAAGGTCTTGTTGAAAGCCTCAGCTAGACCATTTGCTCGGGGATTTTAGACCGAAGAGTATCTCCAGTCTATATTATGTTGTTGTGCGAAGCGGCTGATTCTGTGACTTTTATAGGCTGGCCCTTTATCGGAGATAATCCATCACGGAGTGCCGAATTGATATTTGACGTGCACCTTGAAGAAATGGAGGATATTCTCCGAATTCACTTCTCTCAGCGGTACTGCTTCTGCCCACTTAGAGAAGTAATCGGTTGTTACTAATATGAACCGATGTCCTTTGGATGATACTGGTTCGATGGGCCCAATTATTTCAATTCCCCACATTTCAAATGGCCAGCTAGCCACCGTTAGGTGTAGCGAATTTGGATGCTGGTGGATGAAGTTCCCGTGAATCTGGCACTAGTGCCACTGCTTCGCGTATTCGAGGCAATCTTGAATCATCGTGGGCTAATAGTAGCCCATCCTTTTGATCTTCAGCTTCATCTTCGGCCCGGCTTGATGAGAACCGCAGAGTCCATCGTGAGTTTCTTGGACGACTTTCTTTGCTTCTTCCGGTCCTAGACATCTTAGCCACAGAGAGTCGAATGATCTCTTGTACAGAGTATCATTGACGAAGGCGAAAGAAAGAGCTCGTTTCATGAGCTGATGTCTTAAGGATGCGTCTTCAAGCGTTCGATGGTATTTGAAGTAGTCTATAAAGACTTCTCTCCAATCCTTAGCCTTTTCCTTGTCTTGTATTTGTAGGGCCATTTGTTTGGTCACTCCCTTTTCTTCGAACGACTCCGGAGATATTTCTGCTGGCGCAAGAACCCGATGGCTTTGCACAACGATCCTCACGTCATCGAGGTTTTCGTTAGCCAATTCTTTAGCGAGTTTGGCTAACGCATCCACTTTTCTATTTTCCGTACGCGGTATGCTTTCCAGAGCGTAGGCAGGGATTTGAGTCAGCAATTGTTGTACTCTCTCGCCATACTTCACCAACTCTGGTTTGCACATTTGATAGTTGTTCATATCAGAATTTTGTATTATTATATCGCCCATTCTTAATCACATTACACATAAATAGGTGCTTTTGATCCATGTCTGCTAAATAGTTGCAGGTTACAGGTTCTCAGATCGTTACAGTGAAATTCATGAAAAATCGCTACAAATGTGAGACTACGACCAACAATAGATGAATCTGTATGATACCGCCTATCAGTTCAAGAAACAAATGAAAAATATTAGACAGTTCAATGCACAAAGTACAAGGGAGGCACAAGATTTAAGACTTCAAAGCAAAGCTGAAGGCAAAAGTCCACATCATTCTACACTGTTGGAAATCTGGAAGAAATTAGAAGAGATTCTGAGGAACCAAGTGAAGAAAACGGTAATTAAAAGAAACATGAAGCAACCCTGAGGAATTGAACCCATGATCCCATTAATTGGCTGCGGAACCGCGGCCAAACAGGCCTTTCTGCCACGGTTCCGCGGCCGTATGATGCACGTGTCGGTGCATGTGTCGGTGGATGTCGGTGCTTTGACCCGGTTTTTTTAAGGTAATTTTGTAAATTCATGTATGGATCTGAATGTAACCTAGGGGTTTTTCCTATCTATAAATAGGAAAGTTGAAAGCCAAATGAGGCATGCCTCTCTTTAGTTTTTACTCTTTTAATTCTTAGATCTAGATTTTAATTCATTTGTAATGCGTTGTTGAGAAGACATCAATAAAGTAAGTTTTCTTTTTCTATCTTGCATTTTTTATCTGCAATTTATTACCTGCAATTTTTTTCACCCGTTCTTTTATTATCTGCAATTTAGTTTGTCTATTAAAAAATAAAACAAAAATGAATTTTATTGTCACTTTCCTAATGAGTGAGTAATTCCTCACTTGTTAAGGCTAGGATAGGGAAGGTTTGAGAGAAGGAAATCTCTCTCACTCCTTTCTTTGCCCATATAATTTTTAAAATACGGACTCCCTCTAAATCAACCATAATCCGCTCATTACGGCAACTTATCCTACAAGGTAGCGGTGATTCCCTAGTTAGACCGGTTGTGGTTGAATTAACCGGAGGTTAGGGCTAAGAGCCAAGAATGGACGGACAAGGACCAAAAGGAAGAAACTTAGTTTCTTCCCAGTCGTGCTAATCCCCATTGTTGACTATTACCCTAACATCTATATTCTTAACTAGGCCATTGATAGAAGCGAGAAGAATCCCATTTTCGAACTAACCTAATCCTAACCCTAGCAAGCCTTTAAATCAATTTATTCTCATTCTTATATCGTAAAACAAAACCTACCAAAGATAGGACTTAACCCGTTAGAACTTAAAGAAAAGAACACCATTTTCCTGTGGATCGACTCGTACTCAACCGGCTAGCTACCAAGCGACATCGTCTTGATTCCGGTATTCTTAAATTTAAACACGCACGCAAAATAGCAAACAATCAAATGGCGCCGTTGCCGGGAAAACGGTAGTTTATTTCTTTTTGTAATTTCGGGTTAATTAAATAACAAAATATAAAAAACTGAAGAAAAAAAAACATAAAAAAATCATCTTGTTATTTTTGATTGGTTTTTGTGTGAATTGTGCAGGAAAAGAAGACGGACTGATTCAGATCTGGAGCAAGCCCACTGAACAAATCCAGAAACAGTGGATCTGAACAGACAGAGGAGAACAAAATCAGCACAGAGAAATTTTTTGAAGATCCAAACCTACTAAACCGCCGCGGAAACGCGGCATAAGCAGGAATTTGACCGCGGTTCCGCGGTCAACTGCTGACGTCAGCAGTCCATATTTCTCTGTAAGCATTCCATTTTTCTCCTCCTACCCTCTACACTCCAATGAAAAAAAATTCCTGCAGGGTTCTTTGCGCAGAATCTTTCTCCCTCTCTAATAAATCATTTTCTGCAGGATTCTTTGCGCCGCAAATAAAAAGAAAAAATTTTGGCAAGTGTTTTAGATTTTGTGTGTTACTGCTTTGCATATTTAAAAAGGAATCTAAGGGACTCTAACACCAATTAAGATTGGATAGGGATTTCATTACCCTTCCTAAGACCCCAGAAATCACTAAAAGCATATGCATCACCCTTGAGCTAATTAAAAAAATATCTAAACTCAGCCAATTAAGGACTGTCGCGCTCATTAGGACAGAGGAAGGTTGTGGGCATTCAGTCGTTTATCTAAACCCGACTTTCTGGTGCCTAGGCTAGACAAGTGAGAAAGGTAACTTTAAAAGGCCCGTCTCACGGTGATTCGTGAGCGGATCTCTCCTTTCTTCATTTGTGCTTACCTGGCCACAATTGGTGGTGAAGAGGCGATTTGAAGAATATCTCACAACTTGTCACTTTGGACCAGTTAGGAGCAGTCTAGTTGACTTAGGAGACCCTAGCTCTAGGTCTGATTGTGCATGTTTAAATTGTGATTGTTTGAAAGTGTGCCATAGTTCCGTATAATTTTTTTTGCAAAAACTCTTTATAAAAAAAAGACACAAAACAAAATTTTTACAAAAACTTGCCCTTTTTTCGCTAGAATCCCATTGCACCCACCCTTCATCCTCACATTTTCCCATTGACGTTTTCTTACCCTTACATTCTACGTTTTGACTACACTAAACTCGTTTAGTGTATGTCCGGTTGGACTCGGGACACTAGCGCCCGCTTAATCTGTGTTCCGTTAGTCGCTACCGACTACGCGATCGACTCCGAAGTCGAAACTCCCTCCACTTCTTTTTCATCCTTACCTTTGCCGGCCAACTCCGACGTTGATCGGAATTCTGTCCACTCACCTTCATCTTCACATTCATCATCTTCTAAAGAGATGTTAGGATTCAAACCTAACAACCCTTTACCTACCTCGGGACTGATTCCACCTCAACTGGGTGCGAATAACCCGCAACAACCTCCTGTTGAAGCGCCACAACGAATCGCGCTCCAGGATCGTTTCTATCCTACCCGCTACGCCCTTCCTACTTGACTTTCACTGCCGCCGGCAAATGGGGATAATTTTGAAATTAAGCCCCACTTCATCAATATGTTGCCTAAATTTCACGGGCTGGAATCCAAAGATGCATATATCTTCATTAACAAATTCCAGAATGTTTGTGCAATGATGAAGACCACCCAACTGTCCGACGATGCAATACGGCTACGAGTCATTCTTTTCACTTTGTGTGACCTAGCTGAAAAGTGGCTGTATAGCACCGCATCACATTCTATAAACAGTTGGGAAGAGTTTGTTAAAGCATTTCTTAAAAAGTTTTACGCACATCACAAGACCGTGAGAATACGTAATGAAATTAACCAATTTTCCCAGCTTCCTTCCGAACCTTTTTGGAAGTGTTTCGAACGATTCAAAGACCTTCTTGTTCAGTGCCCTCATCACGGTATTGAGAGATGGCAACTTTGCCAGACCTTATATGAAGGACTGAACCCAGCAACTAAGCAGTTGCTGGAAACCATTTGTCGAGGTCACTTCTTAACCAAATCTGACGATGAAGCTTGGCAATTTCTCGACGATCTTGCTGAACAAACGCTTCAGTGGGAAAGCACTAGACAGACCACTTCGTCCAATTCATCTACTTCCTCCGATCTGTCTAGGGCAAGCGTTCATCAACTCGATATGTCAATTGCAATGAAAGCCGAAATGGCCATAATTACACGAAAACTAGAAGCGATTGAGAGCAAATTCTCATCGCCTTCTCCTACCCCTGCTTTACCCCCTCGCACTATATGCGCTTGTTGTTCAGATCCATCCCATTTAACCGAAGAGTGTCCTTAAAACCCACCTGCTCAAGGACAGGATCAATTCAATGCTGCCTTTCAGCAAAGACATAGAAATGATCTATACTCTTCAACGTACAATCCTGGTTGGAGGAACCACCCTAATTTTTCTTGGAATCAAAATCAACAACAATTCCAAGGCAATAACAATTTCCAGAGGCCTCCTCCTCAACAACAAGCTCCTCAACAAACTCAATATCAGCAACCTTTCCAATCCCAACCTTATCAAAATCAAATGAACAATTTTGCACCCAACAATTCTTTTCCTCAAAACAATTTTGTTCCACCAAATAACGATAAGGTTTCCTCGTTAGAATGAAGTCTGGAGGCGTTTTTAAAACAATCAACTCAATCCTCAACTAACATCCAGTCGTCCATTCAGTCTTTGGTGCAACACACTGCATCACATAGGAAAAGCATCAAAACCATTGAAACCCAGATTGCACAACTGAATGCAATTTTAAGCGAGCGAGAAAAGGAGAAGCTTCCTGTAGGGTTCCTAGGCACTCTCAAGAGGTCTCACAAGGCATCAACCATGCCAATTTCCAAAATAACGGTGCCGAGAAACCCTAACAAGATCGTTGGCTAGAATTCTAGGCGACAAAGCAAACTAGTTAACACTTAACTACAAGAATACGGAAATACAACCTTTGTAGATCCGGTCCTCCACCTCCACGGCTCCGTGATGAAGTCCTCTCCGCTGTCCTCATGCAATCCCGGGCTCTAGCGTCGGCTTCATCGGAGAAGAAGCGGGCTAGGTCATCGACGACGTGCCGAAGATGATCTACGTCGAGGCATCACTAGATCAAGCTCCAACTTCACCAAGTCATGAAACTTGTGAAGAAAACACACTCTACTACTTGGCAAGAGGTAGAGGATGAAGAAATAGGAAGTGGGTAGACTTTAGAATTGGATTTCTCACTTGTTTTCATCAATCACCATTGATGAAGAATGGTTTTCTTCAAGTGAAGAAGATGAAGAAGAAGAAGATAATGGTATGAGAAGTTAATTAGAATAATAAAGAAAAAGAATACTTATCATAACATTAACTATAGTTAGGTGTAGAGAATTGACTAAGGTTAAAATAATGGTTAGGGTTAAGCTTGAAGACAAAATGGTCATATGGTCAAAGCTTCATGAAGCTTCATCAAGCTTCATGAAAGAAAGAAAGAAAGAACAAAACCATTTTGTTTTCTTTTGTCATTTCATTTTCTTCCAAAATAAAAAGATAAATGAATGGAAAAATAAATAGAAACCTTAACCATTTACTTAACCTAGGTTTAATTCTTTACACAAACCAATTTTGTATGCATCATCAAACATGATACAATCGAGTGCACAAAAGTATATCACATATACAATGTGTACACCCGAGTGAGAAAATCCATCTTAAGTAAACCGATACTAGTTAATGCAAACTTATATATCAAATATATAATTATGCATTAAATCATTAAATCAACACTTGATTTAATGATCCGGTCATGTCGCATATAACCGGCTAATATCAACAGTAACAACTTATCGAATCAACACTTGATCCGATAACCCGGCTATATCGTATATAACCGATCAATGTCACATATCGCGAGAATTGAATACAGTATCACATACTGGTATCATTCTCGGTCCCGCACACATCTCATATGTGCTCCTATTTCGTTTCGCTTGAGCCAGGAAACCTCTGTGTAGGACTCTAAAGACTCGTCAATACGCCGGCAGCAGATGATGATCATATCAAGCACCCACAAGCCGCAAGCGGTCTGCTAAACGTAACGGCCACCCGGGTATTGAGCGATCTGAAGATCGACGAGCAAGCCCGCTCACACTCCAGTGAATCCAACCAGTAACACTACCGTACAGTCCGGTCTGATCGTCTGATATGTCGTATATCTTGCCTAGGGGTGGTAAACGTCAGACCCCAATAGCTCGATAAGTCGTGTCGATATGAGGCTCATAACGGGTCGAGAAACTACTGGTAACACTTACCAGCAATTCTCTGATCAGCCCTGGCCAGGGACTTCCTGTTATAGCCAATCGAACACAGTGCAACATCAACTCCCTATACCGGGAGAGACGAATCCCCTCCTATCGCTCATTGCCTCCATGTGACTCGGGACTGTACCCAAAAACCACCGTTTTGCACGCCCTCTTGGACGTGGTAAGATGGAAATCAAAGCACAGTGGGAACCACACAAGACTCTATGACGATCTCGGGTCAACAGACTACGCTGTACCAGTGTCACCAGAGAACTGCCATCTGACGTGAGGTATATTACCATCTGGGAGTTCTCGGCGAGTCCGTCCAGTGTACCCAGTCTCTACTGAGCACCCGTATATCATCTCTGATGTCAAACACCGATGGATATGGGATCATCCATCGCCCATCTGTATGGGTCGAGAAGGTACACGCTAGTCTACTCTGGTATATCGATGCCCCGTCTCGATACACCCATGACTAGGGACTTTGAAGGATGTACTTATGGACTACCATGTCCCTACTAGTATGATCCACATCATAGTCCAGGTAGTCAAGTACACATCCTAAGGGCTTTACCAACATGTAATAGAGAGACAATCTGAGTACACGTTAAGGTAAAGAGTAACCAGATAGCATACTATCATGTCGAGCAAGAAAGTCCTCCCTATATATGTCCCAGCATCCACTACAATATACATCCTATGTACAGTAATGGCCTCTAGGGCATACATATAACTAACACTTCCATCTCAACCACTGTCAAATCCTGGTCAACCACAAAATGCACATGTTGCTCTTGAACAACAAAACCATAATGTGAGTGCCGTGACTACATTGAGATCTGGAAGGATGTTGCACAACAATGTTGGCACTGATGATGACACCCCGGCCGCCGCCTCTTCTTCTTCTTCTTCTTCTTCGTTTTCAGAGCCTGTTCTCCATTCTTCACAAGGCTCTACTTCTTCTACTATTCCGAACGTACCCACTTCTCACTCTACGAAAACACCAGTTCTAGGGTCCGTTCCAATTCCACAATCTCCTCCACAAGCATTGGACTCAACCAATTTTCAAAATGTTTCATTTCCAAACCGGTTGAGATCTAATAAACAAAATCCATAAATGGAGAAGATTGTGGAGTTATTTAAACAGGTTAGCATTAACATTCCCCTCTCGGATGCAATCCAACAAGTCCATTCGTATGCTAAAATCTTGAAGGACTTGTGCACTAAGAAGAGGAAATCATAGGTACCAAAGAAAGTGTTCTTAGCTAGTGTCGTGAGTGATACTCTTACCCAACCTTTACCTCAAAAACGAAAGGACCCTGGCTGTCCTACGATTTCAATAACTATTGGGGATAAGAATATCAACCGCGCACTTTTAGATCTTGGTGCCAGTGTTAACCTGCTTCCCTATTCGGTATATGAGCAATTAGGCGTTGGAGAGCTGAAACCCACACATTGTACTCTTCAAATGGCCGACCGATCCATCACCCATCCTAGGGGTGAGTTAGAGGATGTGTTGATTAAAATTGGGGACTTCATATTCCCAGTTGATTTCATTGTTTTGGACACACAGCCTGTAGCTAACCCCCGGAATCAAATTCCGGTGATACTCGGTCGAATATTCCTTGCAACTTCTAATGCGGTGATCAATTGTCGAAATGGTACGATGAACCTATCTTTTGGAAACATGACAATTGAACTCAACATTTTTAAGTTGAGGAATCGGCCTTCCGAACCTAATGCTAATATACTTGATGTTTGCTTGATCCAAGAGATCACTCAGGAGGACTGTGAGCTCGAGAAATTTCTGTTCGATCACAGCAATTTTGACGCCACTAGTGCGTTCCTTCTTGAATCTGATACTGTTTTCACGCCCGATAATGACTACGAGTGTTTCACTTTCTCGAACAATCTCGACCAATCACCACCCGAGTTTGAATCCTTTGAATTTTCAGATGACTTAGCTGAACCATCCGACTCGGTTGCTTACACTCGTTTTGAACCTCTGTTGGAATCCTTTGAGTTTGAGACAATTTCACCGATTTTACCTTCAATTGTTTCACCTCCAACACTCGAACTCAAGCTATTGCCGTCTCACCTTAAATACGCTTACTTAGGTGAGAATGAGACCTTTCCTGTTCTTATCTCGGCTTCTCTAGCCCCAGAGCAAGAGAAAGCCCTTTTGACGGTCTTGCAAGGAAATCGGCAAGCTTTTGGCTGGACTATGGCGGATATCAAGGGAATTAGTCCCCTAATAGTTGAACATCATATTCATATGATGGATGATACCAAGCCAACAAGGGATCCACAGAGATGACTCACCCCAGTCATGAAGGAGGCTGTTAAAAAGGATATCGTAAAATGTCTTGATAGTGGTATCATTTACCATATCTCTGATAGCCAGTGGGTTAGCCCCATTCACGTTGTCCCAAAAAAATCGGGCATAACGGTCATAACTAATGAGGCGAATGAGTTAATACCTACTCGCACCCAAACTGAGTGGCGAGTATGCATCGATTATAGAAAACTCAACGCCGCGACACGGAAAGACTACTTTCCATTACCTTTCATTGACCAAATGCTAGAACGATTGGTTGGGCATGAATACTATTGCTTTTTGGATGGCTACTCCGGCTATAATCAAATTCCCATCACCGAAAAGGACCAAGACAAGACCACATTCACTTGTCCTTTCGGTACGTTTGCTTACTGACGCATGCCCTTTGGGTTATGCAATGCACCCGCTACTTTCCAGCGGTGTATGATGGGAATTTTTTCAGACATGGTGGAAAAATTCTTGGAGATCTTCATGGATGATTTCTCCATATTCGGCGACTCCTTTGATGAGTGTTTGCTACATCTAGACGCAGTCCTTACCCGGTGTAAAGATAAGAACCTTACTTTAAATTGGGAGAAGTGCCACTTTATGGTGTGTGAAGGTATTGTCTTAGGACATATCATCTCGCAAAATGGCATTGAGGTAGATAAAGCGAAGATTGAAGTCATTTCCAATATCCCTCCTCCCAAATGCGTCCGAGACATTCGAGCCTTCCTTGGCCATGCCGGTTTCTATAGACGGTTCATCAAGGATTTTAGCAAGATTGCTAGACCTTGACTCTTTTGTTGGCCAAGGATACCACATTTGATTTCGACTCGAGCTGTATGAAGGAGTTCGAGTCATTGAAAAACTCACTTACTTCTGCTCCCATTCTTTCGTCTCCTGACTGGACGCATCCATTTGAGATTATGTGCGATGCATCTGATTTTGCTATTGGTGCTGTCCTTAGACAGCACATCAATAAGATGCCGCATGTGATTTATTACGCTAGCCGAACCTTGAACGAGGCCCAATTAAATTACACAACAACCGAGAAGGAATTCTTAGCTGTTGTGTTTGCATTAGAAAAGTTCAGGCCCTATTTAATCGGCTCTCCAGTCATCGTATACACTGACCATTCAGCTCTTCGTCATCTTTTTGTGAAGAAGGACGCTAAATCTCGGCTGATACGTTGGATCCTATTACTACAAGAGTTTGACCTTGTCATCAAAGACAAAAGAGGATGCGAAAACGTAGTCGCCGACCATCTTTCACGCCTCCCTTCTTCGCCGACGCTTCAATTTCCTATAAAAGACATTTTTGCAGATGAGCAGCTCTTGACTGTATTATGTGAACCTTGGTTCGCAGATATTGTAAATTATTTGGCCACAGGACTTATACCAAATGAATGGTCGAATCAGGACAAACTCCGATTCCTATCCCAGGTAAAACATTTTTACTGGGATGAACCATATCTATTCAAATACTGCCCTGACCAAATTATTCGTCGGTGTGTTCCTGACAATGAATTTAAGAGCGTGCTGTCATTCTGCCACGATCAAGCGTGTGGAGGGCATTTTGGCCCTAAAAAGACAGCAGAAAAGATCTTGCAGTGTGGCTTCTACTGGCCACAACTTTTTAAAGACGCACATGATTACTGCAAGACATGCTCCCGGTGCCAATACTTGGGCCTGATATCTAGGAGAAATGAAATGCCACTCCAACCAATATTGGTTGTGGAAATTTTTGATGTTTGGGAGATTGATTTTATGGGACCGTTTCCCAATTCTTTTGGGAACGTGTATATTCTTCTTGCTGTTGATTATGTATCTAAATGGGTCGAGGCTGTGCCCAGTCGGACTAACAATAACAAGTTTGTCGTTAGATTCCTCAAAGAAAACATTTTATCCCGGTTTGGGCACCCCCGTGCAATCATCAGCGATAATGGAACTCATTTTTGTAATAGGACTTTCGAGTCCTTAATACGGAAATATTCCATTAATCACAAGCTATCAACGCCCTATCATCCCCAAACTTGTGGGCAAGCTGAGATTTCAAATCGGCAAATTAAACAGATTTTGGAGGTCCAAAAACCGTAAGGATTGGTCTTCAAAACGTACTGATGCCCTTTGGGCATTTCAAACAGCCTATAAGACCAATCTTGGCATGTCTCCTTATAGGCTTGTTTATGGAAAGGCTTGCCACCTTCCAGTTGAAATTGAGCATCATGCATTTTGGGCGATAAAAGAATTGAATCTATCTCTCGGAGATGTGGGCAGCCATAGAAAGCTGCAACTAAATGAATTAAGCGAGCTTCAGGATGAAGCTTACGAGAACGCGGTTGTCTTCAAAAACCGAACGAAGGTGTTTCACGATAAACATCTTATGCGCAAAACATTCAAACCTGGTCAACATGTTTTACTTTACGACACCCGGCTACATTTCCATCCCGGCAAGCTCTGATCTCGATGGAAAGGGCCATTTTTTGTACGCACTGTATATCCGCACGGTGCGGTCGATTTAGAAAATCCTAAGGACGGTTCACTATTCAAAATGAACGGACATAGACTTAAACCGTTCCTCACCGTGAACCCTTCGGAGGAGCTCCTGCTATTTCAGGAGCCGATTTACATTGACTGATCTTCCTCCATCTACCCCCAAATTTCGGTTACCCAGCCATTAATAGTGGAAACACTGTTTCAAATAAATTTGGGGGTATGTACAATATGTAATTATAAAAAAAATAATAATAATAAAAAATTTAAAAATTTTAAATTTTTGGGGGTATTTTTGTAAATTTTCAGTTTTAATAGATAATAAAAATAAAAATTTTATTTACAAATAAATTCCTCTTTTTAAGAGGTCCTTTTTGCAAATAACCAAAAACAGCCCCTATAAATAGAACCCGACCCCTCTACGGTTTTTACCAAACCCTAAATTCTCATTTCCTCAAAACCCTAGCCGCAGCTCCAATTTCTGCAGAAAGATCTCGCCACAGAGCCGCGCTTCCGCCGCCAAAGGAGCCTTTGTGCCGCGCAACCGCCGCCGCCTGCTGTCTTCTCCCTCTGAAAACTTCAGAGGAGGTTTGCATTCTCTGATTCTCTCTGTTAAAATTTTTAGAAATATTCTGCACTTCTCTGATGGCACCCACTTTGCAATTCGAAAGAGTCTTTTCACAAATGTTTGCACACACGGTCTATGGTAGCTATTTCGGTAATGAGATCCGAAGGCGTGGGTGGAACTTTTTACTTTTTAACCATCCAAATTCCTTCGCGCTTCCAGATCTTGTCACCCGATTTTACGAGTGCATAGAGGATGGTTGCCTCTCACAACACGATTACATTAGGTTAATTTGGGGGGATAGGGAAATAATAATCGACAGGGACTTCATCCATGAAGCCACCCTAATACTTAGACTATCTATTCATGACCAACCCCTCCAATTCGAGGACTACCTACCCTTGATGGGTAATGATTGTTCGAGGGTGCCACGAAAAGGCATCCAGGCTAGAACCCTTTTTGCGAACGTCATAACTGTATGCCGTTGGGCACAAAATAATATTTTTGGTAGTTCGCACAATACAACTTTTTTCACACCTTCCCTTCATATAGTGCACACTTCGATGACTGGAAACCCCAGCTATGATATGTGCACTGTATTACTTAACTCTGTCACGTCCCACATCCCAGAGTGCGCTAAGATAGGCACGTGACAGAGTCAACCATGCTACCTGTGGACAAGAAATATCCCTCCACAGTCACATTACGGCTGTCTAGAGATATCAAGAATGGTAGAAATAAAATAAACTATCTAGTACATGTCCATGAGCCAGAATAAACGAGTCATGAAATAAAATGCGGAAGCAAAAGATCCAAGTACAATAATAATCTGGAATGTACGTCCCAAATACGGGCTCATATCAGGAAATGAAAATGCTGGAAGAGAACTAAACTAAACTAAAATACTAACAGGTCCTCACTGCTCGACCTGTCGGCTGAAGTACCCCTACTCGGCCTGCGACAAGAGTAGTTGATCTGGGCCATGCAAAACCCAGACGTCAGAGCGTCACAATATCAACAATAATATAAACAGGGGGTAACAGGAATGCAGGCATGAATTTTAAAAAGGTACATGAATGTAATAAGTGAGCAGGGATATCGAAAAGTGAAGTGTAACAGTATATGTGAAGTGCGGCGGTGAAACTAAACTATGCTACTGGGTTAACTACTCTCAAGTATGTGAAATCAATTTGATGAATCGTCGATATAACTCAATAGTATCCCGTGCGTGCCCGGGACCATGGTCCAGATTCTCGGGTTGAATCCGAGACATGCCGCTAGGCACTAAACAAGAAACATGTACAGATGAATGATGTCAGCAGCAGCATCCCCGGGCTGGCCTAGCCCGTAAAACTGATCAGTATAAGTATCGAACTGTCGAGTTACAATTCAGGTTTCATCATTGACTTCCCCATACCCCCAAGTTATGTTTTCAAGTCAGGTATTGATAAATCTAAAGCTAATGCCAACACAGGATCAAGCAGGGACAGGTTTGTCTATACAGACAACAGGATATGTCCATCGGGACAACATGTCAGGATTGTCGGCATTAGGAACAGGATCAGGTAACATGTCAAGTAGTGGCGTATCAGGTCATGTAAAGTGGTGCACAGTGTATCACATGGGTGCTCAACAGTAAAATGTAGCAAGTATTGGATCAGGGTAAAAGTACGGATGTACAGTAAAAGCATGGATGCGCAAATATCTATCAGGGGTTACATCATGACTATGTAGGATGCACGTTATCAAGCATGGGGTACTAATGTAATAATAATATGAGTCAATGTAATATGGCATGCAACTAGGTACATAATTAATGGTATGGATGGACAAATATCGATCAGGGGTTACATTTACAGCTCCAAGTCTAAGTGGGATGCACATTATTAAGCATGGGGTGTTACTACAATAATAACATGAATTAATATGATCTATAGATGCAGTTATATATATTTTAAATGATATGGATGCAAACGGGTATCCGAAAACGGTAAAACTTTAATATGGATGTATAATGTGATAAACGGGTAACATTTTACTCATATGGATGCATAATAATATACCTAGCTTGAAGAAAAACGAACTAGCATGCGACTAGATATGTAAATAACGATATGGATGCATACGGATATCCGAAAACAGTAAAACTGTAAAGTGGTAATGTGGGATGCATAACTAAACATTATATGATGTTATTATTCAAATAGGTGCAGTATATTGTAGTATAGTATGTAGCAAGATTAACTTGCCTTGATTGGATCACACGATGGATGCGTACGGCACGTCCGACGTCAGGTAAAAGTTGCAACGCACATGTGGCATGGGACGGGTCCAGGGAAGGAAAGAAAGTAATCACGCTGGCTGGGGATGCCTACGGGGTTACACGGATCGTCGGCAGCTGCACGGCTCCGGCGATCACCGGTATCGAGAAATCAAGAAAGAGAAGAAAGAAGAAGAAGAAGAAGAAGAAGAGAGGAGAAGAGGGTTGTTCTGGGTTTGGGACAGAGGAGGTGGAGGCTAGGGAACAGACGACGACGACGGGCCATCGATGGCAAGGTTCAGACGCAGGTTTCCGGCAAGCGGGTCGGGTCGGATGCAAATACAGATGTCAAATACACTATTCGCACCCAAAATACAATAAATCAAGAAATAGCCTTAAATAAAGAAATACCCAAAAATAGAACTGGTATAAATGAACTAGGGTGTTACATTAAACCCAACTACAAAAGAATTTCATCCTCGAAATTCCAGGAACAAGAAAAGATAAATAATCAAGAATCTATAAGAATATGTGTGGAAACTTCTGTCGAATCTCGTCTTCTCGTTCCTAAGTCGATTCTCCATACGAGCAATTCCCCCAAGAAATAAGTACAAGAGGGATAACCTTGTTTTTAAGAACCTTTCTCTTCGATCAACAATCGATATCGGTCGTTCCTCAAAGGTCAAATCCTCCCTTACAGTCATCTCCGAATGATCCAGCACATGCGTCTCATCTCAAACATACTTATGGAGTTGAGATACATGAAACACGTCATGAACACTCACCAAAGATTGTGGTAAAGCCAATCGATAATCCACTTCTCCAACACGCTCCATAATCTCAAAAGGCCCTACGAATCGATAACTAAGCTTGCCTCGACTCCCCAAACGAATCACTCCTCTAGTTGATGATATCTTCAAGAATACCATATCACCAACAGCGAACTCTAGAGGTCTTCTCGATGTGTCAGCCCAACTCTTCTGCCGATCTTGTGCTGCTTTCATGTGATTCCAGATAGTATTAACCTTCTCTACTGTTTGTACGATCAAATACGGTCCCAACAATCTTCGTTCTCCAATATCGTCCCAACAAACAGGTGAACGGCACTTGCGACCATACAATGCTTCGAATGGAGCCATCTAAATAGTCGTCTGAAAACTGTTATTGTAAGAAAACTCCACCAAGTTTAGCTGATCCTCCCATGAACCCTTGAAGTCTAACATGGAGCTCTCAACATGTCTTCAAGAGTTTGGATCGTTCTCTCCGACTGGCCATCTGTCTAAGGATGATAAGCTGTGCTAAACTTCAATCGTGTCCCCAAACTTTCCTGTAAACTCCTCAAGAAGTGTGATAATAATCGGGCATCACGATCGGAAATGATACTTACAGGTACTCCATGCAATCTCACAATCACCTGCATATACCGTTCTGCTAACGCTTCCGTCGACTGACCAACACGAAACGGTATGAAATGAGCTGCCTTGGTCAATCGATCAACAATCACCAAAACTGCATTGTTGCCTTTCAGACTCCGTGGTAAAGCTGTCACGAAATCCATGGTTATATGTTCCCACTTCCATTGAGGAATCGGAAGTGATTGCAATAAACCAGCCACCCTTTGATGTTCAGCCTTAACTTGCTGGCACACCAAGCAATTTGCTACAAAGCGAGCAAACTCCCTTTTCATACCTTCCCACCAGAAATGCTGTCGTAGATCACAATACATCTTCGTGCCCCCTGAATGTATGGAATATGCGGAACTGTGCGCCTTTTTCATCACTTCTTCACGAATGTCTCCTTTCGGCACACACAAACGGCTACCATATCACAACGAACCATCTTCATGAATCAACAAGTCGGTTCGAAGTCCTGCTTCAACCTGTTCTCGAAACTTCTGCAACCTTGGGTCCTGTGACTGTGCTGCTTTAATACTCTCGATCAATGACGACTGTACTTACAGCTGCATCAACTATCCCGAAGAATGCGGTAGCACTATCTCCAACTCGAATCTCCGAAAATCTTCGATAAGCTCCTTCTCTGCAGTCAACGTCCGAATTGCTGGCAACCGACTAAGCGCATCCGGCACAACATTAACTTTCCCTGAATGGTACTTAAGATCAAGATCTTAGTCAGCCATTAGCTCCAACTATCTACGCTGCCTCATATTAAGCTCTTTCTGTGTGAACACGTACTTCAGGCTTTTGTGATCGGTGAATACTTCGACCCTTTCGCCCAATAAGTAGTGTCTCCAAATCTTCAAAGAGAAAATCACTGCTGCAAGCTCCAAATCATGAGTTGGGTAATTCTTCTCATGGATCTTCAACTGCCGCGATGTGTAAGCTATAACTTTCCCATGCTGCATCAAAACACATCCCAAACCTTTTCCAGATGCGTCGCTATGAATCACCAATCCTCCGGAACCGTCTGGTACGGTCAAAATAGGAGCGGTTATCAGTCTTTGCTTCAACGCCTCAAAAGATGATGCACAACTATTCGTCCATACGAACGGTACCTCCTTTCGCGTAAGCTTGGTCAAAGGCTCAGCCAAACAAGCAAAATTCTCCACGAATCTTCTGTAATATCCGGCAAGTCCAAGAAAACTTATGATCTCTGCTACATTTTTCGGAATCGGCCAATCTTGAACTGCTGCAATCTTCTCGGGATCAACGTGTAGGGTTCCTAGGCACTCTAATGGAGTCTCACAAGTGATCAAACATGCATAAATCAAATAATTCCTAGTGCCTACATACCCTAATACGGATCGTTAACTAGAAATCAAGGCGATGCAAGCAAGTAAACGGAAATATAGCTAAAGGGAAGGGGCTACAACCTTTGTAGATCCGGTCCTCCACCTCCTAGGCTCCGCGATGAAGTATCCTCGCTATACAAATCGGATCTTGGGCTCTAGCGTCGGCTTCATCGGAGAAAAAGCGGGCTAGGTCATCGACGACGATGCCGAAGATGATCTACGTCGAGGCATCGCTAGATCAAGCTCCAACTTCACCAAGTCAAGAAAACTTGTGAAGGAAACACCCTATACTACTTGGCAAGAGGTAGAGGATGAAGAAATAGGAAGTGGGTAGACTTTAGATTTGGATTTCTCACACTTTTTCATCAATCACCATTGATGTAGCAAGCTTTCTTCATGGAAGAAGAAGATGATGAAGAAGAAGATGATGAAGAAGAAGATGATATGATAAGTTCTTTTTTTTAAAATAGATAATAAAATGAATACTTATCATAATCTTACCCTTGGTTAAGTGTAGAGAATCAACTAGGGTTAGTGAATGGTTAGGTTTTGTAGATGAAGACAAAATGGTCAAAGCTTCTTGAAGCTTCAAAGAAAAGAACAAAATGATTAACCATTT
Organism: Agapanthus africanus; assembly: GCA_030015575.1. NCBI lineage: Eukaryota > Viridiplantae > Streptophyta > Magnoliopsida > Asparagales > Amaryllidaceae > Agapanthus > Agapanthus africanus. The sequence goes on from CM057337.1 coordinate 1,002,853,109, forward strand.
TATTTTCATTCCAAATGAATAATGAATAAATAAATAAATAGTTAATAAATACAAAACCCTAACCATTACATAACCATGGTTTAATCATACACTTAACTAAGTATGCATGTATCATCAAACATGATACAATCATGTGCACAAAAATATATCACATATACAACTTGCACAATTCAAGTGAGAAAATCCATTTAAAGTGAACCAATACTAGTTCATGCAAAGTAATATATCAAATATATAATTATACATTAAATCATTAAATCAACACTTGACTTAACGATCCGGTCATATCGTATATAACCGACTAGTATCCAATGTATCGGCTTATCGAATCAATCCTTGATTCGATAACTAGGTTATATCGCATACAACCAATCGATACATTCATCGCGAGAATGGAATACGGTATCACATACACGCATTATTCTCGGTCCCGCACATATCTCATATGCGCTCCTATTTCGTTTCGCTTGAGCCAGGAAACCTCTGTGTAGGACTCTAAAGACTCGTCAATACGCCGGCAGCAGATGATGATCATATCAAGCACCCACAAGGCGCAAGCGGTCTGCTAAACGTAACGGCCACCCGAGTATTGAGCGATCAGAAGATCGACGAGCAAGCCCGCTCACACTCCTGTGAATCCAACCAGTAACACTTACCGTACAGTCCGGTCTGTTCGTCTGATATGTCGCATATCTCGCCTAGGGGTGGTAAACGTCAGACCCCAGTAGCTCGATAAGTCATGCCGACGTGAGGTCCATAACATTCGTGAAACTACTGATAACTCTTACCAGTATATCACTGCAACCCTGGCCAGGGATTTCCTGTTATGGCCAGTCGAGCATAGCACAACATCAACCCCCAATATCGGGAGAGACGAATCCCCTCTTATCGCTCATTGCCTCCATGTGAATCGGTACTGTACCCAAAAAACCACCTGTTTGCACAACTCAGTAGAGCCATGGTAGGGTGGAAATCAAAGCACAGTGGGAGACACACAAGACTCTATGACGATCTCGGGTCAACAGACTAAGCTGTACCAGTGTCACCAGAGAACTGCCATCTGACGTGAGGTATAATACCATCTGGGAGTTCTCGGCGAGTCCGTTCAGTGTACCCAGTCTCCACTAAGCACCCGCATACTATCTCCGATGTCAAACACCAATGGATATGGGATTATCCATCGCCCATCACATGGGTCGAGAAGATATACGCTAGTCTACTCTGGAATATCGATGCCCCGTCTCGATATTCCCACGACTATGAACAATGAAGGATGTACTCATTGACTACCCAGGCCCCACTAGTATGATCTTCATCACAGTCCTGGAAGTCGAGTACACATCCTAAGGGCTTTATCAACATGTAATCAGAGAGACAGAAAGTATACATGTTAAGATAAAGAGCAACCAGATAGCGTACTATCATGTCGAGCAAGAAAGTCCTACCTATATATGTCCCAGCATCCACTACAATATACATCCAATGTACAGTAATGGCCTCTAGGGCATACGTATAACTAACAATCTCCCACTTGCACTAGTGCCATTTGTAGCAGTGGTTGCAGTATCACATACTCAACCATCCCATAAAAATCTCTCTTTGGGAAAAGGCCTTCGTGAGTGGATCCGCCGTGTTGCCCTCTAAGTCTACTCTCCTTACCTCGATCACCCTGGAGATCAACTATCTCCATGATCAGGTGATGCTGCCTCAGAATATGTCTGGGTCACTGATGTGATCGGGGTTCCTGGGCCAAAGCCACACTTCCATTGTCATATAATGGTAGGAACCTAGTTCATCCTATGAACCAATATACACCCAAACTGCCTCTTTGGTAGTATCTTTAATAGCGATGTTACCAGCCTTTATCGTCTAGTTTGTCACGGTATCTAGCTTGGAAATCTTCCAACATACCGTCCCTTTACTGAGGGTAAAGACAATGCCTGTGACTGACATTCAGTCGTCTTTATCACTCTGGAACCCTTCCAGTGATTCTCCCCAGGATCGATTGATACCATCTCACTATAACTAGTGAGTATCCTAACATTCAATTAGATCTATCTCATAGATCCAAAGCTTAGGATTTAGTAGGTATCACTTTGATCCTATATGGAGAATCATTGTGATAAGCGGAGATTGATCGAGCGTAGCATAGGAAACTCCTTCCCTAACAAGAGTATGTCATCCACGTACTCTACGAGGATCGTCACCATACTCCCTACTACCTTTTTGTTTATACAAGGTTCATCTACCATTTTGATGATGTCAACTTCTTTGAATAATCCATCAAAACAGATGTTCCAACTCAGCGATGCCTGCTTTATCCTATAAAGCATCTTGCACACGTTTCCGCTGCTCCCACCTTTTTCGAAGCTCTCTGGCTGTGTTCCTATAGACGTTCTCTTCTAAATCATTATTTAGAAAAGTGGTCACGGCACCCAACCACCAGATATCGTAGTCATGGTATGTAGCAATGGCAAGTAGGATCTGGATGGACTTAAGCATAGTCCCCTGAAAAGATTTCATCATTATCCACGCCTGGTCGATGACGAAAACCTTTAACAAGTCTAGCTTTGAAAGTCTCAACCTTTCCATCTACATCAAGTAATCTTCTCAAGATATACTTGCTCCTGATGGGGATTTAACCCTTCAGATATAGCAACCAAAGTCCATACTTTGTTGGTGTATATAGATTCCATCTCAGATCACTAAGCATCCAGCCATTATTACAGAGTCCCTACTTTTGATGGCCTGCTCGAATCTAGTTGGGTCATCATCTCATGATGCATTCCTTGCTCCCACTGTCATCGAGAAACCGAGGTATCTCTCAGACGGATGAGGAACCCTACCAGATCGGCGGAGAGGCTGAGGTTCGTCGGGGACTATTGAATCCTTTGGTTCTGTCAAATCATCAGCTGCAGTTTTGTATAGCTGGAACCTTTCCAGTTCTACAGAACTGACCTTGCCTCGATCTTGTCCGGATTTTGCTTTTGACATAGGCCGGACAATCCCAAATCTTAACTAGCTTAAGACATGAGCTCTTCCCTTTCCATATCACATATGAAGCGGTAGGCAACTGATTTGATTGTAACCCTATTCAATAGGTATGCAGCTTCTCAAGCGCATAACTCCCAAAAAGGAAACAGGTAACTCAGTAGTACTCATCATAGAGCACACCTTATCATATAGGGTGTGATTGCTCCGCCCCGATACACCAATGTGTTATGGTTATTCGGAGGAGTAATGCTGAGAGAGAATCTCATTCTCCTTTAGAATAATCCAGGAATTCTATGCACAAGTATTCTCCTCCTTGATCTCATCAAAGGACATAATACTTATACCCGTATTTTGGTTCTCTACTTCTAACTTATATTCTGTGAATATCTCAAGAGGTTCGGACTTGTGTTTTAATAGGAACATATGTCTGAATCTTGAGAGATTATCAGAGAATGTAACGAAGTATAAAGAACCAGTCTTTGCATGTGTAGACAGGAGACTTTATATACATCATCATGTATCAGTCCCAAGAGTTCACTAACTCTTTCTCTGCTTCCAGTAAACAGAGCTGGTGTCATTATATCTTTGTGACATGACTGGCAAGTTTCACAAGATGTAAATTCAAACTGATTTAAATATGCATCTAAATGTAACTTCAGCTAGTCGGGTCGCATTGATATGACCTAGTCTACAATACCTCAAGAAGAATTTGTTCATTTCTGAACTCTTCCTCTTGTGTGTGTTCAGTATACAAGGAACTGTAGTTTGATTTAGAACGTCAATGCTTTTAGATAACGTGCCTGAACCGATCAACTTTTGATATAGGAAATGTTCAAAACATTATCCATCAATACAAAATTTTATCAATTCTTTACTTATAAAGAGACTGATATGATTTTGTATATCAGGTTCGGTATCTAATAGCATTTGTTCAGAATCAATGTATTAGTAATACAGGGTGACAGTGACCAACAGACTTGGCTGCAACACTTGCCCCGTTTTCTGTCTCATGAAACTTATCACCCGTTCTCAGTTTTTCTACCCTTTTGTAGCCCTATGTAACAGATTACATATCTGGGATCCTGATCCGGTATCATATACCCAGGATGCAGAGGATACTGAGAAACAGTTCTTTGTAATGAACACACCCGAAGGAGATGCATCATATGCACTTTCTTCGTTTGGGCGGCATAGGAATTCTGGTATTCCCCAATTTCCTGCTCTGTCTTATAACAATTATAAGTTGGAGCGGGACCAACGTTCCCCAGCTCAGTATAACAAGCGGGTTCGGCCAATACATCCATTTTATTATCTTGATTAAGGCGTGATATGGTCGCTACCTGGAGAGAGAGGGAAGAAAACACTCAGCGTGCGCTCTTGCAAGATCAGATTGGTTATATATTTTATCTAATCAGGATGGCTCCCACTGTTTTTATCAAATCTTCCTTCAAACCTCAAAAGGAAAGACTAGCCGGGATTAATTACACTCTACAAGTTCGCCAATCTTTCAGCCAGGCCAGTGTCGGTACTTTGAGGGAGGTTCCCCGTGCTTTCGCACGGACCTAATTACAGTAAACCTCGTTTTCCCAGAGGCATAACCCCGTTGACACCTTTCTAGACACCTACTTGATCGGCTAATTGCAAAGTGCAAAACTCTCCCAGGAGTAACAATTACTCGCAGTGGGTATCGGGATCCAACTATCATATAGAAGGTATGCAATCTCATTGCAAATTTCAACACTTGAAACTCCCGATAAAGGTTTTTACCCCTAGCACCTATGACCTTAACTATGGTCAACAAATCATAAGTACTAGTCAAGTTCTACCCGTCATTTCGTGATTAATTAGACCCATCCACATGACCCTTAACTAAGGTCAACAAAGTCACGCGACTGTCCTAACTAATCGCATCATATGCGGTGTAGGAAGACATCACTTAGCTACCGTACACTGTGCCTTGACTATGGTCAACAAACACAGCACGAATACTAAGTACTCTACTTCCTAAAATGACGGAGGGTTGCGAATGGTTTTTATGAAAACCTTTAACGCTTTGAACTTGATCTCGTTGCGGAATCAAATGGTTTTTAAATGGAATGTTTTCGAGGCTTTTCTAGTTTTGCTAAAGGGGTCACTCCCGGTGAAGGGATCGTCGGCCCTTTCCTCGTCGAATGAGGTGCGGGATATATCATATATATCACTGTGCAAAGCGAAAACTATAGAAGCGGTCAAAAGACAAACCGAGTGTGTAGCATCTGCCAGTTATTGCTAAAGGAGTCACTCCCGGTGAAGGGATCTCGGTCCTTTCCCTATCGAATAAGGTGCAGGATGTTCTACAAGGAACACCGCGATGCAAAGCAAGAACTGTAGCTACCTATTTTTATTTTGAAATTCGATTCCACAACATCTATTAGGTTTATTTTCTTTCATTAATCTCATTAATGAATATCTCATCATTTAAATCCACCTAACCATCACAGATAAATATAACGTACGCTTATGCCATCCGCATTCGCCTCGATGCCCCGTCTGCACCGTTAGGTTAGGTAACTAACGCCAGAACGAGGCAGGGCTAGCGCGGGTGTAAAACATAAGCAA